>CM028228.1:22485000-27310265 GCA_016432845.1 Psidium guajava
ATGTGAAATTCTAGGCCTCAGATTGGAGTCGATTGAAGACTGATGTCCAATCTAGTCCGATGTTGATGTATTACAACCTTCGAGTCAAAGTTATTTGTTTAAATATGGAAATTATTGAATTGATTTGCATTGCGTTCATTCCAGTTTTTATTTGGCATATTTTACCTTATTGAGTGCTTATTATAGCACTGTCTTTTGATAAATTGCCTATTAATCGCTTTCTCTATATGCTAGATTAAGGATAAATAGGTAATTGTCTAAAATGACAGAAAAACATTATGCTTGATCAGCACTTGTTAAATACTAGGTAAGTTTAAAATGATATGCAAAATGTGTATTTACGTTAGAAATATTAATTGGTTAGGTATCGAAAGGACGATAATTATTTAGTTAGCATAAACAAGTTTCTGAACCTAGAAACTCTAGTTCCATAGGAATCATGATGACACTCTCATATCCCAATTAGTTTTTAGCCAATTCCAATAGGCTAATAACAACTCCTTGTCATGACCCGAAAATATTTTTCTAGTGAATGGATTATCAGGTTAATTAGATAAACTAACCTAACGCGGACCCTTCCAAGCCCTATCGAATCGCAATTTTGGTTTTTGTTTAAATGATTTTTAATTTAGGAGTCGCCACTAATCGTTCTTGATAGGTCGATTAGAAACCTAAATAAATTAGCGGGAGAACTAATTTATCTCTACGAACTAGAGAAAATGAGTTCGGGGACATGGTTATGCTAGATTACTCTAACGCCCTTTCGGCACAATTTCATAAAAACTCATTTAGGATGATTGGGAAAAGTTTGGATCAAACTGACCAGAAGGGTAAAATGGTCATTTTTTAAGGATTAGGGAGTGAAAACAGGTCAGACTTGTTGAATGTGGTCATTCTTTATTTTTCACAATTTCAGAGAATTTTTTTAGAATTTTCTGAGACGATTTGCCCATAAGGGGGCAAAATTGTCATTTTGAAAAGATCGGGGTGGAAATTCACCAAAAATAGGATTGGTCAGTCGAAATGACCCGTTTCCTAATTTTTGAGATTTTCAAGAATTTTTTGAGAACTTTGAGAATTGTTTTATGATTTTTATGAATTTTTCTTTTCAATTTATTTATTTATTATTTTTCTTCGGATCTTTTTTTTTAAAATTTCCCGAATGCAATGCAAGACATGCGAAAATTAAGGTTAAATCTCTCTACATATGCAATTTAACTAATTATTTAAAACATGCAAAATGCTATGATATTAATGCAACTATAATGTAGCAATACAAAACAATATGCTCTGGTTACATGAATGACGTGGCATAATGACTATACAAATTTGACGTGACAAAATAATATGACTAACTATATGACCTGGCAGAAACGACACGCAAATATGATGACATGACAAAATGGTATGCAAAAATGATGACATTATGAGATAAATGCAACAAGCTATATGACACATCAAGGTATGTGTTCTAATCTATATGGCGTGCATATGTAAAATAAAACACATTATCTAAATATATGACATGGAATATTTTAAATTTTATGGATGCATATTCACAAGATATTTTTGGTATTTTGCTTAGTGAATTTCGGAATTAATTATTAATGAAATTAGGACTATCCTAAACAAAGATTATCATAAATGTCTAGGAAATAATTTGAATTAAGTCCTAATATTATCTAAAAAAAAATCTTCGATCCTAAGTCTAAACATTTTAAAATTATAATATCCTCTCTAAATGACGATACAAACTATATCTAATATGCAAATTAAACTAAATGCACCTAACACATTAGACACAATCCCTAACAAATCATATCTTCCTAGATGAATGTCTAACCCAAACAATTTTCATCCACATCTCAAAGATAGTATTAGATAATGATCCACCAACATTATAAGCACGAAATAACTATCGAGAACATCAGGTTATCCACAAAATATTAGACATCAACCAATTCACAATTATCCGACTACTTTCTTTAGGATCTGCTTTATAATCATGTTTAGGCTCTCTTTTTATTGTCTTGATGAGCACGAAACATCTCGATGGCGGTCAAATGATCCTTATTTGCAGCTAACAGTCCACCCACCTATCATGCGCAAGCATGTGTATGGCATCGAACCATTAGGCTATTTAGAAATTTGGACTATTGGAGAACAATGTCAGACTCCAGAAATGCAAAAATAAAAAATTATAAAGTTAAAATGAATTCACTATAATTTTTTTCTCAACTAATCTAAAAATTAGATTAACAACGCAATTCTCGATTCCAGACTAACTTTTGCAAATTTTCTTTGACCAGAATGAAGAGAAAATAAAAATAAAAATAAAAATAAAAATAAACTGACTCTTTCTTTTTTTCGTATTTTTGTGGCCTCAAATGTTAATTTTTATTAAATATTTTCCTAATTTCTAAAAAATATATAAAAAATACAAAAAATATGAAAAATTATTTTTTGTTCAAAAATGGTTGCCTAAGCTTGGCCAAGGCCTCCAAAGTCGATTTTTCAATTTTCTCAATTTTCTTGATTTTTTTATGAATTTTCGAAAATAAAAATCCCTAAAAATACTGAAAATATAAAAAAAATCATTTTTGGTCAAAATTGATTCCCTAGGCTTGGCCAAAGTCCCCAAAGTTGATTTTTCAATTTTATGAATTTTTATGGATGTTTTTTAATTTTAAAAGAGAAAAAGTGATTGAAAATCAGGATTCAACACTCCTAGCGGTATTTTAGGTTGCTAATCACGAAAATGAAATGCACCGTCACGTGAGGTAGGACTTGGAAGAATTTGCACTTATACCGATAAGCAATACCTCTGAAAGGCTATGGTAGGTCACCATTAATACAAACCTAACTTTTGGGCCATTCTGCTTTTGCAACTACCACTGACAGCCACTCACATGGCCATATTAATAGTACATCTCTCTCTCTCTCTCTCTCTCTCTCTCTCTCTCTCTCTCTCTCTCTCTCTCTCTCTCTCTCTCTCTCTCTCTCTCTCTCAAAGCTAAGTGTTTGATGTGTTTGGGGGCTACTTGTGAGGAAGGAAAAGACTTTATGACAAGCGGAGGAGCTTCTTATGCATCTTTTGCTTCTTCTTGGCAATCAATCAGACGATATTACCTATTTTGTAGGCCTTCTTTGACCAACCATTCATTACCAAACATCTCTAAACATTGCATGTCGGCTATTCATTCTACCACCCATTCTCATTTGTACAAGACATGCTAGAATGAATAGCCAACATGTTAAAATTACGTGGATCGATCTAGAAAATTAGGACATGGATCGATATTGTACACACACACACATACTCTCTCTCTCTCTCTCTCTCTCTCTCTCTCTCTCTCTCTCTCTCTCTCTCTCTCTCTCTCTCTCTCTCTCTCTCTCTCTCTCTCTCTCTCTCTCTCTCTCTCTCTCTCTCTCTCTCTCTCTCTCTCGTGCGCACGCCTGAAATTCCGGGTTCAATCAAACTTTGCCAATATATAGGGCTTCTGGAGGACTGTGGTTGTGAACTGTGAAGTGTGCAATCCAAAGCAAGCTGAACAGAGTGGGTCTAGGACTCGAGTCGAATGACGTACATGGAACAACAGATGGAGAACAAGCAAGTGATATTCAAAGGGTTCATAAAGGGGGCTCCAATGGAGACAGACATGGAGTTGAAAGTGGGAAGCATCGACAGCGGCCTCAAGGCGCCTCCAGGATCAGGTGCTTTCCTGGTCAAGAATCTCTACCTCTCTTGCGACCCCTACATGAGGGGACGTATGCGCAATTCCCACGCTTCTTATATCCCCCCTTTCGTTCCTGGTCAGGTATAACTTCTCCAGTCTATATCCTGGCTTTTTGTCTTGCTCTCTTCTCATGTTTGATAGTAACATCCATGAATTCCGCAACCACATCATTTCTATTGGTAGCAAACCTAAGCCTATGTCAGGTTTTCTTCCAATTTAGGTTAAATTTTTTTTTTACCATTTAGGGTTGCAATTTTTTTTTTTTTACGGTTATGGGCCGAGCGCGGCACTCAAAGTGCCGCGCAAGCCAGGCGTGGCAGTTTACTGCTACGCGGGCCCGTTTCCTCTTTTTTTTCGTTTTTTTATTTTAAACCTTCATTTTATATAAATTTTGTAATTTTTGATGATTTTCTAATAATTTCAAATTTATATAAATTTGTATATATAATTTTTCCTTTTTTAAAGCTTTTTTTAACATAATTATCAATAGTTAATTAAAAAATTTATTAATATGTATGTAATTAATTATTGACTATGTAAATTTTCCTTTTCAAATTAATATGTATATAATTAATTTATTAACCTTTCTTTTCAAATATTTTTTATTAACTTTAAGGATTATTTTTATAACTTAATCCTCAATATTATTTATTAATTTTTGACATAGTAATAAATTAATTACATCCATATTAATAAAATTTTCAATTAATTATTGATAATAATGTTATAAAAATAAGTTACAAAAGAAAAATTTTATATTTACAAAGTTATATAAATGTAAAATTATTAAAATTACCTAAATAAAAACATAATTTAAAACAAAACTGCCTCACTGGCCTCCTAAATATTTTATTATTAGTTATATGCATAATTTATTTTTTATTTAATTATTAATAATTATATTATAAAAATAACCTTCAAAAGAAAAAAATTTATATTTACAAAGTTATATAAATATAAAATTATCATAAAAACATACATTAAATTATGAAATTATAAAAAAAAAAATGCAACTGCACGGGAAAAAAAATGCAATGGTATTAATTTATGAAGCGTGTTAGCCATGTTCTTGTAATCTGAATATGTGTTCTTTACATATCTTATTAATTTTATTTTATTATTTTATTTTATCTTATTAATATTTTTATTTTATTTTAGTATCTTATTTTATGATTTTTTTATTTACATCCTAAATAAACTAATTACATATTTCTTAATAAACTTTTAATTAATTATTGTGATTTAAGTTACTAAAATAAGCCTCAAAGTAAAAAAAAATTACATTTGAAACGAAAAATTAATAAATTAATTATATACATATTAATTTGAAAAGGAAAATTTACATAGTCAATAAATTAATTACATATGTATTAATAAAATTTTTAATTAACTATTGATAATTATGTTATAAAAATAAGCTTCAAAAGGAAAAAATTATATATAAAAATTTATATAAATTTGAAATTATTACAAACGAGTCAAAAATTATAAAATTTATATAAAATAAAGGATTAAAATTAAGAAAAAAAAATTGACCGAGCCGCCGGGCCTGGCCAGTGCCGCGCCAAACCCAAAATTGTAATTTTTTTAACCTAAAATGGTAAAAAAAAAATAAAAACCTAAATTGGAAAAAAAAATCCCGCCTATGTCTAAGAGATAGCTGTCCGATATAAATATCAATAGCTCCGAATTGGATCACTTTCTCCTCAAATAAATCAGTGCCCCAGACCCTCCCTGTTGTGAAATGATGAAATACTAGTACTTGTTTTGTGATCATCTACCTATACTTTATAAATTCAACTCGGGGGCTTGTAACTAACCAAACAGTTTACGTGGTGCAGCCTATCGAAGGGTTCGGTGTTTCCAAGGTTGTTGACTCAGACGATCCCGACTTCAAACCTGGGGATTTAGTTTCCGGGCTAACTGGCTGGGAGGAATACAGCTTGATAAGGAAGACTGACCAGTTACAAAAAATTGAGCAACATGATGTCCCCCTGTCATATCACCTGGGCCTTTTCGGTATGTTTCTCCTGCTATGCTTGCTTACTTCATGAAGCATCTCTCAGACGAGATGCTCTGATACAGTTATCAAGATGAACTTTCATTGACCAGTAAAGAACCCCTGTAGACAATGCTAGTGGCGCCTTTCTTATCTGCGAGTCTACTTTAGGAGCCACATTACTTTCACCAGCATGTCTGTTTAGCTAAAGATTATGTTCCTTGATTTACAATCTTGGGGATGCCACTATCGAAAACTTCCTTTATTGGCTTCTATCTGAATCAACCACGTGAGAATCCAAATGGGTTGTATTTGTATAACAAGGCCTACAGCCCACGAAGCTCTAGCCCCCCCCCCCCCCCGGCCCCCAAAAAAAAAAAAAGACCAACCACCCATCCGCACAAAACACCCCCCCCCCAACCACAAGTATGGGGATCAAGACGTTCGACAAATTTTACCATAATTTTTCTAGTCAATCGAATTTCAGGTTGACTTGTAGCCCCTTTCATCAGTTAATCAGATGGTCGCTTCAGTGCCGCTTGGATATTGATACCATATTGAGTAGAATTTGCTGCTAAATGTCAATATTTAAAGTTTAAAAAGCCAAATGACTTGTTTAGAGGTTTCTAAATTGCCATCAAATGTGCAATTGTGATCGTCATACAGCTTACAGGTGCATATTATTTTGAAGCCTAGTTTCCTGTAGCTGCTGTTTATTACAGTATTTGGTGGACCTATACAATCCCATTGCACAACTAGTTTTGTCCAATTTCATGGTATGTTTTGTGAAACAAACTGTACTCAACTCAATGATGCGATAGGTTTTCACAGCATAACAACTTCCCTAGTGTAGAGTTGGCAAAAGCATCTTCATGGCAGCACAAGCCTCTTCATGCTTCCTAAAAGTATACTTTATGCAGGTATGCCAGGATTTACTGCATATGTAGGACTTCATGAGATATGCTCCCCTAAACAAGGAGATACTGTCCTCGTCTCTGCGGCTTCTGGAGCAGTTGGACAGCTTGTTGGCCAACTTGCTAAATTGCATGGCTGCTATGTAGTTGGAAGTGCTGGCTCAAGCCAGAAGGCAAGTGTACTGTTAGTCATTGGAAATTACAGTGCCATTCTTTTAAATGCAGATTGCAGAGAGAAACATCTAAAAGTTCAAGTACTAACTATTTAGGTTGATCTGCTGAAAAATAAAATTGGATTTGATGAAGCATTTGTCTATAAAGAGGAGCCAGACTTGAAAGCGGCTTTGAAGAGGTCAGCGCTACTAGTATTTGCATTGCTTTTGTTGCTTGTTGACAGGCTAACCGCGAGATAAATATATCATCTTGATCAGCTTTCCTTGTATACTTTCTGGGAAAGATCATAAATACTTATGTACATTCCTCCTTGTAGTCTTTTCAAATGAGTGGCTAAACAAAAATGGTCGGCATATCAGGTACTTTCCTCAAGGCATCGACATCTACTTTGATAATGTTGGGGGAGACATGCTAGATGCTGCTCTTCTCAACATGCGGGTTGGTGGGCGCATTGCGGTCTGCGGCATGGTATCGCAGCTTAATCAAACCAAACCACAAGGGATCCACAACTTGTTCAATCTGATAATGAAGCGCATCAGGATGCAGGGGTTCCTGCAAAGCGACTACTTGCACCTCTTTCCCCTCTTCTTCAATCAAGTCATGGAATACTACAAGCAGGGGAAGATCACTTATGTGGAAGACGTGGCTTATGGATTGGAACATGCGCCGGCTGCATTTGTTGGCCTGTTTTCGGGTAGAAATGTCGGCAAGCAGGTCATTCATGTTGCCAGTCCATAGGATGGCGAATGAATATGGCAGAAATCAGGGAAAAAGTGGGAGGGCCTATTCCATCCAAGCACCATGTTCAAAATCTTTTCCTTTCCTAGTTCGGCATAAAAGTACCGGTGAGCCGGGCAAAAGAGCACAGTATTCCAATTCCATCTCTCCAATGTTGATGCTGTAACATTGGGCGATTTGAAATACTGGTGCAATAAAAATATTCGTTCTTGGGGGCTGGTCATGTCTCGAATTCATGGCAAGTAGCGTTGTCTTCCTAGACGCAACTAAATTTTTGGAAATTCCAGGCTCTATTGCCTGACCCCGGGTCGAATTTTTGAAGTTCCGTGTGCATGCAAAAATCACCCATTGAAGAAAGAAGTGGAATCCCGAGACTTATTATCATGGCGGGCTCCCAGATCTGTCGCCTTTTCAAGGCTAATCGCGTTATCTGTTTTAATATGATATTATAGATAACAAAGGGCGGTGCATGCGGAAGTTAATTCAACTAAAAATAAGACAAGCAGTGCGCTACCAAAAAGTAAGAACAAGTGCATGCGAAAGAATGAGGCAGGCATAACACCTAAGGGTTACGGTCTCAGAGATTTGCTATGGCTTAAATAGATTATAAAAACACGTAAGATTTAGGAAATATTTACTTTTATGTAAGAAGCACTCTATGCATCCTTTTTACATCAAAGAAAGCCAACAGTCGAGAGACTATAAAAAAATGCACCCTACTCCCCTTTTCTAAGCTACTTTGGTTGGCACTATCCTACAACAATAAACTACGTAATTCTCATGATTTCAATAAAATGGGATAGATGTGTCTCAACCAATTTGAAGTTCTGCCCAAACCTTTCGAAACCAACTCCGACACACCCTGTTGGGAACCACCACATCTGGGTGGGAACGAATGGCATAGGTCCTGCTAAGTTGCCATCATCTCGCCTCTCGAATAGCGCAAAGAACTAGTAGCTAACAAACCTATTGGGTTCTACTATCGGGGGTAAGATCATGATGAGTTTCCTAAGAGGGGTGGCTAAACCACCTAGCCCTATGACTTTCTCCCATCCATATTAGAACTCAAAGGGGTGCGCCATAGACGAATGTAGGCTCTGCTAGTGTTATCGGCATGACTAAACAATCTGAAAGAAAAGTTCACAATCCACAAGTGTGAGTAATAATACTCAGCAAGTAATGCACCTAAGCCAACGACTAGACCGCCTAATCACCTTATGAACATGCCAAACAACGAGCACAAAAGTCCAATACAAACAGTTCCTCTCACATTTCTCGTTCAACCACGAGATTTTAATCAAGGCATTTGTTCAGACGTATCAATGCACTAACAAGAAGTTCCAAACAAGGCTCAAGCTTTCCTTCATGGTGCTTTTTACCATCTAAAATCAACCTCCAAAGCTCACGGCTGATTACCCCATCGGCTCGACCATGATTTGCTAACCTGAAAGGACGCATGGTATTCCTAATCAATCTACTCACAGTTATCTTGCAATGGTTAGATAGATAGATTCATAACGTAGGGACCATAGGTTCGAACCCGTCCCTCAAACCCTTGGCCTAATCTTCCCAAACCCAGTACAACTTCATCCCACCATGAACTAACGTCAACCTAACAATCCAACCACATTCTCATCTTACCCACGAACTTAGGAGGCTTTTTTCCAAATTAGGATAAAAAAAATTATTTACCAAAATAGGCCCCAAAAAAAATATATTTACCAAAATGGGGGCTGTGCAGCACTTAAAAGCCACACGAGCCCTGTATGACATTCAAAATGCCAGTCAAGCCATGTACGGTATTCAAAATGCCAACCAAGCCTTGTGCGGCAAATGGACTTACACCCAGGCCCATGCAGCAGCCTAATTGTCGCATGGACCCAATCATGACTCGGGCCTTTTTTTTTAATTTTATATTTTTTTATTATATTATATTTGTAACATTTATAATTATATAAATTTGTAAATATAATTTATTATTATTATTTTGAAGCTTATTTTTATAACATAATTATCAATAATTAATTAAATAATTTATTAAGTTATATTTAATTAGTATGTAAATAATTAATATTTAAATTTATACAGTTATATATTTTTTAAAATATAAAATAATTATAAAAAATAAAAAAATGAAATTACTAATAATTAATTTGAATAATCTATTAAGATATATGTAATTAATTAAATTAGCATGTAAATAATTACCAAAAACATATTCACGGTGCCCATGCTACAGCATTTTTTTAATTTTGTATTTTTTATGTGTTTTTAATTATTTTACAATTATAAAATTTATATTTAAATAAATTTAAATATATTTTTTTATTGTAAATCTTATTTTTATAACATAATTATTAATAATTAATTAAAAATTTTATTATGATATATGCAATTAATATAATTAATATACAAATAATTAATAAAAAAATATTTACGAGGCCCGTGCAGCAGCATTTTTTTAAATTTCATATTTTTTACATGTTTTTAATTATATTATATTTATTACGTTTATAATTATATAAATTAATAAATATTTTTTTATTTTGAAGCTTATTTTTATAACATAATTATCAATAATTACGTTGTAAAAATAAGCTTCAAAATAAAAAAAATTATATTTATGAATTTATATAATTATAAATGTTATAAATATAATATAATAAAAAAATTAATTAATTATTGATAAAAATAAGCTTCAAAATAAAAAAAAATTATATTTACAAATTTATCTAAATATAAATGTTATAATTATAAAATTTAAAAAAATGTTGCTGCACGAGCCTCGTGAATATGTTTTTTTTAATTATTTACATACTAATTAACTGTATTTTAATTCCAGCACTTAGATTTTTGCATTGTATTTTTTTGTGTAATTCATTTCATGATGTTGCATTTTTCTTTCATGAAAAACACCCTTGGATCGTGGACCGTTGGTCCAAGTAGTATATGTTGTAATGCGGTTCATTTTTCATCTAATAAAAGTCCCACGAGTTTTTGTTAAGGACATATGGAATAACAAATCAGTCCAATGATAATACTTGACTTCAAATCTTTGAAACTTGAGGACTGATTTGCCACATGATTCTTATTTTTCCAAAAAATGATTTAGGGGAGCAAGGACATTCGACAAAATGAGGATTAGTTCCCCCTCTTTTTCCTTTTTTTTCCCTAAAAACAGCTTTCAAAATGATTTTGGAAAAAATTCATGCATTTTTATTAGTACTAGTAGAATACTGACCATGCTTGTAACATTTCAAGCATACCATCCCTCATATGCATGGTAGGTTATTATGTGGCTCAGACCATACCGATAATTTCTCTCATGGGATTGAGAAAAAATGGGATAATAGCATCGGTGATATTAGAAGGGATTTGAGCAGATATGAGGAACGTAAACCCTTAACCGCAGAGAGCACCACTATAGTCAATCTAGGGGATTCTGATAATCTAAAAGAAGTAAAAATCGGGGAAAGATTTTCCCCAAAAAAAATCGGGGAAAGGCTATATTCGTCGAAAGCATCTCAGTTTATTGAATTCCTCAGAGAATATCAAGATGTATTTGCTTGGTAGACATGCCAGGTTTAGATCCAAGCATTGTCGAGTATTCGCTCCCAACAAATCCAAGTATTCCTGCCAAGAAGCAAAAACTTCGACAGATAAAACCAAAATTATCTAAAAAAATCGAAGAAAAAGTGATGAAACTGCTTAAGGTCGGGTCATTGAAGTGATCTCTTATCTCGAATGGGTTGCCAACATCTTTGCAATGATGAAGAAGGACGGGAGAGTTAGAGTTTGCGTGGATTACCGCGACCTGAATAAAGCCAGCCCAAACGATAACTTTCCCCTCCCACACATCGACGTTTTGATTGACAGCACTGCCGGTTTTGAGGTGTTCTTATTTATGAATGGATTTTCTAAGTACAACCAAATCCTTTTAAAAGAAGAAGACAACGCCAAAACCTCTTTCATAACGCCATGGGGCATTTTTTGTCATAGGGTTATGCCTTTCTACTTGAAAAATGCAGAGGCAACGTACCAAAGAGCCATGGTAGCTCTATTCCACGACATTATGCACAAAGAAATAGAAGTTTATGTCGATGACATGATTGCAAAATCTAAACCTAGGGAGAATCACATCTAGATACTGAGAAAGTTGTTCGAACGACTTCGAAGGTACAGACTGAAGCTAAACCCCGCTAAATGCATATTTGAGGCACAATTAAGAAAGCTTCTCGAGTTCATGGTAAGCAACCGAGAAGTTGAAATTGATCCTTCCAAAGTTAAGGCGATTTTAGATATCGGGATCCCCACGACAGTAAAAGAAATAAGGAGTTTGCTAGGGAAGCTGAATTACATCGCTAGATTTATTTGTAAACTCTCTGACATAGCAAAACCATTCTTTAAACTCCTGAAGAAAGGAGCTTAAGTGAAATGAGATTCTGAATGTCATCAAGCACTGGAAAGAATTAAAAGATATCTCATCTCGCCACTAGTATTAGTTCCTCCTGTGCCTGGTTCTTCGCTAACATTATATCTTACCTTTCATCAAGTCCTTCAGAGCTTTATTAGCTCAAACAAGCCCAGAAGATGGCAAGAAACGGACAATTTACTATCTAAGTAAGAAGTTTACGACATTTGAGATGAATTATCCCACAGTTGAGAAGACATGCGTCGTATTAGTATGGGTACTACACAGATTAAGGTAGCACACCCTCCATCACTATATTCAGTTGGTCACAAAAAAAGACGTGATAAAGTATCTTTTTAGAAAGCCAGCCTTAATTAGGAAACTGACTAAATGGCTGGTCTTTCTATCAGAGTTTGACATTAGGAGTTCAACTTAGAAATCCGTTAAGGGACGAGCCATAATAGATATGTTGGCAGAAAATGCCCAAGGATTTAGTATCCCAAGCGACAAGAAGTCAAGGATCATATTTCAAACTTGTCCGAGGATAAATGGACAATGTATTTTGATGATGCCGTAAACCTCACAAGGTCTGGAAGTAGAGTAATTTTAATATGCCTTGAGGAACAACATTATCCAGTCACTGCAAAGCTGATATTCCCATGCACCAATAATATTTCTAAATATGAGGCATGTATCCTAGGGCTACAGTTAGCTCTCACTATGAAAGTAAAGAAGATACAAGTATATGGAGACTCCATGCTAATCATCTTGCAAACCTAAGGTGAATGGAAAACTAAAGACTTCAAGTTCATCCTTTATCACAGGTTCTTAGAAGAAGTGATCGGGAAATTTGAAAAGATCGATTTCGAATCTCTACCGAGAACTCATAATCACTTTACCGACGCCTTGGCTACCCTATCGTCCATGCTACAAGTGATGGAAGGTTTAGTTATCAAGCCATTGAGGGTCGACATTATTAGACAACCAGCTTACTGCATGGTGATTGAGGAATGGTTCGACGACCAACCCTGGTATCATGACATCAAGAACTACTTGCTGAAAGGAGAGTACCCTCCAAGGAGTCAAATAGGAGATAAAAAAAAATATATAGCCAAGATGGCCATAAAGTTCTTTCTTAACGGCTAGACTTTATACAAAAAGTCATTCGATTCAATTCTATTAAGGTGCGTAAACGCTAGAAAAGCAAACTTGCTTATGAAAGAGATTCATGAAGGAGAATGTGGACCGCACATGAATGGCCATCTCCTTGCTAAGAAAATTATGAGACTTGATTACTATTGGATGACCATGGAATTAGATTGCAACCAGCATGTGAGATCTTGCCATCAGTGTCAGGTATATGGAGACAAGAACAACGCTTCCCCAAATGAACTTCATCAAATGTCCGAGGCTTGGCCATTTTCTATGTGGGGAATTGATATGATCGGATCAATTAACCCTAAAGTTTCAAACGGACGTCATTTTATCTTGGTGACAATCGATTCCTTCACTAAATGGATCGGGGCCAATTCGTACGCCAACGTTACCGCCAAGAGCATCGCAAGATTTATCAAAGAGGATATCATCTCAAGGTATAGGACAGCCCAAAGCCATCATTACAAACAATGGCTCCAATCTGAAAAACAAGATAGTGGACGACCTTTTGGATCGATTTTGTTAGGAGTATGCCTTAAAGTAATCATGTGATGGTCACATATATGGCATAAATATTATACTATCGATATCATATTAATGGCAAGATACTTATTTATTCAACTTGTCCTTTTATTTTAGATGAGCAAAGTCCATTAGATCAATTGCAACTGATAGCCATTCTTGAGGTGTCAAGAATATGTATGATGAGTCATCAATTGGTCTCTGATCTTCAAATTGGTTCCTGATCGAAGGATCATGGATTGGACATCCACGAACCGATTGAGACCAGTGTGTTCGCAGCCTCGCTATTGAGTATTGGATACCCAATAGGGATGATGAGACAAGTCATCAAACGTTAGATGTCTAAGTTGGAATACAGGTGATCGTATCGAAATGAGCTCAGTTGAATCCACTAAATGTGACGAAAAGAGCGATTGACTAACATTGAGGCTTCGTGCTTGGTCAATGTCTCAATTGCTCTTAACTTTGGTATGCTAATGGTCCTCAGACCTAAGTCGCGATACTGGCTTATATACTGGATGACTGTGGTTCACAAGAACGATATTGGTCGATCATTGATTCGCCTATGTGCATGATGGTCACATTCCTCCATATACGAAGTCACAGGCGTGGGAAATAGTTGGGATTTGTCTCCTCATTAGGTGATGTTGATGTCCTATGCAATAAATACGTAATGGTGCATTAGAAAGTCATTGGCCAAGGTAGAACTCGAGAGGAGTCTCGCCGAATACACGTCAGATAGATTTGTATATGTGATCTAATCTGTGGGTTTGACTCAGACAGCCATGGGCCTCATTTGATTGGGACATGGTAAGATAAAAGGACTGAATAACACCGAACCAAAGCCAATAGCTTCACTTTGTCCTCTTACTTCATTTTAAATGGGTGACCGTGATATGTTGCTAGACGTCACTCACGGTTTATGAGATCTAAGGATTGATTTGGGATCATCAATTCCTTGAGAAATCCTACTGCTAGTTCGGGGCGAACCTAGGGATATCACACGCCTTAACCGACATCTGGCAACGTTCGTAACGAATATGGGATCGTGAAAATGCGATAGGACTATTTGTATAGTCAAAAGGAGTTAAAATAGATTGAATTTATTTCCTCCTTCTAAAGCTCACTAAAGGACGAAATTGATGACACAAGCATGACATCATGATGTCATGGATGATGTAATGGTTACATCATGCCTGCATCATTATTGGATAAGGTTTGTTATCCAAAAAGAAAGGATAAGAAAAGTTTTTCTTGAAAAGTCAAAAGTATGATAAGATTTTTTATCTATTTGATAGAGACATTTGGTATGTCAAATGACGTGATTTAATTATGAAACTTAAGGGGCATCACGTCTAGAATGTCTAGAGCTTATGGACGAGGATCGCCACCCAAAATGACGACATTTATGCTGCCCAATTAGGCAGCCACGACAAGCCGACGGGGATAGTCAAACGCGGCAAAATTGCCTCCTTTAGCCCCCGCCCTTGGGCAAGGCCCACGTGACTGGTTAAAGGCGGTAACTTACCACCTTTGACCAGTAGCCAGCTGGTCACGTAGATCAGCTGGTAGCCCACTTGGCAGCCTCCTATTAGCCGCCACGTGAAGCGGTTTGAGGGGAGGTATAAACCGCCCCTCCCCTCGTATTTTCTCCCTCACTCACCCTCTATAAATAGAGGCAAAGGGACTAAGGTTAAGGTTAGAAACCCGAGAGAGTCACACATATACGTGCCAGATTTCGTGAGAAAGTTATCTTGAGAATCAACTGATTCGGAAACACAAAGGTTGTGTTTCCATTGGTTAAAAACAAAGGGTCTAGATCGAGACGCCACGAGGATTACTAGCATAATCCGATGGTCGTTTCTCCAGATCTCCGTCTCCCAAGTCATACAAGAGTCGGGCGTGTCTGAACTAGAGGCTCGACACCTCTTGTGCTCGACGATAAGGAAGCAGAGTCGAATTCAACCTCTATCATTCAAGGTATGTTTTTAAACTTACTTTAGAAAGTTCGATTTTTTATTAAAGTACACAGGGACTTCTAAGACGATCGGGGCGTCGTTTGAATTTATTTTCTTCCGCTGTATGTATGACATATTTTCATGTATGTGACGAGCGCCTGAGACCGCTAGAAACCCAACAGATTTAAGATCAGACACCTTCATTCTTTCCCTTACCGCCCATAAATAAATGGAGTTGTGAAAGCAGCGAATAAGAATATTAAGAAGATCCTATCTAAGACTGTAGAGAACTTTCGAAATTGGCATGAGAGGTTGCCATATGCATTAATGGCGTAACGAACTTCAATTCGAGCTTCAACTGGAGCAATGTCCTACTCTGTAGAAGTTGAAATCTCTTCTTTACGAATACTTTCCAAGCCGAGTTCTCAAAGGCCGAGTAGATCCAACAAAGGCATGAGCAGTTGAATTTCATTGATGAAAAGCGACTAAAGGCCATTTGTCATGGACAGGCATATCAAAAGCGGGTAGTTAAATTATTCAACTAAAAAGTGAGACCCAGAAACTTCACAGTCGAAGACGTAGTTGTAAAGAAAGTGCTTCCTAATATTTCCCATCCCGAGAGCAAGTTCGCGCCAAACTATAAGAGTTCGTATATAGTCCAGAAAGTTTTACTTTGTGGTATTTTGATTCTCGTGAATATGGATGGAGAAGAGTTAGCAAATCTTGTAAATACAAATGCTGTCAAGAAATACTACTCTCGAATGAAATAAAGACTTGATCAACTCTTATGCCTCACGGTGTGTGAGTCACATTGAAGACCATTTCATGCATACATGTATATGCTTACATCACTTTATCCGTATTGAAGGTCTGAGAGGAACCCCCAGATAGAGAAGATAACTCAAATGACCTTATCCAGATCATAAGTTTACAAAGAAAAGGAGTCCATAAGGCAAGCTATCTCTCGGCGCACGTAATTCGCAATCAAGGGTAAAGGTTTTATCGTTCTAATTCGTCTAAACACAAGAACGTACACTAACTCTCAAACCATTTTATTTCCCCAGGAAACTCCAGCCACGATGGGCAGGTAAGTATCTCTTACCCTAAAACTTTCCAATTCACTATGTCATGATGGTCGATAAATCGAATTATCAATGAGAATTCTTGAAATAACTTCATATGCATTTCCGTTTAGAAATTTTTGAGGTTACTCAGGAAAACATGAAACATACATGCATTTTAATTCCCTGTAAGGACTAAATTTTGATGAAATATAAATGAATTTTCAAATGAGGACAATTAGACCTATCAAACTGAACTAACCCAGAATCTAAAAGGTAAACCGCACCCAAACACGTCCCTATACACTTAAGAGGTGAGAGAAGGAAGGGTGAGATAAAAGCCTCTATCTACGAACGTAGGGATCATTTATAGTGATTACATAGATTGACACGATGAAGGTTGTTTTTCTTTCTCCGTCCTAAACACATAATAATCCTTTGCAAACTCATTTGAGCCTATAAAGGGAGAATTCAAAAATAATAACCCTATAAAGAACAACCCCACATTAGGGTTATTTGGAAGTTCATTGGTTGATCCCTTGGAGAAAAAAATCAAGGTAAGACTTTATTGTGTTGACTTTGCATTAACCTTTTTGTGGCAGCCTCAAGTGGCATCCCGTGGATGCTTGAAACATCAAAGTAAGCGAGAGCAGTTCATTCATCCACCCTACACACTTTATCCTTTGATGAGCCAACTTGAGCCTTTAAATATTCATTTCTAAGCCTAGTTGGTGATCACCTCCCTACACTGGGGCAATGCACATGATTTATCAACCAAAGAGCAAAATCATGAATGCAATAATCTTTCGTGCTTGGTCTAGAAAAGATCTTTGAGGCTAACAAAAGCAAGGCATCTGGTAAAAGGAAGACCAAAGCCTATTTTTGAAAAAAGCCATAATACTTGTGAGCCAGCTAAGAAGAAATACAATAATAATGTCAAAAGGCAATAAGGCTAACAAAAACAAAGTACCGATAAAAGCAAAGCCAAAGCCCTTGATAGGAATAAAAGCCATGGTACCTATGGTGTGAGTAAAGCGTCAAAAAGGGAATCCATCAATAAGTGTGTAACGAAAACAAATGATGTCTAGAGCTTAGATGAAAATAAGTGTTTAGAAGACTTTCAAGGTTCAAAAGTATAGATCTATCCCCATTAAATATAACAATTGGTAATGATGCAAAGGTAATCACCAACCTATCGTACCTCTCATTCTAAAAATAGCCTTTCCAAGCCTACTCTAAATCAATGTTGCAACCTATCTCGAAAGCCTTTCCTAATTGAGACGTTTCAATTCAACATGGATTTCACACAAGAAGCTACTACCCAAAGGAGTAAGTATAATCTGGTCTTATCTGATCTTCAATGTTCTTGACTTATAGACCTGAAGAAGTTACTTTTAAAATTTTGATTCTTTTCTAAACCTCAAAATGCTTACCCATTGCGTGAGCCTTTGACCAAGCCTACATTACGGTCCCTTAGAAGGCCTTCTCTAATCAATTAGATGTATTCGCTACAAATAGTCCCGGAATTCTTGACATAGATTTCTAGTGATGGTTTGAGTGTTTTTAGAAATCTTTTCCAGTAAGGAAGCAAAACCTCGCAGAAATTGATATTGTGAGAAGTCCTCTCTGATAAGTATACTCTAGTTGATACGACTGATTAAACTCATCTGGTGATTTCAAATTTATTGGTTCAAAATTATCCTCGCAAGAGATTTTGATCATACATGTATGTTGCAAGATGTCTTAGGTAACTATCTTGTACCACGTCGCATTTATTGAAACAAGTCTATATGACTCGTAAGAACATGACTCATTTTGAAAATTTGAAATATTCGAAATATCGAAAATCTTCTAAACTCTTCACTCATCAGTATAACAATTCGGGTTTGAACTTTTGCAGATTTTGATTTGCCTCAAACCTCAGAATGGCACCCCTTCTTTGTGAAATAAATTGAGTTCGAGATTTTACAGTACCCAAATCTTCTCAGACTCTGAGATGGTACCCAAAAGAGAAAGTGGCCTCTATGTATCATCCACAAAGTCCTTTCTATAAGCATTTCCTCAGTATATCCCACATCGGATGAACCATTTTCAAAAATCCTTCTTACAGACACAAAAGTCCTTCCTACCGGCATAAAGTCCTTCTTACAAGCACAAAAGTCCTTTATACAAGCACAAAGTCCTTCCTTACAAGCACAAAGTTCTTCCTACAAGCATTCCTTTAGTAGATCCCACATCGGGTGAACCGTTTTCAAAAATCCTTCTTATAGGTACTAAAGTCCTTCCTACATGCACAAAGTCCTTCTTACAGGCATTTTCTCATATAGAACCTACATCGGATAAACCGCTCAGTAGAATCCTTTTATTAGAAATATGCCATGGGGTGACCTACCATACGGGCAAAAACTCGATCAATTTTAATTAGTAAAATTCTTTCACTAGGAATCTGTCATGGGGTGACCTACCATACGGATTCAAATTTAATCCTCTTGAGGTTTTCTTATAATGAATCCTTAGGTTTTCAATCCATTTTCAACAGATCAATCAACAGCAACCGCAGGGCGGGCAGGTAAACCTCAAGTAAATCCCTTGACTCTCCTCTCTCTCTCTCTCTCTCTCTCTCTCTCTCTCTCTCTCTCTCTCTCTCTCTCTCTCTCTCTCTCTCTCTCTCTCTCTCACACACACACACATCAAAATGAGCAAAAGGAACTTTGGACTTAAGCTTTCAAAGAAGAAACTAGAGTTGGATGAACAACTTTTCGTTTTCCTCAATAGAGTCAGTTAGATCTCAAATATTGTCCTGTATTTGAGAGTGATCTCTCACGAGACCCCTCTCAAAGAGGGGCAACTGTTGACACTTAATTTTTGGAAATTTTTATTTTTAGAAAATTATAAAAAAAATCCATATAAATTAATAAAATTGAAAAATATTAACTTTGGAGACCTTGGTCCACCCTAGAAAGCTAATTTTGAAACAAAGTAAATTTTCATATTTTCAGTATTTTCCAGCATTTTATTTTTAAAAATTCATAGAAAATTAAGAAAAAATGAGAAAATTACAAAATCAACTTTGAAAGCCTTGGCCAAACCTAGGAAATCATTTTTAAACAAAAAAATAATTTTTCATATTTTTTGCATTTTTAATATTTTTTTTAAAAAAAATAGAAAAATACTCAAAAATTAATTAAAAATAGTATTTGGGGCCGCGAAAATATGAAAAAAATAGTCAGTATTTTTATTTTTATTTTCTCGTCATTTTGGAAAAAGAAATTTAGTAAAAATTAGTCTGGAATTGGGGTTTACTTCGTTAATCACATTTTCAGATTAATTGCAAAAAATTCTAGAAAATTCATTTCAGCTCTATAATTTTCCTTTTGTGCATTTCAAGTGTTCTGTCTTCCCCCTCTATTTTCTAAAATTACAATCCAATCTAAAAATGCACGAAATTGTCAAAATTCACGAAAAAGGATCAAAATGCAATTTTGATTTTTGTAAATTAATCCCTAAAAACACTTAAGATCCAATTAAAAATTTCCTCAGGACTAAATAAAAAATCAAGGCACGTCATCCCCTAGTTTTTGGCCTTCTAAATCCGTTGATGGAATTATTTTTTGCAAAAAAAAAAAAGCCATCTAGGATTTGGATTTTGCAAAATGGACCCTCGGGTTGAACTTGAAAATTGGGATTTTTGGGCAAATCCTTAGAGAATTTCAAGGAAAAATTCATTTTTCAATAGAATTTGTGCCCTAGAAACCAATTTGAGATTTAATTGGGCAATTTCCGAGATTCAGAGGGTCAATTTGGCAATTTTTAGTCAACTGAGTCTATCAGGTTAAATTAAATCCTATCTACGGACCCGGATAACCATTTCCACATTTCTCCCTCTCTCACGTAGGTTCAAACTTGATTTTCTGGCCAAGATTTAATGGCCAATTTGAGAGATCAAACGGCGATAATTGAGGATGCTGGAGAGTGGGCCTTGCTGGCCATCTCATCCCCTTTCAAGAGCACCAAAATTCACGACCAACAACGGCCGAACAAGGTCTGTAGAGCTCGATCCTTGCTAAAGACTGTAAAAGTCAACTTTGAGCCAAATCGAGCAACTTCGAGCTCTATTTGAGCTCGATAGAGAATTTGACAAATTTGGACGGGACTGCCATCTCTTTCTCATCGCCGACGCACTAAAATGCACGTGATGTCAAGTCAGCTATCCCTCCCCAAGCGTGTGAGAATCTATTGGAGGAGGGTATATAACAAATCCGAAGCATTTTAAAGAGGGGGAGATCATCGTCGTGTTAAAGGGGCAAACAGAATAAAGAGAGAGAGTAAGGAGAAGAGAGAGAGAGGCCTTCAAGATCACTATGGTTATTGCTTGAAGCTTGGACTATGATTCTTCGACTCAAGGAATCCATAGTAAATCAAGGTTGGAAACCACTCTGAGAAACTCCCTCGTGACTCCAGGAAGCAATCAGACTAGCTTACATCACTTGTAAACATCGGAAAGGGGAGTTAGCATCTCAAGTTTCTTCTCGGTGCTCACATGGCATCTCATGATTCCGGCAACGATTCTTTAAGATTTTTTAGGCGTTTTCATCCTTAACTATCCCTAAACTTGTTCACGCTTCATTTTTACATCGATCGAGCGCGAGAGTCTTCATTCGAAACCTCTTACCTTCATCGGACTGTCACAATTTGGCGAGTTTAGTCTGGCAATCTAGAGCTCAATCCGAGCTCGAGGTAATTTTTTTGAACTTCTTGCGATGTTGTATGTGGAAAGAATTGAATAGTTATGCTCTAGTTTGAGCGATTGAAACGCTATTACTGCACTCTGTTCGAGCTCGATATCTATAACTCCTATTGATGATTAGGTCTAGATTCTTGATATGTTATAGAGGATACTCAGACGAATCGATTGAGATCAATCTCACCCCATTTGGTAAGGATTTCACCGCTAGATTGTTGCCGGTGAGCCTCAGCCGTCCGTCCTATTTTCGCCTAGGGAAGAAGACACAGTTTAGTCAGCATTTTGAGTTGGTCAAAATTCGACGTGGCGCTAACATGGCAAGCTACGTCAGATGCCACGTCAACATGTTGACCTAGTCAAAAGTCAACGTAGACGCTTAGTCAGCATAGACAATTATAACATTTTAGAATAGAATAATAATAATAACAAACTTCGATCAGAGGGCTAGGGTTAGGCCACGTGGTGGCATCTAGTAAATTCTGAGAATACAAATTCCTAAAATTTGAATTATCCAATTAATTCTCAGAAATAATAAAAATATAAATGGACGATGGGGATTGAGTCTCAAGGTTTGATCTTGGCCGTAGGTTTAGTATGAAGGATGAGCAGTCATGATAGTGGTATGTGGCGAATTCTTAGGCCGTAGGATTAGAATTTAGATGGGAAGTTAAAAACAAAAAGAGGAAATAGAATAAAAATCTTTAAAAAAAAATTGAAAATTCAAAGGATTCCCTAAAACTACGTCGTTTTCACGTCGGGTTTACGGTAGTGGGCCTTGAGCCGAGTTTAGGGTAGTGGGCCGGGTCAATCCGACCTAGTCAATATAACAAAATAAAAATAAAAAATAAAAAAAATCAGAAAATCAAAAAAAATTAGAAAAATTAGAAAAATCAATAAAAAAAAATCTAAACTGCGTCATTTTAGATTTGGGTCAAACTTGAGTGGGTTTGGGCCGGATTCTCGGTTCATGGGCCGGGTTAACCCAACCCGATCTGGAAAATTAAATTAAGTTAAAAAAATATTATGAAAAATAATAATAAATAATAAAAAAGGAAAAAAATCATTAAAAATCATAAACATTTCTAGAAAAAATAAAAAAAATTAGAAAATGTCTAAAAAAAGAAAAATTCTAAAAAATCACAAAAAAAATTCTAAAAATGTCCCAAAAATAGGAAATAGAATGTCTTAAAAAAATTCAAAAAAAATTAAAAAAATTCTCAAAAATTCTCAAAAATTGTGAAAATTAGAGAAAAACCACATTCAACTGGTTTGACCTATTTTCACATTTTTGATTTCCCGAACCCTGAAAAATTACTATTTTGTCCCTCTGGCCAATCTGACCCAAACCCTTCAGCCCCTCTCCTCTCCGAGGGTTGGGTCACAACAACAGCAACGTCCACATCATTTGTTGGGTGATAATTAGCATAATGATCTAATTCTTACCACAAACTCTGAAGCTCAACATTATATTGCAATATAGTCATCTCCTTTTGAGTGGTGTCATGAACCATTTTCCAAAGTTCATACACCTATGCATCATTCCCGAGTTGATCATAAGTATCCCTTGAGCCGACCAAATTTGTGCCGTAGTATTAAGAAGCAAATATCCTTTTGCAATATATGACTACCTTAATGTCGCGACCCTCCCGAGATTTCCGGATCTCGAGGGAGTTAATGGATTGCTAGGCCCATTGGGTATCTGGGCTTAGCTCGGGCCCTCCTAGGCCCATATCAAATCACGTCAGGAAAATTTGAACCGAGATCGACCTTAGTGTGGTCGGGTGACATGTGAATAGTGTGCATGCCATCGGAGTCGCCACCAGTCATTTATTGGAGGGTATGACTGGAAACCCTATCGAACGATTGGGAGATATCGTCCGATCCTACGAAAACCAGAGATCTAGGTTCGGGGACTTGGTTACCTCGATATGGCCACTCGACGCCCTTTCGGTACTTAAGTTGAGTAATTTTCCTTATCTAAAGAGTCTATGCAAGCGAGATTGGGTAAGGTAGGCTTTAGAAGTCTAATGGGTTTATACGAGTGAGAAGACTAACCTACCAATCACAACGATAATAAATCATTACACAATCAATAGAAAAATTACATCAAGTCAAAGCAGACCGGATAAGATCCTAGTGAAGTCTTAGTAGCCTAGAGGAAATGCCAACTATGTTTGGGGGATGATTTGGAAAAATTTGGGTCAAATTGACCAGAATGGCAAAATGGTAATTTTCTAAGGCTAGGGAGGTCATAGTGTGAAGACGTGACTATCTCCTAATTTTCATGATTTTTGATTTTTTTTTTTTTGGATTTTTCTACACTTTTTAGGATTTCTCTACCATTTTTAGAATTTTTCTAAATTCTTTGAATTTTTTTTAAAATTTTTCCGAGGATTTTCCTATGATTTTCTAAGACTTTTACTATTTTTCTAGAATTTTTTTGGAATTTTTTAGACTTTTTCTAAGACTTTTTAAGAATTTTCCTATTTTGGAATATTTTCTATATTTTCTAAAATTTTTATTTTTGATTTTCTATATTTTTCCTATTTTTCTAAACATTTTTTTATACATTCTAACAATTTTTTCAAAATTTTTTTTAAGGTTTCTACGAATATTTACGATTTTTTATTGATTTTTATTTTATTTTCTTTTCTTTATTATATTTTTTATTTTCCCTATAATTCCCGGATTTTTCTAAATTTTTACCAAATTTTTAGAATTTTTTATTTTTTATTCTATTTTTGTATTTGTATTTTTATTTTTATTATTTTTGTTGTCTTTATTTTTATTTATTTAATATTTTCTTTTTTTCCTTTTTTTTTTTTGGACCGGGTCGGGTCAACCTGGCCCGTCTGAGAGCCTGGCCCGAAGGCCCAAACCTAACTCCAGGTCAAACGACGCCACATCGATTTTTCTATTTTTTTAATTTTATTTAATTTTCTGAAATTTTTATCATTTTTATTATAGTTTTATATTTTTTTATTCCTATTAGTTTTTCGGACCGGGTCATATTGACCCGGCCCACTACCCGACTCGGCCCGTGACCCAAATGACTTACTCGACATAAAACGACACAATTTTGGGATTATTATTTTTGAATTTTCGAATTTTAGAAATTTTTATTCTATTTTTCACTTTCCCGCCTAGAGTTAATCCAACGGTCCAACATCCTCCACATGTCCCTATCCTAAACATCCATTCCTCTTACCAAATCTACGGTTCCGATCTAGCCTAGAGACTCAATCTCCACCGTCTATCATTTTTATTATCCGAGAATTATCACAAATTTGGAATTAGAAATTTTATTGCTAAAATCATACGATCATAACACATGTCCATCCCCTGACCGTTAGATCTAGGTCTGGCCATTCTAACCACCACAACCCTAGCTGACGAAGTGTCCACGTCGACCTCTGACTCGGTCAACATGACGGCGTGGCGTCTGACGTGTACTGCCACGTCATCTCCACCTCATCCTTTTGACCGGGTCAGCGGCTGACTAGACTACGTCTTCTACCTCCAGCCGAAACCAGACGGACGGCTGCCACTCGCCAGCGAAGATCTAATGGTGATACTTATTCCGATTGAGCCAATTCCACCCCCTATCGACTCATATTTAAACCCAGACCAACATATCATAATTCTATTGAAATCTAACGGCTAGAACAGACTAATCGAAGCTCACACAGTCGCGAGCATGGCGAATTCAATTGAGTGATGCATACCATAACCATTCAATTAACTTGCAGGAAAGCATCACAGAGAGTTCGAGACATTTACCTGGGGCTCTGATTGAACCCTAAGTTGCCAAATTAGCCTAATTGGGTCGAGGCAGAATGAGCTAGGGTTTGAGATCTCGATTCGGAGTTTATGCACGGAATCGATGCAAAATGAAGATGCGAATGTGGTCAGGGATGTGAGAGGAGTGAAACGCATACAAAAGAAAGGAGAATTAAGTCCCTATTATCGATTTGCCATTAGAGCCCTGAGTCAGAGCTTGAGTTCATACTTACCTTTTCGAGCGACCGCAAGCTTTGACACTGGTACGGGCTGACTCCAGTGGACTCGGGCAATCTCGTCAAGCTCCTTCCACGCTTTGATCCACCTCCAATTGCTCGAATTTTGCAATTACAGTCGACCCCTCCCCCTATTTCGAAACTCAGACAAATCCCCCTTTTCTCTTCAATCTCTTCTCCTTTTAAACTCGGTTTGGGCATCCCCCAACCCCCCGAGATCTTCTCTTCGGAATTTGATTCAAATCTTTGCCCAACTCAACTTCCAATCTCTCAGAATCCTCTCCAAATCCCTCAATTAGGATTTTCCCTCTCGAGCTCCATTCGCGCGAAGGAGAAGCACCAGATTTGGTTCTTCTCATTTCAAACAGATCGACCGGGTTGTTAGGTCGGATCCGACTCGACTTGGCTGACCCGGTTGATTTAATTTGCTTAAACTAGCCCTAAAAATGGTCAAAATTAAGTAAATTAGACCCCAAAATTGGGTTCCGAGGCATCAAATTCATTAGAAAATAGATTTTCAAGCCAAATTTCTAACGGATTGTGCAAAAACCCAATTTCCTAGTTTGACCCGACCATCCATTTCATAAAATCCAAAGTCTTGTGCTTCTTTTTTGCAAAAATTGTTGCTACCATTGGATTCAGAAGGTCTAAATCTAGGGTGTGACATCGCCCTATTTTCAATTCAGTCCCTAGAAAATTTTTAATTTCATTTTTAGTGATTTTAGGGACTAATTTGAAAAATCAGAAATTGCATTTTGGTCCTTTTTTTGCGAAATTGGACAATTCTGAGGGCTTTTAGACTCGATTTTAATTTTGAAAAATAGAGGAGGATGACACGACTCTAAAAATGTAAAAATTGAAAATTAAAAGCAAAAATGGAATTTCTGGAATTATTTAAATAATCTAAAAATTGAAATTAATAAAGAAAATCTAGATTCCAGTCTTTATTTTTCAAATTTTATCCATAAAAAATGAAGATAAAATTAAATTAAAAATATTTACTATTTTTTGGTAATTGTATGACTTGAAATACTATTTTTTATTAATTTTTTTATTATTTTCCTAATTTATGAAAATATTAAAAAATGCAAAAAATAAGGAAAATTATTTTTTGTTCAAAATTGGTTCCCTAGGCTTGGCTGAGGTCCCTAAAGTTAATTTTGCAATTTTCTCACTTTTTATGGCTTTTTTATTAATTTTTGAAAATAAAAATGCCGAAAAATACAAAAAATGAGGAAAATTATTTTTTGCTCAAAATTGGTTCCCTAGGCTATGCGGAGGTCCCCAAAGTTGATTTTTCAATTTTCTCATTTTTTATTTATTTTTTTTTTATGAATTTTTGAATATAAAATGTAGAAAAATACAAAAAAAAATAAAGAAAATTATTTTTTGCTCAAAATTGGTTCCCCAGGCTATGCTGAGGTCCTCAAAGCTGATTTTTCAATTTTATGGATTTTCTAAAAATATTTGAAAATAAAATTGGCCAAAAATCAAGTGTCAACACTTAAGTTAAGAGAAAAGGACATTATCAAATAGTCATTCAAGATCCACTTATCCTGAGTAGTACTTGATGTAACCGGCATTGTAGAAGTGCCGTTGATATATCCTATAAGCCTCTGGCCTGCGATGGTCAAGAATGCTAATATATACCATATTAAATAATTTGTGCCATCAACCTTCGCAAGGATCACAACAAAAGGAATATAATCTATACAACCATCTCTTGGAAGTCTAGAGCTCGTAGTTTCTTAGACATTGTATCTTAAAAATCAACTCAAAAAGTGTAAATAGAGCAATCGAATCATCAAAATTGCGAAAAGTGGCCAAAAATTGGATAGAATTCCTCTTGTAGTAGGCTAAAGTTGTCTTCCAAAAAAACAGTCAAATCAGATCAAGGAAGGCAAAAACAAATTTTTTTAGGGTTTTGAAAACTTTGGTTTTCACACACAAGAGAATTATGGGCTAGCGATAAGATGGAAACAATCTCAAACAAGAAGATTCAAAAATCATAAAATGGGTTAAACCACCTATTGCAAACTGCAAAGAAGCATTGATTTATCTTATAGAGATGAGATTTGGGACAGACACTAAATTCAAAAAATCACCTCATTAATGCTACCCTATGCTATGAAAGAGAACAAAGAAGAAGGTGAGTGGAGAGAGGGAGAGGGAAGAGGAGGAGGAAGAAGAAGAAGAATTGCGCGTAAAAAATATTAGGATCGGGGTTTCAATTCAGCCCTTACTTTGATACTATGTTGAGAGAGAAAAAAAATCAAATGAATATTTGATTAGTGTCATCTATTTATAATGAAGCCAATAGGCCAAGAATTACAATATTGTCCATGTTGCTACTATTCATAAAATACTAAAATAAATAAACAAATATGTACCCATCAGCCAAATACTCTCAACAGATTCTTATCCTTTTTTCAAATGAAATGATTCAATGTTGATGTCAATAGCACTATACGTCTGCACAAACTTGAAGCTCACAAATTCATTTGTGTTCTAAGTTTACTCAATTGCCCTTTGCTTTGCTATATGGTACCTCAAAATTGCTTTTTTGAACTCTGTTTTCAACAACCAATACTAGATTTCTAACATATGGATCATATGATATTGAGAATTTACTTCTCCTCTTTGAAATAGCAACATCTTCCTCTTCTTCACCCTTATTGTCAAAACCTAAAGGAGAATTTTCTTCCTCATTCGAATCATGATACTTTGTGAGATACCTGTTGACACCTGATTTTTAATCATTTTTTCTATTGCTAAAGTAATAAAAAATCCATAAAAATTCATAAAATTGAAAAATCAACTTTGGGGACCTTAGCCAAGCCTAGGGAACCAATTTTGACCAAAAAACGATTTTTTCATATTTTCAGTATTTTTCGGTATTTTTATTTTCGAAAATTCATAAAACAAAAAATGAAGAAAAAATGAGAAAATTGAAAAATCAACTTTGGAAGCCTTGGCCAAGCCTAGGCAACCATTTTTGAACAAAAAATAAAATTTCATATTATATATATATTTTTTTAATTTTTTTTTAAAAAAATACAAAAATACTTGAAAATTTTGGAAAAATAACATTTGAGGCCAAAAAAATACACAAAGATAGTTAATATTTTTATTTTAAATCTATTTTCATATTGGCCATCGCAAATTCAGAAAAATCCAATTCGAGTCACGTGTTCCTTCACGAGTATAATCTTGAATCGGGGCTAAAACATTTTAATTTGAGTCAACTTATTTTTAATTTTCACTTTTTATGAGTTGTGACATTGTTTTCTAATATTTTAAATTTTCATCTTGGCCCAATTATACCCAGAATGACTTAATTTTGCAAAAGGGCTTTAATTAAATTCTGCATTATTTTCAACGGCAAGAAATGAGCTTAAATTTGACATGTGGTGAATTTTGGTGTGTCAAAAATTGTGAGGAGATTTGGACTTAAAGAAATATATTTTTTCAGGGACTAAATTGTAAATACTTAAAATTCAAGGACTAGAGTGCAAATACTTAACTCTTGAAGGATTATTTTACAAATAACAAAAAGAAGAGTTAGTGGATAAATTAGAATGGAGAAGGGAAGATGGAGAAGATGAGATGAAGAAGAGAAGTTGGAGAAGAATAGATGGAGAAAATAAGATAAGAATAGAGAAGGGAAGATAGAGATGAAGAAGAGTTAGTAGAGAAATTAGAATGGAAGATAAGAATAGAGAAGGGAAGATGGAGATGAAGAAGAGTTAGTGGAGATAAGAATAGAGAAGGGAAGATGGAGATGAAGAAGAGTTAGTGGAGAAATTAGAATGGGAGATAAATATGGAGAAGGGAAGATGAAGATGAAGAAGAGTTAGTGGAGAGATTAGAATGTGAGATAGAGATGGAGAATGGAAGATGAAAATGAAGAAGAGTTAGTGGAGAAATTAGAATGGGAGATAGAGTTAGTGGAAAAATTAGAATGGGAGATAGATGAGTAGATTATAAAAGGAGGATGAAGTGAGCTTGAGAGGGGATTCTTGAGAGAGAAAATTTGAAGTGTTTGGGAGAATTTTTTGGAGAGAAAATTTTGGATGTTTGAGAGAGTTTTGGGAGATTGAAGAAAAATTTGAGAGAAAGAAAATACCAAAAGAGAGAGAATTTCGAAGATGATGGGAGTTTAAAGCTAGGGGTTATCATCACAAATTCCTTCATCGATCAATATAAATCAAGAGTTCATCCTCGTCAACGAGCAAACAAATTCAAGCTAAGTGTTTTTATTTATTCATTTATTTATGGTTTTACTCGCAAATTAGCACAAATTGTATACACTTTCTCCATCTCCTTTTTCTTCCATATTTTATGTCAGGAGAAGGATATCTTTACGTCAACAGCAAAAATCTCGTCGAGATGCAAAAATCGGCCCAGACAAGCTCCTAAGCTGTCCACCGATTTCTCAACTGATCTGTGACTAAAAGTCCCTCTTAATTCAAAAGAAACTCTCTATATTGGGAACATAGAGAGCGAAAATCAATTATAGAAATCCCTCCCAAAAAAATGGGAGATAAGTACTCTTTCTACTCTTCTGGTTTTAGGTGCAGATTAGCACATATTTTGTATACTAACACTTCACTCTATTTTATGTCAGGAAGCCGCAGCTCTATATCAATGGTCAATCCTATGGAAGCACAAAATCGGCTTGGAGGAGTCCTCAAGCGCGCACAAATTTCAAATTGTTGAATCAATTCGTTGTATTTCATTTTAAAAAATTCATACCCCAAAATGGAGAGGACAAAGTCCATCCGCAATTTAAATACCTGCACCATAAATACTAAAGGGAAGAGCCAAGCCAATGCTTAGCCTCCCATTGGAGGTTTTTACTTATAGTAGTTAAATACCTGCAACTTAAATACCTGCACCTTAAATCCCAAAGGGAAGAGCCAAGCCAATGCTTAGCCTCCCATTGGAGGTTTTTACTTACAGTAGTTAAATACATGCACCTTAAATCCCAAAGGGAAGAGCCAAGCCAATGCTTAGCCTCCCATTGGAGGTTTTTACTTACAGTAGTTAAATACCTGCAACTTAAATACCTGTACCTTAAATCCCAAAGGGAAGAGCCAAGCCAATGCTTAGCCTCCCATTGGAGGTTTTTACTTACAGTAGTTAAATACCTGCAACTTAAATAACTGTACCTTAAATCCCAAAGGGAAGAGCCAAGCCAATGCTTAGCCTCCCATTGGAGGTTTTTACTTACAGTAGTTTAAATACTTGCAACTTAAATACCTATACCTTAAATCCCAAAGGGAAGAGCCAAGCCAATGCTAGGCCTCCCATTGGAGGTGTTTATTCACTGTCATGTACTTCCTATAATTTAATTTTTGAATCATCAGACCCAAAAGATGAGTAGGTCGTAATACTGCACAGAAGTCGTTAACACACTCCCTCTTTCGGCTTCAGGGAATCTTTAACACTTAAAAAAATATAACAAATAAAAATATATACCATCCATGCATCCTATTTAAAAAGTGAAAACACAAAAGAGAATACCCTACTAGAGCTTTAGGAATAAACCAAGCCTGAGTTGCCGGATTAGGATATCCATGAAATTAAGGTACCGAAAGGGCATTAGTTTTAATTAACTAGTGTAACCAAGTCCCCGAGCTCATAATCTCTGGTTCGCAGGAATAAATTAGTTCTCTCGCTAATTTATTTAGGTTTTTAATCGACCTACCAAGAACGATTAGTGGCGACTCCAAATTTCAAAATCATATAAACAAAAACCAAAGTTGCGATTCGGTAGGGCTTGGGAGGGTCCGCGTTAGGTTAGTCAAATCTAATTAACCTAATAATCCGTTAACCCCTAGAAATAATAAAAATATTTTCAGAGGGTCGCGACAGACTGGCGACTCCACTGGGGAATAGAGATTTTTAATTTTCGAAAAAAGATACCAATTGGAATACTTAAATTTTTTCGAAATTTTAAAAATCTTAGTGGACTTAGGCTAATGAAAATTTCATGGATATCTCGCTTCTGGCGATCTTGCTTGGGACTCATTCTATAGGTGTTATATGTTTTTGCAGGATGGGAGTTATAAGGGGCGGAGTGTTTGGCTAACCCATTTGTTTTGCAGGCTCGGTGTTGGGATTATGTTTAATTTCACACATTTTTAGAAGCTCTGTTTTGATATCAATTGTTGTGCATGTCTTGCATATTCTGAGGATCACAACACCTGCACACACAAGCGTCTAAACCCAAGTCGCGAAATTTTTCCTAGGTAACCATAGATAGGGATCGAATATGCAAAGCTCTTGCGTCGATTACGCTTGGGTTGACCATATTTTGTCCCGCTCATTATCTGAATTGACAATTCTTCCCATTGTGATTTGATTGCGCGGAGGGTAAGGTTGTCAATTCAGATAGTGTGGGCCTTTTAGGTCCATACCCTGTCTCTCCTTCTTTTATTTTCTAGAGTCCACTCCTCACTTGAGTCATGCGCATGACTATGTGATTTGCATTTCTCCAAGGTAAAAGTAAGTTCTCTAATTTTATCTTGTATTTATTTTCGGTCGGTCCATGCTAGGTGTTAGTCAGTTTTTGAGCTTGATATTACGACCATTCTTTTAAAAGAAAATAAAAATTAAATTTGTCCCTCATTTCTTTTTATTATTTTTTTTTTTGAAAAAATGATGTGAAAAAATCCCTTCATGGGAATTTTATTAACCAATAAGAGATTTTTGTCATGTTTTTATTACTTCAATAAAAATGAAATTTTCCTGAAAAAATTTTCCTCTGAAAATTTATTTCAATAAAAAGAAAAATTCTTTAAAAAAAACTCTAGTAGACATCAAGTGATTTTATCACATTTTTCAAATTATAAAAACTTGCAAGAAAATTCTTCTCGAGAAATTCGCTCATGTTTTTCTAAGAAAAGTTTCTCTAAATAAAATTAGACTAATGTCTCGGGGGAGTTGTATTGACCAATAAGAGATTTTTGTCATGTTTTTCTTGCTTCAATAAAAATGAAATTTTCCTGACAAATTTTCCTCTGAAAATTTATTTCGATAAAAAGAAACATTCCTTCAAAAAAAAAACTTTGGTAAACATCAAGTGATTTTATCACATTCTTTCAAATTATAAAAACTTGCAACAAAAATTCTCTTCGAGAAATTCGCTCATGTTTTTCTAAGAAAATTTTCTCTAAATAAAATTAGACTAATGTCTCGGGGGAATTTTGTTAACCAATAAAGGATTTCTGTTATGTCTTTCCTGCTTCAATAAAAATAAAATTTTCCTGATAAATTTACCTCTGAAAATTTATTTTGATAAAAAGGAAATTCCTTCAAAGATTTTAGTAAACATCAAGAGATTTTGTCACATTCCTTTAAATAATAAAAAAAAGAGTAATAAATATGCAAAAAAAAATTCTGTATCAGAAATTAACCCATTTCTTCCTAAAGAAATTTTTTTTTCTGATTTCTCTATAAAATAGAAAAAATAAAATTGGACTAATATATGAGTCATGGACCGACATTCCTTGTGTCGCATACTAATTATATCCTTTTCTTTTGCAGGGAGATCCTAGATACCCCAGACGGGTGTAAAAATTAAGTTCAATAATATATCAAGAATCATCTTCAGAAATACCAAAAGACGAAAAACACCAAGGCTTCAACCGTTAATTCAGGGAGGCAAACGAACACTGTCCATCTTTGACAGATAGAGTTGTGTCAATCCGTAAACTTGTATGGGCAGTGTATTGTGATATGACGGTGGACTTATACTGATTAAACACGGGGGCATATTTAATGTATTACAGAGGATCCCGCGTCTTTTGAAAGACAATATGGATTATATAATCAGAAACCATGAAATAAGTACCTTAACCTGATTAAATCAACCAGAGACCGGTCTTAAAATTTCCTCGGATCCGAAACACGCGGAGGGTTTTAGAGGACCGAGGTTCTATTAATGAATGTGACCCACAAGTATTTCTCCCAATGCTACAGGCGCCCGACAAGAGCAAGTGGGCACCGAAAGAAACAAAACACGGTTGAAGTGGGGCACGCAACAAATGGCCGAATTTATTGGCACACTAATTAAGTGGTGGTAGCTTTATTAATTTACATGATTGAACACGGGTCTCTAGGCGGCTGGTGGAAAGCCACACTGAATGCCTCTCTAATGTTCTTGATATCATCGTCTACCGCAACCCGCGAGAGCATCATGAAGAAGATTAAACCTAGACGAATACGTCTACTTAGTTTCATCGCACGTTCTCGCCTTTTGTCGATGTCCAAAATTAATGCACAAGCTAGAAGTAATCATTTCCCTTTCCCCCTATTAAATGCTCGGAGCCGTTAACCGCACCAAACTCGAAAAAATTAATATCGAGACGAAATCTGCGTAAATTTGAAGGGTAAATCCGTATCGTTCCAATTTACCCTTAAATTACTCCGGTTTTAAATTTGATCCCTTCTATTTTTAGGAATTTGCAAAAGCGACTCAAGAATACAGTTGTATCCAAAAACCAAATTTCCTGGTCGGGCTAAATTGGGGGCAAATCAACTCATGGACATTACCACGGGATGGACAGCTTCGGTTAAAGAAAAATACAAGCGAAAGATCCGAACAATCTCAGACATGGGTAATTCTGTATCGTTCTAATTTGCACATAATCATCTCGAGTCCTGAATTTTTTTTTTATTCCATTCTTAACAGGGATTGCAAATTACCTCGAGAAATATCGTAACAAGGCCCAAGGTGATACAACAGGGCCGCGTTATCCCCAAGGATTAACCTTTGAAAAGAAAACCCCATGGACACCTATGGTCCAATGGACCGAATGCAGGAATACTCGACGAGTAATACCGAAGTCAATATTTTGCCACATTCTCGGCTTAATGGTGAAGCATCCAACAAAAGTCGAAGAAAACTCAACCCAGCAAAATTGGTAAAAGACTTGTCCAAGGCATTCAAGATGAAGGGTAAATCAGTATCGTTTCCAATTTATCCCTTTTAATACCGGTTGACATGTCTCCTTTTCTTGTTACAGGAAATATTTATACTAACATGTAACATGTTGGAGGAGACAAATCCAAAAGAAAATGATGATCATTTGACAAGATCTATTCTGGTGAAAAATGGGGGGCATTTAACTGCTAAACCATGGTGGTCGCTGTCACTAAACAAACCAAAATGCTCCCTCACCCATATGCCTCATCGTGCAGGGGCAAAACTTGAGACAAACCGCTCCTCGACATAAGGAGTGGGCTTCCCAATTTGTTCAATCCACCCACATACCAGGAGCAATTCAAATCCGCCCATGTTTGCACATTATATAAATACACATGATGCTAAAAATTGTCACATCGGCATTGTGTTTACACATTTCACGAATTATGTATGATTATTCCGCATGTTTAATTTACCAACTCCAACTTAGAACATAAACTGCATAGGAGACATCAAATGTGCAAAATGGGGCATAACAGGATGAGGAAAGTTAAACCATTTCTACACACGGGTCTAACATTTTAATCTACAGATAAACAGCCTTTCTCTAGAGTGAGAGAAAGCCCCTTCGGACTAAAGTCCCCCATTCAGATTACATTCGAGGCGTTCATATTATGAGAACCTCCTTAAATAGAATTGGTAATGCAAACTTGACAGAATAGTTTTGCATGATCCACATTTTGATTGATTGCATCATGAGTTATCACATAGACTACTTCTAATCATTGCCAACTTAGCTGAACAATTTTGTATGAACCAATGAACGCATTGATGAAAATGCTTGCACATGTTAGCTCTGACATTGCCTGACAGGCAACACATTCCCGGTGTTTGAGTTACCTTCCAAAGTCTTGAAATTCATTTGGCGATTATTGAATGAACAAGCCTGGTTGTCGAGAAGCCACCAAGCATTTCTTCCAAATTCTCAGGTAAGTATATCTTCAACCTGAACCTTTCAAGAGAATGAATTCTGACGGTTGTTGGGGTACTCGAATCCATTGCGGTATATATAGGTATCCACCTTCTTCAATAAAGCATGATTTGTCTTAAGGACAGAAATGTTCGAGACCTTTTGATCTCTACCTCTTTGGTTTATTCCTAAAGCGACAGGAGAATATAATTTGGGTTTGAGCTTCCGTAGGATTCCTGGTCTCCCCAGATTTCAGAATGGCACCCTTTGAGGTACACCAAGCCCTTCTTACAGGCAAACTAAGTCCTTCTTACAGGCAAACCAAGTCCTTCTTACAGGCATAAAGTCCTTCTTACAGGCATAAAGTCCTTCTTACAGGCAAACCAAGTCCTTCTTACACGCACAAAGTCCTTCTTACAGGCAAATCAAGTCCTTCTTACAGGCAAACAAAGTCCTTCTTACAGGCAAAACAAGTCCTTCTTACAGGCAAATCAAGTCCTTCTTACAGGTACAAAGTCCTTTTTACAGGCACAAAGTCCTTCTTACAGGCAAATCAAGTCCTTCTTACAGGCATAAAGTCCTTCTTATAGGCAAATCAAGTCCTTCTTACAGGCAAACTAAGTCCTTCTTACAGGCAAACCAAGTCCTTCTTACAGGCACAAAGTCCTTCTTATATGCAAATCAAGTCCTTCTTACAGGCAAACTAAGTCCTTCTTACAGGCAAATCAAGTCCTTCTTATAGGCAAATCAAGTCCTTCTTACAGGCACAAAGTCCTTCTTACAGGCACAAAGTCCTTCTTACAGGCAAATCAAGTCCTTCTTACAGGCATAAAGTCCTTCTTACAGGCAAATGAAGTCTTTCTTACAGGCAAACAAAGTCCTTCTTACAGGTAAACAAAGTCCTTCTTACAGGCAAACAAAGTCCTTCTTACAGGCAACGCAAGTCCTTCTTACAGGCACAAAGTCCTTCTTACAGGCAAAGTAAGTCCTTCTTACAGGCAAATCAAGTCCTTCTTACAGGCACAAGTCCTTTTTACAGACACCAAATCCTTTCTACAGGCACCAAGTCCTTCTTACAGGTATCTCCATGGGGTGACCTACCATACGGGTCAAATCTCAATCAAAATTTAATCAGTAGAATCCTTTTATTATGAATCTACCATGGTACGACCCACCATACGGGTCAAATGGTATGACCCACCATACGGGTCAAATTTTAATTCAATTTTTAATCAGTAGAATCCTTTTATTAGGAATCTACCATGGGTTGATCCACCATACGGGTTCAAGTTCAACCACCCTAAAGTTTTTTTATATAACGAATCCTTAGGTTCTCATTTCATTTTCAGTGGAACATTCATGTCACGACTCTTTTTATTTCCTTGTATTGAGTCGATTAGAATTCAGGTGTCATCTCGTCTTTGAAATGAACCTCTACCGAGCTTCCTTTCAAAGAGGGGCAGCTGTTGACACCTGATTTTTAATCATTTTTTCTATTGCTAAAGTAATAAAAAATCCATGAAAATTCATAAAATTGAAAAATCAACTTTGGGGACCTTAGCCAAGCCTAGGGAACCAATTTTGACCAAAAAACGATTTTTCATATTTTCAGTATTTTTCGGTATTTTTATTTTCGAAAATTCATAAAACAAAAAATGAAGAAAAAATGAGAAAATTGAAAAATCAACTTTGGAAGCCTTGGCCAAGCCTAGGCAACCATTTTTGAACAAAAAATAAAATTTCATATTATATATATATTTTTTTAATTTTTTTTAAAAAAATACAAAAATACTTGAAAATTTTGGAAAAATAACATTTGAGGCCAAAAAAATACACAAAGATAGTTAATATTTTTATTTTAAATCTATTTTCATATTGGCCATCGCAAATTCAGAAAAATCCAATTCGAGTCACGTGTTCCTTCACGAGTATAATCTTGAATCGGGCCTAAAACATTTTAATTTGAGTCAACTTATTTTTAATTTTCACTTTTTATGAGTTGTGACATTGTTTTCTAATATTTTAAATTTTCATCTTGGCCCAATTATACCCAGAATGACTAAATTTTGCAAAAGGGCTTTAATTAAATTCTGCATTATTTTCAACGGCAAGAAATGAGCTTAAATTTGACATGTGGTGAATTTTGGTGTGTCAAAAATTGTGAGGAGATTTGGACTTAAAGAAATATATTTTTTCAGGGACTAAATTGTAAATACTTAAAATTCAAGGACTAGAGTGCAAATACTTAACTCTTGAAGGATTATTTTACAAATAACAAAAAGAAGAGTTAGTGGATAAATTAGAATGGAGAAGGGAAGATGGAGAAGAGGAGATGAAGAAGAGAAGTTGGAGAAGAATAGATGGAGAAAATAAGATAAGAATAGAGAAGGGAAGATAGAGATGAAGAAGAGTTAGTAGAGAAATTAGAATGGAAGATAAGAATAGAGAAGGGAAGATGGAGATGAAGAAGAGTTAGTGGAGAAATTAGAATGGGAGATAAATATGGAGAATGGAAGATGAAGATGAAGAAGAGTTAGTGGAGAGATTAGAATGTGAGATAGAGATGGAGAATGGAAAATGAAAATGAAGAAGAGTTAGTGGAGAAATTAGAATGGGAGATAGAGTTAGTGGAAAAATTAGAATGGGAGATAGATGAGTAGATTATAAAAGGAGGATGAAGTGAGCTTGAGAGGGGATTCTTGAGAGAGAAAATTTGAAGTGTTTGGGAGAATTTTTTGGAGAGAAAATTTTGGATGTTTGAGAGAGTTTTGGGAGATTGAAGAAAATTTTGAGAGAAAGAAAATACCAAAAGAGAGAGAATTTCGAAGATGATGGGAGTTTAAAGCTAGGGGTTATCATCACAAATTCCTTCATCGATCAATATAAATCAAGAGTTCATCCTCGTCAACGAGCAAACAAATTCAAGCTAAGTGTTTTTATTTATTCATTTATTTATGGTTTTACTCGCAAATTAGCACAAATTGTATACACTTTCTCCATCTCCTTTTTCTTCCATATTTTATGTCAGGAGAAGGATATCTTTACGTCAACAGCAAAAATCTCGTCGAGATGCAAAAATCGGCCCAGACAAGCTCCTAAGCTGTCCACCGATTTCTCAACTGATCTGTGACTAAAAGTCCCTCTTAATTCAAAAGAAACTCTCTATATTGGGAACATAGAGAGCGAAAATCAATTATAGAAATCCCTCCCAAAAAAATGAGAGATAAGTACTCTTTCTACTCTTCTGGTTTTAGGTGCAGATTAGCACATATTTTGTATACTAACACTTCACTCTATTTTATGTCAGGAAGCCGCAGCTCTATATCAATGGTCAATCCTATGGAAGCACAAAATCGGCTTGGAGGAGTCCTCAAGCGCGCACAAATTTCAAATTGTTGAATCAATTCGTTGTATTTCATTTTAAAAAATTCATACCCCAAAATGGAGAGGACAAAGTCCATCCGCAATTTAAATACCTGCACCATAAATACTAAAGGGAAGAGCCAAGCCAATGCTTAGCCTCCCATTGGAGGTTTTTACTTATAGTAGTTAAATACCTGCAACTTAAATACCTGCACCTTAAATCCCAAAGGGAAGAGCCAAGCCAATGCTTAACCTCCCATTGGAGGTTTTTACTTACAGTAGTTAAATACCTGCACCTTAAATCCCAAAGAGAAGAGCCAAGCCAATGCTTAGCCTCCCATTGGAGGTTTTTACTTATAGTAGTTAAATACCTGCAACTTAAATACCTGTACCTTAAATCCCAAAGGGAAGAGCCAAGCCAATGCTTAGCCTCCCATTGGAGGTTTTTACTTACAGTAGTTAAATACCTGCAACTTAAATACCTGTACCTTAAATCCCAAAGGGAAGAGCCAAGCCAATGCTTAGCCTCCCATTGGAGGTTTTTACTTACAGTAGTTTAAATACTTGCAACTTAAATACTTGTACCTTAAATCCCAAAGGGAAGAGCCAAGCCAATGCTAGGCCTCCCATTGGAGGTGTTTATTCACTGTCATGTACTTCCTATAATTTAATTTTTGAATCATCAGACCCAAAAGATGAGTAGGTCGTAATACTGCACAGAAGTCGTTAACACACTCCCTCTTTCGGCTTCAGGGAATCTTTAACACTTAAAAAAATATAACAAATAAAAATATATACCATCCATGCATCCTATTTAAAAAGTGAAAACACAAAAGAGAATACCCTACTAGAGCTTTAGGAATAAACCAAGCCTGAGTTGCCGGATTAGGATATCCATGAAATTAAGGTACCGAAAGGGCATTAGTTTTAATTAACTAGTGTAACCAAGTCCCTGAGCTCATAATCTCTGGTTCGCAGGAATAAATTAGTTCTCCCGCTAATTTATTTAGGTTTCTAATCGACCTACCAAGAACGATTAGTGGCGACTCCAAATTTCAAAATCATTTAAACAAAAACCAAAGTTGCGATTCGGTAGGGCTTGGGAGGGTCCGCATTAGGTTAGTCAAATCTAATTAACCTAATAATCCGTTAACCCCTAGAAATAATAAAAATATTTTCAGAGGGTCGCGACAGTACCCATAAGAATTCACTAACTAAGGGTCAACTGGTGACTCTTTTTGGGAGTTTTGATTAGGAGTTCACACTTTCTTGTAGAAGTATTAAATGCCTCCATGTTAACTCCAGCATGGAGGCCATATTTCATTGCATATTTTGTTATCCTTTTCCTTACTTCAACCGATTCAAAATTGTTTTTATCACTCAAGTACTCTACTTCCATCAAATTACATCCTCATCCTCCTCCAAATCTCCATTACAGACCTTAACTCAGATTCCAATCATCAGCAATATTCTCAACCACATTAACAATCACATTATCAAATACATTATCAATTCTTTCCACATTGACATCACATGGACCTTTAGTTTGATTTGAGTTCTCCTATCGTACTCTACATCTAAGTCAATAATCTCATAATAGAGATAACAATAAAAGAGATTTGTTATAGAAGAGCTACCCCTTGCAACTTAAGACCATCTTCGTCAGCACTACTTTCGGAAACTTTATACAAGTGATTATCTATTCTATACCCAACCAATGCCACAATAGTGTCTATACCTTTATCTAAGTTTATTTCACTAACAATGCTTCCACCTATGTTTTCAAAGGGTCATACAACTTGAAAGCTACCTTGAGAAAAAATTATGATAAGGACCTTAGTGTCAGTCATTGGATCTACAAGGGACCAAAAACATATGATGAGCGCTTTTTTTGTAATGTGCAACCATCAAATTTCTTGACAAATTAAAGATTTGGAGATACGAAAATCGTATTTCTCAAAAAACCCTAACTGACAATAATTTTGTGATTCGAAAATCAAATGCAACATCGATACAAAGTGAATGCTTGACAGGTGTTATGCGAATGGACGTTTATTCCCTCCAACATCTTTTTCCCTCCACTACCCCTAATTTTCCCTTCCAATGTTAATTCTCTATAATTAGTGCTTGCATGAAGATGTCCCGAGCGTCAAAATGTAGGACGCGAATAATAACCATTCTGTTCTTGGCGACACTTTCTAGATAGAAAATAGTTTTTTCTATTTCTATTCTTGGATGAGTTTTTGATCAAAAACACGTTTAATAACAGCACAAAATTTCTATGGTTGTTGATCGCTAGACCTTAGATGGTAACTAGTGAACGGAAGACCGGCGATTAGCTTACAATAGATAGGCAAATGGTGGATGGCGATCGCGACCAGCAGTTGAATATGAGAACATGAGAGAGCAAGATCGCACGAAAGAGAAGGACTAAGCGATAAGAAGACTTCTTATAACAAAAATAGAAAGTAGTAGAAATTTCTACTTCTTATTTATGTTCCGAACCTATTTATGGACTATAAAAATTTATTTCAAAAATAGAAAAATGAAATGGCATGACAAAACAGATTTTGTTCCAAACATGTTCCTAAAAGAGAAACATAATAGTTATCATGCACGCCCATAACAACAGGAAACGCCATTTTGAAGAGTTATAGAGGAAGGACCATGTTTTCTCATTCACGTAAACACTTGTATATGTTATCGCGTCATTATTTTCTATCCATCAATCTAGATGGTGCTAAAGGATGAATGTAATAGCATAGATATTTCTAGTTTTAGGGCCTAATTGCAAGATTTGATAATTTTAAGACCTTGTATATGTATATGTATATGTTACGACTCTTAGACATTTCATGCACTTAGGTTGCGTTTGATGGTCAAGATAAAAATCAGGACATGATAAAATCTATCATATCCTGTATTTGGTTCCTACTTAGGATAGGACAAAGTAGGATATAAGGGGATATAGCTTGAATAAAATTATCCCATGGGGAGGTAGAATAAAAGTGGATAGGATTTCTTATATTCATAGTATAAAAGCTATTTTATCTCGAATAACAAACTTCTTAAATAATAAAATCAAAATAATTATTAAATATGAATAATAAATTAAAAAATTTAAAATTAAAAATATTTTTTTATTTATTCTATATGTATTTATTAATTTGAGTTTTTTTCTATTTTATAATATATATATATATATATATACACACACACACGTTGCATATACACAAACTTCATATCCGCATTACATCATTGCATATTTTGGATATGGTAGTATGGTTTATTATTTTAAAAAAAATTGTTAAGAATGATGGAATGAAATAAAAAAATAATGAAAAAGGAGATATGAAGAATATATATATAAGAAGTAGACGAACTTAGATTTTAAATGAACAAAATTTGACTTGACAATAAAAATAATTCTCAAAGAATGTGGGGCAATGAATTTTGTATAAAAAAAACCTAAAAATCTCCATCTACTTCTCTTATATAACTTTAGTTCGTGTTAAAGTTTCATCACTTCTTTGTAGTATTTTAGTTCGAGTCAAAACTCTATGAAAACAGTAACAGAGTTAACACTTCTTCTCTTTAGTTGGTTTTTTATGGGTTTTTTCGAAAAATAGATCCTAATTTTTTTTTTTACAAAATTAGGGCAAATTTCAATGTCGCATGGGCCCCATGTGGCACTCAAGCACATGGGCGCCTTTTTCAGGCATCTCGACACTTGCTCCTTCACCGGCACACATTTGTATGTTTGTGAAGGCCGGCTTTGCTACAAAGTAGAGCCAACAATAAAGAACACATTCTTCATCCCAACCTTCTAGCAAAGCCGACAACGAAGAACACATTCTGTGTTCCAGCCTTCATTGCTCCCTTGCCTGCATTTATTTTCTCCCTCGCTTCCATTCATTTTTCATTTCCCTTGTTCATTCTGCCTCGCCCTCATTCATTCTCCAGTTAATGATGCCGTCCCTTATCCCTTGGCTTATCATACGACAAATTTCACTTCGGAGTTCATTTCAGTGTTTAGCCAAACAAACTTCAATGCAGGGTTCAGTCAATTTGCCGGCGCGTTTCATGAGGGATTCGATTTTGCTTTCCGCGACAATCGAAAGTCTCAAACTCTAGCTAATTCTTTAAGTTCTTATGGATCCGATTTCTCTCCTCTTTTCCCATGCCCTTCTATAGTATGATGGATATTCTTCTACAGTATGATGGATATTCTTTTCACTTTCATGATGCATCCATATCATAGTCATGCTTCTCATCATAGGATATGCCTTCGTCATCTACACATCCTACTCATCAAGAACCTCATTTATCGTTCTTGGTACAATACTAAACCTGCCGAACAATGGAGATGACCTGATTGCGAAACAGGAGGCCACGTAAGAGGATAACATCATCAGTGAATGTAATTAGAGTTTAGGATTATTATCTATTATTACAACTTTGATTTATTGGATTTTTTTAATCATGGATTGTTATCCACATTCTTTTAATCTGGATATGACATCTTCATATATATTACCAATTTTATTTATAAATATTTTTATTAATTATATACCTACTAAATAAATTAATTACATATATCTTAGAAAAATTTCAATTAATTATTGATAATTATGTTATAAAAATAAGATTTAAAAGAAAAATATATATATCTAAAAAATTAAAAAATATATATATGTTATAAATATAAAATAATTAAAAACAAGTTAAAAATAAGAAATTAAAAAAATTGCTATCATATTGCTGCAAAGGCCCCGTTTTCATAAATAAAAAAAAATTAGCCCTAATTTGGTAAAATTTTTGGACCCATTTTTGAAAAAAAAAACCCTTTTTTGTTCACATCAAAAGTCCATGAAACCATAAAGAGAGTCAAAATTCATTTTTTCCGCAGCTTTGTGTTTCATGTTGAAATTTAACGAAAGTAACAATAGAGGCAAAACTTTTTATAGTTGCAAATGTGAATGATCATATTTTCTCTTTTACTAGAGTTGGTAATGAGTTATTAGAGATTCTTCTAGTTTCCGTTTGTACATTTTTAAGTTAAGTTACATCAATATATGTAAATACCAAATAATGAACATAATAGGATATGAATATATCCAGCTTTATGAAAAATTTCAAAAAAGATCTCGAAATGCCTTTATTTTCTCAAATAAAAGCTTGAAATTAATTTTGTTTTAAATAAGGGTATGAAGTGCCTTTATTGTCTTAAATAAGGGCCTCATCTCGCTGGTCGATTAAATATCTCGGTCAATCAGTGATATTTTTGTCAAAATACACTTTTTTACCAAATTTTTAGTTAAATTAAGATAACAACTAGAACTTAAAAAATTTAAAAACACTAGAGGGGGCTACCCTCCCCCTGTGGTTACCACCTCAACGCCGATGGGGCGGCAGCAATGGCCAACGAGGTTGCCAACATTGGGTTGGCGGCCACAAGTTGGAGGGCAACCCCCTCCAACATGTGTTTTCTTCTTTCTTTTTTTTTATTTTTAGTTTTAGTTTTTAAAAAAAATCCAAAAAAGAAAAAAAATAATAAAAAGGTTAAATGACCAAAATGTTCATATTAATTGGTGAGTCAAGCTCTTTTTGAGATTGATAAGATTACTTCAAATCTTTTTTTGAATTAATATCTACTTTAAATCTTTATTTGAGATAATAAAAACACTTTAAGCCATTATCAGAAATAAGGTTAATTTTATATCCTTATTTGAGAAAATAAAAGCACTTTGAATCTTTTTTTGAAAATTTTCCTTAGCTTTATTACTTTGATTTACTAAATAATGAATTTACTAAATAATAAATAAAATATAATAAAATTCCTGAATTTCATCCTTTATCTTTGACTAAAAATCCATACGATCAGCCTAATGCCATGAACATATTCGCATCTTCTCAGCCCAAAATGACTTAGATTACTCTGTTCATCGTCGACAGAACAGTAGAACTAGAAAGCAGGGGGATCTTCCGCGCTTACTGCCCCGTATCTGCTGACTCGTCTTCCCCCACCATCCATCGTCCATCTCTCTCTCTCTCTCCCTCCCTCTGAACCGGGATCGCCGCCAAGAACTCCTCCAATTCCTTCTGTCATTCGTTGAGGTTCGATCGGTACGCGTCGCCGGCTAACTTTCCGTTCTCGGGTAAGTGCTCCTTCTCATGTGTCGCCGACGACCTTCGCTCTGCTCTGCCCAGGCTTCAACCGGGAAAGGAGGATCGAACGGCGCCTTGTCGAACAAGCTGCTCATGTCGGATGTGTTTTTTTCCTTTTTAACTTGAGAAAGGAATCTATTCTTAGATTTGATTGTTCAGTTGTTTGCAATGGGTGTCCGGTTCAAGACGGGTCCAATTGGATGAATCGTTTTTTTGTTTTTTTTTTCTCCTTTTGGCAGACTGCAAATGGGAAAAATAGGAGGATGATTGAGTTGCGGTTTCCCAAGTCGGAAACGTTATAGTTCCGCTGGGTCAGTCTCTCCAACCTTTCCGGAGAAGTGGTTTTGATGACCCATTCAATTTCCTGGAACGGTCGAGGGGCTTGATGATCAGGATATACCCACAACTTCTCTTCTGTAGCTGCATTGCCTGACATCGTAGGAATGGGTTCCAAAGCAATCTTGCGCAAGCAAAAGTACCTCGTCAACTTCCTCAATCACCCCACTTGCTTAATCAGGGCATTCTCATTGGCTGAGCATGCCCAACTTCCCCTATATGATGGCTCTCAGGATTTGGGTCGTACACCAAGCCATGAATTTGCTAATACTGATAATAACAGAAGTAAACATCAGTTGTCTACTTTTGCAATGCGACTTTTTTTCAGACATATGCCACATGGGGTCCCGACATTGGACCACATACTAGAGAGGAAAGATCTTGTTTCTTACCTTAGAGTAACAAGGATGTCAGAGTTGGTGCGGCATGCTTCTATGGCAACGGCTGGCCAACCTGAAACTCGTGGTGGTAAGGGTCAAAGTGAGGAAAAGGCTGCTAAACAGGTAAAGGAAGCTTCACCTGAGGAATGCGACCAGGCAGTTGAAGGATTGAGCACAGCAAAAGCGAAAGCAAAGGCTAAACAAATGCTAGAACCCCAGAAGAGTGATGAAACTTTACTGAAGAGAATGTGGGCTACACTTTTGGGAATTGGTCCTGCTTTGAGGGCCATTGCTTCCATGAGCAGGTTTATATATTATTGCCTCATGGCTATACTAGTTCAAGACTTTATTGGTGTCTCTTATCATCTATGTTTTGTGCAGGGAGGACTGGGCTAAAAAGCTTATCCATTGGAAGGATGAATTTATATCTACCTTGCAGCATTATTGGTTGGGCACAAAGTTGTTATGGGCTGATGTTAGGATTAGCTCGCGGTTGCTCATAAAACTTGCAAATGGGAAGGGTCTTTCTAGGAGGGAAAGACAACAACTTACGCGCACTACCGCTGATATTTTCAGGCTAGTTCCTGTTGCAGTTTTTATTATAGTCCCATTCATGGAGTTTCTGCTGCCTGTGTTCTTGAAACTATTTCCAAACATGTTGCCATCAACATTCCAGGACAAAATGAAAGAAGAGGTGAGCTTCCTTTATTTTTGCTTCCTCTTGTAATCATCTTAATTTCTATTATACTCGCATAGGTGGCTTTTCTAAGTTACAGTTCACGAGAAGATTCTGCAAAGGGTGGTGCTTAAGATAAAGAGCGTCTATCATCCTTTGAACAATATTGTAGAAATGATTCCTTAGCATTTTCCCCTGATCGAGAATGGTAGCTGTTGGGGCTGAAATACGACGCCAAGCCTTTGGAAAGGGTACTTCCAAGTGTTGACCTTTTGGGGGGGGGGGGTGAATTTTTACTCGTGTAAGCCATTTCACAATCTCTGTGTGTTTGTGGGTTGGGGGGGAGGGAAGACTTGGGCTTGGGGTGCGCAAGCCTACTATGTTGTGTTAATGCACAAACCAATGTGCCATCTCAATGAGGCGCTCCTCTATGCTCCAGAATACCAATCCTTCTCTGCGCTTCCTCCCCCTCCCCCTCCCCCTCCCCCTCTCCCCCTTCCCCCACAGGCAACCCCCACACAAACCACCCCACACCCCAAAAGCCTCCTTTCAAACCCAAAAGAATTACTCTCATGCATGACTTTTGGGTTGGTTGGGCTTTACATATGTATCATTCCGCAACCTCTTTTCAGCTCCATGTGGCACTTGAGAGTCACCCCTTACAAAAAGGCATTTAGGTTGCTAGAAAAGTGCTTTATTGTTCAAGGATGGAAATCGTGATTTATTTATTTTATTTTTTCCATAAATTTTTGGCCTGAACCAACTGTGCTTCGATTGCGTGATAACGGTATTTAGGTTGTTAAATTTTGATGGAGAGTGCGATTAGGCTTATATCTGTGTATTATATGTGTATATGGTATGTCATTTTATTTTTACCTTTTCATTCCTGAGTTTTTCCTCAAATCTTGTAAGCTTGGTCCTCTTCTACAATGCCTGATAAATTGCCACCACTTGTTTCCTAATGCTTTACTTGGGCAGCAAAATGACCAATTAAACTTCTTCACCCCTATTAGGCAAATATTTTGTTTGATGAAATATTGGCATAATGAGCAGAAACACATTCAAGGGTTTCCAAATGCTGCTGGATGATTGGAACTTGGAAGTACAGCAATATTAGTCTTGTCCCTTGGACAAAACTAAACCTGCTTGTATTGCTGCTTCTTGGTGATTCATAAGCTATTGTCAGGATGAACCTGCCTCTAAATTTAGCACTAAGATCCACATACTGCAATATTTCAGTCATGTGAACTTTCAGCCGCAGAAAATATTTTTGTTTGTAGGAGGCACTGAAAAGACGGCTCATTGCTAGGATAGAATATGCCAAGTTTCTTCAAGACACTGTCAAAGAAATGGCAAAGGAAATTCAAAGTTCGCGAACTGGAGAAATTAAGAAGACCGCAGAAGATCTGGATAAATTTTTGAACAAGGTGAAGAGTTACTTGCTTTACAGTTTTGATTAGGTCACTTCACCCGATTCTCTCTTAAACAGGTAAGAACAGGTGCTCGTGTTTCCAATGATGAAATTTTAGGCTTTGCCAAGTTATTTAATGATGAACTTACCTTAGATAACATCAGCAGGTGGGTGTTTCTTTAAATGTTGGCATTCTTGGCCTTTGTCTAGGATTGGTTTTGCTTGCAGGCAAATTGAAATTCACATAGCTATCATTCCATTTTGTTGTGATGACAGGCCTCGACTAGTGAACATGTGCAAGTATATGGGAATTAGCCCATTTGGAACAGATGCATACCTTCGTTTTATGCTCCGGAAGCGACTGCAACAGTGAGACAATATGTTCTTCGCAGAAATTTACCTCATCTGTAGATAACCGTGACAGTCATTTATTAATAACTTCCCTTTACTCAATTTTTAGCTGGTACATAGAATCCTTCATGTGGTCTGCGAGAACTTCTGCTGTGATTCATTTAGGAGGGAACTGGACTGGATTTAACGTAGCTTTTATCTGTTGAAATTGGCAGGATAAAGAATGATGATAAGATGATTCAAGCAGAAGGTGTGGAGTCTCTTTCAGAAGAGGAGCTTCGGCAAGCTTGCAGAGATCGAGGTTTGCTGGGATTACTTTCTGTGGATGAAATGCGGCAACAGGTGCCAATTCTGTTTTAATTCACTTTTGTCTGTTTTAATTCACTTTCTTGTAATAAGCAGGGTTTTGTATGAACGGCTTATGAGGTGTCTGGGACCACTTTAAATATGTGCTTGCCGTAGGTTGCCTGAAATACCAAGTTGTTTCAAATTTTTGTAGAAGAAAACTTAAATGAGGGATGGTTGAATTTTTTTTAAATAAAAAGTCCTGAACTCTAAAATTTGAAGCAAACTGAAATTTTAAAAGTTTAAGTCACTTCAAACACACAATGTCTCGAGCTAGGTAGATTGTTCATTTGAGCAATAGTTTTAAGCTAGGTTGATTATTCATTTGAGTAATAGTTTTGCATGGACATTCTTTTGTAGTCGAGTTTTTGCATAAGAGTTACCGAGCCTAGATACATCATCATGCTTGGTTATCCACCTGGTAAATGAGCTTAATGTTTTCTCTAGATGTTTAAACTGTGGCTTCTCTTTTCAGCTGCGTGATTGGCTGGATTTATCTCTCAACCATTCTGTACCATCCTCTCTTTTAATTCTTTCAAGGTAAGCCTTCATGCATTTGGATGTCGCATTGTATGTCATGTCATCTTCTTCATTGTGACATTCTCATTTTGACAGAGCCTTCTCTGTGTCTGGAAAAGTGAGGCCAGAGGAAGCTGTCCAAGCAACATTGTCATCTCTTCCGGACGAGGTTGTGGACACTGTTGGAGTGACAACTTTGCCATGCGAAGATTCTCTTGCAGAAAAGAGGAGGAAATTGGAGTTCCTAGAAATGCAGGAAGAACTGATCAAGGTCGACCATCCTTCTTGAGGTTTTTCATTTAGTGCGAGGTTGTCAAGGCTGTTTACCACCTTAGCTAGTTGTGCAATGTCCAATTCTGCCATTATGCCTAGCTTTGAGAGTGCATATGGTTAATGTTTCTGCTTGGAAGTAGGTCTCTCTCTTAATGTCCTTGATGCAGAGTCTATTTATTTTTCGACATTTAAGTAATTTCTGACCTCTCCGTTGCTGTTGATTTATTCTTGGTCTTTTCCTTTTCTCTTCCTTTTTTTTTTTGGTTTTTTTTTTTTTGGGTTTTGGGGGGGGGGGTGTTGGCGGGTGGGGGGTTGTGGCAGGGAGGTTCTCTTTAATTTTGCACATGCCTTGTAACTGAAGCTGACAGCAAGAAAATGTCTTCCGCCATAAGAACGAGAACATTATATCTAATATTTAATATAGCTCTTCACTTATAATGTCATGATTGATGTCCAGGGGGAGGAAGAAGAGGAAGAAGAGGAGCAGGCTAGGATGATAGAATCAGTTAGCAGCGAAAGGGATGTCGCTTTGGACAAAATGGCTGCTTCTACATCCAGAGAAGCAGTAGAACAGACAAAAGCAAAAACATTGGATAAACATGAGCAGCTTTGTGAGCTTAGCCAAGCATTGGCAGTATTAGCTTCAGCATCTGTATGCATCTATATTTTACTTGTTTCTACACAGATGATGCAGTTTTTGTTGATTTTTGGTTTTTCATCTGATTCTTGTTTATATCTCCTGTGATTTCAGTCAGTGAGTAGAGAGCGTGAAGAATTTCTGAGGCTTGTTAAGAAGGAGGTATTCCAACTTCAGTCGTTGATATGATAGTCTGCAGCTAAGACTTCAGCATGTGTAGATTGGCATTTCGCTTCCCTAGATTTCTGAGGACTGCTTTAGATATAACTTCTGAAGAGTATCTTTTCCCAATTTCCAGGCATTTAATCTGGCATGCCAGATATGTACTTTTATTTGGACATATATCAAAGAGAGAACTAACCAATATAATTATGCACTTATCCAATATGTTATCTTTAGTCTTTATGTCCTCGGTCTTGCATATGGTGCCAAGAATTTCATCTAAATAACTCTTATTTCCTTTTGTCTATACAAGTATATTAGTTGATGATTTGTCTTCCATAATGAACCGAGTAAATGATCTAATTTTGTCGTACAACTGCATTGTCAACTGTATGATGTGTGATACACCTGTATTAAAGGTTTGAGGCCCCTGCTCCATGGATTTTGAGCTCTCTTTCTCAATGCATCTACTCTTTACACTGATCCATCAAAAGGTCTTTTATGACTTTGCAAGAGCCCCTTCTCAGATGAAGTGTCTATATACGAATTTCCTTCCCCTTCTTTGAGCTGAATGCAGATGCTGCACTCTCTCTGGCTATAAGAAGTATAACAGTATGTTTTACATAAATGATGTATGAAAGGGGTATCTGCGTTCCACTGTGGACAGTTTTTTCTCAGCATGATGTAATTGCTTTCTTCATAATGAATGGGGTGACTAATTTCCCTTGGTCTTTGTCACAAAATGGAGTAAACTTTCTTTGTTGACTTGGGCTTGTCAGGGATGTAATTCTCCTTCTATTTGGTATCAATAGAATTTCTTGAATTTTTATCGGAAAAAAAAAATGGAGTAACCTTTCTTTGTTAGATCAAATCTAATTTTCTGGCATTGCATTAAGACGAAAGAAGATAAAGCAAAACTGGAGAAGTTATATTTGTCCTCTTTTATACGCTTTACCAGTCTTGTTTAGATTCCTTTTCACAGGTTAGTTCCTAACTCTTTGTTATTATCCCCCAGATAGATTTATATAACACTATGGTGGAGAAAGAGGGTTTGGAAGGTGAAGAAGCAGCAAAACAGGCATACATAGCTGCCAGAGAGGATAGTGACCGTGCTGCTGGGATGACCCTCGGAAACAAGGCTTCCTCTGTCCTAATTGACAGGGTAATGGCAGTTTTGAAGGATTCTAATATTAGCATTCGTTTTTTTAATGCACCCTGCAGCAACTTAACAGTGTTCCTCTTCATGTGACTCTTCATCTTAGGTCGATGCAATGCTCCAGAAGCTTGAAAAAGAAATTGATGATGTCGATGCAAAAATTGGAAATCGCTGGAGACTGCTTGACAAGTCTGTTGACCACTTGCATTTAGTAACACCCCTTTTATTAGGAAGTTTTGGATTTCTATAGCTGGTTACTTGTTTCTCCTTGCTTTCTCAAGTCCCCAGTTGTACCCTTCATCTGCCAGGGATTATGATGGTAAAGTTACTCCAGAGGAGGTTGCATCTGCGGCTATGTACCTCAAGGACACCCTCGGTAAAGACGGCATCCAAGAACTTATTAGCAACCTTTCCAAAGACACAGGTTAGTAACAAAAGATTGCAGTTTTCTCTTCCAAACAGACTGCATATTAAATGGTGGCCAGGGAATATCTGAGGTGTTGGAGGCTGTTCAAAACTTCTCCACATATTTTGATATTGTGGTTCTAGGCAACTATCTATTAGAAGTATGTTTTCATCTATGTATCACTATAGTTAACTATTCCTCTAAGATTGGCACAAAATGGAAGGACAACATCGTTTTGAAGTCCCTCACCTTTTGGGTCGATAGGAGATTGTTTTAGAACACTTTGCAAAGATTTGATGAATGATTGTGCTCTCCTTATATTCAGCATCTTCTATCTGGAATTTAATGGTCAGTCAGTATTACACATGAAAGAGTAGTGGACAGATAATTTTGCTTTCTTGGTTTTGCTTGCACAGAAGGGAAAATTCTTGTTGAAGACCTTGTTCGGATGGGAAGCGAGGCAGAAGATCACAATCCAGGCGACGAGAAAAGGGCTTAGATGACATACTCCAATTTGGTTACTGACGTCGGTTGACCTTTCCACTCAAGTTGGCGATCCTGTCTATGGTGTGGCTAAGTTCAGAACCTTAAGCGGTGCCCGTGATAGTTGAATAATACTGAGACTGCATTTCGTCTTGGCGATGGAATTAGAGATCAGAGAAGAGCATCTGCCTTTCAGGGTTCGCAACATCATTTACCGGGGTTTTCTGAAGATTTTCCTTACATTGTTCATTCCTAAACATAATATTGTCCTGATGTCAATTTTTGGACTGAATCTTACTCTTCCAATTCATACAGGCTAAGCTCAAATTCTAAAAAAGAACCTTCAATTCATAGAAGGGATGTTTTAACTACTGGTGAATTCAATTATTCTGCTTGTAGCAGTTTTGATCGCAATTGTTTTTGCGCCAAATATTCAAGAAAGGTAGAGGGACCTGGGCAACGGTTGTAATACGACCAAAATTCGTACCCATGGTGACTACCTATAGCAGGTCACCCAGTTTAATTACAATATTAGCGTGGGTTTGTTTTACCGAAAATTTTCACATATAAATCTTCCTAAAAAAATATTTATTTTTCATTTATTTGGTTATTTGGAAAAGTGATTCCCTTTCTGTTAGGACGGGAAGTCATTTTTTTTTCAATTCTAAATTATTACTTTTGGTCCATAAAAAATATGTTTAACCTAGATCATTTAGTTTTTTGTCATTCAAATATTGAAAAGTTAGAATTCAATTTTCCGAACACAGTTTTTCTTTAAACAAATGAACTCTAGATGTAAGTTGCTAATTCAGCCTGAAAATTACCCAAACATAGAAAAAGATGACATTTATTAAAGGCCGCTTTGTTAATAATGAAATGTTTTTCATTAATTAATTTTTTCAAACGACATAAGTTTAATTTTATAATTTGATTTTTTTTGTATGATTCACTTTCTCGAAATAAATTAATGTTATAGCATCAATATGAATCATAAAAATTGATATCGCTAATTTGAACATCAAATTCGATCCATCAAATCACTCGGTAAATAAACCTTAAAGAATTCTCAGAAATGTCCAAGGAAGAATCACATGGTTTGGTAACATGATCATCAAAACCTCGTTAATTAATTTTTCCAAGTGACATAGATTTGATTTTATATTCTGAATTTCTTTTTCGTATCGTGCACTTTTGGTTAAATAGACCGCCGGTTTTGGTCCTCCATCTTCCTATAACTTTGTTAGGACAGTGGTCTGGTCGGCACCTGTTCCGTTTCTTTCTCTCTCTTGGCTTCGGCTTTGGTTTTGGATTTGGCTGTGGCTGGGCAGCGTTCGGGTGTGGAGGGATGCATAAGTTGGCACGGTGCTATTGGTCCAGACCCGCGCCTTGGAAATGTTGACCGAGACTTTCAAGTCAATGAAGTGAGAGAAGCGAGTTCACGCAAGTTGCGCCGCACCTTAACTCGCCCCCACGTTCGAAAATCCGAAAGGCGCTTCTCTCTCTGTTCTCTCTCTCTCTCTCTCTCGCTCGCTCGCTCGCCTTTCTTTCTTCTTCCTCTTCTTCAACTCAACTATCTCGCGCACGAAAAGTCTCTAAATTTATGCCTCCGCCCTTCGAATCGTTTCTTACCCAGTTCCTCCCTTGGCTACCCTCGTCTTCTCTGGTTCGCTTTCCTCCGTTCGCTCCCGACTGCCGGTCCCCTTGCTGGTCATTCGCCGGCTGAAGCTACTTTCTTGCGCGAGCTCGGGGCTTCAATGTGGTGCTAGCGTCTCCAATTGCTGCTCCGCGACTACAATTTTGGTCGGTTCCGCTCAATTTTCTTCGGGGCTCTTGGTGGTTATCTAGGGTTTCGGTTGAGCAATTGGAGGGAGGTTGGTGGTTTGAAGTTAGGGTTTTTGAGGGTGCCCAGTAGGATGAGCTGAATCATGTATTTTGGTTGCTCGGGAGGATGGCTCACGAGCTGAGTTGGAGATAGGTCTTAGTACACGGTGCTCAATTTGGAGAACCGTTGTGAAAGAGGAGATTCTTCTTTTATTTTTATTTTTTCGGTTCCGTAGGTGCGTATGAATCGTAGGGGTGGTTAAGTGGTGAGGAGAAAAGGATGTTCTATTCACAGTTCATATTGGCAAAGAAAGGTCCGCTCGGGACGATTTGGATAGCTGCCCATTTGGAGAGAAAGCTTCGCAAGAACCAGGTTGCTGACACCGACATTGGCGTCTCTGTAGGTCAGTGGCTATATAATTGGCAGCTTTTCGCCTTTTATTTTCTTCCTTAATATCTTCCCGGGCAAGATAAATTATCAGAGTTGTTGCATCTACTGTTTGCATGAAAACCCTGCCGTCGCATGACTGAGCCAGGAATGGCTATTTAATTGCGCCAGTCATTGCCATGCGATGGTACTGTGGCAGATTTTTCAATTATCTACAGTAATAGCTGAGGTTTGCGCACCTTAATGTAACTTGTTTAGCAATGATTTACTCACACTTTATATACGAATCAGACGATTGTCATCTATAAGAAGATTTAAAAATACATTTCTGATGGTTTTGATCTACTGTACTATCCTATGATGTCTAGATAGTATTAGTTGAGCTCTTGTGTACAAGATATGCTTTGTTATTTCAAAATTACAAAATAGGCTGGGAGTCTTTTGGACCAATTTTCTTCTTATTTTGGGAGCTAAGCGCATCATAAAATGAATGGATGTTACAATCTGTTTGATTTAAGAATTCATCTGATCTTACCGGTTTTACGATCTTGAGTCAGATCTTATTGTGATTTTGAATTTTGGAGATGATTGAGATCATTCAGTGAGTTTAGAATCATTAGGTGGTACAATATCACGATTGAAAACAACATTTTTTAACGAGAATGGGAAGATTGCATGACTAAATGTTGGGACTGTGCAAGCTTTTAGAAGCATGCTTAGGAAGCTGTTCTTTGGCAAATTTTATGTACAGCACTTGAATGCCATGACCAGAGCCCAGCTGCTTTTTGTACTAGTGAAGATCACCTGTAAAATCTACTCAGAACCAATCGTCTTCTGGAAAAGAAAGAAATCTATGCTGTTTTTAACTTATGATCATCCCTCACGCCAAGTTAAGTTGCGAATTGATAAGCGTATGATGTTAACAAATCCTGCATGTGTAGATCCTGTTTCCCTACCTTGAAATAACATCATTTACCATCTTTTTTATTCCTAGAAACTGTCTGGTTCTAAAGAATGGAGTGATGGCCTCAGTGGGAATCAGATGCGGAGTTGTTAACCCCAATAATGAATAGCAAAACAATGATTTTTTTTTTTATGTAACTTTTTGACATGGTTCATATTTGTCTCTGAGTCCATCATGAAGATTTTTCGTTTGAGGTGAAAAATCTATTAATTACTTAGGAGAAATGCAGTCCCAGACGACATAAAATAGAGTACCCAAAGCTTATCAAATTATCTCCGAAAGACTGGTCGACTTTTAGTTGTTATAGCCTTTAAGCCTTGTGATAATGATCAAAGTTCTTGCATTGGATTATAACCCGCTTGGTGCCATTGTCATTTCATTTGTAAGGCCAAAAACTATGTGCTTAAATTGCATAACTCCACATTCTGTTTTCTTTGAACAGATTCAATTCTTTTCCCTGAAGTACCTATTGCCCTCCGGCTTTCTAGCCATCTCTTGCTTGGAGTGGTAAGAATATATTCTAGGAAGGTCGGTTACCTTTTTGATGACTGCAGTGAAGCTCTGCTAAAGGTAAAGCAGGCTTTCCGATCCACTGCTGTTGATTTGCCTCCAGAAGAGTCTACTGCTCCGTATCACTCTATCACATTGCCAGAGACTTTTGACCTTGATGACTTTGAGCTTCCAGACAATGAAATTTTGCAAGGGTTGGTATTGAAACTTTTAGCTTGATGTCATATGTATTGGCATCCTTTTGTTGATTTTTCCCTGGTATGTCAGAAAAATGCTTTATTTTAATACTGAGTGGTAGGCCTACAGGGTGACAGCTATAAGTGTGGTGAAGCTCTGGGCAGAAATGTTTTTCTGTAGAACATTATCCTATTTTTAGGCAAATCTTTTAATTTTGCCACCCTGACTCAAAGTTCTGTGTCCATTATCTGTGCTGAGCATGCAGTGCTTTGTGCTACATATAATGCTGTTACTTAAAACTCTTGGTTTAGATTCTCTAACCGTAAGCCAACACTTTCTTTGTCTGAACTGAATTGTGAGGTGACTGGTTTGTAGTCAGTTGTTGTGACTTTCTTCTCTCGGTATTCTTTTTCTTCCAATGAGCTTTTTAACAAGAAACCCTTTGGGTCCCTCCTTCCTTTTATGTGCATGGGCTCCCGGTGGTTTATTTCTTGGACCCCTGACTAGCTGTGGATCATGGGCACATACACAAATGTGTCTGGCTGACTCGTGGCTGAGCTTGTACTATGAACAGCCAATTCAACCATCCTCCTCCCCCTTCTTGCTCCCTCCCACCCCTGCGAGTCGTCTTTCCTCTTGTTTTTCCTTCTCCTTGCTTGGCTATTGGGCAAACAATGACTACCTCTTCTGATTGACTTGAATTCACCAGTGTAGTGAAAAATTCAATTTTCTACTTTTTTGCAGAAACTATGTTGACCATCATGTTAGTGCTAGGGAGCAAATTACTCTCCAAGACACCATGGAGGGTGTGGTTTACCCCACATCTCAGTTTGGGCTGGATGGTTAGCATCATTTTCATCTGCTGCATATCGAACTTCTGAATTATCGTGCTCATCTGAATACTAAACTTGTTGCATTATGTATTCTGGTTGCAGAGCGCTTTGGCGATGGTGATACTTGTCAAATCTCTTTCGATCTTGATCAGGTAATTTCCTTCAACGTTGGTGTTACTGAATTTAGGTTGGATTGCGGATTGGAAGTTTAATAGATTAGCAATATCTTTTTGTACTCGATTTCATAAAATTTGTGATTTCTTGAAGTTATTGGTAGAAATTGTGCTAAGGAAGCCTGATCCAATAGCTGTGCCAAGTATACTAGATCTGAATGTTTTATATGTCTGCTTAAGTTGATTTTTCTTGCTGGATAAAAAGTTATATTTATTCTTCTTAAGTGGGATAATTTCTTCTTGTTATTTGTTAGACATAGTTTGGCATATTCTGCACCCAAAACATCCTTACTTAGGATTGAGTGTCTGTTTCTGTAGGCCCGTAAGGAAGTGTGCAGAATGGTATAATCTTTTGAAAAGCTTATGCTATTGATGAATGATGGTATTGAAACACAAATATGGCTGGCAATCCTAAATTCTATCAAAGAAAATGATGTCTGACTTGATGTGAACAAGATCTTGAGGTATACCTGTCGCAACTTAATGAGAACTGAGCCTTTCTGACTTCTTTTTTGGCTTGCGCTATCATATTTACCACAAACAGGATTCTTTGGCAGAGAAGGTTGCAGCTCCAGTGCTTGATGGAAATACTGAGTAAGTACTATTTCTGCTTACTCTGCTTTTCTCCTAATTTCAAATTCATGCATGTAGCCGTTATACTTTGCTGAAAATGTATTTCTGTGCTTCCGTTTTGTATTTGCTGAGGCTGTGCTAACTCTCTCTCTCTCTCTCTCTCTCTCTCTCTCTCTCTCTGTGAATTGAATCAAAGCATCAAGTGGTAAGATATGTCAAAAGTTGGAGATGTTTGGTGATGTTAGCTTCCTTTCTCTCAAACACCCCCCCCCCCAAAAAAAAGATAAATAAATAAATAAATAAATAATCGGTCCTGTGTGTAGTTTTATAACTTGCGATAATCTATTCCCAAGACAAATTCCAAAGATAAAGACGCTTTGACTGAGTGAAGTCTTACGTACAAATTTTTGCTTTGGTAAAGTGTTGCATGGATGTAGTCTATTGAATGCTGATGGCACTATTAAGAAACTAATAACGGTGTAGAAACATTTTCAGCTAATTTTACTTTGGTGGCTGCATGTGAACTCCTCATATTCTTTGAATGTGAATGGCCAACTCTGTTGCAGTAAGTTTTGCCACGTATCACCTTATTGAATGTGAATAAGCAATTAATTAAGTTATTCATGAGAATCAAAGTCGAAATCGTGATATATCCACTTCTTCTTCATATAGGCTGTTTTGAACTTCTTAGGTCCTGTCAAATTAACCTTTAAATATAGCATATGTATGTATCAGTTGAGTTGGAACATCTTGTGTGGGCCAGTGTTTTCTGGCTGTTACAATTTTAGGGTTGCAAGAGAGAGAGAGTGAGGAAAACACAACGAGGCTACATTGTTGTCATGTAATGAAAGCCTAATAGGTGGCTCGATCTACAGACCATGTAGAGGCAATACAAAGACATTAATGCTTTTCAACCTTAACTTATAATCATTTGACCTAAAGATGCACACTTAACCTATGGTATGCATATTCTCTCCCCCTCCCCCCCCCCCCCAAAAAAAAAAAATCTATGGTATGCATGACTTGGCTCACAGCACACCTGACTTAAAAAAACAACCTATAACACTTTCTCATCCACCACTTAACTTACGCTCCATTCTTAATACTCCCTGCTAAACTGGAGCATACATTGAACATACCTTCATTGGTGAAGACTAGGCATTGACAATTCAGTACCTGCTTTTGTACTGTCATTTTCTGTCGATTCATTGACTTTTCCTTTTATAATTGTGAGGTCAAAAATCTCCGGTTTTGCTTTGATGAATGGATAAAAATAGCACTCTCCCCTACTAATAAAATAAAAAGTGGCACTCTTACTTCTCTTGGAATGTGCTGTCATGAGGGAAGTTTGACTCTGCAGGTCATAAGTACCTTTTTATCCTTTGACTTGTCCAAAACCTATCTGGAGTTTGCTGCAGCCTAGCTTGATCATCATATCAACTTTGATATTGTCAGCTGAGAAGTGGATGATTGACTTAACAAGGATAGGTTGTTTTTGGTTGAGATTATATTACTTGAGGAAATTTGTTTATATAACATATCTTGTCCTGTTAAATGCTGATGTTGGCCTCTTCAACATTGCTCACTCTCATTTAAATCTCATCTGTGGTAGGCTATTCAATGACTTTAGTGATATTTGCTTAATTTATTACAGAGTTTGTCCTCATGGACACACCGAATCTATAGTGTCCTTTGAAGGAGACGATGATGATGATGATAGAATCCGGAAGGAACAGTTGGAAAATTGCATTGGACATCAGGTGATCTTTCATTTGGCTCAGCTACCTGGCATTTTATCAATTAAATGTCATGCACTGTTTCTTTCTCAAGTATTTTCATGTAATAACTGCCACAATCTTATAAGCAGGGAGAAGCTCCGGATACCAATTCTGAATTCATTGAGTATGCTGAGGCTCCATCAACTCCTGGATTAGTTGGAGAGGCAAACTTGCATAGCATTAAGGACACTGTTGTCTCTGATGACCATATAGCAGAATCAATTGCTATTGAAGGTAGGGTTTTGTCTGTTCACTGAGACAGATATTTATTATGTTACAAGCGCAGATGATTGTTCACTGCATGTTTTTTTAATTGCAATACTCTTCTAGGAATGGCTGCTGAAGAGAATGGCCTTCTCGTCAGCGAGATGGAGGTCACACAAGCTAATAGAGAAGGAAATGATGGTCATTCATCTTATTTATACTCCCCTTTCAATTTTGTTGAATCAGTCAGTCTGTTATTATTGGCTTGAAAATGTCTAAATATTGTAATGATGGTTTCAGATAGGGTGGGAGGCTCTGATAATGCGGTTGGAAGCATTGAGGATAGAGGCGGATATATCAACAGTCGAGCTGATACTAAATCTTCGGAAGTGGACGCGAGATCTGATGAAGTTGTTGGAACTTCTGCTTTGTCTCCCATACCTCATGAACCAGAGAAAAACGATACCAATAATGATTCTGGAAATGTGGAAAACGTGTGTTCTCTTGAAAAAGCATCACCTAATGTTGAGCATGATGTTTGGGAGGATACAAAGAATCCGAATAGTAAAAACTCAGCTTTGCCTGACATAATTCAACAAAACCACATGCATGACCGTCAATGTTGTGATTCCAACATGGGTGACCAAGGTATATCTTATGTCGGAGGCGAAAATGAGTTCCCTGCTGCTGCGATTGTTGAATCAGCGTTAGATGCTAACCATATAGCAGAACCTTCTCTATGTCAAAGGATACAAGATTGTGGGGATTTAGATGGGCAACTTAAGGACATAGCTCTGAATGACCAATCAGAAAATATGAACTCAGCGGGTTCAGCCTTGCCTCCTCCAGAGAGGTTGCTTTCTGTGAGAGATGAGGTTATTGATGAAGCAAATAAGTTTCTAGAAGAGTCAACACCAGATAAGGAATCTCTTGAAGGTGGACTTGGTGGAGCTGGCGTTGGACACTTATCAGGAAGAAAACGCAGTCTTACCGAAAGTACAGTGACTATGCAGATTAACTCGGATTCATTTGGGTTGGCTTTCTCTAACACAGTCGAGTCCATTCCTGATGACGACGATCTATTGTCCTCCATATTAGGTATTGAAGCGATTTTGCCTGAATTTTCCTTTCTCTATCATGACGAGTCGAAACCGTCCCTTCTCTTTCTTACCAAAATTGGGATCCTTTTGGACTTCACTTTTTTGTAGTCTTCTATGACTGAAAAGCTTTTTTTTTTTTTTAGTGGGAAGAAGATCTTCAGTTCTCAAAATGAAACCTAGTCCAGCAGCAACTGAGGTCACCTTATCTAAACGTCAGAAGACTGCTCAGCGAGCTAGTGCTTATAAGAGGAAGGTTCTACTAGATGATACCATGGTCTTACATGGCGAGTATGTCACAGTTTGATGTTGTATATTCTTTAATCCATTCTATGAAGCAAGATAGTTCTATAGCCTGTAATATCATCGCCTTAGTAGATTTCTTTTTGCTTTGTAGTGCTATCCGGCAACAGTTGATCAGCACAGAAGACTTGCGTCGTGTTCGGAGGAAAGCACCGTGCACCCTTTCTGAGATATCGGTGATTCAAAGAAATTTTGCGGGAGATGAGATATTTAATGAACCTATACATACTGGTGAGTTCCTCATGTGTTATAAGAGGCCTCTGACCATGTTCTTTCTCTATTGGCTCTAGTCGTGGATCATGCACTGCTACTTTTAAGTATTGCCACTAGTGTCTCTCGCAATGCTGTTCTTATGTGCTCTGTTTTTCCTGCTATGCTGCTGTCTCTCTTCTTTTGGTTTTTTGTGTCACGCCCTTCCTCTGCTAGTCTTCTACTAGTTATTTTTTGTTCCGAGCACTGCTTTTCAGTCCTGCTTTCTATCACATGCTCCTTTGATTGGATAGCCTTATTATGGTGCCACAGACTTTTATTGAGAAACATTACTGGTCAATGATTACATGTCGACGGTCAAGCACTTTCCCTCAAATGGTGATAAAGAAACATGTAATTTGTGTGCATGCACTAGTAACATGAGGATACATTATGTCATTGGGTAGATGTTATTGATCATTACCCATTGGTCTTGCTTGAGGAGAGTCGTGTAAGTGACAGAAATGAAAGTTTGGAGTTGTCTTTCAGGTTTGTCAATGGATATATTTTATATGCATAAAGAAGCCTATGATTTGAGCAGAACCAAAATCTCCGAACATGATGAGGGTACCACTCATCCTATAGCTGCAGCTGGAATAGATTCTTTTGACAAGCCTGACTTCAATAAAGAGAATGAAATGGGTGGTGCCCTGGAACCTTTGATCATTGGAGATGAACCAGAGAAGCAAGCCTTTGAGACTTTACGACATACAGAGAACCAGCAAGATGAAGGTATTGGCAATTGTCCAAGTGTTGATTCTGAAGTGTTGAAATCTCAACGTGAACATTTGGTGAAGATGACTGAAATGGAAGTAGACGGAGAGAGAATTGCAGATGCTGATGCAGCAAATCACCTTGTTGTTTCTGAGGCTAGTTTACAGGACTTAACAAGTCCATTTCCAGAAAACGCAGTGAATGCTTCTGTTGATTCTGTTAAGAAGTCAGATTTCATGGGTAAAGGGGTTGACATTCATGAATCTCTTCATGCAGATGCTTTGTGTCGTTCATCTAACATGTTGAATGCAGAGGAGGATTCTCCGAAAGGTGATGAATTGATTGGAAACGGAGTTGATGCCGTTAAACTAGATGGACCTAGTGTTGTTGATTTTGGTGTTGAAATTGAATCTCATATAATAAAGGAAGGTTTTACGGAGGATCAGAAGTGTGGTGCCACATCTGATGCAGGAGTTGATACTGAGTATTGTACAACTGGGAATGATGCTGATGTACCATTGATGTCTGCGGTGGCAGTAGCTGGTGATTTTGATGAGCCAGTTTTGAGAAATTGCGGCACTTCAGCTGATGAAATAAGTAAATTTTCAAATGATAAATTTCAAGATGTGCAGGTGGAGTGCAATATTGAAGAGTCATCTATTTGGAGTTCCAGTGAGCCAAAAGCTGATTTTATTCACTCGCTGGGTGACAATGGACATGTTTCTAGTGCTTCCTTGATTAATGAGGAAAATACAGGCACCTGCGATTCTCAGAGCAGAAAAGATGCAGAATTTCTTGTACTTGATGGCACTGTCATTGATGACCAACACGTAAGTTGCTTCTGATTCTCATCTAACTTCATAAACCTCGTGTTTACCATCTCTCTCTGATACCTCTATCTTTGTCCCTTCCCATTCTAGTGTATTGTTTCCTGGTCCATTAACAGATGCTACACTCTGAATAATATTTACCCAGCTAATAAACTGGCAATTGGTGTAAGAATCCCGCCATTGTTATTTCTTTGTATAATATCCATGTGGTGTGATTGGTACAAGTTTCATTGTGAACTTGTCAAGGAAGGCCGTCATCCAAATGGCGGGAGTGTGTATTGGTAGTCTTGAACAAAAACCAAGGGACCGCTACATTTTGGTGGTCTACTATATTAATTAATTGGTTCCGAAGCTTAGTACCGTCAACGACAATTAAGATATGCTGTTGCTATATTTTGGACTTTTCTTGTTAGGAATCTCTTTGAAAAACACGATGGGTTAGTATTTTTGTGGAATGGTAAGGGACCAATGGTGGATAGGTTTAAAGGACACTTTTTCATCTACAACAAGGATAGCATACATGCAGAGGGTGAACTTTGGATGGGTTAAAAGTACAATAAACATCTGTTGATGAAAGTTTGCATGACTATAATTCTCTCTGGCTACGATGCTGCCGGGTTTTATTCTGGATGATGTGGTAAACTAATGACCAGTGATTGCTTGTAGATGTCTGTTCTAGGTTTACCTTCTCCTCTGAGTGGTTATTTTCTTCAGGCACTCATGTTCTATGATCAGAAAAAGGATGTAGCTCTTATATTACCCTCTCTTGATTTTGAAGGCTGGACGTATTTGTCATTTCCAATTATTTTAAAGCATAAATGATGTATTTTTGGCTAACTGTTGCAGGATTTTGAATATATGACATCTGCTCCTAATGATACAGGTTATCTTCTGTTCTGGACTCTACTTTTACTATGTTGTGAAATAAGTTCTGGAATAATCATCTGAGATTATTCTTTACAGCTTTTTTGGTTTGGCCCTCTAGAGTTGACATGTTACCACAGAGGTCTAACTTAAACTTATCATTCGTCTCATTTCAGAATTTTTGAATGTGGATGATGATGATGAGCTAGCAGAAGATGAGAACATGATTGATCCAGAAGAATCGCAGCTTCTCGAAAACAGTGGATGGTCTTCCCGCACAAGGTCTTTCTCTCTTTAAAAAAATAATTATCAGGATATGTTTCATGCACAACTAGGAATTTTTATTCAATTCAAATATATCTTGTGCTTGCCTATTATTTTCCTTTATGGATTATGAATAGGTGATACCAATATGTATACCTTTTTAAGTAAAATTTGGGACAAAGGTTTAAAGAAAAGGAATAAATTATTTCTCTCCAGGAACCTTAAGCCCCTAGGAATATTCTGATATTATCTTTAGGTTAATTAGGTGCACGAGCAATCTGTCATGCTAATGGTTTTCTGCCAAGTTGAGTTTCATGATTTGAATGCATTCTCTGCTCTCAGAAGTTCCTGGATCTGTTTCTTTCTGACCTGTCAACTTTGTTAGTGGTGTCTGTGTTTCTAGATACAAAAAATAAAGAATGATGTGTTTTGAGTTGTGTGTGTATTCTCTCTTAGCTCACATGATCTCATTGAACGCTTGGTGTATCGCCTCCTGATGCTTGGACTTTTCTCTGTTATTGATTGCTCTCGTGCATTTTCTAAGACCTCATAATCTTTACATTCTCCTAGAGAACGGATCCAGTTGTGTTGGCATGGTTAATTTTTATATTATCTTTCACTCGCTGCTGGCATTTCTCACTTATAGTCTACAAAAATTACATTGGTCCCTTTGTCTTGTCATGCCGTTCTCTGACCCTCTCCACCCCATTTTCCGTACCCTTCAGAATTGGCTGGTCCCTCTTCTATTTACTACAATTAGGACAAGCTTTTGGAATGTCATGTTGCCTCTGTTTTTAAGTTATCACCATAGTCCTTGATTCATCACCTTTCCTGATTGTCCTCGCTACATGAGTGAGTTTTTGGTCACTGATGATCTCTCTCTCTCTCTCTCTCTCTCTCTCTCTCTCACACACACACACACACACACATATATGCACGTGCGCACACGAACACGCACGTGCACAAGTTTTGTGATGTTGGAGTACATTCTATATGGGTCATCTGACTCTCTTCAAAGTAATTTTTCAGAAAATCACAAATTTGACTCTGTTTTGTCTCTTGTACAATTTATTCTGCTGTTTCCTCATATGCTATGTGATCTCCTTAATTTGTTTTCTCTCCCTTGTGCTTGCAGAGCTGTTGCGAAGTACTTTCAAACTTTATTTTATAAAGAAGCTCTACATGCTAAAAGGGGTCTTGTGATGGAAACTTTGTTGGCTGGTAAAACTCGTAAAGAAGCATCAAGGTTGTTTTTCGAATCACTGGTAAGTTGAAAATCTTCGTTCTGAGTGTGTTCTTCTTCCTCTGGCATCTCCTGTTTCTTTTGAGGCATAATTTGTAGGTTACACGCTCCATCATTCAAGATGACAGCTTCACAATTGAAAGACAACAATTTTTCCGAGTGTATCTTTTGCCTCTGGCATCTGGTTTTCAAAAAAAAAAAAAAAAAAAAGAAAAGAAAACGATCACGCAAGATGACTCCTCAATTGTGAATTTTGCAAAGGATATGATATTGCAGTGACTACTTTACAACTGAGAATCTTGGAAATGGTATATTTCCTGCTCCCCTGTTTAATGTGTGGAAGAAACATGTTTGCAGGTTCTTAAAACAAAGGATTACGTCCATGTGGAGCAGGAAACACCATTCGATAACATTAGTATCCGGCCTGCGGTCAAGTTGATGAAATCTGACTTTTGATCTCTGATATATGAAAGGCGTGAACTTATCAAGACCTGTCCATATCCAGGCGGTGCGTAGCATGCATTTTAGGCTGTTCTTTCCCCCTTTGAAAATCTGTTTTTAACTTTATATATTCACTCTTTGGTTGTTAACCCTTATAATGTTAGATAACTCGGTGGTGTAGACATGTTAGCTAGTGTTGTAATCCTGTAATAATTTGTATATATATGTAAAATAGTTCAGTCTGCCATTGCAGTAGAAAGTTGAAGTTACCTGTTTGTTTGATCTTAGTCCACATTATATGCCTGGATGTCCTGAGCTGACTCTTGTTTCAATCTATTTGTTACTGATTTTCCTGGTCATTTTGATTCTTTCTGGCGTATCGCAAGGGGACGCTGGCGTGCTCATGATAAAATGCAAACTTGGCATGCCTTGTTTCAGTATCAGTTACCAAAAGTGGGCCAAATCGTGCAAATAATTCGTTTTCGCGACAATTGATTGCATGCAATATACAGCATCAGATGGTGAAGTTCAGTCTGAAAGGAGTAGTGTCGGCATTCTGCTGCGTTACGATGAAATTTGAGTGTCCTCTAATGATGGAGTTGGTTACCTTCTGGTCTAACTGGTCTAACGTCTCTACGTTAATTTAGTTTATGGCACAAAAAGAGAGGGAAATTAATTAAAAGGATTAGATTTATTGTAATTATATCAATTTAATTTTTTTTTTGTTTTTGCTAATTGAGTTAATATTTTATATTTATTTCAATTCAATCCATATGGTCAATTTTAATTAAAAATTACGGACTTTGATGTCGGTTGTTTTTTGTGGCGCAGTCGGTACTAATGTAAATAATGTTTAATAATATTTTCTCCAATTTTTTAATTTCTTTTCTTTCTTTATTCCCCCCCCCCCCTCCTCCTCTAGCTTGTTGCTTCATCTCGATAATCGGCCTTGGGTGAAGCTCGGCCCCCATCAGCCGTTGGCGAGGCTCGACCTCGCTATTGAGGAACGACCTTGCTGGATTTGGGCAAGGTCAATCTAACTAGCCCTTGCCTCTAGCCAATTGTCGAGGTTCGGCAAGTAGCTAGAGAAAGAAAAAGGACAAATCAAATTAAAAAAAAAACAAAAAATAACGCCGTTAGAATATTATTTAAAATTGATCGTGTCAATTTCAACTAAGCCATGGGATGACTTGTATTTGTGTAAGCAATTTTCACTCAAAGTTGATCAAATATTTTGAATTGATACAAATATAAAAAAAATTTAAAACTCAATTGAACAAAAAAATATTTTAAAACAGAAAGAGCTCGTAACAATTCCCCGTCAATGTAACTTTGTTTTCGACCAAAAAAAAAAATGTAACTTCGCTGAGGCACGATTTTCTTGAAATGCGTACTTTGGATAAACTGCAAAAATCTCCCTTCGAGATGATACAAGCCCCAAACTTCAGTCATCTGTTTAGCTTTGATTTTGTCATAACCATCACTCTCCCATGGATTTCTTTCTCTATTTCTTCATAAAGTCATTTTAATAAATAAAAAAATTGACCTAATTAATTACGACTTTTACTACATCTTTGTTAGAAGACAAACGCAATATAAGGAGTGATTGTAACCAGAGTTTGCGCCCACAGATGCAAAAGCATAACTGGGATGCTTTAAAAATATAACAGTGGGAAGCACTTGAAATTTTGTCCCATAAGCATTATGACCTTTAATCATATGATGCAACACCCCACAACAAGGAAAACACGCCATAAGGGGTGTCCTGGTATATATTGGCCAAAGCACTGCTGCAAATAATGTCGCCTGTACGCACGTCAGCTGGCTGACAACCAACAATGTAAAGCAGAGTATCTCTTTCTACTTACCAATACATTGCCTTAGAAAGACAGTAGTAGTAGGAGAGAGTCTAGAATCGACTACTCGTCCTTCCCACTCTTTCCATCGTCGCCTTTCAAAAACCGCAGGAACCAATATGCAGACGACTTCGGATGTCGAGATAGCCCATTCTTGTAGTCTACATAAATCAACCCAAAGCGTTTCGTATAACCTTGAGCCCACTCGAAGTTGTCTAAAAGCGACCAAGCAAAATATCCTCTCACATCCACCCCATCCCTGTTGAGTATACATCCAAGAAAATTGTTATTTTTAACTGCGGTTACTTTGCGAGTCAGAGACGAACTAGCTATCCAAATGGAGAAAATGGAGATAAAGACAGCACGAAAGACAAATTATTCTGCATGTCACAGTTCTAAGGACAAATTTTGCTTATTTTCGCCAGGAACAAAGCTGGGATGCAACCACGGAGATTTGATAAATGTATTGCATTGAAAGGGGGGGAAATGACTGACTGCATACCAAGTCGACAATGTAGTCTAGTTCACAGAGTTCACGTATCAAATGTCTAAGTACTCATCAATAACTGGACATTTATGTGGCCAGTAAATCATGAGCAGTTATCAGTTCTCTCTCCCGTTCCATCCTCTTTTCCCGGCATCCACATGTGACCCCATTGCATCTATTGCTAACCAACACAGCCTCACAATTTTCTAGCTATATGCATCTGCAATACTAAAAAAGCAGAGTGACTTACTTGACTGCCTGAGCAACTTCAGCCAGGTATCCCTTAAAATAAGTAGTTCGCAGTTTATCATCTAGCATCTCATGGAGAGGTGAAAGGTCATTGTCTTCGTCATCCATTCCTGAAATGACAACCAAAGAAGCAAAATAACTTCTGAAAGTAAAGCACTGAACGTGAAACAATATTTGATGCACGAAAATTTTCTAAGATAATTAACAACTAAGATTTTGATATCTCTATGACATCTTTTTTTTTTGTGATTAAAGAGATTGAGGTTCTAGCCATTCAGAATGCCTGAACCTCTTTCAGGATGCAATATGTCCAGTAGACAGAAACACATCTATCCTCTTATACATAGTGTAAAAGAATACTAAGCCAGAAGAAATATCAATTGCATCAGAATTATACTCCTCTATTAATTGAAAAATGCTACAAAGACCAACCAAAAACTAAACAAAACCACGATAAATCCAGTAAACAAGCACCGAAGGATAGCACACTTTAAACACCCTCGTCCACGTCCAAACTGGACTCCAACCATATACACGTGAAAGTGGATGATAGGAAACAACACGCCACATAAACTTAAATGGGATTGATGAGTTGGAAGTTGACTCTCTTCCAGGGCTAGAAAGTCCAAACCCAATTTGTAAATTATAAGGTCAAGGGAAGGAGAATACAAGCATGTAAGACCACAATAAATCCCATTAATAAACAATGAGATAACGAGCTTTAAGAAAAAGGAACATAAACTAACAAATAAGTAAGACGAGCTCCCATCTTTTAGCAATACCATTCTCGGTGACATATATTGGGGGATTATTGTATCTCTGTGCTATGTAATTGAGAACCTTTCGGATGCCCCATGGAACAACATAAAGCCATTCTGATGCTGCCTGCCACGTGTAGAAACTTTTAATACAACATAAACAAATGAAACATGTCTCGATGCACATACAGGTAATTGGATCGATTGCATTATCCGGTGTAAGATAATGGAGATATTCTAGATCAAGTTGTTTGAGCTTGATTTTTAGACCTTCTACTATCACATCAAGGCCAGATAACAGAATACTAAGCATACCTAGTCGGAAACCTCTTTGAACACTACCATCTGGCGCAGTGAATTAGGATGTTGATAGTTCATTCGATTGCTTAGTAAAAGTTTTCAAAAAAATCCCAACCTATTGATCTGGAAAAGTTGCAATGTAGAACCAGACTAAGCAAAAATAATCGGACCATAACATGAAAGTATGCATACAAATCATCAATTGGCTTTCACTCCTGTGAAAGATGGAAAAGTGGAGTTATACCAGCTCAGGTAGAACTTTAGTTCAAAAGGAAAAGGATTTTGCAAGCGAATTACTGTTAGAAATAGTTATTTCTAGTTTAGTGACTAAATAGTTATTCTAAAAAATCACGTAAACCTAGTTTGGCTAATCTGTTTCTTTTCATTTTGGGAAGAAGTTAAAATTAAGACCAAATCAACTTTAACTAATTCACTTCCCTAAACCAAAACAAAACAATATCTCAAACTTGGAGTTCAATTTAAATGGGACATTTGGGTTTTGGGCTTCGGTTGTGAGTTTCATGGGCTCTAGATTCATCTACTTAAGTTGTCATCGAATAAATGGAGAAGCATGTGATTTTCTGAGACCTGCTGGACGACAACTTGAAAGGTCAATTTTGAATCAAATTATCATTCACATCCGTGTAATATCAAATTTCTGTAGACAAAATTGAATAATGGTGCAAGTATTGCACAAGCTTTAGCCCCACGCAGGGCATGGTGCAACTTTACAAGCCTAAGCCGCTCACTTGAAACTTTTCAACTGATTTATCGAGCTAGCTAACAACATAAAATGAGATTTATGAAACAACATCTTGAGTTATAATTTGCAACTAAAACCTTCCTTTGCCACTAGTGAAGGTTGATTTCTTTCCAAAGGCAAAGTCTCAATTAAAAAGAACCAAATTGTATCATCAAGGTCCTTACAGACTAAAACAGGGTCCATTATGGGTCCATCAATCCTAATCCTAACAAACAGAAAGATGTAATCCACCAAAACCCAAGAATTCGAGCATGTTTAGTATTTACTATCCCAAGAACAGTAGATTTCCTGTTTTTCACGTGCACTAAGACTGCCCTCCCCCCAAAAACAAAAAAAAAAACCCACACGCACTAAGTTGCCAAGAGAAACATTAGATTCTCCTATACAGAAAGGCTAGATAATCACTTAGCAAATGGCATCACCCAATATTTTCTGGCAACGAATGGTGCTGCACCTCTTTGACTTCTCTCCCCAGGATACCTTTCACCTATGTGTCAGCTTTACATCCTGCTCGGTGCATAGGAAAGCTTGTGTGAAAAGCAAATTAAGAGAGCTTCCTCCCAAAGAAGGTAAGTCCTTTTTATTTATTACCAGATTACACATACACCACAACTTCTTTCCGATAGCTCTAACAAAAGGAACTGACCACTACATCTCTAACGCCCACCAGATGCTCAGAATTTTCAATTTTTGGCAGTTATTTGTTCCACGCATGCTTTGGTGAATCAATCAAGCACATACATAAGAGCTACAGCAACTCCAAACTTGTTTTGGTAGCAACTCAGCCAGCCAAGTTTGAGCATGACTAATCTTCTCAGCCAACATGAACATGTACAGAGAGAGAGAGAGAGAGAGAGAGAGAGAGAGAGAGAGAGAGAGAGGTACCTTTTCACCAATAGTTTCCCCTCCTTCCCATCTTTCTGTGAAGTTAAGAGATTAAAATGTAGTATCTGAAATCTTAACACCACTCGAAAGAAGAAAACACTAAGCTAATCTGTACATTACCAATTCTCTTCATCTGTTGAGCTTTGTAGAAATCACTTTCTTCAGGACTTTCACTTGCATGAGCTATAAATCTGGTTGTATAGTGATTTAGACCAACAAAGTCCACTGAGTTTCTAAGCAACTCGATGTCTTCCTCTGAAAATTCAGGAAGCCGATCTCCAATTTTTTCGCGCATGACTTTAGGATAGTCTCCATAATAAATAGGATCAAGGTACCTGCAAGAACTTTTTCTTACGCTAAACTGAGGATAAGAGCCCTAAAGTAATTATGGAAGAAGTACTAAATAACCATTCAGCACTAGAGTGAAAGAGAAGGGAAGTGTCAAGGCTACCTCATTGTCTTTCATTTATAATCAATTTTGACCCTCTGGGCTTTTAAGTTAATTTGCGCGTCCCCCCCCCCCCCCCCACCACATGCACCCACAAAAAAAACCAACCCAACTTAATAAAAGGATTGGATAATGTTTAAATCCTGAACCACATTTCCATTGATCAATTCATGTTTTTAGATAGGTTGTTGACGGTTTCATGTGGCCCATATGCAAATACATTACATGTCTTGAAGTTATCTCAATATGCTTCGTGGTATATGTCCTGGATGGTGGTCCAAAAGTCAAGGATATTCACCAACAAGATTCATCTTCCTTTTCATCAAGTTCGTAAATAAAACTGAAGAATAGAAAGACATGTTACCAATTACACAACACCTACAGCAGCGGCCACTCTCCAACCAAAAGCTAATCAATAAGATGTCAATTTGTAGGCAAAATTTTAAAAATTAAGCCAGGCATTGTGGAATAGATCAAATATATATGTCAGAATAATCACCAGCCAAGCTGAAAATTAAGACGCCTTGCTGCAGCCTTTTTGTCTTCGGTCTTTTGTGAGTAAGCCTCTGCCCATTCACAGTCCACCACCAAACCTATTTGCCCACCTTGATGGTCCTGCAATGAATGATAACGGACACGGTAAAGAGAGGGATTGTAGGACAAAACTCTCTTCAAGTAATTTAGGAGTCAATAGCATCTCTCTTATCCCCTGTTTTAATGATTTGTCAGTAGGAAAAGTATAGAGGGAAAGAAGTAGGCACTTGTGAATGAAGGACGAGAGCCGAAAGAAAAGAATCCCCGTTGCACCTATTCTCCGCAACCGTCGGTTCAGATCTATCTCGGGTACGGTCACTGCACCCCAATCTCTGCCTCGGTTGGTGCACCTATGGTTCTTAAGGTTGTTGATGCCAAGAAAGATAAAGAAAAGAAGAATATTTCTCCCGAAGGATATTGCTTACTACAGATTCGAGTGAAATGGCTGGTGGTAATGATGCGTGGTGAGGTCGCTGCTATCGAATGGTGGGTGCGTGTAGAATGATATTGATTCGAGCTCCATTTCCCTCTCGGTACTTAGATCTTCCTCTAAAACTTCTCCCATTCCTCAAAGTAAGTCTAATTGTCACCTTCCCTTTCAAACTCTAAATCCACAAACAGGGTGATGAAGTACCAACAACTACCAAGAAAGCTTGGCACAACAGTAAACCAGTTAATAACATTTGCTTCTGTAAGTTCAATACCATCGAAAGTTGAAGCATTCCCTGTCATCTCTGTTAAGAGTAGCAAAATCTAATCACGAATCTGCTCTAGTATATTTTGGCCCATAAAAAGAATGCTCTTCCTTTTTCTTTTCTTTTCTTTTCTTTTCTTTTTTTTTTTTTGTGGTGGGGGGGAGGGGAATAGATGGCGCTAGACACCACCATTTAAGACTAAGCACACAGACATAAACTAACTATAGTATAGAAGTGTTTACCCTGTATTTCTTCCTATATACTGAGACAGCAGCAGCATGTGCCAAGAGCTGGTGGTGCGCAACCAAGTATGGTTCAGTATTGGAACGTTCACACCTTCCAGGAGCAAATATGCCAATACCATACCCATTGACTGCAGTTTGGAGGGGTTCATTGATCGTAATCCAGTTCTTTACTCGATCACCAAAATTTGCAAAGCATGTTTCCGCATATGTTGTAAAGCAATTTCTTGGTGTCCGGCAGAAATAAAAACAGGAATCGATCACTTTATGCACACTTATCTTTTGAACCAATATTTGAACATCATAATGAACATGACTCTGTCTCACATTCAACTTGCAGTTAAATAGAAAACAGAAGGGAAGCGAACCAAACAAATATAGACCAAAGATGTCTCCAAGAAAACTAAGCAAGTCCGGGGATTTTCTCGAAGAACCTATGATGTGATTCACAGAGCTTCTGACTGCTCCCAAGGGATATTTTAGCCAGTCACAAGCCTCAAATGATAAGGATTGCCATATTACATATCCTGTTTGTTGCGAACACTTGAGTAAGAACAAACCTTAGTTGTCAAAGACTTCTAAAACATTTCTGCACTATTGCTAAGCAATTCATATAGTGTCAAAAAACTATGAGAAAAGAGAGCATCCCACAGATTGATGCTTGAGAGGAGCAACTCAATGCCAAACACAATGATAATGCCAAATTTCACCAATCCTCCCTGCTACTCAAGTTGATGCATCTTCATGAGTGACAAAAAATTTTCATTCCTACATGTTGCTACGCAACTTTAATGACATATTATCTACCCAGTCGCCATCTATGATTACTTTATTTAAGCACCACCAAATACACGTCTACCACATCCAGCATTCGTTCAACATTGCTATAACTGCTACCACCTCTTACTTCATATGATCTCAAAAATTGCAAACAATTACATACTAGACCTATTGGAATATATTCTGACCACTCATCCATCTTATTTGAGATTGACTAACGGGTAAAAGAAAAAGTGAAAATGAGGATCCAAAAGTCAAAAACATAATTTGATATCATAAAATCAAATCATAACAGTTAAAAGCTAATAACTTGTTGGTTATACTGATGTATGCTTCTGCAAAGGAGCCGCAGCTTGATCTTTGTCAGCAAGAAAATGAAATAGAACTTACACAATTTCCTTACTCAACCACCCTCCCATAGAGTTATGAAGGTGCACAGGAAGATCCCAATGATACAATGTCGCATATGGCTGGATACCTGCAAGGAAGAAAAACATATGTCCGATTGGCTTCACTTGAAGCAAAAGCAAGCCAACACAACAAATGAGTCCGTACCTTTTTTAACAAGCGCATCAATTAGTTTGTTATAGTATGTAATCCCTTCCATATTGATTTGAGAACCCAATCCATCTGAGAAGATAGATTAGCCGCCAAATATGGCCTCATTAGAATGACAAAAGGCCACCACTAATAAAAACTACTTTATGTATAAGGAACTAAAATAACATAAATTGCAATATTTAGCACAATTCTGTGGAGATGGATACACATAAAAAGTTGGAGTAAGTTAAGGATGTCCACAAGACACAATTAAAAGAATAATGACTGGAACATTTTTCTCTCATCAGTTCCACTTTTTCAAATTCAACCTCTGTAATTTCTACAAATTCTCGAATTACCATATACATTCTCATTTAATTCAACCTACCTTTGAAAAACTCATAGTGTAAACATTTTACCCTTGATAGGATCTTCAGTCTCAAAGTAGATTAATACAACAAAAAAATTCATTTAGGCTGATTTATCACGATTCCCACTCTTCTAGGGTGACTATGGGAATGCCATCATGCACTTCCAAAACTTGCACTAAAGCCTGGCCAAAGACTATGAAGAACACCTTTTTTGTCAATCTACCATTACTTGAAGGGATGGCTAGATGTACCATGAGACAAGCATAACACTTCAGGGCTAGTTGCAAATTCCAGTCCAAATTATGGCATCAAATAAAAGTACATACATACCATTCAGATTTATCTACTTGTCCTGCATTCGTTTAATATATCCTTTTATTTTTTCCTCTACTTAAGTTTTTAGTCCTCATTGATAATGCTTTATGATAAGAAGGCACAAATGGCATGAGAGAATTCTAAAAGAACCACAAGTAATATTGTGTGAATGAAAGACTGGATTACCAACAACTATATTAACAGTACATTATTCACTGGAGATCAGTACATGAATATTAGTTACTCTTTTGGTCCCCCACTGAAGGGGTAAGCAAATAATTTACTTAACCCTAAAAAAAACCATTTCAAAAGTCCAATAGCTGATTGAAACATTTGAGACTTTGTGCCTGGAAAATTAGTTAGTTACCTGTTATTATATGAAGAAAAGAAGATTAATTGACGATTTTAAATTTCACAACACATATGCAAGGTAAGACATATAAATCAGCAAGGTTTAGATGAAAACTTGAGAAAAATCAAAGTTTAGGTGGTAATTGACTTTTTAAAAAGCAATTTAGAGTAAAATGTACTTCATTTGAAACTTTTAGAGCAGTAGTCAAAATAAAAAATGAAATTATAAAATAAAATAAAATAAAAAACTAGAGGCAGAATGTATTGTTCCCATACAAGGTCACAACAGTCAAACCCATGGCAACAAGACAGGGAATCTAGTGTGAGAAGACAAATAAGCAGATGATTTGCAGCTGATATGGAATTCACCCTTTAATTTAGCAGCTCAAACAAACACAAAGAACTTCCTAACAAACCAGAAAGAATTATTAACGATTAATGGTCAACCTTTCCTATGGTTTCAGAATACTTAAATCAGGTAATGCCATTTTAAATGAACTATCCTGATAAAAAATGATGAAGGATAGAGATACCAGTATTATCATCAAAAATAGACACTAGGGAAGATCTGTCAATTTCGTATGCTTTACTAATGTCAACCATTAAGATTTTTGTTCTTGTTTTGAGGGATTTAAGAATTTCTTTACTTCAAAAGTTCAACCAGAGAGGAGTCATTGGACAATGCAATCATAGAATTCCAATCCTGCTAAAGAGAAGGTATCCATAATGCATACGCTATAGCATGAGGTGGAGCCTAGGAATCAAATAACTAAAGTTAGATTTTTCATGATTTTCGTATTTCCCTAGAGGATCGTTTGACAACATAAGGGTGTGAGAATCTGGTGATGTTGCAACCAAAGCATGGACCCCACCTCCACTCAACCCCCAATATGGCCGATAAAGAGATAGAGAACAAGTTCAATATGTGCTAAGTTCTCTGCAATTCTAAGTTGAAACCAAAACATGGACCCCATCTGCACTCAACCTCACATCTGCCCAATTAAGGATAGCATAAAGAAAGAGAGAACAAGTTCGACATGTAGTAAGTTTTCTGCAATTCTAAGTGGAATAAATCAACATCAGAAAGAGAACTTCGACAACTTACTGTAACCATAAATCATCTTCAACACCTAGTTACTGCACTCCATTTGCACCCACTTAATATAACCAGCACATTTTCTAGCACAAGACAGCACATGAAGAGGATGTGACCATGTGCTTGCTGGTACACAAACTCTTGATAGGCGAGAAATTCCATATTAACAAAACAAATAAGCTCAACCTTTAAGCACCAATTTTCTTATTTAAGTAAAGACATTTTTTTATATAAAATTCAATTAATCTGCAGCATACCAGGGTATATGCGAGACCATGATATGGAAAATCGATAAGCATCAAACCCAAGCTTTGCTATAAAATCAATGTCTTCCTGCATAATCAATAATCAGATCAGAGAAAAGGAATTTTTAGGGAGAGATAATAGAAGAACAACGATCAAGGACGACCCTCAAACGACTAAGACCAGCAACATGAGATGGTGACAAAATTAGAAGTTGATGTGCGCGCACCGAAGAATGGAAATCCTATACGAGCCTGACTAGAAACCAAAGTGCAATCTACCTAACTACATTAACGTGAATCAATGATTCATGGGTTCGTCTACGACGTTTCTTCGGCCAAAAGCCACTGATAAAGTTAAACGGGTTCTCAAGAACGGAAACCTCGTAGCGGTGATAGTGATCCACGGCCACATCCCCATTGCTCCCATCCACGATCCTTCCTAGGGGAAAAAAAAACAAAAAGGGGGCGAGAGCCGTGAAGAAAGCGAGCGCAATCGGCTTTCAAAGAGAAACTGCGGGAGAGAAAAAGCCCATGCCTTCGACATGTGAAAAGTCATCCCAAATGCTCGCGCCTCTCCCACCCTCGCCGGAAGCTCCTTCGATCTACAGACACACACAAGAAACAAGAATACAGAGACGAAGTGAGCTCCATGCAACATCGCCGCGTGATCTCTGATCCGATTGTGCTCCGATCAGAGAGAGACACTGCGCGTGCGGGTGCGTACTTGATAAGCAGAGGTGGCCACGCCGAAGACGAAGTTGGGAGGGAAATCGGAGCGGGACAGGTGGGACTGGTGGCCATCGGAGCTGCGCTCCGCTTCGAGCTCCGCCTCCACCTTCGCCATGGGAGAGCTTCGACCGAGATTCGACTGATACAAGTAAAATTGTCAGCTGCTATTAATCTCTCAGCTGCCTGCGACTGCGATTGGCCACCCGTTAGAATTTTTTTATTCTCTGGTAAAGATTTAATTTAAATGATTCCCACGTGGACCTATTGATTAATGCGAGAATACTTATTTTCCAAACGAAATTTGATTTGATTTAATTAATTTTTGGAATTTGGAAACGAAAAAAAAAAAAGAAAAAAGATTCAAGCCACCGTCGGACCTATACAAGACCCGGCTCGACCTGACCCGACCCATTAATACCCTTACATGAGAGTAATAATAAGTGTCAATTGATGGGAGGCGCCAAGCAAACTATCGATAGAATCAGGAAGAAATATCATATGTCCAAGTAGCAAAGATAATATCATATTGTAGAGCATTACAAAAACAAATAAACAAGTTTGAGCTATTAACAAGGGTACTAATGAAAGGAAATCTTGCAAAGATTCAAGAACATTTCAAGGAGAGCCAAAAAAATGAAAATATCCCCTTGAATTGATGAGAGAGCAGTTTTAGATAGATAAAAATGGAGCAAGTTCCTGAAAAATATGGCCCAAGATTTTGTAAAATATAGAAGACGTGCAAAAGAAGGTTAGCTCATGCATCTATCTACAATCACAGAGATTTTAACTCCAAAGCCCAAGGAGTGGGAGAATGTGGACATGACTTGCTCGAGTAAAGAGGTTAAAAATTAAAATTGGGGTGTGGACAGTTATCTAAAGCTAAATAACCATTTGAAGACCTCATCAAAAAGGTCCATGAAAGATGGTGAATGTGGCAACTATGGGCGCGTTAAAGCCACAATCTATGAAGAGCAACTACTTCTTCAACTATTATAAATACCTCCAGAGAACCATTTTATGGAACCCTCCACCCCTGAACAAAATTAATAAATTTATCTTATGTCTACTTATCGCATCACACTTTATTTTTCTTAACTATAGCTCTCAAGTTATCGTCGTTGAGTCGAACTGCAACGTTTATTGTTATCCCATATACTACATCACCGAGTGATGTATTATGGAAGCATGTTCAAGACTTTGCCGCTGAGTCAATTTCAACACTATTTTGGGTGTGTTAGTTCATTGTTCATTGAGAGAAATTGTATCAAGTGAGTTGATCTATCGAGTCAAACATTGGTTTGGTATACGTTTGTATATTTTCTTTCAAATTCATCTGTATTGATCCTTTTAAGTTGTACTGATAAAGTCTCTCCATCAAATTAGACTATGGCTAAGACACTATTTGTGTAATTCTGTTGGAATCTTTGAAAACTTCACGTGTTGAACTCCTGACTATTTGGAACTCTCTTGTCCAAGATCATTACATGATCCTTTATCATATTTAAAAATCAAAAAATGAATTTCGATGAAAGATATTTTTGTTATGGAGCAATTCTGATGAAAGTGAAATCGATCATGCACGCGCTAAGCGAATGCATTAAAGCTAGTGCATATATAGTTAATCCAAAATCATAATTTGCTTCACTTGTTAAGGGTGTATTTATTTTAGGAAAAGTATTTTTCTAAAATTAATTTTATGGACTTTCATCTATTTGGTTTTTTGGAAAATGATTTAGTCAATGGAAAGTTTATATACAAAATTAGGAAAGGAAGTTTCCAGTGTGAAGAAGTGAAAATACTTTCGAGGAATTGCTCCTCTTTAATATTTTAATATTTTTTCTTCTATTTATTTTTCTTTTTTCCTCTTCCTCCCTCACCACGAAAAATATTTTCCAAAAAATGAATTTTGGGAAAACATTTTTAATGAGACAAACACACTCTAAGGCTCCGTTTGTTTCGTGATATGAAAAATATTTTTCAAAATACGTTCACTTATGTCACTTACAAAAATAAATGAATGAAAAAACGCAAAAATTTAGACATAAATTGTTATCGATGATAAATATATTTTTCATAGACTAATTATGATACATGTAATTATTTTTTAAAATATTTTTCCAATTTTTTTTTATTTTTTCTGCGAAAGAAACAGATTAAGTCCTCTCAAACGCTAAAATAATAATAGAAAGCAAAAAGTGCACTTAATTCATTTACCTGTGGGAGCACTTTTTGTTAGGGCTGAGCATGGTTTCAGGGTAGAACCGAGAACCTGGAACCGGAACCTGTAGGAACATGTTTGGTTCCAGGTTCCAAAGTATGTAGGGTAGGTTCTAGGTTCCAAAAATTGAGGAACCTGTTCTAGCGAGTAGGTTCTAGGTTCCACCACTTGGAACCTGGAACCTGTACCCTGGATCCTAATATAAATTTTTTATTTATATATATCTTCACACGATCATATAATGTTCTATGGCGTCCAATGATGACTATATAATTTGGAGCGAAAAATGAAGAACCTGTTCTGATATGTAGGTTTTAGATTCAAAGTGGAACCTGAAACTGCTTACCCCTACTTGAGAATGATTGCTTGAAAGAGAGCGTGTGAAAAATGTAGCTACCCTGAAAAATTTCTTAGGACTGCATCATGTTTCTCGCGTATCCCAACTTCATTAAAAGTCTTTTTTTTAATAACAAGCCTCTCCATTGATTGATAGGTTCTCGGGTACCCTGGAACCTGTAACAGGGTAGGTTCTAGGTTCCGCAGTTTGAAGGGTAGGTTTTAGGTTCCAAAAAATTAGGAACCTGTACTAGCGGGTAGGTTCCAGTTGGAACTTACCCGGAACCTGGAACCGCTCACCCTTACTTTTTGTGATATAAGCATCTCTGGGTGGCCCTTTTCAACTCTTCCATGTGTTTACAACTTTTTGACCCCCAAAAAAAAAAAAAAATCGTCATATTAACAACACTTCATTCCAATAAATTAGCCCTTGCATTATATAAGATCGAATTGACAGAGTTTTCATCACACGTCAAAGAGAAGGACCTTGATCGTCGCGTGTCGGAGCAAGGAGAGCTAAGGAGGACGAGAATGGTGGTGGCGAGAGGGAGGACGAGGACGAGCGAGCGGCGACACCTTCCTTCATCGACAGAATGCGAGGCCATCCTCCATTGGTAAAGAGGACAACGTTGAAGGCGGAAACAGTACTTAGAGAGAGAGAGAGAGAGAGAGAGAGAGAGAGAGAGAGAGAGAGGTGTTCTCGATGAGAAAAGGTGGCGACGCCGAAGACGAAGTTGGGAGGGGAACCAGAGCGGAAGCGGGTTCGGCTTTGAGCTCCTCCGACGCCATGAGAGGTGGCGACGGAGAGTGGGCTTCGCAGATGGAGAGATGAGGCAAAAGTTTGAATTGTGGGGAAGAAGCCAGCCGACACGCGGCGTGTCGACCAGTGAATGGGATGGCCCCACCGTGATGTGGTAGGGCCGACCAGCCCAACGTTTTCTCCTTGGGAGCCGCTGATGAAGTTAATTGTCAGCTTTTTCTAAACCACGCTGCGACTGTGATTGGTCAGCCATTAATTATTTATTCTTTGACATTAAGCGAACCAACCCAAACTAATACACTTATAATAAATTTATCATAAACTATTTTTATCACTAAAAATTTTAAATTAGTACATCTATGATAAATTTACCTCAAACTAATTTTTTGATAATAAAAAATAAAAAATTGATACATTTGTGACAAATTACAATAACTAATTTTTTTATTATGAAAAATCATAAATTTGTACACTTGTGGTAAATTTATCATTCGTTAAATTGGATTAATATCACGAAAACTTTCAAATTAATACGCCCATGACAAACAAATGATAAAAATCCCAAAATGGTATACCTATGAATTGTCACTTGCCATCCAATTCAACAATTTAACATTAAATTTAACGAAAATTAATAAAAGGTAAATTTATCTTAAGTGTAATAGTTTAGGGTAAATTTATCACCAGTGTATCAATTTGAGATTTTTTGTGGTCAAAAGTGTAACAGTTTAGAATTTTTCATGATATTAATCCAAAATGAAATTACATAAAATTGCCTATTAGAATCTTTTTTTTTGTTTCTGTTAATTAATGGTGGATTGTGAGGAGATTATGGAAACTTCTACGATGGTTTTTCCTTTGCGGGACGGTGGGTGGGACGGTCAAATTCCATCCCCCAAACTTTTTGGTGAAATCGGATCAAGTGCCGTAATCCTTTTATTATATTGGAGAATAATATTTTCTTATTTTGAAAATAATATCCATGTAATAATTTATTTGACCAGAGATTTAAAAGTTGAAATTTATTATCTGAATATTATCAATGGGGTATTTTCCGCTTATAATTTTATTTTAATTTTAGCTTGCAACTCAAAAGAAAAAAAGAAATTGAAAGGTCAAAAGAGTTCCCCAAAAAGTTTTGTGTACAGAACGTGACGGTCCCACCGTCAGATGAGACGGTGATGCTTGCTTTTTCCTTTGCCGGGAGCACCGGCGGCCGCTGCCCAATGTCCGTGATGTCACCGTTCCCGACTTGTCTTCTCGACAGCCTCGTACGGCCGGCTACATCAGCCTCTTCAATGCGGAAACGACGCAGACTCGTCGAACCGCGCGCTCGCCGTTGAGTTCGGCAAGGTTTTGGATTGGACATGAATAGCTTGAGGTCCGTCACGTCGAGGACGGCCTTCTATCAGGATCCCCAGCCACACGGTCGTTCGAGGAGTTGCAGCTCTAGAGCGGCGACGCGGTCCAAGCCTAGGTCGACAGAGACCGGCCCAAGAGTGTGACCTTCGCTCCGACGAGTGGCCACACGTGTGGCTTCCCGCGAGACTGTAACAGAGGACAATCGGACTTCTTCTGTGGTCAGGCTTGAGGGAAGAAAAAGATGGAGAAGGAAAGAAGACGAGTTTAAGAATTTGGGAAGACGAGCAAAAAGGTCCAGACCCACTTCCATCCCCAATTCTTTCAAGGAAAAATCGAAAAAGGTGGGTCATCTCATGGCTCCCACGAGAAAATCTGACCATGGTGAAGCAGCTTCGACCGTTTGTCAGAGAGAGACTGCTGGAGAGAAAAAGGCCTTGCCTCCAAACACGTGAGAAGGCATCGGCCCCAGATTCTCGCACCTCCACCACCCTCGTCGGAAGCTCCTTTGACCCTGGACGGAGACCCACCAAGAAACGAGGAGACGGAGATGAAGCGGGCTCCCCGCAGAGGTGGCGACGCCGAAGACGAAGATGGGAGGGGATGCAGAGCGGGAGTGGGTTCGGCTTCGAGCTCCTCCTCCGCCATGAGAGGCGGCGATGGAGAGAGTGGCGAGATCGACGATGGGCTTTGCAGTTCGGAGCCGCTGATCAAGTTAATTGTCAGCTGCGACTGTGATTGGTCAGCCGTTAATTATTGGATTTTTGGCTAGCCTGATGGTACCGTCGTAGGCAAGTTATCACGGTGAAAGCTCCGGCACGTGTTTTATTTAACAAAGGAGGGACAACCGGATGGGAACCGAGTAGAGAGAAAATATTGGCTACTTGTTGAATTTACTTGAGCCCACTTATCAGTTGCCGCGTGTACACCATCCCTCACTTTGCACCGCCGCTCCGCCCCTGTCTCTCTCCTCTCACTTTAATTTCTTCTTCCTCATCGTCTCTAACCAAAAGAGCCGCGCGGGTGGGCGTAGAGGGGGAGAGTGCCGTCAACGGCTGCGGCGAGTTCATGGCGGCCGGGTAAGAAGTCACCCTCGACGTCATCAAGTGCGCCGCCTTCAACTTCCACCGCAAGGAGATCGACGCCGGCGACGGAGGCGGCGGGGGGGCCCTGGTGAGCTACGTACCACTACCCGCACCATCACCACGGCCAGCAGCACCACCAGTTCCCGCCCTACTAAAGCGCCGCGCTCCGGCCTTCGGTGTACCTGCACCCGACCCCACCGCAGTAGCAGCAACGGCTGCCGGCCCTGCCGGTGGCGTCGGGGGGCGGGCACAGCAGGGACTATCTGGGGACGTGTGGAACCCCAGCAGCTGCGGAAGCGGGATGAAGAAGAGGTTCAGGACCAGGGTCTCTCACTCTGCAGCGTCGCTGAGCCCTCGAGCTCGATCTCTTCTGCTCGGACGCCCTCGCCATGCACGGTGACCTCCGGATCCTCTGTTACGCAGTCTCGGTTTGAAGAAATTATTGGCCAGCGTTCTTTTTTTCCCATCAGCTTTTGCAGTTCTTTTTGGAGTTCTTGTCCAAACTATTCAAGCAACGGGGAAATATATTTATTTCGAGAAAGAGAGCAGCGACAGCTGAGCAAAGCAGTGCGGCGCAGAGGGAGTAAGAGAAAAAATCAGACATGGGGTCACCAGCACTCAAATCGAGAAAATATCAGGTATTGCTGACGTGGTCCCCATATCCATTCACCTTGCCATGTTTCGAGCGGGCCCCACCAGTCGGATAAAAGAAAAACTCCGTTCTTCTCTCTCGACGGTCATGGTCTCCCTCTCTCTCTCTCTCTCTCTCTCTCTCTCTCTCTCTGTGTTTTCTCTTTCTCTCTTTCGTTGCTTTTTTATTAACCTGAACACATTTCCAATGAAGATGGTGGCGATGGTGGCCAGCCATGGACGACTGGCTCACGGCTCGGGAGAAGCGGCTCAGGCTCATCGGTGGCCGTCCTCGGCGTAGTTGACCAAATCCGGTCGGCTCGGTCAGCGAGGCTGGCTAGGGAGGACTGCTCGAGTCGAGCTCGACTCGTGGCCATGGTCGCTCGAGCTCGAATCTGGCTGCCATGGCCTCCAACAAATCCATCGGCAGCGGGACAACGATTGTGATCTTCGCGAAGCTCGGGGTCGGACAAGAAAGAGAGAGGAGGGAGGGAGGGAGGGGGAGAGACAGAGACAGAGAAAGAGGAAACCGCCACCGCGTGAAAGGAGGGTTATGCTCTTTTGTGAGTGGTGCGGCTGCTTGGGACACGTGTCGGAAAATGAGTGGATATGGGAACCACGTTGGCATCAATGTCCTTTTACCGAAGGGAATCCTCTTTGATCCTTCTTGATATATCGAGAAGATCGGACAAGCGAGTCGTCCGGTTAACTTGGCAAAATACATGGTACAGGCTGCACCGTCACTTAAAAAAAGAAAAAGAAAAGTGACGGTGCGTCAGCTTATCATTTTCCTTAATTATTTATTCTCTGCAAAAATAAAAATTACATAAAAGTTGCGGATTGGAGGTTTTTTTTTTCTATTAAATAATGGTGGATTATGAGCGGATTAAGGAATCTTCGTGAATGATAATAATAATAATAATAATAATATTATGGGCCTTTTTATTAATTCAAGAATATTACTAGGAAGACAAAAGGTTTACTAATTTTTAACTGGAAGAGGAAAATTAAAAGTTTAAATAAAAGTAAAAAAAAAAAGCAAACTTTAGACATGATCTTTCCTACTACATCATCTTCCCTAGTCACAACTAGCACCTAACATCATTTTAAACAAGGCATGGAGCATCGGAACAAGTCTAAAGTTAGAAATGCTCGCAAGATATTATTCGCTTTGAACACACCGCCCTCAAAGTTTTATTCATCCAAGGGTTGCTCATACAATTTTTAGAAAACGATTTGAAAGTTAAGAGGGATCTAGTATCATATAAGACAGCTTACAACTTCATTTTAAGTGATGTGATCCGAAAAATTGTGCATATCCTCCCGGTGAATCCAAAATAAATAATATCTTATTAGTGAGGAGTCCAATCGTTATATAAATAGCTTACTATGTCACGAGGGATTAGAAATTTGTGGGTGGCAAGTGTAATTAGTGTAAAACAATAGTGAGAGATGGTGGCGAACAAGATGATAGCTAACGAGCATGGAGTACGATCTTTGGGATTGAGATTGATAATTGGTGAATGGTCCTCGTGATTAGGGGCAAAAAAAAAAAAAAAACTAGCCGTTTCAGTCTCGCAGCGAGTCAAATTAGAATTAAAGCAAACGGGGACGGTGGGACCCCCGGAGCCTCAAAAGTCTGCTGTTTTTTTATTTCTATTTTTCATTTATTTTTGGCAACGGTCGGATTTTGCTCCACAATGCTAAATGTGACCGTTGAGTATCTTTCTTGGCCAGTATAAACACCGACCTCTCCCATCTTGCCAACCATCCACCACATTCCTTCTCCTCAAAATTCCTTCTCCTCTGTATCATCCACCAGTGCAAAAAGCCTGCTTTGAACACTCCGATTTGTGTCAAGTGAAAAGAAAGAAGCAAGAGAGAGAGAGAGAGAGAAGAAGAGAGAAATGGGGATGCTTTCGACGACCTCGCCGTCGATGTCGACCTCGTCCGCCCACTACTACCACACCCACAAGGTGTTCCTCCTGTGCAACTACGTCCTCCTCGGGGCCGCCTCCAGCTGCATCTTCCTCACCCTCTCCCTCCGCCTCCTCCCCTCTCTCTGTGGCTTCTTCCTCATCCTCCTCCATGTCTTTACCATCGCTGGCGCTGTGTCCGGCTGCGCTGCCGCCTCCTCTGGGGGGTCCGCCAGTGGCAGGTGGTACGCCGCCCACATGGTGGCCACCGTCCTCACCGCCATCTTCCAGGGCTCCGTGTCCGTGCTTATCTTCACCAGGACCGACGATTTCCTTGGCAACCTCAAGTCCTACGTCAGGGAAGAGGACGGGGCCATCATCCTGAAGCTGGCCGGCGGGCTGTGCATCCTAATGTTCTGCCTGGAGTGGGTGGTGCTCACACTCGCCTTCTTCCTCAAGTACTACGCCTCGGTCGAAGGCGACTACAACAGCAGCAGCAACCCTCTGAAGAGGAGTGCCAAGGTGCAAGAGAGCATGAGCGACTGGCCCTGGCCCTTCCAGGTCTAAAAGCATTTGGGGATATGATATGGAGTGGAGTGCCAAGGTGCCAGAGGAGAGCATATGAGTGACTGGCCCTAGCCCTTCCAGGTCTAAAAGCATTTGGGGATATGATCTACACCCCCCCCCCCCCCTCCTCTCTCTCTCTCTCCATTCGTTCATTTGTTTTCGCATATATGATCCTGTACCTTCTTTCTATTTGTTCCCCTTATCAGTAATATCGCTCATGATTGTTACCGGTAATGCCGAATCTCTTTTTAGCTATTCAACCTTGTTGATAACATTCATAGGTCTATGTGAAATTCGATCCAATTTTCTCGCTGTTTTTTACTGGCCGAACCAATGCGTTGAGCAGGACCCCAAATGGCAAATGCAGCACCCGTTGGAAAATTTGGCATTAGCCAGCTTGACCACTGTTATAGTCCCCCAGGGGTAATTAGACCTTGCCAGTCTTAACTTATGACTGTTTTACACAACCGATATAACATAGCTCAAAATTGGAACAAGACATGATTTATAGGAAATCCTAGTGAGATGATTTGATTTATGTGCGATCTGCTTCATACACCGTAATATAGTGAGTACATTAGACTTGGCCAATTGACTTCTGACCAGTTTACCTAATTCATCACACATCAAAATCGGAACACATTTTTATGGGAAATCATCGTGAGAGTTGACTTGATTTATGCGCAACATGCCTCACATAGAGAGCAGAACTTCAGATGATTACAAAATCTCATCTGCATTCACTCTCCCACCAGCAGGCGGCAAGCACCTCTTCGAGAAAAATGCACTTTTGGCCCTTCCATCGCTCCTCTCTACCAATTTGAGCATGAAAAACAGATTAAACTAAGAGACAGTTTACATTTTCTTGTAACAAGCCCAGACTGATTACCTGGTGAAACAGACGAACCAAGCTTGTCCAAGATTTCTTTCTTGACCTGTCAAACATAAGGCAGCTTTAAAGCAACAAAACTAATTGGATATTTTGCCTTAGCAAGCCAGACAGCAACCCAAACCCACTGGAAATTCAAACAGACCTGCCAGCGGTTTTCCACAAAATCTGATATCTCACGAACTTTATTCCTCAACAATGTTTTAGATATAGCAGGAAGCTTCTTTTGCAAGGAGTCTACCACCTTGTTAATACTTTGTGAACATGATTGTATAGCAGATACCTGTATTGTCAAAAAGCTACCATCAATTAAACCAAAGGAAACACAAAATAGCATCACTTGAATAGTGCAGATGACTGAATACGTTCAGGTTGTGGGGGCAATCAAGGAACCTTACAATGGTTGGCAACTCGGAATCGGGTACATTTACAGCATGCAATGCTGGTGTTGAGCAGCTTTTGCTGTTAGTAGGATAATCCTCTTCATCCTCATCCAAAATATTGTCAGCTAGACATTCTGGAAGTTTGGCACCCGGCAAGATAAGCATGCTTAATGCTTCCAAGCACATCTGTTCCAGCTTTTGAGCAGCACTTACTTCTCCAGCCATTATTTTAGTAGACTTCTCATGGGATAAATTAGTAATTATAAAAGGCTGATTTTTCCGAAGCGCATGCTCTGTCACATTGCGTAGATGCTTTTGGTGTTGAAGAAGAGCAGAGAAGACCACATGCTCTGAGTCTTGCTCGGAAGATGAAGCCATGCCCTCGACTGGAATATCAATTTCCATGTTGTCAACTTGCACACCCTGCCATCAAACAGATTTTTTCGACGATACATTCTATAGAATCAAAGAATGTGGGTTTATTTATGCTGTGTCACCAACCAGCATATTATGAACTTTATGTTATTTGTTATCGACCTCACATGCCCTAAGATAGTGTCTACCCAAGAGTTCAGATAAAAATGAGCAAAAAACATTCCTGATATTCAACTAATGGCATCAACTACTATATAACATGGTAAACAAGAAATAGGAACCCCAGTAGCAGATGCAGGCTGACCCGAAAACTTACACCTTACAACGCAAGTTTATGAAAATTTGGCCTCTATCCATGCTTGGCATTTCTATTCTAATATAAAATGCATTGTGATTCCCAACTTTACAAACATTTCTCCCAATCTAAGGCGCTATGCATTCATCAGCCTTGAACCCTCTCATGGATAAAGAGATTCAGAAACAAAAGAAATTGTTGGAATAGGATTAAGCATACAAGCAGGTGAAATATCAATGATCATTAAACACTGGCAAAGTGCTACTTCATTGATCGCCCTGCACCATTAATGAAGACATACCTCTGGCAAATAAAATAATAGCAAGAGAAAGAAGATGCAAGCTAAAAATTAGGGTGTTTTGTATTGTACCTCATTTTCCGAGAGATAACCATCAGGTACAAAAAACCCATCCGCACTTTCCTCTTCATCAGCTTTGGAGCAACCCTCATCTAAGCTTTCTTCATCATCTTTATCACAATCAGATAGGCTTTCTCCAGGATCCTCCTATGCAACATGGCATCCATGTCATAAAAACAGCTGCAATCATGATACCATGAAAGTCAAGGATTTTGTGAAGATATACCTCTTCCCATTCCTCGTCACTATCAACATCATAATCCAGATCTGGATCCTTCCTTAATGGGTGGCGCGGCCCAACAGCTCCACTGATGTGATCAATAAAGCACAAATTGTTAATATGCAATAGCACATGACATAGCAGGGCAGAGACAGAAAAAACCTCGACATGATTTGAAAGAAGGTCAATCTTTGCTTGAATTTCAGACAGTTTCCAACATTTCAAGACTTGATGTGTCACCGTGAAATCAACTTGCACAAGTCATGTACCCATTGCAATTTTGATATTCAATCTAGTTCACCAACTGCCTAAGTTTAAACCCAATATTGCTTAACAATTGTGTTCCTCATAGACAGTGGAAAATGCCTCATCCACAAATAAATGGAGGGGGGGTGGGGGGGTGCAACCAAGCTTTAAGCAGGAATTTTACGAAAGTCCTTTTTTTTTTTCAATAATTTCATCAAGGATACAGAGCGAGTCAACCAAGACATATTTTGAAGGCAAATACAGATACATCTACAGCTTACTAGCTAGAGAAGAAATCAATCTTATCTATATTCTTCTCAGGTAGACAATTCTGGGGTACTGACCACGAGCAATAGGAGCTTTTTGGTGTCTTCTCAACATAAATGCTAAGAGCAAATCAAATGTTGGAGGGAAACTATGCTTGAACGGAAGAAAAAAACAGAAATTGCTTATTGCTATATCCACCATTTAATCTTATAAAATTCGAAGAGAACTTTTAAAGATATGAAGTACACCCAGTATTCTTTCTACTTATGATAAAGCGATAATTGCCCCCACGCCCACCCCCTTTTTTACTTTATTTGATAAAATAAAATAAAAAAGGCACCATCAGAGAATTATAAAGAGATACTAAGTCTCAAACAATAAAAGAGAATTACCTTTTTGCTGGCCATATACCATAAAATGCGGGCCTATGACTCTTATCAAACTGCAATAATTGCTTCCTTCTGACACATTTCCTCATACCCAGATGGGACTTATCTCCAGCATTACATGTCGACATGTCATCAGAAATCCTCTCCTTCCATCCACTCACTAGCTTTTCAAGGTTCAACTCATCATCCTGTGCTACCCCTTTCAGGGAGCTACCCGTGGTGAGCTTAAGTTCCTTGAATATTTCGGTTTTGGGCTTCCTGCGTATGCCCCAATGCTGTTCTTGATTTGAGCGTATAGACTGACCCAGACTACGCCAAGATGATAAATGAGAACTGCTAACCACAGAAAGATGAATCTCGACACACTTAGATGACATAGTGAAGAAAGAAACAACAAAAATAAGAATGTGGAGAAGATAGGAAGGAAAAAAAAGGATGTTGAAACCTACTTCCAGATTTGGCCAATGGTAATTTCTTGATTTGAGGAAAGAGCAGAATCCATCGAGCATGCAACTGACTCTTGGATCCATTCTCTTGCATTACTGGACAAAGGCAAACCAGGCGAGGATTTGGCATCCGGGACAGGTGAAGTAGTCTTGCTTCTTTTGAGGAACCCTTCCATCACGGAAGCTTGCTTCCGTAGTTCAAGTTGCTTCTTCAATTCAGCTTCCTCCTTCTCTCTCCGACGCTGATCTTTCTTAGCTTTTTCCTGCTTTTTAAGCTGTTTCTTCAACTCAAGCTCTTCATTTTCACAACGCTTCTCTTCCTTCTCTGCCTCCTCTTGTAAGCGCTTCAATTCCTTTTCCTATGATGGACATGGATCAAAAAAGCCATGTGGTCATTAAGGTGCAAATGAACTCATGTGTTGTCTTTTTTTTTTGGGGAAGAAGTACTCATGTCTTGTCTGTACACAAAATTAACAAAGACCTAGGGAGGACAAGTTTTCCAAACAGGTAACCCATAGTGCATTATGTCATGACTATTTAACTGTGATGCGTCACTTAGAATAACAACTAGATCATAGTAAAATGATTCAATCATGAAGACAAGCCAGAAACTAAAAGATATCAAACTTACAGCTTTCAACTTTTCCTTCTGAAGTTCACGATCCATTCTCTTTCTCTCTCTCTCAACCTCTCGTTTATTTCTCTCCAATTGCTTTATATACGCTTTAGGATCTAGTTTTGCCTCCTTCTCAGCCCTGAAAATATATAAATGCTTTAATTAACATTTATACTCTGTAGTGAATCTAAAAGACAATCTTTAGATGCATACATGTCAGCACAAGTCTTCTGCAGCATGCTGTCCAGTAACAAGCGTAAATTTGTCTCATCTAGCGCTTTACGGAGCTTTTCTGAGGCTTTCAACAAATCAAGCTCGCTATCTGGATCATGCTCTGACTTCCCTAATGCACTTACCATTGCTGAAAGAAGAAGACGTGTCCCATGATCAGCAGAAGAAATGTCAACAAGCAAGAGATACGATGCCAAAGCTGCACCTCCATCACACTGCCTCCATGATTGCTTAATTAAAATGCTAAATACAATTTGAGGAACAAGTTTCCAATATGTACAGCACAGAGCAAGAAAAGACAAATTGCATAATCATTGGATTCTATTTTCAACTTAACTGCCATAATCCACCCACCAATAGTTCTGCATAGCCAATACAGTCAACTGACGAGATTTTAAACAATAAGAACACAAGTCTGAGAGGTTTTGTTTTCACCACTCTAGAGTTTAAAACTCCAGAAACATGGAGAATAGAGAGGGAATGGATTCTGAGAGATAGTCTCAAAGGTCGTAATAGAAAGACACAGAGATGGAGCGCGGCAAATGATTCTGAGCATCCAAGTCCACTTCCCGTGTATAGTAAATTGGCTACATTAGATTGCCGTAGATAAAATGACCCTAACTAAATAAAGAGAGATTTAAACATACATCATAAAAATTGCATCCAGCAAAAACGGCAGTAGCCAGAGGCTAACCACAGCACATGGAATCAACATACGAATATGTATTTAGAAAGATGGAAAAATTAATCAATCCCCATGGATATAAAGAAATGGAGCTATACTACAGAATCGAATGGAATGTTAGAAAGAGTTCCCAAAGGATAGCCCAGCATTCCTCTATTCCTCTTCAATGAGTGACCCAGCACTTTTCTGTTTTTACCAACCAAAAATCCATCCACAGTTATGTGCAGCTTGAATATGATGACATGGACCAACAATCAATTAACTCCACAGGCGAATTGCAAGTTCATGATGGGGAGACATGTTCGTTAAATGCTTTTTCTGTTCCTAAAGGCAAAAGTTCATCAACTTAATCTAATACAAATAAAAAAGAAAAAAAAGAAGTTTAGCTTCACCATAAGCATTAAGTGTCCAATATTTTGAACTGCTCTATACCACATTAAGTAGAATAACTAATAGCTGTGCCAAATAAAGAAAAATATAAAAAAAGGAAGCGATTCGATCACCAGAAACAGCACATAATCTCTCGTGAATCTTTCTCCGACATGTGCGTCGAATCTTGATAAGACCATGCACGGACTTGGGCAACAACTTCAGCTCTCTAGTCTGTAAAAGTACCCAAAAAAAAATGAAGTAAATCATCAGTCTAAGAATGTGCTGGATAATTGAAAGGGGATAAAAAGATAAAAGTCGCTGTGGATCGCATTCGTGTGACATAATTGTGTCTCAAACCATGTTGATTCGCGGTGAATTTGACTTGGCTATGATCTGGTCGATTTTTCATTCAGAATGAGGGACTTTGCGTTGCACCATATTTGTGCTTTTATACTATTCAAACCTGGTCTATGCAACTGGGTCTTTGCGGAAAATCATGAATCATAACTACCGTAGCAGATGTTGGAACAAAATTTGCACAAGCATTGGATATTGAAGCAATATAGAGAGAGATCCAATCAAAGACGTATCCTATCTAACGAGCTTAAAAAACAAACAAAGGAAGAACGAAATCATGAATAAGCAATGAGGGAAGGAAGTGAGGACCTCCCAACACCAGAGGGAGGAGGGACAATCATCTTCCAGAACATCGGCATCGGCATTGGGGACACCATACATCACTCTCTGCCCAACGAACACGACCCCACTCTTCACCGACGCCACCGTGAGGCCTCCTCCTCCTGCTGCGTTGCTCTCCTTCAACTTGCCGTACACCTCCTCCACCAGCTTAGAAAGCGGCGTGTCGGCCTCCTCCAAGCAGCACGCAATCGCCCCATTGGTGGACCCGCATTCCGTGGAGCTCAAGTCCAGGGCGAGCTTCTGATCCATCATTTCGCGGTAGTAAGAGAAGAGGCCCTGGATTTCGGCGTTGAGCGAGGCGATTCGGTCCCGCCTCTCGTCGGCGCTGAGGCTGTTGAGCAGAGAACGAGAACCCCTCTTGCGCTTGAGGGTCTCCCGCGGGTGGGAGGCCAACGTCGGCCCGTTCGCGCCGTCGCCGACGTCGACTGCCGTCTGCCCAGCATCCACCATTTTCCACTTCCGTTACCCCAAAGAACACACACACACACAGATGTAGAGAGGAAGAGGGTGGTCGGCCTGCAAGAATCTAGGGTTTGGAGGTGTCGATCTGAGGAGGAGACGAAGCGTGTCGACGACGACTGGGAAGATTTGGAGGCAAGAAGAGAAGACACTCTGCCGAAGTCTCTTCACTGCATCAAGAGCGAAGGAAAAGAAAATCGCTTCATTTCTCCAATTTTCTTTCTTTTTTGCTATTTCGGAAATTTTTTTAAAAAAAGTGGGAAATTTTTTCGAAACGAGGGCGGATTCGCCTGCAGTTCCCGCCAGGTGGCGCGGGAGATGGTGAAAAATTTTCAGGGCTTCGCGCCTTTTCGCCATCGTCGTCGCTGGGAAAGGGAAGGCCCATCACGAGCTCCGACCACAGGCCCAACCATAGGATAACCCCGCAAAACAAAGTTAGCGGGTATTTATGGCTTTTTCTTTTTCTTCTTCTTTTTTTTTTGGCCCTTAAATCCCCGAAAGGAAATAAATAATCTTATAAATGATCTTTGAATTTTGATCAGATATATAGTATAATTCCTGAATTTTTAATTTGGCTAATATGATCCATCAACTTTAATCTAATATGCAATGTGATCCTTAAACTTTTAATTTGATCAATATAATTTATGAACTTCAATTCAATATGCAATGTAATCCTTAAGTTTCAGGAATTAAGTTGAACATGTTTCAAAAGTTCATGGATCATATTAAACAAGTTGAAAAGTTCATGGATTACATTGCACATTGAATTAAAGTTGAAGGATCATACTGGTCAAATTAAAAATTCATTGATTATATTACATATTAGATAAAAGTTCAGCGATCATTTGTGTGATTTTTCCATAAGATTTTTTTGTCTTCTTTTTTTTTTGAAGATTTTTTTTGTTGAAAATAGGAAATAAATGAGATGAAGTCGTGGAAAAAAATGACATCGATACTTGATTCGTTCAGTCTGACCCTCGAATTATTTTTTGAATATTTAGTCTACTCCCTAAAATTTTAATTTGTTTGTTTTAGTCCATCAATTTCCATAATAAAGACAAAACCATACTTTCGGTAATATTCACAAATTTACAAAAGTAAAAAAAAAGTATTATCTTTTAAATCTCTTTTACTTTTTGATCTATGCAATCATTATAAATATTAATGATCCAATCCATCGATCAATCTCACGTTCAATATCTAACCATGGTGAAAACATAATGCCTAACTTTTCACAATTTTGGGCGCACCGAAAGCTCTTCCCACCCACTTCATATTCTCCCATTATGAAAAGTTGAACTCTCTATTTCTTTTTTCTTCTTTACCAAAAAAAAAACTCTATTTTTTTTTTTTGGAAATTTTCGTATCTTATTGTGTCTATGGGCTTGGATCTTCCGTCAGTTCCTCCCCCAACGTCTTCTAACCGTTAACCGCTGCCATACTAACTATTATCAATATGTAGCTTGGCCCAAAATGATATCTTAAAACTAGTATGCATTCCCATAAATCTCTAACTTAGTTCACAGCAATAGTGAGCATCACATCATCGTGATCCAATAGTCCACAAACCAAGTCCCGAGTCCATATCATAAGTCGGAATGCATTTTGCAAACCATCGCAATATCCATTTCCTAAACTAGGTCTACAAATCCGTATGCCTATTACCTTTTGCAGCGCCTTTCTTAAAATGTTTCCCAAACCATTCACAATTACAAATGTAGTAAATGTTCGGTTCAGATTTTCCGAACAAAATCTGCTTTTAATAACTTAAGTAGCACCGACATAGACACGCGACATGGGACACAACACGACACAACACGTCGACACGTCATTCATAAAAATAGGGATTTTCGACATATTGGGAAACTTTATATATTAAATATATATTTTTTATATATGTAGGATATATTATTATTTCTATAATTTTTTTTTATAAAATGGAGAAATTGCAAAAGAGTTCTTATGATAAAAAGAAAGCTCGTACCATGGGTACTCCCGTAATTTGATCCTGACAAGCCTAAAAGTACATATATAATTAATAAGGTAAAAGAAAAATAAATCACTTGATCTGCGATCTGCGCTAGCGATGATTGGTTGCCAGTTTAGTCTAGTTTCCCTCAATAACTAGGAATCAAACCAATGGTTTCGATTTGATCCTACCCCTCCCCTCTCTATATAAACCCTCCCTTCCTCCCTCTCTTATTTTCCCCCTAACCCTTCGTGGACACAACCCTCCCCCGAGCACTCATCTCTCAACTCGTCCGCTTTGCCAGACCCACATCGTCGCTCCTCCGGTCACCCCAATGCTATGATGTCAACAGCTCGGTATTGGCATCAATTCGAACCCACCCTCACGAGTGCAACCCCTTTGTTATTCATTAGAAGCCTTGCCTTCTCACCTCGGACCCGTGACACCATGAAAAAAGAGGGAGTCGGTTCGAGTCCGTTTCTTTGTCGTTTTAGCTCTTGTTTTCTCATACACGTCCTAAGGCAAGTAAAGCTCCTAACTTCTTCACTTGTTTGTCAATTCATTGCTTGATTGGTTGCGATGTGATAATTTGGTTGTGGGTTTAGTCACTTCTTGAGTCTGTGGGTTGATCGTGTTGATTTTTCTATTAAGGATGCGAATTTGTTATTGCTTGCTTGTAGGTCTTTGGCCATGTGCCTTGTATGGTGTGTGACGTGCACTTGTTTGTGTGCAAGTGAGCTTTAGCCGTGTCCTTGATTTTTGCGAGTGAGCTATGGTCGTTTGCTTGATTTGTGCTTGAGGATCGTTGGCCGTGTACTTGGATGGTGCATCAGAATGGTACAAGTTAGCTTTAGCTGTCAACTCAGGGACGGGTCTTTCGAATCCCAAGTTTTTTAAGACAAAGGTAGTTATTAGTCTAAGGCAATCTAGAGTTAGGTGATGTGAATTCATATATGAATCATTCGAATCATTCGATTGTCAATGTGTTACATGAGTGCTCCGATTTGGACTTATGTGGGTTAACCAAGAACCATGAAAGAAATTATTTGGCTTGTCATGTTATGCACTCATTCTTTCGTCCAATTGAATGATGAATTGGATGGTGTAGTTGTTTGTTTAGACGAATGATTTGCTGAGTTTTATGCTCACTCTTGTGGGATACATCATTTTCAAAATGTTTAGCCATGCCGATATTGCCTATGATGCCTAGTTTTATCTACGGCACTCCCGTCGACTTTTCATACAATTGGGAGGAGATCACCAATCTAGGTGGGTCAATCACACCCTTCATGAAGCTCGTAACCACTTAGTGTTAGCTATAGGGCCAAATAGGTATACCGCATATCCATTCTTAGAAACATTTGAGAAACGTGAAGATGGCAGTTTCTCAGGTCCACTTCCATTTATCCCCAAAGGTGGCGTTTTTTGGTAGAGCATGATGGAGTCAAGCTTGAGGGTTGTAGGTAGGTTCTTGGCTGACGGAGACACAGCTGACCCCTTTTTTTTATTGTGGCCGCAAGAAGCCTGTAGATTACCATCGATAAGTAGAGCTAGCATGGGTGGCTTAGAGAGGGAGCAAAGTACCTTTTTGATGTTGTTCCCAAGTGTTATTCGATCTTTTGGAAATAGATAATGTACCTGAACACTTGTTATGTTTATAAAAGCAAGTAATTTCTAACCTGACGAATGACCTCACTGTTTATTCTAAGTTTGTTACTGGAACCTTGCGAGGCTATACCCTTTTAGGCGGGCCTATCCTTACATGCATTTGTATGTCGGCCTCGCCCTCTGGGTTAGTTTTTCGCATGTGCCCTTTATTATATATGTAAAGGTTAGTACCAAGAAAAACGCCAAACTAATCCATTTATGATAAATTTAAATCTAATTTTTTTTTGGATACCAAAAATCCTAAATCGGTATATTTGTAACAAATTTACATAAAGTAAATTTTTTTAACCACGAAAAACCCTAAATTAATGCACCTATGACAAATTTACCTTTCATTAAATATGGTTAATACCACGAAAAATTTTAAAACGATATACCTGTGACAAAGAGAGTATAAAACCCCAAGCGGGTACACCCGTTAACTGTCACGTGTCATACAACTTAGCACTTTAGCGATTATATTTACCAAAAATTAATGGAGGGTAAATTTATCATAAATATACAAGTTTGGAGTAAATTTATCGCAAGGGTACCAATTTAGGGTTTTTTGTGGTAAAAAAATAGTTTTAGGTACATTTGTCAAAGGTATACTAGTTTAAGGTTTTTCATGGTATTAACTCTACATGTAATAATAGATTAAAAAAGATAATGGAATTAGTAAGCAGGTAGTGAATTGGGACATCGTTACACCGTTGCAACTTTTGCTTCCATTTTTTTTTGGTTTTTTTAGGTTATTATTCTGTTTGATTTTAATTTTGAAAAAGTTTTAACTATTTTTAAGTTCAAAAGTCCATGTGGGTTGACTTTTTTTTAATTACCACTAATTGTTGCGACCTAAAATTCAAAAATTTCAAGCTAATGGATTATTAGGTTAATTGTTCAACTAATCTAACTCAAACACTTTCCAACCTATACCAAATCGCAACTTAAGGTTTAATGTGATTAACATTAATGTATTTTAAATTTGCAGCCACCACTAATCATTTTTGGTAGTCGATTAGAAATCTAAGTAAATTAATAAGAAAAGTAAATTACTTTTATGAACCAGAGATTCTAAGTCTAGAGACTTGATTATGCTAGATTACTTTAATGCTCTTTCGGTACCATTTTTATTCCATGAATTTTTTTTTCATCCAGCATTAATTGATTTTAATGAAAGTCACTAGCATGTGGGCGCACGATCAATTAATTGAACATCTAGAAATCCATATAGTCAAGGGAGTGTGTGACACAAAATTTAATTTTTTTTTTATGAATGTATGTGATGCATGAATTTTATTCTAAATGATGCAATGTCATGATGGAAATGCAAGACTAAGCTAGATTACGGGTAAATTAATCAAATTAATATACAAATGAGACTAAGGTTTAATTCAATTAAACATATTACATGCAAATTAATTAAAACCTAAACATGTGATTCTATCTAAAATACAAAGGTAACATGCAACCTAATATCACATGGCAAGAATTACGTGGCAAGGACAACGTGGCAAGGACATGACAAGGGTGATGTGGTAAGTATGACTTTTTCTATTTTCGGATGAATTACTTACCTAAAATAAAACTATGCCAAATCCATGCTTCTTGCATATTTCAGAGTTTAAATTGACCTAAATCCTAATATATTAAAGATGGATTATTTTAAACATGGGTATTTAAACATGCAATTTCTATCCAAAAACAAAATGCAACCTAACCTAATTATTTACAAAAGAAGAGTCAAATGTAAAAAAATTTATATGATTCTAAATTTGAAAGATGCAATTTTTTTAGATATGAAAATAAATGATGTTGACACTTAAATTTTGACTTTTTCTTAAATCATTTGTTTTAAAAAGAATAAAAATGAGAATTACTTTTAGTTCTTGCCAAAAGTAATTTATTAGTTTTTAAGCACAACATATTTAATTATTCATGCATTGCATTATAGATTTGGACCAAGGGCAAAATGAACTTAAAATGGACATGTGGGCTGGGATGGCATTGAAGCAAAGTTCGGGCAAACTGGGGTCAATATGGCCGAAATTCTGAAAAAAGAAAAAAAAGACCTCATTGATCCATAATTAAGATTTGGCCCATGTGAATTTGAATTAGAGTAAATAAAAAGGCATTGATCTTAAAATATTAAAGCCCATTATTTAACGTGGCTAGACGACAAGTTAGTGGGAAAATAAAGGAGACAAGCCTATCTTTGGATTTGTACTTATACTCGAGAAATCCTAGGCTTTGGCTATAAAAAGAGAGGTTTAGGTCACAAATAGGGGGAGCACTCAGAATTTTCAGAGAGAGACTTGGAGAATAATAAAAAAGCTCGGAAACTCTCCCCCAAGGTTCAAAGCTCTCCCCCCTTTTGGTGCTCCTTCTTGCTTGTGCACTACTCCCCTGTGCGTTGGTGTGCTCTTTGCAACTCCCTAATCAGAGGAGGACCACCGCACCACGAGTAGTGCGTGTCTTGATCGCGAGACGCTGCATCACCATCGTCAAGGTTCCGTAACAGTTGTTCAGTCTTCCTTGTTGCGGTTCCTATTTATACTCCTTTGAAGGTTCTTTGGTCTACCTCATCTTGCAAGAATGAGCTCTTGGTTGCGAAGGAGAAGGTATTGGGTGAGAAGCTAAAGTTGAAGTTGTGGGAATAGGTCAGTCAAATGTGGACAGGGAGTCAACAAAAAGTTCATGAAGCCTCAGACTTTTATTGTTCATGCGAAAGTTCCAGTAGCAGATTGTATCCAGTTTTGCGTTAGCATCATTTTCAGAGATTAATATTAGTCAAGCTACTCACCACCATGGGCATCCTGAGTACAACCATCACATCCCCGTCGCCATGACACGAGTAGATCTCTGTTGGTCCATAATTCAGAATGGGAATATTCATCAAATAAGGCTGATTCCCCCGCTATTTAGGAACAATTTTCCGACTATTAAGTGCTGATTTTCAAGGTGAATCAGTGCTCAAACTCATTGTTGTGAAGGAAGCTTTGATGGAGCCGCAAATCATCTTCATCAAGTTCTTCAATAGACGTGAGAACAGTTGTCAACCGGTCCATTCCTGAGCTTAGTGCGCAAGTCTTTGAGCAAAGTTCGAATTAGGTAAATGAACAATTCTAATTTGTTACAACGTTAGAGTTCATTATCTATGTGATCGATTGCCTTTTGCGCTAAAAAGTAAACTCTTTCTCTAAAGTTTAGTCATTAGCAATTGTCCAAGGTGTTACAGCATTCATGAAATTTGGATTTCCGTCTTGATATTGCTAGGTCTGAAAATTCGAGTATGGTTTGATTGGATTTCACTTTGTCTCCTTTATCTTGATCAACTTTGGATTATCTTGCATGTTCTAAATAAAGTTAATCGGATAAAGGTGAATTTTGGAAAGATAAGGAAAAGTGAGATACAATTGAGATTGGGAGAAAAATTCTTGGATGTGTTAGAATTTTCTTGATGTGGGTTCGCATTAATTGATATTGTAATTTATCGTTATATAATATTAATTTACTATTTACAAAATTGGTTTAATAAAAAAAAATTTAAGAATTTCTTAATGGGCTAAATATGAGCCTAACTAGTGTGAGCCAAATCCAGCTCGGCCCGTGATAGGAGAGCCCAGTTGAAACTCTATAAATAGACTAGGAACCCCCCTCTAGTTTACTTTTTTTTGCCATTTTTTCTCTTACCTCCTTCATAAGGCTTGAGAGAGAGAGAGAGAGAGAGAGAGAGAGAGAGAGAGAGAGAGAGAGAGAGAGAGAGAGAGAGAGAGAGAGAGAGAGAGAGAGAGGGGTAAGGAGAGGTTGTTCCATCGACGCCAGGCGGCTTAAGGGTGATAGAGGGGAAGAGTTCGAGTGCTGCGATGCTAGAATTTCCCAGAAAATAACGATGGATTCGAAATTGGGTACGCAAATTTGATTCCTTGACTAATTAATTTCTAGAACTCGACTACGGCGATTCTAGGGATTCGTTAATGATGATGGATGATCGATTGGACAGCCAATAATTGGTATCAAAGCTGCCATAGCTCGAGTTTAGTAAGCCTCGATTTTGCCTGTTTTCGTGAATTTTGGTATGGTGAAATTTGAATTTGAAAGCATGTTTGGGTTTGTCTCGTCAAGACGATGGTTTTGGTGGGTTGTTGGCCATTGGGGGACGCCACATGCGCTCCCATACGTCGCCTAAAAATTTGCGATGATGGCCTATGGGAGCTACGCGCCAATTGCCTTGCCACCGCCTCTTACGCACCCCATGCGCCAACTACCTCGCAACTGCCTCCAAGATAACGTCATTAGTGACATCATCATATTGGGGTCGCCTTACAAGTGGCCGCTATGTGGCACTGCCATAGGGCGGCAGATGACGTTAGTGATGATGTCATCACGTTACCATTGACCATTGACCGGTCTTCACTAGCACGTGTACTCCAACAAGTGCCTCGCATGTGCGGTGCGTGAGCCCCATGCACTGTCGCTTCTGGCGGCGCGTAAGGGCCCGTGGATACTCCGATGAAGGTGATTTTTTCACCATTATGCTCGTATGAAAATTCTCTACATTGTGGTATATTCATTTTAATTTTTTAAGCCTTTTAAAGTCTTGAAAAATGTATAAAACCCTTATCTAAGTCCAATTTTAGGCGTATGTTAGGCATTTTTTATATTTCCACATGACTTTGGAAATAATAAGGTAGACTCATTTATTGAATAACTATATATAGGATGTGTAGAATATTGCAAGGGCACTGACATGCATGAAGCAATGCTATTAACACTGTTTGTTATTTTAATGAAAATTGCCTATGTCTTCAAGTTTAAAATCACATCATATAGTGAGTGTGAGGCATGAAATTTATATCATTGATGTGAGAAAGTTTTAAAGATTCAATTGAGTAGTGACCGCAAATTGGCACGCTTAGTTGAATTTGAGAAATATTAGTCTCGCATTGTGGGGGATGTCTCCTGTCCTAGTGTACAATCATACTCTCAAAGGAGGTGATTGTGTGTTAGTTCGTGGAGGGATACATGTACAATATATGGCTAAGAGGTGGCCAATTCTAGTGATTCACACAATCAAAGGTGGTAATTCACGAAAATTGGAACATATTCTCATTATCGTTGTTATGTAGAGAATTTGTAACTTCATGCCATATATTTTGCCTAAAGGTGATTATGTGATGATGCATGTGACTCTTTAAGATGTGTACTTTTAAGGATTTAAAGTTATACAGTGCTCAATTGATGTTGATGGTACGCATTGTTTGTTTTTCTAGTCACCTTTTTTTTTTTTATAAATGGCAACTCTATTCCTACAGAGGTCCTCAATGCTATGGTTCAAACTTTAAGAAATAAAAGGAGGATTTTCTGTTTCTCATGGAATTGACCGATGTTCATGTTGCTTTTTTATGATGATAAGCTTGCTGATTTCGTTGAGACTAGTATAATGCCCGAGGTGGCCTGTTTTGCCGCTCGAAAAAAGAGTAACATGATTTGCTTACTATTAATGAAGCGATCCATACAATAACATTTAAAGAATAGTTTGCCAACTGGTTGCACCGCCAAGGAAATGTTAGAAGCTCTGGAAGCAAGATATCAAGTATCTTTGAATGCTGAGGTTGAGACACTTGTCAGGTACTTTTTAATATGAAATATATGGGTGTAGGAGGAGTTAGGGATTATATCCTGAAAATGCTGGATTTGTAAATAAAACTGAAAGTCTTAAGTAAAGTAATTCCTGATGTTGTTGTGGTACATCAAGCCTTGAACACCATTCCCCTTGAGTTTGGAATGATCAAGATCAGTTTTAATACACTGGACAAAACTTGGTCTATAAATGATTTGATATCCAAAGTAGTAGCAGAAGAAAAGAAATTGAAAAAGGATAGAGGGCACTATGCCCTAATTGCTTATAGTTCTAGTAGTAAGAAAGGTAAGAGGCCTAAATCTTGTGCTCATGGAGGATCTCACCCCACCATTAGTCTATCTGACAACTTGGGTCGTAAGAAGGCATCTTTTAAGAATGATAGTGACCGTTGTTTCTTCTGTAAGGAGAGAGGTCACATGAAAAAGGACTGCACCAAATATAAGAATTGACTGTCTAAATATGAGCATACAGATAATGATTCTTTGACACTAATTTGTGAATCCAATCTATCTGAAGCCCCATCCAGTTCATGGTAGCTAGATAGTGGTACAACTAATCACGTTGTGTTCACCATACAGGGTTCTTAAATCAGAGGAAGCCAAATCAATATGAATCAAAACTTATAGTGGGAGGCAACAACAAAACTAACATTGAATTTGTGGAAGATGTCATTTTGATTCTAGAATCTGGTTTCAATTTGATGTTAAGAAATACTTTCTATATATCTTCCTTTGGATGGAACTTAATTTCTGTATCATGTTTGGACATGTGTGGTTACTCTTTTAAAATAAAGAATAATGTGGTTTCTATGCTTTTTAATTCAAATAAGGTTGGGTGCCGTAACATATCTAATGGATTGTATAGATTGTGTTTGACTCCTAATGATATATACATAGCTTGTACAGCTGAAAAAGTTATCTCCAAAAGAACTTTACTTAAAGAACAGCCTTACGCATTGCGACATAAGCGTCTAGGCTACATTTTCAGCGAAAGAGTGGAAATGCTTGTAAAAGCCGATATTCTACCTACTCTTAAAGATGACCTGAAAACATTCGTAGACTGCTGTAGAGGAAAGATGACCAAAATAAAGAAGAACTTTGCAGTCCAAACTTCTGACCTATTAGAAGTCATACATATAGACATCAGTGGGCCCTATACTCTAACATTGTGTATTATTTCATCACTTTCATTGATGACTATTTTCGATATGGATATCTGTACTTAGTTAAATAAAAATATGAATATCTTGATAAATTCAAGATATTTCGGATTGAAGTCAAGAAACAGTTGAGAAAAGTCATTAAGGTTGCCAGATCTGACCGAGACGGTGAGTATTATGGCAGACGTGACGATACTGGACAGCTTAAAGGGTCATTTGACAAATACTTAAGAATTCTAGGATAATAGCTCGGTTTACTATGTCTGGGAGTCCTGAATAGAATGGTGTGGCCAAAAGGCACAATCGCACCTTAATGGACATGATGAGGAGTATGATGAGTAGGACCAACTTGCCTAAATTCTTATAGGATGAAGCTTTGAAGATAGCCATTTTTGTGTTGAATCGAGTTCTAATAAGACTGTTCCATTCTTTTGAGTTATGGATTGGACGTAAACCCAGCCTAAATTATTTGAAAGTCAAGGGTTATCCCGCAGAACTAAAGCTCTATAACCCCATATTGAATAAGTTGGATCCCAAGACTACAAGGTGCTACTTCGTATCTTATCCAGACCATTTCAAGGGATATCGTTTTTACAATCCTAATGGAGACACAAGGATTGTGGACGAAGTTTCTAGAATATGACGTGGTTGAAAAGGGTATATGTCCAAAGACTATTAAAAGTGATAGTATGGCGAGTACTATTGTATTGTTTTCTCTGCCAATACAGATGGTTAGGGAACCTCCTATACAACAGACTATGCCTATTGAGCTTTAGGATCCCATGGTTAAAATTGTTTCTGATGAAATAAATCAAGCCCCGCAGTTATAGGATTAAGTTGAGGAAGTTCCATTAAGGAGGTTTGCCAGGCAAAGACAATCGGCTATCTCATCGGACTATATAGTCCATCTAGGAGAACAGGACTACGGTATAAGCTACGTGGTTAATCCAGTTACCTATAAAGTTGCTGTTTCCTGTACTCAATCAAATCTGTGGTTGGATGCAATGAAAGATGAGATGAAATCTATGAGACATAATGGTGTTTGGGAACTTGTTAAGTTACCTAAAGGTCATAGGGCAATCGACTGCAAATGGATATACAAAACGAAAAGAGACTCCAAAGAAAAGGTAGAAAAGTTTAAAACCAGATTGGTAGCTAAAACTTTTACTTAGAGAGAAGGAGTAGGCTATGAATCAATATTCTCTCCAGTCTCCTCTAAGGAATCCTTCAGAGTAATCATGACGCTAGTAGCTCATTTTGAAATGGAGTTACACCAAATGGACATCGTCAAAACTACCTTTCTGAATGGAGGCCTCGAAAAGAAAGCTTATATGACTCAACTTGAAGGTTTTGAAGTTGATAATTCAAGTGACCTTGTGTGTAGACTAAAGAAATCTATCTATGGCCTGAAACAAGTCTCCAGACAATAGTATTTAAAGTTTCATAGCGTTGTCACTTTTTTTAGTTTTGTTGAAAATAAAGTAGATCATTGTATATACTGCAAGGTTAATGGAAGAAAATACAATTTTCTCATTCTCTATGTCGACGATCTTGCTTGCGAGTAATGATATCGATCAATTACATGAGACGAAGTGGATGCTGTTAGAGAACTTTGACAAGAAGAGCCTTTGTGAATCGTCTTTTATTCTTGGCATTGAGATATATAAGAATTGTTCACGTCATATTTTGGGTTTATCTCAAAGGGCATTTATTGATCGTATCCTCGAAAGACTCAATATGCAGGACTGCAAGCTAGGTATTACTCCTGTTTGTAAAAGTAATAAACTGAGTCTTTCACAATGTTCTCAGACAGAAATGGAGAAATCCCAAATGAAGAATATACCTTACGCTAGTGCACTTAGGAGCATTATGTATGCTTAAGTATATACTAGGCTGGACATTGCCTTCGCAATATGACTTCTGGGTAGATACCAATCAAACCCAGGATATGATCATTGAGTTGCTGCCTAGAAAGTCCTGAGGCACTTAAAGAGAACAAGAGACTACACGATGATTTATAAGCATGTTGAGAACCTGCAGCTAGTTGAATACTCGGATTTGGATTTTGCAGGCTGTTAGGACGACAAAAAGTCAATAACTGGATACATATTTATGTTGGCAGGCGGTACAATATCATGGAAAAGTGAGAGACAGAAATCCATCCTCCTCTACCATGCAAGCGGAGTTCATAGTGTAATCTTTAGTTGTTACTCAGGTCATTTGGCTCTGAAACTTCATTAAAGAGTTGACCGTATTTGATTTTGTTGATAGGCTCATATAGTTATATCTATAGTGTTGTTTATTAACAACAACAGAGATCTCAAGAGGTCTAAACACATAGAGGTCAAGTTTTTAATAATAAAGGAATCTGTGCAGAAAGGTAATGTTGTACTAGAACATATTTGTACAGATGACATGATTACAGATCCACTATCTAAAGGTCTTCGCCCTTGTATTTTTGAGCGACATATCACTAACATAGGCTTAAAGGCATAATTGGATGTTATGGTTTAGTAAAAGACATCTTTTTCGTTTGCTCTAATACCGAATTAGGGTAGGGTTAACACTATTCTCTAGAAAGTCCTACCAAAAGAGGTCTCCATCAAAAAGGGGAGTCTCCACCTCCACAGTCCACTCAGCTATGATAACTAGCAAAGGTCTTTAGTTTGTAATCCAAGTTAGACTCGAGGTCTTCCACCTCATTATTTGGTGTATCTATATCCATCGAATCCTAAGTTTGCACTTGTGGGTGTCGTGACCTGAAATTTTTTTCGATTGGTGCAAAATTTCTGGGTTAACGGATTATTAGGTTAACTAGATGGATTAACCTAATATGGGCCCTCCCAAGTCCTACCAAATCGCAATTTTGGTTTTTTGTTCAAACGGTTTTAAATTTGGAGTTGCCACTAATCATTTTTGATAGGTTGATTAGAAACCTAAGTAAATTAGCGAGAGAACTAAATTACTTCTACGAACCAGAGATTATGAGTTCGGGGACTTGGTTACATTAGTTAATTAAAACTAATGCCCTTTCGGTACCTTAATTTCATGGATATCCTAATTTGGCAACTCATGCTTGATTTACTCCTAAGGCTCTAGTGGGGTGTGTCGCGACCCGAAAAATAATTTTCTTTCAAGTGAACGGATTATTAGGTTAATTAGATTAATTAACCTAATACAGACCCTCCCAAGCCCTATCGAATCGCAACTTTGGTTTTTGTTTAAATGATTTGAAGATTTGGAGTCGCCACTAATCGTTTTTGGTAAGTCGATTAGAAACCTAAATAAATTAGTGGGAGAACTAATTTATTTATGCGAACCAGAAATTATGAATTCGAGGACTTGGTTACGCTAAATTACTTTAATGCCCTTTCGGTACCATTTCATGAAAACTCATTTAGGATGATTAGAAAAAGTTTGGATCAAACTCACTAGAAGGGTAAATGGTCATTTGTCAAAGATCGAGAAGTAAAAATAGGTCAAACCAGTTGAATGTGGTCATTCCTTATTTCCCATAATTTTTGAGACAATTTGCCCGTAAGGGGCAAAATCATCATTTTAAAAAGTTTGTGATGGAAATCCACCAAAAATAGGATTGGTCAGTTGAAATGACCCGTTTCCTAATTTCTGAGATTTTTCTAAAATTTTTTGGGAATTTTTCTAAAAAGAAAAATTTATGTTTTTTTTATCAATTTTTATCAATTTTCTTAATTTTTTTATTTATATTTATTTATTTTCTAATGATCTTTCCTATTTTAAAGACATTTTCAGAAATTTTTTATTTATTATTGTTATTATTATTTTTTAAAATTTTTAAATTTTTAAATTTTAATTTCTTTTTATGATTTTTTATAAATTTTTTATGATTTTATATATATATATGTATATACACACATAAAGACATGGGATCCCTTGAATTTTGCACCAACAGAAAGTCCATCAAGTCAAACTGAAACTTCACACGTCTCTAAACAAATGAACTTCTTATTCATAGCCTATATGCGCATGCATGCATGAAACGAGAGCCCCTACGCGACCTTATCTCTACTTCTATGGACTCTTCATTTTATTCTCAAATTACTGAAACTATAATACGTAATGAGGATAATTACTAGTAAGTAATACGTACCGCAAGATGACGATGCTTACTTATGGCCTCTGACGGCTTTGAACAAGGGGAGAACGCCGAACATGCTCCCACGGCCTACCCGGAACGAAGTCCTCAAACCTCTTCATATCTGGCCCGCTCTTGTCCTTGATGATGAGTCTGTTGTTCGTTCTCAATATGACCTTCGTCTCGCCCCTCGCCACTTTCCTCAACGCCAGCACCGTGTCGGCCTTGCAACTTCTGGAGGTTTCTTCTACGCCTCCACGGCAGCACCACTTAGGTCAACTCACACTTCAACTTTTTCAGAGCTGGATTAGGACACTCGGGACCTTCAGAGACAAGATCTTGAAACTGACCTTGCGAGGTTCATATGGGCAGTAGAATTTCGTAGGTGGATCAAGCTTCAACCTCCGCCGAGTCGAGATGAACAATTTCGTGACGAACGACATTGACGTTGACCCATAATGCCCATCCAATCCCTCGACCTGTGGACCGCTCGGGTGGTGAAAAAATGTGCGTCTCATCCCACCTTTCTCAAGATGACCATCGTTAGAAACCACGTTTAGCACATTTGCACTATTCTCTTGCCGCAGCAAAAATAACTAGAAGTTCTGCGGGAGGAGTCCTGAGCTGGAACTCAGGACCTTCTCCTCCACATCTGTAGAAGTAATCAGTGTTGCTCTCCAATGGCCCGATCACGGTATGGTGTATCTTTCCAGAGCTATAAAGTATATTACTATAAGAAGTGCTCTCTCCTTGAGCTATATGGTCATATTGACCAGGCAATACTCCATACTCCACGTATGAGGGGGAAGATTTACCACCGGTGACCTATGAGATGCGCATATATGAGATTGAGCCCTCACGTAATCAGCCGCGACGGTAGTTGAGCAGATCCACAGCAACAGTGCTATAGTCAGGATCTTTCGCTCCATGGCTTTAAACGTGAGGAATCGCTACCCTCCTGCCCCCTCTTTTCGATCCCAATGAACGGAGAGTATCCAGCTTCTTCGTCATCATTGTCCTTCTTCACGAACAGCTGAGCTATAGGCGCGGTGAGAGTGAACACGTGGAGATCACGGCGAATCAGCTTCCTTCGTCTATGGGTTGCCGGAGCTATGCTCGCGAGTCATCCAATATTCTGTGAATATGAGTTTGCTACCTCACGATGGCCATTCCACAATCGTTGCCAACCAGAATAGCCCGGAGCATATTCTTTAAGTCATCAAGATATTCGTTTGGCAAATGACGCAATTTCTCCGCAATAAAATCAACTCTTTCTTTCGCAGTGTCCTGGAAGGATACCTTTATTTACACTGGATAGATGACGTACGACTGGATGTTCGAAAGCATTGTTGTCAAACTTCCTGTTCTCTAACTTCCTTCCCGTACCGTCAGTAGTAGGTCATGTTTCCCTAGTGTTAGCACTTTCAGTAGGCGGCTCGTGAATTTGATCAGAGTTGGGTCGAGGGTCCTACGCATCAGGAGACAAGTGGGCGTTTGATGAAAAAAGTGAAAGGCATGTTTGCAACCCCCAGTCCGCGTCTGCTGATGTGGAAGCAGCATTTGCGTAGGAGGTTGGTGGTGAAGGTTAGAACCAAATGATGCTCCCATCAGTTGACTTTGATCCTCCTGATCATGCCACTAGATGGCAAAACGCCCAAGAAAATGCTGCTCAGGATTTGAAGCAACGGAACACTGCCCAAGTTTGAAACTACAAAGCCGAACCAGCACAAGCAAAACTAAGACGTTCACACAGAGATCTTCGAAAGGACGCCTTGACCATTTCCGCAATCTAAGGCCAGAGAGCGAGAGAGAGAATACCAGTACGAACCCCCAATCCTCCGGAGACGAACGGGTGCACGTGTACGAGTTGGGCTCGAATATACCTTCATGTCCGAAGAGGCTCCACGAGCCCGTTGTGCCTCTCAGGAACCACCATTCTGGAAGCTTCACCTCGGAGTGGGAGGCTTGATTTCGCGAACTGGGCTATTTCCAGAACCCCAAGAACCTTTTTAGCTGATTAGCAACTCAAGAGCTTTTGCAGTTTGAGCTGAACAGAACTGTAATTAGACCACCAGTGTGCAAGAGGAGAGTGCTTCAGAGAAATTACTGAGTGAAGAAGAAGAAGAAGCAAAAAAAAAAAAAATGACGAGATGTTCCTGTTGATGGTGAGAACTACTCCTTCTCGTCATCTTTCCTCAAAGGTAGCGTCGCATAGGAGAATCATCATGTGTCCATCATCCTCTGTTCCGCCACGCCAACCGATTGAGTCAAACTCAGCAACTTTGCGATTGAGAAAATCCTTCGGCAAGAATGCTCTGAGGCCCAAGAGATCCCTGATTGCCATGTTATCTTTATTGCCCTCAGGTTGAAGTCTTTTTGTTGATTCTAAGGTCACTGCTGCATCGTTAAAATTATCACCCTGATGATCCGACGGTGATATTTCTGGTTCATCAGCTTCTCCCGAAAAGCCTGCGCCGACGGGTTCAACAGAGAAGATGGTGATGACAAGGTCCCATGTGAATTATAAGGCGATAGTGTCCACGAGGGACCAGTGATTTCTTGTCTGTGAATCTCCTGATGTTGCTGCCGTTCTTGCTCTCCTTTGATAGAGAGAGAGCTGAGGTTTTTTTAGATTGATGTCAGAAGCTCTTGGCGAAGGAGACACCCCAGGACCAAAAGTCTGCTCCCATTGACCATTCCTGTGCATAAGCAGGCCATAAGCATCGGCTAGTGGTGCCCTTGAGGAGTCTTTTTCCAGGACAGTCGTCCTTTTTTTTTGTTCTGACCGTGGAGAACACGAGTATCTCCTCAGGGCGTAACCATGTGTTTTTTTTTTTTTAGTGAATGGCCCCAGAACCTGCAGAATAGAAGAACTCCTTCCTCGTACACGATTTTCCCTCTCTAGGATAGATCTCCCCCCCTCTCTCCTTCACCTTCCTGTTTTAACATGGACACCGCCTCACTTTCTTTGTCTTTTTTTTTTCTACTCCAGGCCTGTCCTTCGACTGCTATTCCCCTCCTTCAGAACCTTCTTTTTGTGCGCTCGGTTGGGATCGTCTCTGGTCTCCGACATCCCCTTTCAATCCTCCATCTCTCCCCGTGTATGTTCACTCTCGTAACACCCATTTTTCTCTCCCTCCCCTCGCTCTCAACTATTATGGGCAGACAGGGATTTTTAAAGAAAACCAATCCAGAAACAGAGGAGCTCTCCCCAATCTTCCCCGCCGCCCCCTTTTTCGTCCTCCTGAAACCCCCCAAAAGGAAAAATTCTCTCCAGCCCCCACGTTGCCAGACCAACTTTTTTTCATTTTTTTTTTTTGTCTTCCACCATTACAAGTCCAGCTCACGTCCATCATCACCATCTGATTTTTCCTCTTTCGGTGACTCTTTTTCTCAGTGCTCCACCACTTATGTTCTTTTTCTTTTCATATGATTGTCAAGTCCAATAACTGGCTAGCCAATTCACATTGTTAGTACCACTTAAGAGGGGTTCTTGCTTTACTTTTCTTGCTTTACCTTTCCTCTTTTCATCATTGACCTGTCCCCCTGCCTGTCATCTCCACTCTACTTTGTCTGCTCGGTTTTGACTATCCGTCCGAGGGCTACTGAGTTCCCATGAACTTCGCACGCGAAGTTTTGGGTAATTACTGCGTGCATTCATAGTTGAAGGTTCGTGATCCACAACCAATCGGTGCAAATCTTGCCTTTCGTCGGCCTCGATCAACTTTGTCTACTTCATTCTCCTAAAGTAACGCTGGTACGCAACATTATGGCTTTAAGTAGATAATGGGTCTCTACTACTTAAGCCCAAGTGTGGTATCAACAGTGTTAGATATATATATGCCCTAAAGCAACTTTGTAATAGTTACATATTAGGGATTTCGGTTGTATTTCAATTCATTATTAAATTAATGGCAAATATGTGTTTATTCATTTGTCCAATTATATATGAATAAATTCCATAAGATCAGTTGTGACTAGACCTATTCTTGAGACGTCGAGAATATGTGTGGCAGGTTTATAGTTAGACTGAATCTTTAAACTGTTCTCGGTCGATGGATCATTGAGTGGATATTAATGATCCTGTTGAGACCGATGTGTTCTTAATTTTGCTTTTAAATATTGAATACTTAAAGGAATGACGAGTCACGAGTCATTAGGTATTGCAATGCCTGAATTGGAACACAGGTTCTTGTGTCAGACAAGTTCACTGAACGTGACACACATTTAACGATTAGCGACATGAAAGCTTTTAGCGTGGTCAATGTCTAATCGTTCATGCTCAAGTCTTGTGTAAATAATCCTTAGACCTGAGGCACAGTGTTGACTTGTACGTTGGATGGCTATAGTTCATAAGTGCGCATATTGACGGTTCGTTGATCCGTCTCTGTACTTAATGGTTATAGTTCGTGCACATACGAAGTCACACGTGTGCGCAAAATGGAATCTGTCTCCTTGTTAAATGCAAGGTATGATGTCCTATGCGATCTAGTTATGACAATGCATTGAAATCCTCGGCCGGGGTTGTAATCGAGAATAAAATGTTTATGTCTCGTACAAATGCATGTAAATTAGATTTGTGCATATGATCGAATTGGTGGCTTGACAAATATTCCATGACCTTTGTTCGATCGGGACATAGTAAGACGAAGGGATTGAATTACACTATAACTGGAGCTGATAGGTTCATTATGTTCTTAAAATATTCACGCTGTCTGGGTAGCCATGACATATTGCTAGATGTCACTCGTGGCTTGTAGGACCTAGTAGTTGATCGGGACAATCAATTTTCTTGAAAATACTAATGTGTTAGTATTTGTCTTACTGCCAGCTCAGTGATGAACCTAGGGATGTCACACACCTTAACCAATAAATGATGATGTTGCACGCAAACATCGTGCTGACCATGGGGTTTTATTATAATAATAATATAAAAAAAACAAGAGAAGAAACAAAAAAAAGGGGCAGTGCATCAATTGTTGATTGCACGTGGACCACAGTCAACATTAATTTTTGTTGACCCATTCCTTGCACGATCAGTGGTTATTGATCGTGCAATTGTGCTTAAAGTGCACAACGCACACGATCAGTAACCATCACTGATCGTGCGCGTTACGCATGACATCTTCAACTTTTAATCTGCAAAAGCGTTGTGGAGAGGAAGAAGAAGCGTAAATCAGTGTGCGTGCCCGTGAGAAAATGGAAGAGAGAAAAAACCAGAAAAATTCTCTCTACGGTTTTGTTCTTACGGTGGCCAAAAATCAAGAGCGCGGAGAGTTATTTTTCACGAGATTGCTAGCACAATCGAGTGTGGAGTTTTTTCGCGTTGTCTTTCTTCCGTTCGTCGTGCGATTGGTGGTGTGTCTGAACTAGAGGTCCGACGTTTGTGGGACTCGAATCGAAGAACATTTAAATCAACTTGTTTGAAGCACACTACAAGAGGTAATTCGTTAACCCTCTTCGTTTAATTTGATTTTTGATTGAAACGCACGAACAACGCCTCTGGAGATACATGTATGAGTTTTATTTCCGCTGCGTTTATAATTTATTTTTTGCCTATGCATGTTACTTGAATCCCAACAGTGGTATCAGAGCTAATCCTTAGGCGTTTTCGTGCGTTTGATTGATTTACGTTCGTAGCAATTTTTGCGTTCTAATGGCTATTTTAATTTTAGTGAATTGTTCGCTATTGCATGGCCTATAGAAGTTGATTAATTTATATGATAAATTTGATCAATTGAGCAAAAATTAGAACTGCATCAATTTTGAATCGAAAGTCTGTAGTTAGTATTATTTTACGAATGTATGCTGCAAAATGATTTGCGATTGTGAATCTAGAGGGGACGACGCTTTTACCGCTTAGAATTACGCACGTGAAATTGTTTCGCCGGCGTTGATTTCTTAATGCGGCTTGCGTTGCTCGACCATAAATTTTGATTCAATGCAGAATTTTTATTTGTGTCTTTCGAAGCTTTAAATTATGAATTTATTGCTTACGTGGAAGGGTGGTGATCGTGGAAAAACCCTAATGAATGTATGATGTTTATTGGTATTTTTGGGGTTGTAATTTTTTAAATGGAGGCTGCGTCCTTCTTTTATTTTTCATGTAATATTTATTTTTAGTGTAGTTTAGCATAGTCAATTGTTGATGTAAATGCTACGAGGATTACGTGGAGGAACCGTTAAGCCGGTGAGCTCTATGGGCCCGGTTCGCGAAGAGTTTGAGGAACCAAGAAGAAGTGAAGCAGTTCTCCATTTTTAAAATATTAAAATGGTTAAATGTGGTCTTTTTGGCTCGAGACCCATTAAACCATAATTCCACGATCACCACATAGGATAGATGTTTATGCGTTTGACATCTATTTATTTATTATGTTTATGAGAGCATGTTAAACCGGTTAATGTGCAAAGTGAGACCTTTAATAATGACCCAAACCTCCTTTAAAATAATATTAAGTCGTAACGGGTTTGGGACTCGTGGCCTTTCCATTGTCGTGGTTTGATCCTATATTATAGTGATTGATTGACTGGCTATGGATATATAGGGGTCAATTGTCATTCATAATAATGGACCACTCCATTAAACATATGATGTTGTGGGGTTGAAACCGAACGATTTCCAATAACTGTTAGGTGAGGGGTCGTTTGCGTTTTCAATACTTGCATAAGACGATGGTTTAGACTTAACTATGATCATGAAGTCAATAACTGTCAGGTGAGATTTTCATGGTCTAGAGGCCGAAGTTATGATTGGGACTCGCATGTATGCGTTGAATAAGTTGATTCACTCATCAAGTTCATGGAACACCAATAACTGCTAGGTGAGGTGAACTATGAGCTGGTGAGACTCCAATCCCCACTAGTAGTCTTTACCCAACAAAGATTACCGTTTCCCATTTTAAGGAGTATGGGATCCGAATATAAATTTGGTGGGAGGATCTATTTCATTTAAAGGCCAAAATGAAATAGTTATTTTGAAAGACAACGACTAACAATTTATTTTATGCACAGATATTTATTACTCTGAAAAATGGTAAACTCAAACCCGCTTGCTTCGATACTTGACAAGAATTGTTTGACTGGACCCAATTTCACCGACTGGGTGAGGAATTTGAGAATTGTTCTCAATTCAGAAAAACTCGGGTATGTGCTTGATGAAAAGATGCCAACCTCTTTTCCTGAGGGTGGGACCCAAGAGGAACGTGTCACTTATGATAAGTGGCGTGATGATGACTTAAAGGTTAGGTCATATATGCTTGCTTCGATGAATAATGAATTTCAAAAGAAGTATGAAGCTATGGAAGATGCTAGATCGATCATTTTGCACTTAAAGGAATTCTTTGATGAAAATGGTCGAACATCTAGATATGAGATATCTAAGGCATTGTATCGCATGAGGATGGCTGAGGGATCATCAGTTAATGATCATGTTTTGAAAATGATCCGGCACATTGAAGAATTGGCGAGGCTGAATCTTGTTATGGACAATGACTTAGCTGTGGATTTGATCCTCCAATCTTTACCCGATTCCTTCTCTGGTTTTGTCCAAAACTTTCACATGCATAAGATGGAGAAAACTCTTGCTGAGTTACATAGCATGTTGGTAGTTTATGAGAAGGAAATGCACAACACGAGGCCTCATATGATAGCTATGGCTAAGGCTTCTTCTTCAAAGAGTAAGACTATTTTGAAGAAGAAGAAATGGAAGAAACCTGTGAAAACTGCTGTGCATCCAAAGCCCAAGGTTGAAAAAGGGAAATGTCATTATTGTGGTGTTATGGGGCATTGGAGGAGGAATTGCAAGAAGTACCTTGCAAGCTTGAAGGTCAAGACTAAGAACCAACCTTGCGAAGGTATGGTGTCTATGCTTATTGAAACTAACATGATGGTTAGTGCTGAATCCAGCTTATGGATTTTAGATTCTGCTGCAACCTCACATATTTGTATGTCTTTGCAGAATCTGGAAATAAGCAGGATACTGGGGCGAAATGAGATTGTCCTGACATTTGCAAATGGAGCAAGAGTTGCTGCAATAGCTATAGGGACTTTTCGTTTATGTTTGCCTTCTGGACATATTTTGGTTTTAAAGAATTGTTTGCATTATGAGGATGCTGTTCGGAACATCATCTCTATACCTCGTTTGGGTAAAGAGAATTATGAATTTTCTTTTATAGATGATGTATGTTCTATTTATTATAATAGAACGTGTGTTGGTTCTGGCTTATTAACCAATAATCTTTATACCATTACGATGTCTGGTAATGTGATTACCAATGCCAATAAGTAAAATAATCATAATGTAAATGCCATAACTAAACGCTCTAGAGATAGTCCAAATCCAAAGTATGTTTGGCATCTCCGATTAGGTCATATTGGAGAAGACAGAATCAACAAGTTGAGTAATAATGGCTATATTAATCCAATTGGTTTTGAACCATACTCGACTTGTGAAGCATGTCTTTTGGGAAAAATGACCAAAGCGCCCTTTGTAGGACATAGTGCGCGAGCTGCTGACATACTGGGATTGATACATACAGATGTATGTGGACCAATTAATGAAACTGCTAGAGGTGGTTATTCTTACTTCATTACCTTTACCGATGATCATTCACGGTATGGGTATTTGTACTTAATGAAGTATAAATCCGAATCTTTTGAAAAGTTCAAAGAATTCAGGTCTGAAGTTGAGAAACAAATAGGAAAGAGTATTAAGGCTCTTCGATCTGATCGAGGAGGTGAATACCTTAGTATCGAATTCTTGAATTATCTTAAAGATAATGGCATTTTATCACAATGGACACCTCCTGCAACTCCAGAGCATAATGGTGTATCTGAAAGAAGAAATCGTACTTTATTAGATATGGTACGATCTATGATGAGTTACACCGATTTGCCTATATCCCTTTGGGGATATGCCCTTGAGACAACTGCATATTTACTGAACAGAGTGCTATCCAAATCTGTTTCAACTACGCCTTATGAGATATGGCATGGTGGGAAACCAAGTCTTAATCACATTAAGATTTGGGGTTGTCCAGCTTTCGTTAAGAAGCTGAGAACAGAAAAATTGGAGGCCAGGTCTGAACAAGGTCGCTTCATTGGATATCCAAAAGAGACTCTTGGATATTATTTCTATTTTCACTCTGATCAAAGGGTTTCGGTTAGTAGGCATGCTTCATTTCTGGAGAATCAGTTCGTCCAGAATGGTGGTGCTGGACGGAAAATAGTCTTACAAGAAGAAAATTATGAAATACCAAATAACCAAGTTCAGACACCGATCTCTGATTCAATGGGAGCTTCTGATACACAACCTCTTAGGAAGAGTACGAGAACGTCTCGTCTACTTATTCGTTATAGACACTCGATTGAAGATAACGAGTTACTGTTCATTGTGAATAATAGTGATCAGCCGAGTGACCCTAATACTTATGAGGAGGCGATGTCGGACATCGATTCTGGTAAATGGCTAGAAGCCATGAAATCCGAAATGGATTCAATGTATTCCAATGATGTTTGGACTCTAGTTGATCTGCCTAAAGGTATTATACCAATTGGCTGCAAATGGATCTTCAAGAGGAAGATGAACGCTGATGGTCAAGTTGGAACGTATAAAGCACGGTTGGTGGCTAAAGGATATCGTCAAAAAGAAGGGATCGATTATGACGAAACTTTCTCACCTGTAGCCATGCTAAAATCCATTCGGATTATGTTGGCTATAGCTGCGCACCTTGATTATGAGATATTTCAGATGGATGTCAAAACGGCTTTTCTAAATGGTTTCCTCGAGGAGGACATTTATATGGAACAACCATAGGGTTTTGAATCCAATGGTGAAAGTCGAAAGGTGTGTAGGCTTAAGAGATCCATTTATAGACTCAAACAAGCCTCCAGAAGTTGGAACATCCGTTTTGATGAGGTGGTCAAATCGTTTGGCTTTATCAAAAATCCGGATGAACTTTGCGTATACAAGAAGCTTAGTGGGAGCGCAATTGTATTTCTAGTTCTGTACGTCGATGATATACTTTTGATCGGGAATGATATACCGATAATATCATCGATCAAACTATTCTTGTCACAGAATTTCTCCATGAAAGATTTAGGAGAGGCAACCTACATTTTAGGCATCAAGATCTATAGAGATAGATCGAGACGATTAATTGGCCTCTCACAATCTACGTACATAGACAAAGTGTTAACACGGTTTAACATGCAATGTTCCAAAAGAGGATTATTGCCTTTTAGGCATGGAATCCGTCTTTCCAAGGAGATGTGTCCCAACACTCCTGAAGAAAGAGAACGGATGTCGAGGATACCTTACGCATTCGCTATTGGAAGCATAATGTATGCAATGCTATGTACCAGACCTGATATTGCACATGCTGTAAGCATTATTAGTAGATATCAGTCTGATCCAGGGGAAGAACACTGGATAGCAGTCAAGAATATCCTTAAATACTTACGAAGGTCTAAGGATTTATTCTTGATATATGGAGAAGGAGAGTTTAAAGTTGAAGCTTATACTGATTCCGATTTTCAATCGGATCCTAATGACTATAAGTCTACATCTGGGTTCATCTTTACACTCAATGGTGGTGCAGTTAGTTGGAAGAGTTCTAAACAAAGCATAACTGCTGATTTCACCACTGAGGCAGAGTATGTAGCCGCTTCTGAAGCAGCAAAGGAGGCTGCTTGGATGAAGAAGTTCATTTCTGAACTTGGAGTAGTTCCTTTCATTGAGCAGCCAATTACATTGTTTTGCGACAACAATGGGGCAATAGCTCAAGCTAAGGAACCAAGGTCTCACCAGAAGTCCAAGCATATTGAGAGACGCTTCCATCTCATCAGAGAAATAGTTGGGAGAGGTGATATCGCCTTGCAGAAAATTGCCTCAGCGGAGAACGTGGCAGATCCCTTTACTAAGGCCTTACCTCGGTCTTCTTTTGAAAGACACATTGACAAAATGGGTTTGAGGTACCAAACTAGTTGGCTTTAGTGCAAGTGGGAGATTGTTAGATAAATATGCCATAAAGCAACTATGTAATAGTTACATATTAGGGATTTCGGTTGTATTTCAATTTATTATTAAATTAATGGCAAAGACGTGGTTATTCATTTGTCCAATTATATATGAATAAATTCCATAAGATCAGTTGTGACTAGACCTATTCTTGAGACGTCGAGAATATTTGTGGCAGGTTTATAGTTAGACTGAATCTTTAAACTGTTCTCGATTGATGGATCGTTGAGTGGATATTAATGATCATGTTGAGACCGATGTGTTCTTAATTTTGCTTTTAAATATTGAATACTTAAAGGAATGACGAGTCACGAGTCATTAGGTATTGCGATGCCTGAATTGGAACACAGGTGCTTGTGTCAGACAAGTTCACTGAACGTGACACACATTTAACGATTAGCGACATGGAAGCTTTTAGCGTGGTCAATGTCTAATCGTTCATGCTCAAGTCTTGTGTAAATAATCCTTAGACCTGAGGCACAGTGTTGACTTGTACGTTGGATGTCTATAGTTCATAAGTGCGCATATTGACGGTTCGCTGATCCGTCTCTGTACTTAATGGTTATAGTTCGTGCACATACGAAGTCACACGTGTGCGCAAAATGGAATCTGTCTCCTTGTTACATGCAAGGTATGATGTCCTATGCGATCTAGTTATGACAATGCATTGAAATCCTCGGCCGGGGTTGTAATCGAGAATAAAATGTTTATGTCTCGTACAAATGCATGTAAATTAGATTTGTGCATATGATCGAATTGGTGGCTTGACAAATATTCCATGGCCTTTGTTCGATCGGGACATAGTAAGACGGAGGGATTGAATTACACTATAACTGGAGCTGATAGGTTCATTATGTTCTTAAAATATTCACGCTGTCTGGGTAGCCATGACATATTGCTAGATGTCACTCGTGGCTTGTAGGACCTAGTAGTTGATCGGGACAATCAATTTTCTTGGAAATACTAATGTGTTAGTATTTGTCTTACTGCCAGCTCAGTGATGAACCTAGGGATGTCACACACCTTAACCAATAAATGATGATGTTGCACGCAAACATCGTGCTGACCATGGGGTTTTATTATAATAATAATATAAAAAAAACAAGAGAAAAAACAAAAAAAGGGGCAGTGCATCAATTGTTGATTGCACGTGGACCACAGTCAACATTAATTTTTGTTGACCCATTCCTTGCACGATCAGTGGTTATTGATCGTGCAATTGTGCTTAAAGTGCACAACGCACACGATCAGTAACCGTCACTGATCGTGCGCGTTACGCATGACATCTTCAACTTTTAATCTACAAAAGCGTTGTGGAGAGGAAGAAGAAAGCAAGCGTAAATCAGTGTGCGTGCCCGTGAGAAAATGGAAGAGAGAAAAGCCAGAAAAATTCTCTCTACGGTTTTGTTCTTACGGTGACCAAAAATCAAGAGCGCGGAGAGTTATTTTTCACGAGATTGCTAGCACAATCGAGTGTGGAGTTTTTTCGCGTTGTCTTTTTTCCGTTCGTCGTGCGATTGGTGGTGTGTCTGAACCAGAGGTCCGACGTTTGTGGGACTCGAATCGAAGAACATTTAAATCAACTTGTTTGAAGCACGCTACAAGAGGTAATTCGTTAACCCTCTTCGTTTAATTTGATTTTTGATTGAAACGCACGAACAACGCCTCTGGAGATACATGTATGAGTTTTATTTCCGTTGCGTTTATAATTTATTTTTTGCCTATACATGTTACTTGAATCCCAACAAACAGATAGGTCAAAATTGAGAGGTCTTATCAAGCAATTGGAAATGTCTTTTTAAAAATGGCTTAGCTCATCGCTCCTTGAAACATAAATACAAGAGAAAATCTTCAAGCCAGCTAACTCAAGCTATTGATAGCTTTATGATGCTCGATCTGCAACCATGTCCTTCTTGGACACCTTTTCTCTTAACTGTGGCCTTCTTAGAGACTTCAGAGATATTCCCGCTAGACCAGTGAGCCTTGAATTTGCATTAAATTTTTATGTTAACCTCAGCTAGTGGTACATGCTTATCCTTTGAAGCCACTCGAACATCCCAAACACGCGGTCGTCACTAAATATGAATCATCTTCCACATTTGTGTCACTGCTTTTAATAAGTATATCAACACCTTTGACACGGGTGGAATGAGCATCCTTAATTTGACATGCAATCTTCCCAATCTTTGTGTCCCACGCCGTAACACTCTAGTCTTCACCAGCAATGTATAGAAGCCAACTCCCACCGGGAGCAGCAGAGAGAACTCCGCAGTCTCTTTCTTGAACTTCTCAATTTGGAGGTCCTTAGCATCGCAGAATCAAATGTAATGGAGGTTAGACCTGGATTTCTCAGCTCATTCTCCAATCTAGCCAATCCTCTCCATAAATAACAACATTAACCTGTGCGATTATGGTGTTGAAATTGGAGTGATTTTTGCTTCTGAGTTACGTTGGAAAAATGTGCAAGAGCTGGACGAGTAGAGCGAGTGGAACAAACAAGAACAAAAGTGTATGTAAATTCTGCATGATGGCACTAGATTGCCAAAAGACAGCTGACATCTAATCGAGCTCTTCTGATCACCACGGTAACCACTAAAACCAAAAGTCCAACTTCAGATTTAGAGAGAGAGAAAGGGACCCGTCAAATGATTAATTCAATTCGAAAAATCAAACGCAATGACGAAAAGTACACTATCAGGTCATTGAAAAATCTAGACTATTAGAGGACAACGTCACGACTCCAGAAATGCAAAAATTGAAAATTACAGAGCTAAAATGAATTTTCTACAATTTTTTTCAATTAACCTAAAAATGAGATTAACAAAGTAATTCCCAATTCCATATTAATTTTTGCAAATTTTCTTCGGCCGAAATGAAGAGCAAATTAAAAGAAAAATACTGACTCATTTTTCATACTTTTGTGGCCTCAAATGCGATTTATTTTCAAATATTTTCTTAATTTTTTAAAAATATTAAAAAATCTAAAAAAATATGAAAAATTATTTTTTGTTCAAAAAATGGTAGCCTAAGCTTGGCAGAGGCTTCCAAAGTTGATTTTGTAATTATCTCATTTTTTTTCTTGATTTTCTATTAATTTTCGAAAATAAAATAAAAAATAAAAAATACTGAAAAATACCGAAAATATGGAAAATCATTTTTTGGTCAAAATTGGTTCCTTAGGCTTAGCCAAGGTCTCCAAAGTTGATTTTTTTTAATTTTATGAATTTTTATGGATTTGTTTTATTAAATTTCGATAAGAAAAGATAATTAAAAATCAGGTGTCAATAGGGTATTCTTTTTTTGTATTTTCACTTTTTTAAATGGAATGTACGTGAGTGACATTTTTTTGCATTTTCCAAATATTAAGTATTTCCCTGAAGCCGAAAGAGGGAGTGAGTTAACAACTTTCGTGCAGTGCTGCGACCTACTCATTTTGGGGTCTAGTGATTCAAAAATTAAATTACAGAAAGTAAATGACAATAAATAAAAACCACCAATGGATAGCTCAGCCTTGGCTTGGCCCTCTATTTTGGGGTTTAAGGTGTAGGAATTTAAATTGCAGGAATTTAAATGATAGTAAGTAAAAACCTCCAATGGGCGGCTTAGCATTGGCTTGGCTCTTCCTTTTGGGGTTTAATGGTGCAGGAATTAAATTGCAGGAATTTAAATGATAGCAAGTAAAAACCTCTAATGAGCGGCCTAGCATTGGCTTGGCTCTTCCCTTTCGGGTTTAATGGTGCAGGAAATTAAATTGCAGGAATTTAAATGACAGTAAGTAAAAATCTCTAATGGGCGGCCTATCATTGGCTTGGCTCTTCCCTTTGGGGTTTAATGGTGCATGAATTAAATTGCAGGAATTTAAATTACAGTAAATAAAGATCTCCAATGGGCGGCCTAGCATTGGCTTGGCTATTCCTTTTGGGGTTTAATGGTGCAAGAATTAAATCGCAGGAATTTAAATTACAGTAAATAAAGACCTCCAATGGACGGTTTGTCATTGGCTTGGCCCTCTCTTTTGGGGTTTAAAGTGTAGGAATTTAAATTGTAGGAATTTTAATGACCTCTAGTGAGTGGGCTCTGCTCTTCACATTCTGGGGTTTGAATTCTTTAAAATAAAATACAACGAATTGATTTGACAATTCAGGCCGAAATCCATCGACGGATCAATTGAAAATTTAATGGGCACTCAAGAGCTTGTTAGTGCCAATTTTACACCTTCATGGGATTTACCGTTGACTTGGAGTTATCCTTTGCCTGACATAAAAATATGGAGAAATGGAGGGAGGAGTGTAGACAATTTATGCTAATTTGCGATTAAAATTACAAATAAATGAATAAATAAAAACAGTTAGCTCGAATTTGCTTGCTTGTTGACGAGGATGAACTCTTGATTTATGTTGATTGATGAATGAATTGGTGATGATAATTCCTAATTTTAAACTTGTTGACACCTGATTTTTAATCATTTTTTCTATTGCTAAAGTAATAAAAAATCCATAAAAATTCATAAAATTGAAAAATCAACTTTGGGGACCTTAGCCAAGCCTAGGGAACCAATTTTGACCAAAAAACGATTTTTCATATTTTCAGTATTTTTACGTATTTTGTATTTATTTATTTTCGAAAATTAATAGAAAATCCATAAAAATTCATAAAATTGAAAAATCAACTTTGGGAACCTTAGCCAAGCCTAGGGAACGAATTTTGACCAAAAAATAATTTTTCATATTATATATATTTTAATTTTTTAAAAACAAATACAAAAATATTTGAAAATTTTGGAAAAATAACATTTGAGGCCAAAAAATACACAAAGATAGTTAATATTTTTATTTTAAATCTATTTTCATATTGGCCATCGCAAATTCAGAAAAATCCAATTCGAGTCACGTGTTCCTTCACGAGTATAATCTCGAATCGGGCCTAAAAAAAATTTAATTTGAGTCAACTTATTATGAGTTATGACATTGTCTTCTAATATTTTAAATTTTCATCTTGGCCCAATTATACCCAGAATGACTTAATTTTGCAAAAGGGCTTTAATTAAATTATGCATTATTTTCAGCGACAAGAAATGAGCTTAAATTTGACATGTGGTAAATTTTGGTGTGTCAAAAATTGTGAGGAGATTTGGACTTAAAGAAATATATTTTTTTCAGGGACTGAATTATAAATACTTAAAATTCAAGGACTAGAGTGCAAATACCTAACTCTTGAAGGATTATTTTACAAATAATAAAAAGAAGAGTTAGTGGATAAATTAGAATAGAGAAGGGAAGATGAAGAAGAGGAGATGAAGAAGAGAAGTTGGAGAAGAATGGATGGAGAAAATAAGATAAGAATAGAGAAGGGAAGATGGAGATGAAGAAGAGTTAGCAGAGAAATTAGAATGGAAGATAAGAATAGAGAAGGGAAGATGGAGATTAAGAAGAGTTAGTGGAGAAATTAGAATGGGAGATAAATATGGAGAAGGGAAGATGAAGATGAAGATGAAGAAGAGTTAGTGGAGAGATTAGAATGTGAGATAGAGATGGAGAATAGAAGATGAAAATGAAGAAGAGTTAGTGGAGAAATTAGAATGGGAGATAGAGTTAGTGGAAAAATTAGAATGGGAGATAGATGAGTAGGTTATAAAAGGAGGAAGAAGTGAGCTTGAGAAAGCATTCTTGAGAGAGAAAATTGGAAGTGTTTGGGAGAATTTTTTGGAGAGAAAATTTTGGATGTTTGAGAGAGTTTTGAGAGATTGAAGAAAATTTTGAGAGAAAGAAAATACCAAAAGAGAGAGAATTTTGAAGATGATGGGAGTTTAAAGCTAGGGGTTATCATCACAAATTCCTTCATCGATCAATATAAATCAAGAGTTCATCCTCGTCAACGAGCAAACAAATTCAAGCTAAGTGTTTTTATTTATTCATTTATTTATGGTTTTACTCGCAAATTAGCACAAATTGTATACACTTTCTCCATCTCCTTTTTCTTCCATATTTTATGTCAGGAGAAGGATATCTCTACGTCAACAGCAAAAATCTCGTCGAGATGCAAAAATCGGCCCAGACAAGCTCCTAAGCTGTCCACCGATTTCTCAACTGATCTGTGACTAAAAGTCCCTCTTAATTCAAAAGAAACTCTCTATATTGGGAACATAGAGAGCGAAAATCAATTATAGAAATCCCTCCCAAAAAATGGGAGATAAGTACTCTTTCTACTCTTCTGGTTTTAGGTGCAGATTAGCACATATTTTGTATACTAACACTTCACTCTATTTTATGTCAGGAAGCCGCAGCTTTATATCAATGGTCAACCCTATAGAAGCACAAAATCGACTTGGAGGAGTCCTCAAGCGCGCACAAATTTCAAATTGTTGAATCAATTCGTTGTATTTTATTTTAAAGAATTCATACCCCAGAATGGAGAGGACAAAGTCCATCCGCAACTTAAATACCTGTACCTTAAATCCCAAAGGGAAGAGCCAAGCCAATGCTTAGCCTCCCATTGGAGGTTTTTACTTACAGTAGTTAAATACCTGCAACTTAAATACCTGTACCTTAAATCCCAAAGGGAAGAGCCAAGCCAATGCTTAGCCTCCCATTGGAGGTTTTTACTTACAGTAGTTAAATACCTGCAACTTAAATACATGTACCTTAAATCCCAAAGGGAAGAGCCAAGCCAATGCTTAGCCTCCCATTGGAGGTTTTTACTTACAGTAGTTAAATACCTGCAACTTAAATACCTGTACCTTAAATCCCAAAGGGAAGAGTCAAGCCAATGCTTAGCCTCCCATTGGAGGTTTTTACTTACAGTAGTTTAAATACTTGCAACTTAAATACCTGTACCTTAAATCCCAAAGGGAAGAGCCAAGCCAATGCTAGGCCTCCCATTGGAGGTGTTTATTCACTGTCATGTACTTCCTATAATTTAATTTTTGAATCATCAAACTCAAAAGATGAGTAGGTCGTAATACTGCACAGAAGTCGTTAACACACTCCCTCTTTCGGCTTCAGGGAATCTTTAACACTTAAAAAAATATAACAAATAAAAATATATACCATCAATGCATCCTATTTAAAAAGTGAAAACACAAAAGAGAATACCCTACTAGAGCCTTAGGAATAAACCAAGCCTGAGTTGTCGAATTAGGATAACCATGAAATTAAGGTACCGAAAGGGCATTAGTTTTAATTAACTAGTGTAACCAAGTCCCCGAGCTCATAATCTCTGGTTCGCAGGAATAAATTAGTTCTCCCGCTAATTTATTTAGGTTTCTAATCGACCTACCAAGAACGATTAGTGGCGACTCCAAATTTCAAAATCATTTAAACAAAAACCAAAGTTGCGATTCGGTAGGGTTTGGGAGGGTCCGCGTTAGGTTAGTCAAATCTAATTAACCTAATAATCCGTTAACCCCTTTAAAATTTAAAAATATTTTTAGAGGGTCGCGACAAAACTCCCATCATCTTCAAAATTTTTTCTCCCTTCTTGGTATCTTCTTTTTCTTCAATTTTTCTTCAATCTCCAAAAAGCCTCTCAAACAACCCCAAAATTTTCTCTCCAAAAAAATTCCTTTCTCAAGCTCACTTCTTCCTCCTTTTATAATCCACTCATCTATCTCCCATTCTAATTTTTCCATTAATTCTATCTCCCATTCTAATTTCTCCACTAACTCTTCTTCATTTTCATCTTCCCTTCTCCATCTCTATCATACATTCTAATCTCTCCATTAACTCATCTTCAATTTCATCTTCCCTTCTCCATATTTATCTCTCATTCTAATTTCTCTAATAACTCTTCTTCATTTTCATCTTCCCTTCTCCATCTCTATCTCACATTCTAATCTCTCCACTAACTCTTCTTCATCTTCATCTTCATTTTTCATTCTCCATATTTATCTTCCATTCTAATTTCTCCACTAACTCTTCTTCATATCCATCTTCCCTTCTCTATTCTTATTTTATTTTCTCTATCCATTCTTCTCCATCTTCCATTCTCTATTCTAATTTCTCCACTAACTCTTCTTTTTATTATTTGCAAAATAGTCCCTCAAGAGTTAGGTATTTGCACTATAGTCCATGAGATTTTAAATATTTACAATTCGGTCCTTGGAAAAATATTTCTTTAAGTCTAAATCTCCTCACAATTTTCGACACACCTCCCCTATACCTAGTCGAAATTCACCGCATGTCAAATTTAACTTCATTTCTTATTGCTGAAAATAATACAAAATTTAATTAAAGCCCTTTTGCAAATTTAAGTCATTTTGGGTATAATTGGGCCAAGATGAAAATTTAGAATATTAGAGAATAATGTCACAAATCCTAAAAGTAAAAAATGAAAATAAATTGACTCAAATTAAATTTTTTAGGCCATATTCGAGATTATGCTTGTGAAAGAATACACGACTCCGAATTGGATTTTCTAAATTTATGATGGCCAACATGAAATGGGATTTAAAAGAAAAATATTGACTATTTTTATATATTTTTATGGCCTCAAATGCTATTATTTATTAAATATTTCCTAATTTCTAAAAAAATATAAAAAAATATGAAAAATTATTTTTTTGTTCAAAATTGGTTCTCTAGGCTTAGCCAAGGTCCCCAACGTTGATTTTTTTTTTATGAATTTTTATGAATTTTCGAAAATAAAAATATCGAAAATTGCTGAAAATATGAAAAATTATTTTTTGGTCAAAATTGGTTCCCTAGACTTAGCCAAGGTCACCAAGGTTGATTTTTTAATTCTATGAATTTTTATGGATTTTTTTTATTAATTTAAAAAGAGAAAAGATGATTAAAAATCAGGTGTCAACAGCGGGTCCATAGTCGGGGGTCCCTCAAACCCACAAATGGGCCCAAAAAGATGATCGTTGCGTCAGACAAACCAAGCCTTCAAGCGATATGGAACTAAGTTCCCTACTCCTTTATCAACCTAGAGAGTCATCACGTGATGTTTCCACACACTATCCAAACTAGGGATCGGGCAATATTTGATATCAAATAACTGGTCTAGTGATATTCCGAATCATATCAAGCGAACCTCCATACTATAGACCTAAAAACATTTAACAATGATGGGTGAGACATAAAATCTCAATGAGTCAATACCTAAATCCAAATACGGCATTGATTTATTTAGGGTGGCCTAAGCATATAGAACATAGGACATAGGCTAAAAGCGTGTGATATTAAAAAAACTCTAGCTACTATAAGATCGGGCATAAATATCTCATCACTCAATTGGTAATCACGTGCAAGCTTACCCCACCTTGGCCCACACATTACATAGTAATATCGAGCCTTTCAATTCACACTCAACTAAGGCATATAGCTAGAATATTCATCGCAATTATCTTTCATGCACAATGTACAACACATTTTTGGTTAATAATGACCACTAGGGCATAGCACAACCCAAAGGTTGGCAGTCTTTGATATGACCAAGGTTCACCCTATTCCTTCGATAATGGCAACCTATAAGCCATGTAATTTTAGGTATCTTCGGCCATGGACTAACAATCAAGCATTCTTGTAGGGAGTGCCAGTTCATACCTTGTTATGATTGGTATTTGATAAGTTGTACGGTTCTAGATACTCTCGGCCATGAATATACCAAGCTTGACCCCAAGTACCCTCAGGCATCAACTTCATTCCTAAGTACCCCTAGGTGATGGTAACCATCATATGATTACACAGCACATCATGCAATCAAACCAATTTATTACTTTGCATTTAATCTGATGTAATCACAATCATGGTCATGCTCAAAACTTGGCTTGAACTCGTTTTTCATACTCAAAAGATGCCGTTGAAAGGTCAAACTAATAGTTATTCACCAATATTAATATGAGTGATTACCCCGTATAAAAGCAATCAAGGCACTCAACAGTCAGCAAGTCACGATTAATTAGCCTAACTACAATTAATTAACCTAATTAATTAAGTCCATCTTAATTAATTAATTTGATTTTGATTAATTAGGCTGCCTTGGTTAATTTCTCCTGCGATTATTAAATTTAGTTAACCCTAGATAATTACCTTGATCATAATTAGATAAATCGACTATAGTTAAATCTAACTAACCAAGGCTAACTAAACGAATCGCAGTCAACTGACCTAATTAAGGTTACTAATCTAACCCGATCACGATTAACTAAGTAATCCATGATTAACCAGGCTATTCTAATCCTAAGTGCAAATAATGACCTAATCAGAGATTAGAGATTAAATTACAAATAATTTTTTTGGCAATGGTGATAGATAGCCGCAATGACTCGGGCGACTAGTCGCGGCTGCTCGAGTGCAAGCGGTTGTGGATAGTGACATTGTTAAGGCTACTCAAGCTGTAGCAAGGGTGGCAAAGCACTGGTGATGAGCTTGTGAGTTGGCTGGACAGCGTGGCGCTAGCTTGGAGGGGCGATAGCTAGCTGTGAGGACGTGCTGGCAAAGGCGAGGTGGCATTAGAGCTTGGTCGAGTATGCAAAGGAGGAGGAGAGAGGGTCTGCTCGGGGGAAAAAGGGTGGCCAGCGGGCTCGTGAGCAGATGGGTGGTGAGGTGGCTGAGTTGGATGGTGACGGAGGTGAAGCGATGGTGGAGTAAGCAGATGGAAGTGGTGATAGTAGCCTGAGGTGGTGCAATCAAAGAAAGAAAAGAGAATGAAGGGGTATCGGGATGGATGGGTGAAAGGAAGAGAGAAGAGAGAGAAGTAAAAGAGAGTGATGGTAATGGGAGCTAGTAAAGTGACCGTTGACACCTGATTTTTAATCATTTTTTCCTTTTTAAATTAATAGAAAATCCATAAAAATTCATAAAATTGAAAAATCAACTTTGGGGACATTGGCCGAGCCTAGGGATCCAATTTTGACCAAAAAATAATTTTTCATATTTTCAGTATTTTTCGATATTTTTATTTTCGAAAATTCATAAGAAAAAATCAAGAAAAAAATGAGAAAATTGAAAAATCAACTTTAGAAGCCTTGGCCAAGCTTAAGCAACCATTTTTGAGTAAAAAAATAATTTTTCGTATTTTTTTAAATATATTTTTTAGAAATTAGGAAAATATTTAATAAATAATAGCATTTGAGGCCACACAAATACATAAAAATAGTCAATATTTTTCTTTTAAATCACTTTTCATGTTGGCCATCGCAAATTTTAAAAAAAAAATCCAATTTGGGGTCGTCTATTCCTTCACGAGCATAATCTCGAATCGAGCCTAAAAAAATTCAATTTGAGTCAATCTATTTTCATTTTTCACTTTTAGGAGTTGTGACATTGTTCTCTAATATTCCAAATTTTCATCTTGCCTCAATTATACCAAGAATGACTCAATTTTATAAAAAGGGATTTAATTAAATTTTGCAAGAAATGAGCTTAAATTCAACATGCGGTAGGTGTGTCAAAAATTGTGAGGAGATTTGGACTTAAAGAAATATTTCTCTAGGGACTGAATTGCAAATACTTAAAATCTAATGGACTAGAGTACAAATACCTAACACTTGAGGGATTATTTTTTAAATAATAAAAAGAAGAGTTAGTGGAGAAATTAGAATAGAAAAGGGAAGATGGAGAAGGGGAGATGGAGAAGAGGAGATGGAGAAAAGAAGATGGAGAAAATAAGATAAAAATAGAGAAGGGAAGATGGATATGAAGAAGAGTTAGTGGAGAAATTAGAATGTGAGATAAATATGAATAAAGGAAGATGAAGATGAAGAAGAATTAGTGGATAGATTAGAATGTGAGATAGAGATGAAGAAGGGAAGATGAAAATGAAGAAGAGTTAGTGGAAAAATTAGAATGGGAGATAGATGAGTAGATTATAAAAAGAGGAAGAAGTGAGCTTGAGGGAGAAATTTTTGGGAGAGAAAATTTTGGATGTTTGAAAGGGTTTTGTAAGATTGAAGAAAAATTTGAGAGAAAGAAAATACCAAAAAAGAGAGAAAATTTTGAAGATGATGGGAGTTTAAAGCTAGGGGTTATCATCACAAATTCTTTCATTGATCAACATAAATCAATAGTTCATCCTCGTTAACAAGCAAGCAAATTCGAGCGAAGTATTTTTATTTATTCATTTATTTATGGTTTTAGTCTCAAATTAGCACAAATTGTATACACTTTCTCCATCTCCCTTTTTCACATATTTTATGGCAGGTAAAAAAAAGGGGACAACTCCGTATCAACGATAAATTCCATGGAGGTGCAAAGCGAGCCCAAACAAATTCCAAGGTGCCCATCAAATTTACAGCCGACCCGTCAACGAATTTTAGTTCAAATTGTTGAAAAAATTTATTGTATTTTATTTTAAAGAACTAAAATCCCAGAATGGAGAGGCAAAGCGTATCCACTGGAGGTCGTTTATTTCCTGCAATTTAAATTCCTGCACCATCAAACCCCAAAGGGAAGAGCCAAGCCAATACTAGGCCGCCCATTGGAGGTTTTTACTTACCGTTATTTAAATTCCCGCAATTTAATTCCTGCACCATTAAACCCCAAAGGGGAGAGCCAAGCCAAGGCTGGGCCATCCATTGGAGGTCTTTATTTACTGTCATTGACTTCTTGCCGTTTAATTTTTGAATCACCAGACCCCAAAATGAGTAGACTGTAACACTGCACAGAAGTCGTTAATACACTCCCTCTTTTGGCTTCTAGGAATTTTTAACACTTTGAAAATAAAAAAAAATGCCATCCATGCATCCTATCTAAAAAGTGAAAATACAAAAAGAGAACACCTCACTAGAGTCTTAGGAATAAATTAAGCTTGAGTTGCCAAATTAGGATATCCATGAAATTAAGGTACCGAAAGGGTATTAGTTTTAATTAACTAGTGTAACCAAGTCCCCGAACTCATAATCTTTGGTTCGTAGAAGTAATTTAGTCCTCCCGCTATTACTTAGGTATCTAATCAACCTACCAAAAATGATTAGTGGCGACGCCAAATTTTAAAACCATTTGAACAAAAACCAAAATTGCGATTCGGTAGGACTTGAGAGGGTCTGTATTAGGTTAATTTATCTAATAAACCTAATAATCCATTAACCCGATCGAAAAAAAAATTCTTAGGATCGTGACAGTGACAAGGGACTCCACCAAGTGTTAAGTCAAAATTAATGGGTTTTGTCCTATATGCATAATATCCAAGGATAAAAAGGTAATATGGTACTATAGGATGGGTTGGTCATTTGGCATAGACGACTGAGGGCATTTTAGTAATTTCATGATGAGGATTTGGTTAGGGTTAGGCTCGGGCATGAAGGATAATTCTATGGCGTAACTAAACTAGTTAATCACTCTAATCGATGCTTTAGATCAAATAAAATGTGCGTCCAATACTTATCCCAAACCACAAAAATCTAATATTATTTATTTCACAATTCTTGAAATTTCAAGACATCACATGGACTGACTCGCTATCAATGAAATTACAGGGTTTTTATAAAATTATTTTGAGGGCATAATGGGTACTCCAAATTGGCTCGGTGATGATATCCAATTGATCGAAAGATCATATCATCCATGGAGAATCTTGAGGGCTAGGTGTCGTGACCCTAAGGAAATTTTCAGGTGAACGGATTATTAGGTTAATTAAATTAACTAACCTAACGCGGACCCTCCCAAGCCCTACCGAATCGCAACTTTGATTTTTGTTTCAATGATTTTAAAAATTGGAGTCACCACTAATCGTTCTTGGTAGGTCGATTAGAAACCTAAATAAAGTATCGGGAGGAATACTTTATTCCTGCGAACCAGAGATTATGAGTTCGGGGACTTGGTTACGCTAGATCACTCTAACGCCCTTTCGGTACCATTTTATTTCATGAAAACTCATTTGGAATGATTGGGAAAAGTTTGGGTCAAACTGACCAGAAGGGAAAGATGGTCATTTTTCCAGGCTCGGGAAGTGAAAACATGTCAAATTAGTTGAATGTGGTCATTCCCTATTTCCCACAATTTCTGAGAATTTTTCAAAATTTTTCGAGACAATTTGCCCATGAGGGGCAAAATCGTTGTTCTGGAATAAAGATCAGAGGAGCAAAAACCACCCAGAATAGAGTTCATCAGCTAAAATGATCAATTTCCTAATTCTTGAGGCCTTTGGGATTTTTTTTTGGGAATTTTTCCTTCTTCTTCTTTTTTTTTTAGAATTTTTTGGGAATTTTTTAATTTAATTAATTAATTATTTCAATATATATATATTCCGAAAATCGTGACCTGGGCTGGGCTTCTAAGCCCAATCCTCCTAAGGCCATGAGTTACGAAGGAAATCCAGAGCCCAAATAAAGTCTAAAACTAAAAGGCCCATTCCCAATAAACCCCCAAAACAAAACCTAAAACCTAAGCCTATTCTAGCCCACTCTTCAACCCACGTGAACATTCAGCAGCCCATAAACTAAAATCTTGTAGTTGGAACGAAATTCATGAAACGTACTTGATCATCAGAGCTTGGTCCATTATGTGCTTTTTGTCATCAGTTGATGATCCTCGTCTCAACTCCAAGTGAGACCGTTGGGTCTAGCTGCAACCGTGGAATTCTTCTACTTCAGCAAGATTCTGACCTGAGCTTTCTGGTATTATAGCTTCGTCCCCCAATGCTGGCCGCTCTCGAACCCAATCGAGGACCTCAACGAAAAACGACAGATCCATGCTTGGAAGCAAAACCGGTCTAAACTCTACCGTTAAAGCCAATCTCTTGGAGCATCTCTCTGAACACATAGCGATGAAGAGGATATGAGTCACATAGAGTTCCATCAACATCAAACAGAATGGCCTCAAGTGATGCAAGCCCAACAAGAGAAGGAATGTTCTCCGATAAATTCTTGGCCGTTATCCTGGTGCTTCGCGCCCAATGATTTCGGTGCATCTCTCTCCGTGATAATAGCCCAGACTTCATGAATGAATTATCCTTTGAAATATCCACTGGTTCATTGATCCAACTCTAATTTGCGTTGACCGTACTGGAAGAATCCACCACCTCGTTCAAAGGTTCGTATATAGAGGCAGGAGTCATAGACATAGGATTAATCTTTGCAGTATTAAGTGTCACATTCATGCAATCTGTAAAATGCTCACAAGCCATCCATGCAATTGATAAAATTTTCGTTGACAGCAACAGTAGCATCAAGGGTGTCCACGTTGGCGAGAGAGCAAGCACATAAACCTGAGTCAGTTTTATAGACTATTGCCTCCCAGTTTGAACCGAAGGAAGGACATGCTGGATTAGTGGCTACCAGAGCATCTTCACAAAGCTTAGTAGCTTTATGTACGTCCCTTAGACGGCCCCCACATATGCTGCCTAACAATTCCATACTCGACTATTGGAACATCATAGTCATAATCTGGAAGTGACTGACCATTAGGATCCAGCTGAAGTGCCATCAAGATACTCGTATATAGGTGCTCCCCATTTGAAAGGTTATCACAAGTCCAAGTAGGTGCATGCCTCTTTCTACCGATAAACCCAGCTCTAGTAAGCACAAAAGGACACTTGTTTTCGTTAGCCGATTTCAGGCCCTCATATATAAGTTTAACCATTAGAGCCTTTGACTTTCCAGATGATGAAAAGGACGAAGGCAGCCATTTAAGGTAGCACCAATAGCGGCAGAAATCAACAGCCCCCATAACTAAAGCCGTGTTGCTCTTCTTAGGCCCGGGAAAAGAAGGGAGAGACGACAGGGACAAAGGTCTAGCATCCCCATCCATCTTAAAATTCCAACCCAAGATACAATGATGGCTAGTGAGCACGCCTGTCGAAGTAAAGAAACCAACATGTGTGGAATCTTCGAAAAATCGAGCTCAGATCCACATCAATAGGCAGAGATGACCTATTGAGCTTGACCGTAGAAGGCGAAAGCCTCACATCCAATCTATTGTTCAGTGAATCATAATCAATCCAAGCCTGAATTACTCGACCACTTTTGTGATTAAGCTCCGTTGTCGCTCGTGTTCAGAAGCCCACGATACTGACTAGGAAGAGTCCCATTCGCCATTGATATCGGAGTTCTTGGTCTGAACAAGGGACGAGTAGAAGGTGTGCCCAAGGACCTGGCGCGAGTTGTTGGTCAAGCGAAGGATGTCATTGCCCTCGAACTCTACGTCTTTGCTTCGACGTTTTCGTCACCAGGGGAAGCAATCGCCAGCAGGGATGCGATACCAGCCATCATCTTGTGCTCGTCAAAACAGCAGTTCATCGCCATCTTAGCTTTCTCCCTCCACTGTCCTCCTTCCGTGCCTTGACGATAGGATCTCCGTACTTCCTCTGATTCTGCTTTAACCGGCGAAACCCAATGGATCCTCTGACCATCGATCAGCTCCGCCGCGAAAGCTTCTCGCTTTTCAATCGGCCCGGTTTAGATGGGGGATGGTGAATGACCTGCAAATCCCCCCCTCGAGCGTTCAACAGGATCGGCATTGACGCGTCGCTTGTCGCTTCTCTTTTGCCCAATGGATCGGATGGGACCGTCGTACGTCAGGCAACAAAGCAACCCCGGGATAACAAGGGGGGAAGCGTCATCGACTGCGTTGCCATTTCACTGACATGCACGGTCAGGCTCCACCGTGGGGAATATGAAGAAGGCGCAGACAAAGAAGCCGCCCAAAGACTGGCCCAGGTGATGGCGCATCAGCTTGGTGACGAGGACGACGAGGATGATGGCCTCTCGTATGAATATAATCCGGTCGGTAGCACTAGAAGCATCGGGTTGGCCGGCGGACGTGCTGTACGTGCTCGCTTGCCTACGTCAGTTCGTTCCCATTAAGAGTAATCACATTCAGCAAGTTCATTAGCAATTGGATGACCGTTGCAACCTGTAGACTCTTTCGATCAACCATCATTGGCTCGCACATCCACTCCTATTTGGTCATCTCATTCTTCTGCTGGTGAACAATCTCAACCAAGTCGTTCGGTGGTGGTGGCCAGGTCATATCCGTCAGCTAACCCAGAACAACCTCCATCCGCCCATTCAACATCAGACAGTCGTCTATATTTAGGAGTTAAAACAGTGCCGTTGGTGCCTGCTAGTGTCTCGATATCTTTAAAGCCATCCTCTTCTGCCATTCTAACTGAGACTCCCGTTGAACATCACAGAGAACAAAGCAGAATGTTTGAAAAGCCCCCACTTGCAGAAGGGAGACGTAACAAAGCAGAGGCTAAAGCTCAGCAGCTTGAGAAGGAGATTTCTTCCCTAGGTGAAGGTGTTACTTTGGAAGCTCGTTCTTTGAGCAGAAAGGAAGCAGCCTTGCGGCGAAGAGAGGCTGCTCTAAGAGTTGCAAGACAAACTCGTGGAGGGAATACAGAAGCGGTCGCTGCTCTTCAAATTCAAGCTGAGATAGCCGGGAATGGGGCAACGTTTTTCAAGCAGGCATGGCTGACATACTTCTGGGGACGAGCAAAAACCATGGGCTGGAGGTGGATTTATCAGATGAGCGCCTGCAAGTCCTTATCAACAAAAACCCTCGGTCTCCTACTTCGTATGACACAGATGTCGAGCGAGGTCTCGCTGAGCTAAGGAAGCTCGGCCTCGAGGACCAGCTGTGGAGAGATTCGTGCAAAGGATTCCCTCCCCCCCCTCTTTGGTCTCCTCGTTCTCCCTTGGGTTAGCTTCCAGCTTGCCCCCTCATGCTCCTGAGCCAGGAGCCAGTGTCTCCCCCTTCTTCGTGCCCTCCTTGGTTGCAGCAATTGTTGATTCAACGCCCGATCTGGACTCCTGCCTTCTTTCGCCGAGCTGAGCGTCTTCTAGCTTTTCCTTGCAGGTTTTCACCATCGTTGTTGTGCGTTCGTTAGAACTTGACGAACTTGCGTTTGCACATTGCGTCGAGCACGATTTGTGAGACTTCTCTTGAGTCATCACCATGAATTGAGTTCCACGGCCTCCTTAGGTCGCCAGAAAACTTGTGGGATCGACAAGAAGGTTCCATTTCAAGTCGTTTGGTCTGACCCATTCTTGGAGCTCTCGGCCAAACTCCTCTTCAGCGGCGGTCCTCCCTTCTCGTGCGAGATCCTTGGGAGTTTCATATTGTGCATACTGAAGAAGAGCATCCCCGTCGTCACGCTCGTCCACGCTGCCACCATCGAGATCTTTTCTCTCTTTCAAGACCGTCCCATCATTTTTGTTGAATGTCTGAGAGAGACCACCATGCAAGACAGGTTTGCTTACCTGAGACTCAACGCTTTCATGATCGCCGTGAACGCCATCATTCCACGTCGACGATTGCAGACACCACAGCTATTGATGCCAATGAAGCGAACATGGCTTTAGTTTCACTACTTTCAGTAAGTCTAATCTTTGAACCTTGGAACTATACGTATGGTGAAGATTCATGTAGTTGACTTTTGGGTCTGTGGCCATGCATAACGCTCACAACGAAGCCTCTCATTTGTGGCCCACCCTCCAAGAATAACTTGCCACTTCTGAATCACAGATGCTAGCCGTGGAGACAGCGCCATGCTAGCGGTTTTAAACTTCTCCTCGAGCCTCCTTTCTCCGTGGTCGAGACGATCGCCTCTCTTCGTCACAGCCACCACCATAAAAGGTAGAGGAACCGGCCCCTGTCCAGCGATGCATGCGTGATGTTGAGTCGTGGGGTTCGTGGGCGTCGTCGTCGAGAAAACGAGATGTAGAGAGCCACCGTTGTCGCCACCGCTGCTACTTTTTCTTTTTGCCTTGTTTTTAGTTGAGATGCGTAGAGGTTCCTCCGAGAAACTGGGCTTGTCTTGGCACAAATGGCGTGCGTCCAGCGGGATCAAGAACCCCCTATTTGATACTCATCTTTTTTTCGTTTTTTTTTTTTGTGTGGAGGAGATCCCTCCGTTTTGGGAAGAAGAGGGAGAGTCCTCCCCTCCATCCCCTTCCCCTCTTTTTTTTTTTTAGCCGAGAGACCCCCTCTTCTGCCCGTCCAAATCTCCATCCACCCTTCCTCTCTTTGACGTGAAGATCCACCTCCTCCTTGGCCCCCGCTGAGCTACTTTCCACCAGCTCTTGTCTGCCATTTTTTCTTCTTTTTTTCATTAGCCACCGAAAGCCTCATCCTCCATCCACGCCTGTCTCCTTCTTTGTTTTTTAGTCTACTTTTCAGCCCATTAGAGATTATTCTCTACCCATTTTTGTCTCTCACGTATTTTCAGGGCCCAATATCAGCATCAAAACTAGCTTCGAGGGAATTTGCTGCGTCGGCCGTGCGTGGATAGCTTCTACGAATCCTTCTGGCGTCCGTGCCTCGAGATTTGATTATAGCCCACAATCTTTGCATGGACATGAGAAGAATCCTGTGCGATCAAGTCGAAGGTCCCTCTTGTAGCTTCCATTAAGCTATATTTAGAGTACATATCGACGAGTGCATTCTCCAACAACCGATTTAATTCATATCCGAACTTTATCACACATCCATTAGCCTTCAGGGTACAATGGGGCTCCAACGAAAATTCGGACTATTGGAAGACAATGTCACGACTCCAGAAATGCAAAAATCAAAAATTACAAAGCCAAAATGAATTTTCTAAATTTTTTTTAATTAACATGAAAATGAGATTAACAAAGTAATTCCCAATTCCAGATAAATTTTTACTAATTTTCTTTGGCCAAAATGAAGAGAAAATTAAAATAAAAATACTGACTATTTTTACACATTTTTGCGGCCTCAAATGCAATTTTATTTTCTAATAGTTACTTAATTTCTAAAAAATATTTAAAAAAATACAAAAAAAATATGAAAAATTATTTTTTTGTTCAAAAATGGTAGCCTAAGCTTGGTGAAGGCTTCCGAAGTTGATTTTACAATTTTCTCATTTTTTATGGATTTTTCTATTAATTTTCGAAAATAAAAATACTGAAAAATACTGAAAATATGGAAAATCATTTTTTGGTCAAAATTGGTTCCCTAGTCTTGGTCAAGGTCCCCAAAGTTAATTTTTCAATTTTATGAATTTTTATGGATTTTTATTAATTTTAAAAGAGAAAAGATGGTTAAAAATCAGGTGTCAACACTAGGCTCAATTATGCTTTCACGTTTCTCGAATCTTTGAAAGAAAATGAATTTCAAAATCAAAATATGATTTTCAAAAAATCTCAGAAAATAAAACAAAAGAATTTGTGTATGATCTAGTCTTGATTGTCTTACTGATTTATCCATTAGAAGTTTTAGGGACAGGCACCAACCCATACATCAGGCCATTGGCTAACAAAGCTGATGCATATTTCACCCGCAAACGATTGGATTGACCATATCGCATCAATTGACAGAAAGTAGGGCAAAGCCAAAATGGATAAGTTGTAGCCCAATCTCAAGAGGAAGTATCTCTTGCTAGGCTTGATCAAATTTAAAAATAACATGTTATCTTCCTTCTTGCAGGTGTAAAGCTAGATGACATGTCATTGTTACTACCACTCAAGTAAATACACGATCGAAATCTCCCAAATCTCTGTTCACTTTTTAATACTCAATTCATGCACCTTTTCTTGTGCAGGATCAAGGGAAGAAACAGGTCGTTTGTCAAAACTTGAAACTAAATTCTCAACAGAGGTTATATTAGGGCAATCCTAGATCTTTGCAAAATTCTAATTACCCACATAACCCATCCTGATGGAATAGGGCAAATCGACAGAGAACCCCACTTTTAAAAAAAGGGAGTTCATCTAACTTATTTAGTTTTGAAGGTAATGCTCTAAATTCCTTCCTACAGGAGCATATGATTGAAATGATAGTTGGCGTCATTGAATAACTAGACCTATTAAATCGGCTCATTTCTCATGAATGTCATTTTGAATAGGGGCAACCAGAATATCTCGAGTCGTCACTTGACTCATTCATGAATGTTTTTCTTCGAACGGGTGTAAAGTCAAGGACAATCCACTCCTCAATCAGGATTACCTCCCCAACTTGTTTGATCCATTTGCATATGTAGGGGCAACCCATAATTCCCTATTACCATGAGTTTTTCTTACATGCTTGCGTAGTCTGTTTCTTGACCAAATGCATAAAATTTCCATGAAATATGATTTGACATTTGAAATTGCTACATTTGCATGCTTAGAGAATGCTAAGATATTGCATAATTTATGTATGACATTTCTGCATATTTAATTTACCAACTCTACAGGAGCAGTGTAAACTAGACAAGATGCATCGAATATATAGAATAGGGCACAATAGGATGATGAAAGGCAAGCCTTTTTCAAACACGCCCTAGATACATTTTACAAGCAAATTGAGAGGTAGAAAAGTTCCACATTCCCAAAGGTAAAAGGTTATCTTGCAAAAGGTATGATGGTCGAAATGATAGAAGCATTTATTTCTCTATTCCAAACACTATAGGTATCCATTGATTAACTCCTTTGAGCAGTGGTTTTATTTCTTTGTCTTGCCAATAAACACCCCACATTGTGGCAAAACAGAGGTAATTCTAATAATAGCATGAGGTAAATAGTTAACATTTTTTTTCCTTAGACTAACATCAATCTTTGAGTGTTTCTTTGCATTTAAACTCAAGCTTTAATTCAACTACCTTAGGATGACGAAGATTATTCATTTCTCTATCCTATTACATAGCCCACTTGTGCCCGCAAATTCATTTCTTAAACCCTTATCGATAATCATTGCTCATTCCAAGACGAAAATGATGCCATCTTTCAATGGAAAAACTCAGAAGAATTATGTCCATAGAGAATCCCCAAATAAATTCATCAAGTGTGCCAGTCCAACAGCATTTTTTTAAATTATCTTAATGTTGTAATTCCTTGAGGATACCACGCCAAGAAACCCGGGCAACCACTCCCCTATGTGTCGATTGCTAGCGTATACAGGGTCCCGGCGCCCAACTCAGCTAGAGAGGCCTAGCCTAATTTGATAAGTGCGAATTCAGTTTGGATAGACTTCATTCAAGAACACCGCCGCCCCTAGAATCAATAAGAAAACAAGTGCTAAGTTTCAGATCAGTGAATAAAGCGAAAGAAAAGAAGCGACCTTTCTCGCTCGGCGCCTAAAGCACATTGTCTTTTCAAAAGCTTCCTATTGAACTGACTTCTATTTCAATCCGTGCTGGACTGATGGATATACCAAGAAAGGGAAGTTAGTCGTTGGAGAGAAGACAAGGCTCGTGGACTACGACTCCACAGAAGAGTCTGATTCTATAGAGGCGTAAGCGCGTTACAACTAGCACTTTGAAAAAAAGGGATTCGGAATTATGGGATTGTTGAAAGAAGAGAGAGCAAGTGTAGCCAAAAAGAAAATGGCCCACTCTTGAAAGAAAGAAAGAAAGAAAGAAAGAAAGAAAGAAAGAAGTTTAGACATGCCATTCAAAATGTTTTAGAATGCTGAATTAAGGGGAAAAAAAGAAAAAAAAAAAGGAGTCGGGAATAAGAAAAGCAAAGGCTAGTTATTGACACTTGATTTTCAATCAACTTTGGGGACCTTGGCTAAGCTCAAGGAACCAATTTTGACCAACAAATGATTTTTCATATTTTCAGTAATTTTCGATATTTTTATTTTCGAAAATTAATATAAAATCCATAAAAATTCATAAAATTAGAAAATCAACTTTGGAGACCTTGGCCAAGCCTAAGGAACTAATCTTGAGCAAAAAATGATTTTTCATATTTTCAATATTTTTCAGTATTTTTATTTTTGAAAATTCATGAAAACATTAAGAAAAATGAGAAAATTGCAAAATCAAGTTTGGAAGCCTTGTCTAAGCTTAGGCAACCATTTTTGAATAAAAAAAATTTTTTGTATTTTTTTTATATATTTTAGAAATTAGGAGAATATTTTTTGAGGCCACCAAAATTCATAAAAACAGTCAATATTTTTATTTTAAATCCCTTTTCATGTTGGCCATCACAAATTTAAAAAATTCAATTCGGCGTCGTGTATTCCTTCACGAGCATAATCTCGAACTGGGCCTAAAAAATTCAATTTGAGTCAATTTATTTTCATTTTTTCACTTTTAGGAGTTGTGACATTGTTCTCTAATATTTCAAATTTTCATCTTGGCCCAATTACACCCAAAATGACTCAATTTTGCAAAAGGGCTTTAATTAAATTCTGCATTATTTTCAGCGGCAAAAAATGAGCTTAAATTTGGCACGCGGTGAATTTTGACTAAGTATAGAGGAGGTGTGTCAAAAATTGTGAGGAGATTTGGACTTAAAGGAATATTTTTTTCAGGGACTGAATTGTAAATACTTAAAATTTAGGGACTAGAGTGCAAATACCTAACTCTTGAAGGATTATTTTGCAAATAACAAAAAGAAGAGTTAGTGGAGAAATTAGAATAGAGAAGGGAAGATGGAGAAGAGGAGATGGAGAAGAAGAGATGGAGAAGAGAAGATGAAGAAGAATGGATGGAGAAAATAAGATAAGAATAGAGAAGGGAATATGGAGATGAAGAAGAGTTAGTGGAGAAATTAGGATGGGAGATAAATATGGAGAAGGGAAGATGAAGATGAAGATGAAAATGAATAAATAGAGAGATTAAAATGTGAGATAGAGATGGGGAAGGGAAGATGAAAATGAAGAAGAGTTAGTAGAGAAATTAGAATGGGAAATAAAATTAGTGGAAAAATGAGAATGAAAGATAGATGAGTGAGTTATAAAAGGAGGAAGAAGTGAGCTTGAGAGGAGGGTTTTTTAGAGAAAAAAATTTGGATGTTTGAAAGGGTTTTGGGAGATCGAAGAAAAATTTGAGAGAAAGAAAATACCAAAAAGAAAGAGGATTTTGAAGATGATGGGAGTTTAAAGCTAGGGGGTTACCATCACCAATTCCTTCATCGATCAACATAAATCAAGAGTTCATCCCCGTCATTCGAGCCGCAATCTTAATCCACAAGGTGATACGAGGTTTGAATTCGGCCATCAAATCCGTCAAATCAGGTAACGATTCTAGCCATTAAAATTTACAAGAATTTCGTTACCCAAATGGATTGATTTAAATCTCGATTATGTCATGTCGTACTTATATGTCTCCATATCCATATGTCGCATTTGTACTATCATTTTCTGTAATTTAATTCTCGTACCATTAAATCCCAAAGGGAAGAGCTAAGCCAATATTAGGCCGCCCATTGGAGATTTTTATTTACTGCAATTTAAATTCCTGCAATTTAGTTCCCACACCATTAAACCCCAATGGGAAGAGCCAAGCCAATGCTAGGCCGCCCATTGGAGGTTTTTACTTACTGTTATTTAAATTCCTGTAATTTAATTTCCGCACAATTAAACCCCAAAGGGAAGAGCCAAGCCAATGCTAGGCTGCCCATTGGAGATTTTTACTTACTGTCATTTAAATTCCTGCAATTCAATTTCTGCACCATTAAACCCCAAAGGGGAGAGCCAAGCCAATGCTAGGTCATCCATTGGAGGTTTTTTTTTCGCAATTTAATTTCCTGTAATTTAATTCCTATACTATTAAACCCCAAAAGAGAAGGCCAAGCTAAAGTTGAACCATGCATTGGTGGTCTTTATTTATTGTCATTTACACCATGTAATTAAATTTCTCGAATCTTCGACCCCAGAATGAGTAAGCCGAGCCACCTGTTAGAGGTCGTAACACTGCATAGAAGTCTTTAACAAACTCCCTCTTACGGCTTTAGGAAATTTTAATGATTTGAAAATACCAAAAAATGTCATTCATATGTATTCTATCTAAAAAGTGAAAATACAGAAAAAAGAGGTCACCTCACTAGAACTTTAGGAATAAACCAAGCCTGAGTTACCAAATTAGGATAATCATGAAATTAAGGTGCCGAAACGGTATTAGTTTTAATTAATTAGTGTAACCAAGTCTCCGAACCCATAATCTCTGGTTCGCAGAAGTAATTTAGTCATCTCGCTAATTTATTTAAGTCTCTAATTAACCTACCAAAAAATATTAGTGGCGACTCCAAATTTTAAAATCATTTGAATAAAAACCAAAGTTGCGATTCAGTAGGGTTTGGGAGGGTTCGTATTAGGGTCGCGACAGTTTGGCGACTAGACTGGGGACTTGTTCTTAATTTTTTTAAAAACTTAAGAATTTAGTAGACTTAGGCTTAAAAAATTTCATGAAAATTCATTTGATTTGGCAATTGCTTGGACTTACTCTTTAGGTGTCAAATGGTTTTGCAGATGGGAGTTATAAGGAGTGGAGTGTTTGGCTGACCCTTTGTTTTGTAGGTTTTGTGTGTGGAAATTGTGATTTAATTTTTTGATTATTGACGCGGTATTTACATTTGACTACTGTGCATGATTAATCATTTTAGCACTACATCACACATGTCCCGTGACCGGACCTAGGCCACTAGTTTTAGGATGGTATTGTAATTTGGTTCTAACGTTCGGCGTGAGATTACGTTGAAAGTTAGTCCATATTCAATCCCGAATCTCTTTTCAAAAATGAGTTTTAAAAGTTAGGCCTCAGGCTTGGTAAGATTACCAAAGTGGAGGTTTTAATTTTTACCTCGAGCAGCGGAAGTGAGAAGGCCCGGCTAATTCTGGTTAAGTCGTGGTTCACGGCTAATCTTGTTTATGTGCGCGAGATTGTCGCCTTGCCGTAAGTCTTTCGCTTCAATTTGTCAGCTCTTAGAGTAGATAGACTAAGATTTAAACTCACGATTCATGTGCCTGTCTATATGATATATATGGTATTTATCAAGGTAAAAGTAAGTTTTTTAATTTCATCTTGTATTTATTTTTGGTCAGTCCATGCTAGGTGTCAGTCAAATTTTGAACTTAACATCATGGTCATTTTTTTAAAAGAAAATAAAAATCAAATCGGTATCCCATTTCAAAAAAAATGAATGTGAAAAATCCCTTCGGGAAGTTTTGTTGACGAATAAAATTTTTGTCACATCTTTCCTGCTTTAATAAGAGTAAAATTTTCTCGACAAATTTACCCGTCAAGAGATTTTACCATATTTTTCAAGCTATAAAATCTATAAGAAAATTCTTTCTGAAGAAATTCACCCATGTTTTTCGAAGAAAACTTTCTTTAATTTCTCATAAAATTGAAAAATAAAACTAGATTAATTTAGGAGTCATGGACCGACCTCTCTTGGATCCCATACTCATTATTTCTTTTACTTTTGCAGGGAATCATAGGTACCCCAGGTGGGAGCAAAATTGGGTTCGACATTATACCCGGAATGACCTTGAAGAAGGCGAAAGGACGGGAAATTGCCAATGTCCTAGCCGATAATCCTGGGGGCAAGCGAAAAGATTGATCCTCTCGAAGTCAGGTGTGTGTTAATTAGTGCGCCTATACAGGCTATTTATTCTGATGCGGTAATGAATTTATTCGGATCAGGCGTGAAGGCGTCCTCAATATATTGAGGGATTCCTATACTTTTGGGAGAAGCATAGATTGTATAGTCAAAATCTATGTAACATGTATGTTGACCTGGTCTCGCAACGCCTTTTGGATTAAATCAACCAAAGGCCTGCCTTGAAACTTCCTAGGATTCGAATCACATGGAGGATTTTGGAGGACCGGTATTTTATTATTGAACATGGCCCATAGACATTTCTATCGGCATTTCAGCTGACACGAGCAAGTGGACGCCGAAAGACTGTATGAGCAAAGTAGGAGCACGCAACGGGTGGCCTAATTCATTTATTGGCGCACTGACCGAGTTGTCATAATTCACGTGACTAGCTCACGGGTCTCATTGCGGCTAATGGGGTCCGCTGTTGAAAGCTTCTTTAATATTCTCGATATCATTGTCTGTAGTAGCAAACAAGAACAACAAGAAAGATGTTAATCCTCGGTATTTCCTATGCAATGAATCGATCTATCGTGATATAAGGGAGAAGAGATAGTTGGGAAATTAAAGTACAAACGTGTAAAACTTTCCTTTTATTCCATTCATCAACGAGTTTTACAATAACTCACTGGGGAGGAAAAGTAAAGCCGAATTGAGCCCTGATAAGCATTACAAAAGAGTTCAACTGACTCTCTATGAAATTAATGCTCTACCTACACTGAGCGACCTGAGATTTGAGATCCGCAAGTTTGAAGAACAGGCGGGTACATTTCTCCTTGTACCTGGCTGTATTAATCTCATGGTGTTCAACGGCAAGTTTCAGATTGTCGATCAGGTCTCTCTCTAAAGCTATATCTGACGTTAGATCATCAAGCCTCTCCTCCAGCCACTCACATTTGAACTTCATCACAACATCCCTCGGGTCATGCTCAAAGTAAGTTTGATTCAAAGCTAGGCGCTCCACCAGCTTCTCTCTCTCGTGAACCAACAGCGAGACCCGCTCATCAGCAGACTTGACAGCCTCTTTGTGTGGAGCGACTGAGCATTCTGCAAACTCCAGGCATTCAGATCGATCCAGATAGCGGGCCTTCACGACGCAGGCTAAGGTGACTGTCTTCTGGGTGTTCTAGCATGCCTCCAAAAAATTGGTGAAGACATGTAGGAACGCCCTGTATTCTTTCTCCAATTTGATACCTTCGACGGAAGAAGCACTTATCTCCCTGAACAGACCGAGGATCTCAACTTCGACACTCGGATGATAGGCTATGTAAATATAGTCTCGGCCAAGAAGATGGTAAAGTCTCTCCCATCTGAACATGACTTCAGCTAGAAAAATCTGCGTGGGAAGACTGGCCATTTTCATTAAAAGATAGAGGAGAAAATCAGAGCCGATGAGTGAAATATGAAAGATAAGAGAAGAGAAGTGAAGCAGATGATTGGAATGTGAAGGTGATAATCTGCTTCAAATTAAATATTAATTTCGCAGGGGCAGTCTCTATTGACCAGATTTTCCTATTTACCATTCTCTATCAATATTACCTCCGTTGGCTTGAATCTACTGTTTGTCTGCAATCTCGAGCCAAGCAGATCCGACATCTTTGCGAAAAAGATTGAGGAGATGCCACCACTTTGAAAAAGAAAGAAAGGACAAGACGAGCCGAGTGGAAGACAAAGAAATTTTCGACTGATAAGAAGATAAGATTCGTCTTTATGGGAGGACTTGCCAGCAAATCGACGGTTGAGATGATGACAGGGACCTTCTACGTGAAAAGATGAAAGAAGATGGACCGTGCAAGAGACATACAAGAAAAGTTGAGAGACAGAAATCTCGGAGAGAGTGATACATTTTTCTAAACCCATGCCTAGATTTTAAAAGGAAACGTTCGCCTGATAATTTTCATCTATGCTTTAAGGAGAGTTTCAAAGATAATCGCTCAGAAAAACCCAGAGAGAGTGAAAATACAAGAAGAGGTAGCAAACCTTGAGAAATCATTAACCAAATCGAAGATGTCTCAACCCAACACACTTAAGAGCTATCGGTACTTGCTGAATATGGGAGAGGAAGAGTTCGAAACCATGTTTGGGATTCAGACTATGGAGCCTGGCCCTTCTACCGATAATGTCCAAGATCTCGGTAAAGATAAGGACAACAACAATATGGGACAAAGGAAGCGCTACCGTCGCCATACTGAGGAGTAAGTACAAAGGCTTGAGGATTTCTTCAGGACTTGCCTTATACCAGATGGTAAACAAAGAATGGAACTGAGCCAAGAGTTAGGACTGGAATTTTCGCAAATCAAGTTCTAGTTTCAAAATAGGCGAACCCGAATGAAGATTCGATATGAGCGCAATGAGATCGAGTTTTTAAGAGCTGAAAATGAAAAGCTTCGAGCGGAGAACAAGATGTATAAAAAAGCTTTTGACTCCGCCACATGCCCCAACTGCAATAGCCTCCTTACCCTCGACGAAAGATAGTATCTGAGGGTCAAAAATGCCTGTTTAAGAGGTGAGTTAGATCAGTTCATAACAGGATCAAGTTATGTTAGAGCGAGGTATGAAAAGACCAAACCTATGGGGCTAGTATTGATGCCTTCCGAGGAGGAGGGAATGCATCATCACCGAGCAAGTAGCGTCAACGACGAGATTGCCGCCATGATCAACCAATTTGATGTTGATGAAGCACTAGGGCTATAATATACACACGGAGCCTGTATTTCAAAGCTGGTGATCATGGGACCTTCAACATGACCGACGCGTACCTGATCCGGAATGAAGCCAGTTGATCATGGGAGAGCTCACAAAGGAAGTAGAACCGCTCCTGAATGAATATATTTCATTCCCCTGCGTGGGATATTTTGTATTTTTTATATAGATGTCTGGCTTTAATTCAGAAGCAGAAAGTAGTAATGGTCCTTTCTTCTATTTAATTCTCGGAGCCTTTACTTCACTAAACTCAGGATAATAAAGGGTAATATGTATTGTTCCAATTTACCATCAATTGCTTCGATTTTAAATTGGACCCCTTTTATTCTCAAGAATTTGCGAACTGATCCGAGAACACGGCCATACTTGAATGCGAAGTCCTCTTGTTGAATGAAACTGGGGGCGAATCAATTCACGAACATTATCACCGAATGGACGGTTTCAAATAAGGAAAATACGAGCGAAAGACGCGAGCGATCTCAGAGATGGGTAATTCTGTATCGTTCTAATTTGCCCATAATAATCTCTAGTCCTGAATTATTTTATTCCATTCTTAACAGGGATTGCAAATTGCCTTGAGAAGTACCGTAACGTGAAATGGCCCAATACAATGCAGCATGACCACGCTATCTCGAGGATTAACCCTTGAAAGGAAAGCCTTATGGACGCCTACGGTCTAATGAACCTGATGGCATAGGGAATGACAATGGTTCAAGGCTGTTCGGATTCGATCCCCAATGTTGGAGAATATTGTAAATGAATAACACAATCTTTTGCATGTTTCTGTTTTGCAGTAAGAAACAGGAATACTCAATGAACAATACCGAAGTCAGTAGTTCCCCACAATCTTGGCTTAATGGTGAAGCATCCAACAAAAGTCGAGGAAAACTCAATCCAACAAAATTGGTAAAAGACTGTGCAAAGCATTCAAGACGAAGGGTAAATCAGTATCGTTCCCAATTTATCCCTTTTGATACTGACTAACACATCTCTTTCTCTTTTTACAGGAATTATTTACAGTAACACTTAACATGTTGAAGGAGACAACCCTAAAGGAAAAAACTACGATCATCTAAAAAGATCCGTTCTAGTGAAAATGGGGGCAAATTGGGGCATTTGATCAACGACTGTGACGGCCGTCAACAAGACCCAAGTGCTTCATTTCACCCATGTGCTTCATTGTGTAGGGGCAAAGTTTGAGACAAGCCACTCCTTAACTTAAGGAGTAGACTTTCCGATTTGTTCAATCCGCCCACATATCAGGGGCAATCCAAATTCTCTCGCTCTTGAGAATGGCACCCTTCAAGGTAAGATGATTCGGGTTTGAGCTTCTACAAGATTCTTGGTTTTCCTAGATCCCAGAATGGCACCCTTCAAGGTAAGATAATTTGGGTTTGAGCTTCAGCAGGATTCTTGGTTTTCCCATATCCTAGAATGGCACCCTTCAAGGTAAGATAATTCGGGTTTGAGCTTCTACAGGATTCTTGATTTTCCTAGATCCCTAAATAGCACCATTCATGGTAAGATAATTTGGGTTTGAGCTTCTGCAGGATTCCTGATCTTCCCAGATCCCAGAATGGCACCCTTCAAGGTAAGATAATTTGGGTTTGAGCTTCTGCAGGATTCTTGGTCTTCCTAGATCCCAGAATGGCACCCTTCAAGGTAAGATAATTCGGGTTTGGGCTTCCGTATGATTCTTGGTCTTCCCAGATCCCAAAATGGTACCTTCAAAATACCAAAGTCCTTCTTACAAGCACTCAAAGTCCTTTCTACAGGCACACAAAAGTCCTTCTTACAGGCACCAAAGTCCTTATATGCAACCCAAAGTCCTTTTTACAGTCACATAAAAAGTCTTTCTTACAGGCACCAAAGTCCTTTTTACAGGCAATCTAAAGCCCTTCCTACATGCACCAAAGTCCTTCTTATAGGCAACCCAAAGTCCTTCTTACATGCAACACAAAAGCCATCCTTACAAGCAACCAAAGTCCTTATAGGCATTTCCATGGGGTGACCTACCATATGGGTTAAATTTCGATCAAATTTTGATCAGTAGAATCCTTTCACTAGGAATCTATCATGGGGCAACCTACCATACAGGTCAAATCTCAATCAAATTTTAATGAGTAGAATCCTTTCATTAGGAATCTACCATGGGTTGACCTACCATACGGGTCCAAATTTAACCACCCTAAGGTTTACTTATAACGAATCCTTAGGTTCTCATTCCATTTTCAGTATAGCACTTATGTCAGGCAATACTTATGCAACGAGCAGGTAAGTTGCAGGTAAATCCCTCTCCTCTTTGTCTCTCCCTCACTGCGTGAAAGCTTCTTCAAGCCAGGTTTGGATCGAAACTTGCAAAGATGGGTATTGAAGATCAAATGTCACGAGTCTTTTTATTTCATTGTGTTGAGTCGATTAGGATTCGGGTGTCATATCGTCTTTGAAATGAACCTCTACCGAGCTTTCTTTCAAAGAGGGGCAGTTGTTGATACCTGATTTTCAATTACTTTTTCTCTTTTAAAATTAATAGAAAATTCATAAAAATTCATAAAATTAGAAATTCAACTTCGGGGACCTTGGCTAAGCCCAGTGAATCAATTTTGGCCCAAAAATGGTTTTTCATATTTTCAGTAATTTTCAGTATTTTTATTTTTGAAAATTAATATAAAATTCATAAAAATTCATAAAATTAGAGAATCAACTTTGAGGACCTTGGCCAAGCTTAGGGAACTAATTTTGAGCAAAAAATAATTTTTCATATTTTCAGTATTTTTCGATATTTTTATTTTCGAAAATCCATAAAAAAAATTAAGAAAAATGAGAAAATTGCAAAATCAAGTTTGGAAGCCTTGGCCAAACTTAGGTAACCATTTTTGAAAAAAAAAATAATTTTTTGTATTTTTTTATATACTTATATATTTTTTAGAAATTAGGAGAATATTTTTTAGGCCACCAAAATACATAAAAATAGTCAATATTTTTATTTTAAATCCCTTTTCATGTTGGCCATCACAAATTTAAAAAATCCAATTCGGGGTCGTGTATTCTTTCACGAGCATAATCTCGAACCGGGCCTCTTTCATTTTTTCACTTTTAGAAGTTATGACATTGTTCTCTAATATTTCAAATTTTCATCTTGGCCCAATTATACCCAGAATGACTCAATTTTGTAAAAGGGTTTTAATTAAATTCTGTGTTATTTTCAACGGCAAGAAATGAGCTTAAATTTGACATGCGGTGAATTTTGACTAAGTATAGGGGAGGTTTGTCAAAAATTGTGAGGAGATTTGGACTTAAAGGAATTTTTTTTTCAGAGATTGAATTGCAAATACTTAAAATTCCGGGACTAGAGTGCAAATACCTAACTCTTGAGGGATTATTTTGCAAATAACAAAAAGAAGAGTTAGTGGAGAAATTAGAATAGAAAATGGAAGATAGAAAAGAGGAGATGGAGAAGAGGAGATGGAGAAGAGAAGATGGAAAAGAATGGATGGAGAAAATAAGATAAGAATATAGAAAGGAAAATGGAGATGAAGAAGAGTTAGTGAAGAAATTAGAATGGGAGATAAATATGGGGAAAGGAAGATAAAGATGAAGAAGAGTTAGTGGAGAGATTAGAATGTGAGATAGAGATGGAGAAGTGAAGATGAAAATAAAGAAGAATTAGTGGAGAAATTATAATGGGAGATAGAATTAGTGGAAAAATTAGATTGGGCGATAGATGAGTGAGTTATAAAAGGAGAAAGAAGTGAGCTTAAGAGGAGGATTTTTTGGAGAGAAAATTTTGGATGTTTGAAAGGGTTTTGGGAGATTGAAGAAAAATTTGAGAGAAAGAAAATACCAAAAAAAGAGAAAATTTTGAAGATGATGAGAGTTTAAAGTTAGGGGGTTATCTTCACCAATTCCTTCATCGATCAACATAAATCAAGAGTTCATCCCCGTCGTTCGAGCCACAATCTTAATCCATAAGATGATACGAGGTTCAAATTCGGCCATCAAATCCGTTAAATTAGGTAACGATCCTAGCAATTAAAATCTTCAAGAATTTCGTTACCCAAATGGATTAATTTAAATCTCGATTATGTCATGTCGTACTTATATGTCTCCATATCCATATGTCGCATTCGTACTATAATTTTCTGCAATTTGATTCCCACACCATTAAACCTCAAAGGGAAGAGCCAAGCCAATGTTAGGCCGCCTATTGGAGGTTTTTACTTACCGTCATTTAAATTCTTGCAATTTAATTTCCGTACAATTAAACCCCAAAGGGAAGAGCCAAGCCAATGCTAGGCCGCCCATTGGAGGTTTTTACTTACTGTCATTTAAATTCCTACAATTTAATTTCCACACCATTAAACCTCAAAGGGGAGAGCCAAGCCAATGCTAGGCCATCCATTGGAAGTCTTTATTTATCGCAATTTAATTTCCTGTAATTTAATTTATGTACCATTAAACCCCAAAAGAGAGGGCCAAGCCAAGGCTGAGCCATTCATTGGTGGTCTTTATTTATTTTCATTTACTCTCTGTAATTAAATTTCTCGAATCATCGACCCCAGAATGAGCAGGCCGAGCCACCTGTTAGAGGTCGTAACACTGCACAGAAGTCGTTAACACACTCCCTCTTGCGGCTTCAGGGAATTTTAATGATTTGAAAATACAAAAAAATGTCATTCATATGCATTCCATCTAAAAAGTAAAAATACAAAAAAAGAGGTCACCTCACTAGAACCTTAGGAATAAACCAAGCCTGAGCTGCCAAATTAGGATAATCATAAAATCAAAGTACTGAAAGGGCATTAATTTTAATTAACTAGTGTAACCAAGTCCCCGAACCTATAATCTCTTGTTCGTAGAAGTAATTTAGTCCTCTCGCTAATTTACTTAGGTATCTAATTAACCTACCTAAAATAATTAGTGGCAACTCCAAATTTAAAATCATTTGAATAAAAAATAAAGTTGCGATTTAGTATGGCTTGGGAGGATCTGTATTAGGTTAATTAATTTAATCAACCTGATAATCCGTTAATCTGGAAATTTTTCCCACTAAAAGAAAAAATTTTAGGGTCACGACACTAGTCTCTAGAAAATCCTGAGTATTCAAAGGACAAAGTGTCTATCAAAAGCAAGGCCTATACCCATTCAAATCCTTGATAACTTGTAAAATATTTTTGGACTTTGAATGTACATTTTTATGTTAATTTGTAAATTCCATGAAACATGTTTGTACGTTGTTTTTTTTTCTTGTGAACACCTAGTGGGGACTAATTGTGAAAAAGATTCCTAAAGAAGTTAGTTTGTAAAGTGCAATTCCTAGCAAAAGACTACCATCCCTCAACAATGATGGTATCCTTTGAAGACAATTTCAGAAGACCAAGGTCGATGATAAATCGGTAATAATCACCAACATCAAGCCCCTTCTCATATATTTTCAAGCCAAAACGAGCCTTTTCGTTTCTTAATCCCTTATCCTAACTTACATTACAGCCCTTCAAAGTCTTTTCTGATTATGGCATTTCAGTTAATGTAGAGTTAAATGATTTTAAGCATCACTCGAAAAGGTACGAGTAATATTATTTCTCTCTCATTTTTTTAGGGTTCTTGACTTGTAAATCTAGAGCAAATGATGCAGATTTTCTTTCAAAAAACTTAAATCGACTAAGAGTCCCTTTGAAAAACTTTGACCTGGCCTATATTATGATCCTGATTATGATCTCTAGATCAGTATGGTTGTATCAATTGTGAGATTACTAAGACACTTGCTGAATGTGATGATGATGAGGTATTGAATTTCATCTAATCCTATAACTAGCATAAACAGCTTTCTTGAGAGTGAGTGAGAACCCTTTTGGACTGAAGTTTCCATTTGAAGCATATTCGAGGATTTACATTAATTTGAATGCATTAACCTCCCCATACAGAATTAGTAATGCAAATTTGACAGAATAGTTATGTCTAAACCCATTGGATTGGTGAATTTCAGTATGTACTGTCATATATGTTCTTGGTTGGCTATGAATGCGTACATATGTTGTCTCTAATCATGTTTAAAAGGTAACATTTCCTCAAAGACCCAAAAGTGCTCATCAATTAAGTTGCTTTGTGAAGCCTCAACATTCATCCAAACACCATTATATCTTCTTTATATAGGAAATAGACCAGGTGTGCTTTCATGGCCTGGAGTCTACTTTTTCAACCTAGTATGCTTTCGTAGCTCGAAGTCACTTCAATTGACTTGGCATGTTTCAGTAGCTTGGAGTCCTAATTCATTCGACCCAGCGTGCTTTCGTAGCTTGGAGTCCCTTTATTAGCTTGGCATGTTTCTATACCCCAGAATCCCTTGATTGACATGGCATGCTTTCGTGGTTTGGAGTTAACCCAGTCAATGCACCCATGTGCATTGGTCCAAATATTTCAATTAAGCTTAGAATATTCCGCCGTTGCCTCAAATCCAATGCAATATGTAATGCATAAATATAGAAATTAAACTATCCTATTTGTGAACTTTATGAAAAATGATTTTTTTCCTCAGAGATTAAGGTTGATCTCTAATTTTTATACGCAATTTATGATAAAAAAAATAAAGGACCAAATTTTAGGTGGCAACAATAATATTAAATTAAAAATAAATGCCAGTAATTAGTTGGCCGAAATTTCTTGATGTTCGCATTTAAGTGATCATTTTTCTCCAATTTCACACTTAAGTGATCTAAAAAAATGTTGATATTAAAGTGAGTGTCGTACACAAATATTGACACTTTAGATGTTCTCTTGTCTTAAAAAAAGGTTTTGGATTAAATTGACATAATCGCAATAGATTTAGAATCTTTTTAGCAATTTTCTCTATCTAAACCTAACACTCCTCTATGACTCCCTCTCCATTCTCTTTAACCTTCATTCGATCACGCACTTACTCACTCTATACTCAAAAAAATTGTCAAAAATTCTTAAATCTATTGCAATTGAGACAATTTAGTCATAATTTTTTTGGGCGATTCAATCATAAACATTTTACATTTGCACCAATTAAATTCATAAGCTCAATTTTCATTGGAAATCATAGACATAGACACTGTCCGTAACACATAGGCACAATTAACGATAACATGGACTTTTTAAAATAATTTCGAATAATTTTTTTGATTTTTTCTTTTCTTTACATTTTTGTTTTCCCCAGGTGTAATTGCATGCCATCGCTTGTGCTTACAACTGGAGACGGCATTGTAGCCCTCGTTGGGTCTAGGATGAGGGCCACGATGGCCTCATTCACCCAGATATGGCTAGGCTATCATGGCCCTCATCTAGACCTGTTGAAGGCCTCGATGCCCTTGCCCAGGGCTTATAAGGGCCATAGCTCCCTTGCCTGGCGCTAACTATAAAGAAATAAAAAAATATTAAAAAAATTATAGAAAATTCAAAATATACTAAAAATATTATTTAAAAACGTCAATGTTAGCGTTAATCGTGCTATGTAGGACCGCCGAATTCCACATCACCTCCGCTCCAATTAACACAATTACAGTAGGTTTAGGACTTTCGTGGAAATTATCCCTTTCGCACTTCCACCTTAATTTGAATATGAGCTTTCCTAAACTTGGTCAAATATGGAATTATTTTAAGAATATAGGACAGGTCGACTATCTATCACTAGATTTGAATTGCATAGAAAAAAGTCAAAAAATGGTTAAATAGATCTATTTGAATTGGACTATTTTCGATCTAAATCCATCCCCATCTACCCGCTTGACAAGTCCAGCACTATGTATAATTTTTGAACATTTTTCTTGGTAGCCCTAGCATGGTTTGTGCCATGCTGGAAATATCTTGGGCCGACATGTTGTGTCATGGGCCAATCTTGAATGAAGCATTGGCTGCGGTGCATATGTGTGTATGTTCATATGTAAAGTAGAAAAGCACCATATTCCCTTTTCTACATCATGACGTGGATGAGCATGCATTTCCGTGTTAGTTTCATATCATAGAGAAATAGTGGAGTCCATGGGCAAAGCAGCACACACAAATTAGAAGATAAGAGAAATGTTTCTCTAACTCACATAGATCAAAAGATAATGGAAATTTTTTTCTGACAATCTCAACCATTGATCCACACACTATCATCATGCTTATTTTGCATAAAGTACTCATTAATTAGGAGATCACATGGTTAAAAATAATAATAGTACTGTTAAACTGTCAAGTGAGAAGCTTCCAAAAGATAATATGAAGATGGGAATGTTGGGTTTCATATGGGAAATTTTGAAACTTTTTCATCAAAACAAAGTAAGCGCAGTGGAATAAAACATAACATGTATGAGAATCTTCCTTAGGGATCATTTGTGCATTTAAATAAAAAACTAAAACATGCACCAAGAAGGTTTGAGGCTTACCTCAAGGAGTGAAGCTAGAGCTAACTTGATTATATTCTTGAGCTCCACAAATGTCGAGTCTCTAGATCTGACACACCACCAATTACATGGCGATCAAAGATAAAGCTTGCAAATGATCGTTCATTAGTCAGGCTAGCGACCCTTGAGACGCAATAAACCAAGCTCGACCTTTGATCATGAACTGTTCACGACCCTCAAGTGTTTCGTGCGAAAACAATTCTCACATGTGCAAAAAGAAAAAACACATGCAGACACACGCAAACGAGCAGAAAAACAAGAAGAAAAAGACTCTGTTTTCCCTTAGCCCTAACCCCTAACAGGGGTTGGGGCACCCCTTAAATCGCCCTATTTTGGGAGATTTTGGGTGTTGGTACTGTTAGCCAAAGCTGGCTGATGGTTTCCTAGCTCTACCGCGTTGTCCCACTACCCGTCTTGCGTATCTTTCCCTTCTATTGTGTAAAGTCCTTGGATAATCAACCTTGTGCTTTAACTTTTTCTTGGATAAGAAATCTTATCTCTTATCTTTTAGATAATGATCCTTATCATCTCATTACTCATGCAAATATTACATCAGTATGACATCATATTGAGGTCGCACCTGTAACGCATGCTTATTCGTTAATGATTTAGAAATTAAAATCAAATCTTATTTGATCTAATTTTTATTTACTATCTCTATAGTCGTGACTACAAACATCTTTGTAATTTCGTCATCTATTTCAATGTCGTTACGCATTAGTTATAGTGTGTGGCATCCCTAGTTTCACCACTAAGTTAGTAGTAGGACGTATGCTAACAATTAGTATCACCAAGAGGATTGACTGTCCCTAATCAATCTCTAGGTCCCACAAGCAATGAGTGATACTAGCAAAATATCATGGCTACCCAGATAGTGTGAATGTTACAAGAACATAATGAACCGATTAGCTTTGGCTACAATGCAATTCGATCCTGCTGGCTATAATATAATTTGATCCTGCTGTCTTACTATGTCCCAATCAAACAAAGGCCACATATTATAATTAAGTCACTATTTCGATCATATACATCAATCTATCTAACGTGCATTAACATGAAACATTCTCATTAACCCCGACCGAGGATTTTTCATGCATCTTCATGATTACATAGCATATGACATCAACTTTGTACTTAAATAAGAAGAAAAATTCCACTGTTGCACACGCCTATAACTTCGTAGTTAAATTAAGGATATCCATGCACTGTGCTAGATCATAGCATTGAAATGAAGGCTTGAGGAACGTGCATGCTTGAACTCATTTTTAGTTCTATTAGACATGATAAGCTATGAGCTTGATGAGAGGCAACCTAAGATGGGATACCAGAGATTGGAGTCATGATAGGTAGGCTTGATATCATGATATAGCAAGACAAGTGGACACATTTTCGATGATAAGAGACGAACCACCTAAGGAAGCGAGATGGATGTTTTAGACAAGTGGACACACTCTCGATGATAAGAGACAAACCACCTAAGGAAACGAGATGGATGTTTTACTCCTAAGTGACGCCATATGGATTAATGGTCATGGAAATTGAGTTTAGAGTATCCGTGGTGTATTTGAGAGGATATAAAATGACGTGGTAGCCAGATAAATCCATGAGTATTAGGATCGGTGATGACCGATGACAAATGTCGAAGGTTAAGACTGTGGGATGTGAAGACTCCTAGGAAATGGATACCCGAGTAACGTGGTAAAGAGTAGGGAAAATAATATGGTTTAAAATGAAGGAGGACATGTTGGGAGCATGTATAATAGATTTTTAAGGAGGATAGGAAAGACAGTTCCATCTAGAGGAGTTACGTATATTAACAGCTACCAGTAGAGCATCAGAATGACAAACGTTCGAAACATTGAATGGCGGGGCTAACAGAATTTCCATACGCTCGGATAAGGTTGATGAAAGGAGTATAGCAGACTTAGAGTTGGCTCAATAGTTGGTTCAAGCAATCAAGGTAATCTGAGAAAGATTAAGGACTGCTCAAAATCGCCAAGAGAGTTATGTGGATGGGTGGCGCGAGCCTTCGGAATTTCAAGTAGGAAGTTATGTTTTCCCTTGAGGTATCATTAATGCAAGACTCGTCTCGGTTTATAAAGAAGTGGAGGTTAACTCCAAAATTCATGACGTTTTTCTTATGTTTATGGTTGAGGAAATATGGGCCATGCCCTTTGCATATACTCGATCGTGAAGTTATTGAAGTGGATAGCAAAGTCTCATACGTGGAATGTCATGCCCCGATCCAGGCGAGTCACGTAACACCCTTATTAACCTGCATGATCGGTTGGCCAAACACAATGAGGCCCAGGACTTGCGTCATTAACCAAATGATCTCAGATAACTTACAACAACGAAAACGAAACTCCCCATATAGACATGCAGAGAAAAGGGATAGAAGAAAGAGAGACGATCAATAACTTCAAACTCTTATTTCACATCTTATATTTATAAACAGAGAATAGAGATCAGTTACAGCTCAAAATTTTCTATTCTCTTCTTCCTTACAAACCTTTAAGCCACAGTCAGGATGACGATTACTTACAATTCAAAATCTCCGCCCCCTCCTGACATCCTATTGCTCGACCTTTAACAAAAAGGAACGAGGTCGGCAACATCCTCTAGTTATACTCTGCTCACGCCTATTTACGTTGTTATCTACAATAGCCTACTTTCTCTCACGCTCACTTGTCATCGCTAGTACCTCTATCTATGGTTTTGCTCCACTCAAGCTGTGGGCTCCTCTAGGTCAGACTCCCTAGTGGTGAAGTCGTTGATGAACCTAAGGAGGATGACAGAGTTATTGGTGTGGACCCGATGGAAAGCAATCCTCCGATGCCTGTAGGGTCCAATCCCAACGAGCTCCCATCTTTCAAGCTGGATGAGTCTAATGATGTTTAGATCCCCTGGTCATGCATTACCTTTTTTAGGGTAGGTCAAGGCCCTGAAAATATCTTTTTGGGCAGTACCTAAACGTTTGATGTTTAATGTAACGTTATTTCGATATGTTGAGTTGACTCTCTCTCTCTTCTCCATCCCATCTTCGTGCTTATATGGGTGTGATTTGCTTCTGCTAGTGTTTTACCTAAAATCGTCGATCGTGCCTACAACGAATCCTAGGTTGTCGCGTTATTCTTGTTGGTCAATCGATGAGGAGGCAGGATGTTGTATGTCTGCTGGGTTCGGGGCGCGACATCCAATGAAGTGACCTTTGTTCAGACCTTGTCTCTAACTTATCTATCTTCAGCTTCTTAACGTAAGCTGGATAGCCCTAAATCTTAACATGATTAAAACTTGGTCTCTTACCATGCCATATCTCTTAGGGTGTAGTAGCATTAAATTGGACAGCGCTCTATTAAGTATATACATAGCGATTTCAAGGGCACATCGCCAAAGGGATACAAATAAATCAGTGTAACTCATCATGGATCGCACCATATTTAATAGGGTACGATTTCTCTTTTCTAAGATATCGTTATGCTCTGGAATAATAGGAGGTGCCCTTGCTATAGAATATCATTTTTCTTTAAAGAATTCAAGAATTCGATACTAAGATATTCACCATCTCGATCATTGAAATGCCTTAATACTCTTTCATATTTGCTTTTCTACTTCATATCCAAATTCCCTGAACTTTATAGAGGTTTCAGGTTTATATTTCATCAAGTATAAATAACCATATTATGAGTAGTCATTGGTAAAGAAATGAAGTAGGAATAGCCGCCTCTAGTAATCTTATTAATTGATTCACATAAATCTAGATGTATCAATCCAAGTAAGTCGGTAGCTGGTTCACTGTGTCCTATGAAGGGCATTTTATTCATTTTCCGTTGAAGACATATCTTGCAAGTTGAGTATAGTTCAAAATCGGATGAATTAATATACCCGTCTTTACTCATCTTATTGATTCTGCCTTCTCCAATATGACCTAATTTGAGATGCTAGAGATATTTTGGATTTGGACTATCTCTAGAGAATTTACTAATGGAATTTACATCGAAACTTTTCTACTCATTGAGATTGGTAATCATATTACCAGACAGCACTAATCAAATTAGTCTCAATAGGCATAAACATCATACCTTCATAAGATCAGTCCTTCGATTTGACTTTCAAGCAAGCCAACATGGTACTTTTTATAGTTCCTCTTCTAATACCCTATTTGACGGTAGTGATGACATCTGCCCTTTTCAATTATTGGCTTTTGCTACACAACATCCCTTTTAGGCTTCTCTTTACTTTTCTTCCAAGCAGTCTTACTCCTCGAAGAAGAAGCTCCAATTATAGCTATTATGTTCGACCTTGAGTTATGCATTTCCTTCTCATAAATTACAAGCATACTATGCAACTCGGTTAGTGTTTTTTTTTTCCATATTATGCATGTGAAAGTTCTAAATAAATCTAGAGAAGGAATTAGGTAGAGTTTGGAGGATCAAATCCATGGCTAACTCATTATCCATAATGATATCCAATCTCGCCAACTCTTCAATGTACCATCTCATCTTGTGAATATGATCATTCACAGACGAACCCTCAACCATCTTCATACAGTATAGTGCTTTAGATATCTCATATTTTGAGGTGCAATTATTCTCATCAAAAAATTTCTTTAGATGCAGAATAATCGACCTAGCACTATTCATATTTTCATACTCTTTCTAGAGCTCATTGTTTATAGAAGCAAGCATATATGATCTAACTTTTAAGTCATCCTCCTTTCACTTCTAATAAGTGTCACATTCCTCTTGGGTTGCACCCTCAAGGAATGAAGGTGGCATTTTTTCATCCAACACATATTCAAACTTCTCTCAATTGAGAGAATTCTCGAATTCCTCATCCAATCATTGAAATTAGGGTCAATCAATCAGTTCTCATCAAGAATAGAGGCTATCAAGTTTGTGTTCATTGATGAGAACTAACTATTTCATTATGGCCTTTGAATGAAATAGATGCTCCCACTAAATTTACCGAAATTTACACTCCTCAAATAAGGGATGGTAATCCTTGTTGGGCACGATTAATAGTAGGGATTAGAGTATCACCAATTCATGGTCTACCTCACCTAACAGTTATTGACATTCCGTGAACTTGATGAGTGGTTCACATAACCAACGCATCATTTGCGAGCCCTAAACATGACTTCAGCCTCTAGACCATGAAATTCTCACTTGATAGCTATTGACCTCATGATCATAGTTAAGGTAGACCTATCATCTCCTGCAAGTATCGAGATCGTAAACAACTCCATCATCTAACAGTTATTGGAAATCATCTGGTCTCAACCCCACAACATCCAATATTTTAATGGAGTGATCTAATATTATAATCAACAATTGACTCTTGTATCCATAGCGATTCAATCAATCGTTATAATGAAGGACAAGACTACGACGATGGAAGGCCACGAGTCTAAATCCGTCATAACTTAATATTAAAATAAGGATATTTTTGCCCATGAAATGGTCTCACCTTTTCATGTTAACATTCTGCATGTTTCCCTTGCTAGGTCTTATCTATCGATTTCACTATTCAAATTCTATTAGTCCTACCAACAACTAGTAAATATTCATCAATCCAATAATAATCATATCCTCCATCGTAGACATATAGATATCTTATTCAGTCATCTATTCTAACAAGATAAGTATAAGTCGAAATAACGAGACCATTATTGGAATTGCAAAGAATAGTCCAAAAACTCATCAAAATGACTCCAGAATGCGAAAATTCACCTTTAGTCATAGCAAAGTGGTGACTTTTGATCAGTGGCTCATTTCTATGCACTTAATCAAATTTCAACCTATTTCGAGTCAAAATAGATTTTCGATTCATGATTAAAATAGTCTGATTCTTACCAAGTTGATCTCTATGAACTTCGATAGATCTTTCAAAAGTAAAATTGATTTTCTTACATGTGAAATGGTCTATTGCAAGAACCATAATAAACTAGATCAATCAAATGCATGAATATGCCTAAGGATAGCTCTAATACCACTTGTTAGGTTTCGTACAGAGAAATTTTGAAACTTTTTCATCACAACCGAGCAAGCACGGCAGAATAAAACATAACCCATATGTGGATTTTCCTTAGGGATCATTCATGCATTTCAATCGAAAATTAAAAACATTCACTAAGAAGGTTTGAGTCTTACCTCAAGGAGTGGAGCTCGAGCCAATTTGATTCATTATGTTCTTGAGCTCCACCAATGTCCAGCCTTTAGATCCGACACACCATCAATTGCGCAATGATGAAAGATCAAGCTTGCGAATGATCACTCCTTGGTTGTGCTAACGACCCTTGAGACGCGATGAACCAAGCTCGGTCTTTGATCATGAACCACTCTTAACCGTCAAGTTTGTTCGAGAGCAATTCTCGCATGTGCACGACAAAAAAACACACAAAGACACGCGAATGGGCGAAAAAATAAGAAGAAAAAGGCATTATTATCCCTTAGTCCCAACCCCTATTTAGGGGTTGGGAAACCCCTTAAGCCGCCTTATTTAGGGTAGTTTTGGGTGGTGGCCGCCCAATTGCGCTGTGTTGTCCTGCTGCCTATCTCGCATGTCTTTCCCTTTTCTTATCTTGTGCAAAGTCCTTAGATAATCAACCTTATCCTTTGGCTTTTTATTGGATAAAAAATCTTATCTCTTATCCTTTAGATGATGATCCTTATCTCATGATTCATGCAAATGTTACATCAGTATGACATCATGTTGAGGTCGTACATACATTACTTCGTTTGTGATTTAGTAATTAGAATCAAATTCTAGTTGATCTAATTTTGATTGACCATCTCTATAGTTATGATTGCAAAAATATTTGCAATTCTGTCTTTCATTTCTGTACCGACATGCATTGATTATGATGTGTGACATCTTTAGATTCACCACTAAACAATTAGTATCATCAAAAGGATTGACTATCCCTAATTAATTTCTAGGTCCTACAAATTATAAGTGACATCTAGTAATATATCATGGCTACCTAGACAATGTGAATGTTGCAATAATATAATGAACCTGTTAGTTTTAGCTAAAGTTCAATTTGTTCCTTCTGTCTTACTATGTCCCGATCAAATAAAGGCCATAGCTTATAGTCAAACCACTAATTCGATCATATGCATCAATCTATTTGATGTGCATTAACATGAGATATTCTCGTCAACCCTGGGCAATGATTTTCCATGCACCGTCATGATTAAATAGCATGTGACATCAACCTCGTACTTAAATAAGGAGATATATCCCACTGTTACGCACGCCTATGACTTTGCATGCAAATGAACCATGACTATCAAGCATAGAATTGGATCAATGACCCACTAATATGTATGCTTGTGAACTATAGCCACTCCACAGACAAGTCAGCATCGTGCCTCAAGTTCAAAGATCTTTACACCGGACCAAAGCATATATAATTAAATGTTGACCTTGCGCGAAGTTTTCATGCTTGCTAATCGTTCAATGTGTATTACGTTCAATGAACTTGTCCAATAAGAGACTTGCGTTCTAACTTGGACATCTAGGGTGCGTATGGTAACGTTTCTGTTCCCGGAACAACTTTTGGAACAGAAACACTTTTTTATGTTTCGGTTCCCGACAACGATTTGGGAGAACAGAAACGTGTTTGATAACTGCATAAAGTTTCTGTTCTCGGAACAGAAAAGGAACAGAAATGTGTTTGGTAACTGCATAAAGTTTTGTACTCGGAACAATAAAAAAAGAACAAAAACGCATTTATTAATTGCAAAAAAAAATTATATTCCTATTTTTTCATTTAATTCTATTCCTAATTTTTTCAATATGGATGAGATCAATAATTAAAAAAAATAAAAGAGAAGATAAATTAGAATTGAGCAATGAGAACATGAAATATGTTTTCCATAGATATGAAAAATTACAATTATGAGTCAAACATAAATGATTCCAAGTAGATAAACATATAATTACATAATTGAATACAAATACTGTTTGATAAACTGTAATTGAAAAGTACATTTGAATACAACTTTGACGTAAACGCCGTCTAATAAAAAATACCCTTTGTAAATGATTCAATTTCTCAATTAATTTTTATTATTTAGAATATTTTTTGATTTTTAATTTTTTGATTTTAATTATTTATTTTTTTTGGAAAAAATATGTTTTTTATTTTTTCGAAAAAATTATTTTTTATTTTTATTATTTTTTTTCGAAAAATTTATTTATATTTTTATATTTTTATTTTTAATTAATTAATTAATTTTTATTATTTTATTTTTATTATTTCAAAAAATTATTTTTTTATTTTTAATCATTTTATTTTAAATTAATTTTTTCGTTATTTATTTTAATTATTTCGTTTTTTAATCTTTTTTATTTTTTATTTTTCAAAAAATTATTTTTATTCTTTAATTATTTCGATTTTTATACTATATTTTTATTATTTTGAAAATTTTATTATTTTATTTTTAATCATTTTATTTTAAATTAATTTATTTGATTTTTTTTTTTGGTATTTCGATTTTTAATCTTTCTTATTTTTTATTTTTCGAAAAAATTATTTTTATTTTAATTATTTTATTCTTTAATTATTTTTATTTTTAATTATTTTCAAGAAAGTGTTTCCAATTATTTTCAAAAAAATGTTCCAAATGTATTCCTAAAAAGTGTTCCGAGAACATAGAAGCAAGTTTTTTTTGTTTCTCATTTCTACTCCGAAAGTGTTTTTGTTTCTCAAAAGTGTTCTCAGAATACTTTTGGATCACTTTTTTACCATACGCGTTTCTGTTCCCAAAGTGTTCCGAGAACACTTTGAGAACAGAAATACTTTTTCTGGAGCGTTACCATACGCACCCCTAGTGTCCAATGACTTGTAATGCGTCATCTTCTTGAGCATCCAATACTCAATAGCGAAGTTTAGAACGTACCAGTTTTAACAGGATTATTAACATTCACTCAATAATCCATTGATGAGGAATAGTTTAAAGATTGTATTTAACTGAAATATGTGGTACACATTCTTGACATCTGGAGGATAGGTTTTGCCACAACTGATTTTATAGACTTCATTCATTAAGAAAAGGATGAATGAACATGTCTTGCCATTAATAAGATTAAAAATACAATAAAATGTCCAATACAAACATCGCATGGTTGCTTTAGGACATATATCTTAACGGGACATTGATTATATGAGTAGATATAGTACAGATTAAAACTTCTAGGTTTACAGTTACCTTTATGAGTGTATGGGTGATTGCATCTCTATTCATAACCACGTGGGCGGCTCTGTCTCATTACATATATTGAGCTTCTAGGTTTACGGATTTAATTTGAGTAACATGTTGGAAGTCATCTTCGTCGGCCGCCGGAGCCACTCTCCCTCTGACAGTTGAAGTAGAGAGCGGCCACCGGAGATCCCAGGTTGTAGAGCTCCGCGAAGTCCCTGGTGCTGAAGTTCTGGCGCCACCCGGGGGCATACACGGTTTGCCGCCCCAGTTGCTTGAACAGCACGAACACGAACCGGTGAATCCCCATCGACGGCCGCGGACTTTCGTAGCACACAATCTCCTGCCCTGCACGGCCCGAATTACATCAGCACCCCTTTCTCTAGTTGGGTTTTTTCCTCCACACGGATTGCAACACGTAGGACAGACAGTCACTTCCAGATTATGAAATCCAGATAAAAACGAGTAGTCGGTGCAATTTTCATACTCACCAAAGCTCGCTTCTGTCGTAGCTGGAATATCAGTCACCAACCTATGAGAGGCGATCCAGAAGAGATGAGTCAGGACTATATATACAAGACGAAAGATGCCGGTATATCTGTAAGGGCAAGAATAAGCGAGAAAGGAATCAAAAGGAGGGACCAAAGGAATCATGCGTAAGTTTCTTTCCTTCCATGCAGAATATTCATGATGTTGAGTGCTACTACCCGAGATATTTAGGCGCATATACACGTGTCTAGCCTAATATTGGACAGATGATTAGACCCGGGAATTCTTTTTTTTTTTTTTTCATTCTCGCATTATCAGATCGCTACGCTAAGAGCTCAAGCTCACAAAAGATGAGGAACAGAGGTAAAAGGTGAATGAACTCTCGGGTTCTTTGGTAGATCTCTCTTTCTCGCTCTACTGGATGAAGTCTCTCGCTTGATATAGTTACCTTATATGCAGCAGAAATTTGTGTGTCAAAGAGAGAGAGAGAGAGAGAGAGAGAGAGAGAGAGATTTTATCACCAGTGCAAATATTCTCTGAGATTAGGATCACTAGGGCTGGGTGCATCAGGGTCTACCATGACCTGCAACACAACCCGAAGACCAACGCATGAGATCAGAAGGGTTAAATCCATACTCAAACAGAACAGGTGATGAGCGCCGAGAGTCGCCGACCCACCAGGGTGTAGAAGGTCCGGAGATCGTCTCCCCCGATCACGATGCGAGGCTGGTTGACGACCTGTGAGGGCTTGAGCTCGCAGCTGTTGTTGACCTCCCGGTTGTTGTTGTAGATGACACGGAGAGAGATGGACCTGGTGAATGCATCCAACACATCCCCTATCACTCTCCCCACAACCAATGGATCTCTATCCCTGTCCCTCGGCATCTCTCTCCCTCTCCCTCTCTCTGATCTATATATCGACACACGGAACAACAGCTCGTGATCTGTTTCGGGGATGGTGAAGTATTCGCACGACAGACTCTGTCTCTCTATCTCTGTAATACATAATGAAACTAAGATGCACTTCCCAAGTGTATATATAGTCACTATGGGGTGGTACCTTTCCCCTTTATCCCAACAGGTACCATCACCAACATCTGGTGTTATTTTCAGTCTGAAAGCTGTTGCTGGCAAAAGTTTGAGGGGACCTATACGGCAGTCCCTCGCTAATATTCCCCAGAAAAGATGACGATCACGACGAGGATGAGTAAGAGAAGGAGGAGTATAACCTTTGAACACAAACACCGTCCAGGGATCATCAAAAGAGCATCCCGTTGTTCTGCGCTAGTGCCCGAATCTTTGCCCTTTCGGCTGTCAAGAAGAAAAAGAATGACATCCGAAGGCAGGTTTGTGAGCTGAGCATTTTCATAAGTACCTGGTACAACCAAAGGGCACGACAGGCTTGTGGAAAAATTTGTCAATTGGAATTGTACTGCGCTCTCTTCAAGTGTGCTTTTCTCCCCCTTCTTCCGTACCATGGCAAGTCTTTGCGAAAAAATCCACATGAGAAGAAGCGAAAAGAAGGCGTTAAAGATAGAGAACCTCCTGACCAAATCCTAGATACTCGAACATCCTTTTTCAAATCCCCTCTCATTTCGAATCAAGTTATAGACACATGACACGTCCCGTTGCCCACATCAGTCCAGTCACCCCAACCTTTAAGTAAATTCTCGTGAGGCATTCAGGTTCATCGCCTATGTACCTATGCTTGGTGTATCATGTCGGGTTAGGGTTTCCGACAACAGTCGGTGTGGGCGAGGACGATTCACGGAGCTCATCGAATCCCTGTTTTTGTGCCCACGGGGCGGCTTAATTAGGCATAATTAGGCGACGATCCCCGCTTTACCGCCTCTGTAGCCATGGGTCGCACAGCCACTCCCTCCAAAAGCAAAGCAAGGGAAAAAGTGGGGTTGCTTCTTTGCGCCAGAAAGAAGCTCTTCTTTTTCATATATGCCTCATGAAATTGACGTCGTTCTCCTATACAGTAGTTTTTTTTTCTTCTGCTTTCGTTTCTTTCCTTTTCCCAAGTGGACCGGCATTCCTGGGTTGGATGCATCCAGTCCCCACAAAAGGCCATGAAAAAGATGATGGACTTCTCCTCTGCCCCCTATCTCGGCCGATGTATTTTCGACCGGGCGTAAAGTATTTGGGGGCGTGAACCATGCGTCGTCGACGCGTGGAGGATCGGAGGAAGCAAGCTAAACGGCTCATATTCCTTTTCGTGTTCGAAGATCGAACGAAGACAAAAAGGGCCGCCAAGGAGATCTTTTCATGTCTAATTTTACGACTGGCATAGATTCCATGCAGTGGGTGGGGGCTTGTGTCGGTAGTAACCTTATGTCCTCGCGTATTACGTGACCACAAGACCTCCTCGTCCCACATCGCACCGATATATAATTAAAAATATATTTTGAGTTTGAACTCCAAAAAAAAATTTCCTAATTCAACTAAGTTTCCTACGTTAAATATATTTTCACATGGATAGTTTCCCAATTGGAGAAGGTTTCCAATGTTTGTTGTGAAGATTATCAAAATTAAGTTTTTAGTTGTGAATCACATCCCTAATATTTGAAACTAGGTAAATATTGTGAGCAATATTTGTAAATTCTTTCGTGAGATTGTGATATTATTTTGTGAGAAATTGTGAGACTAAATGTCTCGTGAGTTATTAGGTGTAATTGAAAGCTGGGAAGTATTGAGAGTGCATGAGTAACTTAGTGTGGATGTAATATATGTTATATCACTTGATTTATAATAGAATTCATTACTACTCTCTTTATGGGTGTACGTAAATGTGGTGTCTTATTTTTTTTTTCTTATCTGCCTATTGTATTGTTCGATAACTTATTTCATGCAACAATTAGCATCAATGTTAGGCTTGGCAAAGTTGCATGAGGAAAAATGGGAATCGACAGAGAATTTTGGTTTCTCGAAGATGGGGGTTGAGGATTATTCCTATGAAAAAAAAAAACTGCACTTACCCCTGTCTGGGAAGAAGCTAGAGACGATGAAGTAAGCTGACTAGGAATTTTTGGATAGATAATTGTTAGGTGCTATTCAGATGATGTTGATTTATAACATCGCGTTTAATATCATGAAAGAAAAGACTACTGTGGATTTGATGAAATTCCTATTGGATATGCATGAGAAGTCCTCTATGATCAATAAAGTTTATTTAATGTGACACTTGTTTAATTTAAAGATGGGTCAAGATGGGTTGTTGTTAATCATATCAATGAATTCAATATGATTATCAGCCAATTCAGTTTAGTTGAGATTGATTTTCAAGATTTTGTGTATGTTTTTATTCTATTATCCTTATTGTGTGGAAATTGCAACACTACTGTTGCTGCTGCTAGTAATTTCTCTAGGTCACAAGTTAGAGGTTTGATGAGATTCTAGATTTGATTCTAAGTGAGGACATCTATGTTGACACCTGATTTTTAATCATCTTTTCTCTTTTAAAAATTTTCAGTATTTTTCGGCATTTTTATTTTTTTCAAAAATCCATAAAAATTCATAAAATTAAAAAATTAACTTTGGGGACCTTGGCCAAGCCTAGAGAACTAATTTTGACCAAAAAAATAATTTTTCATATTTTCAGTATTTTTTAGTATTTTTATTTTCGAAAATTCATGAAAAATAAAGAAAAAAATGAGAAAATTGCCAAATCAACTTTGGAAGCCTTGGCCAAGCCTAGGCAACCATTTTTGAACAAAAAATAAATTTTCATATTATATATTTAATTTTTTTAAAAAAAATACAAAAATACTTGAAAATTTTGGAAAAATAACATTTGAGGCCAAAAAAATACACAAAGATAGTTAATATTTTTATTTTAAGTCTATTTTCATATTGGCCATCGCAAATTCAGAAAAATCCAATTCGAGTCACGTGTTCCTTCACGAGTATAATCTTGAATCGGGCCTAAACAAATTTAATTTGAGTCAACTTATTTTCAATTTTCACTTTTTATGAGTTGTGACATTGTCTTCTAATATTTTAAATTTTCATCTTGGCTCAATTATACCCAGAATGACTCAATTTTGTAAAAGTGCTTTAATTAAATTCTGCATTATTTTCAGCGGTAAGAAATGAGCTTAAATTTGACATGTGGTAAATTTTGGTGTGTCAAAAATTGTGAGGAGATTTGGACTTAAAGAAATATATTTTTTCATGGACTGAATTGTAAATACTTAAAATTCAAGGATTAGAGTGCAAATACCTAACTCTTGAAGGATTATTTTACAAATAACAAAAAGAAGAATTAGTGGATAAATTAGAATAGAGAAGGGAAGATGGAGAAGAGGAGATGAAGAAGAGAAGTTGGAGAAGAATAGATGGAGAAAATAAGATAAGAATAGAGAAGGGAAGATGGAGATGAAGAAGAGTTAGTAGAGAAATTAGAATGGAAGATAAGAATAGAGAAGGGAAGATGGAGATGAAGAAGAGTTAGTGGAGAAATTAGAATGGGAGATAAATATGGAGAATGGAAGATGAAGATGAAGAAGAGTTAGTGAAGAGATTAAAATGTGAGATAGAGATAGAGAATGGAAGATGAAAATGAAGAAGAGTTAGTGGAGAAATTAGAATGGGAGATAGAGTTAGTGGAAAAATTAGAATGGGAGATAGATGAGTAGATTATAAAAGGAGGATGAAGTGAGCTTGAGAGGGGATTCTTGGGAGAGAAAATTTGAAGTGTTTGGGAGAATTTTTTGGAGAGAAAATTTTGGATGTTTGAGAGAGTTTTGGGAGATTGAAGAAAAATTTAAGAAAAAGAAAATACCAAAAGAGAGAGAATTTTGAAGATGATGGGAGTTTAAAGCTAGGGGTTATCATCACAAATTCCTTCATCGATCAATATAAATCAAGAGTTCATCCTCGTCAACGAGCAAGCAAATTCGAGCTAAGTGTTTTTATTTATTCATTTATTTATAATTTTACTCGCAAATTAGCACAAATTGTATACACTTTCTCCATCTCTTTTTTCCCCATATTTTATGTCAGGAGAAGGATATCTCTACGTCAACAGCAAAAATCTCGTAGAGATGCAAAAATCGGCCCAGACAAGCTCCTAAGCTGTCCACCGATTTCTCAACTGATCTGTGACTAAAAATCCCTCTTAATTCAAAAGAAACTCTCTATATTGGGAACATAAAGAGCGAAAATCAATTATAGAAATCCCTCCCAAAAAAATGGGAGATAAGTAGTCTTTCCACTCTTCTGGTTTTAGGTGCAGATTAGCACATATTTTGTATACTGACACTTCACTTTATTTTATGTCAGGAAGCCGCAGCTCTATATCAATGGTCAACCCTATGGAAGCACAAAATCGGCTTGGAGGAGTCCTCAAGCGCGAACAAATTTCAAATTGTTGAATCAATTCGTTGTATTTCATTTTAAAGAATTCATACCCCAGAATGGAGAGGACAAAGTCCATCCGCAATTTAAATACCTGCACCATAAATCCCAAAGGGAAGAGCCAAGCCAATGCTTACCCTCCCATTGGAGGTTTTTACTTACAGTAGTTAAATACGTGCAACTTAAATACTTGTACCTTAAATCCCAAAGGGAAGAGCCAAGCCAATACTTAGCCTCCTATTGGAGGTTTTTACTTACAGTAGTTAAATACCTGCAACTTAAATACCTGTACCTTAAATCCCAAAGGGAAGAGCCAAGCCAATGCTTAGCCTCCCATTGGAGGTTTTTACTTACAGTAGTTAAATACCTGCAACTTAAATACCTGTACCTTAAATCTCAAAGGGAAGAGCCAAGCCAATGCTTAGCCTCCCATTGGAGGTTTTTACTTACAGTAGTTAAATACCTGCAACTTAAATACCTGTACCTTAAATCCCAAAGGGAAGAGCCAAGCTAATGCTTAGCCTCCCATTGGAGGTTTTTACTTACAGTAGTTTAAATACTTGCAACTTAAATACCTGTACCTTAAATCCCAAAGGGAAGAGCCAAGTCAATGCTAGGCCTCCCATTGGAGGTGTTTATTCATTGTCATGTACTTCCTATAATTTAATTTTTGAATCATCAGACCTAAAAGATGAGTAGGTTGTAATACTGCACAGAAGTCGTTAACACACTCCCTCTTTCGGCTTCAGGGAATCTTTAACACTTAAAAAAATATAACAAATAAAAATATATATCATCCATGCATCCTATTTAAAAAGTGAAAATACAAAAGAGAATACCCTACTAGAGCCTTAGGAATAAACCAAGCCTGAGTTGCCGAATTAGGATATCCATGAAATTAAGGTACCGAAAGGGCATTAGTTTTAATTAACTAGTGTAACCAAGTCCCCGAGCTCCTAATCTCTGGTTCGCAGGAATAAATTAGTTCTCCCGCTAATTTATTTAGGTTTCTAATCGACCTACCAAGAACGATTAGTGGCGACTCCAAATTTCAAAATCATTTAAACAAAAACCAAAGTTGCGATTCGGTAGGGCTTGGGAGGGTCCGCGTTAGGTTAGTCAAATCTAATTAACCTAATAATCCGTTAACCCCTAGAAATAATAAAAATATTTTCAGAGGGTCGCGACAATCTATAGAAGAGAATTAGGTGAATCTATCTTTGCTGCTTTAGTGGGAGAAAGTAGAGGAAGAGATAATACTTATTTTAACAGAAGTGGTATAAATATGAATGGAGGTAGTCATTCTAGAACTGATGGTGCTATCTATTAGAGTTGTGGCAAAATGGAACATCTTAGAAGGAATTGCCTTAAATTGAAGAATGAGAATGGTAAGGCAACTAGAGTTGAGTATACTGATGATATTGGCATTATAGTCGATAGTAATTCGGATAGTATTGATTATGTTTTGTTTGTCACTGAAACTTCATTGGCTGACAGATGGATTATGGACTATGATTGTTCGTTTCATGTTATACCAAATAGGAACTAGTTTATTACTTATCAATGGATAATAGTAAAATGTAGTTAGGGAATGACGCTAAGTGCGATCTTATAGGTGTTAGTGCTATTGATGTTAGAATTAAAATGCATGATTATACTGTGAGGACATTAATTGGAGTGAGGCACGTCCCATAATTGATAAAGAACATGATTCCTTGAGTGTCATGGATTCAGCTAAGTGTTGGCATTTTTTAAAGTGTGGAGTTCTGAAAATTATTCGAAGTGCCTTAATGATAATTGGAGGAATGAAGCATAATCGTTGTATGAACTTCAAGTTGAGATAATGAAAAATTTTGCCGAGGAGATGTTAGATGCATATGTACGAGAGTATGAATTGTGACATGCATTTGGGACACATTAGCGAAAGACATCTTAAGGTTTTTAGTAAAAGGAATTTACTAAGTGGCTATGTTGTTGATGCATTGAATGTATGCATGTGCTATGATTTAAATTAACGACGAAAAGTGAAATTTAATGCGTTTGTTAGAGAAATCACAGAGATTGCAGAATTAATTCATTTAGATATTTGTAACTTGTCACAGTATCCTACGATGAAAAGTGCTAGATTTATGTCAACAGTTATTTATGACTATCCGAGAAAGATATGGATGTTTGTGTTAAAGCATGAGTTTGATACTATTGTGAGGATCAAGTAATTGAAATGTTTGATTAAAAAGGAGATTGGTAAAACAATCAAGCATGTGCGAACTGAAAATAGCATGAAGTTTTGCTCTGAGCTATTAAACGAATTTTCGTATGAAGGAAGGCATAGTAAAACACTAAACTAGTGCCAATGAATCACAAGACGTTGCCGAATTGATAAGCAAAATATTACTAAAGACAACCCATGAAATACTCTTTAGTGCTAGTATTGCTAGAAGGTTCCTGGCTAATACACTTAGAATGGCTAGCTACTTAAAAAATAGTTACCTATCGACTGCTATTAGATGTTGGACTTTCGAAAAAAGTGTGGTCAGCTAATGTTGCTGATTGGAGTAATCTTAGAATATTTGGCAATCTTGATGGAAGTACAAAAAAGAGCATGCTCTTAGGTTATGCACAAGGTGAGCAGCATCATCGATTGTGGTGCTTGGAATTAGATTCACTTGTTACTAGTAAAAGAATTACGTTTGATGAATCTTCAGTACTTCTGATTAGGAGTGTTCATAGAAGTGCTTATATGAATTTGGATGGTGTTTAGTTTGAGATGGAGTTGCAACCGAAAAATCCTAAGGTATCAATTGCTAGCGAGTAATCAAATATAGACGGTGCTTATAACGAGGTGGAGCCTATAAAATCAATAATTGTTGTAACTGTTGATATTAACTAGGTGAGTATTTGATTTCCTTACAAATATGAATGCAATGATGGTTTTGCTTTATATGTGATAGAGGAGGTTGTGCCGAAAAATTCTTATGGAGTAGTTAAAGGTTCGCATAGAGTTGGTATTCTGATAAGTTCCATGGTTATAGAGAAATTCAAGAGCGACTTGGGTTTAGGCTTAAAAAGATGTCTTTGGCGGTTGAGCTCATTAGGGGCTAGGAGAGAGTAGTAGTAAAGTTCGGATTATTAACAAGCGATTGCGACTTGCTTTAAATGTCGAGTCAATGTGAAGACTATTGAACATATGACTCTAGCTTAAACTTGAAAAGAAAAAGTTTCCTAATTCAAGTAGGTTTTCCTATTTCGAATAGGTTTCCTAGTTGCAGAATATTTCTTATTTGGATCCAATTCTTGCCTGTATAAGTGGATGTTCTTTGTGAAGAATATCAAAGAGAAGCTTCCACTGCTTGTGATTACATTCCTAATGTTTGAAGCCGATCAAATTATGTGAGTAAGATTTATGGATTCCTTTATGAGATTGAATATTATTTCATGAGAAATTGTGAAGCTAAAATTGTGTAAGTTATTGAGAGTAATTGGGGATTGAAAAGTACTGAGAATATTTGAGTGACTTGAGTGCAGTCGTAATCTCCATTTTATTGCTTGACCTATGTTGTAGTTTGTTATCGCTCTCCCTATCGATGTAGGTCACTCAATCGAATTATGTAAATATGATATCCAATTTATATTCTTATTTCGTCTATTTTATTGTTCGATTCCTTGCTTCGTGTAATAGGCATAATAGAAGAACTAGTTTTTTTAAGCGGTGAAATTATCCAAAAAGTCATAAACCTATCGCACTTTTATCAATTCAGACCTAAATATTTTAATTTTGCCAATCGAGTCCCAAGTCCATCCGATCAATTTTAGCCAAAAATGGTTGATGTGAATATTAAATATCCTACGTGACATGGCAAGTGCTGGCGTGGATAATTTTTTAAAATTATTTTGATTTATTTATTTTTTAAAACTTTTAATTATGTCAATTTAGTCCTAAACCTTTTAAAGTTTTGCCAATTTAGCCATATACCTATTATTTAGGTAATTGGGCGAAAGGAAGATAATGACAAATTGTCAAAATATTTATGACACAATTGACAAATCGTTAAAATGTCTAGGACTAAGGGTGTATTTGGTTCGGTATTTTGAAAGCCCATTGGGAAAAATCTTAGATGTTTGGCGGTCATTCCCAAAGGATTTTAGGCCAAAGGCTAACTTGGGAAACCTGAAATTAGATTTTAATAATTTTTTCTTCTAAAACTACCTTAACTAATTCTTTAGTTCTTCGATTTTTCGATTTTGCCCCCTCATCGTTATTGTTCATCTTCTTTGAACAATGGCGGCCAGGGAGCTCGCATGACCATTGAAGCGATAGTCCGCCTAGGTCTTGTGACCCTCGCTAGGGGTCACTCGAGGTCATGGTACTTCAGCTGATGGCACCACATCTAGCTCGCCAACAGCCTGAGCCCTTGGCCAGAGTCAATGAAGGGATTGAGTTTTTTCAAAGGGTTAATACCATGAAAAACCCTAAACTGGTACACCCATGACAAATTTACCCCAAATTATTTTTTTGACCATAAAAAATCCCAAATTGTACACTTGTGACAAATTTACCCCAAACTATTTTTTGGACCACGAAAAATCCCAAACCGGTACACCTATGACAAATTTACCCCAAACTATTTTTTTTTACCATAAAAAATTCCAAACTGGTACATTTATGACAAATTTATCCTAAAATAATTTTTTTACCATGAAAAACCCCAAATTATTACACTTATGACAAATTTACCCTTTATTAAATTAGTTCGGTACCATGAAAAATCTTAAATTAATAAACATATGGTAAACAAATGGTAAAAATCATAAACCGGTATACCTGTGAAGTGCCACATGCCATCCAACTAAGCAATTTAACGTTAAATTTAATGAAAATTAACGGAGAGTAAATTTGTCGAAAATATATCAGTTTAGAGTAAATTTGTCACAAATGTACCAGTTTGGGGCTTTTTGAAGTCAAAAAAATAGTTTGGGGCAAATTTGTCACATGTGTACCAGTTTGGGATTTTTTGTGGTCAAAAAAATAATTTGGGGTAAATTTGTCACAAGCGTACCAGTTTGGGGTTTTTCGTGGTATTAACCCTTTTTCAAATAAAAAATTACAGCCAAAGTCCTTTGCAAATTTTTTTTTGGCCAAATATTACTTAACCCAAGTTTCTTTTCAAATGCCTTTTTTTAACCAAATGCCATTTATAATATCCTAAAGCCCCACCCACCATCTGGTGACCGAGTTGGTTTGCGCTCAGTTCCTTTCACGAGAGGTCCTGAGTTCAAAACTTTTTGGAGCTAGATAACTTAACCGGGGGCCTGTGGTTGTGGGGTTTGCAGGTCCTCCCGATGACTAATCGTGCTTCATCACTGATTTGAGCACAAGCTCGCCGGCCACGCGGACACCTCGGTTATAAAAAAAATATCCTAAAGCCCCTTAGATTAAAGGCCTTTGCATTTTCCCAAGACTCTTTTCCAAAGCCGAATCAAACATAACCTAAATTGGTATAATTAAAAGGTTTAACACTAATTTATTGCCGCACAATAGATTTATGACTTTTTAGACCCCACAACTGACCTATTCAAATACTAAATGCTTGGCAAATCACTTTGCAATAAAATTCTATTGGGCTTAGCCAATGGTAGCCGAAGGACTCCGAAGATGCAATACATGCTAAGAGGTTTCACCATACGATCTCTTTAGTGAGCTATTCAACTTCCCTTCTTGTCTCAATTTTTTGTTGGCAACTCTTTCATCTCATTCCATTACTCATTTCTCCTCTTCACATGTTTTGCAATGCATGTTTTGCGCCTTTTCTTCATTCTATGTATTTGCTCCATGAGATGAAAACTCTTGAAAGTTTTCATTTGGACATAATTACTCAAATAAGTTGTATTGGCTTTTTGCGTTTAAGTTTGGATTTCCTTGAACTTAAACACATAACGAGTTATTTAACTACCTGAATAACTTCATTTTCAAGAAAATCTTCTCATTAACTAATTCTAAATTTCAAAGTCCTCTAAAAGGTGAGTTCTCCACAAATTCTTTAGATGTCGCTTACAAGTTTTTTTTCTAACTAGATCATCCCTACATTAGTTTTTTTTATACCTAAGCAAATCCTTAAACTATTTCATCTTAACTCTGAGACGTAAAATTCAAAAATATTCCTTAGGACGAAGGATAGAAAATATATTTTCTCATGACTTACGGGGTGGTAGTGAGGAAGGTAAACTTCATGTCATCTTCGGATGGCTAATGCCAAATAAGCTCATATAGTAGCAGCCCGCCTTTGGGGTGAGCCATTGGAATTTCGCGTATATCATCCATACATTAGCTTTTCATAATCTTTAGCAAAAAAAAAAAAAACAGAGAGATTTTCAAAATAGATTAGAATAGAGAAGAAAAGAAAACAGGAAGAAGGTGGGAGACAGGTGTTGCGGATTTTTCTAATTTCGGGAGTTCTATTGCTCTCAAGCCTTGTTGAAAGGTAGAAAATGTGGCACACAAAGAGATGCGCCACTTGTTAACTTCTCAATGGGCTTCCCTTGTGTTCACCAAATGCACAGTAGTAGTAAAGGTCATCGAAAGTTCTTGCAATACTTGCAAGCATTTTCGAATAATATGGCTTTATATTGATTCAATGAGATAAGCAATCAAATGCACATTTGAATTAACGGGTTTAGCTTCCACTGTTGATGTAGTTCCAAGCATATTGAAGAAGAAACTTGGTTGGTGATTATTGAGGGTATAATTAAATGATTCGATATAGACCGGATCATATTCAATCCGACCCAAATCTGACCCGATCTCACCCACCCATTTGAAGCCTGTGTAGGCACATGCAAGGAAGCACTAGAACTATATGTGCTTTTAGCATGGATATAGAAGCTTGGCCATCATATTTATTAATATAATTTTTCCCCTAAAATTAATCCACATTTGCATAAATAATTAAATAACAAATTATAAGTAAATATGTTAGTACCTGCATTTCACTTTTTTCAAATAACATGCATTTTAGGTCAAAATCAATAATTTTTTCTAAAAACTTTTATGTTAATAATGTCCTAGAAGTAGAAATTTTCAACTGTTACCAAATAAATTTCTATTTTAGAAGCAAAAATTTTGTTTATTAATAAACACATTTCTCTTATCAAAAGTCAACTTCTAAAGTAAAAAAATCAACTTCTGCTAAAAAAAACAAAAGTAGAAAAATTAACTTTTAGCCAAAAGCTAATTTTTAAAGTAGAAGTGTCGCAATACACACCCTTAGAGACTCCCTCTCAATGCATAAAAAAAAAGGACTTATATTATACATGGCAAGGATGAATTCTGATGATCACTTCAAGTAGAAGAAAGATCCAAATGATTGGTGGTTAGTTTCTCACGGAAGTGCGTCTTATTAAGATGGTTCACAAATAGCAAGAATATTTAAACGAGTTGCCCATATCTAATGCCTAATAAGACTCTTGACACATATATTAATCTACACACCGATTTTATAAACGTCTTAATACACAATTAAATCTTATTAGACACTGAGATCCGCATGCTCTTTTATTATCCCACGAGTAAAGGATTATTTGTTGTGCTTTGCGTATATGACCACCGTCGAGTATTCTAAAAACTTAGCTGAAACTTAAACTATTAGATGAAAGCGCATTGGAGAAGGCAAATAGAGACTCAAAAGATTTAAATTCTAGAATTCTTAATTTGATACGATGTGAGATTTGATGAGGCAACTACCAGAAGTCCTAAAAGTTTAAACTATTAGATAAATACGTACATTAATGCTTGAATATTCTAACATTCGTTTTCGCTGAGCAGATCGTGTTATTTTTCAATTCGGTTTTGTTTGATTAACTGAACCGAAACTATGTGATCTGAATTTTTTTTTTTTTTAAAAAGCTATTTTTTTCATTATCCGAATAGAACTGAAAATGCACAAAATTTCAATTCGCTTCGATTTCAGTTTTGCTTCAGTTTTTTGTTCTTTTTTCTTTTTTTTACACAAAAGCGCGAGGGGAATAACTAAGGTCTGAAAATAGGATTATCTCGGTGGCTCTCTCCTTTAGGGAAATACCTTGAGTGTACTTTGAATAGCTTTATGAAGACTTGTTTACTAACTGACGTGACATTCATACATTTGGTCATCTATCCTCTCATTCATGACGACAGCAAGTACATGAGAATCGAGATGGCACTTCGGAAACAAGAAAATTACGGGGAAAAGCTAACCAGACGAGGAACCGCTGCAAACCACGAATGAAGCATCATGCATATCCTTTACTAGTGCTCCAAGGTGGAGAATTACAATTGCCCATGTTTGGTTTGAGAAAACAGTTTTTCAGATTTCTTGACAAAGTGTTGATAGTTGAAATTGGAATTTTCTTTAGGAGTGAAATTGCCAGTCCAAGCCATACAAGCAAGAGTTTACCTCTTCAATGCCTGAGTTGGTTGTTGCCCCTCGTTTTGTAGACTGCATAAGCCAGTAATGCAGGAACCAAAAGGCTGTATCCCGGAAAATTTGTGAACGGATTCATCTCGTAAGCTTTCATAAGAGCTCTGCAGTTCTGTAATGAGGAATGACAAAAATGGAGAAGCAACAATTAGCACCATGGTTGTGGTGGAATCATTGACTGTAAGTGATCTCTTGCTTCGGGATTGTACTAATTCACACCTTTTTCAGACGCTTGGGCAATCAAGAAGCAGCAGAGTATTATGCATCAAAGGGTCTCCACATCATATAAACTACTGAACCAAAACTAATCAACTAAGAAATATACCGCATCATCTTTCCATAACCAGGTAACATGAATCATGTATGTACGTGAGAGAGTTGAGGTAGGACCACATATTATGTTAATACTTCTTTAACAAAATTCCAAATACAATGATAGGCAGGGGTAATGGCCAAACGGAGCCATAGACTCCTAATAAACTAAGCCAGAGCATAACCAATGTTGAGTATAAAAAGCTAGTTCTGGAAGGACAGTAAATGTAGACTATCAAAACCATCCATTCAATTTCTACTCACATTAACTTCTCATGTAACTCTCTAAGCTAATCTCTTCATTCAATTTCATAGAGTCCAAAAACCCTCAATGCTACTTTATTTTCATCCTAGACCTCACCATCCTTAATGCATGAAGTAGTTGCAGAGGATCTCACTCCAGAACATTTCATGGAATTACATAAGCCATTCATTTCATTCAATTTCAAGTAGGTTATTTAATGAAACTTACCATAAAATGCTTGCAACAAACTGCTAAGCAAACCACCACAAGAAGTTTCCGCAACCAACGATCTCCAATCGCGGGAACCGGTCTCTCAATTCCTGGCGTATCATGCTTTAGCGATCTCCTTTTCTCCAGACCATAATCATCTTTCTTTTTCACTGCAGTGGAGCATCTATGTTGATGAAAGCCTCTTTCAGCGGCCAAAGCTCCACAAACCAGTATCATTGGCAATACCACAGTGACAAGATGAGGAAGAACAACTACCATGACATCCGGAAATCCCACAAGCTCGTGATTTTCACCTATATGGGTGTCCTTAACAACCCAACCTTTGTAAGTCATATAACCCCTTCCATCATCGGTAAATATTCGGCCACTTAACCAAGGGAACAAAAGAAGGAAGAACAAGTAACCCAAAATGCCAAACCATAACCCAGGAATATTGCAGAGCTCCTGCAAAGACCATGCTACACCACCCACAATGCCTTTACCAGTGGCAAATCTCATGTATGAGTACCGCTTCTTTAGGAATGTTTGGAGTGCTTTTGGGATAAGAAGAATAGAGAACATAAAGCACAGGGCATACCAGAGTAAGGGGAGATATAAGCCAGCCCATTGACAACCCATGACAAAAAACTCCTTCCATGTCCACGAGACTTGAGCAGTAAGACCATTAATGGAAAATGGCATTAGTTCTGTCGAACTTGATTTACCAGCCATGTCGATAGCTTCAATCTGAAGCCAATATCTAACGGGTGATGGGTCCTCAAAGGCCCTGTAATTCCAGGAAGCACTGTAAAAATTCCCCCTGGAGGCGTTACCCTCATGCTTAGTCATATGTGCTTCCATGACCATGATTCGATCTCCAGCGTTGGAGTCATATACTCTAGCGACAACCGACACGATTGGGGAAACTGAAAACACCAGAGCTCTAATTGTTTCATAGGATGAAGGAACCATATATTGGCACTCATACCTGTGATGGGACAAAGACGTGGACATAAATCGTGAATCTAGTGGAAATGTGGGCGCAACAATAATTTCTTTCACTCCTTGCTTGAAATCAATATCCAGGTATGAAACATGACCACCATCGATGGCCAAAATACGCATGGCTCGACTCTTTCTCCAGTCACCCATCTCCCATTCCCAGAATTCTTTGGATGGGGTTGCTCCAAAAGAACAATTCTGATCCCGCAAAGTAGGCATTTGGTGAATATTTAGCTGTAACAAATTGTGCAGAAAAGAAAGGCTATCTCTTGACTGGTGATGACGCTTCAAATTCTTGCCAAACCTTGTGTGGAGATGTCCGCAGAGATAAGCAGATAGCGAATGTTTGAGAAAAATATCTCTCAAGCTCTTCCCCGAAGATGAGGCAGCTGAGAATGAAAGTGGGAAATGCCCAAATGATATCTTGGTCACTGGTTTAGTGGTCAGTGAATCCCACTGTGATAGCTCAGAATTCAGTTCGGCTAAGAGTTGATCAGTGGGATGTCCAAAGAGATTAGTCGGTCCCCGTGTACCCACAGACATTGTACTATCCAAACCCACGAATAAGTGTTTCCGCTCCCCTGCCTTGAATAAATCAATCCAACAGGGTAAACAAAAGGAATTTCATTTCCAAGAACACAACTGTTGGAACTACTACATGATAACATATTAAGATTAATTAAGGAGACACCTCACGCTGGAACTAAAGCAAAGAATTTTCACCAAACAAGAGTACCTTTTGGTACGCACAAAAGGATCCGAGGCTAAATTTATGATTGAGCTAATTCTAATGCATCAAAAGGGAAGGGAAGGAACTTTGCACATATGATCTCGCCAATAGAAAATGAACACAGGAACAACAGGCGGCTATGCAGCTGAATACCAAATTCTAAGTGATGGGAGAAATGTCGAACTGAAACAGACCTGAAGAGTGACGCTGTTGATGTTACCAGTTCTTCCCAATTGGGCGTTGATACTGTACTTGGAGAACAAGTCGAGCGAACCGCCCTCAACGTTGACGCCGAAGTTATCGTGATTCCCTCTAAGATCGTAAAAGAGGCTCTTAGGGAGACCGCTCTGTCTCACCACCTCCTCCATCACGTCCCGGTACTCCAACCACTCCGCCTCGTTCAGCTTCATCGTGAGCAAATCCTCGCTCTTCCCATCTGCTAGAAACCCGGAATCAGTTGACGACCGGGAATTGAACACGCTCAAAACGGAAGAGCATCAGTCGCAGTTAAATTAGGGGAATGACCAGTGAGATCGCCGGTGATGAGGACGAGAGAGGGGTTGATGAGGGAGAGAGCAGGGGCGACAAGGGTCTTGAAGTGGGCCGCTCGGAGAGGATGGTGGACGCTGAAATGGAGATCGGACAGCTGGACAACCCACACCACCGACTCCGGAGTACCCTTTACCTCTATCACTCTCCGATCACTCGCAGCTTCGGATAGATGAAGAACAAGAAGTGAAAGAAGAACCAGGAGAAGAAGAGCAACGTTGCATCGCCATATCAAGGAGAAAACCACCATCTCCGCCGGCTGCGGGGAGACGACCGACCGGCTGCTGCGGCGGCGGTCAAATGCTCCCCATGTCACGGCGATAGCCGAAATCCACTGCCTGTATTTCTTATTCAAATAAGGAAACAAGCAAAAATAATTAGCGCCTTGAATTCCATGAACTGGTTAGTTATGTAAGGCCATCGCGCTCACCCAATCCGTGACGGGAGGTCATTTTCTGGTACTAGCTCCGGGTCCAATAAATATATTGAAAGTACCGAAACTTAGCCATCAAAATATAATTAAATTTTAAAATATACAACAAAAACATAATTAAGTTTTAAAACTTGTTAAATTGGGGCAATTGAATCTTTTCGCTACCTACATCCAGCCTAGCTAATTGAAAGTCGATGTGGTCTTTTCATTATTTTTTCTATCGCATGGGCAATAACGTGACTAAAATGACGTTATCTTTGTTAATATCTGATTTTTACAATAAATTTTATTTTAAATTAAATTAAAAAAAGAAAAGAGAGATAGCAAAGAAACTTGATGGCGAGAGCTTATGGCCGGTCGCTAGGTCCCGACCAATGGTGGGCAACCCTTGCAGACCATAGGCAAGGACCACCATTGCAGATTTGAGCGAGAGCCTCGCCTACGGTTAATGAGGGTAGTCGGTAGTGATCGAGGCTCAGTGACCCTTGCATGGCGGCCCTCGCTGACGGCCAACAAAGGTTGCTAACCACTGGTCATAGCTCAATGACCCCCACTGGCCATCCCTTGCTATCGTCATCTCTTCCTCATGATGGTGGGGGTGGCAACGAGGGTTGTAGCCTAGTTTTCGACATCTCTAGATTGTTATGATTTAATTTAGCTCATTTTTTTTAAATTTTGATTTAAATAAATTCGTATTAAGAATCAAATTTAAAACAAAACAACGTCTTTTTAATAATATCTTTCATGTTTTAGCCACGTCATCGCTAGAGAGTAAAAACACTAAAAAAACCACGCAAATTATTTTCTATTAACAAGTTGAATAGAGTTAACGAAATAACTCAATTGTACCGATTTGATAAATCTTAGGGTTTCATTCCATTGCACATATAATTTTTTTTTTTTAAGTTCAGGATAGAATTGTACTTTCGTGATAAATTTTAAGGTTCTGAGTGCACTTAACTTGTTGCTTTCATGTATGATACTGGATACACGGGGGGGACTCGACCATACGCTCGATCCTAACTCTCAAAGATTGCGGTAAGGAATTGAGACGGCAGCGAATCTTTCACTCACTTCCGTGCTTACTTTTGTTGCATGCCAAAATGCAAATGACCCAATTTGAAGGTTCGCAAGGGGGACGGATGAGTCCAGTATAAGAATTTCGTTCAGTTTACAATCATGCTTTTGTAAGCTAGTAAGTGGATGTGTTTAAGAGAGTGAAACCATAAGATGACTTTTTAATGAAAATTAGTAATGAAATGATCACGTGAATTCGCAACGCACGAATTATTATTCAACCATGGCCAGATTTAGTTTACATTTGAGCCATAAAACAACACTATCCAATACAAACCAAGGCAATATAGCTAGCTTATATTGCTCCTATACCACCACACATTGCAGTGAGCATAAAATAGGCCAAACCAGATATAAAAAAAAATAATTAACACAAACAATAATCGATAAAATTTTCTTTCACTTTTCATCCTTGAAACTTCCTTTTTCTAAACGGTTGACTAGAGACTCCTAAAACTTTCATTTCCTTTTGGATCGAGTCAATATCGTCCCCCTCATTTGTTAATGTCGTTGAAGGTTGATACCGTCCTTGAAGTACCTCGAATTTTTTATGTCGACCCATCTAAAATATTTACATTTCGAGCCTTCTCTATGCCTGACATGTCCACAATACCTCCTTCGGGTTTTAACCTTGTCCAAGTTATGTCTTGGAATCAAGATCTCAGGCGTGTCCCATGCACCCGTGTAGCGTGTACTAATCTGTTGAAGTAGTGATCCGTTTTTCAGAAGTCTTTAGCATGTTCGAGATATTACATACTTGGAGAAATAGTCCAGAAAATTATGAGAAATATTTAAGATACTTGTGGAAGAGTTTCTAGATAATATCTGAGATATTTCAAAGAAAGTGATGTGCGTAGAAAAATCTACAAAAATATCCACGGAAGTTGCCCTAGGTTTTTCCCTTGTCACGGCGGCGGAAGTGGGCCGTAAATAGCCAACCCTCTCTCCGCTTGAGGTGAAGACTTTTCTCGTCTTCCCTGTACTCCCTTGCCAACAACGACATCTCATGCATTCATCCTTGCTGTTTCTTTGCTCAATCCTACCCCCCAATTACTAGCGTATAAACCAAGAACTAACATAATCACATTAAACTTGACCCATGAATTTCTAGGATCGCTCACCGATGCCGAAGAGGAAGAGAAGACAGAAGCAACTGGCATTCTTTGTATGATCGGATCAATACGTATACATCGTTTAGAGTTACATAGCATGGTTAGATTGATAAATGGTTGACCAAAGCTATTCCGAAAGTAACTAATGCCCGCGGGCATCCCACTTGAAGTTTTCCAAAAATTATAGCACGAGAGAGCTCGAGCGAGAGGAAGGCGATTAAGCTTTTTGGATGCTATTGCTTGAACTTCAGTGAGCGGCCCTCGTGAGTGCACATTCAAAAGCTGAATGTCAGCCTGATCAACTAAAGGGACAAAGAGAGGGAGAGAGAGAGAGAATGAAAGAAAGAGACTTGTATGGCATTTGGTATTGGCCAAGTACAATGACTAGGCTTATTAGTCACATTGATAGCGACTAGACAGGATCAGTTTATGGCAAAAGGAGTACCACTAATTATGTATTTATATCGAATTTTGAGATATTCTCTTCAACATTCAAAAAATAAGACTTAACCGCATAATCGATTATAAAAGCTGAATACAGCTCGATTGCTATAACCACTAGTCAAGCAATATGGATTCAGCGAGTTCTAGAAAATATTGGAGAAGCAGAGACGAACCGATTCTTATTTTTGCGATAACAAATTCATAATTGCTATCTTGAGAAATCTAATTTTTAATGGAAGAACTTAACGTATTGACATCAAATATCACTTCATACGTGAAATACAAAGTAACAGAGAAATCGAGCTCAAATATTGCAAGAGAATGATCAAGCGGCAAACAAGCAATACTGCCAGCCAAATTCGAGACCTTGCGAAATATGTTTGAATTATCACGAAATTGGATAGGGTTGAAATAGTGATTGAATTCTAGAAGTATATGGCATGCTCTAGATATTAGATACTTGGATAAATAGTCTAGAAAATTGTGAGAAATATTTAAGATGCTTTTAGAGAATATCTAAGATATTTCTAGAGAAGTGATGTGACATGCCTAGAAAAATCTTCAAAAATATCAATGATCTGGATTTTTCTTTGCAACGGCTTCGAATCACCTTGATGTGATGGGCCGAAGAGGGTAGAGGGGGGCTATAAGTAGTGAACCCCTCTACACTTGGAGTGAAGCCCAGCATAAAACAGAAGTGAAGCCCAGCAAAAAAGAACATTAAATCCCTTGAATGCGTTCATCCTTGTTGTTTCTTTGCTCAATTTTTCTCCCACAAACTAGCACATAAACCAAAAATTAACATAATCGCGTACACTCGACTGAGGAGTTTCTGGGATCCTGATGCCGAAGAGGAAGAGAATACAAAGCAACTAGTATTCTTCTTGTGACCAGATCAATAAATATATCGTTCGGAGTTACACAGCATGGTTAGAATGACAAAAGGTGACAAAGGCTTTTCAGAAAGCATCCAATGCATGCATGCAGCCCAACTGAAGTTCCCCAAAATTATAGCACGCGAGAACTCGAGCGAGAGGAATAAGTTGATTAAGCTCTCGAATGCTATTGCATGAACTTCAGTCAGCGACCCTTGTGAGTGCACATTTAAAAGCTGAATGTTAGCCTGATCAACTAAAGGGGGAAAAAGAGAGAATGAAAGAAAGAAAGAAATAAAGACTTGTGAAACGAAGGGTCCTATCTTAGATCTATCTCTGTTAGCGAATGACGGATGGGGGAGAGGCGGATTTAGTTAAGAATAATCGAAAGACAGCAAACAAAAACTGAAAAGGGTGAGTGAAATCCTGCATGATGATGTCCCCGGATCAAGTGTCGTTCCACACGGCGAAAGGGGATGCCGCCATCTGACGCATCACGCAATTGTTACTGGAGAAGAGCGTTGCTGTTGTTGGTGGTGGCAGTGCAGTGGGTAGCCAGCCCAGCTCGTATTCGCCGCCTTGTTGATAATGTTCGTGGCCGCCATCATCTTGAATGTGGTTCTGTTGACCATACCCGATTACTTTAACTACCCCATCGATATCTTTAGCATCGTTCACTCTGAATTGCTCGGCATGTTGGTTTTGATGATGATGGCCGATGCCGCTGCTAGCCAAGACGGTTCCCACCGGGATCCCAAGCCCAGAATGATTACTATTCCCGCATGCGGCTGCATTGTTGAATCTGCCACCACCATACACAAGAGAGTTGGAGGATGAACTGTGCGCCATGGACATCGGCGAGTCGATGTTATTGTTGGAAGAATCGGTGGTGCTCAACAGGAGGGAATTGGAAGCGGAAGGCTGGTGGTTGAAGAAATTGTGGGTGGTGTTAATGGTGCTGGAGTTGGAATAACAATAATCATCCTCCTGTTCTTGCTTGCACGGCCACGCCCTCGGCACATGTCCATATCCATACGGTGAGGGCAGCTGATGATGCCGATGCATCGCATTCTGCATATTGCCATTGCTCATCCATGCCTGAGCCTGAGCCTGCGCCTGCGCCTGTGCTTGTGCATGGAGGAAATCCCCATAATCAGCAGTACCACCTTTAAATGCCGCGTGGGGCCAGAAAGTGCCGAGCGGCGATCCAGAGACGAAGTTATGGTGGTCGTGGGGTCCCCCGAGAGTGATGTGGCCCGCGATGGTGGTCGTAGACTGCTCGGCTTCCTTCAAGCGCTTGGCGGCGGCTCCGATGGGCAAGTTGGTGCTCTCCAGGATGGTCTTCACGTCGTAACGGCTCATGTCGAAATTGGTCACCGCGTTCAGCCCCCTGAACTTTATGGCAGCTATGTCATATGCCTCCGCTGCTTCCTCCTGGGTACCTGCCAGCGATTTGTGCATTCAGTGGACAATTCATCAAATACATGTAGCTATAGATTCGTAATGCGGCACCTATAACAGTTAACAGAGTCAAGTATCAAATACATTTCAAATCGATTATGTTCTGTTCAAATTTTTGCTGGTATATGAACACAGGATAACCAGGTAGAGAACTCACTGAAAGTTCCCAGGTAAAGGTCCTTGTTCCCCGCAACCCTTCCTATTCTTGCTTGCCACCTTCCATGCTGGTGGTGTCTGCCACCCCATTCCGACAAAAGCTCTAATTAATTAAGTTCTAGACCCATATTTTGTCCTAATGCAACATACACAAACAATCAAATTCGTGCAAGAGTCATATACAATACCTGGTCACTCCTCTATAAATGGATGCCCCGCGAGAAAACCCGCTACTCTTCCTGCAGCAACACGTCAAAGAGATGTAGTTCAAGTCGTTGCATACTTCTATACATTTGTTGTGTTAATGAGTGATGAAGATATATGTTGTACAATGTATCGCTGTACCTTCGCAATGACGCAATGAACTCCTGCCTGGTCATGTGCTTCATCTCTTCCAACTCTTTATCGTAGTTGCTGATCTGAAACGTTCATACCCAATTCATTGCATTCAATAGGGGCAGCCATTTAAGTGGGAAACAAAGAAGGCAAGCTTGTCCGGTGGCTCATCAGTGAACTGAGGACACACTCCTCGTATTAGGGAGACCATTTAGGATCTCATCTAAAACATGTCACCGCCCGGGGGTAAAGGTAAGACAAGGAAAAGATCAACACATTGGCACGAACTCTAATCACCAAACGAACTAATTATATTAGAGGCAACGCAACAAAGGGTGCCGGTAGTTACAGGGAAATTGGTCGTGGTAGTGGTGCCCCAGTATTTGAGAGCGGCTAAATCATAAGCTCGGGCGGCCTTGTCTTCCTTGTCATAACCTCCTACATGAACAAATCAATCGTCACACAACGACTTAGCTATGGTTATAGAGATTCTGATGATGTAAAATGAGGTCGGTTTGACTGCAAAGAAAGTTATGGAGGGCTAATATCGGCATATAGAATGGATACTTACCCAGATAAACTGCGACAAAGTGGAGTCGGTTAGGATGGAGGAAGCCCGTTCACGACGAAGACGTTTCCGTAGAGAAGAAGATGCAGACACATGAAAGTGGAGAGGACAAACATTGTGGTAAGCACTTAACCAGGAGACAAATGATTAACAATGGCTCGTAGTATCTGAAAAGGGCACCGGAGTTACTGTTACCTTGCCTTCCCTTGCGAGTTTGGCCTTCCCGGCGGCAGGTATTATCCCAAAGATGAGCCTCGTATCTCCCAGTCCATCTATGCCTTCACCAAAAGCCAAGAGAAAGATCCCCAACATTTGTATTGAGATCATACAAGTATAACATATGCAACTCCATAGTGAACGCATCGATGCATAGATGGAAGAAGGGGGGAACCTGGTAACGCCGCGATAGATGGAAGTGCGCTGTCCGAAAGTGTCGACAGATCTGCGAGGGAGGGAGTCGGTGGACAAAGTGGTTGCTGTATCATCAGTAGAAGAGATATCAAGAGGAGGATGATGATGAGGAGGAGGAGGGGCCGTTTGCATTTGTGGATCCCTCTGATCGATACCACAACCGCCGCCACCAGCAGAAGAGGTGGAAAGCGACAGCACTTGTGCTGGCACACCAATCTCCGTCCCAGCCAGACCAGTACTAGTGTGGCTATTGGGAGGGTGGGTCCTCAGCCAAGACTTGATCATGGACAAGCCGAGCATGGAGGAGGACGACCCGGAGCCGGAGCCGCCATTGTTGTGGTTGTGGTTGAGGTGGAGGTGGTCATGGTCAGAAGAAGAGGAGAGGGGGTTGCACCGTAGGAAGCTGTCAAGCTTATTGGGGGATTGCTCATCATCAGCAACTGGGGTTTGAGCCAAGATCAGGTCCACCACCGAGTTCACTGGTTTGAAGCTTCCATCTCCTCCCACCCGCTTCACCCTCCAATCTGCACCCACATCCATCCTTCATCATCAACATCATCATCATATACATGTATCATGTTCAGGAACAGGAACAAGAAGAAGACGAGGAAGAAGGGGTTTGAACTAAGTAATATTACCTGAAACATCACCATCATCGACAGTGGTGGAATCAGAAATGCCCTGGGAATGGGAGAGGAAAGGAAGCGGGAGAGCAAGCGGCGGCTGTGACTGCGAAGAGAGAGAGAAACCCAACCACTGGTTCATCGTACCCATTTGCCTTTTGGACAAGGTTGATCAACCTTCTTTATGCAAACAGATGTAGGAGGACCCAGACTCCACTAGAGAGAGAGACAGAGAGAAGCATTCCCCCTTAGATGAGTTCTGTGGTTTTAAGCCTTCGAGACGGCAGGTGGAAGAAGGGAGAGAGGGAGAGGAAAAGGCCATACCCCAATCGCCATTTTATTTATAAATGTATGTCATCTTTTTCTTCATTTTTTTTTGGGGAAAAGCATAAACAATTCATTTCATTATTTCCCCCATAACCCACATATTTGACTTTTAGGAAAAAGATGCAGGCACCTAATTGACCTCCTTTGACTGCTTTATCTTCAATTACCCCCTTAAGGGTTTATAATGTGTTCATTTGTTGGATATCTTTCCATTGATATAGAAATTAAAAACACCTAATGAAACTCCTTTAAGGAAGCATTATACGTAAATATATAAATGTATCCTATCCGTATACCTAGATTGTTCACGCAGCTTCCCCCGACCAAGAGCTATTGCCCCAAGAACTCTCATTGGACTCCTTCCTTTTACCTAGACCATTATTATCGAGACTATACTTACAGCACATAGTCTCATCAGTAATTCATTAAATAACAAAAGTACAGAACCAAAGTTTGGACGAGGTATCCACTTCCCAAGCGGAATAGTTTGACAAAGCTAATTCGAATATGTTGGAACTAAGACCAAGTAGGAAAAGCTGAGATTATATTCCTGCCCTTTTTGTCTTTGACTACGTTTAGAAAAAAGAACATGTGCAAGAAGACCCGTTAACATATGCATGTGGCATTATGATATGGTGATGAGCATGCGTGTGCTTCCTTAATAAAACCTAATAATCCACAAATGGCACAAAGTACGTAGACTTCTCTCGAAGGGGAAAGAGGAAAAGGGAGGATGACCCACAAATTTGTTCTGACAATGTTTGATTTGCAGGGGGAATCAGAGAGACCACTCCACCCCCACTGGTCACCAACCATCCCCACCACAACCTGCGGCTGACACCGCCTCCACCACGGTGGCCATGCGGGGATGGGAACTTTGAATCTATGAGCGCTTGAATTCTACAAAACTGGTGGAGTGCATGCATGTACATTATCCTCTTTCCGGTGATTGTATCTACCCGTCCTGTCATTTTGTGATCGATTTTACGCGCCAACCGAATCGCCACGCCGGGTGTTTCGCTTTCCTTCTCCATTTAGTCAGAGAATTTTGCTAGCATAATAATTTTTTGGTCTCTAGAAGGATAACGCTTTGTTATGAAGTACAAATTCTTAAAGGGGTAGACTACTTAACAATTTATAATTATTTTTCAATTCTTTTTTATGGCTCGGAATATACTATTAATCTCACAATGGATTAAAAAAATCACATAATCATTTCTTTTAGTAAAAAAAACTAAGTTTACATTTGTTTCACTGAAAATTTAATGATAAAGAAAAATATTTTTCTTGAAAATATTAGTAATTTTTATTTATTTGGTGGTTTAGTAGAAGTGGTTTCCTTATTGCTAGAAGGGGAAGTCATTTCCTTGATCCAAGTTATTATCTTAAGCCCATGGAAAATCTTTTTCATAAGTCAATTAAATTTTCATCATTCGAGCCCCAGAAAGTTCCCGAAAATAGTTTTTCTTTAAACAAACGGCCCTTAAGAGTAATTGTAGCATACTCTGTCAATGTAATTAGACCCCTTTTGATCGTTGGACTCCTATTAAGTAGTCAATACATAAATATCATGCAACTTTGAATTCTAGGAAAAGGAGTGTAATTAAGGCGTTTGTCTTGTGAAAAAAGAATGATTTGAAAAACATTTCTCTAAAACTAATTGCTCGTATCACCTGAAATAATTAGTCGATGAAATATATTATCAGTAACAACAACAATTCATGTCTAAATATTTTCATAGATAATGAAAATATTTTTTGTAATAATTGCTCCTATCACTTGAAATAATTAATCAATGGAAAGCCTTTTTATTAGCAACAACAATTCATATGTAAATATATTATATTTTGTTTGTTCGTTTTTGCAAGCGATATAAATAATCATTTTTAGGAAAATATTTTTCGAATCATTCATTTTTCGCAAAACAATCGAAATCTAATATTTTGAAAATTTAATTGCCACGCTAGCATACTTAAAATGCAAAAACACCTTTTGTTTTTAACACCATCGAATTGCAAAATGGCATTAATTCCCCAAATCGTCATCCACGCCAACAAACTGCTGATCCCCCCGTATGAAGCGGCGGGGTGGGTTTCTTCCTGAGATATTCTGCAGACCGGCGGGCTGTTCATACATGCAGGCTTTAGCAGCTTAATCTAAGGAAAGCAGATAAATATAGTATTTAATGCCACTTATCACATCCATTTCATATTCATATTCATATTCATTCTGATGCCAAAAGGAAAAACAAGAAAGAGAAAGAGAATTAATTTTATTAATTAATTGCAAAAGTTGTATCCCCTCGAGAGGACATCAGCCCTGGTTTTCCGGGTCTTCCTAGGGTACCTTCTTCTTCTTCTTTAATTTCATTCTCCACAAGGTCTTCTTTTTTTAATTTAAACTTTATTTATTTCGCAAAAAATAAATTATTTTAAAAATATTTTCTAAAAATAATTGTTTATATTGATTAAAAATAAATAAATAAAAAATATTTTCATCATCCACAAAAAAAATATGTAGCCATGAATTATTGTCGGTAATAAAGAAATTTCTTATTTATCAATTATTTAAAGCGATATAACCGATTTTTTTTTAGAAAGTTTTTTTTAAGTCATTTGTTTTCTACGAAAGAAATGGAACCTCGTTGATTCTCTCTTTTTTTTAATGAAATTATTGCTTTTCAAGTTTTGATAGGAACATCACGAGACGCGAATCATATTAACATCGGACAAGTCATTCCAAATTTGATTATTCTTCACTTAGGCTCTATTTGTTTAGTAAAAAATGAATAATTTAAAAAATATTTAAAAAATGATCGTTTGTATTACTTAAAATAATTAGTTAATGAAAATGTTTCATTATTGATAACAATTTATTTTTTAACATTTGCGTAGACAATAAAAAAATGTTGTGTAATTTGTTTTCGTAAGCAGTACAAACGACTTTTTTTAAATTTTTTTTTTCAAATTATTCGTTTTTTTATGAAATAAATAAAGTCCTAATTGATGGCTACTCGCTCTATATATCCAACTCTATTTATGCTTCCACCTTCCACCATTCGTTGATAAAAAGCCTTCTTAATCACTAATGAGACCCATCCATCATTTGTGGAACGTAACATGCATGTGCACCTACTAAGCTGTGAATATTAATTAACATGCTTTGTTAACATAATAATTTTTGAACAATTCTAAAAGAAGTGAACCTCACAATAAGTTTTAATTAATTATTAATTATTTTTTATGACTTAAAATAGGTCATTAATGTTGCAATGAATTAAAAAATAATCGCATAATCAATTCTCGTAATCGATCGGATGTCACAGGATGGAGATCCCGTGGTCCAGCATGTCGAGTCTCTGAGTGCTCTGACATTGTGTGTGACATCATGCATGGATGTACATCATGTCATTGAGCTGGTGCATGCTGTGCACGTACTCAATGCGAGCTACCTGTTGCCCAACCACCCACCAAGTATATATTATTCCTACCCTAAATCCATATACAGAGATAGAATAGAAAGGCCATTTATGTCCCAAGAAAACAAAAAAAAGAAAGAATAGAAAGGCCAATACATGTAAGGTTCCGTTTTTTTTTAAGAATAATTTAAAAATATATTTTTTAACAAGTGATAACTCATTTCGAATGAACGAAAAGTATTTTCATGACCTACGAAATATTTTGACATAAATTATCGTCGATGATAAAAACGTTATTTATTGACAAGATATTTCAAATTTGATAGAAGAAAATCATTTTTAGGAGAGTGTATTTGAAATCGTTCAATTTTTCCTGAAAAATGGAACCTAAATCATCCTTTGACCTAACAATTTTAAACTTCCAAAATTTTACATGACATCTTATTTGCCGTGCACATTATATATTTCCACTAAGCTTTAGGCCAAAGCCCAACTTGCGTGCGAGAGAGAGAACGAGAATAATTAGATACTAACGACTTGAAATTTTGAAATGAATGACAATGGTTTTATAAAATCTCGCAAAACAGGTGACCCACTTTCGAGCTCCATCATGCAGTTGTAGAAGTAGCACTGACATCGACATGATATGAAATGATACGCTAACACGTCATTTATTAAAAAAAATAAAAAAAATATGTTTGATAAATTATCACACATATATAAAAATATTAGTGGCAAGTATCTACTTCTTTTTCTCTTAGGGATTCACAATTAGTTGTTTTTTGGGCTGCTTGGGTATATTAATTTTAAGGTGATTGGGTATACGACTTAAGCATATATATTATTGATAAATTTATATCTTAATTAATAATTTATTAAAAATACTTAAAATTAATCCGTTCATGTCGAAATGCTGAACGTGCATTAGTGTGTCCGGAGCACTGAGCATGTGTTGATCGTGTGTCAAAGAGTGTCAGAACAAAAACTTTCAAAGAGTGGCAGTATTTCCAATGCTGTCGTTGTATCTATTTGAACTTTGAACTCCATTTGATGGATGGACTATGGAGCCATTGGGGCGCTTATAATATGAAAGCGCTCTTTGTTTTTATTGGACTTGTGGAAGTAAGATGACATCTTATTCTTGTAAAGGAGACAGAATATGAAAGGACAAACGCTGTATAAGATATTAAAAAAATGATATAGAATGTGAGTTAAGAGATGGACAAATAAAAATAAAAAGATAATGAAAAAATTATGTAATTACAATGTGGGTCAAAAGAGTAAATTAGAGGAAAGAAGAGGCTCGAAATCCAAAAGGGAAATTAGGGGGGGTGAGGACGGTGGGAAGTGGGGATTGCATCGGAGAAATCGGCGGAGCACCCGTGCCTCCTCGTTTTCCTCGTTCTTTCGCTCCTTTCCACGCCCCCAACAGCAACAACATTAATTATACTTAAAATAATAATGGATATAATAATAATGATAATAATCCTTAGCTATGTAAGATATTTCCTAACAACGAAAGCAATCTTCTTTTTCCAACTTACAAAGGTCTTGTTAACGAAAGTGCCGAAAGTACTCCTAAGTAAATACTTTTACTCCATTAATTTTGCGAAAAATAAATAGTTTAAAAATTATTTGTGTCTTTTGAAGTAATTAGCTAATAAAAAAATCGTCTTCATATAACAATTTATGTCTAAATATTCTCGTTGAAAATGAAAACATTTTTCGTTCATTTATTTTTGCAAGCAATACGAATGATCATTTTTAAGAAATTATTTTATCAAATAATTAATTTTTCACAAAAGAAACAAGCCTAAATAAGAATATATTCTCATTTTCTACATTGATTGCATATGATGTATAAAAAAAACGGTGCATTGCATATAACGAACTTAAATTTCCGTACTTCACCATTTTAAAGTAGGGTTGAACATGGTTTGTTTTGAATGAAAAGATCGATTTGATTTGAAATAATATAGTTTCGAAATGACGAAATCGAATTAAACTAAATAAGGGTTCGAATCGAATCGAACTAATTAATTGAACATTTCAATTTAGTTCAGTTGAGTTAGAATAACTATGAGGACGAAATATTTTAAAAATCAAATTAACCTCTTATATATATATTTCCCCCTTTTTGCTCACCTACTCGATTCTCTTTTCTTGAGTTTTTATTTATTATCTTTTTTTTGTTATTTTTTTCCCTCTCTCCTATTATTAAGAGTGAGAATGCTTTTTTTTTACAGTAATGTTATTATCACAACTGTAAACCCACACATCATTACTGTATATTTTGCATAAAGTACTAATTAATTAGAAGATTATGTGGTCGGAAATAACTGATAATGAGATTGTCAGGCTAGCAGCTTCCATGAAGAATTATAAGACAAAAAATAATTTGGTTTATACGATTTGGTTTGGTTTGGTTTGGTGAAAATATCAAATTGAACCAAATTGTCAAATTTCACTCCGATTCAGTACGTGAACCGTAGTTTTGAAATCACGTCAATTTGGCTTGGTGGTTTGAACTTAGTTATACTTAGCCCTATTTAAAAGTGCTGTAGAATACTTGTAATGAAATCCCTCTGCAAAACATAGTGCACAAGAATAGTTTCAAGTTTGAAACACTGATTCCACCCTTTATTAAAGCAAGTAATGCATTGGAATATGTATTGCTATGAAGATTATGGACCGAATGCTTTAGGAGTACTCCTTAAACGTAGTTAAAGAGAAAATATTTCATTTTCAAAGAAAAAAAAGTGCATATCATAAGAATAGTCAGTGCATTCAAAACTGCAATACATAATTTTTCATTTGGGCACTTAACGAGAGAACACTTTCGACAAGATCCAGAAATTAGTAAAAATGATATAAGAGGGAGCATTTCAAGAGTTTGAACTGTGTTTTTTGTGCTCTTCTTCGTAACTTTTTATATAATTAAGTTTGCACCCTCTTAATTCGTGAAAACGACCTAGCTTATATGCTTGACGGCAAGGCCTATGGAGAATTAGATACTTGTCATCCAATAGATTTTGAGATGGGCACACAATCAGGCTAAGCATTTGGCCGAACAAAATAGATAACTATAAGTAGATCCAGACATTGAAAGGGTTTGGATTTTGACCGTAGTATTTCTCTGCTTTCCTATCGTAATAAATTCATAGTTGTGATACAATATTTCACACCGTTTGACTACCGTTTATATGCTCTTTATATGCGAATAATCTCCATCTATCCGTCAACTTAATTTTTTGAGTTCGAACATTCTAAAACATCATCAAAGCTGGATTTCATTCCAATTCAATTTCCAAATCCATAGATTCTCTTTATGTACAATTGACACGGTGCCTTGCTCAGACCAAATCAAATCCGAATCCAGTCTTTTTGTCTTCCCCCTTTTATATTTGTGTGTGTGTGTGAGAGACGAGCATGCGTGTCGGCTAGTGTCTTTAAAGTCTCCAAGCACAGAGAGAAACCCTAGCCCTGGGAATGCTCGTCATCGTCTCCTCGGCTCTCTTTTTCATTGGGGTGTGGAGTTGAAGACCTCGTTAACGGAGGACAAGAAACTGTTTCGGGATTCATACCCACCTCCCGTTTGACCCGCTTTGAAGGTTTTTTGAATGGGGACCAACCTCATGTACATGAACATGGAAACACCCTCATCCATCTCTCCCATTTTCGACCTCAGTATTATATTATTATCCCTTCATTCTTACTCACTTCTCTTGTGATCGAAGCATACAAGAACAGACATGTCCCGCCAGTCTTTAAAAAAAAGGGTGTGGGGGGGGGGGGTGTTGTTTCATACTTTCTTTGGTTTCTTGGGACCTCGGTCTTAAATCGTCGTTACTCCGCATCGAAAATCATGGTTTCCAAATTAGGTTTGCAAATCTTTTTTTTTTCTCTATTATTGTGTTTTAGATTATGGCTATGGTGATCTTGGGGTGCCATTTTTTGGACTTACGTAAGATGCCTTTTCAATACTAGCCTATATGGACTAATCATGATTCATAAGGAGTTTGTGAAAGCACTCGAAAACAGTACTCCAGCATCACCATAGCTAGGATTTGCAACACAATAATGGTTTAAAGAGATTTGTGCGCTTGATTTGGAATCTATTGTTCTTAATGCGGAATAGTGACAATCTAAAACTCAAGTACTTCTTTTCTATATCCTTTTATATCCCTAGCTCAATGAGGCAGCCCTCACGACGCAAATCCATATGCGCTCCATATGTGCGGTTATTTATGAGTCTATATGTTTAGAGCTGGCGCTTTGAGTGCTATTTATGAAGTTTTTAGCAAGCCCCTCTCATCATGGGTCAGGGTCAACTTAGCCTACACTAACAATACTCATATTAGACTGATTAAAAATCCTTACATCAATTAGATCCATAAAATGATAAATTACAATATCAATTAATGTCGCCCATATCATTAAACTCTTACCGTTCACTCTCTTGGTACACAGTATTGAAAACTTTAAATTGTAATAATCTTTTTTCCTTGATCGAGTTATTTTAAAAGAGGAAGTTAAGAATCGGAACAAGAGTAGATTTGGAACTATTTTTCAAAAGATAAAATAGCTTTTAAAGTTCTTGCTTGAAAGAAAGTGTGGGAAATTGCGTTGTGAGGGACAAGGATATTGAGAAACACGTGCTCAAAATCCTTTGATTCTTGCTACTTGGAATAATATGCTGTCTGATCATGCCGGGACTGTTCTGAATGGACATATCACTGGTGAGGAAATTAAAAGAGCTTTATAAGATCTCAAACCTAGTTAAAGCTCCAGGTCTGGATGGATTCCATGCGCTTCGGTCCCCATGTCAATAGACAACAAGTTCTTTGAAAATGTAACTCAATTAGTGAATTAGTATCTCTCTTCAAAAAAGCGTATTTTATTTACTACCACACAAAGAAAATAATTGTTGCCAATGAACAAGATATTGAGGAATTGACCATTTGTAAAATCATAATTATTGATACGGGCGCTTTCCACATAGAAGGGGAATCTTTTGTTACAATAGATGCAAAGTGATGTGGATTATTCAAGAATCGAAATCGCTTTGCTTTGTAAAAAGAAGATATCAATGAACACATTTTATCCATGGGAGACGAATAACACAACAACATTTATTGTTGTGAAAGAGCTTATTCAAAGGATGAGAAATACTAAAGGGTAGAAAATGTTTCTTTGCAATGAAATACTTAAAGATGAGTAACTAGTGTTCTTTGTTTCTATCTCATTAGGCCTCCTATGGTGTAGGATCTAGCCCTATCCCAAGGTAGGTAGGCTTATCCTCACTTAGTTGCCTCAAACTAGGGGTGATCGCTTCACAAGATGGATGCTTCTACCTCGGAACCGAGAACCATCCATTAGAGACCGGTTCTTTAAAATGCGAACCGTGAACTAACCGTTTGTTCTATGAATCCACCCGAAAACCAAACCACCGGTCTGGTCCGGTTCTTGGTTGGATCTTGGTTACGGTTCTAACATCACCCACTCTCTCCATGAAAAAATTAAGTTGAATATTAATCCCACAAATATTACTCAATAAAGCTATATAACGGTAGATTTAGAATTTTTTTTCTTTTTTTACCTTATAGATCAAAATTCTCAACAACCCAAGGGTATCGGCTAAATGACAATTTGTCCATTACATTAGAAAAAGAAAGAAATATGCAATTGAATTGTACAACAAGAGTGACTGGGTGCGAAGAGAGGTTTTTTTTTTTTTTCATTTTGCGGGTCGAGGCTCTTTTTTTGGGATGTATGGGTTAAGCATTTAAGAGATGGTTTCATTAAAATAATTAGCCCATTTATATTATATAAAAATTGGTTCGGTTGGGCCGGTTGGATGATTATCACCCGAAACCGAAAACCGAACCGATACTCACCGGTTTTGGAAAATTGAAATCAGAAACCGAACAGTACCCGCCGGTTACAATCCAAAATTAGTCGGTTGGGTACGGTCCGGTCTGGTTTGGTTGGATCGTGGTTTTTTTGCTCACCCCTGCCTCAGACTCTACTAAAGTTGGAATTATAAGCACATAGCGAAAGCATGAATTCATACGTAGGAGGCTTGGGCTACTAATTCGGTAGACAGATGAATCAATGAATTGAACTGTTGAAAATAATTCCTACTCTTGTGAGCCAGCCTTCAAGTAGTTAAATTACTGCTGGTGCTTAACACTTGTTGTAGAACAAATTATACACCCCCTACGAGATTCCTACAATTCAAATATCTTTATATATAAACATTATGTTAAGAAAAATCCCTTATAATGTTTTGAAGATGACAAAATAGTCAAGGCTATTAATGTGTTTAATTGGTTGAGTACAACTAGTTGAAAAATGTACAAGTTGTTATAGAGATGTTGTTTTAATAGAACATTTGAAGGTTATGAGTTTTCTATCAATGGTGAATAAAACATTGGGCGTAGAGGTTCCTACAAGACGGAGGTATCTGAGTATAAGGTGAACAAGCTTAGAATAAAAAGTTCAATAAAGCTTGGAAGTACCTTGGATAGGTGAACAGTGAGATAGAAGCCACGATTGCTAATACTTGGAGGGATCAGAAGATGGAAGCTAAAGTGAAGTTTTGGATATTACATCTGAAGTTTATATGTGCTCAAATGTTAATGTAGAATGAGCTTAGACATTGACGCATGACAAGCTTAGATTCCGAGGAGAGTCTCAAAAGCAACATTCAGATTTAGACATGAATCATTTTTGCAATGGTTAGTAATCTGACTTGGATTTCTTTCTCATGATAGACAAGCTATCTTCCATAAAAGAAAAAAAAAATCTACTTATGAAAACGTAGATTCAGAGTGTATGGGCAATTGAATCCATGGAGATTCTAATTTTCTCTCTCAACGGCTACTAAATCTTCTTTATACAATATTGTCTAATGAGTGTATTAGAGAGTGATCCTCTAAAGATTTTTCCAATGGGTAGATTGGAAGAGGAGAAGTATAAAAAGAGACCAAAGTGCCAAAGAGCAAGAGCGATCAAGAGTCGAAAATTTCAAAGTTTAAAGAGAGTTTCAATTTATATACTTGTCTCTAGTGAGTGTTCATTTGTATATCCTAGATAGGTGTTAGTAGTATTCACCTTGTGTTTAGGTGTGAGATAGAGAGTCTATCTGCTTGAGTATTAACAACTTCTACTTCGAGAAGAAATGCTTGGGTATAAGCAACACTTGCTATTGTAACATTTGATTGATTGATTAGTGAAATCCAGCCAATAGGTTGTGCATAGAGAGTGGACTATGCTTAGCCAAAGCTGAACTACTATAAATATCATGTGCAAATCTTTTTATTCCTCAACTTTTACTTAGTTTGTTGCATACACGTTAACCTTAATATATTTGTTGTTCACAAACAGATCTATCTTGATTCTGAACTTGTTTGTTTTAATTCCGTATTGTTTTAAATAAATTTTTGAAATCACATATTCACCCTTCTATGTGATTTCGCTAGCTACAATAGTTGGTATCAAAGCGTGATGCTCATTTTTTGAAGTGTTTTTATTTTTGAGTTAATGATCTATTATGACCAGCTGTATTGCACCATGTTGGATTGAAAGAGGAAGCAATACCGGACCTCCTTATTTTGATGGAAAGGAATATAGTGATTGCCAAAACAAATTGAAGGCTTTCATTAGATGCCTAGACACTCAAATTTGGGATGTTATTCAAAGAGAATTTGATCAAAATGCAAATACGCCTAGCAGTGGAAATGCATATGCAGGGAACAACAATAACATCAATGACAACACTCGTTGCTACTCTTTCGGCAACTGAATTAGCCAAAAGAGACACTTTTGATGATAAAAACTGTATATTCATTTTATTGTGCATAGTCTCCTACTGAATATAAGCGTGTTGCAGATTGTCCTTTATAAAAAAAAATAATATGGGATAAGCTTCCCATGACATATGAAGGAATAGACAGAGTCAAAGAAACCTAGATCAACATTTTTCTCGGTCAATATGAATCCTTCAAGATGAAGCCAAATGAATCGGCGAAGGAGATGTTTGATAGATTTACTAAAATAGTGAATGTACTTACTTATTAAGGACAACCAATGTCTGGACCAATAAAAGTCAACAAACTTCCGAGAGGTCTCAAAGGAAAGGAACCATATCAAAACATCCATTCGATAAACTCAAAGGATCATGCCATTAATTGTTGATGAGCTTATTAGCTTTCTTCAATCTTACAAGATGAACGAATCAATGAAGAAGACCTCCAAGATAAATAATAATAATAATAATTGCTTTGAGATCTAACATTGATTTTGATGATTCTGATTCTGAAGATGACAAAGAGCTTGCTCGCATGGTAAAGAAGTTTAGAAAAATTGTTAAAACAAGAAAAAACCTCAGGGTAAGAAAACAGAGCAAGGAACAATAAAGGATCATGCCATTGATTATTGATGAGTTTATTGGCAATCTTTAATCTTACGAAGATGAATGAATCAATGTAGAACACGTCCAAGGTAAAAAATTAATTTTGTTGAAATTTCAAATTGATTTCGATGATCCTAATTCTGAAGATGATGACAAGGACGATGAAAGAGCTTGCTCACATGGTAAAGAAGTTCAGATAAATGGCTAAAAGAGGAAAAAAAAACTTAGGTGAAGAAAATAGAGCAAGGAATAAGAAGAAGGGAGATTTTACAAGAACAAAGAATACAACAAAGGTCAAAATATAATATGTTTGTCCCTTATACAAGAAAAGAAAAGAGCAATATGAAAGTAATAAGAAAGCGCTAAAGGCTAAAATGTGAAGTGACACAGAGTGTGAATCCACTGATGATAAAGCGCGTGCACGCATATGTATAATGGCTGACTCAGATTCTGAAGACAAGGATGAGGAAAATCTTCCTGAAATTTCTGATGAAATATCTAAATATACTGATGAATTATGATTAGAATTTAGATATGCTCTCATGAAAATCTCGGAGTTGAAGAAAGAAATACAATTCGAGGCAACAGAATGTTTCTAGTGAAGAAAAGATTTATGTTTTGAACAAGGAAATTTCAGAAATCAAATAAAAAGGAGATTTGCTTGAAGAAGAAAATGACTTTTTCAAAGAGGAGATTTCAAAAGTTCATCAAAATTTTTCGTTTGGTTCAACAACTTTATAACACATTCTTTCTTTGCAAGTTCCGTATTTTAATGAATCTGGTACTGAAAAAGTTTGATAGAATATGATCTTCTAAATGTCAACGAAAGACTAAAGCACAAGCTTTCAAACAAAAATTACTCTCGAAAGCATTTTACAAAACCTGCTGGCCAAAACTCTTATAAGTGTTTGAACCGTGGAGATTTAAATCATCTCAAGCAAGAATGCCCAAAAGGTGAGAAAAGTACACCTCAAGTGCCAAAACTTGTATATGGCGTGCACTTTAGTGCCAAAACTTTTAAAACGTTCACTTTAGTGCCAAGTTCGGAAAAAATCATGTAGTTCAGTGCCAATCCGGCCAAATGAATTATGTGAATTTTTTAAATATGTTTTGTTATCTTATGTGGCAAATTTTCAGAAGCAGTTGCTATGGTGGAAGTATGACGTGGCTTGTGCAAGGGTACAAATGAAAAACGACGTCGCTCGATGGCCGTCGTTGGTCTCCGGTCCACCATTGCTTGCTCCTCGTCATCGCTCCCTCACTGCCATCCCTCACTGGCCACAATTGCTCACTCGTCGTCATTCCTTGCTCGCTGCCTTTGCTCACTCGCAACCGTTCTGCGCTCGTCGTCGTAGCTTGCTCTCCACCATCCCTTGCTTGTCGCCGTCACTCGCATGCCGCCGTCGCTCGCATGCCGTCGTCGCTCGCATGCCATCACTCTCACAACACCGTCGCTCACACACCGTTCGCATGACGCTATCGCTCGTACGCTGTCGTCGCTGGCAAGTTGCCGTGGCTCGGGGCTAGGGTTTGTAATTTGGTCTTGAATTTGGAGATTTAGGGTTTGTAATTTGGGGATTTAGGGTTAACGTTTGTAATTTGGGGATTTAGGGGTTATGCTTGGATGGATTTAGCTTGAATGACGTCGTTTGCTCTTTAAATTTCTAAATCGGCCTCCGGCGAGCCATGTCGTCTTCCACGTAGGCTTTCCGGCGAGCCATGTATGCCTCAGATGGTACTTGGCACCGAAGTGAACGATTTTCAAAAAACTTGATACTAAAGTGAATGTTTTGAAAGTTTTGGTATTAAAGTGCACGCTGTATACAAGTTTTTGCACTTGAGGTGTACTTTTCCCCCCAAAAGGTTGTAGATAGTCCAAGTGATTCTCTCGAATTTCAAGAAATGTTCTAATGTGAGAGGACCCGAATTCATTTGGGTGCTTTAAGTAAAGTTGAGTTTGCTCTTCTTGTAGGGAATAAAGAAAAAGAGAAAAATTGGTAAGAAAAGATACGTAGTTATATGTTCAATTTGCTTTGAGTACATACTTTACATATCTACAAATTCTCGTGGTATTCAATTCTCTTTGGCGTGTTCTATAATTTCACATCGTCAATTGTGCTAGATATCTTTTAAGGAAGAATCTTGTGATGCATTTTAGTGGTTCGTGAGATAGTATCAATTTATTGATTGACAAGCTGCTTGGAGATAATTCGAATTAATTGATTGATGCTCTGTAATCTTGTCGTGCATTGCAATGTGTGAATCTTTTTAAATGATATTATTATGCACGATACTATTTCCTTAAATGGTCTGTCAAGATGAGTTGAGAAATAATCTTTAACCACCTCAATTTGATCTAGATGTTATATGGCATGTTCTATCGTATACATCATTGCTTGTGCTAAAATTGCCTTTTTGGAATAAAAGTCTAATTCATTCTCGTGGATCTTGAGATGAAAAAAGAATGGTTGACATCTTATTTAGGGAAGAAACAATACAGATTATTGGATTGATTTTATGTCCTATAATTTTGTCTTGTGCTACAAAGTGAATCTTTTTACGAGATATTATTTGATTAGGCATATTATTAGCATGATAATTTTTCTTTATATGCCATAAGGTCATGGAAGAATTTTTGGGTCTCTATGAAGATTCCCTATTTTTATGTCTAACAAAGGAAAAGGTCCAAATATATGGATACCAACAAGGAAACGAGTTTATTGCGAGAAATTCTACAAGGAAAGATTGATTGTAAATCTATGCAAATCATGGTGCAATCAGAGGAATCTCTTAAGAGAAAATTAACGAGCATCATATTTTACATCGGTGGTGCATTTTAAGCATATATCATGGTTATGAGAATAAAGAAATTAATGTTTATTCTCAACCATGCTTTAAAATTATTTACGTAGATTTATCATGGTTCTCGATGATCAAAACAGTTGATAATCATCGATTGCTGAGATTATCTTTGATTTATATGATATATTTGTTGCCATAAGTATGAGATATTGCATAGATTTAAAGCTTCAAACTTTTACGTTTCTATTGCAAACATAGTAAATGTTATACTATTATGCACACTTGAGATTTATTCTTGAGGAAAATCCCTTTAATTATGAAAGATATCATTGGAATACATTCATGTATATGGATATTCTTGCAATCCCTTTAATTATAAAAGAATATTTCCGTATGAAGTTTGAAGAGTTTGTTCTAAAAATCCTGAAAATTTTGTACTACTTACAAAGGATGGAAAATTCTTCTCTTCGCATAAAATTCCTACAATTTATCAAATGCATTTGAAAATATATTGAGCAAACTCTTCAAGTATCTTGTGAAAGGTTAAGTAACTTCTTCATTGAAATACCTACAATTACTACTCAATTTATTCAGAAAAAGGGCATGAAATATTGCGTTAAATATTATATCTTTAGTGGTGAATTTGTGCAAAACGTTTGTCGAGTTTATGCAAATTGATTTTGAGATGAGCTTAGTTGAAGAAAATAAAATTCTTTCTCCAATTCCATATGCTGACAACTGTTGAGGATGTTGTTACTACAAAGAAATAAAGGAAAAAAAAATATTCTGCTCAACGTGCACAAGCCGCATAAAAGCATCCGCAAAAGATTTCTTGATGACGGGGGGAGAAAGGACAGAAATGAAGAGCAAAAATGGCAAATGGCAGAAGAAAGATGGAGAATCATCTCAAAGAAGCAACAAAATTGTGGGGGAGAATAGATCAAGTGAGGGAAAATCTTGATAAAGTTGAGAAAATTTCTGCCCAATATTGATTACTATTCCGAGGATGGAAGAAAAGATAAATGTGTGTTAGAACTTAATAAGTTAAAATCCGATTAGTACATCTTCCATTTATATTACTTTTTTGTCATTAACAAATCTCTAATCTATATTATCATTTTATTATGAAAAAATGGAAGTGAAATTTATCCCTGCTCATTGATATATGGTTGCCGAAATGTACGATGCTTAATTTTTGAGAACATGAGCTATATTAAATATCTTCTACGTTCGACTTGGCATGTAGAAAATGTTGCATTGAATATTGCGTTTCATACCTTATAATTTTCAGAAGAAGCTACATTGTATATTCTCTACGTCATTAACGCTTTTTGATTATGATAAAAAGGGGGAGAAAATATAAATATGCATATGTGTTGGTAATATTGAGTTGCAAGTGATTATACTCTTATAAATTATTGTGCTCAATTTATCTGCTATCTCCTAATTACATTATTTGATTATCTTAAATTGGAGATTGCATTACATGCTTATTATGCCATAATCATATCAAAATTCAATATCTTTGAAAGTGTGATTAAACATTTGCATATTCAGAGATTGTTTTATCATCATCAAAAAGTGTGAGATTTTAGGGAAAATCCCTTATGATGTTTTGAAGATGAAATAATAATCAAAGGCTACTAATGTATTAAAGGTGCACATGATAATAGTTTTAGCCCTCCTCCGTGAGCCCTATTGCCTGAGTGCGACCCTTATCCGGCTCGAGCTCCATCAACCCGCGCCCCTCTTAGCCCCTCTTCATGCAAGCTGAGCCCACCCTATCTTCCCCGTGGATCGCCTTGCTGCCTTAGCCACTGTTCACCTCTGAGCCTAGTCACTACCGTCACGCCGTGTTGCCATCCAGCCCCCAATTACCGCATGAACAACACCCAACCACCAACACGAGCCCCCTAGCTGCCGTGTCGCCTAGCCGTTGCTGTCGTTGCCCGTACTCGCGTGCCCGTCATCGCAGCTACTATCGTTATCACTTGATTATTTATTTGTGAGTTTACCCCTAATATTTAATTAGATCATTAACTACGCTTATGATTAGATTAGTTATGTTAATTATGAGTTAGTTAGTTTAATGATAAATTAGTTTAGTTAATCATGGTCAGGTTAGGTTAGTAACTATGGTTAGGTTAATTGATCTCTGTTAATTTAGTTAACACTAGTTAGTTGAATTTTAACTGTAGTTACTTTATAAATAATCATGATTAGTGTAATTAATTTGGATTACTTTCTAATCATAATCAGGATAATTAACTGAGGCGGGTCTAATTAGTTAAAGTCAATTTTTTAATTAATTAAGATGATCTTAATTAATTATAATTGTGTTAATTAATTATAGTTAGGTTAATTAATCGTGGCTAGAATAATTAATTTATTTTATCAATTAATTACTATTATTAAGTGAATATTGGGTATTGATTTGTTAATTGCTGAGTACCTTGATAGTTTTTATGTGGACCCAATAAGTAATCACTCGTGTTAGAGTATCTTATTTATTGGTGAATGAATATTCATATGATCATATGTGACTTTTCAATAGTATCTTTGAGCATGAAAATGGCTTTATGCTGAGTTTTGAGCACAACCATATTGCATTGGACTAAATACGAAGATATGAACTGGCTTAGTTACTGGCGTGATTCTGTGGTCACATGATTGGAAAGTATCGCCCTAAGACATATAGGGACGTTGTCGATACCCTTATTGGCTTGGGTTCATCGCCTAATATATTCGTGCTGTGCCGATCAAAATAACACGATTTATCAGTTGCTTAACAATTTGTGCTACTAGGCTGGTTAGATGCTAGTCGTAGCTTGTAATGGATCAAAGTTCCTTACTAGAAAAGCTTGCTATGTTTGTCTTAGGGAGTCTTAAAAAGCTACGAGGTACCATCATCGACGAAGCGGGACGATGCTAGATCATGTCGGAAGAACAATAACTGCTCAATGTGCTATGGTCGAGAGTAGAGTATCTCTCACTAATAACCAGAACAAGTATGTTGCATTATGTATGAGAGATTGTGATAAGTGTTCTGGTTGTGTGCTTTAGTCTGTGTATAATTTGAATGATATGTTGATTATTGTACTGTGCAGGCTAAGGTGGGGTAAGCTTATATATGATTGATGGTTGATTGTTGAGGTATGTGCCTGATCATGTGATAATTAGAGCGTTACGAGAGTCGCACGCTATTGATCTGTTATTGACTTCAATCTCCATGTTCAGGAAGTCCTAAGCGAATCAATGGCTTGCTTGAATTTAGGTATTGACTTACAGAGATTTTATATCTTTTTCATTGTTATTAAACATTTTCAAGACTTTAGTGTATAGGTTTGCCTGATATGGTTCGGGATACCACTTGAATAGTCCTTTGATGTCATGTACTATCCGATTTTAGGTTTAGATCGCGTTTGGGAACATCATGTGACGATACTCTGAGTGGATGAGTAGAGTGCCTTATCACTTTAAAGCATGGTTTGTTCGCCATGGCTGATGCTCTCCTTGGGCCTCTTCGTGGGTTTGAGGGACCCCTAACAATGACCGCAAAGATCTGTACTTATGATCTGATGGACATCGACACTTTGAATGGGGAAGTAGGGGACTTAGAGTTCGAGCTGATGGAGGGCCTTGGGACCTTGGCTAGCTACTACCTTTGAGTGGGTATAGTGGAGGATATTTTTTTTTATGAAGCTTTTGGATGTAGTATTGACTCTAACCCGACTTGATATCTTTTTGGTGGTCATAAGAAGTAACCTTGAAGTTGCGCTTGTAGATATTTTGCTTCCCAAGGTTAATGATATATATAATGATTTTTTGCTCATGTTGGTTATTGCTTATCTACTATCTATCCCTGTTGTTTAGGTCGATGATGTGCTTGGTACAGCGTCCTTAAATGACCTAAGATGTACGCTCCATCTCGGGGCTTGAGTCTTCGAAACCGGTATCCGAACTAGTAACAACTTTATAAGGGGGAACAATTTCCATGGGGTCTCACTTTCCTACTACATCATAGGGTACATCAAATCCTTGGAGTGGATTGATTGATAAATCCCCTTCTCTATAGGTCCACGCTAAAAAGGTATGAGGCTTCCAAAAATTAGAGCGTCATTCACTCAAACAGTACTAGCATACCGAATATAAGCCTTACCTTCTCCTACCAGATACTCCATCACCACACAGTCAATGTCCATTAGTATCCCAAAACATTACGCTAGGTCATTCATACTCAGGGTTTGGGTTCTAAAAGTTTTGACAACCCATTAATAATCTTGTCTCTTACACATAATATATGAGGGCAATTTGATAATCAACAAATTTAGGACTGGTTGAAAATTTTAGCATGAATGACAATAGATATTAAGATCACTCAAAGAAAAGGATTAAATCAAGACTAAACTGCATCTTCTACAAATCTAAAGAATCTAACGCAACCAAGGGGGCAAAAAGTGTCTTTTCCAAATTGGTCCAAATTTCACTTTTTCAATGATTCAAGGCAAACTGATAAATATTTGAACCAAATGTGGTGACTTCTAAAAGATCAGCAATGATATCCTTGAAAGTTCGATGCTTAATTTCAGAGTTTAATTCGTGTTTAAAATCAGTCGATTAAGATTTCAGTATATCTCAAACTAAAGGGCAGCTTTTAGGAGTTACGTTTATCGACCTATAATTGAATGATCAAATTGCGTTTAAGTTAAGCCATGGTGACCTTGGTTGTTATATAATTACAAGGATCAACACTAGTCCTGAAGGTCACAATCATTAGAAATTGGTTTAAGAATGTTTACAATGCGTACGATGATCAAATGGAATCAACCATGATCCAATTGTATAACTATGAAAAATTGTTCCATAATCATTCTTAGATTAGTCTATAATGGTCCAAAATATTCCATTGTTAATTTTTATGCCCAAAGTGTCAATCCATGGTCAAGTCTTTTGGTCCACGTACTTAATTCCTGGCTAGTCTTTTCCTAATTGTCAGTCTTTTCAAGAGTAATCAGTTTTGAGTGAGATTTATCTAAAGTGCATCAATGAGATAATCATTCATTTCATAAATCTCAAAAATGGGTCGAATTTTAGAATGCCATAACTCTTTCCCATTATAAAAATTTCATCATTGAAATTTTTGGCAAACCCAACTATTCGAACAAATGGGGGTGCTAGCGCCTCATTTCTTCTTCGCTTTCTCATGTGACTCCTTTAGTTCCATGATGCTCCGATATCTCTTTAACCAGCTAAATCGTCTTGTTTCGCAGAACCTGTTTCCTTCTGTCTTGTACTTGAATCGGTCTCTCTACGTACGACACCCTATTGTCCATGTCTATAACCTCATGATCCAGCACATGAGTCAGGTCTGGTTTGTACTTCCTTAGTATGGACACATAGAAAATGTTGTGAACTTGAGACAAATTTGACGACAAGACTAGACGATAGGCTAAGGTCCCAATTTGTTCCAAAATCTCAAACGGAGCTACTTGTCTTGGACTCAACTTTCGTTTCTTACTAAACCGAGACAGACCTTGCATTGGTGATATCTTAAGAAAGACGTGATCCCCCACCGAAAATTCCAAAGGCCTACATCGCTTATCTGCATAACTCTTTTGGTAACTATGAGTAGTTTTAAGTTTTTATCGGATCACTTTATAACTACCTCAACTAATTGTTGAACCAACTCTAGACCCATTATACTCCTTTCACCAACCTCATCCCAACATACTGGAGTTCTACAAGCTCTACCATACAATGCCTCAAATGGTTTCGTTCGGATACTTTGTTGATAACTATTATTACACACAAACTCGATTAGGTATAACTGTTCTTTCTATTCTCCTTTAGAATTTATTATGCATGCTTGTAACATGTTCTTGAGTTTCTGAATCGTCCTCTCAAATTGTCCATCTATCTGCGGATAATAAGCTGTGTTATATTATAGCTTTATCTCCATAGCTATCTAAATACTCTTCCAAAAGGTTGCGAAAAACTTAGGATCATTGTCGGATGTGATCATTATTGGAACTCCATGAAAGCGAACTATTTGACGCAAGTACAGCTCGGCGTACTTATCCATTGTGAAGTCCTTTCGCACCACCAAAAAATGCACTAACTTAGTTAACCTATCGATGGTCACATAATTGAATCATGACCTCTTTGGCTCCTCAGCAATCCCATGACAAAGTCCATGGTAATGTGCTCCATTTCTACTCGGGAATTTTCAACGGCCGTAGTAATCCACCAGGCTTACAGGGTTAAACCTTCACTTGCTGATTTGTCAAACACTTGGCCACATGATTAGCTATATCCATTTTCATCCCATTCCACCAGTAATGTTGACGCAAGTTCTAGTACATTTTCGTGCTATTTGAGTGAATAATGTAGTTGCTATGGTGACTCTTTGATAGGATTTCCTCTTTTGGTTCTTGATCGATGGGTACATATAATCATCCACGAAATTTCAATATCCCATCCTCAAATATTTGAAAGTCGGGTTTCCTCTTAGATGCATCCATACTCAAGATCTTTTGTATGTTAGGTCCGTAGGTTACAACGCCTTAATCCTAACTTGAATTTTCAGTTCAATTCTCAAAGTAGCTAACAAACTCGAAAGGTGACCTATCTCAAACTTAAATTCTAAATCTCTTATTCCTTCGAGTAGAGTCCACTCCTTAACCATCATTTGCGCGATGCTTGATTTTCGACTGAGTGCATCCGCTACTTTATTAGCCTTCCTAGGGTGGTATAAGATGTTGTTGTTGTAGTCCTTAAGCAATTCCATCAAACGACGATGCCTCATGTTCAATTCCTTTTGGGAAAATAAGTACTTTAAACTTTGGTGGTCTGTGTATTTTTGAAACCTTTCTCCAACTAAATAGTGCCTCTATAACTTTAATGCAAAAACGATCGCTGCAAGCTCTAAGTCATGTGTTGGGTGGTTTAGCTCATGAGGCCTCAGTTGATGCGATACGTATGTAACAACCCTACCATGTTGTATCAGAACGCATCCTAATCCTTTCAATGACGTATCGCTATAGATCTTGTATCCTCTAGGACCAAACAGTACGTTAATACTGGCGCAATTGTTAACTTATGTTTAAGCTTTTGGAAACAACTTTCGCACTTGTTTATCCATTCGAATCTTATTTCCTTTTTCGGTAAGTGCGTTAAAGGAGTAGCTATCGCGGAGAACCTTTCCACGAATCGTCTATAATACCTTGCCAGGCTTATAAAACTTCAAACCTTTGAGATCCCATCTCTCGAGATAATATGTCTAGGAATACTACCCGATTAAACCAAAACTCACATTTACTAAATTTGGCATAAAGTGAGTGTTCGTGTAGGGTTCGTAGAACAATACTTAAATGTTGCTCATAGTCTTCAGAGCGCTTCGAATAGACAAAGATGGTGTCGATGAACACTATGACAAACTAATCCAAAAACTCCTTGACTATCTGATTCATCATATCCATGAAGGCAGGTAGGGCATTGGCTAGTCCAAACGGTATGATAGTAAAGTCATAATGTCCATATCTTGTACGAAACACCATCTTTGGTATGTCCTCCTTCTTCACTCTTAATTGATGATAGCCCGTACTTAAGTCTATTTTGGAGATCACTGACGCCCCTTATAGTTGATCAAACAAATCATCTACTCTCGGCAATGGATACTTGCTCTTGATGGTTACCTGGTTCAACTACCGATAGTCAATGCACAAATGCAATGAGCCATCCTTCTTCCTCACAAAAAACATAGGTGCTCCTCATAGTAACATACTAGGGTGAATGAATCTCTTATCCAGCAACTCTTGCATCTAAACTTTCAACTCCTTCAACTTTGAAAAAGCTATCATATAGGGCACTCTAGAAATTGGCTCATTTTCAAGGGCCAACTCAATTATAAATTCTACTTCCTTTTCAGGTAGTAATCTCGATAACTCTTGGGGAGAAACATCGGGAAAATTGCACAACATAGCTACGTCCTCTAGCCATGTTTCCTCAATCGATAAATCAACCATTGATACTAAGTAACCTTGGCATCTTTTGTTTAGCAACTTAGTCACCTCAAGTGACGAGATCCAAGAGATCAAGGTTCCTCCTTGGTTTCCCATAAACTCATGTCTAGAATGACCAATTGAATTAAATTGCATCACCCTACTACTACAGTCCATCACAGCTCTTTGCTTTACTAATCAATCTATCCCAACTATAACATCAAAATCATATATAGCTAAAATTACCAAATTTATCAATTCCTCCCTACCACCAATGACTATTTACAACATAAATATCCTAATAAGATATCCTTTAAAGGAGTGGTAACACGCAAATTACATCTAACGATTCCAATTTAATTCTAGTAAATTCCATAAATTGTTTAGACACAAACGAGGGTGACGCTCTCGGATCAAATAAAGCATAAGCAACATAATCACATAAAGAGATTGTACCTATGATCACGCCAGATGCACCCTTCGCCTCCTTTCGCACCATAACATAGACTCTTCATTGTACTGGAAGCTGATTCTAGTTATTTTGCGGAGCACTCAAGCCTAAGGTCCCATCCAGGGTTTCTGCGATTGAAATTACGGTCTCACGACTTGACTTAGGTATTTTTTTTATTTGATGACCATGCTGACCACATCTAAATCATGCGCCCATTCTACTTGGGCAAGGGCCATTCCCGTGCTTCCTTCCACAAGATTGATAAACTATACCAAAGAGGTATGTCGGCTTCCCAAAGCTTTTTGATAGGAGGGACAAAAAGTCTATTCTCCACCATAGGCCTTTTTCCAAAATGGCGATTATTCCTAGCAGGCACATACCATGTTTCGATCAATCATTTGAGCCCTTTCATATAGCTTGTTGTAATTTCTTAAATTCTGGAGCATCAACTAACTCCAAAGTTTTAATTGCAGTCCATCTTGGAACCTCAATGCTTTGTCTAGAGAGTTCTCAACCATCCTTGGTACAAACTTGGACAACCTTGCAAATTCTACCTCATACTAATCTATCGTCATTTGATTTTAGTGAATTCACAAAAACTCTGCCATTTTCTATTCTTGCACAGACTCAGAGAAGTATTTTCCATTGAAAGTCTTGCTAAAAGTAGTCCAGTTTGGATTTATACCTACAAGGAAAATCCTTCTTTGGTTGGCCTTCCACCAATCATTAGCACTGCTTTGAAGATGATATACTGTCAATGTCACTTTTTCTTCCTCTGTGCACCCTATAAGTGCAAAAGTATCTTCCAACTTTTCAATCCAAAGAGAAGTGATCTCGGGATCACCTTTCCCGTCAAACTAAATGGCCTTAACTTTAAAAATTGTTCTACCAGTTGGTGCATTTAACGATTTTCATTTCCATTCCCTTAATGACTATTGGCTCCGTTAACAGTGGCAACAATAGCTTCAACAGCTTTGATAATAGTGGCAACTTATTCTTAAGCCTGCCTTCACATCAAATTGCTGATTTTCTCTAAAGTCCTCAAGACCTGATCCACTCTCGGGTCCTCTATAGCTCTTGCCTACAAGCTAGATGCTCCCCCAGCCCTTCTATCCGATTGGTCATACTTTTAAGAATCTCACAACACCCAAACTTGCTATAATTCTGCTACAAAATTAGAGACCTAAACCATCTACTCATGTCTAACAGTTCTAAGCAGCGTATCACAACAATGATCACAAATCTAGCAATCACAAAACAAGTTTCACAGGCACAAAGTTAATAAGGTTCTTATTCTTACCTTTCCTCTTGCAAGGCCTACAATTTAGTACGATAACAACAAGCCATCTAGAAATCCCAAGCAAATATAAACATAATAAGCATTGACACCTAGCGTGATGGAGTTCAAGTCTACCAATCACAAGCACTTACTCACATGACATGCATATCTTGCTAAACATTAGCAAATAACTAGGGTCTCTCTATCTAACTACCGGATGAACCATTGGTCTTTATCACTCCAGATCTCGACCAAATTCAGATCGAACCAACCTTGCTCTGATAACAATTAAATGGGGATGTCACGTTTCTAACCCTACGATTGCACGAATTTCCGACCACAGTTGTTAATATTGCGACATTCCAAGACTTGTCGTTGACTCAAACCAAACATGCAAAGATAAATGCTAGCGAAAGCAAATTGAATCACTCTATACAAGATATGGTTGATGTTCGTTGATATCTCAAAATACTATAGTGGGTAATTCATATTTAGGGTTTGGGTTTTGAAAGGTTTGGGAAAATTAACAATGAGAAAAAATCTCAATAAACAAACTCCCTAAGCCTCGCCTAGGGTAACATGTACGTTCAAATTAATATGAACATGCAATTCTAACCAACTAGATGAACATGTAAAGAATGTAAAGAGGAAACATAAAGCCACTTATATTCGCAAACAAATACTAATCAGGGCATTGCTTAATCATACATAAGAGCGTCTAATGAATAAAATGCATTTAAAGCACAATATCAAACACTTGGTGATCCTCAAGGCAGTCACAATTAAATGTCCAAATTACTAATGACCCGTGTAATTGTATCATGTCCATATACAACTTGCGTAAAATGCATCAGGCTAGAGATCCTTTGCACAGTCGAGCAAAACAATATCCCACGTTAAACGCATTAGATATGTTTGATTTTCCTGTGTAAAACGCCTCATGATAGATCCAATTCCCCGCATAAAATGCATTAGGGTTCCAAACGATCATACAAATATAATTATCACATAATTTTCACTAATAATCAATCCCGCATAACATATATCAGGGTGCCACATGATCATGCAAACACCATCCATAACTCAATTGGTTATACTTAAGTCAAGATCAATCATGATTACACTAAATGCACTACACAATCAATATATTCAATCATTACTAGATCAAGATTAGACAACCTCATCTACATACTCTACAATCACAATCAATGAGGATATAATTAGTTATGGACCATCCAAACTAGCAATATGGTCATACGCTAGACACTCAATTTTGGAATCACACCGAATCGCACACTTGGATTTTAGTATAAAATTATCCATACCAAGTCACATAATTAAATTACCCAAATAAGAGTGTTCTCAATCTAATAATCAATTATATCTAACCACCTAAGATCATTATACAACTACACAAAGTCATCCACTAAATCGCATACCTCGAGTCAGCCTCAATCAGCCTACAAGCAATCATCCAACTCACCTAAATCAAGGCCTAACTTCATCCAAAAGTAGCCTACTAACCTAATCAACATTTAAGGGATTGCTTACTACTAATCCAAGTTTAAAAAGCTCCCAAAATAAGCTGCAATAGTCGTGACAAACAGCGGCACGGCGAGAACGATAACATGGTAGTACAACAGTAATGAGGCGGTGGTTGGCTAAGCAGTGATCGTAGCACCGCTGAAGAGGAGAAGGGAGGCCGAACGAGAGAGGGGAGGAGAGGAAGAGGGTTTTGCAGCCAAAAGTAAGAAGAGGGGGAAAAATGTGTGTGTGTGTGTGTGTGAGAGAGAGAGAGAGAGAGAGAGAGAGAGAGAGAGAGAGAGAGAGAGAGAGAAGAGGGAAAATAGGAAAAAAGTTGGGGGAAATTGATTTGCCATAAAGATGACATTTGACTAATAGATGGTGAGGTAATGAGTAATTGGAGGTTATTAATAGGAAAGGTTTAAAAATTCAAAACCCATTAATAATTTTTCTCTTGCACATAATATCTAAGAGCAATTTGATAATCAACAAGTTTATAATTGGTAGGAAATTTTACTACGAACGTTGGTAGATTTTAGATCACTCAAAGAAAAAGATTAAACCAAGACCAAAATACATCTTCAACAAATCTAAGGAATCAAAAGCAACCAGAAGCAAAAAGAGACTTTTCCACATTGATCTGAATTTTACTTTTTTAATAATTCGAGGCGGATTGATAAATATATGAACTAAATAAGACAACGTCAAAAGGATCAGCAACGATATTCTTGCAAGTTCGATGCCCAATTTCGGAGTCTAATTCACAGTTAAAATCGATCAATTGTGACTTTAGTGTATCTCAAACCAATGGACGGCTTTTAGGAGTTACGTGTATTAGCCTGCAATTGAATTATCAAGTTGCATTTAAGTTGAGCCATGGTGACCTTGGTTATCATATAATTGCGAGGGTTAATCACTAGTCTCAAAGGTCACATTCATTAAAAATTGGTTTAAGGATGTTTGCAATGCATATGGCGATCAAACGGGATCACCCCGTAATCCAATTGTATAACTATAGAAAATCGTTTCACAACTATTCTTGAATTGGCCTATAATGTTTCAAAATATTTTCTCGTCAATCTTTATGGCCAAGGTGTCAATCCATGGTCAAATCTTTTGGTTCATTTACTTAAGCCCTAGCTAGTCTTTCCCTAATGGACAGTCTTTTCAAAAGTGATCAATTCTGAGTGAGACTTATCTAAAGTGCATCAGTGAGACAATAATTCATTTGATAAATCCCCAAAAAGGGTCAAATTTAAAATGTCACAATAACATCCTTGCTTTCCCACGCCGCTATCTTTATTTTATGGTGTTACCAAATCATCTTGACGAAGGAAATTGTCTTATTTCGAAGTATTTGCTCTTTCATGTTCTCAATCCTTTCTGGTTGTTCCATATACGATACTCGCTCATCCAAATTAATCTCTTCAAATTAAACACATGAGCTAGGTCAAGCCCATACTTCTTTAGCATTGATACATGAGAGATGTTATATACTTGAGCAAGTCTCGGTGGCCACGCGAGACGACAAGCTAATTTTTCGATTAGTTCCAAAATCACAAATGGCCCAATGTACCTCGAACCTAGCTTCTCTTCTTGTCAAAGTGAGATGCTCCTCGCATAGGTGGCACTTTAAGGAAAACGTGATTATCTACTTGGAATTCCAATGTCCTATGCTACTTGTTGGCACAACTTTTCCGACAGCTCTAGGCTGCCTTAAGTCTTTTTATAATGACTTTGACAGCATCCACAGATTGGTACACTAAGTCAGGACCCATAATTCTCTTTTCACCAACTTTGTTCCAACAAATTGGAGTTCTATAAGCTTTACCATATAACGCTTCAAATGGTGCCATCTTGATACTCTAGTAGTAACTATTTTTGTAGCAAAACTCAATCAAATGAAGTTGCCTCTCCCAACTTCCTTTGAAATCCAAAATACATATTTGCAACATATTCTCGAGCATCTGAATTGTCTTTTTCAATTGGCCATCGATCTGCGGATGATAGGCGGTGCTAAATCACAGCTTCGTCATTAACACAGTCTGTAAGCATTTCCAAAATGTGCAAGTGAACTTGGGATCTCAATTTGATGTGATTATCACTGGCACTTCATGAAGTCGCATTATTTCCTGTACGTATTAATTAGCATACCTATCCAATGCAAAGTCCTTTCACAAGGCCCAATTGAATCATTGCCTCGTTGAGTCCTTGGCAATGTCATCACAAAGTCCATTGTGATGTACTTCCATTTCCACTCTGGAATCTCGAGTGGCTGCAGCAGTTCACTAGGCTTACAATACTGCCTTTCACTTGTTGGCATGTTAAGCACTTCGCCACATACTTGGCTATATTAGCTTTCATGCTATTCCACCAGTAATATTATCTTAAGTTTTGGTGCATTTTTGTACTACCTAGATGAATGTTATAGTTGCTGCGATGGGCTTCGAACAAGATTTCCTCCTTAAGACCTTCATAAGAGGGCATGCATAATCGTCCTTGAAATCTTAGTATTTCATCCTTAGCTACTTGAAAGTCGATTTTCCTTTTTGTTGAATCCTCTTGCAAAATTTTTTGAATTGCAAGATCCATTGATTGTAAAGCCTTAACCCTTGCTTGCACTTTAGGTTCAATCCCTAATGTAGCCATGAGACTAGACAGACAGCTTACGTCAAGCTTAAAATATAAATTTCGTACTTCCTCAAGAAGAACCCATTCTCGGACTATTAATTGTGCAATTGCTGACTTTCGACTCAACACATTTGCAATGTTTTTAGTTTTACCCAGATGGTACAAAATCTCACAATTGTAATCCTTAAGAAGTTCCATCAATGACACTGCTTCATGTTCAATTCTTTTGAGTGAATAGATACTTGAGACTTTGATAGTTAGTGTAGACTTGAAATCTTTCTCTTACTAGATAATGTCTCCAGATCTTGAGAGCAAAGAAAATTACTGCTAACTCCAGATTATGTGTCAAATAGTTCAACTTGTGAGGCCTTATCCGACGGGATGCGTATGCAACTACTCTTCTATGTTGCATAGAATGTAACCTAATCCTTTATACGATGCATCACTATAGATTTCGTAACCTCTAGGACCAGATGATATTGTCAAAATCGGAGCCCTAGCTAGCTTGTGCTTAAACTCTTGAAAATTAAACTCGTACTTATCCACCATTCGAACTTCTTGTCCTTCTTCAGCAATCGCATTAAAGGTATATCTCTTGTAGAGAATTTCTCTAGGAAATGCTTGTAATAGCTTGCTAATCCCAAGAAACTCTATACTTCTGTCACCGTTGTTAGTCTTGGCTAACCCATGACCGCTTCAATCTCAATCAGATCAATAAATCGCTTTGCCAGAGATCACATGACCAAGGCAAACTACATGAGTTAGCCAAAACTCGCATTTACTGAACTTGGCATACAACTTATATTCCTATAGGATTCGCAGTATCGTCCTTAAATGCTACTTATGTTCCTCATAACTCCTTGAGTATACCAAGATGTCATCGATGAATACAATGGTGAATTGATCCAAATACTCCTTGAATACCTGGTTCATCAAATTCATGAAAGCAGCAGGGGCATTTGTTATCCCAAACAACAGACGGTGAACTCTTAGTGAATATAATGCGTTCAAAGTGTCGTCTTTAATATATCCTCCTTCTCAATTCTCAACTGGTGATATCCCATCTGTAAGTTAATCTTGGAAAATACCAAAGCTCCTTGAAATTGATCAAACAAACTTTCAATCCTTGGCAGTGGCTACTTATTCTTATTGAGTTACTGGTAATCGATGCAAAGTCACAAAAGTTCATCTTTCTTCCTTACGAACAACATTAGTACTCCCATGGTGATGCACTAGGGTGAATGAATCCTTTGTTGAGCAACTCTTGCATATATACCTTCAGTTTCTTGAGTTCTAATAATATCATATGATATGGTGCCTTGGAAATCGGCTCCGATTTAGGGACTAACTCAATCACAAACTTTATCTCCCTTTCCGATGGTAATCCTAACAATTCTGAAGAAAAGATATAAAAAACTTACACACCACCACAATGTCCTCCATCATTGGTTCCTCAATCAACATGTTAACCATGGTTGCTAAATAGCCTTGATAACCACTATCCAACAAACGAGTTGCCTCACGCAACGAAATCAAAAGAGTCGAGGTTTCGTCTCTATTTCAACAAACTCGATGCTAACCCCACTCAACGGGTTAAATTGAATTGCCTTGTGATAGCAATCCATCGTAACTTGTCACTTTGTGAGCCAATCCATACCAATGATGACATCAAAGTCATACATAGCTAGCACAATCAAATCTATCTTTCCCTCACAATCGCCTATAACTGACTTACAACTGGAATATCTTACTGCAGACAATATACTGTTCCCCATGGTTTCAGACTTAACCCTACTAACAAACAAACTGCTTAGTAATAAATGAATGCATGACTCCCAGATGAAACAACGCATAAGCTACATGATAGTACAAGAAGACCGTACCTGTGATAGCATGGTATCCTTGCACTAGGGGTTGATTCGGGTTATTTTGCGATACATTCCATTGCGGTTGTCCGGCGCTTGCATTGCTATTGGTCTTTGCGGGCATTCCCTCACTTAGTGGTCATACTGATCACATCCAAAGTAAGCTCCCATCCTAAAATGGCATAGAGCGGTTCTATACCTCCACTCACAAAATCAGCACTCGCCATTAATGTTGTATGCCGTTTTCCCCATGGTGTTCTTTTGGTTGGGCAGAATGGGATGCTTCCTTTTATCATCAACCTTTTTCTAAACCGATGATTATCCTTAGCAAGGGGCAAAAATATTGATCTAGACGCGACTATCCTTTCGGCCATATTCTTCTCCAGAAGCTGGACCCTTTTATATAGCTCATTATAATCCTTGAATTTCAATGGCACCAACCGATCCTTGATTTCAAGTTTTAGTCTATTTTGAAATCTCTTTGCCCTATTCATAGGGTCCTTGATCATCTTTGGTACATACTTTGATAGTTCAGCAAAATTTCTCTCATACTAATCCACTAAGAAATAATTCTATCGAACACGCGAGAACCGAGCTATCTTTTGCTTTCGTGAACAACTCGAAAAATACATTCCATTAAAGGCTTCAATGGAGGCATCTCACACTGGGGTGGTACTTTTGCGAAAGATCCTTCTTCACGTGACTTCCTACCACGTGCTTACGTTACCTTAAAATTGGTAATCGGTCAGCGTTACCTTGTCCTCTTTAGAATGTCTCAGTAAGGCAAAAGCTTTTTCCAACTTCTTATCCATAAGATTGCAACCTCTAGATCACCTGCTCCCACAAATTTTGATGCCTTAGCCTTAAATATTGCTCCACTAATTTATGCATTAGTTGCCCACTATTCCTATTTTCAGCTAACAGGTCTTCATTTGGGATGATAGTAGCAGTTTAATTCCTTACTCACTACCCTATAATGTTCCTAAGGGCTTCAAAGGCCTATAAAATCTCATCCACTCTAGGATCCTCCTGAATTGCCCTTCCTCTAGGCACTCTTGGATCATGGTCGCTCATCTTGTAGGAACCTGATGGAACCCTGCTTGACCAAAGTCAAGATGCCATGAAAACTCAATAACATTAACCTAAAAGTTAATCGACAATCACGAGCATGAGTTTAACCCTATTAACTATCCCAAAACCTATTGTACCTTATCACTCTAGGTTATGACCAAATGGATCAAGTTAGTCTTGCTTTGATACCACTGGGCGGGGTTGTTACGCCTCGATTGTCGAGTATGCAGCAACTCTACCAAACACCTCAGGTCATTTAAGGGTGATGAACGAAGCGCGTCGTCAACTCATTCATTTTATATTTAAATTAAGCACATGCAAAAGTGACTCACATCCCTGGACAATTATAATAATAGGGATAGTAAAAAAGGAAACCAACAACCATCATACAATAAAAACTCATTTTATTTATTTACTTTTAACTTTGTAAAGTTCGTATTTACAAGTCCTACCTTAAGGTCATTTCCTGCAACCATTAAAAAGATAGCAGATCGGGTTAGAGTTAACACTACTCCAAGTTACTCAAAAAGAGAAGTCAATGTCCATGCTCATCTTAGAGCCAAAAGTTGGTTAGGGTATTGGGGTCCTTGTCCATATCGAATTTCAAATTCTCCACTTCCTTATCAGGAGCGACAATATCTATCGAGTATGAGGTCTAGATCTTCAAGGTAATGATTAGAAGTCCATCAAAATTGCAAATCGGCTTAAATAGCACCTCAGTATGACAAACGAACCAGGCCTTGAAGTGATGAGGTATTAGATACCACAGCCCCTCCTCAACCAAATGCGTCGTCACATAGTACTCCCAAACATGAGCTGACCCTAGGATCGAATGCGACATGATATTGTGGATTTGATTGATGGATACCTTGAATCGTACTAGTCTGCTCTCCATCACTAAGGTCTTAAAAACAATTAACAACAATGAGTGAAATGTAAAATCTTCACAAGCTAACGCCTTAAACTCTAATAGGGTGTTGATTTGCTCAGGGTGTCCTAAATGGTAGGTTGCTATCAATAGCAGACTAATAACGTGTGATTCCTGCAGCGCTTTACTTACTACGTGACTAGATACTTAATTCAACCAATCAGCCATCAACCATATGCATACTAACCCGGTCTTGGTATAAATTGCACATTATCCTCATGGCATTATACAAACAATACATAAATCAAGGCACACAACTAGAACACCCATCACAGTCTCACATGCTTAATGCATCACACGTGTTCTGATTATTAATGGCCACTTGGCCACGTCAGTAATTTTTAAGCATGACTAGGCTTCATCCCACTTCGTCAGGCATGCTAATTGATAATCCCCCCCAGTACCCTTGGGATGAATATTTCAGGCATTTCTATAAAAGGTGTTGGTTCAGCACAAGCCATGAATGACTTTCATGTAGCCGTATGATTCTATAGTACCTTCAGGATAGACTGCCGAGCAATCATAAGTCGTATGATTTTTTTGTACGCTTGAGACAGATATATAGGCATCATCTCCTAGTATCTTTGAGTAAGGGTTTCCATCATGTGAACATACGAGTACACTAGAAAATCATGCCAATTTATATCTTTACATTTAGCCCAATGAAAATATGGGCATGCTCACAACTCAACTGATTATTATTTTTTATACTTTAAAATACAATAAAAAGTCAACCAATTTTTCGGAAATTCGGTTTCGGATAATTGAACACCATTATAGGTGTTTTTGTACATGATCATTGAGATATACATTTATTATCAAATTTGATTTCTCATTTTTACATAGTACTGGATTTTTCGAACATGAAACATAATAAATTGGCAGTATCTCATATTATTACGTGTCCAAAAATTCATTTTTCGATATATCAATTCAATCTCAAATATGGGTGATTATAATCAGGTCTATTTATACATTCAAGGGCATAAGATAATCATTAAATAATAATAATAATAATAATTATTTAATCCAATCACGATTAATTAACCTGACTATAATTATGTAACTCAACCATGATTAACTAGCCCAACTTCAGTTAATTAACCCAACCTTAGTTAATTAACCTGACGAAAATTTATTAACTCAACCTTGATTTGCATAAAGTAACTATGATTAATTAATTCAACCATGATTAACATAAAGTAACTATGATTATTTAACTTAACCAATCACGATTAATATAACTTAATCATAATTAACATAATCTAACTACAATTAACACTAACTATTTTGATCTCTAACACAATTAACAACCTAATCGGGGATTAGGAGGTTAACTCACAAACTAAAGTAGCTGGTGACGATAGAGGCGTGCAGCAAGGCTTAGATGGCATGGCGAACATAGCTTCATTACATAGTGGCAAGGCGCGATAGTTCAATGGCTCAGATGGTGTGGTGATGGTGGATGATGGTGACAATAGTGGGGTGGCTGGGCTTGCAGCAGGTGGCTTGGCGACAACAACTCACAGTAACGGATGGCGAACGACAAAGTTCGAAGGGGGGGGGGGCAAAAAAAAAACAGAGGTGAGGAAGAGGGAGAGATGGCCAAATAGGGGAGAGGGGAAAGACATGGTTACCGAAATGGGGGAAGAGAGGAGGAAGAAGAAAATGGTGAGGTCAAGCTCAAAACTTATTCTAATAGATTTTGTTTTTAGTCCATTAATGTTGTCATGTCTTGAACCCAACAGATACGCAACATCTCGCCAGCATGTCAGAATGACCAATGCGAACGATGACCCAGGACTGGTCACGGCCAAATGACGGTTATAAGATTCGCACTAGTGAAAACGATTATCACCCAGACATGTAAAGAAGATGGGGTTAAGAGTAGAGAGAAAATTAACATATAAAACAACCATCACTAGATAAACACAACGTTAGATACAACCATCAAAAGAGACTAACTCAGGTCGATCTACGCTCAAAACAAACACAAGACTATGGATCTACTCATCCTCGGCCTCCCTCCACTCAAACTATGGAAGCTCCTCAAGGTCAAACTCTATGGTTGACGGAGGATAGCTATCCATTGGATCCTCGTCATCCGTGGCATCGATCTCCATTGGTCAGTCCTCCTCTAGTGGTGATTGGTTAGGCTCGGAGTTCACCACCTCACCTCCAAATGTCACTAGTGTCATTGGACCCCACTGATCCAATCCATCGAGTACAAATAAAAACCCTACAGTGGCCCCTTAAATACCAGTCTTGTCCTACGCATCTAGGCCTCATAATGATGAGGGATCAAAAACTCACCTCCCTTATCAACCCATACAATATTAATGATCCGCTTATAGGCCATACTGTCCATAGGTGGATATGCGGTAATCTTAGACTCTATTTCTATGAGGATCACATGGGGTACCGGGGGATACTCATGACTGAGGTCGGCGGTCTAAAAATGGTTTAATAACAACAGTGAGAATAAACTCAGTAAGCTCACCCCTAAACCTAGCTTAGGATAAGGTGCACACACTCAGATCGACCTTAAACATGTAGTTCTACGTGTTCTCATCCGCATACACCATGAAATCAGGAAACAAGCAAGCGACTCATAGCTCATGCCAACAGTATAGATGCACAAGTAGGCAGGTGAGCGACTCACAGCTCAGGCAAAATATATATAACATTGCATATGCGATACCACATGCAGGTAGGCGGGGGACTCACAGTTCAGGCCCAATGCAAATGCAACCAATCAATAGGTGAGCGACTCACAGCTTAAGCCAAATGCCAATACAATAGATAGATAGGTAAGTGACTCACAACTCGTTGGGACCAATCTGTGTCTCGTACGTTTCATGGTCCGTACCTCAATCCTCGTCATATAGGTGTATCCAGTTGGCACCTTTATTGCTCCAGCTACCCCGCACTGAGCGCGCTTGGGTATACCAGCCTTATCTCACCGTTTTCCCCACACATGGGACTCAGCCTCCAACAACTTATTCCTCCAATTCCCTGCATCATATAGGCGCATCAGGGCCATTCTCTATAGTGAACATACTAGCATGTAATGCATCATGCACAAATGGTCAAATGGCATGTTCTAAATTCACTTTTCATAACTATAGACGAATAGGAATATGATCAAGCAATCTTAACATTCTTTCACATACATGCTTTATCATTCAATCATGCCTTCGTAGCATACAAAAATGTGAAAGCACGACCAAACAAGTACATTCTCAGTACGGGATCGTTTAGGCATAAAATATTTGTACTAAACTTGCATTATTGACCCAAAACTCATGTCGATCACTCTAGAACATGCATGGACAGCTTGTGAACAGCAGAATTCTCGTGTGAACAGTAACTTGGGGATCGTGAATGGTGCATTTGTGAGTCGTACAAAGCCTAGCCTTGCATATTTAAGTCTAGAACTTGCACTACGTCAACTCTTTCTCAAAGTATTATACTCGACACTCAACGACAGCCCTACGGCTCTCATGGATAGTGAATAACCAGTAACCACAATACCCCAAATAGTCACCATAATTAACCGAGCCTTGATTGCTAATAAAAATCCGATTTAACAGCGCCTAAAACTCATCCTAGAGCCTAGCTAGGGCACGTACATCAACCTACTCAAAGTTTAGGAGCTATGCTTACCTAAACGAAGCTCGAACGATGACGAAGAGTCGAGACAATGGCGACGGTCCGAGGAGGGAGTGGCAGAGCTTGAATCGAAGCAAAACCCATTAGATCTCCATGACCAACCTCCATCCAGCTTCAACCCATGAAAATATAACAACTTCCTAATTGATCTACCTTCATACCCTTGAAGCCCAAGATCTTATGATTGCACAGGAGAAAACGGAGCTCGATTTACCCTTCGGATGAGCTCAAATGAACTGATTCTTCCTGAGCACGCACAAAAAAAAGGGGAAAACGAGAAAGAGAAAGAGAAAGAGATGGCGCAGAGAGAGAGACATGAGAGAGGGAGAGGAGGGGAAGGGGACGACCAAAATGAGATGGGGGAGAGGAAATGAAAAGGTCTCTTGAACTTCATGTGCAAGGAGACGAAGGGCCACTATTCATGAATGACTAAAGTTAATGGGAGTTAATAAAGGTGGTTAAGTGATATTGATAGATTAACAAGGTTGATGAATTTGATATGATGGTTTGATGACGCAACATGAGAGATTTGATGGCGACGTGATCGATGGTACAATCGACGAGACATTTCTCAAAATTCATGCAAAATGCACTGATCGGGCTCGGGCACAAACAAGCTCAAACGAAGCTTTGCTCTAGACTGACATGCTCTTAAGACCATAAATGCTACGAATGATAATCTAGGGGGTATATTGCAAACCGGGGGTGAACCAGTCAATTTCAACCTATCGACTTAATTTCTTAAACTCTAGAGCGATTCGGCCAAAAGCTGACCCAATTGTGGTGACATCCAAATCATAACTGCGATATTCATGAGAATTCGATTGTCCAACTTCGAAATTCGTTTCACTACCAAATCTAATCGATAACAACTTTAGTAAATACTCAAACTAACGGGCGGTTTTAGGGACTACGCGTATCGACCTACAGTTAGGTCCACGTATTTAAATTCCGAGGTAGCATTTACCTTCTGGTTAATCATCTCAAAGTGATTAGGTTTGAGCGAGATTTAGCTAGAGTGTAATCATTAAAATAAATCCGTCCAATATTACAAATCCCGAAAATAGGTCGAGTTTTAGAATGTCACAAATATTAGGAGTAAAATGGTGATTTCGTAAGTAAGGATAGTTTAGTTATTCAGTACAAATGATTGAAGGTACTTTGGTAATTTAGTATCAAGGTTAAAACAGTAATTTTGCGAAGAGATAAAATGGTCATTTCAATGCAAGAGCGCAAAACAATAAATTTACCTTGAGGGAAAAAATGGTAAATTCACTTTTAAGGTTTGGCCAAGATTAGGCTTGCGTGCAAATGATTTCGATGTTTCAATTCGACGGTATGATTATTCCAACTCATTTAATTATACTTGATTTCTTTTGTCTAAAGCCTTAGTATTTTCAATTCATTTTTCAACTCATTAAGTTAACATCCAATTTTTGTCCTTTAAATCTCTAAAATTCAATATTATTAATCAAAATAGAATTCATGGTTATCCATTGAATTCTATTATTTTACGAACATTAGAATTTTGGGATGTTATACTTGGACCCTCATGGTGGCAATTTTGTGGTTGTTCTAGTCTGCTGAAAGGTTAAGGGGAGTTGATTTATAACCTGCGAACTCTTGGATCATGAATTTTGGTATGTATGTTCTTTTTGCTTGATTGATTAGCATCTTAAGAGTCGATTTGATGAGACAAACGATTGGATTGTTGGGAGCAAGCATTGATTAGTGGTGGCTGAGAGAGAGAAGCTTCGGCTTAAGTATATAGCTACCAAATTGGTTTGCATGTTGTATCTACCAACTTAAATGATGCACTTAAGGGTTGAATTTTTTATATTAGTGAGCTGATCGTCAAGGTTGATGGCGGTTGATGGTCAATCGTGCATAGTATTAGAGGTCGACGAAGTGAATGGGTGATGGACAACGAGTTAATCCATATGTGGTTATTTGGGCTAGATTCTATACCTTGAGTGACCTTGAGAAGTTGGTAGACTTGGATTCTTGAATTGAGTGAAGTTGAATTGAAGGTTGAAGGCCCTCGGTGTGATTACAGTGTGATAGGGGAAGATTTGGTGGCAATAGTCTTATCAGTGTTCCGTTGATATGGGTTAGACAATATTCTATTGCTTCCTCACTTAATATTTTTGGTGATTGATATATCTAATGGTTGGCATATTAGCTTTTCATTTGTGGAGCTTCGCCTCACTCTTGCTGGATTAACTTTTTTCAAGCTTAGTTAGCAAGCATAGATCGCAACCAGGAATAGCGCCCATGGATAGGCATTGTGACGATGGTGGTAGCAAATGAATGGTATTGGCAATTAGGAGCAAATATTACTGTGTAGTCTTTCAGTAATGCTTTGAATTTTTGTAAAGAACTGACTAAAGAGATACATGTATATGTATGTAATTTCAGATTTTATAAGTCAATTATTTGTGAGTCATGTGTAAATATTTTCCCTTTCCTGAATAATCTTATTATCTATTGTAAGCCATAGTGAACCCTCAAAGGCCGAACCCTTAGTTATGCCCGCCTTATGCATACACTTGTGTGACGACCTCACCTGCTTAGCTATAAAACTTTGGCATGTGCCTCCTGATACAAATATATTATGAGACTAAAGTAGAGATTGCAAGCAGGGATGGCGCCTTTGGAGGGCGCTACACAATCAAAAGCTCTTGAAGCTTCTAAGAGAATGATGAAAGAAAGAGACCCCTTCATTCTTTTGGGCCACCTAGATATCAAAGACAAGAACTCCAATTGATCTCTCATGTGGGACAACAAACATTGATATAGGAAAAAGTAGTGTTCTTTAGATACTTCAAATTCGCCCTCAAACAATCACAAGCTAAGAAGCATGTACACATGGAGGAGGTTATCGCGTCAGTGTCGGACATGTGTTCAATGTTGATACAAGTTCCACACGCTTCGATATGTGGCAACACGTGGTCAATGCACTTCACACGCCATCGACATATAGGGTCTTAAGAAAAAAAGTAAACAAACTAGATCCAAGGTAAGATAAGCGTCGGGGATGATTAGCAAAGTGTTGGGCTAGATCTGAGGCAATGTTAAGAGAGAAGAGCAACAAAGGTAGAGAGCTCCAAGTGGCCATGGAGTTTCAGGGAGGGTCAAGAGGAAACCACAAAGAGGATGAGAGAGAGGAGGAAGTATAGGGTTTGGCATTGGGAGAGGGGGTGGGTGGTTGTGGTGGAGTTAATGAAAAAGAAATCTTAGGAGGTAGGGAGGTGAATACGATCCTTATCAAGCTTGAGTTTTTTTTTTGTCACGTATGATTTGTCCTTTCCTTTTGAAATTCTTTATTGCAATTTTGATTTTTTTTAAGGTCATGTCTCACACCGAGCTTTACCTTGTGAGTGGTTGCTTTCGTTTTCTTAAAACTTTTATTCTTTATTGAAATGGAGAAGATGTTTTATTTTTAAAAAAGAAAGAGAGAGGCTAGTGTAACTCTAGTGCTCATGACGGATAGTGTAGATTTGATTCCCATTTTATTGATTTTTTCTTCTTTTTTTATTTTTAGGGTTAAGCTTAGGTGTCCATAATTATGATGAATTAATTAAATAATGGTCTTTTCTACCCAAGTAATTTCCATGTGAAGATGTTTTTTTCTTGCGTGTTAGTGTTAGTGCTACTTAGGTCACAAAAAATGTGTGTGTGTGAGAGAGAGAGAGAGAGAGAGAGAGAGAGAGAGAGAGAGAGAGAGAGAATAGAATCCAACAAATTTTTCATAGAGAATCATCAAAGATTTCTTTGGGGTCTAACCAAAAAGAAAAATCAAATAATTGAACCAGCAAAAATACGGTGGCAACATTACATATGTTGCAGATATATATGTTTGCTATATCTCGACTCAAGCTTAACATTCCTGTTGAAAAGTGCATCATGAAGATTAAAATGGCTAGATGAGGATGTTGGTACTAAGCTAAACCATATAAGCTATAAAGAAAGGCCTGCTTTCAAATGAACAAACTGAATACCACCACAAATAGAAGGGTCATGTTGGACTTGCAACTCCAATAAGTGGGCTTAGCGACAAGATCCTCTTATGTTTACATCAAAATTATATCAATAGAAAAAAAGGTGAAATGAACAAGGAAAAAGAAATGCGATTTGAAGATTCCAATTAACATGTTGTGAAGCACCTTAATCTCTCCTCCAGAGCACTTAGAACAATAATAAACACTTTCCCTAACTTAAATAAAACTAGACCCAATAAGAACTTTCAATTGTGTCCCTGACTGTAACGGGTTTAGTTCTAATTCTCCCATTAGTTTGCAAAGTCCCTTTTCCACAAATCAATAGTACATTCTAGAATAAGTCAAGAATAGAATCAACCCTTCATAGCAACAATTACAACACGCCCTTTAAAATAAGAGAGGTAAACGAAAAATTCCTTCAAGGACTGAGAAGATTGTTCACCTTCAAAATTATGGGTGCGATTTGATTGATGAGCCTTCTCAGAGACAACAGATGGTCAAGAGGAAGAATCAAAGACAGAGATCGAGTGAGCCATAATCGGTGGCAACGGGAGCTTGAGATGGAGGTGTGCATTGCGCCTCTACTAGGTAGAGAGAAAGTCCTAATTTTGGTGTGCCAAACTTTAGAAGAGAAGAAGACCGAGTAATGCCCTAACTTATTTCTGTAGGATGGCCCAACCTTATTTCTACGTTTTGTTCCAGAAACAAAAAGTAGCTATTTATTTATTTTTACATCTAATTTATCTTTTTGTTGACACTTGATTTTTGGCCAGTTTGATTTTTAGAAAATTTTTAGAAAATCCATAAAAATTCAGAAAATTGAAAAATCAACTTTGGGGACCTTGGTCTAGCCTCGGAAACCAATTTTGAGCAAAAATTTGCTTTTCATATTTTTGGTATTTTTTGCATTTTATTTTCAAAAATCCATAAACAAAAATCAATAAAAAAATGAGAAAAATACAAAATCAATGTTGGAAGCCCTAGCATAGCCTAAGGAATCAATTTTGGACAAAAAATAATTTTCCCTATTTTTGCATTTTTTAATATTTTTCAGAAAATAGAAAAACACAAAAAAATAATAAAAAAATAGCATTCGTGGCCACAAAAATACAAAACAAATAGTCAATATTTTCCCCTTATTTTGCTCTTCATTTTCACCAAGGAAATTTTGAAAAACTTAATTTGGAAATGGGGTTTTCTTTGAAAATCACATTTTCAAATTAATTGAAACAATTCTAGAAATTTCATTTTGATTCTGTAATTTTCAATTTTTACATTTTTGGAGTCGTGTCATCCCCCTCTATTTTTAAAAATTACAATTCAGCCCAAAATTTCGTGAGAATTGCCCAATTTCGCAAAAAGGCCCAAATTGCAATTTTCAGTTTTTTAATTTAGTCCTTAAAAATGCTTAAAATGCAATTAAAATTTTTCTAGGGACTGATTAAAAATCAAAGCCCGTCACCCCCTAGTTTTTCGCCTTCTGAATCCATTGGTGGGGTTAATTTTTGCTGAAAAGGCCAGAAGGGATTTGAATTTTACAAAATGGTACTCGGGTCAAACTTGGAAATTGGGTTTTTTGCATGAATCCATGGATAATTCTATAGTAAGGTTCATTTCCTAACAGATTTGGTGTTCCTAAATCCAATTTTGAGGTTTAATTCAGAAATTACGGAGATTTGGGGGTCAATTAAACATTTTTTGAACTGGTGGGTCTACCGGGTCTGATTAGATCCGACTCGACGACCCGCCACTGTTCATCATCTTCCCCAAAACAATCGGGCGCTAGGGTTTTGGAAAAAACGGGTTCCGGGAGTATAAATTGGCAACTCGGAGGATTTTTCTGAGATCGGGGGGGGGGGGAGGGGGGGGGGGCGAATACACACGCATACACAAAGGAATCAGAGAGAGGGGGAGAGGAACGAAAGATTGAGAAAGAGAGAGATAAGGCAGAAGGTTCTCTAGAGGGTTTGCCCGGTCGCCATTGAAGTTTCCAGCTGAGGATCTTCAGGAGCTCTATCTAGGCTCCTCGCACAAGACCAAGCCGAAAGACTAGCCGTTCGAGCTCAAGGAAGGCACCACAAGCATTTTGAGCTCCACCGCTCGTCGTTCCATCGACAGAGAAGGTAACTGCCATTAATGCCTTGACCTCTGAACTCACATGACAAATTTTTATATGGCCAACCATTTTGCACGATTCTTGTTCGGAATGACTTGTAGTGCATTCCTGAGCTTGTTTCTGCCCTTCGTTTTTTATTCAATCGCATGTAAACCCTCGCGTCCATCCCAAACCTGCACATCTTGTTGAGCTCGCGAGGTCATTGAACACGGCACGAAGACCTGCCAGTGGCTAGGTAAGTTTTCTAAACTTTCAGTGATGTTGCTAGTCAGATTAGGTTAGAAATACAATGCTAGAATCGGTTAGGAGTCGTCTTTGCCGGAGAATAGCTCTCGGTCGAATAGGGATAGGCTGGTTCTTAACTCGTTTTTTACGTTGAATCACTCATATCGTGTAGGCTAGGAGATGCAGAATAGATTTAGGTGAAGATTGGCATTTGAGACGAGTGTTTTGGTGCTGATTATAGGTTTTCCGGCGAAGCTATTGGTCGGAATAGTGTCTCCGCTGGCACTGTGTATCATCTTCTCCGGCGGAGGTCGACTCGGTCAACATTCGTTGACCGAGTCCACACGTTGTGGTGCTGACGTGGGGGCTTTTTACAGAAATAGGTTTAAAATTTTAACTTTTTACAAATTTGGGTCTTTATAAAAAATTTAGGTGCCGAACAAGGGCCTCCCCAAAAGGGGGGCCCTCCCCTCCCCCCCAAACCTCCCTCCCTTTATTTTAAATTTTAAATTTTTAAATTTTATAAATTTGAGTTTTCAAAAAAACAATTTACCAAAAGGGGGCTTGTTCGACATTTAAAGTGCCGAATAAGCTCCGTTCGACACCTTATTTTCAACGAGAGGGGGGCCTCCCTCCACAAAAAAAACCCTCTTTATTTTCAACGAGAGGCCCCCCCACACCAAAAAGCCCCCCCTCCCCTCCCTTTATTTTCAACAAACTAGACCCCTCCCCCTCTTACTTTTTTCAGGAAATTAGAGGGGGCTCTCCCCACCTCCTCCTCCAGTTTTGGCAAGTGCCAAACTGGAGAGGACCCCTACCAATTTTTCACCGTCCCCTCCTCTTTTTCCACGGCCCCCCCTCTGCTCCTTCTTTTCCGCACGGTATCTCTGCCCTTTTCACGTGGCAGAGATTCTTCTCTACAATGAAATTTTTTTTATATAAGAATCGCTTAAAGAGCGAGATTTGAAGATGCTCTGAAGAAAAAGAAATGGAGAACGTATCGAGAGAAAATAGAGAGAAGCGAGTGAGAAAATTTTTAAAGGTCGTTCGTCGATTTTCGCGTGTTCGTATTTACGGTTACTAATTCCACCAATATTCCGTCGCCATCGATCTAGGTAATATTTCACTTTATAATTTGTTTCGTTTTTCCATTTATGTTTTTTGCTTCGTTGGATGTAATATTAATCGTAGACAGAAGAGAAGTTAGAAGAGTCGAAGTATCATTTTCTTCAATCTCGACACACACGTGCTTTTTGAGTTATGGTAATGCCTATACCCTTGTTAGAATATGCCATTTTATTATTATGCAATAACAAATAAATTTGTGCTACATATATATCTATTTTGCGCTTCATATATGTCTATTTTGCACCAAAAAATAACTTAATTTTATTCTACTCATATCTCTATTTTGCATGTCGATACATTTCTCATGAAATATTTTATACGTATTAAACCTATATTTCATCATGAAATTAAAAATTTTGGAGGGTTAATTAGATATGATTTTAAAAATATTGAAATAATGACCAAATCTACAGGAATAACGAATAAATTTGTGGGAAACCCTTATTAGATGTAGATCGTAAGAATTGGTAATTAGATCGGACAATGTAGATTTGATATTCGATTAAATATAAGCCGTTGATTTTAGTTGTCTAATGTAATGAATATGACCATAAAATTAGGTTATAATAATAATAATAATAATAATAATAATAATAATAATCCTAAAGAATAGAAAATTTCGAAAAAAATTGAGGAAAAATACTTAAAAACGAATTAAAAAATTGCTAAAATTTTGTCATTTTAGTCCCGATTGAAAGTCAAGTGGGTTTTGGTCGACTCTTTCAATTTGTGAGTTGGGTAGAACTGACTCGGTCAGAAAAAAATAGCAAAAAAAAGAAAAATAAAATTAGAAAATAAATAAAATTAAAATAATAATAATAATTGAAAACATAAGAAATGGGAGAGGCGCCGTTATTTGGGTCAAGTCCTGGAGTCGACCTGATTAATAAAAAATTTAAATTGAAAATTTAGAAAGTAATAAACCGGACAACCTGGAAAAAATGGAAAAAATCATAAAAAATTTTCTAAAAAAAGTGACAAAATTTCATGATTTTTCGTGAAAAAAATTCAAAAGAATGTAAAAAATTAGGATTTTGAATTAATTGGATAGAACTTATTGTTTTTCGTTCATTCTTTTGTAAATGTCAATTGTACCCCTTATGGGCAAAGCATCTCAGGAACATTATGCGATACTTATGAAATTTATTGGTTCCATTTGTAGATATGGCACAAAGGGAGTATATTCGGCCGAGACCTGAGAATAATTCACTACTTACAAAGTAGGCTGAACATAGATCGCAGGCCATTTGGGAGGCTAAGGTAAGTAATTAAAATAGTTATCAACTGAGCTGTCTTTTGTAAGAATTATATCACAATGAAATTGTTAGTAACAATTAATATAACATTTCACAGATAGATGATAATGAAGTTATTCGGTGTCAACGAGATGGAGCAATACTACACGAAGCTGAGCTTGATCCTCGATTAGAACCATATCTTCGAGTTTCGATATTTTATGGACTTTGGAAAATGGGATTCTGGCAAGTTGATCACCATAAATGGAATTGCAGTTACTTGCCCCACTGATAGAAATTTGGGCGATGTTTGTGAGGATCTACTAGGTCATCAACCTCCACCCGGTCCATTACGTGGTTCGATGGTGAAAATTTCTTCGCTGAGAGGAGTCTTTGATGGAATTCCAGACGATGCAGATGAGGTTAAGATAATGCAGCATGCGAGAGCATTTATTCTGCAATTAGCTAGAGGTTCAATATTTTCTGATAAATCGGGTTCCAGAGTGAGTCTAATTTTTCTACAATTACTAGAGAACCTTGTCAATTCTACGCCATATAGTCGAGGTTCAGCAGCGCTTGTATGGTTGTATCGGGAGCTATGCAATGCCACCAATCCATAAGTGAAACAAATCAGCGGTCCCTTATATTTATTGCAAATTTGGGCGTACGATCGATTCAGTTGTATCGCACCATCCATCAGAAGCAGTAATCCTTTTGAAGATGCACCTCTCGGTAATCGGTATGTGATATATATTTTTTTTTAGTTTGTGAGTGATAAAATTTTTTCAATCCGTATAATATATGTAATTGTTCTTTTTTTTCACCATTACACTGTGTAGATAACTATTTTTTTTTTTAAATTTCTTCAGCTGGTTTCAACCCCTACAGACAACTAGAGTGCCCACACATACTTTATCACACCAGCGCTATCAACTTGATAGAATGACATTTAGCGATGTAAGTCATGATAGAAATCAATGAGTTCAATGTAATGTTAGCTTTTAAATTAATTCTTAAATTAATTTGATATGGTTCAATTTTTTTAACAGATTGTTTGGGAGCCATACACCGATGATATTCTCGATAATCTACCAGATTACTGTACGGCGGGAAAAGAGATTTGGACAGCTCGTGTTCCACTCATCTGTTTTCATATAGTTGAGTGGCATTACCCGGATCGAGTGCTTCGTCAATTTGGTATGTAGCAACCAATACCAAATCCTCCGAATGATCATACAGCCTTTCATTCCATTGAATTAAGGCCAGTTAATAAGGATTGGGTGGCGAAGCACATACAGTCGATTCAAATGTGGAACAATCGTTCTAACCACATAGTTCGATTTGATCCTGCAACGGAGCCACTTCATTTCCATTCAGAATACATGGAGTGGTACCGTGCATGCGTACGACGCTGGATTTCTTACACGGGAGGTGCAGTAGGTGCAGCGGTTATTGCAAGCACTTGTAATTTACTTCAGATTTTTTTTAAGTCATATAAATTGTTAGCATTTGATAACTTGTATTGACTTTGATTTCGTGAACAGACTGATGGTGCGGAACAAATTATATCGTTATGAAGATCTATTTCTCAGGTTCGGGATCACATGCGGGAGACCGTACGGCAGATAGGCAGGATAGCGACAGCAATGCTACATACATTCAATGAAGAGAGACAGTTATTAACGATTCCACGACCCTAATCAGCCTCTACAACAACAACTATTGGATCCCATGGAGAAGACCTACCTCAGTCGAGCCAATCAATTCGAAGGAGTAGAAGAGCTCTTGAAGATACAGATGCCATCTCGGGTCCTGCAGTCTATAATATGGCAGAGTTCAATCATGAGTTCAATCCCGGGTTCGGCCAGACAGATTTTACTTCGGGGTTTAGCCAGTTCGCTGGCCCATATCATGGGGGATTCCGTCCCCACACTCTCACAATTTCTCCAATGGCTGGAGGATTTAAGCTCCCTCCTTTTTCCCAATATGCTTCTACTCCATACCATCAATCTAAGCAGGAGATGTTTGCTCAATTTGATGATGCATCACAACCACGGTTGTCAGAATAGGATATTCCTTCATCATCCACACAACCCATGCAAGCAGAATCTCGCCGATATAATACTAGACCTGCCGAACACCAAAGACAACCTACTTGCGGAACAGGAGGTCATAGAGGGGGACGACACCATCGTTAAATGTAATCATCAAATGGCGAAAATTATGTATTATTAGAAATTTGATGTACTAGAACTTTTTACATCATAAATATGATATTAAGAAAATATCCGAAAATTAGAAAATAGATATCGTAGACTATAGAGATGAAGAAATTGCCAAAATTTTATTTTAAAAACCTTTCGATGTTGAACCATTTACAATACTGATTATTTTTTCCATGAACACTTTTTTTTTCATAAGGGGCAAAATCATCATTTTGAAAAGATAGATGAGAAAAATCCTCAAAAATAGGATTGACCAATTTAAATAGTTCATTTCCTAATTTTTGCATTTTTTTTTGTAAACTTTCGAAATTTGTCAAGACAATTTGCCCGGAAGGGGCAAAATCGTCATTTCGAAATGTCTAAAAGGGAAAACCATCAAAAATAGGACCAACCTGTTAAAATGGTCAATTTCCTAATTTTTTGGGATTTATGGAAATATTTTAGAATTTCTTCGGTTTTTTTAATAATTTTCTATGAATTTCCCATAATTTTCTACGGATTTCTTTGGTTTTTTTGGGCTTCACCCGGCTCATGCCTCAAGGGCGTCCAGGCCGAACCATATGGGTCCCGGGTTGGTCTAAAATAACGTAGTTTTGGATTTTCGTATGAATTTTCATTATCGACAAAACAGGCCATCGATGGGTTTTCTTGAACTAATTCCTGATCCCTCGGGCGTATTTAGTGATAAACGCATATATCGATGTAAACTACAACATACCATGAATGATGTGGATCAACGAACTACGAGTGAAACACACCAAAACATGACCAAAAACTCAAGGCTTAGTTTTAACTGTTGCTGAAATGGCTACTCGCGGAGGGGTTTTAACACACTATTTTCGGGCGCTTCGAACACAAATTAATACAGAATTGCACAAAAATTCGACTAACATAAAATTAAAATTACTGAGGAACATAATATCGAAACATAATATTACGAAAAATAAAATCTTAAAACGCCTAAAACCCATCTAAACAATATTGAAACATGACAATTCATCGTCAACTCGTGGTGCATCACAAAATGTGGACATACAAAATAAAAATTACAAGGAGTTAAGAAAATCTGTAAAAAGTACAAGAAGTCCAAAAAACAGAATAGAAAAACACATAAAGATATTACACAAATATTTTCTCGGGTTTATTCTTCTCTTAAGGTCGTGCAGAAGTAAACCACCGGCATTTGCCTCAATCCTTTTCTGAAAATGAATAGCATACCATTAAAACTTTACGAATGTCGGGTATGACCAACGAAAGGTGGAAATAATGTATTTTTTTCGATAACAAAATTAATTGAATAAGCAGGATAACTTAGAAGGGTAAAGAACCTTAAACCGATCTGTATGCACAAGTTTGATTGCTGTGTCCTGATTTCCCACAATAGCTGCAATGGTTAGGCGAATCAGTACTTCTTTCGGTACTCCGGTCCATCTCGATGCGTATACGTGATGCATGGGGTCTCCCTTTCTTTCTAATACGACTCAGGTCTGGCACTAACACCAGATAATCAATTTCAGGCCAGTAATCCGGATCTCCCAATGGATTAAACATGTATCGATAGCACTGAAGTGTGCTATCTAATGTGTAGAATTCATCTACCATTGTATTGTAATCAATTGCATATTTCTGACACATTGCAATTACATGTGAACACGGGATTTTCATCTCTTGAAATTTTCCACATGTGCATCTTTGCAGGTTTAGCTCGACATTGTGCTTGTGGCCCCCCATTCTTCTGGATCTATCATATCCAGTTTTAACTTCGAAGATTCCGGAATCAGAGTCGAACCAGGTCACCTCATGCCTATTTGCAGCTTCAATGTTTTTATGGAGAAGGTTACCCGCAAATTGAGTATGTATCCATCCCTCCATCTTTTGTGCTCTATATGTAGTTCTTCTCGTATCGAAATAATTAACTAACTGATAAAATATCTTATTCATCATAGCTGCTATAGGAAGAGCACGAAATCCCTTCAGCATACCGTTAACCGATTCTACTAAATTCGTTGTCATCACTCCATATCTCTTTCCTTCATCATAAGCTTTTGTCATTTATCCCAAGGAATCTGATTACACCATTCAGCTGTCTGTGGATGCAATTCTCTCATTCGGTTCATGATATGTAGAAACTTTCGTTTTTGGTTCTCATAAGCTGCACATTACAATAATAATAAGTACTTATCACATAATTTTAGTAAAAAGTAATTTTCTCAAATTACATAATTTATAAATTTCACCTGTCATCTAAATAGCTTTTTTGCCTTCGGCATCTTTGAAGTGTTTATTGTAATTGCTTAGAATATGCCGAATGCAAAATCTATGGTGGGCATGTGGAGGACGCCACCCATCCGTCTCCATTGCTTTTTGAATCCCGATATGTCTGTCTGATATTACGCAAATATCATCTCGACCATTAGCAACATATATACGCAGCAGATCCATAAACCAAGACCAATCATCAACAGTCTCCCGATCGACCACAGCAAATGCCAACGGAAATATATGATTATTCCCATCCAATGAGGCTGCACATAGGAGTGTTCCTCGATATTTTCCGTACAAAAAAGTTCCATCGACAAAAATCACGAGACGACAGCTTTTGAAGCCTTCACTTGTCTGTTTATAAGTCCAGAACATTCGGTTGAAAACCTTGCAACTCTGATCTTGGCTGAGGCGATCCTCGATCACAAAATGAAAACCTGGATTCACTAGCTTTGTCATATTCATGTACTTTCTCAACCGACCATACGAGTCATCCCATTCTCCAAATTTTTTTTGCAATCACCATTTGTTTAGCTAGCCATATTTTGCGATAACTAGGTTGGAAACCCAACTTATCTTTAATCATCGCCATTAGCGGCTTGATTATTATATCTGGTTGGGAGGCAACCATTGCTTCTATCTGGCTGGAGAGGTACTTCTGGTCAAGTTGCTGATGATCTGTTGACATTTGCGGATTACGACATATATGTGGGCCACTGTATTTAGTTATTTTCCAAAATAGGTCACCTGCTTTATTCAATGCATGGAGCCTCCAATCACACGGTTCGTTTGCATTACCGCACTTTATAACATATTTCCTTTTCTTTGTCTCTTCACTACAAAAGTGATGATTTCTCAGCAACGAATATTCTTTCGCAGCCAGCTACACTGCATCTCGTGATGGAAATAACATTCCAACACGAAATTCTTTAGCTGGATCAAATAACATATGGCTCGGCTTACTTATTGTATCGACTTGCATCATATCATAGTCAATCTCCGAATAGGGCGGTGGATGTACCAACGGCAAAATGGGATTACTACAATGGCTATTGTAGTAAGTATCCATATCGCCACTTTCGTTATTTTCTTCATCGCTATCGTCACTACCCAACCATGAATCATCTTCTTCATCACTATCATTATCATCGTCGTCATCATTATCACAGCAATATCATCGTGATGCACATCCTGATTATCGACATTTGCCTCATCTTCACCGACATTGGAACCTTCCCCAATTGAATCATTTATTGGTTGGTGTTCATCTATAGTAGCATAAAACTGTATAAACCCCATATAACCGGTCACATGTGCAAACTATTGGATTCTCTCAGCCATGCTATCATTATGCACATTCACAATGCTAAACATCACATATCCAGTTGTCCCAACCGGTTGTCTAAACATCATGCTGGCAATAAATTGATTTTCTGTTACACTCAACTCGTGCTCAATTGTATCACGTAACTCATCAAATGTGGATATATTTCCAAAATCAAATATAGCACATTGTCCACCTTCGTAATCATATCCAAACTGATTTCGTACTATTGTACCTCCCCATTGTACAGTTGTAAAAGATGTAGACATTCTGCTAAACAAACAATTTACAAATTATTTTACATGTAAAATTTTATAAATTTTTATCTTTACACATTAAGAAATGAACATTTTAACTATCAATATAATAAATGAAATAAATAGGGTCAACAAAAACATCTACTTAATTAATTGACGAAATTCTAATTTTTAATATTTCCGAAATTTTCTTTGTAGAATGTTTCCTTTTTTTAAGAAAATTTGATGATTTGGATCATTATTTTTTTTATTTTTTATTTTTTTTATTTTCTTGTCGGATCAACTAGATCAACCAGACACGGGCACGCAGGAGTTCGACCCAACTCACAAAACTGAAGAGCGGGCCCAAACGTACTCGGGTTTGAACAGGGACTTTCACGATAGAGTTTTGTGCATTTTTTATGGTTTTTTTTCATTTTTTCCTAAATTTTTTTATTATCTTCGAACTTTTATTATTACAGAGACAGATCGTATAGTCTAAGTTTGCCTACCTAGCTAGTCCACGTCACTTGAATTAGGCGACTACAAATAACGGCTCAGATCTAATTACCACATCCTACGGTTCAGATCTAACCATGATTTTACATAAAAATTTTCCTGAGACGTGTACATTCAGTTATTAATTTAGTATTCTTATAATCATATTTAATTAACCTTAAATTTTATCGTTAGACATGTAGAATCAGTTATTAATTTAATAATTTGAAATTCATTTTCAATTAACCCTCTAAAATTTCAGAAATCATGATAAAATATGGGTTAAATACGCACAACATGTTTTGTGAGACATATATCAATATGCAAAACAGAGATATGAGTAGTGTAAAAATAAGATATTTTTCGGTGCAAAACAAACAGATATGTAGAGCAAAAATATGATATTTTTCAGACTAAACAATATTTAAAACATCACAATACAACAGCGCATCAGTGATTGCACAATACTAAAATATAGCATATTTTAATAAGGATATAGGCATTACCTTAATCCAAAAATCGTGCGTGTGTCGAGATTGGAGAAATTGATACTTTAACTCTTATAACTTCTCTGCTATGTAAAAAAAAATTGACGTTATAGACAACAAAATGAAAATTCAAACGCTAGAAAAAAAGAAATCATAAAGTGAATCATTACCTGGTTCGATGGCGAGAAAATATTGACGGAATAATTGATTATGGATACGGAGACGTTCGAAATTGACGAACGATTTTCAAATTTCTCTTTTCTCTCTCGATTTTCTCTCCACTTTCTCTCTATTTCTTCTATGTTCCCCCTCTTCGTCTTCGCAAAACAAACAAGTTGTTTCTCTCTTGCTTCTGATGGGTTTTTAATAGAAGCCTGAGGCTTGAAAATCCTTCACGTGAAGAATTCAGAAGCCTAAGCTTAGGCGTTCAGAAGCCTAAGCTTCTGACTCTTCACGTGAAGAGTCAAAAGCCTGCCTTCGAGAAAGAGGGGCCTCTCTGCCCTGCAGTGGAGTCAAAAGCCTACCTTCTACGAAAAAAAGAGGGGGCCCATAGAGGAGCTGCCAAAGTTGTTTGGGGTTTTATGTGTGGGCGGCGGCGATGCCGAGGCGGGCTGGGCGTTTCGGCACCACAGCTGCCGAACTGAGCCCTTTTTCATATTTTTTAGCCGAGGAATTTTTCTTTTTCTAAGCTCATAAAAAGTCCAAGAAGGGAGCCGGGGGGTTGGGGGGGTTGGCGTAGGTGGGTGGGTTGGGGGGGGATTTTTTTAACTTTTTTTAACATGTGCTGAACAAGTATTGTTTGGCACTTCATGTGCCGAGCAAGCCTTGTTCGGCACATCATGTGCCGAACAAGCCTTCCCCTTATTCGGCGCTACCCCTTCCGAACAAGCCCCCATTTCGTAATTAATATTTACGAAAACATAAATCGGTAAAAACATAAATTTAAAAACTTGATTAAGAAAATCAAGAAAAATGCGAAAATTGAAAAATCAACTTTGGAGACCTTGGCCAACCATAGGGAACCATTTTTGAAAAAAATAAATTTTCATATTTTTTACATTTTTAGTATTTTCCTGAAAATATAAAAATACTTCAAAATTAATAAAAAAAATAGCATTTGAGGGCAAAAAAAGTGTTCACGAAAAAAAAGTCAGTATTTTAAATGGTTCAATATGGAAATGTTTTTAAAATAAAATATTGGCAATTTTTCCATATTTTTTAGGCCGCAAAATCTATTTTTTTATTTTTGGATATTTTGTTATTATGAATAAATTTGTAAAAATTACGAAAATTAAAAAAAAATTCTTCCTAAGTGGATTCTTAGGCTTCGCTAAAGCTTCTAAATATGAATTTTTGGCAATTATAGATTTGTTGTTATAGATATTCTATTAATTATCTTTAAAAAATTGATTAAGAAAATCAAGAAAAAATGAGAAAATTGAAATATCAATTTTGGATACCTTGGCCAAGCATAGGGAACCACTTTTTCACAAGAAATATATTTTCATATTTTTTTTCGCATTTTTAGTATTTTTCTGAAAATAGAAAAATACTTCAAATTAATTAAAAATAGCATTTGAGGGCAAAAAAAGTGTTCACGAAAAAAATTGTTAGTATTTTAAATAGTCCAACATGGAAAGGTTTTTTAAAATAAAATATTGGAAATTTTTCTTAATTTTTAGGCCACAAAATCTAATTTTTTTTCGAATATTTTGTTCTTATGGATAAATTTGTAAAAATTATGAATATTTCAAAAAATTATTTTTCTTCCAAATTGGATCCTCAGGCTTGGCAACTCCATGGACAATAACACCTTATTCCTTCGAAAATGACAAATTATCGAGCTTTCACTTGATATCTTTATATCCTCAATGGAATTAAGCTCTATGTTTAGTGCGATTTCTACTTGACCATCCATCATATTGAATCCAATTGAAAATTGAAAATATGTCTTTATCATTTTATCCAAGAAGACACAAATCGAATTTTTTGTTTTAGCTTTGAACCTCTTTGATGTTAATTTTTACAACAAATACTATTCATGCTGTTGGAGTAATTAAATATTAAATGACACATTCATCTAATACTTTAAATTTTTTAAACAGTTGGATGTCTCTCTTTCCTCATCCTTGACCATTTTCTTTTTTCTTCCATTTTTCACCCTTGTCCACTTCCAGTTCGTAGTCCTCCTCTTCTTCTTCCTCCCCATGGGAGTACAACCTTCCCCATTCGTATCGGCCTTTCCAATCTCGGGTTGACAATTTTCGCAAAACCAAAGAACTTCGCCATGGAAAATTACTGGTTCTAGGCAATAGCTGAAAAAAAAAACCAAAAAAAGGCCGACAGTCATGATTTCTAACGGTGAGCATTCACTTGCATCATGCACACGAGCGCAAGGGTGCGAGGGCGATCTTACCGATGAACGAGCTATTTCTTGCAGCCATCACAATAGATCAAAGTTTCTTCAAAGCCATGGTCCCCACAGTGTAGGTAAACAGTCGCCTGCAAGAATTTAAAACTAGCGTAGACTTTGAACCTTATTTGGATTTTTGGCATTTAAAATGTGCAGTCTTTAAAATTGATCAAGCTAATTCTAATAGAATGGAAGACAAAATCACGATCTTTGTGAAAAACAACGATCAAGGAATTTAAAAAAAAAAGGAATGGTTGGAGCTTGGCCAACCGAGGAGAAAGAAGAAAGAAGAGAGACGGCCAAAATTTGCGTACTATATCTTTCGCCGGAGTTGCTCCCATGAATGCAGATTTTCTGTCCTCACCGTGGCACCAAAGACAATTGTCACGTTTGGCTTCTCTTTGTTTTCTCTTGATACGTTCTCCATTTTTCTTTATTCAAAGCGTCTTCAGATCTTACTCTTTAAGCGAATCTTATATAAAAACTTTTCTCATTATAGAGACGAATCTCTGCCGCGTGAAAAGGGCAGACATAACGTGCGAAAAAGAAGGAGTAGAGGGGGGCCATGGAAAAAGAAGAGGGGGCAGTGAAAAAATCGGCAGGGATCCTCTCTAATTTAACACTTGTTAAAACTGAAGAAGGACGAGGTGGGGGGAGCCCCCTATAGTCCTCTGAAAACTCTAGTCCCTGAAAAATAAAGAAGGGGAAAGCTTTAATTCGTTGGAAATAAAGGGAGGGGGGTTTGTGGGGGGGGGGGGTGGGGTGGGGGGGAGGGCCCCCCTTTGGGGAGGCCCTTGTTCAGCACTTTAGGTGCCGAACGGGGTTTGTTCGGCACTCTCAGTGCCGATCAAGCCCCGTTTTCGTAAAAAAAAATTTATGAAGACCCAAATTTGTAAAAAGTTAAAATTTTAAACCTATTTCTGTAAAAAGCCCCCGACGTGGCAGCCACGTCGGATACTACGTTGGTTAGTCTGTTGTAACCAATAACAGACTAACAAGCCTGATCCAACGGGCGATGATAAGCCATGTGTCAAGATATTAAAATTTTGGGAAATAAAATAATAGTATGAGGTTTATAATCATTTCCAGAAAACAGAAATTAATAGACGGCTGAGATTTGCTCTTGGGGCTTCATCTAGGCTGTAGGATTAATATTGAAAATGTACGGTGGAGATTGAGTCGTCGAATGAATCAAGATCGTAGATTTGGTACATGAGATGGATGGTCAAGATTCGGTTTATTAGTTAGATCAGGGCCGTAGGTTTAGATTGAGGAATTTGGGGTCGGGATGGTGCCATGTGGAGAGCCCTGAGCATAGGATTAAAAAACGAGCGGGAAAACGAAAAATAGAATAAAAAAATAAAAAAATTCAAAAATTTAAAAGAAAATTTACCTAAACTACGTCGTTTTAGTAATAGGTTAGGTTAATGGGTCTTGGGCCGGGGCAATTTAGTGGGCCGGGTCCATTTGACCTGGTCCGTATAATCCAATAAAAAATAATAATAATAATAAATAAAAATTCAGAAAATCATTAAAAAAAATAATAAAAAGTTAGAAAAATTAGAAAAATCAACAAAAAGTCAAAACTACGTCGTTTAACCTAGGGTTTAGGTTTAGGCCTTCGGGCCGGATTCTCGGGTGGGCCGGGTCGACCCGACCCGGTCCGGAAAATTATAAAATAATCAAAAATAATAAACCAATAAATAATCCCATAAAATCCTTAAAAATAATAAAAATAATAAAAAAAATTGTAAAAAATAGATCATAATAATAATAAAAATAATAATAATAATAATAAAACTTTCATAAAATATTAAAAAGTTAAATAATTTTTTTTTTAAAAATAGAATAGATAATAATAAAAATAATAATAGAATAGAAAATACAAAAAAAAAGAAAAAATAAATAATAATAATAATAATAATAATAATAATAATAATAATAATAATAATAGAAATAAAGAATCACAAAAATCACAAAAATTTCAGAAAAAGCTTAAATAATTTGGAAAATTAGGGAATCGTAAATAAATAGAGAATAGGGTAATAAAAAATCATAGAAATTTTAGCAAAATTTAGGAAAGTTCATTAGAAAATAGAAAATGTTTGGAAAAATAAAGAAAATTTAGAAAAACAAAAATAAAAATCCCAGAAAATATAGAAAATGTTCCAAAAAAATAAGAAAGCCCCTTAGAAAGTCTTAGAAAATTCTAAAAAATTTCAGAAAAATCCAAAAAAATTCCTAGAAATTGTGAAAAATTAGGGAAAAACCACATTCAACTGGTTTGACCTAATTTCACATCTTTCGAATTCCCAAGCCTTCCAAAATGACCATCTTACCCCTCTGGTCAATCTGACCCAAACCATTCCAAATCATCCTGAACCATCGTTGAACCAAATTGGCGTGTTACCTCGACTTCTAGGACTCCCCTTTGATCGTATTGACTGGTTCGATGTGATATCTCTCTAAATTGATCCCTTGATTGTGCATTATTTTTATGATTGTGATTGATAGGATAGATACTCCTACCTGCATGAATATCTTAGACTCTTAAAGCATACCTTACCCAGTCTCGCCTGCATGAACTCCTCAGATTAGGAAATCACTCAACTTAGGTACCGAAAGAGCGTCAATAGCAATATTGGCGTAACTAAGTCCTCGAACTCAAATCTCTGGTTTTTGCAGAATCGAACGATTTCTCCCAATTGCTCGATAAGGTTTCTAATCATACCCTCCAAGAAATGATTGGTGGCGACTCTGATGGCATGTACACTGAGCATGTGTCACCCGACCACACTAAGGTCAATCTTGATTTCCTGACGCTATTTGGTATGGGCCTGGGAGAGCCCGAGCTAAGCTCATCAGATACCTCAAAATGAGCCTAGCAATCCATTAACCCCCATCCCTTCACGGGAGGGTCGCGACACTTTTAAATCTATTTACGCGCAAAAAATTTATCATAGGAATAGAAAAATTAAAATGGCATTATCAAATGGATTCAGTTCCAAACCTATTCCCCAAATTGAAAAAAAGAAATTTTTTTTTATCATGCGCGTCCTAATTGATTGAGTAGAACTAGGTGAAAGATGCACAAGCTGTTATGCAAATGTAGTCTTAACAAAATGTCTGAAGGTTATAAGTTTTCTATCAATAGTGAACAAAACATTAGATAGGTGAGTATAAGGTGAACAAGCCTAGGAAGGAAAAGTTCGGTAAAGCTTAGAAACACTTTGGAAATGTGACTAGTGAGGTAGGGCCGTGATTGCCAATATGTTTGGAGTGATCAGAAAATGGAAGCTAAAGTGAAGTTCTAGATTACATCTGAAGTTTGTATGTGCATAGACGTTAATGTATGACGAGCTCAGATGCTAATGCATATCAAGGTCAAATAATGAGGAGAGTCTCAGAAGCAACATTCAAATTCAGGTGCGAATTAATTTTGCAATAGCTAGTGATCTCTAATTTAATTTTTTTTTTTCATAATAGACAAGCTATCTTCTATCAAAGAAGAACTCTACTTATGGAAATCTTAATTCAGATTGTATAGGCAACTAAATCCATGGAGATTCTGATTTTATCTCTCAACGGCTATCAAATCTTCTTTATATAATCTTGTTCAATGGGTTGATTGGAGAGTTATCCTCTGAATATTTTTTCAATGGGTAGATTGGAATGGAGGAGTATAAAAGAAGGCCAAAGTGCCGAAGCGCAAAAGCAACAAGAGTCAAAAATTCCAAAGTTCAAAGAGAGCTTCAATTCTATATACTTGTCTCTCGTGAGCATTCATTTGTATATCCTTGAGAGGTGTTTGCACTATTCAACTTGTGTTTAAGTGTGAAATAGAAGTCCTATCTACTTGAGTATTAGTAGCACCTATTTCTAGAAGATGTGCTTGGGTAAGCAACACTTGGTACTGTAACATCTAATCAATTGATTAGTGAAATTTAGCTAATATGCTATTAGCATGAAGAGTTGACATATATTTGATGAAAGCCGAACCACTATAAATATCTTCTATAAATCTCTCTATTCTTTAAGTTTTACTTTCTGTATCTGAGAGTTTGTGCACACATGTGGATCTAAATATATTGTTGTTCACGTATGGATTCTGCCTTGGTTCTAAACTTGTTTGTTTTAATAACACATTGTTTTGAACAAGTTTTTGAAATCACCTATTCACCCCCTTTAGGTGATACAATTGTTTATAACACATTATTTATATATTAAAAAAAAGATCAACTCTACCACTTTGATAGTTATGCCTCCATTACTTCACCTGTGACACCCTAAAACTTAAGGCCAATCCAAGCTTAAGATTGGACTAGTTATAGATAATAGGCAAGGGTTGAGATAGGCCACCAAAGAAGAATCACCTTCAATACCGATCAAGGCTTAGTAATACCAGTTGACTATGCTATTGGTTGAGGTTTCGACCATGTGGTAACCTTAACTCAAGCATAGATCAGTGGAATGATTCACAAGTTTACATTGATCGACATCTAAATTGACCATGGATCCAATAAAGGTCGATTTGTACTTGAACCTCATACCAACCATGTGTTAGTTAAGGACTGATCACCCTAGATTCTGTGATGTGTTGGAAAACTACGAATCGAGACAAACCAATCCTGCATCAATTCTTATTGCTCATGAGAGGTAATCTCGATAGTATTCAATTGTATCATCGCTTTAGGAACAGGTGATTTCAACCCTAAATCGACAATTAGGGTGGCTCTTGACCCGATTGGTGTTGCGACCCTAAAAAAAAATTTTTCGATCGGGTTAACGGATTATTAGGTTTATTAGATGAGTTAACCTAATACGGACCCTCCCAAGTCCTACCGAATCGCAACTTTGGTTTTTGTTCAAATGGTTTTAAAATTTGGAGTCGCCACTAATCATTTTTGGTAGGTTGATTAGATACCTAAGTAAATTAGCGAGAGGACTAAATTACTTCTACGAATAAGAGATTATGAGTTCGGGGACTTGGTTACACTAGTTAATTAAAACTAATGCCCTTTCGGTACATTAATTTCATGGATATCCTAATTTGGCAACTCAAGCTTGGTTTATTCCTAAGACTCTAGTGAGATGTTCTCTTTTTGTATTTTCACTTTTTAGATAGGATGCATGGGTGGTATTTTTTTTATTTTCAAAGTGTTAAAAATTTCTTGAAGCCGAAAGAGGGAATGTGTTAACGACTTCTGTGCAGTGTTACAGTCTACTCACTTTGGGGTTTGGTGATTCAAAAATTAAAGGGCAGGAAGTCAATGACATTAAATAAAGACCTCCAATGGATGACCCAGCCTTGGCTTGACTCTCCCCTTTGGGGTTTAATGGTGCAGAAATTAAATTGCGGGAATTTAAATAATGGTAAGTAAAAACCTCCAATGGGCGGCCTAGCATTGGCTTGGCTCTTCCCTTTAGGGTCCGATGATGCAGGAATTTAAATTGCAGTAAGTAAGAACCTCCAATAGGCGGCCTAGCATTGGCTTGGCTCTTCCCTTTGAGGTTTAATGGTGCATGAATTTAAATTGCAGTAAGTAAAAACCTCCAATGGGCGGCCTAGCATTGGCTTAACTCTTCCCTTTGGGGTTTGATAATAAACAACCTCCAGTGGATGTGCTTTGCCTCTCCATTCTGGGGTTTTAGTTCTTTAAAATAAAATACAATAAATTGTTTTAATAATTTGAACTAAAATCCGTTGACGGATCGGCTGCAAATTTGATTGGCACCTTGGAATTTGTTTGGGCTCACTTTGCACATCCATGGAATTTATCGTTGATACGGAGTTGTCCCTTTTTTTTTACCGACCATAAAATATGGGAAAAAAGGAGATGGAGAAAGTGTATACAATTTGTGCTAATTTGAGACTAAAACCACAAATAAATGAATAAATAAAAGCACTTAACTCGAATTTGCTTGTTCGTTGACGAGGATGAACTCTTGATTTATGTTGATCGATGAAGGAATTTGTGATGATAACCCATAGCTTTAAACTCCCATCATCTTTAAAATTTTCTCTTTCTCTTTTGGTATTTTCTTTCTCTCAAATTTTTCTTTAATCTCCCAAAACCCTCTCAAACATCCAAAATTTTCTCTCCAAAAAAATTCCCCCTCTCAAGCTCACTTCTTCCTTCTTTTATAACCCACTCATCTATCTCACATTCTAATTTTTCCACTAACTTTATTTCCCATTCTAATTTCTCCACTAACTCTTCTTCATTTTCATCTTCCCTTCTCCATCTCTATCTCACATTCTAATCTCTCAACTAACTCTTCTTCATCTTCATCTTTCCTTCTCTATATTTATCTCCCATTCTAATTTCTACACTAACTCTTCTTCATCTCCATCTTCCTTTCTCTATTCTTATCTTATTTTCTCCATCCATTTTTCTCCATCTTCTCTTCTCCATCTCCCATTCTCTATTCTTATCTTATTTTCTCCATCCATTCTTCTCCATCTTCTCTTCTCCCTCTCCTCTTCTCCATCTTCTATTCTCTATTCTAATTTCTCCACTAACTCTTCTTTTTGTTATTTGCAAAATAATCCTTCAAGAGTTAGATATTTGCACTCTAGTCCTTGAATTTTAAGTAATTACAATTTAGTCCTTGGAAAAAAAATATTTCTTTAAGTCCAAATCTCTTCACAATTTTTGACACACCTCCCCTATACTTAGTCAAAATTGACCGCATGTCAAATTTAAGCTCATTTCTTACCACTGAAAATAATGCAGAATTTAATTAAAGGCCTTTTGCAAAATTGAGTCATTCTTGGTATAATTGGGCCAAAATGAAAATTTAGAATATTAGAGAACAATGTCACAACTCCTAAAAGTGAAAATTGAAAATAAATTGACTCAAATTGAATTTTTTTTAGGCCCGATTCGAGATTATGCTCGTGAAGGAATACACGACCCCGAATTGGATTTTTTAAATTTGCGATGGCCAACATAAAAAGGGATTTAAAAGAAAAATGTTGACTATTTTATGTATTTTTGTGGCCTCAAATGCTATTATTTATTAAATATTTTCTTAATTTCTAAAAAATATATTTAAAAAAAATATAAAAATAAAAAAAATTATTTTTTGGTCAAAATTGGTTCTCTAGGCTTGGCTAAGGTCCCCAAAGTTGATTTTTTTAATTTTATAAATTTTTATGGATTTTTTTATTAATTTTAAAAAAGAAAAGATGATTAAAAATTATGTGTCAACAATTGGTAACGAGACATGTTCATGAGCTTGCCAAGCCATCAGCTTAGCCGTGTCTCTTGATGTGTTTGGCCACACTCTATGGTGCGCTTGCCATGCCTAATAAGGCTTGGCCATGGGCCAACTTTGCTCGGCAAGGATGGATAGTCCGATCTCTAGCTTGTTTAGTGCCTAAAGTGATGATCCTCTCTATATGTTCTGATAAGTTGACAAGTGGCATATTCAAGTTTAGAAACCTCATTGGCACAAACTTTTAGAAAGATTTCATCAAATGATTATAGGAGATCAATGATTAGAGAAATATTGACTAGTCAAAGAAAATCTTCCATAATCATGACTATATCTTAAAGCAATCTTGACTAGTCAAAGGAAATATCTCTTCAATAATAACAATAATAAATAAATAAATAAATAAGTGAATAAATAAATAGATGAATAAATATGTAAATTTCTCCTCATGATTGGCATGAAACATAAATAGGAATCATAGGAACTTAGCTCGATATTGGCTAGCTATGTGGCAATTTCAAGAGCATCGCTAGAATGTTCCATGCTAATGATTAATTTAGAAAAATATATTCCTTCAATTGATGGACATAAATGAAAAAAATAAAAGTAAAAAGACTAGGGAGTACCCCATACTAGGCATGTGACATGAAGCAAAATCCTAGAGTGTAGCTTGCCTTGATGGCATAAAAGATGACACCTAATAGAACATGCGTCATAAAAGTAGCAATTATTCTAGAAAAAAAAGCTTTATAAGCATGTCTAAATATTTAGTTGCCCAAGGTCTGACAAGGGCCCCTAGAAAGATCTCAACATTTCTAAGGTCATATAGTGATATTTTCTGCATTTGACTTAGAACTTAAAGAGACATTTCTTTAGTCAATTTTTCGGATCGATGGATTTAATAGGGAAATTTATATGCAATATGTAAATGGTTCTTAAAGGTGAAGCATAGTGGTTTAGGCAAACTGTGTCCGTTTCAAGTTGTGATGGCATAACTATTGCTTGTCATAAACCAACTCGACCAATGGTATGGTTTACTGAATGTATCATGATGCGCCTTTGAACTATAGATTTTTTAGACATGAAGAAGGTTTATATACTATACCCATTGTGACATAAACCACGCTAGACGCACATGCGAGGAAGCACTGGAACTACCTGTACTTTTAGCGTGGATATATCAGCTCGGCTATCTTATTCATTAATAGAATTTTCCCCATAAAATTGGCCCTATTTGCAAAAAATAATTAAATGACAACTTATATGTAAATCTAATAGTATTCGCATTTTACTTTTCTCAAATAACATGCATTTTAGGTTAGGATTGATTATTTTTTGTAAAAGATTTTGTGTTAATAATATACTAGAAGTAAAAACTTTCAATCATTATCAAATAAATTTTAATTTCGAAAATAGAAATTTTGTCTAATTACCGAATGTCTTTTTCTGATAAGAAGTTTGGTTCTGGAGCAGAAGTTGATTTTCAAATTAAAAGTGTTGTCACGTGCGCCCATAATCGACGACTGAATCGGCCGACTAAAGGCTTTCGACATTTCGCCAAGCTTTCCCTGGTGTCAAACAGTTCTTACGCTCCATGATGGACCTCGTTTCCCGACTAGCATCCTCTTGTCAGAGCTACACGGGCATAACTGGGTGGTGGGTGGGGGGGCCAAAACTCAAAAAGGGCCTGCTGACGCGTGACAATAGGCTCGGACGTAGCCGTAGGCCCCCGGCATCTCGGCAGCGCGTGGCCATCCCGCTCGTCGCTTGGGAAAAATGTGTTGAGGCTGATGTCTTGTATTCTGTTATTGAGAAGATTATGAGGCGGTTCCGAAAGGCCCCCTGACGACTGGACAGCACGGGGGTCGCGGGGGCAGCGCCCCCGAGCCGCCAGAGACATTTTATGTTTAGTCATATAATGATTTATATGGAAAAATTAAATATTTTAGGGCTATGTGGGCAATTTTGTAATTTGTACCATGTAGGGTTTCGCTATATATATTGAGGGCGAAACAGGTTGTAAGAATTCTCTCTCCAAGTTAGTGAAACAGATTTCATCTCCCCGTGGACGTAGGCAGGCGGAATCTCTCCGTTGCCGAACCATGTAAATTCGTGTGTTGTGCAAATTTCCATTACTTTCTTGCATCATTGATAGGATCGAATTGAGATATTCGACAAAATGTCGACATAAGACAAGGTGCTCCCCCCACTAGGGTTCTTAGTCTGACCACAGAAGTAATCAGATCACCCAAAGCCCAATCGCGAAGTTAATTATCCTAAGTCGTAACCGAATGATACCCTTCCATGCATGGAGAAGGAACCCATCTTTGTTGAAGGACGATGAATAAAGAAAGGACTCAACTTTATTACTCTCTGTATCTACTGTCATCAATTGGAAGATTTTGCTGTAAATGGTGGAATGAATGTCTGCAAAGGCGTGGAAGAGGAAAGAAGTGTATAGGGTTTCTGGGTCATGAGATTTTTTTTTTTTGACCTCATTCTATTTTATTCTATTTTACAAACCATCATATATACTATATATATATATATATATATATATATATATATATATACATGCGTAAATTACGAAACTCTACTTTCTTCACACGTCCTCACCCAATTCTCTCTCGAAAGTAGGGATTTAAACCCCCCGCCTCCCTCTTCTCAAATGAAAAGAGTAGTTACTAAGGGAAATCTACAACTTTATAGAATTTTTGAATGGATAAAGTTCCAAAATTCAAATTCTTTTGAATTATGTTTTCTTTCAAAAATAAAAATACCTCAGTGAATGGGTTTTGGGAATTAACCGAGATCATCATCGTATATTTGTAGATTACGCGTGATTTCATTCCGAGGTTGTCGGGATTGTGTGGGGGAATAATTGAAAAGAGTGATTATTGAGGTAAACTTTCGTAATTGGGTGTTAAGAATTGACTAAGACCATCATCGTATCTCTATCGGTTACGTGTGATTTCATTCCGAAGTTGCCGGGAAGGCCGTTGGGAATGATTGACTTCGCCAGATTCTCTGGGTGAGGAGAGAAGCTAAAGGAGAAGAGGAAGAGAGGGGGCCGGGTCACGTGACTTCAGGAGTCGCTTCACAGTCCTTCATTGGCAACTTCCTTCCTTGCAAAGCTACCAGCTGCTGCGGCCACCCTCAACAGGCAACACTCCTTCGCTAGCGCTCCTCTATAGATGAAGATGGAAGAGCGACGCTGCTCTCCCGCATTCTGATTCTAAGTGTCTCTTCGTGCTCCATCGGCGACTTGCTTTGATCCTGCCTTCTCCGCGTCCCCATTGTTTTTTCCTTTGCCGAGGTCAGTCGGGAACGTCTTCAAAATTTGGTTTTGATGGACATGCAGGCCGATACGCAGTCCTCCGCCGATCCTCTTCCCTTTGCCAGATGGTCAGTTCCTTCTTGCCTTTTCCTTCTCTTGTTTGACAATCCCAGTCTGGCATGATCATCCAATTCTACAAAGACTGTGCCTTTCGGGTTCCCCATTGTCGATTTTTGGTAATTTGGGCTGATTATGGTTTGGGTGTTGATGATCCAAAAACCAAATAATAAAAAAAAAAAACAGTTATCAGGTGGAGGCGTTAGAGAAGGCGATGAAGGAGAACACTATAGCGTACTTGGAGACAGGGTCAGGCAAGACTCTGATCGCCATCATGCTCCTCCGCTCCAACGCCTACCTCCTCCGCAAGCCCTCCTGTTTCATCGCCGTTTTCTTGGTCCCTCAAGTCGTCCTCGTCTCCCAGGTTCGCCCTCCCCCTTTTGAAGAAGCTACCAACTGAGAATGTTCCCTTTTGTGGCTTTTGGCTTTTGGCTTTCTCTTTCTGTGACTCCTCCTCTCCATGTATTATCGGTTATATAAGCAAGCGGAGGCCATAAGGATGCACACAGACTTGAAGGTGGGAATGTACTGGGGAGATATGGGAGTTGATTTCTGGGATGCAGCCATGTGGCGAAAACAACTTGCTCGATATGAGGTTCGACTTTTTTTTGTTCATGTTTGCTGCACTGTCCAACTGTTCTTCTCTAGTTGCTTCCCTTACATTGTTGCATCTTGTCAAGCTCTGTGTCTATGGGTCATTGTGAATGTCATACGTTTTCTTGTTAGTTTTCTTCGGTGAGTTCCTAATTAATTTGTTATTGGCTACAATCTATAGCTATCCTTTAAACTTTTACTTCCAAGGGGAGCTCTTTAATTTTGTATCAAGGGTGATCATTGTAGTTTCATCCTCTGTTGATCGGGGGCTGAAGTCATCATATTGAATGGTGATCTTATTTTGTGTTTATGCTCCCAGGTGCTTGTCATGACACCGGCTATCTTGCTCAACTGTCTGAGGCATAGCTTTTTCAAGCTTGACCTGATAAAGGTTCTCATAATGGATGAATGCCATCATGCAAGGGGTAAGCATCCATATGCCTGCATTATGACGGTGAGTCGTGAATTTATCTTCTCCAATTCAAATAGGATTCTATCTTTTATGTAGCCACAATCTGTTTTCAAGAAATGATTCCGAGACGGATGTTGTTTCAACTTTCATCATGGATTCACTTGTATTCTCACATGTCGTTACACCGGTCGCCGATGTATAGGAGCGATTGCTGATCGATGGTTGGTCTTTTGCTTGTTGAATGAGATTTACTCTTTCGCTTCTGCTGCATTGCATCTGCCTTTTCTGTCACCTAGCATGCAACATATGATTTCTATCATAATAAAGATATGGATGCATCTACAGGAATTCTATCACCCTCGGTTACGTTGCAATATGCAAGTCCCGAGGATATTTGGTATGACTGCTTCCCCAATTAAGTCCAAAGGTATGTAAGCTTCCTAAAATTAGTTCGCTGGTTTTGTAAATCAATCTATGCAAATGATACTTGACTAACTTTATTAAAACCTAGGTGGGAACTCTGAAATTCAATATTGGCAAAAGATTAAAGAGCTTGAGACGCTCATGAACTCCAAGGTACCTCCTTGTGTTGTTGTATTCATGTTTCTTCATGTGCAACACTAAATAATCAGATGGTGGCACTTTCTTTGTCTAATTTGAAGTCACTTTTGCTTGCTGCTGTTTGGTTTTTGGATTTTTGCTTTAATTGCATTTTTAAAGGTTTTATATGGTGTTCTTCTTTGCATTGGACATGTCCATGCTTACGCAATGTTTATATACACAAGATTGCTGCATGTCTCAAAATAATTTACCTTATGCACAGATTTGATTTCCTGAAATTAAGTGCAACTTTTACCTTTGTCTTTTGTACTTGAGATCTGATTTTGGTTTTATATCAAGTACCTCAAATCTCTGAGACCAACTCCATATTGATATTATTGGTCAAACCTATGTAGGACAAATGAAAGTATTTTCATTTTCCATTTTGGTGGGGAGTCAATATTTTAAAAGCTGCCCCCAGCACTACCCAAGAACTGTGATTAAACACATCCATGGATGTAATTGTTTCTCCGGCCCTTGTGCTGGTTTGTACTAGTCCCCCAACTCTGTTTCCTTCTCAAAGTATGAGATGTAGCGCCGTTAATCCCTTTAGGCTTTTGGATGTTTAGTGCTTTGTGATTTTCTCTGTTATCCTTGTTTGTTATATGACAAGCCATATGGGTTCTGTTTTATCATTGACATGGTGCAGCTCTGTCTTGACAGTTTTCCTATTTTCTTCTTATGGTCATTTTTCCCTTCACTTGTTATCTAAGGTCTACACCTGTGCCAGCGAATCTGTTCTTGCCCAGTATATCCCATTTTCCACACCAAAGTTCAAGATTTACGAGCATAGGGAGATACCTTTGACTCTCCATCTCCATTTGCGAGATCAATTGAAGGGTTTTGTGGAAAAGGTTGGTACCTTGTGTGTGAACTTCTGCACAATATGTGAGAACCAAGGATTATAACCACCTTTTACTAAGTTAACATGTCACAGATAATAGTGTCTTTTCTATCAAATATTAAATATCATTTAATGGATCAATGTGGTCAACAGATAGTTTTTATGCTTTGGAAAAATTGATAGTTTCGTTTCTCTAACAGTCTTTATTCAGATGAAGGAGCGGAAACAGAAATAGTCGAGAATGAAAGGATTTAAGTATTGTCTACTTTCATCCCTTTCTTCATTACTGTTACTGAAACCGATGGATTGCTTGGTGTAGCTCTGGCTTTTAGCTTTCTTTTTGTTTAAGATTTTGCTCTTTGGAACGAAAAAATTGCTTATGTCGAACCTCAGATCTTGTGTAACTATAAGCATTGACGTTTAAAGTCATAATCAGTAAAACTCCAAGCTTTATTTATTTAAATCGTCATAAGAGCGTTATCCTTTCTACTATACTTGGGTTGTTAAAAAAACACTTATTTGGGTCTATACAGCGCCTGAATCTTTTATCCACACCTTGTTCTGATACTACACATGCTCATTATATTGAGGTTCACTTCATGTCATGAGGATATTCTCCTCTCCTTTGAGTTTATGGTTCCCTGTTTACTTTGAGTGCCTATCCTTGTCTGAGAGCTTTATGACATTTTGTTTGCTGCTTTTCAGTATGAAGTGAAGCTAGAAAGGTCAGATATTGAGAAATCATCAGCTCAATCCACAGGGAAAAAAATTCAGAAGATCTTCTCGACATTCATTTTCTGTTTGGGTGATCTCGGGCTTTGGCTTGCCCTTAAGGTGCAATTCTTCTTTTTCTGTTTACTTCTGCTATCTTTCCATTAGACAGTATAATTAACTGCATATTCCAGTAATAGGCTGCACAGTCAATATCATGTCGTGAAGTTAATGATATTTGGGGGAACTTAAATTTGTTTGGTGAGAAAATTGTGAAGGACTTTTGCCAAGATGTCCTCAATGCATTCTCGGCTTGCATACCTTCAGGTAATTTGATGAATACTGCTTGTAACTATCCAAAGTCTGATGCTCTGTTTGATATCTCTCTCTCTCTCTCTCTCTCTCTCTCTCTCTCTCTCTCTCTCTCTCTCTCTCTCTCTCTCTCTCTCTCGCTTTCTAAAGATCCAAACTGGTCAGCTGGTGATAATGTCCAAGGAGATGTTGATGCTGGACTCATAACTTGTAAAGTTGTTTGTCTCATAGAATCCTTACTTGAGTACAGGTAGGTGTGTGAATGCAAGATCTCCCATAAAATCCTTGCTGTGGTTCTATTGTTTCAAGTTACATGTGAACTTGCATAAAAAAACTCCCCTTCTTTTCAGGGATATTCATGATATCAGATGTATAATCTTTGTGGAGAGGGTTATTAGTGCTATTGTACTTCAATCTTTGCTAAGTGAGGTGCTTCCGAAGTACTGTAACTGGAAGACCAAATACATAGCAGGAAATAACTCTGGTTTGCTATCACAGACAAGGACGCAACAAAATGAAATTGTGGAGGAATTCCGTGATGGGAAGGTTCGTTTTCTTTGTTTCCCCATGTCATAACTTTTTTTAACTTATTCATTGTGAACCGTGTGAGATTTTGTGAGACCACAGCCAACTGTTCTAAAAGTTTAAGCTGTTAGATGAAGGCATGGTTAATCTTTAATTACTCTAACACTCCTCCTCATGCTTAGTCTGGTCTTTTTGACTAATATTAAGCATGGACATATATAATTGGGGAAGCAAACAGGAGCTTGAAAAGATTTAAACTTAGGACCCCTTGCTCTAATATCATGTGAGATTTTATGGCACCACAGCTAACTATTTTAAAAGCTTAAGCTGTTATGAAGGCATGGTTTAATCTTTAATTACTCTAAGAAACTACTTAAGTTTTTTCCTTTGTCAGGTGAATGTCATTGTTGCAACGTCAATTCTCGAAGAGGGTCTAGATGTGCAGAGCTGTAACTCAGTCATTATGTTTGACCCGTCTACCACAGTTAGTAGTTTTATCCAATCCCGAGGCCGTGCAAGAATGCAGAATTCGGACTATTTGTTAATGGTGAAGAGGTGATATTTTTACTGAGCTTATATAGTTTGGGGTCCTTCTTTGTCTGTCACTGCTGAAAATTATATTGGATTCCAATAGATGATTTATCTTTTCTATTTTCATTGACATTTGTTAGTCAATTCTTCTTGTAACACCTTCTTTGCTATGATTTAGTGGGGATTCTTCAACACATTCTCGTCTTGAAAAGTACCTCTCTAGCGGGGAGACAATGAGAAAGGAATCTCTATGTCATGCTTCCCTTCCATGTGAACCTCTTAATGGCAACTTGTATGATGAAGAATGTTATCAGGTGGCAAGCACTGGAGCAATTGTTACTCTTTCTTCCAGTGTCAGCTTGATATACTTTTTTTGCTCTAGGCTTCCTTCTGATAGGTTAGTTACTTCTCATTTTGTTTTTTCTGCAGCTACTGTTCTTTTTTTTTTTTTCAACCTTCGATTTCTGTAGTGAAATGCACCTCTCATGTTCTTCTATATGCTTCATGGTGATTTGAATATGCAGTTACTTCAAGCCTGCTCCAAGGTGTGTCATAGACGAGGAGATGAACAACTGCATTCTTCATCTTCCAAAGAGTTGCCCCCTCCAAACTGTTTGTGTCCAAGGCAATCTTAAGATGCTGAAGCAAATGGCATGTTTTGAAGCATGCAAACAACTTCACATGATTGGTGCTTTGACAGACAATCTTATACCTGCTATCGTTGTGGAGGAAGCTAATGCCCCTGTAGTTGGTATTCTGTTATCTAGCTTCTAAAGTTCAGCATTCTTTTCTTCATAATTCGAATTTGTCAAGATGATATGGCCTTAAGCCTAAAAATTTTTTCTTCCCAATTCCTTTGTACATTTACTATACTTTCTATGGCTTGTGTCTCTTTCTTGATGAAAGGCAATGAATCCCATAATGAAGACCAACCTGCTTACTTCCCTCCTGAGCTGGTCAATCATCTGTCCGATAAGTCCAAGACACTGTATCATCGCTATGTGATTGAGTTGAGGCAGAACTTCAAATATGATGCAACAGTTCAGGATATTGTTCTTGTTACGATGAGTGAATTGGAAGCTGATATTTGTGGTATACCTTTTAAATTAGAAGTTTCCAGGGGATTGTTGTCAGTGAACGTGAGATATGTGGGAGAGATTCATCTTGATGAGCAGCAGGTGAGCTGTTTTATTAGTCTTTTATTGGACAAGAATGATATTTTTGAACATTGTATCTACATTTATTCTAGAATGGTAGTTTGTGGTTAAATTTTTTGCTACCTAAAAATTTAACATAAAAAAGTATATCAGCAGGTGCTACTCTGCATTTATCCTTCTGATAGGTTTGTCTGTTATCAGGTGCTACTCTGCAGGAGATTCCAGATAACTCTTCTCAATGTGCTTTTATATCACAGCGTGACTAAATTGAGGGAAACATTAGATGTTTTAAATTTGGTGAGAGCTCCTGATGTTGATTATCTACTCCTGCCACGTGCTAGTGATTATCCAACACCAGGCAGTATAGATTGGAGATCTGTCCGTTCTGTGTTATTTTCAATTGACGATCACATCTGTGGGGATTACTCAAAGAGTTGCACTCATCGAGTAAGAATGCAAAATGGCCTTGTATCTCGCTGTATGCTGGAGGGTTCCCTGGTCTATACACCTCATAATGGTCAGATTTTCTGCGTTACTGGTTTTTTTGATGATATGAATGCAAATTCACTTTTAAGGATGAGAGATGGGACAGTTACAACATATAAAAAGTACTACAAAGAAAGGTAAATCATTCTAACTGAAATTTTGATTTGACAAAATACTTGAGCAGTTTTGTACCTTTGCATGGAGTTTCCAATGTCAAGTTCTCAGTATATTATTATTTCAGGCATGGCATCAAGTTATGTGTTGAAGATGAGTTCCTTCTGAAGGGGAGGTACCTATTTCATGTGCCAAGTTGTCATCAGCGGTGTAGGCAACAGAAGCAGAGAGGTTTTTATCTGCTCTCTTAATGACCTATTTTTGCTGGGATGAAAATATTGATTTTTTTTTTCATCAGGAGGACAAATAATAATGTGGTGGTTTCTTCACCCAATATCTTATTTCTCATAGTAAAACATGCCAAGAATGATTTGAACCATACAGCTCTTAGTGAATGTCCGCCATAATGATTCCTCTCTGCCTTATTTAAAGATGCTATGAAGGAATTTTATGCCCAAATGCCAGACTAGATGATAACCCTTCTGATCATCCCGCAACACATTTTCATTTGTAAATGCAAAAACACAAATGCAAAAAGATGTTGAGATGGACCAGCCTGTTTCATATCTCAATGTATCATTAACTGTCTGTTGAACGTTACATTTTGTTTATGCAGAACCCAGTAATGCTTCTGTGGAATTGCCTCCCGAGCTATGTTACTTGATTCTATCCCCAGTATCCGTAAATACGTTGTATTCCTTCTCATTTGCTCCATCAGTAATGCACCAGCTTGAGTCTTTGCTTGTTGCTGCTAATCTGAAGAGGGTACTTTCAGACAGTTGCCCTGAAATTGCCCTTATTCCTACTATGAAGGTCTTATTATTCCTTAATTCCTTCATATATTGACACTTGATGCTCCTGAATGTGCATGAAAAATATATTTTATCCTTTTTTAATCTTGGACAAATTATATGCTTTTTATATGAGGTGACAATACTGCATCTGAGTGCAATCCTCCATATGCATTGGTTAAGTTTGGTTCTTAAGCTAGAGATTCCGAAGGTCTCAATAATAAATCTTGGCATGGAAATAGGGATGGCCCGTCCTGTGGGTGACAGAATTCCTATCAATCTGCTTTTGTAGGTTAGATGGGGCATTTGATTTTGACATTTTTGACTTCCGATAATGTCAAATTGACTTGAGATAAAAGCAATGCATAATGATAAGTAGGAAAGTATCTTTGTTGATAGTTTATGCTTATAATTTTAGTATTTGCTGGCTGTAGTTCCTCTGCTACAAAGGACGTAAGCCATAAGGCCTTCTGTCTTCTCTAAATTGCAGCGTCACTTCTTGCTTTTTCATATTTGAAACGGTGTGTCAGCCACATTCAAATAATAATGGACATGGTTGGGGGCTTAAATAGGTTTCATGTGGCAATTTATATCATTTCTTCAATTTTTCCTGTTCTTATTTTCTATTGATTTAACCATGTTATTCCTTGCCTCCTAAAATATAGAGCTTGTAGGCTTGTTCTTAATCAAATAATAAATTGAATAATTTGATTAGGGCAAGATAACCCTGAAATAGTGTTGTACTCTTGCTTGACTGAAAAGGACTGTGTTTTCAGATTAAATATAGCGGTAGTTTATCTAGAAGTCTTTTAGTTGATGTCTTATGGGTTTTTGTTTTTTCAGATAGACGATGCACCTATATCAGCCACATAGTCATTAATTTTTTAGTTATTTTTGCGTCATACTGGTGTCTTTCTAATTGGCAAGTCAATCCTGTATGAGAATCAGAAGGTAATATCATGATTAGTCGTCTATAGGAGTTTAATCTGATAACATAAAGCAGCTCTGTGCTATGTAGATCTATCCTTGCTCTGGTTGTTAGCTTTATCAAGAGAATGTAGGTCAACTGGCATTCTCTGTGTTGTAGGTCCTCGAAGCACTTACTACAAAGAGGTGCCAAGAGAGATACCATTTGGAATCTTTGGAAACCCTTGGAGACTCTTTCCTCAAGTATGCCGTTTGTCAACAATTATTCAAGACATACCAGAGTCATGATGAAGGCTTGTTAAGTGTCAAGAAAGATAAACTGATTTCTAATCAAACACTTTGCAAGTTAGGGTGCGACTGCAAACTGCCGGTACTGTCTTCTGTATCATTTTGTCAGCTTCTTGCGATTATGGCTTCAAGAATTTGATGCATCTTATTTCCCTACGTGCTAAATTAATATGTTTCTCTTTCGTCACTTTTCTCCATCATATTTCTCATTTCCATATAAAGAAAGAAAACCATAGTTGAACCAATTTTATTTGGGTTGTATGGGTTGTTTGCTTTTCTGTTGACTATTTTGGGGAAAGTGACTGATAGGATTGCAGAAACTATAGATTAGATTCAGGCCGGGTAGTTATTCTGCTTGTCCAAAGTAAGTTTGGCGGCTCTACGATTTTATCATGGTAATTTTAGCTAACAAACAGTAGTATTTCTCAAGATATTGAGTGGGGTGTTAAAAATGACGAGAAATGCTTGATTTGGAAATAGGGGAAGGAAAAATAATGAGTTTCCTTGGCCCAAACTTTCATCTTTCCTTCCCCAAACTTTGTTTTGCTTCAATTCCAGTGAGCTGGTTGAAAGCCCTAGAAATATAGTGCTCCTCTAATGATTTTTCTGAAGATACTTATAATGTCATTTCTTTGGACAACAATTCATGTAGCTATTTCCCATGCTAATTCTGCTCTGTTTAATATTTTTTACTATAGGGTTTTATTCGTAACGAACCCTTTGATCCTAACACATGGATCATTCCGGGTGATAAATCTAGAGGACTGACACTATGTGTGGAGTTGCTCCCTAAAGCAAGAAAAATGTATACTCTGGAGAGAAGAAATATAAAAAGAAAGACGGTTGCCGACGTTGTTGAGGCACTTATCGGTGCGTACGTCAGTGCTGGTGGTGAAATTGCTGGCATGTTTTTTATGCGTTGGCTCGGTATTGAAGTGGACTTTGGCATCAACCCGTACAAGAGAAACTTTCATGTAAATCCAGAGAAGCTCATTAATATCAGGCACATAGAATCCCTTTTAAGGTACTCATTTCGTGACCCTTCTTTGCTGGTGGAGGCTCTGACTCATGGATCCTATATGCTTCCAGAGATCCCAACATGTTACCAGGTACTTTGAATGTAAATCCTCTTGTTATCCATATATGTCGTTCCTTGCACCTATCATTCGTTAAGGCAATGGATTAATGACTTTTTATGATCAGTGTGTATTTTTGGAAAATCTCTGGCATGCTCAAGTAGTCTGGCAATGGTACCACCATGTTTAACCATGCTTGGATTCATATTGGTGCTCCAAATTGTCATCATGACTTTTAAGCAAAATGCAGATGATGCAGCTACTTGTTCAACTTTTCTTATTATTCATGTCGACGGGAATAATCTTGAAATAGTCATTATTGTGAGATATTGGTGAGTGTTCTGGGAATTTTGTCCCTTCCATTGAGTCTTCTGCATAAATGCATGCATTCATGATGCTCCTTTAGCTGTGAATTGCGTCAGCGAGTGTGTACCGTGATTTATGGCCTCATCCTATCACTTGAATGCCATTGCTGTTGACAGGTTCTCTGTCACCTTTGCACATGTAAATATTCATTGATATTGCTGATTAACTGGCCTATTCAAAGATTTTTCCTGTGGAAAGAAATATTGATTTGAATGCCTTTGGCAAAACCAATCTTCCAGTTTATCTTCTGGTCTGAGCTTCATGTTGAGCAGATCTTGACTGGTAAATCGTTATGTGCAGCGACTGGAATTCCTAGGAGACTCGGTTTTAGATTATCTGGTCACGATTTATCTATACAGAAAGTATCCTGGCTTGTCCCCAGGAATGTTGACAGACTTGAGGTCTGCTTCTGTCAACAATGATTGTTATGCTCAGTCTGCAATGAAGGCTGGATTGCACAAGCACATTCTCCATGCGTCACATGCGCTGCACAAGCACATTGTCAACACGGTCAACAACTTTGACAAATTATCATCAGAGTTTACCTTTGGATGGGAATCTGGAACATCCTTCCCTAAGGTTAGTCTCATAACTTGCACTTATATGCTCGTGCTCAGTTTTGCGTCTTATTCCTGAGCCATGTGCTTTTGTTGAGATTGGTTTGTATGATTTCCTACTCTTTATGATGGGGCATTGGCACAATTTTCTGGAATGCCACAGGTTCTTGGAGATATAATGGAGTCCCTGGCTGGGGCAATCCTTGTGGATTCACACTACGATAAGGAAAGAGTGTTCCAAAGTATTATGCCTCTTTTAGAGCCATTGGTTACTCCGTGGATGGTGAGGCCGCATCCTGTGAGAGAGCTGAGCGAGCTTTGCCAAAAGGAGAATTTCATATTGAGAAAACCCATCATGTCCCGTGACAATGGTGCGTCTTCCGTCACAATTGAGGTCAAAGCTGAAGGGACAGTATACCATCACACAGCAAGTGCAGCTGATAAGAAGACAGCTAAGCGGTTAGCTTCGAAGGAGGTCCTCAGGTCCTTGAAAGAAAACATCCCTGGATTATGAAAGATCGATTCACAACATCTTATGTCAACAAATCAAAACATTAGACAAAATTGGATCTTAGCCATTCAACCCCCAATTATTCTGGAGTGGCATTCTTGACTGCGTTTTTTAAGTTAATTGCCACGTTGTGGCCATGGCTGCTGTTTTTTTTTTTTTTTTTGGGTGTGCAAATGTGGTCACGAGGGAGGGAGAGTTCCGTATTGTTAGGCACTAAATTTTGCCAATTTGTGGGTGCATTGTGGTTGTAAAAGGCCGTGGTCGAACGCATATTCAAATGTAAATAACAGAAAGTTGGTTTTAATGCAGAAAATTTCTGCCGAAATGCACCAGAATCAGCCAACCTGCCTTGTGTGCCCGTCAGTATCTAAGGCATGATATAAATGGTCTCTATTTTTTTTAATCATTGTGTTATATTATTTCTGAATTTTAATTTGCTCAATGTGACCTTTAATTTTTAGCATATGTTCAATTTAGCTTATGCACTATATGAAAATGTTCAATATTATCTCTGAAATTAAATCAAGAGAGACAATTATAGTGATCATTGTCATATAGGTTGAAGTATCGTATTGAATAAAGTAAAAGTTTAGAAATTATATTAAACATTGGGCTAAGGTTTAAAAATTATATTGAATAAATTAAAAGTTTAAGACTACGTTGAATCTAAACATAATGTACATTGAGCTAAGGTTTAAAAATTATATTGAATAAATTAAAAGTTCAAGACTATGTTGAATAGAGAACCAAAGTATAAGAGTCATTTGTCTTATTTTCCTCGTACCTAAATATTTTCAAATTGTTCGCGCCCAAGCTTCAGTTGGACCAAGAAAAAAGGTCCCGCAAGCCCCGCTCCCTGCCTTCAAAGGAGTGCAACGGCAAAAGAGCCTGCATAAAGGTGGAACCTTTTCTGGCCAAGAAACGATGGAACATCATCACCGTCGTCATCAGTCCCACACCCGGAATCTAGATAGATAGATTAAAACCAGAAGCAGAGTCAGTTTCGAGTTCCAAGTTTCGGTTTTAGTTGGTTGGTGAAAGAATGGAGGGTCCGACCCTTTTGCTACTCAAATGCTAGGAAGCATGGACACGCTGTAGGTGTCGGACACATGTCGCGTGTCCGACACGCATGTGACACGCATCGACACGTCCGAACACGCGTTGACCGCGTGTCAGACTTCCGACACGCGGTCAACAAGCCGGACACGCTCCTGACTCGTGTGTCCGGCTCGAGTAAAGAGAACATCGGGGGAGGAAAAAAGAAAGAAGAGTTCTTTGGCCATTCATGTTCTCACATGGTGGGGGCCTTCATCCACTACAACACCCAAGACACAACACCCAAGACGTGAAGGAGGCTTGGGGCCTCAGTCAAAAGAAGAGGGAGGAAAATGGTGAGTGGAGGGAGCTTTTAGGGTTCTGCGCCCTAACTCTCTCCTTTTACTTTTGAATCGTCTCTCTTCTTCTTCCTCTCTATTCTAGCTTGAAATTTTTTTGAAATTCCTCTCTATTCCTAGAACTAAAGAAGCTGTTTCCACAGTGATGGATCCAGCTTTTACTGATTAATAATGAAGTTGACCTTTTTATGCAGCTCAATTCCGAGTAACATGCTAATAGGCTCAATTCCTATTTTACCGCATTTCATTCTTACCTTTATAAAAAAAAAACTTTTATTGCATTTCTTATGTGATCTATAATTTCCTTAGTAGTGTTTTCATAATTTTTTTAGTTGCGCTTTTGACTCTTTGATTTACTCTTTTGCAGATTTGTTTTTATATATCCTCAATCATCAAATAACTTGAATTGTGAATAAGAAGATACAAGAAGGAAATAATTGGAGTTGACAATTGCAGCTATTGAAAACTCACTGGAGTTGAGTGGTTTACATCGTACTTTGAGTACATGCAGGTGAACTATATTCCCTTACTGATAGGTAGAATGAATTTTGGATTGAATCAAATTAACTATAATTTATCATGCATATAAAATATATATATTTAATATATGTGTCCCAACGTGTCGGAAATTTGTATTTTTTAGAAATGACGTATCGACTTGTTGTGTCGTGTCGCGTGTCGCGTGTCGGTGCTACCTAGCTCAAATGTATCAGCTGTTTATCCTCCACGAGCACGACCATTTCTTTATCCTCTTCGTCTTCACTAACTCCCAATGACTTCCTCTATGTGATATTTTCCTTCAGATTTCTACTCCTTGAGAAGAGAGGTGGAAACTGCATCTACCCAAGTGGAGGATATCAGGGCATCTACGGGTCTCCAACAGTCAAAGAAAGAATTGGCACATTTGGAGGTTAAAGCATCTGATGCCTCCTTCTGGGACGACCGTGCTAAAGCTTAGCATGTTAGAATTTTCTTAATGTGGGCTTGCCTTAATTGAAATTGCAATCGACTGTTTTACGATTTTAATTTACCGTCTACGGAATTGGTTAAATAAAGAAAAGATTTAAGATTTCTTAATGGGCTGAATATGGGCCTAGCTAGTGTGGGCCGAGTTCGGCCCGACCCGTGATAGGAGGGCACAGCTGGACTTTTATAAATGGCTAGGCACCTCCCTCTAGCCCTCACTCTTATTTTCTCCATTTTACTACCACCTATCACCTCCTCGTAAGGATTAGAGAGAGAGTGAAGAAGACAGCCTCATCTCGCCAAATAAATCGAGGGTGATATATGGGAAAGTTCCGAACCCGTGTTGTTGGTTTTCCGCACCGCAAGATTATGGATGCGAAATCAGGTACGCAAGCCCGATTCCTTGTCTATTTTGTTGTTAGAACCCGTGTTGTTGGTTTTCCGTGGGATCGACGCGCCCGACACATTAAATGTGTCGGGGGTGATGTCATTACTGACGTCAACCCCACAAGCGCCACCGTGCCACGTGGTAACTCGACTCGACTCGATTTGATCGAGTTAACTCGACCTGACCCGATTCGACCTGGTTAACCTGATCCGTTGACTTGTTGATCGGGTCAACCCGACTCGATCAACAGTTGACCGGTCAACGGTCATTGGACCCCCCACGTGTGAGGCACGTGCGGTGCGTGAGCCCCACGTCCGATCTTCTGGAGGCGTGTGGCATGTTCAATCGAGGTTTTTTTATACCATTGTACTCGTATGGAAATTCTCTACACTGTGATATATTCATTTTAATTTTTGAGCCTTTTAAAGTCTTGAAAAATGCAAAAAACCCTTGTGCAAGTATAATAATCATGGGCGTTGACACTTGACCTTCAATCATCTTTTCTTTTTTTAAATTAATAGAAAATTCATAAAAATTCATAAAATTAAAAAAATTAACTTTTGGGACCTTGGTCAAGCTTAGGGAGCCAATTTTGACCAAAAAATGATTTTTCATATTTTCAGTATTTTTATTTTCAAAAATTAATAAAAAATAAAAAATAAAAAAATTGCAAAATCAACTTTGGAAGCCTTAGCCAGGCATAGGCAACCATTTTTGAATAAAAAAATAATTTTTCATAGTTTTTTGCATTTTTAATATTTTTCAAAAATTATGAAAATATTTAATAAATAATAGCATTTGATGTCACACAAAAAATGAAAAAATAGTGATTATTTTTTTAATCTTCTCTTCATTTTGGCCAAAGAAAATCTCCAAAAATTAACATGGAATCGGGAATTACTTTATTAATCTCATTTTTAGATTAATTGAAAAAATTATAGAAAATTCATTTGAGCTGTAATTTTCGATTTTTGCATTTCTAGAGTCGTGACATTATTCTCTAACATTTCAAATTTTCATCTTGACCCAATTATATCCAGAATGACTCAATTTTACAAAAGGGATTTAATTGAATTTTGCATTATTTTCAGCGGCAAAAAATAAGCTTAAATTTGACAGGCGATTAAACTAGACATGCGGTGAATTTCGACCAAGCATAGAGAAGATACGTTGAAAATTGTGAGGAGATTTGTACTTAAATAAATATTTTTCCAGATACTGAATTGCAAATACTTAAAATCTCGGGAACTAGAGTGCAAATATGTAACACTTGAGGGATTATTTTGTAAATAACAAAAAGAAAAGTTAGTGGAGAAATTAGAATAGAGAAAGGAAGATGGAGAAGAGGAGGTGGAGAAGAGAAGAAGAAAAAAATAAGATGGGAATAGAGAAGGGAAGATGAGATGAAGAAGAGTTAATGGAGAAATTAAAATGGGAGATAGATGAGTTGGCTATAAAAGGAGGAAGAAGTAAAATTGGGAGGGATTTTTTTGGAGATAAAAAATTTTAGATGTTTGAGAGGGTTTTGAGAGATTGAAAAAAAATTCGAGAGAAAGAAAGTATCAAAAAGAGAGAATTTTGAAAATGGTAGGAGTTTAAAGCTATGAGGTTATCATCATCAATTCTTTTATTGATCAACACAAATCAAGAGTTCATCCCAGTCGTTCGAGCTGCAATCTTAATCCACAAGGTGATACAATATCCGAATTCGTATGTCTCCAAATCCACATGTCGCATTCGTACTACAATTTTTTGTATTTTTTGCTTAATAAATTCAAACCCCATAATGGGAAGGCTGACCCACCCGTTAGAGGTTCTGTATATATTGCCTTAACTTTCTGCAATTTAATTATTGTACCATCAAACTCCATAATGGGTAGGTCGAGCCAAAGCCGAATCCTTCGTTGAAGATCCTTTATTTATCGCATTTAATTTCTGTAATTTAATTTTCGTTCTATTAAACCCCAAAATGGATAGGCTGAGCCAAGCCAAATCCCTTAATATATAAGAATGGGTATATACATATATATATATATATATATATATATATATATACCCTTTGGAAGGTTCTTTATAAAAGTTCAAATATTAATAACTACAACTACTACTTTCATTCTATCGGTACAATCCACGAACTTTGCCTTTACCACCATCTTCGGGGCTCATTCCACTCCTTACTTGAGTATCTAAAAAGATAGACCCCAAATCGGGGTGAGCTAACACGGCTCAACTGGTAAAACTTCTAGCCAAACGACTAAACCCTCCAATACACCATTTATTCGAGCAAAATAGTCAAACACAGCCATGAAAAATAAACAATGACAACATCAAAGCAAGCATCAACTATTATTGACGGAAAGTAGCTTGCACTACCAGCTCAAATAAAAAAACATCCATAAAGGTTTTCGTTAGTCAGGACCGTCTTAGAGTTGACATTTAAACTATCAAAATTCACTAATCACCCCCCTCAAGATCTACAAAAGACCTCCACCTTGGCTCAATCCTTATCTCACATTCTTATCGATAACAAGCCAAGTACTTTGTTCGAAATTTCTGGTCCTCTGAGGCCACAGCAATAAATTCGCGTGAACAAGACCAATTAAGTAGAACAAATGAGGCAATTGAACCTCTTTCCATCTTAAGTTAACGGCCGAAACACCTACTTATAGGTCCCAAATTTAATTCCACCCAAATCAGCTATAGCCCAAACAATCTAGCCACATATTTCAACTATCCATAGTTCAAAGGTACTAACGCAAGTAATGGATTGATCGTATAATAGCATTCATCCTTTCATACACCAAAAACTCTCCCAATTCATACTTATTTTCAACAAGACACAATTCACTCCAACAAATGAAAATTAGAAAAGCTAGTGGTCAGGGTAGAAGAGTTACTTGCCTTAGGAACACATACGAAGAGAAACGATGTTCGAATCACACTAGAGGAACTGCAGCTCTCCATTGACCAACTTCTGTTCTTCCCAAACGCATGAAAATCCAGAAATTTCTTTGATGATCATCCTTCATATTTGAATAGCCCTCGATCTTACGGTCGCGTAGGAGAAAATAGAGCTCGATTCGCCCTCCAAATAAGCTTAAATGAGTGATTTCTTCTTAGGCGTGCACAAAAAATCGAGAAAGAGAGAGAGCTCGGGATGGGGAAATTGTCCTCGAAAATGAAGAGGAAAATGAGGGAGATAAAGGGAGTCGATGGAGCGAGAGTAAAGAGTGAGGAGTGAAGAGGGAGTCTTGGCTTTTGATTGGATGAAGCTTCCTTTGGAAGCCTTGAACTATTCATGAATAATGATATAGTGGGGAAGTTGATGGTGGTTGAAAAGTAGTTGACTTGACTTAATGGATTGACCTTGAGTTGATGTGGATTAATGAAACGAGACCCATAATCAAATCAATATTAATGATATATGACTTATATGAATAATATCTAGGGGCATTTGGGTCATTTGAAATTTTTAGACTAGTTGGATATTTGGTTCAGACTACCGAAGCAATTGCGTTTAGGGTTAAGCTTGGGCATGAATGGTATCGATTCTTCAATTCAACGGCTCGATTTTCTCAGCCCGATGCCTTAGAATTTTCCAAATTCTTTTTCAGGCTAAATACAATTGCGTCCAACTATTGTTCTTTAAACCTTGAAAATTCACTATTATTTATTTTATAAATGTCCGAATTTGGGAATGTCACACCAAGCCCATAAAACCACGTTACCATACCCCATTTGGGCCCCCATATCACATACGCCTATTGGAAGATAATTTTAAAGCAACACCAACAAACTCAGTTCATCTAGTTACCCTCAGAGGCAACACCAACAAATCGTTAGCCTTGAGAGACGCCAGCTTATGGGTCGTCGGCCCTAGGTGACACTGTGCTGAGGTGGCCAAGCCTGAAGTGTGTCAGATTTGGTGTCGTTGGCCTTAGGCGACCTTATTAGGTGCCAGATCTAAGGTTATCGAGCATAGGGCGCGTCGGATCCTGAGTGGCCCGCCTTGGGCGACGTGAGGGGGCGTCGGATCTAGGGTCGCTGGCCTAGACGACGTCGAGTTGAGATTGCCGATGAGATTGGTGGCTGATGTTCGGCCGGCAAGATTGGTGGTTGATGTCGGTGAGAATTAATTCTAGGGTTTAAGTTTTAATTTAGGCTCTGATACCATGTTATCGATAAAATAGCGATTAATTTATTTCGAATATAAAACAAGTACTTATAGGCTTAGGGATAAGTCTAGTACAATTATATAACTAATCTCAACTTGCTAATACTCTAAAGATCGTTGTCATTTTTTTTTAAAGAAACATTATGAAAAGAATATTAGAGCCAATTATGCCTCACATAATTACTAGCAGGGATCTTTTAACCACTTATTAGACGTGCATAAGAGTAGGACACTTGTACAAGTCAGACTGTTTGTCGTAAGGCCTTCTGTAGTTTTGAACAGTCACGATCTACTTCATCATTGCAAGCTTTCTATACTAAGAATTCACTGAACCTTCTCATACCCAACTACAATTTTTCTTGTAAGGATCTTTTCTTGTGTTATTCCAAATACTCTATTCGGACTACCAAGTACCAAAGGAAAGTTTAAAGGATCCAAATCCAATTGTCCATTAAAAAAAGGAGATTATGGATATCCTTGTAATGGGACAAGAAAAGATGTTAAGATTTTAACATTTGAGAGGAAGTGGTCATACAAACAATTCTGAAGTAGTCCCAATTGACAAATAGAAATTATTGAGCGAACTCTTCGAGTTTCAATTTCAAAAGAATTGATGATCGCGGTAAGGGCAACTGTTGATAGGAATCAACAACTGTGCAAGGCAACCCTTCTCCAGCAGGATGCTTGAGAGGTACCACAATAGCAAATCTCTTCATTCCAAGTTCACATGGTAGATTCCTTCCTTTGTGAAGCTCCACTTCCTCATCAACTTAGCATCAAAAACTTATTAGCTTACTCTTGCACAATTATCTCTATCTACAGCTTAAGAGTGCAAACATGTGATTCTCATATCCAATCATTTCACTTAATACAATCCCTGTACTCCAGAACTCGTGAAAGAGCCATACTTTAATGCATCAAGGTGACGCATAACTTCTGCTTGCGGGCTATCTCAGTGATAGCTCTTCCTCCAAATATGTAAGCCAGAAAGTGAAGACACTACCAAATAGACAGTCACAAATATACCCTTGAGAACAGAACAACCTCTAGACCTCAGAACACAAAGTATGGAAGTAACCATTTAATGCAAACTTGGATGCAGAATACACAGCTTGACCAGGTGCAGGTGCTTTCCTAGCTGCACTACTCATCTGCAGTAGGGCAAAAACAGAAGATTTTTGACCAAAACATAACTACCGAAATGGTTATTAGCAAAGGCAAGAAAAATGATTCAGTATTCAACTAAAGCCGTTATAGCAGGGAAAATACAGTAAAGCTAACATTTACTTAAATATAGAAATCCAAGGCCAATAAGAGAATTATAACAGGTTGTTCAAAAGGATCTCCGGTTGAGAGCCCAAACCTCCATGCTACCCAGTGCATCTCAACAAAAAAAGTGCTTTTTTCACGTATCTGATCTAGGCTTCAGAAAATTTCAAGAGACTACATATCGAGAATTACCGGAAGTTCGACTTAAAAGTTTCCAATTTCCATAAGAAGCTTTCCTTAGATAGTAAATAACCAAACAATTATTTGCACGTACCACAACAAACTGACCCCTACCGCGGCTAAGCATGAAAGTTGCCAAAAGCTGAATAAAAAATAAAGTCCCAAAGACATTAACATCGAACGTTGCCTAGTTGCACAAAAGATGAGCATAGTTGGTAAGTTAAGAGAGTTAACCTGCTAATCTAATTGTAACAGAAACACCATCAGTGCATAAGAGGAGAGAAAAAGAGTTGTCTATAAGATTGAAATATGTGACTGTCTTAGAAATTTGGTCAACCTGTCGGTTTCAGAGCATGATTCTTCTCTACCTTAAGGCTTTCTTCCGTCACATCCAGCTGTTGATTTCTTCCCCAGTTCAAGAGATTGATTATGAAGGCCCAGCTACTCACGGTACACATTCAGCTTCGCTACTCACGGTACACATTCATCCTCTCTTATGACACAAGCGGTTTCAGGGATAAAAGAATATCAAAACCAGATGATATGATGGGTGCAGAGCAGGCTAGCATCTTTGTGCATCCCTTTCAAATGCAAAACGGAGACCACCAAAGGAAAACGCAGTGCTAATTTTGTTGGTAAACTTTTCATTACCTGTCCTTTTGGGTTCCTTTCTATTCTTCTCAATGAGCTTCTTTGCCTTATGACATTAATTCGAATTGCCATGCATTGTGACAATCATTGCAGTGATTATATTCTGTCATTCGACCGATGTCTTCCAAACTTTTGTTTTCTGGTAAATGACTACTGTGCCTCGGGGCATCACACTCAACCTTCTAAAAGCATATCTGAACCGTGCTGGTTTGCATAAACATCCACCAAATGCGAAGGACCGACTCCCTAATTCTGCTAATTCCAGCATCCTCACCGTGCGTGTGCGAAGTGCATTTTTTTCGTTAGTATTTCGTTCGAGAAGGGCTCTCAACTTACAGGGCACTCAGGGGCCGCATTGTGGATCGTGATGTCGACACCGGAGCGAATGCAGAAAGATTCAGCCTTCCCCACAGCCTGCCGGAGAGAATCTTCTCCGGACGCCCAATCAAGCGGCGAAGTTTGCACTTCATTAGGCGCACGTTTACCTGCGAACATCCCATGCGCAAGTAGCGTTGCCGTGGGGAATCCCAATCATGGGCAACTCAGTCGCGGGACAAAACCGAAAAACGAAGTTACCAGTGAGTTGAGCCTTCACGCGCTCCAATTCAGCTTCGTTCCGAGCAGAGAGCATGAGCTTCGCCCCCAAACTCGCTGGTTGCTTCGCGAGAATCTCCCCTTCGAAAATCCAGCACGAAGAGAAGAATGCTGGGTAAGGTATATTTGTAGATTACGGGTGATTTTATTCCGAGGTTGCCGTGATTGCCGCTGGGGAATGATTGAACTCGTCGGATTCTTTTGGCGAGGACAGAAGTTAAGAAGACGAAGAGATGCGGCCGGGTCACGTGACTTCGGTAAGTTCCTTCCTCGCAAAGGTACCAGCTGCTGCGACCATCCTCAACAGTACATTCCTTCGCTCGCGCTCCTCTATATATGAAGATGGAAGAGCGACGCTGCTCTCACGCATTCTGATTCTAAAGAGTCTCTACGTGTTCTATCGGCGAGTTGGTTTGATCCTCCTGCCTTCTCCGAGTCGCCATTGGTTGTTCCTTTGCCGAGGTCAGTCGGGAACGCATTCAAATTTTGGTTTTGATGGACATGGAGGCCGATAAGCTGCTCTCCGCCGATCCTCTTCCCTTTGCCAGATGGTCAGTTCCTTCTTGCCTTTTCCTTCTCTTGTTTGACAATCCCAGTCTCGCATGATCATCCAATCCTACAAAAACTGTGCCTTTCGGGTTCCCCATTGTCGATTTTCGGTCATTTGGGCTGATGATGGTTGCCCCTGCACACCCCCCCCCCCCCTTTCTCTTTCTAAAAAAAAAACGAACGAACAAACAAACAGTTATCAGTTGGAGGCGTTAGAGAAGGCCATGAAGGAGAACACTATAGCGTACTTGGAGACAGGGTCAGGCAAGACTCTGATCGCCATCATGCTCCTCCGCTCCTACGCCTACCTACTCCGCAAGCCCTCTCCATTCATCGCCGTTTTCTTGGTCCCTCAAGTAGTCCTCGTCTCCCAGGTTCTCCCTCTCCCTTTTAAAGAAGCTACCAACTGAGAATGTTCCCTTTTTTGGTTTTTGGTTTTTGTTTTCTCTTTCTGTAACTCCTCGTCTCCTTGTATTATTGGTTATATAAGCAAGCGGAGGCCATAAAGATGCACACAGACTTGAAGGTGGAAATGTACTGGGGAGATATGGGAGTTGATTTCTGGGATGCTGCCATGTGGCAGAAACAACTTGATCGATATGAGGTTCGATTTTTTTGTTCATGTTTGCTGCACTGTCCAGCTGTTCTTCTCTGATTGTTTCCCTTACATTGGTGCATCTTGTCAAGCTCTGTGTCTTTGGGTCATTGTGAATGTCATATGGTTTCTTGTTAGTTTTCTCCGGTGAGCTCCTGATTCATTTGTTACTAGCTACAATTTATAGCTATCCTTTAAACTTTTACTTGGGTATCCTGATAATGTCCTTTATTTACGTGCGGGCGTGTGTGCATCTATGTGCGTGTGTGCATCTATGTGCGTGTGCGCATGCGCGTGCTCTTCATCTATTCCGAGGGAAGCACTTTAATTTTGTAAGCATCAAGGATGATCATTGCATTTTCATCCTCTGCTGATCGGAGGCTGAAGTCATCATATTGAATGGCGATCTTATTTCGTTTTTATGCTCCCAGGTGCTTGTCATGACACCGGCTATCTTGCTCAGCTGTCTGAGGCATAGCTTTTTCAAGCTTAACCTGATAAAGGTTCTCGTAATGGATGAATGCCATCATGCAAGGGGTAACCATCCATATGGCTGCATTATGAGGGTAAGTTGTGAATTTGTCTCCTCAATTCAAATAGGATTCTATCTCTTACTATATCCCCAATCTGTTTTCAAGAAATGGTTCCGAGATGGATGTTGTTTCATCATCAATTCACTAATCTCGCATATCGTTAAACCTGTTGCCAATATATAGGAGCGATTGCTGGTTGATGGTTGGTCTTTTTCTTGTCGAATGAGATTTACTCTTTCGTTTCTGCTGCATTGCAGCTGCCTTTAATATTACCTATCACGCAACACATGTTTTCGATCATAATGGAAGGATATGGATGCATCTTCAGGAATTCTATCACCCTCAGTTACGTTGCAATATGCAAGTCCCAAGGATATTTGGTATGACTGCTTCCCCAATTAAGTCCAAAGGTACGAAAGCTTCCTAAAATTAGTTTCGTGGCTTTGTAAATCAATCTATGCAAATGATACTTGACTAACTTTATTAAAAACTAGGTGGAAACTCTGATGTCCAATATTGGCAAAAGATTAAAGAGCTTGAGACTACCATGAACTCAAAGGTACCTCCTTGTGTTGTTGCATTCATGTTTCTTCATGCACGATGCTGAAGAATCAGATAGTGGTGCTTTCTTTATATAGTATGAAGTCACTTTTGCCGCTGCTGTTTGGTTTTGGATTTTTGCTTTAATTGAAATTTTAAAGGCTTTGTATGGTGTTCTTCTGTGCATTGGACATGTCCACGCTTACGTAATGTTTATATACACGAGATTGCTGCATGTCTCAAAATAATTTACCTTTTGCACAGATTTGAGTCGCTGAAATTAAGTGCAACTTTTACCTTTGGCCTTTGTATTTGAGATCCGATTTTGGTTTTACATCGAGTACCTCAAATCTCTGAAACCAACTCCATATTAGTATTAACGGTCAAACCTATGTAGGACAAAATGAAAGTATTTTCATTTTCCATTTTGTTGGGGAGTCAGTAATTTAAAAGCTGCCCCCAGCACGATCCAAGAACTACGATTAACACATTCATGGATGTCATTATCTCTCTGGGCCTTGTGCTTGTTTGTACTAGTCACCAAAGTCTGTTTCCTTCTTGAAGTATGTGATGTTGCGCTGTTAATCCCTTCAGTCTTTTGGATGTAGTGCTTTGTGATTTTCTCTGTTATCCTTGTTTGTTATACGACAAGCCATATGGGTTCTGTTTCACCATTGAAATGGTGCAGCTCTGTCTTGACAGTTTTCCTAGTTTCTTCTCACGGTCATTTTCTCCTTCGATTGTCATCTAAGGTCTACACCTGTGCCAGCGAATCTGTTGTTGCCCAGTATATTCCATTTCCCACACCAAAGTTCAAGATTTACGAACATAGAGAGATACCTTTCGCTCTCCATCTCCATTTGCCAGATGAACTGAAGGGTTTCATGGAAAAGGTTGGTACCTTGTGTGTGAACTTCTGCACAATATGTGAAAACTAAGGATTATAACTACCTGAACTAAGTTGAGAGGTCACAGATAATAGTGTCTTTTCTATGAAATATTAAATATCATTTAAGGGATCAACATGGTCAGCAGATAGTGCTTATGCTTTGGAAAAACTGATAGTTTCGTTTCTCTAACAGTCTCCATTCAGATAAAGGAGCAAAAACAGAAATAGTCGAGAATGACAGGATTTAAGTATTGTGTACTTTCATCTCTTTCTTCATTACTGTTACTGAAACTGATGGATTGCTTGGTGTGGCTCTGGCTTTAGCTTTCTTCTTTAGGTTTAAGATCTTGGTGTTTGGAACAAAAAAATTGCTTGTGTCAATCACCTCAGATCCTGTATAACTATAAGCATTGATGTATAAAGTCATAATCAGTAAAACACCAAGGTTTATTTATTTTAAATTGTCATGAAAGCGTTATCCTTTTTATTATCCCTGGGTTGTGGAAAAAACACTTATTTGGGTCTATACAGCACTTGAATCCCTGGGTTGTTAAAAAAACACTTATTTGGGTCTGTAGAGTGCCTGAATCTTTTATCCACACCTTTTTCTGATACTACACGTGCCCACTATATTGAGGTACACCACATGTAATGAAGATATTCTCCCCTCCTTTGAGTTTATGGTTCCCTGTTTACTTTGACTGCCTATCCTTGTCTGAGAGCTTTATGACATTTTGTTTGTTGCTTTTCAGTATGAAGTGAAGCTTAAAAGGTCAGATATTGAGAAATCATCAGCTCAATCTACAGGGAAAAAAATTCAGAATATCTTCTTGACGTTCATTTTCTGTTTGCATGATCTCGGGCTTTGGCTTGCGCTTAAGGTGCTATTCTCCTTTTTCTGTTTACTTCTGCTATCTTTTAATTAGACAGTATAATTAACTGCATATTCCAGTAATAGGCTGCACAGTCAATATCATCTCGTGAAGTTAATGATTTATCCTGGGGGAACTTAGATTCGTTTGGTGAGACAATTGTGAAGGACTTTTGCCAAGATGTCCTCAATGCATTCTTGGCTTGCATACCTTCAGGTATTTTGATGAATACTGATTGTATGTATCCAAAGTCTGATGCTCTGTTTGATATATTTCTCTTCTCCCGCCTTCTAAAGATCCAAACTGGTCGGTTGGTGATAATGTCCAAGGAGATGTGGATGCCGGGCTCATAACTTGCAAAGTTCTTTGTCTCATAGAATCCTTACTTGAGTACAGGTTGGTATACGAATGCAACTCATAGAATCCTTGCTGTGGTTATATTGTTTGAAGTTACATGTGAACCTGCATAAAGGAACTTTACTTCTTTACTTCTTTTCAGGGATATTCATGATATCAGATGTATAGTCTTTGTAGAGAGGGTTATTACAGCTATTGTACTTCAGTCTTTGCTAAGTGAGGTGCTTCCGAAGTACTGTAACTGGAAGACCAAATACATAGCAGGAAATAACTCTGGTTTGCTATCACAGACAAGGAAGCAACAAAATGAAATTGTGGAGGAATTCCGTAATGGGAAGGTTTGTTTTCTTGTTTCCCCCATGACACAACTTTTGTTAACTTCTTCATTGTGAACTGCTTTAGTGTTTTCCTTTGTCAGGTGAATGTCATTGTTGCAACGTCAATTCTTGAAGAGGGTCTAGATGTGCAGAGCTGTAACGCAGTCATTAGGTTTGACCCGTCTCCCACAGTTAGCAGTTTTATCCAGTCCCGAGGCCGTGCGAGAATGCCAAATTCAGACTATGTGTTGATGTTGAAAAGGTAATATTTTTACTGAGCTTATATAGTTTGGTGTCCCTCTTTATCTGTCACTGCTGAAAATTATATTGGATTGCAATAGATAATTTATTTGTAAGATCAGCATTCTGGTTGGGTGGAAGGATCTCTCTTGATGATGACGTTTTTGATTTTTATTTACATTTGTTAGTCAATTCTTCTTGTAACACTTTCTTTGCTATGATTTAGTGGGGATTCTTCAACGCATTCTCGTCTTGAAAAGTACCTCTCTAGCGGGGAGACAATGAGAAAGGAGTCTCTACGTCACGCTTCCCTTCCATGTGAACCACTTAATGGCAACTTGTATGATGAAGAAAGTTATCAGGTGGCAGGCACTGGAGCAATTGTTACTCTTTCTTCGAGTGTTAGCTTGATATACTTCTATTGCTCTAGGCTTCCTTCTGATAGGTTAGTTACGTCTCATTATGTTTTCTCTGATGCTACTATTTTTGTTTTTTCCAACCTTCGATTTCTGCAGCAAAAAATGCACATCTCTCATGTTCTTCCATGTGCTTCATGGTGCTTTAAATATACAGTTACTTCAAGCCTGCTCCGAGGTTTGTCATAGACAAGGAGATGAACAGCTGCGTTCTTTATCTTCCAAAGAGTTGCCCCCTACAAACTGTTCGTGTCCAAGGAAATCTTAATACGCTGAAGCAAATGGCATGTTTTGAAGCATGTAAACAACTTCACATGATTGGTGCTTTGACAGACAATCTTATCCCTGCTATTGTTGTGGAGGAAGCCAGTGCCCCAGTAGTTGGTATTCTGTTATCTAGCTTCTAAAGTTCATCATTCTCTTCTTCATACTTCTAATTTGTTCAAGAGGATAAGGCCTTAAACCTAGAAATTTTTTCTTCCCAATTCTTTTGTTATAATTACACTTACTATACTTTCTATGGCTTGTGTCTTTTGCTTGATAAAAAGGCAATGAACCCCATAATGAAGACCAACCTGCTTACTTCCCTCCTGAGCTGGTCAATCATCTGTCCAACAAGTCCAAGACATTGTATCATTGCTACGTGATTGAGTTGAGGCAGAACTTCAACTATGATGTAACAGTTCAGGATATTGTCCTTGCCACGATAAGTGAATTGGAAGCTGATATTTGTGGTATGCCTTTTGAATTAGAAGTTTCCAGGGGATTGTTATTGGTGAACGTGAGGTATGTGGGAGAGATTCATCTTGATGAGCAGCAGGTGAGCCATTCTGTTAGTCTTTCATTGGACAAGAATGATATTTTTGAACATTGTATGTACATTTGTTCTAGAATGGTCGTTTGCAGTGAATTTTTTTGCTACCTAGAGAAGCTCTGTGCAAGTTCACTAAAAATTTTGAGGTGTCTCTTAATTTACCTCTTGGGTAAATCATGTTGCAGGTGCTACTCTGCAGGAGATTCCAGATAACTCTTCTCAGTGTGCTTTTATATCACAGTGTGACTAAACTGAGGGAAATGTTAGATGGTTTAAATTTGGTGAGGGCTCCTGATGTTGATTATCTACTCCTACCTCATGCTAGTGATTATCCAACAACAGGAATGATAGATTGGAGATCTGTCCTCTCTGTGTTATTTTCAATTGACGATCACATCTGTGGAAATTACTCCAAGTGTTGCACTCATTGTGTAAGATTACAAAATGGCCTTGTATCTCGCTGTATACTGGAGGGTTCCCTGGTCTATACACCTCATAATGGTCGGATTTTCTGCGTTACTGGTTTTTTTGATGATATGAATGCAAATTCACTTTTAAGGATGAGAGATGGGACAGTTACAACGTATAAAAAGCACTACAAAGAAAGGTAGATAATTCTAACTGAAATTTTGATTTGACAAAATACTTCGGCAGTTTTGTACCTTTGCACAGAGCATCATCCATGGTCAAGTTCTCAATATATTATTATTGCAGGCATGGCATCAAGTTATGTGTTGAAGACGAGTTCCTTCTTAAGGGGAGGCACATATTTCACGTGCCAAGTTGTCTTCAGCGGTGTAGGCAACAGACGCAGAGAGGTTTTTATCTGCTCTCTTAATGTATTATTTTTGCTGGGATGAAAATTTTCATTTTTTTTCCATCAGGAGGACAAATAACAATGTGGTGGTTTCTTCACCCAAAATCTCATTTCACATAGTAAAACATGTGAAGGAGTTGAACCATACAGGTCTTAGTGAATGTCCGCCATAATGATTTCTCTCTGCTTTATTTAAAGATGCTATGAAGGAACTCTATGCTTAAATGCCAGACTAGATGATAACCCTTCTGATCATCCCCTGACACATTTCCATTTTTAAATACGATAACAAAAATGCAAAAAAATGTTAAGATAGACCAACCTGTTTTATATCTCAATGTATCGTTAACCCATCTGTTGAATGTTACATTTTGTTTATGCAGAACCCAGTAACGCTTCTGTGGAATTGCCTCCCGAGCTATGTTACTTGATTCTATCCCCAGTATCTGTAAATACATTGTATTCCTTCTCATTTGCTCCATCAGTTATGCACCGGCTTGAGTCTCTGCTTGTTGCTGCTAATCTGAAGAGGGTGCTTTCAGACAGTTGCCCTGAAATTGCCCTTATTCCTACTATGAAGGTCTTATTAATTCCTTCGTTCCTTCATATATTGACACTTGATGCTCCTCAATGTGCATGACAAATACATTTTATCTGTTGTTAATCTTGGCTAAATTATCTGCTGTTTATATGAGGTGACAATCGTGCATCTGAGCACAATCCTTCATATGCATTGGTTAAGTTTGGTTCTTAAGTTTGAGATTCAGAAGGTCTCATATAAATCTCGGTATGAAAATAGGGAAGGCCCATCCTGTGGGTGATGGAATTCCTATCAATCTGCTTTTGTAGCTTAGATGGGGCATTCAATGTTGACATGTTGACTTTCTTAATGGCTGTGTCGAATGACTTCCGATTATGTCAAATTGACTTGAGATAAAAGCAATGCATAATGATAGGCAGGAAAGTATCTCCGCTGATAGTTTATGCTTATAATTTGAGTATTTGCTGCCTGTATTTCCTCCGCTACGAAGGACGTAAGCCATAAGGCCTTCTGTCTTCTCTAAACTGTGGCTAACCCCTTGCTTTTTCAAATTTGGAACAGTGTGTCAGCCACATTCAAATAATAACGGACATGGTTGGGGCTTAAATAGGTTTCACTTGGCAATTTACACCATTTCTTCAATTTTTTCCTGGCCTTATTTTTTATTGATTTAACCACGTTATTCCTTGACTCCTAAAATACAGAGCCCGTGGGCTTTACTCTTAATCAAATAATAAATGGGCTAATCTGATTAGGACAAGAGAACCCCGATATATTGTTGTAGTCTTGTTTGACTGAAAAGGACTTGGTTTTCAGATTAAATATAGTGGAAAGTTATCTATAAGTCTTTTAATTGACGTCTTATGGGTTTTTGTTTTTTAAGATAGACAATGCATTTCTATCAGCCAAATCTTCATACTGGCGTCTTTCTATTTGGCAAGTCAGTCTTTATGAGAATAAGAAGGTAATATCATGATTAGTCATCTATAGCAGTTTAATCTGATAACATAATTAAAGCAGCTGTGTGCCATGTAGATCTCTCCTTGCTCTGGTTGTTAAGTATACCAAGAGAATGTTGGTCAACTGTCTCTCTGTGCTGTAGGTCCTCGAAGCACTTACCACAAAGAGGTGCCAAGAGAAATTCCATTTGGAATCTTTGGAAACTCTCGGAGACTCTTTCCTCAAGTATGCCGTTTGTCAACAATTATTCAAGACATACCAGAGTCATGATGAAGGCTTGTTAAGTGTCAAGAAAGATAAACTAATTTCTAATGAGACACTTTGCAAGTTAGGGTGTGACTGCAAACTGCCGGTACTGTCTTCTGTATCACTTTTCTCAACATATTTCTCATTGACATATAAAGAAAGAAAAGCAGATTTAAAACCAAATTATTTGGGTTGCATGGGTTGCTTGCTTTGCTGTTGACTGGGAGAAATATTCTAGGAAAATGATCGATAGGATTCTGGAAAACTATGAATTAGATTCAGGCCTGGTAGTCATTCTACTTCTCCAAAGCAAGTTCAGGGGTTCTACAATTTTATTATGGTGATTTCCGCTAAGAAACTATAATATTTCTTAAGATACTGAGAGTGGAGTGTTAAAAATGACAAGAAATGCTTGATTTGGAAATAGGGGAAGGAAAAATGATGATTTTCCTTGGCCCAAACTTTCATTTTTTTCCTTCTGCAAACTTTGTTTTGCTTCAATTCCAGTGAACTGGTTGAAAGCCCAAGAGACATGGTGCTCTTCTAATGATTGTTGTCAAGATACTTTTAACGTCATTCTTTGGACAGCAATTCATGTAGCTATTTCCTCGTGCAAATTCTGCTCTGTTTAATAATTTCTTTCTATAGGGTTTTATACGTAACAAACCCTTTGATCCTAACACATGGATCATTCCGGGTGATAAATCTAGAGGACTGGCACTATGTGTGGAGTTGCTCCCTAAAGCAAGAAAAATGTACACTCTGGAAAGAAGAAATATGAAAAGAAAAACAGTTGCAGACGTTGTTGAGGCACTTATCGGTGCATACGTCAGTGCTGGTGGTGAAAGTGCTGGCATGGTTTTTATGCGTTGGCTTGGTATTGAAGTGGACTTTGGCATCAACCCGTACAAGAGAAGTTTTCATGTAAATCCAGAGAAGCTCATTAATATCAGGCATATAGAATCCCTTTTAAGCTACTCATTTCGTGACCCTTCTTTGCTGGTGGAGGCTCTGACTCATGGATCCTATATGCTTCCAGAGATTCCAACGTGTTACCAGGTACTTCGAATGTAAATCTTCTTTTTATCCATACATGTCTTACCTTGCACCTATCATTCGTTAATGCAATGGACTAATGACTTTTTATAATCAGTGCGTATTTTTGGAAAATCCCTAGCATGCTCAAGTAGTCTGGCAATGGTGCTACCATGTTTAACCCTACTTAGATTCATATTGGTGCTGTAAATTGGCATCAGGATTTTTAAGCAAAATGCAGATGATGCAGCTACTTCTTCAATTTTTCTTATTATTCGTTTCGACGTGAATAGTCTTGAAATAATCATTATTGTGAGATATTGGTGTCTGTTCTGGGAATTTTGTCCCTTCCATGGAGTCTTCTGCATAAATGCCTGCATTCATGATGCTCCTTTAGCTGTGAATTGCCTCAGCGAATGTGTACTGTGATTTATGGCCTCATCATATCACTTGAATGCCATTGCTGTTGATAGGTTCTCTCTGTCACCAGTGCACATGTAAATATTTGTTGATATTGCTGATTAACTTTTCCTATTCGAAGATTTTGCCCGTGGAAAGAAAGATTGCTTTGAATGCCTTTGGCAAAACCAATCTTCCAGCTTATCTTCTGGTCTGAGCTTCATGTTGAGTCGAACTTGACTGGTAAATCGTTATGTGCAGCGACTGGAATTCCTGGGAGACTCGGTTTTAGATTATCTGGTCACAATTTATCTATACAGAAAATATCCTGGCTTGTCCCCAGGAATGTTGACAGACTTGAGGTCTGCTTCTGTCAACAATGATTGTTATGCTCAGTCTGCAATGAAGGCTGGATTGCACAAGCACATTCTCCATGCATCACACCCGCTGCACAAGCACATTGTCGACACGGTCAACAACTTTGACAAATTATCATCAGAGTATATCTCTGGATGGGAATCTGGAACATCCTTCCCTAAGGTTAGTCTCGTGTTCAGTTTTGTGTCTTATTCCTGAGCGACGTGCTTGCTCTGAGATTGGATTGTATGATTTCCTACTCTTTATGATGGGGCATTGACACAATCTTCTGGAATGCCACAGGTTCTTGGAGATATAATAGAGTCCCTGGCAGGGGCAATCCTTGTGGATTCAGACTACAACAAGGAAAGAGTGTTCCAAAGTATTATGCCTCTTTTAGAGCCATTGGTTACGCCGTGGACGGTGAGGCTGCATCCTGCGAGAGAACTGAGAGAGCTTTGCCAAAAGGAGAATTTCATATTGGAAAAACCCATCGTGTCCCGTGACAATGGTGCGTCTTCCGTCACAATTGAGGTCAAAGCTGAAGGGAAAGTATACCATCACACGGCGAGTGCAGCTGATAAGAAGACAGCTAAGCGGTTAGCTTCGAAGGAGGTCCTCAGGTCCGTGAAAGGAAACGTCCCTGGATTATGAAAGATCGATTCAGCACATCTTGTGTCGACAAATCAAAACATTAGGCGAAATCAAATCTTCGCCATTCGACCCGCAATTATTCAGGAGTGGCATTCTTGACTGCGATTTTTAAGTTAATAGACACGTTATGGCTATGGCTGCTCTTTTTCTTTCCTTTCTTTTTTTTGTGGGTGTGCAAATGTGGTCACGAGGGAGGGAGAGTTCCGCATTGTTAGGCACTGAATTTTGCCAATTTTGCGGTACATTGTGGTTGTGAAAGGACGTGGTCGAAAGCATATTCAACTGTAAATACCAGAAAGTTGGTTTTAATGCAGAAAATTTCTCCCGAAATGTACCAGGATCAGCCAACTTGCCTCATGTGCCCGTCTAGTATGTAAGGACATGATATAAATGGTTTCTAAATTTTTTTTTTTTAGTCAATGTGCAATAGTATTTTTGAATTTTTAATTTGTTCAATATGGTCTTGAGTTTTTTTTGTATATATTCAATTTAGCTCATGAGCTATTTGAAAATGTTTAATATTGTCCCGACACTTAAATTAATAGAGTTGATGATTATACTATTCGTTTTCATGTAACGTTCAGATTTAGGCACTAATGCATGACGAGCTCACACTCCGAGGAGAGTCTCAAAAGGGCACTAATGCATGATGAGCTCACACTCCAAGGAGAGTCTCAAAAGCAACGTTCAGATTGAGACACAACAATTTTGTGATTTGGATTGGATTTCTTTTTAATGAAAGACAAACTGTCTCTCATAAAATAAGAAGTCTACTTATGAAAATCTAAATTCAAATTGTATGGCCAATTAAATTTATGGAGATTTTGATTTTATCTCTCAACGGCTACTAAATGTTTTTTTTTTATGCAATCTTATTCAATGGATTGATTAGAAGCAGAGAAGTATACAAAGGAGACCAAAGTGCCGAAGCGCAAAAAATGATAAAGAGTTGAAAATTCCAAACTTCAAAGAGAGCTTCAATTTTATACACTTGTCTCCCGTGAGCATTCATTTGTATATCCTTGAGAGGTGTTGGTACTTCAACTTGTGTTTAGGTTTGAGATAGAGAGTCCTATCTGCTTGAGTATTAGCAGAACCTACTTCGAGAAGAAGTGCTTGGATATAAGCAACACTTGCTATTTTAACCTCGATCGATTAATTAGTGAAATCCAACCAACAAGCTATTTGCGTGAAGAGTGGACATAGACTTTATCAAAGCCAAACCATTATAAATATTGTCTGTAAATCTCTCTATTCCTTAAGTTTTACTTACTGCATCTAAGAGTTTGTTACACGCACGCAGATCTGAATATATTATTGTTCACGTACAGATTCTGCTTTAATTCTGAACTTATTTGTTTTATTTTCGCATTTTAAACAAGTTTTTTAAATCAACTATTCACCCTCTTTTAAATAATACCGCCATCTACATCACGCTCTATATATATATATATATATATATATATAAAGATCGACTCTCTACTCTTTCGACTGTTATGCCTCCATTACTTCAACCATTCTGTTGTCTCCACTACTCTTTCTCACAATCATTACTATCAGTCGGTCACTGACTTCTCGAATCCATCACTCGGTGGTTTCTTTGGACTCTCCTTTTTACAAATATTGCGCCGACGGTGGCGTCCCAAACCATTGCCTTCGCCCACTGGGACGGACGCTTCGCTTTCGCTTGAGTGGCGGTTATGTCAGTCACAGTCTCTTCTCGCTTCAGTTGAACTTTACTTTCTACTCTCGGGACTCCGCTATTTTTCATCTACGCAATCTGTCCAACGAAAATCAGTGGTTTGTGGCATGTATGGTAACATTTTGAAGCAGAATTTCTGCTCCAAAAGTATTTTTAGAGTAAAAATTTATTTAGGAACACAACTTTTAAAGCAGAAATTCATTTGGTTACACAACTTCATTTATCTACTTTTGAAATAAATTTTTGCTTTAGAAATTATTTTTGAGCAACTTTCAAAGCTGAGGAAAAAAAAAAGTTACTCCTCTCCATAAGTTAAAATCTAAATGAGACCATTTGCCGTCGATGACAGCCGTTCCCCATTACCTGTTTGTTTCCTCTGACCGTCGAATAAAAAAATTAATTTTTTTTAAAAATAAGAAAATTGTAATAGTTTTCACTAAATTTGTATTATATGAAATTGTTTAAGCAATATAATTTTTTTTTTTGACAAATTATAAGAAGTAAATGTGTTTCATGATTTGATTAAATAACGTTCCACAAAGACACAATCGTGGCAAAGTGAACTAAGCAATTGACTCAAGATTGGTTAAATGGCATCCTGCAAATATTTTAAAGTCGACCAAGCAATCTCACGAAGACATAATTATACTATTGTTATTACTGTTTTTGAACTTCTTAAGTCATCTTTTTTTTTTTTAGATTTTTGAAAACAAGTAAATTTGATGTTGATAAGGCAAAAAGCACATATATTTCTATTCGTTGATATTTTTTCGTACTCTTCAAAGCACTTGCGAGATTTGTGAATATCATTTTCAGATGTACTCACTTGAAATTTCTCCTTAAGTTCTCAATAAATACCGGACCTAATTGTTGAAAGTAAATGATGCTAGGTAATTGAAACTCTTCTACTTCTTTCAATTTTCTTCTTATTTTTTTCTTGGATAGGTGCATCCATTCAATTTTTGACAAAATGCCAACTATTACTACTTGTGTAACATTATTCATCCAAATGTTGAAGTTTTCTTAACTTCGTGAATTTCTTCAGTGAACTACCAGAATTTCTCTATGGCAGCTGCACTTGTGCTAGGCAAGGGGGTTGCCTAAGTTCTGATGAGGGCTCCTGGAAAGATCCCAACATTTCTAAGGTCTTAGAACTTAAAGATGCCTTTCTTTTATCAATTTATTTGATTGATGGATTTAACGTGGAAATTTATATGCAATATATGTGTAGATGGTTCTTAAAGGTGAAGCCTAGTGATCTAGGCAGATTGTGATCATTTTAAGTTGTGATGGCATAATTGTTGCTTGTCATAAACCAACTCGTCCAATGATATGGTTTATTAAATGTATCATGATGCACTTTTGAACTAGAGATTGTTTAGACATGAAAAGCTTTTATATATTGTGCTCATTGCGACATATACCACGCTAGAAGCATAGGCGAGGAAGCATTGAGCAACATGTACCTTTAGCGTGGATATATCAACTTCACCATCGTATTTATTAATATAATTTCCCCCATAAAATTGGCTTCATTTGCATAAAATAATTCAATGACAAGTTACACGTAAATCCGTCAGTATTTACATTTCACTTTTCTCGAATAACATGCATTTTGGGTTATGATCAATAATTTTTCGTAAAAGATCTCGTGTTAATAATGTTTCAAAAGTAGAAATTTTCAATCATTAGCAAATAAATTTCTATTTTCATCAAATGCATTTTTTTTATAAGAAATTAGCTTGTAGAGCAGAAGTTGATTTTCAAAGCAATGGTATTGCCATGACCGACCGATTGAAGTCGCCGACCAAGGGCTTTCAACACTTCGTCAAGTTTTCCTGGGTGTCAAACAGTTCTTACGTTCCCCGTTGAACCCCGTTCAATGACAAGAGTCCTGTTGTCAGAGCGATACGTGCATAACTGTGTGGAGGATGGTGGGCCCAAAACTCAATCTGAAGGGCCTGCTGATGCGTGACGACAGGCTCGTGCGTTGTCGTAGGCCCGCAGCATGTCAGCAGCGCGTGGTCATCTCGCTCGGGAAACATGTCGATGCTCCCGCTCGTAGGGAATCGCTGACGACGGACGTGGCATTCCTAAAGAAGAAATCTCCGTTCCCGGCAAAAGGCAGGGTGTTCCCCCACTTGGGTTCTTAGTCTGACCACAGAAGTAATCAGATCACCCAAGCCCAATCGCGAAGTTAGCTATCCTAAGTCGTAACCGAATGATGCCCTTCCATGCATGGAGAAGGAACCCATCTTTGTTGAAGGACGATGAATACAGAAAGGACTCGACTTTATTGCTCTCTCTCTATCGACTGTAATCAATTGGAAGATTTTGCTGTAAATGGTGGAATGAATGCCTGTAAAGGCATCGAAGAGGAAAGACGTGCATTGGGTATCTGGGTCTTGAGATTTTTTTTTTTTCTAGTCTTATTCTATTCTATTTTGCAAGCTACTATGTGTCTTATGTGTGTGCCTAGATTGCGAAATTTTGCTCTCTCTTCGCACACTCCCACCCAACTTTTTTTTTTAAAGATGGGGACTCGAACCCTTCACTTCTCCTTTTCAAGTGAGAAGAGCTATCACTGAGATAAAATCCTCGGTGATTGAGTCTTGAGAATTAGCCAAGATCATTATCATATATTTGGAGATCACGTGTGGTTGCATTACGAGGTTGCCGGGATGGCTGTTGGGGAATGATGGAATACGCCAGATTCTTTGGGCTAGGAGAGAAGCTAAAGAAGAGGAGACGGGGCCGGGTCACGTGGCTTCGGGAGTCGCTTCCCAGTCCTTCATTGGCAAGTTCCTTCCTTGCAAAGCTACCAGCTGCTGCGGCCACCCTCAACACTCCTTCGCTCGCGCTCCTCTATATATGAAGATGGAAGAACGACGCTGCTCTCACGCATTCTGATTCTAAGAGTCTCTTTCGTGTTCCATCGGCGAGTTGCTTGATATTCTTTTATTGCTCTAGGCATCCTTCTGAAAGGTTGGTTACGTCTCATTTTGTTTTTCCTGAAGCTACTTTTTTTTTTCTTTTTTTCAACCTTCGATTTCTGCAGCGAAATGCACCTCTCTCATGTTCTATGTGCTTCATGGTGATTTAAATACGCAGCTACTTCAAGCCTTCTCCGAGTTGTGTCATAGGCGAGGAGAAGAACAACTGCGTTCTTTTTCTTCCGAAGAGTTGCCCCCTACAAACTGGTTGTGTCCAAGGCCACCTTAAGACGCTGAAGCAATGGCATGTTTGGAAGCGTGCAAACAACTTCACATGATTGGTGCTCTGACAGATAATCTTGCCCCTGCTATTGCTGTGGAGGAAGCTAATGCCCCTGTAGTTGGTATTCTGTTATCTAGCTTCTAAAGTTCAGCATTCTCTTCTTCATACGTCTAATTTGTTCAAGAGGATAAGGCCTTAAACCTAGAAATTTTTTCTTCCCAATTCCTTTATACACTTACTGTACTTTCTATGGCTTGTGTCTCTTTCTTGATGAAAGGCAGTGATTCCCATAATGAAGACCAACCAGCTTACTTCCCTCCTGAGCTGGTCAATCATCTGTTCGATAAGTCCAAGACACTGTATCATTGCTACGTGATTGAGTTGAGGCAGAACTTCAACTATGATGTAACAGTTCAGGATATTGTTCTTGCCACGATAAGTGAATTGGAAGCTGATATTTGTGGTATGCCCTTTGAATTAGAAGTTTCCAGGGGATTGTTGTCAGTGAACGTGAGGTACGTGGGAGAGATTCATCTTGATGAGCAGCAGGTGAGCTGTTTTATTAGTCTTTTATTGGACAAGAATGATATTTCCGAACATTGTATCTACATTTGTTCTAGAATGGTAGTTTGCATCAAATTTTTTTTGCTAGCTAAAGAAGCTCTGCGCAAGTTCACTAAAAATTTTGAGGTGGCTCTTAATTTACCTCTTTCTTAAATCATGTTGCAGGTGCTACTCTGCAGGAGATTCCAGATAACTCTTCTCAGTGTGCTTTTATATCACAGTGTGACTAAACTGAGGGAAATATTAGATGGTTTAAATTTGGTGAGAACTGCTGATGTTGATTATCTACTCCTACCACATGCTAGTGATTATCCAACAACAGGAATGATAGATTGGAGATCTGTCCTCTCTGTGTTATTTTCAATTGACGATCACATCTGTGGGGATTACTCCAAGTGTTGCACTCATCGTGTAAGATTACAAAATGGCCTTGTATCTCGCTGTATACTGGAGGGTTCCCTGGTCTATACACCTCATACTGGTCGGATTTTCTGCGTTACTGGTTTTTTTGATGATATGAATGCAAATTCACTTTTAAGGAAGAGAGATGGGACTGCTACAACATATAAAAAGTACTACAAAGAAAGGTAAATCGTTCTAACTGAAATTTTGATTTGACAAAATGGTTCAGCAGTTTTGTACCTTTGCACGGAGTATCCAATGTCAAGTTTTCAGTATATTATTATTGCAGGCATGGCATCAAGTTATGTGTTGAAGACGAGCTCCTTCTGAAGGGGAGGTACGTATTTCATGTGCCAAGGTGTCATCAGCGGTGTGGGCAACAGAAGCAGAGAGGTTTTTATCTGCTCTCTTAATGACCTATTTCTCTTGGGGTGAAAATATTAATTTTTTTTTCATCAGGAGGAGAAATAATAATGTGGTGGTTTCTTCACCCAAAATCTTATTTCACATAGTAAAACATGTCAAGAATGAGTTGAACCGTACAGCTCTCGGTGATTGTCCGCCATAATGATTCCTTTCCGTCTTATTTAAAGATGCCATGAAGGAACTTTATGCTCAAATGCCAGACTAGGTGATAACCCTTCTGATTATCCCGTGGCACATTTTCATTTGTAAATGCAAAAACACAAATGCAAAAAGATGTTAAGATAGTCCAACCTGTTTCATATCTCAATGTATCATTAACTGTCTGTTGAATTGTTACATTTTGTTTATGCAGAACCCAGTAATGCTTCTGTGGAATTGCCTCCCGAGCTATGTTACTTTATTCTATCCCCAGTATCTGTAAATACATTGTATTCCTTCTCATTTATTCCATCAGTTATGCACCGGCTTGAGTCTTTGCTTGTTGCTGCTAATCTGAAGAGGGTGCTTTCAGACAGTTGCCCCGAAATTGCCCGTATTCCTACTATGAAGGTCTTAATAATTTCTTAGTCCCTTCATATATTGACACTTGATGCTTCTGAATGTGCACGACAAATACATTTTATCTTTTGTTAATCTTGGCCAAATTATCTGCTTTTTATATGACGTGACAATTGTGCATCCAAGCGCAATCCTTCATATGCATTGGTTAAGTTTGGTTCTTAAGTTTGAGATTCAGAAGGTCTCATATAAATCTTGGAATGAAAATAGGGAAGGCCCGTCCTGTGGGTGATGGAATTCCTATCAATCTGCTTTTGTAGGTTAGATGGGGCATTTGATGTTGACATTTTGACTTCCGATAATGTCAAATTGATGTGAGATAAAAGCAATGCATAATGATAAGCAGGAAAGTATCTTCGTTGATAGTATATGCTTATAATTTGAGTATTTGCTGGCTGTAGTTCCTCTGCTACGAAGGACGTAACCCATAAGGCCTTCTGTCTTCTCTAAACTGCAGCATCACTCCTTGCTTTTTCCTGTTTGGAACAGTGTGTCAGCCACATTCAAATAATAATGGACATGGTTGGGGCTTAAATAGGTTTCATGTGGCAATTTACATCATTTCTTCAATTGTTACTTGACTCCTAGAAGACAGAGCTCGTAGGCTTATTCTTAATCAAATAATAAACGGGCTAATCTGATTAGGGCAAGAGAACACTGAAATAGTGTTGTACTATTTCTTGACTGAAATGTTTTCAGATTAAAAATAGCGGTAGTTTATCTATAAATCTTTTAGTTGATGTTTTATGGGCTTTTGTTTTTTTCAGATAGACAATGCATATATATGAGCCATATAGTCATTAATTTTTCAGTCATTTTTGCATCTTGCTGGCATCTTTCTATTTGGCAAGTCAATCTTGTATGAGAATCAGAAGGTAATATCATGATTAGTCCTCCATAGGAGTTTAGTCTGATAACATAAAGCTGCCGTGTGCCAAGTAGATCTCTCCTTGCTCTGGTTGTTGGGTATATCTAGAGAACGTAGGTTGACAGACATTCTCTGTGTTGTAGGTCCTCGAAGCACTTACTACAAAGAGGTGCCAAGAGAGATACCATTTGGAGTCTTTGGAAACTCTCGGAGACTCTTTCCTCAAGTATGCCGTTTGTCAACAATTATTCAAGACATACCAGAGTCATGCTGAAGGCTTTTTAAGTGCCCAGAAAGAGAAACTGATTTCTAATGAGACACTTTGCAAGTTAGGGTGCGATTGCAAACTGCCGGTACAGTCTTCTGTATCATTTTGTCAGCTTCTTGTGGTTATGGCTCCAAGAATTTGATGCATCTTATTGCTCTATGTGCTAAATTAATATGTTTCTCGTTCATCACTTTTCTCCATCATATTTCTCATTTCCATATAAAGAAAGAAAACCAGATTTGAACCAAATTTATTTGGGTTGTATGGGTTGCTTGCCTTTCTGTTGACTATTTTAGGGAAAGTGACTGGTAGGATTGCAGAAACTATAGATTAGATTCAGGCCTTGTGGTTATTCTGCTCGTCCCAAGTAAGTTCAGCGGCTCTACAATTTTATCATGGTGATTGTAGCTAACAAACAGTAGTATTTCTCAAGATACTGAGAGTGATGTGTTAAAAATGACAAGAAATGCTTCATTTGGAAATAGGGGAAGGAAAAATGATGAGTTTCCTTGGCCCAAACTTACATTTTTCCTCCCCCAAACTTTGTTTTGCTTCAATTCCAGTGAGCTGGTTGAACGCCCCAGAAACATAGTGCTCTTCTAATGATTTTTCTCAAGAGACTTTTAACGTCATTTGTTGGACAACAATTCGTGTAGCTATTTCCCGTGCTAATGCTGCTCTGTTTAATAATTTTTTTACTATAGGGTTTTATACGTAACAAACCCTTTGATCCTAGCACATGGATCATTCCGGGTGATAAATCTAGACGACTGGCACTATGTGTGGAGTTGCTCCCTAAAGCAAGAAAAATGTACACCCTGGAGAGAAGAAATATAAAAAGAAAGACAGTCGCCGACGTTGTTGAGGCACTAATCGGTGCATACGTCAGTGCTGGTGGTGAAATTGCTGGCATGTTTTTTATGCGTTGGCTTGGTATTGAAGTGGACTTTGGCATCAACCCGTACAAGAGACATTTTCATGTAAATCCAGAGAAGCTCATTAATATCAGGCATATAGAATCCCTTTTAAGCTACTCATTTCGTGACCCTTCTTTGCTGGTGGAGGCTCTGACTCATGGATCCTATATGCTTCCAGAGATCCCAACGTGTTACCAGGTACTTCGAATGTAAATCTTCTTTTTATCCATTTATGTCTTACCTTGCACCTATCACTCGTTAAGGTTTGGACTCATGACAGTGTGTATTTTTGGAAAATCTCTAGCATGCTCAAGTAGTCTGGCAATGGTGCTAACCCTACTTGGATTCATATTGGTGCTGTAAATTGGCATCAGGACTTTTAAGCAAAATGCAGATGATGCAGCTACTTGTTCAATTTTTCTTATTATTCATGTCGGCATGAATAATATTGAAATAATCATTATTGTGAGATATTGGTGTGTGTTCTGGGAATTTTGACCCTTCCATTGAGTCATCTGCATAAATGCCTGCATTCATGATGCTCCTTTAGCTGTGAATTGCCTCAGCGAATGCGTACCATGTTTTATGGCCTCATCCTATCACTTGAATGCCATTGCTGTTGATAGGTTCTCTCTGTCACCTTTGCACATGTAAATATTTGTTGATATTGCTGATTAACTGGCCTATTCAAAGATTATTGCCTGTGGAAAGAAAGATTGCTTTGAATGCCTTTGGCAAAACCAGTCTTCCAGTCTATCTTCTAGTCTGAGCTTCATGTTGAGCAGATCTTGACCAGTAAATTGCTATGTGCAGCGACTGGAATTCCTAGGAGACTCGGTTTTAGATTATCTGGTCACGATTTATCTATACAGAAAATATCCTGGCTTGTCCCCAGGAATGTTGACGGACTTGAGGTCTGCTTCTGTCAACAATGATTGTTATGCTCAGTCTGCAATAAAGGCCGGATTGCACAAGCACATTCTCCATGCATCACCCGCGCTGCACAAGCACATTGTCGACACGGTCAACAACTTTGACAAGTTATCATCAGAGTTTATCTCCAGATGGGAATCTGGAACATCCTTCCCCAAGGTTAGTCTCATAACTTGCGCTTCTATACCTGTGTTCAGTTTTGCGTCTTATTTCCTGAGCCATGTGCTTTCTCTGCGAATGGTTTGTATGATTTCCTACTCTTTATGATGGGGCGTTGACACAATCTTCTGGAATGCCACAGGTTCTTGGAGATATAATAGAGTCCCTGGCAGGGGCAATCCTTGTGGATTCAGACTACGACAAGGAAAGAGTGTTCCAAAGTATTATGCCTCTTTTAGAGCCATTGGTTACGCCGTGGACGGTGAGGCCGCATCCTGCGAGAGAGCTGAGAGAGCTTTGCCAAAAGGAGAATTTCATATTGGGAAAACCCATCGTGTCCCGTGACAGTGGTGCGTCTTCCGTCACAATTGAGGTCAAAGCTGAAGGGACAGTATACCATCACACGGCGAGTGCCCCTGACAAGAAGACAGCCAAGCGGTTAGCTTCGAAGGAGGTCCTCAGGTCCTTGAAAGAAAACATCCCTGGATTATGAAAGATCGATTCACGACATCTTATGTCAACAAATCAAAACATTAGACTAAATCGAATCTTCTTCATTCAACCCCCAATTATTCTGGAGTGGCATTGTTGACTGCGTTTTTTTAAGGAGTCATTTGTGTCATTTTCCTCGTACCTAAATATTGTCAAATTGTTCGCGCCAAAGCTTCGGGGTGATGCCTGCGGGCTTCGAAGCGAGTCCGATGAGTTGGGCCAAGAAAGCAGGGTCCCGCGAGCCCGTTCTCTGCCTTCAAAGGAATGCACTCGCAAAAGAGCCTGAATAAAGGTCGAACCTTTCCTGGCCAAGAAACGATGGAACATCATCACCGTCGTCATACTTCCCACACCCAGAATTCAGATAGATAGATAAAACCAGAAGCAGAGACAGTTTCGAGTTCCGACTTTCGGTTTCAGTTGGTTCGTGGAGTCGGAAAGAATGGAGGGTCTGACTCTGGTCCGACCCTTTTGCTGCTTAAATGCATCAGCTGTTTCTCCTCCGCGAGCACGACCATTTCTTTATCCTCTTCGTCTTCACCAACTCCCAATGGCTTGTCTCCTTCCGCCGCCTTCTCGAGTCCGTTCAGCCCTGCCAGTCGTATGCTCGACCTCTAATGACCAGCTCAGTCAGAGCGTTGAAGCCGATTCGAGAGACTGGGCAGTGCAAGGTCCTTTTCTTGCTTTTAGGGACAAATTTTTCTTCTTCTTTTTTTGGGGGGTTTGGATAGTTAATGGGGCTGACGTTCTTTTGCTTGGCTTCTTCTATGTGATATTTTCCTTCAGATTTCTACTCCTTGAGAAGAGAGGTGGAAGCTGCATCTGCCCGTGTGGAGGATATCAGGGCATCTGCGGGTCTCCAACAGTTGGAGAAAGAATTGGCACGTTTGGAGGTTAGAGCATCTGACGCCTCCTTCTGGGACAACCGTGCTAAAGCTCAGCAAACCCTCTTGGCATTGACTGACGTCAAAGACAAGATCGGGCTGCTCTCTGACTTCAAAACACAGGTTTGCACTTCTACCCATATCTGTGTTCTCCGCTGAATTATACATTCCCTCTGGTTTTGCAGACCACATTCTCGCCAATGAGTTTGTGGAATTCGAAAGTTTGAAATAGCTTAGGGTGGTGAGAAGTTGATCGTAGCAGAACCACATGCATTTTCAGCATTTGTATTGTTGCCACTCTTTGGTTTTTATGTGGTACATGCTTGTGTGTAATACATAACAGTAGTCCAGTTTAATAAGTTGGGGAGAGAAAACAATAGTCTTGCAATTCCTGTTGATGATTATCCTCATCATCGTTGATAGTGGCGTTAGGTTAAATCGTCAATTGTTGATAAGGGGCTTATGAAAATTGGCATTTTGTAGTTTGACCTTGCAGATTGATTGAATTGGTTGTACGTGAAGCTATTTTCAGTAGATAATGGATATTCAACATATTTTGATGTCCCTTGGCGAATTTAAGCAGTGATATGGACCTTCTTAAGTTGTCTCTCAGTTTAGTAGGTCTAGTGTAATTGTCGCAGAAGGTCTAGAGTTGACCTCTTATGATCTGTTATGCTTATACTGATTAATCATTAGCATCAAAGTGAAATTTGAAAAGGAGACCCTTTTGATGCAGATCGTTCTGAAAAGGTTCAATTAAATATGTTCTATAAATGGAGATATTTTCATTTGGAAGACGCGCTCTTTAAAGTACGTAACTCCTAATCAGGTTGAAGAGGCAGAAACTATAGTCATGTTAACCGAGGAAATGGACTCTAAAGATAGGGGACTTCTTGAAGAGGCTGCCGGTATTATCAAAGAGCTAAACAACGCATTGGATCGCTTTGAGTTAACTGAACTCCTCTCTGGGCCCTACGACAAAGAAGGTGCTGTTGTTAATATAACAGCTGGTGCAGGTGGTACTGATGCACAGGTAACTAAACTCACATGCCATTTCTGGCGTTTTGCTTTTGTTGAGCATAGACTTTTGAGGGAGCATCAACTTTTTTTTGTTGGAAGATGTACATGGTTTCCTATTGAAGCACTGAGAAACTCAACTACCTGGCAATGTGATCTAGAAAAGGCTTGCATTTGGAAATTCTAGCCTAACTCTGGAATTTGTAATAATAAGGTCCTGTAAACTTAACTGATGATGTCAATGCCTATGTGAATCTCGGAACTTTGAATAAGATAACGAAGAATTGGTGGCTGCAAGTAAATAAGGGACGGCAGTCCTTGGGAGACTAAGGTTGTGTTTGTTTTGTGAAGAACTTCTTGATGGAGGAAAATGTTTTTCATGAAAATTAGTTGGTGATGCAGTAATTTTTAATCTAAGTAACATTAAGGTTTAGAAAAATATGCCTTGGTGATGCAGTTAATTTTTAATCTAATTTTTAATCTATATTTGAATATTTCTGAAGGCTTCCTATTGAGTAGGATTAGTTGTCCTTTTGAAGAAATGGTCTTAAGCCTTCTGTTGGCTTAGTGTTTACATGATTCTCTACCATCATCCAGATGCCATAGGCCAAATTCTTGATTTCATTTAGCTACGGATATTGAATATTATAGTGTAATATGTAGAAAATACTTCTGGAGCCTAAACTAAATCATTAGATCTGATGGTTTGTCAAATGCAGCTTTCATTTTGAAGTGGGTCCATAGTTGCCACAAGCCTCATGTCATGCATGTCTGCACCGTGTCGATCGACCCTTGAAGTGTCTTTCATTATTTTTAAGAATCTATTTTTAATAATCTTTAATAGCATATAATTAATAGCACTGAGAATGCTAATCTGCCTTCATGCATGAATCCACATAGTATGAGAGCTGCAGTATTTTGTTTTCTTCTTTCTGTAAAATATTATGATCAACTTCAGTGCAGGATTGGGCTGACATGCTTCTCAGGATGTATGTGAGATGGGGAGAGAAACAGAGATATAAAATAAGAGTTGTGGAGAAATCCATGGGAGAGGAAGCTGGGATCAAGTCAGCAACTCTTGAAGTGGAAGGGCGCTATGCATATGGATATTTATCCGGTGAAAAGGGGACTCACAGGATCGTCCGACAATCTCCATTCAATGCAAAAGGTCTTCGTCAGGTAATATCGATTATTATGATGGTCTGCTGTTTCTGATAATCGGGTTTTCAGGGAACCTATGAAAGGGCTCTCGGCTAGTCATTTTTCCTTCAAGAACATGAGCAGGTTTACTAGCTGTTTCCTATCTTGAAAACCATGCAGACTAGCTTTTCTGGAGTTGAAGTCATGCCTCTTCTTCCTGAAGAATCTTTAAATGTTGAAATTCCTGAAGAAGATTTGGAAATTAGTTTTTCCAGAGCAGGAGGGAAAGGTGGCCAGAATGTGAACAAGGTAGAAACGGCAGTGCGAATCACTCACATACCCACTGGGGTCATTGTTCGCTGTACAGGTATATATCGCTACATCTGAAATTGTCAAGTGCAAAGGCCTTGTTCATATCTAAGTTCTGCTTTTTATCATTAGTGCCAACTTTTTTGGCGTAGTTTATTTCATATGTACTTTTGAGGATATATTGTCTTTTTCCATTTGACTCTTCTCCATAGTTCTCAACTGAAATATCTTCGAGTAAAATTTGAACTAATTCACCTCACGTAAGGTGCAACAGAGCTCTTGTTAATTTATTTCTGTAGATACTGTCTCAATGGTTCTTAAGAGTGGTCAGGCGAACTCTTCGGACTTCAAACTTCTATTCTTGTGTGGCCACATGAAGTCTGAGCTTGTTCTCTGTTGGTAAAATTTTGTTCTCAAGATGTATGGATAGCGAACTGATATTTCAGTAACTGCAAACGCAGAGGAGAGATCTCAGCTAGCGAACAAGATCAAAGCGCTCAGCCGATTGAAAGCGAAGCTACTTGTTATAGCAGAAGAACAGAGAGCATCTGAAATCAAACAAATACGGGGAGATGCTGTCAAGGCTGAGTGGGGCCAGCAAATTCGAAACTATGTATTCCATCCCTACAAACTCGTCAAGGATGTGAGGACGGGATACGAGACATCAGATATCACGTCTGTGATGGACGGTGAGTTAGATCCGTTCATTAGAACATACCTGAAATACAAGTACAGTATGTCACTGTCAGCAAACGAAGTGGGTCGGTAGGCTGTTTTCATTATGCCACACGAGTTGGTCGGTCGGGTGTTTTCCCAATGTCATTGTTGAAAATGCTCTATAGCAAATGAAGTCGATCCACGAGGTGCTTTTAATATGTGATCCATGTTTTTGGGGAAGGGGCACGTGAGTCATGAAACTTTTTCCCCGCTAAGAATGTACATAACCTAGATTGGTTGTTGAACGATGCCTGTAGAGGATCCTTGGGCTTTCTTTTATTGATAATTCTACACAAGCACAAACCCAAACGACTCGAGTCCACATTACCTGCGTCAGCCACTATTTCAAGAATTGTTACATCAAATTTTGGCTCTTAGCATGCATTAGCAGCACCAACTTCCCTCGAGCTGGACGGCCTTGAGAGCTCTCTCTCTCTCTCTCTCTCTCTCTCTCTCTCTCTCTCTCTCTCTCTCTCTGGGTTCAGGTATCTGGGATCGGAAGGGTAGAGAAAACTTTCATTGGCAGCAATGTTACTTTAGTCGCCTTGCCTGTCAAAAACCCATTCTACGGTACTCAGGGTGAGCGATTTTGGAGTGGGTGGGTTTCAAACCTATAACCGATGAACTTTTATGTAGGTACCGATTTCTAATATTTAGAACCTGAGACCGACCCTTATTTTCCTGCCCAGTCCTAGGGTCTACCTGAAAATCTGCCGATTCCTTTTTCCTTTTGATTTTATCATTTTGTTCTTTGAAAGGACAAACTTCAGTAAAACATATCATAATTTACAATCGAGACAGATAGCAATTACTGCAAGAATCGTAAAGCATCATAGAGCAACAAAACGGGGAAAAGAAAAGAAAAATTAAAGCAATTGGGAAGTGTTAAACTCATCTATTAATCAAGCAAAATGAAAGTAGACAACAGAAATTCCTATTTGCTGAAAGCGACAATCCATAAAAGCTGAAAACAATATATCATCTGCTACTATGCTATCGTGGAATGTTGAGAGCTATCGGCGGCGTAAAAGAATTGAGTTCTTTGAAGGAGGTGGAGATCAAACGATGCATATCTTGAAGGGTTTGCCCAATGTGCGTGCATTTATCGAAGTTGGAGACAGATTAAATGCCACTAGGAGCGACAAAGCACGCCATTCAGACGGGAAAGCCTCGGGGAAGCAATTATGACTTTCAGTATTGTATGACAAATAAGCATAATCCCGAAAGTGCAAAAACTTTTGCTGGATGAGGCGAAAGTAGTGTGCAAGTTAAGGTTAGCCGTGCTAGGGTGGAAAGATTTCAAAACTAAAACTTGAAACCTACTTTATTGAGATCGGTTCCTAATTATTGAAACTTGAAATCACCCTGTAAACTCTCAAAATAGACTAGAAACGACCGGATAAAATGGATCCGTCCCGGTTCCATGGCCTACCTTGACAGGTGCTTACTGCTACACAGGACCATACGGGAAACAATTGTTGGAATTTGCCATGGGATGCGTGAGATTAATCCTAGAAGCGGCTGCCTCATGGGATCGAGGTGTACACCTGGAAAATCACGGTCACCGAATTTGCATAGAAATGGTTGACATATTACAAATTGGTCAAAGTGAATATAATTTCAGGTGCCTGCTTTCATAGTCAGCTCATGCGAGCATTATTAATCTGTCAGAATGCAACTCTTGCCCCCTAGGGAGGAGCACTCGAAATGTGTACAGTACAGCGAAATGTGCTCGAAATATGTACAGTACGATGACAAATTAACTGTGCCAGTTGATGGATTTATGCTGCCTTTCTTTTCCCAAAAATCAAGCCCAAAGAATAGGTGTTGCCTTTTTTAGCAGCTGCTTCTAGTCGATTCCCGCCAATCTAGAAATCATTGTCACCAAAAAAGCCCCCAGTGAAATCAAGACAGAAAATGAATTGGAGTGACCAAAAACACAAGGACAGACCATAATATTGTCTTTTTGGCTAGTAAAAGAGTATCCAGGAGAAACATAGCATTCAAAAGCACCAAGCAATTCGGTCACAAAAAAAAAAAAAAAACAGAACCAAGCAAGACAATACCTTCCTTTCTAGAACTAAAGGTGACAATTTCTGTATATCAGGGAATGCATAGGAAGTACCTTGTCCATGAGAAAATGGCCCATCGTTGGCATGTACTGCACCAAATACATCACAGCAAGTACAGGCTGCAAAAAAGCCACTTACTCCATGAGATATACACGCGGTTAAGTTGAGAATGAGAACAGAGAGGCATTGCATCGTATAATCCTACCGGATGACATATTCAGCATGGAACTATCTTCATGCACTTATGTGCCCTTCAAAAGAGCGACAATAGATTGTAACCATAGTTCATATAACTATACGCTACTCATGGTTCACCACTGAGCTCCTGCCTGTTTTGAGAGTACATCATGTCATCAAACTAAAAATACTGATCCAGTTCACTAGGAGTGTTCTTCAAGAGAATTTCCTCCAATGATCCAACTTGGCTTTAATCCACAAAGTTGGCCACAAGAGCAATTATCTGCTATAGAATATTTACAATAGAACCTGCTCTTTTGGAAGCACTCCTACTATTGAAGAGCACCTGCCTAATGAAACTGTCAAAGTGAACCTGCCTCACCTTGCAACTCTTTAAAGTGTTGTCACTCGGGAGTCAAATATGTTTTTCAATAATATCCAGGAATTTGTTGATTTCTTGGATTTATCAAATGCTAAGTTGCAAAAGGGTCTTTCCAACACGAAATAAGAGAGAAGCACTGCCGAATGCTGACATTTTACAGGACTTCATTCCTCAAGCATAAAGTTTTTGAAGTAATATCACAACTGGGTCATTTCCCATTTCTATGACAGATCATGCACATTATTAATTTGACAAGCGTTCTGCAGGAATCTTCTCAACTCTTGAAAGGGGTTAGAGCATGACGTTGAAAATAAAGAGAACATACAAAACAAACAAGAAGTATTACAAAGGTGGAGGTTAATCCGAAAAATGAGATGATGAAGCTAGGAAAATCTTAGTTCAAAGAAAAAACAAAGGCAAGACCAACCTGGTATGAAATCCAAGCTTCCTTTAAGCCATGAGAGGCTGCAATTATCGTCAATTCAGCACATCTTTCAGATGACACACGCTTCTGAAAGTACGAAGAGGCAGAGGTAAGGCAGAAAACAAATGATACAACAGAAGCCATGAACATCACCAAAGAAAGAGAAAGTATGTCATAGTCGGTTGATACAAGAATTTTTAGTATTGATGAATGAAGAGAATGGTAACATCGCTGACTGGCAGATTCTCTTCTGCCCAGCTCAAAGAGTGCAGAAACTACTGTTTTGCTACAGACAAGGAGGCATTTTCATAGTAATATCGAGCAGAAGAACAACCAACAAAACTGGAATAATCTATTAAGAAAAGTTTCCCACATTAAGGTTATGTCTTTGGAGTCACTAATTTCTTTTCTCTGTTCTCCTGGCTATAAATATCTCTTAAGAGCTGTTCACGGCATCACAAGACAACTCTCAGTCCTGCCAGCAATGCAATCATGTTTTGGTCGGTTACACCATGAGTGCTAAATATGTTCTTTGCTCTAGCTTTTTCTACCTTGCAAAAATATGGCCTCTGCGTGGAAGTTTTCTTCTTCAATGGATACTACAGAACTTTCAACTAGACACAAGCAAAGCAACTGCCCTGCTATTGATAACTTGGCAATAAGAGTAACACCCGCTGCATGTATACGAGCCTCTAGTTGGCAACTTATAAGTTCATCACACCCTTGAAATAGGAAAGAAGGCATAAATCATGAGTGATTTGCTCATTGGAAAAGTTGCAGTTGACTAATGAAAGCAAGTAAACATTTGGAATCATCTTTGGCCAAAGAATTTGAGAGCTGTATCAATAACAAGCATTCCCATTCTGTCCGCAAAATCTAAGAACAGTGCAAAATCACCTCTGAGGAGCTTCTCTTCATTGATGTTGTTGCTCCCGATCCATTGGATGTCTCTATGGGTCCAGGACAAACAACAGTCACCTTGATTCCTTTCTGGCAGAGCTGCAAGCAGAGGAAAAAATAGGCATCCTTTGAAAGAATTACAACTTAAGGAAGAGATGAGCACTATGTCCAGAAGATGCACTAATAGAAAATCATGCATGAGAATCGTGCACTTGTAGAGGAGTAAAACATCAAAGCATCGTTGTCATGTTTTAAAGAAACATTAAGGAAAGAATGTCAGAGCCAGTTGTGCCTCACATAATTACCAGCAGGGACCTTTTAACCACTTATTAGACATGCATAAGAGTAGGACTTGTACAAGTCAGACCGTTCGTCGTAAAGACATCCCAGGCCTTCTCTAGTTTTTAACAGTCGCAATCCACTTCATCATCACAAGCTTTCTGTACTGAGAATTCACAGAACCTTCTCAGACCCAACCACAAGTGTTCTTGTAAGGATCTTTTCTTGTTTTATTCCAGATAGACTCTGTTCGGACTACATCATAAGGTTATCTCAGCTGTCCTCACTACCAAGTACCAAAGGAAAGTTTAAAGGATCCAAATCCAATTGTCTGTTTAAAAAGGAGATTATGGATATCCTTGTAATGGGACAAGAATAGATGTTAAGATTTTAACATCTAAGAGGAAGTGGTCATACAGACAATTCTGAAGTAGTCCCAGTTGACTAATAGCAATTATTGAGTGTACTCTTCGAGTTTCAATTTCAAAAGGATTGATGATCATGGCAAGAGCAGCTGTTGATAGGAATTAACGACTGTGCAAGGCACCCCTTCTCCAGCAGGATGCTTGAGAGGTACCACAATAGCAAATCTCTTCATTCCAAGTTCACATGGTAGATTCCTTCCTATGTAATGCTCCACTTCCTCGTCAACTTAGCACCAAAAACTCATCAAGCTTACTCTTGCACAGTTATCTCTATCTATAGCTTAAGAATGCATACATATGATTCTCGTATCGAATCATTTCACATAATACAATTCCTGTACTCCGGAACTCCTGATGGAGCCATACTTTAATGCATCAAGGTGACGCGTAACTTCTGCTCACAGGCTATCTCAGTGATAGCTCTTCCTCCAAATATGTAAGCCAGAAAGTGAAGACACCACCAAACAGACAGTTACAAATATACCCTTGAGCACAGAAAAACAAATATACCTCAGAACGCAAAGTATGGAAGTAACCATTTAATGCAAACTTGGATGCAGAATACACAGCTTGACCAGGGGCAGGTGCTTTCCCAGCTGCACTACTCATCTGTGGTAGGGCAAAAACAGAAGCTTTTTGACTAAAACATGACTAACGAAATGGTTATTGGCGAAGGCAAGAAAAACGATTCAGTATTCAACTAGAGCCGTTACAGCAGGAAAAATACAGTAAAGCTAACATTTACTTAAATATAGGAATCCAAGGCCAATAAGAGAATTACAACAAGTTGTTCAAAAGGATCTCCCGTCGAGAGCCCAAACCTCCATGCTATCCATTGCATCTCAACAAGAAAAGTGCCTCTTTCACATATCTGATCTAGGCTTCAGAAAATTTCGAGAGACTACATATCGAGAATTACAGGAATTTTGACATAAAAGTTTCCCATTTCCATAAGAATCTTTCCTTACCAAGGATAGTAAATAACCAAACAATTATTTGCACGTACCACAACAAACTGACCCCTACCACGTCTGAGCATGAAAGGTGCCAAAAGCCGAGTCAAAGATAGAGTCCCCAAGACATTAACATTGAACGTTGCCTAGTTGCACAAAAGATGAGCATAGTTGGTAAGTTAAGAGAGTTAACCTGCTAATCTAATTGTAACAGAAACACCATCAGTGCATAAGAGGAGAGAAAAAGAGTTGTCTATAAGATTGAAATATGTGATTGTCTTAGAAATTTGGTCAAACTGTCAGTTTCAGAGCAAGATTTTTCTACACCTTAAGGCTTTCTTCCGTCACATCCAAAGCTGCTGATTTCTGCCACAGTCAAAGAGATCAATTATGAAGGCGTAGCAACTCACAGTACACATTCATCCTCTCTTATGACACAAGTGGTTTCAGGGATATAAGAATATCAAAACCAGATGATATGATGGGTGCAGACCAGGCAGGTGTCTTCGTGTATCCCTTTCAAGTTCAAAACAGAGACCACCAAAGAAAAACCCAATGCATTGAACTAAAGATGTAGAAAGTTTATCTTCACATGGAAAAGAAAGTTTATAGCTACTCTACTCTCCAATAATTGGAGGAAGACTGGTATTAACTATTTCCTGAATATGCAAACAGCTAAAGCAAGAGCTAATTTTGTTGGTAAACTTTTCGTTACCTTTCCTTTTGGGTTCCTTTCTATTCTTTCCAATTACCTTCTTTGTCTTATGACATTAATTTTAATTGCCATGCATTGTGACAATCATTGCAGTGATTATATTCTGTCATTCGACCTTATCTTCCAAACTTTTGTTTTCTGGTAAATAACTTTACTGTACCTCCAGGCATCACAACCAATCTTCTAAAAGCATATTTTAACCATGCTGGTTTGCATAAAAATCCACCAAATGCAAAGGACCGACTCCTTAATTCTGTTAATTCCAGCATCCTCTTGTGCGAGTGCGAAGTGCATTTTTTCATTAGTACAGGGCTTTCAACTTACAGGGCGCTCAAGGGCCGCATTGTGGATCATGATGTCAACACCAGAGCGAGCGAAGAAAGATTCAGCCTTCTCCACTGCCTGGCGTAGAGACTCTTCGCCGGATGCCAAATCAAGAGGCAAGATTTGCACTTCATTAGGCGCATGTTTACCTGCGAACATCCCATGCGCAAGTAGCGTTGCCATGGGCGATCCCAATCATGGGCAACTTAGTCGAGGGATAAAACCGAAAAATGACATTACCAGTGAGTTGAGCCTTGACGCGCTCCAATTCAGCTTCATTCCGAGCAGAAAGTATAAGCTTCGCTCCCAAATTCGCTAGTTGCTTCGCGAGAATCTCCCCTTCAAAAATCCAGCACGAAGAGAAGAATGCTCGGTAAGGTAAAACCGAATGGCATGACCCAGAACGGCGATGGGCGAGCTAAAGGAAGCAATAGGAGGACACGACGCAGTAGAGACGAAACCATACCGATTCCACGACTAGCTCCAGTGATCCAAACAACCTGCGGGTACGAACAAAGACCAACCTCAACGGGTTGAGCCGAGAGCCAACAAGGGGGGTTAAAAGCAGCGACAAGGCAACGACGGATCGTGGGCTACTCACCTTATCTTCGATCTCCTCGCGCTTAACGTGCCTCTTCGACGTTAACGTGAAGTCACCTGACCAAGGACACCGAAAGAAACAAAGAAAGGCGGGGTTAGCCAAGAAGCTCATGAGGAGCTGAGCAAGAGAGAATGGGGACGAAGACGGATGAAGAGGACGACCATCGGCGGTGATGAACTTGAAGAGCAAAGCGGAGATGCCGAGGAAGAGCAGGAGCAGAAGCAGGAGCATCATCGTCTTCTCGTACCGGTCTTGCGCAGACACTCGCGCACTCGCAGTTAGAACCTCGACCGACGGCCGTTTAGGCTGCGTAATTCTGATTCCAAAAATTTATTCCGATTAAAATGGCTTTTTCTGATTCTGTTCCTGAATTTTGAAGAATCAGAAATCCATTTGATAACTACACAAAATTTATATTTCGAAAAACTGTTTCTCTTTCTAATTTTTTTAATTTAAATCAAATAACTATGTAGTTATTTTGTAAAATTTCATCCTAAATGAAGGTTAATTTCTAATGCACACTAAAATAATTTAAAATACATTTATTTTTTTAGCATATCATAAATGAAACATAAATTTTAATATATGGTGTCTGAAGTTCAATTGAAGTCCCAATTTATGAAAATGAGGTCAAACTAGCCTAATCTAAGCTTTTTCTATTTTTAGGAAATTTCTAAATTTTTTGTGATTTTTTAAAAATTTTCCAATTTTTTTTAAATTTTTTATTTTTATTTTTATTAGGTTGAGAGGAAAGTGATGAGAAAAATGAAAGGGAAAAGTGAAAGATGTGAAATTTCATTCTGTTTTGTGATTGTCAAAAATGATTCTTTTTTTAGAACCAATTTTTTTTTTGTTCTGGATTTTACTCTAAAACTGATTCTGATTCTCTAAAACTGATTCTGGGAACAAAATCAGAATCATAATTATTTGAGTTATCAAACATGATTCTCATTCTTTACTGTTCTAGGGAACAGAATTAGAGAATGAGAATGGTTACCATACGCAGCCTTAGCTTCTGTTCATAGCAACGATAGCGTCTAAATTGAATTGAGGGAAAGCTGCCAAAATAAAAGTACGAAGCGACTCCCCTAGGCAAGTTAAATTAGAAGTTTCAAAAAAGGCATGCGGTGGATCTGACTCAAATAAAAATTTAAAAATGTTATTATTTTGAAAAAAAAAAGCATGACAAAGAATATTCTCGTTATTTAGAATTTTTTTAAAATATTTTTCAATCTTCTCTCTTTGGGCCACTTGGAGAAGGTCACCGAACTTAGGCGACCCTTGCTCGACGTCATAGAGGGAGGGGAGGAAAAAAAAATGAAAAAAAAATGACGAACAATGTCTTTTGATTAGGTCCTTCGTTAAAATAATAATGGCGTTTCAAGTTTTTATTTGAAATAAGATCCATTTCAAGCTTTTATTTAAGAAGATGAAAACATTTTATGATTTTATTTAGAATTGTCCCAAAAGTTAATGCAACTATTTTTTTTTCTAACTTTATGCCCTCATCAATGTGGTCGTGGTGTGAGCCTAGTGGCAAATGCTTGAGGTTATTTTTAAAAAAATAGAATTTTTTTTACAAATATATTTGTTTTTGTTTCTTTCCAAATAAATTTTAAATCAAAATTGCTTCTCAATATATTTTTATATTCCACTTTACAAGACATTATTTACATTTAGAAAATACCCTTTCACCTAAGTTCTTTTGCATATTGTTCTATGTTTCCCCGAAAACTCTCCCAAAAACTCCTATTCAAATGCAGATTTGCTCAAAAGAGTGTAAGAGCAGGTATTATTTCAAATACGGACCGAATTGGCTAAATCGATCTCAATAAGGGACTAAACTCTTTGACCTGTCAAATATTTTTTGGCAGACGTTTCTGGTGTCTAAAACAGAGGTAATTTTTCCCGAAATTTAAAGTTGGATGCAAATATAAAGAAAATCCCCAAATTGAACAAGACTAGGTTGTTCCTTCAGTATTTCTGTTTTCTTTCTTCCTCTCCCGCTGCCGCCCAAGCAAATCGGTGCCCGCTCCTCGACCGGAAATGGGCCGAGAATTTGGGCCGAGGTGAACCGGAAGGCCCAAATCCCTAACTCGGTGACTCTGCTTTGAGCGCTGCGCGGTTTCGTTTCTTCTTTCGCACTTTCACCGTGTTTCGTTTTTGCGGGTTCGAGAGAGAGCGGAGGAGTAACACGAGCTCCAATGGCGGCGACTGCGAGGTCCGCTCTTCTCAAGTACCTGCGAGTCCCGGTCAAGCCTTCTCTCCCCTCCAACCCCCTCCCTTTCACTCTCGTCCTCCGCCGGTTCTCCGAGGAGGTGCGGGGCTCCTTCCTCGACAAGTCCGAGGTCACCGATCGCGTCGTCTCCGTCGTCAAGAACTTCCAGAAAGTCGACCCCTCCAAGGTTTTTGGGCTCCCTCTCTCTTCCTCTCATTGTGTTTCTGGGAGTTGAAACGCGCCCTGACTAGCGATTATATTAGTTGCTGAGGTTGCTTGCGGAGGGTTTTCCTCCCTTCTCTTGAATGGATACCCGTTTGTGCTCTGGATTGTTTTGTACACGAGCCTCGGAAATGTGTGGAGGTACTGGTTTTGCTGATCGCATGCTTCGGGCAATTTAATAGCGCACACTTGTATATTTGGAATCTGCACTTGAGAGAGAAAGATCCCATTCCGGCTAGGGTTCTGGGTTTCTTGCAGTGTCACGCTATTTCATGCCAAACGATTGCTAAAGAATTGGACTTTGTTCAACTCGATGGACTATTGAAATCTTGTTTCTGGGCTCTTCCGAGCTCCTACTCCAAGTTGAAGTAGCAAATCCGAATAAAGATGAGATTATTAATTCGACCAAGAAAAGACTCCTAATCCATACCAGGATCTTTGTGTGGGCTATGGAGCATTGTGACGCTCAATCTTTATGAAGGATTTTGTGTTGTAGTTGGGACTTGTTCATTCGGTGTCACAGTTGAAACGAGCTTGTAGCAGAATTGCGCACCTCTTTTGTGGTTTTTCTGTGAAGAAAATCTTAACTACTTTTGAAGAAAATAATCTTGAATGATTGGCAACACCCTCGTTCTTTGAACAACGACTAGTTTCATTGTCTTCCTGCGCTGCATCAGTGGGGATGGGCCTGCTTTTCATTTGGCTTTTGTCTATGCCTAATTTAAAGCCACATATGAGAGGTGGTTGATTTCCCTTTTCCTTACTGAGTCCACACTAATGGGTACCTTAATGAGTGTAACACAGTACCGTAGAGAAAATAGTGTTACATAGTGCTGATGAGTGTTGTGCTGTGTGAGGAAATTTATTCATGTGCATTGTTATTGTCGTCTCTCCATTGGGCTGTTATTTAGGTCTCAAGTCTCTCAATTGATTGTGTTAATGAGATTCAGGTAATTTGAACAGGTACCTGAGATGATGTATTTTGTGTTGTTCTTACTTCTTCTTTTGACATTGTGTACATTTCAGTTGTCATACTAATGTGTATACTGCTAGTGTAGGGTTGCATTGCTCCATGTGTTGCCTTCCATAATCTTTGAAGTGCAAGGTCTCGAATAAATTATGATGTTCTCCATTGACTTGCCTTGACACCTGCAAGGCTTGTTGACATAGCGCAGTAGAGCTATAAGGAAGCCTCTAAAGAGGCTTGTGGTATGTAATAGCCATTGTTGTTGAAAACTGGACCCCATGTGCATGCTATTGGCTCTTTTATGCAAATATGGTGCATTAGTCCTATCTAGATCACATGCTGCAATCAGCACTTGCTGCAATGAGTCCAATTTTTTTTATGAATTTTATGTTTATGCTTTTCTGGTGCAAACCGCATGGCTGGAATATTTTATCAAGGTATATCATCAAGTTCTGAGCTGGTTCTCTTTTCCTAGGTTACGCCAAATGCACATTTCCAGAATGATCTTGGATTAGACAGTTTGGACACCGTGGAGATAGTTATGGCTCTTGAGGAGGAGTTTGGATTCGAGATTCCGGATAATGAAGCAGACAAGATAAGCACCATAGATCTTGCTGTCGACTTCATTGCTTCTCATCCACAGGCGAAATAGGTGAAGCATTGAAAGCCCATGTCCTTTCCTTTTCTCCTGGAGGATCGGCATTGTCATTGAGTTCTCATAAGTGGCACATTGGCACATTTTAGGATTTTTCGTTTTTTTGTTAGCGTACTTCTCTCCAATGGCCGTGTTTCTATTTTTTGGACCAAACTACAGGGGCTACTTCGGAGTTGGGTGGTAGCTGGCTCTTAAGAGTCACTTGACACTATTTTGAAGTGTATCCAGAATGAGTTTTTGGTTGCATTAAAGTGGAGTGTCTCATTTTGATAACTCCAGCATTGGGAGACTGATATCATAGAGGAAATCTATTTGCATATGCAGTATGCACACAATGAACATGACCTGAATTTTGTCATATATTACACACAATGAGCTGTCACTTGACTTCGCTGCTTTCTGGGTTCCTCGAGTGGTATCACCAAGCTAGCTGTTGAGATACAGTAAGAGGCTCTGTTTCATTTTTAACTGCACTATTGGGGATGTTGTGATGAATGGTTGTATGATCCTTGTTTTCTGTGTTGATCTTCCTGCTTGAGGAAACTAGATGATACACTCTTTAGCTGATAAGATGACATTTTTTTGACTCCTAGCGATTAAAAGTTCCCATGTTACTTGTTCACGAGATGTACATGAACCTCATGTACTTGTTTTAAACTTTTAGGTTAGATTCTCGAGCCAAAAAGTTCTATCCTACCGTTCCTTTTCCAAACCAGATTCTATCTAGTCTAATATAATTAAGTAAACTCCAGAAAAATCCATGGAGTGCAATTCTACCTAAAACGTTAGTTTATCCTGCTTCTGTTTTTTTAAGAAACTATTATTGGCAGGACAATGAATGATGAACCGGAAAAATTGTTAAAAAAAATTGTTAATCTATTGTATTGCGATCAATTTAGTGTTAACTTGGATGATTTGCCAATTTAATTTTAAACCTTTCATTTGTGTCAATTTAGTTCTTTTGTTTAGGTTTGATCGGAAATCTCTAACATAGATGCGGACTAGCTTCTGGCTGTTTTACATGGCTTGTTTACTGTTTAGCACTAACATGGATCACTTCTGCATTTTTCTAAAAAAGTTCCTTCTTTCCTTCGCACCCCCCCACCCCTTCTTTGGCCCTTTGGCCTATAGTCATGGCTGGCGATTGGCCACAAGTGAAAGTCGCCCTCATTGAACCCTTGCCCATGTTGTAAGGGCCGACCATGGTCAAGTACTGGCCTTAGGCCAAAACAAAAGAAAAGGGCAAAAAAAAAAGTAAGGGAAAAACGGGCGAAAAGGTTTTTTTTAAATGCAAAAATTATGCGCGTTGGGACTGGCCACACAACGTTAGATGGTCAATAGCCAGCCGATGTCCATGTCATCGATTTTTGGCCACTCGGTTCAAAACGTTTATGACCAAATTAGCACAAATTTAAAGACTTGTGATTGAATTAGCCGGCGTATAATGGGTTTAGGACTTTTTTGGATAATTATACCTAGATAAATTGCTTGAAATGGGAAAAAGGGAATAAATAAATTTAGTTGGGACAGACTTTGACTGCGGTACCATATTAGAAAGTCCAATAAAAAATTTAAGGTGTTAGTGGAGAGAGATCACATGTATAAAAAGAGCATATAAACTCCATAATCAAGAAACGTGTAATATTTTAATAATTTATGTATGATGGAGTCGTAATTAAGTAAAAGTGATTGGAAAAGGCACGTATCTGCAACTTATATAATTTATCCCATACACGCGATATTAACTAGGGCAGAGTCTGGTTTTGGTACCAGGTTATATGGTTCGTCCAAAAATTTAAGCGGCTAGTGGAGAGAGATTACTTGTATATAAATAGCATATAAACTTCATAAACAATAAATGTGTGATACTTTAACAATTTTTATGTATAATAGAGTCGTAATTAAGTGCTTTGGTGATGACTTTTCAATTGACTACCATTTCTCCAAATCATCCTTGTCGTTCCTTAGTAGATCTTCTAAGTTCAAACCTCATTTACTTGTGTCAACATTTTTCTATATGCTATATCTCATACGAACATGTCTATTAAGAAGATACAAAGGAAATAACCATGCCTCATCTGAAAATTTCAGTTCTTCATTTCTTGTTTAATGGGGAAAGAACCGAATAGATAGATGATCATTTACAGATGAATTGTGTTAATTACTTTTTAACGAACCAAGCAGTGAATTTCATCAGATTAGCACACGAGTAAGCTCAATTCAAATTGACTATTCAAAACCAATTTTAAGGACCCTTTTTTTTTTCTAGAATTTATTATCTATTTGGAATTTTTTACTCCAATTAATGGGAACAAAACAAAATCCACTCGCTCATTTTGTGTACAGAACCAATAAAAGAGGGTTTGAGGCTCTTCGATCTAGGTGATCTCTCCATTTGAGTCTTCTTGAATCTCATTTGATCCCATTAAGCCCTAGCTCGTGCTTGCTTCTTTTGCTTAAAATGCTTAACCAATGTGTGATCTCTCTGCCACTATTCAATCCGATGTCACGGAGCTGCTGTTATAGGATTCCCTACTGTGCGGCCCGGGGAGTTGATATCCCAAGTCAGCATTATTCGCACTCAGGGAAGGGAATTCTAGAGAGAAGCTCTCGAGAATAGTTGTATCGTTCAAATGCATGCAAATAAGGGGAGGACGTACCTATGTATATAGGAGCCCCTCTCTTTGTAAGTGTAGATTTGTAATTCGACTTAATCATGGAGGTGCGAAGTCTCTGGAATATGAATATCTATGCCTGCCCCTAGGAGTACTCCAAAATACCTATGTGTACACTTTTAATATTGCCCTCAAGGAAAAATGTTGAAGAAACTTCAAGGCTAGCCCAGTAATCTAGGCTATTTCCTCGACTCATTGTGTCTGGTACTTATTGAAAAATTGTTAAAAAAATTCTAAACTTATTGCACTTTTTTCAATCTAGTCCTAAAACTTATAATTTTGCCAATTTAGTCATAAATTTTTTTGTATTGTGACAATTTGTCCATTTAACCAACTTTGGCCGACCGGCGCTTCTTGACACTTAATTTTGTTGGTCTCGTTTGAATTTAATTTATTTTTCTTTAGTCTTAAAATAGGAAAAGGCCAAAATGGGAATTTACATTTTTTTTATTATTTTATTGAAAATTAGGAAAATATAAATTAGATTTGAAAATAAATAAATAAATAAATACTAATGTAAAAATAAAAATTGGAATTGGAACGGGCCGGGTCGACTCGGATCCATGCTGGTAGATCCGGCCCGTGTTCTGTTTCTCCCCATGAGGTGGGCCTGCACGTCGCATACACATTTCCTTTTTTTTTCTCTCTCAAAGCGGTGCTACTTCTCTTTTCTTCTTCTACTTGGGCTCGCGACACAAGCCCATATCCCCTCTCTCCTTTTTTTTTTTTTTCCATGAACGCCGCCCTACTTCTCTTTTCTTCTTCCCTTGGTCGTAGTCTACTCTATTTAACCGACAGAGTTCGCCAAGTCAAGACCTCTAGTTCTGGATGGCCGTCATGCCAGCTGTCCGTCGTCCTCAACGAGTCCCAAGGATCACTGTAGTCGAAGATTAGAAACAAAATGATTAAAGGAGATGAGCTTGCATACCTAATTTCAAATCTATCATCGTTTTCTACGAAATTTTGACGATGCGACTCTTGAGCACTTCCCATCAATCGCCCTCGATTTGCCTTTGGCATAATGAGACTGCCTTTCTCTTTCTCTCTCTAGGTTTATGAGAGGATAATGATGGCTTCTTATGGAGGTGGAAAAAAATGAGAGCTAGAGGGGGCCCTTAGCATTATTTATAGAGTTCTAGCTAGGCCCTCCCATCGTGGATCGGGGCGAAACTTGACCCACATTAGTTAGGCCCATATTCGGCCCATTAACAATCTTAAATCCTTTCTTATTAAACCAACCCCATAAATGGTAAAATAATTTTAAAACGGTAAATTATAATCTCAATTAATATGAACCAACATCAGGAAAATTCTAACATTCTCCTACTCAGACAAATATTAATCGAGACTGTACTGTAGTGTGTGATTTTATGTTGGTCTAGGGATTATTCTCAATAGTCAATTTGATCCTGTAAAGTCTCAAACACTATATCATGGTAGTAACTACATCAATCGGTATAGAGCCATCCATGGTCACAAGTGTTCTTAACTCTATTGATATAGATTCAATATGATAGTGTGGCAAATGGAGAACACATTAGAAAAAGACATACTTTATGCATTATCCCCTTTGTTGGACAATAATCTTTCTCCTTATATGTCATAGAGCTTGATGTAGAGAATATTCATATGGTTCTATATATATCTTATCTTTATAGTTAACTTCACTTTATGTGTAACAAGGCGTATAAATAGGGCTAATAACCAAATGCCTATAGCCATTACATGAGGTTTACACGCACCTCAAGATTTTCATCAAAATATGTATTCAACATCAATGGTGTTTTAAACACTTCAATACATATAAGTAAGTTGCAAAACATAACAAAAACTAACGTAACCTTATTAGAGCAAAACAAAATGGCTCCTACTAAACAATAAAATCCAATTATGCCTCTAAGCCCACACTAATGACATATCGTTCAAAGACACAAGGGCGAAGATCTTTAGTTAGTAAGTGTCTCGTCCCAATCCTCGGGCACGGGCCATCTCTACCAAAACACCTTAGGTCGGAAAGATTAGCGTCTCAAGCACGCTGACAACCAAACTCAAAATCTTACGCATGTAGAAACGTTTTAACACTCCCAAAAAAATAAACATGCAGGGATAGAAAAGTAGGAAATTCTATTTTCATGAATTTTAACCATTTGTTTTTAATACAATAACAAGTAGAGGATTGCTAATCCTATGGAGCTATACAACATAAATATAGCCCCATTCTTTGGGGTGGCTCCTTAAAACTTGCAAAAGGATAGGTGGGTTGGGAAGGGTTAGCCACTCATCTACTCTAAAAGATGTGCTACTACTCTATTATCCCCATCTTCACTCTGGACTTGAAAAATGGTAACTACGACGGGGTAAGAAATAAATCTCCGTAAGTCAATGCCTAAACTCAAATAAGAAGATTCTTCGCTTAGGTGTCCCAATTAATAATGTGCCAAATCAACCCATAATTTTACAAAAATACCGTCCAATTCAAATATTCTCTTAAAATCATTTTTATTGGTGGTCACAAGGTTTATTGCACATGATTGGTAGCTGTTGTTGCAAGAAAATTCAATCATATACAATTGTTCCTCCCAGCTACCTTTAAATCTAGAACACAGGCTCACAACATGTCCTTGAGTGTCCGAATTATCCTTTCAGATTAGCCGTCTATTTGCAGGTGATAGGCTATACTACATTGCAGCTTTGTTCCCAACACAGTCTGCATGCTCTTCCAAAAAGTGACGGTGAACTTGGGATCACGATCTAAAGTAATCGTGATTAGTACCCCATGAAGTCTCATATTGTGCCTTACATAGAGTTCAACATATCTGTCCAAGGCAAAGTCCATTCTCACAGGAATGAAATGTGCTGACTTTGTCAATTTGTCGACGACAACCCAGATTGAGTCATGCCCCCTCTGACTCCTCGGTAATCCCATCACGAAGTCCTTCGTGATATGCTTCTATTTCCACTCAGGAATTTTCAGTGGCTGCAGTAATCCTCCAGGCTTACAATGCTGAGCCTTGACCTGTTGGCAAGTCAAACATATAGCTATGTGGTTGGCTATATCAGCTTTCATCCCATTTCACCACTAGTGTTGCTTCAAATTCTGGTATATCTTTGTGTTACTAGGATGAATGCTAGAGCTGCTACGGTGTGCTCCCCATAAAATCTCTTTCCTTAGACCTTCATTTGCAGGTACGCACAACCATCCTCGAAACCGAATTACCCATCCTCGGCTACCTAAAAGTCGGCCCTCCTCTTGGCCAAGTCTTCCTATAAGATCTTTTGGATTGCAAGGTCTGTCGATTGCAGGGTCTTAATCCTAGCCTCCACTTCTAGCTCAATCTTCAAGGTATCTATGAGATTTGACAAATGACTCACTTTCAATTTAAAATTTGAGTCTCGCACTTCCTCTAAAAGGAGCCACTCTCGTACCACCATATGGGCTATTACTGACTCCTGACTTAGAGCATTTACAACTTTATTGGCTTTTCTCGAATGATACAAGATTTCACAATCATAATCCTTCAAAAGCTCCATCCAACGTCATTGCCTCATGTTCAACTCCTTTTGAGAGAACAGATACTTGAGGCTCAGGTGATCAGTGTACACATGAAACCTTTCTTCTATTAAATAGTATCTCCAAATTTTTAAGGCAAAAACAATTGCAGCTAACTCCAAATCATGCATTGGGTAATTTGCCTCATGAGGCCTCAACTGGCGGGACACATATGCTACTACCTTCCTATGTTGCATTAGGACGCAGGCCAAGCCTTTGAATGATGCGTTACTGTAAATCTCGAAACCTCCTGGACCAGACGAAATTGTCAAAATAGGAGCCATAGTTAGCCTGTGCTCAAGTTCTTGAAAACTACGCTCACACTTATCGGTCCATTAAAACTTCTCATTTTTCTTCAATAGACGTGTTGGGAGCATAACCAAAGCAGAGAACCTTTCCATGAAATGTCTATAATAACCTGCCAAACCCAAAAAGCTTCAAACTTCTGTCACTGTCGTAGGTCTTGGGCAATCCATGACTACCTCGATCTTTGAGGGATCCACTACAATTCCTTCGCCAGAGACCACGTGGCCTAGGAATGCCACACGAGTTAACCAAAACTTGTACTTACTGAACTTGGCATACAACAGGTATACCTCGAGGGTTTCTAAAACAGCCCTCAAATGCTGTTCGTGATCCTCTAGACTTCTTAAGTACACCAAAATGTCGTCTATGAACACAATGACAAATCTATCCAAGAACTTCTTAAATACTATATTAATCAAATTCATGAAGGCTGTAGGAGTATTCACTAGTCCAAATGACATCACCGTAAACTCATAGTGTCCATAGCATGTCATGAATGCCGTCTTCAGTATATCTTCCTTTTTGATCCTCAACTAGTAGCATTTCGTTCGCAAATCAATCTTAGAAAAGATTGAAGCTCCCTATAGTTAGGCAAATAAATTGTTGATCCTCGATAGTGGGTACTTGTTCTTTATCGTTACTTGGTTTGATTGCTGATAGTTTATACACAACCTCAATGAGCCATCTTTCTTCTTCACGAATAATACATGCGCTCTCCATTGCGATACACTGGGGTAGATAAATCCTTTATCTAGCAACTCCTGCATCTGCACCTTAAGCTCATTAAGTTCCGACAATGCCATTCTATATGGTGCCTTAGATATCGGCTCTGTCCCAGGAGCTAGTTCAATAACGAACTCTACTTCTCTTTATGGAGGCAATCTCGGCAATTCTTGTGGAAAGACATCTAGAAACTCTCACACAATAGAAATATCCTCCAACTCGGCCTCTCCAACGGACCATCCTTTGCAATCGCCAAATAGCCTTGGCAACTACTTTCCAATAAATGAGTCATCTCTAGTGACGAAATCACCATAGTTGAGGCTCCTCCTCAATTACCCACAAATTCAAAGTCAATCCCACATGATGGACTAAACTGAATCGTCTTATGGTAGGAGTCTACCATGGCCCTTTGCTTTGTCAACCAATTCATTCCAACAATCAAATCAAAATCAAATATCTCTAGCACAATAAAATCTATCTTATCCTCATGACCACTTATAACTAACTTACAATTAGGGCAACCCATTGCAGCCACTATTCTATTAAAACTACGCTATCTTTTAATAGCGTAGAAATTCTAAACACAATACCCAATAATATCATATTCAATCTAGCAAGTTTAACAAATTGATTAGCAACAAACAAATGGGTAGCACCAGGATCAAATATGGCATAAGCAACTTGGTCATATAAGAGTGTAAGAGGACTATACCTGTGACGGTTAGCAAATCCTGCGCCTCTTCTCAGGTGAAAGCAAACACCCTTTCTTGCGCCTGAGGTCGATTCTGAAAATTTTGCAGTGTATTTCTTCTAGGTTGTCCTCCTTGCTGGGGTCCGAACTGTTATTTCTAGAGACAGTCCCTCACTTGATGGCCATCCTAGCTACATCTAAAACATGCTACACTTCGGACCTGGCACGGAGTAGACCTGTGTGTCCGCCGGCATATGTAGCAAATAGCACTTCAGTTGGGCATCGGCTTGTTAATGCCACATTTTTGATTCGGCGGATGTGGTGCCTTCCTCCAAATATCGGCCTCTTCCCAAATCGATTATCGTTTCGGTCTAAGGGCACAAACCACGATCCAAATGCAACTGCCCTTTCTATTAAGTCTCGCTCCACTATTTAGGCTTTCATACAGCTCATTATAGTCCTTTAGATTCAATGGTACTAGCACACTCTTCAACTCAGGTTTTAGCCCATCTCTAAACCTTCTTGCCCTATCAATAGGGTTTTCCACCATTCTCGGTGTATATTTGGATAGTCTACAAATATGGCCTCATATTGATCCACCGACAATGAGTCCTGGCATGGGTGAAGGTTCTATCTTCTGTTTCTCCGCAGTTCAGAGAAATATTTGCCATTGAATGCTCTGACAAAAGCATCTCACGTCGGGATCGTACCTTCGAGAAAGACCCTATCCTTGGAGGCTCTCTACCAAGAGCTTACATTTCCCTATAACTGGTACACGGCCAAGGTGACCTTATCCTTATATGTATACCTCAATAGGGTGAACTCTTTCTCCAATTTCTCAATCCACGAGACAGTAGCCTCGAGATCTCTACCTCTTAAGAATTTGGGTGGCTTCAGCTTCAAGAATTGTTCCACCAACTTTTGCGTTTAGTGCCCATCATTCACTACTCCAGCTAGCATGTTTCTTGGCGGAACTCCCGTGACAGCAGCTTGATTTCTTATCTAATGTCCCATTAGATCTCCCAACATTCCCAGCGATTGTAGGATCCTATCAATTCTCAGATCCTCTCTTGTAGGCCTATCTCGAGGTGCTCTCCAAATGGGTTTGCTCATTTTGCAGGGACGTACAGGGTCTTGCTTACCCCATAACAACCCACGATGGGAAGATAACTCGACCAAACAAATAACATAACAATCACATACATAAATTTACGATCTTACTAACTATTCTAATTCCCATTACTCCTTATCACTCCAGGCCACGATCGGATGGATCAGGCTAATTATGCTCTGATACCACCTTGGGTGGGGATGTCATGCCCCGATCCTTGAGCACGAGCCATCCTTATCAAAATACCTCAGGTTGGAAAAAATAGCATTCCAAGTACGCTAACGACTAAATCGAAAGTTTTATGCATGCGAAAACTTTTTAATAACCCAGAAAAATAACAAGCAGGGATAGAAAAGCAGGACTTTCATTCATTTAACCAAATAGTTTTAGTACAATAACGAGCAGAGGATTGCTAACCCTACAGAGCTATACATCATAAATATAACCCCATTCTTTGGGGTGGCTCTTTAAGATCTACAAAAGGATAGGTGGGTCGAGAAGGGTTAAGTACTACTCATCTACTCCAAAAAATGGACTACTGCTCCATCGTCCCCATTTTCACTCTAAACTTGAAAAATGGTAACCACGACAGAATGAGAAATAAATCTCAATAAGTTAATGCCTAAGCCCAGATAAGAAGATGATTTGCTTAGGCATCCCAACTAATAATGTGCCAAATCAACCCATAGTTTCACAAAAATATCGACCAATTCAAGTATTCTCTTGAAACCATTTTATTAGTGGTCACAAGGTTCATTGCACACGATTGGTATGACTTTACATTACGAATGGCAGTGTTTTCTGATAGTCCGTAAGATTCGTACGACTGGCATGACATGTTATTATCAAGAAAAATAATACACCACTGGTGTGACTTTACACTACAATGGTAGTGTCTTTTGATAGTCTGTAAGATTTGTACGACTGGCATGACACGGTACTAATAGGATGCTCCCTTAAATACTGTTGTTGGGAAAAGCAAAAAAAGAAGGAACAAGAAACCACAAGTTGTTATTCCAATAATCCAAGGGACAAAAATTAAGAACATGAAAAATATAACCAAAAACTTTAAAAAAATATCTACATATGAGCAAAATGAGAATATGCATGTCAAATGAGAGTTCTGAAAACTAAGGACAGATAAGCATTCAATTCAAAGTGAAGAGTCCACCGAGGCCAACATATACATATCCAAGAACTCAAATTTCACACCACACCACTCGATCCATTTTGCCACAAAATTACTATACTTAATTTTAATCCACACTAATATCACCAGCCTTCTTTTTTTTTCCCACTAATAATATCATGTGCGGTAAATGTCGAGTAACTATTGCACTATATCACCTCACATATTAAGATTAGCCACTTTCGATTAGCCAAGAATCTATTGCACTACATTGCTTCACATATATTAAGCTAGAAATTGGCAAACCATGAAGAACAAACAATAGAAATTAATAGTTCACATAGATCTTCATGTAAGTGCCTATTTCATGATAGTTCCACTTCAACCCATAAATTCTATTTACCGATGATAAGGAAAAAGTACACTGCAAGTGCCAAAATTTGTGTACGACATGCACTTTAGTGCCAAAACTTTCAAAACGTTCACTTTAGTGCTAAGTTTTTTGAAAATCATTCGCTTTAGTGCCAAGTTTCATCTGAAGTATACGTGGCTTGCCAGAAAGTCTACGTGGAGGACGACGTGGCTCATCGGAGGCTGATTTAACAATTTAAAGAGCAAACGACGTTGTTGAAGTTGAATTCATCCAAACATAAACCATAAATCCCCAAATTAAACCCTAAATTACAAACTCTAAATCCCCAAATTCAATCCCAAATTATAAGCCCTAACCCATGGCGACGAGGGAAGGACGGCTATGAGTGAGGGACGGCAGTGAGTGAGGGAGGGCGACGAGCGGGGGAGGGCGACGAGCAAGGAAGGGCGGCGAGCAAGTGACGGCGGCGAGCGAGGGATAGCGGCAAGCGAGCGAGCGATGGTGACGAGGAAGGGACGGCTACAAGTAAGGGACGGCTGTGAGCGAGCTATGGCGGTGAGCAAGGGACAGCGGCGACTCCACAAGAGGACTTCAGTTTCCACGGCCAATCGGAGACCAACGACGATGTTGTTTTTCATTTTCACCCTTGCACAAGCCACGTTAGATGTCCACCATGGCAATTGCTTTTGAAAATTTGCCACATAAGAGAATAAAACAAATTTCTCCGAACTCGACACCAAAGTGAACATTTTGAAAGTTTTGGTACTACAGTGTATGCCGTACACAAGTTATGGCACTTGTGGTGTGCTTTTGCCCCGATGATAATATCATCATTAAGACAATCCATATCTGAAAAGAAGAGATTAAGTAGAATGTTCATTCAAAATATACACAAATGAATTACAATATATAAACATATAAATATCACTTATCTATCTCAAACTTTCATGCATTCTCAATGCATTCTTTAATGTTAATCGACATACGAACGTCTTTTAACCAATCTTGAGTGCAAAGCAAAGCTTCCACAACTTTAGGAGTCAAAGAACTTTGAAAGCCATCAAGCATACAACCTAATGTACTAAAACTTGACTCTGAAGCAGCAGTAGTTACGGGAATAGATAAAACATCCCGAGCCATCGAAGATAGGATTTTATATTTTCCGCTAGTAGTCTTCCCCACCACATCAAAAGATCAAGATCAAGAGCCCCTTAATCTTCATCTTCAAGATACTTTTCAAGCTCAGATTTATTACCTTCGTGGATTTTTTTCTTCGAAAGCATAAAGGTTTTTTGCCAAGCGTGAATGTCATACTTGGAGCTAGCTTCATTGTCAATGGAATTGAAACCACTACTACTGGAATTCAGACTTTGGCCACCACACTTTTGATTACTTGAAGCAAGAGATTGCTCCTAAAATTCATACAACTACTCCAAAGCACTCTTCACCTTATCATACATCTCATTGATTCTCGATTCATCATCATAAATTTGTCAATAATAGAAACTCACATAATTCAACTTTGTTGTAGGATCCAACACAATAGCAATCAACGCTAGCATATTCACCTTATCTAAACTCTCATGATATTTGTCAAATTTTTCTTTCATTTTTGTACCCATAGGTCCAAGCTTAAGATCCAAACAATCCGTTGTATCTTTCAAATATTTATACAAAGAAGCTATCCTCTCAAAATAACCATTTAAAATAACATATGAACTCCCCGACATAAGTTTGGTGGCTTTATAGAATTGTTCTACAACATCGCAAAGAACAATGGCATTTTCCCATTCATCATTATCAGGAAGATCATGGCTAAGCTCACCTACAAAAAACAAATCTTCTTCTTCCATCCATGCAAAGGCTTTGTTGGACTTTATGGCGGTGTCTAACATTAGGTAAGTAGACGTTTCATCTAATGGCAACGTCAAGACAAACCAAACTCTTGCAAATAATTCTTTCATTCTCAATGCAAGATTGAAATATTTTAGCTCTCATGGGAGAGCTCCTCATATACTTAATCACATTTCAGGTATGTGCAATAGAAGCACCTGCCTTAGTCAAGCCATTTTTCACAATCAAGTTTAATATATGAGCAGTGTATCTTATGTGTAAGACCTTACCACCTAAGATGAATGACCATTTTTGTGAAAGTTTATTCTTCAAATAACCAATTGCAACGTCGTGCGAACTAGCATTATCTACAGTGATTGTGGAAACTTTTTTTTTATTCCCCACTCGTAAATACATTTCTCCATCATTTTTCCAATCTCTCTATCCCTATAATTGTGCATCACCACAAAATTGATGATTCTTTTATGCAATTGCCAATTTTCATTAATAAAATGTGTAGTGAGACACAAATAATTCATGTTTTTAAATAGAAGTCCATGTATCAGTCGTGAGTACAATCCTGAAATTACACTGACCAAAGTAAATCTTCAAACACGTTCTTTCACCAAGATGTAACTTCATGCAATCTCAAGCCACTATAAATTGTGATAAATGTTTGAAGAGATGTTGTAACTCGCTAATATACTCATGAAATGCAACACCTCAACCAATGAAAAAGGTTGCTCATCAACTATGATGAACTGAGCAAGCTTTTACCTAGAACGATCCTGATTAAATGTCCAAGTTGATAAAACATTACTAGTACTAGAATCTCCCCCCTACCTTACCATTTACGTTTAAATTACGAGGGGCAAAGAATTTTTGCCTCTTATCTATATTGCGAGAAACCTTCTTGAATGTTACTAAATGCTTTCTCATCGATGAAGTACCATTAGAAACACTATACTTTAACTGAATTTCACAATGAATGCACCTCACATTATTTGCTCTCTTAGTCTTCTCATCTGTGATTTTTGTAAATTGTGCCTAGCAATCAAACATATTTTTCTTATCATGAGGAGGAAGATGAGCAGTAGCACCAAATGCCTTATTTATGGTACTCACACCCATGGTTGGGGATGGCACTTCTTCACCTTAATTGTCCAACAATCCCAATTTAGTGTCCAGAGTCATCTGCTCAAGTCCCTCTACCTTCTTTAACATTTTATTTTGATACATGGACTTCACACATACAATATATATAATTATACAAGATAGTAAACACAAAAATTTGAAAACGTCACTGAAAAACAAAGAATTGCCTAAATGCAATTAATTTTTTTTGGAGGCTCGGGCCACTATTGCTACGTGTAGCATAGTTGCTGCAATCACTTAAATTAGCAGTAGTATATGTTTGATATATAAGATTAGATTATGAAAATATTACATGTAACTTCAAGTTTAGGAGTTTTCAATGTCATTGGCCAAAGGATAAGGGTGCATTAAACATCTCTTAAGCACTTGGGTCCTTCATTTTCAACAAAAGGTTACATCTTGATACTTGAGAAGTGCTCTTAATGTCTAAAGGGAGCTCTATCTCTAGCTGGTAATAATAGGGTAGATAGGATTAGATTAGATTATGTTAGATTAGATTAGAAAATTGGACATATTCTATCTTAGCCTTAGGAGATCAAGGAACCCAAAACAAGATTTACCAGTCCATCTGTCAAATCTGTGGCATAAACCCAACATGATGTTCTTGTGATAAACATAATGCAGAATGAGGCAGTGCTTGAAAATGTTTGATGTACAAAGATTTCTTTGGCTTTTCTTCAATAACTTATAGAGTGGATAATCACTCCTAATAATACCACTAAATGCACTCTGCACAAGGGTATATCTTCGGTATAATCTATTCAATTTTTTTTGTCACGTGTTGTTTATTTTTTTAAACTCAATATAGGCAAAAGCATTGTCTTCTTTGCCATTTTTGGATATGACTCTAAGTAGGAGGTAAAGTCATTAGAAATTTTTACTTCTCTAGGAGTGTTTGAAGCTTGACTTGCCCATGTGTTTATTTCGCCGTCACTCCTCCCAGACGATGAAGTCCCTATCACAGCACATCTGGCCAGTCATGGGCAACCAAATTGCAATAATGCACTAGACGATGAAGACCCTATTTTGTAATACTTTCAAAGCTATGAGAGGAAGGAATAGCTTTTGAACTTGAAAATGGGTCTGAACCACTTCCCATCACCGTCATTGAGGTACACCCCAAAAATATAATTAGACAAAATAGTACTTGAGCTTGAGTAAGTCAAATTTGAAATTCAATAAACTGGAGAAGTTGGGGATGCCATCGAGCGAGAGAAGGAGTGTTGAGTCGAGTGTGGGAAGTTAGGGACGCTGACGCCAATCAATCAGCAAGAGGCCGTTGTTGAAGGGCTAGAAAGGGAGCAAAGCCTAAATGATGGTGAGGGATGGCCATCGAGCGAGGGAAGGAGCGTCAATATTTCACATTTCCGAGGAAGAATAGAAAGTTAGGGTTTTCTTTTGCACTTCTAAGTTCCCATTCTCATTGCATTGCCAGATTCGTTTTCTTTTTCTTTTTTTATTGGTTCTGTTCATCTATTAGTGCTGGGCTGCAAGTGAAAAAGGCCATCCATTACCATTAGTGTTAGCGTGCGAGTGAAAAAGGCCATCCATTACCATTAGTGCTAGGCTGCGAGTGAGAAGAATAGAAAGTTAGGGTTTAAAAAATTCGATTCCGATTCTGTAGAATAGGGAATTAGAACCGGAACCAGCGATTCTTCAAAATGTAGAACTGAGAACCAAACCTTAATTTACAAGAATTTGGAATCGAGCCAGAACCATAGGTTCGGTTCTTCAGTTCTCGGTTCTACCCTTGAACTATGCTCACCCCTAACTGACGTTACTGATGACATCAACATCTTAGGTGGTTGGGGTGTGAGCACATGAGGCATATGCCCCATTACTTCGAGGTGCGTGGCTATGAGTGGGGGCGCATACGACCTTCAACGACGGCACTCCACCCACTAAAATGCTCATCTCGAAGCCTAGAATCTAGATGTAATAAAATTCAAGTTTCATTCTATCAAATTTTCGAAAATGGGCAAAAATCAAACCTTTTAACTCCGAGTTACATAGGCTCTTGGCCATCGGCTCGGTCATCTGTTGTCCTCGATGAATCCCAAGGATCGCCGTAATCGAAGACTAGAAACAAAACGATCAAAGGAGATGAGTTTGTGTACTTCCCTTCTATCACCCTTGGTTTGTCATCATTGTTTTCTGCGGAATTCTAACGACTCGATGCTCAAGCACCTCCTCTCTATCACACTCGGTTTGTCTGGTGTGATAAGAGCACCTCTCTCTTTCTTTCTCTAGCTTTATGAGAAGATGATGGTGGCTTCTTTATGGAGGTGGAAAAAAGTGAGGGCTAAAGGGGGCCTTAGCACTATTTATAGAGTTCTGACTAGGTCTTCCCATCACGGACCTAGCTAAACTCAGCCCATACTGCCCAAGCTCATCTTTGACCCATTAAGGATTCTTAAATCCTTTTTTTATTAAACAAATCCCATAAATGGTAAATTAATTCCCGAAAACGGTAAATTATAATCTCAATTAATATGAGCCCACATTAAGAAAATTCTAATAGTTCCTTGGTCTAGTGAGCTTTGGCTTAGTTCATAGGTTAGTTTGCCTGCTATAGAACCTATTGATGATGTGTTTGTGGCTTGGGTTTGACTGGTGAGCCACGACCAAGCTTAAGTCTCTCATTTTGCTTACGCGTAGCATGTGTTTGATAAAATGTCATGGCTTGTGGATATTTATCCCTTTCTGTTCCTGTTTCATGCTCACTATTATTGTGTTTTCGTTTGCTTTTGTTGCCTTGGTTCTTCCTTGCATTGTTTATGGTCGGTTTAGTCATTTGGCTATGCAACAACCCTCGGTGAGTTTGGACAAAGCAAGGAGGAGGTATGGGGCATTTAGTTGAGCCTTCGGCTGGTGATAGAGGGTTGCTTGAGTATGGTAGAAAAGGGTGACGGAATTGGTTGAAGGTGTAGGTAGGCCAATCATGGTCTGGCGAGGCTCCGACGGTGTTCTTTGGCCCCAGTAAAGACACGCGGGAAGGCACATTTAAATGGAGGGGCTAGTCGGACTAGGTTCATTGATGGTCGAGCCGAGTACGCATTTGGCCAGATTGGATTCCTGGACAGAGGGTCGGGTGAGAGTCATAGAAATCCCTACGCGCAGTGCAACGTTGTTTGGAGAGTTGGAGTTGGGTTAGAGCCGGACCAAAGTTGGATCTAGAGCTAGGTTCTTGGGCGCTGTAGAACGATGCCATTCTGGGCTCGCATGCATGCTGCAAGATGGCATCGTTTTGGGCTCATACGTGTGCGGTAGAACATTATCATTTTGGGTTATGTGAGCAGGAGTCGAGCATTGTCGTTTTGTGAGCAGCAAAAATGGCATCATTTCGGCTTTTTATTAAAAATATTTTAAAAATAGGAAAATTTAAAAAAATACGAAAAAAAGTTGGCAAAACGGAAAATGATTTTTTATTCCCTTTTCAGCATAATTAGCATTTTTATGCTTTTGTTTAGTGATGGTGGTCGATCGATGTCCACTCTGATCTTGATTTTTGTTCACCCCAATCATGTCTCAAGTGTGATATTTGGAATTGTAACTAACATTGGTTGGCTTGCATGTTTCCATTCCAATCAGTAGTTAGATGCTTTAAATACTTGCTTTTTTATTTACAACATTGCATTTTGTTAAATTACCTGTTAATCGCTTTCCTAGAGTTAGGATATGATTAGATATAATTTGCACGAAAAGGACAAAAAATAGTATGCATGATCATCTAGCCCTAATTTGGTACATATAGACTTTGAATGATAATCAGAATGCGTGATCCCTTAGGAAACATCAACTAGTTCGGTACCAAAAAGATGTTAATTAGATAATTAGCTTAAATAAGCCATCAAACCTATATTTTTTGTTTGCACAAGGATCAATATAACATTCCCATGTCTCGATTAATTTTTAGCTGACTTTAATAGGCTAATGGCAACTTGTAGTTAGCTGTTTTGGTCCCTAGTCAAAAAATGAAATCCAACCTCATATGAGGTAAGATTTGAGAGAGCCTGTGTCATGGATTGATGGCGATATCTCTAAACTTGCGCGCCCTTCTCGGGTTAGGGAAAAGAAGGTTGTGACAATGCTGACATGGATAATTTTTATTTACATTTTACTATTTTTCCCTTTTCTTTCTCTTTTCCTTTTTCTTTTCTTTTCTTCGGCAGCAGTCAGCCACGGTTGGCAGGATAGACTGAATTGGCGCAAATGCAAAAAAGTTTAAGACTGATTGACACAAAAAGAAAGATTTAGGATTGAAGTGACATAAATGAAAAAGGTTTATGACTGAATTTATAAAAGTGAAAAATATTTAGGACTTTTTTTGCGATCTTACCCAAACTCATGGGTCGAGCCAACACCCTTTTCTTATTGTTACCAAATTAATAAAGTGTACATGTTGATAAAATGAACAACAAGAGCTTCTCAAGCAATGTTGGGCAGTAAAGAAGCAAGCTTTTTGAAATGCTTTTCTACAATAATCGTTCACATATTTCAAATGGTTCATCAAATTAGAAAAGGAAAAAAAATTCAGTTTTATGCTGTAGGGAAATGCACTAAATCCAATGTCTTTGACTAAAAACCCGATGTCACTTATAGAATTGTCGTGACCCACCTCGTTAGAGGATGGGGTTTCGAGGTGATTACCAAATTCTACGGATTTGATGTGATTCGTGGATTGGTTTGGGCTCTCCCAAGTCCTAACCTCGCAAGACGGTGGGATTTAAGAATCGAGTTCGACCTTAGATGTGGTCGAAAGACATATGCTTAGGTGTACACGGATCATTTTGAGAAATACTGGGAGCCAAAATCACAAAATATGGTTTTGACAACTTAATTTTGACCTTTTTCATTTTCATTAAAATTTTCAAAATTTTACAAAATTTTTCAAGACAACTTTCCCATAAGGGGCAAAATCATCCTTTTAGGGAAAAAGAGAGAGGGAAAATTAATCAAAAATAGGATTGATTAGCTCAAATGACCTATTTCCTAATTTTTGCTACTTTTCTAAAATTTTTGAATTTTTTAAATTTTTTAGAATTTTTAGAATTTTTTTATTATCAATTTTCCAATTTTTTTAGATTATTGAAATTATTTTATGATTATTTTTATTTTTTCTATTTTAAATTTTTTTGGATAGGATTGGGTTGGCTCAGTCTACACCTCGTGGGTGCCAGCCTGAATTATATGAGTCCAAATCGGCCTAAGCTTAATGATGCTGTTATACACTTTGATTGTTTTTTTTTTGAAATTTTTTGTATCTTTCTAGATTTTTTTTTTAAATTTTATTCCATTTTCTAATTCTACAGCTCAGTTTGAGCCACGTGGCTAGTCCACGACTCTCCAATTCGACAGTAAGATCTACGGCCACGATTGGACGACGCCGATCGGACGACGTGGCTAATCCATGGCCGTCCAATCTAGCTATTTCTAGAAAAGAAATTTCATGTTTTTGCAAAAATTTGAATGAACGGTTCAAATCATGGCACATAACCAAACTTGGGGCACACGATCACAAAATAATTTTAATTATTTTTGAAAATGATTTTTTTATTTTGAAAATTTCACGATCGTGCCACATGGCCAAATTGTGGCTATATAATCAGGTTTTTATTTTTTTTAATTTATTTATTCTTGATTTAATATCCCGTTGACTGGACACCATGTGTGCACTACGTGGCGCCATGTCAGAGTTGACCAATCAACTTTCATTGACTAATCAATTGGCTCGCCAAGGAAGAAAAATAGTGACTCATTGGAATCACTATTCTGACGAAAATTTAGCAACCCTATTGGAAAATCGCCAAAATGAGCCAAAACCTACATATATATATCGACCTCATCTAAACCACCTAATCTATCATCCTAGGCCAAAATTTTTTGAAGACAACACTGTTAGGCCTCCTAAATAGCGATCCACAGTGAGCAAATTTCTAGATTCTGGCGAGCGCAAGCTCTTCACATTTCAGACATTTAAACTCGATTTTAAACTTCCAATAAGTGCCTATGAAGTCTAAGAAGGCTTACCGGCATATGCACGATCTTTTACTATCGCTCAATCACTCTCGTGAGTCTATGTCTAGATTCAGAGCTTATGAAGCTCATCCATGGCAAATTAAACCAAATTGATGCAAATAAACATGGAGACGAGGCTTAGAGATCGTTTTGCATGCAAGTCGATCGATAAAGACTCATGAATAGATCCTAATTTGCATTGTCAAGAACCAAGATGGACTTAGTCGAAAAAGCAAAGCATGATCGGGTGATGAGAAACCAACCTATGCAGCAGCAATGGTGGAGCTTAACAACGATTGACAGTGGTCTTAATATCTTCTTGAACTTGAAAGAGGCAATATTGGAGCTCAAAAACACTTGGAACCCTCTGTTACGATAATTCAAAATGGCTTTAGCATAATAATACAAGATATAAAATAAAAAGAAATTGAACTGCAAATACAAAATAAAAAAAATTCGGTACAAAGGAGCATCGAGGCCTGTGTTCAACATAGTTTCCTTAAAGCAGATTCGTCCCTTCAAGATACAACAGACATCAGCAAAGAAGTGAGGACAACACTTCAAAGCTCTTAGCGAACCAGAACAAACTAGAACCGAACACTATCGGGAAGAACTAAAAGAAGAAAGGAGGAATTTTGGGGAAAATAGTGCTGAACGCAAAGAGAGAGAGAGAGAGAGAGAGAGAGAGAGAGAGAGAGAGAGAGAGAGAGAGAGAGAGAGAGAGAGAGAGAGAGAGAGAGAGAGATTTCTGAGTTGATGCAAAATTTCGAAGGGAAGCCATCTATTTATAGAGCAAGGGGCATTTTGGAAATGGGGAATCTGTTACTCGCTGTTACAAAATTAATTTGTAACGGTAGGATTTAATCGTCCATAACAGCCATCCGTTACTTGTAACAGCCTTCTGTTACTCGTAATAGCAAGATTTAATCGTCCGTAACAGTAGGATTTAGCCGGCTGCTACTCAATTGATTGTCATCAACAAGCCGTTTCGTAACGAACAAATAATTTATTTCTTAACGGTATGAATGGTAGAATATTTGAGTTGGCCAAAAAATTAAAGAAGGTAGAAAAATTGGGCCTATCGCGAGGCCCTCTTTTCGGTCATGCATTCGTGTACGCAATTTGTGCGCTCGCGCCCAAATTTCAGCTCGTTTGGCCTGGGATTTGCACCCCCTGCACCTGCGTGCGAGGCATAGAGCTTGTGAAATGAAGTTACCCTTCAAAAGAGTGTAACTCCATATAAAGCAGTCAAAGGCTTTCTTTCTTTTCCATATGAGACTAGTGTTTTTTCACTTCCTACTTTCAACTTAAAAGTGTTCCTTGAGAATCAATTTTCCATTCACCCATTAATGATTCCTATATTTCCAATAATCCCTCACATGAATGAAAATTGTTTTAATCTTGACTCTGTGATAGTGTTCAACAATTAAAACCTGCATAGGATAGGTAGATATTACCCTTTAAACCTTCCCTTGCGATATATATTTACTTTACTAGCTATCCAATAGACGTGATATCTTTGAACTGTCCTGCTTTCTTATGTAAAGAACCATACACTTCACACAGGAATCATCTAAATGTTTGTTCAGTTCTCATGATTATGTTCATTTTGCACATGAACATCCACCTGAATCGGCGAGAGTTTCTAAAGAATTTAGCCCTCAATAATTTTCCTTTGAAGCGGCTCCACTTCTCTCTCACATAGGTGGTTACTTAATTTTGAGTAACTTATTTACTCCACTTAAGAATCATTAAAGCAAAATTGATATCCTTTTCCTTACAATATCACTGATAATTTATAAGAATGGTTTTTAGGGATAAGATCCCCACAGTGACATCACTAAGTTTATATAATTAGATTGTCTCTTTAAACCTAGATCTTGGGATCTCCAGTTAACTAGGTTAGGTTTCCTTTATATTAACTTATTCTTTCATGGGCTTCAGTCCCATTCCTCTTGTCAATTTTTCAACTAACTCTCTGTTTAACCCTTTGGTTAGCGGATCCGCAATATTATCCTTTGACTTTATATAGTCAATAAAGATAATTCTAGTTGAGAGTAGTTGTTTAATAGTATTATGTCTACGACGTATGTGTCTAGACTTACCATTATACATATTACTTTGTGCTCTTTCAATCACAGATTGACTGTCACAATGCATACAGATTGGCGGCGTAGGTTTTTACTAATTTGGAATATCCTCTAAGCAATGGCGTAGCCATTCAGTCTCTTCACCATATTTATCAAAGGCTATGAATTCATATTCTATGGTGGACCTAGCTATAATAGTTTATTTACAGGATTTCCAAGATACGGCTGCAACTGCTAGTGTAAAGACATATCCACTAGTAGACTTTAAGTCTTTTGTATCAGATATCCAATTTACATCACTATATCCTTCTAGGACAACTAGATATCTGGTATAATGCAGGTCATGATTCCGTGTATACCGCAAGTACCTAAGTACTCTCACTATTGCTTTCCAATGATCAGCATTCGGATTGCACTTATATCTGCTCAATTTATTTACCGTATAAGTAATATCTAGTCTAGTACAACTCATTAAGTACATTAGACTTCTAATAACTCTAGGGTACTCTACTTGAAAAATACTCTCTCCTCTGTTCTTGAACAAATGAAGACTATTGTCAAATGGTTCTAGCAATACCAGAATCATTCATGTTGAATTTTTCAAGAATCTTGTCCACATAGTGTGACTGGCTTAAAATGAGACCTTCTAACGTTCTTGTGATTTTAATTCCTAAAATCACATCAGCAAGTTTCATATCTTTCATGTCAAATCTTGAATTCAACATATTTTTGGTAGATTTAATCATTTTGTCATCACTACCAACAATGAGTATATCATCTATGTAAAGACACAGAATGACATAACCTTTTTCTGTTTCTTTTATGTAGATACATTTATCGCATTCATTGATCTTGATCCATTGGCAAATCATTGCATTATCAAACTTTTCATGCCACTATTTTGGCGCTTGTTTTAGGCCATACAATGATTTCACTAATTTACAAACTTTCTTTTCTTATCCTGAGACCACAAAACTCTTAAGTTGTTCCATATAGATTTCTTCATCCAAATCACCATTTAGAAACACTGTTTTTACATCCATTTGATGTATTTCTAGATTTTGCAATGCTGCAATTGCAAGTATCATCCTAATGAAATTGATTCTCTTCATAGGAGAATAAGTATCAAAGTAGTCTAAGCCTTGTCGTTGTCTATATCCTTTGATTACAACTTTAGCTTTATACTTATCAATGGAGCCATTTGCTTTTATTTTCCCTTTAAAAATCTATTTTGACTCCAAAGGTTTACAACCAGGAGGAGGGTCCACTGGCTCCCAAGTGTGATTCTGCAAAATAGAATCAACTTCACTTTTTATTGCTTCTTTCCAAAGAAGTTCCTCAAATGAATTTATAGCTTTTGTATAATTCAATGGTTCCTTTTCTAACAAATAAGTTAGAAAGTCACTTCCAAATGATTTTTTCACTCTTGCTCTTTTGCTATGTCTTGGTTCTAGCTCATGATCTAAATCATGACTTTCATCATTCATAGTTTCAATCGTTCGTTTAGACGAACTCGATCCATCAATGGCTTTATATGGAAAAACATCTTCGAAGAATGATACATTCCTAGATTCCATGATCGTATTCTTGTGTATATCTGGAATTTTTCATTCGTATACAAAAAAATAATATGCATTGCTATTATATGCATAGCCTATAAAGATACAGTTCACCGTTTTAGGACCTATCTTCATTTTCTTTGGTGTTGGAACAGCCACTTTTGCAAGACACCCCACACTCGTAAGTATTTGTAGGATGATTTCTTACCTTTCCATAATTCATAAGGGGTTTTAACCTCTTTCTTTCGAGGTACCTTATTTAAAAGGTAATTACTTGACAAAATAGCTTCACCCGACATATTTTTGAGGTAGACCTGAACTTAGTAACATCACGTTTATCATTTCTTTCAATGTACAATTTTTACGTTCAGCTACATCATTTGATTGAGGGGAGTAAGGTGCAGTTACTTCATGTATAATGCCATATTGTGCACAGAATTCACCAATTGGTTCTTCATACTCACCACGTTTATCGCTTCTCAATCTTTTTATTTTCTTATTGAGTTGATTTTCAACTTCATTCTTATAGAGAACAAATTTTTTCTAAGGCTTCACTTTTGCTTTTAAGCAAATACACATAACAATATTTAGTGTTATCATCGATAAAGGTAATAAAATATTTATTACCGCCTCTTGTTTGTATGAATTTCAAATCATAAACATCACTATGAATTAATTCAAGGGGTTCCGTGTTTCTTTCAACTATTTGAAACGATGATCTTGTTAATTTTGCCTCAACAAAAATTTCGCATTTATGTTTTGAATCAATTTGAAATAAGGGAATATGTTCCAAGTTAATTAATCTACGCAAAGTATCATAATTAACATGTCCTAGTCTCCCATGCCATAAATTAAAAAACTCAAGCAAGTAAACAGAAAACTTATTATCTTTATTGATAATTGTGATGAGATTGAGCTTAAAAAGCCTATAAGCTACATATCCCCTCCCAACATACTTTCCAAATTTGGACAAAATCACTTTGTCTAACTCGAACACCATACAAAATCCATGTTTGTTTAATAGAGACCCGAAGACCAGGTTCTTTCGAATTTCTAGCACATAGATGACATTGTTTAGAGTCAGTTCCTTTCCAGATGTCATCTTCAGCAGCACCTTTCCTTGGCCTTCAACAGTAGAAGAGGCAAAGTTCCCCATGAAAACTTTCTCCCCATTCATTGGTTTGAAAGTCGAAAACAAATCCTTATTCAAGCATACATGCTTAGTGGCACCAGTGTCAATCCACCATTCCTTCGGATTCGATCCAATCAAGTTCACCTCAGAAACAATTGCAGAGAGGTTTATGTCAGACATGTTTTGAGTGATGTTATTCATTGTATTTGTCTCAAAATTCATCTTCTTCAGAAGTCTGCAATCCATCGATCTATGACCCATCTTGCCACAGTTGAAGCATTTTTCCTTGAAACTTGATCTTTGAAACTCCTTCTTTAGGTCCTAACCTTGGCTTAACAATCTTCTTGTTCTTGTGGCCTTACCTATGCTCCACAACATTACCTTAGCCATAGAAGGATTGAACCTTTTCCATTTAGAACCTTTGTTATCTTCTTCGATTCGATGTCTAACAATCAGTTCTTCCAGGTTCATTTCTTTTCGCTTGTGCTTGAGGTAATTCTTAAAATCCTTCCAGCCAGGAGGTAGCTTCTTAATGATAGCAACTGCTTGGAAGGTTTAACTCAAGATCATTCCTTCAGCCTAAATCTCATGCAAGATCACTTGAATTTCTTGCACCTGGCTAATCACAGTCTTAGAATCCACCATCTTCTAATTAAGGAATCGATCAACAATAAATTTTTTTGCTCCGGCATCCTCTATTTTATATTTTCGGTCCAAGGATTACCATATCTCCTTTTTTGTTTTTATCGTACAATAAACATTGTACAACGAGTCATGTAAACCATTCATGACATAATTTCTGCACAGGAAATCGAAGTATTTCCAAGCTTCAACAGCGTTGAAGACTTGCTTATCCGTTTCTCCATCAGATAGCTTAGGAGCTTCCTCAGTTAAGAATCTCACAAGATTCAATGTTGTTAATAGAACATCTTTTGCTGCCACCTTTTAAAATTCGATCAATCGAATTCCAAGTTTCTTGCCACGGTGGACCGAAATCGCAGCAGGGCAAAGGTAGAGGATTGGGCGACATCAGGGGCAGAGGTTTGGCCGATGTTGTCAGCAGGCACATTAAACACTTCTTTTTCAGTAGCCATTTCGAATCGAATTAACGTCAAAATATAATTGAATCTGCTTTAAGATTGTTACGATAATTCAAAATGGCTTTAGCATAATAATATAAGATATAAAATAAAAAGAAATTGAACTGCAAATACATAATAAAAAAATCGATACAAAGGAGCATCGAGGCTTGTGTTCGACGAAGTTTCCTTAAAGCATATTCGTCCCTTCCAGTATGCACTTGAGGTACCATGAACATCTGCCTCCCAGGATACAACGGGCATCAGTAAAAAAGCGAGAACAATACTTCAAAGCTCTCAACGAACTAGAACAAACCAAAGCCGAATACTATTCGGAAGAACTCAAAGAAGAGAGGAGGAATTTCGGGGAAAATAGTGCTAAATGCAAAGAGAGAGAGAGAGAGAGAGAGAGAGAGAGAGAGAGAGAGAGAGAGAGAGAGAGAGAGAGAGAGAGATTTCTGAGCCGATGCAAACTTTCGAAGGGAAACCATATATTTATAGAGCAAAGGGCATTTCAGAAATGAGGAATTCGTTACTTGCCGTTACAAAATTAATTTGTAACAGTATGATTTAATCGTCCGTTACTCATAATAGTAGGATTTAATCGCCCATAACAGCCATCCGTTACTCATAACACCAGCATTAATCATCCGTAACGGTAGGATTTAACCGACCATTACTTAATTGATTGTCATCAACAAGCCGTTTCGTAACGGAAAAATAATTTATTTCTTAATGGCATGAATGGTAGACTATTTGAGTTGGCCAAAAAATTAAAGCAGAAGCAAAATTGGGCTTGTCGCGAGGCCTACTTTTCGGTCCTGTATTCGTGTATGCAGTTCGTGTGTTTGCGCCCAAATTTTAGTTTGTCTGGCTTGGGATTTGCAGCCCCCTGCGCCTACGCTATGGCATAGAGCTTGTGATATGAAGTTATCCTTCAAAAGAGTGTAACTCCATATAAAGCAGTTAAAGGCTTTCTTTCTTTTCTATGTGGGACTAGTGTTTTTGCATTTCCCACTTTCAACTCTAAAGTGCTATTTGAAAATCAATTTTCCATTCATCCATTAATGATTCCCATATTTCCAATACCCTCCCCAGGAACGGCGATGTCTTTGCACTCCTTTCTCTACGTGGCTGAGCAAAGGCCTCTCCTTGGCTCTCCCCTCCTCTGATTCTCTTGTTTTTCTCTCTAAAAAATGAAAAATCTCTCCTGGAGTCTATTGGCAAAATGTGAGTTGCCTCCCTATCAAATAATTGCCTTTTTTTCCCCGTTGGAGCTCAATTCCCTTTCTCCCAAATGTTACCTCCTTTGGCGCATGTAACAACTTGGATAGGCTGGTCACACATATCCTCTATACGCTGGTGCTAGTGGGATCACATGGGGTGGCAGTGGGTAGAAGAATCCCTCCCGATCGTGTCTTGGGCAACGCCAATTGGTCTTCCAATCCTAGCCTTTTCCCTCTACCAGTATCTTGGGGGTTAGCAAAAAATTCATAATTCACCCAAATTGAATCGAATCGTACCCAACTGGTTGATTTTGAATGAAACTGGTTGGTATCGATCTGATTCCCAATATCAATTTTCTGGAATCGGTATCGGTTTGATTCGTGGTTTCGAGTGGGAACCATCCAACCGACCCAATTAAACCAGTCCCTTTTTATAATATGAATATATATTCTTTTTATTGAAACCATCTCCCTCAAAAGCTCAGAGTCCAAATCCATCCATAAAAAAAAGGAGTCCAAACCCAACTTATTTTCATGTGTGATATATGTTCTATACTATGGGTACATTTGAAAACCAACGTTAATTAATTGCTCAACTATTATTGCATTTTCCACGATGCTTGACTCCATTGCTGACAATAATACTATCGCCTACAAAAATATTATCCTTAAATTTTTCATGTGATAAGAATACTGAACGCAAACGTGGGGAATGCACTGCTAAAGTCACAAGTTGAGCCATTCTCCTTCAATCACTAGGGATTGGTTCCATTTTCTTTTTTTCATTGATATTGGTGCTCGGTAGGACTGTAATTGAGATCTAACCAAGAGTTGGACCAGATTGGTGGTTCGGTTCTTAAGTGGATCTATGGAACGAGCGAGTGGTTCACGATTTGCATTTTGCGAAACCAGTCTCTAATGGGCAATTCTCAATTCTAAGGCAGGAATCACCCGCCTAAAATCAATCACCTCTATTGTATATGCACCAGAATGAACATCAGAATTGGTTTGATATTCTTGGGTCAACCTCGGTCAATTGGGTCGCATTTGACATGCCCGATTGATTTGATTTGATCATAATCCCAAAATTAGTTCGTAATTAATCAATTTTTTCAAAAAACAAATGTCATAATTGAATTCTACAACATGAATATTATCTAGGGGAGAAATTTTTTTGAGTCAAATTGGTTTGTTTTTATACAAAAATCCCAAATTCTTATTCGAACCGAAAGTGAAATTTGAGCAATAGAGGACTCTAATGACCAGATTAGGTTAAACCAACCCCACCAATAGATTTAGAAAGGTGAAAAATCTATGGGTAGAGGTTCAAATGCTCATGGGCAACTCCTGAAAATTTTCAATTTCACTTTTGATGATTTAGAGGACTAAATTGAAAAATAAAAATTCAATCAGGTCTTTTTAATCAAAATTGAGCAATTCTACATATAATTGAGCCTAAATGCAAATTGAGGTATTATAGGATCATGTCACAACTCAGAGAAGTGAAAATGGAAGATAAAATGACTCAAACTGTATTTTTTAAGCATAATTTGGAATTATGTTTGTGAAGGAATACATAATCCAGAATTGAATTTTTCAAATTTAAATAAGTTAAAATGAAAAAAAGTATTTTTTTAAAAATATTGTATAGTTTTTCATGTTTTTGCAGCCATGAAATCTGTTTTTTGTGAATTTTTGGTATTTTGCTAATATATGAAAAATATTAAAAAATATGAAAATTATTTTTGTTCAAAATTGATTCTTTGGGCTTGACCAAGGATTTCAAAATTGATTTTACAATTTTATAAATTTTTATGACTTTTTCAAATTAATTTTCTAACAAAAAATGATTAAAATTTAGGTATCAACAAGAACCAATGGTGAACCATTGTGAAACTTATAGATATGAACCAAGGATTCTTATTGTAAACTACCATTCTCATTAATCACTTACACCTCGATAACTTCTATTGTTAATGCGAGTTTGCACTAATAGGGCATGCACATGCCCGGTTGTTTGTAAGTGCCTTAGAGATTCAACCATGAATTTTATAGGAGTAGCCTCATTCCACACTATTATATGTGATTCCATCAAATGTACTCTACAAATACATACAACATCCATAAGGTGTTAGGAATGCGAATCATTGAAAAAAAATTGAAAAGAAGACACAAATATATATATATATATATATATATATATATATGTGGATAACTCTTCCGAAATTAGAATGAGAAAAACCACAATGTTGCACTAGGTGTTCTCTTCGCTATAAGAATTGATATCAAATTTATAGGTGTTAGGGTTTATAACTACAAAAGATGCAACCCATTTTATAGAAGAAGTGTATGACACCCATAGTTATGATGGAAACTACATCTATGTCATCAATAATAGTGAAAAGCTCTATTCTCTGCTTCAACATGAAAATTACATGTATGCATTACCAGTAAAAGCTATGGACTTTAAATTAATTACCTCCATTAGACTCCACAACTCCATCAATTTTTCACTTAAAGACTGATATTTAAAATGATGATAGTCTCCATGGTTGCATTTGCTCATCCGAATTTCTAGTCACGATATGACTAGATAGTATATGATAAGAAATCCCAAGATTTTGTCATGTCCTATCTACTATTTGGTAAACTATGGATTTAAAGTAGGATAACCAGAGGTAAGACATAGCTGATATCAACTATGTTTTTTGTAATATCAGGATGCTTTAGAAATTATTCAATGATGAGTTTCGATGAGTGAGTTATTATTGAGTGGATGTTTGTGCCATTTGAATTTGGGCAAAATGTCAATGAAGTAGACCCCGTAGAATCGGGGGTATTGATTTGGAGTTGAATCCTTTGAGAATAAATTGCTGGCTTTACTTATTGTCTTGTTGAGTGAATAAACAAGTGTCGAACAATCTAGTTAGTCAAGATCTTTTCACAAGTTGAAGATGTACTTATGCAGGCCATCTAAGAGAGCTACTTTGAAAGTTGATAATCAACATCGATGGACATGATCTTATATTACACCAAACAATCGATTAAAGAACAAGACAATGGAGACACACGACTTTGTAGCTGGAGACCTCAGCTTGGCATTGTTAGAGAGGCGGCCACACTTGATGGTCGCAACTACCAAAGAGGCTCCCCCCCCCCCCCCGGGTGAAGTAGAGAGGTGGCCCAACACAAAGGAGAGGCTATGGTTGTGGGGAAAATATGGTTCTCCTCATGTGTTCTATCTTGAGAAATCCTACCCTAATCTATCTCACCCCTTCCCCTAGGATTATTTAATTCAACTATATCCTCCTTTGTCCTATCCTATACATTTACCAGACACTTGATATGATGTCATGGCTTATATCCTGATAATCAAATGTAACCTAACAGTTTTGACTCATCTTTATAACTTATGTTATGCTAGTGTAATAGCCTCCTCATCACTAACATAGAGGCCAATTGAGATAATGCACATTTCCATTTTCCCAAAGGTGACAACCTTGGTTAACATTTCCATTGGATTTTCTGCACCAAGAATATCCTTTGCTAACGGTATTCCATCTATTGGCCAACGAATATAATAATACTTCAACTCAATGTGATTTGTCCTTCAGTGAAATACCAAATTCTTAGCTATCACTAAAAAGAACAGCGCAATCATGCTTCTTGACTATTTAATTTAGAAAATTCTTAGCAAAAGAATATCTAGAGATGTCAAAATGAGTCTAGAACCTATATTCAATCCATATTTGATGGTGGGGGTAAAAAATGGATTAACTTAAGTGCTTAAGTGGATCATAAATAGGTTGTTTAGAAATTTAATGAGTTCTAAATAGGTTTTAAGTTAGTCATAAATGGGTCAGTTAAGGCAACAATCTTAAGAGTCATAGCTATATTTTATGAATATTTAAAAAATTATTTTTTAATATATTAATATTTTATCATAATATTAAATTTTTTTTTCTTTCTATTTTCTTTTTTCTCTTGCCTTGGCCGTGGCCCTGCCTTGGCCACCACTGGCTGGTGATGGCCATCGATGAGCCTAGGGCAAGCTTGGCTCCCCTATCTAGCGAGCCTCAAGATTGGCCTAGCTCTAGCGAACCTCGAGGTTCAATTGATCTAGGTGGCCTCAAGCTCGCCCTAGGTGGATGAGCCTAGGTGAGCTGGGGGCTCGTCAATTTGGCCTCGAGCTCGCTGGCTGAGATCAGATAAGCCTTGAGCTCGTCGGCCTCAATTGAGCTCAAGACTTGTCGAGATATAGACTTGAGCTTGCCAGCTGGGATCAGGCAGGCTTGGTCTCAGGCGAGCTCGTGCTCGCATGGATCAGCCGGGCATGAGGCTCACCAGGATGTGATTGATTAATAGGCTTCCTGACATCACTGAAACCCCAAATGGATGGAGGAGGGAGGTTGCAAACGGAGTTATAGATGAAGTTTGCAAATGAAGGAGGGAGGGGGAATGAGGAAGGAGGGAAAAAAAGAAAAATTAAATTAAATTAAAATCATTTTATAAAAAATTTTAAAAAATATATAATAAAGAAATTTCATAAAATTTGTATCGTATGATTTCGTTAAATATAAGTTTTTACCAAATTATAAGAAATAATTATTGTATGATTGAATATATAATTATTTAAGAAATATGGGTTGGGTATTGGTCGAGTATAGGTTGGGTCAGATATGGGTCAATAATTTGCATTGGATGAATATGGTTCAAAAAAAGTTAATGGGTCAATATGGATTGGACCATATTCGACTCGACCCGATCTATTCATTTGACACCTCTAAAAATACATGGAGTGCTAATTTTTTTTTTCTAAAAATCATTCCACATGGACTCTAGATGGAAATAAAAAAAATTATATGTGGCAATTTTTATTCGAAAATTCACTCTTAAAATTAAAAATAAGTTTAAAAAAGTGAAAATTGAATGGCAACGGCTAGGGCTTGCATAACCCTCACTATCGTCGCCCTACTGCCATTGGCATTGGTTAGCAATGGTTGAGGGTTGTCGACGACACCTAGCAACTAGCTGGCGAGGGCTAGCAACCCTTGCCCAGATCTCGATGAGACTTGTAGCCCTCATCTAAATCAAGCGAGGCTTGCCAGCCCTTACCAAGCCTAATCACAGGCTATAGTAGGGGTTGACCATTAGTGGCGATCTACGATACTTGGTGAGGCGACCCCTGCATTGCTGGTCAACCAGTCCCCCTATTGCCAGCCATTGATGGCGATGGTGCGGCGCTGGTAGCGAGGGCCGCCCTCACTACTGCCGGCTTTCCTTTAATGTATTTTTAAATTTTTTTTATTTAGTTATTTTTAGCTTAATTTATACTTTTTTATTTTTCAGTACAAATTAGGGAGTCAATTTGATGTTTTTGTAAATAAAAGTGATGGAGATTGCATTATAATTTTTTAGAAACAAATGCTGAAGTTTGAAATTTTTTAAATATTTTTAATATCTTTTTTAATTTTTAACTTATTTTTAATTTTTGAATATTATTTTGAAATTTTTAATTAAATTTTGGCCTTTTTATTAATTGCTAACTAGGATTCTTCATCAAGCCATTAAACACCCCATTAAGATTTTCAACGACTCTCACAAGAGTTGGTACTCAAGTAATCATTTTTTTAAAAAACATTTGGCACTTAAGTAATCCAAAAATTTATATATTGGCACCAAAATGAGCACCGTGCACAAATATTAGAACTCCATGTGTCTTTTTGCAGAAAATTCTTCAATCAAATCATTTCATTGTCAGCTTTAGATATAACAACATATTCTATTTTAGTGGTTTAGAAGGATACACAAATCTAAAGTCTTGACATCGATCAAACAGCAGTACCATCTAAGGTAAAAACATAGCCTCGAAGTGCTCTTCCTTTTATTTATGTCACCACCAAGATCTGCATCGACAAAGTCTTGCAAAGTTATACTATTTTTCAAACAATAAAATGACGTACCTAAAGCACTTCGCAAGTATCTAAATAGCCACTTGTAGTTTCCAGATGTTTTATTCCTGGATTAATCATGTATATGCTCACAACTCCATTGCGGGAGTTATGTCTGGTCTAATACACACCATAATATACATCACATTGCCAATAGTTGATGCATAATCTACTCATTTGTCTTAGGTAATTGTTTCTTCAAGAGCTTGAGGCAACTTCCTAAAGGAGTTCTAGGATTCATATTATGAACTTCGATTTTGTCCAGCACCTTCTTAATGTACTTTTCTAGAAATAACTTTAGCATTCCTTTGAATCTATCTCACATGATTCTCATCCCAAGAATCTGATTAGTTGCTCCCAAGTCCTTCATCTCAAACTCTTTTGATAATTGCTACTTCAGTATGTTGATCTCTCTCATGCTAGATCCTGTGATGGTCATATCTTCCACATACAACAATAAAATAACATCGCAATCATCAAATTTCTTGAAGTGATAGGAGTGAACTATTTCACATATAGTGCCCTATTACTACATATGAAAGTATCAAATTTCTTGTAACACTGTCTAGGAGCATGTTTCAAGTTGTACAAACTTTTCTTCAATTAGCACAAGAACCTGAAAATCTTGTGATGTTACCGTTTAGATTTCCCTTTAAGTCACCATGCATGAATGCAACCTTTTTATATCTAATTGCTTTAGATACAAGTTCTTAGCAGTAATAATACTCAACACTAGCTTGATAGTAGTAAACTTTATAACTAGAAAGAAAACTTGTCACGCCCCTATCCGCGGACACGAGCTATCCCTACCAAAACGCCTTAGGTTAAAAATAATAGTGTCCCAGGCACGCTAATGACCACACCAAAATTTCTTACGTATGCGGAAACATTTTAAAAGTCCCAGACAATTAACAAGCAGGGATAGAAAAGCAGGACATTCTCTTTCCATAAATTTTAACCAGGTATTTTTAATACAAAAACAAAGTAGAGATTCGCTAACCCTACAGAGCTAAACAATATAAATATAACCCCATTTTTTTGGGGTGGTTTCCTAAGACCAGCAAAAGGATAGGAGGGTCGAGAAGGGTTAGCTACTCATCTACTCCAAAAGAGGGGCTACTAGTCCTTCATCCCCATCTTCACTTCGAACTTGAAAAATGGTAACCACGATGGGGTGAGAAATAAATCTCAGTGGGTCATTAACCTAAGCTCAGATAAGAAGATTATTCACTTAGGCGTCACAATTAATAATCTGTCAAAATAGCCCATTGTTTTACGAAAATACTAGCCAATTAAAGTCTTCTCTTAAAATCCTTTTTCTGGTGGTCACAAGGTTCTTTGCACACGGCTGGTGTGCCTTTACACTATGACTGGTAGTGTCTTCTGATAGTCCGTAAGATTCGTACAACTGGCATGACACGTTACTATCAGGAAAAATGGCACACGACTGGTTTACACTATGACTAGCAGTGTCTTCTAATAGTCCATAAGACTTATACGACTGGCATGACATGTTACTATTAGGAAAAATAGCACATGATTAGTGTGACAGAGCAATACGACTAGCAGTGTATTTCGGTAGTCTGTAGGATTCGTACGACTGGCAAGACACGGAACTACCATGATAATACCGTACGACTGGCACAGACCGTATGACTAGCACGGATTTTAAGACCCTTATGTGACCAACTTCTTGAATTATAAAAATCAGCAAATTTTCAATTTTCCAAACGAACACGAATAATCAATTTATTATTCAATCGAACATAAATCACTCTAATTATTGGGCAGTCCCATGTCAATCTCGACCTTAAGCAATCGGCCAAGAGATACCATAACAATTCCATTTATTTAAACAAATAATCACCCAGGACTATTGAACTACTTATTAGTCGGTCAAACAATGTATCCATCGCTCGGCTTTAGTCCATTACCCGCTCGTGATCACAAATTCAGTTAATCTAATTTCTGACTAGCCACTAACCACCTCGGTATTTGATCTAACTTATTTAATCGTGGTCATTTAACCTAAATCTAGTCCCTAGCTAATTCAACCACAATTAGACTACCTAAGTTTCCAATTAAAATAATTAATTCACTATTTACTAATTTAATCTCGAATGAAAATTCACACCTTAGCCAAGGATTAGAGGCCCACAAACATCGGCTAGTCCGACTAACGGCGGCGATTTTCAAGCGAGCAGCAGCGGTTTCTAGCAAGTGGCGACGATGATGCAACGAGCACGACAGTTTCTTGGCTGGATGGCAGGGCGAGCTAGAGCTCACGGTGGTGCAGCTGGAGCAGGGGCCGACGGTGGTAGCAGCAAATTCCCGTGTGGCCGCGAGCTAAGCGGCCAAGAAGAAAGGAAGACAGCAATGGCTCAAAGCAGCCAAGAAGAAGAAGATCCGATAGCAGGAATTGAAGAAGAAAAATGCAGCAGCGAAAGATTCAAGCAGTGGAGCAGTAAGCAAGGACAGCAGCAAGCAGTTGCGGTAACAGAAGAAGAAGAAGAAGAAGCAGCGGCGGCAAAATCTAGCCGAGAAGTAGCAGCAGGTTGAAGCTAGCCACCGAAAAAAAAGAAGCCAAGAAAGAAGAAGAAAGAAGAAGCAGAAAACGTGCACCTTCTTGTGTGAACAGTGGAGAAGAAAATTCTGAAAAGGACAGAATTGGTGGCTTGAGGCGATGGGGTGCAGATATCTTGGAAAATGTTGCATGGTTGAGAAATTTGGTGGGGAAAGATTGGGATGGTTGACTAGCGGGGGAGGGATAAAAAATGGGGGTCCCATTTTTTTTTTTTTGCCCATAACGCACGAATTTGAGGGCATCACAAAACCCTTGCGTAGTTAATTCATTTTTTTTTACTAAAAACCTTTTACTACTAACCTTGCTTTGTACATTTTGTTGCTATCTAGTTCTTATTTGACATGTTACATCCAATTGTTTGCAATGCCTTTGTCTCATTTGATAACTAATTTAACACCCAAGTTCATTTGTTCTCGGGTTAATCCAACTCACCTTGCATTGTTAACTCCCATTTAACTTGCATTGCTTTTGATTTTTTTTTTTTGCTTCACCGGCGTCCGTCAAAAGCAAATAATGCAAGCTGAAAAATACCTTTATATAGTTTTGATGTTTTACTAGATATTGTTAAAGTGGGTTCGGGCTTATGTGTTTCTTGTTTTATTTTTTATTTTTAATCAGAGTTTGCTATAATAGTTTCAGGATTCCTAACAAGAACACTCTTAGAGGCTCTCTCCAATTCAGTCTCCCTGGTTTCCTTTATTTGTTTCCTCATACTAGATTCTTTCACAGTTTTGTCCTTGTATAACATGTTTTCAGTGAATGAAACATCAGTAGTTTTAATTATTTTCTACTTTGTTCATCCTAGATTCAATAGCCGAAACAATCAGAATCATATCCAATGAAAAAAATATATTATTTAGTTTTTGCATTAAACTTATCTCTATTTTTAGAATCTTTGTGGAAGAGATTAACCTTCATATGCAAGAGATTAACCTTCTTTCCACTCCTTTCTTCTTTTGGTGGCTTGAAATCAATTAGAACTAAGGGTCGACATTGCTCAAATATATTGTTGTGATAATTTCATCTGCCCTAAACGTCTTGGGTAATCCAGCAAGCCTCCTCACAATTCTTGTACGTTCATTCAAAAGTTATATTATTCCTCTCAAAAACTTCATTTTGTTGTGATTTGTTGCCAACTGGTTCTTATCATCCTAATTCTATTCTCTGCACAAAACTACTTTGACTCCTTCCTAGCTATCATAAGCACCACCATAACTGTATTTTAAACATTAATCTTGAGGTCAGTTTCTTTCTCCATTTCACCTTTCCTTTGTTGAAAGTACCAAACATCATGTTTATTTTTAAAAAGTAAACCCAAAATAAACTCATGTCTTTCTGGCGGAGTCACCAATGAATGTGACATCATAGGAGGCGGAGCTATCAAGGGAATGCGCAAGGGCTGGGCTCCAGGCATCTATATGCACCAACTCTATTTTTAGTTTCTTTGGTTCGCAACTAATCTTTGAAAAACTAACATGTTTCGACTTGCTCAGATTGCAATCCTCCCATCGACCAATATTTACGGACCGCGGATTTTTACCTTTAACGGTAACATCTTCATTGCCTTTTCACTCGTGTGTCCAACTTCTTGTGCGACAATTTGGAATAAACTTTCAGCTCAGTAATTGTTAGTTTTTTACTATTACTTCTAGTCATGTGCAATATTCTCAACTTCATTCCCTGTGCTACAACTATAGCACGTTTAACAATTTTTCAAGACCTATCCAAAGAATAGTTTCGTATCCTGTGCTGTCTAATTGACTTAAAGAGATAAGATTCCTCTTAGGTCCTAAAATAAATCAGACATCATGCAACTTCCATTGATAACCATTAGCAGTCTTTATGTGAACTCTTCCCCATAATATCCAAAGTTATATTGACGACAAGATAAATCTTTCTAAATTTTCAATAACAAAGTTGAGCATCAATTATTTGCATAAAGTAGAGTGGAATGACGCACCTGAGTTTAGAATCCAAGATTTAATCAGAATAACAATGCTTAAAATTATGGCATCATTATCAAACGTCTTCTCAAGAGTTGCATTCACACATTTCTCTTCATTTTGATTTTCATCTTGATACTGAATTTTCTTCTTTAAAGCTCAACAATCTCATCTTAGATGGCATTTCTTCTTGCAATTGCAGCAAATTTTTTCAGCATGAGCTCTCGATTGGTTTCTCCGTCTGATCTTCGATCTCCCATGATACTGGAGCTAGCACCAAAAATTCACCTGACTCTTTTCTGTGAATATTCTCGCTAAGAATCAAATCTTGGATTTCCTAGAGCTTCAACTTTTTCTAACCGGCGAACTGCTCACTACTGTCACAATTGAACTCCTTTATGGTAGAGAAGATAACACAATTAAAGTTTGTATCTCATCATCAAAATTATTTCCACCCAACTCAACTGATTTGTGATCACTTTGAATTTGTTGATGTGATCTATCATAGAAGCACCTTCGCCTATCTTCAGATTGAAAAGACAACACATCAATTATAATTTACTAGATGCAAAAGGCTTCTCATACATACCGGTAACACCCTTGTTAGGTTCGCTTTTGTCTTCTTGTTGGTGATCTTGAAGGCGACATTCCAGGCCATCGTGAGCCAAATCACACGTACAACTTCACAATCCCTAGTCTCCTTGTTTTATCTAATTTGGCTTCTCTCCTGACAAATGGTGATGTTGGTTCTTCTCGTTGGAAAAAGGATCAATCGCACACGTTAACGTATCGAGGGAAATACGTAACACTGTTTGTTGTAATTAGAAAAATAATAATATGAAGAAGGCGATAATAGAACAAGCCAATGTACAATATTTGCAAATATAGATTACAAACAAATAAACTTGCTAAAGTTTGTAAAATCGAAAAAAGATTAGACAAGAGGTGAGGTACAACTAACCGAATCTCCTTAAGGCAATTAGTTCCTATCAACGGTGCTAAGCAGCTTCACGAACTATGCCTCCCAAGATACAATACCTCGAACCTGTTTGTATCAGCACTATACGAACAGGACTTTGTCGAACACTTCTCGAAACCAGTACACCTGGAGGACGACTATGAAAGACTAGAGGAATGCACTTGGAGTTGTGAGTTTTTCATTCTCCTTCTGAACTTCTAAAATACGTCTATTTATAGACTGGAAAAACGTCGATTACACCGACATTGATCCACATCGTAACCGACGACGTTAATCCATATCGTAACCGAAAACATTAATTCACGCCGTAACCGACGACATTAATTCACGTCGGCTACGCTGACATTAATTGAGTCATTAACCTATCAATTACAACAATCCCCCACATAATAGCTCAATAAAACTAAGACTCGAGGAATTCCAAGTGTGCCTGTGGAAATACACTACATCAAGATAGGTAGCTTTCGCTTTGAACCTTCTTTAGTGAAAGCCTATCGGACATACTTAACCAGTCGGTGAACTTAGTCTTGAACCGCCAATTGTTGGTGTTAACCTAGACAATATACCTCACATGGAGTATCTCTGAATCAAGATTGGTTCTCGGTTGCGTTCATTCTTTCGGCCATGAATCTCTCAGGATTCATGCGTGCTTTAGAAAATCCAGTCTTTAAAGATTTTCATAGAGTCGGCCAGCTCTACGCATATAGTGGCATTCCTTATTAAAGGTATCCTACCATACCTTACTAGGATGTTAAAATCCAAGTTATAGGAATCATTAAACGCATAGTGCACCTTTAAAACGCTGTAGGAAGCACCGTTGCATCATAGGAATGAGAGACAGTGCTCACTCTAGAGTTTCCGAAATTTACGTTGTCCTGTTGAACCTATTCCATGGGATCTCCAATCACATAGGTTAGGTTTCCACCTCGAAAGCTCTTTATTGGGTTAAGGCTTTTAATCCCATTCCCCTCGATGCGCAGTTTACTTGCTCTCTTGACAAACTTTTTATTAGTGGATCCGCAATATTTTCCTTTGACTTCACAAAGTCCAAAGAAATTATTCCATGTGAGAGCAACTGCCTTACGGTATTATGTCTACGACGAATGTGCCTAGACTTACCATTATATATCACATTATGTGCCCTTGCAATAACTGCTTGATTGTCACAATGAATGCATATTGAAGGCATAGGTTTTAGCCATAACGGAATATCCTCTAAAAACTGTCGAAGCCACTCTGCTTCTTCAGCAGTTTTATCCAAAGCCATAAACTCTGATTCCATCGTAGAGCGTGCTATTAGAGTTTGCTTTGAGGATTTCCATAATACTGCGGCACCTCCTAGTGTGAACACATATTCGCTAGTCGATTTTGATTCATCAGAATCCAAAATCCAATTGGCGTGACTATAGCCTTCCAACACAGCTCGATATTGACCATATTGTAGAATATAGTTTTTGGTATTTTTCAAATACCCTAATACTCTCAACAAAGCATTCCAATACTCGTGACCGGGATTGTTTGTATATCTGCTCAGTTTTCCTACTGAGTATGCAATATCCGGTCTAGTGCAATTCATGATGTACATGAGACTGCCGACTACTTGAGAGTATTCCAACTGTCTAATACTGCTTCTAGTATTTTTCCTTAAAGTTAAGTGCGGCAAAAAAAGATTATTTGCATCTTTAATGTCGAATCCTTTGAACCTCTCAATTACCTTTTCAATGTAATGAGTTTGTGTTAAACTTAGGCGATCAGAATTCTTGAGAATTTTGATGCGAAGTATAATATCCGCAACACCTAAATCTTTCATCTCAAAGTTCTTCTTGAGAATATTCTTGATAATTTTGATAACCTCAATGTTATCTCCAAGAATAAGCAAGTCATCGACATACGGACAAATAAGTACACATCCAATGGATGTGAATTTGGTATACACACATTTGTCACATTTATTGATTCTATACCCATTTTGAATCATCACGTGGTCAAACTTTTCCATTGTTTAGGAGCTTGTTTAAGTCCATACAATGATTTAACAAGTCTACAAACTTTGTGTTCTTGTCCTTTGACCTTGAATCCTTCAGGCTGTTTCATATGAATCTCCTCATCGAGATCACCATTCAAGAATATAGTTTTCACATCCATTTGATGTACCTGCAAATTGTATAGCGAAGCTATAGCAATCAACATCCTAACCGATGTTATTCTTGTTACTGGTGAATAAGTATCAAAGTAGTCTAGACCCTCTTTTTGTCTAAACCCTTTGGCAACAAGCCGTGCTTTGTACTTATCAATGAAACCATCAGCTTTATACTTCTTCTTGAATATCCATTTACATCCAATTGGTTTATTTTCAGATGGAAGATTAACCAATTCCCAAGTATGGTTACTTAGGATAGAATCAATTTCATTGTCAATAGCTTCTTTCCATAAAGGAGTATCTAGAGATGATATTGCTTCTTTGAACATTTGAGGCTCACCTTCTAACATATATGTTTGAAAGTTAGGTTTAAAAGATTTTGCAATCCGCGATCTCTTACTCCTTCGAAACTCAACATCTTCATTCTCAACTTCATCATTCTCAGATTCTAAATGTTTGAATCTCTTTTGAGAAGGTTCACCCTGATTTCTTTTTTGAAGGATATATATCCTCATAGAATTCAGTATCCCTTGATTCTAGGATAGTATTAGCATGGATTTCCGTATTTTCAGATTTGTGAACCAAAAATCTGTATACGCTACTATTTTGAGCATAACCGATGAATATACAATCCACTGTTTTAGGTCCTAATCGAGTTTGTTAAGGAGGAGGAATCGCCACCTTAGCTAGGCACCCCCACACTTTCAAAAATTTGTAGGATGGTAGATTTCCGTTCCATAGTTCATATGAACTCTTACCAGTTTTCTTGTGGGGTATTTTATTAAGAATATAGTTCATAGTTAGAACTGCCTCCCCCCACAAGTTTTGAGGTAAACCAGAACTTAAGAGCATGGTGTTAGCCATCTCCTTTAGAGTTCTATTCTTCTGTTCAGCAATTCCATTTTGCTGCGGAGTATAAGGTGCAGTTGTTTGAAGAATTATTCCCAAACTTATACACAACTTTTTAAATTGGAAGAACTATATTCTCCTCCTCTGTCAGACCTAAGTACTTTGATTCGTTTATCAAGTTGGTTCTCAACCTCATTTTTATACTTGATAAACATGCTCATAGCCTCATCTTTGCTAGTTAACAGATAAACATAGCAAAATCGAGTACAGTCATCCACAAATGTGATAAAGTATTTCTTTCTACCTCTACTTTCTACAAACTTTAAAGTACATAGATCACTATGGATTAGTTGTAGAGGTTCACTCGTTCTTTCAATAAAATTGAAAGATTTCTTAACAAACTTTGCTTCAATACAAGTCTCACACTTGTAATGGGCATCCAATTCAAACTTTGGAATTAGCCCTAAGTTTGCTATCTTCTTCATTGTACCATTATTTACATGTTCTAATCTACCATGCCATAGATAAGGAGACACAATAATGTAAACTGAAGACTTCTCTTTATTAATTGTCTTTGGGTACAAGAATTTCGAGTTTACATCAATGACAGCCACATTAGCTTTAAACAGATCATTACTCAAGTACCCTTTCCCCACATACATTCCCCCTTTAGAAAGTACAAACTTGTCGGATTCAAATACAATTTTGAAACCCTTCTTGACAAGTATGGAGCCAGAAATGAGATTCTTCCAGATCTCTAGTACATGCAGCACATTTAGCTGTGCAATCTCCTTGCCAGAGGTGAACTTCAAGATCACTTTTCCTTTCTCGACAATTTTTGCTGATGTAGAATTAACCATATAAAGTATTTCATCTTCCTCAGCCTTCTCATATGATGAGAATAGGTGCTTGTCCATAGAAATGTGATTTTGTGGCACCTGTGTCTAACCACCAGTCAATTTTGTTTGACACCAAGGATACCTCGGACACCACCATAGCAGTTAGTCTCTCATTATCTTCCTACTCTGCCAGATTCAGCTGCTTGGCTGCACTACCGCCCTTACCTCTATTCGGACGTTTCTTGCAATCCTTAGCATGGTGGCTAGGCTTATTGCAAATAAAACATGTCCCTTGAAATTTCTGGGATTATACCTTCTACTTGCCTTGTCCTTGAAAAGACTTCTTCCTTTTTCCTAATTGCTTGGAATTAGAAGACTCAACAATGTTAGCCTTTGGTTCAATAGGAGGGTTTGCGTTCCTCCTATTGTCCTCCTCGATTCTAAGCGCAGAATGAGATCTTCAAGGCTCATCTCTTTCCGTTTGTGCTTTAAATAATTTTTGAAGTCTGACCAGCCTGGAGATAGCTTCTCAATAACAGCTGCCACTTGGAATGATTCACTGAGTGACATTCCCTCGGCAAAAATGTCATTCAAAATTATTTGCAATTCCTGAACCTGACTCATAATAGATTTAGAATCCATCATCTTGAAGTCTAGGAATTTAGCAACCACAAGTTTCTTTGTGCCCGCGTCCTCAGTCTTGTATTTTTTCTCCAAGGACTCCCATAACTGTTTGGCAGTTTCAATGTCACAATAAACATTATAAAGAGAATCTACCAAACAATTAAGAATATAATTTTGGCATAGAAAGTCTCCATGCTTCCAAGCCTGTAATGCTCCAAGCGTCGTGACATCTTGCTCATCTGGATTAATTATCGGGCACACCTCCGATAAGTATTTGACCAGATTTAGCGTGGTAAGATAGAACAACATTTTCTTCTGCCATTGCTTGAAGCCCACACTGGAGAATTTTTGTGGTTTCTCATTCGGTGTATGAGATGGTATCATCAAGGAAGGCAAAGCCTGTTGATGGATACTCACACCACTATAGGTAGCCTCAGCCTGAAGGCTTGCAGCATTTGCTGCCATCGAACCACCCCTCGATGGGTGAATGATTCCATTGGCCACAATCTCATCGACCAAAGGAACGTCTCCAGAATTATCGGGTACTTGATTGTTATCAGCCATCACGATTTTTTTTTTCTGATAAACCAAACAAACAGTTAGTAGGAACTAATCGCCTTAAGATTGCTGGAAAAAGGATCAATCGCACACGTCAACGTATCGAGGGAAATACGTAACACTGTTTGTTATAATTAGAAAAATAATAATATGAAGAATGCGATAATAGAACAACCCAATGTACAATCTTTACAAATATAGATTACAAACAAATAAACTTGCTAAAGTTTGTAAAATCGGAAAAGGATTAGACAAGAGGTGAGGTACGGCTAACCGAATCTCCTTAAGGCAATTAGTTCCTGCCAACGGTGCTAAACAGCTTCACGAACTATGCCTCCTAAGATACAACACCTCGAACCTGTTTGTATCAACACTATACGAACAGGACTCTGTCTGAGAAAAACGTCTATTTATAGACTAGAAAAACGTCGGTTACATTGATATTGATCCACATCGCAACCGATGATATTAATTCACGTCGTAACCGATGACGTTAATCCACATCGTAATCGACGACATTAATTCACGTCGGTTACGCTGACATTAATTGAGCCATTAACCTATCAATTACAACACTTCTGATGCTATAGATTTTTAATTTGCATATTCTAGAAACAAAAGTGTGATACCCTAGAACGCTTGACACGAGAATTTTATTTAAAACCATTATTATTATTAAGCATGCAGGAGCACAAAAAACACACATTGGAGAAACGTAATTCTAACAAGTGTCAATATTTTACATGTACAATTTTCCCATTATCTTCCCTCTTCCTTCGGATATACAAAGCATTAACTCTGAGAAGAAGGTCGGGTCTTGTCGATACTACCCATACTCCTGCACCCCAAAACTTGCCTGTACAAAGTTACATACTAAACTAAGTTTGTCCAAACAATTCCTCATCGATTTTGAAGTACCGGGTAACATATCCATTAGGGCTCCACCTTGAAATCCCTATATCGATCCATACAAAAAAGCTACACTTAGTACAAACTACCCTGATTCAGGTACTAACACATCGATAGGAACTCCAAACCATAGTGAAGGAGGGTAATGAGTCCTACAAATCTAAAAAAAAAAGGAGTGAGCCAAAGGTCGGTAAATGAAATCTTTATGTCTGAGGTAGAAGATTATCTTACCACTCAACTTGGTATCCATAAATAATATGAGTTCAAAACACAAGTCCAAATTAGTCATGTATGATAAATGCTTGTAAATGCACTATCTTTCCTATCTTGATAAACCATTAATAACATTGCATAAGATTATTCATGCAAGCAAGAGGATGGAATTCACAAATCCCCAACTCCATCATAACATGTATAGAGTTCACTAAGAACTTGACTCATACTTGTTTAATATGAAATTTAACACCAATCTCATACACCATAGGAGGAATCTAACATATTGTGGTTCTAAAAATAACAACAAATGACTTGTTATTACACATATGAATCGCTTTTATGAGATTTCCAATCACATAAGTTGGTTTACTGTTATTGTTGATATTAAAAATTAGCAAAAGTCCCATTCTCCGTGATGTCAACTATTTATTTTCTTCTCAAAGGTTATTCACTTTCGAGTTCACATTATCGATTGATACAACTCCATAATTGCGCAGCTGCCTTAAGATAGTTTCAATCGAACATGATCGAACATATATTCTCTTGCCATTGCACGCTCTATTTTTAGCAATGGCTATTGCTGCTTTGCAGTCATAATGCATAGACATAGATGGTTTCAACAGCATACTCTAAGGAGTTTCTACTACGAAATTCCTCAACCATTCAGTCCCACTACCACCTAACTCAAGGCAATAAACTCTGCGCCAAAATAGATCTCACAGAAGTTGATTATTTGGCTGATTTCCAAGATATCGCACCCCCACCATGTGTGAATACATAGCTAGTAATAGATTTACACACTTTACATACAAATGAACATTAGAAAAACGCTTTTACCAACGAATGTACCCATCGGTGGTCCAGCTGGTTTGCATTTTGGTCTTTTCATGAGAGGTAATGCGTTCAAACCTTGGAGCTGGTGATTTAAGCGAAGGGTTGTGGTAGGGAGATACTGCGCTAGCCCTCTGGAGGATTAGTCGAGGTGTGCGTTCCATACAGACACTGGCCCAAACAACTTCGATAAAAAAAAACAAATGTACACTAGAAAAAAAAAAGATAACTATTAGCAAATTAATATAGACTAAATCTGTATTAAATAAATGCTCACTAAAAGTTGAACACTGTACCAATGATATGAGTCTATATTCCACATCCAAATGTATTAGTGGAGTAATAAAAGGGAGTTATCCATCATTACAAGAATATTACATTATAGCTTTACAAATAAATAAATGGGTTAATATCATGAAAAAGCCCAAACTAGTACACCAATGATAAATTTATTCCAAACTAATTTTTTAATCGCCAAAAACTCCAAACTAGTACACATATGGCAAATTTACTCCAAACTAATTGTTTGACTACAAAAAATCTCAAACTGGTACACCTATGGAAAATTTATTCCAAACTAATTATTTGACTACAAAAAATCTCAAACTGATATACTTGTGACAAATTTACCCTCCGTTAGTTTCCATGGAATTGAGTTAATACTACAAAAAACTTTAAATTAGTACACCCATGACAAACGAAAAGTAAAAACCCTAAATGGATAAACTACCAACTGACATGTTTTATCTAATTCAGTAATTTAACAATAAAATTTAATGAAAACGAATGGTGGGTAAATTTGCCACATGTATACTTGTTTAGGTTAAACTTATCATAGCTTGTTTGGGATTTTTGAAGGTCCAAAAATTAGTTCGGGATAAATTTGCTATGGGTATACCAGTTCGAGATTTTTGGTGGTATTAATCTTAAATAAATATTAAAAAATCAAGAAAAGCATCAGCATACTATTAGGAATGTATTATCCATTATTATGAAAAGTCCAGTTTAGAGAATTACATTAAACTTTTGCACATGTATTACAGGTGATATATTTTTTTGGGTCGAAACAAGTGAATTAATTAGGTACATTATTATTGATAAGTTGTGCGACATGGTAGATGTCTTGTGTAATTCCAGTTGTTTTATAATTGATGAGGAACAAAGTTTTGCTTTTGGCATCATCCCCCATATTTTACAGCGGATACGAAAAATGTAAGTTGGCTTAATTAAATTACATGATGGCCCACATTCAGCAAAAAAATCTAAATAACCTAAATAAAATGCTAACATATATTTTTCATACAAAATGAAAATTTGCAAAGTAATATTAATTTCCCATTAACACTAACAGTTTATTGAAAGAAAAAAAAATAATTTGAGGCTATATAACATGATAGTGCGTCTTTTATAAATATTTGATTTTAGAGAATTTTTTTTAAAAAAAATGTAAGTTGGCTTGATTAAATTACATGATGGCCCACATTCAGCAAAAAAATCTAAATAACCTAAATAAAATGCTAACATATATTTTTCATACAAATGAAAATTTGCAAAGTAATATTAATTTCCCATTAACACTAACAGTTTATTGAAAGAAAAAAGAATAATTTGAGGCTATATAACATGATAGTGCGTCTTTTATAAATATTTGATTTTAGAGAATTTTTTAAAAAAAAATGTATAACATGATTAGAGAATGAGTATAAAGATCATCAATTAAAAAAAATTGGAAATCATCTATTATTAGATAAGAGTATTTTATATAATATATTCCATCAATAAATAAAAGAATCCACTGTTGCAAAAAAAATTATAGTACTATGTTAAAAGGTCACATTACATGATTGTCCATATTTTATGAATACACATAAATAAATGCTTGATGACCCTCACAATTTAATTGCATATTACAAATAAAGATACTTATAAGAGAGTTGAATAATGTCATACATATGTTGAAAAACAATATATTCACGTGATAGAGTATATTTGATGAACACATGATGTTAGAATATTATTAAATAATAGGGATATGTGTACTAAAAGTCATAAAACTTGTCACAAAAGAGCAAATGAGTCCTAAAACTTTTAAAAAGTGTAATTAAGCCCTAAACTTTATCAAATCCTTTCGTTAACACCTTCAATTTATCTAGCAAAAATGTTGACATGACATTTTAAAATTAATTACTCTATCCTACGTGACATTTTTTTTAATTGTTTCTTATTCTAAATATCATTTAAAACATGTTAAAAAACTAAAAAAAAAAAAGACACGAATTTATTAAAAATATAAGTAAGTAAAACAAATAAAGAGGAGGCAAGGTTAGGTAGGGCCTTGTCGGTGAGGCACGGCCGTTGTTGTCCATTGTCGGAGGGCCGATAAAGGTCGTTGGCCCATGCCAACATCGGACAGGGCCTTGCCAGCCCTCACTAGGGCGACGCTCACCCAAATCTGGTTTGAGGAAACCTAGAGCTAGGTGCACCAGCCCTAAGCGACGGCCAACGACCCTCGCTAAGCTTGCCCAAATATGGGCAATGTCAGCCCTTGCTTGAGCCTAGCTAGGATCTTCGACCCTTGCCTAGGGTCGGCGAGGCCTCGCTTAGAGCCAGCAACAGGTGGTGGCAGCCGCGCCTCATATGCGAGGCCTACCCTATCTTGCCCTTTTTTTTTTGCAAAAGGACACTAGAAGGGAAAAAAAATTGTACGTTGCTCACTATGGTGCCAAATTTCCTTTTTGAATCATTTAGCTGCCAAATTTATTTTTTGAGTCATTTAAGTGCCAGACTTTTTTTTTTGGAAAAAGTTTATTTAAGTGTCAAATCCAGTGAGCTATGCCAGAAATCTTATTTGGCCCTTTTTTACTAGTAACCTAATCCTACATAGCTCGTCGGAGGATTTTGGTCTTTTAGGCTTTTTTTGTTTTTAATTTGTATTTAAATAAGATTTGAAAGAGAAAATAAAAAATGTCATGTAGGATAGAGAAATTAATTTAAAAATGCCATGTCAGCATTTTTTGTTTGACAAGTTGATGATGTTAATGAAAAGGATCGATTGCACTAATTTGACAAATTTTAGGACTTGATTACACAGTTTGAAAGTTTTAGGACTCATTGTATATTCGCAATAAGTTTTAAGATTTTGGGTGCACATATCCCTAACAAATGCAAGTCAGTTTTGCAAATAATGAAAATTAGAAGGTCAACAACAATCAATTTTAGCAAATATAAAAACCACTATTACATAATGTTTATATAGGACAAGTATATTTTTAGCATATAACACAAATTCATTCATGAATATTACTACATGCACAATTAGAGATAACTCTAATGAGATTATGTTAATATATTGTTTCAATTAATACTAAACCATCAATAACAAAGTCCCTTCATCACAAAATAATAATAATAATAATAATAAGGTATCGCTGCACTAGAAGTCGTAAAACTTGTCATGAAAGTGCAAGTGAGTCCTAAAACTTTTACAAAGTGCAATCTAGTCCTCAAGCTCATCTAATTGATTCAATCAAATAGCTATGTTAATTCCATCTAATTAAACTAACGAAAAATATTTGTGTCTTTTTTTTCATACACGTGGCAATGATTCAGAAAAATTCAAAAATTGAAAAAAAAATGCAAGTCAATATAAAACTTACTGGTGATTTCTAAAAAAAAATTATAAAAGAGAAATCATCGCCAAGAAAGATGAGATAATATGTAAGATCTCCTGTTGTTAAATTTTCACCACAAATGTTGCTTCACCAATGGATATCAAATAAACAGATCTTGTGTGTGGACTCATTAAACGAAAAGTAAGGTAATTTTGATAAATTTTATAAAGCAATAAATACAAGTGTACTTTATAGTTACTTAAAGCATCGATAAATGAAAATTGGTTAATAACAAATAATTAGAACAATATAACAAATATATATGATGCCGAAACACGTACGAAATTGGCTAAGCAAGAACACACGAATTTGATAACAGAGGAACAACCGTTCTCTCAGTTTAATTACTGAAAAATATAAAAAAAAAAGTCCCCTTTGGAATCCCTAAACACCCCTTTTATATGGTATTAACCCTAATCAAAAAAAGGAAACTTAAAAGATAACAAAACACCACTAAACAGGAAACTTAATCCCAAAATTAAAAATACTGAAAATAAAAAAAAATTGAAAAACCATCTAAACGTTCCCGAATCGCCGAAATTCATCGTTAGTCACCGCCGAAAGGGTGAGTTGTGATCAGAACGCCGTTTCGCTTTAACCAACTGAATTTGGGCTCCAAAGCCTTCCGTTCGCCGACTACCGCTGAAAATTCCACTTATCGGTAAAACTGTCGAAACCGGGTGCATCATCCTCCCCTGCTAGAAAAAAAGATTCGCCCTCGAATCTGCTTCATCTTCACTGACAACAAGCTCCTCAAGTTCTTCTTTATCTCTATAATAGGTCAATAAATCTGCTACATTAAAAGTTCCGGATACATTGTACTTACCGGGCAGCTCGATCTTATATGCATTATCATTGATTCGCTCGAGAACCCTGAATGGACCATCAGCTCTATGGTGTAATTTGCCAAACCTGCCAGCGGGGAAGCGTTCCTTCCTGAGGTGAATCCACACGAGATCACCCTCCTTAAAGACCACTTTCTTTCGTCGCATATCCACCCTCTGCTTGTACTTCATATTCTGCCTAGTAATCTTGTCATGAACTTCTGAATACAGCTCCTTAATCTGTTTCGCATGTTCATCTGCATCAAAACTGAATTACTTGTTAATGGGCAATGGCGTGAGATCCAGAGGAGTAATTGGATTACGCCCATAGACTATCTCAAAAGAACTCTTGCCCGTTGTTCGATTATGTGACCTGTTGTAAGCAAACTCTGCCTAAGGTAACACCAAATCCCACTGTTGCGGACTATCACCAACCAGACTTCGCAGCAAATTCCCCAAGCTTCGATTGACAACTTCTGTTTGCCCATCGATTTGGGGATGATGAGAGGAACTAAATTACAACTTGGTTCCCATATGCCTCCAAAGAGTGCACCAAAAGTGACTCACAAACTTCACATCACGATCTGAGGTTATAGTTTTAGGAACCCCATGCAGCTTGACAACCTCCTGCAAAAATAAACAAGCAACCTGCGAAGCATCAAAGGTCTTGTGATAGGAATAAATGTGTGCCATCTTCGAAAATCTGTCGACAACCACCATTATGGAATCTTTATACCTCTGCGTCCTCGGCAACCCCAACACGAAGTCAAGGCTGACATCCTCCCATGGTGCAACTGGGACAGGTAAAGGCATGTACAAACCAGCATTAGTGCCCTTTGTTTTGGCCACGTGACATACCTGGCACTTCTCCACAAAACATGTCACATCACGCTCTATTCGAGGTCAGTAAAAGTGCTCACACGGCAAAGCCATCGCCTTTTCAACTCCAAAGTGCCCAGCTAGACCTCCTACATGACTCTCAGTAATAACGGATTCCCTCAAAGAACACCGAGGAATACATAACCTGTTTCTCTTGAAAAGGAAACCATCCACCAACGAAACCTGCTGAAAAGACCCTGTTTGACACTTTCTTCAAACATCCCCAAAGTAAGGATCATCAATATATAACTCCTTAAAAGAGTCAAAGCCCAAAACTTTTACCTGCATTGTAGACAGCAAGGAATGTTTTCTGCTCAATGCATCTACCACCTTGTTCATCACTCCTGCTTTATGCCTAATTGCAAAACTGAAAGTCTAAAGCAGTTCCACTCACTTCGCGTGCCTAGCGTTCAATTTATGTTGCCCATTAATATACTTTAAGGCCTCGTGATCAGAGTACAAAACAAACTCCCTCGAAATAAGATAATGCCTTTAATGCTCCAAGCTCCTCACTATGGCATAGAATTCTTTATCATACATTGAATACTTCTTCTTTGTTTCATTTAACTTCTCACTGAAAAACGCCACAGGCTTATTTTCTCACTGAAAAACGCCACAGGCTTATTTTTCTGACTTAGCATCCCCCCAATACCAACGCCTGAGGCATCACAATGCACCTCAAAAACCTCACTAAAGTCAGGAAGTACCAAGACCGAGGCTTCAGTTATCTTCTTCTTCAACAACAGGAATGCCGCTTCCGCCTCTTTAGTCCAGATAAATCTACCCCCATTCAGGCAGTCCGTAAGAGGTGCAATAATAGTGCTGAAATCTCGAACAAACCTCTTATAAAAAGATGCTAACCCATGAAAGCTACGCACCTCATGAATATTCTTCGGAGTCTCTCAACTCGTAATGGCCTCAATCTTCATTGGGTCTACCTGAATGCCTTCCTTCGATACTATATATCCCAAAAAGGTCACATAATCAGTTAAAAAGTGACACTTCTTGAGATTGGCCTATAACTTTTGCTCCCTTAAGGCCTCAAACACTTTTCGCAGATGTTGCAAGTGTATCTCAATCGAAGCACTATAAACCAGAATATCATCAAAATAAACGATAACAAATTTGCCAATAAAAGAACGAAAAACCTGGTTCATTGGTCTCATAAAAGTGCTGGGCGCGTTAGACAACCCAAACGGCATCACCATCCATTTATACAGGCCATCTCTAATCTTGAATGCCGTTTTCCACTTATCTCCAGGTCGCATTCTTATTTAATGATACCCGCTCCTCAAGTCTATCTTTGAAAAGATAGTGGCCCCATGTAACTGATCAATCAAGTCATCAAATCACGAAATAGGAAAACGATACTTGATTGTAATTATATTGACAAGTCTGCTATCTATGCACATCCTCCATGTTCCATCTTTCTTAGGGACTAATAACGCCGGCACTGCACAAGGACTCATACTCTCCTTGACCGCGCCTTTCTCTAACAACTCCTGCACTTGCCTCTGCAGCTTCTCATGCTCCCTAGGGCTCATCCTGTAAGCTGCTTTATTAGGAATAACAACTTCAGGGATGAAGTCGATATGATGCTGAATGTCTCTCATGGGTGGCAACCCGGGCGACTACTCCTCTGATACTACATCAGCAAACTCCTCAAGCAAAGGCCAGGCTTGTTAAGGGATCTCAGGACCTTCAGAATTCTGCTTCACCACGACAACAACAAAAAGCTCAGGCGCACGTACCGCCTCTTCCTGGAACTCCGATCTAGATAACAGATTATTCTTCACTTCCTTTCTCAAATCAATAGGGCCCAGGGTAATAGTTCTATCATCCTTCTTAAAAGTGTAGGTATTTCTAAAACCATCATGCTGCGTTTTTCTGTCGAATTGCACGGTCTCCCCAACAGGATATGACAGGTGTCCATGGGAATCACATCACACCACACCTCATCAGCATATTTCTTGCCAATCGAAAACTGCACAAGATACCTTTTACTCACTTTCATCTCGTTTCCCTTTTTGAGCCACGACAGTTTATATAGTTGAGGATGATCCTCCGTTTTCAGCCCCAACCTCTCTACCATAGTAGTGGAAACTACGTTCTCGCAACTACCTCCATCTATGATCACATTACATAGTTTTCCTCCACTAGTACACTTAGTATGAAAAATATTATGCCTGAGCCATGACTCATCTTCCGTAACAGCCATATTTAAAACTCGTTGAACAGCTAAAGACTCACCAGAATCTGCATAAATAATCTCGTCCGACTTTGGATCCGCGTCCTCTGGCTCCCTATCAGGTTCATCATAAACTGACTCCTCGTCATAGACCGGATTCTCTACCAACGTCACAATCTGACAGTTCGGGCAATCAGCAGCAAAGTGTCCCAACCTCTGACACTTGAAGCAACGCTTAGCTGTAGCTCCTCCCCTGCTAGTTCCCGCGCTACTCTGCTCCCCTTTCAATGCAGGTTTAGAACTCGCACCCCTAACTGCCGCTGGTGTCGAGTTGATTGCAGAACTCCCTCCCTTTCCTCGAAAGTCTTTACCAGACCATCGATTCTGAAATTTAGAGGCATTGCCCTTCCTCTTACATTGCGACTCCACCTTCAAGGCTAATCGGCACACATCCTCATACGTCCAATACTGCTGCAAGTGGATGACGTCAGAAATCTCCGTTCGTAACCCGGCCAAGTACCGAGCAATAGTTTGTTCTTCTTCCTTATCCACGTCACAACGCATTCGTAACCGACCAAACTCCTCGGTATACTCCTCCACCGTTGAATCTCGTTGCCTAACGTTTTGATATTCAATAAACGCTTCTTACCTGTAGTGATTAGGTAAGAAATTTCCCTGTAGCTACTTTTTCATCTTATCCCAGTGTCTCACCTTCGATTTTCCTTCTCTAGCACGCTGTTTCTTAACGTGCTCCCACCAAATCGAAGCGTGTTTCCGTAATTTTATGGCTACCAGTTTCACCTTCTATTCCTCAGTTAGATCTTTGATATCGAAGACCCTCTCTACAGTGTGCAACCAATCAATAAACTCATCAGGATGAGTCTTACCTTCAAATTCAGGAATCTCGATCTTCATCCCAAAATTTCGAGAAGGTGACCAATTGCCAGGTCGCATCCCTCAATTTCGCCCCCGGTTCCGAACCCCAAAATGGTTGACGTCTTCCTCCTTGTCTTTGGATGTTGCATCAGATTCCTCTTCTTCGGATTGAACACCCAACCCCACATGCGCGAGTTGTCGTTCTAAATCCTAGATTCGCCGTCTCTGTTCTTTAATTTCCACATCTCGCGGGTCTCTGTGACACGGCTATTCGTCTGCTTCAGGAACGACTCCACGCCCCCGACCACCACAACCTCGTCGTCCACCACGACCACCGCAGTTCTGTTCAGCCATCGATTCAAAGCAACCTGTGCTCTGATACCAATTGATGCCGAAACACATATGAAATTGGCTAAGCAAGAACACACGAATTTGATAATAGAGGAACAACCGTTCTCTTAGTTTAATTACTGAAAAATATTTAAAAAAAAGTCCCCTTTGGAATCCCTAAACATCCCTTTTATATGGTATTAACCCTAATAAAAAAAAAGGAAACTTAAAAGATAACAAAACACCACTAAACAGGAAACTTAATCCCAAAATTAAAAATACTGAAAATAATAAAAAATTGAAAAACCATCTAAACATTTCCAAATCGCCAAAATTCATCGTTAGTCACGGCCGAAGGCGATGAGTTGTGATCAGATCGTCGTTTCGCTTTAACCGACCGAATTTGAGCTCCAAGGCCTTCCGTTCGCCGACTTCTGCTGAAAATTCCGCTTATCGGTAAAACTGTCGAAACCGAGTGCATCAATATATAGAGAGAGTATCATATTTCCAATTTTATATGCCAAAAATGTAAATCTACTTTAGTTTACATGAAACTGACTATTGGAATTTAACATCGAAGAATTCGACTAACCGTTATCGATCTTCAATTATGGAATTGCCTAGGGATGTCGTTGAATCACCGATGTGTCATCCACGTATCTTCAAACACACGATGGTCCAAATATAATCACAGAAGAAAATATTCATGTTCTACAACATAAAGGCAATCGATTATCAAAATAACGATTAATGCTTTGTTTGTGTTTTGTGTGAGAGAGAATAAATGAACATACATTTCTGTCCTTGGAAATCTAATTTTAGTTGGCCCCTGGAATTTATCTATCTTATTTATAGATAAGAAGACAATTGTTCGAAAGGTACCTCCTCGCGATGCCCTTTCTCAGTTGCACCCTATTATGGACATTAACTTACACCAACATCTCAAAAGATTTTCAGTTTAATCCTTTTTTTTTTATCTCCACTCGGACTAATCCACCCACTCGGCTTCTTATACTTAAAGCGATCTCTTGCCACAATAAACACTTACAGATTAAAGACGTTTGCAATGTTAATTTCCAAATTTTCCAGTAGACAAGTTTTCACGCCCCGAACCCCACGGGCCCGGGACTTCCCGCTCATACCTTCAATCCTGCTCTCACTAGCCTAATTTACTATACGCGACGGCCCAGGAAATCACTTCGTCGTGACCAGACGACGCGTCAGTCAAACTTGAAACCTGCGGAAGCCATTTCTCCAATCCCATTCATGCAAACATACGATAGTGGGGTAGCAATTCAGGGAAGTAGACACCATGAACATTAGTATATACATATCATCATAAGCGTTAGCTACAGACCCCAAAAGAAAGTACATACTATGGTCCAAAAGTCCTAGGCTCGACCTATCACCCTCAGTCTAGACTCGGTGTCTGGCGAATCACTCTTCTAGCTCCTCCTCATCCTCCTCCTCGTGGTCGTAGTCTGCCCAGGGGTCATGCTCCTCCTCAGGGTCGGTATCCATGGCATCGCCCTCCTCGTGGCCATCTATCTCCATGCGACCTGGGGACGGCAGCTCCACCATCAGGTATGGATCAACCACCTCGCCTCCATAAGCTGCGGGTCGCATAAGTGTCGGGTCGTCCTCCTCAGGGATAATGGCAACACGCAAGGGACCCTCCATACCAAGCTCGCCCTCTCTCATCCATGCCTTGAACCTATGGGGTACAAAAAGAGGGTTACCCCAATCCACCCAAATGGTCGTCAATCGTCGGTGCCAGAGTGTAGCGTTCTCGTCCATAAAATGGGTAACCTCGGTCTCTATCTGTACAGGCAGTCCAAAATGTACTGGGGGTGCAACCATCACTGGGGTCTGAGATCTGAAAGTATGGCAACCACCGCCAGTGAGTCGAGGACTCAATAAGCTCACCACTAATCCTAGCGTAGGATAGAGTATACTAATAGGTTTGACCCTACCCGATAGTCTAGGGTTCCTAGTCATCTCACCCGGGGCACTCTCACCAAGGATAAACAATAGGTCAGGGTTCGGACCAACAATACTCATGCAATAGTGAAATATAAACATCGCACATAATAAGCGGGCAATTAGAAATCAGCATCAATAATCAGTACGCAACACTAAATGCACCATCAGCCCACTTCATAGGATCCCATTGGATCCCACCCACGTCTCATACGCATTAGGCTCGTGTCCCAACCCGCGTGTAGTACGCCTCAGGTTGACACGCTTATCTCTCCACTTCCCCGCGTAAACACGCATTAGGGCTAACCTCCTAGCTTATCTCTCCATTTCCCTGCGTAAGCACGCATCAGGGCCAACCACCCAGCTTATCTCTCAATTTCCCCGCGTAAACACGTATCAGGGCCAACCACCCCTTATCACTTCTCTCAGTGACCATGCAATGCTTGCAAACAATCTCCCCCAGACACGCCTCGAATATAGTAGATCACAACGCAGGCGTTCACAAGAAATCAACAGCACAGCAACATAGCATGAAAGTCAATCATCTGTGCACATCACGTCTATCGGTATAGACCATACGCAAGCATAAGTCGATTATGTATCCTACGCGTAAATTCATATTGTCTAGGTCCAAGCACGGTACCCTGCATAATTCAAGTTGGATCCCAGGTTTAACGAAGGTCCACTAATCCCCACATGTGTTGCTTAAGGTTCTTAATGGTAACGTTATTATCCTCAGAAATCATTCAATTTAAGTGTCCAGCCCGATCATGTACAATAATCTGCTCCAAGTCTAATTCTCACTTGCAACCTCCGGCCCATTCTTGGCCCATAATTACTTTTTTGAAATATAATTGAATCACCTTACATGGATCCTAAGCCCACACTAAGGCCCAAGGTCTTTACGATCCGAATCAAGCTTAATTATTCGATTTAAGCCCATTGAAATGTCAGGCCCAACCCTCATTCCTCAAGCCCGTATTTGATTATTAGTGATTTAATTTAGGAATGCCCAATTTGAAGTGTGAATCTCGCCCAAGGCCTAAGGCCCAAATTTTTCCTAAGCCCATTAAGTCCAAATCCGCCCATTTAGGCCCAATTTGTCTCCCTAAGCCCATATATGATCTTAGGCCCTAAACCTTTGCATCCAAGCCCACAACTATGGTCCAATTAAACTTTAATTTTTGCCCAACACAAGTCCACAAATTTAGTCCTAAGCCCACTAACCCAAACTTGGTTATTTTAGCCTAAAATGGACCCCTAAGCCACTTACTTAACACGGCCCATCATCTTACAGGCCCCAAACATCATTCTCAACCCATTAAGGACATTTCCAAGCCCAAACCGAATTGCCTAAGTCCATGACAAGCCCACCTCACTAATCACCCAACTTAGTCTAATTAGTTTTACCCTTAATCTTCCATTTATCATCTAATCCATATAAACCACCATGCAAATCAGCAAACCAACCATGCATACACCATTCCTAAACCAAGATTAGAGGCTTAGCTTACCTGCAAGAGGCTGGAATGAAGGTGATCACACAAAAACACCGGGCGGCCGGTTAGGGGTCCACGATCAACGGAGAGGAGGCGACGGCTTAAGGCTAGTTCGGCGGCTTAGGAGGGTTCCTCGGACCTAAATACAATAGTTCTAGGTGTTAGGGAGATCAAGGTGTCGGGTGGAATGAGCCTCGATGGCCAAAGCTCGCCGGAACCAAAACGATGAACAAACGACAAAGAGAGATAGGGGCTAGTCGGGGTTCTAAACGGGCCTCCAAGCTGTGGAAAACAAATGAAAGTGAGCTAGGAAGACTTACCAAGGGAAGGCAAGACGATGGCGGTGGTGTGGAGGGCCGAACGACGGTGAACGGGCGGTGGCTTCGGGCGGTGCTCACGGTGGACCAAGGAAGAGAAGAAGAAGAAGAAGAAGAAGAAGAAGAAGAAAGGGAGGAGGAAGGGGGTCGGCCGAATGAGGGGTAAGGGAGAGAGAGAGAGAGATTATAATGTGTATAATAGAATTAAAAATGAATTAGTAGGGTTAGGTAATAGTAGGTGTACTTTGAGTTGACTTGATGTGACTTGATTGATTTGAATTGGAATTCATGCGATTTGATTGATTGATTTGATTGATGGGACATTGATTGATATGACATTCGATTTGACTTCATCTCTATCTGCGTGCCAAATACACCGATCGGGTCCCGAGCGCGAACGAATTTCAGACTGGAATTGGTTTCGTTCTGTCGTGTTCGTTCTCAAATAATTCTATTTAATCTAATTCGGACTGAGCATTTATCGGGGGTATTTCGGTAATTTTCCGTTCACATCTTGCTTCGCGACGTACACCAGCTGTCTGCCCTTCTGGCGACGTTTCTACAACTGAATCCATTTCTCCGTTGTGACTATCTTAACAATTCGATTGTCCAGTCGGAACTCATCTCGTGGCCAAATTCATTAAATTACGGCTCTGTCGAATTCTCAGACCAACGGACGGCTGTTTGGGAAAATTTCCCAGGTAGCCTTTCCCCTTCGGTTAGTCGTCTCAGGGTAGCTAATCCTGAGTGAGCGTCGATCAGAATGTACTAATGAAGTATATCCATTCATTTAGAAATTCCGAAAATTGGGTCGAATTTTCAGACTGTCACATAAATCGTGCTATAAAGCTCGTAACAAATGCAAGAAGAGAGTCAATTGCAACACAGCAAGAAATGGCGAATTGTCCCAAATGTGGAACAAACGTGAAGTATTCGAGAAAGTGGGCGAGGATGACAACACTATACGGATAGAATTTTTGCTCTAGAAGTGCTCTTCATAACTCAACTTCTGAAACACAAATTTATTTAGTTACACAATTTCATTTTTCTACTTCTAGAGCATTTTTTTCTCCATAATTAATTTTGAAGAAGTAACAAAAATTTTACTTCTTTCTAGAAGTAGAAAAATAAACTTATACTCAAAAGTAGAAGTTAAAAAAATAAAATTTTGGCCAGAAATTGATTTCTAGAGTAGAAATGTTGCTATGCACACTCTAAGATGACTTGTAAAAAATCGAAGAAGTTACCAAAAAAGTCCTAACCCATCGCAATTATACAAATTCAGTCATAAACTAATTTTTTGCTAATTTAGTTATAAACTTTTTGTAATTTTGTCAATTCAGTCTATTTGACGAATTTTGGCCGACCGACGCTAACTTGGATGCCTACTGATCGGTGACCTAATATTTTAATATTATTTTGATTAATTTTTTATTTTTTTTCCTTCCCTTCCCCACCCCTCTTCTTCCTCCAACTGGTTGCTAGGTAGAGCCTCGGAATGGCCAGGTGAGACCAGCCTCACTAGCTCAAATTTGGGCAAGGTTAGGCCTCGCTAGTCTAGATCTGGGTGAGGTCGAGCCTTGCTATGGCCGAGTAAGGTCGAGTCTCAGCAACTATCCCTTTGAAGAAGAGCGAAGAAAAAGGGAAAAGAAAAGAAAAAATATTTAAATATTATGTTAGTGTTGGCTAGCCAAACTTTTTCGATAGAATGAATTCGTACAATTGCAAAAGATTTAGGACTGAAACGGCCAAAAAAGATTTTGAATCGAATTAATATAGTTGCAATATGTTTAGGACTTTTTGGTCATTTTCCCTAAAAAAATAGGTGGAAGAAATCATGAATAAAAATAATAACAAATTATTTGTAACTTTTGGTTCTTCGCAATTTACTTTGAAGTATCTTTTATTTTCTTTAATAGATATCGGCAAATAGGGATGTGCTTGAACTCTCGATTGGATTTTCTTCTTCAATCTCCATGAAGGAGAGGGTTTGAGCTAGAAAATGTTTCACGGAAATGGACTTCCTAGAAAATGTTTTCCGGATTTTCCAGCGTTTGGGGGCAGAAAATAGGCTAATCCCGGAAAATATTTTCCTCCTATGGAAAAATTCCTTTGAAAAGTATGGAAAGTGATTTCCTCATTTTGAAAAGAGGAAATCATTTTTCGCCTGTCCTCGACTGTCGATCGCCGCCTAAGGCTACCCGCCGCCGGTCGCCGCCGCCCCGGGCCACCGCCTCCGCCGCCCCCAGCCGCAGGTTGCCGCCGCCGCCACCGCCGGTCGCCGGCGGTCGGAAAATCAATTGCTTGCCAAACGACGAAAATTGTTTTCCAGTTCATTTCTAAGTGTTAGCCAAATACCGAAAAATATTGTTATTTTCTTAGAAAATGACTTCTTGGAAAATGTTTTCCCCCAGGAGGTCATTTTCCGTGAAACAAACGGAGCTTTAGTAAGTTTTGATTTTCTATTCATGTTTTCTTGCTTTCCTTCCATTTGGGAACTTTTCTCTTTCGATTTAGTCTAAATATAGATTTCTATACCAATCTAGTTGAGATATGGGATTTTCTACGTGTATGTTTTTAGGCTTTCGCTTTTTTGGGGTTTCATTGGTGAACAAGTCTAGATTCGAAGAAAATCAAATGAGCTTTGTGAAGGTTTTGCTCTCACAAGCGTCAGATGTGTACTCGTTCAACATTTTACTGTGCTTGGTGATGTGTCGGGAATGGTCAACCTGGGCGCATATCATCGAAAGGAAAAGCTGTAGCAATTGATAAAGATCTCAGTGTGTGCTCATTACTAAAGACAGATTCAATGATCGGCCGCAGATTTTGGTGTGAAGAAGTCATAGATGTGCTCTTTGAGCATGTGATCTATAATCTTATTTTAATGATTTCTCTTGTTATCTGAAGCTTATTTTATTTTGAAATTGTCTGGGGATCTGTTTTGGTTTGCATTTTGGTTTGCAGTTGATTAGTAATGTTTCTCTCTTATATCTCGTGAAAGTAAATGAAATGCTATTTTGAAAAAGAAAAAAGAACCCTCAATTGATGATGGAACTGACGACTGCTCCTAACATTGTTTGATACTGAATTAATACTAAAACTTATCTAACAACTGGCCAACCTATATGGAAAATATATTTTTTGACCAAAAATAAGGAAAATACATTTTATTAAAATATATTCATCAATGTCATGCACAATTATTTTATAAATAAGAAAGATATATGAGTGGCCCGATGTCAAACTAGACATCACTTTAATAAGGTTACCGAGACAAGTTTATAAAATTTAATTACAGTAAAATATAAATTATAAAAACGTAGATGAAAAAGATTTTCTCGCATTTTGTTTTTTCCGAGTGAGAAGGCAATAATCAAATTTTTGCTTTCAAGAAATGCTCTGGTAAGACGGAAAAGATGAGAACCCGTCTAGCGCATGGGAATTCTACTAATTTTTAGCAGATTGCAAAATTAAATTTCTAAAATTAATTCTACAAATTATTAGCTGATTGCAAACCTAATTTTGTGAAACTCAAGGTGCTATACGATGAAACTAGCCTCAATAACGCCTACAATTACGTTAGAAATTCAACAAATGGCTTGAATCATGCAAGGCCAAGGGAGAACAATAATCGAATGTCTTCGAAATTTTTTTGCGGTTGTAACATTGGCTTCTTGCGTTCATGATTTCCAAGATGAATGCCGCCGTCATCCTGCGGACATAGAATATGCGTATAAAATGCGTCCAATTGTACCTTGTCAGCATGTCATTGGAAAAACTTACATAAAAATCTTTTAAACGAAAAGCTCTTGCTTGGTTTAGCCCCAAATCTTTCGATTGTATCAATTGAATCCTAAAATTTTTGGCGATTTCTCATTATAATTGACCCAATAAATTTTGGAACTTGGAATCCAGCCGTCTTATGTTGCATGGACCGCACCAACGTGGATATTTTTATAAAATTTTAATATTTTTGTGATTCTTTTCTTTTCTTCTTTGGCCGTTTTTATGGCTCTTGGCCAGTGAGGTTTGTTCAAGAGCTCCTGAGACATCTCAAAAGTTCATTCATTTGGTAGTTAAATAATATTAGATTTTCGAGATTTAAGAGTCAATAGTTGGACTAGGATAATCGAGTAGGTTTAAGCGTGTCAGGTTAATCGTGCCATCGAATCGTAGTGTTAACACCATCCATGCTCGAGCCTAGTCCTGGCCAAACCTTAAAAGTGAATTTACTATTTTGCTCCCTAAGGTAAATTTGCTATTTTTCCCTTTTTGACTTGAAATTACCATTTTGCCCCTCTACAAAATTACCATTTTACTCTTGATACCAAATAACCAAAATACCGTCAACCTTTATGCCAAATAACTAACCTACCCTTAGCCAGTAAGACGAAAAAGATGAGAACCCCTCAAGCGCACAGGAATTCTACTACTTTTTAGCAGATTGCAAAATTAATTCTACAAATTATTAGCTGATTGCAAACCTAATTTTGTGAAACTCAAAGTGCCATGTGATGAAACTAGCCTCAATAACGTCTACAACTACGTTAGAAATTCAACAAATGGCTCGGATCATGGAAGGCCAGCGGATATGGAATATGCGGACAAAAGGCGTCCAATTCTAACTTGTCAGCGTATCATTGAAAAATATTATCAACGAAAGTTTTAAAGGCTCTTGCATCTTTCGGTCCTAAACCTTTTCATTGTATTAATTAAATCCTAAATTTTTTGATAATTTGTCAATATAGTTCATCCGATAAATTTTGGTTGAAATTCGAAAATCACTAACATGGACCCTAGCCGTTTTATGTTGCACAGCCCGTATTGACGTGGATATTTTTATAAATTTTTAATATTTTTGTGACTCTTTTCCATTCTTCTTTGGCCTTTTTTTTCTTTACAACTCTCGACCTGCAAGGTTTGGGGGAGACCTTCACATCCTCGCCAAGATCTAGGTGAGGGCATGATGTAGGCCGCATCGAAGACGAGCTCGCTCAACCAAGGAGATCAGCCCACATTAGAGCTCGACAAGTTGAAGAACGTAAATCAGTAACCAAGAGTCTCATCTGCAAGTCCACCTCGTAATTAAAGGTTGGTCATTCCCGTTGCATTGGAAACTTGCGAGTCCACCTCATAATGAAGATTTTGTCATTCCCTTTGCATTGGAAACTTGCGAGTCCACCTTGGAACAATCGTGAAGACATTGGAAAACATCTCGCTCTTAATAGCCATCTAGTTTTTAAGAGCTTTAATGTTTTATGGTTTTATAATTTTCTACATAGTCTAGCTTTGTCTTTAATATTTTCATTTGTTTCTCTTTGGCTATAATTCTATAAATAGCAGACCAATTTTGATGAATGAAAATTTGCTTTATACAATTATCCCGAACCTTGAAGAGTTCATTCCCTTGAAAACCTAGAAGAGTTTTCACTTCGTCCTTGAAGAGTCGGGGGTTTTCAAAATTCTGCATCCTCGAAGAGTTGCAGTCATCGATCTTGAAGAATCGATGCCCAATTAACTTCCTTGGAGGCTTAGAAGAGCAACCATTGAAGTTCCTACCCATTTTCCGATCTGTATCGAGAAAGTTACGTCCATTCTCCCAAAGTCGCGCAAATCCTCTCGCTTTGTGGTGGAGTTCCCGTGCTCCTAAGTTGCTCTCCTGATCCTTTTTGTCCGAGTAGCCTATCTAAAGGCTGCATCATTTGGTATCAGAGCTTTAGAAGAGAGAACAATGCCCCCAAGACAAGCCAGACGTCGTGGCGGCCAAACCCTTTCACTAGATGAAGTGCACGCGCTCGCTGACAATTTACAGCAGCACATGCAACAACAAATTGACGAATTGACACGAGAAGTTCAGTGTCTGAGGGCGGAAGCAAACAATCCTCCACCCCGTTCCAGGACCGAAGATTCTTATGGTGACTCTTCATCTTCAGAGAGTGTTCAATCTTTTCATGGTCGGAGGAATGCTCGACATTGCATACAAAATGTTCGTGAACTGGAGTGGGAAAAAGAAGTAAAAAAAGATGTCCCGGAATTTCCAGGTACTGATTCTCCTGATGAAATTATTGACTGCCTAACACTTGTGAATGAAGTTTTTGAGCATCGAAATGTTTCGGAGGATCACCGAGTCGGGATCATTGCTATGCGATTCTGAGGTAAAGCCATCGCTTGGTGGAGGCGTGAGAAGCAAACTCACCAATCCGTTGCCAATTACTTCTTGGAGAAAAATGGAGGACAAGATCCGAAAATATTTTCTTCCTAAAGGATATAAGAGGGAGCTCTACCAACGGTACCAAAATTTGAGACAAGGTACACGAACGGTAGATGAGTACACCAATGAATTCAATGAATTGGTGATTCGCAACACCATCCAGGATCCAAAGGAGGTGCTTGTGAACAAGTACTTGAATGGTCTTCAGCTTTATATCCAAGACACCTTGGAAGTCCTTGACATTTGGGACTTAGGAGATGCACACCAACGGGCATGCAAAGTGGAGCGTTCTCGCTCTAGGAGACAACAGTCCTCTACGATGACGAGCCAAACCGCCAGGAGAACCACCGGCACAACTAAAGTTGCTGAGGCTACGACGCAAGCCGCTAGTAAGTCTTCCACTCAGCCTAACAATTCAAAGCAACCATCTACGTCCAATATACCTTGTTATTCTTGTGGAGAGTTGGGTCATCGTGCTAGTAATTGTCGAGTTAACAAGAATCGACCAGCCGGTAAAGCCCTCATGGTGGATAATGATTCTGATGAGCATGCGGAGGAGGCACTCGAAGAGGAGTTGAATGATGATGAAGAAGCTGCGGTTGATGAACAAATAGTGCATGCTGATTCCAGCTAACTTCTCATGGTGAGAAAAATTTTCCTCACTCCTCGAGATGATATCGGAGATAGGTGGCTACGCACCAATATTTTTCATTTCGCTTGCACAATTATGGGGAAAGTATGTCGATTGATTATTGACTCTGGTTGCTGTGAGAATATAATTTCTGAAGTAGCGGCAAACAAGCTGAAGTTGGAATTAAAGGCGCATCCCACACCTTACAAAATGTCGTGGTTAACGAAAGGCACCAAGTTAACCATTTCCAAACGATGCCTTGTTAATCTATCCATTGGTTTTGTTTATTATGACAAAATATGGTGTGATGTTCTACCGATGGATGCTAGTCATGTTATTCTTGGGCGACCATGGCAATAGTCAAAACATTTAAAACTCAATTGACTCGATAAAAAAAATGACACCATTAAAAAGTTGATTAATTGACATAAATACAATAGATTCAAAACTTTTTTTTTATAATTTTCCCGCAAATCACGGGTCATCACCTCGCGGGGTCGTCGGTGCATACTTCTTCTCATGTCAAGCACGCTTGGAAATGGTTGCCAGTAAGCCCAGCTGGCCGCCCCTGCTGGCCTATGCCCCTAACGTGAAGCAACATGTCCTTGCCTACACTACGATTGACTGGGTCGCATCCGTTGAATTTTCCATCTGTTTGGCCAAATCGAACCTTATTGAATCCTTTTCCTTTTAAAAAAAAAAATTAGTTCTGTGAGACTTGCTAGGAGGAGCAGAAGATTAAGGTCTCGTAGATGTGTGTTTCCCATGAACCCCACCTGCCTTTTCTGTTCTCTGAATTCAGCTGAGTTTGATGTCCAAGGTTAGGGTTTGGCTGTCTGTCTATGAAGGCCATGCACCTCTCGTCCAGATTCGTCTTCTTCCTCTTCCTCTTCTTCAGTTCTGTTCTCTGGGTTATCCCTGACATGGCCATGGCTCGAACTACTACGGATCCACTCGAAGGTTCTCTCTTTCTCAATCTCTCGAATAAGGAATAATTAGGGTACGAATGATAATTATTCTACTTTTATTCTCTAAATGAGTTTCTAAACGAAGAAACATGTTTAATAACAGCATAAAATTTTTACGGTTGCCAAAAAAAAGCTTTTGAGAATAGAATGATTATCGTTCATGCTCTTAATGTTACTAGTCTTTTTTGTCGCGATTGAATTTTTGAAAAAACTGAGTTAATTTTCTTGATGGCCTCTTCTGGTGTCTTCTGTTCTATTTTATCAAGTGCCACTTGTTATATATCCAATCAGTTCTCAAATTATTTCAACATTCAGTTGAATATTGAAAAAAATTATATGATTTTGGCCGTGTTGACCTTCAATTCAACCCCAGTCGAGGGAAACTTCCTCCTTCGTTCATGTAATAGGTCGGATTCATAACGCACTGCTCTCCACTTCACCACCGGAGCTCAGCCACCGCTGGCCCCACCCCCCCTGTCTCTGTCTTCTTTAACCACCACCACCACTCCGACCATGACCCCATCCGTCAACAGCCTCTCGCTCTCTCTCACCCGCTCAGCCGCTTGCCACCGCCAGCTCTGTTGATGGGTGAATTAAGGTGAAAACATAAGAAAATCATTGCCTAGCCTCACCGCCTTCAAGTTTCATCTAAGGTCGAGTCATGCTCCTCTCTCTTGGTGTCCAGATCTGCAGGGGAGGGTGAGAGAGATGATGATGATAGAAGTGAGTAAGATGGATCGGTTGAATCAAGAATCTGCCGGTTTGGTTCGGTTTCTGAAAGCGCCAATCTAGTTTTCGATTTCATAAAATTGGAATCAGTGATTTTTAGTCTAGTTTGCAGTTCCAATGGGAATAGGAGAGGACCAAATATTTCTTTTTAATTTTTTATTTTTATCAACACCTAGAATCCATCGATTTTTTTTTATTCCTCAAATGTAAATATAATTATAACTAATATATTAAAATCAAAGCCTGTGTTACTCACCTCTACTAATAATTCACCAATCTCATTGAATCGCTCAAGAACCGGATCAGATCGAGAATCGATAATTCCTCAATTACGATGGATAATGCTAGGGTTACTTGAATGTGTAATATCTAAGACAGACTGGGGGCGACCCTAAATGCGACTGGTTTGGCTTGGTGTTGGACTCCATCTGCCATCGCCATCATGAACTTAGCGCGGAAATCTTAACAATTAATTCTGCTTCGTGCTTGTTAATTAATCACACAGTAAAAGCTTTGAACCTTGTATTCCAAAAATGGGACCTGATCGCACCGCCGAACGAGTGGAACATTAGCGGAGAGCCATGCAGCGGCGTCGCCCTCCTCGCAACCGACGATGCTGGCTACCAGCCCTCTATCAAGTGCGAATGTTCTTATGACAACGGTTCCACCTGCCATATAACTAAATTGTGAGTACCGCCAACTTTCTCGTATCAGTTTTAGTAATTAAGTACGTTCATGCAGCATGCATGGAAATGTGTGTAACGCAGATTTAATTCGATGGTTCGAATGCAACATAACTTTCTAATGGAATGCTTTATCAGTCTCAGTTTGTCACAGAATCCGAAACTCTAAAAACGGAGTCGTTTTGTAGGAGGATCTATTCGCTGAACGTTGTGGGGTCGATTCCGGAGGAGCTATGGAGTTTGAGTTACCTCACAGATCTGTATGATTGCTGTTTTGCTTCCTCTTTTTCTAAACCTTTTGTTACTTAGGCTCCGTGAAAACAAGACATTTCTGAATTTGTTCGTCGAGAATGTCATTTTTGAGGAAAATGATAATATTTTCTAGTGTTTAGTTACAACCTGAAAATCAATAGAAAAACATTTTTAGCCGTTTGGTCTCATAACGATAACGGTATGGGGGGCCAGTTCACCGGCGTCGTCGAGATCACGATAGAGAACCGACGGAGAGTGGTCTCCGGCGAGAGAATTTTGCGCATGGAAAAGCTCGCCGGAATGGCACCGGCTCATCGGATCGCATTGCGACGGTTGATTTCTAGTCGAAACCAGTGGCAGGGAAACACCTGCAGTCAGCTTGTGTCGGCGAGCACGGATTCCTTTGAGGTTGGATCCTACAAAGTGAAGCGTTAGGGGGGGACAAATGTTTTGATTAAAGTGAAGATTCATGAACTTTTGTTGATATAATTTTTTCTGGAAGTGTTTTTTTTTTTCACTCGTTTTGTCGCATGAATAGATGTCCGAAAGATCTTAATTTTCACTGATTTTCATCAGGAACTTGGGTCTGAATCTCTTGACGGGATCGATATCGGCGCAGGTCGGCAATCTGAGTCGCATGCAATACTTGTAATTCCCCCACTGCGACATCACTGACATGAACAATTTGATTTGATTAAAGGGTTGTTCTTCATGGTTCTATGATGTTAGGCTATTTTTGGTGTCTCCTTAATTATTGCCACATTCTACTGTTGTTAGGAGCCTTAATGCCAATGAGTTATCTGGGGAGCTTCCGAACGAGATCGGATATCTTACCGAGCTGCTAGTACTGTAAGTCATGCTTGTAGCTTGACTTGATGTTCGTCTATCTTCCCAAGGCTAGTTGATGTGTGTCAGAGTCTGGATATCAATGTTTTGATGTGACTCGAGTGTATCTTGACCACAAGAAAACAATAGATGTAGTCAAGGAGTTGCTTATACTCCGTTTCTTAACGCATGTGTTAGTTGTCGATCTTGAGAATTTAGGAGTTCCTTAAAAATAATCTACATTAAGTTCTCGGTACATTCTTTTAGTTGCATACTGTAGAGCTCAATTTCTGTACACTCAAGACGAATGTGAAATGATATAGTCTGTTGCTACGGAGGAGACATCAAGGGTCATGTTTGAGCGACCTTTCCTGTTATAAGAGATCTATAAGTGATATACTGCTAAAGGATTGGTTTATTCTATGCTGGGTTTATTTTTATAGTGATTTCTCTTGGATCATCATGAGCAAAGTGTGCATTCTGCCAGAAAGTTCTTGTAAACAGACAGAAATTATGCCTGAGGGGTATGCAAGTTTTGGCAAATGATAATTGACCTTTATATATTGACTGAATCACACTTGGAGGTAACAGATGACATAAGAGTGAAAGGTTTATGATGATTGCATATGCGTTAGTTTGTCTATGCTTCTGTAGATATGCAATGGAAGATTTGCTTATTTCCCCATTAGTTAGTACTGTGTTCAATTAGATGCCCCCCAGTTACAAAGACTAAAAGTTCATTCGTCATTCTCTAATGTCATTCTCTTTTGCTCCATTAGATCCATCTGAACAAAACAACTTTTGAGATTTGCACTTGTTGCAGGTCATTCGCAGAAAATAACTTCTCTGGTTCTCTACCACATTCTCTTGGAAATCTCTTAAAGTTACAGGAGTTGTGAGTCTCTTCATGATCTGTAGTTCCTTCTCAAAATTTGTTATCCGAAGAAGTTGCATATTGTCTTCCAATTTTTGTTGCTTTTTAGCTTGGTTCTCTTAAATTGCGATTTTCACTTAGCTTAAATTGAAACACATGCTATGATGATGGAAATATTGGTGATTTTCTCTGGAGTTAGTTGAAGAGTCAGCTGCTACTTTTCCATAGATTTGAACTAGAAACACTCTAATTCAAATATGTGTGTACTTTCTTAAACTCCATTTCTCCCCTATGACCTCTGTATTCTCTTCTTGTTTGCCAACACTATTATAAAGGGTGGATGTTGTACACTGATGTTATGAAGTTGGTGTTGGCTGTTTTCTTGTCAAATTATAGTGATGAAAAGGTTCCTTTTTCAGTTATATAATCACCTGCTTCTACTTTGATCGCCATTTGTTGCTTATTTTGTTTTGTCAAGAGAAAACTCAAACATTCTCGATTCAGCTTTTCATGATATTTTTAATGTGGACAGATACTTCTCCAGCTCAGGAATCAGTGGCAGAATTCCTTCACATTATGCAAATCTTACAGAGTTAAAGACTCTGTAAGGGCCTATAAAACCTTCTGTTCCCAATTGTGTGCACTCTTGGGATATTTCAGTTAGTCGTAAGTCATTATAGAAATCAGGCATACTGATATTCTCTGAACCTCAGGTGGGCATCTGACAATAATCTCACGGGCTCCATCCCTGACTTCATAGGGAACTGGTTCAAACTTACTGACCTGTACGGTGTTACATTTGATTTATCATCGTTTTTCCTGTTCTTACCCTTATGGATATGGAACTTAGGTTCTCTATATGCTGGATCTTATTGCTGAAGTCAAGTCAATAATCATCTTGTCCTAATTGTATATGTAGGAGGCTGCAAGGCAATTCTTTTGCCGGTCCAATACCATCAACCTTTTCCAAATTAACCGCTTTAGAAGAAGTGTAAGCATGTTCATGGTTAACCCAGTGCTCTCTTTTTTTCTTCTTATTGTTGTTTCTACATGGCTAATTTCTGGATAACCTTATTTGTAACTTGAATTCTAGGAGAGTATCCGACATTTCTAATGGCATCTCTACGCTAGAGTTTCTGGATGACATGAGGAATCTTAAAATTTTGTAAGGCAGCCTTAGTCAAATTTCACACTTTTCAGTTTTCCTCTCCCTTCAGTTGTACTTCATCTGAGGTATCTAACATGTATAAGTTTGACTGCTTGCAGAATTCTGAGGAATAACGATATTCATGGTACTATTCCACCATCTATCAATAGTAACGAAAACTTAGAGCACCTGTAAGTTGTCTACCAATTAATGAAAAGCATCTGCAACTAATTCTCTGAGACAAATAAAAGATGTTAAAACATACATCTTATTGTTTTCTACAAGAATCAGCTCATTTTGAAGCCCAATAGCTTATTTTGGTGTTGCTCCCAGGAAAGGGAATGTTTATTTTGGCTGTAGGCCAACAAATAAGCGATGTCGGATTTCCTGCTGAAATATTTTAGCTTGTAAAAGATGAAAAAATTTGGGGTGACTTCAAATGCTAAGATACTGGTATTTGTACAATATAGAAGGTTTAACACATAAATAAGTCCAATTGCACTTTCTGAAAGTTAAAGAAAACGTGAAATGTTGAAATCAAAGGTCCCAACAGAAGCCCAATAAGCTAACTGTTCAGTTTCCAAACATAATGTACCTTCTCTATTTTTTTTTTCCCTGGGCATTTTTCAATGCAACCTTAACCATGCGACTTTCTTTTTTTGACCCACTCTGACCAAACCCTGTTCTATTTAATCAGATTGGCTTCCAGCGATCTCAGAGTTGTGGTTGACTTACACTGATCTGATAGATTGATTCCACCTGCAAGAAATCGTGAAACTTTTCTCATATTCTTATTGACAAGTTTTTGTCTTGCAGAGACTTAAGCTTCAATAATCTGAATGGATCAATTCCAGATTCCATATTCACTTTAGGTTCACTTAAATATTTGTAAGGCATCTATTTTGATTAGTTATCCAACTCATTTGAGATGTTCTATCCAATATGAAAGAATCCCTATTTCATGCTTAGGTCTCTCGGAAGTAATCAGTTGAGTGGAGCCCTCCCCTCAAAGAAAGGCATCTCTCTTGTTTATGTGTGAGTGAATCAAACCAACGAGCATCTACTAAACTGCACAACATTGTGGAATCTATTTGACTGAACAGGTTTCTGCAACAGAGATCTCTCTTACAATAACCTATCTGGCAACTTTCCTTCTTGGGTCAAGGAAAATATTCAAAGGTAAGTATAGAAGCTTCAACTGCAAGTACTTTATTTCTTGTTTTTCCTGTGCATAATTGATCGTCTAGTATGCTCTGTATATTACCGATATCCCTCACAGACTAACCTTATGCCTTTGTCATGCGCATTCAGTAACTTCATCGCCAACTACTTCACAGCAGAGAGTACAAATAGTGGGTAATGCTCTTTAGTCAGTTTTACTGATGGTCTCGGTCTAGATGATTATTATGATGGTTGTCTTAGTCTGTTGTCTTATTCTGTTGTATTGGCATACAAGATGAATGAGGGATGGCTTCTTCTCTGATTTTAAAGAAAAACGAAATGATTCTTTCAGAAAGGAGTTTTAAAATGAATGACTTACTGGAAATGAAGCATGTGAACGTACATACAGTCTGTAACTCGAAAAAAGGCCAATAAATCATGAATTTCATAGTCGATGCAACACTTTTCATCTGAAAGGATCAACATAGCTGATCCCATGTGGGATAAAGTGCTTAATTGTTCCTTGATAAGGCATTATGCTCATTTTTCACTGTGAGAAAATTTTCAGGTCAGACTGATACCGTGCTCCTATTCGTTTATTAGAGGTCAATATGTTTGCTGTAGTGTGCTTTTTTATACTCTGCTGTGATGGCCAGTAGCTTCAACCAGGAAAGTAAACATGGTAACGAGAAAAGTCAAGATGTATGACAGATGGATATTGCCATTATTTTGGTACGAGATGATAACATACCAGCAACCGGAAGGACGGGGAAGTATACACATATATGTACAAATTTAAGCAACCCAGTCGCAGATCAAATGTGGCGTTTCTTATAAATTGCGGGATTTTAGTGGCTTTTGCATTTAGCGATGACTCATTTGCTAAAAAAGTTTCATAGGATGGCCTTTTGACAGCATACTCATGACGTAGAGTCTTTGTTTGCATTTTGCTGGAAGCCTCTGACCCTGTATAAGAGAATAATTGAAAAATACGCCTTTAGCTAACAAAAATGAAGACATCAGTCAGCAGATCAACTATTTTTTCCATGTTGCATGCTATATGAAAACTGACACCTGATTATACATAAGAACTTGTATATTTGTTACCCAGTACAGTTAAGTATCATCTCTCTTTGTTCTGAACTTAGGAACTTGCCTTCGGGATGGATTTGCCTTCAACGACCTTTTGGTTGCAGCCAAGACACAGGAGTCAGTAAGTTAAAATTATTATTATTATTATTATTATTATTATTATTATTATTATTATTATTATTATTATTATAATAATACTCTTTCTTGAACATAGATTTTAAGGGAACTTTACACGCAATGCAAACTAGTACTTGTTTCCCTATTGCATCTGTGATTTGTCTATTTTGTTGTCAGTAACGAATACTCTTCTTCATTAATCTAGAATCGATATTGGTTGTCCTGTCATTTGCTCCTTCCTGCCAAAGTTTCATCCCACTAAGTATTTAAATGGTTGGGACCCTTGGAAAATGGAAAAGCCTGATTGGCTGTAAGCAATGTCACTTGTCTTCCTTCTAAATTGAGAAATTAACCTTATTATAAGTCATCATAACCTACTGTGGATGGTTTTCCTAAATATGGAAGCCAGTGAGAAAGAGCATCAACATTTTGACATGTCAAAAGCCTTTTTTGCACCCATGATTTGTGATTTCTCGAAAACTACCTGAGCAGCCGGGACTGGTGGCAGTAAACTGATTCAATTGCAAATGAACCACCTCTAAAATGAGGGCACTTCCTGGAAGTTGCTAATATCACCCTGTAGATTGTAGCCAAACCAAGGGATAGAACCTTAGATCCAATCTCCTGGTCCCTGCGGAAAGGAAAAAGAATTTCATGTTCTTCCTTTCGGGAAGGGAGGATTAGGAAAATCCTATTGATTGCAACTTTCTCCAGACCTCCGGGAGAAGACCTTATGAAAATGGAATATTTTCGCATAGAAGATGTAAAACAGATATTGGACAGTCTAGAAATAGAAAAAGCATTTCACAACCCATTTACCGAAGAGAGGCACCAAAATTTGTGGACTTGCACACTGTTGCTCTCTAAGGAAGAATCTTCATAAATGTGCAGATTTATCAAGTGCTCCTAAGCCGGTTTTGTCCTAATTATTTTGGGTCATCAGATCAAAGTACAGCAAAGTTACTGAAGAAAGGGCTTAAAAAGTCATCGTGCTTGCTTTTTAAAATGTTTTGGACTATCACATTGCCAAAAAAGTTTAGGAGCCACTTGATACAGCTTTCTATTTGTCCCTGCTTCTCAAATTAAAGTAGTATTATCCACTCTGTGTGGCACTGAGGAGACATTGGGTGCTATCACTGAAGTAATCAGTGCAGTCAACTATCCGAGCTCCATGTACCATATTTGGAGTACAAGCTAGCATAGAATAACTGCTTTTGCATTCTTGCATAAGACCTCAATCAACTCTACCGCCTGCCATTATATTTGTGGTCTTCCTACTGGTGAGAATGATTTTTCTTTGTTAATATGTCGCCATGAGTACTTGTATAATGAATGGCTTGATGTACAATTTGTTATCTACAATCAACCTCATCGAAGTTTATTTTTATGTCTGACTTTGTGCAATGGAGTGGAATTGCTTTGCATTTTCAAAAGGAATTGGTCCTACTGGCAAAGGATGCGAGCATATGCATGTGCTAATGTTAAGTTTGAGCATGTGGTCTTGGTAAAGATTGCTAAGATGAAACTTTGTCAGTAAGCCTTTCAGAGTGTAACATACATGTTTGAGTATTTACTAAATTATCACAAATCGGTTGTCTATGATGTTAAAGGAATTAGCTGTTGTTAGCTGGCCTTAGCTGTCAAAGGAATTAGTTGTTGTTAGGCTTTAGCTGTTAAAGGAATTAGCTGTTGTTAGCTGGCCTTAGCTGTTGTTAGCTGGCCATTTAATGATCAGCAGATTTTATGCCTTGTACAGTTGTTTATTTGGGGTTCTTTCCTCTAAATTAAGATATGCTAGCTGTAGGCAGATTTGTATATAGTAGTTTAGTTTTTTTTTAGGGCAACAGATCAGCTTGTATTGGGGATATATATATATGTGTGTGTAATGAAACTCTCCTCCTAGGGCAGATTTCTGGGGGTTCAAATCTCTCTAAAGTTTACATGGTATCAGAGCCACAATTCTGTCTTTTTCGTGTCTCTTGTTCTCAAGTCTCAGCTCTAGTGTACTTGTTCTAGTTGGCCTCATGTCTACAGACAAGTATGACTCCTTCTTGATCCGTTTTAATGGAAAAAACTACTCAGCTTGGGCATTCCATTTCAAGATTTTTGTCAAAGGCAAGGACCTATGGGGACATGTTGATGGTAGCAAATTTGCTCCCGATGTAGACAAAGCGAAAGATGAGCATGCAAAGTGGGAAGTCAAGGATGCTCAAATCATGGCCTGGATTCTAGGATCCGTCGAACCCAACATCATGAACCTTCGACCCTTCAAGACTGCAGCTGATATGTGGAATTATCTAAAGCAACTCTACAGCCAACATAACACAGCTCGTAGGTTTCAGCTTGAACATGAATTGGCTACAATCCAACAGGGCAGTCTTTCTATCTCTGATTTTTATTCTAGCTTCATGAACCTTTGGGCTGAATATACAGATCTAGTCTATGCCACTGTATCCTCTGAAGGTCTTAGTTATGTTCAATCTGTCCATGAAATTACTAAGAGAGATCAATTTCTTATGAAACTTAGATCTGAATTTGAAAGCACCAGATCTAATCTCATGAACCGAGAATCAGTACCCTCCTTGGATGCATGTCTCAATGACTTGTTTCGTGAAGAACAACGTCTTCTCACTCAAACTACCATAGAACAACAAAGATCCACTTTTGTTCCTATAGCTTATGCAGCTCAAGGCAAACCAAAAGGCAAAGACATGCGTGATATTCAGTGCTATTCTTGCAAGGGATTCGGTCATTATGCTTCAGAATGTTCAAAAAAATTCTGCAACTACTGCAAAAACATTGGCCATATCATCAAGGAATGTCCTACCAGACCTCCTAAGAAATTTGGGACAGCATATACTGCCTCAGTTGGTTCTTCTAGTGCTGGAAATTCTGTTGATACAGTGCAAAATGCTCGTGCACTTGCTCCTACTCAATCGGTAACCCCTGAAATGATCCAACAAATGATCATTTCTGCATTCTCTGCCTTAGGGCTCTCAGGTAAATCCTCCTCTTCATCATCTCCTTGGTATTTTGATTCTAGGGCTTCCTATCATATGACAAACAATGTCAAGCCTCTTAGCAATGTCAACAAATACTCTGGAAATCTCTAGATTTATACAGCTGATGGGAACTCTTTACCTATCACTGCTACTGGTGATATTTCTCCTTCACTCATTGATGTTTTTGTCTCTCCTGCTCTTACCTCTAATCTTGTCTCTGTCGGTCAATTGGTTGATAATAATTGCAAAGTGGAATTTTCTAAATCTGGTTGCATTGTGCAAGATCAACAATCAGGGAAGATGATTGCCAGGGGGCCTAAAGTAGGACGTCTTTTCCCTCTCCAGTTTCCATTGTCTTCATGTGTCTCTGCACCATTTATCACTTGTAATGTTGCTCATGTTGATCACCAAGCGTGGCATAAGCGTCTCGGACATCCAAACGCTAATGGACTACATCATTTACTAAATTCTGGCCTACTTGGAAATAAAAAATCCACTTCTCTTAGCGCTGTCCAGTTTGATTGCAATTCTTGTAGGTTTGGAAAAAGTAAAACTCTTCCATTTCCCACTCACACACCAAATGCAGTCCAACCTCTTGATATGATACATAGTGATGTGTGGGGTATGGCACCTGTCATCTCTCATGCTAATTTTAAATACTTTGTTACTTTTATCGAAGACTATAGTCGTTTCACATGGATTTACTTCCTGCATTCTAAAGATGAAGTGTTCTCTGTTTTTAAGAACTTTCATGCACATATTAAAACTCAATTTTCTACCAACATCAAAATACTTTGCTGCGATAATGGGGGTGAGTACATGTCTCATTCATTTCAGGAATTTTTGCAAAATAATGGCATAATTTCTCAAAGGTCTTGTCCTTCCACCCCACAACAAAACGGGGTGGCCGAGAGGAAGAACCGTCATCTTCTCGAAGTTGTCCGCACTCTTCTTTTAGAGTCATTTGTACCTTCTCAATTTTGGTGTGAAGCTCTCTCCACTGCTGTCCACCTAATCAATCGATTGCCCTCTCCCTTATTAGACCATGTCTCTCCTTTCAATCGGTTGTTTGGTCAAACCCCAAATTATTCTAATATTCGCATTTTTGGTTGTGTTTGCTTTGCTCATCTTCTTGCACATGAACGAACAAAACTCACTGCCCAATCAGTTAAATGTGCTTTTTTAGGATATTCGAGTCACCATAAAGGTTTTCTTTGCTATGATCCCAATTTGCGTCGTATTCGAGTTTCTAGAAATGTGATTTTTTTCGAAAACCCGTATTTCTTTCCCAACTATCGTGATTCTTCTTCTCCTTCATTTTCTATTTTGCCATCGTTTACTGATTCTTTTCCAGATTCTGTACCATCTAAGCCTCTCTTGGTATACCAAAGACGCCCGCCCTCACCATCCAATGATTCTTCTGCACCTCTTGGGCCCCCTCAAGCTCCCTCCTTGATTGCTGATCCTGTTCCAACTATAAGACACAGTACTCGAGATCGACGACCTCCAGAGAGGTATGGATTTTCCCTTCCTTTATCTTTAACAGCCACCTTGTCTTCTATATCTATTCCATCATCTTATGCACAAGCAATGAAGCATGCGTGTTGGCGACAAGCTATTGAAACAGAATTTCTTGCACTTGAAGAAAATCAGACCTGGGATGTTGTTAGCTATCCCCCATCCGTGAAACCCCTTGGTAGTAAGTTTGTGTTCTCTGTTAAACTTCGATCCGATGGATCCATAGACCGTTACAAGGCTCGGTTAGTGGTTCTTGGCAACAAGCAAGAGTATGGCCTCGACTATGATGAGACCTTCGCCCCAGTAGCTAAGATGACCACTATGCGAACTATTCTAGCTCTTGCGGCATCTCAATCATGGTCTTTACATCAAATGGATGTCAAGAACGCTTTTTTACACGGTGACCTCAAGGAGGAAGTTTATATCAAACTTCTCAATGGTATGCATAATTCCTTACCTAATGCTGTTTGTAAACTCAAACGCTCCTTATATGGCTTGAAGCAGGCACCTCGCGTGTGGTTTGAAAAGTTCCGATCCACTCTCCTTGGTTTTTCATTCAAACAGAGACAGTATGATTCCTCACTTTTTCTCCAACAAACATCTGCTGGCATAGTTGTCCTACTAGTTTATGTGGATGACATTGTTATCACCAGTTCTGATATGGAGGCCATCTCTAAACTCCAGACTTTGTTGCATTCTACTTTTCACATGAAAGACCTTGGACAGCTGACCTACTTCTTGGGGTTAGAGGTGCATCATCGGCCTCAAGGTATTTTTTTGAACCAATGTAAATATATTCAGGATCTGGTTCAATTAGCTGGTCTCACAGAAGCTACTACAGTTGACACTCCAATGGAAATTAATGTGAAATATCGACGCGACGATGGGGAACTTCTTGAGGATCCTACTTTATATCGAAAGCTGGTTGGTAGTCTTATCTATCTAACCATCAGTCGACCGGATATCTCTTGTGATGTCCATATTGTCAGTATGTTCATGCAAGCTCCTCGACACCTTCATCTATCTGCAGTCCGACGAATCATTCGATACATTCTTGGCACACCAACTTGCGGGTTATTCTTTCCTACCGGTTCTTCACTCCAGTTACAAGCCTATAGTGATGCTGATTGGGCAGGCTGCCCAGACACTAGGAAATCTACTACTGGCTGGTGTATATTTCTCGGTGAGGCCCTTATCTCTTGGAAATGCAAGAAACAAGACTCTGTCTCCAAGTCCTCTACTGAGGCCGAATACCGCGCCATGTCTGCAGTATGTTCTGAGATCATTTGGTTGCGAGGTCTTCTTACAGAACTTGGTATCTCTCAAGTTCAACCCACTCCACTACATGCTGACAACACTAGTGCAATCCAAATAGTTGCCAACCCAGTCTACCATGAGCGCACAAAGCACATTGAGGTTGACTGCCACTCCATTCGAGAGGCCTATGACCGCCAAATCATCACCCTCCCACATGTCTCCAGCAATTTACAAATTGCCGATATCTTCACCAAATCCATGCCTCGTCAACGCCATAATTTTCTTAGTAGCAAATTGATGCTTGTAGATTTACCAACATCAATTTGAGGGGGGATGTTAAAGGAATTAGCTATTGTTAGCTGGCCTTAGCTGTCAAAGGAATTAGTTGTTGTTAGGCTTTAGCTGTTAAAGGAATTAGCTGTTGTTAGCTGGCCTTAGTTGTTGTTAGCTGGCCATTTAATGATCAGCAGATTTTATGCCTTGTACAGTTGTTTATTTGGGGTTCTTTCCTTTAAATTAAGATATGCTAGCTGTAGGCAGATTTGTATATAGTAGTTTAGTTTTTTTTAAGGGCAACGGATCAGCTTGTATTGGGGATATATATATATATATATATATATATATATATATATATGTAATGAAACTCTCCTCCTATGGCAGATTTCTGGGGGTTCAAATCTCTCTAAAGTTTACATATGAGATTTATATCAGCATTACATGCATGAGATCTACCTCCGCGTAACAGCTTAAGCTTTTGGGATGGACATTCTAAGCCATGTTTCTCCTCCGTTTATTTCACATGTGTAGCTCCCCGTTCCTTATTTCCACATTGCTGTTCTCGATGACATTTGCATAAGAGAGGGGATGTTAATGTATTCCACGTTACTTGTCACCAGTTTGTGGGCCTTGTGTACGGTTTCCCTCCACCTAACGTTGTAAGGTTCTGAGTGGGCATTCTAATAGTATCCAATCAGATAAACTATGCATTCCTTCGCAGATGTTAGTTTTGCAATCAATTCCGGGGGCCCACCAGTCGAATCTTCTGATGGAACTCTGTTTGAGGGTGACTATAACAATGGCATTGGTCCAGCTTCGTTCGTTGTTAGTGAGACAAAGAGGTGGGCAGTTAGCAATGTTGGGAATTTTAGCGATGCCACCAATTACCAATTCACATGTTCAACCTCCAACGCCATCTTGAATATGCCAGACGGAACTCTATTCCAAACAACAAGGATATCTGCGTCATCATTGAGATACTATGGGTTGGGACTGCAGAATGGCAACTACACAGTGAACCTAACATTTGCAGAAATAGCTTTTCCAGATGATAATAGCCAGTGGACAAGTCGGGGAAGGCGTCTCTTTGATGTATATATTCAGGCAAGTCTTTAGTGGCGTGAAGCCCTAGTAAGACGTCCTGGATGCCCAGCTATAAATGATCATTGGCATGGCTATTAATGATCCTACGGCTTTACTTGAAACTATGCTCAATCTTTGTTTCATGATTCTTCATCAGCAGGCGTTAGGTTCATGATGGATTTACCTTTTTTAAAATCCTTGCACAAGATTGCTTATCGTATAAGTTCCTTGAATAATTATATCCTCACTCCAATGAATTATCTTTTCCAGTTCATGATATGGGAGAGAATTACTATCATTTTTCATCTTTGTGTTTTTGGTGCATCTCCTTTTACAATTGTCGACACTAGTGTACAAACCCATAAATTACAGCCTTTAAATCAGGTATGAACCTTTCAATTATGAAGATGAGTTTCTCTGAGTTTCCCATAGTTAATTTCTCAAGAAGTAGGTGGGCAAGGTTTTTGTGAAAATCTACCACAATGAGCATTGTTAAACTTTCTTCATCTAGCGCGACAAACTGTACTAGGTAACCTGATCTATCTTTTTTGGCTTATTCAAGGGAATTTTGATGATAAAGGACTTTGATATTAGAAAGGAGGCGGGTGGAAGGTCCTTCCGAGCTGTCGAGAAGGCGTTTAAGGTTCAGGTATTTGAAGAGTATATGGAAATTCACTTCTTTTGGGCTGGAAAAGGGACATGCTGCATGCCTGCTCGAGGTACATATGGACCATCTATTGCAGCTATCCGTGTTAGTCCAGGTAATAGATTTCGTTTCTTATCCAATGTCATTTTCTGACTAGTGCATTCACCACCGCGTGTTCTCTCCTGAAATGCTTCTACAGATTTTACACCTACTTTTCCAGACAAGAGGAAGAATATGATGCCTTGGATCGCAGGGATTGCAGTTAGTGTTGGAGTGATGTTCTTTCTATCTGCTTTTGTAGCTATTTATTTTCTCAGAATGAGGAAAGGGCCAAGCTCCAGTCAAGAGACAGGTGAAATAATTTGCACCATGGGTGTTTAATTTTTCTTGAAATAGCCATATTGCATAAGTTACATGCATGAAGATTATTTTATGGTTCTCAATAGCCTTACATCGTGTCAAAGTGTCTGGTAATGTTGTTATGGTGCTTTATTGCCACAACATTTATGTTTCCTAACGTAGTTTCTTAATTTCTTACATACCCATCTAGTGTTAATTGTTAGTCGTAATCCTCAATGCAATCACATGGCTTTCCTCTTGGACAAGATAATCTACTATTTAGGAAAATAGTTTTGCCTAGTGCCATTCTATGGATAATTTGACAGAAAAACCAATGAAACAGCAAAAAAAAAAAGTGAAGAACATGTCCTTTTTTGGCCCAATGTGAGTTCCACTAGTTCTCCTTATGTGAGTGGCTTGATCTAGTAGAATGTGCCTATGCAATCATTTTTAGTATAGCGGGCCTCTGCATTTTTGGACTGGTTTATCAGTTATCTTGCTAATAAGTTATCTGTCTCTTTTGAAGTTTATGACTTATTATGTCACTGGTGATCTTCTTTTGTAAAGGAGATGTGAAGTGTAACCAGGGAGATGCTTCCAAAAGAATTTCCTCAAGGAATGAGTAATTGAGATCTATCATCTCTTCTCTATTGCTCATCAATGCATAGTCACCTTTCAAATAAACATAATATAATTGACTGCAAGACTTAACATTCCAAGAGAAGTGTCCAGAATTCAGGAAATAGATCTTCTATTTGATAATGTATCTGTTGATGAGGGAGAGCACTGTGGTGATCTCGCAACACAGTGTCAGTTTTTTGCAGATGGGTGATGAGTAAATTTGAAACATTTTCCTACTGAATTTGCTATGCAGATGCCCTGAGAATTGCTACAGGGGCACTGACTTTCAACTATTCAGAGCTACACAATGCTACAAATGGCTTCAGTCTTGCTAATAAGCTGGGCCAGGGTGGTTTTGGAATTGTTTATAAGGTAATTTTGAATCCTGATGTTTGGAATATGGCAAGAGACTAAGCTTTCTGTCCTCTGGGGCTAGGGCATTGCAATGCTTTCCAACTGTCCTGGTCTTGTTTGTAATTTTTCGTCTGCAGTATGACATTTTAACATTTAATTTACTCCAAGAAGGTGCCGATTCGTGTCGAAATTTGAATTGAGTGTATTATGTTGTGTGGCATTTGTGTTTTTGTCAGTTCCTGTTGTCTCTTATTGTGTCCATGTGATTTTACCAGCTGCGACCATCAGTGCCAGCCCAAGTTCACGGAAAGTTATTATCTCTACTGTCTCTAAATGCGTTAGCACCTTCTTTCTAAATGGTAAATTTGTCAGATTTTAGCTGAAACTAACAGTTTATTTTCGAAGATGAAGATACTTCCCTTTTTTGGTGGGGGTCCTGGGCCAATGCAGAGGGAGAGAGGGGTGGGTGGGAGTTGCCAAGTTTGAACATATCCCTTGGCTGCATTATTAACTGATAAGTTTGCATCATTATGATGAATTAATGCAGACTTTCGGTCACTTCATAATCTTCTGGATTCCCTTTTGAGTTTGATTGATCTAAGCTATTATTTATCCTTTTCCCAAGCCCTAGGCCCTTAGGTGCATGCTAATTATCAGCTGAGAATGTACTATGTGAGGATTTGGTTCCCATGGGCTCACTCGTGTCATCTTTGGGTAGTTAAGATAGAATCATGACTAGAATACATAAGTCTGTTATGCTACTGAATATTCTCTTCTTCAAGGGATGATTAATATTTTAGACTAGCTAATAGTCAAATATCATAAATGAACACGTACTGTTCTGTTCCATGGAGGCAGGACAAGGTGGTACTAGCTTGTGCCAAAAGAGGGTGTCGGCAACAAGTTTGATATTGTATATGCACTTAGGAATGTGGTGTATTAAGTGATCTTGACAAGACAATGCTTATTCACATACATCGAACTTCTGTAGTAAGAAATACTCTTGCTGGTCAACTATTAGAAAGGAAATGCAATAGTTCCCGTCTTGGAAAGTTCTGTTCATATCACTTAGAAATTATTTTTTATTATTCACCTGCTCTCTTTTCTGCATTATTGAAGTGAGATCAAAGATATTATCGTAGTGCAGCTATCACTTCCGTTTGGGAGATCCAAAATAAAATAAATAGAGTTCATTAATTGAAAGACGTTTGGCTGAGCCATGTTAGCAGTGGCATGACGAACAGAAACTACTCTAGATAGTTTTTTAACCCTTAGGCCCTTATGCTCCATCATTCATCTTGTCCACTCTCCTATGCTCATTTTTTATCGATCTTTAGTTGAGCCTCAAGACGATAAATTGTTAAAGCTAAGGCTAGTTATTGGTTCCCAAATTTTATCTCTGCTTAACTGATACTGTTTTCTCTGATATGTGCATGTTTCGTCAAGATAGTTTATGAAACACGATTATGTTCCTAAGCCGTATAAACTTGTACACTGTAGGGAATACTTGGTGATGGGAGACTTGTTGCTGTGAAGAAACTCTCTGCGACATCTGACCAAGGAAACAGTCAGTTTCTAGCAGAAATTGCGACAATATCTGCTGTTCAACATCGCAACCTCGTAAAGTTGTATGGATGTTGTGCAGATGGTGATAAACGCCTTCTTGTGTATGAGTTTCTAGAGAACAGTAGTCTCGATTGTGCCTTATTTGGTAAATGTCTGCATTTTATGGATATTCCCATCGATGCAAAAATGCTAAGACACAACATTAATAATGACATGAACTGGCAGGGAAAGCAAGCCTTCTTATTGACTGGGGCACTCGTTACGATATATGCTCGGGCATAGCACGAGGATTAGCTTACCTTCACGAAGAATCAACAGTTAGAATCGTGCACAGAGATGTGAAGGCCAGCAATATTCTGCTTGATTCAAGTCTTAAACCAAAAATTTCGGACTTTGGATTGGCGAAGCTTTACAGTGATAAAATGACTCACATAAGCACTAAAATTGCAGGGACAATGTAAGATACTGAACACTTGCCTCTTTGCTTGTGATTGTATGTGTTTGTATGTATAGTAACTTTTGCTTTTATTTTCTGGGACTGGAACAGTGGGTATCTAGCGCCGGAGTATGCCATGCGTGGGTACCTCACTGAGAAGACTGATGTCTTTGCCTTTGGCGTGGTCGCTTTAGAGATTGTTGCTGGAAAGCCAAATTGTGCATCTGAAGAAGCACCATCTCTGCTTGAGTGGGTAAGGATGAACCTAATTGCTTGAACATGGATTTTTTTAATTTGTTTGAGCCCATTTTCATTTGGCCAATGGATTTAGAGGATCTGGAACCCTTCTCAAGGTTCTTTCTATTGAGTATAAGAATGTGCAAACAATTTTCCAAATGCATCATGTGTGCAGGTGTGTGCACCATGCATATGCACATTTACCAGGTAATATAGGTATGTTTTATGCTTGTTACGTGTAGGTATGCATTCGTACATATTTGGTTCTATATCAGATTACAAGAGGCGTGTGAGATGTCACTGTGTACTCATCGTTATCTGATCGTAAAGACAAGTTGCATCTGTGTTAACGTTACAGGCAATGCACCTATAAGTATACACTAGTAAACTACTTCTGCTTAATTTAATAGAACTACTCCATAACATGTGCTGAACTAAGGATATATTGCCTCTTTTGCAGAAGCAACACAATTTGTATGTAGATTAATGAAATATTGGTTCGAAAGAGTGCAGATAATCCGCCTCAATCTGTGCATATTGACCAAAAGAACTGGGCATCTTTCTAAAGAAAACAAATAGTCGGGAAGAATATAAGAATTTGGGCCAATCCGCTTTTCTTCTTCATTGGTAACCGTCCTCTGGTTTTCGATCACGTACTGTAGTTTGCTGATTTTGCTGCAATTCTTTGCTTTTAAGGCCTGGCACCTGTATGAGAATGAGCGCCATGTTGAAATGTTGGACCCCAGATTGTCAGAATTCGAAGAGGAGGAAGTCAAACAAGTGATTCAGGTGGCCCTCCTCTGCACCCAGATGCAGCCGTCTGTAAGGCCACCAATGTCTGGAGTGGTTGCGATGCTTCTAGGCCAGGGCCATACCAATGTCATACCTTCAAAGCCAGGTTACTTAACTGACGACATGTTTGGCAGTTTTGTCGATTTGATGAGCAGTACAGTGATGGAGGGAAACTCGCGTAAGGACGACTGATCTCCCAATCCTATGTCAGTATCTACCCTTAACTGCTAAGTTGGTCATCTCTCTTTTCTTTGGCTTTCCTTTGTGGTTAAGCTCAACGATACTCCCGTTAGGGCTAAGTTATTCTTGTTTCTTTCCGTTGCTATTCCTGATTCTTGTGGCGACGCTTTGCGTTTGGTGGTGGTACGTAGCGCGATAACATATCTTCATCGAAAGTCATAATCTTTCTTGTTTTTGTAAGAAAATCTCTTGTCAAGTCATGAATCTCATAATCCTTGCTAGTCACCTTGGCAAATCATAGGCATGCCCCTTTTTTCTGGCTTCCCTTGCTATTTCCCACTTTTGTTCTTCGTTAATTATGCACATGAATGATGTATGAACTTGGTTTTGAACTCTGATCTTAAAACAGGGAGATCCAGAAAGCTGAGTGATGAAGCAGCTGATGGAATTGAAGCAATCGCACGACGTGAAGTGCGACGGGAATATTAATCGGAGGCATGGTTCGATGTCTAGAGGCTGCATTAAGAATGAACATCAACAATGTGTTATTTCTTTCCCATTCCTGGCCGGTTTTTTCATCAATAAACCGATAGCCCCTGGGAGGGCGTCCATTAAGTAAAACTATTTTGCATATATAGGCAAGGGGAAATAAATAAAAAAGAGAAACTATTTTGCACATATAGGTAAGGGGATGTTCTGGTTACGGGCATCATGGTGTCATGGCAAAGCAGAGCCCGGTGTCTTCTTATTGAATGTTCAAGTCAACGACCATTGGAGAGTTGACCGATCGCTCTACCACTGGTCTAGTGCGTACATTTGCCATCTTTAAGTTTTTTGGGAACAAGAACATCAAATTCACAGGTATTTGTCTGTACAAGTGGGGACTTGCTCAAGAAAGCACACGAGCTTGTCCTAGCACTTGTACCCAGTGAGATGAATATTATGGTAGCCCTTTGCCACAGGGACAATTGAAATCGATGGACAATGAATCGCCGGCGGCCCTGGCTCTCGCAGCTTCTCGATCTCCTCGGCTTCGCGCTTAACAAAAGAAAGGAAAAAGGAGAAAATATCGGAAGGACGAAAACTTCTTCTTCTGATTCCGCCTAGCATTGCGGAATCGTTTCGATCTATGCACATCAAACCGATGTGGTCTTGATGCTGCCTTGTTCACCAGGTTCATAAGTGCTCTTCCGACTTCAGGCATCACATGATCCCGCTACTTGCCCATCTCTTCTAGGCGAGTGCTCTATACTCTATGGTTCAGGTGACGCTTATTTGTCACGTCAGATTGTTAAAATATTGAGAAAGCCACACATGAAAATTTTGAATTTTCATGGTGTACCAAATTGGGATGAGCATTTGAAAAAACTGTCGACACTTGAAAAGCTAAATGAGTCAAATGACCGTCATAAATTTGGAAGTTATGACGGAGTTACCACACTACAAGTCACCAGAGTTGGGCATTTGAAAAGTTGTCGCACCAAACGGAACACCGCATGCAAATTTTGGTATTTTCAGTGTGCTTTTCTCTAAAATAAATTATGAATTCGTTTATTTTGCGAAAAAATAATAATTTCAAAAATATTCTTCTAAAAAAGATTGATTATAAAAGTAAATGAGCAAAAAAAATGTTTTCATTATCCATGAAAATGTCTATGCTTAAATTGATACTAATAATGAAAACATATTTTTCATTAAAGTTATTTCAAACGGTACAAGTAATCATTTTTAAGAAAAATATTCTTTAAATTATTTATTTTCTACTAAATAAATGGAATCTTAGTAATTAATCAATGTTTGAAACTTTAAAGCACACGTGGCAACACTTCGGATTTACAAATCAACTTCTAGTTGGAAGTTGATTTTTTTTTTTTTACTTTTGCTCCATAATTGATTTATGATTAGAGAAAATCGTTAAGGCACACGTGGCAACACTTTTGCTCCATAATTGGCAATGGTCACGGATGGCGATGGGCAGTGCCCGGCAACCTATGGAGGTCAATGATGGGCGATGGTTAGCGACGGGTGGCAATGGAGATCGACGACGGGCAGAGACGGGCGAGGTCGAAAAGAGGGTGAAGGCGTAACGAAAAAAGGGTGAGGCGAGAAATATTTCTTGAGTTGAGAAGCAAATTTTTTTTTTAACTTTTCAAATCGAAGGAAAACAACTTCAGAAGTGAAAATTCATTCCATAAGTAGAAATTTTTTTCAAAAGCAAAACTTTTTTCCCAAACAAATTTTTGCTTCATAAGTTACAAATCAAGCAAGCGCCGTACGAAAATTATGCAACTTGTAGCATTCTTATTTCCAACTAGGCCTAGTGGATATGACCCATCGACTCGCGTCGGCTTCACGTGGGATCCATATGATCCAACGGATCACGTGCATCGAAGAGGCACGTGGATCGTGGACGTCGTGGGACCAGAGCATGGCCAAGCTCTCGTGATCGATCGATCGAGATCTCGAGAGAGAGCGCGCGCGCGCGCTCCTGGCTGTGCCTTTCCCGTGAGGCCATCATTTCGTGCGTATTTCGAAACATGGGCCCACCACTGTCCTGGTTTTTGGGCTCCTTTTCGTTTGGGTTTCCCGTTAGTCTCCATCCGGTGTCATCACATGGGCTGATGATGCCCCAGTACGAGAATGCCTGGAAGGTCCAACCACATTCAGTTACATGTCCCATTTCCTATAAAAAGGAATCCGAGGAAACGTTGCATGATTTAACCAAATTGAGCATGCAGAAGAAATGTTGTGCACGTTAAGAGCGAGACCGGTCGAACGATTTCACGCTTAGGCGGGAATTTATTTATTCGGTGCCGGAGATAGATCTAATTTCATTACCCCAATTAAGCCTTTGACATCAGAAAGCCCGCTTTCTTTGTCTATATAAATAAGGTGAAATTATCACCATTGCACAACAGAAACGTCCTCTCCCACGTCGGACCTTTTGTCTTTTGTCCATATTACTTTCATGCACAATCATTTTTCTTTATATATGTCCCCCCCCCCCCCCCATCATTATCATATTCGAGGCAAAAAAAAAAATAAAAAAGTTTGACCTGCATCCGATTCTTTTGCATCCCAAAGATATGCTTTATCCAATAAAAAATATAAAAAAAAAAATAATTTGGTTTCCGAAGGGAGAGAGAACATCGAAACCGGACAAAGGACATCATGTCGATAGTGGGACAATCTCGACACGACAAGCTTTATTCGAAATTAGCATGAAAGGATTACCCAGAATGAGCAAGAAATGAAAGGGCCAAGATCGAAGTGATTGTGACATATTTGCTTTAAAAAAAAAAAAGAGTTCTGGTGACACCAAAATCCCCAAGCTTATGCCCGTGAGACACATTTATTTCATTTTTTTTAACACCAAAAAAATCAAGCTTTTATCCGTGTTATATATTTGCCACAAATTATTTCTTTATGATACCAAAAAGCCCCAAACTTATAGGTGTACGACACATTTACCTTAAATTCTGAGGTAAATGTGTCACGTAGATTCAAGTCTAAAGTTTTGGTGTCAGAGGCACAAGTTTGAGATAAATCGTTCACAAAGGTACAAGTTTGGGATTTTTGGTATCACCAAAAGAGTTCGAGGTAAATATGTCACATTGTGCATAATTTGAGGTTTTTGTGGCTTTTAGCCATTTCTTTTTTTTTTTTTGGTCAAACTAGCCATTTCTATTTTGTTATCTCAATTTACATGTATTTCTTCTCCCTATGGTAGATCGTTCTATCGATATTAGGACGACGCCATTTTCAAGTTATGTCCTAGTTGTGGCATCGAGATCTGTGGTTATTACATGGATATAAATTTGGGATTTTGGATATCACCAAAAGAGTTTGAGGAAAATATGCCACACTGTGCATAATTTGAGGTTTTTGTGGCTTTTAGTCATTTCTATTTTGTTATCTCAATTAACGTGTATTTCTTCTCCCTATGGTAGATTGTTCTCTTGTGGCATCGAGATCTATGGTTATTACGGTACTTTGGATCGCTACGCAAGCTTGACAATGCAATTCCCTCGGGGGTGTGAGCCCTCGAACATAGCTGAATGCCTCGAGCCAACCCTAAAGATCATATTTGGTGTCAAGAAAGATAAATCATATGCAACCAGGCGGAACACATGAAAAGAGAAAGGACGAGAGGGAGAATAAGCTAGACGCGTACGAGGGAGTTGCAATAACGTCAATGATTTCCATGAAGGCAATCTTGAGAGAGAGAGAGAGAGAGAGAGAGAGAGAGAGAGGTGAAGAAGCAGCATGCAAGAATCTGGCAACAGAAGAATAACCCGTGAACAAGGCATGTGTGGCCCATCGAGAGTTTTTCGTGAACAAATGAATCCCATAATAATGATAAGAACAAGAGGAAAGTTCCCTCTGTTTCAGAGGCATTAAAGCCAAAAAAAACTATATAAAAGAAGTGCATAAAGAACAAGTGAACAGCTGTAAGTGGAAGCGGTCGCCAGATTAGCTGTAGTAAACTTGCCAAAGGTTCACAGTTTTTTTTTTTTTTTGTCACCATTGTTTGTCACAAGCCCTAATCTCTTCTCTCTCTTTCTCTCTCTTGAAAGGAACATACATCTAACCAAGATCGTGTCTATTTGTCTAATGACCCTGAGAAACTTAAGTGCTTGGGTTAGGTGAGTGAGAGGGGAGAGCAAAAAAATCAATCGGACTGGTTTTTAGGAGTACAGGTCTGGTTCCTGATTTTAGGGATGGAACTGCTGATCGGGACCGAACCGACTATTTTTATTTTTTTTTAAAAATCTATAAGGAAATAATCTAAACCCTTAATTATTAGGGGCACATACTTCTGTATAATTAAAATGTGAATATGTGTTTCAAGTACATGCAACCGATTCCATTGGACTGCCTGGGAGCTGGTCATCCATAGTGAGTGATATTAGTTTTCTTAAGAATAAGACAAGCAATTGCGCCAAAAAATGTGGATTTTGTTTGTCATTAGCCCAAACCGATGAGTACGTAGAAAGCGGCAAATGCTGGGGAAAAAAAGAGTGCCTTTCTCATACATTTTATTGGCCACACGAGTAATATTAGGAGTTATACTAAAAAGTAAATACGTTGGAAATGGAAAATAGTCGGACTATCAAGGGAAATACAATCTTTCCTTTGGAACCTACAAATCTCAACCGTTGTTGAACTTCCATAGCTACCCTCATTCGATTAATTAAATTAGTGGTTAATAAGTGAGACAACAAATGGCCACACAAATGGAGTTAGACGATCTTATAACTTTTAGGCTGCATTTAATTGTCCGAATTTTTAGCCAGAATTAGATTGGATAGGATATGATATGAATTCAGAAATTTTGTCATATCATATCCATTGTTTAGTGAAACGCAATAATAAAGTCAGATATGTTCATACTACATCTTGTTCATTATTTTGCATTTATGACATATTGTTGTAAACGAATTTGAAAACGCACAAATAGAGACTATAAAAATATCTCATAATTCATTGCCAAATCTAATAAGCGAGAAAACATAATTATTAACCTTTGTGGATGAAAAGTTCTGCCTTTCTCACTATGCTCATTAAACTTTAACATAAAGTTATTGAGGAGGAGTTTTAACTCTCTTTCTGCTTTCATAGACTTCTCACATGAACCAGAAAGCTAAGAAGGAGAATAAATTTCAACTCTCTTGCTATTTTTCGTAAAGTTTTGTCATGAACTACAAAGTTACAAAGGAGTCAAGTAATTTCAACATAAACTAGAGGTACAGAGGAGAAGGAGATGGAAATGCTTTTTTTTTTTTATAGAAATTTCATTCTCCCTCATTCTTTGAGAATTAGAAAAATCATTTTCAAGTTTGAATATGTTCATTTAAAATCTAGGTTCTTCTACTTCTTTTTATATTTATTTCTTAATTTTAAATCTCTTTTTATCATTTTTTTATTTCCTTCCTTCCTTCATTCTTAATAAAAATAAAAACTATACTATTATACTTAAAATATGTGATGATATAGATACTAGGTATACACACACACACACAATCTATATTTTATAAAGTAGAACGAACTTATATATATGAAGACAAACTAGAATAAATAAAAATGAAATTATTTCTTTTGTTATTTTGAGTTTTCTTTTTAGCATTAGAATTCAAAAATTATTTAAAATTTAATTATTATTTACATTTTATTATGTAAAAAGTTTGTTATTTAGAAAAAAAATATTTTTTTATACCATGAACTGATGAAATCTTATACACCTTTTTCCCATCTCCTCCTATGGGATAATTTTATTCAAGTTATACCACCCTTATATCCCACTTTATCATGTCCTCGGCAAGAACCAAATACAAGAAAGGATAAATTTTATCCTATTCTGACTTTTATCCTGACTACCAAACTAGCCTTAGAACATCGTCGGTAGTCTCTCTTTAGTTGCCCGATAAGTAATAAAACCAAAAGCACATGCCTGTTTTGATTAGGCACCTTAAACAAATGACAGATGGAAAGTTGGCTTACGTGATGTCTCGTGTAATTTAATGGTACTTACGAAGCAACTGAGCTTTGACTCTCTCAATCTTTTGCTCACTCGAGCAAGATATTCCTCGCATCAACCTGAACTTTTCTTTCTTTTTTTCGCCTTAAAGGAGAATCACCGGGGATAAATCTCATCTTATCCCAAAAGAAAAGCAACATGAATCTCACTCACTCCCAAAAGCCAATTTGATATTGAAAAAGATTTTGATCAAAAGAACCGACATTGGATTCCATTTTTCACAAGATTGAGCCAAAAAATTTCAATGCAAACTCTTATCAAAATCATCCAAAAATCGGGAAAAATACCGAAAAAGTCCTAAACTTATTGTAATTATGCTAATTCGATCATTTTTTTTTTGCCAATTCAATTCTAAATTTTTTATATTTGTGTCAGTTTAGCCTATCTAACCGGCCCACGCTAACGTGGACCTGTTAAATAGTATTTTTTTTATTTTATATTTTTTCGTTATTTTTCTTTTTCCTCTAGACGTCTCACTGGCCCTAAGCTAAGAAAACATAAAGAGAAAAGAAAAAGGAAAAAATATTTAAAATTTTAAAAAAATGTTAAAAATACTATTTAAGCATGTCCGTGTAACATCGGCCAGCCATATGGACTAAATTAGCACAATTATAATATGTTTATGATTTTTTTTCTTGATAATTTTCTCTCCAAAAACCCTACATCATAATCCGGAATGTATAGCTTGATATGCAATCATTTAGGGGGGTAGCTTGAATATACCCTTGTGTGCCTCTCTTTAACCTTTAAGGGCTAAAAGGTGATGGTACGCTTGAAGCCACGCATGCCCTCCGGAGAAAAGGAATATTATTATCTCTCTCTTGCATCTTTCTTTTTCTTTTTTCTTTTTTTTTTTGGTTGCAACTTGATTGTACATAGTCATCTATATGTGAGGATGAAATCTCATGGCGATATAGATTGCCATGCAAAGGTTGTTGACGACAATGAACAGGGAGAATAAAAGGGTCTTGCACACACTCTCTCTCTACATGGCTTTAGGTTGAGGTTTGGAATAATAAAAGCTAAAGAAGGGGAAAGAAAAGAGGGAAGAGACCTTCCGAATTTGCCTTGGTGGGGTTTGTTTGAGCACTTTCACTACAGAGAGAGAGAGAGAGAGAGAGAGAGAGAGAGAGAGAGAGAGAGAGAGAGAGAGAGAGAGAGAGAGAGAGAGAGAGAGAGAGAGAGAGAGAGAGAGAGAGAGAGAGAGAGAGAGAGAGAGAGAGAAATAAAGTCAGCGTCTGTGAAATGAGGTGACTAGTAGTTTAGCAATAGCAACACTATAATAAGATGCTAATGATTCATACAAAAATAGATCAGTATGTAAGTTTATGTCTTCTAAACTAGGAAACTTAACCTTCAAAACTAGGCTAGGAAAGAAATATCTGATCCTTAGAATATTATAAGGTAATGTTAGATATAGAAGCTAGTTCACAAAGTGACTGTAATGTGACAAATTAGGAGTTAGATTAAAGAGTTATGCTCATTTCAGTTCGCTCTGTCATTTCGCATATTTATTTCATGAAACATCGTTACGTGTTTGGCATCATGCGTTGAGTAAGCATTGTAAAACGTAACATAGAGTTTGATATATTCGATAGATTATTAGAATTTGAATTATTTCGTGTCAATTATCATACACATAATGTACTTTTGAGAAAAAATTATAAAGTGAAAACGAGATTGAGGTAATTGATGATTCAATCATGGTTTGTGGGGTTCCCAAAAAGGTTAGAGGGCGTCACACAATCTTTAGCAAATGACTTTGCTTCCTCTTAAGCTTTATATAATCTTTGCTCATTCTCCAATGCTCTCGTAAGCAACCCTTCCTTTTAATCAATCATTCCATTCAAATCCTGCCCTTTTTATATCATCTTTAGCATTTGGGCATTTTATAACAGGAACAAAGAAAGGGACAGGAAAGTACCAACGTCACACTATACATTAAGAATTTGAACAAAATTTTAGGAAAAAAATGCAAAAGAAACTAACTTTTTGTTTAAAGAAAAGGTAAACATGGCTGAAGTAAGAGATGGTGAATTATTTTTACCAATAATACTAAAAGTAAGAGACGGTGAGCTAGGATTTTGTCGGTCGTGACTTGGGACAGAAGTTCCTATGTGAAATCGCATTCGCGTTCATTATTCATGTCGACTGATCTTATCACCAAAGTATTTTTAATGTGATTATAAAATGATTGTATTAAGAATAATCGAAATTGCGACAGTTCTCGATAATTTTGAAATAAATTGCATCAAATGGTGTCGTGTCAGAAACTATGATGAGTTGAGTGCTGTACATTCTGTTTCTCTTTAGAGCTTCTTTTAAAGGGTTTTTCATAGCTTTTCATTTTTCTAAGGGCTTATTGCAAAATCATCCTTTCTCCTTTATATGTATATTTTGCTAATTGCGGACCTCAGCCATCGGTCCTCCCCCGTGGGTCTGCCAGACTGCCACTGTAATCATGATCTTTCTCTGGGGCTTCTCTGCACACATAATTATCTGCAACAAAGCTTCTGAAATTTCTTTTTCTCCCTTCTCTTTTTCTTTGACCTACAAATTAAATACTCTCTCTCTCTCCTCCCCGTTGCAAATATTGCGGTATATAAAAGGACAGAAACGAGAGGGTTTTTGGGAAGCAGCAGCAGAGAGAGAGAGAGATAGATGTTTTTCAGGAAACCCACATCACCATCTTGATATTGTCTCTGCTCTTTCTGTGTTTTGATTCATGCATGGTGTAAGTGATCTTCGGAAAGATACGTATGAGCTCCCTTTGTACCTTCAGGTTTTGCACAGAGAGGAGCAAATTGCAATCCATGTTAGCTAGTGACCTCGGAGAGTAGCCCATCATCACCACTTCACGAGAGACAAACTTCTCATTTTCATTCGTTGTTCTTTTTCTTTGTTTTTGGGTCTAAGTTCATGTTTTTGTTTAGCTACCCAACGAGTGATGGATGCCTTTCTGTTTCTTCTCTGCGGCCTATGTATTTCTGCACATTTGTCACCTCCTATTGCCTAAACTGCTCTCATCTCTAGCTTAGCCGGCACTCTTCCACTTCTCTCGTTCCCTTTCAAAGATGCAAACATAGGACACTCTTACAAGTATATAGTAATGATCCAAAGTTTGCATTACACAAGGTTGAGATAGAAAGAAAAGCAGAAGAAAGAGAGAATCAAGATCAAAGATCCAAAATTATTCATCAATTGGAGCATTTTTCGTTGTTTATATTTCCCTTCTCCCTCTCTCTCTATATGTCGGATCAGTCTTTGCCCATGTTCCCTGCAACCATGTCCAATTCCACTACTTTGTCTGATGAAGCAAGTGTCTCTTCTGGTGCAAGAGTGCTGGATTTTTGCAGCTTCAACTACAACAACGCCGCTACTGGCGACAAGAACAACCAAGAAAATTCACTGCAACAACAACCACAACAACTGATCACCGCCATCCACAACAACTCTCAACAGCATCAGCAGCAGAAGAAGATCAGGAAGAAGAGAAACCTCCCTGGAAACCCAGGTCAGTCATTATTGATACCCATATAATTTAATCAACTTGTATGCCATCTTCATTCATAATTTGTGAAAAAAAAAAGGAGAAAAATTTAACATGTTGGGTCATCAAGATTCTTCCTTTCTCGGCAGACCCAGATGCAGAAGTGATTGCACTGTCCCCAAAGACCCTCCTGGCCACGAACAGGTTCGTATGCGAGATCTGCAACAAGGGGTTCCAGAGGGACCAGAACCTGCAGCTCCACAGGAGAGGCCACAACCTCCCATGGAAGCTGAAGCAGAGGAGCGGCAAAGACCAGGTGGTGAGGAAGAGGGCTTATGTGTGCCCTGAGCCCACCTGTGTCCACCATCACCCTTCGAGGGCTCTCGGCGACCTCACAGGGATCAAGAAGCACTACTGCAGGAAGCATGGAGAGAAGAAGTGGAAGTGCGAGAAATGCTCCAAGATCTATGCTGTCCAATCTGATTGGAAGGCTCACTCCAAGACCTGTGGAACCAGAGAGTATAGATGTGACTGTGGCACTCTCTTCTCCAGGTAAATTAATCATCATTTCGATTAATTAATGCTTATGATTACTCTCTCAGATTAATCCTCTTATTTTCCTTCATTTTGTTTTAATTGTTCCTTTCTTTTTCTTTTTTCTTTTTTTTTTTGGTCGGATGTTGTTCCTTCTACAATGCCTCATCTAGCGCATACTATTCCTTTCAGCAGCAACTGACATTCAACATTGAAAATACTGATGGTTCTGGTCAAACATGCAGCATTCTTGTTACAAGTTTTTGTTGACACATTTGGAATGCCTAGCATTATCTTGCTCTTTGCAAGAATGTCTAATGGTGAGCTTCAATTTGCATGGGGATTTATGTGGGGATATTCCAAGAAAGAGAGAGAGAGAGAGAGAACCAGTTTTGTCGAAAAAGAAAAATATGAAATATAATGCTCGGTAATTAATGAAATGATTCATTTTTGAAGTGAACGATTTCCCCAATGGCCCTTTATGGGTAAAAATCAGCTGGTCTTCGTAAGCTTCTGATACATCTTTGCAGTTCCTGAGAAACGAAGAACGAATCACCACGCATTCTCTCTCTCTCTCTCTCTCTCTCTCTCTCTCTCTCTCTCTCTCTCTGCATTTCTTCTGTATCATCAGCCAAAAAACAAAAGAGAACACAGGGAAAAGGGTGGTAATATTACCACTTTTCGGTACTTAGGAACTGCAGTCACAAGGTGCAATGATAGTGATTTTCTTCCTGCTCGGTGAAAAAAGCAAAAGAAGTTCAGCTTTATTTGGAGCCATGAAAAGTCCTGGACGATCCATGTTCCTCCATTGGAAAAAAAAAATCACATTCGAAAAATGCCATTGATTAATTCATGCTTTTTGCAGAGAATCCTCTTGAACCACGACTGAGGAACCTCTCGCCATCTTGAACCCTGTCGAATTGGCCATTGCCAATACTTTCCAGTTTACTCATATTCTCAGAAAAACAAAGGAATTGCACCTTCATCATCATCTTTTATTGGGTTTTCAAGACAATGATATGCACATTTTGCATGCAGTCTCTCTCTCTCTCTCTCCCCCCTCCCTCTGCTTTTATGTTGACCATTGGAGGAAAATTCCTTCTTTGTGTTCCGTGCACGCTTTAATGACGTCCTTAGGCTACCTTTCTAATCCTCATGAGCAAACCGTAGGCCCTCTTTGTGTGGTGATGATTTCTCTCTGTAAAGTGAGTTTGAAAATGGAGGTTTAGTTCCTTTCCAATTGCTTCTTTTTTGTACCGTCGAAAGACTTTTTTTACGTGTTGCGTCTGCCCTTTCTGCATGAACTTGTATCATTGGCTGATGCACGAATGCACTTTGCAATTTAACTCCTTTGTGAGATCAGTGTCGCTGATGCATCCATAGTTGCCTCGCTTCCTCGAACTTATGATAATAATGTCGTTATAGTAACACCAAGTAAGGCTACGTCTCTGCAGAAACCTAGGAGAAGTTCTTCCTTGAATTTATCATAAAAGATTAAGTCTATCACGGTGTCTAAAAAGTATTACGACTTAGAATAGAATCCACAGATGAAACAGACATGAACCTCGCATTTGTCTAGCATTTTCGTAGCGAGAACGGATGATGCTTGTTGTGCTTGATCATCAAAACCTTGCGAATACACCCATCTCAGTTTTCTTCACTTTAATAACATCAGATTTAATGTCATATACACACCACGTATGACTTCAAATGTCAGATAAGCAAAAAGTTATGTATCAAAAATAAAGTTACCCACCTTTTTTAGTTCATATTAATCCATGACATCGACCTTCCATTCTTTATCTCCATTGGAAACTATGTTGTAACTCATCCAAATCTCTCTCTTTGTTGTTCACAGGAAGGACAGCTTTGTGACGCATAGAGCATTTTGTGATGCACTAGCTGAAGAGAGTGCAAGGCTCTCAGCTAGTCAACTCACCACCATTGACCCGAACATCCCTCTTCACCACCAGCACCACCACCTTCACCCACCACCCACTCTCTTCCCTCTCCCCTCCCTCCTCTCCAACCCACCGTCGCAGCCGGCAACCCACGCTTCCCTCAACCCGAACTGGGATCCGCCCCAAAACCCTAGCTACCCTCCTCCGCATGCCCACGTGAAACCTGAAATCCTCCGTTTCCAAGTCCCACCGCTCTCCTCCCCACCACAACTCATCTTTCAAGAGCCGCTGCCTGGCCACAATGCCGTGATTGTCTCGCCCTTCCAAGCATTCCACGGTGCTGCCGCCGGGCTGCCTACGCACCTCTCGGCTACTGCGCTGCTCCAGAAGGGCACCACCATGGGCGCGACGGCCACTTCTGCCATTGGCCACCACCATCATCACTCAGCTAGCACGGCCAGCCACATAGCATCGCTTAGTGCGGGGGCTGACTATGGCGCGCCAAGTGTTCCCCCGGAGCTCGTCAAAGGGCTGGCAGCATCACCTTTGGAGAGTCTCGGGGCATGGCGGAAGAGCGATGGCTTGACCAGGGACTTCCTGGGATTGGCCGGCGAGGTCAACGCCGGGAGCGGGAGGGTCAACGTGGGGGACTTGCTAGGGTTCACTAAGGGGATGGAGCTTCAACAGGCGTACGAGCGCGAGCAATCCGCGCTGAAGATTAGGGATGGTTTTGGCTTTGCGGATCAGAACAATGCAAGCTGCTTCTCAGACTTGGAGTGATTGTTGAATTGGAAATATGGCATGGCCAAACAGTACTAATCTTCAGTGGGTTTTAGTGTTTTAATAGCTATCTGATGTCACCGGGAAAATACCAAATGAAAAGAAATAGAGGAAAGAAAAAGAAAATTAGGGTTTATTTTATTTTATTTTATTGTTTTTCCTCGTGAAGTAGGCATCTTCTTGTTGTGGTTAATTATTTGTTGGGGAATTTTCAGATTCTTTAGATGTTTGGTTTCGTTACTTGTGAAGGAGTGATGTATTTTCCTTGATCTTAGGGTTTTGTTTTCCTTACTATCTTTGAGTATCTTCCCAAGCGGAAGCAGCAATGCTTTCCATAGTCTAAGCTTGACAAGTACCCTTTTATTGCATAAATAATTATGCATAGCCATTGATTCACCGTGAGATCAACATACTATTATGAAAAATAAAATTTAAAAGTTGTAATAGGTTTCGGTATTTCAAGAATTTGTGGTTCACATTATGCTATTACTTTTTGACTTGATGTCTCTTAATAATGTCTCATCCATCAGCATTCGGCAGTAAGAAAAAGAGGGTGATCAGGGTTAATTACGTAAAATTTACCTTCCGTATGCCTCTAGTGTAAACGAGTATAGAGGTTATAATTTTTATTATGTCCATACATGTGCATGGAGATTAGTGGAGATGAAATTTCGGACATAAAATATTGCTCCATAGAAAAGAAAAGAAGATTGAAGTGACACACGTTGATATTGTCGTCTCTATTATCACTCTGGTACACAACTTTATTACCTCTAACTTGACAAAACAAAGCGCGACACAATAATTTATGAAGCTGATCATAAATTTAGGGGTGAACAAATCGGACCTATTGGATCAAGACTGTTGATTTGTTTCCCGATTCTAGAGGCTGACAATCCAATTCGTGGTTCTTGAAATTGGAACTGGTGACCAGGCGATCCAGTTCCCGATTCTAGGGGCTCAGGACCAAACCAGACCAGTCAATTTTTTTTTTATAATAAAGGTAACCCTAAATCTAAGTTTATGGTTTGTTCTTTCTTCTGCACTTCCCACTTGATTCTACATTTGTTCGTGCATGAGTTCACAGCGCGGACAAACTCCCTTTTCTTCAATGAAGAACTTATATGTAGAGCCTTCATTGGTATGTCAACGCGCGTCACCATCTAGAACTTGCAGGGCACTAAAAAATTTCTCCCTCATCTCCCTCTAGAAACTGGGACCACTGATCCGATTCCCGATTCTTGAGAAAATTCAAATCGGACCAGAAACCAATCACCCCTACATAAATCAAGTATTAATTAAGAGAGAGAAAAATTGTGATTTGGAGGGTTTTTCAAGTTCACTACCATCAAGGTTGTCTAAATAGTTATAGTTTCAACTTGAAATGAAGCCTAATTATGTGTTCAACGCTCCTAACCGTAACAAAGACATGTCAATATCACTCTAAAGGAAAAAAAAAGAGAAAAGAACAACAAGGATATCTTAATATACTCTAGTGCACCAGCTATTTTCCCATTTGGTAATCATATAGTATAATTTAGTAAAGATCGCTATGAATGCTTCTAGGATCCCTAGAACGGGCCCCTAAGCATCTTGATAAGGAAATAAGAAATGGATTCTCTAACGACCTCAACAACAGATTTCCTTCTTGGGGAGCTAACAGCTAGTGTGCTAAATGTTCCATTTTTGAGAGAATACTGCCTCTAATTGGTTGTATTTGTTAACTGATAACTTTTGTAGGTGTCTTCAAAATCTTATTAAGTTAAAAGCAGCTATTGGTTAGAGTTGTCCATTATTAGAAAGACCGACCCCCAACCAGCTAAATAGTTGATAGTTCTTGGGATATGAATGATATCTTATTATTATTTTTTAATAAAACTCCTTATTATCCTCAATACGCAATCATACAGCATTCTAAGAAGAATTACAATTCTGGGGAAAAAATAAGTACGCTAACGTGTGTATGTCTCTCTCTCTCTCTCTCTCTCTCTCTCTCTCTCTATATATATATATATATATATATATATATAATATCTTTTAGGAAAAGTAAGAGAGTATATTCTTGGGATTAAATGGTGAATGGCAAAGTGACGAAGATAAGTCAAGTACGAAGGGGTGATGTGAGCATGTCGGTGGAGCGGGGCCCACGCGACTTAGCACACTCATAGTAATTGACGAATCTACCCCCTTCATCTCAATCCAAGCCAATCCGCATGACAATGACCGCCCTTGTTTCTTTGAATAATCCGAAGAAAATGAGGAATGAAGATTTTCCCATGCAAGAACATAAGTCGAACTATTGACGGTAACAAAAAATATAACACAGCATGACTGCCCTCATGGCTTTTCAGCAATATCAAATATTAATTCAATACAATGTTACGATGTCATCAAATTTCCAATAAAATCTACTAACATGACACGGACCCATAAAGGATAACTCGGGCTTGAGAATTACTATTTGATTCTCATTAGGATACTATGATGGACTGTGTTAAGGATCAATGACTACATAAAACGGTGATGATAAAAGATAATGAACAAAATTCTTGTGACCAAGAAAGAAGTCTACTAAGTCTTAACTGAACGCAAATTTTTTTTTAAATTAAAGACGTTAAATAATTGCCTCCAGACAAGTAAGCTTGCAGAAAATGCCTATTTATTAGTGCTCTTGAAATCATATTTCTTTACTGGAAGTTCTATGATTAATTGCTTTAAACTATCACATTAATATGAAGTTTGCTATATATTTACAGGAAAATTAATAACACGATGAGACAAGGGTAAATGTCAAAAAGGTCAAAAAAATATTTGTAACTGTGTCGATTCGGTCTTTTTTTTTTCTTTTTAAGGGAAGGGGGGTGGGGTTAGTTGAGTTCTAATCAAGGTCTAGAGATGGATCATCTTCTTAAGAGATAATCAAGGGTTTATTGAGAAGATAATGTGCAAAAAGTTGGCTTCACTAATCTACATGCAAGCTGATGTAACATGGGCCATATTGGGGTTAAGACATATTTTGATGGGAAGTTCTTGCAATAGCTTGAAAAGATAGAAGGGAGGGGTAACATAGCAATGTCACATGTGGACTAAACACATGGGAGGGTCTCCAATGCATCACCCAATAATAGGACATCCACCTACCCAAATCCTCATAGGACGTAAACGGGTGGCGGGTTTGAAGAAGCGAGACGGGTTTGAGATGAATTGCTAAAAACCTCCTCTAGTTTGAGGAGGAAATTTGTTTTTTAAAAAAAAGTCATAAACCGATTGTGTGAATGCCAATTTGAAACTAAACTTTTTAAATTGGTCAACTCCATTCAAAACCTTTTGACGATTTGTCAATATAGTCCTTTCAGTCAATTTTGGCTAGCAATCACTGGCATGGACACAATTAAGGTTCTACGAGGTCTTGCTGAAGCTTGCATGGACAATTCTTTTTGTATTTTTAGTTTTTGAGTTTTTTTCACATTTTATAATAATCTTTGTTGGTTTATTTTTTTTTAATTTCTTTCTTGTAAGATCGGTGATTGTGGCCGACCCTCGCCAGACTTAGTAGAAAAAAAAACGAAAAGAAAGAAGAAAGCAAAAAAGAATGTATAGAAGACTCAAACAAAAATTAAAAACTTAGAAATTATCCAGACCGGAATTGGCTATACCACGGAGAATGACAGGTGTCTACGTCAGCAATTTCCAACCAAAATTAGACAAAAAGACAAAATTGATAAATCATTAAAATGTTTTATTACCTAATTGATAAAATAAAAAGGTTGATGACAAAATTGGAATCCATGGAATATGTTTAGGTTTTTTCTGGTAAACATCTCAAGTTTGAGATGAGTTCACAATTTTATAGTTGGGCAATCCAATAATTAATTACAGTTAACTATTAAAACGCCCTTCGTTTCCGTTACATGTCTAAGATGGTTGAAAAATATAAGCAATAGCAACTAATTCTATTAGGATTTGTAATGCTTTTGAAACTTTGTTAAAACTCTCAAGATTCTTATAAAAATTTGTGAACGTCAACCACAAAAGTCTTGTAAAATATAACATTTCTCAACCAGCCACTATTTCGCACCTCACTTCTATTTATTGAAAGATCTTAGATTTCTATGAAATTCATCGAAAAAGTGATAACTATCCAAAACCCATTATACCGCGGCCAATTCTGGCGTAAACTTTTTAACTGTGCCAATATAGTCATAAACCTTTTGACGATTTTTTAATTCAGTCATAAGTTTTTCAATTTTGTCAATGTAGTCCTAAACCTTTCGACGATTTGCTGATTAAATAGTAAATCTTTGATAATTTGTCAATATATTCATTTTTACAAATATAGGTTTTGAAAAAAAATGGGCAAAACCTTAAAAGATTTAAGATTAAATTGGCAAAACTTCATAAAATGTAAGATTAAATCGATACAATTAAACGGTTTTTGAATAAATTGGCAAATCGTGGAAAGATTTAAGACTAAATTGGTCACCGTATAATAAGTTTAAAAATTTTTGGACAATTTTCTCAAAAAAAAAAAAAAAGGTATTCCGAGACTCCATGATGATTTACAATACGACAATTTGGAATATATTGTTGCCATTAATCTCTACAGCGAATTATGGGTCTCCACCAAGGACTAGACTACTTTAGTGAGACAAGTTCGGGATATTATATTTTGAGTTGGTAACGAGTTTGAGACCCACTCAGAGAGCAACAAAAAGTTGAATGCAACAAAAAGTTAAATGAGGCTTTCCATTATAAGTTTTCCTTGCAATTTCACGCTTTCTAATGTGTATACTTAGCTATAAACAAACGTAGCAACATTAAACGGTACAAAAAGTTGTTTGCTCCATGGAAACATCATTTTCCAAGGACACCAACGGAGTTCAATCCTGGAAGTGGCGTAGTGGTCTCTCTACTGGACCACAAGGGTTTGGGGGAAGTCAAAGCTCAAAAGAGGGCAATTGAGGACGTTTGGCTTCAACACTGGCGATGCCGTGACTCGTGCGGAAAATCACTAGTTTAAGCAAGTGAAAAGTGAATTACATCCGGGTAATCTACCTATCACTAGCAAAGAAGGAATTCTGTAACCAGCTACAGGTGTTTGATCAGACAATCCGAACCGATAGTTTGAAAAGGGTGGTCGGTTCACTTTAGTTCGGGTCGGTTCAACTTAATTCAATTTGCCGTTCGAATCCAAACTGGCTCAGCTACTAATACAAAATTAATTTACTATGATTTTTATTGGCGGAATGATTAAGATTGAAATATAGCCTCTTTCAATATAACAAGATGGAGGCTGGCTCAAGTTGGACTGTTGCTGAAACATTCTTATTTCTTGAGGGATCCCAGCAACAACAGGTGGCATCTTCTTCAAGTGTTTTATTATCTAGACATTGGTAGCTAATGCTTCCCGTTGTGTTCATTAGGGTCAGTTGGGTTCATGAGTCTTGTTTCTGGACATCTTGTTTAGGGGTTTAGTGTACTGGTCCTATGTAAATCTTATGACTCGCATCTACAGAAAGAATCAGATTTTGAGCTTGTTTTCAGTCTGACCTTGGAAATTTCGAGGGCTGAATTTCCAAGATGTAGGTTACGCTGTTCTTCGATTACATGCTAACATGAAGTTCTACAGTCATGCATAGCATACTGGAGCCACTAGTTTGGTTCGTCTTCGTGTGGTAATAGTTGGAGTTCAATCGAAAGTTTTCCCACTAAAGTTTTCCCGCTAAAGTAAAGCCGAACTGCAAATACTTCCCCCAACTCGCACCCAAAAGGAAGTGGGAAGAGAGAGAGAGAGAGAGAGAGAGAGAGAGAGAGAGAGAGACTGAGTTTGTTAAAGAGTTGAGCTGGGTCCAGGACGGTTGTGGTATCCTATGTTATCACCGAGGCACATTCATATGCTTCGACATCATATGAATGCAAACAAAAATTGGGGTCCCAGAAAAATAAAAGATGGTCATCACCTTTCGCTATATTATGTGCTTCCTCAATTCTAAGAATAATAAGCTGATCAAAGATCATTTTCAGTGAATACCCTGAAGTAGTGAGCTTCTGCTTTCGGCATTTATTTGCCATGGCAAGGATCATCTCTGAATTACAAAACTAAACAGCAAATCAGCTTGCTCAAAAAGTTATCAAGACCTAATGACCCAGAAGAACATATGCACAAGCATCTGACATTTGGTCATATTACTAGTGACTTAATCATATATATATATAAGCAAGATCCAATGACCCATAAAAACAATGCACAAGCATCGACTTTTGTCATATTAGTTGTACTGCTAATTTAGCTCTGAGTGACTCAATCCTTCTACGGATGAGCAATAAGACAGTCCATAACATCTACACCCGCAACCCAAATCCAGAGCAGTGGAAGCAATAATGCAAGAAAAGAAAAAAAAAATTAACCCCCTTTTGTTGCAAAAGAATGAAAAAAAAATTGCCGCTTTGGAAATCCCAAGCATCTCACTTTTATATCTCCCGAGCCTTTTTTTTGTTGAATGCTAGGAATTTACCAATTCCAAGAAATTCTTTTCCTCATCACCCACTTTCTTTTCATGAGATTTAGAAAATAGAGCCAGAGTGATAACGGAAGAAGAAAATCTAAGGATTTGTAACCTTTTCTAAAGAGAAGCAAAGAGATGCTGTTTAAAAAGAATGCTGTAATGTGAGCGTGAGTTGAAAAGGCAACTAAGTTGGTGTTGTATGTGAATTTGTGCCTGGTGGTGGTGGTGGTCCGGGACAAGAAAGTGATACTACTAAAACCAAAAGAAAGAGAGGCAAAGAAAAGAAAAGAAAAAGAGAGAAGAAGGGATGGGCAGAAAAAACACATACACAAAAGAGAGAAATGTCAACGGCAATGCGAAGAAGATGCTTCGATAGAAGTATGAAAGTTTTGAATTATTACCGACAGTCCTCTCGAGTCCTCTTTTTTCCTCTTCAAACTTTATCAATTTCCGTGCATGTCCTTATATAAGGTCTTACAGCTTTTGGTTGGCAGCTTAAGCCTGCAAACGAAATCATAAGAAGACTTAATCTAGCATGTAAGAAGAATCCAAGTTTCAGAAAATAAAAGTAGGCAGAGAAGGGATCAACCTAACGGCTTGGACCACAACCATTTGGATGCCAAACTCTTTCAGAAAAGCTGACGATTTTTTGTGCATGTGTGACTCTATGCATATTCTAATTCTACATGCTTTACCTCCAAATTCCAGCCCCATTTAGTAGATTGGTCTCCTTGAATTTAGAAAATAACAATAGAGAATACAAAATGCCTAATTCGCACGGAGTACCAAAAGCTTTTCTGCCAGTGAGATATAAACACAAGTGAATAAATTTGTGAATTACCTTAACCAAAAGCCAATTGACATGCTAAGGAAAAGTGCTAGCATATGATTCCATTGGCGTCTACAGCTATGGCATAACAAAAAGGGAAGTTCTCAGAATAACAATGTATATTCAGCACCGCCTCTCTGAGAGAGAGAGAGAGAGGGGGGGGGGGGGGGGGGGAGGGGGGACCTAGGGATTAATGAAAGTTTCAGAATGAGAACTATGGGTATATCCTAGCTTTCAAAAAGTACATGTATAAGTTGCAGGGTTAAGGTACAATACATGCCATTTTGCCCCATAAAGAAGATGTCCTCTTTCTTTCTCGAACTTTTCTCTCATAATCTTCTCACGAGGCACAACCAGACAAACCAAAAGCTTCTCTGCAAAATTGCCCTCTCTCACCTTTCTCTAACATACAAGCAGTTGTGTCAGCTTCCATCAGGGAATCTCATCTCATCTCCTCCTCTCAATGAACCTTCCTTTTGCACCTTTTTCTTCCTTCCAATCCCATCATTGCCAAACCTTCTTTCCTTCCTTTGCTCTCTCTCTCTCTCTCTCTCTCTCTCTCTCTCTCCCCCCCCCCCCCCCGCTTTTTTTTTTAAATTTAATTTATAAACTTATGCTGCAAAATCCCTACATAGAACCCATATTTCACAGCCCTCTCTAGTATTTCCATTGGAAATAAACAGTGCAACTTCCAAAAAGAAAAAGGGTCATCCTTTTGTCACCACTTGGGAAAGATTCCCGATATAATTCCCAGCAGCCAGTTCTTATAATAACTAATCCCATTGATATGCATACTTTTCTTCGTCCCACATTTTTTAAAGTCTTGACCAATGTGAGGGAAGAGAAGAATAACACACAAAGACAAATAAAATATGGCAGTAAAAGGGTATAGGAATATATTAGCCTCAATTTAACAAAAAGATAAAGAAACCTACTGACATCACTAATAACTCTTTGCATGTTCAGAAAATAAGGAATCCAGTTCTTTCAACCAAATATAACATCTACAACACTAAACACTTCAGAATTTTCTTATCGTTCAGCTCCATTTTCCAAACTTACATTTTTTTCAAGTAAGTTTCAGCCTTCCACTCACAGCATAAATATAATTTTTTTTGAGAAACTATGAACTGTACATATAGTATCTGTGGAGATAATGCTCCAAATTCCCTGTACTTCCATCCTGCAAAATTACGGACAGCTGAAATTTGAAAGTACCATTCAGGCAAAAAGCTTCTTATAAGATATGCGTCTTTTGTCAGCACATGGTATCTTGTGGGACCAAATTCTTTAACAAAGTTTTCTCGTTAGAATTTTACCGCAACATGCAGTCCATCAAATGTTCACTCTGAGATATCGGAATAGAACAGATTCCTTAATGTGCCGTGATTCTTATAAAGCACAATATCCTTTGGAACACTTGTTAAGCATATTTTAATTGTGCAAGTACAGGGCACAAAATGGGACTTACCAAAGCTTAAAACTGGAAAGCATGATTCATTGTGTGCCGAAGAGAGTGAAATTATAAAATTAACAATTCAGCAATCCTGAAAGTAAAAAGTTATCCTGCTAATAGGAGATTCATCAAATTCATATATTCAAGTGGTAGTCAGTTGGTACAGATATAGCAAACTATATTTATCCTATGAAAGGTTGTAGCTAAAGCATTGGATACTCTGTATTCTAATGTTGCAGCACCTTGAAACTAAGTGCAACAGCACTGTAAGTTGGGGCAATAATGACGGCGCCATGCAAGAATCATAAAATGTTTGCTAAACAATTTGAGAAAACTACAGTATCTCTTTTCATAGTTATAATTGTCATGTGCGAACTATACCAAATGCACTCTTGTAGTATTAGAAACTTTTGTTCTCTTGGGGAAGGTGCAATTACAGGCTGATTAAAATCTGTCATTTGAACTGCCTTAGCAGTAGTGGTGGGCTTCTTTCGCATAAAATTAGAAAGAAAATTGCAGATAAGTTTTTTTTTTTTTAATAAAAGCATGGCTGAGACTAAATTAGTTTGAGAAAAATCCAGTCTCTACAATAGATACATCGATGTCAAGAAAGCATAGCTAAATTATGACGCACAAAAAAGGCATCATAGTATATGAACCTCATGAGTGTCACTTATCCCCACCTCAGAAACATCCACACGATATATTACCATTTCTAGCAATATTTTCCAAATCAAGCAACCACCAAGCTAGAAGACACCAGATTCTTCTAGCCTTATATGGTTCGCCTAATCTATATAAGCTCTGTCTCAAAATGAAATTTCTAAGTGATTTTGCTTGTTTGCTCCCACAGTCTAGACACGACATAATCTTGGCAGTCCAAATTGGCTAACAGTAAGCTATTATCAAATTGGTGTAGAAGATGGCTGCTCTTCTTTTTGTTTCCAATAAACACGACAATAGTCAGTGCTATACCTACAAAAGCGCACAATATTAAATCTTTAGAGATGTCACATGTCGGGAAACATTGTTTTAAACAAAACATTTCATTCTTGAACTAAGTAGTTTGATTGGAGGGCCGATATGATGATCTTCTTACTTCTTAGTGGGCCTGATAACAATCCAAAGGTCTTGTCTCATCTTAACATTAGGAGATAAAGATCATGGTCCAAGATGGAGGATCAAAAAACCTGTAGCATGTCCCTTGGTCTTAATAAGTCAAGTTATCCACTGATGTATCGCATTTTGTTCAACTCAAAACCATCTGTTATTTAAGCAACGTACTTTGAACAGCAGGTCATTTGCCAATGATTGACAATAAAACTCACAACGGACTCATATATTCAAAAGGCTCCAAAATACTTGCAGTGCAGGTGACGTTTACCTGTTCATTGCCTCCCATTTCTGAACAAGTTCACCGATAGCAGCTGAAAAATTCCCAGAAAAATCTTTCATGAAGAAAATTACCTAGAGAACCAACACTTCTCCCATGATAGATCTACCAATATTCTTCAGTGATATCTGAGCGATGAAAGCAAATAGCGCTGCTGAAGGAATGAAAATACTAACTTAGCACACATGCCAAGAGAGTATTTGAATGACTTCAAGGCTGATATACCAACAGTTTTCAGCTGAAGAGTAACCCGAAGAAGATAATATATCACTGCTTCTGAGGCTAGCACCCTATCCCTTCCTTTCGTTCTCCAGCAAAAAAACAGAAGAAAAAAGAACAGAAAACAACAAAACCAGTATCCAGTCGAAGAGCAAAGGAACAAAGGCAAAAGAGCAAATAAGAAACAAACAAGAAATCAAGTACATCCAAAATAATTTGGACATATACGAAGTAATCTTCATGAGAGAACTGAATCTTGTCACATGGGGAATGTCATATGTGAAGCTCCATAACCCATATCAGGTAAAAGAGAATCACAAGCCCCTAAAGAGGATAACAAAATAAGAAACGAGAAAAGACAAAAAGAACAAATTATAAGGAACCATATTATGAAAAGAACCATTGTTCCAAACAATTTGACCATCTTATTGCTGTTACATAAGACAATGAAGTGACTAGATGAAAACAGAAAAAGAAGAGTCTTGTTGTACTTAATGATTGAATAATGTGCGAGGCGGTTCTCATTAAGGTTCAAGAGAAAACTTTTATAGATTCGACAGAACAACTAAGACATAAATATCAACAGTTAGTTTATTATGAACAGCAGGAGAATACATATGCAGCTTGCCATGAGCCCATGAGAAAATTCCAACTGATATCTAGGTGTAAGCCCAAAATTTTGGCTACAGATTCTCCAATGTAAAGAGATAGATTATCTGCCGATGTTATGTATGTACTCTGGATCCAGCAAAACGAACAGCACAACATGCTGGGAGCGTAGAATGGAGATTTGGATGTTCAGGACCAAGTCACAAACTTATCCTTCGTGGATGTAGTCATTTCTCTCTTTAAGTCTTCTCCCAGATCACCTGGTTCACAGCATATGTGTTACGGCCGAGTATAAGTCTGATCTTGCAAAAACAGTACAGAAACAGAAATAAGATTTCCAAAGGAACCATCTTATGCCTTAACACTTTGAAGGAGTAATTTAACAGAAATCACCAAGTAATGGCCTTATCAACAATACTATAACCACTTTCATCATTAGCTAAGTCATTCTTGTGCAGTTAATATCCTGTCAAGCCAGTGGAAGCAGGTTTATTCAACAATAAATTATTTCCTATTCGCAGATTTAAGTCAGAGGTCCCAACATCATATCTTTCTGAAGCTCAAAATGAAAAAACATATGATACAGCATATTGAGAGTGTGATTACCTGCTACAATCAACTGCACTTGAGCACCCAAAAGAGATTGTTCCATCCTATATCAATATTGATGAGATTTCTGCTAAACATCCACCACTATAATCATCCTAGTTTAACAAGAGATGGTCAAGGCAAGTGAAGAAGGGACCCTTGTATCATATAAAGCACAATTTTGCACCACATACAGTCATTATAACACAGGATATTTGGCAGAATTAGAAAACAGCAATTAGATGTTGTAGACTGCAGGGGGTGACACTAGAATTCAAATCAACAGTAATGGTCCCCAAACCCAACATCACCCCAATTAAGAACAGAGATAGAGATTCACTACCATTTAGCATGTACCATTAAGTTGAGGACAACTCCCTCCTGAAAACATAAGCATGTCAATTGAGATTGAAATTATACCTCGCTAAACTGCATAGGCAGAGTCCAATTCCAAGTTAAAACATCACATGTACGTAAGAAACGAACATTCCTTGTGATTCTAACATGAGATTGACTCAGTAGTGAATCAGAAAAACTCTTTACTTAACCAACCTGCCTGGGTGGGCAGGTCAATCCGAATATTAATTTCCTGGTCCGAATAAACTGAATGTAATTTGTCTGTTCCATGCCAGGTTTAGTCGTAAGGGTCCATCCAACTCAGCTATTGTGGTTAGCATCATTTTACAGATGGATTTCTCCCTCGAGTGGTGGAGGCAGCAGTGGAAGATTAGCAGGCCTTTTAGGCATTAGGGTTAGACTCAAGAGGTTACAGAAATTCAACATAATTTCCAATTTTCCACATTCTATCTTGCTGCGAGGCTATCCCCGCTTAAGTCATGCCCAACCTGCAATACTGAAGATGTTTAGTATTGGCATACTGACAAACATTGGCAAATATACGGAATTGGTAGAGATGACTTCCAATATTGACATTAATCATAACACTTTCTAGAAACCTGTACTCAGACTCCACTGCCCCTTTGTCCACGTGAAGTGGAATCATCCCAGCTTCAACAAAGTCTAATCCATCCCTCTGGCATTTCCCAGCTCCAGTTTCTTTCACTCCATTTCAGAACAAATGACTGATCAATGACACGGTAAGGGCCAATCCGGTACACACGAGGCACGCATCAGACAGTTCAAGACAAACGGTTTCGATTCCAACAATCCGCCCAATCAAGCTCACAGTGCGGAGTCTCTCCAGCATAAAGCACCACGACCCAAAAGCCGAACACGAGATCACCTGCTCGTAAATGATTCAGCATTCCGATTCGCCTCGATCCATCTCCGCCAACCAAACCCACGCCGGATTCTCCTGCGAGTTCCCCGTCTTCATCGACCAAATTGCCGACGAGAGTGCTTGAGCAAACACTCGCATGCTTGGCATGGCAAGACGGAAGGAAGTGAAAAACGAGAGTGGAGCGACAAAAATAAGCAATTTAAGTATTTTTCGTATTAATGCCACGAAATATCTAAATCGGTAAACTGTAATAAATTTATTTTAAATTAGTTTCTAAAAATTTTCAAATTAATACAGTTATGATAAATTTACAATATATTAATATCCGCTAAAATTTGGCCATCAAGAGTGGGTTTGGCAAGATCCAAAAAAGATTTTTTCTGATTCTATTTCTTATATGAGTTTGAAAGAATCATAACGTATTTAGTAATTATACAAAATTTATGTTCCTAAAATAGAAATATGTTTGACAATTGTACAAAATTTATGTTCCTAAAATAATTTCTCTTCCTAATTTTTTTTCATTTAAGTCAAATAATTACATTGTCATTATAAAGTCGATCTATATAGTATCAATAATAAAATGAATATAAATAATGCATAGTACTTAATTAATCTATTTATTTTCATGGATCATAAAGACAAATATAAGATGCTTAAGAAATAACATAAGCTTAAGAAGCAATTTGCACTTAAATTTTTGTCACGAATTTGCATTTAAATTAGTTTATGGAAGAAGTTTGAATAACCCCTAGACAACTTCGCGACGGCACTAATCATGTGGAGATGGATTGAACATAAGATCAATGGTATTGCTTCACAACAAATTGCACTTAAATTGCTAACTAATAAACATAAATGTTGCACTGCATTTGAAAAACAAGATTACAAAAGTCGAAAACACAAAGTCATGGAATTGAATGATAGTAGAGGTGTCAAACGGGTGAGTCATGTTTTGGTCGGATCAAATATTATCTTACCCATATTAACTCATTTAATCCGTTTTGATTCATTTTCATATAGTACAAAATTACTTAAACACTTCTATATTTAACCAAATCATGAAATATATTTTTCTTATAATTTGTTAAGAAAAATGATATTGTTAAAACTTTTCATGCAATACAAATTTAGTGAAAATTTTTAAAACTTTTTTTAGAAATTTATTTATTTATTTTATTTTTTAAAATTTATTATTATTATTATTATTATTATTATTATTATTTAAAATGTATTTGTTATTTTAATTTATTTTCTATTTTCTATTTTCCTTTTTCTCCAATAGTGGATAGCCGAAACAAAGTGAGCATTCTTATTTTGTTGGTCTTGTTTCTCAAAATTGATTCACGAATAAAGAATTAACTTGTTTTGATTCTTGTTTCTACTCCAAATCTGTTCCTAGGAATAGAATCAGAAAATTTAAGAATTAGAATCATTTACGTTATCAAATAGTTTTCGTTTCTTTATTTTTTTGTCCGAGGAACAGAATTAGAGAATTAGGATCGTTACCAAATAGGTTTCAAATTACCGAGTCCCATGACACGTGACAGCTGATGAGTGTACTAATTTAAGATTTTTATCATCCATTTGTTACATATATACTATTTTCGGTATTTTCATGATATTATTTTAATTTAACAAAAACTAACGGATGATAAATATGTCATAGATGTACCAATTTATGATTTTTGGTGGTTAGAAAATTAGTTTGAAATAAGTTTGTCGCAAATATACTAGTTTTAAATTTTTGGTAGTATTAACCATTATTTTTCATTATAAATGAGTCAATAAAAAATAATTTTAGTCTAATTTTCTTTTTTGGATATCAAATAACAAGAGAAATTCTCTTTTGCTTTCATCCAAAATTAGGTCGGGGTATTTTTCTTTACCGTTGACACCTGATTTTTAATCACCTTTTCTCTTTAAAAAATTAATGAAAAATTCATAAAATTAGAAAATCAACTTTAGAGACCTTGGCCAAGCCTAGGAAATCAATTTTGACCAAAAAATAAATTTTCATATTTTCAATATTTTCCTGTGTTTTGTTTTGGAAAATTCATAGAAAATAAAAAATTGAAAAAAATTATAAAATCAACTTTGAAAGCCTTGGCCAAGCTTAGACAACCATTTTTGAATAAAAATAATTATTCATATTTTTTGTATTTTTTAAAATCTTTTAGAAAATACAAAAATACTTGAAAATTCGAGAAAAATAACATTTGAGATCACAAAAATACACAAAAATAGTCAATATTTTTCTTTTAATTTCCACTAAGCATAGGGGAAGTGTGCCAAAAATTGTGTAGAGATTTGGACTTAAAGAAATATTTCTCCAAGAACTGAATTGTAAATACTTAAAATCTCAAGGACTATAGTGCAAGATCAGAGGAGATAGAGAATAATAGAATAAAGAGTTAGCGAAAAAATTAGAATAAAGAAAAGAAGAGTTAGGGAAAAAATTAGAATAAAGAAAAGTAGATGGAGAAGAGGAGATGGAGAATAATAGATGGAGAAAATAAGATGGAAGTAAAGAAGAAAAGATGGAGATAAAGAAGAGTTAGTGGAGAAATTAGAATGAAAGATGGAGATAGAGAATGGAGGATGAAATAGAGAATGGAAGATAGATGAGTGAGCTATAAAAGGAGGAAGAATGAAGCTTGAAAGAGGAGATTTTAGGGAGAGAAAATTTTGGATGTTTGAGGGGGTTTTAGAAGATTGAAGAAAAATTAGAGAGAAAAAAGAAATCAAAAAGAGAGAGAATTCTTTTTCCAAAAGAGAATCTTAAAAATGGCAGGAATTTAAAGCTAGGCGCTGCCATCACCAATTCCCTTATCGATCAACACAAGTCGTGAGTTCATCCTCGTCGTTCGAGCTGCAATCTTGATCCACAAGATGATGCGAGGTCCGAATTCGACAATCGAGTCTATCCAATAAGATAACAACACTAACTATTAAAATCTTCGAGAATTTCGTTACCTAAATGGATCGATTTAAATTTCGATTATGTTATATCATATTCGTATGTCTTCATATCCATGTGTTGTGTTCGTATATCTTCATATCTACATATCTTTATTTATTACAATTTTCTGTATTTATCGCTTAAAAGATCCGAACCCCAGACTGTGGTAGGCTTTACTCCCTACTTGATGGTGTAAAGATCTCCTGTACTCTACTTTCTCCAGTTTAATTTCTGTACTATCAAACCCTAGAAAAGGGCATGCCAAGCCAAGACCAGACCACCCCATTTGAGGTCCTTTAATTACTGTCATTATTTTCTGTAGTTTAATTTTTGCATCATCAAACCCCAAAATGGGTAGGCCGAGCCAAGGCCGAGCCTCTCATTAGAGGTTCTTTATTTACTGCATTTACTTTCTGTAATTTAATTTCTACACCATTAAATCTCAGAAAGGATAGGTTGAGCTAAGGTCGAGCAACTCATTGGAGGTCCTTTATTTACTGTCCTTACTTTCTATAATTTAATTTCTGCACCATTAAACCCCAGAATGGGTAGGCCAAGCCAAGGCCAAGCCTCTGATTAGAGATTCTTTATTTGCTCCATTTACTTTCTACAATTTAATTTTTGCATTATTAAACCCCAAAAAGTGTAGGCCAAGCCTCTCATTGAAGGTTCTTTATTTGCTGCATTTACTTTCTGTAATTTAATTTCTACACCATTAAACCCCAGAAAGGGTAGGTCAAGCTAAGGTCGAGCCACCCATTGGATGTCCTTTATTTACTGTCCTTACTTTCTGCAGTTTAATTTCTGCACTATCAAACCCCAGATTCGGTAGACCAAGCCAAGGCCGAGTCTCTAATTAAAGATTCTTTATTTGCTGCATTTACTTTCTGCAATTTAATTTTTGCACCATTAAACCCCAGAAAGTGTAGGCCGAGTCAAGGTCGGGCCATCTATTGGAGGTCTTTTACTGTCCTTACTTTCTGCAGTTTAATTTCTGCACCATCAAACCCCAGAATGGGTAGACCAAGGCAAGGCCAAGCCTCCCATTGGAGGTTCTTTATTTGGTACATTTACTTTCTTTAATTTAATTTCTGTACCATTAAAGCCCAGAAAATGATAGGTCGAGCTAAGGCCGAGCCACCCATTGGAGGTCCTTTCTTTACTGTTTTCACTTTCTGCAGTTTAATTTCTGCACCATCAAACCCTAGAATGGGTAGGCTGAGTCAAAACCGAGTCTCTCATTAGAGGTCCTTTATTTACTACATTTTACTTTCTGTAGTTTAATTTCTGCATCATCAAACCTCAGAATGAGTAGGCCAAGCTACCTACTGGAGGTCGTAACATTGCACAGAATTCGTTTACTCACTCTCTCTTTCGGCTTTAGGGAATTTTTAATGCTTATCTTTATAGACTGCTGTTTATATCACATCTTCTAATATTGCGTTTATATTCAGAATATTTTGCATTGTCAATCTTGTTTAATTCAAAAATACCAAAAAATATCATTCATGTGCATTTCATATAGTATAGCTCATGCATACTTCGCTATGTTGCATACGTATTCGTATTGTCATTAATTCATGCTTATTCAAGCAAAAAAATTCAAAAGAAAAATCTCAAAGACTAGGAAACATGCCATTTCGACTGACCAATCTTAGTTTTGATGATTTCCCTTCTCAATCTTTTCAAAATAACGATTTTGCCCCTTATAGGCAAATTGTCTTAAAAAATTCCACAAAATTTAGAAAAATCTCAAAAATTAGAATTGGACCATTTCGAATAGCCAATCCTATTTTTAATGATTTTCCTTCCTAATCTTTTTAAAATGATGATTTTGCCCCTTATAGGCAAATTATCTTGACAAATTCTAAAAAATTCAAAATATTTCCAAAAATTAGGAAACGGGCCATTTTGACTGGCCAATCTTATTTTTGAAGATTTTCCTTCTTGATCTTCTAAAAAATGATGATTTTTCTCCTTATAGGAAAATTATCTTGAAAAATTCCAAAATTTTCAGAAAAATCCCAAAAATGAGGAAACGGGCCATTTCGACTCGCCAATCCTATTTTTGATGATTTATTCACATGTCACTGTCGCGACCTAAAATAATTTTTTTCGATCGGGTTAACGGATTATTAGGTTAATTAGATCGATTAACCTAACGCGGACCCTCCTAAGCCTTATCAAATCGGGACTTTGGTTTTTGTTTAAGTGATTTTGAAATTTAGAGTCGCCACTAATCATTCTTGGTAGGTCGATTAGAAACCTAAATAAATTAGTGGGAGAACTAATTTATTTCTGCGAACCAGAGAAAATGAGTTCGGGGACTTGGTTACTCTAGATTACTCTAACGCCCTTTTGGTACCAATTTCATGAAAATTCATTTGGGTGATTTAGAGAGATTTGGTTCAAACTGACCAGAAGGGTAAAATGGTCATTTTTCAAAGACCGGGAAGTGAAAATAGATCAAACCAGTTGAATGTGGTCATTCCTTATTTTTCACGATTTCTGAGAAATTTTCAGAATTTTTCGAGACAATTTACCCATAAGGGGTAAAATCGTCATTTTGGAAAGATTGGGATGGAAATCCACTAAAAATAGGATTGGTCAGTTGAAATGACCCGTTTTTTAATTTCTGAGATTTTTCTGAATTTTTTAAAATTTTTCGAGACAATTTACCCATAAGGGGCAAAATCATCATTTTGGAAAAGATCGAGATGGAAATCCATCAAAAATAGGATTGGTCAGTCAAAATGACCCGTTTCCTAATTTTTGAGATTTTTCTGAATTTTTTAGATTTTATTTTTTTTATTATTTTTTTATTATTATATTATTTTTGTTATTTATCTTTATTCATTTTTATTTTTTTTCTTTTCGGAAATTATCATCCGGGCGGAGCTCTTAAACTCAAATTTTCCAAAGCGGCGAAATAAGGAAGGGCTTGAAGCCCAAACAAAAATCTGAGGCCCAAAAGTTTAATCCGAGTCTTAACTTGACTTAAACCTGGGCTTAACCTCCTCTCCAGCAACAGCCCATCTTCCCTTCTTCAATTTAATCACACACAGGCTAGCCCAACACTAGTTTTAACCGAGCTTCCGAGACAAATCACTTTGATTATTGTTGCAACTTTACTCAATAGATCACGTTCCTTTCTCTTCCTATTATTTTTATAATTTTTTTTATTTATTATTTATTATTTATTTATTTTTTGAACAAACAAGGACAGCCCCTTCATTCTCTTAGCGCAGACTTCAAATATCTAATTCAAATCACACCGGTAGAAACACCTCACCACATGCTACCGCACCAACTTAAGTAATCACGATCATGCTATTCAAGTTCTTTCCCTTTTTCTTTTTTTCGAATAAAAAGCAATACCAAAGAGCTGAAAGGATGGGACATATACGTGAATTCTGACTTTGACAAAATACAAGAGTACTTACTTGGAAACAAAGGCTATCCATATGAAATCACGAGCCCCATGGACCTTCAATCTTCTTCATGCCTTTCTTCTTGGGATGCAAGTCGAGTGCTCTTGTGCGATTGCTCACTAATGTTAACCCATGCAAGTTCTTGTAGCTTAGGGGACCTTCTTAGAAGCCACCAGCTGGGAAGACCGAAAATGGTCCTCCTTACTCCTCCTGTGCACATGTATCCAGAAGCCTCCTTAAGAAGTTGTCCCCTTTTCTTGGATGATGTAGAGCAACATGCCCTCTTCTCCCTTTGCGTGATGATCCACGTTGTACCACACTGAGCTAAATAGATGGGCTCAACGACCCAAGGTATTTCATTGACAAATGTTATTATCCCAGTGATATGGTGTAAAATCTTCGCGTCACCAACCTACTCCCATGGCATGGGCATGTCTTCTAGGAGTTTATACGCTGCATGAGAAACAGACTTCAAAGCTCCAGGGTAAACGCGTTTATCATGGCGATATTTCTTAGAGGACATGTCTCCATAGTCCCGAATAATCTTCCTGATATGCTCGGGAGGCGTGTCTTCCTTCTGCGTCTCTACAAACCCGAACCTCCTCTCGTTCACATACTGCTTCGAGTTGAGCTGCATCCACTTCCGCGCCTTCTCCTCAAGCCTGGCCTAGATGTCCTCCCAGCATCGTGGAGGTGCAGTCACTCTGGGAGCTCACGGTGAACATCGAGCCGAAGTGGACCGGTACGTTGGTGACGTAACTCTAAGCGAGGGTGAAAATCGAGAAGTCATCGGCGGTGAAGATCGTCTCGTTCTAGGGATTCACCAGCTCGGAGTACTTGATCTTGATCGCGAGCGTCATGATGAATCTGCGTGGACTTGACATCGGGGCAGGCAATCTTGCAGCCAGTAATCCAAAACTCTTGAATGTTCCAAGAATTTGACTAGCTTGAGTAGTATCCGTTACTCTTGATAGACGACACATTGTTACCGACGTCGTTCTTCTTTCCCTTGGACAGCATGGCCGAGCCATTTGCAAGCTCACTTGCTTCCAAGGCCTTCTTGCTCACGATATTGTGAATTTAAGTCAAGACTTCGGCAAAAGCATTCCCCACGTTGGTTGACTCGAGCGCAGAAGTTTTCATGAAGAAGAGGACCTTTCTCCACGTGACCTGCAAGTTTTATCAATTCCAAGCCCAAGCTCCGATAATCACCTCCATTGCGGGTTTCATCTCTCAAGGACCGAGTCGCGGATGTCGGGGTGAGGCTTGGACGTATCGCTTCATGTCCATGATATGCGTGAACGGACGATTTGCGACGCGAGTCTCCCCATAACCGAGCAGTTGAATCACGCAAACCAGAAATGGACAATCTTGCGTTCAATCCATTGATTGATATGCTTAAGATATCAGTAGTGTGACCTGGTTGAAATCTTCCTCCAAAGACAAGTTCTGAGACCCATAATAATATCCCGTAAGAGACATGTCTGGTCACCAGATCCTGTAATCAGGCGAGTGTCTTCATCTGGCACGTACTGACATGACGACGCATCCCCTTGTGCCCATTAAGCATTTTTATAATTTTGCGTTACGATCCTTGTCAATGGTGAAATTGAAACCATGCACAAGGGAGCTTTATGGCATGAATTTTCTGAATTCTTCTCACCGGGAAAGTTGCATGCTTTGATGGACTTGCTGGAGTTGGCCATGCTGACGTTGATGGGGAAGTGAGCATAGACAAAGCGCATCTTGTAGAGGTAGCCCTTAGTGACGCCGGTGATGAGGTTCTCGATGTAGCTTAGGACGGTGCGGATGACTGTGGAGGTCTTGCGGATGCCGAACTAGACCTCGATCTCGAGCTTACGCTGGCTGATGGACTCGTTCTCGATGAGCTCGCAGCTGAGGTTAAGGTGTTTGAAGCTACAGATGAGCTTGCCCCGGTGCCATTCCGCCTCGACGACTTTCACATTGATCTTGATGCTCACCCTATCGCGGATGTCCATCGTCCCTGACGACAGGATCGTCTTCATCTCCACATCGGCTTGGCTGCAATCGCAGAGAAGTGTAGATGGAGCAAACGAGAGAGAGGGACCATAGAGACTTCCATTTTTCCAACGTTCAAGCACCCCTTGGTTTTTCGTGGGTCAAGCTCTGTTCAAGTCACCCCTCCAAAAACCCAGTTCCTTTTATGAATCAACTTTTATAAGAATAGTCTCAGTTTGTTCACGCTAATATGACTTCGTTTTTGCTCGGGCAGAGGTCGCACCATACTTCTCTTCCAAAGACCCGACATCTTCAGTCTCTCTCGAAGTTTTATGGTCTTTTTTGAACTCATCATTTGATCTGTAAGCCAAGATGAAGTTATCGAGTGTATAGAATAACCACTCTCCGTGTGGTGGCATTGCTTCAATCACGCGTCCTCTCAGCTTCGATGTAAGTCTGAAATTATTTTAGAGGAGGAGCTGCTTGGGGAGAGTGGGATCGGTGTCGAGGACAGGGTCACTGTGGTGAAGATGGAGTTGAACCGTCGTGGAGGTAGAGCTGAAACGGGGTGAAAATGGAGCTGAAGGTCATCAACTCCGGTGGGTTTTCCTTAGATGACCTCCTGGAGGATGGCCACCGAGCCCCCTTGCCATTATTACCTCCCTCTCCCTCTACTGGAATCTCCCCGTCTGTCTACTTGAAGTCCCCCTCTTTCGGTGCTCTCCCTATTTTCACCTTTTGTCTGCCACCTTTCTAAAATATTCTTCAACCTCCAGACCTCGTCATTAGGCACGGGTCCCCCTCTTTCTTATTTGCTTCCCCTCCTTTTAGAACTTGAATGCCTCTCCCTTCGTTTTTCCATCATAATCTCGCTAGTGCTATCTTCTTTCGGTGGATTCCTTTTATCGGTCCAAGAGCTATTTTTTTTTTTAATCATTAGGAGGTCCCTCTTGTGTTGCATCAGCTGATTTCTCTCATCAAAGGTGTCCCCTCTTCTTTCTTCTTTTTTTCTTCAGCCGAAAAAGCCCTCCATGATGTCTCCCGTTTTCTTCTTTCGGTCCACCTCTTAACCGAAAGTGCCCCCTTAGAAAATCCTTTCCTGTTTCCTTCATGTGATATGGTCTTGCATGGATAATTCTTCAGTAGACACTAGGCACCAATAACAGATAAACACCGAGAGACACGTGCTGATGGAGGAGTTTTTTTTTCTTTCCAAGACCTCACCGGCTTTTATCTCCTCAAGAAGCTAGAGTTCGTGAAAATCTCAATAAAGCACGAACGCATGAAAGTCCGATTGAGCGTGGCTAGAGGCGACAGACGAAAAGCATCCATTCAGACAACCTCCTATGATGACAAAGGGGATATGATCCTTTTGCTTGAAGGGATTGGCAACCAATTTCTCTAGTTCAAGGAACTTTTCTCTAAGAGAATTAAGACGAGAAAAAGCAGTTTCGTCCGCCAAATGGAAGTGACTCCACTTTTCTTTCTGTATTGCGCCTCCCCAGAGAATAATCAATCCCATGCCCCTATTCCGCGGCCTGTTCTCCTCTTTATCACTGGACGTTTTTGTCCCTTAGTCTCTTCATGATGGGTTCTTTCTGACTTTCCAGGCTTTCCGGCTCACTTTACCCCACTAGGCCTCGTCTATTATCATGATGTTTGGAGGCAATACATGCGAAAAATGCCCCCAATGCTCTTGAAACAGTTGAATCCAAAGTCTGCCTTGTGCGGTCGAATGCTCAGACTGTGCATAGCGAAGCCTTGGTACAATGAGAGCTCCAAAAGAAAATCTAAGTTTGACCATCATCCCTACATGCCATGTAGTTTTCCCATTTCGCCAGAACAAATCCCAGGCCCGACAATTTCATTGTAGTCAATAGGTCTCTAGAGAGAAGAGCTCGGAGCATAAACAAGAACTTGTTGAAATCAGGAAGCACCATAGTTTTCTTACACCTATTTATCCAACCGGACAAGATATTGTGCACTAGTTGTACTATCTCTGATGTGTGCCTTTCTTAACCCTTCCAACTTAGTTGGATTCTTCTAAGCTCTTGCAAGGGCCAAGGGAGCTTACTTTAGGAGAACTCTGTCGGAATTTAATTCAGAATACAAAGCATAGCAGCAGGGTCCAGGATCAACCCATATCAGACCAATGCTATCAATATCTTCTAGTTCCCCATAAACATCGCTTTGAGTTTCTTTGAATGCACACGGGCCATCGAGAAATTTGGACTATTATAGGATTGTGTCATGACTCCAAAAATGCGAAAAATCGAAAATTAAGGAGCTAAAATGAATTTTCTATAATTTTTTTTTCAATTAATCTAAAAATGAGAAAACAAAGTAATTCCCGATTTCAGATTAATTTTTACAGTTTTTTTAGCCAAAATGAAGAGAAAATTAAAATAAAAATACTGACTATTTATTCACATTTTTATTAAATATTTTCCTAATTTACGAAAAATATTTAAAAAAACGCGAAAAATATGAAAAATTATTTTTTATTCAAAATTGGTTATCTAGGCTTGGCCAAGATTTCCAAAGTTGATTTTTTCAATTTTATGAATTTTTATGGATTTTCTATTAATTTTTGAAAATAAATAAATAAAAAATACCGATAAATACTGAAAATATGAAAAATTATTTTTTGGTCAAAATTGGTTCCTTCCGCACGTCATATTCGTACGTATTCCTATCCGTATAATCTTATTCGTATATCTTCGTAGCCGCTTGTTTGTATTCGTATACCTACATGCGTATGTCCATGTACGTATGTCGCGTCTGCATATCCGTATTCATATGTCGCATCCGCATGTTTGCGTTTGCATGCTGTTGTTGACACTTGATTTTTAATCATTTTTTTAAATTAATAGAAAATCCATAAAAATCCATAAAATTAAAAAAAAATAACTTTGGGGACCTTGGACAAGTCTAAGAAATCAATTTTGACTAAAAAATATTTTTTATTTATATTTTCAATATTTTTCGGTATTTTTATTTTCGAAAATTAATAGAAAATCAATACAAGTTTATAAAATTAAAAAAATTAACTTTGGGGAGCTTGGCCAAGCTTAGGGAATCAATTTGGACCAAAAAATCATTTTTCATATTTTCAGCATTTTTCAACATTTCTATTTTCAAAAATTCATAGAAAATCAAGGAAAAATAAGAAAAATTACAAAATCAACTTTGAAAGCCTTGGCCAAGTCTAGAAAACCATTTTTGAACAAAAAATAATTTTTCATATTTTTTTAATATTTTTCAAAAATTAGGAAAATATTTGAAAATAAAATTGCATTTGAGGCCACAAAAATATGGAAAAATAGTCAATATTTTTATTTTAATTTTCTTTTCATTTGGACAAAGAAAATCTGCAAAAATTATTTTAGAATTGGGAATTATTTTAGAAAATTCATTTTTGGTCTGTAATTTTTTATTTTTACATTTCTGGAATCATGACATTGTCTTCTAATACTTCATATTTTTCAATGACTTAATGGTGTATTTTTCATTGTTGCGTTTGATTTTTGAATTCAATTTATCATTTGAAGTGTCTCACTGTGGAGTACTGTGGCGATGACTTTCTTGCAGAACTTGCCGAGACTAGACAAGGTACTAAGAATTGCTGCCGCTAGGGATGAGATGCTCAAGGAATCCTTTGTAGTAAATTTTGTCGTGAAGTTGTGTTTGGAGGTTGAGTGGCTTTAGTTGAAGGAAGAAAAATGGAACGTCAAGTTTAAACCTTATTCTTGAAGCATTTGGCAATGCGAAGACTGTGAGGAACAACAACTCAAGTCAGTTTAGTAAATTTGCTAAAATTCAATTCGACAAAAATGGGCAGATTTTGGGGGGCTACTATTGGAACTATCTGCTTGAAAGGTCACCCGTTGGTCAGATTTCCAGTCTTGAGAGAAAGTACCATTACTTTTACCTTCTTTATGCTGCTCCAGAGGAAGATACTGCAAGGTATAAGCTAGGAAGCCCTAAATCTCTTCACTACTTGAATCAAACCAGTTGCTATGAGTTAGAAGGAGTAAATGATGCTCATGAATATCTCGCAACAAGAAAGGTAATGGATATAGTTGGAATCAATAAGGAGGAGCAGGAGGAAACGTTCAGGGTTGTGGCGGCAATTTTTCATTTTGGAAACGTTGATTTTGCTAAGGGGAAGTGTCGCGACTCGATAGAAATTTAATTTCGTTTAAGTCGGGTGAATGGATTATTAGGTTAATTAGATTAACTAACCTAACGCAGACCCTTCCAAGCCCTACCGGATCGCAACTTTGATTTTTTTTGTTTAAATGATTTTAAGATTTGGAGTCGCCACTAATCGCTCTTGGTAGGTCAATTAGAAACTTAAATAAATTAGTGGAAGAACTAATTTATTTCTGCGAACCAGAGATTATGAGTTCAGAGATTTGATTATGTTAGATTACTCTAACGTCCTTTCGATACCAATTTTATGAAAAATCATTTGGGATGATTGGAAAAAGTTTGGATCAAACCGACCAAAAGGGTAACATGGTCTTTTTTAAGGATCGGTAATTGAAAATAGGTCAAACCAGTTGGATGTGGTCATTCTTGATTTTCCAAAATTTCTGAGAATTTTTCGAAATTTTTTGAGACAATTTGCCCATAAGGAACACAATTTTCATTTAAAAAAATATCGGGAGGCAAATCATCAAAAATAAGATTGGCCAGTCGAAATGGCCCGTTTCCTAATTCTTGAGGTTTTTATGAATTTCTGAATTTTTTAAAGACAATTTGCCTATGGGGGCAAAATTGTTATTTTGAAAATATTGGGAAGGAAATTCATCAGAAATAGGACTAGTTAGTTGAAATGGCCCGTTTCTTAATTTTTGAGATTCTTCTGAATTTTTTAAAATTTTTCAAGACAATTTACCCGTCAGGGGTAAAATCGTTAATTTAAAAAGATCAGGGAGAAAATTCATCAAAAATAGGATTGGCCAGCCAAAATGGCACGTTTCCTAATATTTGAGATTTTTTCTGAATTTGTTAGAATAATTCAAGACGATTTATCTATCAAGAGAAAAATCATCATTTTGAAAAGATCAGGGAGGAAATTCATCAAAAATAGGATTGACCAGTCGAAATGGTCCGTTTCCTAATTTTTAAAATTTGTTTTGAATTTTTCAGAATTTTTCAAGACGATTTACCTGTCATGGGAAAAATTGTCATTTTGAAAAGATTAGGGAGGAAATTCATCAAAAATAGGATTGGTTAGTCGAAATGTCCCGTTTCCTAATTTTTGAGATTTTTCTGAATTTTTTAGAATTTTTCAAGACGATTTACACGTCTGCAGAAAAATCATCATTTTAAAATGATCAGGGAGGAAATTCATAAAAAAAAAGGATTGGCCAGTTAAAGTGGCTCGTTTTCTAATTTTTGAGAATTTTTTTAAATTTTTCAGAATTTTTCAAGATGATTTGCCTATAAAGGGCAAAATTGTCATTTTTGAAAAGATCAGGAAAGAAGGTCATAAAAAATAAGATTGGCCAGTCGAAATGGCCCATTTGACTATTGTTGACACTTGATTTTTAATCATATTTTCTATTTTAAAATTAATAAAAAAATCCATAAGAATTTATAAAATTTAAAAATCAACTTTTGGGACCTTTCCAAGCCTAAAGAACCAATTTTGACCAAAAAATAATTTTTCATATTTTCAGTATTTTTCAATATTTTTATTTTCGAAAATTCATAAAAGAAAATCAAGAAAAAAATGAGAAAATTGCAAAATCAACTTTGGAAGCTTTGGCCAAGCTTAGGCAACCCTCTTTGAGCAAAAAATAATTTTTCTTATTTTTTTATTTTTTAAATATATTTTTTTAGAAATTAGAAAAATATTTAATAAATAATAGTATTTGAGGCCACAAAAATACATAAAAATAGTCAATATTTTTCTTTTAAATCCCTTTTCATGTTGGCCATCGCAAATTTAAAAAATCTAATTTGGGGTCGTGTATTCCTTCACAAGCATAATCTCGAATCGGGCCTAAAAAAATTCAATTTGAGTAAATTTATTTTCATTTGTCACTTTTAGGAGTTGTGACATTGTTCTCTAATATTCTAAATTTTCATTTTGGCCCAATTATACCTAGAATGACTCAATTTTGCAAAAGAGCTTTAATTAAATTCTACATTATTTTTAGCGGCAAGAAATGAGCTTAAATTTGACATGCGGTGAATTTTGACTAAGTATAGGGGAGGTGTGTCAAAAATTGTGAAGAGATTTGAACTTTAAGAAATATTTTTTCAGGGACTAAATTGTATATACTTAAAATTCAGGGACTAGAGTGCAAATACCTAACTCTTGAAGGATTATTTTGCAAATAACAAAAATAAGAGTTAGTGGAGAAATTAGAATAGAGAAGGGAAGATGGAGAAGAGGAGATGGAGAAGAGAAGATGGAGAAGAGTGGATGGAGAAAATAAGATAAGAATAGAGAATGGAAGATGAAAAAGAATGGATGGAGAAAATAAGATAAGAATAGAGAAGGGAAGATAGAGATGAAAAAGAGTTAGTGGAGAAATTGGAATGGGAGATAGAGTTAGTAGAAAAACTAGAATGAGAGATAGATGATGTGTTATAAAAGGAAGAAGAAGTGAGTTTGAGAGAGGGATTTTTTGGAGAGAAATTTTTGGATGTTTGAGAGGGTTTTTGGAGATTGAAAAAAAAAATGGAGAGAAAGAAAATACCAAAAAGAGAGAGAAAATTTTGAAGATGGTAAAAGTTTAAAGTTAGGAGTTATCATCACCAATTTCTTCATCGATCAACATAAATCAAGAGTTCATCCTTGTCAACGAGCAAGCAAATTCAAGCTAAGTGTTTTTATTTATTCATTTATTTATGGTTTTAGTCTCAAATTAGCACAAATTGTTTACACTTTTTCCATCTCCCTTTTTCCCATATTTTATGGTAGGTAAAAAAAAGAGACAACTCAGTATCAACGATAAATTCCATGGAGGTGCAAAGTGAGCCCAAACAAATTCCAAGGTGCCTATCAAATTTGCAGCCGACCTGTCAACGGATTTTAGTTCAAATTGTTGAAATAATTTGTTGTAATTTATTTTGAAGAACTAAAACCCCATAATGGAGAGGCAAAGCGCATCCACTAGAGGTCGTTTATTTCTTGCAATTTAAATTCCTGCACCATCAAACCCCAAAGGAAAGAGCCAAGCCAATGCTAAGCCGCCCATTGGAGGTTTTTACTTACTGTAATTTAAATTCATGCACCAGTAAACCCCAAAGGGAAGAGCCAAGCCAATGTTAGGCCGCCCATTGAAGGTTTTTACTTACTGCAATTTAAATTCCTGCACCATCGAACCCTAAAGAGAAGAGCCAAGCCAATGCTAGGCCGCTCATTGGAGGTTTTTACTTACCGTTATTTAAATTCCTGCAATTTAATTCATGCACCATTAAACCCCAAAGGGGAGAGAGCTAAGCCAAGGTTGGGCCATCCATTAGAAGTCTTTAATTACTGTCATTGACTTCCTGCCGTTTAATTTTTGAATCACCAGACCCTAAAGTGAGTAGACTGTAACACTGCACAGAAGTCGTTAACACACTCCCTCTTTCGGCTTTAGGGAATTTTTAACACTTTGAAAATAAAAAAAAATACCACCCATGCATCATATCTAAAAAGTGAAAATACAAAAAGAGAACACCTCACTAGAGTTTTAGGAATAAACCAAGCTTGGGTTGCCAAATTAGGATATCCATGAAATTAAGGTATCTAATCAACCTACTAAAAATGATTAGTGGCGACTCCAAATTTTAAAATCATTTGAACAAAAACCAAAGTTGCGATTCGGTAGGATTTAGGAGGGTCCGTATTAGACTAATTCATCTAATAAACCTAATAATCCGTTAACCCAATCGAAAAAAAAATTCTTAGGGTCGCAACACCTTTGAGGGGGCAAAATCATCATTTTGAAAATTTCATAAAGGAAAGTCATCAAGAATAGGATTGGCCAGTCGAAATGGCCCGTTTCCTAATTGTTGAAATTTTTCTTTTGAATTTTTTTTTGAATATGCATGAATCAATGACAATACAAATACGTATGCGGTATGACAAAGTATGCATAAGCTATACTATGTGAAATGCACATGAATGACATTTGTTTGGTATTTTCGAATTGAATAAGAATGACATTGCAAAATATTCTAAATATAAACGCAATAGTAGAAGATGCGATATAAACAGTAGTATGTGAAGATAATCATTAAGTGGTTCGGCCTATTCATTCTGGGGTTTGATGATATGGAAATTAAACTGCAGAAAATAAAGACAGTATATGAAGAACCTCTAACGAGAGGCTCGGTCTACCCATTCTGGGGTTTGGATTTATTAAGCGAAAAATGCAGAAAATTTTAGTACGAATGCGATATGTGGATATGAAGACATATGAGTACGACATGACATAATTGAAATTTAAATCAATTCATTTGAGCAACGAAATTCTTGAAGATTTTAATGGTTAGGATCGTTACCTGATTTGACGGATTTGATTGCTAAATTCGGACCTCGTATCACCTTGTGGATCAAGATTGCGGCTCGAACGATGGGGATGAATTCCTGATTTGTGTTGATCGATAGAGGAATGATGATGATAACCCTTAGCTTTAAACTTTCATTATCTTCAAAATTCTCTTTTGGAAAAGAATTTTCTCTCTTTTGATATTTTTTTTGTCTAATTTTCTTCAATCTTCCAAAAGCCTCTTAAACATCCAAAATTTTCTCTTCAAAAAAATACCCCCCTTCAAGCTCTCTTCTTCCTCTTTTATAGCCTACTCATTTATCTCCCATTCTAATTTCTCCACTAACTCTTCTTCATCTCTATCTTCTCTTCACTATTCTCATCTTATTTTCTCTATATATTCTTTTCCATCTTCCCTTTTCTATTCTAATCTTATTTTCTCCATCTTCCACTCTCCATTCTAATTTCTCCGCTAACTTTTTTTTAGTTATTTCCAAAATAATCCCTCAAGTATTAGGTATTTGTACTCTAGTTCTTGAGATTTTAATGCAAAATTCAACTAAGGTTCTTTTACAAAATTAAGTCATTTTAGGTACATTGGGCCAAGATGAAAATTCAGACTATTAGAGGATAATATCACAACTTCTAAAAGTGAAAAATAAAATAAAATGACTTGAATTAGACTTTTTTAGGGCCGATTCGAGATTATACTTGTGAAGGAACATATGACCTCGAATTGTATTTTTTGAAATGACCAACATGAAAAGGAAATTAAAAGAAAAATATTGACTACTTTTGTGTATTTTTGTGGCCTCAAGTGTTATTTTTCCCAAAATTTCAAGTATTTTTTATATTTTTTTTCAAAAATATTAAAAATATGAAAAATATGAAAAAATTATTTTTTATTCAAAAATGGTCGCTTGGGCTTGGCTAAGGCTGCTAAAGTTGATTTTGCATTTTTCTCATATTATCTTGATTTTCTGTGAATTTTTGAAAATAAAAATGTAAAAAATATTGAAAATATGCAAAATTTATATTTTGGTCAAAATTAGTTCCCTAGACTTGACCAAGATCCCTAAGATTGATTTTTTAATTTTATAAATTTTTATGAATTTTTTTAATTAATTTTAAAGAGAAAATATGATTAAAAATCATGTGTCAATAGTTGCCCCTCTTTGAAAGGAAGCTCGGTAGGGGTTTTTTTTAAAGACAAGATGACACATGAATCCTGATCGATTCAACTTAGGAAAATCAAAAGAGTTGTGACATTTGATCTTCAATACCTTTTTCGTGCAAGTTTTGATCTAGACTGGGTTTAAGGAAGCTTATGAAGTGAGGGAGAGATAGAGAGGAGAGTTTACCTGGTACTTACCTACCTATTGTATGACTATTGCCTGACATGATGCTCTTTGAACAAACGCCCAAAGATTCATTCTAAGGATACTCCGGGATGGTTGAGCTTTGACCCGTATAGTAGGTCAACCCATGGCAGAGTTCCTAATGAAAGGACTCTATTAGCGATTGTTGACACCTGATTTTTAATCATCTATTCTCTTTTAAAATTAATAAAAAAAATTCATAAAAATTCATAAAATTAAAAAAGTCAATTTTGGAGACCTTGGTCAAGCCTAAAGAACCAACTTTGACCAAAAAATGATTTTTAATATTTTCATCATTTTTCCATATTTTTATTTTCAAAAATTAATAAAAAAATCCATAAAAATTCATAAAATTTAAAAAATCAACGTTGAGGATCTTGGTCAAGCCTAGAGAACTAATAAATAATAACATTTGAGGCCACAAAAATACATAAAAATAGTTAATATTTTTCTTTTAAATCTCATTTTATGTTGGCTATCATAAATTTAAAAAATTCAATCGGGGTCGTGTATTCCTTCACGAGCATAATCTCAAATCAGGCCTAAAAAATTTAATTTGAGTCAATTTATTTTCATTTTTCACTTTTAGGAGTTGTGACATTGTTTTCTAATATTTCAAATTTTCATCTTAGCCCAATTATACCCAAAATGACTCAATTTTGCAAAAGGGCTTTAATTAAATTTTGCATTATTTTCAGCGGCAAGAAATGAGATTAAATTTCACATGCGGTGAATTTTGACTAAGCATAGAGGAGGTGTATCGAAAATTGTGAGGAGATTTGAACTTAAAGAAATATTTCTCCAAGGATAGAATTGCAAATACTTAAAATTTCCGGGACTATAGTGCAAATACCTAACACTTGAAGGATTATTTTGCAAATAACTGTCGCGACCCGAAAAAAATTAATTTAATTTTTTTTCAATCGGGTGAACGGATTATCAGGTTAATTGACTAACCTAATTCGGACCCTCCCAAGTCCTACCGAATCGCAACTTAAGTTCTTTTCATGCAAAAGATTTTTGATTTGGAGCCGCCACTAATCATTTTTGGTAGGTCGATTAGAAACCTAAATAAATCAGCGGGAGAACTAATTTATTTCTGCGAACCAGAGAAAATGGATTCGGGGACTTGATTACGCTAGATCATTCTAACGCCCTTTCGGTACCATTTTATTTCATGAAAGCTCATTTGGGATGATTGGAAGAAGTTTGGGTCAAACTGACCAGAAGGATAAAACGGTTATTTTTCAAGGATCGGGAGGTGGAAACATCAAAAATAGGATTGGCCAGTCGAAAAAATTTTTTTAGGTGGATACGCGTAAATTAATGACAACACAAATACAAATGCGGTATGTGGATATGGAGACATACAAGTACGACATGACATAATCGAAATTTAAATCAATTCATTTGGGCAAGAAAATTCTCGAAGATTTAATGGTTAGGATTGTTACCTGATTTGACAGATTTGATTGTCGAATTCGGACCTCGTGTCACTTTATGGATCAAGATCGCGGCTCGAACGATGGGGATGAACTCGTGACTTGAGTTGATCGGTAGAGAAATTATGGATGGTAACATCTAGATTTAAACTCCCACCATCTTCAAGACTCTCTTTTGAAAAAAAGGATTCTCTCTCTTTTTTTTGATTTTTTCTTCCTTTCTAATTTTTTTTGAATCTCTCAAAACTCTCTCAAACATCCAAAATTTTCTCTCCCCCTAAAAAATCTCTCTCAAACACTTCAAATTTTTTTTCTCCAAAGAATTCCCCCCATCCAAACTCTCTTCTTCCTCCTTTTATAACCCATTCATTTATCTTCCATTCTAATTTTTCCACTAACTCTTCTTCTTCAACATCTTCCATTCTCCATCTCTATCTCACATTCTAATTTCTCCACCAACTCTTCTTCTTCAACATCTTCCATTCTCCATCTCTATCTCACATTCTAATTTCTCCACTAACTCTTCTTCATCTCCATCTTCCCTTCTCCATATCTATCTCCCATTCTACTAACTCTTCTTCATCTCCATCTTCCCTTCTCCATATCTATCTCCCATTCTATTAACTCTTCTTCATCTCCATCTTCCCTTCTCTATTCTCATCTATTCTTCTCCATCTTCTCTTCTCCATCTCCTCCTCTCCATCTCCTCTTCTTCATCTCCTCCTCTCCATCTTCCATTCTCTATCTCCTCTTCTCCATCTTTCCTTCTCTATTCTAATTTCTCCACTAACTCTTCTTTTTATTATTTACAAAATAATCCCTCAAATGTTAAGTATTCGCACTCTAGTCCATGAGATTTTAAGTATTTGCAATTCAGTCCACGAAGAAATATTTCTTTAAGTCCAAATCTTCTCAAAATTTTCAACACATCTCCCCTATGCTTATTTCTTGCCGCAAAATTTAATTAAAGCCCTTTTGTAAAATTGAGTCATTCTGGGTATAATTGGACCAAGATAAAAATTTAAAATATTAGAGAATAATGTCACAACTTCTAAAAGTGAAAAAATGAAAATAAATTGACTCAAATTAAATTTTTTAGGCTCGATTCGAGATTATGCTCGTGAAGAAATACACGACCCCGAATTGGGTTTTTTTTTTTAAATTTGTGATGGCCAACATGAAAAGGAATTTAAAAGAAAAATATTGACCATTTTTACATATTTTTTTGTGACCTCAAACGCCATTATTTATTAAATATTTTCCTAATTTCTAAAAATATATATATAATTCAAAAAATATGAAAAATTATTTTTTTGTTCAAAAATGGTTGCCTAGGCTTGGCTAGGGCTTCCAAAGTTGATCTTATAATTTTCTCAATTTTTATGGATTTTCTATTAATTTTCGAAAATAAAAAATGCTGAAAAATACCAAAAATATGAAAAATTATTTTTTGGTCAAAATTGATTCCCTAAGCTTGGCCAAGGTCCCCAAAATTGATTTTTCAATTTTATAAATTTTTATAGATTTTGTATTAATTTTAAAAGAGAAAACATGATTAAAAATCAGATGTCAACAATAACAAAAAGAAGAGTTAGTGGAGAAATTAGAATAGAGAAGGGAAGATGGAGATGAAGAAGAGTTAATGGAGAAATTAGAATGTGAGATAGAGATGGAGAAAGGAAGATGATGAAGAAGAAGAATTAGTGTAGAAATTAGAATGGGAGATATAGTTAGTGGAAAAATTAGAATAGAAGATAGATGAGTGGGTTATAAAAGGAGGAAGAAGTGAGCTTGGGAGGAGGGATTTTTTGGGAGAAAAAATTGGAAATATTTGAGAGGATTTTGGGAGATTGAAGAAAAGTTAGAGAAAAAAAGAGACAAAATTCTTTTCCAAAGGAAAGTCTTGAAGATGGTGGGAGTTTAAATCTAGGTGTTACTATCGCCAATTTCTCTACCGATCAACATAAGTTACGAGTTCATCCCCGTCGTTTGAGCTACAATCTTGATCCATAAGGTGGCACGATGTCCAAATTCGACAGTCAAATCCGTCAAATCAGGTAACGATCCTAACTATTAAATTCTTCGAGAATATGTTACCTTAATGGATTGATTTAAATTTCGATTATGCCGTGTCATATTCACATGTCGTATTCGTATTGCAATTTTCTGCATTTTTCGCTTAAAAGATTCGAATCCCGAATTGCGGCGGATTCTGCCCCATATTTGGTGGTGTAAAGATCTATTGTACTTTACATTTTGTAATTTAATTTCTGCACCGTCAAACCCCAGAACAGGAAGGCTGACCTACCCGTTAGAGGTTCTTTATTTACTGCAATTTAATTTCTGTACCATCAAACCTCAAAATGGGTAGGCCGAGCCAAAGCTGAACCCCTCGTTGGAGGTCCTTTATTTAAGGCATTTAATTTCCTGCAATTTAATTTCTGTACCATCAAACCCCAAAATGGGTAGGCCGAGCAAAGGCCAAACCTCCCTTGGAGATTCTTTATTTACTATAATTTAATTTCTTACAATTTAATTTTTGTACCATCAAACCCCAGAATGAATAGGCTAAGCCAAGGTCGCGTCCCATGTTGGAGGTTCTTTATTTACTCCAACATGGGACGCGACCTTGTTTTGCAGGTTTGGTGTTAAATGCTTGGACTCACTCTTTAGGTGTTAAATGGTTTTGTAGATGGGAGTTATAAGAGGTGGAGTGTTTGATTGACCCTTTGTTTTGCAGGTTTGGTGTGTGGAAATTGTAATTTAATTTTTGGATTATTGAAGCAGTGTTTGCATTTAACTGATGTGCATGATTAATCGTTTTAGCACTACATCACACATGATTAATCGTTTTAGCACTACATCACACACGTCCCGTGGCCGGGCCTAGGCCACTAGTTTTAGGATGGTATTGCGATTTGGTTCTAACGTTTGGCATGAGATTACGTCGAAAGTTAGTCCAGATTCAATCTCGAAACTCTTTTCAAAAATGAGTTTTAAAAGTTAGGCCTCAAGCTTGGTAAATTACCAAAGCGAGGGTTTTAATTTTTATCTCGAGCAGCCAAAGTGGAAAGGCTTGCTTGGCTAATCCTAGTTACGTCGTGGGATCACGACTAATCTTGATTATGTGCGCGAGATTGTTGCCTCACCAGAAGTCTTTTACTTCAATTTGTGAGCCTTTAAGGTAGATAGGCTAAGATTTAAACTCACGATTCATGTGCATGTTTATGTAATCTACATGGTATTTTTCGAGGTAAAAGTAAATTCTCTAACCTTATATTGTATTTATTTTTGGTTGGTCCGTATTAGTTGTCGATCAAATTTTGAATTTAGTATCATGGTCATTTTTTAAAAGAAAATAAAAATTAAATTGGTATCCCATTTCTGAAAAAATGAATGTGGAAAAATCCCTTCAGGAAATTTTGTTGACCAATAAAGGATTTTGTCATATCTATCCTACTTTAGTAGAAATGAGATTTTTGTAACAGATTTACTCCTGAAAATTCATTTTGATAAAAGAGGAAGATTTCTTTGAAAAATTTGGTATATGTCAAAAGATTTTATCACATTTTTCAAGTTATAAAAACCTGCAAGAAAATTCTTTTTGAGAAATTTACCTGTATCCTCCTAAGAAAATTTCATCTAATTTCTCAACAAAATGGAAAAACAAAATTAAATTAATATAGGAGTCATGGACCGACCTTTCTTAGATCACATATTTATTATTTCCTCTACTTTTGCAGGGATTTAATAGGTACCCTAGGCGGGAGTAAAAATTAAGTTCAACAATACACCAGGAGTAATCTTCAGAAAAACACAATGATGAAAAATACCGAGGCTTTAACCCTTAATCTCGAGGGCAAGCAAGGAGGTCGATCCTCTCGGAGTCAGAAACGTGTCAATTAGTAAGCACGTATGGGCTATGTATTTTAATGGGGCAGTAAATTTATCTGGATCAAACACAGGGGGCAGTCTTAATGTATTGAAAGGGTTCTCATATTTGTGTTGAAAAAAATATATAAATTATATAGAACCCATGAAACAAGTCTACTAACCTGACCTTGCAACGCCTTCATACTCAAATCAACCAAAGGTCTGTCTTTTAACTTTCTTGGATTCAAACTACGTAGAGGATTTCGGGGGCCTGGTGCTTATTATCGAGTATGGCCCATAGGTATTTTTCCTGATGCTGCAGGCGATCGACACACATAAGTAGGCTCAAAAAGAGAAAAGCATGAGTGAAATGGGGCACACAACAGGTGGCCCGATTCATTTATTGACACACTGATCGAGTTATCATAACGAATTGATTGCAATCTCAGGGCCGACAGTGGAAGCCATCGCCGAATCCTTCTTCAATGTTCTCAATATCATCGTTTAGAGCAACTAACAAGAGCGTCAAGAAGAATGTTAAGCCTCAACGTCTTCAGTACCCTAAATCGTTCTATTTTGCTAAACGGGAGAAGAGATGGCAGGAAGATAAAAGCACAAACATGTAAAGCTTTTCTCTAATTCCATTCAGGAGTATTACAACAGTCACTGGGAGGAAAAGTAAAGCCGAACTGAGCCCTAATGAGCATCACAAAAGTGCTCAACTAACTCTCCATGAAATTAATACTCTACCTACATTGAGTGATCTGGGATTCGAGATCTGTAAGCTTGAAGAATATGCAGGTACATTTCTCCTTGTGCCTGGCCATGCTAGCCTCATGATGTTCAACGATGAATTTCAGATTATCAATCAGGTCTCTCTCGAAAGTTATATCTGAACTTCATCAATCAGATCATCAAGCCTCTCCTCCAACCATTCACATCTGAACTTCATCATGATATCACTCGGATTATGCTCAAAGTAAGAATGATTCAAGGCCAGGTGCTGCACCAGCTTCTCCCTCTCATGAATCAACAGCGAGACTCGTTCATCAGCAAACTTGACAACCTTCTTGTACCGAGCAACCGAGTGTTCTGCAAACTCCAGGCATTTAGATCGATCATGGTAGCGTGCCTTCACGATGCGGGCTAAGGTAACCATTTCTTGGGTGTTCCGGCAATCCTCCGGAAAGTTGATGAAGACTTGTGGGAACGCCCTATATTCTCTCTCCAAGTTTGTGCCTTCGATCGAAGAAGCATTTACTTCCCTGAACAGACAGAGGATCTCAGCTTCGACACTTGGATGATAGGCTATGTAAATATAGCCTTGGCCAAGAAAATGATAAAGTCTCTCCCAATAACTTCAGCTGGGAAGATGTGTGTATGAAGATTGGCCATTATCGAGGAGAGAATCAAGGCTGACGAGCAGAATATGAAAGATAAGAGGAGAGAAGTGAAGTAGACGATTGGAATGCGAAAGTGATAATCTACTTCGAGTTAAATATTGATTTCACAGGGGCAGCCTCTGTTGGCCAGATTTTCTTATCTGTCATCCCCTTTCGTTGTCACCTCCGTTGGCTCGAATCCTTGTCAGTTGGCAATCTCAAGCCAAACGAATATGAAATCTTTGTAGAAAAGGCTTCAAGTGATACCGCCACTTTGAAAAAAAAGAAGAAAAGACGAGCCGAGTGAGAGTCAAAGAAATTTTTGGCAGAAAAGAATATAGGATTCATTTTTATGGGAAGAGTCACCAGCAAATCGATGGTGAAGATGATGACAGGGGCCTTCTACCATGAAAAGATGGACGAAGACGAGCCAAGTGAGAGATACGATAAAAAAAAGGAGGTGAGAAAGACTGAACTCTCGAGAGAAGTAATACAGCTTTTAAACCCTCGCCTGAATTTTAAAAAGAGACGTCCTCCTGATAATTTTCATCTATGCTCTAAAGAGAGTTTAAAAGCATACATGGTCGCTCAGAAAAGTTCAAAGAGAGTGAAAATACAAGAAAAAATAGCAAACCTCAAGAAATCATTAACCAATCGAAGATGTCTCAACCCAACACACTTGAGAGCTATCGTTACTTGCTGAATATGGGAGATGAAGAATTCGAGGTCATGTTTGGAATTCAAACCATGGAGCCCGGCCCTTTTGCCGACGATGTCTAGGATCTCGATAAGGACAACAATAACAAGGGTCAAAGGAAGTGTTACCGTCGCCATATTGAGAAGCAAATACAAAGGCTTGAAGATTTCTTCATGACGTGCTCTATGCCAGACGGCAAAAAAAGAATGGAACTGAGCCAAGAGGTAGGACTGGAACTTTCGCAAGTCGAATTCTGCTTTTAAAATAGGTGAACCCGAATGAAGACTCGATATGAGCGCCATGAGGTCGAGTTTCTAAGAGTTGAAAATGAAAAGCTCAGAATGGAAAACAAGATGTATAAAGAAGCTTTTGATTCCGCCACCTGCTCCAACTGCAATAGTCTCCTCACCCTCGACGAAAGGCAGTATCTGAGGGTCAAAAATGCCCGTTTAAGAGGTGAGTTAGGTTAGTTCATAACAGAATCGAGTTCTGTTGGGGGGAGGTACGAAAAGATCGAGTCTATGGGGTCAGCATTAATACCTTCCGAGGAGGAGGAGATTCATCACCATTGAGCAAGTAGTGTTGATGACGAGATCGCCGTTATGATCAACCAGTTTGATGTGGACGAACCACGGGGGCTATAATATGCACGCGGAGCCTTTATTTCGAAACTAATGATCGCGGGTCCTTCAACATGACCGATGCGTACCTGATCTGGAACGAAGCTAACTGATCACTAAAGAGCATGCAAAGGAAGAAAGATCAATCCTGAACGAATACATATGCTTTATTTCCTTGCAGGGGACGTTTTCTACTTTTATCGATGTTTGAAATTAATGCATAAACGAGAAGTAGTAATTTACCTTCCTCCTATTAAATGCTTGGACCCGTTATTGCACCAAACTAGGGGAAAAATTAATGGCAAGTAAAAATCAGTGTAAACTCGAAGGGTAATTCCATATCGTTCTAATTTACTCTTAATTGTTCCAGTTTTAAAAAGAATCTTTCCGTTATTAGGAATTTGTAAATTGGCCCGAGAACACAACCATACCCAAATGCCAGTTGAACAAAACTTGACTCATGGACATTGCCGGTAAATGACCTGCTTCAAACAAAGAAGAATGCGTAAGACCCGAGCAACCTTAAAGATGGGTAATGTTGTATCATTCCAATTTACCCATGATCGTCTGGAGTTCTGAATTACTTTATTCCATTCTTAACAGAGATGGTGAATTACCTTGAAAAGCACCGTGACACGAAATTGCCAATGCAATGCAATAAAGCCGCGCTATCTCAAGGATTAACTCTTGAAAGAGAACTCCCCATGGACGCCTATAGTTTAATGGTCCTGATGGTATGAGAATAACAATAATTTGAGGTGGTTCGAGTTCGATCCCCAAGGCCGGCAAGTATCATAGATATTGTAAATGAATAATGCAACCTTTGCAAATTTCCTTTTTGTAGAAACAAACAGGAATACTCGACGAACAATATCAAGGCCGAAACTTTCCCACAACCTTGGCCATAATGATAAAATGTCCAACGAAAACTAGAGAGAAATTCGATCCAGTGAAGCTGATAAAAGACTCGTGCAAGGCATTCTAGATGAAGGGTAAACCAATATCGTTTCTAGTTTATTTCTTTCAATATTGACTAACACTTCTCCTTTCTTTTTTACAGGAAATATTTACACTAACATTTAACATGTTAAAGGAAACTTGAGGGGCAAAATTACGATTATCTAAAGAGACTTGTTTTAATGAAAATAGGGGCAAATTGGGGCATTTGAACGACGACCATGACGGTTGTCATCTTCGAAAAGGCCCAAATGCATCACTTTACCCATGCATATCATTGTGCAGGGGTAAAGTCAGAGACAAGCCACTCCTCGACTTAAGGAGTGAACTCCCAATTTGCTTGATCCACCCACATGCTCAAAGGCAATTCAAATTCGCCCATTCTTGCGCATTTCGGAAACATGCATGATGCTTAAAAATTACCACATCCGAATTATGTTTGTACATTCCATGATTTATACATAACTCTTTTGCATGTTTATTTTAACCAATTCTAACTTGGAGCATAAACTTCACATGATACATTGAATGTATGAAATGGGGCATGACAGGATGATGAAAGGCAAGTCATTTCCACACACGTCTTACATTTTAATCCATAGTGAGTCAAGTACTAAATAGGTTCCGCATTTCCCAAGATAGTGGGTTTTCTCGCAAAAGGTATGATAGCCGAAAGGAAGGAGGCGATCACTTCTCTATCCTAAACACTACAGGCGACCGTGGATAACCCATTTGAGCGATGATTTCATTTCGTAACCCTTGTTGAGAACTACCCCCACATTGGGGCCAAATGAAAGTAGTCTTAGCAATAGCACAAGGTAAATGGTTAGAAATTTTCTTGCTCGGACTAATATCAATTTTCGAGTGTTTCTTTGCTTTCAACCTCATATGGTAATTCAAGTGCCTTAGGATGACGAAAAGCATTCGTTTCTCTATCCGATACACTCACATCCTTTACATCGCCCAATTGAGCCAGCACATTCATTTCTTAAAATCCTGTTGGTGATCATTGCCTAGTCCAAGACGAAGATGGCACCACCTCAAGGTGGACGAACTCAGAAGAACTAAGGTCTACATAGAATTCCTGAGTCCACTATCCAAGTGTGAACTTTGATATGCATAACGGCACAATCTTTGAAAATTCCTTTTTCTATAAAAAAAAAAAATAGAAAAAGAGGAAAAAGGAAGAAAGTCAATCCCGGGCATGAAAAAGCAAAGCACCAGTCAAAAGCAAGGTCAATGCCCATGTAAATCCTCTATGGGACTGGATACAAAAGAAAACTCTTCAAAGGAGCCAGATTGCAAAGTATACACAATTGACGCTTACACAACTCGGGAGCAATGATGGTCTCAGTAGAAATTGACATCATCCTCATACAACGATGGTGTTCTTTGAGGGCCATTCTGAGGGTTGAGACTAGTCGTAAGGATGCAATAATTACCAACGTCAAACCCACCTCATATATTTCTTAGGCCAAATAAGCCTTTTACTTCTATGGTTCCAAATCCTAAACTACATTATGACCTATGAAAGTCTTTTCTGATTAAGGCGCTTGAGTTAATGTAGAGTTGAATGATTCAAAGTATCGCTCGAAAAGGTACGAGCAAGATTATTTCTCTTCAATTTTTGCAGGGTTCTTGATTTGTAAACCCGGAGCAGGTAATGAAAACCTTTTTGTCAATGGTCTTGACTCAAAAGAGTCCCCTTTGGCAAGCCTTTGACCCAGCTTACATTCTGGTCCTAATCAAGATCTCTAGATCGGCATGATCATACCAATTGCGAGATTACTCAGACCCTTGCTGAATACGATGATGGTAAGATTGAGTGATTCCTTTTCAATCCTACAATCAGGATAAACAACCTTTCTCAAGAGTGAGAGAAAGTCCTTTTGGACTAAGGTCCCCCATTCAGATTACATTCAAGGTGTTCATACTATGATAACCTCCTTGAGCAGAATTGGTAATGTAAACTTGACAGAATATGTTTTGCATGATCCATATTTTGATTGATTGCATCATGAGTTATTACACAGACTGCTTTTAATCATTGCAAACTTAGCTGAACAAGTTTTGCATAAACCAATGAACTCACTGATGAAAATACTTGCATATGCTACCTCTGACATTGCCTGGCAGATAACGCGTTCCTGATGTTCGAGTTACCTTCCAAGGTCTCGAAATTCATTCGGCAATTATTGAATAAACAAGCCTAGTTATCGAGAAAATACTAGGCGTTCCTTCCAAATCCTAAAGTAAGTATATCTTCAACCTGAACCTTTCAAAAGAATGAATCCTGACGATTGTCAAGGTGCTTGATTCCATTGCGGCACATACAGGTATCTACCTTCTTTAATGAAGGATGATTCGTCTCGAAAACAGAAATGTTCGAGATATTTTAATCTCTGCCTCTTTGACTTATGCTTGAGCGACAAGAGAATATAAATTGGGTTTAAGCTTCTACAGGATTCCTAGTCTCACCAGATCCCAAAATGGCTCCCTTCATGATAAGTTAAATTGGGCTTGAGCTTATGTAGGATTCCTAGTCTCCCAGATCCTAGAATGGCACCCTTTCATGGTAAGTTAAATCAGGTTTGAGCTTCTGCAGGATTCTTGTTTTCTTCAGATCCCAGAATGGCATCCTTCATGGTAAGTTAAATCGGGTTTGAGCTTCTGCACGATTCCTGATCTCCCTAGATCCCAAAATGGTACCCTTCATGGTAAGTTAAATCGGGTTTGAGCTTCTGCAGGATTCCTAGTCTTTCTAGATCCAGAATGGCACCATTCATGTAAGTTAAATCGGGTTTGATTTTTTGCAGGATTCCCGGTCTCCTCAGATCCAAGAATCACACCCCTCATATAGGTTAAATCGGGTTTAAGTTTCTGCAGGATTCCTGGTCTCCCCAAATCCCAGAGTGGCACCCTTCATGGTAAGTTAAATCAGGTTTGAGCTTCTACAAGATTCCTAATCTCCCGAGATCCTAGAATGGCACCCTCCATGGTAAGTTAAATCGGGTTTGAGCTTCTACAAGATTCCTAGTCTCTCCAGATCCCAGAATGGTACCCTTTATGGTAAGTTAAATCAGGTTTGAGCTTCTGCAGGATTTCTGGTCTCCCTAGATCCCAGAATGGCATCCTTCTTGGTAAGATAAATCGGGTTTGAGCTTCTGCAGAATTCCTAATCTCTTCAGAACCCAGAATGGCACCCTTCATGGTAAGATAAATTAGGTTTAAGCTTCTGCAGAATCCTTGGTCTCCCCAAATCCCAGAATAGCACCCTTCGTGGCACAAAGTCCTTTTTACATGCACCAAAAGTCCTTTTTACATACACCCAAAGTCCTTTCTACAGGCACAAAAGTCATTCATACAGGCACCAAAAAATCCTTTTTACGGGCATCAAGTCCATTCTACAGGCACGAAATCCTTCTTACGAACATTTCCATGGGTAACCTACCATACGTGTCAAATTTCAATCAAATTAATCAATAGAATCCTTTCATTAGGAGATTTGCTATGGGGTGTCCTACCATACGGGTCAAATCTTAATCCAATTTTAATCACTAGAGTCCTTTCATTAAGAACTCTGCCATGGGGTGACCTACCATACGGGTTAAATTTCAATCAAATTTTAATCAGTAGAATCTTTTCGTTAGGAATCTCCCATGGGTTGACCTACAATATGGGTCCAAGTTTAATCACCCTGAGGCTTTGTTATCACGAATCTTAGGTTTCCATTCCCTTTTCAGCACAACAGTCAATAACCATGAGGCGAACATGTAAGTTTCAGGTAAATCTCTTGCCTCTCTATCTCTCCCGCATTTCATAAGAGCCTTTTCAAGGCAAGTCTGAATCAGAACTTACACAGAGAGGTACTGAAGATCAAATGTCATAACTCCTTATATTTTCTTAAGTTGAGTCAATTAGGGTTTAGGTGTCATCTCTTCTTTGTAATGAACCTCTACAAAGCTTCCTTTCAAAGAGGGGAAGCTATTGACACCTGATTTTTAATCATATTTTCTCTTTCAAAATTAATAAAAAAAATCCATAAAAATTCATAACATTAAAAAAATTCAACTTTGGAGACCTTGGTCAAACCTAGCGAACCAACTTTGACCAAAAAATGATTTGTTTTTCATATTTTCAGTATTTTTCGATATTTTTATTTTCAAAAATTAATAGAAAATCCATAAAAATTCATAGAATTAAAAGAATCAACATTGTGGATCTTCGCCAAGCCTAGAGAACCAATTTTGATTAAAAAATAACTTTTCATATTTTCAGCATTTTTCGATATTTTTAGTTTTCAAAACTTCATAAACAAAATCAAGAAAAAAATGAGGAAATTGCAAAATAAACTTTGAAAGCCTTGGCCAAGCTTAGGAAACCATTTTTGAACAAAACAAATTCATATTTGTTTGTATTTTTATATATTTTTTAGAAATTAGGAAAATATTTAATAAATAATAGCATTTGAGGCCACAAAAATACATAAAAATAGTCAATTTTTTTTTCTTTTAAATCCCTTTTCATGTTGGCCATCGCAAATTTAAAAAATCCAATTCAAGGTCGTGTATTGCTTCACGAGCATAATCTCGAATCAGGCCTAAAAAATTTAATTTGAGTCAATTTATTTTCATTTTTCACTTTTAGGAGTTGTGACATTGTTTTGTAATATTTCAAATTTTCATCTTAGCCCAATTATTCCCAAAATGACTCAATTTTGCAATAGGGCTTTAATTAAATTTTGCATTATTTTCAGTGGCAAGAAATGAGCTTAAATTTGACATGCGATAAATTTTGACTAAGCATAAGGGAAGTATGTCGAAAATTGTGAAGAAATTTGGACTTAAAGAAATATTTCTCTAGGGACTGAATTACAAATACTTAAAATTTCAGGGACTATAATACAAATACCTAACACTTGAGGGATTATTTTGCAAATAACAAAAATAAGAGTTAGTGGAGAAATTAGAATAGAGAATGGATGATGGAGAAAATGAGATAGAGAAGGGAAGATGGAGAGGAGGAGATGGAGACGAGAGGATAGAGAAGAAGAGACAAAAAATAAGATGAGAATAAAGAAGGGAAAATGGAGATGAAGAAGAGTTAGTGAAGAAATTAGAATGTGAGATAGAGATGGAGAAAGGAAGATGAAGATGAAGATGAAGAAGAGTTAGTGGAGATGGTTTTGCTCCTTTTGGGCAAATTGTCTTGCAAAATTTGAAAAATTCTCAAAAATCTAAAAAATTAGGAAACAGGCCATTTCGGCTGACCAATCCTACCATTTTGACTGGCCAATCCTACTTTTGATAAATTTTCTTCCTAATTTTTTCAAAATGATGATTTTACCCCTTATGGGTAAATTGTCTAAAAAAACTTTGAAAATTCATAAAATTCCCAGAAATTAGGAAACGGACCATTTTGACTGGCCAATCCTATTTTTGGTGAATTTCATTCATGATTTTTTCAAAATAACGATTTTGCCCCTTATGGGTAAATTGTCTAAAAAAATTCAAGAAAATTCAAAAAATTTTCAAAAATTAGAAAATGGCTCATTTCGATTGACCAATCCTTCTTTCTTAATTTTTCAAAATAAAAATTTTTCTCTTTATGGGCAAATCGTCTAAAAAAATTCTGAAAATTCTAAAAAATGATGATTTTGTCCTTGATGGGCAAATTGTCTTGAAAGATCCCATAAAATTTTCAAAAATTTCAAACTAGGAAACGGACCGTTTCGACTGGCCAATCCTATTTTTGGATGATTTTCCTTCCTAATCTTTTCTAAATGACGATTTTTCCCCTTATGAGCAAATTGTCCTGAAAGATCCCAAAATATTTTGAAAAATTCACAGAAATCATGGGAAATAAGGAATGACCACATTCAACTGGCTTGAACTATTTTCACTTTTCGATCCTTGAAAAAATGATCATTTTATCCTTCTAGTCAATTTGATCCAAATCTTTTAAAGTCACCCTAAATGATTTTTCATGAAATTGGTACCGAAAGGGCGTTAGGTTTCTAATCGAACTATCAAAAATGATTAGTGGCGACTTCAAACTTTAAAATTATTTAAACAAAAACCAAAGTTGCGATTCGGTAGGACTTGGGAGGGTCCCTGTTAGGTTAGTTAATCTAATTAACCTGATAATCTATTAATTCGATATAATTTCTTTCGAGTCGCGATAGCTGTATTTATATATCCAAGTTCGTATGCCTTATTTGCGTGTCCACATTCGTATGTAACGTACGTTCACATTTGCATGTCATGTTTGTATATCCATGCTCGCATGTTGTGATTACATGTCCACGTTCGCATATATACGTTCACGTGTCTGTATTTACCTATTCATGTTTTGCTTATCCATACACCCATTACCATCCATGCATTCCATATAAAAAGTAAAAATACAAAAAGAGAACATCTCACTAGAGCCTTAAGAGTAAACCAAGCCTGAGTTGCTAAAATTAAGATATTCATGGAATTAAGTTACCGAAAGGGTATTAGTTTTAATTAACTAATGTAACTAAGTCTCCCAACTCATAATCTCTGGTTCATAGAAGTAATTTAGTTCTCTCGCTAATTTACTTAGATTTCAAATCGACCTACCCAAAATCATTAGTGGCGACTCTAAGTCAAAAATCTTTTCATGAAAAGAACTTAAGTTGCGATTCGATAGAACTTGGGAGGGTCCAAATTAAGTTAGTTAATTAATCTTATAATCCGTTAACCCTGAAATTTCAATCGCATGAATTTTTAGGGTCACGATAGCTTGGTGACTTCGCTGGGGACTGATTTTGTTTTTAATTTTTGAAAGAATAAAGCACTAATTGGAGTATTTGAATTTTTTTCGAAATTTTAAAAGCCTTAGTGGACTTAGACTAATGAAAATTTTATGGATATCTCACTTCTGGTGATCTTGCTTAGAACTCATTCTTTAGGTGTTAAATAATTTTACAGAATGAGAGTTAAAAGGGATGGAGTGTTTGCGGCTAACCCTTTATTTTGCAGGCTTGTGTTGGAATTGTTTGCTTAATTTCGTACATTTTAAAAGCAGTGCTTTGATATAAATTGCTGTGGATGTACTGTGTCTTTTGGCAATCACGAGTCACCGCACACACTAGCGGTCAAACCTCGATTGCAACCACCTTTAGGTTTACCTTAGATAGGGAAAAGGTGCGAAAGGATCCCGTGATTAATTGCACTTGGGACTTTTGTATTCGTTCCCGCTCATTATTCGGATTATCGTTTTTGACCCTCTCGAGCGGGTGCTCTTTAGGGGGGGAATCTGCTATATACGGATCGTGAGAGCATTGCCCATAGGTTCCATATCTTCCATTTTGATTTTTAGAGTATTATCCTCACTTGTTTCATGGGCATGTCTATGTGATTTGCATTGTATTTTTTTTTTCAGGTGAAGTAATTTCTCTAACTTTATCTTGTATTTAATTTTTTTGTTGGACCATGTTAGATGTCAGTAAAATTCTGAACTTAACATCGTGGTCATTTTTTCAAAAAAATAAAAATAAAAATCAAGTTGGCATACCATTTCTGAAAAGATAAATGTAGAAAAATCCATTTAAGGAATTTGGTTGCCCAATAAAAGATTTTCTTGCATTTTTCCTCAATGCTTCAATGAATACAAGATTTTCTTGACAAATTTACTATTGAAAATTTATTATGATAAAAGAGGAAAATTCCTTCGGGAAATTTGCTAAATGTCAAAGGACTTTATTACATTTCTTCTAAGTTATAGAATCTGCAAGAAAATCCTTTTTTAGAAATTTACTCACGTCTTTTCAAGATAAATTTGTCTAATTTCTCTATAAAAATGGAAAAATAATGTTGGACCAATTAGGCGAATCATGGACTGATCTTTCTTTGGTCACATACTCATTACTTTTTCTACTTTTGCAGGAAATCATAGGTACCCCAACCAGGAGCAAAACTGGGCTCATTGATGACAATAATATGCCGAGAATAACCTTGAGAAATACCAAAAGATGGGTAATTGCTGATGTCTTAGCCGTAACCCTAGGGCAAAGCTGTAGAGATCAATCCTCCCAAAGATAGGATCGTGTCAATCAGTGAGCACGTATGGGCCATGTATTTTGATGGGCCAGTGAATTTATCTAGATCAGGCATATGGTTAGTCTTAAATTGGGGAGTTCTTGTACTCTGTTTTGAGAAACGTACAGATTGTATAGTCAGAACTCAAAAAACAGGCCCAACCCCGCAATGCCTTCCTGGCTAAATTGGTCGATGTATTTGATGGAGTACCGGTACTCTATTATTGAGCATGTTGGACAAGCATTTTGTTGACATTACAAGCAATCGACACAAACAAGTCGACGTCAAAAGAGACAAAGCACGAGTGAAGTCGAGCACGTAACAGATAGCTTGATTCATTTATTAGCACACTGACCAAGTGATCATAGTTGTAATAATTTACATGATTGGTCACGGGTCTTAATGTGGCTAGTGGGGGCCGCCCCCAAGTCCTTCCTCCGTGTTCTCGATATCTGAAGAGAGTGAAGGAGTCTTTTCTTGGTCTTGTCCTTGTCTGATGGACTATGTGTCATCATCTTGTGGCCACCATCTATCAAGATAAGATAGAATTGAGGCAGTCTTACTAGTGGAGGTAAAAATACATTCCCTACGTATTCTTTCGAAAGTATAATTGATAGAAGTGGGTTAAATCTGATAGAGATGGATGGCTTCGTCCACGAAAGTTGCTACAAACAGTCCCTCTTTCAGAAGGGGAGTTTGCTCTGGACTATGGTGACTCGTATGTCATGAAAAAGGCGCTCCCAGGAGGTGCTCTAATCCCAACTGAGATGGGTGTGAGAAGTGCCTATCATACTTTGCAAAAGAAGAAATGATAGGAGGATTAAAAGCATAAACATACGAAACTTTTCTCTTATTCCATACATCAAAAGCCTTACAACAAGTCACTTAGAAGGAAAAGTAAAACCAAATTGAGCCTTAATGAGCATCACAAAAGAGCTCAACTGACTTTCCATGAAATTAATGCTTTCCTGTATCGAGTGGTCTGGTAATCGAGATCCACAAGCTTAAAGAACAAATGAGTGTATTTCTCCTTCTTCTTGGCTGCGCTGGCCTCATGATGTTCAACAGCGAATTTCAGATTCTCGATCAAGTTTTTCTCAAGAACTATATCTACTGTTAGGTCTTGGAGCCTCTCTTCCAGCCAATCACATCTAAACTTCATCATAATATCACTTGGGTCGTGCTCAAAGTAAATCTGATTCAAAGCTAGGCGCTCCACCGACCTCTCCCTCTCGTGAACCAATAGTGAGGCCCGTTCATCAGCAGACCTGGTGGCCTTCTTGTAGCGAACAACTGCGAGCTCTGCAGATTTTAGGCATTCAAATCGATCTCGGTAACAAGCTTTCACGATGCGAGTTAAGGTGATCATTTCGTAGGTGTTCCTACAAGCCTCCAGAAAATTGATAAAGATGTGTGGGAACGCCCTATATTCTCTTTTCAAATTGGTGCCTTTAATCGAGGAGGCACTTATCTCCCTGAACAGATCAAAGATCTCAGCTTCAATATTCGGATGATAGGCTATGTAAATATAGACTCGACCAAGAAGGTGATAAAATCTCTCTCATTTCACTATAACTCTAGCCGAGAAGATGCGTGTGGGAAGATTGGCCATTATCGTTGAAATGATAAAAAAGAGAATCAAGATGGACAAGTAGAATGCGACAGTGTTAATCCGCTTCGCGTTAAGTAGTACTTTCATAGTGCCATCCTCTGTTAGTCGAATTTCCCTATCTGCCCTTTTCTTTCGGTGTCGTCTCTGTACGCTCGAATCCCCTATCCATGGGTATGCTGCTGGTTTGCAATCTCGAGCGAAGTAAATTCGAGATCTTTATGAAAAAGTTTGAAGGGACGCCACCACTTAAAAAAAGAAGAAAAAGATGACTTGGGTGGGGGACAAGGTAAACTTTAGCAGAAAAGAAGAGATGACTTGTCTCTATTGGTAGATAGAGTGAAAGCTCATCTGCAAAACCGACGCTCGAGATAGGCGAAAGAAATAGTGACAGAGGTCCTACCATTACAAAAAAATTAAAGAAGACAAGCCGAATGAGAGATATGATAAAAAAAAATTGAGAAAGACAAATCTTGATGGAAAGCAATACAATTTTTGAACCCGCGCTTAGATTTTAAAAGAGGCATCCGCCTGGTGGTCTTCATTCATACTCAAAAGGAAAACCTCAAAGCATACACAGTCGCTTAGAAAAACTCAGAGAGAGAGTGAAAAAGAGTAGCAAAACCTTGAGGGACCAATAACTAATCACGGATGTCTCAACCAAACATATTTGAGAGCTTTTGTCACATGCTGAATATGGGAAATGAAGAGTTTGAGATCATGCTCGGAGCTAAGACCATGGAAGCTGACTCTTCCACTAACGACGTCCAAGATCGCAACAAAGACAATGGCAACAACAGTAACAGGCAAAAGAAGCGTTACCGTCGCCATACTGAGCATCAGATTCAATAGCTTGAAGATTTCTTCATAGAATGCCCTAACCCAGATAACATACAAAGAATGGATCTGAGCCAAGAGCGAGGGCTGGAACTTTCACAAGTTAAGTTTTGGTTTCAAAATAGATGAACCCGAGTGAAAAACTATCATGAACGCCGTGAGAATGAGTTCTTAAAAGCTGAAAATGAAAGACTTCGAGTAGAAAACGCGAGGTATAGAGAAGCCTTTGATACTGCGACCTGCCCTAACTGTGGTGACCTCTCCACCCTCGATAAAATGCAGCATCTGAAGATCGGAAATGCTCGTTTGAAAGGTGAGTTAGGTCAATTCCTAGCAAAATCAAGTTCTGTTAGAAGAATGTGCGAGAAGATCGATTTTATAGGGTCAATACTGATGCCTCCCGAGGAAAAGAGGATGTATCACCACCAAGCAACTGGCATTGACCACGAGCTTACTGCCATGATAAATTAATTCGATATTGATGAAGCATCGGGACAGTGATGTTCATACGGACCACATATTTCGAAGCCAGTGATCATGAGTCTTTCAACATGGCCGATGCGTACCTGATCCGAAATGAAGCTAGCTGATCATTGGAGAGCCTACAAAAGAAGTAAAACCAATCCTGAACGGATGCACATGTTTAATTCCCTTGTGTGGGATATTTTCTGCTTTTATAAATGCCTGGAATTAATGTAAAAGCAATAAGTGGTAATCTCCCTTCCTCCAATTAAATGCTTAGATCCGTCACTGAACCAAACTCGCGATGAATTAATTGAGAGTAAAATGTCTACGCGAGCTCAAAAGGAAACTCCGTATCATTTCAATTAACCCTGAGTTACTCCAGCTCTAAATTGAATCCCTTTTATTCTCGGGAATTTGCAAATTGTCCCGAGAACACAGTTATGCCCAAATGCAAAGTTCTCTCGTTGGACAAAACTTAGGGCAAATCAATTCATAAAGATTGCCACTGGATGCCGGCTTTAAATAGGGATGATGCGAACATAAGATACAAGCAATCTCAAGGATGGGTAATTTTATATCATTCCAATTTACCTATAATCGTCTCGATTTCTGAATTAATTTATTTGATTATTAATAGGGATTGTAAGTTATCTTGAAAAGCACCATGACGTGGAATTGCCTAACGTAATGTAACAAAACCACATCATTTCAAGGATTGACCCTTAAAAGAGAGCCCCCATGGACGCCTATGGTCTCGTGGACCAGATGGCATGAGAATGATAGTGGTCCGAATGGTCCGAGTTTGATCCCTCAAGGTTGGGGAATATTGTAAATGTTATAAATGAATAAAATAATTTTTTGCACATTTCTTTTTTCATAAAGAAATAAGAATACTCGACGAATGAGATCGAAGTCAATGCTTTGCCACAACCTTGGCCTTAATAGTTAAGTATCCAATAAAAAGTCGAAGGAAACTCAATTCGGCGATATCACGCCCCAATCCTCGAGCACGAGCCATCCCTACTAAAACACCTCAGGTAAAAAAAAAAAATAGCGTCCCAGGCACGCTAACAACCATACCAAAATTTCTTACGCATGCGGAAACATTTTAAAACTCCCAGACAATTAACATATAGGGATAGAAAAGCAAGATACTTCATTAATTCAACCAGATAGTTTTAATACAACGGCAAGCAGAGGATCGCTAATCCTACGGAGCTAAACAACAAAAATATAACCCCCTTCTTCGGCGTGGCTCCTTAAGACTAGCAAAAAGATAGGTAGTTCAGATAAGGGTTAGCTAATCATCTACTCCCAAAAAGGGCCACTACTCCATCGCCCTCTGTCGCGACCTAAAATTCATTATTTAAGTTAATGGATTACCAGATTAATTGATTAAATTAACTAACCTAGTTCGAGCTCTCACAAGCTCTACCAAATCGCGATTTTGGTTTTTTGTTCAAATGGCTTTAAATTTGGAGTCGCCACTAATAATTTTTAGTAGGTTGATTAGGAACCTAAGTAAATTAGCGGGAGAACTAAATTACTTCTACGAACTAGAGATTATGAGTTCGGGGACTTGGTTACACTAGTTAATTAAAACTAATGCCCTTTCGGTATCTTAATTTCATGGATATCATAATTTGGCAACTCAGGCTTGGTTTATTCTTAAGGCTCTAGTGGAGTGTTCTCTTTTTGTATTTTCACTTTTTAAAATGGAATATACGTGAGTGACATTTTTTTTTTGACATTTTCAAAATATTAAGTATTTCCCTGAAGCCGAAAGAGGGAGTGAGTTAACGACTTCTGTGCAGTGTTGCGAGCTACTCATTTTGGGGTTTAGTGACTCAAAAATTAAATTACAGGAAGTAAATGACAATAAATAAACACCACCAATGGATAGCTCAGCCTTGACTTGGCCCTCTCCTTTGGGGTTTAAGGTGCAGGAATTTAAATTGCAGAAATTTAAACTGACCTCCAGTTGTCGCGACCTAAAATTCATTTTTAAGTTAATGGATTACCAGATTAATTAATTAAATTAACTAACCTAGTTCGAGCTCTCCCAAGCTCTACCAAATCGCAACTTTGATTTTTTTCACATGATTTTAGAATTTAGAGTCGCCACTAATCATTTTTGGTAGGTTGATTAGAAACCTAAGTAAATTAGCGGGAGGACTAAATTACTTCTACGAACCAGAGATTATGAGTTCGGGGACTTGGTTACACTAGTTAATTAAAACTAATGCCCTTTCGGTACCTTAATTTCATGGATATCCTGATTTGGCAATTCAGGCTTGGTTTATTCCTCAGGCTCTAGTGGAGTGCTCTCTTTTTGTGTTTACACCTCCATAAGATTTACCGTTGACTTGGAGTTGTCCTTTGCCTGACATAAAAATATGGAGAAATGAGAAATGGAGAAAGTGTATATAATTTTGTGCTAATTTGCGACTAAAACCACAAATAAATGAATAAATACAAACACTTAGCTCGGATTTGCTTGCTCGTTGACGAGGATGAACTCTTGATTTATGTTGATCGATGAAGGAATTGGTGATGATAACTCCTAGGTTTAAACTCCCATCATCCTCAAAATTCTCTCTCTCTTTTTGGTATTTTCTTTCTCTCAAATTTTTCTTCAACCTTCCAAAACTCTCTCAAACATCCAAAATTTTCTCTCCAAAAATAATCCTCCCTCCCAAGTTCACTTCTTCCTCCTTTTATAATCAACTCATCTACCTCCCATTCTAATTTCTCCACTAACTCCATCTCCCATTCTAATTTTTCCACTAACTCTTCTTCAACTTCATCTTCCATTCTCCATCTCTATCTCACATTCTAATTTCTCTACCTATTCTTCTCCATCTCCATCTTCCCTTCTCCATATATATCTCCCATTCTAATTTCTCCACTAACTCTTCTTCATCTCCATCTTCCCTTCTCCATTCTCATCTTATTTTCTCCATCTATTCTTCTCCATCTTCTCCTCTCCATCTCCTTTTCTCCATCTTCCATTCTCTATCTCCTCTTCTCCATCTTCCCTTCTCTATTCTAATTTCTCCACTAACTCTTCTTTTTGTTATTTGCAAAATAATCACTCAAGTGTTAGGTATTTGCACTCTAGTCCCTGAGATTTTAAGTATTTGCAATTCAGTCCCTGGAGAAATATTTTTTTAAGTCCAAATCTCCTCACAATTTTCGACACACCTCTTCTATGCTTAGTCGAAATTCACCTCATGTCAAATTTAAGCTTATTTTCTGCCGCTGAAGATAATGCAAAATTTAATTAAAGCCCTTTGAAAAAATTGAGTCATTCTGGGTATAATTGGGCCAAGAAGAAAATTTAAAATATTAGAGGATAATGTCACAACTCCTAAAAGTGAAAAATAAAAATAAATTGACTCAAATTGAATTTTTTTTTTGGCCTGATTCGAGACCATGCTCGTGAAGAAATACACGACCCCGAATTGGATTTTTTTTTAATTTGCGATGGCCAACATGAAAAGAAAAATATTGAATATTTTTATGTATTTTTGTGGCCTCATATGTTATTATTTATTAAATATTTTCCTAATTTCTAAAAAATATATAAAAATACAAAAAAATTATGAAAAATTATTTTTTGTTCAAAAATGGTTCTCTAGGCTTGGCCAAGGTCTCCAAAGTTGATTTTTCAATTTTATGAATTTTTATGGATTTTTTTATTAATTTTCGAAAATAAAAATACCGAAAAATACTGAAAATATGAAAAATCAATTTTTGGTCAAAATTGGTTCCCTAGGCTTGACCAAGGTCTCCAAACTTGAATTTTTTAATTTTATAAATTTTTATGGATTTTTTGTTAATTTCAAAAGAGAAAAGATGATTAAAAATTAGGTGTCAACAGCTGCCCCTCTTTGAAAGGAAGCTCGGCAGAGGTTCATTTCAAAGACGAGATGACACCAGAATCCTAATCGACTTAGTACACAAGAAAATAAAAAGTGTCGTGACATTTGATCCTTAATACCTTTCTGTGTAAGTTCTAGGCCAAACCCGGTTTGAGGAGGCTTTCATGCAGTGAGGGAGAGGCAAAGAGGAGAGTTTACCTGGCGCTTACCTACCCGTCGTATAGCTGTTGCCTGACATGAATGTTCTTTGAACAAGTGCCCGAAGATTCATTCTGAGGATACTCCGAGAAGGTTAAGCTTTGACTCGTATGGTGGGTCGTACCATGATAGAATCCTGATGAAAGGATTCTACTGAGCGGTTAACCTGATTTCAGGTAAACCAAAGAAAATGTCTGTAATAAGGACTTTGTGCCTGTAAGAAGGACTTTGGTGCCTATAAGAAGGACTTTTGGTTGCCTGTAAGAAGGACTTTGGTGCCTGTAAGAAGGACTTTGGTGCCTGTAAGAAGGACTTTGGGTACCTGTAAAAAGGACTTTGGGTTGCCTGTAAGAAGGACTTTGGTGCCTGTAAGAAGGACTTTTGTGTGCCTGTAAGAAGGACTTTTGTGAGCCTGTAAGAAGGACTTTTAGTTGCCTGTAAGAAGGACTTTGGTGCCTGTAAGAAAGACTTTGGTTGCCTGTAAGAAGGACTTTGGTGCCTGTAAGAAGGACTTTGGTTTGCCTGTAAAAAGGACTTTGGGGTGCCTATAGAAAGGACTTTGGGTGCCTATAGAAAGGACTTTGGGTGCTTATAGAAAGGACTTTGGTTTGCCTGTAGAAAGGACTTTTGGTTGCCTATAGAAAGGACTTGGTGCCTGTAAGAAGGACTTTTGTGTGCCTGTAGAAAGGACTTGGTGCCTGTAAAAAGGACCTGATGCCTGTAAGAAGGACTTGTGCCTGTAGAAAGGACTTTGATGCCTGTAAAAAGGACTTGGTATGCCTGTAAAAAGGACTTGATTTGCCTGTAAGAAGGACTTGGTTTCCTGTAGAAAGGACTTGGTCGCCTGTAGAAAGGACTTTGGTTGCCTGTAAAAAGGACTTTTGATTGCCTGTAGAAAGGACTTGGTCGCCTGTAGAAAGGACTTTGGTCGCTTGTAAAAAGGACTTTGGGAATGGACCGTTCCGTATTGGGGTTTCCAATGGAAGGGCTCCGGAGATAATATACCCTAGATGTCACCTTTTTTGGGTAGACTGAAGAGGTATTGATTGAGAAAATGATTTTTGGGTATATCTGGGATCTAGGGAGATCAAGAATCCTGCAGACGCTCTAACCCAATTTAACTTACCATGAAGGGTGCCATTCTGGGATCTGGGGAAACCAGGAATCTTGCAGACGCTCAAACCCGATTTAACTTACCTTGAAGGGTGTCATTCTGGGATCTAGGGAGACCAGGAATCCTCAAAATCCGACTTAACTTACCTTGAAGGGTGCCATTCTGGGATTTGGGGAAACCAGGAATCCTGCAGACGCTCAAATCCAATTTGACTTATCATGAAGGGTGCCATTCTGGGATATGGGGAAACCAAAAATCCTGCAGAAGCTCAAACCTAATTTTTGTTGTCCCATCACTTTAGGAATAAACCGATGAGGCAAAGATCAAGAACACGAGAGTTGGTCAATCATGATTTGATAAAGCTTGAGAACACGAGATTGTATCAATCGTGAGCTGATGAAGACTTCATGAGAGTATGTTGATCATGAGTTGCAAGGGTTCAGAAGACTTACCTGGATCTTCTGAGTTAATGATCGAGGCATAGACAGACCGATTGTATCGTGTCTGCTTGCTCACTGAATGACCTTATGTGCTGCAATGGATTTGAGCACCCAGACAATCATCAGAATTGAAAGGTTCAGGTTGAAGATATACTCACCTGAAAATGCTTGACGAGCATTAGCCAACAGGGCTTGTTTGTTTAATAGCCTCTGGATGAATTTCGAGACCTCGGAGAGTAACTCGACTATTAGGAATGCACTACTTGTCAGACAGTGTCAGAGGTAACATGTGCAAGCATTTTTATCAATGAGTTCATCGGTTCATGCAAAACCATTCAGTTGAGTTTGCAATGATTAAAACCATATGTGTATGCTCATAATATGGATCATGCATGACTATTCTGTCGAGTTTGCATTTCCAATTCTGTCCAGGGAGGTTATCATGTCATGAATATCTCGAATTGAACCTGAATGGGGACTTCAGTCCGAAAGGGCTTTCTCTCACTCTCGAGAAACGCTGTTTATCCGGATTGCAGGATTTGAAAAGAAAGCACTCAACCTTACCATCATCGCATTCAGCGAGGGTCTGAGTAATCTCGCAATTGATACGATCAAGCCGATCTAGAGGTCTTGATTAGGACCGTAATGTGGGCTGGGTCAAAGGCTTATCAAAGGAGACTCATTTCGAGTCAGGGCCATTGACAAAAAAAGGTCTTCATCATCTGCTCCGGGTTTACAAGTCAAGAACCCTGCAAAATGGGAGAGAAATAATCTTGCTCGAACTTCTTCGAGCGATTCTTAAAGTCATTCAACTCTTACATTAATTCAAGTGCCCTAATCAGAAGAGACTTTCAAGGGTCGTAACGTAGGTCGGGATTTGGGTCTGAGAAACGAATGGCTCATTTTGGCTCAGCAAAATATATGAGAAGGGCTTGGTGTTGGTGATCATTGCAGTCTTGTCACCGATCTTTGACCTTCCTGAATTTGTCTTCAATGAATACCATCATTGGCTGAGGGGTGGTAGTTCTTTTACACTTTGCAAATTGACTTCTTTGGGGATCCTTTTTCGGGAATTCTCAAAATGTATGTTCGAAGTCAGAAGTTCATTACAGATATATGGGCATTGGCCTTGCTTTTGATAGGCACTTTGCTCTTTCTGCCCGAGATTCTTTGGAGTAGCCTTTGCATTTCTTACTCCCGACTCCCTTTTGTTTGGAAGCAGGCCCATTTTCATTAGGCTACACTTGTCTCTCTCCTTTTTTTTTTTGTTTAATAATCTTGTGATTTTGAATTTTAGCAACAAGATGATTTTCAACAAATGATACTAGACATTACATGAAAGTCTAGCATATGAAATGGGCTGATTCGAGAATTCTCTATTGGCCCAATTTCTTCAATTCTGCTCTTTTGGGGGAAGGTGTCGTCGTTACCTTGAAATGAGCAAGGATCACCAACATGGGCTTGAGAAATGAATTTGTAGGCTCAATTGGGTTATGTAAAGGATGAGTGTGTAGGATAGAGAAAATAAATGCTCTTCGTCATCCTAAAGCACTTGAATTAAAATTCGAGTATCATGCAAAGAAACACTCGAAGATTGATGTTAGTCTAAGCAAGAGAATTTCTAACCATTTATCTCCTGATATTGTTGGAATTACCTCTGTTTTGCACCAGTGCGGGGTGGTTCTTGACGGGTCATGAAATGAAATCACCGTTTAAATGGGTTGTCAATGGTTGCCTGAAGTGTTTGGAATGGAGAATGAATGCCTCCTTCACTTCGACTATCGTATCTTTTGCGAGAAAACCCATTGCCTTGGAGAATGCGGAATCTGTCTACCGCTCAACTCACTGTGGATTAGGACGTATGTGGAAATGGCTTGCCTTTCATCGTCCTGTCATACCCCATTCTGTACATTCGATGCATCATGTACAGTTTATACCCCCAGTCAAAATTGACAAATTGAACATGCAGAACAGTCATGCATAAATCATGGAATGTGTAAACATCATGCAAATATGGCAATGCAAGTACAAGTATGGAAATTGCCCCTGGCTGTGTGGGCGGATCAGACACGTTGGGGGCCTATTCCCCGAGTCAAGGAGTAGCTTGTTTCTGGTTTTGCCTCTTTTCGATCTAAGGTTCGCCATTGATTTCCCTTATTTCATCAGACGGATCGCATCAGGCGATCATAACTTGGCCCCTTTGGGCTGTTTTCTTTGAAGTATCAGGTGTTAGTTTAACATTTCCTGTAAAAAGGAAGGAGACCTGTTAGCCAGTATCAGAAATGATGAACTGGACACGATACTGAGTTACCCTTGAGTGCTTCGCGCAACTCCTTTACCAGTTTTACCACTCGGGATTTTCTCCGTGGGTATGTCAAGTTAGACATTTCCTGTCAAACAATGGAGAAGAAGACGTATTAGTCAGTATTAGAAATGATGTATTGGATACGATACTGGTTTACCCTTCATCTTGAATGTTTTGCGTGACGCCTTTATCAAGTTCACTGGATTGAGTTTCCCTTGGCTTTCGCTGGACACTTCAACGTTAAGCTAAGATCGTAACAAAATACTGACCTTGGTATTGCTCGTCGAGTATTCCTGTTTCTTTCTGCAAAAAGAAATGCGAGAAAAAGTTGTTTTATTTATTTACAATACTTACAACATTTCCATCCTCGAGGATCGAACTCGGGACGTCTCGGACCACTGTCATTCCCCATGCCATCTGGTCCACAAGACCGCAGGCGCTCATGGAGGTTCCTTTTAAGAGTCAATCCTTGAGATGACACGGTGTTGTTGTATTGTACTAGGTAATTCCAGGTCACTGTATTTTTCGGGGCGGTTTACAAACCCTGATAAGAATGGAATAAAATAATTCAGAACACGAGACGAGTATGAGCAAATTAGAACGATACAGAATTACCCTTCTTTGAGATTGTTTGGGTCTTTCGTTCACATATTCCTCATTTGAAGCTGTCCATACTGTGGCGATGTCCACGAATCTATTTGCCCAAAGTTTTGATTAATCGGGGAATTTCGTTTTTGGGTCAATTTGCAAATTCCTGTAAACAGAAGGGATCTAATTTAGAATCGGGACAATTTGAGGGTAAATTGAAACGATACTGCTTTATCCTTCTAGTTCGCGCGACTTTTTACTCGCAATAAATTCACTACGAGTTTGGTGTGGTAGCAGACTCGAGCATTTAATAGGAGAACAGGAAATTGCTGCTTCTTGCTTTTGCGTTCATTCTGAACATCAATAAAAGTAGAAAACATCCCATGCAAGGAAATGAAGCGTCTGCATTCGTTCAAGATCGATTTTGCTCCCTCAGCAGGCTCTCCCATGATCAGCTGGCTTCATTCTGGACCAGGTATGCATCGGCTATGTTGAAGGACCCGTGATCTCAGCTTCGAAATATAGACTCCCTGTGCATATTACAGTCCCCGTGCTTCATTAACATTAAACTGGTTGATCATGGCGGTGAGTTCATCGTCAATGCCGCTTGCCTGGTGGTGATACATCTCCCATTCCCCGGGAGGTATTGATGCTGATCTAGTAGCATTAGTCTTTTTGTACCCTGCTCCAACAGAACTCGATTCTGTTATAAACTGGTCTAACTCGCTTCTCAAACACGCATTTTCAATCCTCAGATCATGCATTTCATCGAAGGCGAGGAGGAGGCTGTTGCAGTTAGGGCAGGTGGCGGAGTCAAAAGCCTCTTTATACATCTTGTTTTCCGCTCGGAGGTTTTCATTTTCAACTCTTAGAAACTCGGCTTCGTTGTGCTCATGACGAGTCTTCATTCGGGTTCGCCTATTTTGAAACCAGAACTTGATTTGTGAAGGTTCAAGTCCTAGCTCTTGACTTAGTTCCATTTTCTGTTTGCCGTCTGACATAGGACATGTTCTGAAGAAATCCTCAAGCCTTTGTACTTGCTCCTTAGTATGGCGATGGTAACGCTTCTTTTGACCCTTACCGTTGTTGTCCTTATCTTTACTGAGATCTTGGACGTCGTCGGGGGAAGGGCCAGGTTCCATAGGCTCGATCCCAAACATGGTTTCGAACTCTTCCTCTCCCATATTCAGCAGGCAATGATAGCTTTCGGAAGTATTGGGTTGAGACATCTTCGATTTGGTCGATGATTTCTCAAGGTTTACTATATCTTTCTGTATTTTCACTCTCTCTGAACCGTGTATGCTTTAAAACTCTCTTCAATGTATGAATAAAGATTATCAGGAGGATGTCTCTTTTAAAATTTGGCGTCGGCTTAGCATATGTATCGCTTCTCCCGAGATTTCTGTCTTTCTCAACCTTTCCTGCGAGTTTCTTGCTTGGCTCGTCTTTTCTCATCTCTTCATAGTGGTAGGGTCCCTATCAACGTCTCTACCGTCGATTTGCTGGCGTGTTCTCCTATAAAAACGAATCCCATTTTCCTTGTCTCCCACCCAAGTCACCTTTCTTTCTCCTTTTTCAAAGTTGTGTCATCCCGTCAAACTTTTGGCAGAGATGTCGGATTTGCTTGGCTCGAGATTGGAGACGAGTAGCGGAGGTGATGCTGATAGGGAATGGTAGACAGGAAAATCTGGCCAGTAGAGACTTTCACTGCAAAAATGAAAGGGAATGCGGCAGTATATGTTCTTCATATTCTAGAAAAATTGGAACGATACTGTTTTACCCTTGTATGTACTTCCATTGAATTTGAATTGAGGAAGTTCCTTCATTTGGATTGGATTGGATTGTATGTCCCGAGTTGCCCTTCACTTTGAGCTTGCCACATAAGTGCTTTGCTTAGTTGGGCCTTGTTTTCTTTCGGGTTGCTTTGGACCATCATCATTTTTTATGCCATCGGGTCCGTGGATCGGAGGGCTCCTTTAATTTAAAGGTTACTTTTAAGGCAAATGAGTCCTATCGCATTCCATTGGGTCATTTCATTTTGCGACACTCTTGAGGCAATTTGCAATCCCCTGGGTGAGAATGGAACAAATCCAATTTAGCATTTTGCGACGATTGAGGGTAAATTGGAACGATACACAGTTACCCGTCTTCGAGCTCGCCTAGGCTTTTCACTTGAAATTTCCCTACGTGAGGCCATTCAACATTTCTCATTATGGCAGTCAGCGACGTTGCCACAAATTGATCCGCCCTGAGTCTAGCATAAAAAGGGATTCACGCATTCGACGGGATAAAAAACAAATTACCCCATGCCCCTGAATTAAATCTAGACACCTAGAAAGCTGGAAATATCACACGCAGGGAAATTAAGCATGAAATGAAAGGTGCACTTGTTCAAGGTCAGTTCTGCCTCTCCTGCGGCTCTTCGATAATCAGCTAGTCTCATGCTGGTTCAGGCATGGATGACCGATGTTTGAGAGTCCTTAATCACTGGCTTCCGATTATGGCTTCGGATGTCTGTCAACCTTAAACTGGTTGACCAGGGCAGTAAGCTCATCATCTGGGTAATCTCTTGAACCTTCCAGCAACTGATGCTCGAATTGGGCATTATTGTTGGCAAATGCTGGCGGTAGATTTCTCATTCTGTCCTTGCCATGAGCAATTTGACTTCTCGAGCTGAAGTCTTCATCATTACTCCAGAAAGTGTGGGGATCACCAACTGTCCTGCTGCCAAGAACTCCTTCCATTCGAGGATTAGAGAAGTGGAAGTGCTCAGGATAATTTCTTGTCTGATTCTCTGGCTGCGCAGGCGCGCTGATCATGGGATGAATTCTAGCCACGGGTTGGTGCTCAAACCAAGGAGTCTGAATACACTGCCCATGCGGTCTATACTCTTGAAGAGCATTAGGGTGATTCTGGGGGATACTTTGATTAACGCCTGGGGGATTGATGGCACGGCTACTGGTTTGGTTGATGATGGGAAGTGGCTCGCCCCATGCTAACCTGTGGAACTTATGGTGGCGAGGAGACTCGACGTTCAGGCTTGGATCAGTCCCGCCTTGGTTTTCTTGATTCTGAGCTGCATTGTGTTCTCTCACCCTTTTTCTGTACTTCTGAAGATGACTCGAAACATTTGCTTTAGTGAGTCCCTCTACCTTCATAATTTCCAGTATATGTTGCGGCCGTGCCGAATCGATTCCTAGCTGCTGAACTGCATTAACAAACATACGATGCAGCTCGGGAGACCAACTTATCTTCTTTCTCTAGTTGCTTGGAATAAAATTGAAGGCTTGATGCTTGTTCTCATGGTCGTGCAATTGCTTCCTTACCACGTGCTGCCATATGTTTTGAAGCATCTGAACCCTAACTGGTTTCGTTACGACGTCTTGGGCCCCGTTTAAGACAGCCTTCATCATGGCTTGCTGATCATCGCTTGCCGATATTACGAGGACTGGCATGTTTAATTTAGAATTGATGACTTCCAAGAGAGTGAAAACATCCATGTCAATCCCTACCATGGCGGTGAGGACAATATCAAACTGGTCACTACTCCTCCTTAATATCTCTAAGGCCTCTGTCGCCTTTGCTTGAGCTACAACCTTATACCGGCATTTTCTTAATACGGTAACAAGGATTGACAGAGAGACTGGATTACCGTCAATGGCCATGACCAGTAGACCCTCAGGGTAAGGAACTTCATCAGCTTCGACCAGGGTTGAACATGCGCCCATTTCCCTAATGCTCGACATATTTCTAGATCTAGGACTACCGATTCGAGACCGCCTCAGGATGTCTTCTCGGACTTGAGGGATCACGGGATCGTTGATGGCTTCTCGTAACAGGCTTTGAAAGCCAATGCTTTGATGGTGAAGTTTTGAATTCCTCTCCCACGAGAACTCCTTCCTCTCTGTCTTTCTCCTGCGAGTTCGTGCAGATGAACCCTCACTATCAAATGAGGATAAATTCTCTCTCTGGCAATAGCAACGACTTCCCCCTTCACGGGCAGTGCTATTAGATTTACCGAGGGGAAAATCTGACATTCAGCTTTTGATTAAAGGGGAAATCCTCGTTTATCGCTCAGTTTGTCTTCTTCTTTCTTTTCGCGGTAGAGGGCCCCTGTCAAGATTTCCACCGTCGATTTACTGGCGAGTCCTCCAATGAAGACGAGTAATATCTCTCTTTCTGCCGAAAATTTCTTTGTCCCCCACTCAGCTCGTCTTTTCGTTCTTTCTTTTTTCAAAACGGTGGAGTCCCGTCCAGCTTTTCCACAGAGACGTCAGGTTTGTTCGGCTCGAGGTTGCCACTTGACTGGAATTTGAGCCACCGGGGGTGTTGCCGACAGAGAATGGTAGATAGGAAAACCTATAAGGACTGCCCATGTGAAATCAGTATTTAAATTGAAGCAGATTACCATCTTCGCATTCCGCTCATCTGCCTCACCTCTCTCTTTCAAAAATGGCAAATTCTCCTAACCACACCTTATCCGCCGAAGTCCTGGCTGGGTGGGAGAGACTCTACAATCTTCTTGGTAGAGGTTACGCTCATATAGCCAAAAACTCTACTGTTGAGGCTGAAATCCTTGGTTTATTCAGGACTGTGGACGCTGCTTCTGTTGAGGGTACCCAACTGGGGAAGGAGTATCGGAACTTCTCGACCGTCTTCATTAATTTTTTGGCTGCCTATAACCGCGCTTATGAGACGGTCCTTGTGACCGCCGTCGTGAAAGCTCGTTACCGAGACCGGCACGAGCGTCTGGCAACAGTTACATTTGTGGCTGATAATCACAAAAAGGCCCTCAAGTTTGCCAACGATCAGCTTTCGTGGCTGGTTCGTGAGAGGGGAAAGCTGGTGGACCGTCTGGCCTTGGTCCGAACTTACGCCGAACAGGAGCCAGGCAATATTGTGATGAGGTGCAAATGCGGTTGGCTGCAGGAGAGGCTTGATGACATTACGGCAGACATTGCTTTCGAGAGGGCGGCGATTCCGGACCTGGAGTTTGCCGTTGAGCATTACGAGGCCACTATGGCCCAGGTTAAAGAGAAGTGCGATCGCCTCTTCTTTAGGCTCGCGGAGCTTGATCCCGAGAACGCCCGGTGCACCCAGAGCATCAACTTCATGGAGAGCCAGCTGAGCTCCTTTGTGACGCTTATTAGGGCTCAATTTGATTTCACTTTTCCTCCCCAGTGAGTTGTTGTAAGGTTTGTTGGTGAATGGAATGAAGAGAAAGTTTCACGTGTTTGTGCTTTTCATTTTCCTGCCATTTCTTCGCCCATATAGCATGATAGGACGATTTACGGTACTGAAGACGTTGAGGTTTAACACTCTTCTCGGTGTTCTTGTTATCTGCTGCCGGCGATGATATCAAGGACATTGGCGAAGGGTTCGGTGGCGGCCCCCACCGGTCACAGCGCCGTGAGTCAGTCGTGTGAATTATTGCAAATCGACCACTCGATTAGTGCCCCACTTTACTCCTGCCTATCTCTTTCGGCGTCCACTTGAATGTGTCGGTCGCCTGTAGCGTTGGGAGAAATGATTGCGGACCATGCTCGGTAATAAAATACTAGTCCTCCAAAATCTTCCATATGTTTTGAATCCGAGGAAGGTAAAAAGGCAAGCCTTTGTTCAATTTAATCAGAAAGGGGTCGCAAGGTCGGGTTCATAATCTTGCCCCACGGGTTTTGATTACACAGTCTCGATTTTCTCAACAAAAATACATGAACCCTTCTAATACATTAAAAATGTCCCCAGGCCCGATCTGGATGCATTCACTACCCCTCATCAAAATACATGGCCCATACGTGCTGACTTATTGACACGATTCTGTCTCCGGAAGAATTGGCCTCTTCATATGCCCTTAGGGTTAACGATTTCTTCGCTTGCCCCCTGATTGTTATCACCAACGAGCCCGATTTTTCTCCACCCCAGGGTACCTATAATTCCCTGCAAAAGTAAAGAAAATAATCAGTATGTGATCCAAGAGAGGTCGGTCCATGACTCCTAGATTGGCCCAATTTTAGTTTTCCATTTTATGAAGAAATCAGATGAAATTTTCTTAGGAAGACATGGACAAATTTCCCAGAAAGAGTTTTCTTGCAGATTTTATAACTCAGAAGACTGTGGTAAAATCCTTTGACATTTAACAAATTTCCCGAAGAAATTACCTTCTTTTATCACAATAAATTTTCAAGGGTAAATTTGTCAAGAAAATCTTGTATCCATTGAAGCAGTAAGGAGAAATGTGACAAAATCTTTTTATTGGCCGACAAAATTTCCCAAAGGGATTTTTCTGCATTCATCTTTTCAGAAATGGGACACCAATTTGATTTCGATTTTTCATTTTCTTTGAAAAAATGACCACGTGGTTAAGTCCAAAATTTAACTGACACTTATCATGGACCGACCAAAAATAAATACAAGACGAAGTTAGAAAACTTACTTTCACCGTGAAAAATACCATGTAGGTCACATAGACATGCACATGAATCGTGAGTTTAAATCTTATCCTATCTACTCTAAAGGCTGACAAATTGAAGCGAAAGACTTACGGCAAGGCGACAATCTCGCGCACATAATCAAGATTAGCCGTGATCCGACGACGTAACCAGGATTAGCCGAGCCTTCCCACTTCGGCTGCTCGAGCTAAAAATTAAAACCACTGCTTTGGTAATCTTACCAAGCCTAAGGCCTAACTTTTAAACTTATTTTTGAAAAGAGGTTCGGGATTGAATCTGGGCTAACTTTCGACGTGATCTCACGCCGAACGCTAAAACCAAATCACAATACCATCCTAAAACTAGTAGCCCAGGTCAGGCCACGGGACGTGTGTGATGTAGTGCTAAAACTGTAAACACATGCATAACATTTAAATGCAAACACCGCTTCAATAATGTGCATAATTTAAATTGAATTCCCACACACCAGACCTGCAAAACAAAGGGTTAGCCAAACACTCTACCCCTTATAACTCCCATCCTGCAAAACTATTTAACACCTAAAGATCAGAATCCAACCAAGTCAAACCAAATGAATTTTCATGAAATTTTTCTGGCCTAAGTCCTCTAGGTTCTTAAATTTTTTCAAAAATTAAGTACAAGTCCCCAGTGGAGTCGCCAAGCTGTCGCGACCTAAAATTCATTTTTAAGTTAATGGATTACCAGATTAATTAATTAAATTAACTAACCTAGTTCGAGCTCTCCCAAGCTCTACCAAATCGCAACTTTGATTTTTTTCACATGATTTTAGAATTTAGAGTCGCCACTAATCATTTTTGGTAGGTTGATTAGAAACCTAAGTAAATTAGCGGGAGGACTAAATTACTTCTACGAACCAGAGATTATGAGTTCGGGGACTTGGTTACACTAGTTAATTAAAACTAATGCCCTTTCGGTACCTTAATTTCATGGATATCCTGATTTGGCAATTCAGGCTTGGTTTATTCCTCAGGCTCTAGTGGAGTGCTCTCTTTTTGTGTTTACACCTCCATAAGATTTACCGTTGACTTGGAGTTGTCCTTTGCCTGACATAAAAATATGGAGAAATGAGAAATGGAGAAAGTGTATACAATTTTGTGCTAATTTGCGACTAAAACCACAAATAAATGAATAAATACAAACACTTAGCTCGGATTTGCTTGCTCGTTGACGAGGATGAACTCTTGATTTATGTTGATCGATGAAGGAATTGGTGATGATAATTCCTGAGTTTAAACTCCCATCATCCTCAAAATTCTCTCTCTCTTTTTGGTATTTTCTTTCTCTCAAATTTTTCTTCAACCTTCCAAAACTCTCTCAAACATCCAAAATTTTCTCTCCAAAAATAATCCTCCCTCCCAAGTTCACTTCTTCCTCCTTTTATAATCAACTCATCTACCTCCCATTCTAATTTCTCCACTAACTCCATCTCCCATTCTAATTTTTCCACTAACTCTTCTTCAATTTCATCTTCCATTCTCCATCTCTATCTCACATTCTAATTTCTCTACCTATTCTTCTCCATCTCCATCTTCCCTTCTCCATATATATCTCCCATTCTAATTTCTCCACTAACTCTTCTTCATCTCCATCTTCCCTTCTCCATTCTCATCTTATTTTCTCCATCTATTCTTCTCCATCTTCTCCTCTCCATCTCCTTTTCTCCATCTTCCATTCTCTATCTCCTCTTCTCCATCTTCCCTTCTCTATTCTAATTTCTCCACTAACTCTTCTTTTTGTTATTTGCAAAATAATCACTCAAGTGTTAGGTATTTGCACTCTAGTCCCTGAGATTTTAAGTATTTGCAATTCAGTCCTTGGAGAAATATTTTTTTAAGTCCAAATCTCCTCACAATTTTCGACACACCTCTTCTATGCTTAGTCGAAATTCACCTCATGTCAAATTTAAGCTTATTTTCTGCCGCTGAAGATAATGCAAAATTTAATTAAAGCCCTTTGAAAAAATTGAGTCATTCTGGGTATAATTGGGCCAAGAAGAAAATTTAAAATATTAGAGGATAATGTCACAACTCCTAAAAGTGAAAAATAAAAATAAATTGACTCAAATTGAATTTTTTTTTTGGCCTGATTCGAGACCATGCTCGTGAAGAAATACACGACCCCGAATTGGATTTTTTTTAATTTGCGATGGCCAACATGAAAAGAAAAATATTGAATATTTTTATGTATTTTTGTGGCCTCATATGTTATTATTTATTAAATATTTTCCTAATTTCTAAAAAATATATAAAAATACAAAAAAATTATGAAAAATTATTTTTTGTTCAAAAATGGTTCTCTAGGCTTGGCCAAGGTCTCCAAAGTTGATTTTTCAATTTTATGAATTTTTATGGATTTTCTTATTAATTTTCGAAAATAAAAATACCGAAAAATACTGAAAATATGAAAAATCAATTTTTGGTCAAAATTGGTTCCCTAGGCTTGACCAAGGTCTCCAAACTTGAATTTTTTAATTTTATAAATTTTATGGATTTTTTGTTAATTTCAAAAGAGAAAAGATGATTAAAAATTAGGTGTCAACACCAGTGAGCGGGCTCTGCCCTTCAAATTCTGGGGTTTAAATTCTTTAAAATAAAACGAATTGATTTGACAATTCGGGCCGAAATCCATCGACGGATCAATTGAAAATTTAATGGGCACTCAAGAGCTCGTCAGTGCCAATTTTACACCTCCATGGGATTTACCGTTGACTTGGAGTTGTCATTTGTCTGACATAAAAATATGGAGAAATGGAGTAATGGAGCAAATATGATTTAATTCATATTAAACATTAGAACAATGAAAGAGGTACTTAGCTTCAATGGCATTATGAGAAGTGCTTGATGGATATAATTGGTTCTTGCCTGAAATCAAATATGGGAAAATGGGAGAAGAGTAAAAAATTTGAGCTAGTTTATACTAAAAAATCAAAGAGAGTAGAGGGACACTTAGCTTCAAATCTGGGATGAATTCTTGATATATGTTGATCGATAAAGAAATTGATGATGATAACCCTCTAGTTTTAAACTCCCATCATCTTCAAAATTCTCTTTCTCTTTTTGGTATTTTCTTTCTCTCAAATTTTTCTTCAATCTCCCAAAACCCTCTCAAACATCCAAAATTTTCTCTCCAAAAAAATTCCCCTCTCAAGCTCACTTCTTCCTCCTTTTATAACCCACTCATCTATCTTCCATTCTAATTTTTCCACTAACTCTATCTCCCATTCTAATTTCTCCACTAACTCTTCTTCATTTTCATATTCCCTTCTCGATCTCTATCTCATATTCTAATCTCTCCACTAACTCTTCTTCATTTTCATCTTTCATTCTCCATATTTATCTCCCATTCTAATTTCTCTACTAACTCTTCTTCATCTCCATCTTCCCTTCTCTATTCTTATCTTATTTTCTCCATCCATTTTTCATCATCTTCTCTTCTCCATCTTCCATTCTCTATTCTTGTTTTATTTTCTCCATCCATTCTTCTCCACCTTCTCTTTTCCATCTCCTCTTCTCCATCTTCCCTTCTTTATTCTAATTTCTCCACTAACTCTTCTTTTTGTTATTTGCAAAATAATCCTTCAAGAGTTAGGTATTTGCACTCTAGTCCCTGAATTTTATTTACAATTTAGTCCCTGAAAAAAATATTTCTTTAAGTCCAAATCTCCTCACAATTTTTGACACAATTCACCGCATGTCAAATTTAAGCTCATTTCATGTTACTGAAAATAATGTAAAATTTAATTAAAGCCTTTTTTTTGTAAAATTGGGTCATTTTGGGTATAATTGTGCCAAGATGAAAATTTAGAATATTAGAGAACAATGTCACAACTCCTAAAAGTGAAAAATGAAAATAAATTGACTCAAATTGAATTTTTTTAGGCCCGATTCGAGATTATGCTCATGAAGGAATACACGACCCCGAATTAGATTTTTTAAATTTACGATGGCCAACATGAAAAGGGATTTAAAATAAAAATATTGACTATTTTTATGTATTTTTGTGGCATCGAATGCTATTATTTATGAAATATTTTCCCAATTTCTAAAAAATATATTTAAAAAATACAAAAAAATACAAAAAAAATTTTTTTTTCTCAAAAATGGTTGCCTAAGCTTGGCCAAAGCTTCCAAAGTTGATTTTACAATTTCATCATTTTTTCTTGATTTTTTATGAATTTTCGAAAATAAAAATATCGGAAAATACTGAAAATATGAAAAATCATTTTTTTGGTCAAAATTGGTTCCCTAGGTTTGGCCAAGGTCCCCAAAGTTGATTTTTTAATTTTATGAATTTTTATGGATTTTCTATTAATGTTTGAAAATAAAAAAAATAATTAAAAAATCAGGTGTCAACAGCTGCCCCTCTTTGAAAGGAATCTCAGTAGAGGTTCATTTCAAAGATGGGATGACACCTGAATCCTAATCAACTCAACACAAGAAAATAACCAGAGTCGTGACATTGATCCTCGATACCCCTCGGTGTAAGCTCTGATCCAGGCCAGATTTGAAGAGGCTCCAATGAATTGAAGGAGAGATTTGGAGATGAGAGTTTACCTGGCACTTACCTGCCTGTCATCTGGCGGTTGCCTGGCTGCATGCTCTACTGAAAATAGAATGAGAACCTAAGGATTTGTTAAGAAAACCTTAGGGTGGTTAAACTTGGACCCGTATGGTAGGTCAACCCATGGTAGATTCCTAATGAAAAGATTCTATTGATTAAAATTTGATTGAAATTTGACCCGTATGGTAGGTCACCCCATGGCAGAGTTCCTAATGAAAGGATTCTAGTAATTAAGATTTGACCCATATGATGGGTCGCCCCATGAAAATGCCTGTAAGAAGGACTTTGTGCCTGTAGAAAGGACTTTTGTGTGCCTGTAAGAAGGATTTTTGGGTGCATGTAGGAAGGACTTCGGATGCCTGTAGGAAGGACTTTGGTGCCTGCGGGAAGGACTTTGGTGCCTTTAGGAAGGGCTTTTAATGCCTGTAAGAAGGACTTTTGTATACCTGTAGAAAAGACTTTAGGTGCCTGTAGAAAGGACTTGGTATGCCTGTAAAAAGGACTTTTGGGTGCCTGTAGAAAGGACTTGGTGCCTGTAAAAAGGACTTAGTGCCTGTAGGAAGGACTTCGGGTGTTTGTAGAAAGGACTTCGGGTGCCTGTAGGAAGGACTTTGGATGCCTGTAAGAAGGACTTTTGTATGCCTGTATAAAGGACTTTAGATGCCTGTAGAAAGGACTTGGTATGCCTGTAAAAAGGACTTTTGGGTGCCTGTAGAAAGGACTTGGTGCCTGTAAAAAGGACTTAGTGCCTGTAGGAAGGACTTTTGGTTGCCTGTAAGAAGGACTTTTACGCTTGTAAAAAGAACTTTTATGTGTCTATAGAAAGGACTTTGGTGCTTGTAAGAAGGACTTTGGTGTTGCCTGTAGAAAGGACTTTTGGGTTGCCTGTAAGAAGGACTTTGGTGCCTGTAAGAAGGACTTCTGTGTGCCTATAAGAAGGACTTTGGTTGCCTGTAAGAAGGACTTTGTGCCTGTAGAAAGGACTTTAGCGTGCCTGTAGAAAGGACTTTAGTGTGCCTGTAGGAAGGTCTTTGAATGCCTGTAGAAAGGACTTGGTGCCTGTAAAAAGGACTTTGGTTGCCTGTAAGAAAGACTTTAGTGTGCCTGTAGAAAGGACTTTGAGTGCCTATAGAAAGGATTTACATGCTTGTAAAAAGGACTTAGATGCCTGTAAGAAGGACTTGTGCCTGTAGAAAGGACTTTGATGCTTGTAACAAGGACTTCATGCCTGTAGAAAGGACTTTAGGTGCCTGTAGAAAGGACTTGGTGTTTTGAAGGGTACCATTCCGGGATTTGGGAAGACCAAGAATCCTGCAGAAGCTCAAACCCGATTTAATTTATAATAAATGGTGCCATTCTGGGATCTGGGAAGACTAGGAATCCTGCAGAAGTTCAAACCCAGTTTATATTCTCTTGTTGCTCAAGTATAAGTCAAAGAGGTAGAGATCAAAACATCTCGAATATTTCTGTTTTTGAGACGAATCATGCTTCATTGGAGAAGGTGGATACCTGTATGTGCAGCACTGGATTCGAGCACCTTGGCAATCGTCAGAATTCATTCAAAGATTCAGGTTGAAGGTATACTTACCTGAGGATTTGGGGAACTGCCTAGTAATTTTCTTGACAGTTAGGCTTGTTCACTCAATAATCGTCAAATGGATTTCGAGACCTTGAAAGGTAACTCGAACATTAAAAATGTGCTACCTGTCAGGCAGTATCAGAAGCTACATGTATAAGTATTTTTATCAATGAGTTCACTAATTCATACAAAACTTGTTCAGCTAAGTTTGCAATGATTAGAAGCATTCTGTGTAATAACGCATGATGCAATCAATCAAGATGTGGATCATGCATGACTATTCTGTCAAGTTTACACTACCAATTCTGTTCAAGGAGGTTATCATGTCATGAATACCTCGAATGTAACATGAATGGGGACTTCAGTCCAAAAGGGCTTTCTCTCACTCTCGAGAAAGGCTTGTTTATCCTGATTGCAGGATTTGAAAAGAAATCACTCAACCTTACCATCATCGTATTCAGCGAGGGTCTGAGTAATCTCGCAATTAATACGATCAAGCCGATCTAGAGGTCTTAATTAGGACTGTAATGTGGGCTGGGTCAAAGGCTTATCAAAGGGGACTCATTTCGAGTCAAAGCCATTGACAAAAAAGTCTTTATCATCTGCTCCGGGTTTACAAGTCAAGAACCCTACAAAATGAGAGAGAAATAATCTTGCTCGAACTTCTTCGAGTGATGCTTAAAGTCATTCAACTCTTACATTAATTCAAGTGCTCTAATCAGAAGAGACTTTCAAGGGTCGTAACGTATGTCGGGATTTGGATCTGAGAAACGAAGGGCTCGTTTTGGCTCAGAAAAAGATATGAAAAGGGTGGTGTTGATGATCATTGCAGTCTTGTCACCGATCTTTGACCTTCCTGAATTTGTCTTCAATGAATACCACAATTGGCTGAGGGGTGGTAGTTCCTTTACACTTTGCAAACTGACTTCTTTGGGGATCCTTTTTCGGGAATTCAAAATGTATGTTCGAAGTCAGAAGTTTATTACATTTATATGGGCATTGGCCTAACTTTTGATAGGCATTTTGCTCTTTCTGCCCGAGATTCTTTGGAGTAGCCTTTACTTTTCTTACTCCCGACTCCCTTTTGTTTGGAAGCAGGCCCATTTTCTTTAGGCTACACTTGTCTTTCTTTTTCTTTTGTTTAACAATTTTGTGATTTTGAATTTTAGCAACAAGATGATTTTCAACAAATGATACTAAACATTACATGAATGTCTAGCATATGAAATGGGCTAATTCGAGAATTCTCTATTGGTCGTCGTTACCTTGAAATGAACAAGGATCATCAACATGGGCTTGAGAAATGAATTTGCAGGCTCAATTGTGTTATGCAAAGGATAAGTGTGTAGGATAGAGAAAATAAATGCTCCTCGTCATCCTAAAGCACTTAAATTAAAATTCTAGTATCATGCAAAGAAACACTCGAAGATTGATGTTAGTCCAAGCAAGAGAATTTCTAACCATATATCTCCTGATATTGTTGGAATTACCTCTGTTTTGCCCCAGTGTAGGGTGGTTCTTGACAGGGTTATGAAATGAAATCACCATTCAAATGAGTTGTCAATGGTTGCCTGAAGTGTTTGGAATGGAGAATGAATGCCTCCTTCACTTCGACTATCGTACCTTTTGCAAGAAAACCCATTGCCTTGGAGAATACGGAATCTGTCTACCACTCAACTCACTGTGGAGTAAATATAGGACGTATGTGGAAATGGCTTGCCTTTCATCGTCCTGTCATGCCCCATTCTGTACATTTGATGCATCGTGTACAGTTTATACCCCTAGTGAAAATTGACAAATTGAACATGCAGAACAGTCATGCATAAATCATGGAACATCATGTAAATATGACAATACAATGTACAAGTATGGAAATTGCCCTTGGCTGTGTGGGCGGATCAAACACGTTGGGAGCCTATTCCCCGAGTCGAGGAGTTGTTTGTTTATGGTTTTGCCTCTTTTCGATCCAGGGTTCGCCATTGATTTCCCCTATTTCATCAAACAGATCGCATCAGGCGATCATAATTTGGTCCCTTGGGGCTGTTTTCTTTGACGTATCAGATGTTAGTTTAACATTTCCTGTAAAAAGGAAGGAGACATGTTAGTCAATATCTGAAATTATGAACTGGACACGATACTGAGTTACCCTTGAGTGCTTCGCGCAACTCCTTTACCAGTTTTACTACTCGGGATTTTCTCCGTGGGTATGTCAAGTTAGACATTTCCTGTCAAACAATGGAGGAGAAGACGTGTTAGTCAGTATTAGAAATGATGAATTGGATACGATACTGGTTTATCCTTCATCTTGAATGTTTTGCGTGACCCCTTTATCAAGTTCACTGGATTGAGTTTCCATTGGCTTTGGCTGGACACTTCAACATTAGGCTAAGCTCATGACAAAATACTGACTTTGGTATTGCTCGTCGAGTATTCCCGTTTCTTTCTGCAAAAAGAAATGCACAAAAAGTTGTTTTATTTATTTACAATACTTACAACATTCCCCACCCTTAGGGATTGAACTCTGGATATTTCGGACCACTGTCATTCCCTATGCCATCAGGCCCATTGGACCGTAGGCGTCCACGGAGGCTTTCTCTTAAGAGTTAACCGTTGAGATTGTGTGGTCTTGCTACGCTGCACTGGGCAATTCCACGTCCTGGTTCTTTTCAAGGCATTTTACAACTCCTGTTAAGACAGAAGAAAACTAATTCGGAATTTGAGACGATCATGGACAAATTGGAACGATGCAAAATTACCCTTCTTTGAGATTGCCTGGGTCTTTCGTTTGCTTCTTTCTTCGTTTGGAGCCGTTCATTCAGTGATAATATCCGCAAATTGATTTGCCGCTAGTTTCATTCAATAAGAGGACTTCGCGTTCGAGTATGGCTGTGTTCTTGGGTCAATTTGCAAATTCGTGAAAATATAGGGATCTAATTTAACACTGGAGCAATTTGGGGTAAATTGAAACGATACGGCGTTACCCTTCGAGTTTACGTGGATTTTTACCCACTATTAATTCCTCCCCGGGTTTGGTGAAGCGGCGGATCCATGCATTTAATAAGAGGGAGAAAGTTTACTACTTCTTGTTTTTACATAGATTCAAGACATTGATGAAAGTAGATAACATCCCCCGCCAGGGAATAAAACTTATGTATTCATTCAGGATCTGCTCGGCTTCCTTTGCGTGTCTTCCAGTGATCAGCCAGCTTCGCTGTAGATCTGATATGCATCGACCATGTTGAAGGTCTCGTGATCACCAGCTTCGAAATACAGACTCCGTATGCCTTACAGCCCTGATGCTTTACCGATATCGAACTGGTTGATTATGGCGAAAAGATCATCGTCAATGTCCGATTGGTGGTGATCTGTCCCCTCTTTCTCGGAAGGTATTGATGCTGATCCAGTAGCATTGGTCTTTTCGTACCCTACTCCAACAGAACTCGATCTTGTTATAAACTGGTTTAACTCACTTCTTAAATGCACATTTTCAATCCTCAGATTATGCATTTCATCAAAGGTGAGGAGGCTATTGCAGTTGGGGCAGGTGGCAGAGTCAAAAGCCTCTTTATACATCTTGTTTTCCGCTCGGAGGTTTTCATTTTCAGCTCTTAGAAACTCGGCTTCGTTGTGCTCATGGCGAGTCTTCATTCGGGTTCGCCTATTTTGAAACCAGAACTTGATTTGCAAAGGTTCAAGTCCTAGCTCTTGACTCAGTTCCATTTTCTGTTTGCCGTTTGGCATAGGGCATGTTCTGAAGAAATCCTCAAGCCTTTGTACTTGCTCCTTAGTATGGCGACGGTAACGCTTCTTTTGATCATTACCGTTATTTTCCTTATCTTTACTAAGATCTTGGATGTCGTTGGCGGAAGGGCCAAGCTCCATGGGCTCGATCCCAAACATGGCTTCGAACTCTTCCTCTCCCATTTTCAGCAAGTAACGATAGCTCTCAAGAGAATTGGATTGAGACATCTTTGATAATTCCTCAAGACTTGCTAACTCTTTTGGTGTTTTCACTCTCTCTAAATTTTTCTGAGCGAATGTGTATGATTCGAAACTCTCTTCAGAGTTTTAGATGAAGATTATCAGAAGGACGCCTCCTTTTAAAATTTAGACATGCATGGTTTCTCCTGAGCATTCCATTTTTCTCAACCTTTCTTGCATGTCTCTTGCTCGGCTTGTCTTTTCTCGTCTTTTCCTAGTGGTAGGGCTCTCGTCGTTATCTCCACCATCGATCTACTGGCGAGTTCTCCCATAAAAACGAATCCTATTTTCCTTGTCTCCCACTCAAGTCACATTTCTTTCTTCTATTTCAAAGTGGTGGGGTCTCGTTAAATTTTCTGCGGAGATTTCGGATTTGTTTGGCTTGAGGTCACCGTCTGACGGGGATTCGAGCTAACGAGGATGGTGCTAGTAGAAAACGGTAGATAGGGAAATCTTGACTAGTTGATACTATCACCACGAGATCAATTTTTACTTCAAAACAGATCACCATCTTTGCATTCCGCTAGTTTGTTCCACCTATCTTCTCCTTTCTTTCATATTCCGCTCGTCTGTCTTGATTTCCTCCTTGATAATGGCCAATCTCCCTACCCACATCTTCCCGGTTGATGTTATGTTCAAATGGGAGATGCTCTATCATCTTCTTAGACGAGGTTATATCTACATAGCGCATCATCTGAGTGTCGAAGCCGAGATTCTCGGCCTATTCAGGGAACTAAATGCTTCTTCGGTTGAAGGCACCAACTTGGAGAGGGAATACAGAGCGTTCCCACACGTCTTCATCGATTTTCTGGAGGCTTGCCGAAACACCCAGGAGACAGTCACCTTAGCCCGTGTTGTGAAGGCCCGCTACCAAGATTAATCTGAATACCTGGAGTTTGCAAAACGTTCAGCTGCTCGATACAAGGAGGCTATCAAGTCTGCTGATAAGCGGGTCTCACTGTTGGTTCACGAGAGAGAGAAGCTGGTGGAGCACCTAGCTCTGAATTAAACTTATTTTGAGCATGAGCCGAGGGACGTTGTGATGAAGTTCATATGTGAATGGCTAGAGGGGAGGGTCGACGATCTAACAGCAAATATAGCTTTCGAGAGGGACCTGATCGACAACTTAAAACTCGCCGTTGAACACCACGAGATGAATGCAACCAGGTACAAGGAGAAATGTACTCGCTTGTTTTTCAAACTTGCATATTTCTACTCCCAGGTCGCTCAATGTAGGCATAGCATTAATTTTATGGAAAGCCAGTTGAGCTCTTTTGTAATGCTTGTCAGGGCTCAATTCGGCTTTACTTTTCCTCCCCGGTGAGTTGTTGTAAAACTCGTTGATGTATGGAATGAGGGGAATATTTCGCATATTTGTGCTTTTGTTTTCCTATCATCTCTTCTCCTGTGCAGCATGATGAACGGCTCAAGGCACTGGAAGCACCGAGGCTCAACATTTTTCTCAATATTAACTACTTCAGACAGTGATATCAAGAACATTAAATCAACTTTCGATAGCGGACCCCACTAGCCACCTTGAGCCCCGTAAGCTAGCCACGTGAATTATCACAAATATGACCGTCCGATTAGCGTGGCCATAAATCAGGCCACCTGTTGTGTGCCCCACTTCGCTCATGCTATTCTCTTTCGGCGCCCACTTGGCCGTGTCGGCAGAATGGTTGTGGGCCATACCCATTAGTAAAACACCGATCCTTTAATATCCTCCACGTAGTTTGAATCCGAGGGAGTTAAAAAGTAAGCTTTTAGTCGATTTAATCAAGAAGGCGTTGTAAGGTCGGATTAATATGCATGCTTCATGGGTTCTTGATTACACCGTTTATGTTTTTTCAACAAAAATACAGAAACCCCCCCTCTCAATACATTAAACATATCCACAGGCCTGACAGATACATTCATCGCCTCATCATAATGCATAACCCATACATGCTCATTGGTTGACAAAATCCTGTTTCCAGGAGGATGGATATCTTCGCTTGCCCTTAGGGCCATTGGATTGACAATTTCCATCCTTTCTTATTCCTAAAGATTATTCCTGATGTATTGTTGAACCTAATTTTACTTCTGCCTGGGGTACCCGTAGTTCCCTGCAAAAGTAAAGGAAATAATTAGTATGTGATCTAAAAGAGGTCGGTCCATGATTTATAGATTAGTCCGATTTTATTTTTCAATTTTACGAGAAATTAAAGAAAATTTTCTTTGAAAAACATAGATGAATTTCTCAAAAAGGATTTTCTTACAGATTTTACAATTTAGAAAAAATGTGATAAAATCCTTTGGTATTTAACAAATTTCCCCGGAGGGAATTTTCTCCTTTATCAGAATGAATTTTTAGAGGTAAAATTTGTCAAGGTCTGACTTGAAATAGGAAAGATGTGACAAAAAATCTTTATTAGTCAATAAAATTCCCTGAAGGGATTTTTCATATTCATGTTTTTTCAAAAATGGGGCACTAATTATATTTTTACCTCGTTTTGAAAAACGACAATGACATTAAATTCAAAATTTGACAGGCACCTAACATGGACCGACCAGAAATAAATATAAGATAAAGTTAGAAAACTTACTTTCACCATGAAAAATACCATGTAAGTCACATAGACATGCACATGAATCGTGAGTTTAAATCTTAGACAATCTATTCTAAAGGCTGACAAATTGAAGCGAAAGACTTACGGCAAGGCGACAATCTCGCGCACATAATCAAGATTAGCCGTGATCTCACAACGTAATCAGTATTAGCCGGGTCTCCCCACTTCGGCTGCTCGAGTTAAAAATTAAAACCACTGCTTTGGTAATCTTACCAAGCCTGAGGCCTAACTTTTAGACTCATTTTTGAAAAGAATTTCGGGATTGAATATGGGCTAACTTTCGATGTGATCTCACGCCGAACGCTAAAACCAAATCACAATACCATCCTTAAACTAGTGGCACAGGTCTGGCCACAGGACGTGTGTGATGTAGTGCTAAAACAATTAAACATGCAAAACAGTTAAATGCAAACACTGCTTCAATATTTCAAAAATTAAATAACAATTTTCATACACCAAACCTGCAAAACAAAGGGTTAGCCAAACACTCCACCCCTTATAACTCCCACTCTACAAAATCATTTAACACTTAAAGTTCAGAATCCACCCAATTCAGATCAAATGAATTTTCATGAAATTTTCCTGGCCTAAGTCCTCTAAGTTCTTAAATTTTGAAAAATTAAGAATAGTCCCCAGCGGAGTCGCCAAGCTGTCGCGACCTAAAATTCATTTTTTAGGTTAATGGATTACCAGATTAATTGATTAAATTAACTAACCAAGTTCGAGCTCTCCCAAGCTCTACCAAATCGCGACTTTGGTTTTTTGTTCAAATGGTTTTAAAATTTGGAGTCGCCACTAATCATTTTTGGTAGGTTGATTAGGAACCTAAGTAAATTAGCGGGAGAACTAAATTACTTCTACGAACCAGAGATTATGAGTTCGGGGACTTGGTTACACTAGTTAATTAAAACTAATGCACTTTCGGTACCTTATTTTCATGGATATCCTAATTTGGTAACTCAGGCTTGGTTTATTCTTAAGGCTATAGTGGAGTGTTCTCTTTCTGTATTTTCACTTTTTTAAATGGAATATACGTGAGTGACATTTTTTTTTGACATTTTCAAAATATTAAGTATTTCCCTGAAGCCGAAAGAGGGAGTGAGTTAACGACTTCTGTGCAGTGCTGCGAGCTACTCATTTTGGGGTTTAGTGGCTCAAAAATTAAATTACAGGAAGTAAATGACAATAAATAAACACCACCAATGGATAGCTCAGCCTTGGCTTGGCCCTCTCCTTTGGGGTTTAAGGTGCAGGAATTTAAATTACAGAAATTTAAAATGACCTCCAGTGAGTGGGCTCTGCCCTTCACATTCTGGGGTTTAAATTCTTTAAAATAAAACGAATTGATTTGACAATTCGGGCCGAAATCCATCGATGGATCAATTGAAAATTTAATGGGCACTCAAGAGCTCGTCAGCGCCAATTTTACACCTCCATGGGATTTTCCGTTGAGTTGGAGTTGTCATTTGTCTAACATAAAAATATGGAGAAATGGAGTAATGGAGCAAATATTATTTAATTCACATTAAAAATTAGAATAATGAAAGAGGCACTTAGCTTCAATGGCATTATGAGAAGTGCTTGATGGATATAATTGGTTCTTGCCTGAAATCAAATATGGGGAAATGGGAGAAGAGTAGACAATTTGAGCTAGTTTATACTAAAAAATCAAAGAGAGTAGAGGGACACTTAGCTTCAAATCTGGGATGAATTCTTGATATATGTTGATCGATAAAGAAATTGATGATGATAACCCTCTAGCTTTAAACTCCCATCATCTTCAAAATTCTCTCTCTCTTTTTGGTATTTTCTTTCTCTCAAATTTTTCTTCAATCTCCCAAAACCCTCTCAAACATCCAAAATTTTCTCTCCAAAAAAATTCCCCTCTCAAGCTCACTTCTTCCTCCTTTTATAACCCACTCATCTATCTCCCATTCTAATTTTTCCACTAACTCTATCTCCCATTCTAATTTCTCCACTAACTCTTCTTCATTTTCATCTTCCCTTCTCCATCTCTATCTGATATTCTAGTCTCTCCACTAACTCATCTTCATCTTCATCTTCCATTCTCCATATTTATCTCACATTCTAATTTCTCCACTAACTCTTCTTCATCTCCATCTTCCCTTCTCTATTCTTATCTTATTTTCTCCATCCATTCTTCATCATCTTCTCTTCTCCATCTTCCATTCTCTATTCTTATCTTATTTTCTCTATCCATTCCTCTCCACCTTCTCTTCTCCATCTCCTCTTTCCATCTTCCCTTCTTTATTCTAATTTCTCCACTAACTCTTCTTTTTGTTATTTGCAAAATAATCCTTCAAGAGTTAGGTATTTGCACTCTAGTCCCTGAATTTTATTTACAATTTAGTCCTTGAAAAAAATATTTCTTTAAGTCCAAATCTCCTCACAATTTTTGACACAATTTACCGCATGTCAAATTTAAGCTCATTTCTTGTTACTGAAAATAATGTAAAATTTAATTAAAGCCTTTGTTTTTTGTAAAATTGGGTCATTTTGGGTATAATTGTGCCAAGATGAAAATTTAAAATATTAGAAAACAATGTCACAACTCCTAAAAGTGAAAAATGAAAATAAATTGATTCAAATTGAATTTTTTTAGGCCCGATTCGAGATTATGCTCGTGAAGGAATACATGACCCCGAATTAGATTTTTTAAATTTACGATGGCCAACATGAAAAGGGATTTAAAATAAAAATATTGACTATTTTTATGTATTTTTGTGGCCTCGAATGCTATTATTTATGAAATATTTTCCTAATTTCTAAAAAATATATTTAAAAAATACAAAAAAATACAAAAAAAAATTTTTTCTCAAAAATAGTTGCCTAAGCTTGGCCAAAGCTTCTAAAGTTGATTTTGCAATTTTCTCATTTTTTCTTGATTTGTTTATGAATTTTCGAAAATAAAAATATCGAAAAATACTGAAAATACGAAAAATCATTTTTTTGGTCAAAATTGGTTCCCTAGGTTTGTCCAAGGTCCCCAAAGCTGATTTTTTAATTTTATGAATTTTTATGGATTTTCTATTAATTTTTGAAAATAAAAAAAATAATTAAAAATCAGCTGTCAACACCCTCATCTTCACTTTGAACCTGAAAAATGGTAACAACGACGGGATGAGAATTAAATCTTAGTGGGTCAACGTCTAAGCCCGGATAAGAAGATCATTTGCTCAGGCATCCCAATTAATAATATGTTAAAATAGTTCATTATTTTACGAAAATACTAGCCAATTCAAGCCATCTCTTGAAATCCTTTTTACTGGTGGTCACAAGGTTCTTGGCTCACGACTGGTGTGACCTTACACTACGACTGGCAGTATCTTTTGATAGTTCGTAAAATTCATACGACTGGCACGACACGTTTCTATCAGGAAAGATAGCACACGACTGGTGTGACAAAACACTATGACTGGCAGAGACTTTCGGTAGTCCGTAAGATTCGTACGACTGGCACGATACGGAACTATCATAATAATACCGTACGACTGGCACGGAACATACGACTAGCATGGATTTTAAGACCCTTATGTGACCATCCTCTTGAATTATAAAAATCAGCCGATTTCTAATTTTCCAAAAGAACACGAATAATCAATTTATTATTCGGTCGAACATAAATCACTTCAATTATTGGGCAGTCCCATGTCAATCTCGACCCCAAATAATCAGCCATGAAAATCTCATAACAATTCCAATTAATTAAACAAACAATCAACAATGGCTACCAGACTACCAATCAGTCAATCAAACAATTTATCGGTCGCTCGGCTCTAGTCCATCACTCACTCTCGACCATAAATTCAGTCAATCAGTCAATCTAATTTTCGACTAGCCACCGACTACTTCGGTATTCGGTCTAACTTATTTAATCGTGATCATTTAAACTAAACCCAATCTCTAGCTAATCCGGCCACGATTAGACTACGAGAATTTCTAATTAAAAATAATTAATTAACTAACAAATTTAATCCTAAACGGAATAAACGCCTTAGCCAAGGATCAGAGGTCGACTCACAAACGTCGACTACTCTGGTCGGGGACAACGATTTCCAGCAAGCGGCGGCGGCGACGCAATGAGCACAACGAGTTCTTGGTTGGACAGCGGTCGACTGTGGCTTGGTTGAATGGAGAGCTTGCCCGAGCAATGGTGGTAGTCGGGGTTGGACGAGCTCGAGCCACGAGCGGCTAGTCGAGGGCAGAGCAGCGACTGGTGGTTCGGCGTGCTCGAGCGAGGGACGACGAGGTGGACTGGAACTCAGCTGAAGCAACCTCGGCTAGGCGGTGAACTATGGGGCAGCTGGCGGTGTAACGACGGCAACCGAGCAACAACCGAGGGCGGAACAAGGACCCGCAGTGGCACAATTCACAAGCACCTGAGAAGATGAAGGCTAAACAGCAACGATGGGAGCAAGGGCCAGCAAACCAACGGTGATCGACAATGGCGTTGACTGCAGTAGCAGTGGCGCAGCTGGAGGTTCGCACGGGAGCTGAGGTGGCGTCGGTGAGCTGAAGGGGAAAGGATGGTGGCTAGAGTTGGGCGGCTGCGAGCTCAACTTGGATGAGCTAGGGCTGGTGGTGGCTCCAGCAGAAGAAGAAACCGAAGCAGCAGCAAGATGCAGAGGCCAAGAGCCAAACGTAGTAGCGGCAGAAAAATCGAAGAACCAGCAAGAAGAAGAAGAAAGAAGCAATAGAGGTTATTCGACAATAGTTCAAGAAGAAGAGCCGAAGAAGAGGAAAAAGAAGGTGTTGAAGGTCAGTCGGGCAGCCGAGACAAAAGAGGAGCTTAAGAAGATGACGTGAAGGACAGGCCTCATCGCGTCAACAGTGGAAGTGCAAAAAGTTAGTGGCTGATAAAGTCAAACTTTCTTGAAAAAAACATACTGCATGGTTGAAAAGTTGAGAGGAAATGAGAGAGTGACATTGGGGTTGGTGAGGCATTCGGCTGGAAATCAGAGGGGAGAGAAGAGAGCAGTCCACGTGGGTGATTTGGGAGAGAAGCTTCAGCCAAAATAGGGAAAAAGGAGTGGGTTTTTGACCGAAAATTAAGAAGGGAAAAGTGGGGTGGGTGGAGATGTCATCATTCGGCCACATGCAAGGTTTTCCTCCTCCTTGAACAATCTTCACGCGGTAGAAAGTGGAAAGAAGAGAGAGGGTGAGAGAGAGAAATAAATAAATAAATGAGGTGGGGCCCTTAGTCAAAGTAAAAAATGGTGGCTTGGCTTCTTGGAAAAGTTTTTGGACGTTACAGGCGAAGCTGGTAAATGGGTCGTGTAAAGCATTCAAGATGAAGGGTAAATCAGTATCATTTTCAGTTTATCCCTTTCGACACTAACTAACACGTCTCCTTTTCTTTTTGATAGAAACTTTATGCTAACATTTAACATAACGAAGGAGATAACCTCAAAAGGAAAAATTATGATCATCTGATGAGATCCATGATGATGAAACTGGGGCAAATTAATGGCAAACGCTGAATTACAAAGGAGAGTATGTCTTCTTTGACTCATTTGATTTCAAGGATAACCTTTCTGCTTTCTTCCTTGCAAGGGCATTCGACCGACGACCATGATGGTTGTCAACATTAAACAAGCCCAAATACTTCACTTCACCCATGCATTTCATTGTGCGAGGGTAAAGTCATAAACAAGCCACTCCTCGACTTAAGGAGTAGACTCCCCAATTTGTTCGATTCACCCACATGTCCAGGAGTAATTCAAATTCTCTCACTCTTGAGAAATTTGTTCCATACTTGCACATTCTATAAACACGCGTGATATAAAAAAAATTGTCACATCTGCATTGTGTTTACACATTTCATGATTTATGCATAACTATTTTGCATGATTAATTTGCCAATTCTGACTTAAAGCATAAACTGCATAGGATGCATCGAATGTGTAGAATAGGGCATGACAGGATGATGAAAGGCGGGTCATTTCTACACATGTCATACATTTTAATTCATAGTGAGTCGTGTGCTAAATAGGTTCCGCATTCCCCAAGGTAATGGGTTTTCTCGCAAAAGGTACGATAGTCGAAGGGAAGGAGGCGACCAATTCTCTATCCTAAACACTACATGTGATCATTAACAACCCATTTGAGCAGCAGTTTCATTTCGTAACCCCTGTCAAGAACCACCCCACATCGGGGCCAAATAAAAATAGTCCCGAGCAAAAGCACGAGGTACATTATTAGAAATTTTCTTGCTCGTACTAACATCAATTTTGTGTTTCTTGGCTTTCAACATCGTATGTTAATTCAAGTACCTTAGGACGATGAAAATTATTCGTTTCTCTATCTGATACCATTTTATCTTTTGCATCGCCCAATTGAGCCTATATATTCATTTTTTAAAGTCCCGTTGGTGATCATTGCTTAGTCCAAGATGAAGATGGCGCCACCTTAAAGCACAAAAACTCAAAAGAAGTAGGTCTATACAGAGTTCTCGAGTCAACTCTCCAAATATGCTAGATCTTTGATATGCATGTGTATACGGCACAATCTTTGGAAATTCTTTTTTCTAAACAAAACGGAAAAGACAAAAAGCAAAAGACAGTAACAAAAGAGCCAGTCCTGGGCATGAAAAAGTAAAGCACCAATAAAAAATAAGGCCAATGCCCATTCAAATTAATGTTCATTTTTTTTAATGCCTTTGAACTTTACAATGAACATTTTGTGAAAACATATTGTCTTTTTTTGTAGATCCCCAATGGGATCTGATTGCGAAAGAAAACTCTTCGAAGAAGTCAGATTGCAAAATATACGCAATTGAAGTTTACACCGTTTGGGAATGATGACGGTATCCGCAGAAGTTGACACCATCCTCATACAACGATGGTGTTCTCTGCACTTTGCACGCTTGCACGGTCAAGAGTAATAATCGTGCATTAATCAACAATCATATTTTTATTTTTATTCTATTTTATTTTTTGAAATTAAATATAATAAAATTTAATTATAATGTCCTAACGAAACAATGTAACTGTTCACTTAGGAGTTGAGATTATTTTTCATATTAAATTTGAATTTTAATTGATTAATTATTATTGACACTTGATTTTTAATTATCTTTTCTCTTTTAAAATTAATAAAAATACATATATATTCATAAAATTAAAAATCAACTTGGGGGACCTTGGCCAAGCCTAAGGAACCAATTTTGACCAAAAAATAAATTTTCATATTTTCAGTATTTTTCAACATTTTTATTTTTGAAAATTCATAGAAAATTAGGAAAAAAATGAGTAAACTACAAAATCAACTTTGGAAGCCTTGGCCAAGCCTAGGAAACCATTTTTAAACAAAAATAATAATTTTTCGTACTTTTCATATTTTTAATTTTTTTTAGAAGTTAGAAAATTAATTGAAAATTTATAATAAATAACATTGAGGCCACAAAAATACACAAAAAAAGTCAATATTTTTTTCTTTTAAATCCATTTTCATGTAGGCCACCACAAATTCAAAAAAATTCAATTCGGGGCCATGTGTTCCTTCACGAATGTAATCTCGAATCTGGCCTAAAAAATCCAGTTTGAGCTGATTTATTTTTATTTTTTTCACTTTTAGGCGTTGTGACATTGTCCTCTAATAGTCCAAATTTTCATCTTGATCCAATTGTATCATGAATGATCATTTTCTCATAAGGCAGTTGAATTGAATTTGCTCGTTTTCTTCAAAAATGGGTTTCCTTCGAGGGGTTATCGACTCGCTGCCTTATCTACAATTATCGCGCTCCAGCGTGTCATTTCCCGAGAAATAAATCCTCTGGAGGTCAGGGTGGTCTCGGTAGGGTGTATCGATGGTGGCCTCCATACGAGAATTCACGGATCGCTTTATACTCTACTTTGGATTCCTAGTGGAGTCGAAATTGTATGGAGGTTCATCTCACTTACCCTTGGATGGAAGCAGCCAGCATTTGACATCCCAGCTTGATGATATTCATCTTTTAGAAGATGGATCTTTGGAAAACAATGCAAGCCATATGGAACTTGCTTCAGTATCCAACAAAAACATTCAGCGCGATGATGATGTAGAGAGGTCTTATTTAGAGAACAATGTCCATGAGAACATCAATGCTTTCCAACCTCACATGCGTTTATATGACCATAATGAAGCTGAAGATGTTACCACGGTTGCTACAAACTTGCAACAACTAAATTTTCAAAACAACAAACCCCATCTAGTGGAACGTCTAAACAGGGACAAAGAATGTTTGTTGGACGGATAGGCAATTTTTTAATATAGTGCCATTGTTATAATTCGGGGGAGAAGTCGTGGATAAAAGAAAAGGGAGGTGTCGGAACAAAAGGGGATCATCAACAGACAAAGTCTAATGGAGCTTTCGATGAAAAAGAAAGAAGGAGAGACACATCTGAGAGGGGGCCGGATTTCTTCAATTCGAACGCGCGATACCAGAGGGGGTGGAATCAAAAAGGTCAAAAAAAAAAAGAGAAGAATAATGATCGTTCTTTGGGGGAGGGGATAGTGCGGTCCTAGGGAGAGGGGGACTTTGAAGATAGTCCTCGGGCCAGGTGTTCTCGAGGAAAAGGAGGACCATCTTCCCTAAAATGTCGGAGGCCATGGGGAGATGAATTCTGGGGGAGGATACGCATTAAAAGAGGGGAGGAGGACAAGAAGATCTGTGGGGAGCTGAGTTGCGAGGAAGATTGGCCGATCATGTTTCTCTCTTTGGATAGGGAGTCTTGATCGAGAACATCAAGAAAGAGAGAAAAAAAAGCGAGGTAGACACGAAAAATGGGGAGGATGAGGAGAGGCTCTGCTCCTTTTGAGGGGGTAAACACACACACACAAAAAACGGCTCAAGGATGATCTAGATAACGGCCGCTGTCGCTGAGAAGATGCTAACTTGCCAAGGAGAAGACGAGGAGATGATCACAAAAAAGGGGCTTAAAAAGAATCATGAGGATGCCGTGATTAGCTTAAAAAGAATCATGAGGACGTCCTTGTGATGGTGGATTCACATGACTACACCGCGCTGCTAGAGTTTTTCGTAGAAAACTTGCTTGGAAGGCCTTTCAAAACATTGCTTCTTATGATTCTTCAATTGTCCGGTGGCCATAAGCAACGGGTGGCTATAGCTCGAGCTATAGTAAAGAGTCCTAAAATCCTTTTGCTTGACGAGGCTACGAGTGCACTGGATGTAGAATTTGAGAAAGTGGTTAAAGATGCTTTAAATCGAGTCATGGTGAACCAAAAAACAGTTGTGGTGGCTCATCAATTATCCACGATCAAAAACGCGGACGTGATCGCGGTGTTTGAAAACGGTGTCATCGTCGAGAAAGGAAAACACAAGACCTTGATCAACATCAAAGATGATTTCTATGCATCCTAGTTGTCCTGCACATCAGGGCTTCTACTGTATAAGCTCTTTGTAGCTTTCACTTCCTCGTCTAGCTCATTTGTTTTAGGAGGATATTCTTGGCACTTCACTGGACATAGGAAATGGAAAACCAGCTGCCACTCTTTCTCAGTCTCCTCTAGTCTTCCCACTGGACTCAACACTGTCGATGATACAGGTGCTGGACCACAACCCCCTGCTCTTGGTAGCGCAGAAAAACCGCTAGAGGTCTCCCTATGCCGGCTTGCTCATCTCAATAAACCAGAAGTTCCTGTCTCGCTAATTGGAATGGTCTGTACAGTTGTTAATACCGTGATATCCCCGATACTCGGCATACTTATGTCCAGTGTTATCAAGACATTCCATGAACCACCACATGAACTTAGAAAAGATTCTAAGCTTTTGGGCGCTAATATTTCTAGTCCTTGACATTGTAGCACTTGTGGCACACCTGGCTCGTACGTATTTTTTTCTCCGTGGTTGGTTGTAAGTTAATCGAGAGAATCAGACTGATGTGCTTTGAAAAGGTGGTCTACATGGAAGTTGGCTGGGTTGATGAACCTAACCACTCAAGTGGAGCCACAGGGGCGAGGCTCTCAGCAGACGCGACATCAATCTGAGCCCTTGTTGGAGTGCATGAAAGGATTCAGTGAGGATGCAAAGATGATGTATGAAGAAGCAAGTTGAGGAGCTACTGATGCAATTAGAAGTATCAAGACCGCAGCTTCTTTCTGTGCTAAAGAGAAGCTGATGCAGCTTTACAAGAAGAAATGTGAAGGCCCCCATGTGGACAAAGATTCGAGAAAGACTGATTAGTGAAATTGGGTTTGGCATGTCCTTTTTCCTGCTGTTTTGTGTGTATACAACCAATTTCTATGCTAGAACTCGCCCCATTCAGGAAGGCAAGACTACATTTTCATATGTGTTCAAGGTTTTCTTTGCTCTAACCATGGCAGCCACTGAAACTTCATAATTGAGTCCCCCCACTCTCGATTCCACCAAAGCCAAAGGCATTGTTGATTCCATTTTCACAATAGTAGACTGCAAATCCAAGAGAGACCCAAGTGATGCGTCAGGGATGGTATTAGACAATGTGAAGGGAGAGTTTGAGCTTCGCCATGTCAGCTTTAAATATCCCTCTAGGTCAGATATTCAAATTTCCCGCGAGCTTAGCCATTGGCTGATGATTCATTTAAGCTAGGGACACATTACTTGTTGACCCCACCATCTTGGTGATTAGCTTGATCACAATCGAAAGGAAGTGTCTTGATCCCTGACTTTCCTTCTTTACTATTGTATTTTCATGACTATTGAGTCTTACTCATAACCACGGTTTTGTTGTTCATCTTTACAAGTCGACCCAAAGACATAATCTCAATAAGAGGGAGAGAGTTTGCCAATAGCAAGCCTGGTTGAAACAATCCACAGCATCAGACGGAGAACCAATTATGTGGTTCAAATATGTGGGCTTGTTTGTCACATTTTCATTCAGCTCCAAAAATTAGACCCAAACCCTAAAATAGGTAGGCCGAACCACAGTCGAGCCACCCTTTGGAGGTCCTTCATTTATTGCCTTTACTTTTTGCAGCTTAATTTCTGCAACGTCAAACTCCAGAATGGGAAAGCCAAAACCACCTATTGGAAGTCCTTTATTTATTGCCTTTACTTTCTACAGTTTAATTTTTGCATCATTAAACCCCAGAATGGGAAGGTCGAACCCACCCGTTAGAGGTGCTTTATTTACTGCATTTACTTTCTGCAGTTTAATTTTTGTACCATCAAACTCCAAAAAGGGAAGGTCGAGCCAAAGCCGCGCTACCCATTGAAGGTTCTTTATTTACTGCATTTACTTTCTACAGTTTAATTTCTATACCATTAAACCCCAGAATATGAAGGTCAAGCCCACTCGTTGGAGGTGCTTTATTTACTGCATTTACTTTGTGCAATTTAATTTCTATACCACGAAACCTCAAAAAGGGAAGGCCGAGCCAAAGCCAAGCCACCCATTGGAGGTTCTTTATTTACTGTATTTTCTTTCTGCAGTTTAATTTCTATACCACCAAACCCCAAAAAGGGAAGGTCGAGCCAAGACCGAGCCACCCATTAGAGGTTCTTTATTTACTGTCCATTTACTTTCTGCAGTGTAATTTCTATATCATTAAACCCCAGAATGAGTAGGTCAAGTCAAGGCTGAGCCTCTCATTGGAGGTCCTTTATTTGCTGTATTTACTTTCTGCAATTTAATTTTTGCACCATTAAACCCCAGAAAGGGTAGGCCGAGCCAAGGCCGGGCCACCCATTAGAGGTCCTTTATTTATTGTCTTTATTTTTTGCAATTTAATTTCTGCATCATCAAACCCCAAAATGGGTAGGCCAAGCCAAAGCCGAGCCACCCGATGGGGGTTCTCTATTTACTGCCCTTACTTTCTGCAGTTTAATTTCTGTAACATCAAACTCCAAAATGAGTAGGCCGAGCCACCCGGTGGGGGTTCTCTATTTACTGCCCTTACCTTTTGTAGTTTAATTTCTGTAACATCAAACCCCAGAATGAGTAGGCCGAGCCACATGCTGGAGATCGTAACACTGCACAGAAGTCATTAACTCACTCTCTCTTTCGTCTTCAGGGAATTTTTAAAACTTTGAAAATACCAAAAAAATGTCATTTATGTGCATTTCATATAGCATAGCTCATGCATATTTCGCCATGTCGCATACGTATTCGTATTGTCATTAATTCATGCATATTCATGCATAAAAAAATTCAAAAAAATCTCATAAACTAGGAAACAGACCATTTCGACTAGCCAATCCTATTTTTGATGATTTCCCTTCCCGATCTTTTTAAAATGATGATTTTGCCCCCTTATAGGCTAATTATCTTGAAAAATTCTAGAAAATTTAGGAAAATCTCAAGAATTAGGAAACGGATCATTTCGACTGGTCAATCCTATTTTTGATGACTTCTTTTCCTGACCTTTTCAAAATGATGATTTTGCCCCTCATAGGCAAATTGTTTTGAAAATTTCTGAAAAATTCAAAAAAATCTCAAAAACTAGGAAACGGTCCATTTCAACTAGCCAATCTTATTTTTATTGACTTCTCTTCCTGATCTTTACATAATGACTACTTTGCCCCTCATTGGCAAATTGTCTTGAAAAATTTTGAAAAATTCAGAAACATCCCAAAAACTAGGAAACGGACCATTCTGACTGGCCAATCCTTTTTTTAATGATTTATTCACATGTCGTGTATGCATATTCATGTTTGCATGATTCGCGTACACATATTACATACGCATGTCCATGTACGCATGTTGCGTTTACATGTCAATGTACATACGTCACGTTTGCATATTGTATTCATATGTCTTTATATCTGCATGTCGTATTCGTACATTTTTATGTTTGCATGTCATATTTGTATATCCATGCTCGCATATCTATATTTGCATGTTCATGTTTTGCTTATCTATGCACCCATTACCATCCATGCATTCCATCTAAAAAGTGAAAATACAAAAGAAGAACACCTCACTAGAGTCTTGGGAGTAAACTAAGGCTGAGATGCCAAAATTTGGATATCCATAGAATTAAGGTACCGAAAGGGCATTAATTTTAATTAACTAATGTAACCAAGTCTTTGAACTCATAATCTCTAGTTCGTAAAAGTAATTTAGTCCCCTGCTAATTTACTTAGGTTTCTAATCGACCTACCAAAAAATGATAAGTGACAACTACAAATTCTAAAATCATTGGAACAGAAATCAAAATTGTGATTTGGTAGGACTTAGGAGGATCCATATTAGATTAGTCAATCTAATCAATCTAATAATCTGTTCACCTGATAAAAATATTTTCGGGTCGCGACAATTATGTCCAATAATTACAACTTTTCAGACTTGACAATTTAGATATGAAGAATTACATATGTTTGGTTAGCAGTTTTAGACTTTCAAAAAGTTGCAATCTTTCATAAAAAAAAATTATTTTCGAAAAATGAAAAGGTTTCATTGAATAAACTATTTTAGACACGAAAAGTTGCATGAGAATCAACTAGTTTTCGGACGTGAAAATGTGTGCTCAATTCTCGCTATATATTCAAGTGTTTTGTTCATTTTGAGAATAATTATTTTTCAATTTTCGTTCTTTCCAAACAAGAGAAGTATAGCCTTTGCTTTTTATTATTTCCTACGGCATACTTGAAGAAATATTAGACTTGCTATATAATATTCTTTCTTGAGACTCTGTTATATCTTAAAGGATTTTTGCCAGTGACCATAACAACATTGTGAGCAAATAATTCTTTGAAGAGAATGCTATCACACCTCAGAGTCTAATTCTTTTGAATGCTGAGATAATTGGCCATGAATGCACTTCAATGAACTATAAAGTCAAGTCACGTTTTTTTTTAGGTGTTGGCCTGCAACTCGCCATTTTCATGATGTCATTACTACGCGTTCGATTGATCATTTCCCAAACTGTTAGTTTTCTTGGAAACCAGATTCAACCTATTTCATGTGGTATGATCGATTTCCCCTAATAATTAGTGATCATCGAGATAATCGCCTGAGAAAACCCTTTAGCAATTGATTATTCAAGTTAAAAGTTTTTAGAAAATGAGCCAAAATCGCGATTTCAGGTGATATTTTCATTGCATTTTCGGTTGATTCATAGTTGGACATACCTAGCTTGCTCTATTGTCATTTTTTTAAAAAAAAAGGAGAAAATCCACAAAAAAATCAAAAAATTTCGAAAAAATAAAATATGATTTTTTTTATCACATGTTGAGAGTAATTAAACTTTATTGCACGCTGAAGGATGACCAATGTCCATTCTAGTCTAATTTCTTGTACACCTGATCATGTCTCGAATTTCAATTTTCTCAATTTTGTATCTAAATACCTGAGGGCCACGAGTTTTCATTTATCGCTTTAGAGCAGTGTCGCAACCTTTTTAGGTTAATGGATTACTAGATTAATTAATTAAATTAACTAACCTAGCTCGAGCTCTCCCCAACTCTACCAAATCCCGACTTAAGTTTTTTTGTTTAAATAATTTTAAGACTTGGAGTCGCCACTAATCGTTTTTGGTAGGTCAATTAGAAACCTAAATAAATTAGCGGGAGAACTAATTTATTTCTATAAACCAGAGAAAATGAGTTCGGGGACTTGTTTACGCTAGATTACTCTAACGCCCTTTCGGTACCATTTTATTTCATGAAAACTCATTTGGGATGATTCGAGAAAAGTTCGGGTCAAACTGATCAGAATAGTAAAATTGTCATTTTTCAAGGATCGAGAGGTGGAAACATCAAAAATAGGATTGGCCAGTCGAAAAAAAAAATAGTTGGATACACGTAAATTAATGACAACACAAATACGAATGCAGTATGTGGATATGGAGACATACGAGTACGACATGACATAATCGAAATTTCAATCAATTCATTCAGGTAAGGAAATTCTCGAAGATTTAATGGTTAGGATTGTTACCTGATTTGACAGATTTGATTGTCAAATTTGGAGCTCGTGTCACTTTATGGATCAAGATTGCGGCTCGAACGATGGGGATGAACTCGTGACTTGTGTTGATCGGTAGAAAAATTAGTGATGGTAACACCTAGATTTAAATTTCTACCATCTTCATGACTCCCTTTTAAAAAAAACGATTCTCTCTCTCTCTCTTTTATTTTTTCTCTCTAATTTTCTTTCAATATCTCAAAACTCTCTCAAGCATCCAAAATTTTCTTTCTCCCAAAAGAATCCCCCCTCTCAAACTCACTTCTTCCTGCTTTTATAGCCTACTCATCCATCTCCCATTCTAATTTTTCCACTAACTCTATCTCCCATTTTAATTTCTCCACTAACTATTTTTCGTTTTCATCTTCCTTTCTCCATCTCTATCTCACATTCTAATTTCTCCACTAACTCTTCTTCATCTTCATCTTCCCTTCTCCATATCTATCTCCCATTCTACTAACTCTTCTTTACCTCCATCTTCCCTTCTCTATCCTCATCTTATTTTCTCTATCTTCTTCTCTCCATCTTCCCATCTTCATCTCCTCTTCTCCATCTCCTCTTCTCCATCTTCCCTCATCTATTCTAATCTCTCCACTAACTATCCTTTTTGTTATTTACAAAATAATCCTTCAAGTGTTACGTATTTGTACTCTAATACATGAGATTTTAAGTATTTGCAATTCAGTCCCTAGAGAAATATTTCTTTAAGTCCAAATCTCCTCATAATTTTTGACACAGCTACCGCATGTTGAATTTAAGCTCATTTCTTGCTACTGAAAATAATGCAAAATTTAATTAAAGCCCTTTTTTTGTAAAATTGAGTCATTTTGGGTAAAATTAGCCCAAGATGAAAATTTGAAATATTAGAGAATAATGTCACAACTCCTAAAAGTGAAAAATGAAAATAAATTGACTCAAATTGAATTTTTTAGGCCCAATTCGAGATTATGCTAGTGAAGAAATACACGACCCCAAATCAAATTTTTTAAATTTGCGATGGCGAACATGAAAAGGGATTTAAAAGAAAAATATTGACTATTTGTATGTATTTTTTTGGCCTCAAATGCTATTATTTATTAAATATTTTCCTAATTTCTAAAAAATATATTTAAAAAATACAAACAAAATATGAAAAATTATTTTTTGCTAAAAAATGGTTGCCTAAGCTTGGCCAAGGCTTCCAAATTTGAGTTTTCAATTTTCTCATTTTTTCTTATTTTTTATGAAGTTTTGAAAATAAAAATATCGAAAAATACTGAAAATATAAAAAAAATTATTTTTTGATCCAAATTGGTTTTCTAGGCTTGGCTAAGGTCCCCCAAAGTTAATTTTTTAATTTTATGAATTTTTATGGATTTTTTAATTAATTTTAAAAGAGAAAAGATGATTAAAAATCAGGTGTCAACAGTTGCCCCTCTTTGAAAGGAAGCTTGGTAGAGGTTCATTTTAAAAATAAGATGACACATGAATCCTAATCGACTCAATACAAAGAGTCATGACATTTGATCTCCAATATCCCTCTTTTCAAGTTCCAATCCAATCTCAGCTTGAAAAGTCTCCTCTGAAGTGAGGGAGAGATAGAGAGGCAAGGGATTTACCTGCAACTTACCTGCTCGTTGCATGGCTGTTGCCTGACATGAATGCTCTACCGAAGGTGGAATGAGAAGCTAAAGATTCGTTATAAGAAAACCTTAGGGTGGTTGAACTTGAACCCATATGGTAGGTCACCCCATGGTAGTTCCTAATGAAAGGATTCTACCGATTAAAATTTAGGTCACCCCATGGTAGATTCCTAATGAAAGGATTCTACTGATTAAAATTTGACCCGTATGGTAGGTTACCCCATGGTAGATTCCTAGTGAAAGGATTCTACTGATTAAACTTTGAATGAGATTTCACTGTATGGTAGGTCATCCCATGAAAATGCCTGTAAGAAGGACTTTGTGCTTGTAGAAAGGACTTGGCGCCTGTAAGAAGGACTTTGGATTGCTTGTAAGAAGAACTTTGCGTTGTCTATAAGAAGGACTTTGGTGCCTGTAAAAAGGACTTTGTGTGCCTGTAAGAAGGACTTTGGTGCCTGTAGAAAGGACTTTGTGTGCCTGTAAAAAGAACTTTTGTGCCTGTAGAAAGGACTTTTGGTGCCTGTAAGAAGAACTTTGGTGCATGTAAAAAGGACTTTGGTATCTGTAGAAAGGACTTTGTGTGCCTGTAGAAAGCACTTTGGTGCCTGTAGAAAAGACTTTGTGTGCCTATAGAAAGAACTTTTAGTGCCTGTAAAAAGGATTTTAGTGTACCTGTAGAAAGGACTTTGTGTGCCTGTAAAAAGAACTTTTGGTGCCTGTAGAAAGGACTTTGTGTGCCTGTAGAAAGGACTTTTTGTGCCTGTAGAAATGACTTTTGGTACCTGTAAAAAGGACTTTGATGCTTGTAGAAAGGACTTTGTATGCCTGTAGAAAGGACTTTGTGTGTCTGTAAGAAGGATTTTGGGTGCTTGTAAGAAGGATTTTTGGGTGCCTGTAAGGACTTTTGTGTGCCTGTAAAAAGGACTTTGGTGCCTGTAAGAAGGACTTTTATGTGCCTGTAAGAAGGACTTTGGGTGCCTATAAAACGGACTTTAGTGCCTGTAAGAAGGACTTTGAAGGGTGCCATTCTGGGATCTGGGAATACCAAGAATCCTGCAGAAGCTCAAACCCAATTTAACTTATCTTGAAGGGTGCCATTCTAGGATCTGGGGAGACCAAGAATCCTGCAGAAGCTTAAACCCAATTTAACTTACTTCAAAGGGTGCCATTCTGGAATCTGGGGAAACCAAGAATCCTGCAGAAGCTTAAACCCAATTTAACTTACTTCAAAGGGTGCCATTCTGGAATCTGGGGAAACCAGGAATCCTGCAGAAGCTCAAACCCAATTTAACTTACCTCAAAGGGTGCCATTCTGGGATTTTGGGAGATTAGGAATCCTGCAGAAGCTCAAACCCGGTTTAACTTACCTCAAAGGGTGCTATTCTGGGATCTGGAGAGATTAGGAATCCTGTAGAAGCTCAAACCCAAATTATATTCTCTTGTTGATCAAGTATAAGTTAAAGAGGTAGAGATCAAAACATCTCGAGCATTTCTATTGTCGAGACAAATCATGCCTCATTAGAGAAGTTGGCTACCTATATGTGCCGCACTAGATTCAAGCATCTTGACAATCATCAGAGTTCATTCTCTTAAATGGTTCAGGTTGAAGATATACTTACCTGAGGATTTGGAAGACTGCCTAGTGATTTCTTGACAACTAGGTTTGTTCATTCAATAATCGCCAAATGAATTTCGTGATCTCCGAAGGTAACTCGAACATCGGGAACGCGTTACCTGTCAGGCAATGTCAGAGGCAACATGTACAAGCATTTTCATTAATGAATTCACTGGTTCATGTAAAACTTGTTCGGCTAAGTTTGTAAAGATTAGAACCAATCTATGTAATAACTCATGGTGTGATCGATCAACATGTGGGCCATGCAAAACTATTCTGTCAAGTTTGCATTACCAATTCTGTTCAAGGAGGTTATCATGATATGAACACCTCGAATGTGATTTGAATGGAGGATTTTAGTCCAAAAGGGCTTTCTCTCACTCTCAAGAAAGGCTATTTATCCTGATTGCAGGATTGAAAAGAAATTACTCAATCTCACCATCATCGCATTCAGCAAGGGTCTGAGTAATCTCGCAATTGGTATGATCGTGCCAATCTAGAGGTTTACTATCTCCGTCCGGGAATGACGACGGTATCAACAGAAGTTTTCGTTCGCAATCAAATCCCATTGGAGATTTACTGAAGGAGATAGTATGTTTTCCTTGAGTTTTCAAAGACATTAAAAAATGAATATTGATTTGAATGAGCATTGGCCTTGCTTTTGACTGGCACTTTGCTTTTTCACACCCAGGGACTGGCTTTTCTTCTTTTGGTCCCATTTTTTTGCCTTTTTGTTTGTTCAGGAAAAGAATTTCTAAAAATTGTGCCACATACACATGTATATCAAAGACTTAGCGCACTTGAAGAGTTGATTCAGGACTTCATGTAAACCCACTTCTTCTGAGTTCTTCTACCTTAAGGTGGGGCCATCTTCATCTTGGAATTAGCGGTGATCACCAACTGGGTTTTAAGAAACGAATATGTAGGCTCAATTGGGCGACGCAAAGGATGAAAGTGTATTGGATAGAGAAACGAATGCTTTTCGTCATCCTAAGGCACTTGAATTATCGTGCAAGGTCGAAAGCAAAGAACCACTCAAAAATTGATATTAGTTCAAGCAAGAAAATTTCTAACCATTTACCTCGTTTCATTCGCTGGGACAACCTTCATTTGACCCCGATGTGGGATGGTTCTTGACATGGGTTATGAAATGAAATCGCTGCTCAAATGGGTTATCAAAGGTTACCTGTAGTGTTTAGGATATAGAAATGAACGCCTCTTTCCCTTCAATTATCGTACCTTTTGCAAGAAAACCCATTGCCTTAAGGAATGCGGAACCTATCTTGTGCACGACTCATTATGGATATAGAACGCGCATAGGAAGGGATTGCCTTTCATCATCCTGTTATGCCCCATTCTACACATTCAATGCATCATATACAGTTTATGCTCCAAGTTAGAATTGGCAAATTAAACATGCCGAAGAGTCATGCGTAAATCATGGAATATGCGAACACAATACAGATGTGGTAATTTTCAAGCGTTACGCATGTTTACAAAATGTGCAAGCATATCAAGAATAGGAAAATTTGGATTGTCCCTGGACATGTGAGCAGATAAATTGGAAACGATACTGGTCTACCCTTCATCTTGAATGTTTCGCATGGTCCCTTTATCCGGTTCACTGAGTCGAGTTTGTCTCCAATTTCTATTGGACATTAATCATTTGGACCAAAGCTTGAGGATCGAACTTGGATCGCTTCGGCCCACTGTCACTTCCCACGCCATCGGGCCTACAGGGCCTTAGGCGTTCATGGAAGTTCTCTTTTAGGAGTTAATCTTCGAGATGACATGGTTTTGGGCCATTTCATGTTACGGTGCTTTTCAAGGCAATTTACAATTCCTATTAAGAATGATAGGAAATAATTCAGAACTCGAGACGATCATGGGTAAATTGGAACGATGCAAAATTACCCATCTCTTCCTTATTTGCAGCCGTCCATCCAGTAGTAATATCCGCGGATTGATTTGCTCCCATTTTCGTTTATCAGGAGGGCTTAGCATTTAGATATGATTGTATTCTTGGGGCCGTTTGCAAATTCCTGAAAATGCAGGGGATTCAATTTAAAAATTGGAGCAATTTGAGGGTAAATTAAAACGATACGACGTTACCCTTTAAGTTTACGCAGATTTTTTTTTACTCGCAATTAATTCGTCGCGGGTTTGGTGAAGCGGCGGATTCAAGCATTTAATAGGAGCAAGGAAAATTATTACTTTCTGCTTTTGCATTAATCCCATACGTCCATAACAAATAGAAAATATCCCTCGCAGGAGAACGAAATTTATTCGTTCAGGATCGGTCCTACTTCCTCTGCGGGCTCTCCCACGATCAGCTAGCTTCGCTCCGGATCAGGTACGCATTGACCATGTTGAAGGTCTCGTGATCACTAACTTTGAAATACAGGCTCCGTGTGCATCTTACAGCCATAGTGCTTCATCAACATTGAACTGGTTGATCATGGCGGTGAGTTCGTCGTCAATGCCACTTGCCTGGTGGTGATACATCTCCCCTTCCCCGGGAGGCTTCAATGCTGACCCCATAGGCTCGGTCTTTTCGTGCTTTCCCCCAACAGAACTTGATCCTGTCATAAGCTGGTTTACCTCACCTCTTAAATGAGCATTTTCGATCCTCAGATACTGCCTTTCGTCGAGGGTGAGGAGGCTATTACAGTTGGGGCAGGTGGTAAAGTCAAAAGCTTCTTTATACATCTTGTTCTCTGCTCGAAGCTTTTCGTTTTCAGCTCTTAAAAACTCGGCTTCATTGCGCTCATATCGAGCCTTCATTCGAGTTCGCTTATTCTGAAACCAGAATTTGATTTGTGAATGTTCCAACCCTAACTCTCGACTCAGCTCCATTCTTTGTTGATCGTCTGGCATGGGGCACATTCTAAAGAAATCCTCAAGCCTTTGTTTTTGCTCCTCAGTATGGCGACAATAACGTTTCTTTTGACCCTTATTGTTGTTGTCCTTATCTTTACAGAGATCTTGGACATCGTCGGCTGAAGGGCCCAGCTCCATGGTCTGAATCCCAAACATGGCCTCGAACTCTTCCTCTCCCATGTTCAACAAGTAACGATAGCTCTCAATGGTGTTGGGTTGAGACATCTTTGATTTGGTTAATGATCTCTCAAGGTTTGCTACCACTCCTTATATTTCTACTCTCTCTGAAATTTTCTGAACGACCGTGTATGCTTTGAAACTCTCTTTAGAGGAAGATGAAGATTATCAGGAGAACGTTTCCTTTTAAAATTCAGACGTGGGTTTAGAAAATTGTATTGTTTCCCCTGAGCGATCTGTTCTTTTCTCAACGTTTTTTATCGTATCTCTCGCCCAGCTCGTCTTCTTTCATCCTTTCATGATAAGGGATGGCCCATGTCGTTATCTCCACCGTCGATTTGCTAGTGAATCCTCCAATAAAGGCGAGTCGTATCTCTCTTTCTGCCGAAAATTTCTTTGTCCCCCACTCAGCTCGTCTTTTCGTTCTTTCTTTTTCAAAGAGGTGGCTCCCCGTCTAACTTTTCCGTAGAGACGTTGAATTTGCTTGGCTCGAGATTGTAGACGAGCAGCAAATTCAAGCCAACATGGGTGATACCAACGCGGAACGACAGATAGGAAAGTCTGACTAGTTGATACTGTCATCACGAAACCAATATTTACTTGAAAGCAGATTACCATCTTCGCACTCCGCTAGTCTGCCCTAACTTTCTCCTCCAATACTCTCATGTTTCGTCAGTGTGCCTTGATTTTCTCCTCGATAATGGCCAATCTTCCTACACACATCTTCCCGGCTGACGTTATGTTCAAATGGGAGAGGCTCTATCATCTTCTTGGTAGAGGTCATGTTTACATAGCCCATCATCCGCGTGTCGAAGCTAAGATTCTCGATTTGTTAGGGGAGGTAAATGCTTCTTCAGTCGAAGGCACCAACTTGGAGAGAGAATACAAGGCATTCCCACACATCTTCATTAATTTTCTGGAGGCTTGCCGAAACACCCAGGAGACGGTCACCTTAGCCCGCGTCATGAAGGCCCGCTACCAGGATCGATTTGAGTGCCTGGAGTTTGCAGAACACTCGGTTGCTCGATACAAGAAGGCTGCCAAGTCTACTGATGAGCGGGTCTCACTGTTGGTTCACGAGAGAGAGAAGCTGGTAGAGCGCCTAACTTTGAATCAGACTTACTTTGAGCATGACTCGAGGGACGTTGTGATGAAGTTCAGATGTGAGTGGCTGGAGGAGAGGCTCGACGATCTAACAGCGGATATAGCCTTCGAGAGAGACCTGATCGACAATCTGAAACTCGCTGTTGAACACCATGAGATTAATGTAGCCAGGTACAAGGAGAAATGTACTTACCTGTTCTTTAAGCTTACGAATCTTGACTCCCAGATTGCTCAGTGTAGGCAGAGCATTAGTTTCATGAAAAGCCAGTTGAGTTCTTTTGTAATGCTTATTAGGGCTCAATTTGATTTTACTTTTCCTCTCTAGTGACTATTATAAGGCTTGTTGATATATGAAATGAAGGGAATGTTTCGCATGTTTGTACTTTAATCTTCTACTATCTATTCTTCCACGTAGCATGAATGACTTAAGGTATTTCTCCCACCTATCTCAGTTAGGATCAGAGCATCTTCTAGAGCACCTTCTTCACGACATATGGGTCACCATAGTCCAGAGTAAACTTTCCTTCTGAAATAAGGACTGTTGCCAGCGACCTTCGTAGGACGAGATCATTCACCTCTGCTGGATCTAGTTTACCTCTATCAATGGTGTTTCTGAAAAAATACACAGTGAACGTCTCCCTACCTTAACTGGTGGGATCGCCTCAATCGTATTTTATCTTGACAGATGGTGGTTGTAAAATGATGACACACAACCTAACAGGCAAAGACAAGACCCCATCACTCCTCTTTGATAATGATATCGAAGACATGGAAAAAGGATTCGGGGGCGGCCCCCACCGATCACAGTAAAACCCGCAACTGGTCATTATTACCGTTTTGGCCATTCGGTTAGTGTGCCAATAAATAACACAGGCCACCTATTTCGTGCCCTACTTTACTCATGCCTATCTCTTTCGGTGCCCACTTGTTGCTGTCGGTCACCTGTAGCGTTGGGAGAAACGTCTATGGGCCATGCTCACAATAAAATACAGGTCCTTCAAAATCCTCCGCGCGATTTGAATCCAAGCAAGGTAAAAAGGCAAGCCTTTATTCAATTTAATCAGAAAGACGTCATAAGGTTGGGTTAATAAACTTGCTTCATGGGTTATGATTACACAACCTATGCATTCTCAACAAAAATATAGGAACCCTTCTAATACATTAAAGATGCCTCCAGGCTCGATCTAAATAAATTTACGGCCTCATTAGAATACATAGCCTGTACGTGCTCGCTGATTGACACGATTTTGTCTCCGAGACTTCTTCGCTTGCCCCCAGTGTAATTGGCTAAGGTATCGGCAATTTCTGATTCTTTCGTTTTCTTCAAGTTTATTCCCGACATAATGTTGAACCCAATTTTATTCCTGCCTAGGGTTCCTGTGATTCCTTGCAAAAGTAAAGGAAATAATTAGTATGTGATCTAAGATGGGTCAGTCTATAACTCCTAAATTAGTCCAGTTTTATTCTTTAATTTTATGAGGAATTAGATAAAATTTTCTTAGAAAACATAGGCGAATTTCTTCAGAAAAAATTTTCTTGCGGGTTTTATAACTTAGAAAAAAATGTGCCAAATTCCTTTGATATTTACCAAATTTCTTGAAAGAATTTTCTTTTTATCAGAATGAATTGTCAAGGTAAATTTATTGAGAAAATCTTGGGTCCATTGAAGTATTAAGAAAAATGTGACAAAATCTTTCATTGATCAACAAAATTCCCTTAAGGGATTTTTCCATATTCATTATTTTCAAAAATGGGATACCAATTTAATTTTTACATTTTTTCTGTAAAAAATGACCATGATGAAGTTCAAAATTTAATTGACACCTAACATGAATCGACGAAAAGTAAATACAAAATGAAGTTAGAAAACTTACTTTCATCGTGAGAAAATACCATGTAGGTTACACAGGCATACACATGAATCGTGAGTTTAAATCCAGCATATCCACTCTAAAGGCTGACAAATTGAAGCGAAAGACTTATGACAAGGCGACAATCTCGCACACATAATCAAGATTAGTCGTGACCCCACGACATAATCAGGATTAGCCGGGCCTTCTCACTTCGGCTGCTCGAGCTAAAAATTAAAACAATCGCTTTGGTAATTTTACCAAGCCTGAGGCCTAACTTTTAAAACTCATTTTTGAAAAGAGGTTCGGGATTGAATCTGGACTAACTTTCGACATAATCTTACGTCGAACGCTAGAACCAAATCACAATACCATCCTAAAACTAGTGGCCCAGGTCTGACCATAGGACGTATGTGATGTAGTGTTAAAATAATTAAACATGCACAACAATTAAATGCAAACACCTCTTCAATATCTTTAAAAATTAAATAACAATTCTCATACACCAAACCTGCAAAACAAAGGGTTAGCCAAACACTTCACCTCTTATAACTCTCTTCCTGCAAGACCATTTAACACCTAAAGATTAGAATTCAAACAATTTTCAAATCTAGTGAATTTTCATGAAATTTTTCTGGCTTAAGTCCTCTTGATTCTTATATTTTTAAAAATTAAGAACACGTCCCCAGCGGAGTCGCCAAGCTGTCGCGACCTAAAATCTATTTTTAGGTTAATGGATTACCAGATTAATTAATTAAATTAACTAACCTAACTCGAGCTCTCCCAAACTCTACCAAATCCCGACTTAGGTTTTTTTGTTTAAATGATTTTAAGACTTTGAGTCGTCACTAATTGTTTTTGGTAGATCGATTAGAAACATAAATAAATTAGCAGGAGAACTAATTTATTTCTGCGAACCAGAGAAAATGAGTTCCGGGACTTGTTTACGCTAGATTACTCTAACGCCCTTTCGATACCATTTTATTTCATAAAAACCCATTTGGGATGATTCGGGAAAAGTTCGGGTCAAACTGATCAGAAGGGCAAAATGGTCATTTTTCAAGGATCGAGAGGTGGAAACATCAAAAATAGGATTGGCCAGTCGAAAAAAAAAATTAGTTGGATACATGTAAATTAATGACAATACAAATACGAATGTGGTATGTGGATATGGAGACATACGAGTATGACATGACATAATCGAAATTTAAATCGATTCAATTAGGTAAGGAAATTCTCAAAGATTTAATGGTTAGGATTGTTACCTGATTTGATAGATTTGATTGTCGAATTCGAACCTCGTGTCACTTTAAGGATCAAGATTGCGGCTCAAACGATGAGGATGAACTCGTGACTTGTGTTGATCAGTAGAGAAATTAGTGATAGTAACACCTAGATTTAAATTCCCACCATCTTCAAGACTCTCTTTTAAAAAAAAAGGATTCTCTCTCTCTCTCTATTTTTTATTTTTTAATTTTTTCTTTCTCTTTAATTTTTTTTGAATATCTCAAAACTCTCTCAAGTATCCAAAATTTTCTTTTTCCCAAAAGAATCCCCCCTCCCAAACTCACTTCTTCCTCCTTTTATAGCCTATCCATCCATCTCCCGTTCTAATTTTTTCCACTAACTCCATCTCCCATTCTAATTCATCCACTTACTCTTCTTCATTTTCATCTTCCTTTCTCCATCTCTATCTCATATCCTAATTTTTCCACTAACTCTTCTTCATCTTCATCTTCTCTTCTCCATATCTATCTCCCATTCTATTAACTCTTCTTCATCTCCATTTTCTTTTCTCTATCCTCATCTTATTTTCTCTATCTTCTCTTCTCCATCTCATCTTCTCCATCTTCTCATCTTCATCTCCTCTTCTACATCTTCCCTTCTTTATCTTCCCTTCTCTATTTTAATTTCTCCACTAACTATTCTTTTTGTTATTTATAAAATAATCCCCCAAGTGTTAGGTATTTGTACTCTAGTCCATGAGATTTTAAGTATTTGCAATTCAGTCCCTGGAAAAATATTTTTTAAAGTCCAAATCTCCTCACAATTTTTGACACACCTACTGCATGTTGAATTTAAGCTCATTTCTTGCTACTGAAAATAATGTAAAATTTAATTAATTCTTTTTGTAAGATTGAGTCATTCTGGGTATAATTGGCTCAAGATGAAAATTTAGAATATTAGAGAATAATGTCACAACTCCTAAAAGTGAAAAATGAAAATAAATTAACTCAAATTGAATTTTTTAAGCCCGATTTGAGATTATGCTCGTGAAAAAATACACGACCCCGAATCAGATTTTTTAAATTTGCGATGGCCAACATGAAAAGGGATTTAAAAGAAAAATATTGACTATTTGTATGTATTTTTTTGGCCTCAAATGGTATTATTTATTAAATATTTTCCTAATTTCTAAAAAATATATTTAAAAAAATACAAAAAATATGAAAAATTATTTTTTGCTCAAAAATGGTTGCCTAATCTTGGCCAAGGTTTCCAAAGTTGATTTTTCAATTTTCTCATTTTTTTCTTGATTTTTTTATGAATTTTTGAAAATATGAAAAATTATTTTTTTGGTCAAAATTAGTTCTCTAGGCTTGGCCAAGGTCCCCAAAGTTAATTGTTTAATTTTATGAATTTTTATGGATTTTTTTATTAATTTTAAAAGAGAAAAGATAATTAAAAATCATGTGTCAACAAGTAGATTTCATTTTCTATGTTTCATCTACTATCCCTTTTAAATGCTTTGATTGATTTTTCACATTTCCTTTAGTAAAATAAAAAAACTAGACAATGCCATGAAACAAACCCTTTACAAAACCATTTTGCGTGGACACTTGGTGTGGTTGGAAAGAACATCTTCAGGGATTAAAAGCGACTCAACCCTGCATAATCACATTAGGTAACAAAACAAACTAGATTGTAATCGAAAGGATTCTAGTAGAAATAACCGAATTCCCAGACCTAAAACTCTGATTGCGCAGAAACGAGCGATTTCTCCCTATCACCCAATAAGGTTTTCAGCCTACCTTTCTCAAAAGTTGGCAGCGACTCAATTGTATGTACACTTGAACCTGCCACATGATCGCACTAAAATCAATCACGAATTCCCGACATCGCAATTTGGCATGAGCTGAGAGGGCCCAACCCACAAGCTCGCCCTCGAGATTTCTTGGCAATCTATTCACCCGCAACTTGATATTCGAAAATAGAGGATTGGATTGCAACAGTGCTACATCAAGAACACCGATATTTGTTAACACCTAATTTTTTGCTATCTTGTATTTTATTTTCTTCATAAGATAGAAATATGTCTAACTCATTAATTATGCATCTTTTATTGTTTTATTACAAAATAGAAATAAAAATATAAAAATATAAAGCAAATAGAGATCGGATCAGGCCGGTTTAACCCGAACCAATGAAGGTGAAGTGTGGCCTGCGAATTCCGCCCGTCGGATCAGCCCACCCGTGTGCCCAATTGGGCCTTTTTCCCCACTCCCCTTTCTTTTCTTTTCTAGTCCACACACTTTGCACGGTCAAAAATTGACCCCATGTCCCTCCATTGAGGTCCACAAGGTTTGACTTGCTCAAGGAGAGAGGACACGTGTCTCTGCACTCCTGTCCCCCGCTGTCTCTCTCCTCCGAAAAGAGGAGAAGGAAAAAGGAAAAACTTGGAAGAGAGGAGGGGGCTTATCGGCAAAGGAAAGACGAGCAGAAGAAAAAGGAAAAAAAAAAAAAAGGAACGGGTGTTTTCCCTCGACATCCGGCGACGTTCGTCACCCTGGTTCGCCGAGCAAACCTCAACCAAGTAAGTCGCGCCTCCGACCTGCCCGCAGGCGGCAATGTTCTGCATACTGTGGTGGTCGGCGATGCTCGTTTGTTGTGACGTCGTTGGTCTAGTGCCAGGCAGTGGTTCGAAGCTCTGGTTTTGAGGAGGTTCTCGGCTTGGTTGGGCGTAAGGCGGAGAGGGCGTCGCCATGGGTTCCGAATCGAGTCGGTGCGTGTATGGATCGGGTCGGTCTGACGAGGCGGCCGAGAAGCCGACCCGAACCAGTGGCAGTCCGAAGAAGGCAGACGCGCGGCGGCCCGAGTATGCCCGGAGCGTGGTGGAGAGACCCGCCGCCCTCCTCAACGCGATGGCTCCCACGGGCGAAGCAAGCAGAACCCGGCGGAAGCGACTCGGCGTCCGGCGACCGATGCTCTTGGTCTGTCCAGAGAAGACGTCGCCAGAAAATGTCACAAAGGAGAAGAATTCGCCATGGAGAAGAAGATGAACAGTGAAGTGGGTCGAAGCCTACTTTTGGGTTTGTCTTCTTGGTTTCTGGGCTTGTCAGGTGGTTCTTAGACTGGGTCGGGCGGGTATGCCGATTTCTTTTGGGCGAATGGGCTTTTGGTTTACTTCTGAGCTGGTGCGCGCAAGTCTACGAGAGGTTGGGCTTGTCTTTGTTCTTTGGGCCCAGTTTTTACGAGAGAGCAGTGTTTGGGAATTGGGCCCCTTTTTGCTCATTGTTGTGTTGGTCGGAGCTTGGGCTCTTTGAGTGAGCCCAGGCCGCGGAGGCCTGGGCTCGGTTCTCATCGGGTCTGGTCCAATGATCGACTATCGGGTCTGGGGCAACGTCACGCGAGATAGAACTTGGGGAGAATCATGCCATTGAAAGATGATGGCATTATCTCTAAACCTTTCGGACTTTCGAGAGAGGTTAAGGCAGGTCGAACCATTATTGGACTAAGTTTTCTGCAAAGCTGTTCTTATGTAATCTCGCGGTGGATGTCGAGCAGGGAAGGAGACGGCTTTCTTCGGAAGATGTTTTGCGTAGGTCCGATGAATCCCGGCTTCAACCTTTTAAGGTAACTAAAGAACGGCTCACTCGAAACCGGTACCCACTTCACCAGCCAACCGATCGGCCAAGACACTGCCGCCAGCAGAATGCAAGCCGCCCATTGCGCCCAGTTTAGCCTCTCGGTGTCGGCAAACTTCTTCAGGAGCTCCACCATGATCACTTGAAGCACGATCGTGATACCAATAATCGCAAGAAACAAGTGACTCCTGAGAATGCCTTTGAATACATTCTGCTTCTCCAAGCTCCTCGAGTTGAACTCATTAAAAACTTGGCAAAGCACGAAAGTGTTGAAGATTAATGTGTCGTTCACTGCTGCACTCACCTTGAATATGGACTCGCCCCTGAATTGCAGGGTCAGGAGGACGGCTATCTGGTAAAGTGCTTGGGCTAGTAGGTTCCTCCACATAACATTGGTTATGAGCGGTTCTGTCCGACCCACGGGCGATTTCTCCATCAATTCGTCACTCGGTCGCTCCGTGGCAAGGGCCAGAGCACCTAGCGTGTCCATGATGAGATTCACCCATAGTAATTGTACTGCGGTTAAAGGAACCTCACCTGCTGAAACTGCTGCAATGAAATTGATTACCAAAGCAGCAACGTTTACCGTCAGTTGGAACTGTATGAATTTCTGGATATTGTTATAGACGCATCGCCCCCATCTCAAAACCGTCACAACGGAGGCGAAATTGTCGTCCAATATGACGATGTCGGAGCTCTCTTTGGCAACCTCGGTCCCTTGGATGCCCATGGAAAGTCCAATATCCGCTTCTTTTAGTGCCGGTGCATCGTTTGTGCCGTCTCCAGTGACCGCAACCACATGGCCCTTCTGTTTCAAGCACTGCACCATCAGCAACTTGTCGAAAGGGGAGGACCTAGCCATGACACGGATTTGATCGACTCTTTGCATTCGCTCTTCATGGGTGTAGTTTCGAAACTCTGAACCCTCCACCACCTCTATCCCGTCATTTCCAGTATCTGGACCAAGAATCCCGCACTCTGTCGCGATAGCTTTCGCCGTGAAGGCATTATCTCCAGTAATCATTTTTATGGCCACTCCGGCTAATTTACAAGTTTCTACAGCTTTCTTGGCCCCTGGTCGGCACGGATCTTTGATGCCAACTATTCCTAGCAGGGTCAAGCCATCTTCTTGCAGCATTCTCTTGTCCTTCGCATCGTATTGGAATCCACCATCTACGACTTGCTTGTAAGCAAAAGCGATGCATCGGAGGCTACTGGCCGCCATACCTTGGATTATTTTCTCGAAATTACTTCTTGCAGCATCGTCCATGCGTTGTACAGTACCATCAATATGATAGCAAGTTGAGCACATTGCTAGAATCATCTCGGCAGCTCCTTTCCAATGCACATGCATGGTGTCGTCACCCTTCTCATTTATGAGGACGCCACTGCGTTTCTTCTCCGAGTTGAAAGTATCAACATCAAGAATGGTGTATTTGTCCTTGATTTCTTCCATTTGCATATTCATTGCGTAGAAAGCCCAAGAAAGAATAGCTTTTTCAGTAGGACTACCTGATATTTCAGGTTCAACTCCTGATGAAGGCATAAACACACTACCTGTAGTGTTTAGTCCAACAGCTTGATGGAATAGCTTAACAACACTAGGGGCAATTGTGCTGTAGTAATCTTCTCCAATGAATTCTTCCCCCAACCAAAATCGGGTTACCTTCATCTGATTCAATGTTAGTGTGCCGGTCTTGTCTGTACAAATTATGGTGGCTGAGCCCATGGTCTCGCAAGCAGAAAGTTTTCTGACCATCGACTGGTCCGCCATCATCCTCTTCATGGAGTAGGCCAACGTGAGGGTCACGGCCAGGGGCAAGCCTTCAGGGATTGCCACCACGACTATCGTGACAGCAGCGGCAACAATTCGGACAACCGCATTCAATATGTCGTCCGTGCTAGTTTTGCTACCTTGGTACTCCTTACTTCCGTTCTCATCTTCAGTGTTCCCAGTAAAATATCGGACTAACAGCACAACAAGGACTAGAAAGGCTACAGCAAGGCCCACCTTTCCGATGGAAGAGGTTAGTTTATCTAACCGAGCTTGCAATGGTGTTCTTTCATTTGAATCTCCAGATATGGAGCTCATCATCTCGCCCCATGCAGTGTTCATTCCGACAGACACCACGAGCATCTGAGCGTATCCATCAACCACCTTGGTGCCAGAAAATAAGAATGGATTCCGATCCGGATTGATTTCAACATGGTCGCTCTCTCCTGTCATGCTCGACTCGTCCACTTGCAAGGAATGGCCGTCCAAGAATAAACCATCTGCAGGGATCTGGTCGCCAATAGTTAGTGAGACAACGTCCCCGACCACCACGTCAAAAATGGAAATCTGTTGAGGTCGGGCGTCTCTCACGACATTGACCCTTATGTTGTTGCTTATCTTGGATAGTTTGTCAAACTGCGTCTCCTGTCTGAAGTTACTGCAAGCGGAGACGGCTATGACCAGGAAGATGGCAACGAATATGCTTCCACCTTCATACCACCCTTCTTGTACCCCCTGTTCTTTCATGCCGAAGCCAAGAGAGAGGCCCGCACAAACTAGTAGTATGAGGATCGTGGTGTCTCTAAATGCATCTATCACGAAATGCAATAGCCCTTTGGGAGGTGGCTTTTGATAAGTGTTCGAACCGAACATATCCCGCCGCATGGTGACACCATCCTCATCTCCACTAATGCCCCTATCCTTCTCCGTGCCAAGACTGGCCGCGACGCCTTCAACTCCGCCAAGCCAACAAAGAGTCGCAAGGTCCTTGTCCTTGACCAACTCAACAAGCTTCGCGTGATCGGCACTCGGGACCGATGGAACAGTATCAATCGCCGTTGTCGGGTGATCCAGGCCGACCAACCCAACGTCAGGGGAAGTGTAGGAGCGACTGAACGAGATGTCAGAATCAGTGCAGTTCCTACGGGCCACGATCTTCTCGACAAGGGAGACCATGACCCGGCGGGTGTATATCACAAAGCAGGCAAAGCGCCATCGCTTCTTGGCCGCGGTGAAGGAGGTCGCGGTGACGGCTAGGAGGAAGGAGTGGTAATCACGAGGAGAATAGAAGCTTCCTGTCATTGTCGTCAGGTTCTTTCTTCACAGACAAATGGCAGGGCAAGTGGGAAATCAATAGGAAAATGCGCTAGGAAAGAACTTCATTCCTAGAAGCGCGTCCCCTAGGACAGTTTTATAAGCAATTTCCTAGGAGCTCTTTGGCTCCTTCACTAAACAAAAGCAGTGTTCTGCACACCAGAAGTTAAAAAAAAAAAAACATCGATCCATGGTCAACCATGATCAAATAAATGGAATCCGGCAGAAGAGACCAACCGTTCCACGAACTTTTCTAATGGCTTGCAGACGTGGCAAACGTGTTTTTGGATGGGATTTGGACAGTTTCCTGGAAAGCTTCTGGTGATCCAACAACGTGGGCAAGTTTATTTCCGGCGGTTTTTTTAATGAGACTTGTCCTGGAAGGAGCCGGAAACGAGAGTCCAAGTTCACATGCCCACAGATTCGAGCAAAGTGTGTGCCAATTAGAAGCCTTTTCTGTTGTTCAATCTCCCGTACTTGCAAGAGGATTCGTGCAATTTGCGTTTGTCCCCTCGGGGGTGATTCAGATTGGAACCCATAGGAATAGTCAAGCCCATTGAGAACTAGACTCCGACGCTCCGTTTATTTATCAGAGAATAAATTGTTTGGAAGATATCTTCATAAATACCATCGTTTGTACTATTTGAAATAACCAGTAAAAAAAAAATCTTCATTATCGACAACAATTCATGTCTAAATATTTTTGTAGATAATGAAAACCATATTCGTTCATTCATTTCGGTAAGCAACATAAACAATCACTTTTAGAAAAATGTTATCTGAATTTATTCATTTTTTGCAAAATAAATGAAAACTGAAGTCTCGCAAATAGCATGTCGATTCTTGTATCGGTTCATAAGACCTACCGGGTATCCCGAAAGCCTTTGGCAGCCCGCCTTTGCTCCCTACACTACAATATATGAACAACAAAACTCGCTGATTCAAGATTATCCTATTTTTCACTTATCCCTCAAAACTTTTTGAAATGAATCCTCTAGTAAAAAACAAGCTTCCCGAAACTAGGAGGAATTGAATTATTAGAGCTTGCCTCATGTTATTAATCCTATTGCAAGAAGTTTGAGAGTGCAAAACTTTCGGACTTCATATCTCGTTGCCTGGACAATTTTTTTGGACGATATTTTTTTTTTATGAAAGCCGTCTGACAATCTGACAGTTGTTTCCAACCACATAATTTCCTAATGAATGAGTATTTTATGTAGAACATACGGTGGTGATATATGAATTTACGATTAAAATTGTACCATCACTAATAGCATTAGCGGAAAAAGAAAATTGAATTTGTTGCCGTGCACAACTTTTTGAAAGGAACCTCATAAAAAAAAAAATTTCTATCATAGTCACATTATTCAGCTACATAAGCGTCACGCAGTACACTTTTTAATATGGCTCCTCTTCTCCACGATGAGAAAGTTCACCGCCGACAATAATATCTCGAGCGTACAACGTGCTCCCCACGCCTCGTTGATCAGGCGAGACACGAGTTGAAGTTCGAGATAAAAGTCCGACCACTAAATTCGTAATCACAGTTCAACAACCCTTCATTTTCCGACCAACTGCGTTTACAATTGAAGTTTCATTTCCAATCCCATGGATAGAGAAACAAAGTTCAAGTAGGTACCCCCGACCCAATTCACCGGACGAGGACCCAAGGACTAAATGTTCCATGTGCCACGTAACTTCCAAGAAATTTCCTAAATCTATCAAAGGACTTGGTCCGATTTGAAGTATCAATATCACGAGCAAGGTTTTAGGTCCGGAAAGGACTTGGTCTAATTTGAAATATCAATATCACGTGCAACATAAGACGAAATTCATTTCAAACCCTTATTTAAAGTTAAATTGATAACTTTTGGTCTTTCTTCGAAAGACAATGTCTACTTTGTGCCCTTTGTTTAAAAAGTAATTCCACGTGAAGTGGTTATTGGAAGGCTTTTCCAAAAATAATACCTGAATGGAAGAGGATGGAAATGAAATTCATTTTTCCGGAATGGAATTGGTATTCGTGGTTCTACTTTTGTTAACCAAATAGCACAAGTAAGAAGTACCGATTACTAGGACGCCTATGAAATTGCTTGCAAGTCCTATGAACCGTTAACTTCAGACTTTTGATCTGTACAAACAATCCCAACTGAAACCATGTGAGAGCCACACCAGAAAATATTTTTTTAATCGAAACCAGAAAATAGTTAAATGCATAAATTTTAATGAAATTCAAATTCAAAAAAAAAAGGGGGGGGGGCTTTATTGAAAGAATTTAAGGGTTTCAAACCAAAAAAAAAAAAAGAATTTAACGATTTAATTGTAAAATGTGTAAAAGTCAAGGGGGTTGCAAATACTCTCATAAACTCTTCCATAAAAAATCAAAAGTTCTCCAGAACTTTAACGGTTAAAAAATCGTCTCATCAATTTCTTCGAACCTTCATTCCTCGGCTGCTCGAGCTCCCACGGCACGCACCGTGAACAAAGTGTCCGACAAAACTTTTTTTTTTTTTTAACTTTTCGTGAGGTTGACTGCAATGGAATGTCCATCTTGCAATCTCCAAATGGCATCCAAGAAGAAAACAATTGGCAAAAACTCTTACTTTCCGTCTTAACTTTTCTTTGGCAGACTTTGTCTGATCTCGGGCAGCAGTAGGGTACGTCAATAGGGAAAAATACGTTAGAAACGTCAAAAGTAGGGTACGATTATATACTTTAGTGTAAAAAATTTCTGTCATGACCGACATCAAACATAAAAGAAGACAAATAGGATTAACTGGAAGGCATTGGTCAAGTTCTTCGACTTTAAGCAATTTTTAATCAAATCCGCTCGACACCAAATCCTATCAAATCCAACCGGTGTGTCCGTCGAACCGGAATGGAGGACTTAAATCTGTTTGGAAAAGTCCCGGCCGGTTTGACCAGTTTTTATATGCTCCTATCCGGTTGGACCAAGTGGCACCACGGGAAAGGCTGGCTGATTCAATTACGTATCAACCTGGTTTCCGATCCTATTCATGCCATCGTGCCGCTGCTGGTCAGACCGGTTAGATCGAATTCCTTGGTACAAGTGGTTCCGATTTAGAAAGGCTTTTTTTGGCCAGTTTTGTACTTTGTAATAGGTCCAAGCGTTTCAGTCCCACGCCCCCCTGAAATGTACTAAAACGACTTTGCCAACTTAGCTGTGCGAGACATCTTCACAATTTCTACAATATATTATATTAACTAATATAGTTTCGAAAAGTACATGAAATTATCAGATTGCCCATTTCGCCATCGAACCAGTTGAACCGGTTCAATTGCGTTTGGCCTCCCGCTATGGTTTTTAAAACACAGCATGTTATGAGGGCATAGAACGCTTGCTCACACGATTGGAGCACCACTCAATGCCAAGCGATTATATGTGAACCAAATAAATCAAAACGATCATTTCAATAACGAGAGACACAAGCTTAGAGATCTAGCTACTTATAGATTCATAAAATACATTGCAAGCTCTATGATTAAGTGTCGGCCTTTAGCATACATACATACATACATATATATGTGGCCTTAACTCGAAGTGATTTGCACGCGATTCATAAGATTTGAACAGAGGGGCCTCTAGTTCACAAGCTGAATATCTCCATATGCCCCAACCAACTACGTTAACCCATGAGGATATATAATAACTTCATTTAGTAGAATTGAGTTCGATGGACATTGTAGACTTTCGAAAACTATAGTTCGACAATCATATGCATGCATTTGGTAGTATTTGTTTCAGTAAGAGTGGTCAAAATTTGATAGGTAAATTTCGAACCTATATAAAAAAAAAAATACGCCCACTAATATAGTGAACTAAGCAAATCAAAATCCAATGACATTTTGAACAAATCAAAATACACTTTCTTTGGACATAAAACCTTGGTGGCGATCGGTGTAGTTATCTCCGTTGGGCTTAGGGTCTTACACCCTCTATGAAATATTCCTTTCAAGTCCTAACTACTCAATAAACATGTAAATTAAGGGTGATCCGTTCACAGAATGGATGGTTATACCCTAGAATCGAGAACTGTCCGCTAGGGACTGGTTCCGTAGAATGCGAACCGTGAATCATTTGCTCGTTTCATAGATTCACCGAGAACCGAACCATCAGTTTGATCCGATTCTTGGTTGAATCTTGGTCACAGTCCTAACGTCAGCCACTTGTTCCATGAAAAAAAAAAAGAAGTGGAATACTAATCCCACAAATGTGACTCAATAAAGATATAACAGTAAACTTAGAACTTTTTTTTCCTTGTTTTACCTTGTAAATCAAAATTCTTAGCAACTCAAGAGTATCAGCTAAGTGATCATCTGTCTACTGCACTAGAAAAAGAAAAAATGTGCAATTGAGATTAGGGTGGTGTCTTTTTTCATTTTGTGGTTTTAGGCTCTTTTTTTGGGATGGATGGGTTAAGCCTTTAAGAGATTGTTTGATTAAAAAAAATTGACCCATTTATATTATATAAAAACTAGTTCGTTTGGGCCGGTTAGATGATTTCCACCCGAACCAGAAATCGAATCAATATCTGCCAGTTGTGGAAAATTGGAACTGGAAATCGAACCGTACCAGCCGGTTTCAATCCAAAATTAGCCGGTTGAGTACGGTCCGGTCCGATTTGATTGGATCGTGGTTTTTTGGGTCATCCCTAGTAAGTGTACAGACTTGTCACCAAAGCCACATCAATATAGCAAATGCCCAAGATACAAGATTATCAAAGATTTGCTTACGACATGGCTCGAATTTGCAACTTGATAGAGGCCATTTTATCACCAACCAAAGCTTCACTAACATGCAAGAAATTTTACATTTTCTTCCATATTGAAGAAGAGTGACCATCCTAACTTCGAGTTTATTTATTTCACAAAAATTTAATGATTTGAAAAATATTTTTAAAAAATATCGATCGTATTACCTGAAATAATCAGTTAATGAAAATTATTTTCATCATTGACATCATTTTATATTTAAATTTTATTTAAATTTTTTCATAAAGGATGAAAAGGCTTTTTGCTTGTTCATTTCTATAAGCGATATAAATGATCACTTATAGAAAGATATTTTTAAATTATTTATTTTTCTCAAAATAAATAAATGCACCATTCTTCTGCAAAAATTCGACATTGACCCGTGGGAAATCTAGGAAATAAGTCAAGTTTTTATAGTCGTCAATGCACGAATGAGTCAAATTTTGTAGTCATCATTGCAACTTCCACGCAACATCCTTAGTCATGCAAGAAATTGTTGATGGAGACCGTGGAAATTTTGGCACGCACGATACCTCAAGCTTTCCTTTTCGGACCAAGCCACCGAACAGTTGTACGACCTTGTACCAACCATTATCTTAACTTTTGTTTTGGTCAACTCCTATTGTGTTCATCAAAGCGTGAAACTGAGAATAAAGGAGCGCATGACAACACTTTTGAACCAATTCTACGGGCCATTAAGGCCTATTTCATCAAAGCTGTCAGAGATAAATCACTGACTTTCAAACACATTGATGACACACTTAGAAATCGAGGAGTACAAGTTGGTAGGTGATATGGCTAGCAACGACACATAGAGGGGGGGTGAATAGGTGCTTCTACAATTTTTGAGTTATAAACGCAAGCAAGCACAGAAACTAAACAGATCAAGTATGCACGAAATAAAGGAGTTTAGAAGGAGAAATGTGCACACAAATTTATAGTAGTTCGGCTATAGTAAGCCTACGTCCACTCTCCCACAATGACAGCCGATTGGCTGGATTTCACTATGATGATTGCAATGTTACAATAAACTTCTCTCAACTTCTCTCACAAGAATATTTTCAAGAGAAGTTAAAATAACTTTCTCAACAGTTTTGCTCGTTTTTTTTTCAATATCTCACATATATTTCAAAACGAATACCAGCACTCTCCTTTTATACCCCTTTCACCTCGAACTAGCCGTTGTCAAGATGTTCCACGGGATCACTCGTCAATCTTCAATCAACTTTGATTGAGCGAGATAAACTTGGAAAGATGCTAGGTAGCCGTTTGAAGAAGGATTCTGGTTACTTCAGATTCAGTCGCCCATATAATTAAATCTTCAGTTTCCATGTTGAATCTTCTGAGGAAGGAAAGAAAGATATTATCTAATCAAAGGATTCTATCTTAATAAAGATGGACAGTCATCCTGTAGATCGAATCCTTTCACTACCCGTAATTTCCGGAGACTTTTGTCAATTGTGGGTTTTCTTAGTCCAGCTACAGAATCTGAATCCGTTCAGAAACAACCTTCAAACCATGTGAAGTCTCTCTGAATCTGATTCGGCTTTTTTCTGTGAATCTGAGCTCTTAAAGATCCTACTGTCGACGTTTCACATGAGTCTTCTTGAGGTCTTCCAAGGCAATGCTATCCTCCATTTGAATCCATTTGAGGCAGTCAAACACTTCATCTGAATTACCCAGACGCAGACTCCTCTTTCTGATTCCTTTAAAGGTACAAGCGTAATTCCTCCTTCTGACCATTCAGAAGCACTACGGTGACGACTCTTCCTTGAGTCTGAATGCCAGTTGCGAGATATTCAAAACTCTTTTCACATCGTGATTTCTGCAAGGAAGATATACTTCTATTAACTAAACTTCTTAATATGAGTTTTGTCAGAATCAAAATTCTTAGCGGGATAGTTTCCTCAACAATCTCCCCCTTTTTTATGATGACAAAACTTTTTCGGTTTTAATCAATAGCTTAGTTTAAGCACGAAAGATTCTCTGTAATGAAGCAATTATATTAACAGAATCTTTTAACAATAAAGGTGGATAAAAAATTTTGAGTAGGTGCAACAAGGTGACATAAGATTGTTGCAACTTGAGTGATTTTTATGCTTCTGAAAAAGATATCACCGTATCATACTGAGGTTGCACATTGTTATATGTTTAGCCACCTGCAAACAGTTCATATCACCTGCAAACAGTTTATGCCTTCTCCCAAGATTGTTATATGTTTAGCCACCTGCAAACAGTTCATATCACCTGCAAACAGTTTATGCCTTCTCTCCCTTTTTGTCATCAACAAAAAGAGATATAGATATATAGATAAACAATAAATGCTGAATAAACAATGTTGATAATTCAGAATCAAAAGACATGAACAACATTTAAAAAAATGATTTAAGAAGAAGTTGGCTCGTCATCATCCCCTTTGGCTTCAACTTGAGGTCTGCTTCTCTTAGATCTGACAATGGTGAAACTGTCTAGATCATCTATTTTGGCGCACAACAAACTACAAGTCTTCTTAACAAAATCTTCCAACGCAACCAGTTTAACCTCGACCTTTGCCTCGAATGCCTGCATCTATTCTCTGTTCTCTCGTCTGAATCGAGCTTCATCTCTAACTTCTTTTCGCAGATTCTGAACATCTTGCTGAATTTGAAGTAAAAGATTGTCAGAGAGATGCTTGATACGATGAGCCGTCTCGACTTTTTCATCGAAATACTCTCTTGTCTTCATTGTTGGAGATGATTCTGAAACTCGTGGTCGCTTCTCGATTCTCCGTGATCCTTCTGCTTGTTTAGATTGAGGACCAGACGTCTTTTTCGCCGTCGAGAATGATTTCGGAACCATTTAGAAAATAGGATTTTGATGATGAAAGGATGATGAAAAGATGAGATCTTGTTGAGAGCGAAAGAACTTGTGAAAATCTTGGAAGGGTTTAGGGTTTTTCAAAAGAAGAGATTTCAATATTTAAAGAGCAACACATAATAACGCTATTTTGGGCAATAGAATCAGGAAAGATTACAAAGATATATTGAACAAATATAAAATATCAATCAAGATCGTAATAAATTAGATAACGTACATTTTGTCTTAGATTCTATCATTCGAATAAAATTACTTACTTGAAAATTTCGAGTAATTTGAAACCTTGATCCCGAAGTTTCATATAATCTGCTTCTGAATCTAAAACTTAGAGCTGACCTTTCAATCTACGTCTAAAGATCAAGTCTCTGAGATAATTTGGTTTTGATAGTTTCATGTTTCTTATTGATCTTAATAAAAAGGGTTAGTGATTGATAATCTATCACGAATAAAATTAAAACTTAGCTTATCAAGGGGTTTGGTAAAATATCTGCAAGTTGATTCTTCGTGTCCACATGATGAATCTGAACCTCTTAGTTCTGAACATGATCTCGTATGAAGTGATATTTTATCTCAATGTGCTTCGCTCTCGAGTGAAGTATTGGATTCTTAGTGAGATTGATTGCGCTTGTGTTGTCGCAAAGAATTTCAACATTTGAAGCTTCAATTTCATAATCCCTTAGTTGCTGCTTCAACCATAAAATCTGAGCACAACAGCTTCCGAGAGATACATACTCTGCTTCTGCTGTTGATAGAGCCACGGTGCTTTGTTTCTTAGAAAACCATGAAATTAGTATATCTCCCGTTAATTTACATGTTCCAGAAGTGCTTTTTCTATCAACTTTGCAACCGCTAAGTCTGCATCTGAATATCCTTTTAGCACAAAAGTTGATTCTTTTGAGTACCATAGTCCGAGATTTGGATAAGTTCCAATGTATTTGATGATTCTTTTCAGAGCCAAGAGATGCGATTCCCTGGGACTGGATTGAAATCTTACGCATAAACATACACTATACAAAATATCAGGCCTTGATGCCGTAAGATACAGAAGCGAGCCAATCATGCTGCGATATAGCTTCTGATCCACTTCCTTTCCATCTTCATCCTTGTCCAATTTTGATGAATGGGCCATGGGAGTTTTCATCTTTTTGCTATTCTGCAAACCAAACTTCTTTACTAATTCAAGAGCATATTTCTCTTGATGGATTAAAGTCCCTTTCTTAGATTGATGAATCTGAAGTCTGAGAAAGAACTTTAATTCTCCCATCATGCTCATTTCGAATTCATCCTGCATAGCTTTGGAGAAATTCTTACACAGAGACTCGTTAGATGAACCAAAGATTATGTCATCAACATAAATCTGAATGATCGGAATGTTTTTACCCTACTTCTGAATAAACAGAGTAGTGTCTACTGTGCCTTTTGTAAACTTCTTTAGAGAAAGAAAGTTACTTAACCTTTCATACCAGGCACGAGGAGCTTGTATTAATCCATATAGAGCTTTATTTAGTATATAAACTAGATCTTTTCCTCTTGGTTCTTCAAACCCTAGTGGTTGTTCAACGTAAACTTCCTCCTTGATGTAGCCGTTTAAGAAGGCACTCTTTACGTCCATCTGAAACAACTTAAAATCATTGTAACAAGCATACGCGAGAAGTAGTCTGATGGCTTCTAACTTGGCAACGGGTGCATATGTCTCATCATAATCTATCCCTTCTTCTTGGGAGTACCCTTTTGCAACCAGTCTTGCCTTGTTTTTTAGTACTTTTCCCTTATCGTCTAGTTTGTTTCTAAAAACCCATTTTGTGCCGATGACAGGTCTGTCTTTGGGTCTTGGCACTAATTTCCAAACGTTGTTGATCTTGAATTGTTGGAGTTCTTCTTGCATTGCATTTATCCAGCTTTCATCAATTAGAGCTTCTTCGACATTTTTTTTGCTCCAATTCAGATATTAGTGCGAAGTTCCCTGATAGCTCTCTTATTTTCAATATGGTTCTTATACCATCATCCAAGTTTCCTAAAATGAGATCCTTTGGATGACTGGACTTGTGCTTCCAGTTTGTGTTGAATCTTTCATTTTCTTGCAAAGTGGTACAATCGTTCTGTTCTTTTCTTTAATATGATGAAGTGGTTAGATCAGGTTCATAAATCTGAATATCTTATGAACTGTTTTCTTCTTCTAGGTTGAGATGTATAGTTGGTGTTTGAACAACTTCTTCCTTGTCTCTTTCCTTCTGACTATATTCTGCAAATTTGACATTCATTGATTCTTCTACCGTTCGAGAGGATTTATTGTAGACTCGAAAGGCTTTGTTGGTTGTTGAGTATCCTAGGAAGATTCCTTCATCTGACTTATCATCAAACTTGCCAACACGATCATTAGCATTTTTCAATATAAAAGCATTTACTGCCAAATATATGGAAATATGAAAAATTGGGTTTCCTTTCCTTAAAAATTTCATAAGGAATCTTTTCAAGGATGGGTCTCATAAGGAATCATTTACTGGGGTCCATAGAAGTTAGTATATGCAGATCTATTCACAGGTTTCCATGCAAACATGCATTCATTTTTGTTGTGATTTCTACCACCACAGTTTGAGCAACTTCTAGAGTAATATCTTTCTGTTGATTCCCTGTTAGGATATTGTAAACTTGTATGCCTTCTATAGCAGTTCTGCGGATAATGAGGTTGGTAAACACTCTGAGAATAGTTAGCTCTAGGCATGTTCTGAAAACGTCTAACAGAATTATGATATGATCTATAATAATTTTGTGAATGATATGGCTTGTAATAATTCTGTGAAGGTCTAGTATATTGCCTATATGAATGATGCGTAACCTGATTTTGGAAATGATTATGTGGATAACATTGCTTGTAAGGTTGATGTGATGATTTAGTAAATTTCTTTAAAAAATGTTGTTGATATGCAGATTTGTTAGGTCGATGTTTCAACCTGTTTTCAGAATCTGAAAAGTTGTTTTCAAAACTATCTTGTTTTTCAAAACCAAGACCAGATTTTTTGCCAAAAGGAATTTGGGTGGAAATGATATTTTCCAGATTTCTAGAGTTTTGAGAAAACCTCTTAGTAATGTTTTCAATTTTGGTCTTTAACGAATCGTTTTCCTTTAAAGTAAGATCGTGACTTTCCTTTAAAGAGTGGAATTCCTTTTGTAAAAACTCGATCCTATCTTTTTGAGAAATATCTTGCTGTTTCAAAGATTGATTTTCCCTTTTTAAAACTAAAATCTTTTTGATAACTTCTTTATAATTTTTGCACAGCTCAGTTATATATTCGGAGACATTATCGGGTAGCTCAGAAAGATTTACCTCCGTATCTGACTCTAAGTTTGAATCTAACTTTTCCATGAGACATATGTTTGCATAGTCCTCGTCACTTTCCTCATAATCACTTAGTGTTTCTGCCTTCAAAGCCTTCTTGTATTTCTCAAATTTGGCTTTGTCCTTCCTCAGCAGTGGACACTTGGGTTTAATATGTCCCACTTTCTTGCAATGAAAGCATATGATGTCTTTGCTTTCTTGTTTGTCATGACCAGACTGTTTTTGGTCGTTCCTTGTGAAAGTCTTTTTTCCCTTAAAGAATCTACCTTTCTTAACCATCTTTCTGAACTTTTTCACCATTAATGCAAGCTTTTTATTGTCTTCATCTTCATCATCTGAATCTGTAATTTCATCATCAAAGTTAGATGAAAGAGCAATTGACTTCTTACCTTTTGAAATCTTTGGTTTGTTATTGGTCCTCTCTGTCTCATATGATTGCAGAGTTCCAACTAACTCGTCGATGGATAGTGGTCTTATAGTTTGACATTCTTGAATGGAAGGCTTGATGTAGTTCCATTCTTCAGTTAATCATCGGAGGATTTTTCTGACCTGCATTGGTTCAGCCACAAGAGCACCTTGTTGTGCCAGACCACTAGCCAGAATCTGAAACCTATCAATCATCTCAGCAATTGTTTCGTCAGGTTTCATTTTAAAGGCTTCATAGTCACTCAGTAGTATACTGAGTTTAGTTTCTTTGACGCGATTAGTGCCCTGATACGTGACATGTAGTCTGTCCCATATCGCCTTTGCAGATTTTTCTTCTGCTACACGATTATAGATTGGTGAGGATAGAGCACAGAAAAGCGAGTGAATTGCTTTAGAGTCGAGTCCTTGTCTCTTGATTCTTTCAGCATATGTAAGAGTCGCTGGGTTTCCTTCTGATCCCGTATTTGCGGAAATGATAGGGACCACTCCTCTAGTTACTACATCCCACATTTGATCATCTAGTGCTTTGATGAACCACTTCATCTTGTTGCACCAAACGTTGTAATCCTTTCCGTCGAAGTACGGTGGTTTGTTGTGAAACGATGAGTCACGAGAACTTGAGAAGTTGTTGCTAGACATGATAGATCGTTAGCTCTGAAGTAGAACACTTCATAAAAGTGAGCAACCAAGCTTTGATACCGATTGATATGGCTAACAACGACACCTAGAGGGTGGGTGAATAGGTGCTTCTGCAATTTTTGAGTTATAAGCGCAAGCAAGCATAGAAACTAAACAGATCAAGTATGCACGAAATAAAGGAGTTCAGAAGGAGAAATGTGCACACAGATTTATAGTGATTCGGCTATAGTAAGCCTACGTCCACTCTCCCACGATAACAGCTGATTGGCTGGATTTCACTATAATGATTGCAATGTTACAATAAACTTCTCTCAACTTCTCTCACAAGAATATTTTCAAGAGAAGTTAAAATAACTTTCTCAACAGTTTTGCTCGTTTTTATTTTCAATATCTCACATATATTTCAGAACGAATACCAGCACTCTTCTTTTATACCCCTTTCACCTCGAACTAGCCGTTGTCAAGATGTTCCACGGGATCACTCGTCAATCTTCAATCAACCTTGATTGAGCGAGATAAATTTGGAAAAATGCTATGTAGCCGTTTGAAGAAGGATTCTGGTTACTTCAGATTCAGTCGCCCATACAATTAAATCTTTAGTTTCCATGTTGAATCTTCTGAGGAAGGAAAGAAAGATATTATCTAATCAAAGGATTCTGTCTTAATAAAGATGGACAGCCATCCTTGTCGCGACCCTCTAAAAAAAATTTTAAATTTTAAAAGGGGTTAACGGATTATTAGGTTAATTAGATTTGACTAACCTAATGCGGACCCTCCCAAGCCCTACCGAATCGCAACTTTGGTTTTTGTTTAAATGATTTTGAAATTTGGAGTCGCCACTAATCGTTCTTGGTAGGTCGATTAGAAACCTAAATAAATTAGCGGGAGAACTAATTTATTCCTGCGAACCAGAGATTATGAGCTCGGGGACTTGGTTACACTAGTTAATTAAAACTAATGCCCTTTCGGTACCTTAATTTTATGGATATCCTAATCCGGCAACTCAGGCTTGGTTTATTCCTAAAGCTCTAGTAGGGTATTCTCTTTTGTGTTTTCACTTTTTAAATAGGATGCATGGATGGTATATATTTTTATTTGTTATATTTTTTTTAAGTGTTAAAGATTCCCTGAAGCCGAAAGAGGGAGTGTGTTAACGACTTCTGTGCAGTATTACGACCTACTCATCTTTTGGGTCTGATGATTCAAAAATTAAATTATAGGAAGTACATGACAGTGAATAAACACCTCCAATGGGAGGCCTAGCATTGGCTTGGCTCTTCCCTTTGGGATTTAAGGTATAGGTATTTAAGTTGCAAGTATTTAAACTACTGTAAGTAAAAACCTCCAATGGGAGGCTAAGCATTGGCTTGGCTCTTCCCTTTGGGATTTAAGGTACAGGTATTTAAGTTGCAGGTATTTAACTACTGTAAGTAAAAACCTCCAATGGGAGGCTAAGCATTGGCTTGGCTCTTCCCTTTGGGATTTAAGGTACAGGTATTTAAGTTGCAGGTATTTAACTACTGTAAGTAAAAACCTCCAATGGGAGGCTAAGCATTGGCTTGGCTCTTCCCTTTGGGATTTAAGGTGCAGGTATTTAACTACTGTAAGTAAAAACCTCCAATGGGAGGCTAAGCATTGGCTTGGCTCTTCCCTTTGGGATTTAAGGTGCAGGTATTTAAGTTGCAGGTATTTAACTACTATAAGTAAAAACCTCCAATGGGAGGCTAAGCATTGGCTTGGCTCTTCCCTTTGGGATTTATGGTGCAGGTATTTAAATTGCGGATGAACTTTGTCCTCTCCATTTTGGGGTATGAATTTTTTAAAATGAAATACAACGAATTGATTCAACAATTTGAAATTTGTGCGCGCTTGAGGACTCCTCCAAGCCGATTTTGTGCTTCCATAGGATTGACCATTGATATAGAGCTGCGGCTTCCTGACATAAAATAGAGTGAAGTGTTAGTATACAAAATATGTGCTAATCTGCACCTAAAACCAGAAGAGTAGAAAGAGTACTTATCTCCCATTTTTTTGGGAGGGATTTCTATAATTGATTTTCGCTCTCTATGTTCCCAATATAGAGAGTTTCTTTTGAATTAAGAGGGACTTTTAGTCACAGATCAGTTGAGAAATCGGTGGACAGCTTAGGAGCTTGTCTGGGCCGATTTTTGCATCTCGACGAGATTTTTGCTGTTGACGTAGAGATATCCTTCTCCTGACATAAAATATGGAAGAAAAAGGAGAGGGAGAAAGTGTATACAATTTGTGCTAATTTGCGAGTAAAACCATAAATAAATGAATAAATAAAAACACTTAGCTTGAATTTGTTTGCTCGTTGACGAGGATGAACTCTTGATTTATATTGATCGATGAAGGAATTTGTGATGATAACCCCTAGCTTTAAACTCCCATCATCTTCAAAATTCTCTCTCTTTTGGTATTTTCTTTCTCTCAAAATTTTCTTCAATCTTCCAAAAATCTCTCAAACATCCAAAATTTTCTCTCAAAAAATTCTCCCAAACACTTCAAATTTTCTCTCTCAAGAATCCTTTCTCAAGCTCACTTCTTCCTCCTTTTATAACCTACTCATCTATCTCCCATTCTAATTTTTCCACTAACTCTATCTCCCATTCTAATTTCTCCACTAACTCTTCTTCATTTTCATCTTCCATTCTCCATCTCTATCTCACATTCTAATCTCTCCACTAACTCTTCTTCATCTTCATCTTCCCTTCTCCATATTTATCTCCCATTCTAATTTCTCCACTAACTCTTCTTAATCTCCATCTTCCCTTCTCTATTCTTATCTTCCATTCTAATTTCTCTACTAACTCTTCTTCATCTCCATCTTCCCTTCTCTATTCTTATCTTATTTTCTCCATCCATTCTTCTCCAACTTCTCTTCTTCATCTCATCTTCTTCATCTTCCCTTCTCTATTCTAATTTATCCACTAACTCTTCTTTTTATTATTTGTAAAATAATCCTTCAAGAGTTAGGTATTTGCACTCTAGTCCTTGAATTTTAAATATTTACAATTCAGTCCCTGAAAAAAATATATTTCTTTAAGTCCAAATCTCCTCACAATTTTTGACACACCAAAATTTACCACATGTCAAATTTAAGCTCATTTCTTGTCGCTGAAAATAATGTATAATTTAATTAAAGCCCTTTTGCAAAATTAAGTCATTCTAGGTATAATTGGGCCAAGATGAAAATTTAAAATATTAGAAAACAATGTCATAACTCATAAAAAGTGAAAGTTAAAATAAGTTGACTCAAATTAAATTTTTTTAGGCCCGATTCGAGATTATACTCGTGAAGGAACACGTGACTCGAATTGGATTTTTCTGAATTTGCGATGGCCAATATGAAAATAGATTTAAAATAAAAATATTAACTATCTTTGTGTATTTTTTGGCCTCAAATGTTATTTTTCCAAAATTTTCAAATATTTTTGTATTTTAAAAAAAAAATTAAAATATATATAATATGAAAAATTATTTTTTGGTCAAAATTCGTTCCCTAGGCTTGGCTAAGGTTCCCAAAGTTGATTTTTCAATTTTATGAATTTTTATGGATTTTCTATTAATTTTCGAAAATAAATAAATAAAAAATACGTAAAAATACTGAAAATATGAAAAATCATTTTTTGGTCAAAATTGGTTCCCTAGGCTTAGCTAAGGTCCCCAAAGTTGATTTTTCAATTTTATGAATTTTTATGGATTTTTTATTACTTTAGCAATAGAAAAAATGATTAAAAATGAGGTGTCAACAGCTGCCCCTCTTTGAAAGGAAGCTCGGTAGAGGTTCATTTCAAAGACGAGATGACACCTGGATTCTTATCGACTCAATACAAGTAAATAAAAAGAGTCGTGACATGATTGTTCCACTGAAAATGAAATGAGAACCTAAGGATTCGTTATATAAAAAAACTTTAGGGTGGTTGAACTTGAACCCGTATGGTGGATCAACCCATGGTAGATTCCTAATAAAAGGATTCTACTGATTAAAAATTGAATTAAAATTTGACCCGTATGGTGGGTCATACCATTTGACCCGTATGGTGGGTCGTACCATGGTAGATTCCTAATAAAAGGATTCTACTGATTAAATTTTGATTGAGATTTGACCCGTATGGTAGGTCACCACATGGAGATACCTGTAAGAAGGACTTGGTGCCTGTAGAAAGGACTTGGTGCCAGTAAAAAAGACTTGGTGCTTTGCCTGTAAGAAGAACTTTGTGCCTGTAAGAAAGACTTGCTTTGCCTGTAAGAAGGACTTGATTTGCCTGTAAGAAGTACTTTGTTTGCCTGTAAGAATGACTTTGTTTTGCCTGTAAGAAGGACTTACTTTGCCTGTAAGAAGGACTTTGTGCCTGTAAGAAGGACTTGATTTGCCTGTAAGAAGGACTTTGTTTGCCTGTAAGAAGGACTTTATGCCTGTAAGAAGGACTTGATTTGCCTGTAAGAAGGACTTTATGCCTGTAAGAAGGACTTTGTGCCTGTAAGAAGGACTTGATTTGCCTGTAAGAAGGACTTTGTGCCTGTAAGAAGGACTTGATTTGCCTGTAAGAAGGACTTTGTGCCTGTAAGAAGGACTTGGTTTGCCTGTAAGAAGGACTTTGTGCCTGTAAGAAGGACTTGGTTTGCCTGTAAGAAGGACTTAGTTTGCCTATAAGAAGGACTTGGTGCCTATAAGAAGGACTTGGTTTGCCTGTAAGAAGGACTTGGTTTGCCTGTAAGAAGGACTTTATGCCTGTAAGAAGAACTTGGTGCCTGTAAGAAGAACTTGGTTTGCCTATAAGAAGGACTTTATGCCTGTAAGAAGGACTTGATTTGCCTGTAAGAAGGACTTGTTTTGCCTGTAAGAAGGACTTGATTTGCCTGTAAGAAGGACTTTGTGCCTGTAAGAAGGACTTGTTTTGCCTGTAAGAAGGACTTGGTTTGCCTGTAAGAAGGACTTGGTTTGCCTGTAAGAAGGACTTGGTGCCTGTAAGAAGAACTTGGTTTGCCTATAAGAAGGACTTTATGCCTGTAAGAAGGACTTGATTTTCCTGTAAGAAGGACTTGTTTTGCCTGTAAGAAGGACTTGTTTTGCCTGTAAGAAGGACTTGTTTTGCCTGTAAGAAGGACTTGATTTGCCTGTAAGAAGGACTTTGTGCCTGTAAGAAGGACTTGTTTTGCCTGTAAGAAGGACTTGATTTGCCTGTAAGAAGGACTTTGTGCCTGTAAGAAGGACTTGTTTTGCCTGTAAGAAGGACTTGATTTGCCTGTAAGAAGGACTTTGTGCCTATAAGAAGGACTTGATTTGCCTGTAAGAAGGACTTGGTTTGCTTGTAAGAAGGACTTATTTTGCCTGTAAGAAGGACTTGGTGTACCTCAAAGGGTGCCATTCTGGAATCTGGAAAGATCAGGAATCCTGCAGAAGCTCAAACCCAAATTATATTATCCTGTCGCTTTAGGAATAAACCAAAGAGGCAGAGATCAAAAGGTCTCGAACATTTCTGTCCTTGAGACAAATCATGCTTTATTGAAGAAGGTGGATACCTGTATGTACCGCAATGGATTCGAGTACCCCAACAACCGTCAGAATTCATTCTCTTGAAAGGTTCAGGTTGAAGATATACTTACCTGAGAATTTGGAAGAAATGCTTGGTGGCTTCTCGACAACCAGGCTTGTTCATTCAATAATCGCTGAATGAATTTCAAGACTTTGGAAGGTAGTTTGAACATTGGGAATGTGTTGCCTGTCAGGCAGTATCAGAGGTAACATGTGCAAGCATTTTCATCAATGAGTTGATCGGTTCATGTAAAACTATTCAACCAAGTCGGCAATGATTAGAAGTAGTCTGTGTGATAACTCATGATGCAATCAATCCAAATATGGATCATGCAAAACTATTCTGTCAAGCTTGCATTACCAATTCTGTTTAAGGAGGTTCTCATAGTATGAACGCCTCGAATGTAATCTGAATGGGGGACTTCAATCCGAAAGGGCCTTCTCTCACTCTGGGGAAAGGCTGTTTATCTGTAAATTAAAATGTTAGACTTGCGTGGAAATGGTTTGCCTTTCCTCATCCTGTCATGCCCCATTCTGCACATTTGATGTCTCCTGTGCAGTTTATGCTCTAAGTTGGAGTTGGTAAGTTAAACACACGGAATAGTCATACATAATTCATGAACTGTGTAAGCACAATGCAGATGTGACAATTTTTTAGCATTACGTGTGTTTATATAATGTGCAAATATGGGCGGATTTGAATTGCCCCTGGTATGTGGGCGGACCGAACAAATTGGGAAGCCTACTCCTTATGTCGAGGGGTGGTTCGTCTCAAACTTTGTCTCTACGTGATGAAGCATATGGGTGAGGGAGCATTTCGGTTTGTTTAATGACAGCGACCGCCACGGTTTAGCGGTTGAATGCCCCTGTAAAAAGCAGAGAAATTATTCTTGAAATCAAACGAGATAAGGAAGACATATTTGCTTTTTCGCTTCAGAGCTTGTGATCAATTTGCCCCATTTTTCACCAGAATAGATCTTGTCAGATGATCATAATTTTCTTTTGGATTTGTCTCCTTCAACATGTTAAATGTTAGTGTAAATATTTCCTGTAAAAAGAAAAAGAGACATATCAGCCAGTATTAAAAGGGATAAATTGAAAACGATACTGATTTACCCTTCATCTTGAATGTCTTGCACGAGTCTTTTACCAGTTTTGTTGGATTGAATTTTCCTCGACTTTTGTTGGGCGCCTCACCATTATGGGAAGACTATGGTAAAATACTGACTTTGATATTACTCGTCGAGTATTCCTGTTTGTAAAAAAAAGAAATGCACAAAAAGTTGTTTCATTTATTTATAATACATACAACATTCCCCACCCTTGGGGATCGAACTCGGAATATTTCGGACCTACTGTCATCCCCCATACCATTCGGTCCATTGGACCGTAGGTGTCAATGGGGCTTTCTTTTCAAGGGTTAATCCTTGGGGATAACGTAGCCCTGTTGTATCACCTTGGGCCATGTTACGGTATTTCTTGAGGTAATTTGCAATCCCTGTTAAGAATGGAATAAGACAATTCAAGACTTGAGATGATTATGTGCACATTAGAACGATACAGAATTACCCATTTCTGAGATTGTTTGCGTCTTTCGCTTGTACTTTCCTTTGTCCGAAGCTGTCTATCCCGTGGTAATGCCCATGAGTTGATTTGCCCCCAAATTTTATTCAACCTGTATTCGGATATGATTGCGTTCTCGGGTCGATTTGCAATTTCATGAGAATAGAAGGGGCTTAATTTTAAAACTTGGAGCAACTGAGGGTAAATTGAAACGATACGGAGTTACCCTTCAGGTTTATGCAGATTTTCACTCGCCATCAATTCGTCGCGAGGTTGGTGAGGTGGCGGATTCGAGCATTTAATAGGGGGAAGTCGGATTATTACTCCTTGCTTTTACACATTTACAAAAGCAGAAAAACACATCACGCAAGGAAATAAAACACATTCACTCATTCAGGATTAGTTCCGCTTCCTCTGCAGGCTCTCCCATGATCAGCTGGCTTCATCCCAAATTAGGTATGCATCGGCCATATTGAAGGTCTCGTGGTCACTGGCTGAACAAGTGCATCACAGTCCCGATGCTTTACCGATATCAAACTGGTTGATTATGGCGAAAAGATCATCGTCAATGTCCGCTTGGTGGTGATCTGTCCCTTCTTCCTCGGGAGGTATTGATGCTGATCCAGTATCATTGGTCCTTTTGTACCCTCCTCTAACAGAACTCGATCCTGTTATAAACTGGTCTAACTCACCTCTTAAACGTGCATTTTCGATCCTCAGATCATGCATTTCATCGAGGGTGAGGAGGAGGCTATTGCAGTTGGGGCAGGTGGCGGAGTCAAAAGTCTCTTTATACATCTTGTTTTCCGCTCGGAGGTTTTCATTTTCAACTCTTAGAAACTCGGCTTCGTTGTGCTCATGACGAGCCTTCATTCGGGTTCGCCTATTTTGAAACCAGAACTTGATTTGCAAAGGTTCAAGTCCTAACTCTTGACTCAGTTCCATTTTCTGTTTGCCGTCTGGCATAGGGCATGTTCTGAAGAAATCCTCAAGCCTTTGTACCTGCTCCTTAGTATGGCGACGGTAACGCTTCTTTTGACCCTTACCGTTATTGTCCTTATCTTTACTGAGATTTTGGACGTCGTCGGCGGAAGAGCCAGGCTCCATAGGCTCGATCCCAAACATGGCTTCGAACTCTTCCTCTCCCATATTCAGCAGGCAATGATAGCTCTCGGGAGTATTGGGTTGAGACATCTTTGATTTGGTTGATGATTTCTCAAGATTTGCTACTCGCTTCCGGTGTTTTCACTCTCTTTGAATTTTTCTGAGCGATTGCCTATGACTTAAGACCCTCTTCCGAGCATGGCGTCTCTTTTAAAATTAAACGTGGGTTTAGCAACTGTATTGCTTCTTCCAAGGGTCCGGCCTTTCTCAATCCTCTTTTCTTATCGTGTCTCTTGCTCGGCTCGTCTCCTTCTATCTTTTCGTGATAGGGCCCCTTGTTGTTGTCTCCACCGTCAATTTGCTGGCGAGTTCTTCAATAAAGACGAGTCGTATCTCTTTTCTGCCGAAAATGTCTTTGTCTCCCACTCAGCTTATTTTTTATCTTTTCTTTTTCAAAGTAGTGGCGTCCCGTTTAGCTTTGCCGTAGAGACGTCGGATTTGCTTGGCTGGAGAATGGAGATGAGTAGCGGAGGTGATACTGATAGGAAATGTTAGACAGGAAAATCTGGCCAGTAGAGACTTCCCCTGCAAAAATGAAAGAGAATGCGGCAGTATATATTCTTCATATTCTAGAAAAATTGGAACGACATTGTTTTACCCTTGTGTGTACTTCTATTGAATTTGAATTGAGGAAGTTCCTTCATTTGGACTGGATTGAATTGTATGTCCCGAGTTGCCCTTCACTTTGAGCTTGCCACGTAAGTGCTTTGCTTAGTTGGGCCTTATTTTCTTTAGGGTTGCCTTGGACCATCATCATTTTCTACGCCATCGGGTCCGTGGACCGGAGGGCTCCTTTAATTTGAAGGTTACCTTCGAGGCAAATGAGTCCTATCGCGTTCCATTGGGTCATTTCATTTTGCGACACTCTTGAGGCACTTTGCAATTCCCTGGGTGAGAATAGAACAAATCCAATTTAGCATTTTGCAACGATTGAGGGTAAATTGGAACGACACACAATTACCCGTCTTCGAGCTCGCCTGGGCATTTCACTTGAAATTTCCCTACGTGAGGCCATTCAACATTTCTCATTATGGCAGTCAGCGACGTTACCACAAATTGATCCGCCCTAAATCTAGCATAAAAAGGGATTCACGCATTCGACGGGATAAAAAAATAAATAAATAAATTGCCCCCTTGTCCCTGAATTAAATCGAGACACCTAGAAAGCTGGAAAATATCATACGCAGGGGAATTAAGCATGAAATAAAATGTGCACTTATTCAAGGTCAGTTCTGCCTCTCCTGTGGCTCTTTGATAATCAGCTAGTCTCGTGTTGGTTCGGGTGTGGATGATCGATGTTTGAGAGTCCCTACTCACTGGCTCCTGATCGCGGCTTGGGACGTCTGTCAACCCTAAACTGGTTGACCAGGGCAGTAAGCTCATCATCTGGGTAATCTCTTGAACCTTCCAGCAACTGATGCTCGAATTGGGCATTGTTGTTGGCAAATGCTGGCGGTAGATTTCTCATTCTGTCCTCGCCATGAGCAATTTGACTTCTCGTGCTGGAGCCTTCATCATTACTCGAGAAAGTGTGGGGATCACCAACTGTCCTGCTGCCAAAAACTCCTTCCATTCGAGGATTAAAGAAGTGGAAGTGCTCAGGATAATTTCTTGTCTGATTCTCTGGCTGCGCAGGCGCGCTGATCATGGGATGAATTCTAGCCACGGGTTGGTGCTCAGACCAAGGAGTCTGAATACACTGCCCCTGCGGTCTATACTCTTGAAGAGCATTAGGGTGATTCTGGGGGATACTTTGATTAACGCCTGGAGGATTGATGGCACGGCTACTGGCTTGGTTGATGATGGGAAGTGGCTCGCCCCATGCTAACCCGCGGAACTTATGGTGGCGAGGAGACTCGACATTCAGGCTTGGATCAGTCCCGCCTTGGTTTTCTTGATTCTGAGCTGCATTGTGTTCTCTCACCCTTTTTCTGTACTTCTGAAGATGACTCGAAACATTTGCTTTAGTGAGTCCCTCTACGTTCATAATTTCCAGTATATGTTGCGGCCGTACCGAATCGATTCCTACCTGTTGAACTGCATTAACAAACATACGATGCAGCTCGGGAGACCAACTCATCTTCTTTCTCCAGTTGCTTGGAACAAAATTGAAGGCTTGATGCTTGTTCTCATAGTCGTGCAATTGCTTCCTTACTACGTGCTGCCATATGTTTTGAAGCATCTGAACCCTAACTGGTTTCGTTACGACGTCTTGGGCCCCATTTAAGACAGCCTTCATTATGGCTTGCTGATCATCGCTTGCCGATATTACGAGAACTGGCATGTTTAATTTAGAATTGATGACTTCCAAGAGAGTGAAAACATCCATGTCAATCCTTACCATGGCGGTGAGGACGATATCAAACGGGTCACTACTCCTCCTTAATATCTCTAAGGCCTCTGTCGCCTTTGCTTGAGCTACAACCTTATACCGGCATTTTCTTAATACGGTAACAAGGATTGACAGAGAGACTGGATTACCATCAATGGCCATGACCAGTAGACCCTCAGGGTAAGGAACTTCATCAGCTTTGACCAGGGTTGAACATGCGCCCGTTCCCCTAATACTCGACATATTTCTGGATCTAGGACTACCGATTCGAGACCGCCTCGGGATGTCTTCTCGGACTTGAGGGATCACGAGATCGTTGATGCCTTCTCGTAACAGGCTTTGAAAGTCGATGCTTTGATGGTGAAGGTTTTGAATTCCTCTCCCACGAGAACTCCTTCCTCTCTATCTTTCTCCTGCGAGTTCTTGCGAATGAACTCTGACTATCAAATGGGGACAAGTTCTCTCTCTGGCAATAGCAACGATTTCCCTCTTCACGGGCAGCGCTATTAGATTTTCCGAGGGAGAAAATCTGATATTCATCTTTTGATCAAAGGGGAAATCCTTGTTTCTCGCTCAGTTTGTCTTCTTTTTTCTTTTCGTGATAGAGGGCCCCTGTCAAGATCTCCACCGTCGATTTACTGGCGGGTCCTCCAATGAAGACAAGTCGTATCTCCTTTTCTGCCGAAAATTTCTTTGTCTCCCACTCAGCTCGTTTTTTATTCTTTCTTTTTCAAAGTGGTGGCAGCCCGTCCAACTTTTCTGCAGAGACGTCGGGTCTGCTCAGCTTGAGGTTGCCGCTTGACTGGAATTCGAGCCAGCGGGGGTGTTGCCGACAGAGAATGGTAGATAGAAAAAACTCGACCAATAAGGACTGCCCCTGTGAAATCATTATTTAAATTGAAGCAGATTATCACCTTCGCATTCCGATCATCTGTCTCGCCTCTCTCCTCCTGTCTTTCGTGATCTGCTTTCAAAAATGGCCAATTCTCCTAACCATACCTTCTCCGCCGAAGTCCTAGCTGGGTGGGAGAGACTCTACAATCTTCTTGGTAGAGGTTACGCTCATATAGCCAAAAACTCTACCGTTGAGGCTGAAATCCTCGGTTTATTTAGGACCGTGGACGCTGCTTCTGTTGAGGGTACCCAACTAGGGAAGGAGTACCGGAACTTCTCGACCCTCTTCATCAATTTTCTGGCTGCCTATAACCGTGCTTATGAGACGGTCCTTGTGACCGCCGTCGTGAAAGCTCGTTACCGAGACCGGCACGAGCGTCTGGAAATAGTCACATTTATGGCTGATAATCACAAGAAAGCCTTCAAGTTTGCCAATGATCAGCTTTCGTGGCTAGTTCGTGAGAGGGGAAAGTTGGTGGACCATCTGGCCTTGGTCCGAACTTACGCCGAACAGGAGCCGAGCAATATTATGATGAGGTGCAAATGCGGTTGGCTGCAGGAGAGACTTGATGACATTACGGCAGATATTGCTTTCGAGAGGGCGGCGATTTCGGACTTGGAGTTTGCTGTCGAGCATTACGAGGCCAGTATGGCCCAGGCTAAGGAGAAGCGCGATCGCCTCTTCTTTAGGCTCGCGGAGCTTGATCCTGAGAACGCCCGGTGCACCCGGAGCATCAACTGTTTGGAGAGTCAGTTGAGCTCCTTCGTAATGGTTATCAGGGCTCAGTTTGGCTTTACTTTTCCTCCCCAGTGAGCTGTTGTAATGCTCTTTGATGAATGGAATGAAAGAAAAGCTTCACGTGTTTTTTTTTGTTTAATTTTCCTGCTATCGTTTCTTCTGCATAGCATAACAGAACGATTTGAGGTACCGAAGATGTCGAGGCTTAATGTTTTTCTTGATGTTCTTGTTTAATTGCTCCAGACGATGATATCGAGAACATTGATGAAGGGTTCGGCGGTGGCCCCCACTATCCATCTTGAGATCACAAACAATAACACTATGACAACTCGATCAGTGCGCTGGTAATAAATCCGGCCACCTGTTGTGTGCCCACTTTTATCCATATTTTATTTCTTTCGGCGTCCACTTGCTCGTGTCGGTCGCCTGTAGCGTCGGGAGAAATTCCTGTGGGCCACGTTCATTAATAGAACCTCGGTCCTCTAAAGCCCTCCGCATGTTTCGGATAAGAGGAAATTTTAAGACCGGTCTCTGGTTGATTTGATCAGGTAAAGGTATTTGTTTCATGGGTTCTGATTATATAATCCATATTGTTTTTCAAAAGACGCGGGATACTCTGCAATACATTAAATATGCCCCCATGTTTAATCAGTATAAATCCACCGTCATATCAGAATACACTGCCCATACAAGTTTACGGATTGACACAACTTTGTCTGTCAAAGATGGACAATGTTCGTTTGCCCCCCAGAATTAACAGTTGAAGCCTCGGTGTTTTTCATCTTTTGGTATTTCTGAAGATGATTCTTGATATATTATTGAACTTAATTTTTACACCCGTCTGGGGTATCTAGGATCTCCCTGCAAAAGAAAAGGATATAATTAGTATGCGACACAAGAAATGTCGGTCCATGACTCCTATATTAGTCCAATTTGATTTTTTCTATTTTATAGAGAAATCAGAAGAAAGAAAAAAAAAGATTTCCTTAGGAAGAAATGGGTTAATTTCTGATACAGAATTTTTTTCAGATTTATTATTCTTTTTTTTTATTTTTTTAAAGGAATGTGACAAAGTCTCTTGACATTTACTAAAATTTTTGAAGGAATTTCCTTTTTATCAAAATAAATTTTCAGAGGTAAATTTGTCAGGAAAATTTTATTTTTATTGAAGCAGGAAAGACATGACAGAAATCCTTTATTGGTTAACGAAATTCCCCCGAGACATTAGTCTAATTTTATTTAGAGAAACTTTTCTTAGAAAAACATGAGCGAATTTCTCGAAAAGAATTTTTGTTGCAAGTTTTTATAATTTGAAAGAATGTGATAAAATCACTTGATGTTTTTTTTAAAGGAATTTTTCTTTTTATCGAAATAAATTTTCAGAGGAAAATTTGTCGGGAAAATTTCATTTTTATTGGAGAGAAAAAAAACATGACAAAAATCTCTTATTGGTCAATTAGTCGAATTTTATTTAGAGAAAATTTTCTTAGAAAAACATGAGCGAATTTCTCGAGAAGAATTTTCTTGCAAGTTTTTATAATTTGAAAAATGTGATAAAATCACTTGATGTCTACTAGAGTTTTTTTTTAAGGAATTTTTCTTTTTATTGAAATTTTCAGAGGAAAATTTTTTCAGGAAAATTTCATTTTTATTGAAGCAATAAAAATATGACAAAAATCTCTTATTGGTTAATAAAATTCCCATGAAGGGATTTTTTTACATCATTTTTTCAAAAAAAAAATTTAAAAGAAATGAGGGACAAATTTAATTTTTATTTTCTTTTAAAAAGAATGGTCGTAATATCAAGCTCAAAAACTGACTAACACCTAGCATGGACCGACCGAAAATAAATACAAGATAAAATTAGAGAACTTACTTTTACCTTGGAGAAATGAAAATCACATAGTCATTCGCATGACTCAAGTGAGGAGTGGACTCTAGAAAATAAAAGAAGGAGAGACAAGGTATGGACCTAAAAAGGCTCCCACTATCTGAATTGACAAACTTACCCTCCGCGCAATCAAATCACAATGGGAAGAATTGTCAATTCAGATAATGAGCGGAATAAAATATGGTTAACCCGAGCGCAATCGACGCAAGAGCTTTGCATATTCGATCCCTATCTATGGTTTTCTAGGAAGAATTTCGCGACTTGGGTTTAGACGCTTGTGTGTGCAGGTGTCGTGATCCTCAGAGTATGCAAGACATGCACAACAATTGATATCAAAACAGCGCTTCTAAAAATGTGCGAAATTAAACAAATAAACCCAACACCAACCTGCAAAACAAAGGGGTTAGCCAAACACTCCGCCCCTTATAACTCCCATCCTGCAAAAACATATAACACCTATAGAATGAGTCCCAAACAATATCGCCAGAAGCGAGATATGCATGAAATTTTCATTGGCCTAAGTCCACTAAGACTCTTAAAATTTCGAAAAAATTTAAGTATTCCAATTGGTATCTTTTTTCGAAAATTTAAAAATCTCTCTCCCCAGCGGAGTCGCCAAGCTGTCGCGACCCTCTAAAAATATTTTTATTAATTCTAGGGGTTAACGGATTATTAGGTTAATTAGATTTGACTAACCTAATGCGGACCCTCCCAAGCCCTACCGAATCGCAACTTTGGTTTTTGTTTAAATGATTTTGAAATTTGGAGTCGCCACTAATCGTTCTTGGTAGGTCGATTAGAAACCTAAATAAATTAGCGGGAGAACTAATTTATTCCTGCGAACCAGAGATTATGAGCTCGGGGACTTGGTTACACTAGTTAATTAAAACTAATGCCCTTTCGGTACCTTAATTTTATGGATATCCTAATTCGGCAACTCAGGCTTGGTTTATTCCTAAAGCTCTAGTAGGGTATTCTCTTTTGTGTTTTCACTTTTTAAATAGGATGCATGGATGGTATATATTTTTATTTGTTATATTTTTTTTAAGTGTTAAAGATTCCCTGAAGCCGAAAGAGGGAGTGTGTTAACGACTTCTGTGCAGTATTACGACCTACTCATCTTTTGGGTCTGATGATTCAAAAATTAAATTATAGGAAGTACATGACAGTGAATAAACACCTCCAATGGGAGGCCTAGCATTGGCTTGGCTCTTCCCTTTGGGATTTAAGGTATAGGTATTTAAGTTGCAAGTATTTAAACTACTGTAAGTAAAAACCTCCAATGGGAGGCTAAGCATTGGCTTGGCTCTTCCCTTTGGAATTTAAGGTACAGGTATTTAAGTTGCAGGTATTTAACTACTGTAAGTAAAAACCTCCAATGGGAGGCTAAGCATTGGCTTGGCTCTTCCCTTTGGGATTTAAGGTACAGGTATTTAAGTTGCAGGTATTTAACTACTGTAAGTAAAAACCTCCAATAGGAGGCTAAGCATTGGCTTGGCTCTTCCCTTTGGGATTTAAAGTGCAGGTATTTAACTACTGTAAGTAAAAACCTCCAATGGGAGGCTAAGCATTGGCTTGGCTCTTCCCTTTGGGATTTAAGGTGCAGGTATTTAAGTTGCAGGTATTTAACTACTATAAGTAAAAACCTCCAATGGGAGGCTAAGCATTGGCTTGGCTCTTCCCTTTGGGATTTATGGTGCAGGTATTTAAATTGCGTATGAACTTTGTCCTCTCCATTTTGGGGTATGAATTTTTTAAAATGAAATACAACGAATTGATTCAACAATTTGAAATTTGTGCGCGCTTGAGGACTCCTCCAAGCCGATTTTGTGCTTCCATAGGATTGACCATTGATATAGAGCTGCGGCTTCCTGACATAAAATAGAGTGAAGTGTTAGTATACAAAATATGTGCTAATCTGCACCTAAAACCAGAAGAGTAGAAAGAGTACTTATCTCCCATTTTTTTTGGAGGGATTTCTATAATTGATTTTCGCTCTCTATGTTCCCAATATAGAGAGTTTCTTTTGAATTAAGAGGGACTTTTAGTCACAGATCAGTTGAGAAATCGGTGGACAGCTTAGGAGCTTGTCTGGGCCGATTTTTGCATCTCGACGAGATTTTTGCTGTTGACGTAGAGATATCCTTCTCCTGACATAAAATATGGAAGAAAAAGGAGAGGGAGAAAGTGTATACAATTTGTGCTAATTTGCGAGTAAAACTATAAATAAATGAATAAATAAAAACACTTAACTTGAATTTGTTTGCTCGTTGACGAGGATGAACTCTTGATTTATATTGATCGATGAAGGAATTTGTGATGATAACCCCTAGCTTTAAACTCCCATCATCTTCAAAATTCTCTCTCTTTTGGTATTTTCTTTCTCTCAAAATTTTCTTCAATCTCCCAAAACTCTCTCAAACATCCAAAATTTTCTCTCAAAAAATTCTCCCAAACACTTCAAATTTTCTCTCTCAAGAATCCTTTCTCAAGCTCACTTCTTCCTCCTTTTATAACCTACTCATCTATCTCCCATTCTAATTTTTCCACTAACTCTATCTCCCATTCTAATTTCTCCACTAACTCTTCTTCATTTTCATCTTCCATTCTCCATCTCTATCTCACATTCTAATCTCTCCACTAACTCTTCTTCATCTTCATCTTCCCTTCTCCATATTTATCTCCCATTCTAATTTCTCCACTAACTCTTCTTAATCTCCATCTTCCCTTCTCTATTCTTATCTTCCATTCTAATTTCTCTACTAACTCTTCTTCATCTCCATCTTCCCTTCTCTATTCTTATCTTATTTTCTCCATCCATTCTTCTCCAACTTCTCTTCTTCATCTCCTCTTCTTCATCTTCCCTTCTCTATTCTAATTTATCCACTAACTCTTCTTTTTATTATTTGTAAAATAATCCTTCAAGAGTTAGGTATTTGCACTCTAGTCCTTGAATTTTAAATATTTACAATTCAGTCCCTGAAAAAAATATATTTCTTTAAGTCCAAATCTCCTCACAATTTTTGACACACCAAAATTTACCACATGTCAAATTTAAGCTCATTTCTTGTCGCTGAAAATAATGTATAATTTAATTAAAGCCCTTTTGCAAAATTAAGTCATTCTGGGTATAATTGGGCCAAGATGAAAATTTAAAATATTAGAAGACAATGTCACAACTCATAAAAAGTGAAAGTTAAAATAAGTTGACTCAAATTAAATTTTTTTAGGCCCGATTCGAGATTATACTCGTGAAGGAACACGTGACTCGAATTGGATTTTTCTGAATTTGCGATGGCCAATATGAAAATAGATTTAAAATAAAAATATTAACTATCTTTGTGTATTTTTTGGCCTCAAATGTTATTTTTCCAAAATTTTCAAATATTTTTGTATTTTTTAAAAAAAATTAAAATATATATAATATGAAAAATTATTTTTTGGTCAAAATTCGTTCCCTAGGCTTGGCTAAGGTTCCCAAAGTTGATTTTTCAATTTTATGAATTTTTATGGATTTTCTATTAATTTTCGAAAATAAATAAATAAAAAATACGTAAAAATACTGAAAATATGAAAAATCGTTTTTTGGTCAAAATTGGTTCCCTAGGCTTGGCTAAGGTCCCCAAAGTTGATTTTTCAATTTTATGAATTTTTATGGATTTTTTATTACTTTAGCAATAGAAAAAATGATTAAAAATGAGGTGTCAACAATCCTGTAGATCGAATCCTTTCACTTCCCGTAATTTCCGGAGACTTTTGTCAATTGTGGGTTTTCTTAGTCCAGCTACAGAATCTGAATCCGTTCATAAACAACCTTCAAACCATGTGAAGTCTCTCTGAATCTGATTCGGCTTTTCTCTGTGAATCTGAGCTCTTAAAGATCCTACTGTCGACGTTTCACATGAGTCTTCTTGAGGTCTTCCAAGGCAATACTGTCCTCCATCTAAATCCATTTGAGGCAATCAAACACTTTATCTGAATTACCCTGACGCAGATTCCTCCTTCTGATTCCTTTAAAGGCACAAGCATAGTTCCCCCTTCTGACCATTCAGAAGCACTACGGTGACGACTCTTTCTTGAGTTTGAACGCTAGTTGCGGGATATTCAAAGCTGTTTTCACATCGTGATTTCTGCAAGGAAGATATACTTCCATTAACTAGACTTCTTAATACGAGTTTTGTTAGAATCAAAATTCTCAGCGAGATAGTTTCCTCAACAGTATGAGGTATCGATACTTCAATTTTTTTTTTATTGATCCTCGATTGCTACTTGTTCTTCTGGCCATCTGTTCGTCATTTTATTGCTTACGTATATTTGGCCATTTGTCTTGACCTCTTTCTTGCTTGTTATACCCTCTCTCTCTCTCTCTCTCTCTCTCTCTCTCTCTCTCTCTCCACACCCAGGCTGCCCTTGCACTCTTAGCGACACACTGTGATATGCAGCCGGAGTTTTTGTTTTGTAACCTGCGCTTTTCTAATTAATATACTTTTTAATTTATTAAAAAAAACACATCTGAAGTAGAATTTCTACTTTAAAAGTGCTTTCAAAGTAGAAATCAATTTGATAATGCAACTTTTAAAGCAGAAATCCATTTAATTACACAACTTTATTTTTTTAATTTTGGATTTTTTTTTACTCCAGAAGTAGTTTTGGAGTCACTTGAAGAGATAATGAAAATTTATTCCTCTCTAGAAGTTAAAAATTCAAATTCTGCTCAACAGCGTAAGTTGCTTTTTAGAGCATAAGTATTGTCATGCACGACATAAAAGACACAATCGATTTTTGAATCTATTCATTCGTATGTTTAAGTTCTAATTTTTAAGAAGAAAAAATATTTCCCTTACATGAAGTGATGATTACCATTGATTTAGTCTAGTATGTCTACAAAACCTTATTAATTAAATGATGAAATTTGGTGGTGATTAGCAATTTCACACATTTTAAATGATTAATTTCGCTATATGATTTTTGTAATTGTGATCTCATTAGCGCGAGTCAATTAATACTTCTTAGGAAATTATATGGCCAACCCCTTTATGTCTTATTGTTGGAAGTGATGGCTGAATTTTATCACAAGGGCGAAAATCCTAGGCCGACAAGCAACTGTGATTAACATGTCATAACAGGAACCTTGCATCTTCACAGAATAACTAATTAAGTCTTAATTGATGTACCCATTTTTATTTTACTATACATAATCAAAACTCTAAGTAAAGAAAAATACCTCTACTATTGTTGCGCACACCTTTACAATAATACTAGTCTTCATTATGTCGATACGACCATTCAAATAGAAATATAATACATTACATCGAGGTCGGTGTAACCTATCAACACTATACTAATTAGGTGTGATTGGTTCCCGGTCCAGTTTGATGCCATGGTTCCCAATTTCCAAAATCGGGGATTGGACAACCGGTTTGATTCAGTTTCTAGGTGGTCCCATGGAACCGGTAAACTATGAACACTCTCTTTGAACAAAGCCGGATCAAGGTTTGTTGTCTTCAATAAAGAGTCATCATTCCACACAAGCTAACTCTCTCAATTTCACCTCTTTCAACATAGTTAATGCACTGGCGTAAAGGTGTGGCCACCGAGGTCTCTGGAGGATAAAGTGCAGAACCTGGTGAATACATGAGAGATGAAGATGTTCCATAAGACCAAATGTTCGGTCTTGTATCCCCTGGAACCAAGAGCAAAACTGCTCAAACACTGGTTCTAATTTCAAGGATTGGGAACTGGATTGGCCCCTTTTTAGAATTGGGAATGGACCATCGGTCTAGTCCAGTTCGAGTAATTTCCAGTTCGGTCAATTTTACTTGCTCACTTTTAATAGTAACATATGAACAAACACCCGCCTGTACAACACCGAAATTACTACCCTAAAATGGCCAAATAATTATAAACTTCTTAACATACAAACAATCATCCTCTACAAAATTTTTCGTCATCATCATTTAATAGACAATTTTTGCAACTTCATACATCATCGAGATAAACTTTCCTCATTTATCATTCTTCTTTAGAATTTAATTGAGTTAAATAATTTTTATTTCTAAGACCATGCCTTGATTAAATTCACCTTAATCATCAGAAATTCAAACTAATGTCCTATAAATCCGTATTTCAGAATTACATAATTGCATCAATAAGATTTCCCATTTTACTATTTGTGCTCGTGACTTCCAATCTTCATTTAATCAAGCTATGTTAATTAAATAACTTCCTAGGGCCATTCATCTGTTATCTACGGCATGCGAATTGTTTGTTTGTACTATGGACATGCCATATCGTTTTTTAAATTAAAAAAAAAAAGCCCACTTTTCAATTAATTGTGCAATTAAGCCCAGTTTTACCTAGTTGGAAACCTAGACTAACCTATTATTTCTTAAAGGGTAATATGACGTAAACCCCGTAAGTCCCAAAAGTGGGATTGGGTTGTCGAGTCCGCTAGTAAGGCATGCTTCCGGAAATCCTACCCATGGGACTGGCCATAATATTAGATTTGGAGTTAGATTTTTCACGAAATTGACCCACGTAGGAAACGACCAAAGGGAGAACAAACTTTTCTATTCCTCGTGGTCTATTGTGATGATGCAAATCTTTGTAGACTTCAGTGATCATCATGTCGACCCAAATTCCTTAACACGAGAAAGGAACCATACTTAAAGGATCTCTACAGGAGCTCCAAGAATCCCAATTCCTTTTTCTTTGAATGTTTCGGCTAGGATCATAATCGTAAACCCTTTTAATAGACTTACCTTAATGACAACATGGGCAACGAGTGGATCCATTCTTTTTTCTTGCGTAAGGAAAGAGGACAAACCCGAAGAATGCTAAGAGTGCCGGAGATCTTGATTGAAGATGTGAATGAAGGTGATCCGACCAATTGAAGATCATATTCAGAGATTGTCGAGGATTGATTTTGTATACTCAAGAAGAAAATAATCATGTTTATTTCTTTCCTTTATTTTTCTTTCTTGCTGATACTAGAAATGTACAGTGTTGCTGTACAAAATATATGACAGAATAGTTTTTCCTCGAAACCTAATTCTTCTGCTCTATTGTGCATAACTTTTTTAGAGGAATCTCATAAAAAGAAAATGAAGTTTCTGTGGTCGGCACATTATTCAGCAATGTAAGCCCCACCCGGTACACTTTTTAGTAGGGACTGCTTTTTCTCCACGATGAGAAAGTTCGCCGCCGACAATAGTATCTCGAGCGTACAAACGAATTCCACGTGCCTCTTAGACCAGGTGAGACACGAGTCAAAAAGTTTGAGATAAAAGTCCGAGACCCTTAAATTCGTAATAAGAGTTCAACCACCCTTAATTTTCCGACCAACTGCGTTTTACAATTGAAGTTTCATTTCCAATCCCATGGATAGAAACAAAGTTAAAAGTTGGTACGCACTACTCAATTCATTGGACGAGGACCCAAGGACTAGATATTCCATGTGCCACATAAACTCCAATAAATTTTCTAAATCTATGAAAAGACTTGGTATGATTTGGAAGTATCAATATCACGAGCAACGTTTTAGGTCCGGAAAGGAATTGGCTTGATTTGAAGTATCAATATCAGCAGCAATATCGGACGAAATCCATTTCAAACCCTTATTCAAAATTAAGTTAATAATGTTAGGCCTTTCTTTGAGAGACAATGTTTACTTTGTGCCCTCTGTTTAAAAAGCGATCTCACTTCAGGCCGTGATTGGAAGGCTTTTCCAAAATTAATGCCGGAACGGAAGAGGATGGAAATGAAATTCATTTTCCGAAATGGAATTGGTATTCATGGTTCTTCTTTTGGTAACCCATTACCACGTCTAAGAAGTACCGACAACTAGGAGGCCTACGAAATTGCTTGCAAGTCCTATGAACCGTTAAGTTCAGACTTTTGATTTGTGCAAACAATTCCAACCGAAAACCATGTGAGAGCCACACCAGAAAATAGTTTTTTTTTTAAAAATCGAAACCAGAAAACAGTTGGAATGCATGAATTTTAATGAAATTCAAATTCCGTAAAAAAAAAAGACTTTATTGAAAGAATTTAACGGTTCCGAACAAAAAAAAACTTCATGATTTAATTGTAAAATGTATAAAAGTCAAGGGGGTTGCAAATACCCTCATAAAGTCTTCCATAAAAAATCAAAAGTTCTCTGGAACTTACCGGATAAAATATCATTTCATCAATTTCTTCGAAACTACATTCCTCATCTGCCCGAGCTCCCCCGGCACGCACCGTGAACGAAGGGTCCGACATCTTTTTTTTTTTTTTTGGACCTTTCCTGACGTCGACTGCAATGAAATGCCCAACTTGCAATCCCCAAATGACATCCACTGAGAAGAAATTTGGCAAAAACTCTTACTTTCCGTCTTCATTTGTCTTTGACAGATTTTGTCTGATCTCGGGCGGCAGTAGGGTACGTCAATAGGGAAAAATACATTAGAAACGTTAAAAGTAGAGTACGATATTTACTTTAGTGTCAAAAATTTCAAAAGTTACAATAGGAATAAAGGAAAAGCACTAATCAAGTTCTTCAACTTTAAGCAATTTTTTAGTCAAATCCACTCGACACCAAATCCTATCGAACCCAACCGGTGTGGCCATCTAACCAAACAAATCACATAAATCATCATCATCAACATCACTTTTATCGTAAATCAGTTGAGATCGGTGGTTGATAAACCCGAATAGAAATACATAAAATAAAAGCAAAGACCAATTGAGAGATATAAATATAAATATAAATATATATAGGAAAAAAGGATTAAAAATGAGTCATAATGCGAATAGTTTTTCTCCATTAAGTCTTAAGACAAGCTATACGCCAATTGATTTACATGCTTCTATCCAGTTGGACCAAGTGGCCCCATGGCTCCACCTTATTGAAAGTAAATGTGAATTGGACTCACGGGTAGGCAGCGTTTCAAATTCTAGATCGGACTGGCTGATTCAATTACGCATCAACCTGGTTTCCGGTTCAATTCATCCCATTGTACTGCTGCCGGTCGAATCGGTTAGATCGAACTAATTGGTCCAAGCGGTCTCAATTTAGACAGGCTTTTCTTGGCCAGTTTTGCACTTTGTAAAAGGTTCGAGCGTTTCAATCCCGCACCCTCTGAAATGTGCTGAAACGACTTTGCCAACTTAGCTGTACCTTCGCAATTTCTATGGTATATTATATTAACTAATATAGCTTCGAAAAGTACGTAAAATTACCAGATTGCCCATTTCACGGTCCAACCAATTGGAATTGGTTCGATTGCGTTTGGCCTCCACTACGATTTTTAAAACACAGCGTCTTATGAGGGCATAGAATGCTTGCTCACACGGTTTGAACACCACTCAGTGCCAAACGATTATATGTGAACCAAATAAATCAAAACGATCATTTCAATAATGAGACACCCGAGCGCAGAGATCTGGCTATTTATATATTCACGAAATACCTTGCAAGCTCTATGATTAAGTGTCGGCCTTTAGCATATAAATAGATGGTCTTAACTCAAAGCGATTTGCACATGATTCGTAAGATTTGAACGGAGAGGCCTCTAATTCATAAGCTGAAAATCTCCATATGCCCCAATCAACTACGTTAACCCATGAGGATATAATAACTTCATTTAGTAGAATTGAGTTCAATGGACACTGTATACTTTGGAAAACTATAGTTCGGCAAACATATGCATGCATTTGGTAGTATTCCTTTCAGTAGGAGCGGTCAAAATTTGATTGGTAAATTTCGAACCTATAAAAAAAAAAATACGTCCACTAATATCGTGAGCTAAGCAAATCAAAATCCAAGGACATCATGAACAAATCAAAATCCTCTTCCTTTGCACATAAAACCTGGATGTATATTTGGTTGCTACTGGTGCCAATAGGAAATTTCGGCCTTTGCTTTTTTATAAAATTAAAAGGGTGGGCAGTGGCGATCGGTGTAATGATCTCCGTTGGGCTCAGGGTCTTACACCCTCTATGAAATATTCCTTTTGAGTCATAACTAGTCAATATACATGTAAGTGTACAGGCTTGTCACCAATGCCACATCAACGTAGCAAATGCCCAAGATACAAGATTATCAAAGATTGGCTTACGACATGGCTCGAATTTGCGACTTGATACAGACCATTTTATCACCAACCAAAGCTTCGTTGCCACACAAGAAATTTTAGATTTTCTTCACCATCCTAACTTGAAGTCTGTTTGTTTCACGAAAATTGAATGATTTGAAAAATATTTTTCAAAAATGTCGATCGTATCATTTGAAATAATTAATTAATGAAAATTATTACTATCATTATATTAGTTTATATTTAAATTTTTTCGTAAAGGATGAAAATATTTTTCGCTTGTTCATTTCTGTAAGTGATATAAATGATATTTATAGAAAAATGTTCTTAAATTATTTATTTTTCGTAAAATAAATGCATCATTCTTCTGCAAAAAGTCGACATTGACCTGTGGGAAATATAGGGAATGAGTCGAGTTTTAAAGTCGTCAATGTACGCATGAGTCAAATTTTGTAGTCATCAATGCAACTTCCACGCAACTTCCTCTGGTTCTTAGTCGTGCAAGAAATTGTTGATGGAGATCGTGGAAGTTTTGGCGCTCACAATGTCTCAAGCTGTCCTTCCGGACCAGGCCACCGCATATAGCTGTACGACCTTGTACTAACGATCGTCTTAAACTTTTGTTTTTTTCGTCTAACTCCTATCGTGTACCTCAAAGTGTGAAACTTAGAATAAGGGAGCGCATGACAACACTTTTGAATTAGTCCTACCGGCCATTAAGCCCATCCCATCAAGGTTGTCGGAGATAAGAGATTGACTTTCAAACACGTTGATGACACGCCTAGAACCGACAAATATAAGCTAGTTGGGGGCACCGATACTTCAATTTTTGATTGATCATCGACTTCTCATTTTCACTCGTTCTTCTAGCCGTGTATTTGGCCATTTTGTTGCTTATGTATATCTAGCCATTTGTCTTGGCCTCTTTCATGCTTGTATACCCTCTCTCTTCAAACTCCTTGTACTCTTTATGACACATTGTAGTGTGCAATCGAGGTTTTTATTTTGTAACTTGTGCTTTTTTGATCAATATACTTCTTAACTTATATTTTTTTTAAAAATCACTTCTGAAGTAGAATTTATATTATAAAAGTGCTTTTGAAGCAGAAATCTATTTGGTAACACAACCTTTAAATCAAAAATCCGTTTAGTTATATAAATTCATTTTTTTGCTTTTGGAGTTTTTTTTTTTTACTTTAGAAGTACTTTTGGAGTCACTTGAAGAGATAAACAAAATTTAATTCTCTCCTGAAGTTAAAAAATCAAATTCTGCTTAGAAGCATAAGTTGCTTTTTAGAGCATAAGTGTTGTCATGCGCGCCCTAAAAGACCCAATCGATTTCTGAATCTATTCATTCGTACATTTAAGTTCTAATTTTTAAGAAGAAAAATTATTGCCCTTATATGAAGTTACCATTGATTTAGTCTAGTATGCCTACAAAACCTTATTCATTAAATGATGAAATTTGGTGGTGATTAGTAATTGCACACATTTTATATGATTAATTTCGCTATATGATTTTCGTAATTCTGATCCCATTAGCGGGAGTCAATTAATACTTGTTAGGAAATTTTATGGCCAGCACCTTTATGTCTTATTGTTGGAAGTGATGGCTGAATTTATCACGAGGGCGAAAATCCTAGGCCGACAAGCAATTGTGATTAACATGTCATAACACGAACCTTGCATCTTCACAGAAAAAATAATTAAGCCTTAATTGATGTACTCAATTTTATTTTACTATACATAATCAAAACTCTAAGTACAAAAATATACCTCTACTATTGTTGTGCACACCTTTACAATAATATAGTCTTCATTATGTTGATACAACCATTCAAGTAGAACCATATTACATTACATCAGTCATGAAAACAAGGTCGGTGTAACCTAGCAACACTATACTAATTAGGCGTGATTGGTTCCCGGTTTGGTTCAATAGTCATGGTTCCCAAATCGAGGATTGGACGACCGGTCTGGTTCGGTTCTTAGGCAGTCCAATGAAATTGATAAACTATCAACACTCTCTTTGAACAAGGCCAGACCAACATTCATTCTCTTCGATAAACAGTCATGATTCCATGCAAGCCAACTCTCTCATTTTCGCCTCTTTCAACACTGTTAATGCACTCATGTAAAGGTGTGGCCACCGGGGTCTCTTGAGGATATAGTGCAGAACCTGGTGAAGCCATGGGAGATGAAGATGTTCCATAACACCAAATGTTCGGTCTGTATCTCTTGGAACCAAGAACTATACCGCCCGAACACCGATTCTAATTTCAAGGATTGGGAACCGGACTGCCACCCTCTGAAAACGTGAATGGGCCATCGGTCTAGTCTAGTCGGGGCAATTTCCACTTCAGATGCTCTAACTTACTCACCTTTAATACTAACATATAAACAAACACCCGCTTGTACAATATTGAAATTACCGCCCTAAAATGGTCAAATGATTATAAACTTCTTAACACACAAACAATCATCCTCTACAAACTTTGTCGTCATCATCATTTAATAGACAATTTTTCCGACTTCATACATCATCATCGAGATAAATTTTCCTCATATATCATTCTTCTTTAGAATTTAAGTGACTTAAATAACTTTTATTTCTAAGACCATGCCTTGATTAAATTCACGTCAATCATAAAAAAAAATTTAAACTAATTTCCTATAAATCCGTATTTCAGAATTACATAATTGCATCAATAAAATTTCCCATTTTACTATTTGTGCTCATGACTTCCAATCTTCATTTAATCAAGCCATGTTAATTAAATTAACTGCCTAAGGCCATTCATTTGTTATCTACGGCATGCGAATTGTTTATTTATAATATGGACGTGCCATATCATTTTTTAAATCAACAAAAAAAAAGCCCACTTTTCAATTAATTATGCAATTTAGTCCAGTTTTATCTGGTTGGAAACCTGGACTAACCGATTATTTCTTAAAGGGTAATATGACGTAAACCCCGTAAGTCCCAAAAGTGGGATTGGGCTGTCGAGTCCGCTAGTAAGGCGTGCTTCAGGAAATCCTGCCCAAAGGACTTGCCATAAGATTTGATATGGAGTGAAACCTTTCAAGAAATTGACCCATGTGGGAAACGACCAAGGGAGAACAAATTTTTCTATTCCTCGAAGTCCATTGAGATGATCCAAATCTTTGCAGACTTCAGTGATCATCATGCCGACCCAAATTCCTTAACATGAGAAAGGAACCATAATTAAAGGATCTCTACAGGAGCTCCGAGAATCCCAATTCCTTTTTCTTTGAATGTTGCAGCTAGGATCATAATCGTAAACCCTTTTAGTTGACTAACCTTAGAGATAACATGAGCGACGAGTGCATACATTCTTTTTCTTGCGTAAGGAAAGAGGACAAGCCCGAGGAATGCTAAGAGGAAGACAATGGAGGCTTGGTAACCCACTCCTACTGGTAAATCGTGGCCATGCGTTATGCAATGCCGCAAGGGATGTAGAGCATGGAAGGAGACGGCTTTCTTCGGAAGATGTTTCGCATAGGTCTGATGAATCCCAGCTTCAACTTTTCAAGGTAACTAAAGAACGGCTCACTCGAAACAGGTACTAACTTCACCAACCAACCGATCGGCCAAGACACTGCCGCCACCAGAATGCAAGCCGCCCGTTGCCCCCAGTTTAGCCTCTCGGTATCGGCAAACTTCTTCAGGAGCTCCACTATGATCACTTGAAGCACGATCGTGATACCAATAATCGCAAGAAACAAGTGATTCCTGAGAATGCCTTTGAAACATTCTGCCTCTCCAAGCTCCTTGAGTTGAACTCATTAAAGACTTGGCAAAGCCCGAAAGTGTTGAAGATTAATGTGTCCTTCACTGCTGCACTCACCTTGAATATGGACTCGCCCCTGAATTGCAGGGTCAGGAGGACGACTATCTGGTAAAGTGCTTGGGCTAGCAGGTTCCTCCACATAACATTAGTTATGAGTGGTTCTGTCCGACCCACAGGCGATTTCTCCATCAATTCATCACTCGGTCGCTCCGTGGCAAGGGCAAGAGCACCTAGTGTGCCCATGATGAGATTCACCCACGGTAATTGCCCTGCGATTAAAGGAACCTCACGTGCTGAAACTGCTGCAATGAAATTGATTACCAAAGCGGCAACGTTTACTGTCAGTTGGAACTGTATGAATTTCTGGATATTGTTATAGACGCATCACCCCCATCTCAAAACAGCCACAATGGAGGCGAAATTGTCATCCAATATGATTATGTCGGAGCTCTCTTTGGCAACCTCAGTCCCTTGCATGCCCATGGAAAGTCCAATATCCGCTTCTTTTAGTGCCTGTGCGTCGTTTGTGCTGTCTCCAGTGACCGCAACCACATGGCCCTTCTGTTTCAAGCACTGCACCATCAGCAACTTGTCGAAATGGGAGGACTTAGCCATAACACGGATTTGATCGACTCTTTGTATTCGCTCTTCATGGGTGTAGTTTCGAAACTCTGAACCCTCCATCACCTCTGTGCCGTCATTTCCAGTATCCTGACCAAGAATCCCGCACTCTGTCGCAGTAGCTTTTGCTGTGAAGGCATTATCTCCGGTAATCGTTTTTATGGCCACTCCGGCTAATTTACAAGTTTCTAGAGCTTTCTTGGCCCCTGGTCGGCATGGATCTTTGATGCCAACTATTCCTAGCAGTGTCAAACCATCTTCTTGCAGCATTCTCTTGTCCTTTGCATTGTATTGGAATCCACCGTCTACGACTTGCTTGTAAGCAAAAGCGATGCATCGGAGGCTACTAGCCGCCATACCTTGGATTATTTTCTCGAAATTACTTCTCGCAGCATCGTCCATGCTTTGTACAGTACCATCAATATGATAGTAAGTCGAGCACATTGCTAGAATCATCTCGGCAGCGCCTTTCCAATGCACATACATGGTGTCATCGCCCTTCTCATTTATGAGGACACCATTGTTGGCCGGCCATCCGGCCTTCCGTCATCTACTATGACACCCTAGAATCACCGTAAACGCGTTTTAACAACAAAACAGCCATGAGATCGAGTTGGCATACTTGATTTTGTCTCTATTGTCGCACGACTCGAAAAACCAACGGCGGAAGCTCGAAACCTTCCCCTTTATGCCCTCCATACCACCTGGCGTCAATGGGTCGGTTTCGCCTCATCGGTCTCTCTCTCTCTCTAGCCTTATGGAGGAGAAGGAGAAGGAAATGGCAAAATTTGAGCTAAGGGGGGCGTCCTTGCTTTTTATAAACTTCTGGTTGGGCCCTCCCATCACGGGCCGAGCCGGACTCAACCCACACTAGCCAGGCCCATATACGACCCATTAAGAAACTTTAAATCCTTTCTTTATTTAAACCAATATTATATACAGTAAATTAATACCGTATACGGTCAAGTACAATTCCAATTAAGACGAGACCATCTAAGGAAAACTCTAACATTCTCCCACTTGAGTGAGCATTAATTGAAATTGTACTTTAGTGCACGCCTTCATATTGGTTTAAGGATTAATCTTAAGGCCAATACGATCCCATAAAATCTCAAACACCGGATCATGCCAGTAACTACATCAGCAAACACAGAGCCATCCATGGTCACGAGTGTTCTTAACTTTATTGATATAGATTTAATATAGTAGTGTGGCAATTGGATAGCACCTTAAAAGAGATACACTTTATGCGTTATCCACTTTGTCGGACACCATTCTCTCTCTTTATGTGACACAGAACTTGACGTGCTACTAGAGAATATATATATGGTTCTAATTAACCTGCATATGTCTGAGCTTTATAGTTAACTTTTATTCATGTGTATCAAGACATATAAACTCAGCTAATAACCAAATGCCCATAGCTAATACTCGAGACTTACACATATCTCAAGATTTACAAAATTATGTATTTAACATTAATAGTGCTGCAAGCACTTCAATACATATCATCATATTACAAAATGTAATAAAAATAGATGTAAACTTTAATAGAGCAAACTGAAAGATGTCTCCCATTAAATCACATCATCAAATGATGCCTCTAAGCCCATACTAGTGACATGTTGCTCAAAAAAACAAGGGCGAAGACCTTTAGTTAGTGGGTCTGCAATCATATCATCTGTGGCAATATGCTCTACTGCAACGTTACCTTTCTGTACAGACTCCTTTTTGGTAAAAAATTTGACTTTCATATGTTTAGACCCCTTAAGACTTCTGTTGTTGTTAATAAACAACACTGTAGAATTGTCGTCACAATATAACTGTATGGGTCTATCAACAAAATCAAATACGGTTAACTCCCTAATGAGGTTCTGGAGCCAAATCGCTTGAGTAGCTGCTGAAATGCACGCTATGAACTCCGCTTGCATGATTAAGGAGGATATGGATTTCTGTTTTTCACTTTTCCATAATACTGCAACGCCTACCAACATTAATATGTAGCCTGTTGTTGACTTCTTATCGTCTTGACAGCCCGCAAAATCTGAATCCGAGTATCCAAAAAGCTGCAGGTTTTGAAGACGCCTGTAAGTCATAATGTAGTCCCTTGTCCTCTTTAGGTACCTCTAAACCTTCTTAGCAGCAACCCAATGATTATGTCCTAGGTTTGACTGATATCTGCCTAGAAGACCTATCGCAAAAGCGATGTCTGGCCTAGTACAAACTTGAGCATACATGATGCTCCCTAATGCACTGGCGTAAGGTACATTCTTTATTTCAGATTTCTCCATCTCTATTTAAAGACACTGCGAAAGATTCAACTTATCACCTTTACAGACAGGAATAATACCTGGCTTGGAATCCTGCATGTTGAATCTCTCGAGAATACGATCAATGTATGCCCTTTAAGATAAACTTAAAATGTGGCATGAACGATCCCTATGGATTTCAATGCCAAGGACAAAGAACGCCTCACCAAGATCCTTCATGTCAAAATTCTCTGACAGCATACGCTTCGTCTCATGCAATAGATCAATATCACTGCTCACCAGTAGAATGTCATCCACATAGAGAACAAGAAAAATGTATTCTCTCCCACTGACCTTGCAGTATATACATTGATCCACTTTATTTTCAACGAAGCCAAATAAAGTAACAACGCTATGAAACTTGAAATACCATTGCCTGGATGCTTGCTTGAGGCCATAGATCAACTTCTTCAGTCTGCATACAAGGTTACTCAAATCATCAACCTCAAAGCCTTCAAATTGAATCATATTGTCACGACCCTAAAAAATTTTCGATCGGCGAAAAATTTCAGGGTTAACGGATTATTAGGTTAACTAGATGGATTAACCTAATACGGACCCTCCCAAGTCCTACCAAATCGCAACTTTGGTTTTTTGTTCAAACGATTTTAAATTTGGAGTCGCCACTAATCGTTCTTGGTAGGTCGAGTAGAAACCTAAATAAATTAGCGGGAGAACTAATTCATTTCTGCGAACCAGAGATTATAAGTTCGGGGATTTGATTATGTTAAATTACTCTAACACCCTTTTGGTATCAATTTCATGAAAAATCATTTGGGGTGACTCGAAAAGATTTGGATCAAACTGACCAGAATGATAAACTAGCCATTTTTCAGAAGTCAAGAAGTAAAAATAAGTCAAACCGGTTGAATGTGGTCATTCCTTATTTTCCACAATTTCTGATAACTTTTCGGAATTTGTCGAGACAATTTACCCATGAGAGGCAAAATCGTCATTTTGAAAATATCAAGAGGGAAAACCATTCAAAATAGAATTGACTAGTCGAAATGACCCGTTTCCTAATTCTGAGATTTTTCAGAATTTTTCAGAATTTTTCAAGACAATTTACTCATAAGGGATGAAATCGTCATTTTGGAAAGATCGGGTGGAAATTCACCAAAAATAGGATTGGTCAGTCGAAATGACTCGTTTCTTAATTTCTGAGATTTTTCTGAAAATTTTTGAAATTTTTGGAGACAATTTACCCATAATGGGCAAAATCGTCATTTTAGAAAGATCGAGATGGAAACTCACTAAAAATAGGATTGGTCAGTTGAAATGACCCGTTTCCTAATTTCTGAGATTTTCCTGAAAATTTTTGAAATTTTTGGAGACAATTTACCCATAAGGAGCAAAATCGTCATTTTGAAAAGATCGGGATGAAAATTCATCGAAAATAGGATTGGTCAGTTGAAATGACTCATTTCCTAATTTTTGAGATTTTTCTGAAAATTTTTGGAATTTTCGTATTTATTTATTTATTTATTTATTATTATTATTATTATTATTATTGTTGTTGTTGTTGTTGTTGTTGTTGTTGTTGTTGTTGTTATTTGATTTTTAAAAAAAATCGACGAAATAACTCGTCGAGGGGTTTTCTCGCACTAATTCCCGACTCCTTAGGAATATCCAGCAGAAAATTTATACATAGATGCAAATCACAACATACCAAGAATAACGCAGGTTGAGGATAAACAAATGAAACGCGTCAAAACATGACCGAAATTCACGGGGAAAAACCCACGTTGGTTGACCCACCAGACAGTTTTTTATTTTGTCGCAAGGGCTGCTCATGAAGGAGTTTTAACAGGCTATTCCCGAGTGCCTCAGACGATACCATCAGCAAAAACACACACTGACGTAAACTATAACACGCAATGAATTGTTAGGCATAAGAAAATGACAAAAGATATGCCGAGAATTGAAGGAAAGCACGCCCGAATAAGTGAACCCAAGCAATTTGGGAAACCTAGGTTTGAAACTGGGCAGCCTATATGCTTGTTTTCAAGCTCCAAAATCTCACATCTCATGCATCTTTTTGGAAAAACATTTAGCATTAGATAAACTACGTAATACCAGGTTTTCAAAATACCAAACTTCTCAGCAAAATACCAAATGCACACATTGCAAGGACGCAGTGAAGGAGCCTTCGCGCACTACCCAAACACTTAGCCAAAAGATGATGAGGCTACCTCTAGTTTCTGAGCTCACTGAGGCGTCTTCATGGCCTCATATTTTATTCCACAAACAAATTCATGCTGAACCACTCATACCGTGCGAAAATAGGTGAGGTGTAGTTTCAAAAAAACTTGATAGCTCGAAAAATGATTGCAAGATCGCGCCAAACACGGGCCACGAATAAGCCTCTTCGCACTACTCTCGACACTTAGAAAAAATAAGACAAAAATCGCCTCTAGACTCTCAACTCACTGAGGCGTTTTCTTGGACACATAACTTGATCTTCATTTATGAACAATACAAAACAAATACACCAACGCGAAAAGCTATATATAGGGAAAGAAATGAAACAAAAATAACCCAGAAAATATGCAAAGTGAGAGAAAAAATCACCCCGAAAGTCGGGGGTTTGAATTGCTGCGGCTCAAATCGAAGCACAAATCAGGCCAAAATGGGGTATTCCCAACCTCGTAACCTTCCTCAAAGATCGAACCGAGAGAAAATGAGAGTATATACATGTTTTACAATGTACAAGGAACACAATAAATTGAGAATCGCCTAAAAATACGCATGTGAAGATAATAAAAATTGAGCATGAAGCAAGCTAGTTAGACTGAGTTCAACACTTAGACAAGATTTCTAGATTCCAGTCAGACAACAGGGAAGCTTTGGAGGAGCATATTTCACACCTTGGTCACAACCGGGGGCAGTACAGCATGTCAAAACGAAGATCTACATATGGTGAATGCATTCAAGTAAGAAAATGATCAAGTATCATATGAAACCATCACGAAAAACAGGTTCAAAGTCGAGGGTTTGAACCACCTGAGGCATTTCATCGAACATGTTATGTGCGACAAAGGACGCGATGAGATCGGAACCCACGAATGAAACTGCAGCAGACCAACGATAGAATGAGAATATTATGACTATCAGCAATGCGCATAACTAAATGGCTTGGCTCCGTTTAACTGAAAAGTCAAACAAAGCTAAACCTCATCATGAATGTCGCGACTTAAAAATCAGATTTTTCAATTTTAGGTTAATGGGTTACTAGATTAATTAAATGAATTAACTAACCTAGCCCGAGCTCGCCCGAGCTCTCCCAAGCTCTACCAATTCGCAACTTAGGTTTATGTTCAAATGTTTTAATTTTCGAAGCCGCTACTAATCATTTTTTGGTAAGTTGATTAGAAACTTAAGTAGTTTAGTGGGAGAACTAAATTACTTCTGCGAACCAAAGATTAAAGATTCGGGGATTTGATTACGCTAATTAATTGAAACTAACGCCCTTTCGGTACCCTAATTTCATGAGATATCCCTAATTTGGCAACTCAAGCTTGATTGATTTTCTTTCAAGTTCAAGTGAGGTGTTTTTTTATGTTTTCACTTTTTCTAAAATGACGCATGTGACATGCAAGGACTAACCTACATGCTGAATTTATTAAATGTGCAAAGTAACATCAAATTAATGTAATGCTAAAAATGGGTGATATTTGAAAGATTGAATGCATGGATTTGAAAAAAGGAATGAGGATTAAATGGTACTCAAGAATATAAATGACATGAGATAATAAATGAACAGATTATTTATTTATTCATTTATTTGACAAAATGAATGACACATAAATGCATGACATCTTGAATACGGGATGCGGAACATGTGATACTCGAAAATTGTGAGGTATGCAAACATGAAATTTGGAAATATGCATGGACACATGCTGAATGAGTTTTTGTAGTTTATGGCTAGATCATGATTTGATTCTTTTAGCTTAAATTTTAGAGATAAACTTAATGAGATAAAGTTTTTAGGAAACTTTTTCTTCCTAAAGATTTAATTAGACAAGGTTTCTAAGAAATATCTTACTAAAAGTTTTTAGGAAATATACGTTTACCAGAAAATTCGAATTTCACGAAAAAAATCAATCCAATTAAATCAAACAGATGAAAATCCAGGCCAATTCAAACTCAATCCCTCATTTATTTTTTGAAAAGAAAACAACCAAATCTAAAATCGGCTTTTTGAAAGATAACGAATCGGGTCTAAATGATAATAGACCGAATCGGTTACCTTTCCCGAATTTTAAATGAAGGATCGTTCCCGAATGGTGATGGGAAGAATCGTCCAAGTTAAAAGATTCGTTGCCTTTTAGGAAAATACTTTCCTAATTTGGATTTAGTCATTATTTTTTCAATTCTGGAAATCATATCCGATCTTTAGTTTGAGCAACAATAGTCAAGAACGAATTTTGATGAGAAAATTTCAGTCTCAAACAAATGGGCAAATGATCAAATATTGCATCGAAGTATTCAGAAACATGTAATTTAAAATATACCTGGGTTTGCGAGATGTCCCCTTCCGAATTTGATCTTTTTATGCTCCCAAAAAGTAAACTGGACAATACTCCAAGGGTTTCTATCTTTTGAAGCTAACAACTGGCTCCATGCACCAAGCCACCAGATTGGACTTTGACCAAGAAAGTGATTCCAATAATGCAGTAGCAAGAGTACTAAGGCGATAAACTTCAAAAAAAGCTTGAACTGCAGCAGAGAGGAGGTCGCACGGAGTTCTGGAACAAAAAAAAAAGAACGGTAGGACTGATCAATGCACGAGGAATGACGCAACGACTGAACTAGGGGTGGAAGGGCAGAACAGGGGATGGTGAAAGTGGTTTGCACACGGAAAAAAAATTCGTGGGTTTTATCAATCTTCGTCTCCTCTGGCTACGTAATGCAGAATTCTCTTCTAAAAAAAAACCGTCTTCCATTCCCCCCCCCCCCCTTTTTTTATGGCTCATGGACGAAGCTTTTATAGGCGAAGAGGATCATTTCTGTTATAACCGGGGAGATTTCCTCCGAAATGTTTCTTCTTCCCTTCCTTCTCTGTGATTCTTTAACTGTATGTGTGCGCAGAGCCAATGAACTTGCCTCAAAATCCCTACTTTTGCTCAACAATCCAGCTGGTATCTCTCAACAGAACCGGCTTATACTCTGCTCAGCTCTTATCTTCACTTTTGCTCAACGGACTTATCTCGAGTTCTTGCTGCAGCTTAACAAATTTTTGCCAAAAATCAGCTGATATCCGTATCCTTGCTCAACCAAATCAATCCACACTGTTGACGAGATTCTAGTGGGTGCATATATGGCAAAAACCTGGATTTTTATATCTTCAACTGCCAAAGTACACTGCCCGTTAAATCTTTTATCTTTAGCAAGGTCATCGCGATGATATTGAATTAATTGCACATCAATTTCTTCTGGATATTCAGCCTCAAATAGTCCGCGACGAAGTTAACTTGAGAAAGCTAAGGTCACGAGCCTTCAAATAAGGCCTACTTTCTCCTTGGTTCACGCGATTATATTCATTCTCTTCTTATCCACGTTCATGCGTTCAGTTCAAAAGATGGCGCCTTCACTCCACGCAATCCTTCCAAATCCATGTACACCTCACGTGTACTTCCGGCCACCAAGTTACTTTGAAAACTACGAGCTTAGTCCAATTAGATACGGATGCTCAAGCTCAGGAGCCGCCGGTCCAATTTAATATGCGAAAATGCAACACAATGACAATAATATTAAAATGATTTGAATATTTTTGCTAGGGACTAAAGTTAGTCCCTAATTTTATGAAAAATTAATGATAAAAAATGTTCAAAATTTAGGTGTCAACAATGAATTAACCGAAAAACAGAGTGGCGCTTTGAGGGGGGGAAAGAGACTACTTGTTCGTGCGAGAGCAGCGGTGACGGTGGTTCTGGTGATGGTACCGAAGACCCCTCAGCCAATGGTGAAGCTTCTTGGGCATACCTCATGCTAACTCCCCCTCTGTTTTTCTTCTTTCCTTCTTTTTTTTTTGTTCATCTTCTTCGTGGATCTTCTCGCTATGCTTGGCAAGGTTTTGGTCTGGCAGCAAACATGCACGACCCTTCTTAGGACTGTGTTAGCGGTGTGGATACTGATACAGAAGAATCTATTTTAGTTTCTTTAGAGAAGAAGGATGTTTCGGAAACAACAAATCCTGTTCTTCCTTCCTCCATACGCGTCATTAAGATCATGGACTTGAGTTTTCTCAGCCGCGAGATGGTATCGAGAAGTCTCTAGTATTCGAAGTGATCATCCTCGTTGAAGTTGAGCAACCCGAGATTGGTAAGGTAAAAGCAACATGCTTAGTGTTGCAAGGCAGATAGAGGTCGACCACTTTGGAGCGTAGTTTCAGAGCAAATGGAAGCGCAGCATTGAGATTGTAACGAGGCTTGTGATCAAAGAACGCCAACTTGAACGAGCTTTGAGGGGAGGGTTTTTTTTTTTTAGTGGCGAAGAAGAGAGAATCGTATTTGAAAACAACCATGGAAAGAAGTGTGTGTCTAGATTCTCAGCCCAGTAACTAGTGCCAAAGAGCCCTGGATCTTACTCAGAAGTTGTCCCTTATCCCTGGAGTTCACGGAATATCCGAGTTGATCCCCCCCCCCCATTCTTCCATCATTGCTTCTTTTTTTATTTCACCCCACTACCATCGAAAGCCTTTCACTAAAGGTTGTGCTTGTCCCCTCACTTTTTGTGATTTGTTTATTCAAATGAGGTGATAGGCAATTTGATCAGCCTCAATGCTCTGTCACTTGGAAGATTTTGACCAAATGAAGCCGTGAAAGTTGCCAAATTGCTGCTTGGATTCTCACGATGCGCAAATTTCGCGCCTTGTTGACCATGTCGTAGATTCTTGCACTGACATCCGAGAGAATGGACTTCGCCGAGCGTCATTCATCATAGGGGAGGATCGGGCTCAAGCTGTTGTTGTTCGGATCTGGTTGGAAGTTGTCCAAGACTTGTGCATATATTCCTCGAGAACTTGTCTAAGAAGAAATTTAACCCGAAGAAGATCCAGCAAAGGACTGTCAATGGCCAACATAACATGATCAACCATTAAAGTAGATGCCGAAATCTTAAAAACCCAGAAACTGACAGAGCATATGGTCACCGTGGTTATTATGAACACTATCTCTAAGCCCTTGTCCATCAATCGCCAGTTCTTCCTAGCCTGCATTTGGATATTGGCAGCCCCAGAGTTTAGCTTCTCTTTTCTTTAGTCAAAAATCATGATACCATCCCATGGCCTCCGGTTTTTCCTTTTCAATCATGCTATCTTCGGCTCTCTCTTTTTTTTTTTTGCGATTTTTGAGTGTGCCGTCCCTACTAACATTGCTCATGAATGCAAAAGCTCTCTGGACACCACTTCAGTCTTCTCGCTATGTCAAGAAATGTCTATTTCACTATCCTGTCCTCCAAACTGTGGATGGAGCTAGTACGAACATCCATCCAAATGATGGCATTATAGAACGAGTACGTCTGTGGAGGTCAAACTTCATGCAAATGGATAATTCATTGCGTTTACTAATTAGTGGTCCATTTAGCTTTTGCCCTTTTTTTTTTCTTTTTTCGTGTCCTGCCAAAGAAAATTAAGGATCCTCTTTTCGAATCATGATGGCATTGGCTTTCCTATCTCTCATATGCCTTTTCTCTTTTGAATTTTGTTTTTTAACCAAAAATTGCGCACCAAGGGATTGGTGGAAATCACACGTGGACAAAGGACTTCAGCAAAGTGAATTTGCACCAGTAAATTTGAGCTTGGGCAGCATCGAATACGCAAGTAAATCACGCCAAAGCACTAAGGTATTTGATTCCCAACCACAAGCAAAGATTTTGCACAAAACATCAAGGGTGATCGAGCAAAATAGCTGCTGTTTTTGGTGTGAACAGCAGCTAATCAATGGTAAATAGGTTCAAAATAGCCCTAAATTCAATCTTTAGATGACACGAAATTGAGGCACCAAACAATGCTGAAAACACCTCTGGACAGCAACCCAATCTCGACAAAAACAGAAGATTGGACTCCCCCTTGGTCTCGCCTAGACAGCAGCAAAAATTGCAATGAACAGCAGCCTGAGTTGCCTAAACATTAGCTTAAATTGCACCCCAAACCGCAGCAATTCAAAAACCAAACGGCAGAGAAAAGGGAACCCGAACAATCGAGAGTTTGGGCTCAGAACAGTAGCAACCACATCGGTAGGACAACAGCAGGGCTTGCAGCGGCGATGGCCAAGACGACGGCGCGCATGAGTGCTCGAACCGAGAAGACCACCACTCTTGATTCTTTTTGTCCCTCACATGTATTGTTCCCCAAAGTTTTGAATTTTTAGAGCTATTTTTTTTTCTTTCCTGATTTTTCTAAAGAGAAGTCCCCCCTCTCATTGTCATCATTCCTCCTTATTCACTTTTTCCTCATGCCCCCCTTGTGTTCGTCCTCCACATTATGATGATGTTTCTCTCCCTTCTTTTTTTTATTCTTTCTCTAGTCTTCCCGCGGCTGCTCTCCATTCTCTTCTTCTTTCTCATCATGACCTTCTACTTTCGGCGAATTCTTTTCTTTGTTTATTCCCATAGTGGATGAGTTTTGCGGCCGACGCTCATAGATCCATACCCAACATAATGGAAAGAGTCAAATCCTCATCATTATAGTTTGTCTGACTTATGTCTACGCTCATGTCGCTCATTTTCGGCTTCACAGTTGGAGAGGATACCATCTTAGCTACACCAATGGATGGACATGATGAGCCAACTGAACGCTGAAAATGACTCTTCTTTGATAACCTTTCTTCTCTTTCCGACATGCTTCGTGCGGTTGATGGTTCTGGAGAACTCTTTGGCGAAAGAGAAACAATCGGCCCTCCATCATACCTCACATATCCTGCACTGAATTTATCAGTTTCTGTGTATCGTTCCTACGCGGTGTTCCAAATGATGACCTCAAGAGAGTTGACACACCGGAATCCGAAGTAGAGCTCTTTAAAGCTAGTAAAGAGGGAACTTCTGTATCAGCTTGATCTGTACGAGCCTCCCTCGAATGAATGAGGTGACCACTGCCTATAAACCAAATGTGACAGGAAAGAGGTGTCTCTTCTTAGACAGAAATGGATTTTTGGACTTGAGCTTCACCATTCTCTTGGAATAGTACCTCTTCTGCTGTTCGCATAACAAGTTTTCTACTGTCACACGCCTAGCTTTAACGAAGAACATGAGATAGGATTTAGAGGGAGAGACAGAGGGGGATCCGTCAAATGATAAATTGGATTCGGAAAATCGAGTGTAACAACGAAAAATACACCGTTAAACCATTGAAAAATTTGGACTATTAGAAGATAATGTCACAACTCCAGAAATGCAAAAATTGAAAATTATAGAGCTAAAATAAATCTTTTATAATTTTTTTTCAATTAACCTGAAAATGAGATTAACATAGTAATTCTTGATTTCATATTAATTTTTGTAAATTTTCTCTAGCCAAAATGAAGAGAAAAATAAAAGAAAAATAATGGCTATTTTTATTAATTTTCAAGCATTTTTCTATTTTCTAAAAAATAAAAAATAAATAAATAATGTGAAAAATATGAAAAATTATTTTTGTTCAAAATTAGTTCTCTAGACTTGGCCAAGGTCTCAAAATTTGATTTTTTAATTTTATAAATTTTTATGGATTTTTTTATTAATTTTAAAAGAGAAAAGATTATTAAAAATCAGGTGTCAACACATATAAACTTCTTCTTCGAGATCTCCATTCAGAAAGGCAGTCTTGACGTCTATCTGGTATAACTCCATGTCAAAATGAGCCATTAAAACCATAATCACTCTGAAAGATTCTTTAGAAGGGACTGGAAAGAACGTTGATTCACAATCCACTCCCTCTGTTTGAGTGAAACATTTGGCTACCAGTCTGGCTTTAAATTTTTCTACCTTTCCTTTGGAATCCCTCTTTGTCTTCTAGATCTATTTGCAGCTGATCGCCCTATGACCTGCAGGCAACTTGACGAGCTCCCAGACTCCATTATGCCTCATGGATTGCAACTCATCTTTCATTGCATTCAACCACAGTTCTAATTGCGCACAGGAAACAACATCCTTATAGGTAACTTGATCAACTACACAGCCTATATCATAATCTTGTTCACCTAGATAGACTATATATTCCGGTGGGATCACTGATCGTCTTTGCCTAACAGACCTCCTTAGTGGAATTTCCTCAGCTTGAATCTGTGGCTATGGAGCTTGATTTGCTTCATCGGGAACAATATCAACCATAGGGTCTTGAAACTCAACAGGCACAGTCACCGGTATGGAAGGCTCCATAACAGTCTGTGTTGGGAGTAAAAACGATGCAGTATTTCTCCCCGTACTGTCACTTTCAATAATCTCTGAACAGGTACCCTTTTCGGCAAGTCGAATTCCAGAAACTTAGCTATCTATGATTCTACAGTCCTTTGGCCTCTATTAGGATTGTAAAATTTGTATCTCTTGGAATGTTCTGGATATGATAGAAAATAGCACCCTGTGGCCCTGGGATCCAATTTGTTCAAGGCTGAATTATACAGCTTCACTTTTGCAAGACAAACCCAGACCTTCAAATGATTCTTGCTGAGTTTACGTCCAATCCATAACTCAAAAGGAGTCAGTGGAACAGCATTAGTGGAAACTCAATTCAATATATATAGAGCGTTGTCTTCAAAGCTTCACCGCATAGGAACTTAGGCAGGGTTGTCCTACTTATCACACTCCTCATTATATCCATCAAAGTGCGATTTCGCCTTTCGGCCACACCATTCTGTTCAGGGCTCCCCAGGCATAGTGAACTGTTCCACTATCCCAGAATCCTCCAAGTATTTGGCAAACAGACATTTAAGCTGTCTAGCATCGCCATGTTTGCCATAATATTCACCACAACGATTTGATCTAACAACTTTAATGACTTTTCCCAACTGTGTCTCGACTTCAGTCCTAAATATCTTGAACTTGTCAAGAGATTCGGATTTTTTCTCAATCAAGTACAGATAACCATATCGGGAATAATCATCAACAAAAGTGACGAAATAATAATTTCTACATAATGTTGAAGTATAAGGTCCACTTATATCAATGTGTATGACCTCCAATAGGTCAGAAGTTCGGACTGCAGACTTTTTCTTTATTTTAGTCACTTTCCTCTACAACAGTCCACACAAGTTTCTAAGTCATCTTTAAGAGTGAGTAAAATATCGACTTTTACAAGCCTTTCCACTCTTTCCCTAGAAATGTGATCAATGCGTTTATGCTACAATGCATAAGACTGTTCTTTAGGTAGAGGTCTTTTGGAGACAACCTTTTCGGCTGTATAAGCTACGTATATGTCGTTGAGAGTTAAACATAATCTATACAATCCATTGGACATGTTGCAGTATCCAACCTTATTTAAATTATAGAACATAGAAACCACACTATTTATTTAAAAAAAAAGTAACCACACATGTCCAAATAAGATACAAAAACTAAGTTCCGTCTAAATGAAGATATATAGGAAATGTTTCTTAAATCAAATGAAACCCAGATTCTAGGATCAAGATGACGTCTCCCACGAAGTCAATGTCAGCTTTATTATTATCTCCCACTATGAGTTTTGATTCATCCTGATTTAGCTTCCTCCGTTTTATGAACCCCTGTATGGTAAATGCAACATGATTAGTCGCGCCGCTATCTAGCCACAAAGAATTGGATGAGGCTTCAGATAGATTGGATTCACAAACCAGTGCCAAAGAATCATTACCTGTCTTCTCACGTTTAGATAGCCAATTTTTATATTTAGCACAGTCTTTCTTCATATGACCCCTCTTCTTACAAAAGAAACATCGGTCACTATCCTTCTTAAAGGATGCCTTCTTTCGACCTAATTTTCCATATTGACCAGTGGTGGGGTGAGTACCTTTATGAGTATGACATTTAGGCTCCTTGCTCTTCCTATTGGTGGAACTGGTGGTTACTAGGGCAAAGTGCCCTCCATCCTTCTTCAATTTTTCTTCCTCTGCCACCACTCTAGATATCAAATCATTTATAGACCAAGCCCCATCCTGTGAGTTAAAGTTGGTCTTAATGATCCCAAACTCAGCGGGAAAAGTGTTCAGGGCTTGATGCACCAACATAGTGTCAGGGATTACTATACCTAATGCATTTAGTTTCATCTGCAAATCCAGCACTCTTAAGATATAGTCCCTAACACCTCCCATACTCATATACTTCATATTGAAAAGTAGCTGGATAAGTGTCACAACCTCAGCATTAGAAGATACTCGATACCTTGCTTCCAAGGCTCCCATCATTTCTTTGGTAGTGTAGTCGGTTGGTAAGCTGCTCTTCAAATGTTCCTGTATGGAACGCTTCAATGACAGCAAGCACATCATGTTGCTCTTTTCCCATGTGGCAAAATGCACATTTTCAGCCTCTATACTGGTCTCCTCGCGGTTAGAAGGCTTATCTTCATAAAGTGCAACATGAACATCAGCCAGTTCCACAACAAATAGAAAATCCTCCTTCCACTTCTTGAAATTTGAACCATTCAGAACCTCTATGGTAATGGAGTTGCCATTCACAGAAAAGGTGACTGAAAAAACAAGCAATACTTACCATTAGCATCATGTGAGCATAGTGCGACTTTAAATCCTTAAAAGTATACGTTTCAAAGAGTTACACACATCATCATATAATCACCTTTGGGCAGAATACATGACATGCAATTACAAACTCCCTACATGACAATGACCATGAAAATATATTCCAATCTTCGTGAAACACCACCTTTGGGTGTGTGAATCACTAGAATCAGTCACTTCCCAATCATATGCTGTTCATACATCTCTCCATGGCTTGACGCACAATCACCTCCTTTGGGAGTATGACCATGTATCAGAACAGGAGACATCCCACCACACTACGAGACTAATCTTTCTCCAATTCAACTGAGCGTGCCACTTTGGCGGTCACAACCCAATCAAATCTTTGAAACTCTCTCACACCAAGGATATAATCTTCATGCCTCACATTTTCTATATGGTGTGATTTTAAACTTGATAACATGGGAAATTATCATTAAAATCACAACCAGTGCTAATAGCATTGCATCATATATTTGTGGGTTTCAGTTGTGTCAGTATTCAACAAAAATTCTACACCTTTCTCATGTGGTATTCTATAATTGAGCCAATCATATTATTCCCAAAAACCATATGGAAATAATTAAATAAAATGAAAATGAAAAAAATGCCCCTATATAGTATACTTTCACAAGGATTTTTTCAATTTTCAAGACTATAGAAGGCTCAAAAATTAAATTGAATATACCACAATGTAGGAAATTTCAATACAAGCACAACAGTAAAAAAAAATCACCCAAATCGGACCCCACACGCGCCCTCACACGCCTCCAAAAGGCCGGCGCATGGGCCTCGTTGACCGTTGGTCAACGGTCAACGCCGTTAACGGTCAACCGTTAACCGTTAACCCGGTCCAATGACCGAATCAGGTCGGATTGACCCGATCCGATGACCGGGCCAGGCCACCATGTGGCGTCCTTATGCTGCACCACGTGGCACCGTTGTAAGGTGCCACATGGCGCAGCGGCGCCCTATCGGTGACGTCATGATGACGTCACCGAGACATATTAAGTGTGTCGGTGCGTGTGACCCACGCGCCGGTGCTTGAATCTCACGCGCTTGACCATTCGGCGCGTGTATCTCACGCACTACCTCAGCCGTAGCTTTAGGCCGCGCATGGCGGCGCGTGGGGTCTCCAATGCCGGCCGACGACCCACCAAAATCCTCGTCTCGAGGAGACGAACCCAAATATGCCATCAAAATCAGATTTCAGCATGCCAAAATTCACGAAATCAGGCAGAATTCGTATGTGCCAAAACTGAGCTACGGCGACTCTGATACCAGCTGTTGGCCGGCCGTCCGGTCTTCCGTCGTCTACTATAACACCCTAGAATCACCGTAGACGCGTTTTAACAAAAAAACAGCCATGAGATTGAGTTGTCGTACCTAATTTTGTGTCCATTGTCGCACGCCTCGAAAAACCAACAACGGGAGCTCGGAACCTTCCCCTTTATGCCCTCCATACCACCCGGCATCAATTAATCGGTCTCGTCGGTCTCTCTTTCTCTCTAGCCTTATGGAGGAAAAGGAGGAGGAAATGGCAAAATTTGGGCTAAAGGGGGGGTCCTTGCCATTTATAAACTTCCAACTATGCCCGAAAAACACGGGTCGGGCCGGACTCGGCCCACACTACTAAGCCTCTTCTCGGTCACCGCCACCTCTAGTAGCACCATCACAATCCTCCCAAAACCCTAGAGTTTTCGTCTCATGTGATTGAGCTCATTATGCGATTGCTTCGAAAGAGGGGTTTGTTTAGTTTGTCTAATTACTTGTCTTTTTGAATTTTCAATTGCAAAAGCCAAGCACTATTGGTGGAATTGGTCTGGAGAGCATAGCTGTCATCAATTTTGGTTCATCTTGCCCAAGAAAGAATAGCTTTTTCAGTATGACTACCAAAAATTTCAGGTTTAGCTCCTGATGAAGGCATAAACACACTACTTGTAGTGTTTAGTCCAAAACTTGATGGAATAGCTGCTCAATATTAGGGGCAATTGTACTATAGCAATCTTCTGTAATGAATTCTTCCCCCAACCAAAATCGGGTTACCTTCATCTGATTCAATGTTAGTGTGCCGGTTTTATCTGTACAAATTATGGGGGCCGAGCCCATGGTCTCGCAAGTAGAAAGCTTTCTGACCATCGCCTAGTCCGCCATCATCCTCTTAATGGAGTATGCCAATGTGAGGGTCATGACCAGGGGCAGCGGCAACAATTCGAACAGGGGCAACAATTTTGACGACCACATTCAATATGCTGTCCATACTTGTTTTGCTACCATGGGACTCCTTATTTCCGTTCTCATCTTAAGTGTTCCTAGTAAAATATCAGACTAATAGCACAACAAGTACTAGAAAGGCTATAGTAAGGCCTACCGTTCGGATGGAAGAGGTATAGTTTATCTAACCGAGCTTGCAATGGTGTTCTTTCTTTTGAATCTCTAGATATGGAGCTCATCATCTCGCCCCTCGCAATGTTCATTCCGACAGACACCACGAGCATCCAAGCATATCCATCAACCACTTTGGTGCTAGAAAATAAGAATGGATTCCGATCCGGATGGATTTCAACATGGTCGCTCACTCGTGTCATGCTCGACTCGTTGACTCGCAAGGAATGGCCATCTAAGAATAAACCATCTGTGGGCATCTGGTTGCCAATAGTTAGTGAGACAACGTCCCCGACCACCACGTCAAAAATGGAAATCTGTTGACGTCAGGCGTCTCTCACGACATCGACTTTTATGTTGTTGCTTATCTTGGATAGCATGTCAACCTGCGTCTACTATCTGAAGTTACTAAAAGCGGCAACGGCTATGACCAGGAAGACAGCAATAAATATGCTTCCACCTTTTTACCACCCTTGTTTGTACCCCCTGTTCTTTCATGCCGAAGCCAAGAAAAAGTCCCGCACAAACTAGTAGCATAAGGATCGTGGTGTCTCTCTCTAAATACACCTATCACGAAATGCAATAGCCCTTTGGGAAGCGGCCTTTGATAAGTGTTCGAACCGAACATATCCCACCGCATGGCGACACCATGCTCATCTCCACTAATCCCCCTATCCTTCTCCGTGCCAAGACTGGCCCCGATGCCTTCAACCCTACCAAGCCAACAAAGAGTCGCAAGGTCCTTGTCCTTGACCAACTCAACGAGCTTCGTGTGATCGGTACTTGGGATCGATGGAACAATATCGATCCCTATCGTCAGGTGATCCAGGTTGATCGACCCAACATCGACAGCAGAGTGGGAATGATCAAACAGATGTTGTTATAGTTTTCCTAATATAGGCTCGTCTTAATCGAAATTGTAATTCACCATTATACGGTATTAATTTATCATTTACAGCATTGGTTTAATGAAGAATGGGTTTAAAGTTTCTTAATAGACTGTATATGAGTTTGGCTAGTGTGGGTCGAGTCCGACCTAACCCGTGATGAGAGGGCCCAGCCGAGACTTGTATAAAAGGCTAGAACCCCTCCTTAACCCTAATCCTTTTGGCCATTTCTACTCTCCATCTTCTCTATAAGGCTTGTAAGAGAGAGAGAGAGAGAGAGAGAGAGAGAGAGAGAGAACAAAGAGGCGGTCTCATCGACACCAGGCATCCCGAGAGCCATAAGGGGGAAGAGTCCAAGCTCGTGTCATCAGTTTTCCAAGCAATACGATCATGGATTCCAAATTAAGTACGCAAGCTGATTCCTTGGTTATTCAGTTGCTAGAACCCGATTACGGCGATCTTAGAGAGTCGTAGGTGACGATGAATAGCCAATCGGACAGCCAACAGCTGGTATCAGAGCCGTCATCACTCGATTTTAGCACGTATCGATTTTTCCTGATTTCATGAATTTTGGTATGTTGAAATTTTATTTTAAAAGTATATTTGGATTTATCTCGTCAATACGACCGTTTCAAGGTATCGCCGGCCTTCGACGCCGCCAGGCGTAGCTTGGAGGTGGAAATACGGCGGCACATGAGGCCCATGCGCCTTACGCACCTCGGTAATCGCCTTAGGTGACGTCAGCAATGACGTCATATAGGCGATGTAGCCCTATCAGAAGACACCACGTGGCGCCGCCTTTTGGGCGGCCGCCGCTTCACAAGCGATTGCCACGCGGCAGATGATGTCATCCCATTGACACAACCCAGTTTGATCATTGACCCGAACCGTTGATCAACCCATACCGTTGACCGTTAATTGGGTCAACCCGACCCATTAACCGTTAACCGGATCAACTCGACCCGTTGACTGTTGACCCGACAATACAATTGACCGTTAACCGTTAACGGCCATTACCGTTGACCGTTTTCAACCGTCAGCGGTTACCGTTAACGGTGGTATCGCACCTACAAGGCACGTGCGACGCATAGTAGGTAGTAACCCCTAATACCATGATGGTACATCAAGCCTTGAACACCCTTTCTCCTGAGTTTAGGATGATCAAGATCGGTTTCAACACACAAGATGAAACTTGGTTTATAAATGATTTGATTTCCAAGATAGTGACAGAAAAAGAGAAATTGAAAAAGGATGGAGGGTACTATGCCCTAGTTGCTTCGAGTTCTAGCATTAGGAAAGGCAAGTTGCCTAAATCTCGTGCTCATAAAGGTACTCGCCCCACCACTGGTCCATCTGATAACTTGAGTAGCAAAAAAGCATCCTTTAAAAAGGATAGTGACCAGTGCTTCTTCTTTTAGAAGAGGAGTCACATGAAAAAAGACCGCACTAAATATAAGAATTGGTTATCTAAATATGAGCATACACAAGTAATGATTCTTTGGCACTGATTTGTGAATCCAATCTATCTAAAACTCCATTCAGTTCTTGGTGGCTAGATAGCGGTACGACTAATCACGTTGCATTCACCATACATGGGTTCATAAATCAGAGGATGTCAAATCAAGATGAATCGAAACTTATAGTGGGAGATAACAATAAAGTTGACATTGAGTTCGTGGGAGATTTCATTTTGATTCTAAAATCCAGATTTTATTTGATGTTGAGAAACACTTTCTATGTACCTTCATTTAGACGAAACTTAGTTTCCGTATCATATTTGAATATGTGTGATTACTCTTTTGAAATAAAGAACAGTGTGGTTTCTATATTCTATATTTTAATAAAGTTGGGTGCTACAACTTGTTCAATGGATTATACAAATTGTGTTTGACTCCAATGACATATACATAGCATGTACAACCGAAAAAGTTGCCTCCAAAAGAACTCTACCTAAAGAACAGTTTTACACATTGTGGCATAAGCGTCTTGGTCAAATTTCTAGGGAAAGAGTGGAAAGGCTTGTAAAGACTGAAATTCTACCTACTCTTCAAAATGAACTAGAAACTTGTGTAGACTTCAATAGAGACAAGATAACCAAAATAAAAAAAAAGTTTACGGTCCGAACTTCTGACCTGTTGAAGGTCGTACACACTGACATAAGTGAACCCTATACTCCAACGTTATGTAAAAATTATTATTTCATTATATTTATTGATGAATATTCTCGATATGGTTATCTGTACTTAATTAAAGAAAAATCCGAGTCTCTTGATAAATTCAAGAAATTTTGAACTGAAGTCGATAAACAGTTGGAAAAAGTCATTAAGGTTGTCAGATCTGACCGTGGTTGTGAGTATTATGGTAAACATGGCAATGTCAGACAGTTTAAAGAGCCATTTGCTAAATACTTAGAGGATTCTGAGATAGTAGCTCAGTTCACTATGCTTGGAAGCCCTGAACAAAATGGTGTAGTTGAAAGGCGAAATCTCACCTTAATGGATATGATGAGGAATATGATAAGTATGACCAACTACCTAAATTCCTATGGGGTGAAGCTTTGAAGACAGCCCTTTATATGTTGAATCGAGTTCCTACTAAGGCTGCACCACTAACTCCTTTTGAGTTATGAACTGAACGTAAACCCAGCCTGAATCATCTAAGAGTTTGGGATTGTCCTGCAATAGTGAAGTTATATAATCCAACCTTAAATAAGTTAGATCCCAAGATCACAATATGCTATTTCGTGTCCTATCCAGACCATTCTAAGGGATACAGATTTTACAATCCTAATGGAGGCCCAAGTATTGTGGAATCACAGATAGTTAAGTTTCTGAAATACGACGTGACCGAAAATGGTACCTGTTCAGAGATTATTGAAAGTGAAAGTACGACAGGTAATACTGTATCGTTTTCTCTCTAATACAAACTGTTATAGAGCCTCCCATACCGGTGACTGTGCCTATTGAGCTTCAGGATCATATGGTTGAAACTGTTCTTGATGAAGTAAATCAAGCCCCACAGCCGTAGGATCAAGTCGAGGAAGTTTCACTAAGGAGGTCCGTTAAGCAAAGACGATCAGCTATTCCACCATATTATATAGTCTATCTAGGAGAACATGACTATGATATAGGCTACGTAGTTAATCCAATTACCTACAAGGATGCTGTTTCTTATGTACAATCAAATCTATGGTTGGATGCGATGAAAGATGAGATGCAGTCTATGAGACATAATAGTGTCTGGGAACTTTTTAAATTGCCAGAGGGACATAGAGCAATCGGCTGTAAATGGGTGTATGAGACGAAAAGGGACTCTAAAGGAAAGGTAGAAAAATTTAAAGCCAAACTGATGGCCAAAGGTTTCACTCAAAGAGAAGGAGTGGATTACGAATCTACCTTCTCTCCAATCTCTTCTAAAGATTCCTTCAAGGTGATTATGGCTTTGGTGGCTCATTTTAACATGGAGTTACACCAAATAGACGTCAAAACTGTCTTTCTGAATGGAGATCTTGAAGAAGAAGTCTATATGACTCAACTTGAAGGATTTGAAATTAATGATTCAAGTGATCTTGTATGCAGATTGAAGAAATCAATCTATGGCCTCAAGCAAGCATCCAGACAATAGTATTTCAAGTTTCATAGCGTTATCATTTCATTTGATTTTGTTGAAAATAAAGTGGATCAGTGTATATATTGCAAGGTCAGTGGGAGAAAATACATTTTCCTGGCTCTCTATATGGACGACATCCTACTAGAGCAGTGATATCGATCTATTGCATGAAACGAAGCAAATGTTGTCAGAGAACTTTGATATGAAGGATCTTGGCGAAGCGTCTTTTGTTCTTGACATTGAGATCCATAGGAATCGTTCACGCCAAGTTTTGAGTTTATCTCAAAGGGTATATATTGATCGTATCTTGGAGAGATTCAACATGCAGGACTGTATGCCGGGTATTGCTCCTGTCTATAAAGGTAATAAGTTAAGTCTTTCACAGTGTCCTCAAACAGAGATGGAGAAATCTCAAATGAAGAATGACCTTATGCCAGTGCACCTAGGAGTATTATGCATGCTCAATTATGCACTAGGCTAGACATTGCTTTTGCAACAGGACTTCTGGGCAGATATTAGTCAAATCCAGGACATAATCATTGGGTTGCTGCCAAGAAAATTCTAAGGTACTTAAAGAGGACAAGAGACTACATGATGACTTACAAGCATGTTCAGAACATACAGCTTGTTGGATACTCGGATTTAGATTTCGCGAGCTATCAAGATGACAAAAAATCAACATCATGATACATATTCATGTTGGTACGTGGTGCAGTGTCATGGAAAAGTGAGAAACAGAAATTCATATCCTGCTCTACCATGCAAGCAGAGTTCATAACGTGCGTTTTAGCTACTACTCAGGCAATTTGGCTCCGAAACCTCATTATAGAGTTGACCATATTTGACTTTATTGATAGACTCATACAATTATATTGTGATAATAACTCTGCAGTATTATTTATTAACAACAACAGAGGTCTCAAGAAGTCTAAACATATGGAGATCAAGTTTCTGACCATAAAGGAATCCATGCAAAAAGGTAATGTTATAGTAAAGCATATTTCTACAGATAATATAATTACAGACCCACTGACTAAAGATTTTCGCCTTTGCATCTTTGAGCGACACGTCACTAATATAGACTTAAAGGCATCATTGGATGTTGTGGTTTAGTGGGAGGCATTTTTTTAATTTTCTCTAACAAAGTTTACATCTGTTTTTTGTTACATTTTGTAACATAATGATATGTATTCAAATGCTTGTAGCACTATTAAAGTTTACATCTATTTTTTGTAACATTTCGTAACATAATGATATGTATTCAAGTGTTTGTAGCACTATTAATGTTGAATACATATTCTTGTAAATCTTGAGGCATGTGTAAATCTCGAGTAATAGTTATGAGCATTTGGTTATTAGCCGTGTTTATATGTCTTGTTATACATAAAGAAAAGTTAACTATAAAGCTAAAATATATACAGGTTCATTAGAACCATATGGATATTCTCTAGTGACACATCAAGTTTTGTGACACATAAAGAAAGAAAATGGTATCCGACAAAGAGGATAACACATAAAGTGTATCTCTTTTGAGGTGGTACCCAATTGCCACACTATCATATTAAATCTATATCAATAAAGTTGAGGATATTTGTGACCATGGATGGCTCTGTGTCTGTTGATGCATTTACTAGCATGATCCGGTGTTTAAAATTTTATTAGATCGGATTAGTCGTTAAGAATAATCCTTAAACCAATATGAAGGCGCGTACTACAGTACAGTTTCAATTAATGCCTGCCTAAGTGGGAGAATGTTAGAGTTCCTAATATGGGCTCGCCTTGATTGAAATTGTAATTCACCGTTATACGATATTAATTTGCCGTTTACGGGATTGGTTTAATAAAGAATAGATTTAAAGTTTCTTAATGGGCCGAATATGGGTTTGGCTACTCTGGATCGAGTTCGGCCCGGCCCATGATGAGAGGGCCCAATTGAGACTTCTATATAAAAGCTAGGACCCCCCCTTCTAACCCTAATTTTGCCATTAAGTCTTCACACCTCCTCCAGAAAGCTAGAGAGAGAGAGAGAGGCAAGAAGAAAAGCTGTTTCATTGACACCTGGCAGTCCCAAGGGTATAGAAGGGAAGAGTCTGAGTTTGTGTCATTGCTTTTCCGCGCCGTACGACCATGGATGCAAAATCAAGTATGCAAGCCTAATTTCTTAGCTATTTAGTTGCTAGAATCCGACTACGGCGATCCTAGGAAATCGTAGGTGACCACAGATGGCCTACAATCGTGTCGCTTAAAAATACAAGGGCAATTTAGTCAATGAGTCTGCAATCATATCATCTATAGAAATATGCTCTATTGCAACGTCACCTTTCTGCACGGATTCCTTTATGGTTAGAAACTTGACCTCTATGTGTTTAGATCCCTTGAGACCTCTGTTGTTATTAATAAATAACATTGCAGTGTTATTGTCACAATTTAGCTGTATGGGTCTATCAACAAAATCAAATACGGTTAATTTCCTAATGAGGTTTTGGAGCCAAATTGCTTGAGTAACAGCTGAAAAGCACGCTATGAACTCTGCTTGCATGGTAGAGGAGGATATGTATTTTTGTTTCTTACTTTTTCATGACACTGCACCGCCCACCAACATGAATATGTATCTTGTTATTGACTTTTTCTCATTTTGACAGCCCGCAAAATCCAAATCTGAGTATTCAACAAGCTGCAAGTTCTGAACATGCTTGTAAGTCATCATGTAGTCTATTGTTCTCTTTAAGTACCTCATAACTTTCTTGACATTAACCCAATGATTATGTCATAGATTTGACTGATATCTGCCAGAAATCATGTTGCAAAAGCAATGTCTGGTCCAGTGCATACTTGAGCATACATAATGCTCTCAAGTACACTAGCGTAAAGTACATTCTTCATTTGAGATTTCTCCATCTCTATATGAGGACATTGTGAAAGATTCAACTTATCACCTTTACAGATAGAAGCAATACCTGGCTTGCAATCTTGCACATTGAATCTCTCCAAGATACGATCAATATATGCCCTCTGAGATAAACCCAAAACTTGGCATAAACGACCTCTATGGATCTCAATGCCAAGGACAAAAAAACGCTTCACCAAAATCCTTCATATCAAAGTTCTCTAACAACATCCTCTTCGTTTCATGCAATATATCAATTTTAATGCTCGCTAGCAGGATGTCGTCTACATAAAGAACAAGAAAATTATATTTTCTCTCACTGATCTTGCAGTATATATACTGATCCACTTTATTTTCAACAAAATCAAATGAAGTGATAACGCTATGAAACTTAAAATACCATTGTCTGAATGCTTGCTTGAGGCCATAGATTGATTTCTTCAATTTGCATACGAGGTCACTTGAATCATTAACTTCAAACCTTTCAGGTTGAGTCATATAAACTTCTTCTTCAAGATCTCTATTCAAAAAGGCAGTTTTGGCGCCCATTTGATGTAATTCCATATCAAAATGGGCTATTAACGCCATGATTACTTTAAAAGAATCTTTAGATGAGATTGGAGAGAAGGTAGATTCGTAATCCACTCCTTCTTTTTGAGTGAAACCTTTAGCCACCAATCTGGCTTTAAACTTTTCTACCTTTCCTTTGGAGTCCCTTTTCGTCTTATACACCCCTTTGCAGCCGATTGCCTTATGACCTTCAGGCAACTTAATAAACTCCCATACACCATTATGTCTCATAGATTGCATCTCATCTTTCATCGCATCCAACCACAGGTCTAATTGTGTATAGGAAACAGCATCCTTGTAGGTAACTAGATCAACTATGCAGCCTATGTCGTAGTCCTATTTTTCCAGATAAACTATATAATCCGATGGGATAGCTGATCGTCTTTGCCTAACGAACCTCCTTAGTAGAACTTCCTCAACTTGATCCCGCGGCTGTGGGGCTTGATTTACTTCATCAAGAACAGTTTCAACCATAGGATCCTGGAGCTCAACAGGCACAGTCACCGATATGAGACGCTCCATAACAGTCTGTATTGGGAGAGAAAACGATACAGTATTGGTCTGGATAGGACACGAAATAACATCTTGTGGTCTTAAGATCCAACTTATTCAAGGTTGGATTATATAGCTTCACTTCTGCAGGACAACCCCAGACTCTTAGATGATTCTGGCTAGGTTTACATCCAGTCCATAAATTAAAAAGAGTTAGTGGAACAGCTTTAGTGGGAACTCAATTCAACATATAAAGGGCTGTCTTCAAAGCTTCGCATCATAGAAATTTAGACAGGTTGGTCCTACTTATCATACTCCTCATCATATCCATTAAAGTACGATTTCCCCTTTCGACCACACTATTCTGTTCAAGGCTCCCAAGCATAGTGAACTGAGCTACTATCCTAGAATCCTCTAAGTATTTAGCAAATAGCCCTCTAAGTTGTCCAGCATCACAATGTCTGCCATAATACTCACTTCCACGGTCAGATCTGACAACCTTAATGACTTTTTCCAATTGTTTCTCGATTTCAGTTTGAAATTTCTTGAATTTATCAAGAGATTCAGATTTTTCTTTAATCAATTACAGATAACCATATCAAGAGTAGTCATCAATCAATGTGATGAAATAATAATTTTTATACAATATTGGAGTATATGGTCCACTTATGTCAGTGTGTACGACCTCTAATAGGTCAGAAGTTCGGACCGCAGACTTTTTCTTTATTTTGGTCATCTTGCCACTACTGAAGTCTACACAAGTTTCTAGTTCAGCTTTAAAAGTAGGCAGAATTTCGGCCTTTACAAGCCTTTCCACTCTTTCCCTGGAAATGTGACTAAAACACTTATGCCACAACGTGTAAGACTATTCTTTAGGTAGAGTCTTTTTGGAGATAACTTTTTCGGCTACACAAGCTACGTATATGTCGTTGGAGTCAAACACAATCTGTACAATCCATTGAACATGTTGCAGCACCTAACTTTATTTGAATTATAGAATATAGAAACCACGCTGTTCCATTTAAAGGAAGGTACGTAGAAAGTATTTCTAAACATCAAATGAAATCCAGATTCTAGAATCAAAATGACATCTTCCACGAACTCAACGTCAACTTTATTGTTATCTCCCACTATAAGCTTCGATTCATCCAGATTTGGCGTTCTCTGATTTATGAACTCCTGTATGGTGAATGCAACGTGATTAGTCGCACCGCTATCTAGCCACCAAGAACTGGATGGGGCTTTAGATAGATTGGATTCACAAACCAGTACCAAAGAATCATTACTCGTATGCTCATGTTTACATAACCAATTCTTATATTTAGTGCAATCTTTTTTCATGTGACCCCTCTTCTTACAGAAGAAACAGCGGTCACTATCCTTTTTAAAAGATGCCTTCTTGCAACTCAAGTTATCATATGGACTAGTGCTGGGGCGAGTACCTTTATGAGCATGAAATTTAGGCTCTTTGTCTTTCCTACTACTAGAACAGGAAGCAATTAAGGCATAGTGCCCTCCATCCTTTTTCAATTTCTCTTCTTCTGCCACTATCTTGGATATCAAATCATTTATAGATCAAGTTTCATCATGTGTATTGAAACTGGTCTTGACCATCCCAAACTCAAGAGGAAGGATGTTCTAGGCTTGATGTACAATCACGGTATCAGGGATTACTATACCTAAGACTTTCATTTTTGTTTGCAAATCCAGCATTCTTATGATATAGTCCATAATATCTCCTACACCCGTATCTTCATATTAAAAAGTACCTGGATAAGTGTCCTAACCTCAGCATTGGATGATACTCAGTATCTTGCTTTCAAGGCTTCCAACATTCCCTTGGCGGTGCAGTCGGTTGGCAAGATGCTCTTTAAATGTTCCTGTATGGATCGCTTCATTGACAGCAAGCAGATCTTATTACTCTTCTCTCAGACGGCAAAACACACCATCTCGAGTGCAGTACTGCTCTTAATTAGGTCAGTAAGCTTATCTTCATAAAGAACGACATAAATATTTAGCAGTTTCATTACAAATAGAAAATCCTCCTTCCATTTCTTGAAATTCAAACCATTTAGAACCTCTATAGTAATGGAGTTGTCATTCACTGAAAAGGTGACCGAAAAGACAAACAATACTTACCATCAATATCATATGAGCACTGTGTAACTTTAAATCCTTAAAAGTACATATCTTAGAGAATCACGCACATCATCACATAATTATCTTTGGGCAGAATATATGACATGCAATTGCAAATTCCCTACATGACAACGACCATGAGAATATATTCCAATTTTCGTGAATCACCATCTTTGGGTGTGTGAATCACTAAAATCAGTCACTTCCCAATCATATATTATTCATACATCCCTCCATAAACTGACACACAATCACCTCCTTTGGGAGTATGATTGCGCATCAGAATAAGAGACATCCCGCTATAATGCAAGACCGATATTTCTCAAACTTAAATAAATGCGCCACTTTGGCAGTCGCAACTTAATCAAATCTTTGAAACTCTCTCACACCAGTGATATAAATTTCGTGTCTCACATTCACCATATGATATGATTTTAAACTTGATAACATGGGCAGTTGTCATTAAAATCACAATAAGCACCAATAGCATTGCTTTATGTATGTGTGGGTTCCACACGTATCAGTGCTCAATAATGATCTACACATTCCTTATATGATATTTAATTAGTGAGTCAATCATATTATTCCCAAAAGCCATATAGAAATAATTAAATAAAAAAAGTTGAAATTACCCTTGAATAATATACTTGCACTAGGGTTTTTCGCATTTTTCAAGACTTTAAAAAACTCAAAAAATTAAAATGAATATACCACAGTGTAGATAATTTTCATATGAGCACAATAATGAAAAAATCACTCAAAACAAACGTCACACACACCCTCACGTGCCGCTAGAAGAACGGCGTGTAGGGATCACGTGCCGCATACCACGGTCAACGGTAGCCGTTGACCGTTAATGGTCAATTGTCGGGTCAAGTCGGGTCAACGGTCAATGGATCGGGTTGACGGTCAATGGGTCGGGTTGATCCAGTCAACAATCAACAGTTCGGGTCAACGGTCAAATTGAGTCAAGTCAACAGGATGATGTCACAAATAACGTCATCTACCACATGGCAACCGCCTGTGAGGTAGCGGCCACCCAAAGGGTGCTGCCACGGGGCATCTTTTGATAGGACCGCGTCGCTTATGTGACATCATTGCTGACGTCACCTAAGGCAATTGCCCAGGCACATTTGGTGCGTGGGCGCGTGGGCCTCATGTGCTGTCATGTCTCCATCTCCAGGCCATATGTGGCAGCGCGTACAGCCTCCAATGGAGGCCGACAACACCTAGAAACGCTCATATCGATGAGACGAACCCAAATATGCTTTCAAAATGAAATTTCAACGTACCAAAATTCATGAAATCAGGCAAAACCAGTACGTACTAAAATCGAGCTACGGGCCCTGATACTAGATGTTGACCATTCGATTAGCCATCCGTCGTCGCCTACAGCTCCCTAGGATCATTGTAGTCTGGTTCTAACAACTGAATAACCAAGGAATTAGTTTGTGTACTTGATTTAGAATCCATGGTCATACTGCGCGAAAAACCGACAACACGAGCTTGGACTCTTCCCCCTTATGGCTCTTAGGATGCCTGGCGTCGATGAGACCGCCTCCTTGTTCTTCCTCCCTCCCTCTCTCTCTCAAGCCTTATGAAAAAGATAAAGAGTAGAAATGGCCAAAAGGATTAGGATTAAGGGGGGGTCTTAGCCTTTTATACAAGTCTCGACTAGGTCCTCTCATCACGAGCAGGGCCGGACTTGGCCCACACTAGTCAGGCCTATATACAGCCCATTAAGAAACTTTAAACCCATTCTTCATTAAACCAATTCTATAAATGATAAATTAATATCGTATAACAGTGAATTACAATTTCGATTAAAGCGAGTCCATATTAGGAAAACTCTAGCATTGGGCCGAGTCCGGGTGGCCCGTGATGAGAGGGCCCAGTCGAAACTTGTGTAAAAGGCTAGAACCCCCGTTTAATCCTAATCCTTTTGGCCATTTCTACTCTCCATCTTCTCCATAAGGCTTGTAAGAGAGAGAGAGAGAGAGAGAGAGAGAGAGAGAGAGAGAGAGAGCGAGAGAAAGAGAGAGAACAAAGAGGCGATCTTATCGACGCCAGACATCTCGAGAGCCATAAGGAGAAGAGTTCAAGCTCGTGTCATCGGTTTTTTGTGCAGTATGACTATGGATTCCAAATCATGTATGCAAGTCAATTCCTTGGTTATTCAGTTGCTAGAACCCGACTACGACGATCCTAGAGAATCATAGGTGACGACGGACGGCTGATCAAACAGCCAACAGATGTCAGAATCAGTGCAGTTCCTACGGGCCACAATCTTCTTGGCCAGGGAGAGCATGACCCGGCGAGTGTATATTGCAAAGTAGGCAAAGCGCCATCTCTTCTTGGCTGCGGTGAAGGAGGTTGCGGGGACAACTAGGAGGAATGAGTGGTAATCAAGAGGAGAATAGGAGCTTCCGGTCATTGTTTTCGGGTTCTTTCTTCGTAGACAAATGAGCCGTCCACTAAGACGGTTTTATAAGCAATTTCCGAGGAGCTATTTGGCTCCTTCACTAAACAAAAGCAGCATTTTGGACACCAAAAGAGAAAAAAAAAAAAACAAAACATCAGTCCATGGTCAAACATAAACAAATAAATAGAATCTGGCAAAAGAGACCAACCATTCCATGAACTTTTCTAATGACTTGTCGAAGTGGGAACCAAGGGTTTGGATGAGATTTGGACAGTTTCCTGGAAAGCTTCCTGTGATCCAACAACGTGGGAAAATTTATTTCCATCGGTTTTTTTAATGAGACTCATCCTGGAAGGAGCCGAAAACGAGAGTCCAAGTTCACATCTCCAACTACTAAGCCTCCTCTCGGTCACCGCCACCTCTAGTAGCACCATCACAATCCTCCCAAAGCCTTAGAGTTTCCATCTCATGTGATTGAGCTCATTATGCGATTATTTCGAAAGAGGGGTTTGTTTGGTTTGTCTAATTGCTTGTCTTTTTGAATTTTCAATTGCAGAAGCCAAGCACTATTGGTGGAATTGGTCTGGAGAGCATAGTTGTCATCAATTTTGGTTCATCTTGCCCATATAAGTGCCTTGCTAAATCCGGTGAGGCAACCCTTGCCCGACATCGATGGTGGCATAGGAGGCCCTTAGGCAAGGCCAGCGTTTGGAAGGGGGAAAAAGAAAAAGGAAAAAGGATAACGGAAAAATAAAGGCAAAAAAAGGAAAGAAAAGGGAAAAGAAGAAGAAGAAGAAATAACATCTTGTTTCGCAATGAAACTCTTTTCTTGCCGGCACTTCAAAAACACTTATCCAAGGTGGTGAGAGAGAAAGCCATGTCCCTCGCACCAATTGCTGATACTCAACGTAAAGAAGGATCCAACTCAGCTGGGGCCTTCCTTCGTCTATTTTCGACTGAGCTGCTGTGTTGCTGGTTTTTGCCAGCACCTCAGAATCTCTTCGTCAAAGTCATCCCTTGCTTTGGGACCGCTGCTGGCACTGCTGCCTTCTGTTTGGTTCGCTGGTTCTTAGTTTGCTTTGATTTTGGCTGGTTGCGGTTGGAGAGCCAGATAGGGTCTGTCCTATACTGATCTGTTCTTGTCCTTTATATTTTTTTGGATTGGTTGCTCTTCTTTGTAGCTTTCTCGCCGTAACACCCTTGCACCCTTTGGGACACCTGCATGTGTCTTTTTGGGCTCGAGGTTGGTTTCGGGCTTTGGTTGTACTTTGGTTTTGGTTAGTCTAATACAATTCTTACCTTACCAAAAAAAAAAGGGAAAAAATTTAAAACGGTAAAAGACAAAAACATCCTTCGACCAAGCCCTTCTTTAAAATAAAGATGGTACTTCAAGCCCTTTTTTAAAACAAGATCCACTTCAAACTCTTCTATTTGAGAAAATCAAGGCACTCCAAGCTCTTATTTAGAATTTTTTTCTTGAAAAGAGCCTTTGAAATCGCTTTGTAATAGAGAGCCTAACCACTTAAAAAGCTCTCAAATTTAAGTCCAGTTTCAATTTTTCCTCAAAATTTTTTCGTCTAAAAGATAAAAACCTAAACTATAGGTCGAATCCAAATTTAGTCCCAAATCTACTCTGAATTTTTTTCCCAAAGAAAAAATTATAAACTTTGACTCTAATCTCATATATGCACCCATCAGTCCTCTGTCCAAAAATCATTATTTATCACCCCTAATTTTCATATCAAAGAAATGTTTCATTTTGGTAATAATTTTTCACTTTACCTTGCTAATGTCGATTTGTTTTAACCAACATAGAAATGTCAAGTCAAACAATTAATGACTATTTTTGTGTGGAGGGTTAAATGGATAGATTTGAGACTAGATTAGTAGTTGGTATTTTTTTTTTTTTTACAAAAAATGTTCAGGACGGATTGGGACTAGAGTTAAAGTTGGTGATTTTTTAAAACGAAAAAACATGTCCAGGACAGATTTTGGATTAGATATAAAGTTTGGAGCTTTTTGTTTAGACGAGTTTGGGGCAAAATTGAGATTGGACCTGAAATTAGATTTTTTTTTTCAAGAAACTATAAGATTCATCAAAGAGGCGGTATGAATGTTCACGGAATCTATGGGAGAAAGTTCAACATAGAGGAAAGCCTTCGAAATCGCTTTGTAACATAGAGAGATAAGTCAAGAGATGAATATAATGAAGATTCTCCCGACTTCTTTCACCAAAGCCAGTTTACAAAGCAACCTATTAAAATGGCAAGTCTTTGAAAACACAACCAAAATTCGTCGAACCTTCTCTTGGTTCAACGGTCGAAAGATGTGCTCTTTGGCCCCCAATCGAGTGGAAATTTCCTCTCTTTCGTTCCTCAATTTCAACCTTTTCGTGCTCCCATGGCCCTCCAATCTCCCTCCTATACTTGATGCTTCAAATTTCCTTCACAAAATAAAGAAATTTACTAAAATTAATGTATACCCTTTTCCAGAAGCGAACGCAAAATAATCCCTTTGGGTGATTCGTGAGCCCCATTCTAAGGTCAATGCTGATGAAATGGTTAGGCAAAGTTGACTCTTCTCTTCTGACTATAGTGAATCGGCCAAGTTGGAATTTCCACGCTCACCATGAGAAAAAGGCTTTCGGACTTGTGAGTCGGGTGTGTGTCTCGGACTCCATAGGCAAACGGGGGCACCGAGTCAATTTTCCTTTTTCTGAAACGTGCTCAGTTTGTTCTTTATCAATGTGATGTGACTTGCAGACCACTATTTCGGCATTGAGTAATATTCCTTTGAGGTATAGGCCCCATCTACTAAACCCGGCAAACGGTTGCACTAAATCGGATCGAAAATAATCCGATTTAAATAGACCCATTTAATTCATCTTTTGACCTTTTTTTCATATAAAGCAAATCTAATGACCTAGACCTAATTTGATCTGTACTGAATTCATATCCGACCCAATTCATATTCCTAAAACACTTGCATATTTAACCCTATCTAGAAAATTGATATCCAAACTAAGGTGAGAGAGAGTCATAGAGCTAAGTGAATCTAAGTAAATTTTAAACCAACATTTATATAATATTTAAATCCATTTATTGTGTATAAGCAACCCATATATAATGCAGCCCATTATATATGAGTTAGGAAATGAATTTATGACCCACTTTGATAGGTCTAGTCTCTACTAGATCTATTCTAGGAAGTATCCCGAAACAAAAAAGGAAAAAAAAGGATATTTCTGATTCATAAAGATGTGAAAGCTTCTCTCTCTAAAATACGGGTGCGTCGCGACGGGTGATGCCTTTTACAATTTAATTGCATTATTCATACTATTAGGTCGTAAAGAAATGTAGAGTGAAGCCGTCTAAACTAATAGAGCAACAGGGACAATGAAAGCAAACATCGAAATCATAAACCCTATGGAAGAGGATCAAGTTGGCCCTCATGAATATCCAATATTGTTTCATGTATGGGCACGTATGTATTTTTGAAATTTATCCATGATGAAAGTGATCGATCTACATAACTTGTCGATCCCCTTTTCTCTCAACTATATCTTTCCGAGCGCAATCAGGTAGACTCTAGAATATCATCATCATCCTCACGAATTCCTCGTAGCTGACGAGACCATCGCCGTCAGAATCGGCTTCTCTTATCATCTGCTCCGCCTCTTCGTTCGTGAGCCGTTCGCCCAGATTCATCATCACGTTCCTCAGCTGAACACGAGAAAAATAGACTGTCATTGAGTCGATTATACGGTTAAATCTAACCTTCAACGTCAGCCAAAGTGAGAAACATTGAAAAGAATGTCCAGGGGTTAAGACAATCCAGAAGCAGTTCGATGTGAAAACATAGTTCTGTGGTCTAAGTGAGTGTACTGTAATACTTTCTGTAGCTTTTTGAGCCGCATTTCCTGAAGCGGGGATCGAAGATCATCGGATCGGTTTTAACCGTCAAACGTTTTCCATTTATGGGCAGTTCGAAATCACAGTGATACTTCAAATACAGAATGACAAGAATCTGTGAACTTTTTCATCAAGCATGGTATAAACTAAAACCTGATTCTTTCATTTCGCAAGTCTGGTGTTCCCGTGAAGTTTTCCGCTTTATTCGTCCGGTGCATTCATCGCTTGAATTCAGTTGAGCAAAGTCGACATGTATAATTAGTGATCATTTACCTCAATGGCAGATATATATCCGTCTTGATCTCTGTCAAACACCTTGAATGCTTCTCTTAGCTCTTCGCCAACATTTTCCTGCGAAGTATAGTAGATGATCCTCTTACTATTGTCCCCATCTTTTCGCTTTCGAAAACAATATGGAGAGTACGAGAACGACTCGTCGGAATCAACCCCGGAAGAGCCTTCGTCTGCTCACCTTCATTTTCCTCCCCATGATGTTCAAGAACTCTGCAAAGTTTATCGTACCGTTCCCGACCAGATCCACTTCGCTGATCATTTCTTGGACTTCTTCTTTCGTGGGGTGCTCGTCGAGTGACTGGATCACCGTGGCGAGTTCCTCCATCGTGATCATGCCTATCAAGGGATGAAACATTTGTTTCAACAGCGAATGAGACGACGCATTCAGAATCTCACCGAGCCGCGACTTTCGTCCTTAGCGTCGCTGCTCTGTCGTTACATCGCGTGCAATCATTTCACGAGCCTGGCTTGTGCGAGCCCGCCTTTCGGGCGAGAACGGTTTTCACATTTCCAACAACAAAGGAAGGTTTTGGCGAAATAAAAAAGCAACACGAGATGGTAGGAGGAGCAATAGATTCAGATATTCTGCAGCTCAATAGCATCAAGCACAACAACTACGGATTATCATACGTCGTATGTCATTAGAACAGAAAATTGCTAATTCCACTGAGCCAACAGTTGCAAAACATCAATGGACTGAAAATCAGAACATGAGTACTCCAAAATAATCTAAGGAAAAACAAGAACCGAAATGGAGTTAGTACCGTCGGAATCCTTGTCGATGAGACAGAAAGCTTCATGAAAATCGGCGACTTGATCTTCTGTCAATGCTTCTGCCATTCTTGGGTCTGAAGGCTCTCTGAACCTGGATTTCTAATCTTTCTTTCTCCTTCTGGAAGAGCGAAAGAATTAGAGCGCGCTCAATCAGTATAACTTGCCTGAGGGGGGTGTGCTGGTGTGTCGAAGTGAAGTCGTTCTTGTAGTGTTACAAGATGGAGAATATTATTAATCACGTTGGACCGAAATTTCAAAGAGCCGACATCTAGAAATAAATTATTCATAAAATCAACGCACGTAAAAGAAAAGAACGCCAAGAAGAATGGTCTGAAGGGATTAAAAGTCAGCAAAATTGAGACTTCCACTTTCTCAGTTGATGGATGGATCTTGAGGGGATCCAGCTCCACCACAGAGCAAAACTAGTCGTCATGTCGCGTGGGGAATCTTAACTTGAAAGCGTAACGGCAGAAGCAAATTACGCTTCACGAATCTTACGGGAAGAGACGCTAGCTCAGAAATAATCGGCAAATTACACTTTGTGAATCTTACCCGTCGACACGCTAGCTCAGAAATAATCGACAAAGCAAGTTACTCATATGGGTCGACACACAGAGTTCGGAACCATAAGATCCACGTTAGGATTGCTTCCATGGATGCCGAAACAACAGACCAAGCCTATGCACTAAAATTTTAGATTGGTTCAACGGTGACTGAGGGTTGACATAATTGTTGTCTAGTGGGATTGCCATGAATGTTTTTGGGCAGAGTCATTTTGGAATTGCAATTATCACATGAAAGGTTTCAAAGTGGTTCTCCTTGAAAGGGATTGATTACAACAAAATACAACACAACCCCACACAAGAGATGAGGCATTTCTATCAAATGACTCGGGGTTGTAAATGTCTGTCATTGATCCAAGGAGTGAAAGGCATGTGAATGAAATGCAGAGAGCTAAAACCAAGGTCAAGAAGAGAAGGTAATGGCATCTCTTGGCAAAACGAGGACCAAATCAATTGCTAAAGAGATGACATTCTCATGGAGTATGAGCCTTTTTTTTTTTTTTTTCCTTTTTATTTCCCCAAAGCAGAAAACACTCCATCAACCAGTACATACCCATATAACATTCTCGACAACAAGATTCCGGAAAGAAGGATACAGCAAGCTCAATCATAATTCACCAGACGACAGAAAAAGAAGAAGATGGATTCTTTGACTACAAGCTCTTACAAAAGAAAGGTAGCAAGGAAGAAGTTGTTATGAACAGCTCCTTGTCTGCTCAACATGGATCTCTCTCTCTCTCTTTTTCTATCTCAGATGGGTCTACCTTTGGGGACAATCTGATCTTTCAGCCACATGTATATTGGGACCAGTACATAATAGGTAGCGGCCATTACACCCAGAAGGAACCGCATCAGGAACACGAACGGGTTCACAGGCTTCGAGACATCCTCTTCCTTTGGACCGAGCTGCAATCAAACACCAATGTCTCACAAGTTTAATAAGGCAAAGGTAGGGAATGGCAGGTGCAATGATAACAGTAGAAAAGAACTCAAAACAAAAGCAGAGACACATCTTTACCTAAGCACGATGCACACGGTTCCCGTCATCGGACCCAAGTCCCAACTCTAAGTCATTCTCTTACCACCCAATTTCGGAAGCTCTCCTATCAATTGGGTCTTTGTTGACCATTGGGCCTTGACCGTACACTGGTAATTACTTGACATTAACTGGGGTATTTCGAAACTACGTGACATGCTTTGTGTAGCCAATGAAGTGACCCTGGTGTGCACTGTGATAGTAAACTAATAATGCAGTTCATGTCCTAGCAAAGAAAGCAATATCACTACTATTGGAACAACAGGATAAATGACACAGCTAATCTACATCTCACATCAATCAAACTAAAGTAGTTTCTTCCACCTAAAATTAAGTGAGTTGAAAGACTGACTAATGAAGCTCTGATCAGACATCAACAGGTTTCTCACTAATTACAAGTCAAATGCACAAAATATCAAGCAAGAAACGATTAAGCAAAATGATCACGTGGTTTCAAATTGGAGTAAAATTACATTCAAGAAATTTATGCAACTTCGTTGAGCCGATAAACAAAAGAATCACTGAATCTTGAAAGAATCGCCAAATTCTCCATCACTCCAACTGGAAGACCAGACTAGTTTGGGGATGACAATATAATTGAAAGATAAGAACCCAAAACAACAAACCAGCTACATCTTCTGAAAACAAGGTAACATCCAAAAACCAGCACCGTCTTTTGCATAAAACAAATCCCAGAATCCTAACAATTATCATTAGACACAGCTGTCTACATGACAACATGAGCTTTGCCATTATACAGCGTGAATTAAATGACCAGCCCCACATTTCATCCCGTCAACTTGTAAAAGAATTTTCCCCAAGTTAGAGTCAGACTATATGACTCATTCTAACCATCCAAACTGTTCGGTACTCTAATTGATTTGTCACGCATTAATTAATTAGTTAGCTTGATATATTGATATCAGGAAGACTACTGCTAATTCACCGAAGATACCAAACAAAATGTCTAGTTAAAGACAGGGAAATATGATTTTTAAAGTCCTGCGGGGGTATGATAATGCAAGACAATAAATGAAAAGCGCTGATTGTTAAAGGACTTATGTGCTATTGCCAGGTCTACACCGGCAAAAGATCAGTGATTTCTTGTAACCAGGCTCCAGCTCCCAGCCAAATATTTTCAAATCATTTGTCATGCAAGCCACACACAACTTTGTGAGAGAATTTGCAAAAGGATTTCACAAGATAAAGACAGTCAACGATCATCTTATAATTGCCTCATCTTCAGTTACATGATGAGCAGACACAGTATCTTGGCTTCGTATTGGATCCTACACTCCATAAAGGTACAAAACCAGGGATTGTATTCAGCGAGGTCACTCAGGGTTCCAATGGGAACAATCCCAATTAGTGGCCTGGTTTGATTGAAGTAAGGTCTTAAAGGAAACCAGAGGGTTTCAAGTTAGGTTCAGGTATTTGTTATGGCTACATAAAGCAACTCCTCGGCAATAACACACCTTAAACACCCTGACTTTTCATCTCAACTATATGTAATCTAGTCTATTCACTAATCAGAATACAATCAGGGAAACATGTGTATGCTAACATGTGTGGTTATTTCTTATGGGTAATAGTAGTTACTTGGGAAGGATCAGACAAAAACCAGAACCTCATTTTATTCACGTTGCATCATCATACAGAAACCCTGATATAAGCAGAATCTTTGCAGCCAACAAGCAGCAGAAACAAACCTGTAAAGGAGAATCCCCAGACGCAGGTTTAACACCTGTCACAGAACACCCCATGATCAACCCATGCCGGCGAACACCACGATACCATTTTGGACCAATCCTTTTCAACTGGACATCCTTGAACCCAGCCTTCTCAAACCATTCAATGTATTCTTCCTCCTTTGGAAAGAGCATCCACACATCAGCAAAGAAGCGAGACAACCAGAATGTTGGGTACACCGGGCCTATGATGCATGCCTTTCCTCCCAGTTTCAGCACTCTGTAGGCTTCCTTAATGCCGCGCTGGGGATCTGGCCAATACTCGATACTGAAAATGATATTATGTGAAACCATCAGAGACAATTCCAGAAATAACATCTCCCCTTCTTGCAACAGAAATTACCTCGTTACACAAGCCATAACCCCACGCCTAATACAAAGACAGCTTCTCTGGCTTCTCCATCATAAAATGCCTACACCTATGTTTTACTTGCTAGATTATGTCCGACAATCTTAGGTTTGGTAATTCCATTTGAGAAAACCAGCAGTGAAAATATCGATATCATTTTTTGCCAAGGTGCAGAATAATGTCATAAAAAAAAATTAACAATCAGCTCAACTTTTCAATTGATCCATTTGCCTCGCTACACTAGAAATTATGCAATTCGATTGAATATCCTCTATCAAACTCAATTGTACGTCACACTATCAGACACTGCTCACACCATATGCAGAGAAAAGTCAACACAATCCCCCCTTATTTGTCTGTCATCCCAAGACACTACTTAGGTTTACCATCAAATGAAATCTCCTGCATCATGACATTATCCAGTTGAATGGAGGCTTTTCAAAGAATGTTCAAATAGGTCAACGCATTAATGTTTTAATGCTGTAATTTATAATCCAAAAGGGACACTGAGGTAATTTCTGATCATTTTACCTAGATGCTCAACACCTACAAAGTTGATAACGAAATGTCAATATTACTGTTATCGCAATAAAATTACGCATGTATAAGTCATCAACTAATTGATTTATATGAAATACTCATAAAAAATTACTATGTGTAGAACATTTGGCAGAACATACAGAATTACTCAGTAGAGATGCACAACATCGTTAATTTAAAGGCAGGTTCCTTTCCTATTGGTCATGTGAACATTTGTTACATAATGAAGCATCTCATTTTGCAATTGAATCAAATATTACCTCATCTTCATAGCTACAACCAGAAGTCACTATTTAACTCAAGTTACCCATTATGAAGCACAGAACTTAATCACCTTCCTGCTGAAATGTAACGGTCTGCATAGTCAGTCGCAAACGGGAGATCCTCCGCATCCCCCTCAATGATTTTGCACTCCTTCAGGGGCTCCTTCTGCCTCACCTTGGCGAGCTGATGCGGCGACTGGTCGAGGATCGTGACATTCTTCGCATCCACGTGCTTAACAATACCTAGAGTGGTAAAACCAGTCCCGCCACCAACATCCACCACCACCATGTTCCTATCACTTAGGTCGGCCGGCTCGAGCGCATCATCCCGCATGTCCTCGGTCCAATGTCCAGGGTTTATAATGTGGTCATACACAATCGAGAGGAACCTGTAGAACCAAAAGGCCTCCTTCTTGTGCTGTATGAACCTAGGCTGTGAAGCAGGCCTAGAAGTTGACAAGCTGCATTTGGGCACTGCTCTCTTCACAACCCCAATTCTAACAGGAGACCCTAGGGTCAATTTGGGCAGGTTCAGGTTCTTCCCACAAAAATCCGACCCCACAAAGCCCAACCCTTTGGGGGACACGCTTCTCATCAATCCTAGGTATTCAGCTCCATTAAGCAGTGAAGAAGCCATGTGTTACCCAAGATTACCAGCGAATTCTTGAAAAAGTCACGACCTTTAGTGTCCAGCAAGGAGTACCCACATGCTATGACCCAGAATTTTGATGGGTTTTCTATCTTCTTGGGTCCTTTCAAGTGAGAGCCACGATGAGGCAAGAACATGTTAAAAATTCCGTAGTTCCCACAGAGTACACCTCTAAAAAGTAGAGAAACCATCAAGAAAACGGAGATAAGAGCTTACCAGACAGGTGCGCGGTCGCGGCTTCGCGAGGTATTTTCCTTGAGCAGCTACCACTGGTTCAGTGGTCTCCAAGCAGAGAGCAGAAACAAGCAACACTACAGCCTACAGGTCCTTGCCTGAATGATTCATCTTTATTTTCATTTTTTTATTTTTTATTTTTTTCTTGTTATGTTTTTTTTTTTTAAACCCCTCTCCGGTTTGTGCAACTTACTTTGACATCTCGTGCGAGAGAATTGGAGCAACGATGGGAAGTGGGAGTGTGGTGAATTGGCCTCGATTATTTCTGTCCACACGACAGGACCATGACAGAGTGACGTAGACTCCTCGCAGTAATGGCGTGGACTAGTTTCTTATTTCTTCCCCTTTTTCCATCTGCACTCTTTCCGTGACTAGTAGACTTCATTTTGTTGGACAAAATAAGGGTAATATATATATACATATATATATACACACACACATAGATACACGCACGCGCACATCAACATAGAATTTGTTTTCCTACTCCTCATTCTTCTTCTTCTTCCTTTCTCTAGTTGATTGCCCAAAGGAAGGGGCTCACCAGAGCGAGACCTTGCCAATGCTAGGCGAGCTCATCCTTGTCCCTACCTAGAGACAACAGGCTCACCTCGCCTTGGCTTGGTGAGGGTGAGGTCTCACACCTCCTTGACCCTATCTTCTTCTTCTCCCTTGGCTAAACGAGGAGGAAGAAGAAAAAACATAATTCGAAAAATATATTAAAATATTAAAAATTATCACGTTAACGCTAGCTTTTATGTTAGTATTGATCAATTGAAATTGGCTAAATGGATTAATGATATACATACAAAAGATTTAGGACTAAATTATTTTTTAAAAAAATAAGATTGAATTGATACAATTACAATAATTTTTTGATTCTTTTTATAATTTTCCTTGAAAAAGTTAAACAGCAATATTAATATACTCTTAAAAGATTCATGAATGCGATTAACTTGTAATGAAATAACCACGTGACTTTCTACGATGAAAGAGCTTGTGTTAATTATAGAAAAAGAATATGCGGCAAAATCAATGAAAAGAAAAAGAAAAAAATGAAATGAAGGGAAGAGACATCAGGAAAACTTATAATATCATTTTTTGACGAATATTGAAGAGAAATGATGCATAGAAAAATCGAGCTAATTAATAGTATACAATCTCGTTATATGTATTTAACTTTCTCACTATTTATTGAGAGCCTTTTTGAAATTGAGAGAGATAATCTCAATTTCCCTCGATTTCTCTCTAATTTTGGGAAGTTCTTTCCATAGGTCCTAAGAAAATAATTTCACTCACTTCCCCTCGTATCTTTTCTCTTCATTGTACCTAATCATAGTGCCCATTTTTCGACATCATCTTAAATATTATATCTCGAGACATTATTTTATGCAAAAGAAAAAATTTAGATATCGACCAAACGCTCCTTTACTCTAAGGATAAATACTAAACTTCAATTATAACCTAAAGATAAGGAACTCTTTTATCCGTATTCCGGTCGCCAAAAAAAAAACCGATTATGGAGCAACATCATCGCAATGCGTTTGTATTAGATTTGTATTATTCTTTTCATCTGTAATATGTATTATGTCCATTCCTGAAAAAAAAAAACACACGCACATGTACATATATATATATATATATATATTTTCGAACATTCCTGCAATATTAAAAATTCCACAGAAATTGACCCGAAGCGGAAGCGTTACCGTCTGAGCACCTGTCGTGCTAGTTGGTTAATGCAGCACTTAACCGTAGACGCTATGACACAGGCAAAGTTCAACGCAGAGAGCGCTCCCAGTTGCTCTGGAGCATCAGTAGAAAGCAAGACCACAGAAGCTTTCCTCAATCCGTTCCCGTGCCTCGCTCGGAGGAGGAGACGGCAGAGAGTTGAAGGCCTCTCTTCCATTCTTTTCCCGTCAAGTTTCGTGCTTTCTGTGATTTTTCCACTTCTCGCTTCAAGAACCCCGAGATCTCTTCGCTTCTCTGCTCTTCAACAGCGACCTCGTCCTCGGAATGCGGCGAATGTCTTGGTGGCTCCTCGGTTGCGGTCGAATGAGGTTTTTCAAAAGTGGGTTTTGTGTAATGTAGCTTCAGTTTCGATCTGAACGATCCAATAGGTGCTCCAGCGCGGAGTTGAAAAGCCGCTCCTTTGAGCCATTCAGATAGAGGGTGCGAGAGAGGGGAGAGAGGGAGGCTTTCGTCTTTAACATAACCATCTATGCTCTTGTGAGAATGGATTCTAACAAGAGTGCGTCGACGGGAAATGAACATGCGAATAGCTCGGCATCGGATAAGAGAGGGAAGTATCGTATCATGGCGGAAATCAAGCGTCTCGAGCAAGATTCCAAGTTCTTGGAGGTAACCTTTTCGTTCTGTTTTTGCTTCTTTGTTTGTTCTGTACGTCGTCTGGTTAGTGGAGTGAGATTATGAAGCATGGATTTTGTTGCTTGAAGTAGCGACACGCGAAGTCGACAGTGCTTGAAATGATTTAAGTGTGATATGTAGGACGTGCTGTTAGCAGTTTGTGATTGGGAATGTGTGGATTCTCCTGGGTCCGTTTGATTGCAAAGTTGAGGTCTTTCTTTCGGTCGTAGCTTTATCCTTTTGTGCTGAATGACGGCGTGAGGAAGCAGCGGCTACATGTTGAATACGGTCGGACACTGAAAGGCTGTGCTGCTGCTACCTCTGTATAAAGTAGCTTTATAGGCTATAGAATACTGTTAAAAACAGAGGTATAAAGAATTCAATTGGCCAGTCTTAAGTGAGATTTCTAGCTTTGAAGCCTCAAAGGCCCTTCTGTTCTCTCATCCCAAACCAAAAGTAGAAGAGGGAAAGCTTCCTTTTCTCTGTCTCTGCCCCAGTTCGAGAAGTTCACAATGTTCCTGAGCGACAATTCCAGCAGTCACCCTCGGCAATTCCACCATTTCCATGGCCACATTCCACAAAACTCAGGTCCCACTCGAAATGATTCATCGAATTTGCCGAAACAACATCTGCTAAACAAAATGTACCCTTTCCCTGAAAGATGAACCAATTGGTATTAGAGCTTGCACTACTGCTTGTGTAGCTTTTAGGAAGCAGTTTCAAGAATTATGCATTTGGGTCATGTTCTAACGACTTTGTAAAAAAAGAATTCAGGAGATTTTGCAAATTTCTGGATGAAGTAGATCTGTCCTTGTTGAGCCATCAGCAAGTCTATTGAACGTCAACAACCGGAGCTTGACTGACTTGAAAACGAAAATCTTCTGGCTTATATTCTGCTGGTGTCACTCATGATGCATTTAAGGTGAAAGGTACCCTTAAACAAGAGAGAGAACGATACCTTTGCTGACCAAGTTGGAGCATGTGCATGCTTCAGTTAAGTGTAGTATTAAGCAATTGGAAGGGAAATAGTGGACTTTGGACTGTTTAAGCACTACCTAGTAACAAGTATATCAAACAGCAACAGTACATAGTTGAATTGAGAAATATATTAAATTGATTGCCCTGTTTAGTCATTTATATTTATATTTATATTTATATTTATATTTATATTTGTATTTTTTTTTATATTTTTTTATTCTTTTATTTTATTTTTCATTATTACTATTACTATTATTTTCTTTTTGGTACCCATATTTTTGCTTTTTTAGTATATTTTAAGCTTTTCACTTCGGGTTCATCAACCGCCGACCCCAACTAGTTTGGGATAAAGGTGATGTTGATGTTGATATTGATCAGGTAAGACAAAGTAAGATGGAGAAAGTGAAATTACTGAATAATATTCTTTTGGTAATAAGAATCTGAATCCATAAACCAAGCTTATTTCTTGTTTATCTTCTATACTTGCACTGAAAATAGTTTCCTGGAAGCTTTTGTTAACACAGAATGACATGCAAAACCATGTTTCATGAGGTATGATATAACTCATGCCGATGTTTACAATAAACAACTTGTTATCTAACTAACCATATGATTTTTCTTGACTGAATGTAGAGTCGAAGCACCTTCCTTCTTCTTCCTGGATTTTTATGAGCGAATGATGAACACAAATAAATTTAAATCGGAATATCAATAAGACAAGGCCAGTGTGGCATTATTTCCTCTCACTAACATTAACTAGTTATTGATGGGTCAACATTGAACTTCTCATGCAACTATTCTTTGTCTTTACCTATACCTAATAGAAGTTATTAGAATTACCAGTGCATTCAGCTTGCTTATCATGCAGGTGAAGTTGGTTATTATGTTTATGATAAAGAAAGTTTGATGAACTTGATGCCAAACTTAGCACTAGCTCAGATATGGCCGAGACCGTTTTTAACCTCATCTGAGTCCTGGAGATGACATATTATATGATACATAAACTACTTGTAAAAGATGTCTAGTTACGATTCAGTTTGGCTTGTTCGATCTTGCTTGACGTAATACCAGAGGATGCCCTTAAAAAGTTTACCATGCCATTGTTTGTTTTCCTCTGCTATAGGACATAGATGTAGTTTATCACGTGAGAGGACAATTTTTCAAACAATGGCAAGATGAATAGATTGATATCTGCAATTACTTAATGGCAGCATTCCACATATTTTATCTCATTGCTTTTGAATGTTGGACATTCTTTCAAATCCATCAAATGCGCGGCAACCAGTTGAAATCCATACAAATCTGAAACTTTCTTAGTCAATCTGTCAACTTGGCCAGCAAACTCTTAATTCTTAGTGCTTAGCAGCATGAAATAGTTTCATTGATATGCTCATTTATGTTGCATTCCGTGTAAATGCTTTACTTACCTCTTCTGATAAAGTATGATGTAATTTAATCAAATGATTTAGCTAGTTACGAAGTTGTTTATTCCTTGCACTGAATCAATCTCTTTGATTTCAATGCATCTTTCAATTTATCTTACAAAGGGGACAGTGTCACTGGTTCTCTGCCTGGCTGATACTGGCCAAGCATTTTCTTTTTGCCAATCCATCTGGAGACTGTTATCCTGGGAAATTGACATATAAAACAAAATCGAAACAGATTGTTACTGCATGTACTGGGATGAGTCTCATTTGATTAGTGGAAGGAATATCTTCCTGTTAATGAGAATGTGCTGTGTGCAAAATTTTTTTTGGCTTGTCTAGTTGATCTGATGGCACGGATGAGCTTACCTTGTCCAGATGTAATATCGATATAAGGCAAGGTTTTAAAAGCTGGACTGGTGGGGGAACCACTCAAGCGACTTTGTCTACAGGATTCCCAGTCAACCATTAATAAATCCGGAGTAATATATAAAGCAAAAAGAACCTCCTACATGTAAGGGATCTTAATTTTATTTCATTTGTCCTTATCCTAATATCCACAATTACTTATATTACAAATACTGTTCTAGGACAAACAGATAAAATAGTAATTGTATTTTATTTTTCTCGCATTTCACTATTAAAATCCGATAGTTTCTATCCAACAAATTCCACAGAAAAAATTTCAAATCTTAGAACGTCTTTCTCTTTTCACATACATCAACAACATCAACATCACATTTATCCCAAACCAGTTGGGGTCAGCAGTCGATGAACCCAAAACGAAAAGCTTAAATATACTAAAATAAAAGTAAAAATATGGCTACCCAAAAATAAATAAATAAATAAACATATAAATAAATAAAAAGGACTAAACAGGGTACTCTGGAACATAGGAAATCCTCCCTTCTACAATGCGAATAGCTTTCCTCCACTCCGTTCTAAGGCAGACCATACGCCAATCTATTTCCCACTCAATTAAATCTTGTTTTACTACCTTCCCCCAGGTAAGTTTCGGCCGACCTCGTCCTTTCTTCATATCGTTTTCTCGGTAACACACTTCTGTTCTTATCGGAGAATCTAAGGGTCTACAAAGAATATGTCCAAACTATCTTAATCTATGTTCTCTCATCTTCTCTGCCACCGGTGCTATTTCAACTTTTCGTCGAATATCGTCATTTTTTATCTTATCCATCCTTGTATGATCACACACCCACCTTAATATTCTCATTTCCGCTACTCCAATTTTATGCTCATGTTGCTTTTGTACCGGCCAACATTCAGCTCCGTATAGCATTGCAGGTCTTATTGTTGTTCTATAAAATTTTCCCTTTAACCTAAGAGGGATTTTGCGATTACACAAAAATCCTGATGCATTGCGCCATTTCATCCAACCTGCTTTGATTCTATGGCTAACAACCTTGTCAATCTCTCTCCTCTTTTGCAAAATTGATCCCAAATATCTCAAAGCATCTTTCTTAGGTACCTCCTGTCCAAGCATATCCACAGATTCTTGATCATCTCCTCTTGTCGTGGCGAACTCACACTTCATATATTTCGTTTTACTTCGACTTAACGTAAATCTTTTGGACTCTAACGTGTTTCTGCATAATTCTAATTTAGCACTGACCCCAACCTTGGTCTCATCAATAAGTACAATATCCTCTACGAACAGCATACACCACGGCACCTCATCTTGAATATCTTTTGTTAACTCATCCATTATTAGTGCAAAAAGATAAGGACTCAGAGCCGAACCTTGATGTAAACCTACTGTGATCAGAAAATAACTTGATGTGCCATCACAGGCCTTCACACATGTAGTAACACCATCATACATATCCTTGATTGCCTCTACATACTTTAATGATACTTTTTTCTTCTCAAGAATCCACCACAAAACTTTTCTTGGGACCTTATCATATGCCTTCTCGAGGTCAATAAGTACCATATGTAAACCCTTCTTCTTTTCTCGATATCTCTCCATCAACTGTTGTATTAAGAAGATAGCTTCTATGGTAGATCTTTCTAGCATAAATCCAAATTGATTTACAGAGACCTTGGTTTCTACTCTCAAACGATGCTCAATAACTCTTTCCCATAATTTCATTGTATGGCTCATAAGCTTAATGCCTCTATAGTTGCTACAGTTCTGAATATCCCCCTTGTTCTTGTAGATAGGCACAATCATACTCTTCCTCCATTCATTAGGCATCTTATTAGCTTGGAGAATCTTGTTAAACAGTTTAGTCAACCAACTTATTGCCACATTCCCTAAGCATCGCCATACTTCAATAGGGATATCATCTGGTCCTAAGGCTTTACAAGTCTTCATCTTCTTTAAAGCATCCTGAACTTCTTGTGCTCTAATTCTACGCACAAACCTTCTATTTAACTCATCAGAAGCGTCCACCAGATCCACCTCGCCTCAATCACCCTCCCCATTATAAAGCTTGTTAAAATAGCTTACCCACATTTCCTTCACTTCTTCATCTTTTACTAATAGTTTTTGATTTTCATCCTTAATACATCTAATCTGTGTCAAGTCTTTACTTTTCTTGTCCCTTATCCTAGCAAGCCTATAGATATCTTTTTCTCCCTCTTTGCTCCCAAGTTTTTTATACATATCAGAGAAAGCCTTGCCTCTAACATCTCTCACAGCTTTTTTGGCATTTTTTCGTGTCAATCTAAAGTTTTGTAAATTCTCTTCATTATGACATTTATGCAGACATCTAAAGCACTTCTTCTTTTTAATTGCCTCCTGCACCTCTTCATTCTATCACCAAGTTTCCTTTGTTTGAAGTCCGTGCCCTTTACTTTCACCTAGCACCTCTTTTGCCACTCTCTGTATGCATTTAGACATCTCATTCCACATCCTATTTACTTCTCCCTTTAGTTTTCACAGTCCTTCTTGAAACATCTTTTCCTTGAAATCGGTATGTTTTCCCTCCTTTAACTTCCACCATCTTATTCTGGGATTTTGAGCCATTCGCGGCATATTGTGCCTTATACCGAACCTCTAGGACCACCAACTTATGTTGCGTAGCTACACATTCTCTAGGGTAGACTTTGCAATCTATATACGAGGTTCTATCCTCTCTTCTAGCAAGAAAAAAATCAATCTAACTACGATTCTGACCGCTACGAAAAGTGATTAGATGCGACTCTCTTTTCCTAAAGAAAGTATTTGCTAACATCAAATAATACGCCAGTGCAACGTTCAAGATGTCTTCGCCACTCTCATTTCTAGTCCCATAGCCAAAACCTCCATGAACTCTATCAAAACCTCCACTACTTTGGCCGACATGTCCATTAAGATCTCCTCCTATGAATACTTTCTCCTCACGTGGAATCCCCCTTAAAATCTTCTCCAAGTCTTCCAAAAATCTGTTCTTATTAGCTACTGGCAATCCAACTTGGGGGGCATACGCACTAAAGATGTTTAAAATCAACTCTCCCACTACTAGCTTAATCAAGATAATCCGATCGCCTAATCTTTTAACATCAACAACTTTATCCTTGAAACTTTTATCTATCAAAATCCCAATTCCATTTTGACTCTTCTTTGTGCCTGTGTACCATAACTTGAATCCAGTACCTTCCACTTTCTTAGCCTTCTCCCCAACCCATTTAGTCTCTTGTAGGTACGCAATATTCACTCTCCTTCTAACAAAAGTATCTGCTAACTCTCTCAACTTTCCCGTTAAGGTTCTTATGTTCCAACTCCCTATTCGAATCCTTACTCCTTGGGCATTTCTTGCCCCCCACACTCGCCCATAAAAGTGTGAGGACCCTAGCTTACTTTTCACTACATCCGGGCAATGTGGCGCATCACTCTGGAAATAATGGCCCAAGGCTAACTTCCTTACCCCTCGCACCCGCCTATCTTGGTGCAAGGACCCTTGCCCATTTTTCGCTGCACCCAGGTGCCGACGCAACGCGTCGCTATGAAGAGTACGCTCCACCAAAAAATCTTTAAGGTTCATCTCATAAAGGGTAGCCCTTTTTTTTGCGGCCGGCTCGCTACGCCTGACGCCAACCCTCCTCCTTTACCCTGGCTTGGGACAGGCTATGTAAGCTACGTAGGCGGAGTTTTTCTCTTTACACATACATTTATAAAATTTCATTACATTGGTATTTATCAACAATTCTGTCGGTTAAATATAATGCAGTGGTTTTGCTTAATATTTCAATTTTGTACGTACGAGGAACACTTGTGCACATTTGCCAGTATGAGTTGAATATATCTATTTCCAGATTCAAACATACAATGATGCACAGTTGAGGGGTTCAAGTCCATGTGTTGGTGTTTCTAGAAGTCCCAGGTTCCAAATCAATTAATTTATCTATCACACCAGTTGTATGTTCTTATTTTACTGATTTTTATAACCATTTAACATCATAGCATCATGCAGTGAGTTGTATGTGTGGACTGCCTCATTGATGAGGTGATCCGTTGGAAAATAGCCTTTTTTTTTTTTTTCCAACGTCTTTTCTTCCAGACTGGATCATTTTATACTTCCCTAAGAATTGAGATTTCCATCCACTTGCCATTGGGTATTTAAACACTGTATCTTTTGACTTGGCTTACAAGGGGACAGTGTGACTGGTTCTCTGCCAGGCAGATACTTCCTGGCCTTTTTTTTTTTGCAAATCCATCTGGAGATGGATAGCCTGATAACCCTCCAATTTCCATATAAAACAAAAGAAAAACAGATCGTTACTGCAAGAATTGGGTTTACCTTAACTGTTATTTGAACAAATAAAAGTTATGTCTTGGTCCGAGTGGGGATAGCATTTCTCTTTGAGTCTTGTTTGATTAGCGGAAGGAACATCTTCCTGTTAATGAGAATGTGCTCCGTACAAATTCTTTTTTACCTTTTTTTTAACTCAAAATTCGGTTTTAATTTTATCTAGTTGATCTGATGGCACAGAAGTAGCTACTTTATCCGGATGTACTATCGGTATAAGGCCAGGTTTATCTCTGGCACATGCTAATATTAAAATATTAAATTCTCTATCCAACAACTTTCAAAAAAGAAAATTCATATTTTAAAATATATGTATTTCCACATATATTTATGTAATATGTTTATCAACAATTACTTTGCATCAAATATTTCTGATGAGGTGGTTTTGCTTAATTTTGCAAATGTCAATTTTGTGCATATGTAACTTGTGCACATTCGCCAGCATGAATGGAATAATCTATTTCCAAATTCAAACTTACACCGAGGCACGGCTTAGTGGTTCAAGTCATGTGCTGGTGTTTTTAGGAGTCGTGGGTTCAGAATTCAAATCAGTTACTTTATTATTTCACACCAACTCTTGTTCTTATCTTACAGTTTTGAGTGGTATGTGTGTGAATGCCTCATCAGTGAGGCGCTCGGTTTGGAAAATATACCCAATTACGATTTTTTCAAATGTCTTCTCTACCAGACTGGGTCATTTTTAGTTCATGACCTGGTTGAACCCCCTGATTTGGCTGAGTTCAACCAAATTAACACTGGTTTGATCCAGGTTTTTTTTTTTTAACCTCCGGCACTTTGGTCAGCTAAACTGGATGGAACTTAGGAACAGGTTCCTGGTTTAACTGGTTAGACTGACCAATCTGGTCCCATTGTCAACACACTGCTATCTGGTATTTAAACTTCTCTAAAATCAAGATTTCCATCTACTTGCTATATGTTTTTCATTGATTAAATGATTTAATTTAATCATAGTCGATTGTGATGTAAGGCTCCAAGAATTGTTGCCTTCGTAGATCAGATGCTTTAATTCCTCAGTCTTAACTTCACTATACTGGATATCGTCATGTTTTGCCATGGTCATTGCTTGTTGCTCATATCTTTGGCAATTCTCTCTTCTAATTACTATATTTCCTTTTTCTAAAAGAAATCAATAAAAGATGATCGAACCTATGCAAAGCTCTCACCCTGTTTAGTTTGCATTTAGCATCAAGAGGACCTAAAATGGGAGGCATGCAATTGGGCAGATGGTCAGAAAGGGAAAGCCTGGGTAGCTGCCATGCAAAGATTGGGTTATTGAGTCGTATGGTTATACCTATTTTGACTTGGAAAATCTTAAATAAATCTGCTTAAAAATCAAATATTAATGTTTCCTGGAGTCTGATTTCCTGCTCAATTTCATAGAAGGGTAAGTTGTAGAAGGTTCTTGTCTCTTGCTTCCTTTTCCTTGTGACAATTGTGAAACCAATCCTATTTCTGTTATGACCCTGCCATTTGGCTCTGCCCACACAGGGAGTGCTGAAGTTCGAATTGGCTCAGTTAAAGAAAACTAAAAGCCTCTAAAGAGTTACTATGTGTAGTTTTCTTTCAAGCTATTAAGTGCTGTGGAATGTGTTGTCTTGTGAGAATCAGAGCCCCAAAGCATTTGTGTGCTGATGCAATATATTCTCCTTGATTTTCTACGCAGGAGGAGTTGGAAGAAGTCGAAAGATTAGAAGATGCCTCATCCATTTGCAAGGAGTAAGTATATGAGAGCTACTTAGTAAGCTCCTCCAACTTTGCTGTGGCTTAAAATTATGACTCTTGATATTAATTACTCTTCAAAAGGAGAGTCCGAGGCAAAAGTTAAAAACCTGAGTAGTCTCGACATTTTGGCTTCGACTTTTGGTCTTTTGAGTAAATATTGAAGATGTCGTAATTATATCTTTTAGCATTCTGTGACGATGTTTACTTTGAAGAAAGTCGCTGCGAAGGCTACTCCACTGCTTTGGCGAAATGCTTTGGTGGAGTGCATGACCCTCTGAAAGAGTCTTTTGCGGTGATTATCTTTTTAAATTGATCATGACTTTGAAGAAAAATTGTCAAAATACCTTAGTTCTTTAGTTTGAACTTTGGAGTAGCCAAATGTGAAGTCTAGATCTGTTGCTTTACAGGCTGGAGAGGTTTCACTTACTATACCCATCTGTTCCTTGAACATCGGTTATCTAACTAGTTCACGGTGAAGGACTAAAATTTACCAGTCAATTTCAAATGTCCTACAGATTGCTGCTCTATGTAGAGACAAAGCCGGATGCTTTGCTTCCAGTGTAATCCCTCAAACCTTCATGCTTTCATCTTAAATGTAGAGTGTTGTTCGCTTCTGCCATTGAGCCCTGTTCACTTGTTGATGTCTTCGTTCCCCATAATTACAGGACTAATGGCCCAGCAAACCCGTTGTGGAATAGATGGTTTGAGGGGTTTCAAGATTCGGAAGGCTGCAGATGCCGGATAATGTGATGGATCTGCTCATGCCACGTATCGAATTTCCCGTTTCTTAGAGGAAGTATAAGATTGTGATGAAACGGGGTCATAATAGCATATGCTATGAAGCACACTATGAAGCACGTGATAAAGATGTTACTGTTGATTGTAGCCAGTGCGCAAGCAGGCTTCTTTGTGCTGCTGAGACTTAACAACATTGTTACCTCAACTCAAAAGCGTGCCTGCCAAGGCGGCCATGTTGAGGAGTGGATGAAGATGAATCGTGGATGGTCCGGGCCATCTTGGTGACTTTTAGATGCGTTTCTAGGCAAATTTGTATTGCATATTGTCACTTTTATGTGTCGTGTAAATTTCAGTGAATGCAGTTCTGGAGTTGATGTGCCCTTCTATTCCTTTCTTCTTCCCAGGAATCTAAAATGCCTTTGCCAAGGCTATTTTTCTCAATGTCAAAGTTCACCAACTGTTCGCTTGTATTCTTGTTTTAAGCTCATTTTACATTGTGCTTGGCTTTATGTAGTAAGTGATCTATCTACGTTCAGATTGATGCTGTGTTAAAATGTCAGGCATTATATCTCTGCATCAGCTCGACACGAAATTTATAAAAAAAAAAAAAAGTGGTTTGATGAAATAATCGAGAGATTAGCCGCTCATTAATGAGCATTGACTCATGTTAATAGTCTACATGGGTGGATTAGTCGTTCATTAATTAGTCAGGTGCGTGGCGCCGCTAATTAAGGATCACCTGATGGAAAGAAAAGAGAGGATGTGTATCTTGCAACCGAAGGTTTGAGTGTCAATAGGCATGTGGCTCTACTAATAAAGATTTTGGGAATGGGGATGCTAGTATCATAAGTGTGGGATTCGACTTCTGTGCTCTATAAAAAAATAGAATAAAATTCGAAAAGAGGAGAATTAGAGATAAGACAAAAAAAAAAAATCAAAGCATCGAGCGGCATTCCCTCGATAATTAGGAAGACATAGACCCATCAAAGGGATGGATTGGGTAGAGTCATAAATAATCTGACCTAAATAGATCCTATTATTGTAATGCGGATCTAGTGGCTCACACCAACCTAATTTATATTCCTAAAATACTTTTATATGTAATTTAATCTAAGAAAATTCATGCCCAAACTAAAATAAGAGTACGGAGACTTATATTCCTAAAATACTTTCACATTTAATTCAATATATAAAAATTAATATCCAAGCTGAGGTGAGAGTGCAAAGTGAATGAGAACGAATAGATTGAGAGTGAGAGAGAATAAAAAGAGAGTTACAGAGATAACAAAATCGAATGAAGGCAAGATAAAATGGAGAGAGATTGACCAAGATCTTTTGCATCTAGTTAAATTTTAAAACTATTATGACCAATTTACGGCTCATTAATGACCCGTTCAATATCATTATTATTATTTAAACACGCTTATGACCCATTTATTGAATATAACTAAATCATATAATAACTCAACCCATTTTATATGAGTTGAAAAATGAGATTACAACCCATTTCGACAGGTCTACGAGGACCCGCGTACTCGAGCAAGTTGTCATCTAACTTAGATTAACCACATGTAATAGCACTTTGGTGGCTTTAAGTCTAATTAGTTACGAAATACTTACGTGTTCCTAAATTCTGCATTGGTAGATTTAAGGCCGGGATGAATTTGGGCTGACCCGACTTGCTGGCGACCCGGCAAATATTGGGCCAAGAGGGTAAGTAATCAAAGCAAGGACCAGCAAAACATTGGGCCGTCTTCTTCTGCTTTAGCAGAGCACAATGCAATTTTGGCAGAGCCAATGGCAACGTCGAGCTCTTCCATTTTGCTCATGGCTTACATGTGTCAGGAGCTTTCGAACAATTCCCGAAATTTATCCAAAAAGTCATAAACTTATGGCATTATTATAATTCAGTCACAGACATTGCAATTGTGTCAATTAAGTCCTAAAACTTTTAACAATTTGCTGATTCAGTCTTTCTAACTAATTTTGGCCGAAAATTGCTAATATGAACGTTGGACATCTTACATGATACCAGTCAATGCTAACGTGAAAAAATTCTGAAATTTATTTTTTCCCCCTTTTTTTGGTTTCCTTGTTTTTTTTTAAGGGTCGGTAGGGCTGAGCCTGGCAACCTTTGTTAGCTACTAGGCAAGGGAATGCGGCCCTTGCCAGCCTTTGGGCCAAGGTCATAGCCCTTGCCTAGCTATGAGAAAGGGCCACAAGCCTTGCTAACTACCAATGGGGCTTTGAACTCCTCAGTCACGATCAGTAAGGGTCGCCACGCCTTGACCAATGGCAAACAACCCCCAACTAGCCCTTAACAATGAATGAGGAAAACAATTTTAAAAATGATTCAAAAATCTCGCACGTCAACGTTGACTGTATCACAAAGGACAGTCAACGTCCACATTAGCAATTTTCAGTTAAAATTAGTATGAACGACTAAATCAGTAAATTGTCATAAGGTTCAGGGTTCAATTGACACAATTAAAATGTTTAGGACTGAATTGACTAGAGTGCAATAGGTTTAGAAGTTTTTGGTCGATTTTTCGAAAGCTAACATCAAAATGATAAAATCTCAAAAAGTTACATGATCAAATGAACTCGTAAGTTTCTACTAATCGCATCAAAAGGAGTTGAAACATCTCTCTATTTTCCCACTTAACTATAGTGTTCGAAATTCTATATATATACAATGAGAGTCGCACATTCAAATGGAGTAAATTATTGTGCTCAAAATCAGACGCCGTGAGGTCCAACACAGATTATTTCAAAATGTCTACAAAAATATAAAATAATCCAAAATGCCAATTTCTATTCTCTCTTTCATCATAATATTAAATTCTTCTCACTACAACAACCCTAAGATATTACCAATCTTTAAAAATACTAGGAATTTCATGGAAGTTCCCGCTTGCGTCATCATTTCATCAAAATATAATATCCATGGATAATTGTGCCTGCCGGCGTTACATATGAAGCCTTATCATATGATTAGTCTTAATGGAAAAACCTTAATGACCACCTAATTTAATCCTCAACTTAGGAGATGAAAAATATTAAAAAAAATTAATAATAGTAATAATAATATTTTAACCTAACTCGGCCATGTGATGTGACCATCAAAACGATGCGAAGTCCCCCGCTACTTTCCCGCTTCCCCATGCAAGAACTTTAGCCTAGAGCCCTAAAAGAGAGCAACCAACGCCCACGTTGCCATTGTTCGAATAAAACAAGAAATAAATTATTGTTTTTTTGTGGGTCGAAACGGAAATAATTAATCGAAAGAACCTTAAAATAAAATTATAAAAGGGATTGAAAAATGGGATGAAAGGACCGTTAAAACAATCTCTTTTACACCCGGTCACCATCACTTTGTCCTTCTTGTCTCGTAACTCGAAAGCAAACCCTAGACTGCACCGTAGGGGGGGTGATATAGTACTTCCAGGTCACATCCCATACCAATGCTAGCTAGTCACTATGCATAAAGTACTTTTATTTTTATGGTCAGTCCACGTCATCCCATTTTTATGTAAGTTTGAGCTTTTTTCTGCATTCATTTTTTCAATGATTTCTTAAATGAGTAATTTTTCTTCTTCTTTGTTTGCATTTGTGCTGGAAAAGCGAGGGAAGAGAATTGTGAGGTAAAAAGAGGGGAAGAGAAAACGCAAGAGAGGGGAAGAAGATGAATTTTTGCTAATGTTGCGTTGTTTTGGGAAGGGAAAAGTTAGAGGGGAGGAAAAGTGAAAAGTAGGAAAGTTTGACTTATTTATGTGAAAAATCAAAGCTGCACTTCAATCAAGAAAGTTATGAGAATGACCCAAAGATGAAAACAGAAGTAGCATTCGTGTTTTTTTTTTTTTCATTTGCTACGTCTTTTTAGCCTTAGTGCATAACTAAGGGCTCATTTGTTTTCAATTTAGTTTAAGCACTTTTTTTTTAATCTTTTCCCATCGCATTTGGAATATTATCTAAAATTCAATAAGATGTATGTAAAAAGTTATGTACAAGCTCATGTGTACATGTCGCGAAAGAATTGGGTATTTCGGATTAAAAAAATCGAAGTGCTTATTCTGCGAGTTTTAGAATGGATAAAAAGTTAATCCATAAGATTTTTTCACTAGCTTATAATGGTGCTTTTACTTTTTTGTCGAGATAGTAAGAGTCAATGAAGTATCTGTAATGTACTTTATTTATATGGCTACCCCATGTTATTCCATTTTTATGTAAGCTTTATTTTTTTTTTTTGCATTTTACTTTTTAAATTTTTTTTAATGTATAACTTTTGTACAATTTGTTTGCATGCAAGAAAAAGAAGGAAAGAGATTTAGGAGGAAAAAGAGGGGAAGGAAAAATAGATAATTGGGAAGAGGTGGACAATCTTTCGTTGGTCGTTTTGGGAAGGGCAAAAAGTTAGAGGGAAGTGAAAATTAGGGAAATTCCATCTACTTATGTGGAAAATCAAAATTGCACTTCAATGAAGAAAGTGATGAGAATGACCCAAGGAAGAAAAAGGAAGTAGCATTCATGAATCTTTAGGCTACGCTTTTTTTAGCCTCAGTGCATAATGCTTAAGGCCCCATTTGTTTTTAATGAAGTTTAAACAAAAAAGTAGTACTTTATTTTCTCGTCAAAATTCTAAAATTTATGTATTCGGTTAAAAAATCGCAATGCTCATGGCTTAAATTTTAAATTAAATAAACAATAAAAATCAATCCTTGAGATTTTTTTTTCCACTAGCTTATTACATTGTTATCCTTTCATGTAGAAATTGTATATGCAAAATTCATCCAAATTTGAGCATTTGAGTCACGCAGTAATAAATGAGATTCAAATTTCAGAAGTTCAAATAGAAACCATAAACAAAAAGTTATTTCAAACACGCATAAGCTTTTTTACATGCTCAAATTCTTTTCACTTTTTTTTTATCCCGTCGTGCCTTTCTTTTCACTTCCTTGCTTTGCAGATTTCCGTCTTTCCCATGGATTATAAAATTACATTCTATCCGCATTTTAGAGAGAACTTCAAATAAGAGCCTGAAATCTCTTCAATTTTTCAAATAAAGACCTGAAGTAAATTTTATTTTAAATAATAGCCTATAGTATCCTCTTTATTTTAAAGAAGGGTGTGATCGGAGTTATTTTAGTCATCTACATTTTTTGAATGCTTTTCATTTTTTTCTTTCCTTTTTCTTTTTTTTTTTCCCTTCAAGGAAGGAAATTTGAATGTGTACCGCACCCCGAAAGAATTCATGGAGGAATTGGCGGTCCAGTCAATTGTAAAAATATTCGACTAGTTAAAGATGAATGGTAAAGATCGTTGGCTTAGAAAGAAGAAGATGGAGAGAGAGAGAGATTATATAAATTCATAAAATTACTCAAAATGATATTATTTTAATTGAATTCATCCACTTCAGATCAGTGGGGTGTCACATATGGCACCGGGCGATGAGTGGACCCAATGTCGCCATCTTTAGGTGCAAATTAGCATGAAGATCGTGCGCATGTGACAATATCTACTCTTTTTTTTTTTTAATATCTAAAGTTGTCTTCACGTGAATGCGATCCATGCATGTGCATGGAAGCACATGTTTTCAGAGTTGGGACGGTGTTTTGGAGAATATCTACATGTTGACCGTTGTTTGAGGTTGATGCATATTCCATCAATCTTTCCAGTTTCCACTGACAATTTTATTTTCTTTCTTTTTTTTCACCATTAATTATTGTTTTGTAGTTTGAGTCCTTTGCAATTATAGGGTCAAACTAAAAAAAGGGGTTAATCCTAATTATTCTCCTACTACACGACAAAGATCCCAATCAACTCCCCACATGTATATATGCTTAAAAAAATGCTTTTCTATGATCGTACTAAGAAAACATATATGCAAAAGAGAAAAATAGGGTTTCTACAGATTTATGTTGCTAGTTCCCGCCAACTTTTTCAAGAGCATGTTTTGTGTTTTTAGGAATTGATTGGGTATTAGCATTTATTATGCCATGAACAGATCATATATTGTTTTAGACATGACAAATAATGATATAATCTCGAGAGGAAACACTAATTTGTAAAAAGGAAATATTTCAAATAAGGGTTTGAAGTGGCCCTTATTTCAAAAAAGGACTGAAGTGGCATGGTTGTTTCAAATAAAAGCCTAAAGTAGCCATGGATGTTTTCAAATAAGGGCCTAACTTTTTGCCAGCCGGCCTATGAAGGGTGTTTTCATCCAATACAATTTTAACCTAATTTTTTAAATTAAATTAAAAAAAACTAAAGGCTAAAACCAAAAAAAAAGGGCTGCCCTCCCCACCTGTGTTTCTTTTTTTGTTCAAATTTTATTTTTTAATGTTTAAAAAAAAGAGAAAGAGAAAGAAAAAAAAAAGTAAATGAAGAAAATGCCCCTAACCAATCGGTGAGTTATGCGATTTTTTGAGATTAATATGGCTACATTATACTCTTATTTGAAATAAGATCTACTGCATGCATTTATTTGAGAAAACGAAGGCACTTGAGACCTCATTTGAAAATTTCCTTTTGTAAAATGACCCAAAGAACAACCTACATGTCCTCTGAGTTTCATGAAGATATTGCCTTTGGATCATTCACACCTAGCAACGTGTGTCATTTAATGCGTTTGAGAGACTAGCCGCCAATATGCCCGGTGCACCTGATTTTAGGTATTGATAATTTTTTAAATATGTATTTGGCTACGTAGCACAGACTTGCCTTCGGGGAGAATTTTTGCATGTCCAACACACGGTCATGCCAGAGACATTCCGAACACAGCCGGACACATGGTCAATGCGTGTCGGAGCGTCGACACTGATCAACATAACGAACACGCCACAAGGATTAAGATAAGAAAGTTTTTAGCGAGGTCAATGAAAAACCCAAATCTAACCTAATTTTTTTTTCTCCCTTGCGCTTCCGTCTCTGCTCTTTCTCATCGCGGCTCGCCTTTTATTTCCCGCACTCTGCCTTTTGCTGCTCTCTACTCCGTTAACTTCGACTCCCTTGGACACCTTGCGACTCGCCGCCTCGTGGCCACCGGCCTCGCCTCAGGTCCTCAACTTGCGTCCTCATTCGCCATTTAGTTTTGGACCTAGTGAGGTCGTGTCCTCAACTCGTGCTGTCAGCTCTCCTCGGGGCACTCAGCATGCCTCCTCTCCTCACAGTCCCTGCGATTGTCTCCCCTGCTTGTCGCCGCCGTCACTCAGCTAGCCTCCTCTCCTTTGTTTTCTAGGCTAAGCTACAACAAGAATCCTTGCTAAGAGATAGGGTTATGCCATCATCCTATGAGTTTGAAACTACTATCCAGGATCACCGAGCAGTTTTACGGCAAGGCAATCATATCTGAATGCCAAATATGAAATAGCTATGGCATTTAGACATAGCATGATGTTTGGAGTTTATAAAGATGATAATTTATATGTACATAAAAAATATACATTTAATATATAACGTGTTTTAATGTGTCGAAATTTTTTATTTTTTCAAAAATCATGTGTCGGCATACCATATCGTGTTGTGTTCCGTATCTCATGTTGTATCCATGCTACATAGGTATTTGGTGCCTACATCGCTTTTTTAAAGCCCAACAATTGACAACGGCAAAGGATATCCATCCATATTCTAGATTTTACGTGACTCACTATTCCTTCTTATCGCGATTAACTATTGTGTGCATGCAAGTTCACGTACGAGAATAAAGACACGACAAGAATAATAGCCAAATACATTAATTTTATTTGGATTCAACCCATTTGAATTTTCTGCACCAAAAAAAAAATGCTCGTCGGGAAAAAAAAATACCCACTTGAATTCTCGTTTTGTTGGGGGAGGACATAGTGATGCCCTCCCAAGTTCATATTCACCTAAAATTTTTAAACAACAAAAAGGAGTTTCTTTTTTTCTTTGCTGAATTTCTTTCTTTCTTTCTTTCTTTTTCTTGAGAATTCTATTCTTTGGGTGCAGTGGGGAGACAGATGACAGTAGTAAGAAACCTAGACTACCATTAAAATTCATTGGTTTTTTGGTGGAATAATGGGGCATTGGTCAAGTCCATCAAGTGAAGCGATGAAGCGTTGAGCTCCTCTCTTTTGCACTCTGCACAACACTTAAAATATCACAGAAGCCTCCATGTGGAAGATGATGGACTTTGCTGTCTTCTAGGCGGTCCATCCCCCAACCCCCAGTGAGAGAGAAGGAGGGAGGGAGGGAGGGAGGGGAATCAGAATCCACAATCTCCCCGATGTTCATGATTGATTGAGAGGGTCCCCAAGATCCACGAATCACCCACCGACATTATTCTACTCTACTTGAATTTAAATGGGCTAGTCATTTTGATTAAAATAACATGAAAGGCACATTTTTTTTCTTTTCACTCTATTGGAATATTCATCTCCTCTACCTGCCTACCTCGCTGGCCATGGCATCATTTAAAATGCATATGTGGTGAGGAAGAATGGTAAAATGCACTAGAGGGATTTCCTAAAGGCACCGGTGATTGGAGATTATTGACAAAAATGACTTCATATTTAGTATAAAGTGCAATATACCTAGATTTTTTTTTTGGTCGAAACAATACCTAAATTGACTCACCGAGTTATTGTTCGCTTTGGTTCTTCCCATGCCGAACCTCAAGTTTATGCTTTGATGTACATGTGGACATTTTTTTATGAGGTCACTTATCCTGCAAGTGCTCTCACCATAGCAGGTTTAACAGTGGAGTTCCAAAACTAAGCATGTCATTATGTCAAAAGGCATATTTATGAATTAATTATAGTTTCCACTTATATATCTCATATTCGCTCCCCCCTTATATTAACACCTATGACTAATGTCAATATCTCTAAACCCACTAGAATTTCGAGAAAGGGAAGAGTAGGTCATGACACCCAGTGTGGTGCACAGTTTTATTCAATCCTACCACATTCACCATCCTAGAAGCCTGCTATTGTTCAAATCCTCTGGCCTCGGCAACCACTCTTCTTCCTCATCGAACAGGGTTGTTACATAAAGTGACATGATAAGTCATGAATAGATGTTGAAAATAACTTATCAAACTGAATATTCCAAAGAATCCGTTATCTCCTACTTTACAAATTCACTTGTAATATAACCACATGCATGTGTTCACGTGTATATATGTATATTTCGTCTGTCAAACGCTATTCCTTCTTTAAGTACTTAAGGTGGCCTATCTCGGTAGGACCACCTTTCTGAAATTAAGCCACGGCTCTAGCGCACAATGGTCCGAGGGGAACAAAGTAATTCGGATTCAATCGACATTTAAGTCGAACATTTCGTGATATCATTTGCAGTCCATATGGTAAAACCCCAAAAAGATAGTCCGTTGTCGTTGTCCCTCCCATCCTTTTCCTCTAGCCAAAATAACTCTGTATCCATTTACCCAACCAGCTACTTCCGTTAAAGTTAAGGGTCTCCAATTTTCAAATGTGAGAATGGCAGTCTTACTTCCTTCCCCCCTGACCCATTGGAATATTCATCCCATCTACCCATCCCTACTGAACTGGGGCACTTCTCGATTCCCAACGTCTTCATGGCCTAGAATAGAATGATAAACAGTACATCTATTGGGCTCTTGTTTATGATTTCTAGGGCCAACCCCACAACAATACAATACATTATTCTCCAGTGGGGCACAGTGGGGGACAGTTGGGGGGAGCTCTTTCCAAGTGAAATAAAAACAAAAAACTGTAGGGAGATAAGAGTGAGGAAAGGGAAGCGCAGTTGGGTCCCTATATTGGCATACCAGGGAATGTGCCTAAAGAATAATGGGGGAAGGTGGGTGGGAGAACATTGGAAGTGAATGTCGGAAACTGTGGAAAATCTAACATTCATCTAACCAGCACATGGGAGCTTGAGGTGATACTAGGGTTCATCTTACCAAATTCTATGGTCCACCGAGGGATAGCTCCTCGAGTCGCAATGGGTCATAATTTCTTGCATTCTTTTTTCACAATTTCTATACAAAATATCGTCACACACAAAAAGCTAAAAAATTTACGATCAACGGACAAGGTATGGGATCCGTTTCCAAAGGATCCTTACAAACATCCTACACCAAGTGAAGTTACTCATTAGATGGCCCGAGCGGGCTTCCACGAGCCGAACCTCCCCAAGCCCTACCCAAGCATGGGTTCTATTTCTAAAGTTACAGTTAAAAAATGACTTAAATTATAAAATTAATGCTTATTTTATTATTACTCCTATGAGTTTTCTAAGATATTTCTCCCGTATATTATAAATTTAAGCTCGTCTATCTTATCGGTGTTTGAAAATTTTAAACATGAAGGTAGAAATAATTAAGAAAATGTTTCAACAGAACATACGTGCGATGGGGCCCGGGCCGAGCCTCAAGGCCCTTACCCAGGCTCGGCATGCCCAATGATCGAGCCTAAATTTTTTTCTATGCCCCCCCCCCCATCGTTGGGGGAAATTCCAATCAATCCCGCCTGTTGCTTATAGTGTTTAACTTCAGCCGGTGAATGATTTTTCGTTGTTCGCATACTTTTATCCTCTTGCATTTTCATTTTTTATGATCACTAAAACTATTATTTCATTGGCTTAGGACTCGGATTGAGATGGAATGCACACATAATTTTATGGGATCAAATGAATAAAATGAAAAAGCTTGAAAAAAAAAAGAAGGTACCAGTGGTTGAGAATGAGCTTTGCTTTTGCTCATGAGAGTTCGGGCAACAGACCTGAAAATGAATGTGGGTTAAAATGGAAAAGGTTAAATGAAGGCACAAGGAGTTCATAATGAGCTTTTCTTTTCCCTATGAGTTGGGCGATGTCTTCGTTCTTTTCCTTGTTTTCTCTTTGTAACCTTTAGTCTAAGGAGGTAATATTTCTTATTGAAAGGCTGAAGGCTGCACCATGTGCAAATTCCGAGGGGGCCAATCCTTGATGACTCTAAGGTTTTCAATTCTCATGTAAGTTAAAGCTGATGTATAGATCACTTTATTATTCGATGCCACAAACCATAACTGGATATTTGAACCAGTGAACCATCGATGTATAATATTTAGAAAATCCTGTCTTATCGATTAGGGAAGCAATTCAATAGATCGATCTTAACGTGATTGAAATTATTCTGTTCTTCTTCTTTTTTTAGTTGAAAGTTATTTAAGCACGGATGAAGAAATACAAAATGCAATAACCTACTGTGTTGTGGCAGAAAATGGGAAAAATCTAGAGCGCTTTTAGGTGATTATGTTCCCTTAAGGTAGAGAAAAGAACCATTTTGAGAAGCTTCCTATCTTTAAGCGACTGGGTTTTGGATATTTAGTGACGGTTTTTCATCATTGTGTTGCTTCTCAAGTTCAAAGTAATTTCGAAGCTGACGTCAGTCGATTTACGAGAGCAGAACTATACGATACATATGAACGTGATGGGTTGTGTGCATCCGTAGAGATTAGCGAAGTCAAAAAGTAATCTTCAACCAGACAATCGGGTATGCTAAAAAAGCTACTCTCTCTCTCCCCAAGTCGATATCCGGTCGGCCAACCAACCTCAATGTGATTAAACACAAAGAAGATTTATGGGGGCGAACATCAAACAAGTCCTGTCAAGTGCCGGTTCTTTCTCTCTATTCCAAGACCCGTGCTTCTTCAATTTCAAGTACGATGGCAATGGAAAATTGTCCCAAAATGTATTAAATATAATGCACTTTTTTCAATTAAGTCTTAAACCTTTTAATTATGCTAACTGAGTTCTAAATCCTTTTTCATATTTTTGCCAGTTGAGTCTATCCACCCAATTTTGGAGCTCCGGATAAAACAAACGAAGAGACGTTGTGCTCGACATTGTTCTCGCAATTTCGTACCCAAAAAGCAAGTGCTGGAACCAGGAATCACACGACTCGCATGCAATGGACGCTTCATGGGAAAAGCGAATAGTCGCTTTAAAATTTTTTTTTCCTTCCCTCGGGACAATGCAGATGGGTGTTGATTGCAAAGCCCTAATTATAAAAGCACGCATTATATCCACAGACCAATCTTCTTAAGCCTTTTTAAAAGGAAAGTAATCCCGAAGCAAAAGCTTATAATTCCGTTCCCCGAGACTACCAAACCATAGAATAGCAACTTTGTCACGTGGTGCAGGACACCGTTGAGGCCTTTTTAACGTGTCGACGAATGATTTTACTTAAAGCAAAGTGAGGGATGTTAAATTTAGCTCCGCGCCGAAGCTCGAGACTCTTTTTATGACGAGGAAGTCCGCCTTGATTTGGTTATTCCAGACTTAAAACACCACGATCCTCGCTAACCGCGCAAGGCATGAACTGATGTCTGAATGGGCGGCTTAAACGTGTGGTGGTTTTCGCTTTATGGGTATGAAAGATAAAACGTGTTTCATGCGTCTAATGTCCACACATCCTCTCTGTATATGCTCGTCGAATGGGAACAAAGGCGATTCACTTTCTTCTTTCGACTTTGGGAAGCCCTCTGCAGCATCCAGCCCGTCCATCAAGCTTCTAGTTCCACGTGCACATATGTTCGTCGACCACTTAATCAATCGATTCAATTCCACGGGGTTAAAGTTTTCAACCGTGATCCCAAGTCGGTGATTATGCGGTGTGATACATGACGTTCCTGACCGTTCCCGGAGATTTTCTCAAATCACAGGCTTCGTTAATATGGTAGCTGCAATGATTGATAGTACCTAAAGATCAGATGCTCGATGCGCCCAGGATAGGTAATGCACAAGCCCATTTACCTCTTCCTATTACAAATTAGAGTACAACTTTATTACCTATGTTGGTACCCAAAATAATCCGCCGGTCCGCACATGTGCTGCGCAGGAGAGAAGTTGACCCACGTGCTAAACACATGAGGAGCACGCGACTCGACAGAATAAAAAAAAAACGTGCAGAACGCATGAGGATTCTTACAGGTGTCAATCAATGAGCAACGCTAAGCATCTAGCTTTCTTCTTGAGCTAGAAAATAAGTTGTTGTAGATGGAGGAGATTTTTTGCTTTCGAAACGGGTCATGTGGCTTACACATAGTGGATTGGAAGACAACATTCTTTCACACTGCAACTTTAGTAAGACGTAACATAAAGAAAAGGGAATAGAGAACAATGCAACCTGTCCAGATAGCATGGGTAATACAATGTGTCCAAGGTAACAGAGCATTTCAAGAATGGATAAAGCAAGTTATCAACATTGTTGCCAATGAAATTAATCCCGCAAAAAAGCCAAACACTTTTCGAGGAGTACCAAAGAAGACAAAAATCCTCCTTAAATTCATACTGCCCTACGACAGGAAAGCATGTGAGTCCCGCTCCACGCTGAGCAGGCGGAGGTCCGAGGGAGCTACCCCGGCGGGAGTCCCAAGGGGGCAGCGCCCCGTGGACACCATAGAGCTTTTTATGTTTTAAGCTAATATTTTTCCTTTAGCAGTTTGGGTTTGGGCTCATGAATAGTTGCTACTATATATACTCTTTCTCTCTTGTAATTGAGAGATGTAACAAAAGATGTGAGGTGCAGACCCTAATTTAAGGGTGAACCAAGATAAAATCTCGCATCTCAATTTCCTTTTCTTGCTTTACTTTTTACTTCGACTTGATTGTGCGCTGAATTCTAACACGATGCACCCAGGATAGGTAATGCACAAGCCCGTTCACCTCTTCCTATTACAAATTAGAGTTCAACTTAACATGTGTTGGTACTCAAAATAATCCGCTAGTTCCCACCCGTGTTGCACAGGAGAGAAGTCAGCCCACGTGCTAAACACACGAGGAGCACGCACCTCGAAAGAATACGAAAAAACCACCTGCAAAACGCGTGAGGATTCCTATAGGTGTCCACAAATGAGAAACACTAAGTAAGGATACCAATAGGGAACAGTGCCACTTGTCTAGGTAGCAAGGGTGATACAATGTATCCAAGGTAGCAGAGCGTATCAAGGATGGATAAAGCAAGTTATGAACATGGTTGCCAATGAAAGTAATCCCGCAAAAAGCCAAACACTTTTCGAGGAGCACCAAAGACGACAAAAAAAAAATACTCCTTGAATTGCATGGTGAGAATGCAGTTATCAACAGGTAGTCATAAGGTAGCTCCTTGAAAATATGGACTAGGAGTCCATGAAGTATGAGGGACGTAAACACAAGCTACATGAACAAGAGGAGTTTTTCTAAAGGCTATCGACAGTTACTGCGATTTTAACCCAAAAGTTTTAAAGGTGGAGAACGTGGACATGATTAATTTCAGCAAAGGGGTGAAGCTGAAGCTAGGACATTCACAGTTATTTGAACCTAAATAATTACTTGAAGACTTGGTCAAAACAATTCATCGGATATGATAGACATGGCAACTATCGACACGCTAGAAGTCACAACCGTTGAAGGGTAGTTACTTACTCTACTATTATAAATACCATCGAGCATCTACAGAAGAGCCTCCAAATAAATCAACAAAATTTATCTTATTTTTATTTATTATACTACACTTTATTTTTCTTAATTATACCTTTCAGATTCTCGTCGTCAAGTCAAACTCTAGCGTTTATCTTTATCCCGATTACTACACAATCGAGTCGAACTCTAGTATACTATTGAAGTGTATTCAAGGCTTTGTCATTAAGTCAAACTTCAGCATAGTTTACGGTGTGTTGATTCGTTATCCCTTGAGAGAAATTATGCTCACCAAGCCATTCCATCAAGTCAAACTCTAGTTTGGTCTACATTTATGTAATTACTTTCAAGTTCCCCTGTATAGATTTCCTTTGAGTTGTACTTATCAAGTCTCTCTATTGAGTCAAACTATAGTTGAAACAATATTCGTATAAATTTATCGAAGTCTTTGCAGATTTCACACATTGTTTTTTTGACTATATGGATCTCTTATGTCTAAGATCTCCACATGATCCTTTATCACATTTAAAAATCAAAAAATAAATTTCGATTTAAAGATATTTTGCCGCAAACAAATTCCGACAAAGTAACATGGGATTTTTCCGTTGACTTCTTCTCTCTAACCCTAATACAGAGAACCTCAAGGGAACCGATTCCTTCGGGAATCTCATGCATGTAAACATTGAACCCTCAAAGTGAATGATTGAGATCGAAAGTAGTCAATTATAATTTCTTTAGTCAGACATTTCGTGGTATTAATCGTGAATCATGAACCCGTAGAGGAAAGATCAGATTGACCGTTTATAAAATGAAACCCACCTGCGTAAATTTTACCTCTAACCAATTTCGCTTGTTAAAATAAGCTTTGAATTAAGAAAATTAAAACCCACCTTTTTTTTTTGGCCATTTAAGTACAAACCTTGAGATTTCTTTCTTGCCTTGGAAGTGATGTTACTTTAGCCTTTTCCACTTATATATAAATTTAGCAAAATAATAGTATTTTTTTGGGATAAAAACGGTCACTTCATTCAAGTATTCCTCGATTAGTCTAGTGTTTGACGATCATGTCTCTTTCGATTGAATATAGATTTCAAGCTAAGCTTTCTTGATGGTAGGAGTCAAGTGTCGACATTTTTCATGGGTCCTTCGCCGTCAGATTGCGTGAGCGATTTCCGGCCAACAAGACCGAATCGGCAAAAAATGAAAAGGTTGACGGCTGAATTGATAAAAGCGTAAAAGGTGTAGGATTTTTTTTTCTTACAATTTTCCCTTTTGCTAGGAGGAGAACTCGTTTTTCTCAATCTAAGCCCGTTGTTTTCAGCCCATGGAAGATGGATGTTTTCGGCAAATCGATCTATTTTTCGATGCCCTCAAATGATCACCGCAAAATGCTCCCGTTAGGGATTTGGCCAACTTGCAGGCAGCCGAATCATTATATCCAGTACCGGAATAAGGCTTGCGTGATTTCGAGCATTTTCTTTGGGAAGCAATATCGAGCGGCTGTAACAACAACACACTCACGCCGAGTAGTCATCGTCTTGTAGAGTTATTCAGAATAACACGCTTTCCTTATCATGGATTTAACACGTAAAACTGCCCGTCCTTGTAAAATAATGTGACCCACATGATATTATTATTGTTTGATTTAATGATTTAATAAATGCTAAAATCTGTTGGTTATAAAAGGATATAACCAAAAAGGTGCGAATTTGATTTGTTTTGATGGAAGGCATTTTTGAAGAGGCACCTCTTGGATAATATTATCTTTTAAAAGGAAATCCGGTCCTCTTTCCAACCGACTGAACGATAACGACGTTTATGAAACAGACGTCAGTTAAGTTGTTTCTCTCTCCATCAGAGTACAACGTAAAGAACAAAGGGTTAAGGGAGAGAAATCAGATTTTCATCGCTTTCGTCTTCTGACGCAACAATCAACGCTTGAAGAATCGTTATGGAGAAAGGTATACCTTCATCTTGTTGTTTCGTGAAAATCATGAAGATCAACGATTACTGTGACGATGAAATTCCGCATAAATTCTACGTGTTTCAGCATAAATGTATTGCGTAGATTTGCTTATAGTTGGTATCAGAGCTTCAGGTTTAGGATCTCATGATTTTTCGATAATGTTCATATATGAAGTTTCTATGCATATGAATTATGGCTCGATGAGAAATTCATTCCATTGAATAATGGAACTGATGAAATTTTAGGGTTTTTATGAATGAATTGAAATTTGGATTAATTCTGGCCTTGAAATGAAAACGCCAATTTTGGCCAAATTCTGGCTACCCACCATCCAAAATTTGTATAGAAGGGTTGCATCACCATGGGTAACAAAAGCCCTCAATCCGCTTGGCATTATAGTGATCACCTGAGACGAATTAAGTGGGGAAAGTTTTGGTGGTTAGGGTTTATGTCTAATTTTGCTTGATTCTGGTTAATTTCTTAGCCATGTTTTGCAATTCCAAAAACACGTGTGATCGTCGAAGAGTGATCTCCAGAACCCACTAATTAATTTGATTAGAGATGGGGTGTCGGAAAAGACCCAAGTCATTGAATAGGTGGGGGAGATGGCATTCGTGCGAAAAAAGGGGGGGGTTTGTGCACGAGAAAGGAAAAGGAAAATTCGTGAGAAAGAAGACCAGATGCTTATATTTACGATTTTGCTATCTGTTTTGTTCTTTTCTCTGTTTGTCTTTTTCTCTATTTTGTCTTTTTGCAAAAATTGCAGTTTTGTCCCTGTTTTGTCTTTTTCTCAGTTTTGTCCTTTTCCGAAAAATTACAGTTTTGCCCAGTTTTGTCCTTTTGCGAAAAATTACAGTTTTATCCCCATTTTGCCCTTGGGTAGTTAAATTACTATTCTGCCATTGGCCGAATTAAGTGATTTTTTTTCTTTCCATATGTTAATTTACCTTTTTACCTTTGGGCAAATGAATTTAATAAAGCTTGGAAAATTAATGGTTTGTTAGTCACCAAAGTGGCCGAACCTTAAGTTTCTTGATTTTTTGAAATTGATGGTATTTTAATCAATTATCCATGATTATTTGATGCTATGATTGAAATTGATATGTTAAATATCTTATTGATATCATGGATATATTGAAGTTCATTTATTATAAGAACTTCGGGATTAACCCAAAGGTTAATTAATTTCTTATAATTCATGAACATAATGGTTGGTAATTCATATGTCTTATCATATTTATTTGTTTATCCAAAGATAGCAAATAATTTTTTTTAATGAGATATATTTGTAATTGCCAAATAAATGATATTAGCATCATTATGTTTAGTATATTTGTGTATTATAGGATCTCCCAAAGGAGAACTATAATATATATGTATTGTTAAATTGAATCTGATTATGTGATATTCTCAAAGCATTAATGTACGAGTATTTCTTATATATTTGCAGTATATGTACCTATGTCTCTTCATTCGCACGCTTCGTCTGTTCCATTATTCAATGGAATGAATTTCTCTGATTGGAGTAAGCAAGTCCAATTTCACTTAGGTGTCTTGGATCTTGATTTAGCACTTCAAGATGAGAAGCCGGCTGCTATTATTGATGAGAGTAGCGATGATGAAATATCTTTCTATCAAGCTTGGGAAAAATTGAACAGACTAAGCTTAATGTTCATGCGAATGACGGTAGCAAACAACTTAAAGACCTCTCTTCCCAAAACTGACAATGCGAAGGAATTTATGAAGTTTGTGGAAGAGCGCTCTCAAACAGCTGATAAGTCACTCGCTGGTACATTGATGAGTACTTTGACCACCATGAAATATGATGGTTCACGTACCATGCATGAACATGTACTTGAGATGACAAATTTAGCAGCAAAGTTAAGGAATTTGGGAATGAACGTGGATGAGTACTTTTTAGTTCAGTTTATACTGAATTCCTTACCTCATGAACAATATGGGCCATTTCAGATGAATTACAACACTATAAAAATAAGTGGAATGTAAATGAATTGGCCAGTATACTTGTTCAAGAGGAAACAAGGATAAAGAATTAAAAGGCTCATTCTGTTAATTTCTTTAGTCATCAAGAACCTGAGAAGAATTCCAAGTGGAAAGGTAGGAAAGGTAGAAAGAACAAGAAGAAAGGATTACACATCCTAAATAACTCTTCTAAGACTTCTCAAATCCACAAGAAGGAACACAATCTTATTAAGTGCCACTTTTGTAATAAAATTGGACACTTGAAGAAAGATTGTCTGAAGCGTAAAGCTTGGTTCGAAAAGAAAGGTAAGCCTTGTGCTTTAGTATATTTTGAATCAAACTTTACTGAAGTCCCTCATAATACTTGGTGGATTGATTCGAGTGCTACCACCCATGTTTCCAATACGATGCAGGGATTCCTTACGATCCAAGCCATAAAACCAAGTGAGAACTATGTGTACACAGGAAATAGAAACAAAGCTCCAGTTGAAGGCATTGGCACTTATGGTTTACTTTTAGATACCGGGCATTATTTGGATTTGTTTCGAACCCTTTATGTACCTACGTTCTCCCGCAATTTAGTGTCTTTGCCAAAACTTAATGTAGCGGGTTTTTCTTTTAAGTTTAGCTATGGATCTTTCAGTTTGTTTAAGAATGACAATCTTATTGGAAATGGAATTTTATGTGATGGTCTCTAAAAGTTTAAACTTGATAATGCATTCGTTGAGACCATATTGACCTTGCATCATAATATTGGCACTAAACGCAGTTTAGTGAATGAGAATTCTGCTTACTTGTGGCATAAACGTTTGGGTCACATATCCAAGGAAAGGATGCAAAGATTAGTGAAGAATGAAATCCTTCCAAATTTGGATTTTACTGACCTTGGAGTGTGTATTGATTGTATTAAAGGTAAACAAACAAAACACATCAAGAAGGGTGCCACAAGAAGCACAGAGCTTCTTGAAATTATACACACCGATATATGTGGTCCTTTTGATGTTCCATCTTTTGGTGGAGAAAGTTATTTTATCACATTTATTGATGATTTTTCACATTATGGTTATATTTATCTACTACATGATAAATCTCAATCTGTGAATGCACTCGAGGTGTTTATTAAAGAGGTTGAGAGACAGTTAGATAAAAAGGTGAAAATAGTAAGGTCAGATAGAGGTGGTGAATATTATAGAAAGTATGACGAATCAGGACAATGTCCAGGTCCATTTGCTAAATTCCTTGAAAGACATGGTATTTGTGCTCAATACACAATGCCAGGTACACCACAACAGAATGGTGTAGCAGAAAGGCGTAATCGTACTTTAATGTAAATGGTTAGAAGTATGATGAGTCATTCATCTTTACCCTTATCTTTGTGGATGCATGCATTAAAGACTTCTATGTACTTATTAAACATGGTTCCTAGTAAAGCAGTTCCAAAGACTCCCTTTGAACTGTGGACGGGTAGAAAACCTAGTTTACGACACCTACATGTTTGGGGTTGTCCAGCAGAAGTACGTATTTACAATCCATATGAAAAGAAATTAGCTTTTAGAACGACCAGTGGTTATTTTATTGGTTATGTAGAAAAGTCTAAGGGGTTTTACTGTCCTAATCATAGTACAAGAATTGTAGAATCTGGAAATGCTATGTTCATTGAGAATGGCGACATTAGTGGGAGTGAAGGAATGCGTGACGTTTGCATTCAAGAAGTTAGGGTAGAAGTTCCTTTACCTAAAACTTCCAAAGTTGTTGTTCCTGATATTATTATTCAACCAAACAATAATCAAGAACAACAAATAAATGATCAAACACTCCATAATGAACATGTTAACAATGAATCTACAGTAGTTGAGCCACCAGAAATAGCATTAAGAAGATCTCAAAGGGACAGAAAGTCAGCTATTTCTAATGACTATGTGGTTTATCTACAAGAGTCAGAAATTGACTTAGGAATTGGTAATGATCCAGGTTCATTTTCACAGGCCATGGAATGTGGTGATTCTACAAAGTAGTTTGATGCCATGAAAGAAGAGTTAAAATCTATGGATCAGAATCAAGTCTGGGATATTGTTGAGTTACCTAAAGAATGTAAAAGGGTCGGGTGTAAATGGGTCTTTAAGACCAAACGCGACTCAAAAGGTGATATCGAACGATATAAGGCTAGACTAGTTGCTAAAGGTTTTACTCAAAAAGAACGCATTGATTATAAAGAGACTTTTTCACCAGTCTCTAAGAAAGACTCACTTAGAATCATTTTGGCGTTGGTGGCTCATTACGATTTAGAGTTACATCAGATGGATGTGAAAACTGCCTTTCTTAATGGGAATTTAGAGGAAGATGTATATATGGACCAACATGAAGGCTTTTCAAATAAAGGAAAGGAACACATGGTGTGTAAATTAAAGAAGTCAATATATGGACTTAAACAAGCTTCCTAACAATGGTATCTTAAGTTCAATGATACCATGACCTCTTTTGAATTTAAGGAAAACACCGTTGATCGGTGTATATATATATGAAGGTTAGTGGGAGTAAGTTTATTTTCCTAATTCTATATGTTGATGACATTTTGCTTGCTACTAATGATCTTGGTTTGTTACATGAAACCAAGAAATTTCTCTCTAAGAATTTTGAAATGAAAGATATGGGTGAGGCAACATATGTGATAGGAATAGAAATATTCCGTGATAGATCACAAGGATTGTTAGGGTTGTCTCAAAAGGCCTATATTAATAAAATTCTAGAGAGATTCAATATGGACAAATGTTCAACAGGAATAGTTCCAATCCAGAAAGGGGACAAATTTAGCCTTATGCAATGTCCGAAAACTGAATTGGAACGACAGCAAATGAAAAATATTCCTTACGCATCTGTTGTTGGGAGCTTAATGTATGCTCAGACTTGTACCAGACCAGACATTAGCTTTGCTGTCGGAATGCTGGGCAGATATCAAAGCAATCCAGGATTGGATCACTGGAAAGCCGCAAAGAAAGTTCTCAGATACTTGCAAGGAATGAACGATTATATGCTCACTTATAAAAGATGCAATCATCTTGAGGTGATTGGATATTCAAATTCAGACTTAGCCGGATGCATCGATACAAGGAAATCAACGTTTGGTTATCTATTTCTTTTGGCTGGAGGTGCAATTTCATGGAAAAGTGCGAAGCAGTCAGTCATTGCTGCATCAACTATGGAGGCTGAATTTGTGGCATGCTTTGAGGCCACTATTCATGGGTTATGGTTGCGGAACTTTATTTCAGAGCTTGTGATTGTCGACAGTATTGCCTGACCGCTGAAAATTTACTGTGATAATTCTGCAGCAGTTTTCTTCTCTAAGAACGACAAGTATTCTAAGGGTGCTAAGCATATGGAAATCAAATACTTGTCTGTCAAAGAAGAAGCTTAGAAACAGAGAGTGTCAATTGAGCATATTAGCACCAATCTTATGATTGCAGATCCATTAACAAAAGGATTGCCGCCTAAAACATTTAATGAACATGTTGAAAGAATAGGCATTATTAGACTCACTGATAATATTGTATTATGACTGTATTAATTTTTATGTATTTGACACTCTGAGCTCATTTATGTATGCTTCTGATATCCTATTTTATACTTAGTATACATAATGAAAGTAGATGAATGTTTGACAGGATAGTCTCTAATAGAGACATTATAGTTGGACCATTGCTATATTTCTTATTTATGAATCATGATAAGTAGAGAGCTATAGTTGTAGTACATAGAAGGGACTGTGTCGATAGATGACACACAACCGTTATGACTCACATTAGTCTTCTTTTACTTTTGGTGATTATTGTATCATAACCAATTGAAGGAAAAGTTTTAGCATAATATTTTGTGCACATTATGGTTCTATTAAATCATGAAAGGAATGTCATATGGGTCAAGTGGGAGAATGTAAAATAATGTGACCCACATGATATTATTATTGTTTGATTTAATGATTTAATAAATGCTAAAATCTGTTGGTTATAAAAGGATATAACCGAAAAGGTGCAAATTTGATTTGCTTTGATGGAAGGCATTTTTGAAGAGGCACCTTTTGGATAATATTATCTTTTAAAAGGAAATCCGGTCCTCTCTCCAACCGACTGAACGATAACGACGTTTATGAAACAGACGTCAGTTGTGTTGTTTCTCTCTCCATCAGAGTACAACGTAAAGAACAAAGGGTTAAGGGAGAGAAATCAGATTTTCATCGCCTTCGTCTTCTGACGCAACAATCAATGCTTGAAGAATCGTTATGGAGAAAGGTATACATTCATCTTGTTGTTTCATGAAAATCATGAAAATCAACGATTACTGTGTCGATGAAATTCCGCATAAATTCTACGTGTTTCAGCATAAATGTATTGCGTAAATTTACTTATAGTCCTCACATGAATATATTCGGATATTTTCGCCATCAGTGGGAAAGCCACGTATTTAATTGCCCGACAAAGCGGCACCCGGCTTTAGGGTTGCGCAGGCGAGCCGGTCGGCGGAGTTGCCCCACGGTGTGGCCGGGTGGCGCTCGGTGCGGCTTACCTTCTATTCTAGCCCTTTGCTTTGCTGCCGTGACTGAGTGGCGTCCCGAGAAAAGTTCCACGAAACATAGCTGATCACTTCCACTCGGATATATTTTGCATTTCATACAAAAGCCAAATACAGTTGTTTCACTTGAATTTTATAGATATGATTGTACGTAATGCCACAGATGTATATTGTTGGATTGACATGTAAAGTGGATTTGCAAAGGGATTGTCGCGACTTAAAAATCGGTTTCCCAATTTTTAAAGTTAATGGATTACCATGTTAATTAAATTGAATTAACTAGCATAGCTCGAACTCTCCCGAGTTCTACCAAATCGTGACTTAGGTTGAATTTCATCAAAAAAAGGATTTATCTTGGAGTCGCCACTAATCATTTTGGGTAGGTTGATTAGACACCTAAATAAAGTATCGGGAGATATACTTTATTCCTTAGAACTAGAGATTAATGAGTTCGGGGACTTGATTACGCTAATTTTTCAATTAACGCCCTTTCGGTACCAATTTCATGAAAATGTTCAACTTGGCAATTTTGATGAATTTTCACTTGAGGTTCAAAGGTGCAATTTTTTTTTTGTTTTCTTTTTATGAATTATTTTTAGATTTTTCAATGTATTATAAAGAATGCAAAATCACCCAAAGCAAACGAAGATGTGAAGAGAGAGCAGATAAAGTAAAACTACCCTAAGGACAGTGAAAATAAAACCCGCAACTCGTCGGGTGAATAATTACAGACCAATTAAATAAAACCCGACACATGATCGGGAACACAACAAAAATGGACCGGAATGGACATCGGTCAAACACCCGTCGCCAAGCCTCGTGGGTCGGGAGTACAACAAAACGGACCGGAATGGACATCGGTCATCCTCCAGTCTTCAAAGCATCCGGCCGAAAGCCAAATGAAAATAATAAACTTATCCAATCGAACATGCACAATCACCAATGACTTAAGACAATTCAAAAACTCAAAGAAAGTTTAACGCGTGCTGATTAAACTTCATTGAGACCATTTTTTACATTTTCCAATGCATTAACACAAAAAATACGAATTAAATCATACTGTCCATGAACATTCTTAGGGAGAAAGCAATAACCATAAAATACAAAAGAAATAATGAAATGTATGCAAAACTTCTGAGATTTTTTATGTGGATGGGAAAATGTGTCGTTGACAACTTTCATGTTTTACATTCTTACTGAAGAGACACTCATTTTCGTGTAGAAAATGTTCTTTCATGAGAGCTTAGCAGCAAACAAACAAATTTCACAAAACAGACATACTTCAGGATTAAGCTCAAATGGACACTCAAATCTCAAAATTAATGCACCAAACTTTCCAGTCTACTAAACAAGACCCCAATGAACAATTTTCATTTTTTGTGAAGTTTCAAAAGAAGACTCTAAACATGAGATAACTACGAATCAATATGACCACGCACAGAAAAACACTCGGACTCAAGGACGCCAGCAGAATTGTATGATTTCATTAAATGTATTAAAAATATGAAACGTGCATGAATAGTTTTGTATTTTTTATATGTTATGCATTAAGATCTTATGAACAAATGTCATGAAGAGGTCTTTATGAAACGAAGTCTAGAATAACCCATGGAAAATCATTTAGCGTGAAAGGTAAGATCAGAAAAATTCCATCTCAGGTTCTGATCACCATATTTCCAGATTTCTGCTCTCCATTTCGGGATCCTTTTGACATAGCAAACGACGTCCATTTTCACGCCATAATATATCAAATCGAAGATCTCGAAGTCATCTACGAATGTTCAGTATATTTGTTTTCGAGATTTCGTCATCTAAATACGAAAAATTGAGTTACCAGATAATTGCACATGCTGATGCACCTAGAGCTCGTTGGAGATGAATCCGTCGCGTCGCCAAGGCTTGTTCCACTACGGCGAATTTTTCTCTCTCAAAATTTTTTCTCTTGAAATCTCTCCAAATTTTTTTTTTCCTCAAGGCTCTCATTCTTCCTCCTTTTATAGCCTACTCCTCCATCTTCCTTTCTCTATCTTCAGCTATCATTCTAATTTTTCCTCTAACTTCATCTTCCATTCTAATTCCACAATCTTCCCTTCTTTATATCCATCTTCCCTTCTAATTCCACCATCCTCCATTCTTTATCTCCATCTTCCCTTCTAATTCACCATCTTCCATTCTAATCTTTCCATCTCCCATTCTAATTCTTCATCTTCTCTTCTAATTCTACCATCTTCCATTCTCCATCTTCCCTTCTATATCTCCCCTTCTCCATCTTCCTTTCTAATTTCTCCACTAACTCTTCTTTGCAAAACAATCCTTAAAATTTTATGTATTTGCAATTCAGCCCATGAAGTTTTATGTATTTGCAATTCAGTCCCTGTGAAAAAAATTTCTTTTAAGTTCAAAACTTCATAAGCCTTTCGGCACACCTCCCTCACGCTCAGTCCAATCGTTTGTCAATTTAAACTCAAATCCTCCGTCGTTAGCCATAATAAAATGCATGACCGACAAAAAATTAAATATGCAATGCATGAAAAAATTAATTTTTGGTGAGAACAAATTCTCATTTTTTTATGTACTTAAGTGAATGAATTTTAAAAAGTCAAAATTTAGGTGTCAACAGCTGCCCCTCTTTGAGCGGAGACTCGTAGAGGTTTCGCTCAAAGACAAAATTGAACCTAAATTTTGACAATGCAAATGAATGATGATGATTTTTTTGTGGGGGAGTTTTAATCCCATTTTATTTGCAAGTGCAATGATGCATGATGTGCAGGACTGTAAATAACATGTGTTAAGATTTCTCTGCTCCGAGGAAACGGATTAAAGAAACCTGCACATGGATCGCATATAAAATGTCAGTCTTACCAGACACTTCATAATGCTGGTGATTCCCTTAAGCTCCAGGCATTTTGTGGATGCAAGAATCTTAAGGTACTGGTGCCTATCCGTTACCAGAGGTTTCCCCATGATGCGAGAAAGCGCAAGATCTGTAAGGGGATGTGTCTACTGCATCTCTTCGAGTGGAGTCACATAGTTTCTTTCAAGATCATTAGAGCTGGTCATTGATGATCTGAAAGGGTATCAAAACCATAAGAGCATGTCAATTATGGTTTTTGATAAAATTTGTCGAGACCACGAGAGCATGTCGATCATGGTTCGCACAAGCATCCAGACACAAGAGCATGTCGATTATGAACTGGATGGATAAGATCAAGAACATGAGAGCATGTCGATCATGAACTTGATAGGGTACCAAAATCACAAGAGCATGTCGATTATGATTTTGATAAAATTTGTGGAGACCACGAGAGCATGTCGATCATGGTTCGACCAAATGTTTCATGCAGATTACAAGAGCATGTCGATTATGAACTGGATGAAATTAAGGAGTGTGCTTTCTCATTGGTGCAAACTCAAAGCTTGCGATTTTGAAAAGGGTTCAGAAAACTTACCTGGGTTTTTTTGGGTAGTTGAGAGGTAGATTTCTTTCAAAATCATTAGAGCTGGTCTTTGATGATCTGAAAGGGAGATGTGCCGCCAATCTCACAGGGCGGTAACCACATCGAGAGGGTGTGCTACACAAGCCATGTCAGTGTAAACACAAGATATTCAAAACTGGGTTCAGAAAACTTACCTGGGTCTTCTGAACGAATGGTCAAGGAGTAGACAGGCTGACTGCATCATACCTGCTTATTCTCTTGAAGTAAAATTATGCGCATAGACTAAATCAATGCTAATGCGACATGTATTTCATAAAAATCACGCTTCACTAAAGAAGACGAATATTTGAATGACTGTATGTGTCGCAACAGATTTGAGTGCCTTAACAATCATCAAAAGACTCAGGTTGAAGATATACTTACCTGGGAGCTTGGAAGCTTGCCAGGTGGGCACTTGTCAACACGGCTTGTTCATTCAATCATCCTAGGATGAATTTCAAGACCTCATGAGGTAGCTTGAATATCAGGAATGCATGTGCACAGACAATGTTAGATGTAACATGTACATGCATGTATGCTGAAATTCACGTAGTGGATTTATGCAAAACTATTCTGTCAAGTTTGCATCACTAATTCTGTTCAAGGAGGTTATTACATTGTGAATATCTCGAATGTACTTTGAATGGGGGATTTCAGTCCGAAATGGCTTTCTCCTACTCTTCGAGAAAAGCTATTCATCATAACTGTAGGATTCAAGAGAAATCACTCAATCTTACCATCATCGCTTTCAACGAGGGTCTGAGTAATCTCGCAATTGGTACGACCAAGCCGATCTGGAGGTCTTGATTGGGACCGTAATATAGGCTAGGTCAATGGTTTACCAAATGGGACTCCTGTGGAGTCAAGGCTTTTTGAAAGAGATCTTCATCATCTGCTCCGGGTTTACAAGTCAAGAACCCTGCAAAAATGAGAGAGAAATAATCTTGCTCGAACTTCTTCGAGCAATGCTTAAAATCATTCAACTCTACGTTAATTCATATGCTCTAATCAGAAGAGACTTTGAAGGGTTTTAACGTAGGTCAGGATTTGGAACTGAGAGAAAGGCTCGCTTTTGCTCAGAAAATATATGAGAATGGCTTAATGTTAGTGATCATTGCTGTCTTATCACCGGTCTTGGCCTTCTGAAATTGATTTCAAAATGTGCCATCACTGCTTGAGGATGGAGCTTCCGCTGATGATTGCAATTTCCATTTGACTCTCTTGGATGCTTTTTCTTTATAAGTCTGTCATTTGGGATTTTTAAAACAAATGAACAAGGATTTGAATGGGCATTGGCCTTACTTTTGATAGGCATTTTGCTTTTTACTGTCCGGGATTCTGTGGGACTAACCTTTGCTTTTCTTAATCCCGATTCCCATTTTCTTTCTTGAGAGAGAGCTATTTTTTGACACCTCTCTTCCTTTTCCTTTCTTTGTAAGGAATGATGCTAGACACTACATGAGAAATCTAACATACGAGATGAGTTCACTTGGGGATTCTTTACTGCCCCGGTCTCTTCAGTTCTATTCCTTGGTGATAACGTCATCTTCAAATTGGAACGAGCAATGATCACCAATGGGGCTTGAGAAATGAATATATACAAGCTCAATTGGGCTGTACAATGGATGTAGTGTATAGAATAGAGAAATGAATGTTCTTCATCATCCTAAGGTACTTGAATTAAAGTTCGAGTTCAATGTAAAGAAACACCCGAAGATTGATGCTAGTCTGAGCAAGAGAATTTCTAACCATTTACCTCATGTCGCTGCTGGAATTACCTCGTCTTGCCCCAATGTGGGGTGGTTCTTGACAGGGTTGAGAAAATGAAATCGCCGCTCAAGGAGGTTTGCAATGGATACCTGTAGCATTTGGATGGGGAATTGGATGCCTCTGTCACTTCGGCTATCGTACCTTTTGCGAGAAAACCCATCGCCTCGAGGAATGCGGATCCCGACTACTGCTCATCTCACTGGAGATTAGACCATAGGATGTGTATGAGAATGGCTTACCTTTCATCATCCCGTCATGCCCCATTCTGTCCATCTGATGCATCATATGTAATTTACGTTCCTTTTTCAAAGTTGGTAAATTAATCATGAAGAACAATCATGTATGAACCACACAATGTGCAAGCATTTTTTTCAACCAGACAGATGTGGCAATTAATCAGAATTGCCATGCTTCTCAAAAACAGATGAAGGGGAATCTAAGTTGCCCCAAGGCATGCGAGCGGATCAAACGAGTTTGAGTCGAGGACGAGCTCATTCTCATGTTTGCCCCAGAATATGTTCGCTCTAGTTGTGATATGGCGAAGACCAACATGGTTGGTCGAATGCCCTTGTTTGCCTTATTTCCATCAGGATAGATCACATCAGGCGATCATGGCTTTTGCCAAAATTGGGAATTGCCCCAGACATAGTCACTGCTGGGGATTTGAATTTGAACTCTGGTTGATTACTCGTTCCCACAATTGACCCTGCATAAAAAGAATGTGCATTAATAGGGTTTTAAAATGATGGAGTGAACGAATATTGGGAAGCTCTGGTTTTGACTTGCTTCAGTAGTAGCAATCAAAGGCATGTCCTCTAGCTTGGCACCAGCAAGAAGAAAATTGGGTGTTACTTTGAAAGACATATGATAAAGAGATAGGACACTTCCCTTTCTTCCAAGTTGGAGCTCGTATCAGTTTGCTTTGTTCTCAATCAGGCCAGGTTTTGACAGAATCCAAAATTGCCCCCGTACATGCCCTAGCTGGAAGTTTGATTTTGGGAATTTGGTGGACAAGGACTTCTTCTATTTGCCCGGTGTTCCTTTAGCTGATGTCGCATGGCCAAAGGGTCGGTGAAGTAAAGATTTTCCTTGATCGATCGATATCAAATAACTCATGAGATTTTTTGTGAAAATCTTGATGAACAAGTCATGCAAGCATGCAAGAAGACTCTGGGGATCATGAGTTGTCTTTGTCCATGTGAATGAGTTGCAGAAACTTTGGCGCCTGTTTTGAGAATTCCAAGATTTTTCTTTGGATTTTATTGAGTTTTAAGGGGAAGAGATACTTACCTATCCGGCACAGTGATGACCCCTGCAAAAATGAAAGGAAATGCGTCAGTATATATCCTTCATATTCTGAAAAAATTTGGAACGATACCGCTTTACCCTTGTATGTACTTCTTGTGGACTTGAATTGAAGAAATCCCTTCATTTGGACCGAATTGTATGTTCGTCAAGTGGGCGACATCTGGAAGTGCGTCTCAGATTTGGCAAATTAAACATGCAGAATAGTCATGCATAAATCATGGAATGTGTAAACACAATGCAGGTGTGAAGATTTTTTTTTTTGCATCACGCGTATTTGCAGAATGTGCAAGTATGGAAGAAAATTCTCAAGGATGGGAGAATTTGAATTGCCCCTGAGGGTTGTCTCCTTCGACATGTTAGTGTAAACGTTTCCCTCTGTCTTGAATGCCTTGTACGATCCTTTTACCAGTTTTACTGGGTTGAGTTTCTCTCAACCTTCGTTGGACACTTCACCATCAGAACCAAGGTTGTGGCAAAGTATTGACTTCGGTCTCGTTCGTCGAGTATTCTTGTTTCTTTCTGCAAAAAAGAAATGTGCAAAAAATTGTGTTATTTATTTACAACATTTACAATATTCCCCAACCCTGGGGATCGAACTCGAGACGTATCGGACCACTGTCATTCCCCATGCCATCCGGTCCACGAGACCGTAGGCGTCCATGGAGGCTTTCTTTTAAGAGTTAACCGTTGAGATTGTGTGGTCTTGCTACGTTGCACTGGGCAATTCCACGTCCCGGTTCTTTTCAAGGCATTTTACAACCCCTGTTAAGACAGAAGAAAGTAATTCAGAATTTGAGACGATCATGGATAAATTGGAACGATACAAAATTACCCATCTTTGAGATTGCCTGGGTCTTTCGTTTGCATCTTTCTTCGTTTGGAGCCGTCCATTCAGTGATAATATCCGCAAATTGATTTGCCCCCAGTTTCATTCAATAAGAGGACTTCGCATTCGAGTATGGCTGTGTTCTTGGGTCAATTTGCAAATTCCTGAAAATACAGGAATCTAATTTAACAGTGGAGCAATTGGGGGTAAATTGCAACGATACAGCGTTACCCTTCAAGTTTACGCGAATTTTTACTCGCTATTAATTCCTCCCCGGGTTTGGTGAAGCGGCGGATCCGTGCATTTAATAAGAGGGAGAAAGTTTACTACTTCTTGTTTTTATATAGATTCAAGACATTGATAAAAGTAGATAACATCCCCCGCCAGAGAATACAACTTATGTATTCATTCAGGATCTGCTCGGCTTCCTTTGCGGGTCTTCTGGTGATCAGCCAGTTTCGCTCCAGATCTGATATGCATCGACAATGTTGAAGGTCTCGTGATCACAAGCTTCGAAATACAGACTCCGTGTGCCTTACAGCCCTAGTGCTTTATCAACATTGAACTGGTTGATCATGGCGGTGAGTTCGTGGTCAATGTCGCCTGTCTGGTGGTGATATATCTCTCCTTCCCCGGGAGGTATTGATGCTGATCCAGTAGCATTGGTCTTTTTGTACCCTGCTCCAACAGAACTCGATCTTGTTATAAACTGGTCTAACTCATTTCTCAAACACGCATTTTCGATCCTCAGATCATGCATTTCATCGAAGGTGAGGAGGCTATTGCAGTTGGGGCAGGTGGCAGAGTCAAAAGCCTCTTTATACATCTTGTTTTCCGCTCGGAGGTTTTCATTTTCAACTCTTAGAAACTCGGCTTCGTTGTGCTCATGACGAGTCTTCATTCGAGTTCGCCTATTTTGAAACCAGAACTTGATTTGCAAAGGTTCAAATCCTAACTCTTGACTCAGTTCCATTTTCTGTTTGCCGTCTAGCATAGGGCATGTTCTGAAGAAATCCTCAAGCCTTTGTACTTGCTCCTTAGTATGACGACGGTAAGGCTTCTTTTGACCCTTACTGTTGTTCTCCTTATCTTTACTGAGATCTTGGACGTCGTTGGCGGAAGGGCCAGGTTCCATGGGCTTGATCCCAAACATGGCCTCGAATTCTTCATTTCCCATGTCCAGCAAGTGGCGGTAGCTCTCATATATGTTGGGTTGAGACATCCTTGACGGGTTACTGGTTCCTCAACGTTTGCAGCTTTCTCTTGTATCTTTACTCTCTCTGAGCAAGCGTGTATGCTTAAAACTCTCTTCTGAGTATGGATGAAGATTACCAGGAGAACGCCTCTTTTAAAATCTAGGCGCGGGTTCAGAAATTGTATCGCCCCCTCCAAGATTCCTGTCTTTCTCAACCTTTTGCCGTGTCTTCTGCACGGTTTGTTTTCTTTCATCTTTTCATAGTGGTAGGGCTCCTGTCGTTATTTCTTCCACCTGTCTCAAGCGTCGGCGTTGCAGGTGAGGTCTTTTCCCCGTTCTCAAATGAAGACAAGCCTTCTCTTCTTTTTCGCTAAAGTTTGCCGTGTCTTCCACTCAAGTCATCTTTTCCTTCTTCTTTTTCAAAGTGGCGCCATCACCTCAAAAAAAAATTTGCAACGATTTCGGATTTGCTCGGCTCGAGATTACAGACGTGCCAAGGGATTCGAGCTGATAAAGACGACACCAAAAGAGAATGGCCGGTAGGGAAATCTGACCGATAGATATTGCTCCTGTGAAGCCAATATTTAACGTGAAACGGATTACCGTCTTTTCATTCCGCTAGTCTATCATAACTCTCTCTTCTCCAATACTCTCGTGTTCCGTTCGTCTGCCTTGATTTTCTCCTCTTTTTGAAATGGTCAATTCTCCTGACCACACTATCCCGGCCGAAGTCTTGGCTGGGTGGGAGAGACTCTACAATCTTCTCGGCAAAGGCTATGCTCATATAGCCCAAAATTCTACCGTTGAGGCTGAAATCCTCGATCTATTCAGGACCGTGAACGCTGCTTCTGTTGAGGGTACCCAACTGGGGAAGGAGTACCGGAACTTCCCAACCCTCTTCATCAATTTTCTGGCCGCTTATAACCGCGTTTATGAGACAGTCCTTGTGACTGCCGTCGTGAAAGCTCGTTACCAAGACCGGCGCGAGCGTCTGGAAACTGTCACATTTGTGGCTGATAATCACAAGAAGGTCCTCAAGTTTGCCAAAGATCAGCTTTCGTTGCTGGTTCGTGAAAGGGGAAAGTTGGTGGACCGTCTGGCCTTGGTCCAAACTTATGCTGAACAGGAGCCGGGCAATATTATGATGAGGTGCAGATGTGGTTGGTTGCAGGAGAGACTTGATGACATTACGGCAGATATTGCTTTTGAGAGGGCAGCGATTCCAGACCTAGAGTTTGCCGTCGAGCATTACGAGGCCAGTATGGCCCAGGCTAAGGAGAAGTGCGATCGCCTCTTCTTTAGACTCGCGGAGCTTGATCCCGAGAACGCCCGATGTACCCAGAGCATCAACTGTTTGGAGAATCAGTTGAACTCCTTTGTAATGGTTATCAGGGGCTCAGTTTGGCTTTATTTTTCCTCCCCAGTGAGCTGTTGTAATACTCTTTGATGAATGGAATGAAAGAAAAGCCTCACGTGTTTTTTTGTTTACTTTTCTTGTCATTTCTTCTCTCGTATAGCATGAATGACTTAAAGTATTTCTCATACCCATCTCAATTAGAATCAGAGCACCTCCTAGGAGCACCTTCTTCACGACATATGGACCATCATAGTCCAGAGCAAACTTTCCTTCTAAAATAAGGACTGTTGACAGCAAACTTCGTAGGACAAGGTCATCCCCCTCTACTAGATTCAATCTGCTTCTATCAATTGTACCTCCAAAAGAATACGTAGGAAGTGTATTTCTACTTTAATTGGTGAGACTGCCTCAATCTTATCTTATCTCGACAGGTGGTGGCTGTGAAATGATGGCCCATCGTCTAACAGACAAAAGCGAGACCCCCATTACTTTTCTCTGATGATGATACCGAAACCACGGAAAAAGGATTCGGTGGCAGCCCCCACCGATCATAGTGAGGCCTGTGACTGGTCATTCAAATTAATACAGCTGCAACCACTCGGTCAATGTGCTAATAATGAGCCCGGCCCCCCGTTGCGCGCCCTACTTTACTCACGCCTTATCTCTTTCAGCGTCCACTTGAATGTGTCGGTCGCCTGTAGCATTGGGAGAAACGTCTGTGGGTCACGCTCAATAATAATTCTCCGATCCACCAAAATTCTCCATGTGGTTCGAATCCGAGGGAGTTAAAAAGCAAGCTTTTAGTCGATTAAATCAAGAAGGCGTTACAGGGTCAGATCAATATACACGCTTCATGGGTTCTCGATTATACCGTTTACGCTTTTTTCAACAAAAATACAGGAGCCCCTCCAATACATTAAGAATGCCCCCACGCCTGATCAAAATACATAACTTATACATGCTGACTGATTGACACAATTCTGTCTACGGGAGGTTTGATCTCTTCGCTTGCCCCCAGGGTTATCGGCTAGTACATCGGTAATTTTCTGTCGTTTTGTATTCTTCATGATTATTCCTGGTTTGTTATCACCGACGAGTCCAATTTGCTCCCACCTGGGGTACCTATAATTCCCTGTAAAAGTAGAGGGAATAATGAGTATGTGATCAAAAAGAGGTCGGTCCATGACAGGTGCCTAGAATCTTTCTCATCTGAGTGTAACTCGTGGGCAAAGGTGATGGTGTACATACAGTAACAGGATTCCATTTCAAAAAATTCGTGAAAATTCAACAAGTGCTCAAAATGACGCCCAAATTTACAGACACATGGCTAAGATGATTATGCACAACTTTCATGTTTTGACTTTATCCAAAAAAATGTACAGATCAATACAGTTTAATGCATCTTTGGAGAAAATTTGTTCAGAAAGCTGATTTGTCCAGTTTCTGTCTAATGAACGAAAAGCCCATAAAAAATGTGAGTTAAGGTCCAACATTTTTCAGGCCAATAGTTTAAAGTCCATTCTCCAACTTTCATGTTTTGATTTCTAGCAAAAAAGCTTGTTTAGCAGTGCTTATTAATGAAACAAGATGAGGTTAGAAAACTGCCAAAATTTCAGACTGCTTTGCATTGGATCACAAATTCTGTAATAAATGGAAAACTGATTGGATTTATCTGAAAATTTTTGACGTGCAAGATCAGAGTCCATTAGAAATTTTTCATTCTTTGGTCGGGATCCAGAATTGAGTCGAAGAGGCTTGAGAGAATGCTTTGCATTTTTCACCTATTTAGAAAAACGTGAGTTTGGCCCAACTTCGTCCCAAGCAAATGATGTCCATTGGTTCTGATTTTTTTATATGTGGAAGATCATCATGTTGGCTACGACTTTCATTAAGGGTGTTTGCCCAAAATTTGACCATAGAATTTTACAAAAATCGTACAACACAGAAAGGTAAATTAGAACATGGGGAGAAATTCATCGGATTGCGTTTCCTTGAAAAATTCGACCAATCTAACAATGTCATGGACCGACCCAAAATGGAATAAATGCAAGATGAAGTTAGAGAACTTACTTCACCTTGAAAAAAAAAATACCATGCAAATCGCATAGACATACACATGAATTATGAGTTTAAATCTTAGCCTATCTACACTAAAAGCCCACAAATTGAAGCGAAAGACTTACGGCAAGGCGACAATCTCGCGCACATAATCAAGATTAGCCGTGATCCTCTACAACGTAATCAGGATTAGTCGGGCCTTCCCACTTCGGCTGCTCGAGTTAAAAATTAAAACCACTGCTTTGATAATCTTACCAAGTCTGAGGCCTAACTTTTAAACTCATTTTTGAAAAGAGGTTCGGGATTGAATCTGGGCTAACTTTCGACGTGATCTCGCGCCGAACGCTAGAACCAAATCACAATACCATCCTAAAACTAGTGGCCCAGGTCCGGCCAAGGACGTGTGTGATGTAGTGCTAAAGCAATTAATCATGCACAATAATTAAATGTAAACACCGCTTCGAAAATGTGCAAAATTTAAATTCTAATTCCCACACACCAAACCTGCAAAACAAAGGGTTAGCCAAACACGTCACCCCTTATAACTCCTATCTGCAAAACCATTTAACACCTAAAGATTAGAATCCAACCAAGTCAAACCGAATGAATTTTCATGAAATTTTCTTGGCCTAAGTCCTCTAGGTTCTTAAATTTTTTCAAAAATTAAGAACAATTCCCCAGTGGAGTCGCCAAGCTGTCGCGACCTAAAAATCGGTTTCCCAATTTTTAAAGTTAATGGATTACCATGTTAATTAAATTGAATTAACTAGCATAGCTCGAACTCTCCCGAGTTATACCAAATCGTGACTTAGGTTCAATTTCATCAAAAGAAGGATTTATCTTGGAGTCGCCACTAATCATTTTGGGTAGGTTGATTAGACACCTAAATAAAGTATTGGGAGAAATACTTTATTCCTACGAACTAGAGATTAATGATTTCGGGGACTTGATTACGCTAATTTTTCAATTAACGCCCTTTCGGTACCAATTTCATGAAAATGTTCAACTTGGCAATTTTGATGAATTTTCACTTGAGGTTCAAAGGTGCAATTTTTTTTTAGTTTTCTTTTTATGAATTTTTTTTAGATTTTTCAATGTATTATAAAGAATGCAAAATCACCCGAAGCAAACGAAGATTTGAAGAGAGAGCAGGTAAAGTAAAACTACCCTAAGGACAGTGAAAATAAAACCCGCAACTCGTCGGGTGAATAATTACAGACCAATTCAATAAAACCCGAGACATGATTGGGAACACAACAAAAATGGACCGGAATGGACATCGGTCAAACACCCGTCGCCAAGCCTCGTGGGTCAGGAGTACAACAAAACGGACCGGAATGGACATCGGTCATCCTCCAGTCTTCAAAGCATCGGGCCGAAAGCCAAATGAAAATAATGAACTTATCCAATCGAACATACACAATCACCAATGAGTTAAGACAATTCAAAAACTCAAAGAAAGTTTAACGCGTGCTGATTAAACTTCATTGAGACCATTTTTTACATTTTCCAATGCATTAACACAAAAAATACGAATTAAATCATACTGTCCATGAACATTCTTAGGGAGAAAGCAATAACCATAAAATACAAAAGAAATAATGAAATGTATGAAAAACTTCTGAGATTTTTTATGTGGATGGGAAAATGTGTCGTTGACAACTTTCATGTTTTACATTCTTACTGAAGAGACACTCATTTTCGTGTAGAAAATGGTCTTTCATGAGAGCTCAGCAGCAAACAAACAAATTTCACAAAACAGACATACTTCAGGATTAAGCTCAAATGGACACTCAAATCTCAAAATTAATGCACCAAACTTTCCAGTCTACTAAACAAGACCCCAATGAACAATTTTCATTTTTTGTGAAGTTTCAAAAGAAGACTCTAAACATGAGATAACTACGAATCAATATGACCACGCACAGAAAAACACTCGGACTCAAGGACGCCAGCAGAATTGCATGATTTCATTAAATGTATTAAAAATATGAAACGTGCATGAATAGTTTTGTATTTTTTATATGTTATGCATTAAGATCTTATGAACAAATGTCATGAAGAGGTCTTTATGAAACGAAGTCTAGAATAACCCATGGAAAATCATTTAGCGTGAAAGGTAAGATCAGAAAAATTCCATCTCAGGTTCTGATCACCATATTTCCAGATTTCTGCTCTCCATTTCGGGACCCTTTTGACATAGCAAACGACGTCCATTTTCACTCCATAATATATCAAATCGAAGATCTCGAAGTCATCTACGAATGTTCAGTATATTTGTTTTCGAGATTTCATCATCTAAACACGAAAAATTGAGTTACCAGATAATTGCACATGCTGATGTACCTAGAGCTCGGTGGAGATGAATCTGTCGCGTCGCCAAGGCTTGTTCCACTACGGCGAATTTTTCTCTCTCAAAATTTTTTCTCTTGAAATCTCTCCAAATTTTTTTTTCCTCAAGGCTCTCATTCTTCCTCCTTTTATAGCCTACTCCTCCATCTTCCTTTCTCTATCTTCATTTATCATTCTAATTTTTCCTCTAACTTCATCTTCCATTCTAATTCCACCATCTTCCCTTCTTTATATCCATCTTCCCTTCTAATTCCACCATCCTCCATTCTTTATCTCCATCTTCCCTTCTAATTCACCATCTTCCATTCTAATTCTTCATCTTCCCTTCTAATTCTACCATCTTCCATTCTCCATCTTCCCTTCTATATCTCCCCTTCTCCATCTTCCTTTCTAATTTCTCCACTAACTCTTCTTTGCAAAACAATCCCTAAAATTTTATGTATTTGCAATTCAGCCCCTGAAGTTTTATGTATTTGCAATTCAGTCCCTGTGAAAAAAATTTCTTTTAAGTTCAAAACTTCATAAGCCTTTCGGCACACCTCCCTCACGCTCAGTCCAATCGTTTATCAATTTAAACTCAAATCCTCCGTCGTTAGCCATAATAAAATGCATAACCGACAAAAAATTAAATATGCAATGCATGAAAAAATTAATTTTTGGTGAGAACAAATTCTCATTTTTTTATGTACTTAAGTGAATGAATTTTAAAAAGTCATAATTTAGGTGTCAACAGGGATGCGTCCCGGAATATTCCAAAGCTACTATGGTAAAAAAAAAAAGGTTATTCGATTTTGAGAAAAGTTAGGCAAAAGATCCTAAATTCATTATATAATGGTCAATTTTTACTGGAAATTACTAACCGAAATTCTTTTTTCCCCCTTTTTTTCTTCACTCTTCTTTTTTTTTTCTTTTTCTCTTTTTTCCTTCTATCGGTTTGTGGCCTTCGTGATGGTTGGCAGGTCACCCAACCGCAAGCGAGGGCCGCAATGCCCTTTCCAACCATTGCGGGAGTGTCGCATGGACCAACAAAGGGAAATAAGAAAAGAAGAAAAGAAAAAAGGAAAAATGAAAAAAAAAAAGTTCAGACAAATTTTAATGAAAGGATTGCGAAAATTGTCTACGTCAACGACTATCATGATCGTACCATGTAGGAGGCCGACATCTTGTCAATTATTTTTGAAAAAATTACCAGAAAATATATTGGTAAATCGTCAAAAGGTTTAGGACTAAATTAGTCAAATTATTTGACCAAAAAAATTGATCAAATGGTAAAACGTAGAACTACATTGGCCGCGTTACAATAAGTTTAGGATTTTTTTAGATAATTTTCCCTTTCATTTCATTTAGAGTTAGATTCAAGATTGTTTACTGCTGAAACTTAAAGGAATTGAGAAAAGAGCACCACCAAGAATGGAACCTACGGCTTGATTTGACACAACACAAGGAAACTAATCATGTCTAGATATAGTAAGTATTGACGGACTGAGAACTCTTTCTTTTAAACCGTTTTGTCAATAATGTTGAAGATTTTCCATAAACTCAGGATGCATAATGAAGGGAAACTGAAAAAATGAGCAAAAGAGATGACGATTCCAAATCTAAAATCCTAATTTTTCCTAACATCAAGATAAAGAAGAGAGTGCATGTGAGTATCGAAAATTAAATGGCACATTATAGTATAAAATTATATTTAGGGGTTGGGATTTGTTGATCAATACTTCGCTTGTTCTATGAAAGATAAACTATTTGAAAAATATCTTTATAAAAATAATTATTTGTACCGTTCAAAAAATGCATGAACAAAAAAAAATTTATCGTCTACAAAAATATATAAACATAAATTATCGTATCTACTAAAAATATTTTTTATTGATTAATAATTTTAAGTGATGTAAGCAATTATTTAAAAAAAAGGATATTTTTAATTACTTTTGCATGGCGAAGCAAACGCACGGTACGAGATTACAGTGAGCAGAACAGGACACAGCAGAACTTGTTTCTTTGGCGTACGGCATGCAAACCTGTGGATTGATCATCATTTTCGTTGTTGTCGGATTTATCGTCACTGATGGAGATGAACATACCGAAAAGCCCAGAAAATAATATGGGTAGTCCTCAGAGAAAACAGGCGCGCGACCCCTGCAAAACTGGACAAGACGGGAACATGCACCGTCAAAATTGAACTTGAGCGGAGTGAAAAGCAAAATGAAACAAAGAAATTACAGCCCCAAAATTTCATTTTCTTTGTGTGCGTATGGTCTTTCCACCCATAGGGTTCTGCCACATCCACTTGTGCAAGCACCCTTGAATCGAATTTCACGCGTCATCCCTAATTCGGTTTACATGTGAGAGAGGATATTGAAATATCCTATATTGCCTGACGATAGAATTTATATACTTTTTACTTGCATGTGATTTCTCTGTACCCTATATAAGTTGTTAAGTTTTTGGTTAGATTTTCTAACAAGGATTTCCAACTTACTTATAGGGTTTTTCCATTTTCGCATGTGCATGCATCTTGCTAGTAAAATTTCATGAGCCAGAGTTAAACTGGCTTGCACGCGACAAGCGATGTTGACATATCTCGCACTGCTTGACGATAGGGTTTATATAATTTGTTGCGTATTCGTAATTTCCCTGTATCTAATATCTAGAAGCTGCTCAAACTTTTTGTTAGATTTTCTGATGAGTATTTCCAACTTGATTATTAAAATTGCGTATTTCAAATATCATAGAACGCGTGCAAATTACTCTCCATCGAGGCTACTTCCATAGACCAAAGGTCTGTAGGCGACCGCTTTACCGGCTTACGGAGATGTTTCCAGGACTCGAGCCTCCGCTTAGCCGGATCTCTGTACACATGTCTGAATTACAAAAGGAAAAAAAAACACCCAAAAAAAAAAAAACACTGAAGCAAACCAAGCAATTTTATCTCGTGGACTATAGGCATAACTCCCCCTCGTGACACGCGTGAATGTTCATCATCACACTTTTTGATTTGTTGGTCCTTTCGGGCTTTAAATGGACTCATACGCATTTCACCTATATACATATATGAAAAATGACACGAATAATCTTAAATTGTGGCATAATATGTAACGTAGCCTATGAATTTTTAATTTATTCGATATGATTTTTTAACTTTTGCTCAATGTGTAATATGCTCCTTAAACTTTTAATTTGTTTAAGATAATCCATAGATTACTCGTACATGTTCAATTCTATATATGATTTATATGAAAATGTTCAATGTCGTCCCTAAAGTTGAATTAATGGAAGGGGAATGTCAAACATTTTCATATAATTTAGAAACAACGTCGAACATGTACTAAAAGTCCATAATAAAGTATCATATGACATATTGAGTTAAAGTTCATTAATAATATTGAATAAATTAAAAGTTGAAAGATAACATTATATATTTAACCAAAGTTTAACATTATTACTTAAAAGAAAAGCACACAATGCTTCATTTTGCAGAAGGCCGCCATCGACCCACGCCAAAAGCGAGGACGGCCTCGGAATGGCCAAACAAAAATTCCCTTCGCTTTAGCTTCAACTCATGACATTCTCTAGTTTAGGAATTTTACTTGCTGATTTATTACAAGATCTCACCTAAATCCTATATTAAAGCTATGACATTAAGTGAGGTGGCAACTTTTATTTGGGTAAAGAAATTAATAATCTAATTCATGAATCCCACTTATTGTATGAAATTCGACAAAAAAAAAAATTTCTTAGCACATATATAGCTTCTTTTCAAAAATGTTACTCACGGTCACCGAGCAGCGATCGATATGCACACCTAAAAATCAATATGTAGTCGGTACATAGGACGAGATTAATTTGACTGAAAACGCCACATGATCCTTTTGACCCATCCCACCAAGAAGAATGATGTACGCGATTGAAGTCTTGATTTCATGCAAATTGTTGAAATATTGTTCTTATCATTCAGCAACAAGCTCTATATACTCTTTATATTTAGAGATGAATACGTTAAAAGTCTTAAAACTTATCACAAAAATGAACTTGAAACCTAAAACATTCAAAAAGTGCAATAAAGTATTGAAACTTGTCAAAAATTCATTTGAGTCCTAAAAAATTTAAAAAGTGAAATCAACTCCTAAAACTTTTAAAAATAACATCCAGCATGCTTTCGCAAAGGGACGAGAGAGAGAGGAATGGAATAATGGAGATCGAAGATTGAAAACTTTGTTTCAACTAGAGAGAGAAAATCTCATGCAAGATGATAACGGGGAACATGCATGATCAGAATATGGAGAAGTAAATTGAGAAGCATATCGAATGAATGGTTGGCTTTCTCCACATCTTCAATCTCGACCAAGCCCTAACCGGTAGACGCCTCTATGCCACCAAGTGCCTCCCTTCTCATTAGAGGTGTCAAATGAATGGGTCGGGTCGGGTTTGGGTCTGGTCGAATATGGTCCGACCCATATTAACCCGTCTAACCCATTTTGACCCATATTCAATGACCCATACCCAACCCAACCCAACCCAACCCGCAATCAACCCATACCTGACCTGACCCATTTTGACCCATATTGCCAAATCACAATAATATTCTAAGAAAAATTATATAACTCATTTAACCTATTTTATTTTGCTTTATTTTTTCTTCATTTTTCTCTAGCCACGGCGAGCGGCGGCGGCGACGGGTGGGCGGAGGCGGCCGGCCGCAGGTCGCTTCAGCCAACCGCTGGTTGCCTCGACTGGTCGTCGCGGTCGGCCGCAGGTTGCACCGGCCGGACGGATGGTCACCGCGGCTGGCCGCCGATCGCCTCAGCCGGTCCTTGTGGCCGGCTGTCGGTCGCTTCGGCCGGTCCCCACGGTCGGCCGCAGGTTGCCTCGGCCGATCGCCGCGGTCGATCTCCTCGGTCGGCCGCCGGTCGCCGCAGCCAGACGCAGGTCTCCGTGGCAAGTGGCCGGACGCAGGTCTCCGCGGCAAGTGGCCGGCCGCAGCCAATCGTCGACCGACACCATCGTCGGTCCCCAAAAATCAATTCCATAACAAACGACGAAAATTATTTTCTAGTTTATTTTTTAGTATTAATCAAACATCGAAAAATATTATTATTTTCTTGAAAAATGATTTCCGAAAGTATCACATTTTTCGTCAAACAAACGGAAAGGCCCTAGGTCCATTTGTAATTTGTAAGAGTTATGGGTCGAAAATGGGTCGAAAATGGGTCCAATATGAGTCGAAAATGGGTTTCATGCGTAGCCCAATTTTGACCTATTTAATTTCACTTCAACCTTTTTGGACCCATTTTTATTGAGTCCTTTAAATGTTAATGACCCATATAAGACATATTTTATACAAAATATGGGTCAAACATGGGTTTTTGATCCATATTGACGGCTCTACTCCTCATGCATTCTCTCTCTCTAGGGCACTCGTCCAATCTCATCATTGTAGTCTATGATGGATACTTTTTCTTTTCTTTTCTTTTTTTTTTTTATCTTCAGGGACTTAATTCAATGTGCAAAGCAAGGTCGTGAGCAATATGATCAGAGATAATGCCGCCACAAGAGGGAAAAATCACTAACTGGCAGCAGCTATGACAGGTGACCAGTCGGATTTCGAAGAAAAAAGAAAATAAAAAGTTATGAAACATGAAAAAAAAAATTAAAAATCTTTAAATTTATTTTTGACTCACTTAAGATAATTAAGTAACCCATTTATGATTTATTTAAGAATCATTTAGCTATTAAATAATTTATTTATGACCTATATAAGCTATTTTTAAAATTAAATACAATCCATTCATTCATGACTGATATTATTAAATATGGGTAGAAATATGATTGTTTGACCCATTTTGCCTCCTCTAAGGTTGTGTTTGGTAGTCCGAAGAGAATTATAAAATATCCCATATCTGGTGTTTGGCAACGTCATTCGGATCAGATAAGTCTGGGTATACTTGATAAAATGTCGGATAAGAAATTCAGGATATGGGTGGGATAAGCCCGGATCCCTGATTGGATAAAAAAAAAAGTTCAAATAATCGTACAAAAAAGCTGTTACACCACCACCACAAGAACCAATCCGTCATCACTTTGGACCACCGACCGATTGTCGTCACCTCCGACCACAGCCGATCATGTTCCGACGGCTAAGGGTAAAAAAGAGTATGACGCCGATCACCGTGGCCTCCTTGTGGCGGCTGTCTCAATAAATCATCTTTTCCTTCTTTCTTGGACGTCTTCTGAACCCTTTTTCTTTCTGCTCTTTTGTTCTGCTCTTTCCTATCGATTTATATATTGATACTCGAGGCTCTTCTTTCCGGGTGGCGTGGCTTCTATACTGCATTGTCAGGAGATCCAGAATCTTTTCTCCAGCAACACACGAGTCGACCGGCTAAGTGACGGTAAACAGAGTTATGCTCATTCATGGACCTCGCAAACTTAAAAGGCCAGAGAGATATAATCGTCTGTGCTGCGCAAATAGAACCTGGCGTAGTTGAGGAAAGAAGTGCGATTGTTAAGAGCTTATCGAACTATCAAATGGATGTGATTCATGTCCGTCCATGATCTAAAGTCCCGGTTCCAACCAAAAGGCAATTCAGATCGACCCGACCCCTTTTGCGACGTAGACAAGGGGTCGTGAGCAAAGCCATATCCCTTGCTAAAATATACAAACAAAATTTTTTTATCATCTATTAAAATACTTAGACATGAATTGTTACCGAATATGGGAATGTTTTTCATTGATTAGTTATTTTAAGTAATTAATATAAGCGATCATTTTTAAAAAAATACTTTTCAGATCGTTCATTTTTTGCGTAGTAAACGAAACCTTAGTATTTAATATATATTTCGAGAGTCGCACACTCAAATGCAGTAAATTATCGCATTCAAATTAGACACGGCGGTTATTAAAAATGAATAAATAGACACAATGGTGACCTTTAGTAAGATCCTTGATTATTTTCTCTCTCCAACATGGATTATTTCAAAATGTCTACTGAATTAAGAAAATAACCAAAAATACCAATTTACATTCTCTTTCATCATAATATTAAATTCTACCGACTACAGAACCCTAAAATATTGCTAATCTTTAAAAATACTAGGAATCTCATGAAACTTCCCGCTTGCGTCATCATTTCGTGATAAGATAATATCCATGGATAATTGTGCCTGCCGGGATTACATATGAAGCCTTATCATATCATTAGTCTTCATCGAAAGCCTTAAGGACCACCAAATCTTATCCTCAACTTATGAGATGAAAAATATATATAAAAAAATAATATTTTTTTAACCTAACTCGGCCATGTGGAGTGACCATCAAAACGATGCGAAGCCCCTACTACTTTCCCGCTTCCCGTTGCAAGAAATTTGGGTAAGAACCCTAAAAGAAAACACCAAACCCGACGTTACTATAGCTCAAATAAAACAAGAAATAAAGTAATATTTATTAAAAAAAATTAAAATTTATATTTTAATTAAAATGATATCATTTTAATCACATTATTAAGAGAGAAAATATTTTAAAAAAAGCAATGCTAATATTTTTCAATAGCCAAATTAAACAGAGTCAATGGAATACTCAATCATATTTTTTTATATAAATTTTTATATTTAATTATACTTTCGTAATAAATTTTAAATTTTTGAATTAATATATATTTTTGGACCGAAAAAGAAATGAGTAATTTAAAGAATCCTAAAATAAAATATAAAAAAAAAGGATTGAGTAATGGGATGAAAAGGACCGTTAAAAGAATCTCTTTTCCACACTGTCACATCACGTCGACCTTGTTGTCTCGTTAGTCGAAAGCAAACCCTAGATTACACCGTAGGGGGAATGATATGGTACTTCCAAATCACATGCCATATTCGTCCAAAAAACAAAAAAAAAGTCACATGCCATGCCAATGCTAGCTAGAGACTATGTATAAAGTACTTTTATATTCATGGCCAGCCCCATGTTTTCCCGTTTTTATGTAAGTTTGAGCTTTTTCTGCATTTTTTAAATTTCTTATATGAGTATCTTTTTTCTTTTTTTTTTGCATTTGCTTGCTTATATACTAGAAAAGGGAGGGAACATAATTAGGAGGGAAAAAGAGGGGAAGTGAAAATGCAAGAGAGGGGAAGAAGATGAAATTTCCTACAGTTGGGTTGTTTTGGGAAGGGAAAAAGTTACAGGGGGAGGAAAAATGAAAAGTAGGAAAGTTTGATTTATTTATGTGAACAATCCATATTGCATTTCAATCAAGAAAGTGATGACAATGACCCTAGGATGAAAACAGAAGTAACATGAAATTTGTTTCCTTTTTTTTGCTATATCTTTTTAGGATTAGTGCATAATTAATGGCCCATTTGTTTTCAATTTAGTTTAAGCACTTTTTTATATTTTCGGGTTTGGAATATTATCTAAAATTTTAATGATATATATGAAGTTATGTACGAGTTCACGTGTCTATGTCTTAAGAGCTTTGGGTATTTCCGGTTAGAAGAATCACAGTGCTTATTCCGTTAGTTTTGGATTCAATAAAAAGTTAATCCGTAAGATTTTTTTTTTCACTAGCTTATTATATTGCTTTTCTTTTTTGTCGAGATTGCAAGAATCAATGAAGTATACATAGTATACTTTATTTATATGGTCGCTCCATGTTATTCCATTGTTATGTAAGCTGGATTTTTTTTTTGCATTTTACTTTTTATTTTTTATGAGCACCTTTTTGTGCAATTTGTTTGCATACGAGAAAAGGAAGGAAAGAGAATTAGGAGGAAAAAGAGAGGAAGGAAAAAGGACTGAGAGGGAAGAAGAAGGAAAAAATTTCGGCTGTTAGAGGGAAGTGAAAACTAGGAAAATTCAATGAAGAAAGTGATGATAATGACCTAAGGAAGAAAAAAGAAGTAGCATTCATGAAATTTTTTGCTACATTTTTCACCCTCGGGACATCACAATTAAGGCACCATTTGTTTTTTAATGAAGTTTAAACAAAGAATAGTATGTTATTTTCTCGTCAAAATTCTACGACTTATGTATTCGATTAATAAATTGCAATGTTTATGGCACAAATTTTAGATTAGATAAACAATAAAAATCAATCCGCTAGATTTTTTTTACTAGCTTATTATATTATTTTCCTTCCTTGTAGAGATTGTATATTCAAATTTCAGCCAAATTTAAAATTTCAGAAATTCAAATTTGTCCACGTTACGTCGGCATCTTCGGGCACAAACTAGCTTGAAGAACTATATTGAAATTTTCCAAAAATGGTTGTAAATAGATGGCAAACTTTAAGAGTTTAGAACTACATCAGTTTTGGGACTAATTTGGTCATTTTCTCACCAATTATGCCACTCGATCCACACAATTCAAGTGTACGCTTGCATGTAATGTTGGTTTAATGGAGATATGGTATACTATTATTCTTCGAGAAGAAAACGTAAAGTACTTACTTTTATTACGACGGATAAAAACTCCCAAATACAAATAACCGATATTTAACTCTTATCTCGAACCACCCTTTTTTTTTTTTTAAGGAGAGTGATGCTTATCCATTACAAATTGTTCCATCAAATAGGAACTCCGAAGAACATGGGTTGGGTTTTGGGTTGACCTACCATGAGGCCGACCCAATATCCAGCACCATAATGCACATGCATATAGCTAATAATGATTTATAGAAATTTTTTAAAGACCTCCGAAAAAAGCATGAAAAAAGAAAGGCTCAAATGATATGATGCTGTTGTCACCCAAGAATGAAAGAGACGATCTCGTAGTTTTTAGTCTCCGCACGAAGGAAGAGACAGAGGGTAGCGTCCTTAGTCATGCGCCAGTCCAAGTAAGCTAATCTTCACCTGATTCGTTTCAATTTTGGTATGGGGAATATGTGGTATATGAAATTCCTATTTTGCCATTATTTTGTCCTACACACTCAAATGCAACGCTCTTACCTAATTTACTGCGGCCTGCTCACAATTGATGCTTCGTCTTGTTGTACGAGGTAATTTATCATGTTTTTCAAGAAGTAAAGTTAGATTAGAATAAGGAGATTCAAACAAAATTGTACGTACATATACGTATGTTGTCCATAGACAAAAGGATGGATTGTTCATGGTTTTTTTTTCCCCCCTTCAGTATTCCATAAGATCGTGCGAATGTGATAATATCTATTTAAGTTGTTTTCCCGACATGCATGTGCATGGAAACGCATGTTTTCAGAGTTTGGACGGTGTTTCGAAGAATATCTGCATGTGGACTCTTTTTTGAGGTTGACGCACATTCCATCAATCTTTCCATTTTCCACTGACTTTTTTTTAATTTTTTTTTACTAATTATTGTTGTGTAGTTTGAATCCTTTAGAATTAAAAAAAGGTTTGACCCTAATTATTCTCCTGCTACACGACAAAGATCCCAATCAACTCCCCACATGTATATATGCTTGAAACATGCTTTTCTATGATCGAATTCAGAAGACATAGATGTAGAAGAGGAAAATAGGGTTTCTACATATTTATGTTGCTAGTTCCCGCCAACTTTTCAGGAGCATGTTTTGTATTTTTAGGAATTGATTGGGTATTAGAATTTATTATGACATGAGCAGATCTTATATTATTTTAGACATGACAAATAATGATCTAATGTCGAGAGAAACACTAATTTGTAGAATAAAAAATTTTAAATAAGGATTCGAAGTGCCCTCACTTTATCAAATAAGAGCACGAAGTGATGCTTAGTTCAAATAAGGGCTGAAATGGCATGGTTATTTCAAATAAGGGCGTGACTTTGCCGACTGGCCTATCAAAGGCGTTTTCATCAAATTACAACTTTAAACTAATTTTTAGTTAAATTAAATTAAAAAAATAAAAGCCAAAACAAAACAAAAAAGAAATATAGGGCTACCCTCCCGTCATGCCCCTAATCAGTCGGTGAGTCATGCCCTTTTTTTAGATTAATATGGTCACATCAGACTCTTAATTGAAATAAGGTTTACTTCATACACTTATTTAAGAAAACGAAGTCACTTAGAGCGCTTACTTGAAAATTTCTCCTTGTAGAATGACCCAAAGAACAACCTACATGTTCTCTGAGTTTCACGAAGATATTGCCTTTGAATCATTCGTACATAGCAATGAGTGTCATTTAATGCATTTGAGAGACTAGGTGCCAGTACGCTCAATGCACTTGATTTTAGGTATCAATAATTTTGTAGAAAGACCCAAAGAACAACCAACATATCCTCCAAGTTTCATGCACTTACTTGAAAAAATGAACACAATTTGAGCCTTTATTTGAAAATTTCTCTTTGTAAAATGACTCAAAGAACAACCTACGTGTCCTCCGAATTTCATGAAGATATTGCTTTTGGATCATTCGTACATAGCAACGATTGTCATTTAATGATTTTAAGCATCGACAATTTTTTAACTATATATTTGGTGCCTACAACGGCGTTTTGTTTAAAGCCCAACAACTGAGAATGGCAGAGGATATCATATCTACTTTCAAGATTTTACGTGACTCACTATTCCTCCTTACCGTGATTAAGTATTGTGTGCATGCAAATTCATGTACAAGAATAAAGACACGACAAGAATAATAGTCAAATACATTAATTTTATTTGGATTCAACCCATTTGGATTTTTTGCACCCAAAAAACAAACGCTGGTAAAAAAAAAATACCCACTTGAATTCTCATTTTGTTGGGGGAGGATATAGTGATGCCCTGCCAAGTTCATGCTCACATAAATTTTTAAACAACCAAAGGAAGTTTTTTTTTTTGGCTGGATTTCTTTCTTTTTTTTTTGTTGTTGTGAATTCTATTATTGGTTTCAGTGGAGAGACAGATGACAGTAGTCAGAAACCTAGACTACCATTAAAATTCGTTGGTTTTATGGTGGAATAATGGGGCATTGGTCAAGTCCATCAAGTGAAGCGATGAAGCGTTGAGCTCCTCTCTTTTGCACTCTGCACAACACCTAAAATATCACAGAAGCCTCCATGTGGAAGATGATGGACTTTGCTGTCTTCTAGGCGGTCCACCCCCCAAACCCCCAGAGAGAGAGAGAAAGAGGGAGGGAGGGAGGGGAATCAGAATCCACAATCTCCCCTATCTTCATGATTGATTGAGAGGGTCCCCAAGATCCAGCAATCACCCACCCACATTATTCTACTCTACTTGAATTTAAAGGGGCTAGTCATTTTGATTAAAATAACATGAAGGGCACATTTTTTTTCTTTTCACTCTATCGGAATATTCATCTCCTCTACCTGCCTACCTAGCTGGGCATGGCATCATTTAAAATGCATATGTGGTGAGGAAGAATGTTAAAATACACCAGAGGGATTTTCTAAAGGCACCGGTGATTGGAGACCTACTGATAAAAATGACTTCATAAATAGTATAAAGTATAACATACGTGGCTTGACTCGTTGATGTATTTTCCGTTTTGACCCATCCCAAATCGAGCCTCAATTTTATCTTTTGATGTGCAAATGCATATATTTTTAGGAGGTCACTCATTTTAGAAGTGCTCTTATTTGAGCATGCTTAATTGTGGAGTTCCAAAGCTAAGCTTGTAATTACGTAAAAGGCACTTTTATAGGTTAATTGCAGTTTCCATGTGTGCGTGTACATATATATATATATATATCTCATATTTGCTCTCCACTTATGTGATACAAAGCTCGGTTCAATCCTTCCCCATTCATTATCTCAGAAGTCTGTTAAGAGTCGCTCTTTATTAAGACCCTCTGGCTCTAGCGATCATTTCATATCCTCATTGAACCAAATCGTTACATAAAGTGATATGATATGTCATGAATAGATGTTGAAAGTAATTCGTCAAATTTAAATATTCAATGAGAATTAGTGTATGTCATACTTTATAAGTTCACTTTTAATATAAATACATACACGTGCGCCTGTGTGCTTATATGTACGTATGTTTACTCTTTCTAACGTTATTCCTACTTCTTTAAGTACTTAGGGGTGGCCTATCACGGCAGGACCCTTCTGAAAGTAAGCCACATCTCCAGCTTAAAATGGTCCGTAGGGAACAACGTGATTCGGATTCAATAGACCTTTAAGTTGAATATTTAACAATGTCATTCGCAGTACTTATGATAACACCCGGAAAAGATAGTCCGTTGTCGTTGTCCCCCCTCATCCTTTTTTCCTCTGGCCAAAAAAAGAACTCTGAATCCAATTACGCAAGCAGCTCCTTCCGTTATACCAAATTTAAGGGTCTCCAATTTTCAAATGTGAGAATGACAGTCTTACTTCCTTCCCCCCCCCCCCCCCTGACCCATTGGAATATTCATCCCATCTACCCATCCCTACTGAACTGGGGCACTTCTCGATTCCCAACTTCTTTATGCCCTAGAACAGAATGATAAACAGTACATCTATTGGGCTCTTATTTAGGATTTATAGGGCCACCCTACAACAATACAATACATTATCCTCCCCCGCGGGGGACAGTGGGGGACAGTGGGGGGGTGTCGGAGGGAGCTCTTTCTAAGTGAAAAACAAAAAACTGGCTAGGTAACATGTTACCATGTGGCTTCTCAGATCACTAAGGGAAGTGCAGTTAAGGCCCTCCATTGGCATTCCAGGGAATGTGCCTAAAGAACTGCCGGGGGGAGGGTTGGTGGGAAAACATTGGATGTGACTGTCGGATACTGTGGAAAATCTAATTACATTCATCTAACTAGCACATGGGAACTTGAGGCGAGACTGGGGCTTATCCTACAATTTTTTTTTTTTTTTGCACTTTCCTTTTTCTAATTGGAAATTGTTACACAAATAGGACAATTCTATGGTCCATGGAGGGATTGTTACTAGCATCACAACGGGTCATAATTTCTTGCACTTCTTGGTAATTTCTATACAAAATATCGTCCCACATAAAAAGTTGAAAATTTGAGGGTCAACGGACAAGATATGTATACACACATATATTGTATTAGACTTTCCTGGAAGGGTATGAAATCCACTTCGAGAGGATCCCTACAAACATCCGACACCGAGTGGACTTGCTTGTTGGATGGCCCAGGCGGGTTTGCGCGAGCCGAACCTCCAAAATCCCTACCCAAGCCCGCCTAGGCCAGTCCAATTTGAAAAACATGGGTTCTATTTTTAAAATTTCAGCTAAGAATGGCTGAAACTTTAAAATTAATGCAGAAAAGCATTAGATTTTGTGTTATTTTATTTTATTACTTTACCTATGAGTTTTATAAGATTTTTCTCTCCCATATTAGAAATTTAAGCTAATCTATCCTATCAGTGATTGTAAACTTTAAATATCAATGTAAAATTATTAAGAAAATGCATCTTATAAATGTTTTAATAGTATATATCTGCAGTGGGGCCCAGCCAAGCGTCTAGGCCCTTAACTAGTCCCGGCATGCCCAATGATCGAGCGTAAATTTTTCTCGAGATGCGTCCAACAGTTCGGGATATTCTAGTCAAACCGCCTATTCTGATCATGTGTAAACCCCACTTGGTGAATGATATTTCGTCCTTCGCTTACTTTTCATCCTCTGCACTTTCGTTTTGTTATGATCATTGAAATTATTATTTGATTCACTTAGGAGTTGGATTGAGATCAAATGGACAAATATATTCGTGGGAGGGTCAGCTTGGGCAGTAGATCTGAAATGCATGTGGGTTAGAATGAAAGGCTTAAACAAAAGGTAGTAGCGGTTGATAAGGAGCTATCTGAAAATGCATGTGGGGATAAGATGAAAAGGTTGAATGGAGGTACATGGGGTTCATGATGAGCTGTTCTGTTCCCTATGAGTTAGGGTGATGTCTTCTTTTGTTTTCTCTCTTTAACCTTTAGTCTAACGAGGTAATTTTTTTTTTTTAAGCCAGAAGTTACACCATGTGCAAATTCCAATGGGGCCAATTCCTCATGACTCCAAGGTTTTTAATTTTCAGTAACATTATGTATGTTAAAACTGGTCTATGAGATTACTTTATTACCCGGTGTGACAGACTGTAACCGGGTCATTGAACAAGTGGATCGGCAATGTTCAATATGTGGAAAATTCCATCTTATTTATGAGGGAAGCAATTCAATAGATCACTCTTAATGTAACTGGCATTATTCTTTCCTTTTTTAGTTGAAATTTATTTAAGAATGGATGAAGTACAAAATACAAGAACCTATTGTCTTGTGGTAGAAGAAAGGAAAACCTAGAGCACTGTGGGTGATTATGTTCCCCCTAAGGCAGAGAAGAGAACCATTTCGAGAAGCTTCTTACCTTCAAGGGACTGGCGCTTGGATATTTAAGATCTATTTAGCAACGATTCTAATAAGAATTCTGATTCGAATAATATTTTTTTTTATTTTGATCTCTAGATGATTTTTTGAGAATCAAAATGCGTTTGATAACTGCACAAAATTTCTATTCTCCAAAACAATCCGGTGACGAGAATTCTTTTTTAAAGATTTTTCATCTTTCTTTAAGCTTTTTAAAATTTTTAACTTTTTAAAAGTTTTAAAAAATTTTAATTGCCCTCGTTTTTTTTATTTTTTAAATTTTTTAAAACCCCCCCCCTTTTTAAAATTTTTAACTTTCTTTTTTTTTAATTTAAAGATCATTCTTTATTTCGAAAAATAGAATTAGAGAATCAGAATTATTACCAAATAGGCCCTTAGTGATTGTTTTTCATTGTTGTGTTGCTTCTCAAGTTCAAAGCAATTTTGAAGCTCGTGTTAGTCGCTTTTCGATTGAAAGAAAGATTTCATTTATTAATAGGGGTTATATTCGATAGATACATAGAAGAAAATATTTAAGATACGATTGATTGATATGATTAAAAAGTTTATAATTAAATTGATAAAAATATAATAAATGCAATAGTTCTTGGATAATGCTTCTGATGGGACGGGAAGGGTTGCATTGGCCTTTTTGGGGGGTGTGGCGTGACGTTCTCGGGGGGCACTGGACAAGACAAGCAAAGAGACGTTGTGCTCGACATCTTTCTGGCAATTTCGTACCCAAAAGCAAGTGCTGGAAGTAGGAATCATACCGTCTCACATGCAAATGGATACTTCGTGGGAAAAGTGAATCCTCGGGACAATCATCCACATGGGTGTTGATTGCGATGTCCTAATTGTGAACACCACGAGCCATGTTCCCAAACCAATCTTCCTAAACGTTTTTTTTTTTTTAAGGAAAATAATCACGAAGCAAAAAGCTCACAATTCCGTGCCCCGGGACTGCCTAACTATAGGATAGCAACTTTGTTCCGTGATGTAAGGAGGCCGTTGAGGCTTTTCAACTTGTTGACAAATTATTTTCCTAAAGCAAAGTCGGAGATGTTAAATTAGCGGGGAGCTCTGCGCGCTTAAGCTTCGTCTCTTTTTACGACGAGGAAGTCCCCCTTGAGTTGGTTAGTCCGGACTTATCACACCACGATTCTTATGAGCTGTGTGTAAGGCGTCAACTGATATATAGAATGGGTGGCTCGAACGTGTAATGATTTTCGCTTCATCGGTATGAAAGATAAAGCATGCACCGCGTGTCTAGCATCCACACAGCTTCTCTATCAAATGCTTGTCGAACGAGAACAAGGGTGATTCACTTTCGACTTCAGAACGTCCCTTGCAACATTCAACTCGACCGCCGAGCTCATGGTTATGGTTACACATATGTTCCTCGACCAATTAACCAATCGATTCAATTCCATGGGGTCAAAGTTTTCAACCATTAGGCGGTGAGATACATGAAGTTCCTAACAATTGCTGGAGATTTTCTCAAATCATCGATTTCGTGGATATAATAGCCATTAAAGGTGTCAAACGGATGGATCGAAACGGGTTTAGGTCGAGTCGAATATGATCTGATCCATATTGACTTATTTAACTTGTTTTAACTCATTTTTATATAGTATAAATCTAACGACTCATACCTGACTTGACTTATTTTATTAAAACACTTCCATTTTCAATCCAATTTAGCAAAATTTATGAATTATCAAAAAAAATTAAATTACTAAAACATTGTGGAGAATTTCTATAACTAAAAAAATTTAAATAAAAAAATTACCTTACTTGAGATTGTTAGTTAACCCATTTATAACCCATGTAAAACTCATTTAAGACATATTAAGTTTGTTAAGCAACTCATTTATGAATCATATTCTTAATTACGGATTAAAATGAGCTTAATACCAAAAAAAAATCAACTTTGGCATCTATCCCAATTATTCAAAAAAAATATCTCATAAAAAATCCTTAACTTTTACTTTTATCTTAGTTCTACCGGTTTAATACCAAAAAAAAAAACCTCCAATTTTAGCAATTGTCACAATTATATTTAAAAAAATTGTCTCATAAGATACCCTTAACTTTTGTCTCAGTTCTTGTCTGCCTTCTGTCCATAATTACCATCATTAATCCTATGTAGCTTAAATTTTTCTCGCCGAACGTACTAATGAATCTTTGAAATTAGGAAACAACAAATTTCATGGATGACTATATTTTAGATGGTTCATCCAAATAATCAAATCTCTACGTTTAACCATTCTTTTGGTTGTTGAGTGGCGAAGAGAACCAAAATGCTCCATCTTAAGTGGTGTTGTATTTCCTGGCAATGTGTAGGGGAAACAGATAACGAAAGAAAAGTTGATGATTTTTTCATGTCAATTTTGTTGAGATGTAGTTCATTAAAGGTGTGAAAATGCCATGTAGAATTGGCTAACGATAATTATGCATGAAAAGTTAACGGTGGTAGAATTGAGAAAAAAAAAGTAAAAGTTTATGATTTTTTAAGAGACAAAAAAAAAGCTATGGATATAATTGAGACAAATATTAAAGTTTGGGAATTTTTTTAGTATTAGGCCTCGCCTATTGTAGATAGGTCCGTGAGGAAAGGCTGTCAACTCTTATCCTTCCTTTCACTCTTCCGATGATAATTAGTATAAGTCTCGGTCTAACCAGAAAACCAATGAGACTTTCTGTCCTTGAATGAAAGCCTTTACCTTAAGTACCTGTCCTTTCAAGCCGGTCAACCAAGCTAGGGATAAAGCTAAAAATTGACACAAAAGTAAAAGTTGAGGTTTTTTTCTTTTGTATTTAGAAGTTAGAATTGGGACAAAAGTACAAGTTTGATGCTTTTTATGATCCATTTTGCCGTCTCTAATAGCCGTAATGATCATTGTACCTAAAGTGAGGGGTTTAGTTGAGACAAATGCTAAAGTAGGGGTTTAGTTGGGTATGGATTCTTGACCCATTTTTGCCATCTCTAATAGCCGTAACGATCAATGTACCTAAAGATGAAATGGTCGATGCGCCCAAGTTAGGCAATTCACAAGGCCATTTACCTCTTCCTATTACAAATTCGAGTACAATTTTACATGAAATTTTTCTGGTAACATCGTTAATGCGAGAACTCTATTGCGTTTGGGGATCTCGTGTATGTAAAGGCTGTAACCCTCAAAGTGAGTGATCGAGATTGAAAGTACTAAACATTTAGGTCTCACCATCTCCTGGTTGCGCTTCCCTAACAAAGAGGGCATGGATAAGATAATCAATAATTATTTCTTTAGTGAGATATTTGTAGGGTTAATCGTGAATTGTGAACCCCAAGATGAAAGACCACATTAACCGTTTATGGAATGAAACTAACTTCCGTAAATTTCACTTCTAACCAGCTTTGCTTGTTAAAATAAACATTTGATTAAGAAAATTCGTGAAAACCCGCATTTTTTTTTGGCCATTTATGTACAGACCTTAAGATTTCTTTATTGCTTTGGAAGTGATGTTACTTTAGCTTTTTCCCATTTATGTATAGATTTATGAAGCTTGTTGGGATTTTTATAAACCTCAACGTATATTAGTTTAGGCAGCATATGATAATATTTCTGTGTCCGGAATAATTCTTGAAACAAAAATAATTTTTTTTATTTCTGTTATCAACAATGATTTTTAAGAACAAAAACAGGAAAAGAATATAAACGTGTGTGCGAGACGAGCACGAGTCCCACCCCCACTATAGTCAGCCGAGGCACCTTGGTTGGTGATGGTGGGATTTGGCTCACGGTTGCCACGCGACGCCAGCCTTGCCATCGCCGGCTGAGATCAAAGCTCAGCTGCGATAGCAGGGTTTAGCTCGCGCTCGCTCATCGAGCGAGGCCAAGACATGCCCAGATCTAAGCGGGCTCGCGCGAGCTTGCCCCTCGCCATGTCGGGTGTAGATCAGTTGCCGAGGAGAGGAAGAAGAAGAGGAGGGACCAAGAGAAAACTCACCAGAGGAGCGACTGCATTGGCTGGTTAAGGAACACAGAAGGAGAGGAGGCAATGTGTCGGATCACACCAATAGCAATCCCTTTTATTCCAAAATAAAAATGCAAAGTAATTTAGCCAAAATCTACTTAAAATAAAAGTGAAGAGTGTGTGTTTAAAAATAAAAGTATTCTAAATTATCTTTAAAAATAATTTTAAACGTGTTTCTAAAAAGTGTTCTTGAAATACGGAAGCAAATTTTTTTTTCTTGTTTCTCATTTCTATTCTAAAAATACTTCTATTTGTCAAAAGTATTTTCGAAATACTTTGTAAATACTTTTTTTATTATATATATTTTTATTTTTAAAGTGTTTCGAAAATATTATGAGAACGGAAATATTTTTTTTTTCAAGCGTTTCCTTACGCAACTTTAGTATTCCTCTGGTATCTGACGACCGGGTCCCTTTCGATTAAACAAAGATTTCAACGTAAGATTTCTTGACGGCAATTTAGAAGTCACGTGTCGATATTTTTTCATGGTTCATTCAAGGTCAAATGGCGTAAGCAACGCCTCTGACACTGCATTATATATATAAAGTACATTTTGTGATTGTGGGGGAGCTGCAAAAAAATTTAATATCTCGTGATGATGACGCTGTGCAATTGGGATTTTCCTCCAGATCTTCTGAGGTTTGACAGTATCAAAAAGGTACAATTTCCAAACTAGACGAGGTGGTACCAGAAAATTCAGAGTCGGAAAGCATCAAATTCGCTGGACCCGGGATTTAGCCAGCAAGAACAAATGAACAAGAACAAAAGAGGTGAGCCAACGTGAATACGGCCAAAGTATATGCTTGATTCTTCATATTATCTTAAAATTAATAACTAAATATTAAATCACACATTCATTTAATAATTTAACTTTTTAAAATAATTAACAACGATTTTATCAAATGATACAATATCAAAATAGGAAGTCCTGAATTTGACTTTTTTCAAGCTCTTATTTGTCTTTTCAATTACATGTTTTCATGATTTAGACTCAAATCAAAGTCTAGCCTAAGCTTGAACGGGGAATATTAGAATTAACAAATTACGTATTTATTTAATAATTTAAGTTTTTAGAATAGTTGACAAAAGTCTCACCAAATCTTACATGGCATAAGAAATCTGAGTTCAAATCGTTCACACTTCTATTTGCCTTCTCAATTGTACACATTTCCACAATTTAGGTTAAGGCCAAAGTCTAGCCCACTCATTCTTCTAACACTTAACTATACACTACCATGCCAAATCTCATACAATGATCCACACTTAACTATATTTTCAAAAGAGTCTGATTCTAACCATACAACTAGAAAACGTGTCGCATTTCTACTTTCGGATGAAGCTAAGGTGTTTCGGATGTGTCATGCTCTGGGTCGCCTTACCTTGAAATAACAAGTTGTTTAGAAAAATCACCAAAATAGTCCTAGACCTACTATATGAATGCTGATTCAGTCTTAAACCTCTTAATTTGATTCTAAACCTTTTGACAATTTATCAATACAAATCTTCCAGCCAATTTTGGCCAAAAATCGCTAGTGTGGACATGACCGTCCTACGAGGCACGATCGGTGGTGACATAGATAATTTTATGAATTTTTAAAAAAATTTGAATAATTTATATTTTTCTTTCTTTTCTTTTTGTCACTATGTGAGGGCCTACAAGCCCTTCCAACCGTTAGCGAGGCATTGGCGAGTCTCATCGATCCCAATGAAAAAGATTATAAATATTATACACGTTAGTACCGGTCATATCATGTACGACGACCCGCATCTGCTTCAACGACTTTCAATCAAATTTGGCTGAAAGAACTATATTGACAAATTATCAAAACATTTAGAAACGATTTGATCAAATTAAAAAATTTAAAATTGAATTGATGTCCATACAATAAATTTATGACTTTTTTTTTATATAATTATTCCTAATCAAGTTGACCTATTCCTTTTAATTATATGTCTATTTTCAGTGTTTTCCTGATAAGTGGCAACAATTTTCATTTACATGTCCCGATCTAGAATTACAAATTTATCATCTTTAGATAACTTAAATAATACTTTCGACATATAACATCAGCAAATCGACTTGTTTTCGATGCTTGGTTAACACGCAAAAACATAGTTGAAAAATCTCGCGTGCACGTATTGCATCGTAAAAAAATTATTTAAGTTAAACATTTATGGCATTTTACAATGTTTTAAGAGTTGTTTGTAATTTTCATAAAAGTGTTCTTAAAAACTATAATTTACTTGTTTAAATATTAGTGACATTTGATTGGTTATACCATTGTCCCCTTTTTTTATTTTAAATTTGAGAACCCTCGTAAATTATTTAAAATTATTATATCAAATTATTACGGCACCTACCATTCGCACGGATGAGTAATGTTAGAGATATACTAAAAGTTCTTATTAAAAGAACACCATGAGTCCTTTTGTTTCTCGAAAAATTGAATGACTTGCAATTTTCACTGCCTAACAATTTTGAAAGATACAAGTGATTAATTTTAATAAAATAGTCTTTAAAATGATCATTATTCATAAAATAGACGGTTTTTAAAATGACATGACAAACGCAGGGAAAATTGTAAAAAAAAAAAGTTTTAAATCTTTTACAAGTTTGCCAATTCTGTTATAAACCTTTTAGATTTATTGATTCAGTCTTAAACATTTTACATTTGAGCCGATTCAACCGTAAACCTTTTTTCGTGCCAATTTAGTCATAAACCTCTTGCTTTTGCGTCAATTTAGTCCATCCGGCTAACTTTTAACAGTCGGCGTTGATGTGGATGCCAGTCGACGATGACGTGGATACCAAACATTGATAATTTTTAATAATATTTTAATTTTTTTTAACCATTCTTTTTCTTTTCTTTCTTTTTTTTTCCCCCTTTATTCTACCTCCAACCACCTCCAATCGGTCGCCAGCCACGATTGGCCAGGAGCTGAGGCTGGCGAGGCTGAGCCTCCTCGAGGCTACGCGAGGCCGTGCTCGGGTCGCCCATGCCAGATGTAGGCTTTTCTTTCCGGTGGAACCTGTAGTTAGTTACTCGACCTCAGAAACATGGTAGTGAGAGTAATATGGAACAGTATCTACAAGTAACACCGATCATCCCTCCGTCGTCTCCTCTTCTTCTTCTTCTTCTTCTTCTTCGAGCCCTGGGTTAGGGTTGTCTTGAAAACGATGCAGTTTTGTGTTGGATTTAACCCCACGGTGCTCTAGAATCTTGAAATTGAAAAGCAGCCCCGTCACTCGAGTTTGTCTTCCTCGTCCCTGAGTTGGGGTACGATCATTTTCTTCCATATCTTCCTCCATTGGCGGCATCGCTCGAGGACACTGTTGACACCTGATTTTTAATCATCTTTTCTCTTTTAAAAATTTTCAGTATTTTTCGGCATTTTTATTTTTTGAAAAATCCATAAAAATTCATAAAATTGAAAAATTAACTTTGGGGACCTTGGCCAAGCCTAGAGAACTAATTTTGACCAAAAAATGATTTTTCATATTTTCAGTATTTTTAATTATTTTTATTTTCGAAAATTCATGAAAAATAAAGAAAAAATGAGAAAATTGAAAAATCAACTTTGGAAGCCTTGGCCAAGCCTAGGCAACCATTTTTGAACAAAAAATAAATTTTCATATTATATATATTTATTTTTTTAAAAAAAAAATAATAATAATAATACAAAAATACTTGAAAATTTTGGAAAAATAACATTTGAGGCCAAAAAAATACACAAAGATAGTTAATATTTTTATTTTAAATCTATTTTTATATTGGCCATCGCAAATTCAGAAAAATCCAATTCGAGTCACGTGTTCCTTCACGAGTATAATCTCGAATCGGGCCTAAAAAAATTTAATTTGAGCCAACTTATTTTTAATTTTCACTTTTTATGAGTTGTGACATTGTCTTCTAATATTTTAAATTTTCATCTTGGCTCAATTATACCCAGAATGACTCAATTTTGCAAAAGGGCTTTAATTAAATTCTGCATTATTTTCAGCGACAAGAAATAAGCTTAAATTTGACATGTGGTAAATTTTGGTGTGTCAAAAATTGTGAGGAGATTTTGACTTAAAGAAATATATTTTTTCATGGACTGAATTGTAAATACTTAAAATTCAAGGACTAGAGTGCAAATACCTAACTCTTGAATGATTATTTTACAAATAACAAAAAGAAGAGTTAGTGGATAAATTAGAATAGAGAAGGGAAGATGGAGAAGAGGAGATGAAGAAGAGAAGTTAGAGAAGGATGGATGGAGAAAATAAGATAAGAATAGAGAAGGGAAGATGAAGATAAAGAAGAGTTAGTGGAGAAATTAGAATGGAAGATAAGAATAGAGAAGGGAAGATGGAGATGAAGAAGAGTTAGTGGAAAAATTAGAATGGGAGATAAATATGGAGAAGGGAAGATGAAGATAAAGAAGAGTTAGTGGAGAGATTAGAATGTGAGATAGAGATGGAGAATGGAAGATGAAAATGAAGAAGAGTTAGTGGAGAAATTAGAATGGGAGATAGAGTTAGTGGAAAAATTAGAATGGGAGATAGATGAGTAGATTATAAAAGGAGGAAGAAGTGAGCTTGAGAGGAGAATTTTTTTTGGGGAGAAAATTTGAAGTGTTTGAGAGATTCTTTGGGGAGAGAAAATTTGAAGTGTTTGGGGGATTTTTTTTTGGAGAGAAAATTTTGGATGTTTGAGAGAGTTTTGGGAGATTGAAGAAAAATTTGAGAGAAAGGAAATACCAAAAAGAGAGAGAATTTTGAAGATGATGGAAGTTTAAAGCTAGGGGTTATCATCACAAATTCCTTCATCGATCAATATAAATCAAGAGTTCTTCCTCGTCAACGAGCAAGCAAATTCGAGCTAAGTATTTTTATTTATTCATTTGTTTATGGTTTTACTTGCAAATTAGCACAAATTGTATACACTTTCTCCATCTCTTTTTTTTTCCATATTTTATGTAAGGAGAAGGATATCTCTACGTCAACAGCAAAAATCTCGTAGAGATGCAAAAATCGGCCCAGACAAGCTCCTAAGCTGTCCACCGATTTCTCAACTGATCTGTGACTAAAAGTCCCTCTTAATTCAAAAGAAACTCTCTATATTGGGAACATAGAGAGCGAAAATCAATTATAGAAATCCCTCTCAAAAAAAATGGGAGATAAGTACTCTTTCCACTCTTCTGGTTTTAGGTGCAGATTAGCACATATTTTGTATACTGACATTTCACTCTATTTTATGTCAGGAAGCCGCAGCTTTATATCAATGGTCAACCCTATGGAAGCACAAAATCGGCTTGGAGGAGTCCTCAAGCGCGCACAAATTTCAAATTGTTGAATCAATTCGTTGTATTTTATTTTAAAGAATTCATACCCCAGAATGGAGAGGACAAAGTCCATCCGCAATTTAAATACCTGCACCATAAATCCCAAAGGGAAGAGCCAAGCCAATGCTTAGCCTCCCATTGGAGGTTTTTACTTATGGTAGTTAAATACCTGCAACTTAAATACCTATACCTTAAATCCCAAAGGGAAGAGCCAAGCCAATGCTTAGCCTCCCATTGGAGGTTTTTACTTACAGTAGTTAAATACCTGCGACTTAAATACATGTACCTTAAATCCCAAAGGGAAGAGCCAAGCCAATGCTTAGCCTCCCATTGGAGGTTTTTACTTACAGTAGTTAAATACCTGCAACTTAAATACCTGTACCTTAAATCCCAAAGGGAAGAGCCAAGCCAATGCTTAGCCTCCCATTGGAGGTTTTTACTTACAGTAGTTTAAATACTTGCAACTTAAATACCTGTACCTTAAATCCCAAAGGGAAGAGCCAAACCAATGCTAGGCCTCCCATTGGAGGTGTTTATTCACTGTCATGTACTTCCTATAATTTAATTTTTGAATCATCAGACCCAAAAGATAAGTAGGTCGTAATACTGCACAGAAGTCGTTAACACACTCCCTCTTTCGGTTTCAGGGAATCTTTAACACTTAAAAAAATATAACAAATAAAAATATATACTATCCATGCATCCTATTTAAAAAGTGAAAACACAAAAGAGAATACCCTACTAGAGCCTTAGGAATAAACCAAGTCTGAGTTGCCGAATTAGGATATCCATGAAATTAAGGTACCGAAAGGGCATTAGTTTTAATTAACTAGTGTAACTAAGTCCCCGAGCTCCTAATCTCTAGTTCGCAGGAATAAATTAGTTCTCCCGCTAATTTATTTAGGTTTCTAATCGACCTACCAAGAACGATTAGTGGCGACTCCAAATTTTAAAATCATTTAAACAAAAAACCAAAGTTGCGATTCGGTAGGGCTTGGGAGGGTCCGCGTTAGGTTAGTCAAATCTAATTAACCTAATAATCCGTTAACCCCTTTTAAATTTTAAATTTTTTTTTAGAGGGTCGCAACAGACACTCGCAAATCTCATGTTCACGGGTGATTTTGATAACCCTGTTCTGACTCCGGCTCATAATACACTTGACTGTTGCGATGATATTTAATTTCAAAAAAAAAATTAAATCTCATGTTCACGTCAAAACTAGCGTCCACGTTATCATCGACCGACATCCACATTTGTGCCGATCTACCAAAGTTGGTCGGATAGATTGAATTGACACAAATACAAGAAGTACAAGATTGAATTGGCGCAAAAAAAGTTTTAAGATTGAATTGGTATAAAAAAAAGTATTTAGGATTGAATTGTTTAGGACTAAATCAGCAAATTTAAAAGGTTTATGACCGAATTTGATAGAGGTGTAAAAGATTTAGGACTTTTTTGATAACTTTCTCGAGTATGTCGATTGGTCATGCAAGACGGGATCGAACTACATGTGGCTTTTCGGCTCTTCTTCTTCTTCGGATGGCATCCGGCTCCGAAGGTACAAAAAATAAATATTGAACGGTGTGAATTTGAATGTTCCGCACGCGCAATGCATGTCTCAGACACGTTCATGCGTCGCTATTTTTGAAGCGATCACCCTATCCCGCTCATATTCCTAAATAGTGACTTAACAAGTCGGACGTGGATTGGATCTAAGAGCACAATTATTTCACTGAAAACTTCATAATACGGTAAGTATTTTTCATGAAAAATGGTTAGCTTTCTTTCATTTGATGATTTAGTGAAAGTGATTTCCTTCTTTGTTAAGAAAGGAAGTCGTTTCCTCCTAATCTAAATTTATTTTTTTCAACCTATTGAAGATGTTTTTCATAAATCGGTCGGTTTTTCATCATCCAAACATCTGAAAGTCAGAAGAAAATTATCAAAAAATAGTTTTCCTTCAAACAAACAAATGAATCCTAAATGTTTTTTTAAGTCAACAGATACCCACAAGTGCTCCCATTAGGGATTTGGCCGACATGGAGGGAGTTCAATCGTTCATCTGGCATCGAAGTAAGACCCTCCCAAGTAAATGTGTGGCTACTAATAGAGGTGAATGGTTCTAGGGTCACCCTGTTGAAATCGATTTTTCAATTTTTAGAATCTGAAACTTACCATATCCTAGGTTTCAGGATTGATTCTTGTATTAAAAAATAAAAACGATCATAGTGAATCATCACATCTTATGACCATCATTTGTTATTGTAATTCACTTACCATAACTTATATTTAAAGACACAAAAAATATGAAACAATAACAAAGGGAAAAGTCTTAAACATAGATACTATTGAAAATGAAAGTTCAAATTAGTAATTTTAGATTATACACTTATTATCGAACGTCATGGAATACCGCAAGATCACACTAATGTATAGAACAAAAAATACAGAAAGACTTGCTCTAACTTCCTAGTACCAGGAACCTGGTCGTTGGTATCGATTCTCAAAATTTTTAAACTTGAAACCTATCCTACATGTCTTAGAACTTGAAATTGGAAAAGATTTTTATCGAGCTAATTCTCTGATTCCAAATTCTATTCTAAAATCATGTTGACTCCTAGTTGATGGATAGATTAGGGGAAAATGACATTTTTAGTGCCAAAAGTTATGTGCGACGCTCATTTTAATGCTAAAACTTTCAAAATGATCGCTAAGATGTCAATTTTTTTTAAAAAATAATCAATTAAATTTTAATTTTTTTGAAAAACGACCACTTCAGTGCCAACTTGCAAAAAAAAATTACTTAGGTGCCAATTTTTTTGAAAAATGTTCACTTAAATATTGATTTTAAAAAAAAAATGATCACTTCAGTGCCACGTTCAGATCATCGAATGTGGTACTGAAGTGATCGTTTCTTAAAAAATTGACATTTAAGCGATTGTTTCTAAAAAAACAAATTGACACCCAATGATTGGCATTGAAGTGGTCGTTTTTCAAAAAAATTGGGTACTCAAGTGATCATTTTAAAAGTTTTTTTTTTGCACTTAAGTAATGAATTTGGAAGTTTTGGCACTAAAGTGAGTTTCGTACACAGCTTTTAGCACTAAAAATTTCCTTTTCCCACGGACTAGGCTCGTATTCGATTGGACGAGGGCATGGAGAACAACACTTCGAATATGAATAGAATTTTCGCAGAAGCCATACCCCAGTGGTCGATAATAACCCTTATGCCGAGTGCTCATCGTGTCCCTCAGAATACTCGTTTCTTATCGTGGATTCACACGTAAAACGGCCTGTCGTCGCATGAATGTATTCGGACATTTACGCCGTTTGTGGGAAAGCAATGCATTAGCCCGAGAAAGCGGCACGCCGCTTTGGGGCTGCGCAGGCGAGCCGGTCGGTGGAGTTGCGGCCGGGTGGCGCTCGGTGCGGCTTTGCTTTTTGTTACAGCTCTTTGCTTTGCTGGTCTGAGTGGCGTCCTAAGCAAAAGCCACACGAGACTTAGCTGGATCACTTCTGCTCTGACATTATTTTATATAATTTGATTGATATGTAAAATGGATTTGCAAAAGGGATTGCGTCCCGGATTTTTTTTTTTCAAAAGTTACTATAGTCAAAAGAAGTTATTTGATATTAGGAAAAATTATACAAAAAGTCTTAGTTCTATTGTACGGCGACACATTTAGCCCTATACTGTCTAATTTGATTAATTTAGGCCTAAATTTTTTTACAATATACGAATGTCATTCCGATTAATTTTTTACTGAAAATCGCTAATCTCGTTAATTTTTTAGTTTTTTTTTGTATGTTTTTGAATTTTTCCTTCACTCTTCTTTCCTTTTTCTTTTCCTCTCGTTTTCCTCCACTGATTGTGGCCTTGGTGATGTCTGTTGAAGGTCATCAGCCACATATTAGGCCGTGACACCCTTTTGCGACCATTAGGGGGACTACAGTGTGGACCGGCTGAGGGAAAAGGAAAAAGAAGAAAATAAAATAGAAAAAAATAAAAAAAATTAGATAATTAAAAAAAGCTTAGCAAAAATTGATTTGTCAGCGATGTTGTACCCCTTGGAATGGCCAGCGACATTGTACCACGTAGAATGGTTAGAGTCAATGTCAATTATTTCTAGCCAAAATTAGCCAAAAATACCACATTGTCAAATCGTCAAAAGGTTTATAACCGAATTGGTCAAATTGAAAAGATTAGAATTGCATTAGTTGCCGTACAATAAATTTACGACTTTTTGGATAATTTTTCCTTCTATTATACTTAGAGTCGAATTCATAGTTGTTTGTTGAAATCAAAAGCCCTAATTTTTCTTTACATCAAGATAAAGCAGAGGGTGCATTTGGTTATTGAAAATTAAATCGTCCATCCAAATATAGTATGGCATTGTGTTTTGGGGGTTGGGATGTGTTGGATTAAGCGGCTCCTTTTCAACTGATATCGTCCAGGAGCAGGATGGTTTATAATGCACGGGGGACGAGATTTCCAACGTAGCTGTGAGCAGGACAGGACACCGCCGAACCCTTGTCCGTGGTGTACAGCATGCGAGCCTGTCGATCGATCATCATTTTCGCAGTTGTCGGATTTTCCAATTACTGATCGAGACGAACAGAGCGCAAAGGCCCGGAAAACAATAGCCAGCCCTCGGAGAAAACAGGCGCCACTACAAAAACAAGGACAAGACCAGGACATTGGCCATCAAAATTGAACTTCGAGAATGGTAAAAACAAAAGGTGAAAAAGCAAAGAAATTAGAGCCATGCAAATTTCGTGCTCATTATGTATGTAAGTGGTCTTCCCACCTACCCATAGGGTTCTACCATTTTCGCCTGTGCATGCATCCCGTTAATCAAATTTTTACGTATCTTTCCTAATCCGACATGTGATCCCCTTGTATCTTCTGTAAGCCGCTCAAGCTTTTGGCTAGATTTTCTAATAAGGATTTCCAACTTACTTATAGGGTTTCGCCATTTCACGTGCCACTCTCAATTCGACTCGCACGCAATAAGAGGTGCTGAAAAATCGCACGTCGCCTGAGGATAGGGATTACTCACTTTTTACGTACGTGTGATCTCTCTCTGTATTTAATGTCTATAAGCTGCCTAAGCTTTTGATCATATTTTCTGGCGAGAATTTTCGACCTGAGAATTAAAAATTATGTTATTTCGAATGTCATTGAACGCGTGCAAATTGCTATCCATCGAGGCTATGGAGATGTTCTAGAACTCGAGCCTTTGCCTGAATTACAAAAGGAAAAAAGGAAAAACAAAACCCCGAAGCAAACCAAGCAATTTTATCTCATGGACTATAGGCATAACTCCCCCTCGTGACACGCGTGAATGTTCATCGGCACACTCTTTGGTTTGTTTGTCCTTGCGGGCTTTAAATGGATTCATACGCATTTCACCTATATTTATATATTTATATATATATATATATATGAAAAATGACACAAATGCTCTTAGACTTTGACGTAATATATAATGTGATTTTTAAATTTTTAATTTGTTCGATGTAAACCTTGAATTTAACCCAAAGTGCAGTGTGGTCCTTGAACTTTTAAATTATTCAATATGATCTATAAACTTTTGATACATGATCGATTCAGTCCATGGTCTATATGAAAATATTTTACGTTGTCTCCGAGGTTGAATCAATGGAAGGAGAATATTGAACATTTTCATGTAATTCGGGGATTATATTGAATATGTACAAAAAAAAAATTTATGGATCTTATTGAATAAATTAAAAGTTCAGAGATTATATTGTATATCAAGTTAAAGTTCATGAATCACTTAAAATCTAAAGATTATATTTTATATTAGGTTAAAGTTTGGCGATATTACTTAAAAGAAAGTACACGGTGCTTCACTTTCTAGAAGGCTGCCATCTACCCACGCCAAAAGCGAGGACGGCCTCGGGAACCAGGAACTCTTTTCCCATGGCCTAACAAAAGTTCCCTTCGCTTTGGATTCAATTCATGACATTCTCTAGTTTCGGAATTTTACTTCTTGACATAATTACAAGATCTCATCAAAATCCTATATTAAAAATTTCTTACCACATCTAGCATCTTTTCGAAAATGTTACTCACGATCACTGAACAATGGTCGATATGCATACCTAAAAATTAATAATGTAAACGGTACATTTGACGAGATTAATTTGATAATGACAATGCCAAATGATTCTTTAGACCCACCCCGCTGCAAGCCCATCTCACCAAGAAGAATGATGTACATGATTGAAGTCTCAAATTCATGCAAATTGTTGAAGTAGTATCGTTTACGTTTTGGCAACAAGTTCTATATACTCTTTATATTTGAGGATAAGTGCATTGGAAATCATAAAACTTGTCATGAGAGTATAATTGAATCCTAAAATTTTCAAAAAGTGTAATTAAGTCCTAAAACTTTTAAAAAATATAATTAAGTCATAAAACTTGTTAGAAAGTGTAACTGAGTCCTAAAATTTTTAAAAAGTGCAATTAAGCCCTAATATTTTCAAAAAAGTGCAGTTAAATTCTAAATTTTGTCAACTTGATGGAATCAAGTTCTTATATTAACTACATCTTTTGAAATTTTCAAGACTCGATTACACTTTTGTGAAAAGTCTAAAAACTTGCTTCCAAATTTTGAAAGTTTTATGACTCAAATATATTTTCATAACAAATTTTAGGACTTGATTGCATATTTTAAAATTTTTAGGATTCAATTGCATATTCATGGCAAGTTTTAAGATTTTCAACACACCTATCCTTAATATTTACGCAGTTTTCTTTCTCGATGTTAATTTAAATTTTTTTGTTGAATTTTTTAACATGGTATTATAGTAGCCTTATTACTTTCTCATATGTACTGATAATTGGACATGTTCCAAAACTTACTTAATAACCCATAAGCATTTAAATTAATTATAACAAACTCAACAAGCTAGTGTAATGAGTCTATAAAATAAAGAGGGTTATAAATGGGTCCATTATGAACCCATTTACGATCCTCTTAAGACAAAATTCAAGAGGCCTTTACCATCGGGTGAACTTATCCCATTTAAGAGACCCAACAATTTATAGGTTTTTTCATTATAATAATTTTTATGAATTTCCATGTATTTTTTTTCTTTCTTTTTGCTTTTTTTCTGGCGAGGGCTGCTGCAACGGTCCTTGCGCACATTCGACAAGGGTCGATCAGCCCTCTACGTACTTCGTAAGGTAAAAAAAAGTGAAAAAAAGGAAAAAGGAAAGAATGGGAATTAAAAAAAATAAGAAATCTAAATTAAAAAAATTATAGAAGTGGTCCGCTTGATTTATATTGCATGCAAGTGTTTTATCAATATAAAAGTATATTAGCAAAATGCGTGGGATCATGAATGAATTGGATATAATTCGGGTCGAGTATAAATAAAAATTATCATTATGAATAAAATAAATTATGGACGGGTTAATTCATAGGCAGTTCTACCGGTAATGTTCCGTGTATGCTAATCCTTTTCTTGAGTTGGACTGGTGCTACTTATGACGTGATACATAAACGAATGTACACGGACGAGAACGGGTCAACGGGGTCGTCGTTCAAAAGATGACCCCAAGACTCAAGGAAGTCGGCTTCTGACATGTGGAGAACATCGCCCATGCCCATCGTTATATTTATTATTTGGTCGTTTAATTTATTACAATTTACGTAAAATAGTCCCGACAGTATTTCCAACCCCCCCCCCCCCCCCAACAAAAAAACAAAAAACAACATCATGACCCAACCCCATTTGCACTTGCCCATTCCGTCAGCTATGTGCGCTTATCCATTTGCTCACGCTCATGATTTTATTCATGCCTTTTCTAGAATAATTTCTATTGGTTTTGCATAATTATACTTGCTTATTAAACACATCAATTTCTTTGGGAAAAAAAAAATCGAACGTTAAATTTCGTCCGAAAGATATTCGAATTGTCATGTCACGTTCGGACTGGAGTGGCCCAGCTCGACCCATTTAAGTGAACACATTTTTATGTCGGGTTGTGTTCGGCATGTGTTTTTAATAAAAACAAATTGTGTTCGGATTGGCCTAATTGTTTGAGGATTCCTAAGTCAGTGGGAACGAACACGATCTGTTAATACGAATCACCACCCCTAACTCAGGTGGGTTCGCGAAAATCCAACATCGAGTAATTGGTGATGCTGAGCCAGGGTTCAAAATGAAGATTCTCCTATGTAATGTTCTTGCAATGACGCCATCTTTGCCCCTTATCTTGGGGATAAAATATCTCTATCGAAGGAGATTCGGTCATGTTCTACAAAGAATTCTGTTAGTGAGTGTCGTTGCTCAACTTATTGAGCGCTAATATTTTCATGATAAGGAAAAATATTTGCATCATTCATGAAAATATTGAACCAAATTATTGGTGATAATGAAACGTTTTCATGAATTGATTATTGAAAGCGATAAAAGAGATCGTTTTTAGGAAATTTCTTAATCATTATTTTTATTTTGTAAAATAAACGGAGCTTAAGAAGAAAAAAAAAAAAGGAGCAAAACATAGGCATGTGTCAAAGCTTTATTTGGCCTGGGTCTCATGTGGGGCAGCTCTTCACACCAGCCAATTGGTTGGTTCGTGGCTGCCCTACGACGTCCTATGATAGGCTTGCTTGAAAATGATTAAGGATGCGACATTTGTTCTCTTCAATAATATAGATATTTCACAAGTTACGAGCAGCATGAATTTCCTCTTTCAATATGAGTGGAAAAATTATTCCATCTAATTTTGAAAAGGAAATAAAATCTAAGCGTAAACATACGCGAATTATCATATTGAAATTTGAGATAAATATTTTATTTAGATAACTCAAACTTACTAAATTGAAAGCCAATTCAGTAAATTTCTTTTATTTGAATTAACATAAGAACAATATTGAATGCGTTTATATAATCTTTGAGATTAGACTGGATATTTATTAATGATTCATAAATCACATTGAGTAAATGCAAGAATTTAGTAACTAAATTTGAGAAGAGGGGGTGAGGAATTCGAATCTCCAGCTTCAGAAGGTGTGGGGGTGGGATTAGAAGTGATCGATTCCAGAATAGGTAGTTCCCACCCTAAAATTGAGAACCATCTATTAGGCATCGATTCAGCAAAATGCAAATCATGAACTACGCACTCGCTCGATAGATCTACCTAAAAATTGAACCATGGGTCCGGTCCGATTTTTGATTGGATCCCGTTTATGGTTCTATTGAGCATCAATATCAATTAGAAAAAGAAAATGAAACAAATTCTTAGAGATTGAATAAGGATGGCTTAACTTGGGACTTAGGTGGTGCATTTCCCGCATTTGCATTCAGTATTCTTATCACATGAAAACTTAAGAACAATGTCTTTGGAGTCAGCGGTATTATTGTCAGTAATGACATCGAGTATCGTAGGAAATGCAATAACAATTGATTAACTAATTAATGCACATTTTAAAATATATCGATGGTATACAACACATACCACACGTGAAAATAAGTTGGGTTTGAACTTTTTTTTATTTATTTTAGATGGATGGGTTTGGACTCTGGGTCTTTGAGAGATATGGTTTTAATTAAAATATACATTTGTATTATATAAAGAGACAGATTTGATTGGATGATTCCCATCCGAAATCACAAACCGAACCTATTTTATCCAAAATTAACCAGTTGGGCATTGTTCGGTTCAGTTTGAGTGGATTATGATTTTTTTGCTCACCCCTAATGGGGAGACGCATGAGAAGATAGCATGGTTTCGCAATCTACACATGATACATAGTGCTCGTAATGTGATTTGTATAATAGATTATGATATGATAGAATAGAATTAGATTAAAAAAACATATGTAGGACAAGAGTGCAATTTCACAGGGCTTCAAAATGCTCGTGTGGTAATTTCTGGGAAAGTTGAGGGCAAAATTAGTCATTTAGGGCATGCATGGTAACCATTCTATTCTAAAAAATTGATTTTGATTAAAATAACTTTTTCTGATTTTGTTCTTAGATGAGTTTTAGAGAATCAGAAACGCATTTGATAACTGTACAAAATTTCTGTTTCGAAAAATTATTTCTCTTCCTAATTTTTTTCGTTTAAATTAAATAATTATATAGTTACTTATCCTAAATTGAAAACTAATTTTCAATGCACACTAAAATAATTTAAAGTATATTTATTTTTTTAGCATGTCATAAATGAAACACAAATTTTAATACATGATGATTGAAGTTCGATTGAAGCATATGACACATTTCCATATTAAGGACTCATTTTTTTTAAAATATTGCGTTGTCCAAATACATATAAACACAGCAGCCAAATAACCAAATTATCCATTGAAAAAAAAAGTAAATTATCCTCCTTGATACGAAGTACAGGTCTTTCATTATCATTTTGCAACTTTTGTCCTAAATCCTGTTTGGCTCCAACTCCATGTGCAGATGGTCACATTTTGTGATGCAAGGTTGCGAGTATATATGTTACCATATGCATATTGGATGCTCTCATCTTTTACAACATTTTTTGTAAAAGAGTAAAATCTATTAAATCTAAGGAATTTAGGACCAAAATTATGAAAATAACGTCAAACTAGCATAATTTAAGCTTATTTTATTTTTAGGAATTTTCTAAAATTTTATGATTTTTTAAAAGATTTCTAATTTTTTTTTTCGAAATTTTTTATTTTTATTTTTCTTAGGTCGAGGGAAAAGCGACGAGAGAACTGAAAGGGAAAAGTGAGAGATGTGAGATTTCATTCTGTTTTATGATTCTCAATTGTGATTCTTTTTTAAGAACTAAAATTTTTTTTGGTTCTGGATTTTGCTGTAAATTTGATTCTGATTCTTTAAAATTGATTTTAGGGATAGAATTAAAATTAAAATTATTTATATTATTAAATATGATTTTTATTCTTTAGTATTTTAGAAATCAAAATAAAAGAATTAGAATGATTACTGTACGGTCGTTAGCGACCTCGCAAAATTTGCTCCGTTTCGTGGCCTGCCAAAGCTCGACCCACAGTTTAAAAGACCAGCAAAGCGGGAGTAATCAGTAAAGCGAACGGTCACACTTCCCACCCACACTCTCACTGAGAAGAGAGAGAGAAAGAGAGAGAGAGAGAGAGAGAGAGGGGGGTGGGAGTGATGGAGATCTGAGATCGGAAACTTCGTTTCAGCGAACGAGCAAGAGAGAGAGAGAGAGAGAGAGAGAGAGAGAGAAAATCTCCGGCGAGATGATGACGGGGATCGTGCAGGATCAGCATCTGGAGAAGCAGATTGAGAAGCACATCGGATGCATGGCCGGCTTCCTCCACATCTTCGATCGCCACCAGGCCCTCGCCGGCACACGCCTCTACGCCGCGAAGCGCCTCCCTCCTCCTACGGTCACCCCCCACCCCCGCTCTCTCTTTCGCTTTTGCGTCTTGGGCGCTCCTTCAGTCTCGTCATTGCTGTTTCTGACGGCCTGCTTTTTCTTTTTCCTTTGATCTTCAGGGACTGAATTCCGCTCGAGAGGCGCCCAAGTTTGTTCATTCTCCGGCGATGTCCGGAGAGCTCGCAAAATCTCCGGCGGGTAGACTGCCGCCGTCGCCGGATCGGTCCTGGCCTCCTCCGCAGAAGGAGATCCGCTCTCCGGCGCCGGAGCCGGGAACGCCGTCGGAGACGCCGGCCGCCAGGTCGCCGCTCCCTTTCCCGGTGTTCGAGTTCAAGGAGGGTACGCGGTCTCCGTGGAAGTTCTCCAAGGAAGCTCCGAGGCTCTCGCTCGACAGCAGAGCGACGACCGATGCGAAAGGCAGCCTCTATCCTCGCGAGATCCGCACGAACACCGCGATTCTATTGGGGAGCAGGCCCGACAAGGCGGCCGGCGGCGACGAAGAGAAGCAGCGACGGTCGCCGAGCGTGATCGCGCGCCTCATGGGCTTGGAGAACTTGCCTCGTCCGGATCCGGAGCCCGCGAAGAAGGCGGAGCTCCGGAGATCCGCTTCGGAGTCCAGAGTCAACAAGGACATCTACCGGTTCATGGAAGGGAACCCGAGCGGTTTTCACGTGAATCAATCGCAGCAATTCAACGTCCAGGGCAAGGTCGCGAACAATGCCATCAGAGAGAATGCCGCTGCGAGAGGGGACAACAAGTCTAGCCTCGCCGTTGGCCATGACGCGAGGAGTGTGAAAGTGGAGACGGCGAAAGCTGCGCACAGAGGATTGATCCAGAGGAAGAGCTTCTACGACTCGACGGAGTTCTTCCCGGAGCCGAAACAGGCCGTGTCCATCTACGAAGAGATTGAGAAGAAACTGAGGATGAGAGGCATCGACGAGCCGTCGAAGGATTTAGAGACGCTGAAGCAAATCCTCGAGGCTCTGCAACTGAAAGGCCTGCTGCACACGAAGCGCAACGATGTGAACCCGAGAAACTTAGTCTACGAGAGAAGTTTCAACGACTCTCCAATCGTGGTCATGAGGCCGTCGAGGTCGAGCAATCTCTATGGCAGGAATGGCAGCAATTCACCGCCTTCGAGCTTCAGATCGAGGCCGGTGGCAGCTCGCCGGAGCCCTGGCGCGGTGTCTGTGGATGTGTCGCCGGCGGCGAGCCCTCGGCGAGAGAATGTGAAGAGCCAGAACAGGGGGAGGAGTTCGGTTTCGCCCACGCGGAGTGACAATGGCGCCAAGAGCCCAAGCAGGAGGAGGCCCCTGACGGCGGAGCCTCACAGGAGAGCAAACGGAGTCGCAGAGCAGCGGCGAGTGTCTCCTGTTCAGTCTCCAAGGATTGGTTTGAGAAGAGCAGGGCCGGACCAGAGCATGACGACGAGTCAATCTCCGAGGACTCGGAGGTCGACTGCCAAGGCTTACCAGGTAGAGGGGGAGGAGGAGAAGGCGTTCCTTCCCGCAGAGGATGAATCGTCCACCATTTCAGAGAGCAGTATCAGCACTCCATCACTGACCGATGCGGAGGTACGCAATACATTTTCCATGTCCAAATTACAGATTCTTTCGTTTTACTTCTCCCGCAACATAAATCCCGTTCCCATAAAATCCTCATGACTTGCTATCGTCTCGTAATGGATTTAATGAAAATTTATCCGATATTGATTGATCCAAAATGGCGAAACAGAGATCGAAGATGGAGGAGTACAGGGAAGGGAAGAGCTTGCTGGAGAGGTGCGACAAGCTGCTACACAGCATAGCGGAGATCACAGCGGCGGCCGAGTCGCAGCAGCCGAGCCCGCTGTCCGTGCTCGACTCGTCCTTCTACAAGGAGGAGTCTTCGCCCTCGCCCGTAATGAAGCGCAGCATTGAATTCGAAGGTAAGATTCATTCCTAAGCAAACGGGTTTCGAGAAAGTCTCTTACTTTCACAGATCATCTCTTAGATTTTGATGGTTACGTCCTGCGAAATTTTCGATCACGGTGACCCTCCTGCAGCAGCAGGAGGACTGGACCTGGTCTCAGTCTCAGGCATTTCTTTCTTTCACCGGGTTTTAGATTGGTCCCCCCTCCCTCTGCTTGCCATTTAAAGCCAGCATTGACATGAGCGTCGCTGTTTCAATGTGAACTGGTCGTCCGATCAACGTCCATGGCTGTGAAAAACGTTGGTTCTCAAGCTTTTAGGCAATGTCCGACTCGTCACTGCTCTTAATGATGTCCAGGACCTCATTTTCAATCTGCTGGGAGTGTTAAAGTAGGTCTGTTACACGGAAACCGTTGCTTAGTGATGTCCATGTCCTTCTCGAGTCGAATGGCAAACTCGGGTCCGTTTTGGTAAGGATCGTGGCCCGGGTTTGGCAAATTTCACCTCTAGATGAATCACGGGGCTGTCCTGCTATGGTGAAGGTCGGTGGGGGAAGACCGTCTTACGTGGGTGTGCGTGGGGAAGCTCTTGTGCGCTTTTTGGTGACACATGAATCTGGCCAATTCAAGGCACAAGAGCATGGATTAAATTAGTAAGGCGGGGTCCAACCTCATGAGCTGGATTGACTAGAATGAAGAGCCAGAATCATTTGGCACTGTGGCCTGGGGGGGGGACCCCGTGGAGGGTGTTGGATATATAAAACCCAGCATGTGCTTGGTGTCCTGTCACGTGGGACGGGTGGGGCTAGTCCCTCCCACATCATTAGTGACCTCATGTACTCCATACTTAGAACTTCTGCATAGTGCTATGATACTTGTTTATTGTCCGTATGTGTTGATGGGGGGTATGCCGTGTTGTTGGATCTCTAGGTCTAAGCATTTGAGACAGTCATGTGACCCTGATGTGAGGACGTGACTGGTGCGGGCTATGGAAAAGATTATGTCTTGAGTTGTCTAGGGAACGACCATGCTGGTTGGTGGGTCATGCGGCGGCCCTCCTTTCTTAATGGACTTAGGATCGTTTTCTGCCCCGGGAAGTGTGAAAACGGCTTCTCCATCAGAGTTAGATGCTCCCTCTTCTCCCTCTTTAAGTTAACAAAATCACCCACCAAGTGTTTGTGGTTATGCTAGTGAACTCATCAGTTGATGGCACGTAGTGATGTGTTGCGATGTTCGTGATTTTTCGACTGACGTTGATGATGTCGGTGCGGTGCAGATCAAGTGGCTGAACTGGACGATGATGGTTGGAGCTCAGTCTCCCCGATTTCCTGCAAACTCGATGAGAACGCGGAGGATGGTGATTATGTTTACATCTCCGACATTCTCCGAGCGTCTAGCTACCTTCCCGAAGACTCCGACGTATTCTTGTTGCTGGAGAAGCAACAATATCTCAAGGGGAAGCACACCTCCCGAGTCTCAAGACTCCAGAGGAGGCTAATATTCGATACCGTCGCCGAGATCCTCGATCGGAAGAGGCATTTGCTCCAGTGGAAGTCTCTCTCCATCGCGAGCTCAGCTCTTGAGAATCTGTCCTTACAGCAGGTGTGGTCTGAGTACCAGAGGATTCGGGAGAGGGATACCTCGGACGACTTGCTGGAAGTGATCTGCGGGGTTCTGAGGAAGGATCTGGCGGGGGACGCGGTGAACGGTTGGGACGGTTGCCCCATGGAGATGTCCGAGGCAGCCGTGGACGTGGAGCGGCTCATATTCAAGGACTTGATCAGCGAAACCATCCGAGACCTCGCCGCCTTTGCCTCGGCGACCAATAAATATCAGCCTCTCAGACGGAAGCTGGTTTTCTGAAGCTGCCGAGAGGGGGAGGAGAAGGCCCTGTGGTGTATTACTTTCTTCCCCGCGTGCCCTTTTTCCGTTCTTTGCTTTCCCTCCCTTTTCCCTTTTCTCATCCTTTTGCACTTCGTGTTCCCCCTAAGTTTTATTAAAATGTTCAAATCTTAGTCATAGCCTGAAAACCAGGTGATTTGCGCACCAACTTCGGGGAAAAAGTGAGTGATGGGATCGAGTTTGGTGCATGTGGGAGCTTTGGATCGAATATGGCAATCAACTAATCATACCCTTTTATGCATTCGATTAAGTATAAAGATGAAAAAAAGCTAAGTTAAAGCAAAAAAAGTCCTTGTAGTTCGCGCGAAATTGAAGCGTCAAAGCATGTGTTTTTGGGTTCTCAAAGTGTGTGATTGATTGATCATGGGATCGACGACTTTTGTTCACTTGTGTGCTTTTTTGGCTTCGACTCCCTGGCACGCTCGTGTCCTGTAGCTCATCATGCTTCGCTCGCCTTCATTGCTTCGTTCTGCAACCACTGGTTGCGGTCCTACTCCCTTTAATGTGGTTTCTTCACTGTCAATTTTGCCCCCTCTCTTTTTTTTTTTTTGGGGGGGGGGGTGGTGGGTTCGTTATTTTCGACCCTGTATTCGGTCTTTCGACGAAACTTTGCTCATATGTAGCCTCGGATGAGTCGCGGTGGCTCAGTTGTTCGCTCCTGAGGTAACAACTCTGAAAATCCTGTATGCGAGCCGCCACTGGGAAGCAATTGGATGTCCTGGTAAACGACCGTCCGGGTAATTATTTGGTCACAGCGGCGTCCGCCCTTTCGCAACTTTCTCGGCTCGCTTCCTACGACATCTCGAGAAAACCCGTCTTGGGAGAAGATCTATGGTCGTTGGATTGAGTAGATCTCGACTAAATTACCGAGAATTTACATGTCTTGGTAATCCTGAATGCAAGTGCCACTAAATGTCTTAGGACGCACGTGGTAATATTTCTTAAGTAGAATTTCTGCTTTAAAAGTGCTTCTGGAACAGAATTCAGTTTAGTAATGCAATTTCTAAAGCAAAAATTCGTTTGATTTGCAATTGTATATATTTACTTCCGAAACAAGTTTTTTACTTTAGAAGCTATTTTTAGGAATTTTTTGGAAAGTAATTAAAAAAAAAGTTAATTCTCATAATCAAAAGTCATTTTTTTTCTTTAGCCCTCCATTTTCATATTTTCTATCTTTGTCTTCGCTTGTTTGTCTTGACCAAATTGGTCAGAATAATTCTTTTAATAATAAAAATTTTGTAAAATAAAAAATAGAAAATGATTATAAAAATAAAAAAAATAGGAAAATTCATTAAAATTTTTTTTCTAAAAAGTGGAAAAATCCTTTAAAAATTCCAAAAAATTCAGAAAAATCTCACAAATTAGGAAATGAGTCCATTCGATTGGTCAATTCAATTTTTGATGATTTTACCTCTCTTTATTCAAAAATGATGATATTGCCCATTTGGGAATATCCTCTCGAAAAATTTCAAAAAATTACAGAAAATGGAAAACAGTTAAATTCGATTGGTCAAACACCCCCCACCCCCCTTTTTCTTGTGATTTTCACTTCCAATCTTTCTCAAAACGATAATTTTACCCTCATATGGACAAATCATTCCAAAAATCCAGAAAAATTTCAAAAAATCTCAGAAATTGAAAAATGGGCACATTCAATCGGCCAACCCTATTTCTGATGGTATTGATTCCAAATCTTTTCAAAATGACAAGTTTTTTCCCTTTGGAAAAATTATCTTCATATATCCCCAACTCCTTTCAAACCTCCAAGCACTCTTTTTCAATGCCCTTTTGAGCTTAATTAGGAATGTCATGTTTTGATTTGATGCATTTTATCCGCATGTTCCCAGTTCCTTGATTTGAGCACGTATATTTTATCGATTGTGATTGATAGATTCGATATTCCTATATGCATGAACTCTTAGATTTTTTGTTTCATTTTTTGCTTGTCTAGTTTAGTCCAAAAATGGACGTTGCTACTCTAAAACACCCTCCTTTGATCTAATGGAGTTAGCGATCTTGTACCCTCCATTTTTTTTATAAAAAAATTCAAGAAAATCAAAGCCGGGTTAAAAAGATAAAGATGATAATATCTCGATTTTTGCCTTTTATCTTTCTTTCTAGAGATGCCTTCATGACAAAACAAGCTCACTATTATAATATTTTTATGTCTCAAGTTCTTATTAATATCTATGTGATTTCAGGGCACAAACAACTACCGTAGATTTATGCTTTTAGAGACAGTTTAGGCACAAAAAAGGTAATATATTATGCCTATTGTGATATAAACCATGTTAGAGACATAAGAGAGGAAGCACCTAAAACTACCGTAGATTTATGGTTTTAGAGACGGTTTAGGCACAAAAAGGATAGTATATTATGCCCATTGTGATATAAACCATGTTAGAGGTACAAGAGAGGAAGCATCAAAAACTACCTCTGCTTTTAACATTAATATACGAGCTTGGCCATTGTACTCATTAATACAAATTTCCAATAATTTGGTCCGCATTTACATAAATAATTAAATGATGAATTATACGTGAATCCATCGGTATTTATATTTAAATTTTCTTAAATAACATGCATTTTATGTTACGATTAATAATTTTTTCGTATAATATTTTGTGTTAATAATATTTCAGAAGTAGAAATTTTCGATCGTTATTAAATGAATTTTGGTTTGAGAAATAAAAATTTTGTCAATGTTATAAAAAACCTTCTTTTGATAAGAAATCAGCTTTTGAAGTAGAAATGGAAAAATCAACTTCTGCTTTTGAAGCAGAACTAAAAAAATTTACTTTTTGTTAGAAGTTCATTTTTAAAGCAGAAGTGTCACCATGCGTGTCCCTAGTGATCGACCATGCTAATTATCGACAGTTCGACACCTTCCCTTTCGCAATTTTGACTAACTACCGAGAAAATTTCTCCCAACGCTCATGAGACGACACCTTGTGTCGGAACTAAGATAAAAGACAGCCGTCAGGTACGACAAACAACCTCGCTGGATTGGTCCCTCCGGCATCACAGAAGCCCGCGTTTTCGCCCGCAGAAAAGGCGGGAAGCTGTTGAAACGTATAGACTACAGAGGGGCAGTTGAGTCCCACGTTGTCAGGCTTCAGGACTATCAGAACCTCCGCCCGTCCCTGGGCTTTGTCCTTTACTTCGTCCCTGGTCTGAGAGGTTAATGGCAAAATTTATGAGGAGCGACCCCAGTGTTTTTACTGCAGAAAGGGGGGAGATGGGAAAGGAGCGAAACGAACGGATGACCCCCGTTCTTTAGCCCGGGGGGGAGAATTTGACTTGTGGAGGCCATCCTTTTCTCCATTGCGCAGCCCACCAAAGTTACTAATACACGGGAGTGAGTGATTCCCGGTCAGATCGGTCCTGTTCTCTTTCGGAACGAGGAACCGGTTCCAACTTTATGGAATCGAAAACCGGATACGAGCTCTCGGGAGCCAGAACCAACCAGCTGGTCTGGTCCAACCCGGGTTGGTTTATTATGTCCGGCCCTACTGATGCACCTGCTTTTAAGGGGGTCTCTTGACTGAGGAGAAAGGCGAGGGTGGGAGATGGGGGAAAGGTCGGGAGATTTTTAATGCTGAGTCTGCAACCGTAGAACACCCGAATTTAGATGAGGGAGAGTGTCTTTAAGTAAGTGGGGCTGGTCACTGTTCCAGTCTGCTTCAGTTCAGTCAAATACAGGAGCTGGTCACAAAAGGCTATACCTGATTCTGATACAGAATTTAATCAGTTTTGGAGCAGGTCTGCGGGTGGGTCATTGGCCCAAGCCTTTTACATTACCTGGAGCTACGGAAATTACTGCAACGGGCGGTGTCGTGTCGTCTATGTACGAGCCGGGGGAGCTCGTATCAATAGAACAAGTGGGGACGCGAAAGCCTCCATGATTTCAAGATTCGATTCGACACTCCTTTTGTTTTCCGGGGATTTGGATGATGTCCATCCCATGGTTCCCATGTTGTTTTGCGCAATTTTCTTCATGTGGGTTTGGCCATTTCGGATCATTCCATTTGATGTAATGAAAAGAGGAAGGGGGGGGGGGGGTGTTGAAGGAAGGGGACTGCTTTAATTTTGGGTGGGGTTGCAAAGATAGACAAGGACCGTGTGCCTCAGAGCAATTTCCGCTTAAGTTGTGGGCCTCATACATCATCTCTTTTCGTATTTTAGCCCCCAACCCAAGGCCTATGTTCCCATCTTGTGGGCCTTCGGCCACATGGCGTGCCCCGCCCGCCTGATGCAGTCAATCAATATACTGTAGAAAGTACCGCACGAATCATTTTCAGGGTAAAATTTTCTGGACAGCCCCTGTGCTCCGGGGTCTTTACACTATGACCCCTTCAAGTCTTTCGAATTCGAAATGGACACTCGGTTAATGTTGGAAACCCCCAAGGGAAAGCCGGATGGAGGGACCATATTGACCAATATATGAAAAGCAAGTGACTCGATGATGAACCGACGAAGGGTCACTAGACTAAAAATGCCGAATCACGGACGATCCGCAGACGAATTACCCTGTCCTGGTCAAATGACGCGCGCTTGTTCCTTTTTATTTTGTTTTGTGATTCTATCCTTCGAAAGGAGCAATTGCACTCTTCAGTGTCCTTCCTAGCAATGGAAGACGCTTGCCGTCACTCATGGACGCTATAAGGTCATCGAAACCCTAACGAAGAAGAAGTCTTGGGTGGGTGCAAATTGGAAAGAAGCTAAAAACCAAGGGGGCTCTCTCAGAGAGGGGGGTCCTTGTCATCCTCAAAGGGCACAATCTCATTTGTGAAGCAGAAGAGGATGGGGATGGGTGCTCTGCCACCAGGCACATGCCATTCATCAGGGAGACTCTCTTCCTTTCTCCTCTTTCTTCGTATTATGGGCTGCAAGACTTTTCAAACGACATTCGATTTCAGCATTGAAAATCGACACATTTTCTAATTTGAAACGACCGGAACGCCCGTTTCGTGCATCCGTTAGTCGTCCGGCGCGGAATGGTTATGAATCGGATATTCCATCACCGGCGCCGGCCTTTATGGCGGTGCTTAGAGGGAGGTCGCTAGCTAGCGTCAGTCGCCCCCCTCGCCGCCTTTTGTGCTTTTAAAGGAAAACTGCAGGATGACAGAATTGACAGGGCAACGCCAGACTGATTGGAGGTTGAATGGAACGGTGGGTTTTCACTCTTCTTTTTCTGTCGTTCTTATTTTACCTCTTCTGACTTTGATTGTTTTCTCGACAAAATACCAGTTCGAATGAAAGATATGAGAGAGAGAGAGAGAGAGAGAGACATGGGCTCTGCCCCCAGTTGTCCTCTTTTGTCTTCAGTATGATGGCCCTGGCTAGTGACTGGGAGAGTTTATGGTTGGGTCTACATCCTGGGGAGAGTGCCAAGAAATGAACTTGCAAGTCCATATCAAGCCAAAAATATTCAGAACTTGCTCCCTTCACATTTAAATAGAACCATAGGCATGAATATAGAACCTAACATCGCGGAAAAGTATCACGGAATAGATAAAATCCGACCGATCGAAAATAGAGAGATCTTGCTAACATCTTCGAATTTGTAACCTGTTCTCTGATACCATGTTCCCAAACATCTTTCCGGCCTCCATAACCTGACAGATTCAATTTCCAAGGTACATAAGATTGAGATTTTGAAAGGGATTTGGGCTTTTAGTCCCCTGTAAATGAAGTTAAACTCTATGGCCCATTAACTATTGTTTCAATTAGGGACTTCTAAACGGGCCAGTTGAATTTGGGTCCCTATAGACACATGACTTGATCCCAACACAAAGTGTATAAGCAATTTTTTTTTTGGACCCAACTTGAGACCCGACATGCATTGACCCTGAGCCTAAAAATGGTTCGCATTGGATTATTGAGTATATATATATTTTTTTGTGTACGGTGTTCAATAAGGTCGGTTTACTTTGATTGTTTTGATTTCGAAACAAGTTCATAAACATACCTCGGGTTAATTTGATTTTACGATCTGAAATTGAACCAAACTGTCATAAACAGGTTGTTCTACATATTACCTGAACCAAAACGATACCCCATCGGGAAAGATTGAAAATTTTGATTCCAATACATTTTTTTTTGGGTTGTTCTTTTTCACACCCCTAATTTTCTCTTATTTCTTCCAAGTGCAGCTTCGCGTTTGGGTTTGTATTGAATCTAAACGATGGTCGGAAATATTACGTCCCAATAAGTATTCATTTGTTAGTATATATGCTCACATACTTTAGCGTAATAGGTAATATAATCAACCTTATTTTATAAATGCCTTAATCATAGATGTAGATAGACAAAACAATGTCAAGTCGACTTCTAGGATGTATATATACCTCCAAGACTTTTGAATGACATAAGCCCTAGAGCTTAAACTAGAGGCCCGATATCAAGAGACTTCCTCCGGAGGAGGCCGAGGTCAAGGGATCGAAATTTTCTGGCGTCCGAGACGGCGGAGTCGTTCCTTCAGCTGTTATCTATTGCGCACATGCTAGCCGAGTGAGTCGGGTTAAAGAATTCTCCGAGCCAAAATCAGATAAGTTTCTCCCCGTCTTCATCTCCTTCGTAACACATGCCCACACTCATTTTATTGGAGGGTCTTCCAAAGAAAATTTCATGAGGACGTGTTCATCTTTGGCGTCGAGATCCACTCCAAATGCAATTTTTCCTTTTTTGCTACAATAGAGAAAATTACCGAAAAAGTCCTAAACTCATTATAATTATATTAATTTAGTCCTAATTTTTTTTTCAATTGATTCCTAAACCTTTTATATTTGTTGCGGTTCACAGGTTGCGATCCTGCGTCAGAGCCGTGACGTCTCAGGTTTGCCACAAATGCTATCGGCTTGATGATTTAATTTGAACAAGTAAGAAGTAGGCAAATGAAAGCAAGGCACTTCATTTATTTACAACCAACAAACATCGGGTTCTTTTTACATACTTCCGGGAGTATAGTCGGGTGGCATCAAAAAGTCGCCCGAAACCCGACCTGATACATGTACAAAAAGGAAATTGAGTCCCCAATCAAAAATCTTCCACCCGACTCGACCACCACCTAGACTCTCATAACGGTCTGTACCGTACTTGCTACCCTAATAATACCACATGGGCCCCTATGGCACCATGCAGTCAAAAGGTAGTGGGCCTACAAGCTCGAGATCTCCTTCCAGTACCCTGTAGATGGACACAAAACGGTGGAAAGTTATTGACATTCGATTTTTAATTATCTTTCTCTTTTAAAATTAATAAAAAATTTATAAAATTTCATAAAATTAAAAAAGTCAACTTTGGAGACCTTGATCAAGTCTAGGGAACTAATTTTGACCAAAAAATAAATTTTCATATTTTCATTATTTTTCGGTATTTTTATTTTTGAAAATTAATAAAAAAAAATTCATAAAATTAAAAAAAATCAATTTTGGAGACCTTGGCCAAGCCCGGAGAATCAATTTTGACCAAAAAATAATTTTTCATATTTTCAGTATTTTTCGGTATTTTTATTTTCAAAAATTTATAAAAAATAAGAAAAAAATGAGAAAATTGCAAAATCAATTTTAGAGGCCTTGGCCAAGCTTAGGAAACCATTTTTGAACAAAAAATAATTTTTCATATTTCTTTTGTATTTTTTATATATATTTTTTTAGAAATTAGGAAAATATTTAATAAATAATAGCATTTGAGGCAACAAAAATACATACAAATAGTCAATATTTTTATTTTAAATCCCATTTCATGTTGTCCATTGTAAATTTAAAAAATCCAATTCGGGGTCGTGTATTTCTTCACGAGCATAATCTCGAATCGGGCTTAAAAAATTCAATTTGAGTCAATTTATTTTCATTTTTCACTTTTACGAGTTGTGACATTGTTCTCTAATATTTCAAATTTTTATCTTGGCCCAATTATATCCAGAATGACTCAATTTTGTAAAAGGGCTTTAATTAAATTTTTGCATTATTTTCAGCGGCAAGAAATGAACTTAAATTTGACATGTGGTGAATTTTGACTAAGCATAAGGGAGGTATGTCGAAAATTGTGAGGAGATTTGGACTTAAAGAAATATTTCTCTAGGGACTGAATTGCAAATACTTAAATCTCAGGGACTAGAGTGCAAATACCTAACACTTGATTGATTATTTTGCAAATAAAAAAAAGATTTAGTGGAGAAATTAGAATAGAGAAGGGAAGATGGAGAAGATGAGATAGAGAAAAGAAGACGGAGAAAGGGAGATTGAAGAAAAATTAGAGAAAAAAAGAGAGAGAATTCTTTTCCAAAGGAGAGTTTTAAAGATGATGGGAGTTTAAATCTAGGTGTTACCATCGCTAATTTCTCTATCGATTAACACAAGTTACGAGTTCATCCCCGTCGTTTGAGCCGCAATCTTGATCCATAAGATGACACGAGGTCCGAATTTGGCAGTCAAATCCGTCAAATCAGGTAACGATTCTAACTATTAAAGTCTTCAAGAATATCGTTACCTCAATGGATTGATTTAAATTTCGATTATGTCGTGTCATATTCACATGTCGTATTCGTATTGCAATTTTCTGCATTTTTTTGCTTAAAAATCCGAATCGCAAATTGCGGCGGATTCTGCCCCATATTTAGTGGTGTAAAGATCTCTTGTACTTTATGTTTTGCAATTTAATTTCTGCACCGTCAAACCCCAGAATGGGAAGTCTGACCCACCCGTTGGAGGTTCTTTATTTACTGCAATTTAATTTCCTGCAATTTAATTTCTGTACCATTAAACCCTAGAATGGGTAGGCCGAGCCAAGGTCAAACCTCTTGTTGGAAGTCTTTTATTTACTGCATTTAATTTCCTGCAATTTAATTTTTGTACCATCAAAACCCTGAATGGGTAGGTCGAGCCCTTCGTTGGAGGTTCTTTATTTACTGCAATTTAATTTTTGTACCATCAAACCTTAGAATGGGTAGGCCAAGCCAAGGCCGAGTTCCACATTGGAGGTCCTTTATTTACCGCATTTAATTTCCTGCAATTTAATTTATGTACCATCAAACCCCAGAATGGGTAGATCGAGCCAAGGCCAAGCCTCTCGTTGGAGGTTCTTTCTTTACTGCAATTTAATTTCTTGCAATTTAATTTTTGTGCCATCAAACCCCAGAATGGGTAGGCTAAGCCCAGGCTGAGTCCCTCATTGGAGGTTCTTTATTTACTGCAATTTAATTTCTTGCAATTTAATTTCTGTACCATCAAACTCTAAAATAGGTAGGCCGAACCAAGGCAATTTAATTTCTTGCAATTTAATTTCTGTACCATCAAACTCTAAAATAGGTAGGCCGAACCAAGGCCGAACCCCTCATTGGAGGTTTTTTATTTACTGTAATTTAATTTTTCACAATTTAATTTTCTGCACCATCAAACCCCATAATGGATAGGTCGAGCCAAGGCCGAGCCCCTCGTTGAAGGTCCTTTATTTGCTGTATTTACTTTCTGCAATTTAATTTTTGAATCATCAGATCCTAGAATGAGTAGGCCGAGCCACCTGCTGGAGGTCGCAACATTGCACAGAACTCGTTAGCACACTCCATCTTTCAGCTTCAGGGAATTTTTAATGCTTTGAAAATACCAAAAAAATGTCACTCACATGCATTCCATCTAAAAAGTGAAAATACAAAAAGAGAACACCCCATTAGAGCCTTAGGAGTAAACCAAGCCTAGGTTGCCAAAATTAGGATATCCATGAAATGAAGGTACCGAAAGGGCATTAGTTTTAATTAACTGGTGTAACCAAGTCCCCGAACTCATAATCTCTGATTTGTAGAAGTAATTTAGTTCTCCTGCTAATTTACTGAAGTTTCTAATCAACCTACCAAAAATGATTAGTGATGACTCCAAATTCTAAAATTATTTAAACAAAAACCAAAATTGCGATTTCGGTAGGACTTGGGAGGGTCTGCGTTAAGTTAGTTAATCTAATTAACCTGATAATCCGTTAACCTGGGAATTTTTCACCGATCGAAAAATTTTTAGGGTCGCGATAGCTTGGCGACTCCACTGGGGGGTGTTCTTAATTTTTGAAAATTTAAGAACTTAGAGGACTTAGGCCAGAAAATTTCATGAAAATTCATTTGATCTAAATTGGATGAATTTTGACCTTTAGGTGTTAAATGATTTTGTAGAATGAGAGTTATAAGGGGTGGAGTGTTTGCCTAACCCTTTATTTTGCAGGTTTGATGTGTGAAAATCGTGATTTAATTTTTGAATTATTGAAGCGTTGTTTGCATTTAATTGTTGTGCATGATTAATTACTTTAACACTACATCACACAAGTCCCGTGGCTGCACCTGGGCTACTAGTTTTGGGATTGTATTATGATTTGGTTCTAGCGTTCGGCGTGAGATTACGTCAAAAGTTAGTTTAGATTCAATCCCGAACCTCCTTTCAAAAATGAGTTTTAAAAGTTAGGCCTCAGGCTAGGTAAGATTGCTAAAGTGGGGGCTTTAATTTGTAGCTTGAGCAGCCAAAGTGGAAAGGCCTAGCTAATCTTGGTTACGTCTAATCTTGATTATGTGTGCGAGATTGTCGCATTGCCGTAAGTCTTTCACTTCAATTTGTGAACCTTCAGAGCAGATAGGCTAAGATTAACTCACGATTTATGTGCATGTCTATGTGATCTACATGGTATTTTTCAAGGTAAAAGTAAGTTCTCTAACCTTATATTGTATTTATTTTTTGGTCAGTCCATGTTCGGTGTCGGTCAAATTTTGAATTTGATATCATGGTTATTTAAAAAAAAAAAAATTAAATTGGTTTCCCATTTCTGAAAAAATGAATGCAGAAAAATCCCTTCAGGGAATTTTGAGGACCAATAAAGGATTTTGTCACATCTTTCCTACTTAAGTAGAAATGAGATTTTTTTAACAAATTTACCCTTGAAAATTCATTCTGATAAAAGGGAAAAATCTCTTCGGGAAATTTGCTAAATATCAAAGGGTTTTATCACATTTTTTTTAAGCTGTAAAACCTGTAAGAAAATCCTTTTTGAAAAATTTACCCACGTCTTCCTAAGAAAATTTTGGCTAATTTCATCACAAAAATTGAAAAACAAAATTGGACTAATGTAGTAATTTTGGACCGACCTCATTTTGATCACATACTCATTATTTTCTCTATTTTTGCAGGGGATCATAGGTACCCCAGGCAGAGCAAATTGGACTCATTGATGATAATATTCCAGAAATAATCTTGAAGAATACGAAAGGACGGAAATTACCGATGCCTTAGCTGATAACCCTAGGGGCAGGCGAAGAAATCCCTTCTCCTGGAGACAGAATTGCGTCAATCAATAAACATGTATGGGCCATGTATTCTGCTACGGCGACGAGACATGGGGATATTCTTAATGTATTGGAGGGGTTCCTGTATTTTTATTGAAAAAGCATAGACTGTATAGTCAAAATCCATGTAACAAGTACGTTGATGTTGACACCTGATTTTCAATCACCTTTTCTTTTCTTCTTTTTTAAAATTAATAGAAAATCCATAAAAATTCATAAATTTGAAAAAATTAACTTTGGAGACCTTTGCCAAGCCTAGGGAACCAATTTTGACCAAAAAATGATTTTTCATATTTTCAGTATTTTTCGGTATTTTTATTTTCTAAAATTGATAGAAAATCTATAAAAATGAGAAAATTGCAAAATCAACTTTGGAAGCCTTGGCCAAGCTTAGGCAACCATTTTTGAGTAAAAAAATAATTTTTCATATTTTTTGTATTTTTTTAAATATAATTTTTAGAAATTAGGAAAATATTTAATAAATAATAGCATTTGATGCCACAAAAATACATAAAAATAGTCAATATTTTTCCTTTAAATCCCTTTTCATGTTGGCCATCACAAATTTAAAAAATCCAATTCGAGGTCGTGTATTTCTTAACGAGCATAATCTCGAATCGGGCCTAAAAAAATTCAATTTGAGTCAATTTATTTTCATTTTTCACTTTTAGGAGTTGTGACATTGTTCTTTAATATTCCAAATTTTCATCTTGGCCCAATTATACCCAGAATGACTCAATTTTACAAACAGGGCTTTAATTAAATTTTGCATTATTTTCAATAGCAAGAAATGAGCTTAAATTCAACATGCGATAGGTGTGTCGAAAATTGTGAGGAGATTTGGACTTAAAGAAATATTTCTCCAGGGACTGAATTACAAATACTTAAAATCTCATGGACTAGAGTGCAAATACCTAATACTTGAGGGATTATTTTGTAAATAACAAAAAGAAGAGTTAGTGGAGAAATTAGAATAGAGAAGGGAAGATGGAGAAGAGGAGATGAAGATAGGAAGATGGAGAAGAGGAGATGAAGATAGGAAGATGGAGAAGAGGAGATGGAGAAGAGAAGATAAAGAAAATAAGATGAGAATAGAGAAGGGAAGATGGAGATGAAGAAGAGTTAGTAGAATGGGAGATAGATATGGAGAAGGGAAGATGAATATGAAGAAGAGTTAGTGGAGAAATTAGAATGTGAGATAGAGATGGAGAAGGGAAGATGAAAATGAAGAAGAGTTAGTGGAGAAATTAGAATGGGAGATAGAGTTAATGGAAAAATTAGAATGGGAGATAAATGAGTGATTTATAAAAGGAGGAAGAAATGAGCTTGAGAGGGGAATTTTTTTGGAGAGAAAATTTTGGATGTTTGAGAGAGTTTTGGGAGATTGAAGAAAAACTGGAGAAAAAAAAAATTCTTTTGGAGAGATTTCAAGAGAAAAAAAATTTTGAGAGAGAAAAATTCGCCGCCGTGGAACAAGCCTTGGCGACGCGACGGATTCATCTCCAACGAGCTCTAGGCGCATCAGCATGTGCAATTATCTGGTAACTCAATTTTTCGTGTTTAGATGACGAAATCTCGAAAATAAATGTACTAAACATTCGTAGATGACTTCGAGATCTTCGATTTGATATATTATGGCACGAAAATTGACGTCGTTTGCTATGTCAAAAGGGTCCCGAAATTGAAAGCAGAAATCTGGAAATATGGTGATCAGAACCTGAGATGAAATTTTTCTGATCTGACCTTTCACGCTAAATGATTTTCCATGGGTTATTCTAGACTTTGTTTCATAAAGACCTCTTCATGACATTTGTTCATAAGATCTTAATGCATAACATATAAAAAATACAAAAATATTCATGCACGTTTCGTATTTTTAATGCATTTAATGAAATCATGCAATTCTGTTGGCGTCCTTGAGTCTGAGTGTTTTTCTGTGCGTGGTCATATTGATTTGTAGTTATCTTATGTTTAGAGTCTTCTTTTGAAACTTCACAATTCATTGGGGTCTTGTTTAGTAGACTGGAAAGTTTGGTGCATTAATTTTGAGATTTGAGTGTCCATTTAAGTTTAATCCTGAAATATGTCTGTTTTGTGAAATTTGTTTGTTTGCTGCTGAGCTCTCATGAAAGACCATTTTCTACATGAAAATGAGTGTCTCTTCAATAAGAATGTAAAACATGAAAGTTCTCAAAGACACATTTTCCCATCCACATAAAAAATCTCAGAATTTTTACATACATTTCATTATTTCTTTTGTATTTTATGGTTACTGTTTTCTCCCTAAGAATGTTCATGGACAGTATGATTTAATTCGTATTTTTTGTGTTAATGCATTGGAAAATGTAAAAAATGGTCTCAATGAAGTTTAATCAGCACGTGTTAAACTCTCTTTGAGTTTTTGAATTGTCTTAACTCATTGGTGATTGTGCATGTCCGATTGGATAAGTTCATTATTTTCATTTGGCTTTCGGCCCGATGCTTTGAAGACTGGAGGATGACTGATGTCCATTCCGGTCCGTTTTGTTGTACTCTCGACCCACGAGGCTTGGCGACGGGTGTTTGACCGATGTCCATTCCGGTCCATTTTTGTTGTATTCCCGATCATGTCTCGGGTTTTATTTAATTGGTCTGTAATTATTCACCCGACGAGTTGCGGGTTTTATTTTCACTGTCCTTAGGGTAGTTTTACTTTACCTGCTCTCTCTTCACATCTTCATTTGCTTTGGGTGATTTTGCATTCTTTTATAATACATCCAAAATACAAAAAAAAATGTATAAAATCCAAAAAACCAAAAAAAAAAATGGAAAATCTGAAAATACAAAAAATGCCATTCATGTGCATCTCATGTAGTATGTCTCATGTATGTTTGTTATGTTATCCGTATGTTCGTATAGACATATCGTATTTGTTTGTTCTCGTATGCACGTCACGTACGCGACGTTTGCAAATCCACATTTGTCTGTTATGATATGTTATTAACCCATGCATATTCATTCAGAAAAATCAAAAATTTCAAAATGAGGGTTTTATCCCCTCTTTTTCAAAAATGAGGGTTTTATCTCATCTTTTCAAAATGACGACTTTGCCCTTTATGGGAAAAATCGAAATGTACGTATTTACATACACATATCACTATGCATGTCACATATATATGTCACGTATTTGTATGGTGTATGTATGCATGTTACATATCGTATTCATGCGTCTTCATACGCATGTCACATACGTATTCGTATTCGTCTATCCCCGCATGCATGTTGTATTCATACGCATGTCACGTACGCATATCATTCGCATGTCCACGTACGTATGTCCTTCGCATGTAACGCACGTATATGTATTCTTCTATGTCGTATGCATATCGTATTCATACACATGTCACGTACGTATGTCGTTCGCATGTCATGTACGTATGTCATTCGCACGTCACGCACGTATTCGTATTCGCATATCTACGTATTCGTATATCATATTCGTATGTCCGTATTTGTGTGTCGTATTTGTATGTCAACGTTTGCGTTCATACCCTTTATGCATTTCATTTTAAAGTGAAAACATAAAAAGAACACATTACTAGGGTTTTAGGAATAAATCAAGTGAGAGTTGCCAAAATAGGATATCCATGGAATTAAGGTACCGAAAGGGCATTAGTTTTAATTAACTAGTGTAACCAAGTCCCCGAACTCATAATCTCTGGTTTGCAGGAGTAATTTAGTTCTCCCGCTAGGTTACTTAGGTTTCTAATCAACCTACCAAAAATGATTAGTGGCGACTCCAAATTCTAAAATCATGTGAAAAAAAATCAAAGTTGCGATTTGGTAGAGCTTGGGAGAGCTCGAACTAGGTTAGTTAATTTAATTAATTAATCTGGTAATCCATTAACCTAAAAATGAATTTTAGGTCGCGACAGCTTGGCGACTCCACTGGAGAGTTGTTCTTAATTTTTGAAAAATTTAAGAACTTAGAGGACTTAGGCCAGTAAAATTTCATGAATATTCACTTGGTTTGGCAATTGGTTGAATTCTAATCTTTAGGTGTTAAATGGTCTTGCAGATGGGAGTTATAAGGGGTGGAGTGTTTGGCTAACCCCTTATTTTGCAGGTTTGGTGTATGGAAATTGGAATTTAATTTTTGCACATTTTGAAGTGGTGTTTGAATTTAACTGCTGTGCATGATTATTTGTTTTAGCACTACATCACACACGTCCCGTGACCGGACCTGGGTCACTAGTTTTAGGATGGTATTGTGATTTGGTTCTAGCGTTCCGCGTGAGATCACGTCGAAAGTTAGTCCAGATTCAATCCCGAACCTCTTTTCAAAAATGAGTTTTAAAAGTTAGGCCTCAGGCTTGGTAAGATTACCAAAGCAGTGGTTTTAATTTTTGACTCGAGGAGCCGAAGTTGGGAGACCCGGCTAATCCTGATTACGTCGTAGGGGTCACGGCTAATCTTGATTATGTGCGCGAGATTGTCGCCTTGCCGTAAGTCTTTCGCTTCAATTTGTCAGCCTTTAGAGTAGATAGGATAAGATTTAAACTCACGATTCATGTGCATGTCTATGCGACTTACATGGTATTTTTGACGGTGAAAGTAAGTTTTCTAACTTCATATTGTATTTATTTTTGGTCGGTCCATGTTAGGTGTCGGTCAAATTTTGAATTTAACATCAAGGTCATTTTTCAAAAGAAAATGAAAATCAAATTAGTATCCCATTTTTGAAAAAAAATAAAAATAAATAAATAAATAAATAAGTGTGAAAAATCCCTTAGGAAAATTTTATTGACCTGTAAAAGATTTTGTTACATTTTTCTACTTCAATAGAAATGAGATTTTCTTGACAAATTTGTCCCTAAAAATTCATTCTGATAAAAGGAAAATCCCTTCGGGAAATTTGCTAAATTTTAAGATATTTTATCACATTTTTCAAGTTGTAAAAATTTGCAAGAAAATTCTTTTTGAGAAATTCACCCATGTTTTTCTAAGAAAATTTTCTCTAAAATTGAAAAATAAAATTGGACAAATGTAGGAATCATGGGCCGACCCCTATTGGATCACATACTGATTATTTTCTTTACTTTTGCAGGGAATTATAGGTACCCTGGGGTGGAGAAAAATCGAGCTCGTTGGTGATAACAATCAGGGGGCAAGCGAAGATATCGTTAACCCTAGGGGCATATGAAGAGGCCAATTCTTCCGGAGACAGAATCGTGTCAATAAGTCAGCACGTATGGGCCATGTATTTTGATGAGGGGTAGTGAATGCATCCAGATCGGGCCTGGGGACATTTTTAATATATTAGAAGGGTTCATGTATTTTTGTTGAGAAAGTCGAGACTGTGTAATCAAAACCCATGGGGCAAGATTATGAACCCGATCTTGCGACGCCTTTCTGATTAAATTGAACAAAGGCTTGCCTTTTTACCTTCCTCGGATTCAAAACACATAAAAGATTTTGGAGGACTAGTATTTTATTACCGAGCATGGCCCGCAATCATTTCTCCCAACGCTACAGGCGACCGACACATTCAAGTGGACGCCGAAAGAGATAGGCAGGAGTAAAGTGGGGCACGCAACGGGCAGCCCGGTTTGTTTATTGGAGCACTAATCGAGTGGTCGATTTGCAATAATTCACACGACTGACTCACGGCGCTGTGACCGGTGGGGGCCGCCACCGAACCCTTCGCCAATGTCCTTGATATCATCGCCGGCAGCAGATAACAAGAACACCGAGAAGAGTGTTAAGCCTCAACGTCTTCAGTACCGTAAATCGTCCTATCATGCTATATGGGCGAAGAAATGGCAGGAAAATGAAAAGCACAAACACGTGAAACTTTCTCTTCATTCCATTCACCAACAAATCTTACAACAACTCACTGGGGAGGAAAAGTGAAATCAAATTGAGCCCTAATAAGCGTCACAAAGGAGCTCAGCTGGCTCTCCATAAAGTTGATGCTCTGGGTGCACCGGGCGTTCTCGGGATCAAGCTCCGCGAGCCTAAAGAAGAGGCGATCGCACTTCCCCTTAACCTGGGCCATAGTGGCCTCGTAATGCTCAACGGCAAACTCCAAGTCCGGAATCGCCGCCCTCTCGAAAGCAACGTCTGCCGTAATGTCATCAAGCCTCTCCTGCAACCAACCGCATTTGCACCTCATCACAATATTGCCTGGCTCCTGTTCGGCATAAGTTCGGACCAAGGCCAGACGGTCCACCAGCTTTCCCTTCTCACGAATCAGCCAGGAAAGCTGATCGTTGGCAAACTTGAGGGCCTTTTTGTGATTATCAGCCACAAATGTAACTGTTGCCAGACGCTCGTGCCGGTCTCGGTAACGAGCTTTCACGACGGCGGTCACAAGGACCGTCTCATAAGCGCGGTTATAGGCAGCCAGAAAATTGATGAAGACGGTCGAGAAGTTCCGATACTCCTTCCCCAGTTGGGTACCCTCAACAGAAGCAGCGTCCACAGTCCTGAATAAACCAAGGATTTCAACCTCAACGGTAGAGTTTTTGGCTATATGAGCGTAACCTCTACCAAGAAGATTGTAGAGTCTCTCCCACCCAGCCAGGACTTCGGCGGATAAGGTGTGGATAGGAGAATTGGCCATTTTTGAAAGCAGAATACGAAAGAAAGGAGAGAGATGAGGCAGATGAGCGGAATGCGAAGATGGTAATCTACTTCAATTTAAATACTGATTTCACAGGGGCAGTCCTTATAGGTTTTCCTATCTACCATTCTCTGTCGGCAATACCCCCGGTGGCTCAAATTCCAGTCAAGTGGCAACCTCGAGCCGAACAAACCTGACGTCTCTGTGGAAAAGCTGGACGGAACTCCACCGCTTTGAAAAAAGAAAGAACGAAAAGACGAGCTGAGTGGGGGACAAAGAAATTTTCGGCAGAAAGAGAGATATTACTCGTCTTCATTGGAGGACCCGCCAGTAAATCGACGATGGAAATCTTGACAGGGGCCCTCTATCGCGAAAAGAAAGAAGAAGACAAACTGAGCGATAAACGAGGATTTCCCCTTTAATCAAAAGCTGAATGTCAGATTTTCCCCTCGGTAAATCTAATAGCACTGCCCGTGAAGGGGGAAGTCGTTGCTATTGCCAGAGAGAGAATTTATCCTCATTTGATAGTGAGGGTTCATCTGCACGAACTCGCAGGAGAAAGATAGAGAGGAAGGAATTCTCGTGGGAGAGGAATTCAAAACCTTCACCATCAAAGCATTGGCTTTCAAAGTCTGTTACGAGAAGCCATCAACGATCCCGTGATCCTTCAAGTCCAAGAAGACATCTTGAGGCGGTCTCGAATCGACAGTCCTAGATCCAGAAATATGTCGAGCATTAGGGAAATGGGCGCATGTTCAACCCTGGTCGAAGCTGATGAAGTTCCTTACCCTGAGGGTCTACTAGTCATGGCCATTGACGGTAATCCAGTCTCTCTGTCAATCCTTGTTACTGTATTAAGAAAATGCCGGTATAAGGTTGTAGCTTAAGCAAAGGCGACAGAGGCCTTAGAGATATTAAGGAGGAGTAGTGACCAGTTTGATATCGTCGTCACCGCCATGGTAGGGATTGACATGGATGTTTTCACTCTCTTGGAAGTCATCAATTCTAAATTAAACATGCCAGTCCTCGTAATATCGGCAAGCGATGATCAGCAAGCCATGATGAAGGCTGTCTTAAACGGGGCCCAAGACGTCGTAACGAAACCAGTTAGGGTTCAGATGCTTCAAAACATATGGCAGCATGTGGTAAGGAAGCAATTGCATGACCATGAGAACAAGCATCAAGCCTTCAATTTTATTCCAAGCAACTGGAGAAAAAAGATGAGTTGGTCTCCCGAGCTGCATCGTATGTTTGTTAATGCAGTTCAGCAACTAGGAATCGATTCGGCACGGCCGCAACATATACTGGAAATTATGAAGGTAGAGGGACTCACTAAAGCAAATGTTTCGAGTCATCTTCAGAAGTACAGAAAAAGGGTGAGAGAACACAATGCAGCTCAGAATCAAGAAAACCAAGGCGGGACTGATCCAAGCCTGAACGTCGAGTCTCCTCGCCACCATAAGTTCCACAGGTTAGCATGGAGCGAGCCACTTCCCATCATCAACCAAACCAGTAGTCGTGCCATCAATCCCCTAGGCGTTAATCAAAGTATCCCCCAGAATCACCCTAATGCTCTTCAAGAGTATAGACCGCAGGGGCAGTGTATTCAGACTCCTTGGTTTGAGCACCAACCCGTGGCTAGAATTCATCCCATGATCAGCGCGCCTGCGCAGCCAGAGAATCAGACAAGAAATTATCCTGAGCACTTCCACTTCTCTAATCCTCGAATGGAAGGAGTTCTTGGCAGTAGGACAGTTGGTGATCCCCACACTTTCTGGAGTAATGATGAAGACTTCAGCTCGAGAAGTCAAATTGCTCATGGCGAGGACAGAATGAGAAATCTACCGCCAGCATTTGCCAACAATAATGCCCAATTCGAGCATCCGTTGCTGGAAGGTTCAAGAGATTACCCAGATGATGAGCTTACTGCCCTAGTCAACCAGTTTAAGGTTGACAGACATCCGAAGCCATAATCGGAAGCCAGTGATTAAGGACTCTCAAACATCGGTCATCCATGCCTGAACCAGCATGAGACTAGCTGATTATCGAAGAGCCGCAGGAGAGGCAGAACTGACCTTGAACAAGTGCACATTTCATTTCATGCTTAATTCCCCTGCGTGTGATATTTCCAGCTTTCTAGGTGTCTAGATTTAATTCAGGGGCATGGGGTAATTTGTTTTTTATCCCGTCGAATGCGTGAATCCCTTTTTATGCTAGACTCAGGGCGGATCAATTTGTGGCAACGTCGCTGACTGCCATAATGAGAAATGTTGAATGACCTCACGTAGGGAAATTTCAAGTGAAAAGCCCAGGCGAGCTCGAAGACGGGTAACTGTGTGTCGTTCCAATTTACCCTCAATCGTCGCAAAATGCTAAATTGGATTTGTTCCATTCTCTTCCAGGGGATTGCAAATTGCCTCAAGAGTGTCGCAAAATGAAATGACCCAATGGAATGCGATAGGACTCATTTGCCTTAAAGGTAACCTTTAAATTAAAGGAGCCCTCCGATCCACGGGCCCGATGGCATAAAAAATGATGATGGTCCAAAGCAACCCGAAAGAAAACAAGACCCAACTAAGCAAAGCACTTATGTGGCAAGCTCAAAGTGAAGGGCAACTCGGGACATACAATCCAATCTAATCCAAATGAAGGAACTTCCTCAATTCAAATTCAATGGAAGTACATACAAGGGTAAAATAGTATCGTTCCAATTTTTCTAGAATATGAAGAACATATACTGTCGCATTCCCTTTCATTTTTGCAGTGAAAGTCTCTACTGGCCAGATTTTCCTGTCTACCATTCCCTATCAGCATCACCTCCGCTACTCGTCTCCAATCTCGAGCCAAGCAAATCCGACATCTCTGCCAAAAGTTTGACGGGATGACACAACTTTGAAAAAGGAGAAAGAAAGGTGACTTGGGTGGGAGACAAGGAAAATGAGATTCGTTTTTATAGGAGAACACGCCAGTAAATCGACGGTAGAGACGTTGATAGGGACCCTACCACTATGAAGAGATGAGAAAAGACGAGCCAAGCAAGAAACACGCAGGAAAGGTTGAGAAAGACAAATCTCGGGAGAAGCGATACATATGCTAAGCCGACGCCAAATTTTAAAAGAGACATCCTCCTGATAATCTTTATTCATACATTGAAGAGAGTTTTAAAGCATACACGGTTCAGAGAGAGTGAAAATACAGAAAGATATAGTAAACCTTGAGAAATCATCGACCAAATCGAAGATGTCTCAACCCAATACTTCCGAAAGCTATCATTGCCTGCTGAATATGGGCGAGGAAGAGTTCGAAACCATGTTTGGGATCGAGCCTATGGAACCTGGCCCTTCCGCTGACGACGTCCAAGATCTCAGTAAAGATAAGGACAACAACGGTAAGGGTCAAAAGAAGCGTTACCATCGCCATACTAAGGAGCAAGTACAAAGGCTTGAGGATTTCTTCAGAACATGTCCTATGCCAGACGGCAGACAGAAAATGGAACTAAGTCAAGAGCTAGGACTTGAACCTTCACAAATCAAGTTCTGGTTTCAAAATAGGCGAACCCGAATGAAGACTCGTCATGAGCACAACGAAGCCGAGTTTCTAAGAGTTGAAAATGAAAACCTCCGAGCGAAAAACAAGATGTATAAAGAGGCTTTTGACTCCGCTACCTGCCCTAACTGCAACAGCCTCCTCCTCGCCTTCGATGAAATGCATGATCTGAGGATTGAAAATGCGTGTTTGAGAAGCGAGTTAGACCAGTTTATAACAGAATCGAGTTCTGTTGGAGCAGGGTACAAAAAGACTAATGCTACTGGATCAGCATCAATACCTCCCGGGGAAGGGGAGATGTATCACCACCAGGCAAGCGGCATTGACGATGAACTCACCGCCATGATCAACCAGTTTAATGTTAATGAAGCACGGGGACTGTAATATGCACAGGGAGTCTGTATTTCGAAGCTGAGATCACGGGTCCTTCAACATAGCCGATGCATACCTGGTCCAGAATGAAGCCAGCTGATCATGGGAGAGCCTGCTGAGGGAGCAAAATCGATCTTGAACGAATGCAGACGCTTCATTTCCTTGCATGGGATGTTTTCTACTTTTATTGATATTCAGAATGAACGCAAAAGCAAGAAGCAGCAATTTCCTGTTCTCCTATTAAATGCTCGAGTCTGCTACCACACCAAACTCGTAGTGAATTTATTGCGAGTAAAAAGTCGCGTGAACTAGAAGGGTAAAGCAGTATCGTTTCAATTTACCCTCAAATTGTCCCGATTCTAAATTAGATCCCTTCTGTTTACAGGAATTTGCAAATTGACCCAAAAACGAAATTCCCCGATTAATAAAAACTTTGGGCAAATAGATTCGTGGACATCGCCACAGAATGGACGGCTTCAAATGAGGAATATGTGAACGAAAGACCCAAACAATCTCAAAGAAGGGTAATTCTGTATCGTTCTAATTTGCTCATACTCGTCTCGTGTTCTGAATTATTTTATTCCATTCTTAACAGGGTTTGTAAATCGCCCCGAAAAATATAGTGACCTGGAATTACCTAGTACAATACAACAACACCATGTCATCTCAAGGATTGACTCTTAAAAGGAACCTCCATGAGCGCCTGCGGTCTTGTGGACCAGATGGCATGGGGAATGACAGTGGTCCGAGACGTCCCGCGTTCGATCCTCGAGGATGGAAATGTTGTAAGTATTGTAAATAAATAAAACAACTTTTTCTCGCATTTCTTTTTGCAAAAAGAAACAGGAATACTCGACGAGCAATACCAAGGTCAGTATTTTGTTACGATCTTAGCTTAACGTTGAAGTGTCCAGCGAAAGCCAAGGGAAACTCAATCCAGTGAACTTGATAAAGGCGTCACGCAAAACATTCAAGATGAAGGGTAAACCAGTATCGTATCCAATACATCATTTCTAATACTGACTAATACGTCTTCTTCTCCATTGTTTGACAGGAAATGTCTAACTTGACATACCCACGGAGAAAATCCCGAGTGGTAAAACTGGTAAAGGAGTTACGCGAAGCACTCAAGGGTAACTCAGTATCGTGTCCAGTTCATCATTTCTGATACTGGCTAACAGGTCTCCTTCCTTGTTACAGGAAATGTTAAACTAACACCTGATACTTCAAAGAAAACAGCCCAAAGGGGCCAAGTTATGATCGCCTGATGCGATCCGTCTGATGAAATAAGGGAAATCAATGGCGAACCCTAGATCGAAAAGAGGCAAAACCAGAAACAAGCTACTCCTCGACTCGGGGAATAGGCCCCCAACGTGTCTGATCCGCCCACACAGCCAGGGGCAATTTCCATACTTGTACTTGTATTGCCATATTTGCATGATGTTTACACATTCCATGATTTATGCATGACTGTTCTGCATGTTCAATTTGTCAATTTTGACTGGGGGTATAAACTGTACACGATGCATCGAATGTACAGAATGGGGCATGACAGGACGATGAAAGGCAAGCCATTTCCACATACGTCCTATATTTAATCCACAGTGAGTTGAGCGATAGACAGATTCCGCATTCTCCAAGGCAATGGGTTTTCTCGCAAAAGATACGATAGTCGAAGTGAAGGAGGCATTCATTCTCCATTCCAAACACTTCAGGCAACCATTGACAACCCATTTAAACGGTGATTTCATTTCATGACCCTGTCAAGAACCACCCCGCACTGGGGCAAAACAGAGGTAATTCCAACAATATCAGGAGATAAATGGTTAGAAATTCTCTTGCTTGGACTAACATCAATCTTCGAGTGTTTCTTTGCATGATACTCGAATTTTAATTCAAGTGCTTTAGGATGACGAAGAGCATTTATTTTCTCTATCCTACACACTCATCCTTTGCATAACCCAATTGAGCCTGCAAATTCATTTCTCAAGCCCATGTTGGTGATCCTTGCTCATTTCAAGGTAACGACGACACCTTCCCCCAAAAGAGCAGAATTGAAGAAATTGGGCCAATAGAGAATTCTCGAATCAGCCCATTTCATATGCTAGACTTTCATGTAATGTCTAGTATCATTTGTTGAAAATCATCTTGTTACTAAAATTCAAAATCACAAGATTATTAAACAAAAAAAAAAGAGAGAGACAAGTGTAGCCTAAAGAAAATGGGCCTGCTTCCAAACAAAAGGGAGTCGGGAGTAAGAAAAGCAAAGGCTACTCCAAAGAATCTCGGGCAGAAAGAGCAAAGTGCCTATCAAAAGCAAGGCCAATGCCCATATATCTGTAATGAACTTCTGACTTCGAACATACATTTTGAGAATTCCCGAAAAAGGATCCCCAAAGAAGTCAGTTTGCAAAGTGTAAAAGAACTACCACCCCTCAGCCAATGATGGTATTCATTAAAGACAAATTCAGGAAGGTCAAAGATCGGTGACAAGACTGCAATGATCACCAACACCAAGCCCTTCTCATATATTTTGCTGAGCCAAAACGAGCCCTTCGTTTCTCAGACCCAAATCCCGACCTACGTTACGACCCTTGAAAGTCTCTTCTGATTAGGGCACCTAAATTAATGTAAGAGTTGAATGACTTTAAGAATCGCTCGAAGAAGTTCGAGCAAGATTATTTCTCTCTCATTTTGCAGGGTTCTTGACTTGTAAACCCGGAGTAGAGGATGAAGACCTTTTTTTGTCAATGGCCCTGACTCGAAATGAGTCTCCTTTGATAAGCCTTTGACCCAGCCCACATTACGGTCCTAATCAAGACCTCTAGATCGGCTTGATTGTATCAATTGCGAGATTACTCAGACCCTCGCTGAATGCGATGATGGTAAGGTTGAGTGCTTTCTTTTCAAATCCTGCAATCCGGATAAACAGCGTTTCTCGAGAGTGAGAGAAAGCCCTTTCGGACTGAAGTCCCCATTCAGGTTCAATTCGAGGTATTCATGACATGATAACCTCCCTGGACAGAATTGGAAATGCAAACTCGATAGAATAGTCATGCATGATCCATATTATGAGCATACACATATGGTTTTAATCATTGCAAACTCAACTGAATGGTTTTGCATGAACCGATGAACTCATTGATAAAAATGCTTACACATGTTACCTCTGACACTGTCTGATAAGTAGTGCATTCCTAATAGTCGAGTTACTCTCCGAGGTCTCGAAATTCATCCAGAGGCTATTAAACAAACAAGCCCTGTTGGCTAATGCTCGCCAAGCATTTTCAGGTGAGTATATCTTCAACCTGAACCTTTCAATTCTGATGATTGTCTGGGTGCTCAAATCCATTGCAGCACATAAGGTCATTCAGTGAGCAAGCAGACACGATACAATCGGTCTGTCTATGCCTCGATCATTAACTCAGAAGATCCAGGTAAGTCTTCTGAACCCTTGCAACTCATGATCAACATACTCTCATGAAGTCTTCATCAGCTCACGATTGATACAATCTCGTGTTCTCAAGCTTTATCAAATCATGATTGACCAACTCTCGTGTTCTTGATCTTTGCCTCATCGGTTTATTCCTAAAGTGATGGGACAACAAAAATTAGGTTTGAGCTTCTGCAGGATTTTTGGTTTCCCCAGATCCCAGAATGGCACCCTTCATGATAAGTCAAATCCCAGAATGGCACCCTTCAAGGTAAGTTAAGTCGGATTTTGAGGATTCCTGGTCTCCCTAGATCCCAGAATGACACCCTTCAAGGTAAGTTAAATCGGGTTTGAGCGTCTGCAAGATTCCTGGTTTCCCCAGATCCCAGAATGGCACCCTTCATGGTAAGTTAAATTGGGTTAGAGCGTCTGCAGGATTCTTGATCTCCCTAGATCCCAGATATACCCAAAAATCATTTTCTCAATCAATACCTCTTCAGTCTACCCAAAAAAGGTGAAATCTAGGGTATATTATCTCCGGAGCCCTTCCATTGGAAACCCCAATACGGAACGGTCCATTTCCAAAGTCCTTTTTACAGGCGACCAAAGTCCTTTCTACAGGCGAGCAAGTCCTTTCTATAGGCAATCAAAAGTCCTTTTTACAGGCAACCAAAGTCCTTTATACAGGCGACCAAGTCCTTTCTACAGGAAACCAAGTCCTTCTTACAGGTAAATCAAGTCCTTTTTACAGGCATACCAAGTCCTTTTTACAGGCATCAAAGTCCTTTCTACAGGCACAAGTCCTTCTTACAGGCATCAAGTCCTTTTTACAGGCACCAAGTCCTTTCTACAGGCCCACAAAAGTCCTTCTTACAGGCACCAAGTCCTTTCTATAGGCAACCAAAAGTCCTTTCTATAGGCACACCAAAGTCCTTTTTATAGGCAAAACAAAGTCCTTTCTACAGGCACCAAAGTCCTTCTTACATGCACCAAAGTCCTTCTTACAGGCATTTCCATGGGGTGACCTACCATACAGGTCAAATCTTAATTTAATCAGTAGAATCCTTTCACTAGGAATCTACCATGGGATGACCCACCATACGGGTCAAAATTCAATCCGATTTTAATCAGTAGAATCCTTTTATTAGGAATCTACTATGGGGTGACCTACCATACGGGTCAAAGTTCCACTACCCTAAGGTTTTCTTATAACGAATCCTTAGGTTCTCATCTCATTTTCAGCAGAGCACTCATGTCAGGCAACCGCCATACAACGAGCAGGTAAGTGCCAGGTAAATTCTCATCTTTGTCTCTCCCTCATCGCATGAAAGCCTCCTCAAACCGGGTTTGGATCGAAATTTGCTAAAAGGGGTATTGGAGATCGAATGTCATGACTCTTTTTATTTCATTGTGTTGAGTCGATTAGGATTCAGGTGTCGTCTCGTCTTTGAAATGAACCTCTACCGAGCTTTCTTTCAAAGAGGGGCAGCTGTTGACACCTGATTTTCAATCACCTTTTCTTTTCTTCTTTTTTAAAATTAATAGAAAATCCATAAAAATTCATAAATTTGAAAAAATTAACTTTGGAGACCTTTGCCAAGCCTAGGGAACCAATTTTGACCAAAAAATGATTTTTCATATTTTCAGTATTTTTCGGTATTTTTATTTTCTAAAATTGATAGAAAATCTATAAAAATGAGAAAATTGCAAAATCAGCTTTGGAAGCCTTGGCCAAGCTTAGGCAACCATTTTTGAGTAAAAAAATAATTTTTCATATTTTTTGTATTTTTTTAAATATAATTTTTAGAAATTAGGAAAATATTTAATAAATAATAGCATTGGAGGCCACAAAAATACATAAAAATAGTCAATATTTTTCCTTTAAATCCCTTTTCATGTTGGCCATCGCAAATTTAAAAAATCCAATTCGAGGTCATGTATTCCTTAACGAGCATAATCTCGAATCGGGCCTAAAAAAATTCAATTTGAGTCAATTTATTTTCATTTTTCACTTTTAGGAGTTGTGACATTGTTTTTTAATATTCCAAATTTTCATCTTGGCCCAATTATACCCAGAATGACTCAATTTTACAAACAAGGCTTTAATTAAATTTTGCATTATTTTCAATAGCAAGAAATGAGCTTAAATTCAACATGCGATAGGTGTGTCGAAAATTGTGAGGAGATTTGGACTTAAAGAAATATTTCTCCAGGGACTGAATTACAAATACTTAAAATCTCATGGACTAGAGTGCAAATACCTAATACTTGAGGGATTATTTTGTAAATAACAAAAAGAAGAGTTAGTGGAGAAATTAGAATAGAGAAGGGAAAATGGAGAAGAGGAGATGAAGATAGGAAGATGGAGAAGAGGAGATGAAGATAGGAAGATGGAGAAGAGGAGATGGAGAAGAGAAGATAAAGAAAATAAAATGAGAATAGAGAAGGGAAGATGGAGATGAAGAAGAGTTAGTAGAATGGGAGATAGATATGGAGAAGGGAAGATGAATATGAAGAAGAGTTAGTGGAGAAATTAGAATGTGAGATAGAGATGGAGAAGGGAAGATGAAAATGAAGAAGAGTTAGTGGAGAAATTAGAATGGGAGATAGAGTTAATGGAAAAATTAGAATGGGAGATAAATGAGTGATTTATAAAAGGAGGAAGAAATGAGCTTGAGAGGGGAATTTTTTTGGAGAGAAAATTTTGGATGTTTGAGAGAGTTTTGGGAGATTGAAGAAAAATTGGAGAAAAAAAAAATTCTTTTGGAGAGATTTCAAGAGAAAAAAAATTTTGAGAGAGAAAAATTCGCCACCGTGGAACAAGCCTTGGCGACGCGACGGATTCATCTCCAACGAGCTCTAGGCGCATTAGCATGTGCAATTATCTGGTAACTCAATTTTTCGTGTTTAGATGACGAAATCTCGAAAATAAATGTACTAAACATTCGTAGATGACTTCGAGATCTTCGATTTGATATATTATGGCACGAAAATTGACGTCGTTTGCTATGTCAAAAGGGTCCCGAAATTGAAAGCAGAAATCTGGAAATATGGTGATCAGAACCTGAGATGGAATTTTTCTGATCTGACCTTTCACGCTAAATGATTTTCCATGGGTTATTCTAGACTTTGTTTCATAAAGACCTCTTCATGACATTTGTTCATAAGATCTTAATGCATAACATATAAAAAATACAAAAATATTCATGCACGTTTCGTATTTTTAATGCATTTAATGAAATCATGCAATTCTGTTGGCGTCCTTGAGTCTGAGTGTTTTTCTGTGCGTGGTCATATTGATTTGTAGTTATCTTATGTTTAGAGTCTTCTTTTGAAACTTCACAAAAAATGAAAGTTGTTCATTGGGGTCTTGTTTAGTAGACTGGAAAGTTTGGTGCATTAATTTTGAGATTTGAGTGTCCATTTAAGTTTAATCCTGAAATATGTCTGTTCTGTGAAATTTGTTTGTTTGCTGCTGAGCTCTCATGAAAGACCATTTTCTACACGAAAATGAGTGTCTCTTCAATAAGAATGTAAAACATGAAAGTTGTCAAAGACACATTTTCCCATCCACATAACAAATCTCAGAATTTTTACATACATTTCATTATTTCTTTTGTATTTTATGGTTACTGTTTTCTCCCTAAGAATGTTCATGGACAGTATGATTTAATTCGTATTTTTTGTGTTAATGCATTGGAAAATGTAAAAAATGGTCTCAATGAAGTTTAATCAGCACGTGTTAAACTCTATTTGAGTTTTTGAATTGTCTTAACTCATTAGTGATTGTGCATGTCCGATTGGATAAGTTCATTATTTTCATTTGGCTTTCGGCCCGATGCTTTGAAGACTGGAGGATGACTGATGTCCATTCCGGTCCGTTTTGTTGTACTCTCGACCCACGAGGCTTGGCGACGGGTGTTTGACCGATGTCCATTCCGGTCCATTTTTGTTGTATTCCCGATCATGTCTCAGGTTTTATTTAATTGGTCTGTAATTATTCACCCGACGAGTTGCGGGTTTTATTTTCACTGTCCTTAGGGTAGTTTTACTTTACCTGCTCTCTCTTCACATCTTCATTTGCTTTGGGTGATTTTGCATTCTTTTATAATACATCCAAAATACAAAAAAAATGTAGAAAATCCAAAAAACAAAAAAAAAATGGAAAATCTGAAAATACAAAAAATGCCATTCATGTGCATCTCATGTAGTATGTCTCATGTATGTTTGTTATGTTATCCGTATGTTCATATAGACATATCGTATTTGTTTGTTCTCGTATGCACGTCACGTACGCGACGTTTGCAAATCCACATTTGTCTGTTATGATATGTTATTAACCCATGCATATTCATTCAGAAAAATCAAAAATTTCAAAATGAGGGTTTTATCCCCTCTTTTTCAAAAATGAGGGTTTTATCCCATCTTTTCAAAATGACGACTTTGCCCTTTATGGGCAAAATCGAAATGTACGTATTTACATACACATATCACTATGCATGTCACATATATATGTCACGTATTTGTATGGTGTATGTATGCATGTTACATATCGTATTCGTGCGTCTTCATACGCATGTCACATACGTATTCGTATTCGTCTATCCCCGCATGCATGTTGTATTCATACGCATGTCACGTACGCATATCATTCGCATGTCCACGTACGTATGTCCTTCGCATGTAACGCACGTATATGTATTCGTCTATCTCGTATGCATATCGTATTCATACACATGTCACGTATGTATGTCGTTCGCATGTCATGTACGTATGTCATTCGCACGTCACGCACGTATTCGTATTCGCATATCTACGTATTCGTATATCATATTCGTATGTCCGTATTTGTGTGTCGTATTTGTATGTCAACGTTTGCGTTCATACCCTTTATGCATTTCATTTTAAAGTGAAAACATAAAAAGAACACCTTACTAGGGTCTTAGGAATAAATCAAGTGAGAGTTGCCAAAATAGGATATCCATGGAATTAAGGTACCGAAAGGGCATTAGTTTTAATTAATTAGTGTAACCAAGTCCCCGAACTCATAATCTCTGGTTTGCAGGAGTAATTTAGTTCTCCCGCTAGGTTACTTAGGTTTCTAATCAACCTACCAAAAATGATTAGTGGCGACTCCAAATTCTAAAATCATGTGAAAAAAAATCAAAGTTGCGATTTGGTAGAGCTTGGGAGAGCTCGAACTAGGTTAGTTAATTTAATTAATTAATCTGGTAATCCATTAACCTAAAAATGAATTTTAGGTCGCGACAGTTGACCCAACTCTATAATGCCTTCCTGACTAAATTAGCCAAAGGCCTGCTTTTTAGCTCCCTTGGATTCGAACGACGTCGACTCTAGAGGAGCGATATTTTACTATAGAGCATGGCCCACAGGCATTTCTGCTGACACTACACGCAGTCGACATGAACAAGTGGATGTTAAAATAGACAAGAGATGAGTGAAGTTGGGCACGCAACAAGTGGCTTGATGCATTTATCGGTGCACTAATCGAGTAGTCATATTTGTAATAATTCACGTGACTAGCTTGCAGGGCTCAAGGTGGCCAGTGGGGTCTGCTGTCGAAAGTTGATTTAATATTCTTGATATTATCATCTGGAGCGATTAATATCAAGAAAAATGTTAAACCTCAGTATTTCCTGTGCCTTGAATTGTTCTATCATGCTATACGGGAGAAGAAACGACAAGAAGAGTAAAACACAAACATGTGAAGCTTTCTCTTCATTCCATTCATCAGCAAGCTCTACAACAGTCACTGGGGAGGAAAAATAAAGCCAAATTGAGCCCTAATGAGCATCACAAAAGAGTTTAACTGACTCTCCATGAAGTTGATGCTCTGCCTACATTGAGTGGTCTGGGATTCGAGATCTGCAAGCTTGAAAAACAGGCCGATATATTTCTCCTTGTGCCTTGCTGCGCTAGCCTCATGATGTTCAACGGAAAATTTCAGATTATCAATCAGGTCTCTCTTGAAAGCTATATCCGCCGTTAGATCATCAAGCCTCTCCTCCAGCCACTCACATCTGAACTTCATCACAACATCCCTCGGGTCATGCTTAAAGTAAGTCTGATTTAAAGCTAAGCGCTCCACCAGCTTCTCTCTCTTGTGAACCAATAGCGAGACTCGCTCATCAGCAAACTTGACAACCTCTTTGTATTGAACAACTGAGCGTTCTACAAACTCTAGGCATTCAATCGATTCTGGTAGCGGGCCTTCACGATGCGGGCTAAGGTGACCGTCTCTTGGGTATTTCGGTAAGCCTCTAGAAAATTAATGAAGACGTGTGGGAACACCTTGTATTCTCTCTCCAAGTTGGTACCTTCGACAGAAGAAGCATTTATCTCCCTAAACAAACCGAGGATTTCAGCTTCGACACTCGGATGATGGGCTATGTAATATAGCCTTGACCAAGAAGATGGTAAAGTCTTTCCCATTTGAACATAACTTCAGACAGGAAGATCTGTGTGGGAAGACTGGCCATTATCGTTAAAAAGATAAAGGAGAAAATCAAGGTTGACGAGCAGAATACGAAAGATAAGAGGAGAGGAGTGAAGCAGATGATTAGAATGCGAAGATGATAATCTATTTCGAGTTAAATAATGATTTCTTAGAAGCAGTTTCCATTAGTTAGATTTTCCTATCTGCCATTCTCTATCGGTATTACACCCGTTGGCTCGAATTTGCTGCTCGTTTGCAATCTTGAGCCAAGCAGATTTGACATCTTTGCGAAAAGGTGATACCGTCACTTTGAAAAAGAAGGAAGGAAAGGACGAGCCGAGTGGGAGATAAAGAAATTTTAGGCAGAAAAGAAGATAGGATTCGTCTTTATTGGGGGATTCACCAGCAAATCGACGTTGGAGATGATGACAGAGACCCTCTAGCACGAAAAGATGAAAAAAGACGAGCTGAATGAGAGACACGATAAAAAAAGAGGGTCAAGAAAGACAGAAATCTCGGAGGGAGTGATACGATTTCTGAATCAACGCCTAAGTTTTAAAAGAGGCGTTTCCTTAATAATTTTCATCCGTGCTCGGAGGAGAGTTTTAAGGCATACACGATAGCTCAGAAAAATCTAGAGAGAGTGAAAATACAAGAAGAGGTAGCAAACCTTGAGAAATCATCGAAGATATCTCAATCCAACACTCTTGAGAGCTATCGTTACTTGCTGAATATGGGAGAGGAAGAGTTCGAGGCCATATTTGGAATTCAGTCCATGGAACTTGGCCCTTCCGCTGACGACGTCTAAGATCTTGGTAAAGATAAGGATAACAACAATAAGGGTCAAAGAAAGCGTTAATGTTGCCATACTGAGGAGCAAATACAAAGGCTTGATGATTTCTTCAGAACGTGCCCTATGCCAGACGGCAAACAGAGAATGAACTGAGCCAAGAGCTAGGATTGAAACTTTCGCAAGTCAAGTCTTGGTTTCAAAGTAAACGAACCCGAATGAAGACTCGATATGAGCACCATGAGGTTGAGTTTTTAAGAGCTGAAAATGAAAAGCTTCGAGCGGAGAACAAGATGTATAAAGAAGTTTTTGACTCCGTCACATGCCCCAATTGCAATAGCCTCTTCACCCTCGACGAAAGGTAGTATCTGAGGGTCGAAAATGCCTACTTAAGAGGTGAGTTAGATTAGTCATAATAGAATTAAGTTCTGTTGGGGCGAGGTACGAAAAGACCGAGCCCATGAAGCCAGCATTGATGCCTTCTGAGAGGAGGGGATGCATCATCACCGAGCAAGTAGAGTCGACGACGAAATCGCCGCTATGATCAACCAGTTTGATATTGATGAAGCACAGGGGCTTTAATGTGCACACGGAGCCTGTATTTCAAAGCTAGTGATCACGGGACTTTCAACATGGCCGACGCGTACCTGATCCGGAACAAAGCCAGCTGATCATGGGAGAGCCCGCAGAGGAAATAGAACTAACCCTGAATGAATACATTTCGTCCCCTACGCGGGATAATTTTTTTTATCTTTATAGATGACTAGCTTTAATTCAGAAGCGAAAAGTAGTAATTTTCTTTGCTCCTATTAAATGCTTGAATCTGCCACTTCACCAAACCCGCGACGAATCAATGGCGAGTAAAAATCCGCATAAACTTGAAGGGTAACTCTGTATCGTTTCAATTTACTCTTGAATTGCTCTAATTTTAAATTAGATCCCTTCTATTATCAAGAATTTGCAAAATGACCGGAGAATACAGTTGCACCCAAAAACAAAATTCCCTGGTTGGACTAGATTGGGGGCAAATCGATCTGTGGACATTATCACTGGATGGACAGCTTCAAACAAGAAAGGAATATGAGCGAAAAACACAAGCAGTCTTGAAGATGGGTAATATTGTATCGTTCCAATTCTGCCATAATCATCTCGAGTTTTGAATTGACTTGTTCCACACTTAATAGAGATTGTAATTTACCTTGAAAAGAACCAGGGAGTGAAATGGCCCAAGGCAATACAACAAGGTTGCGCTATCTCGTGGATTAATCCTTGAAAAGAAAGCCTCATGGACGCCTACGATCTAATGGACCTGATGGCATGGGGAATGACAATGGGTCGAGACGATTTGAGTTCGATCCCTAAGGTCGGGGAATATTATAAATGTTGTAAATAAATAATACAATCTTTTGCATATTTCTTTTTTCGCATTAAGAAACAAGAATACTCGACGAATAACATTGAAGTCAGTGTTGTTGAATCTAGCAATATCACCTAGAGGGGGGTGAATAGGTGATTTAAAACAATTTTGATGATAAGATGCGGAATTAAAAGTCAAATCAAAATGTATGCAGAATCTGAATCTGAACAGGTGTATTTAGTGATTCTGATCGTGAGCAATTTATGAATCTGAATGCAAATATGCAACTTCTAAGCATGCAGATTCTGAATGCTAACGCTGGCGTGCAAAACACAAAGATCATAGTTATGAGATAGAGAATCTTGCACACAACAGTTATAGTGGTTCGGCTTATATCAAGCCTACGTCCACTCTCCCACGCCGACAGCTGATAGGCTGATTTCCACTATGTATAAATGAGGATTACAAGAATTTGTATGCTTCTCACACGAAGAACAGAATAGCCTCTCAACACATGTAAGTGGTGTCTCTCGTGTACAAGAGAATAGTCGCAAGTTTGAATCGCTCAAAGCTTTGGGATTTTTTGGTTCGTCTCGCTACCCAATCGTCTTCGTTGATCTTCTTTTATACTCCTCTAACCTTGAACTAATCGTTGGTTAAGGTGTCCCAAGAATCGCTCCTCAATCATTGATTAATCATCATCAATCTTAATTGATGGAGACTGTATCAGAATCTTTTAGCCGTTGTAGCAGAGTTTGAACGCTTCAGAGTCAGTCGCCCATACAACTGAGACTTCAGCTTTCCATAAGTAGAGTCAATCCAATCTTCAATATTCTTTGTATATGGAAGGTGTCATCCAACTGTAGATATTCTCCTGATTTGATGGGACAAGAATCCGGTCAATCAAATCACACAAACTTCCATAGATATCCTAGCCATATCGGAAACCTGCCATACTGGGTCTTCAGTGTCTCTTATAAGGCTGAGTCTGAAATTGTGTCTAAACATATTTCAGAGTCAGTTTACAACTGAAGTTCCTCTGATTCACTTCTAAGTTAAGTAGCGATTTTTGCTTCTGAAGGATCCTTGCTGACGAGTCACAAAAATCTTCTAGCCCATAAGTATTCAGATGCAGCTTCCTTGAAGTCTTTAAACGAAACTCTTCTTCATCTGAAGGCTTCAGAGACCACGCTCTTCCTTCTGACATATTCATAGGCAGTTCCTCTTTCATCTGAACACTTTTACTTCTACAGACTTAGAAGTAGATACACGACATCTCTCTCTTGAATCTGAACATCAGATCTGAATCTGTATGAGCTTTTTTTCACAAACTCATCTCTGCAAAAGCAATTTCAATATATTAACTTAATTCCAAAATGGAAAAGGAAAGTTTTGTCAGAGTTAAAATATTCAGAGAGACAAACTTCCTCAACAATCTCCCCCTTTTTTATGATGACAAAACTTCCTCAATATAAGCATCATTAAATGGATGTTGTTATGAAAAATAAGATAATGTGAAAAATAGTATGGTTCTTTTCATTTGTTTTAAAAGACGAAATGAATCGGTTTGCTTGGTTTGCGTATGTCTTTGCGCATGAAACAAATGCATAATCTTTTTTGTCCATCTACACAATATTCAAATACAAAAGTCCTGTTGTTCACCATCCTGTTGTTCACCATACCATGTGTTGTTCACCCTGCAAATAAACTTCTCCTCCTTTTTGTCATCAGCAAAAAGATAAATATTTAAGCATGAAGAGGAATAACAAGGATAACTCTAACGAATTTCATACATATTCAAACCAAAAGACAGAAACGATCAGTTTTAAAAACAAAATTTTAAACAAATGGAGATGGGTTTTGGTTGGAAGAAGATGGAATATCAGTCTGCTTTTTATCTGTCTTCTTGGAGGGTTCTGCAGGTTTTTCCCATGTACCAACGAAAGCCTCGTAATTCTTGAAAGGTTCGATTGGTGGTGCAACTTTACTGCTCCTTTCATCTCCGACCAATGTGTAGGAAGTGAGTCCTGCTATTTCAGCACAGAAAAGACGACAGTACTTGTCAAGCGTTGCTTCAAATCTATTCATCCTCTTCTCAACCTTCTGTTCCAACAGATCCATCCTCTGAATCATCTCAGCCTTGAAGTGATCAACTTCCTTCTGAATCTTCTCGTGAGAAGATTTTGTTTCCAGCAGCTCCTTGAAAATGGCATCTAAGTTTGCAGCTGGATGGAGTGTACTTGCAGAAGATGGCTGATTTTGAGCTTCTAGCTGGGTTGTTTCTTTGATCAGGGCAAAGACTTTCTCAAGACTAACCTCCCCCTGAATTTGAGAAGGGGTTTTGTCTGAAGTCTCCTGTGCCTTGTCTGAAGTCTCCTGTGCCTTGTCTGATGAAACAAAGGTCTTCATCTGAACTTCTTCTACAACAGATCTGACCTCCTGAACAACAATCTGAATTTCTTCAGGGTGCGAAACATTTTCTTCGTCTCGTTGTTCGACCAGATGATCATCCTTTTTCTGAACTAGAGACAAGCCTGCACTTGAATCAACAATTGCTTCTTTTATCAAGACAGTGTCTGCCTCAGCTGCTGTCTTGGCTTCTTCTTCTTCATTTTCTCCCAGTTGTTCTTCTGCTTCTTCCATCTGAACAGTGGCTGCAGATGCTATCTTGACTATTTCTTGCATCATAACAGAGTCTGCTTCTGATGCTACATGGTCAGCTTGTTCTTCCTTCTTTTCCAGACATTCTTCTTGATCATGAGTCTCAGGTAGGCCCTGATCTATAAGAACCTCCTGCTCATCAGCATGCTCTTGTCCATCCTTGCTTTGGTCATCGTCCTTGACCTCCTCTTCCACCTTCTCACCTTTCTTGGGTAAAGCAGTTGGAGTTCTCTCATCATCCTCAGATGAGACTTTCTGTTCTTCTATTTGCTCCTGTTCTGTCTCTTTCTCTATCTCTTTCTCTTCTTCTTCCTATTCTGCATCCTCTGTTTCCTTCTCTTCTACTCCTTCTCCTTCTTTTGTTTCTTCATCCTCTTCCATCAACATCACTTCATATTCTTCAGAAGAAGATTCACTCTAGATAGTGACTTCTTTTCCCTTCTTGGCCATGGTTTTTCTTCTCTTTGCCGACCTTTCAACCTGTTCAGACTCCAACTCAACCAGAACTTTTTCTTTGTTCCTGTTATACCACTCTCCATCCACTTGTTTAAAACCCATTTTCTGTATCATATTCTCACCTGCAGTTTGTTTCTTGCTGCTCTCTTGAGTTAGTTTTTTAAAGGGTGGAATCTTGTGGTGGTTGAGGATCATCTGAACCAGTCCTACATAGGGCAACTGCCCTTTTTGCTTATGCACTGTTCTGTACATATGCAGGATGACAGTGTGTGCAAGAGAAAAATCATACCCTGTAACCAGTGCCCACATCAATTTGGCCTCATACTTGCTGATGTCAGTTCTGGAAGTTGCTTTTGGCCTCAAAGATTCAATGACGATCTTGTGCATGATGAGGTGCTTCAGAGGGAAGTCATTGTAGGCAATGTGTGCTTTTGAGTCTCGGTTGTAGTGCTCCTTCCCTATCAAGTAGGCATATGCTTCCTCTGGCTTGATGTCAATGGGCTTGAAAGCCCTCTTCCTTACTCCCATTAGCTTTGCCAACTCATGCACGTTCAGATGATATATTTCATCTCCAATGTTGTAAGAGATGGACTCAAAATCAGTGAAGGAAATTGTTAAGTAGAAGTATGCAACAAAGTCAGGAAAAATTGGAGTCCTTGTTGAGAGAAAATTTTCAAACTTCATCTCAGTCAAATGTTTCTTTATGGGGATTCCAGCAGCATCAAAGTAGTTCAAATTAAACACTCTGTGGGGGCATAACATCTCTTTCTTTCAATGCCTCAAACTTTTCGACATGCTTTTGAGACACAAATAAGAAGTTATCAAAATTCTTCTCTCGGGTTCTTTGAAACAAATTCCTTTTGAAATTTCTGAAAACAACGTCATCATCCTCATCAATCTTGCTTTTTGTCTCATCATCACTCACTTCCACAACAGGTTCTCGGATAGTAACTCCTTTTGATGGGGTCCTCTTAGGTTTTGGTAAACCAGGAACCACAGCCTTTTCTTTCCATTTCTTTGTCTTTGGTGGACCAAAGACAGCAATGGAAGTTACAACACGAAGAGGCATATTCATAAACATCAAAAAGTCCTTTTCGCTAGAAAACTTGTGAATATTCAGCAATTTCTTTACCATCTCATCATTTTGACCCTGTTTTTTTAAAAGCATCGTACAGGGGCTTGACAGAATGAGTGAGAGACACTTTCTCGTCAAACACTTCCTCAGTCATCTTAACCTCTACAGCGCTCGAAATCGTACCTTTGGCTGGAGAGCTTTCCCGTGATCTCGTTCCTTGAGATATTCTCGAGGATTTCCTTGTTGCCTTTTCACTCGGAGTACTAGCTTTCTTGGACGAGGAGGACAATTTTGGAGACATTGTGGAAAAAGAGTGGATTTTTATGAGAATCGAGCGAGGAATGTTGGGAGAGAAAATGAGAGGTTTCTTTAGAGATGGTCGTAAGGCAAGCGTGAAGGAGTACAATGTCGAAATAGGGTTTTGTTAGGGAAGAGAGACAGTTTTTCAAAGTAGTTTTGAAATATGGAAAATAAAACTGCCCAGACGGTTATTTTTGGAAAGAAAAACAATCAATCTAAGTGAATAAAATCAAGAGGAAAATATCAATCAAGCAATCAATCAGACTAAATAGTATAAAAAAGATAGAAAACATACCTTTTGATCCTTATGCATGAATAAATTCCAAAAATAAGAGATCTGACCTTACTTCTGAATAAAAAGCGTTGTACTTCCAAAGCTGTTGCATCTGACCCTGCATCTGATATAATTCAGAGAGAAATAATATTCAAATCACCTCGAATATAGTTGAAGGCCTCCTTATCGAGTGGTTTCGTGAAGATATCCGCAAGTTGGTTCTTTGAATCAATGTATTGAATATGAACATATTCATTCTGGACATGATCACGTATGAAATGATATTTTATCTTAATATGCTTCGCTCGAGAGTGTAGGACAGGATTCTTAGTCAAGTTTATAGCACTTGTATTGTCACATAGTATCTCCACATTTGAATTTTTGACACCATAATCTTTCAATTGCTATTTTAACCATAGAATCTGAGCACAGCAGCTTTCAAGTGATATATATTCTGCTTCTACTGTTGAAAGTTCTACAGTGCTTTGCTTCTTAGAATACTATGATACTAACATGCTTCCCATGAGTTGACATGTTCCAGAAGTACTTTTTCTGTCAATCTTACATCCTGCTAGATCTGCATCTGAATACCCTCTCAGAACAAAATCTGATTCTTTTGAATACTATAGTCCGAGAGTTAGATAAGTGCCAATATATTTTATAATCCTTTTGACTGCTGAATGATGAGATTCCTTTGGATTTGATTGAAATCTTGCACAGAGGCAGACACTGAAACAGAATATCAGGTCTTGATGCTGAAAGATAAAGAAGTGAACCAATCATACTTCGATATAGCTTCTGATCAACTTCTTTTCCTTGTTCATCTTTGTCAAGCTTCGAAGAATGTGACATTGGAGTGTCAGTCTTCTTGCAGTTCTCCAAACCAAATTTTCTGACTATTTCAAGGGCATATTTTTCTTGATGAATAAATATCTCTTCTTTGGTTTGTTGAATATAAAGTCCGAGAAAGAATCTTAGTTCTCCCATCATGCTCATTTCAAACTCATCCTGCATAACTTTTGAAAAATTCTTACAAAGAGATTCGTTAGAAGAACCGAATATAATATCATCTACATAAATCTGAACAAGAAGGATATCTTTATCATAACTCTGAATGAACAGAGTAGTGTCAACACTACCTTTAACAAACTTCTTTTAAGAGAGAAAGCTACTTAACCTTTCATACCAAGCATGGGGTGCTTGCTTGAGACCATATAGAGCTTTCTTTAGAGCATAAACAAGATCTTTACCTTTTGGTTCCTCGAATCCAGGTGGTTGTTCAACATATACCACTTCTTTAATATATCCATTCAGGAATGCACTTTTTACGTCCATCTGAAAAAGTTTGAAAATATTGTGACAAGCAAAAGCAAGAAGTAATCTTATAGCTTCTAACCTGGCAATCGGTGCGTAGGTTTCATCATAATCTATCCCTTATTCTTGAGAGTATCATTTTGCTACTAATCTTGCTTTATTTCTGACAATTTTACCTTTGTCGTCCAGCTTGTTTCTGAACACCCACTTTGTTCCTATGACAGGATGATTTTTGGGTCTTGAAACTAATTCCCATACATTGTTGATCTTGAACTGATGAAGTTCTTCTTGCATTGCATTGATCCAATTTTCATTTGCCAGAGCTTCTTCGATTCCTTTTGGTTCAATCTCAGATACTAGTGCTATATTGCTCATAGCTTCCTTAAATTTGGATCTGGTTCTGATCTATTCATTTGGATTTCCCATTATTAATTCTTTGGGATGGCTAGATTTGTGTTTCCAATTTCTACTGAATCCTTCATCTTGATCATCGTTGGACATTTTGGATTCTGACTGAATTTCTGATGATTCATCTGTTCCTTGATGATTGTTTTCTTGGTTTTGAACTCTCAGCAAGTATCACTGTTTGACTTCGTTCAGATTCATTTCTCTGATTCTGAAGAACTTCATTGAACTTAACATTCATGGATTCTTCAACCATCCGTGAATTTTTGTTGTAGATGCGATATGCTTTGCTTGTAGTTGAATATCCGAGAAATATTCCTTCGTCTGGCTTCTCTTCAAACTTCCCAACATGATCACTTACATTTTTCAATATAAAACATTTACATCCAAATACGCGAAAGTATGCAAGATTTGGCTTCCTTTTTTTGAAAAGTTCATAAGGGGTTTTCTCAATAATGGGTCTTAGAGAAACACAATTTAAGATATAACAGGCTGTTGAAACAGCTTCAGCTCAAAAGTGAGATGCAATTTTGCTTTCCATCAAAAGAGTTCTTGCCATTTCTTGTAAAGAGCGGTTTTTCCTTTCCACTACCCCATTTTGTTGAGGTGTGTAAGGGGAAGAGAAAACATGCTGGATTCCAAAGTCATCACAAAAATATGAGAAACTTTGGTTTTCAAACTCACCTCCATGATCATTTTTAATGCTGGAAATGGCATAACCTTTTTCATTCTGAACTCTTTTCGAAAACTTTGCAAAAGAGGAGAAGGCTTCACTTTTATGTGCAAGGAATAAAACCCAACCGAATCTTGAATAGTCATCCACAATAACAAGATAATATTTCTTATCCCCAAGACTTAGTACTCTGTTTCATTGATAGACTTAAAAGAACTTCTTATTTGTTTTCCAAGGGCGCATGCTGAGCATAGTCCAGATTTTTTGAACTTGGTTGTAGGAAGACCTCGAACTAGCTTCTTTGAAGATAGATTGGAAATATGTTTGATGCTAATATGACCTAGCTTTCTGTACCACAACTCAGAATCATCCTTGATAGAGATTAGACATTTGATGTCTTCAGATTCAAAGTTCAGAAGGTAAATATTTCCATGTCGGTAATCAGTGAAGGTTTGTTTCTTGTCTTTGCTAATACCTGTGCATTTCATATCTTGAAAAGAGATGCAATAACCAGAGTCACATAGTTGACTTACTGATATGAGATTATACTTTAATCCCTTGACAAGTGAGAGATCATTGATCGTTAGACATCCTATCTTCACGGTTCCATGTCCAATTACTTTTCCTTTATTCTTTCCTTCGAAGGACACAGTTCTTCCATCGTGTTTTGAAAGAGTAATAAATCTTCCTGGATCACCTATCATGTGACTCGAGCAGCCACTATCCAAGAACCATTTGTCTTTCCTTTTTCAAGGTACCTGCAAGGAAAAGTAAGTTCACTATTTCTTTGGTACCCATGTCTTCTTGGGTCCACTTGTGTTAGTCGAGACAATTCTATTTTTCTTTACAGGTCTCCAAATCATCATGTAATTATCCTTAATATGATTTTTGGCGCCACAATTGATACATTGCCTTGCATAAACAAATTTTGCGAATTGTCTTACGAAATACTGTTGATATGCAGATTTAGAAGGTTTTCTGGAGATCCTTTCATTTGATTCTGGAAACCTATCTTTGAAATCTTCTTCCTTTTTAAAACCAAGACCAGATTTGTTCCCATAAGGAACTTGTTTGGAAATTATATTTTCCAGATTTTTTGATTCTTGATTAAATCTCTTTGAAATATTTTCAATCTCTACTTTTAAGGAAATGTTTTCTTTTAAAACTGAATCACGATTTTCTCTGATCAGATTAAATTCGCTTTCAAGAAAACTAAGTTTATTTGATTGAGATTCATTCTGTTGTTTTAACGATGAGTTTTCCTTTTTTAAACCAGAAACCATTTTAAGAACTTCTTTGTAATTCGAATAGAGTTCTTCGATATAATCAGAAACTTCATCAGGTACTTTAGAAGCACATACCTCTGTTTCTGAGTCTGAATCTGAGTCTGCATTTGAATCGGATTTTTCCATGAGACACAAGTTCGCATAGTCTTCATCACTGTCTTCTGAATCACTCAGTGTTTCTGCTTTTAATGCCTTTTTATATTTCTCATACTTGACCTTGTCCTTTTTCAGAAGTGGACACTTTGGTTTTATATGACCAACCTTTTTGCAATGAAAGCATACTATGTCTTTGTTTTCATGTCTATTGCTGCTTGACTGATCAGGTTGTTTGAATAATCTTTTGCCTTTGAAGTTCCTTCCTTTCCGAGCCATTTTTCTGAACTTCTTCACTAGGAGTGCGAGTTCTTCATCGTCGTCATCTTCATTATCTGAATCTGACATTTTACCCTGTATTTCAGATCTTAAGGTAATAGATTTTTTACCTTTGGAATCCTTTGTCTTATTGACACGTTCGGCTTCATAAGATTGCAGAGTTCCCACAAGCTCATCAATGGATAGAGGTCTGAATGTTTGACACTCTTGTATTGATGGTTTGACGTAGTTCCACTCATCAGTGAGTGCTCGAAGAATCTTCCTGACTTGCATAGGTTCTGCCACTGGAGCACCTTGTCTTGCTAGACCACTTGCTAGTATCTGAAATCTGTCAATCATGTCAGCAATTGATTCATCAGATTTCATTTTAAATGCTTCATAATCACTTAGCAACATGCTAAGGTTGGTTTCTTTCACTCTGTCTGTTCCTTGATATGTAATGTGAAGTTTATCCCATATAGCTTTTGATGATTCTTCTTCTGCAACACGATTGTATAAAGGAGTAGATAAAGCACAAAAGAGAGCATGCACTGCTTTGGAGTCAAGATTTCGTCTCCTTGCTCTTTCAGTATCTGTCAGAGTTGCTGTGGCATTGGTGTTGTTGTTTGTCTCATCTCCAGTTGAAGGAGTTGCTGTGGCAGTGGGTACAACTCCGTTAACAACAACATCCCACATTGATTCATTTGATGATTTGAAGAACCACTTCATTTTATTGCACCACATATTGTAATCTTTTCCATCGAAGTATGGTGGCTTGTTGCTGTAGTGTGAATCAGCTGCTCCTGCATTATTGATGCTAGACATCCTAGATCGTTAGCTCTGAAGTAAAAACACTTCAAAAATATGAGCAACCAGCTCTGATACCATTTGTTGAATCTAGCAATATCATCTAGAGGGGGGTGAATAGGTGATTTAAAACAATTTTGATGATAAGATGCGGAATTAAAAGTCAAATCAAAATGTATGCATAATCTGAATCTGAACAAGTGTATTTTGTGATTCTGATCGTGAGCAATTTATGAATCTGAATGCAAATATGCAACTTCTAAGCATGTAGATTCTGAATGCTAATGCTGGCATGCAAAACACAAAGATCAGAGTTATGAGATAGAGAATCTTGCATACAACAGTTATAGTGGTTCGACTTATATCAAGCCTACGTCCACTCTCTCACGTTGACAGCCGATAGACTTATTTTCACTATGTATAAATGAGGATTACAAGAATTTGTATACTTCTCACACGAAGAACAGAATAGCCTCTCAACACATGTAAGTGGTGTCTCTCGTGTACAAGAGAATAGTCGCAACTTTGAATCGCCAAAAATTGCCACATTTGTATTGTGTTCACACATTTCATGATTCATGCATGACTGTTCTGCATGTTTAAATTGCCAATTCTGACTTGGAACATAAAGTCACGCATGACGAGTCGAATGTGTAGAATGGGGCATAACAGGATGACGAAAAGCAAGCCACTTTCACACACGTCCTACATTTTAAATCACTATGAGTCGAATGCTAAATAGTTCCGCATTCCTCAAGGCAATGAGTTTTCTCGCAAAGGGTACGATAGCCGAAAGGAATGAGGCATTCATTTCTCTATCCTAAACACTACAAGTGACCACTGATAGTCCATTTGAGCGGCGGTTTCATTTCGTAACCCTTGTCAAGAACCACCTTATATCGGGGCCAAATGAAGGTAGTCCCAGCAATAGCACAAGGTAAATGGTTAGAAATTTTCTTGCTCGAACTAACATTAATTTTTGAGTGTTTCTTTGCTTTCAACCTCATACGGTAATTCAAACGTCTTAGGAAGACGAAAAGCATTCGTTTCTCTATCCAATACACTTTCATCCTTTGCATCGCCCAATTGAGCGTACATATTCGTTTCTTAAAACCCTGTTGGTGATCACCGCTAATTCCAAGATGAAGATGGCACCACCTTAAAGCAGAAAAACTCAGAAGAAGTAGGTCTACATAGAGATCCCGAGTCAGCTCTTCAAGTGCGCTAAATCTTTGATATGCAAGTGTGTATGGCACAATTTTTGGAAATTCTTTTTCTAAACAGAACAAATAAGATAGAATGCGGGACCAAAAGAAGAAAAGTTAGTCCCTGGGGATGAAAAAGCAAAGTGCCAGTCACAAGCAAGGCCAATGTCCATTCAGATCAATTTGAAAACTCAGTGAAAACATATTATCTCCTTCGGTCAATCCCTAATGGGATCTGATTGAGAAAGAAAATTCTTTGAATGAGTTAGATTGCAAAATATACAGTTGAAGTTTACACCGTCCGAGAGCGACGACGGTATTAGCATAAGTTACCAGCATTCGAGAATGGACCGGTTGTGGGAGAGTGGATATGAACAACTTCATGAGGTTGTGCTCTAGGGGCTTAAGCATGATTTGGGCTACCATATTCCTCTAGCAAATGGCATACCCCTTTAGAGTCTCACCCTTTTTCTGCTTAGCTCTCTCCATATCCTCTCTGGTAATATTTATATAGACATTAAATTTAAAATGCTTAACGAAAGCATTAGCCACCTCCTCCTAGAAATATTTTTGGTTAATCTAATGGTTAGTATACTATCTCATCATAGCATCCTTCAAGCTTGCTTGAAAGGTTTGGACCGACAGAGTTTCGTTAGAGACATACTTGTTCATTAGCTCTTGATACATCTCAATGTGCTGAATTGGGTTCAAAATGCCGTCATATTTCTCAAAAATTGACATCTTAAACTTGTTAGTCATTTAGACATAGGTACAAATAGACAAACCAATTAGTGGAATGCTCTGGGTTCCCTCATCTCACACAGTCTCTGATCGAGCTTTGTTAGTAGCTTGGCATTCCCATTATTGGGAGGGGGGGTAAAGGTGTAACCATAGGTAGAGGGATCACTGCCATGGGAGTTACTTTTGTTGCCAGAACCGGTGAAAATAACATCTTCTAGCGACATGGTTGACCACAGGGAGTCTTGTCTAAACAGAGGCCTTGTCGAGCCAAGGGTGGAATCTCTGATTGAGAGGTAGGACTAGCCTACTGCTTAGTCATAAAATCATTCATCATTTTGGATATCATAACTGAGATTTGGTCATTTAGGATAGTCATATGTTCTTTCCATTTTTCGTTTACTACAGTGGCAATCTCAGTTCTGTCTGCCTTCGCTCTTGCTCTTGATCGAGTGTTATATGAGTAACCTATAGTAAATTACTTATAAAAGCAACGAAAATGATCAATACAACAAGTGAGAATGGTGAGCCAATCCTTGACGTCCCTCTAGACTTCCAAATTAAACATAGATGACTAAAGGATTGATTCTGGCAAATTCCAGTTTCGTTGGCTATCGAGAGAAAATACATATAACTTCATTGAATGATTGAAACGGCACCGAAATTTATGGACAAATGGCTGAAAGGATAATGAAACTTTCATGTTTTAAGCTCGGGTAGATTTCGCACATATCAATACAGTGTAATACTTCTTTCCAAAAAGTTTGCTTTGAAAATTGATTTGTCTGATTTTTGACTTGAGGATAAATGGGCCATCAAAAATGTAAATTGATGCCTGAAAGTTTGCAGATTGCTAGTTCAAAGCCTGTTCTACCATTTTCATATTTTTTACTTCTTGAGAAAAAACACATTTATTAGTAGCCATCGGTGAAATGAGACAGATGTTAATAAACTGCTAGGACTCCAGATTGTTTTGTTCTAACTGTAAATTCAGTAATAAATGAAAAACGTCTTGGATTGAGTTCAAAATTTTACACAAGATAGATTACGATCTCCCGCACATTTTTTCTTTTATGGATGAGATTTAGAATTGTGCTTGGGCAGATTCCACACATATTGATGCAGTTTAATGCTTCTTTTCAAAAAGTTTGCTCAAAAATATTTGTCCGATTTTTGATTTGAGGATAAATGGGCCATTAAAAATGTAAATTGATGCCTAAAAGTTTGCAGATTGCTAGTTCAAAGCCTATTCTACCATTTTCATATTTTTAATTCTTGAAAAAAATCATTTATTAGTAGCCATTGGTGAAATGAGACTGATGTCAGTAAACAAGATAGATTAACTTCTCCCGCATATTTTTCATTTTATGGCTGAGATTCAGAATTGACCTGAATGTACTAAAAAAATTCTTATAAAGTAGTATGGTTCACCAGAAACAACTTCAGAAAAAATAGTTCAACCATGAAATTGGAAATTCAAAGGCATGTTATTCTTATAAGATTCGACACTTCAATGAATCAAATACAAAATAATGAAATGCAAGACAAAACATGACTAAATGATCCAACGACATCTTGTCCCAGTCTATGACTTTTGGGAAGCAAGTTTAACTTTCTATTGCTGTTCGCCGTTGTCATCTTTGAGATGGTTTCTTGAGCTTGCTCTAACTTCTACTTGAGGTCTTCCTTTTTCGCCTGGTAGGTAGCTGTTATTTGCACCACAGGAATCTTTGGTCGTGTCGTCTTGGGGATAACATGCTTTTTGATATAAAAAGCCGTAGCGTGATGTACCTCCTCATTGCCCAGTAAATCCTTCCTCAGTAGCTTAAGCTTAAATGGTCAGCAAAAATCCCACAATGATCGGATGGTAATCACGGCTTGCTCATGCTTGGGATACTCTAAGTGAAATCATGCCCGATAGGTTTGACTTTGAGAGGTGGCAGTAATATCTGAATAACTTTGTATTGGTGAGCCACTTGGAGTAGATAGTACTTCATAGTTCCAATGAATCTGAGTAAAGGAATCGGCTATGCCACACCACTAGCGAGTCAAGCACTTTCCACTAGCAACCAACTAGCTTACCAGTAGAAAACCCTAGGATCCAGATCCTCTAAAAGTGCTAGCCATTCCGAAAAATGATAATCCCGAATTTCTTTTTGCTTATTCTTGAAAACCATGATTGGATGCGAAAAATTTCTAATTTTCTCAACCGAGACAAGGTTCTTGCAAGTTTTTATATGGGATATAAAGCAAATTAATAATAGCTCAGTCAAGGATTGTAAAATGTTTCCTTTTCCTCGTTTAAATCTTGTGAGGGAAGTGAAAGTCTCGACCAAGATAGAAAGGACAATATTCTTGCCATCACATATTTGTCTAATAACAAAAGCAATATGAGGATTAAGGAAGTTTTGACAATATGGAAAAATCACAAACTTGAAAAAGGCTAATAAAAAGACCTTACTTTTTTTTTGTAAAGATGATGCTTCATCAAAACATTTTTTTCACGAAAGAAAATGGGCAATTTTCATGACTAAATTTCAATTTTTTTTAAACTTCTTTAACCTTAATTCATAGAAATTCGGCTAGCACTATAGTAGGATCAAGTCAGATAGGCAGACCAATCAATTATGTTTCAATAGGTTTTTCGATAAGCATGCTATAATCCTCCAAAGCAGGGGTGAGCTCATGCTTACCTAGGACAAATGTAGAGGTGTCGGGGGTTAAAAAATGTGCCAATGCATGAACTATTTCCAAATGAACTTGAATATCCAATAGTGGCATCAAGTGCCCAACTTTGGACTATAAGTATGCACGAGCCCTGCTATCGACCGGGGTTAATCACTTGCTCAATTCTGAGTTTGGTGCGACAATAATCTGGATATTCTTCATCCCCATAATCATAGATCGATACTTGACAATCCTAAGTCATGGACCCACCCAAAATAATGACACAAAATGAATAAATTACTAGACAAAGCTTAGGAATTTACCATAAAAAATCACAAGCACAACCACATATGCATGAATGTAAATTCATTGATTAATGATATTTTTAAAGTGAAATTTAAAAAATGTACTGTGCCAATCAAATGGTAAAAACTGAACATAGTAGTAGAAATAAGCATGAATAAAGAGTAGATTTTTCATATTTGATTTGGTAAGGTTTAATTTCCAAAACTTCGCCTATGGTTGAGACTCTACCTGTGCTATGGGGGGTGTGGCGACGATAGAAATCTCCAACACAAAGAAAAGTTCAGGATCGGGAACGAGGGCAACCATACCTCGGAGGTGAGGTCGGGGTTATGCCTGTGCGATACCATCCTAATTACTAGCAACTTGCTTTGGTTGCGGTGAAAATTTAATGCAATTAGACATGTGAACACATGGCATATGATACAACCAAGAAATAAATTTGAACTATACTAACCTACATGACAGAGGGTGGTATCAATTAAGTTTAATTTGCAAAAATGTATAACACTTAAATGATTAGAAATCAAAAAAATGAAGTCAATCAAAAAATCATTACCAAAATTCAGCCTAAATCCACTAGAGTACATCAAATTTTCGACAATTTTAAAGGATTCAATAAGTCTCATTTTTTTTCAAAAATTCACACATTTTAATTCCTCACCAAAGTCACCAAGCTGTAATGGCCAAAGGATTCTAGGTTAATGTATTATTAGACTAATTAAATGAATTAGCTAATTTAATGCGGACTCTCCCAAGTCTTACTGAATTGCAACTTAGGTTCTCATGATTTAATCAAAATATTTTCAATTTTTGAGCCACCACTAATCATTGTCGGCAAGTCGATTAGAAATCTAAACAAAATAGTGGAAGAACTATTTTATTTCTTTGAACTAGTGTTTATGAGTTCGCAGACTTGATTATATTAATTTTTTCAATTAACACCTTTTGGTACCATTCTTGTAAAAAATCTCTTGATTGGCAAGTCCAATTGATTCATCTTTAAAGTTTTAAGGTGAAATTTGTTTTTTGGGAGTTTCTTGATTATGAATGCAAATGCATACATGACGCAAAATACAAAGTCTAAATCTATGATATTAAGCATTCTAAACCATATGACAAACATAATGGCCATGCATGATGTTTAAAAATTAATTTCTAATGCATGAAAATAAGGAGTCTCTAGATGACATGCAAAAATGAAGTAATAAAATGACGCATGAGGAGTTTTGAAGAAAAAAAATTGAATTTTGATGCACATAAAAAAACGAGTCTAGATTAAGCGACATAACATGGAAAAAATGTAGATCTATTTATATGACATGAATAAAATGATTGAATGACATTAATATGATGACTAAACTATATGATATGAAATGTATATGAATAACTTGCCTTTAAATGATTTTTTTTTCAATTTTTCCTTGAATGAAATTTGTTTGATGATTAATGCAAATTAAAGATTGATTTTCTCAAAAATTCAATTCACACTAAGATCATGTTGAAGCTTTTATTTATTTTTTTTTTGAAAATTTCATTTAAGGGACAAGCTTTGACATTTTTATGATTTTTAGAGGAGCGTGACTCAAATAAAAGCATAATTAAGTTTGAGCATGATACAACTTAATGTCCGAAATTTTTGATAAATTCGCTTTGTATCCAAAGTTTAGGGTCGGAAGTGAAATTTTATTCATGTCATACCTCATAAGTGAGGTTGAATGGTGAATTTTATTATTGAACTAAAGTAGTACTCAAATGTTATGGGTCATATAGAAAAGTCCAAATTTGTGAAATTAGTCGGTCTAATCCAAAAGTTATGGGTATGATGGACAATTTCGATGTGTGGATGAGATCGTATTTCGGTAGTGAAGTCAAATAGTCATCATTAATGCACATTCTCCGAGGGACAAGGCACAAAGAAAGCATGTATCATACTCAAAGTAAATTATGAAATTATTTGAAATGGACTATAGCATAAAAAGAAATGGAATTTTTCGCCAACTATGGGGATATGTTGAATTTTAAAGGGCAAAAGGTCCTATCCTCAAAGGATATTCACATCTTTTAAATTAGGGAGGATTATCTCTTAAGATTTATAGAATAAATTTTGATAACTTCCAAAATTTTAAAAGATGTATTCAAAGTGTAAGCTTATCTAATATATTCAAATTACTTCGAAAAAAATTAGATTCAACTTGAGATAATCAGAATATTTTGGATGATATGCACAATCTTTTGTGATAAGATTTCAAGTTACATCTCATTTCAATCACAAGACTTATCTATTGACACCTGATTTTTAATCATCTTTTCTCTTTTAAAATTAATAAAAAATCCATAAAAATTCATAAAATTAAAAAATTCAACTTTGGGGGACCTTGGTCAAGCCTATGGATCCAATTTTGACCAAAAAATGATTTTTCATATTTTCAGTATTTTTTTTATCTTTTTATTTGCGAAAATTCATAAAACAAAATAAGAAAAAAACGAGAAATTTACAAAATCAACTTTGAAAGCCTTGGCCAAGCTTAGGTAACCATTTTTGAACAAAAGAATAATTTTTGTAATTTTTGTATTTTTTTAGTTTTTTAGAAACTAGGAAAATATTTAATAAATAATAGCATTTGAGGTCACAAAAATACATAAAAATAGTCAATATTTTTCTTTTAAATCTCTTTTCATGTTGGCCATCACAAATTTAAAAAATTCAATTCGGGGTCATGTATTCCTTCACGAGTATAATCTCGAATCGGGTCTAAAAAATTCAATTTGAGTCAATTTATTTTCATTTTTCACTTGTAGGAGTTGTGACATTGTCCTCTAATATTTTAAATTTTCATTTTGGCCCAATTATACCTAGAAGGACTCAATTTTGTAAAAGGGCTTTAATTAAATTTTGTATTATTTTCAGCTGCAAAAAATGAGCTTAAATTTAACATGCGGTGAATTTCGACTAAGCATAGGGGAGGTGTGTTGAAAATTGTGAGGAGATTTAGACTTAAAAAATTATTTTTCTAGGGATTAAATTGCAAATACTTCAAATCTCAGGAACTAGAATGCAAATACCTAATACTTGAGGAATTATTTTGCAAATACAAAAAGAAGAATTAGTGGAGAAATTAAAATAGGGAAGGGAAGATGGAGAAGAGGAGATGGAGAAGGGAAGATGGTGAAGGGAGATGGAGAAGAGAAGATGGAGAAAAATATATAGAGAAAATAAGATGAGAATAGAGAAAGGAAGATGGAGATGAAGAAGAGTTAGTAGAATGGGAGATAAATATGGAAAAAGGAAGATGAAGATGAAGAAGAGTTAGTGGAAAAATTAGAATGGGAGATAAATGAGTAGGTTATGAAAGCATGAAGAAAAGAGTTTGGGGGGAGGATTTGTTTTTGGGAGGGAAAATTTGAAATGTTTGAGAGGGTTTTGACAGATTGAAAAAAAAATTAGAGAGAAAAAAAGAGAGAGAATTCTTTTCCAAAAGAGAGTCTTAAAGATGGTGAGAGTTTAAAGCTAGGTATTACCATCATCAATTTCTCTATCGATCAACACAAGCCACAAATTCATCCCTGTCGTTCGAGCCGCAATCTTGATCTATAAGGTGACACGAGATCCGAATTCGGTAGTCAAATCTGGTAATAATCCTAACCATTAAAGCCTTCGAGAATATCGTTACCACAATGGATTGATTTAAATTTCGATTATGTTGTGTCATATTCGTATTGCAATTTCCTGCATTTTTTGCTTAAAATATTCGAATCCCGAATTGCAGCAGATTCTGCCCCATATTTAGTGGTGTAAAGACCTCTTGTACTTTTTGCAATTTAATTTCTGCACCGTCAAACCTCAGAATGGGAAGGCTGTTCCACCCGTTAGAGGTTATTTATTTCCTACAATTTAATTTCTATACCATCAAACCCCAGAATGGGTAGGCTGCGCCAAGGCCGAATCCCTCGTTGGAGGTCCTTTATTTATCGTATTTAATTTCCTGCAATTTAATTTCGGTACCATCAAACCCCAGAATGGGTAGGTCGAGCCAAGGCCGAACCCCTTGTTGGAGGTCCTTTATTTACCATATTTAATTTTCTATAATTTAATTTTTGTACTAACAAACCCCAGAATAGGTATGCTAAGCCAAGGTCGATCCCCTCGTTGGAGGTTCTTTAATTTCTTGCAATTTAATTTCTATACCATCAAACCCCAGAATTGGTAGGTCGAGCTAAGGCCGAGTCTCTTGTTAGAGGTTCTTTATTTACTATAATTTAATTTCTGAACCATCAAACCCCAGAATGAGTAGGCCGAGCCAATGTCGAACCCCTCGTTAGAGGTTCTTTATTTACCGCAATTTAATTTCTTGCAATTTAATTTTCTGCACTATCAAACCCCAGAATGGGTAGACTAAGCCAAGGCGGAGCCCCTCGTTAGAGGTCCTTTATTTGCTGCATTTACTTTCTGCAATTTAATTTCTGAATCATCAGACCCTAGAATGAGTAGGCCGAGTCACCTATTGGAGGTGGCAATATTGCACAGAAGTCATTAGCTCACTCCCTCTTTCGGATTCAGGGAATTTTTTCTATTTTGAAAATACAAAAAAATGTCACTCATATACATTCCATCTATATAGTGAAAATACAAAAAAAAAAAAAGAACACCTCGCTAGAGCCTTAGGAGTAAACTAAGCCTGAGTTGCCGAAATTAGGATATCCATGAAATTAAGGTACCGAAAGGGTATTAGTTTTAATTAACTAGTGTAACCAAGTCCCCGAACTCATAATCTCTGATTTGTAGGAGTAATTTAGTTCTCCCACTAATTTACTTAGGTTTCTAATCAACCTATCAAAAATGGTTAGTGGCGACTCCAAATTCTAAAATCATTCGAACAAAAAATAAAGTTGCGATTCGGTAGGGCTTGAAAGGGCCCGTATTAGGATAGTTAATTTAATTAACATGATAATCCGTTAACCTGAAAATTTTCCATCAATTGAGAAATTTTTAGGGTCGCGACGTTATCTCAAAGAATATCCTCAAGATATGATCTGAATTTGATACATGCACTGTCGTGACCCGATCTTCGATTAGGCTAGTGGATTGCTAAGCCTTCTCATAATGGGCTTAGGTCAGGTCCTCCCTAACCCATACCAAATAGCGGTAGGTTATTAGATTTGATCTTAGGTGTGGTTGGATGACGTATACATAAGTGTACGTGCTCTTAGAGTCACCATTGATCTTTGGGGAAGGTAGATCGGGATCCTCACTAGGCGATGGGAGTAGTCGTACAACTCTAACAGAACCAAAGATTTAGGATCGGAGATTTAGTTACGCCTTACCATTGATGCCCTTTTGGTATCTAAGTTGAATGATTTTATGACTAAGATTTTCATGCAGATTAATCGAGATAAGGAAGTCCTAAAATATAGGAATTCATGCATATAAGAATAATTAATTTATCAATCACAATTAACAAAGATAGAGCTGAATCAAGGACCCAAAACATAATGATAAAATGCATCAAATCAAAATATGAAATCTCTAATATAGCCCTAAAGGTTTAGAGAAGGGATATATTAAGGTTTGGAAGGATTTTGAGATGATTTGAAAGCGATTTGCCTATTAGGGGCAAAATTGTAATTTTGAGAGATAATTTGCCCAAAGGGAAAAATTGTCAATTTTGAAGAGTTTTAATGTGACATCTTGCAATTTGACCCACTCTCGGAATTTGTAATAGAAGGGATATATATTTCATTGATGTACTGTAGTTAAATTTCACTTGGAACTGATCATTTCGAGATGACTAACCAAAGGGAAATGGCTAGCTAGGAATTTAAGTACGTGGTCCTAATTGTAGGTCCATACGCATAGCTCTTAAAAGCCGCCCGTTAGTCTGGATATTTACTAGAGTCGCTATTATATGAATGTGGCCACAAATCAGATTCTAAGCTTGGATAATCGAGTTTTTAGGAATATCACAATTGAAATTGGACATCGCCCTAAAAGGTTCGAAAATTAGCTAATTGGTTTCAGAGTGCCGAGAAGAAAGGCAAAATATTGAAAGTGACCATTTTGCCCCCGGCTTGACCTAGATTATATGGCATGAGGGTAAGAATATTTTTAAAGAGGTTAGAAAAATTTTACGACGAAATCCAGAGTTACTTTCCGATCGTAATTGAGCAAAATCAGCACCGATTGAGCCCCGACCGGTCCTGAAATTTCACGAATTTCGAGAAATGTCTCGTAGGTTATCTTTTTGACCAATTTGACCAGCTTTGACAAAAAATAATTGAGGCCCAAGCTTTATCAATTCGAATTTCACTAATAGTCCAAAAATCAGTCAATTCGTTCAGCTTTAAGCCGCTTTCAATGAATAGTAATTTTCAATAATTATTTCTAGAATATTTATTATCAAACCACTCTCTCTCCTCCATTATTTTTCGCATCATCGCTGGGTCGTTCGTCATTCTGTTGCTCATCCGACTTCGAATCAGCCTCATTGAGGTAAGCCGACTCCCTAAATCTTGAGTAGGATGTTAGATGATTCTTGGATAGATTCTAGGGTGCGATTTCAGGTAGATCGGTATAGAAAAATTGCCGAAATTGGCGTATTTGAGCAAATCGATTCTGTGGCGAGGCTATGATATATTATTTGGGTTGGATATGTTGCTGTCTTGGTTGGATATAAGCTGTTGGTTATGGTTGGTGTGGGTCCCGCGAGGTTCGGGTACTGAAAAATGGATTTTTGGGATATTTAGAGAGAAAATGAGCAAAAAGTGTTTTGAAATCACTGTTCATGACACCCGAAGGACTGTTCACGAGCTTAGAATACTGTTCACATACCGTCCCTTCGTATTTATAGTCAATTATTGAGATACCGTAGGCCTAAGATGCATATTTTAGTGCAAAAAGGGCATGGGCCTAATGCATTTAACACGGATCGAGTCAGTTAGAGAGCTAAGATTGGAATTTGAGCATGGAATGTGCACGCAATTGCATTATAAATACCTATGTAGATACGAATTATTGGCGTACCTGATTATTTCGATGATGTGTTATTTCTCGTTTGTCTTTGTTTCTTTTCTGTGACCCGAGTGACTAGAAAAGCATGTTAGAGTTGAATTCTAGGGTATATAATATCCTAAGCGAGATTAGGGGTGAGCTTACTGAGATGTGTTCTCACGGTGATTTCCCCTACCTTTCAGTCCTTAGGACATAAGTATGTCATTGATACCACAAGATATGATATCCATGTGGCGGAGTACCCAGTTGGCATGGGCAATTGATGGAGAATCGGTAGTTGCTGAGGAATGCAGTTGCCCTGGGTTGGTTGTTGTTGTTAAGATTTGTAAAACTGAGATTCATGTATAATATGGAGCTGAGAATGTGTGATATATGAGGTGTTACGGTTAACTAGTCCTTACTCATTCATTGTTAGGGGTAAGGTATTGCTTCCGCTAGCGTTAATTTGGACATTAAGGTTTCTGGGTCGGTAACACTTCTAGGATGTCGCATGTATCGACCGTCGTTGTGCAGATGTCGTGCGCTCATGAAGGTTCGGGACGTGACATCCCATCTATTTTTGGTATCAGAGCGGGTCAGTGGAGTGATAATGAGTGACAATTTAGAGCAAGGATAGCTCGACCAAAAGTGTATTCGAGGTTTGGAGAGATAAGGGTGTTGATCTATGGGATAGTAAAGTAGATCAACCCTAGGTATTTGCTAGCTTTGAGCAAGGCTTGTTTGCTGCATAAGTATGCCTATGGTTGCTAGGCTTGAATCGTTTGATACTGAGTAATTTGCAGTGATTCTACTAAGTTGCAGGTGCGATTGAACTTGAGGTGAGAACCTAGGCCCTAATTGTTGGGCACTAGCGATAGTTGCCTTGTGGCTGTTTGTTGGACAAGAACCTTATCGATCAATGTAGAGGCTGATGATCTTTGTGCTTGGTGGGGCAGTATAGTGATCGATAATGTTAAGCCTAAGATAAGGCTTGATGTGAAGTAAGTAGTATGTGAGGAACAATGAGGACACTCATGCATTGCACGTGTTGATTGCATCAAAATTTGAAGTTTGAGAAACATACATGCATAGCTCATGACATTGTTTTGTTGGACTTGATAAACCGTCGCTTGGTATGGGACAAGCTGTACGGGAAGCCTAAAAACCATAGTGAGACATGGTATGGGATGTGTTGAACGAGATCTTCTTAGTATGTGCCTGACTTGGGGACGAACCAGGCGAAAGCTGGTGGGCTTGTAATAACCCGGTTTGACGAGGGTGGGGAGTGATCGCCGAAGCTAGAGAGAGCTCGGACAAGGTGCGGCTCCTGGCAGGCTTCTAAGATGGCGATGGGGGCAGGAATGAACCAAGTCACGCATTAAAAAGTAGGTCTAGGCGTTGTGCAAAGTCTGACTTATTTTGAAAGATACATTGCATTAAAGTTGATTTTTCAAAAAAAAAATGTTTTAGAAAAATGCATAGCATTACACATGATGAATCGGAATGGTGGATGAAAGTCAAAATGGATTGAGATGCCTTGATTGAGGAATGTATGAATGCCTTGTGGATGTTGGTGAAAGTCGAGCATCTGTTGTGTACCTCTGTCGTGATCGGAGAGGACCCCTATTGTATGATTAGGGAGGATTTGTAATGAGACCCATACGAGCGAGTCGGCAAGTGATCCGATCACGTTGTGGTGGGGTGTGAATTATGTGAATTGTGCTTGAATGACCGTAACTAACAGAATCCTGGCATGGCATGTGCTTCTAGCATCGAGAATTGGCAAAATGACATATGTACAATCTGAGTGATAAGGAGTGACCTGCTTGAATATGTACTAGACGTGGTAAGTCCATAGAGTGATGTCATGTGAATTGGCAAGTGTGAGAAATGAACATGAGACGTTCATTAAGTGATCATAAGCGAGTGGCCTGGTAATATTGCCAAATAGATTTGTGATCAGTGAGGTAGGTGATAACCCTGAGAATGGTTAAGATTGCAAGATGTGACAATTAAGGAGGATAAGTGATCAGAGTGCGCAGCGAAAGCGTAATAGGCCACATAGTTTAGTGAGGTAATAACTATAAGGGTCTTGCATTTGATAAGGAGGAAGTAAGAGCCAAGTTTCGAGGACGAAACTTCTTAAGGAGGGGAGATTTGTGACATCCTGAAATTCGACCCACTCTCAGAATTTGTAATAGAAGGGATATATATTTCATTGATGCATTGTAGTTAAATCTCACTCAAAATTGATCATTTCAAGATGACTAACTAAAGGGGAACGGCTAATTAGGAATTTAAGTACATGGACCTAATTGCAGGTCGATACGCGTAGCTCCTAAAAGCCGTTCGTTAGTCTGAGTATCTACTAAAGTCGCTATCATATGAATGTGGCCACAAATCAGATTTCGAGCTTGGAAAATCGAGTTTTTAGGAATATCGCAATTGAAATTGGACATCGCCTTAAAAAGCTCGAAAATTAGCTGATTAGTTTCGGAGTATCGAGAAAAAAGACAAAATATTGAAAGTAACCATTTTGCCCTCGGCTTGACCTAGATTATATGGCATGAGGGTAAGAATATTTTTAGAGGTTAGAAAAATATTACGACGAAATTCGGAGTTATTTTCCGATCACGATTGAGCCCCGACCGGTCCTGAAATTTCATGAATTTCGAGAAATATCTCGTTGGTCACCTTTTTGACCAATTTGACCAGCTTTGACTGAAAATAATTGAGGCCCAAGCTCCAAATTTCACTGATAGTCCAAAAATCAGTCAATTCGTTCAGCTTTAAGCCGCTTTCAGTGAATAGTAATTTTCAATAATTATCTCTAGGATATTTATTATCAAACCCTCTCTCTCTCTCTCTCTCTCTCTCTCTCTCTCTCTCTCTCTCTAAATTCGGATTTCTCTCTTTCGCGGCCTAGTTTTCTGGTCTCAACTTTAATCGGCCGTCGACGGAAATCCGACCGTTCGATCGTTGCTATTTTTGGCTATGTTGTAGTTTAATGTTTTGTGGTTTTATTCCAACTTGAATCACTTCGATCAGAGGTCGTTTGACCTTCCAAATCTATTTCGCCGTATTGGTCAACGAACTAGGCTTTTGTTACCCGAATTTCATATAGGGCTTATATTGAAATATGTTGACCCCAGCGACCTTTAGAGCTCATTTTCATGTGAAAATAGGGATTTTCAACTTATGAACCATTCCGTTCAGCCCTTGAACAACCTTGGTTTCCTTGGGTTTTGTCGGATTTCGCACTGTTGCCGGGCCGTTCGTCGTTCTGTCGCCCATCCGGCTTCGAATCAGCCTCGTTGAGGTAAGTCGACCCTCTAAACATTGAGTAAGATGTTATATGATTCTTGGATAAACTCTAGAGTGCGATCCGAGGTAGATTGGTATAGAAAAATTGCTAGAATTGGCGTATTTGAGCAAATCAATTCTGTGGCAAGGCTATGATATATTACTTGGGCTGGATATGTTGCTGTCTTGGCTGAATATAAGCTGTTGGTGATGGTTGATGTGGGTCCAGTGAGGTTCGGGTACCAAAAATGGATTTTTGGAATATTTACAGAGAAAACGGGCCAAATAGTATTTTGAAATCACTGTTCATGACACCCGGAGGACTATTCACGAGCTTAGAATATTATTCACGAGCTTATAGTCAATTATTGAGATATCGTGGGTATAAGCTGCATATTTAGTGCAAAAAGAGCATGGGCCTGATGCATTTAATGCGGATCGAGTCGACTAGAGAGCTGAGACTGGAATTGAGTATAGAATGTTCACGCCTTTGTATTGTTAATATCTATGTATCTATGAATTATTGGCGTGCTTGATTATTTCGATGATGCGTTATTTCTCGTTTGCCCTTGTTTCTTTTCTGTGACCCGAGTGACTAGAAAAGCATGTTAGAGTTGAATCCGAGTATATGTAATATCCTGAGCGAGATTAGGGGTGTGCTTACTGAGATGTGTGTTCTCATGGCGATTTTCCCTACCTTTCAGTCCCTATGACATAAGCATGGCATGGATACCACAAGATTTGATGTCCAGGTGGTGGAGTACCTAGTTGGCAAGGGCAATTGATGGAGAATCTGTAGTTGCTGAGGAATGCAGTCCCCCTGGGTTGGTTGTTGTTGTTAAGATTTGCAAAACTGAGATTCATGTATAATATAGAAGCTGAGAATGTGTAATATATGAGGTGTTATGGTTGGCTAGTCCTTGCTCATTCATTGTTAAAAGTAATGTATCGCTTCCGCTAGTGTTAATTTGGATATTAAGGTTTCTGGGTCGGGACACTCCTAGGATGTCGCATGTATTAACCGTCGTTGTGCAGATGTCGCGCGCTCATGGAGGTTTGGGGCGTGACATTTAAAATTCAAATCATTGAGAATAGGGTTGGCCAGTTAAATGTACCTGTTTCACAATTTTCAATTTTTTGGGATTTTTGTGAATTTTTCAGGGATAATTTGCCTATAAGGGGAAAATCATAATTTCAAGAAGAATCAAGAGCTAAAATCACAAAAAAAGGGTTTGGCCACTCAAAGTTAACCATTTCTTATTTTCTATATTTTTGGATATTTTTAGATTTTTCGAGACAATTTGCCCATAAGAGGTGAAATAATCCTTTTAGAAAGATCAAAAGGACAAAATCATCAAAAATAGGATTCATCAATTAAGTGATCCATTTCCTAAGTTTTGAGGCTTTTGAGAATCTTTGGAATTTTTTCCAATTTTTTTAGAAATTTTAGGAATTTTCCAAAATTTTGGATTTTTTAAAAAACATTTTATGATTTTTAAAATATTTTCAATATTTTTAAATTTTTAAATATTTTTTGGATTGGGTAGGGTTGACCCTCGGGCGCTTGGCTTAGACTAAAAGGGTCTTGCATTGATCTACAAAATGACGTAGTTTTGGAAATATTTTCATTTGAAATTTTTAAAATTTCAAAAAATTTCAAAAATTGTTGGATTTCCGGCATTTTTTTATTCATTTTTCAATTTGTCTGACCCAACTTTTGAATTTTAAATGGACGCACTAGATTTCGCCACGTGGCATAATCGTTGGACCAAAATTAATTAATATATTTTAAAAAAATAAATGGACAGTCTAGATTGTGACGAGTGGCCAAACTTGGGCCACACGATCACAAAATATTTTTTATTTTCAAAAATCAATTTTAATTTTTGAAAATAATTTTTTTATTTTTATTTTTTTGATAAAATCCATTGACCGATCGATGGCCCAAGCTTGAAGATGATCGCGGAGGGCCGAGAACTTCCTGGCGACATCCAACAGTGAGATTTTATCAGATTTAGGTTATTTTGGTGTTGTTGAAATCGTCTTGACATAGGCTACAACATATCCAAAATCTAGAACGATCCAACGGTGAAATAAAAACTTATGGTGCTTAAAATACTTTAGCCATGGTAGATTCACTAGAGCTCGAGAAGCAAAATCAAGCTATCAAATGCATAATGCAAGCTTCTGGATGTCTAAGGAGCTTACCTACGAGCCAGATTGGCCTAGAAAGGTCTAGCATTGCAGGTAACGAGTTTGCAAGTTTGAGAGGGCCAAGTGTTTTGAGGTCGACATGGAGATTTTATGCAATGAAATCACAAAACAAGCATATAGATGGGATCAGTGAGTGGTAAGGAACGATTTTGAACAAAAATCGTGAAGAAATATGCTCCATTCAAGTAGTTGCCATGGAGTTTGAGCTTGAGAGCTCTAATGGTGCTTACCTTTCTAGAGATTGTGAGTGCGAACGAAGGAGTTTGGGATACTCCTTGGCACCTCACGAAGCTTAGAGGAGCAATCTTGAAGCTCGGTTGTCCCTCCTTTATGATGATGAACCAGCTCTCTCTCTCTCTCTCTCTCTCTCTCTCTCTCTCTCTCTCTCTCCCTTTGCTACTTTCTTTTTGTCTCTCCAAAAATGAACCCCCGCCTCTCAGAATGTTCTTGGATACGTCTCATGCGTGCACCCTCCCTCTCCTCTCGGTGGACAGCTTACCTCTTTGTACCTCTAACGGCCTTTGTTCATCCTCTCCCTTGGATAATGGATGCGCGCGCTCGTACGTTGTACATGTGCATAAACCGATAAGGGGAGATTCGGTAATATGTGACATGACGATGTCGTTCAGGGATAAGCAGGAGGAAATCCAAAAAGAAACATGTGTGTGTGCTGTGTTGGTGCTAAAAGAGGAAGACGATGAACAGTGTTGGGTCATGGGTCTAATCAACCAGACTCGACGACCCGACCGATTAGAAAAAAGGTGAATTGGGCCAAAACTTGGCCTTTTTTCGTGAAATTGAGACCGAAAATGGGTTTCCAATCATGAATTACACTTGGAAATAAGATTTTCATTAAAAATTCGATTGAAATTGCGCAAAAAATCTCAAATTTTGGGTTTGACCCTAAATCAAATTTTGAGCATTCCAGATCCTAAATGGTGAAAACAGCCCAAGATATTCCTACTAATGAATTTAGAATGAAAACTATAGGGTGGTTGGTTTTTATTTTCATGGGTAGCCCTAGAAAAATTTTAATTTTGATAAATTGGGGGCTAAATTGAAAATAAAAAAATTCTAATTAAAACCTTCTGTCACAATTGAGAAATTTTGGGTACGATTGGGCTAAGATAAAAATTTTGGACATTAGTGGACGATGTCACGACTTCTAAAAAATTAAAAATTAAGATAAAAAGACTCAAATTGCATTTTTTAAAGCTTGATTTGGAGTTATGTTTGTTAAGGAATACATAATTTTGAATTGGATTTTTCAAGTTTAAATGGGCCAACATAAAAAGAGATTTAAAATAAAAATTTTGGATTTCTTACCCTATTTTTAATGCCATGAAATCTATTTTTTTTTAATGATTTTATGTATTTTCTGATATATGAAAAATATTAAAAAATAAGAAAAATTTTGAAAATTATTTTTTTATTCCAAATTGATTCTTTAGGCTTGACTAAGGCTCTTAAAGTTGATTTTTTTTTATGAATTGTTTTATTAATTTTATAAAAAATATTATTAAAATTCAAGTGTCAGCAGCTACCCCTCTTTAAGAGGGAGCTCGGTAGAGGTTCCTTTCAAAGACGAAATGACACTTGAACCTTAACTGACTCAATCGAGATAAGCAAAAAGAGTTGTGACGTCTACCCTTCAATACCTCTCTGTGTAAAGCTCGAGTTAAGAGTGGGCTTAGGGGGACTTTTATTGTATGCAAGAGATTAAATAGGGAGATTTACCTGGTACTTACCTGCCTGTTGTGTAGCTGTTGCTTGACATAAACGTTCTTTGAAAAGGTACCTAAGGATTCATTCTAAGAATACCATAGGGAGGTTAAGCCTAAACTTGTATGGTAGGTTAATCCATAATGAAGTTCATAATGAAAGGATTTCAGAGATGATCTATCCTAGTTAAAAGATTCATCTAATTTTGACTCATATGGTAGATCAGCCCATAAGGAAGTTCCTAATGCAAGGATTTTGGAGACGATCTATCCTAATTAAAGAATTCCGGAGACGATCTAACTTAATTAAATGATAATGAAAGGATTTCGGAGACGATCTATCCTAGCTAAAGGATCTGCCCAATTTTAACCTGTATAGTAGGTCAGCCCATAATGAAGTTCCTAATGAAAGGATTTTAAAGACGATCTATCCTACTTAAAGGATTCATATGATTTTAAGCTATATGGAAGGTCGGCCTAAGATAGAGTTCCTAATGACAATCTATCCTAGTTAAAGGATTCCTCTGGTTGTTGCCTAAACGATATATCCTACTTAAAGGATTTGCGTAAGTGGTGTCTGTAATTCAGGACTTGAAGATGGATCATTCCATAATAGAAGTTACCAATGATTACCAAAATATCACCTTTTATGTAGACAAAAGAGGTACATACTAAAAAAATAAATTTTGGGTACTATTCTAGGATTTAAGAGGAATCCTATAGAAGCTCAAACTTGAATTATCTTACCAATAAAGAGTTCCATTCTGGGATCTAAGGAGAATAAAAATCCTACAGAAATTCAAAGCAGAATTATCTTATCATGAAATGCGTCATTTCGGGATTTAAGATTTTGCACCTATTGACAGTGCATAGAATTTGATTGATCTGAAAGGTTTTTTAAGGGATCGAAATATTGGGTTTGGTTAAAAGCTTTCACAATGGATAGGCACTTTGAGGCCAAGGATGAAATATTTTCAGAATATTGTCTTCAAGTCTACAAGTCAAGACCTAAAAGATAAGATAAGACTGGTTGTGTTTACCTCATCAAGCAGTTCCTTCCTTTGTGAAGTTCCGTGTCAACTCGAAACACCTCGATCAAAAGAGTCTTCCTTGGAAATTGTTGTATCGTTGGTTTTGGGTAGGCTTAAAAGGCTAGATTTTAAGGAAGATGGGCATAAAAAGTTAGTGATTATCTTTGCATCATTATTGACCCTCAATGTTTAATGGGGATAACTTTTTACTTTTGACTAAAGATTCCCTTGAGTGCTCGTCTGTTTAGTCTATTACCCTTTTAATTATTTCTTTCTTTTTTTGTTCATTTTGTCTTAGCATGTTTGACTTTTGATGCAATCGTTATGCCCTTGATTGCATTTCATCTCCTATAATTCTTTAGAGAAGGGCTTTGGTCTTGCTTTTTCTAGACTCATTGCTTTTGTTGACCTTCAAATCAATTTTTTTCGACTCCTTTTTTTTCATTGGTGCTATAAGGACTTCCTTGATATTACCTTGATTTGATCCCATATTTTTGGTAAATCATGTGCATTTCCCTAATGTAAGGAGGTAATCACCAACGAGACTTAAAATGAAGTTTCGAAGACTCAAATTGGCTTATCGAAAGGTAAAGTATTTGGAGATAGAGAAATGAAATGCTCTTCCCCACTTTAAGATGTTTCAAGCTTTCATAATATCACTTGAATTTATCACAAAAAGATTGATGCAAGTTAGTACACTAAAGTCTTTTTTTTTTAAAATCTTTATATCCATGATATCCACCAATAAACCTCCAAATTTTACTAGTGACGAGTGATTCTTGATGGGGTAATTTTCAGGAAAACTCCTTGCGGGCTCAAAAGGGCCTGCAAAGGATTAATATGGGTTTAAGATAGAGAAGTGAATGCCCTTCATCAGTTCAATCCATGTAAATATTGTAAATAATCTCTATGTCCATAGACCAATGTTTTACTCTCAACTTCGCTCCATTTGCCTCTCAAGTGTGTATAGGGACATGTTTGGACATGGGTTGACTCTCATCATTTGAGGTACTCCTTGTGATAGAGTTTAAACACTCCCTTTTGGAAATTCATTTATTTTCATTGCAATTCAATCCCCATGTAGATTTAAAATGCACAATTTATGTTTCAATGCATGTTTGGATAACTTGAATAGTTTTTTAAACCCAAATGCAGATGAACTGTTTTTTTTTTTAAAGTTTATTCATTTTTCAAAACATGACACTATTGAATTTTCTTAGATTCTTCGGAATCCTAAAGTTTGGGGGGGAGGATACTTACATTTTTAGCGCGGCAATCCCCATAAAGATCAAACATGATATGTCAGTACATGTTCCCAAATTTAAGATAAATTAAAACGATACCTCCTTACTCTTGATTGTGCATTCTAATCTGAACGCCAAAGTGTAGATTGTAGAAACATGTTATCTGCTCAGAGACTTGAAATTGTTAGATGTTTTCAGAATTTTGGATTCTTTTGAGTTTTCAAGAATAAGGGATATTTACCTAATCGCAATGGCAATGGCCCTTACAAAGATTAAAGGGGAACGTGTTAGTAAGTGTTCCCAAATTCAAAGTAGATTGGAATGATACCTCCTTACTCTTGATTGCATCTTTGGGAGTCTTTAATTCTTTTCATATCATAGGTTCACATTGAAAAGGATCCCTCCATCATGTTATGTTAGACATTATCTGTTGCTCATCATCCGATAAGATCCCATTGGCATGATCTATGTGACATCATGAGTTTTGATCCATTTTTTCAGAATTTGAATATAGAACGGTTATTTCATGGAGGCACTATAAATGAATCTCACTTGAAGTTAGCCACTCTAAGATGACTAACCAAAGGGGAAAGGCTAGCTAGGAATATAAGCACGTGGACCAAATGATTGATACGAGTGACTCCTAAAAGCTATTCGTTAGTTTGAGAATTTATTTAAAGCTGTCGACTTATGAATGAGACTGCGAATTGAGTTTCGAAATAGGACAATCAACTCTCAAGAGTTTTACGGAGGTTGAAATTAGATGTCGCCTCGAAAAGCATGAATTGATAGCTTGGCATTTAAATGCCTAGGGAAAAGGGCAAAATTGAAAATTGCCATCTTGCTCCCATCTTATGCTAGAATTCATGGCTAGAGAGTGTTAGTAATTTTGGCGAGGCTAGAAAATATTTTTGGTGGTATTCCGAGTTATTTTCCGATCGCGGTTGAGCAAATTACCATCGATTGAGGCCCTACCGATCTTAAAATTTCACGAATTTCAAGAAATATCTAATTGATCATATTTTTAACCAATCTAACTAGTTTGACCAAAATTATTGAGGCCCAATCCCCTATTAGTCCAAAAATTTACCGATAGTCTAGAAATTAGTCCATTCATTTAGCTTTATGTCACTTTCGGTGAATAGTCACCGGTGATAATTATCCTTAAGATATTTATTGATCAAACCACTCTCTTCCCTCCATAATTATCACTAAATTCTCTCTCCTCTCTCTAAATTTTCGAATCTCTCTCTCTCTCTCTGCTGGCTTCAAATTTTGGCCGTCAACTTCAATTAGCCACTGATAGAAATTCGACCATTAGATTGTTATGATTTTTGGATATATCATAGTCCTATCTGAGATGAGTTCATAGAACTTTGAACCACTTTGATTTGAGGTCATTTAACCTTTTAAATCTACTTCACCATTTTAGTCGACGAACCAATTTTTATTACCCGAATTTGACATAAAGCCCATGTTGATATATGTTAACCCAGTAACCCCTAGAGATCATTTTCATTTGAAAATATTAATTTTCAGCTCATGAATCACCTCATTCAGCCTTGATCAGCCCCGATTTGGACTAAATTTACTAGAATCCAACGTGTTCCGCTGATCGTCACCGTACTGTTCGTTGTTCCATCGCTCATCTGACTTTGAATTAGCCTTGTTGAGCTAAGCTGAACCCTTAAACCTTGATTAAAATGTTAGATGATTCTTGGGTAGACTCTAGGATGCGATCCGAGGTAGGTCGGTATAGAAAAATTGATTGATTTGGTGATTTTTGTGGAAATCGATTCTGAGGCAAGGTTGTGGTATATTATTTAGGCTTGGTATGTTGCTGTCTTGGCTGGATATAAGCTGTTGGTGGTGGTTAATGTGGGTCCCGTGAGGGTTGGGTACCAAAAAATGAATTTTTGAAATATTTAGAGCAAAAATGGGCCAAATAGTGTTTTGAAATTACTGTTCATGACACCCTAAGACTATTCGTGAGCCTAGAATACTGTTCACATGCTGTACATTCGTATTTAAAGTCAATTGTTGATATATCGTGGGCCTAAAATGCGTATTTTAGTGCAAAAACAAAACGGACCTAATGCGTACGATATGCTGGTCAGACCTGATGCGTTTAATGTGGGCTGAGTTGGCTAGAGAGCCGAGATAGGAATTTGAGCATGGAATGTGTACAAATTTGCATTGTTGATCTCTATATAGATATGAATTATTGGTGTGCCTGATTATTTCGATGATGAGCCATTTCTCATCTGCCCTTGTTTAAGTTTCTATGACCCGAGCATCTAGGAGAGCATGTTAGAGTTGGATCTGAGGGTATGTAATATCCTAGGCGAGATTAGTGATGAGCTTACTGAGATGTGTTCTCATGGTGATTTCTCCCTCACATTTCAGACCCTAGGACATAAGCATATCAGGAATACCACAAGATTTGATATTCAGGTGGCGGAGTACCTGGTTGCTGATGAATGTGGTCACCCTGGGTTGTTTGTTGTTATTAATCTGTGTAAAGCTGATATTCATATGTATTATGGAGCTAAGATTATGTATGTGTGTGTGTGTGTGTATATATATGAGGTGTTATGGTTGTGCTAGTCATTGCTCATTCGTTGTCAGGGGTAATGTATCGCTTCCGTTGGCGCTTATTAGGATATTAAAGTTTTTGGGTCGGCAACAATCCTAGGATGTCACATGTATCGACTGTCATTATACAGATTTCACACGCTGGTGGAGGTTTAGGGTGTGACAATCTACATATGCTCAATGGCTATGAATGCTTTTGGATGCGTTCATTGAAGTTCCTGACATTTTCTATTCAAGAAATTAGGAAAGTCATGCTAGAATTCATACTACAAGATGTATCATAGAGATGATATATTTTACCCTTCACTTGATCAAAGATCATTTCTTAGATTTTTTATTCTTCAAAGCTAGTATTTCTTTTAATCCATGTGGAGAAACTCTTTTTTTTTAGTTCTCTTGGGTGTCAATAATTTTCCTATTAAAAAGAGGATAAACTTATATAAGGAACAAAACCATTAACGGTCAAATTGGAACGATATGAAATTACCTTTCACTTGAGTTCATGTTGACAACTTCAAGATTTCATTCTGATATGAACGACCTCTTTTGGACCTCTTTCATTTGAGATGGGAGGTGTAATCCACCAAAAGCTTGTACAACATCTGCTTGATGGGTACACATTTCTCTTTGCTTGATGGGTATGCATTTCTTTTGCATTCATCAGCTTATTGAAAAAGGGAAGATCATGTTTTCGTATCCAGTCACATTGATGATCCTCTTGCCCTAGTTAGGCAATGAGTGTTAGCCCACATTTAACTTTATTTGAATATTTAGGAACAGAATTCCCCTTTAAAGTGGTCTTTCTAATTTTTGAGGAAATTGGTCTTTTCAAGTGCTCTCCCCCAATTGGATGTGTCTCGATATTTGTCATGTAGCTTTGCCTCGTCATGCTCTCTTGGTGGCATATGAGAATTTTTCTCCCATATTAATTTTTGGTAGGAAAGGAGATATTTGCTCTATTGGACCCTCTTTATTAATTTGACTCATCTATATCAGCCATTTGAGTCATCAAAAATTTTCATCTGTTTCAAGAGAAATGGATTGATGAGTAAGTTCGTAGATGAAGTGCTTCCATCGGAAACACTATATTTATCTTCATGGGGGTATCACTCCTTGAAATATTCTGCAAAATCATGGCATGAGTGAAATCACAGCTTATGCATGGGATTTTGAAATTATTTTTTCAAAAACCATGTTGAAAAGACACTTAGAGAATCAAGTGTCGATTTTTTTAATCCTTCTTAGTTATGGGCAATCATGAAATGAGAAGACACATCAATTAATAATTTCCAAAGGTTGGTTTCTTTTTGACAGTTCAATGTCAAGAATGGCTTTTGTGACAAATACATTTGCATGTTCATTTCCAAGAAGGCACTGAAAGGTTTTTGTGGTTGAAATATCTCAAATGTTTTCATTTTGACTTTAAGGAGAAGGATATTGATCCGCCCCTCAGTGGCTTGACAACCCTATAAGAATGAGAAAAAATGTGTCAATTAAAGGCCATTTAGGTAATGAAAAATTTGCGAGTGATAAAACCTTACCCTTCATTTGAACTTGTGTCAATTTCCTTAAAAAGTGAAGACAACTCACTCTTATGCAATCATTTAGAGATTTTTTTTTCTTTAGAGAATTAATTGAAAACCATCATATAATTCTCTCAATTGCATTTGCCTTGGAAGTGTTTAATGTTTACCTATTAAAGGAAAGAAAAATCACGTCAAAATGGCATAGGAAGTGGACAATTGGAATCGATACAATTTACCCTTCCTTCACATTTGTCCTTCAAGTGTTGATATTTTTCGCTTTTTCATTTCAATGCAATGTTCCTCAAGCGCTTTGCCTCCATTTATTGCCTATGAAGGAAAGATAGGAAACATTATTTTCACCTTTGATTGAAAGTAATTTAGGAATGATAGTCATCGAGATGGATGTATCCACATCATTTTCCTTCTTAGTCTGAAGCGTTGCTGCTACGGATGTGATGCATTTACCTGCTGGTAGGCTTTCTAGGTGAGGGCAAGAATTTTCCCTAGCCATAGACTGCTTCATCTTGGGTCAATTGATTCAATTATATATATGCAGCTCCATTATGCATGGTTAGCAGGTCGATTATCCCTACGCATGGAAAAAATGGTATCTCATTCAATTGTAAGAAATTATGCCAATAGAAGGAACAAATACTTCCTTTTCAATTTTGGGAGTGCTATTCCAAATAGGATTGTTCCTTTTTGCATCATCCATTTAGGGCTTACTCCACTTGTCCTTGCAAACTTAGTGGTAACATCTATTGAGAATGAACTTCTTCCCATCTTGTAAGGAGAACTTCACTTCTTTGGCTTTTGGCCATTTTGCTCTTTAACAAGAGAGATGGATGAACAAGTCAATTATACTATCCAATATCATAAATGGAATGATTATAGTTTTACCATTGTTCCCCATCTTTTCATTGCCATCACACATGTGATCAGATAAAGGGATTTTCAATATATTATTGTTGCATAAAAGTTGTCAAAAGAAGACAATGTTGGTATTTGAATGAAAATGAGATATGTCAATGAGACCGCCTCTTAAATGAAAACGAGGTGACGAGACATATCCCATAACCACCTAATTACGAGCATTTGATATTCACCAAGATTTCATATTAAGAGGAGAAGATATTAAAAGATCGACCCATGGTTATCAATCGAATGCCCATTCAATTCCAAAAAGATTCATATGTGAAATGGGGCATTAGTTTTCAAACATTGTCTTGTGATAATTTCTTGCAAAAATGATATGATTTATGTTCAAGAAACTAACACACAAAATGTGATTTGAATTTAATTGAAAATATGATTTCAATTTTATGCCCCAAAATTCCCTCTTGAATTGGGATGATTTATACACAAAATGTGATTTCAAACCCATGATTGAAAACTTGGTCGAACCATCTACTTCATAGGGTCGGATTAGGGGTGTTTGAAATTCAAATTTACTGTCCAATTTGAAAATTAATCGCCAGAGATCCTCAATTGTAAGTGTAAAAGCTTAGGCCGTTCGATTGATTACAATGAAATTTCAATCGAAAGTAAACAAGTAGAGGACGAAATCATACTCATAGTGAACGGTGCAAGAGATTTTTTTTTCTTTTTTTTATATATTGATTTTAGATAAACTAACCGTTTGCATACATGCATAGAGACAAGTGAGGATAATACTCTAAAAATAAAAAATGGGGGTATGGAACCTATGGCCAAGGCTCTCATGATCCGTATATGACAGACCCCCCCAAAAGCACCTACCCAAGAGGGTTAGAAATGCCAATCTAGATAATGAGGAGGAACGAATATGAAAGTCTCAAGTGCAATTAATCATGAGATCCTTTCGTATCCTTTCCCTATCTAAGATAGACCTAAATGTGATCGCAGTCAGGGTTTGATCGCCAGTATGTACGATGTGTCGTGATCATTACTATGTAATAACATGCATAATAGTTTATATCAAGCAATGCTTCGATATGTGCATAAATAGAAACATACATCCCAAACTCTGACTTGCAGAAAATAAGGTTAGCATAGATTCCATCTCTTATTTCTCCATATAAAAACATCTAATGTAATGGTTAGTGTACTTACCTCATCTTCAAGAGCATCCGCAGAAAATATATTAGAAAAACACTTAACTTTTTAATCAGCTCAACTCCTATAAAGGTTTAAGAACCAAGTCTCCAGTGAAGTTGCCAACTGTCGTGACCCGATCTTTGATTGGGCTAGTGCATTATTAAGCCTTCTCGAAATAGGCTTAGCTCGAGCCTTCCTAAACCTACACCAAATCGCAGCGGGTTATCAGATTCGACCTTAGGTGTGGTTGGACGACGTGTGTATACATGTACATGCTTTTGGAGTTGTCATTGATCTTTGAAGAAGGTAGATCAGGAATCTCATCGAGTGGTGGTAGTAGCCTTACGACTCTAACGGAATCAAAGATTTAGGATCAAGGACTTAGTTACACTAATGTTGCCATTGATGCCCTTTTGGTGCCTAAGTTGAATGATTTTTTGACTAAGATTTTCATGTAGATTAATCAGGATAAGGAAGTCTTGAAATCTAGGAATTCATGTAGATGTGAATAACTAATCTATCAATCACAATTAACAAAGATAGAGCGCAATCCAAGATCCAAAACATGCGGATAAAATGCATCAAATCAAAACATGGCATCTCTAATATAGCCCTAAAGGCTTGGCGAATGGATGTATTAAGATTTGGAAGGAGTTTGAGATGATTTGAAAGCGATTTGCCCATCAAGGGCAAAATCGTCATTTTGAGAGACAATTTGCCCAAAGGGAAAAATTATCAATTTTGAAGATGTTTGAAACCCAAATCATTGAGAATAGGGTTGACTAGTTAAATATGTCGATTTTCCTATTCTCAAGATTTTTAAGATTTTCAAGGACAATTTGTCTATGAGGGGTAAAATTATCATTTCAAGAAGAATCAGGAGCCAAAATCACAAAATAGGGGGCTTGGCTACTCAAAGTTGACCACTTCCCATTTTCAATGATTTTTGTAGATTTTTGGGATTTTTTGAGATGATTTGCCCATAAGGGACAAAATCATTATTTTTAGAAAGATCGGAAGGGAAAAATCATCAAAAATAGGATTCATTAGTTAAGATGATCCATTTCCTAATTTTTGAGACTTTTGAGAATTTTTGAAATTTTTTGAAAATTTTTAAATAAATTTTCACGAATTTTCTAAAATTTTGGATTTTTTAAAAAAAAATTCTGATTTTTTTAATATTTTCAATTTTTCTTAATTTTTTAAATATTTTTTTGGACCGGGTTGGGTTGACCCACGGGCGCTTGGCCTAGACCGAAAGGGTACCGAATCAATCTACAAAACGACGTAGTTTTGGAATATTTTCATTTAAATTTTTTTAAATTAAAAAATTTTTCAATAATTCTTGAATTGCCCACTTTTTTTTATACCTTTTTCAATTTTTCTGCCCAAAATTTTGAATTACAAACGGACGCACCAAATTTTGCCACATGACGTAATCACAGCCACTGGGCCAAAATTAATTTTTGTATTTTTTAGAAATAAATGGACGGTCGAGGTCGTGACGCATGGCCAAAGCTGGGCCAGATGATCACAAAACAATTTTTTATTTTCAAAAATCAGTTTTAATTTCTAAAGATAATTTTTTTTAATGTTTTGAGAAAATCCATTGATCGGTCGATAGCCAAAGCTTGAAGATGACTGCGGATGGCTGAGAACTTCCCGGTGACATCCAATGGTGTGATTTTATCCGATTTCGGCAATCTCAGTGTCATTGAAATCGTCTCAAAGTAGGCTACAAGATATCCAAAATCTAGGATGATCCAATGGTGAAATAAAAACTAGAGGCTCGAAATACTTCACCCATGGTAGATTCACTGGAACTCAAGAAGCAAAATAAAGCTACCAAACTCATAAGGCAAGCTTTTATAGGTCTAAGGAGCTTAACTACGAGTCGGATTGACCCGGAGAGGTCTAGCAGAGGTGAAGGTCTGAGCCTCAAAATGTGTCTTGACACTTTACAAGCAAATAAAGATACATAAAGTGTTTCTTATGCTAGTGTTTCTTCTACAATTAGAATGTTAAGTAAGCACCAATCTAATCCAGGTTAAGCACATTAGATTTCCATCAAGAGAATCCTAAGATATCTAAAAAGTATTGTCGATTTTTCCTTGAGTTATCAAGATAAAGATTTGCGCCTTGAAGGCTATATTGATGTTGACTAAGGAAAAGATTTAGATGAGAAGAAATCTATCTCTAGGTTTATATTTTTACTGTACAGTGGCGCAATATCTTAGAGTAGTAAGAAACAAAAATATATAGCCTTATCCAGATCGAAACCAATCTCGTGGTGTTATTAATAACAGTACAAGAGGATATTTGGCTTGAGAGATATTTTTGCTAGTGGGGTATTGCTAAGGACGCTGCAAGTTTAATTATTAGTTAATTGTGATATTTAAGTAGCAAGAGCTTACATTAAGGATCCACTTCAAGACCAAACATATAGACATGATGTATGATTGTGTGAAAGATATGATTGTACAAAGAGATGTGAACGTACAGTACATATCTACGTATAGAACAAAAGTAGATCTTATGACAAAGTCAATTCCTAGAAATGTTTTTCTTGATCATGTGTTGACAAAGGGATTAGTTCCCTATATCGAAATCTCTAGGATTGCGTAAAAGATAGAGTACTAAATATTTATATTTCCCAAAGTTCACAGTTAATGGTATTTTTTGTCATTATTAATGCTTGAGTTTATTCAATATTATGCATATTAATGCTTAGCTCATTATGTTAAGAAGGTATGTCAGACATATAAAAGATTAGCCCACTCATACGGGTAATCGTCTCTATTTTCTGCGTGATAAATAGAGATAAGATAATTTTAAGCTCATTGTCTAAGTGATGATTGAGAGTTCGAGCTTAAAGTATAAATGTCACATTAACAGAATGTTAAGATGAGGACATGTTATTTATTATGTCCGAAACTGAAATAGCCCACATATTTTGCTTTATTTGTCTTTAATACCAGATGTGAGTTCTGATGAATTCATTCAAGAGAGTAGATTTGTGAACTCAAGTTAAATATTGAGTATGTCTAAACTATCATTTATATGGTATTAAGTGAAAAGGCATACCCTCAATGGGAAAGGAGAGAATACCGTAATATGTATTTCATATTACGTATGCATGAGATGACCAATAAGAGTTGGCGAAAGTTTTGATTTCAACTTTCTAGTCGCGTGAAACTCTTCAGGATAAAATTTGTCAAATTTGTCCCCTCATGACTCTTATATATTCTCAAGATTCTATTCAATGTTCGCTATCTTAAAATGTTGCCAATAGTTATGAAATTGATTCGATCTAATGTGAAATTTCTAGAAAAGTGACCTGAAATGAGATTGAGAGATTTAAGGAAAGAGAAAGATCAATTTGTTTTGATGGCACATTCTATCTTTGTGTTCATAAGTTGAACAATTATAATTATTTGAGTTTAATCATAATTGTGAATACAATGCATACGAAATGCTTAAAGAGATCAAGAGAGATATGATGTAAATGTGACCAACTAATCTAAGGTACTTCATACTAGAACTACTCTAAATTAATATGCCCATTTTGAGTTGTTATATACTCCCAACATATGTACGGCAATGAATTCTCGTAGTATGCTGGTCACACAAATTATTTGTTTATATGAGCCTTGTAATGAAGAGAAAGTTATGGAAAGCCTATCATGGGCGAGTGGGAGATGTTGGATTTAATGGGTGCATGGGAGTACCATGGTCCGCCCATGTATGCTATCTCAACCCTTTATCCTCTTATATAATTGCCAAAAGCATTTACTTCTTTTAAAAATGTGAAAAAATTTATGTATGTTCATACTTTCAATAGAGAACGACGATGAAACTTCTCCCTTCTTCTCTCGCTTGTCAAATGGATGAAGTCTTTCACTACATCAGCGACATTTAATCCATGAAAAATCAAGGTGTGTTCGTTCTGTGATGCACTTCTCCAATCAGTGATTCAAGTAAGATCTTGGATTCATTATTTTCATGTAATTCTGCTGCATATGTAATGTGACATTCATTCCCTTCAGAACGACAGTGGGACCAGCTGCTAAGGACGATGGGGTCGACGGTTAAGGACGACTCGCAGAAGAGTAAGGTGAGGTAGGATTCATTGATAACTATTAGATTTGGAACTCTAATTAGATATTGACCATTAGATTTTTGAGGGTCCTATCTTTATCAATCTTTTAGATTTTGGCCAAGAGAGGGTAAACATGGGCAGCAGAAAATTACCTTCTTGCGGGCTCATTCATGTAAATTAGGGCTCGGATCGAAGTTTAATTAATTAAGCAGATAATTAATAACCCTAAATGTTAAAATGAGCATAACGGGCTAAATTAAAAGTAGAAATACGTCCAATGCCCATTAATAAAATTCAGCACACACATAGATGGGCCCAACCAAATTTTGCTTCAATTTTTAAGGTCACTGCACATTTCCTGAGCTTAAATTCGGCTTTATTCAAATTATGGGAATTTTAATTAAAACCTTTCCAAAAAAAGATTTAAACGGGCCTAAATTAGGCTTCAAATTCTCGGTGCACTCCTTTCAAATGGCGAAAAATTTCCTATCCCTTTAGGACTGAATCACCTGACAAATCAAGCTCAATCCCTTTCCTGTCAGTCTAAAAATGCCATGCATGCTAAGAGAAAACAAATATGATAGGTATAAAAAAAAATAGCATTCTTGGTGAGAACTAAAGTTAATTCTCACTTTTTTGCATTACAAATGAAAAACAAAAATTTAGGTGTCAATAGCCTTGTGTGATGGCGGGCCTTAGAAATTGAACTCGACCTTAATATGGTCGGGTGACATATGTATAGGTGTACATGCATTCGGAGTTGCCACTGATCTTCAAGGAAGGTAGATCGAAAGCCTTGTTAGGTAGTGAGAAAAGCCATAAACCTCAAAGGGAACCTAAGATTTGGAAACGAGGACTTGGTTACATCAATATTGTCATCGATGCCCTTTTGATACCTAAGTTGACTAATTTTCCTAACATAATTTTATGCAAATGATTTGGAATAAGGAAAGCTCTAGAATCTAAGGATTTATGCAAATGAGAGTACCAAGTCTAACAATCACAATAAGTGAAAATAAGTACGCAAATCAAGGAATCAAGAATGTGCCGATAAAATGTATCAAATCATAACATGGCATAACTAGTGAATCCCTAAAGGCTTCGAGAATATGCAATTAAATTTTGGGAAAGATTTGGAAAAAGTCGGGACAAATTGTCCTGGGGGCAAAAATGTCATTTTGGAGAAGGTTTGAGGATCAAAATCAACAAAAATGGATCAAACCAGTCGAATGTGGTCATTTTTCACTTTTTTGTGATTTTTAGGAATTTTCTGAATTTTTTTATACTTTTAATTTTTTAAATAATTTTTTTTATGAATTTTTCTAATTTTTTGGATTTTTTTATTTTCCAACTTTTGTTTTTATTTTTATTTTTAATATCTTTTATTTATTAAAAAAATAATCTGGACTGGTTCATGTTGACCGGCCCACACCTCATGGGAACCCAACCTGTACCAAATGGGTCCAAACTGGCCTAGACCAAAATGACACCGTTTTGGACCAAAATGACACCGTTTTGGATTGGAAAGTTAACCACAAGAAATTTAACTGTACAAGCGCTAGGAAGAAACATTGCCAATTGTGTATATCGTATGAAATTAAAGATAAAGACAAATCTGCAGAAAGATAATGAGCTCTGTAATTGTTTGGTAATTCCTTTACAAAGAGTACAATGCTGGCTTTCATTGCCACAATCGACGCTTACAAGCGGGTTCCTAAGATATTAAACGTGTCGTATGTGACTCGAACTACGTAGCAGTACTGATCTACAAACAATTACATCTCAGATTGTCCACTTCACCACTCGATGGTTACCTAGACTCAACACCCCATGGTTACATCAACAATTATATCTACTCAATTACTCAACGGTTGCATCGACTCCGCTATTTGACTACTTTTGTCGACCAAGCTATCGACTTAAATCCGACCAAAAAAAAAAGAGAAAATATCGACTTAAAGACAGGACATATGTTGGTGCCCCCATATGCCGAAATTTTGTATCCTCATGTGTACTAGAGTATTTTTTTAGATTAGTTTTACAAACTCAATCGTGACCATTTTTATAGAAGCATATATGTTGAGACGTTTTAAGTAAATTAAACTTCATGAAATTATTTTAAACCCGAGCGGGGATGTGAATTGTTCTTATTATATATACCAAACATGGGATTGGAAATCATACGGGCAATGAGGAACAAGTCACTTCAGGTTAATTCTCTTCAACCAAACAGCTCTTTAGTACTTTGCTTATAGCAAATGATTGAATCGCAAACATAGCGACAAGACCAGGGCCCCCAATCCTCGTAAAATAGTTAAACTTGAGAAGAATTTATTGCCAGAGAAATAACGATAGATGTTCCTACATAAATTTCTGAATCGTAACTGATGAATCCTTTTCATTAATACACTACTACTCTCGAGCTATATAAGTTCCCATGTCATGATAAACTACATCATCAAACAATCAAACAATTCTCTAACCCCTCCGTCCCCAAAAGACTGTCATGGCAACGATCAAGAACTTGTCTGCTCTCGCAACCTTGTTGGTTGTCGCCGTTGCATTGCTTCCTAGGACCACAGTCGGAAACCCTAATTGCGCAAAGGGAATGACTGCCGATTGTGGATCTTCGCTCTTTCAAATTATAATCCTTGCCGATACCTTCGAACCCACTAATGAATGTTGTCGTGAGCTTGTGAAGGCGGGGAAGAAATGTCACAACCAATTTGTGGAGTTGATCCTCTCGAAGCACAAGGGTATCAGGGGAACGATATCCGATGTCCACAGGAGGAGCAATGAGACGTGGAACAACTGCGTTGTGGCTACCAAATCTGTATCCCCTCCCGAGCCCGCTCATTGAGAGCTATTCCTATTTTTGTACTACACTAATCGTGTAAAATAAAAAAAGATAAGAGAATCATAATTTTTCTGTTGGATTCTCCTCAAACATTTTTCATATTTTTTTTTGTGCCTCTTAAGCCATATAATTAACGATCACGGAAGTGCAATCATGGATAAACCATATGTTATAGTGTTCAATGTGATCAGAAACTTGTCATTTTAAAATGATCTGCAAAATTACAATCTACCCCTGAAGTTGTTACTTACTTTCGAGTCTAAAAGTTTTGAATCGTAGACAAAACTATAAGAAAAAGGTCACTTTGTTTCTTATGTTTTCGACATTAACTTTTGAAACAAATACTTGAAGGATCAAAAGATCAATCATACATTCATCTCTACTAATCACATGAATACGCAGCTAACACTGGGAATTTTTTTTTTCCAAATTTTTCGGCGTTCAATTCACAAAAAACAAATGAGTCAAGGAAAACATTTTTCGTCAATGAAAGAAAAACACCACCAAAAATAGGGAAAATGATTTTCACTTTTTAGAGATAATAAATCATTTTCTCTCATCTTTCCCCCCACCACTTATTCACCTTCCTTTTCTTTTTAATTATTTAAAAAAATTCAAATTATTTTTTGCACATTTTTTAATTATTTTTTTCCTTTTATTTATTTATTTTTTCTTTTTTTTTCTTCTTCTTCAACGGAGCGCCGTCCATAGCAATAGCCGACGAGCTCGACGCCGTCTCTGGCTGGTCGTGGTAGAGGAAGGAGGAAAGAGAAAGAGAAAGAGAAAGAGAAAAACTAATAATTTAACTTTTTAAAAATAATTTGAAAAGGGAAAAAAGAAAGTGAAGAAAAGAAAAACTAAAGACAATAAATTATTAAAACAAGTGCATGGAGAAAAATACTGTCATTTTTCTAGAAAATTACTTTTCTGAAAATACTTTTCAGAAATACCTCCTTTTTTTTGTAAAACGAATGGAGCCTAAGCATGCCTTTAGACCACCATTAGAGCTTAGCTTATTGGAAAGGCACTCTTTGTATTTAAAAAAAGATAAAATCGAGCTATCCATGATATTTCATCCATCAAGCTTTGCCTTTGAGAGTGGCTACGAGCTCCATCTATCAGTATCCTGCCACATAGAACAAGCTTTTAAAATTTGGTATTGACCCCTTAATCTATGCTGCAAACCCCAGGATCTCCAACAATTCAAGGCTTGATCGAGGTTGTGGTGAATCAAATTACGCCATGTATCAATTGCGAACAATCGATCGCGAAATACCAATCGATGGTCACCCTACTATCTTGGAAATGCCCGTCCCACGCGAGAATGAATTGCTTATAAGTTTCCCCTTTTCAGGTTACGTAGTCAATTCAATTTAAGAGTGAGATTATGCCAATTATAAGAATACGTTCTGTTTCCTATATTGCTAGAGATTATTCACATTAAGTACACGAATTTACCTTTCGATGTCACTAATGTTGGAAAAATGAAGTTTATTGCCGTAGTCCATTTCCTTTGTCAAAGAAGAAGATCACGTTGTTTTCCCCCCTTTTGACAAAGGTTGCCTGGTTTTTCATCATTAGAGTTGAGAAATCTTTTCCCGAAAGGCATGACAAATGGATTTGAACAAGGCATGACAAACATCATGGCCAAAGGAAAAAGGAACTAAAATATGTGATCTCTCTCAAGCTCCGTACATTTCGCGAAAAAGAACCGATTTACAAAATATTTGTTTTAAAAAAAAATATGATCATTTCTATCGCTTAAAATAATAAGTCAATGGAACACATATTCTTTATTGATAAAAAAAATTTATGTCTCAATATTGACATAAATGATGAAACTATTTTACACTCAATCATTTTTGTAAAAAATATACATAATAAAAATCGCTCATTCTTTGCGAAATAAATGGAGTGTAATTCTAATACATTATCATAAGATTTTAACTTCATAATCGTGAACTACATTTCTCTGCTACAAATGACATTACTGTTGATTGGGATCCTCCAAAATTAGATGGTAATTTTACCATATGAAAATGCCCCTTAAATGACTTAATTTCTCACTTGTCGAGGAGTTTTCACTAAAATGTTCTGACTCCCTAAAGCCCTAATTCTCAACACTATCCCCACTCTCTCCCCTGTACCTTTGGCCACCACCGTCCTCTGCACCACGTCGTTTGCCTATCTCCCTCTGGTCCTGGTCGTTTACTATGGTATCTTTCTTGCAAAATTGATAAAAAAAAAAAATTGATTGGTTATGTGCTTAGCAAAAGCCATAATCTCTGGTCTAAGCAAAAACCTAACTTTAAGGGCTCGAGATAAGAAAAACTTGTAATACTGAATCTATGGGACGAAAATTTTTTTCAAATTTTCGCATGCAGATTAAACCATCTATTACACAAAAGTGCACCACGTACGACATGGGCAGGAGGCGACGACCCTCCGCTAGCCCCCTCGATCCGTGATTGGTGAAATCGTACTAATTGTCATACTCTTTTCGAGTTATGTTGTCAAACGATATCGTGTAGTTGATTATGAACATAATATGATGGATGCAATCAAATTACATATATACCTCAACGAGAAGTCTACATTGGAAGGACATAGACTATATCATCTATTTTGGTATAAAAAAACTATATCATCTTTAAAAATTAATAATAAATAAATTTATTGACACCTAAAATCTATCCAGGCTTAAGAAAGCTAGAAAGCTCAAGGAGCATCATGGGCTTGAAAATCTAGAGCCTTCATAACTTGTCGGCGGCCGAAGATATGTCGTGACCAATATTCAAACAAAGGAAGCGTCAAAGACACCAAGAGATTAGTACACAATACCGAAGCATAAACTAAGTAAATAAACTACCAGACCAATCACTTAGTGAATAAGATGAATAGTTACCAAAGCGTATTCGAGAATTTAAGGATAGAATATATGAAAGTAATTGTTACCGACGACTATCCTTTGTACTAAGTAGTCGAAAATGAATTTTTGTGACGGATCCAATTTACTCTGCAATTTAAGTTATTTACCCTTATCATCTTGCTTTGGTTGTCTTTATTGTTGATTTTTTTTTCATATAGTTACTTTTTATTCGAAATCGCCACAAGAAACCAGTTAAAAATCAAAGATGAGAATTCAAATATTCGGTGAAAAGATTTTTCAGGTGCTCATGACAACAATTTTGTTCCAAAAATAATTACTAGAATAGAAATGAATTTTTCTATTTTTACCAGAAATAAAATTTTTTTTTATTGTGAGCCAAAATCTATTTTTAAGAATAGATTTTTATTTCAAAAATAAAAAAATAGATTTACATTGATAAATGAATTTTAGTTTTAAATTTATTTTTAAAATAAATTTAAAATAGAAATAGAGAAATAAAAATGTGGTGATGCTCGTCCGTGGCAACATTTTTGATGAAACAAAACTGTATCATCTTCATTTTTGGGTTAAAAAAATTGTATCGTCTTTCATTTCTTTAAAAAATGATCCAAAAGCACAAAAATTTCGTTCCTTCCCAAGAACGCGCTCCATCAAATCAATCGCTTCATCCTTTACCACCTTCTTGACGTCACTCTTTTATCCTGATAAAGAAATCGCAGCCGCAGAAAATGTAATCTGTGGAAGGTTCCTCTGAAAAGACGATAATGCCCTCGTCAGTTCGGTTCATTGCCGTCCAAGCTGGGCAAAAAGAGAGCCAACGTCAAATCCAAGTTCTGCTCTAACCATCTCCCTCTTTGGAGAAACTGAAGTCAATTGGAAGCATCAAAGTCCATGAAGCGACAATTGTGGCCGTACCCTTGAATTTTCTTCTAGAATTGGTTTGTTTTGAAAATACTTTTAAAAAAAATTGTATTTCTCTAGGGACATTTTTTCCGCAAAAAATTGAAGATTCGATAAAAAAAAAATCCCAATCCCCCCAATAAATTATTTTTTCAAAACATAACTCAAAATTCCAAATTATTCAACGAAGAAAATCGTCACAGAGTTTACGAAAAAGTAAATTTATATGTAGAAAATAAATGAATTTAGTGGTCCGATGACCTAAAAGATTGGAATAGAGAAATGCATATTAAATGCACCTATAATGGTGTTCAATTATCGGAAACCGAATTTCCATTCGGAAACAATTAGATGATGACAAAATATCAAAAATGGTGATTCCTTATAGAATCCTGTTCAATAAGTGGAACGCATTAGCTGTCCGCTCTTAGGTTAGGCAGTAAAGGTCGGAAAAGGGCAATTGCTCTTGAATTTATCAGTTTAAGTATGAGACAATATATTTTGATATTATTGATCATTCTTTGATTTAAAGAATCATCCCATCTCAGCCATATATTTTCCATGGGAGAGAAGACTCGATAAAAATTACGATCTTTACTTTACATAACTATAGAAGGACGTAATCCATAAGTTGAAATTATTCAATGAAGGAAAATAGAAACATACATAAAAATTGCCGTGAATTCCGCGAGCGAGTGCATTCATGCGTAACAATTAAACAAAAGCATTGAATTGAGAAATTAATTAATGAACTAACGCGATCTCCTTTTTTTTCGAGCCTTACGCTCATCTCGCGAAAAAAGAAATTGATTTGGAATTCAAATTTTATCAAATAATTAGTTACATCTCTTAAAAAATAATAAGTGAAAAAAAAATTAGCTGTCGATAATAATTTTCATTTAAACAGTTTTCATGAGTGATAAAAAAATATATATCCTTCATAAGCAACACGGGACGGTGATTTTTTAAATTAATTTTTCGTGAGCTCCTTAGTTCGATTCAAAAAGCCTTAGTCCAATTTCCAAAGCAGTAATTACACGGACGAAAGGTTCACTGGTTGGTTTCCGCGTTGAATGCCGTGTCAATTCGTTGGGGGAGCCTCCGGTGGAAAAAGAGAGAGAGAGAGATTTAGGCAGGTTGGATTCGTAAATTCGACAAACTCTAAGGGCATTTTCGTCAACGCATCAAGGGCATTTCCGTAAATTTGCGTGATCGCGAGGGCGGAGCGGTTGATCCAAAGTCTTCCCCGTGACGAGTCACGAGCACTTCCCGGAGGTGGGCCCCACCACCGGAGGTGAGCCCCGACTTTTTTTTTTTTGTCCTTTTTAGATCAACAAGAAGAGCGTAACGAGGCGGGGGCAGTTTCGACATTTGGCACCACCAGTTCCCCCACCTCATAACGTGGCGCTAATCTGAACGGGCCACGAAAACGAAACTCGCTCCACCGCTCGACACGCGCCCCGAACTTCAGTCCTATCCGCTCGAGTGCCACGTAGGACGCCCCATGGGCCCCACAAGCCCTGGACTCGAGTGGCGCTTATAAATGCCCCCGCCTGCCCGCCGGCCTAACTTCCTCTGTTACTGCCTTGTACCCATTGCCAACAACGGTGCAACCGTGCAGCGTCCCTCTCTCTCTCTCTTTCTATCTGTATGCTCTTAACCTTCTCGGCTTCGCCGGAAATGATCCGGCGCCGGTGAAACCAGTCCGTGTCGACCGGAGAGGACTCGGAGGCCGTCGGTGGTTAGATTCGGTGGCGGAGTCGGCGGACGCGATAGCGTGTTTTTCTTCGTTTTTTTCCTTCGGTGACGTTGATGAGTGTATCTGACGGCGATGGTGAGTGAAGAGAGGTTGCTTGGTTGAGTTTACAAGATATTCGTTGGTACGTCCTCGCAATCAGTGCCGAAAACGATGCGCAAGTTATCGCGAATTGGTAGCGTCTGTTTGGGATCGAACGCCTAAATTTTGTTTCGTTCGCTGTTAGGTGGGGAATCTCTGGGTTTTTGGTTTGGATTGAGATGGTTGACGTTGATCTTAGCGTGAAGATAGATTTTCATGGCGAAATCGATGCTTAGATCGGTGTGAAGAAAAATATCGGACACAGAAGTCAGGTCTGCGGTGCTTTGATCGCGAGTCCATGCCGTTCTCAATGAAAATCCAGCCGATCGATTGGCACATCGACGAGACGATCAGGTTCGAGCCAGTGAAGCCGGTCGTGAAGTCGCGGCTCAAGCGGCTCTTCGAGCGCCAGTTCATCGGCGGGATGAAGAACTCGACGGTCGAGAAGGTATGTGGCGAAGGCGGTGCGCCGATCGATAAGGACAGCTTCAATGCCGAGGCCGTGGAATTCGAGCCGAGCTCTCTCTGCCTGACGAAGATGGTTCAGAATTTCATGGAGGAGAGTAACGAGAAGCAGCCGTCTTCTGCCGTGAGGTGCGGACGCCACCGCTGCAACTGCTTCAACGGGAGCGGGACCGACAGTTCCGAGGAAGAAGAATCTGAGTTTACCGGCGGCGGCGGAGGCAGAGGTCGGTGGGGCGAGTTCCATGGCGAATTGTGTCAAACACTCAAGGTATGATCAGTCACTGGACGATCACATATAGTCCATCCTCTTTAATATGTATGTGCTCCGCTAATTTTTGGTGATCGGACGCGCAGAGTTTGGTGATGTGTGCGACGCTTTGCGAGAGGAATTTGCTAGCGGACAGTGCGAGGATTGTGGAGAAGCAGAAAATGTGCAAGCGCAAGGACGAAAGCGTCCTGAAGATCGTATCAGACGGATTGTTAACTCTGGGTTACGACGCCTGCGTGTGCAAGTCTCGCTGGGAGAAATCTGCATCCTTCCCGGCTGGTACTGCTTCCCAATTCCATTCCATTTTATCTCGAAAGTGGTTCATTTTTTTACATAGCGATCGAATCCCGGGTCTCCCTTGGTGAAAATTGCATGCACATGTTGCTGGTCTGGTTCATGCTTTGGCAAAGTACCAGGGTTAAAATGTCTAGGATGAATTCTTAAGTCTTTAGCAGCAACTGAGCCCTTTTTGATTCTGAGTTTTTTCAGTCAATCATTGTTCGCTGCGAGATTTGTGTGGTGAAGAATTCGTATAGTTCGTTCACTGATTATGGAGCTTGTAGCAGGCGAATATCCGCCTAGATTGCTTTGGCTGGAATTAATCGCTCTGTATTTACATGTCAGTTAATTTGACAACACTTTCTTGCCCACTTGTTTCAAAACACCTTGTGTAGTCGAAGCTGAGAGCAAAATTCATGTTTGCGTTGTTCAGGCGGATATGAGTACATAGACGTGATCACCAAAGGGGAGAGACTTATAGTCGACATCGATTTCCGGTGTGAATTCGAGATTGCTCGGCCGACAAAGACATATAAGTCCGTCCTCCATGCCCTGCCCAACATCTTTGTCGGCAAGCCCGAACGCCTTGGCAGAATCATCGCCATCGTGTCAGACGCGGCGAAACGGAGCTTGAAGAGCAGGGGAATGCACATCGCTCCATGGAGGAAAGCAGAGTACATGGAGGCCAAGTGGTTCGCACCCTACGCGAGGTCCGCACCTCCGACCACCTCAAAGAACGTGGATCACCTTCTCAAACGGAAGGACCAATCATCTCCAGGCGGGTCGGGGTCTTACGGGGAGAGTCGCTCCACTGACGACTCGGAGCTCGACTACTCCATGTCTCTGCCGACCGAGAGCTTCGAAGATGAGGGCGGGGGGATGGCGAAAGGCAAGACGATAGCAACGATGAAGCTGAGGAATTCGCAGGCGGGTGTAGAGATTATTAGTGGATTGGCTTCAGTAATCGACGGCTAAAGCTTTTAGTAAGTCTGTGAGTTTTTTTTTTTGGGACTCTGGGGAACACTTGCCTTTTTTCAGTGTTTCCCCTCCTCGCCTTTTTTTTCTTTTTATCTTTTTTTTTTTCCGGGTTTTTCCGGTTGCGATGCCTTATGGAGAGGATCGTATATTTGCAGATCCCGTATGGCTTTTCTCTAACCTCTTCCGATGCCCTTCTGGTTTTTTTTTTTTTTTTTTTGGTTGCGTGTAAGGGTGCGACGAAGCAGTTTGTAATAGCTTCTGCTCAATCGGCTACATGCTATTGAATATGAAAGATTTGGTTTTTCTAGTATTCCTGGTACTGCGTTTCGTGTCTGCCTTTGCGATTTCGTTTCTGGGTTTTGTTCCGTCGATCCTTGATATGGTTTTTGCTTCCGATTCAGTGGCTGTTCATGAGATGCGAACCCTTGAAACATCCTGTACATGTATAATCCTTCGATGGCGACGCCCGTCCACAAGCGACGATACACCCCATCCGGCCTCTGCGCGCCGGTGGCCGCGGCGGCTCGTCATGGTTCTGACGATGTCGCAGCACGACGTCCCACCGCACTTTTTGACTTTGATCGGAGGGGCAGGGTCTTAACCCCAAAATGAAGAGTATAAAGAAGCACAGAAACATGGAGGAGGAGGTGGAGAAAGTGGCGCACGAAAGGGAGGACGCCTGCTACGGTCTGCGTTTTAATTTTACTGTGATAAAAACAAAAATCAAATTATTATTAATTTTACTAGCATAACAATATTTGAACAATTGTTATCATTGTTAGAATGATAGTATCATGTGAATAAGCGAAATTATCATATGTTTGTCATTTTCATTAACATAGTCGTTGGGTAAAATGCCATTTTCTTCGTCAATACGCACCGCACGATACTCCTCCACATTGAAGTCTTTCCTCCTCCTCCTTTCTTGGACAATAAATTTCGCATGGAACATACTCAAGACGAGCTTGACTCGGCGATCAATTAAGGTTTTTGTTTTAATCACTGTCTTCCCTAAGACTAAAATAAACTCTATCGAGAAGAAGAAGGAAGAATCATAATTAGTGAGCGCTTGGGTGCTTCGATCCATATATCCTAAGCACGAGGATAATCTCTCCATGGAATTATGTCATACTTACCCGCTATTTTTGTACTACATATCTAACTAAGAAAATATAATTCGCGATACGTGCCGTGATATTATTGGGTCTTCTCTTATTTTCTTCGCGAACACTGTAAGAGCATGTGGCTTGCTGAATTATTTATAATTAATGGTGCAAGATCTGTCCTCAAGAGTGACCTGAAGGCCACCTCAAATCGTTTCCGCAAAAATCCTCGTATGATGAAGAAAGTATTTACCCCCAACCACTATACTAAATGAGGACAATAAACACATGCCATTGTTGATTTTGTGGCGCATCCGACGGCTGACGAATTGGTCTGCATCCGAAAAAGTAAAGAAAACTAGGGGTGAGCAACTTGGCCCATCCGAACCGCGACCGGTGGTCCAGTTTCCGATTCTATAGAGGTCTGGTTCGGCTTTCGGTTCCTAAAATTGGGATCGATGACCGGGCGGTCCAATTCTCGAAATAGAGAGGCATAATCTTCGCTTTTGAAATTCCGGGACCTCCCAAGTCCCGTGTAAAATTCCGACCGCGTGCTTTGAAAAGCCTTGAAAGATGTGCGGCTTGGATCGCCCGGCTTCCTTAACTTTTTGTGTCAAATTCCATGGAGGACTTGGGACGAAAGCTTTTTGCGGCCTCTTCGCCATTAACTTGCAAAAGGGACATCCCACCGAACTCCATTTCCACACTTCACCATGGAATCTGACATTGCTTGTGGTGGCAACATTGTCAAAGCTCTCTTTTTCACTCTTCTTCTTCTTCTTTCTTTCTTTTTTTTCTTTTTTCTTTCGGAAAAAAGAGGAAGAAAAAGTCGCAGTTGTTAATGTTTTAGCTCAACGCGGTAATCCAAAATTTAATAGTTTCGAGGGGGAAAAGAGAGAGAAAAAAAAAGGCGCGATCAAATCGCGAACGTTCTAGAACCGATGCGACTAAAATCTTGAAGTGGCATTTCGATATTCTGAAGTGGTTCTTTTGAAGGCTTCTAAACATATGTGGCGTCGATGTTGTGCCTCCTCACGAAATGTCAATATCTTTATACGAAGAGATAAATGAAAAGGGCCAAAATCTAAAAATAAAAAAAAAATGTGCTAACTACGATTTATTGGGAATTGTCTCGCCACTTTCGGTTGTTGAGGCCTCAGCAAGGGCCAACGACCCTCACCGATGAAATGGGGGCAACGGCGGCATCCCCAATCTTCAGGCTCATTTTGCCTTTGTTTTTCTCTAACTCTTATTTTTATTATTTAAAAAAAATTAAAAATTGTGGCATTTTTTAGTGTTTTTTTTTTAATTATTTTTTCCTTTCTCGTTTTTCTTTATTATTCTTGTTGTCTTTAGATTTTGATTCTTTATTACCATGCGGACAAATTAGGCCCCCATCAGCACTACTGGTGCTAGAATCTATAGACAAAGAAAAGAAAAAGGAAAGAGAGCAACGGAGGATTCCCGTGAGTCACGTTGGCAAAATTAGCTAATCGGTCATCGAAAGATCTAATTGCATTGATTTCAAAAGGTTTAAAATTCAAGTGCACTTTTTCCAATCGCTTAAGCTCGATTGCACTCGTTTAAACGTTGCAAGTCTCGATCGCACACTGAACCAAATATTGGGGATCGTAAGTTCGATTTTTCCCCCTCTTTTCCCTTCATATATATATATATATATATATATATTTTCCCCATTTGGGGCGTGTAATTGAAGTTAGAGTATAGTAGACTACTCTTTGTCAAAGTCAAGGAAAAAGGTACAAAAGCAAGAAAAAGCAAGCTTTAATTGTTCCTTAGGAAGTGTCGTGGAAAATGGCATTGTGCCCAATTTGAGATGGAAAGCCAGTCGAAAGAAGAAGAAGAGAGTCGATATGATTTTGAGTGTGCAGAACGAAAGCGAATCAAATCGTAAACGGTGGGAACGTTCAAATCCAATGAAGGACTCCTCCCAAACCAAAAAGTCCTCTTGGTGGTACATTCACATCACCGACGACATCGATGTGTTTGGACATAGCAAAGGAAAGTGTCATGTCCAACTTTTTACTCCATCTCTAATAGAGCAGAAGAAACTATCAAATCCATAGATTAGAAGATTAAAATATTAAGGATCTCTAGGGTTTTTTTTTTCTTTTTTTCCCCCCTTCCATTTCCCTTTTTTCAATTTTCATTGTAAATTTGATCCTACCAACTTTTTTTTTTCCCTTTATCAAGAGAAGAGTTGGTTATTTTGTAAATAAATAGCCCGGTTGATCCTGAATCACGATTACGGCAGGTATATATCTACACGAAATCAGTGTTTTAAAAATCGCTAGTGTTTATTTTGGATGGTTTCGCTAAGGAAAAACAAATAAATATGCAGTTCGACATATTCGACAAGTGGAACCGGCCCCACTCCGAAAATGGTTTAAATGATTTTGCACAATAGAGTACCATAAAATTCGCGGTACAACATATAAGACAGTGCTTAGCCCCTGCCATCGAATCGTGAGGACCACAAGATAGAGCTCACTGCCACATTCCTTTGGGTTGAAGACTGCATAGGTTATTACATTGGACCGGAGACCAAGCTGGTAACCCAATTGAACCGGCCGGTTCAACTTGAATTTTAAGTGGCTGCTCCCCGATAAAAAAGCCCAATGCACTACAAATTTCAAACGGAATATCTTGCTATGCTTGGATGGTTTGTGGTTGCTTTTGAAAGATGGTATTAAATATTATATCCAAGGGCTTGTTATCCCTTTTTTTTTTTTGGCACATCCCACAATTGACAAGTAGTTTTACTTTTCTGGGTTCAAAATTTCTCGGCGCTAGGTGACTTAACCGGAGGACCGTGATTGTGAGGTCTGCGGGTCCTCCCGAGGATTAGTCGTACTTTACTGCTGGTTTGAGCACAAACTTGCTGATTGCGCGGACACTTCAGTTATATATATAAAAAAAAAAGACAATTAGTTTTACTTTTAATAACTAATTGCTTTTCTCAACAATTGAAAGAATTATTCAATCAATTTTAAATGTATTGTACCGCCGTCAATTAAGTTTTAACATTCAAACTTTTCCAACTTAATCCTAAAATTTTACACGAAATTCTGATACAACCTTGCCAGTCAAATTTATGCTTCGCAAATGGCCGACGTGGCAGTCTAATCATTGTCAGCCATCTACATGATGCATGGCACGCCAATCATTTCCAAACAAAAATCAGTCGAAAGGACTACAATGTACCAACCCTTCTGAGGCCCGGTGAAAACTTTCAATGTGCAAAAATTTAAGACTAAAGTAATAAAATTGGAAAGTTTAAAACTAAATTGCCATCTGTAGGATAGGTTTAGAGCTGATTGACTAATTTTCCCCTCAAAGGCAAGAGATGTGGATGCGTAAAAGAAAAAAAAAGGTGCACAAGTTGTGTATGCAACATCAATATGATGGTGATAATTTAGGTGATTTGCTTACATCTTTTTCTTGTATTCCCAAAAACACCATAAAGAGTGAAAATGGCCTTCCCCTCATTCCTGGTTGACCATTGGGCTGGGCCCATAGTGGGCTTTTTTGCTTTAATCTAACATAAACTACGGATTCCTTCTTTTATTCTGTGGGCCTCTCACAAGGTCCACTACAAAAGTCCGAAAATGGCTTTGAGTGCTTTCAGTTTTGCTTTACACGTAATTGACGAGACATAAATATGATTTCCAGGCGTTTCATGAGCTTCCATATAAAGCTAAGCCTCCATCCTCGTAACTTTGAACTTTTACAGAAAAAAAAAATCGAATATGATTCACGGAAATTTCACAAAGGAAGTTTAGGTTTTCCTCCACTCATAATGTCCATGCCAATCGATTAGACACTAAAGAACGTTTATATCATCTAATTACAGTTACGAATGCATTGATGTAGTCTTTTGATCATGAATACAGGGAATTCGTGTTTCGGGCTAATGAAATATCCTGCTCTCTCTTTTAAGTTAAACGAATACTCGTCATGCTCTTTTTATGACTTTTCACTATTCTGTCATCGATACTGCGATAGTTGCTGATTGTCGTATCAGTATTAGAATCATTATATTTGGTTAATAGCGTGGTATCATGCTTAAAATTAACAAGAAATTCATGATGTTTGTCTTAAGACGTAAAGTCAAGTCTTCTCAAAAAGTAAAAAATGAATGCTTTAGGGTCAAACTTCTCGAGCAATTTATTTCCACATAAAATGCTTTATTAATCATGTAGGAACCCACATAATTAAATCTTCAGAAGATATTGATCACATAATTTGATAGATCATGTTGAAGGACCCTTTGGTCAAAGGAAAGGGGGCAGTCCTGATTTCGAGAAGGAGCCATATTATACAAGAATGTCACATATAGTTCTTTTGAGAAAGGTGTGATACCACAACTTATCAAAGTCGACGAGTGATTCACGGAGCTACGTCCCTGCCCACCTGGTCTATGCACATTGCTCTCTCCAAAAGGTCGGGAGATGTGTACAAGGAATCGGTCAAATTCATGGATGCAATGGAAGCTTCAACATCAAAATTCATGGGCAATAATATACCCAAAGTCATAGATTCTATTCAATTGGGGATGCCAAATTCATCTCTAGTAAACTTCTTAGCAACATAATGGGTATCCAGTCGTCTAGAACACATATGACTCACATAGTTTTGCCACTGACCAAATTTTTCTATTGGTGACAAAGGAGGGGCAGATCCTAAAAAATGATAACTCCATGGGGGAAAACTAACTCCAACTCGATCACTTAACAAAAAAAAAAAAAAAAGAAAAGAACCGACCCGTTTGGAGGTGTATCCCCAAAATAATATTCCACACAAGTAATCGGAGCGAAATTTGCTAACCAATCACCACATCGATTGCGTTCTCTATAGATATGGACCACCTATAGAAATTGAAAGGTGGAGGATCAAGCTCCGTATCCATTTACATCATTATGACCACATGGATCATTTTGCCAACGAAGTTGTAACATCTGCGGTAAAGCTTGCAGAGTCCGCTTCCAAAACTATGTTGTAGAATCACATGGAGATAGCCAAGGAGAGATCCCCATAAAAGCCCTAGATGTGGCAAAGCCTCCTCTCCCAAGTTCCGAATCCGTCTCAAATCAAGGCTTTGCCCCTCCGGTGGGATTAGCTTCGCTTCAGGTCTTTTGTACCTCGGATCAGAATTTAACATTTGGAGTTTCAGGGGAAGAGAAGGCGACGATGGTAACTGGTGTACAATTAACGCGGAAACTAATCAGGATCTTGAAGATAATCCAATGCGAAAAAACACGGAGAAATAATGATGAATGATAAATGGTACCAGAAATTACGTGATTTGGTCCGAATATCGATACCTACATCTACGGGGAGAGAGCCAACAAGAATAATCTATTATAATTAGAGAATTGAAGATACAATCGCTCGTATTTTCTGTACCTAAATTATACCCGAACTCAAAGAGTTTATTGATAAAACACAACTCTACACAAAAACCCTTTTATTTCCTTCTGCTTTTTCGTTTTTTTTTTTTTTGCGCTGCTATCAAAGTCAAAAAAGAGTTTATCCTTTTAACCGACCAATCACAAACAATGCAGAGACATGCACCGTACGGGTCGAAGATACTCCGAACCGATTCGTGGGCCGTCAGAATATCTTGGACATTATCTCCAAGAAATGATCCTTTTATTGTTCCTTCAAGAAAAGAATTTCTAATAAGAAATTGAATTTCTTGAAATTCCCCACACGAACTTAAACTCTGAGATATAATTTTACATAACATTGCTACAGAAAAAAAAAATAGTACATTGAATTTAAGATGGATCTAGGGCATTAGTAGTTCATGTAATTTCCGCGTCGGGTCGACTCACTATTCGGTCGTCCCCCGAAACTCCTCTTCCTTTCCTCGGAAGAAAGAAGACGATGGATTATCCAAATGAAAAGGGTCCCTATTGGCCTCTGTTACGTTTGCCAATGAGAAGAGGCGGTTGACCAAATCAATTTTCTTTGCTAAATCCATCTAGAAGGGATTGGGAGAACCGACCAACGGATGGGGACTGACGTGATCTAGGCTCTAAACAGGAGTAACGCCCAAGGACAACGATGGACTTTTGTCCCCGGTATCGTTTGTATCGACCCAAGTTGTTTAATGTCTTGAGGAAGATTGGTGGGAAATTCATCCTCTCGACCGCACATTATTCAGTGTTCACACCACAACTACAAGCAACTGCAACGGCCAGCCAATGACCCTTTTGTTATGGTTGACTTGCGACCTGTCGAAGGTCTTTCTTTAATCCACCATTTGGATCAATCCACGCAAATCAAACGCTTCACCCCCAAATAGAGAAAGAAACCAGACAACTGTCCCAAAAGCCAATCTCTTTCTCTCAACCCTCTGAAAATGGCGCCCCAATCTTCAATCCAATTCCTAGAAGCAGCGCTATGGTGCACCGGCCCTTTTGAGCTATCCTACACAGACCCTGAGCAGAAATGGCACATAAGAAAAGACATGCTCTCGCTCCTTCAGGACTTCCCTAACCTCAGACCTTCAATGGACACCTACTTCCACAACGATGGCACAACCGTGAACCTCCTCAACGCCTGTGGCACAATCCATGTCTCCACCTCTTCCCCCCAGGTCCCGCTCACGATTTGGCTCCACGAGAACTACCCTTACGTGGCCCCGATCGTGTTCGTGGGCCTGCCGGGCATGGCCCCCTCGCCGACAATCCACCGCAGCCACCCCTTCGTCGACCCCACGGGGCTCATTGCCTCGCCGTACATCCGGACCTGGCAATTCCCTCGGTGCAAACTCAAGGACCTTGTTCACAACCTAGTCAAGCTATTCTCTCTTGACCACCCGTTCTCCTGTTCGCCCGCTTCTAGCCCCTCCGCCCACCCTTCCGGCGCCTCGAAGAAGGAGGCGCTCGATCGCCTCGCGGGGATGCTTCACTACGACATCGTGGCCCTGAGGTCCGTGACCGACGAGGAGGTCGAGGAGCTACTGGCCTTGCAACAGGAAATGGACAGGCGGGTCGCCATCGTGACGGCTATAGTCCAAGGGCTCGAGCGCGAGAGGCGGGCACTGAGGGATAGGGCTGCGCAGTTGGCCGAGGAAGCCGATGTCTTGATCAACTGGCTCAAAGTCCACGACCTGAAACGGGCCGCGGCCACGGGGGACGACGGCATAGATGACGTGTTTGAAGGAGCTGACGAGGAGTCCAAGTGGAGGCTCCATTGCTTGGCTGCGGATCACTCCATAGAGGACACGATTGATGTATTGGATGAAGCAGTTGCTGAAGGGGTTGTGAACGTTGAGGATTATATTAGGCAAGTGAGGATTTTGGCAAGAGAACAGTTTCACCACAGAGCCGTGGAAGTTAAATTTGAGACATCCCGGCAACTTTGATAGGGCTTCGTATTAGAACCGCCCTGGTAATTTCTTGCTTCTCTGTTTACTGTGTAGATATTTCATCTTTGGAATGAGTCAACGGCTAAGTTCGTCTTCAATGTCGTTTCAGACTCCTAGGTAACTTTAAGTGTTCTCCTATGTTGTTTTTTCCCTACAGGTGGGACTCATTCATCACATTCTCTCTCTAGACTTTGACTTTGTTCGAACGAAGGCCTATTAAACTTGTTACTTTCATCTAATGGATCCGTGAGCTCATCGCCGGCGAAAATAGTTTCCGGCCGACGGATGAATGCATGTTTCGCGCCTTTCTTTCGCAAATCAGTGTTATCGCGAAAAACCTTGAAGTCAACATTTTTGTTCGTTTTGATTTCGCCACGAGCTTAATTGCGGGTTCTTTAGTTGGGCTGATCCGCCGATGTAATTGACGGCCGGTAACTATTTTCGCATGTGACAAGCTCACCAGGTGGGTTATTGAATCAAATTGATCACATCTAGGGATATCATGAAGGAAGGTTGACTTTGAGGGTAATTTTGAGATATGGACGTGGCTTTAGTGGGTTTTTGAACTTAAAATTTAACTAAAAAATTTTTTAAAAAGAAATTTTACGAAAGGTGACAGATGGGTGGCGGATGGATGGCGGGAGAGCCTCGTCTAGCTGTGGCAAGGCTCAACCTCGCAAATCTGGGTGAGGTCGAGCCTCATGTTGCTAGGAGAGGCTAGCCAAGGCTAGGGTTTCACTTTGGACAGCTGATGATGCCGTGGCCGGGCTAGCCGCACCGCCCACGGGAGCTCCCGGCGCAAGCTAAGAAGAAGCCCTCAGTCGGCCGACCCCTCCCCTCAATATACGAGAATCGTCCCTTTGGAGGGATCCATCGTAAGGTAGTTGGCCTTTTGGACTCGAGCCTATCTTTGGAGGTTTCTCGTTCCATTTACTCCAACTTCTGAGCCGATTCCACAATAATTGTTGAATTTTGGTTTACCTTGCCAAAAAATAAAGTCCTTTCTCCCCTTCGGGATAATCTGGGTTTTTAATGCAGGATTCGCCCAAATTTCCAAGGTCCGTGAGCTGAGCAAGAATAAGTACTATCCCTTAAGTGATCGTTTGAAAGCCTTGGTACTAAAGTGAGAGGGATGTACATAACATTTGACACTTATAACATATTTCTCCCTATTTCATAGAGATTGAAAATCTAGTGAAAACCTGATCTGATTCGCTTTAACCGGATGCCGTACGACCGTTTTGGTTGGTTTTGGCCTGGGCAATGGCACAACGCCAAGAAGCGGACTGAAGAGTTGACCATATTCCAGCGTTCCCGCCCCATTCGTCAAATATTGCCACCGACCAAATGGGAAAATAATAAACTCGTGCTTGACATATTTGCATATAGCCAGGATATGTCAATGCATCTTAACGGAGGTGATCGATGAGCGGGCTGGGCTGGGCCGGGCCGGACCATTGAAGCGGGCCATAGGTTTGCCCTTGTAGAAAAAGAAATGTAAGAAATGTGCAGGCTGAGTGGGCCTGGTTGGGGCGCAGCGGAGTTGGACTAGGCACTATGTCCATAGGTCATTGTCCAAGCTTTGCCCACAAGTATAGCAAAAAATATCGTAAATCTAATGTACCGCAACCAATTCAATCCTCAATATTTTAATTATTTTAATTTAACTTTAAACCTTTCTATATTTACTAATTTAGTCATAAACATTGCAATTGAGTCAATTTAGTTTTCAATAACTTGATGATTTTTCAATTTAACGTTACACCTTTTTGACGATTTGCATGTGGAGTTCTTTTGGTCAGTTATCCAAATAATAAATGTAGGACTAGATTGATAAAGTGTGAAAAAATTTAAAATCGAATTAGCACAATTATCCACGACTAGGTCGGTAGCCGAGTGCTTGGCTATCTACCTCCCTTAAACCGGCACTCCGTATTAACAATGTGTAGGGGAATGAGAAGGAGACGATGCCGTCATTCTTGGGAGAGTGACGGTACAATCTCCACCTCACGTTTTCCCAAGGAAACTTTCCTTAAAATACGCTCTTTTTGGTTTCCCTTTTTTTCTTTTTTCCCATGGCTATATTCGTTTTCTCCTTTTTTTTTCTGGGTATTATTAAGGTTATCGGTCCCATTAGAGTTCTCTCTCCCCTCTCTGAACCCTTGGGGAGTGCACATGATAACCATTCTGTTTATTTATTTTTCATTTCTCAAGAACATGTTCGAAGCAGAAATTTCTTTGGCAACGTAATTTCATTTTTCTATTTCTACAACATAAATAGAAATAATAATTCTTTTCATTGTTCACTCATTCTCTTTCCTGCATAGTCTCCCTCTGTCTCGCATCTCTGTTGTCGGCTCTTGTCCATCGATCTGCCAGCCCCTCCACTTTCCGCTTGTCGCTGATCTATCGATTGCCCATTATTGTCCGCCTGTCGCCTTGTGAGGCTCGATGGCTGGCAATCGTATAAATCTTATATTGTTATAAAAAAAATTTATGTTTCGAAAATAAGAATTTTGTGTTGTTGTCAAACTCTGTATTTGGAAATTCGTCCAAGGAATAGAAATAGAAGAATTTATTTTTGGTGGCTAAAAATAAGCCCCGAAAACATAATGGTTATTATTCGTACCCTTAGATGTTGTCTTTACAGCTGCAACTTATAGAGTTTACCTTTCTTTCTCCCCCAAGTTCCCCATCTGCGATTGTGAGCGAGTGGTGGGCAAAGAGAGAGCAGAAGCAAAGCAGGTGCTGCTACAAAGAGAAGAAGATGCACCAATTTAGCTTCTCTGTAAATTACCCAAATTGACAGTTCTTCTCCTTGAACTTGACCAGCTCGTTGGGCGGGAAGACCCTGAACCGGCTCAGCCAGCCTCGCGGTTCTCAGCCTCAAGGATTACTCCATCTCCGGCAATATCCCCAACCTCTCAGGCCTCGTCAACCTCAAGTCCCTCTACCTAAATGCCGATGTCTTCTCCGGCGGCTTCCCCACCTCCTTCGCCGGCCTCCGCCGCCTCAAGATCCTCATGCTCCCTAGGAGCCGCATCTCCGGCCACATACTCGGCAATCGATATTAGTAGATTCGTTCCTTTATACATTACGTGCAAAAGAGATGGGTTTGTGGTTCGGATGCCGATTATGCACAAAACAAAATGAATGGTCTAAATTGCACCTCAGGTGCCGTTCTCCTAGCATCACATTATAGTCGCAACTGGTTACTTGGTCGAGAAATAAATATCCGACTATTAGAATAGGAAGATTCATAATATCCGATTAAGAAAAAATATTACATCCTTGTGAGGAAGCAAATGAGATATGACTTCAAATGCTGTTAATAAAATGAAGTGTTCAAAGGGCACCCAGAACAAACATTGGTTCTGAGAAATAATCCTCCTAAAGGCACCATTGATTATGTCATGCAACGTAGCATAAAACATATCGCTACGTCTTGAAACTCAAACTTCCTTCTTCTTAGATGGCTCGAAATAGTAAGGAATTGGTTCTATGTCCTTTGTGGCCACCGGGAATCCGTCGATCTCCTCCGTCCACGGGTTGGTCGTTTCCCCGCCGCCGATGGTCCTTATCGCCTCCCATATCACGCTGCTGCACTTGAAGCCGGAGCCGAACGCAATCTGCCACGCCCGGTCGCCCTGCTTCATCCTCCCTTTGGCCTCGGCGTACGCAAGCGCGTACCAGATCGAGCTGCTCGACGTGTTGCCGAACCGGTACAGCGTCATCCTCGACGCCTCCATGTGGGCCTCGCTGAAGCCGAGGCTCTTCTCGAGCTCGTCAAGCACCGGCTTGCCGCCCACGTGGGGGAACACGTGGTCCACAGCCTTGGAGAAGTCGGGCACGTAGGGCTCGACGTTCGCCACGCCGAAGCGCCTCGCCAGGCAGTTCGCGGCGTAGAGGATTTGCTCCGACACGGGGAGGACGAGGCGGCCGAGCACGGCGAGGTTAGCCTCTATGGCATTGATCGCCACTGCCATGAGGTCCTTGGTGATGGTGACGCCCACGTGGCCGCGCTCATCCTCCTCCTGGAAGATGCACTCGTAGGAGCTGTCCAAGCGGGCCGTGTGCGTGTGCACGGTGTGGAGGAGCTTGTACTTGGCGATCTGGGCATCGGACGGCCGGTTCGAGAGGAGGATCGCGGCCGCGCCGACGCGGAACAGGCAGTTGATGAGGGTCATGGAGCGATTATTGCCCATGTAGGCATTACCGGTGATGTTCTCGGTGCTCACGACTAGAGCATAAGAGTTGGGATGCACCTACACGAAAAGCCAAAAACAAAAAGAAGCAGCAAAAACAGAATGGAAATTTAGGCATTAACAACATTAAAACTATTTCACATAATTAATTGAACAAAATCAGAACCAATTGCAATGGGACCATCACAGCTTCGCCAAGGCCAAAACAAAGAAAAACCAAGGTGGTACCTGCCACATTTATAACAAGAAAGTGGGAAAGAAGCGTACGCAGCACGACCATTATTCAAATCCACTCCGTACTTTTGATCTAATCTTTTTTTTTTTGGTCGGACACTTTTCATCTTTAGACGGTCCGAAACAACCACTTTAATTTGCCACACGACAAAAGATTGTGCACTGTACTAATTGAATATATTTAATAATGGACGGTCCGACGTCTGCCACAAATAATTTTTGTGGCTAGGACATAACAGCAAAAAGATTTTTTAAAAAAATGCCTACAACTTTTGGTGATAAGCGTAGCAGGACCACGCTGTCATACACAGCGTGATCGTCAGCTAATTATTTTCGAAACAAATAATATCCAAACTTTGTGACTCGCCTAATTTTAGGGATACATCTGAATCGCCCTGTTCAAATGTATATTCGGTAACGCTTTTCCTATAACTGACGTGTATGTCCACCAAGGTTTATATGAATGGGTGACGTTGTAACGCATAAGCACTCAACCAAACTCTTCTAACCCAAAAAAAAAGAAAGAAAGAAAGAAAACGACCTCCTAAGATTTAGGGGGATTACTTCTACTGTTTGTAATATTTAATCTCTGTATATGGTGGTTATATTTTGGAGTAGATGTAATTAATTAAATTTAAGGATGTACTTATGATTATAATTAGAAACAAGTGAATTGACCCGTCCTCGTGCATCGGGAAAAGGTTCAACTACAAGGTGATGGACGTGACCACCAAAATTTATTCGAGTGGATGGCATTTGTTGTATATTATTATAGATCCTGAGGTTAATCAACACCATTGTTAGTGTCTATGAAATAGTTATCTGATTAAAAAGATAAGTCATCATTAATCAAATCGTAGAGAAATTGGTAGTTATATTTTGAAGTAGAGGATGTTGGTTGTTCTAAGGATGTGTTTACAATTATAATCAATTTCTTATTTTTTTACTTTCTATTTTTTCAGTATATGAATATTGAGGAAATGCCTAATAAGTGAGACAAAACTTTATTTTTGGGTGATAAGTGAGACAAAACTTCATTTTTGGGTGACAAGATAAATATATGCCAAGCCGGCATATATTTGTGGGTCACATCACATCCCCAATAGTGGTTTGGTTATCACCAACTTATAATGGATGTGAAAAAGACTCGGTCCTTAATAAGAGAAAAATGGACTACTACTTATAAATAAAACCCTTGAGAAAAAGGAGGGGACAAATAAGAACATAGAGACATTCTAACAAAAAAAGATTTATGGATAAATTTCACTTATCGACAATTCTATTCCAACTACTACTGAATCAATGGTGATTAACTTCTAATCACTTGATTTATCTACGGCAATCTTCACGACCAAATTCTATTGCACTAATCCACATTGATTTGACTTATTTGTAAGTTCCTTGTTCGTTTTTGGTGTTAACAGACCAACAAAGATCAATTAGGCAGTTTTTATATTTCTCAAGAGACATGCTTTGAGAAACTGTAATCAGTAACCAACATATAATCTTTGTTCTGTATTATTCTTTTACTTAATATAACTAGCGTACCCAACATGGATTTCCAAAAATATGGCAAAAAACTATCTGAAAAAGTTTTTGCTGACTTCATTAGTAAGACGATAATGGAAGTTTGACTTGATTTTCTATTCTCTCCAAAAGTGAATGGCCTTGATTTTCTCAAGAGAATACTCTTTAATGCACTCAGGTTGAAGAGAAGATTTAGATTCATAACAATTCATGTTACTTTTATTATTAAAAAAGAAAAAGAATAAGGGATGCTGTCGCTTTCGATCCTCATTCAACCCCCAACCTACCTAGTAGAGTAGTAGTTGCCTACCATAAATGAAAGTTCGTGCTAGATGGCCACAGAGAAAACAACCCTTCCAGATGGCCACTAAGGACACTTTTACTCGAAATATTAATTTTTATCTTGAAGTTAATTTTTTTATTTCTAAAAAATAATTTTTATTATTTTTCAAGTGACTTTAAAATTACAAAATTACTTCTAAAGTAAAATAAAGTTATGTAATTAAATAAATTTTTATTTTAAAAATCATAATAAAAAAAATAATAATGGGTATGACAACATTTTTGGTCATGCCCATTGTTGTTAGAAGTGTAAAAAAGTCAAGAAATAGCATTTATGTTAGATATCTTTTTCTGACAAATTGATGTTATGCACTGTACCCATCGACAGCAAACATACGACATGAAACCGGCTCTCAATGCACTGGTCGATAGTAGGCCTGATTAAAGGGCTGGTCAAAACCTAGTTCTGTGCTTAAATCCCTGTCTAGATCAAGTCGTGATTAGAAATTTTATTTTTTCTACATAAAATTACGAAAACATTTCAGCTAAAAGATTTATTTTTTAAATTTTTAATAAAACACAAAAAGGAAAAAAAAACAAAGATAAAAAAGACAAAATAAAAAAATGAATAACCAAAATGCCCTCAACACTAGTCTCTTTTTTTTTTTAGATTACATGATTGCTTTAAATTCTTATTTAAAATCATTATGCCACTTCGTGTCTCAAATAAGATTCGCTTTAAATTTTTTATTTGAAAAAAATGAAAGTAATTTGAAACCTTATTTGAGATTTTCCCTAAAATCATTCTCATCATTGTGGAGCAAGTTTGCGCCTCCAAGCTGGCTCACGGGGGATTGGTTCGATTCCCATGTGAAAAATATTAGAGAACTGACCTTAACCGGCTTGTTTCCGATCCTGTGTCTTAATTGGTTTTGAACCGGTTTCAAGGCAATTCTATAGTAGGACCGGTTGTGAACCAGTTTTCAAGATCAGGTCTAATCCTAAGTTAAGTCACTTCAATACTTTTTTTCGTTTCTCATTTAATTCAACATGATATGTCAAAATCGTCAAGGTTGTTAATCTTCCATGTTTTTGGGGTACAAAAAAAAAAAGATGAAACAGAAAGAACAAAGAAAAGGCCAATTCCAATGTTGACCGGTTCATTCTTGGTGTCAAAAACTGGGAACCACCCCACTCCGACGGAGTGCATTCTAGATTCTTGTCTGCTCTAAAAATCGACCGCCTCTAATCACCTCTAGCTGATAAGATCTAATACATGATCTATTTATCCACGTTTAAGAAAAGAAAGCCACTCTCTCTCTCTCTCTCTCTCTCTCTCTCTATATATATATATATATATGTATGTATGTATGTTGTAAAAAAGGTGTTCCATCAATTAAAGTATGAAAACAACCCATGTGGGTGTTGCCTTGACAAGCTCACGCCTTAATTAAGCTCGGCGGAGATTTTTCTCTAGTTTGGCAAAACAGCGGGGCCTTCAATTAAAGATGGTGCGAAGGAAATTCATCAAACGAGGTCGACGAAACCGGACGGATCTTTATGGCTTCTTTCACTTATAGGATCATGGAAGCGATCTAGCGAGGACAAGACCATTCCCAACACTCCTTTTGCTCGTAATGGAAAGGGACGGTAACTGTTGAAACTACACCTATCGAGTACTTTGTACAAGGACATTAGACATTCGAAAATTTTCACACTGAACACATTAATGATACGGATTTAAGTGCTAGACACCTCCTAATCCCATCATTAAACGGGCTTTAAGCACAGAAACATAGCATGAATCATGTCATTTTGTAGTACTAGTGATTCAAGTTTCTCTTGTTAAGCTTGAACTGATCTTACTTTATCAAACATATTTTACCTGAAGCAGATTCTTCGCGAGGCCAATGGCGCAAAGCCCAGCACTGCAGCCCATTCCTTGAAGGCTGTAACTCACCACGTCTTCCTTGAGCTTGAACCTGTTCACTATCATGGAAGACAGAGAAGGCACCACACTGAATATGCAGCAGTTCACCACCAACACCCCGATCTCGTCCCCCCTCACCCCCGTCTTGGCCAGCACCTCGTCGACGGCCCCGAACATGGCCGCCTCCGCTTCCTTCAACTCCTCCTCCAAGCACGGGGTCGGGGGTTGCCGGAGCAGCGCCTCGGGCAGGTACGTCGACCCTCCGAGCCCTGACCGCTCCAGCGTCTTGCGCATGAAGTCGAGGGTCGCGTCCGAGAATTTCCCGTAGCGCCGGGCCTGCTCCATGACCGACTCTTTCGAGCAAGATTGGGCGTCGGGGGGCTTGTGGCACACGAAGTCCAGCAAGAACACCTTATTGGGGTATTTTGGTTTGAGAAGGGTCGCTAGGAAAAGGATTAGGGTTAGGCATAGGAGGAAAATTCCCGTGGAATTGAGGTTGAGATGTTCATGAGCGAAGGTTGATATGTCCAAAGAAGAAAACAATTTGTGCTTGAGCATGTTGATGATGGTTAAGCGCAGGTGCAACAGCTCAAGGCCTTACTGGGAAAAATGAGAGAAGTAGGGTTTGCGTATGAGGGAGAGACAAACGGAAGGATTGGTTTCCTTTATATGATAGTCTCAAAGAGATGATAAGAACTAGGGTTTTGGTTTTAGTTTCGGAGCCACCCTCCTCGGTCTCTAATCAATGATGTTGGTGGCCACAGGACGGTGAATACGTGTCAACTTTGCATTTACTGATTTTACACCAAAAAATTTCGCCGAATTTTAATTATTAAGGTTAAAGTAATGAAACAATTTTAAATTGATACATATGTGACAAATATAATGTAAAAACTCATCAACTGACACTTGTTATTCGTCACAAATATATCAGTTTAGGATAAATTTATCACATATGTATCAATTTAAAATTTTTTATGGTATTAATCTAATTTAACAGTCGGTAAATTTGTCACAGATACACCACTTTGAGGTTTTTCATGATCAAAAAAATAATTTATAATAAATTTATCACGAGTGTATTAATTTGAAATTTTTATGATAAAAAAATAGTTTGAGATAAATTTGTCACTGATATTTGGGGTTTTTCATAGTAATAAACCTTATTATTATCCACATTTGATAGAGTTAGTTGATGTGAGCATCCATTCCTTTGTTCTCGCCTAAATATATGGGGTCATTTTAAATAGAATTGTTGATTACTTGAAGAGGATCTACAACTCATCAATGAAAGTCATCAAAAAAACACAATCTGAAGTCATCGACATTGACAACAAGCAATCGACAAGAGGATTAGCGCCGATTGGTTACTTTGCAGCTATTTTAATATTGCTATAATTTCTCGTAACCACTAGGAAGTTTTCTTTTCCGATAATTATTTGTAACCTCCATTGGTAATCGTCAATTGTAGGTTTTACATAGCCACCAGCGCACACATACAAACAACTATATCTTTAAATTTTTACACCATGGTTATAATTTCCACATTTTTGTTGATAATTAAATACCGCCATGTTTATTAACCGTAATTTTCAGATCCACCTCGTCAATTAATTTCCGCGTGTGTATATTTGTTTTAATTCCTGAGAGCTTCATCATCGATTAAATTTTGGTGTTATATTTTTACGTTTTCGGGTTTTATCGTTGATTAAATTCCGGCACAATTTGCTCACGTTCGGCATCATATGAAGTAAAATTTTCAATTTCGTATCTACCTGTGATATTTTCCGTACAGAATAACCACAAAACATGCCTCCTTAAAAAAAAAAAATATCGGAAAGAGCAATTGTCGGTGGGAGTTATTTCACCGGGGAGTCGAATTCCAACAAAACCAATTGTCCGAGGTTCGAGACCTACAGAGAGATTCGACGCTGACCTCATGCCGTGATCAATCATGTTTAAGAGGTCCCGAGCTCAGAATTTTTACCAATGCGATTTATTCTTCCGTCCTTGGTGTCGAACGTGTAATCGCCAGCTCGCAGAAAAATCGTGTAAAGTCGTTTTCATGGGATTTGGCACCGTACGATTCGATGCTCGGTCCTAGTTAGGTCTAGCAAATATTGGAAAGGCTCTCTCTCTCTCTCTCTCCTTGATAAGCTTTGTCCTGCCCAACAACGCCACAATGGGATTTGATTGGACTGCTACATTACTTCAAAGGTCCATTCTATGCTTTTTTTTTCTTTTGGGAGGGGTTTCAATTTCAAACTTCTTTTGGAGTTTTCCCTATGTTACGTGCTCTTCGTTATCTTCCTTTTGTAATTCGGAAGGGCGAGCATAGGCGGGTGCTCACCAACCTTGATGGAAGTCTTTAATTGCAATTTGTTTGGTAGCCTAGGTTTGGTACTCCATTTCTTTGGACATGCACGTGACATGTCGAGTTTGATATTGAATGCGAGGGGGTCCTGTCGAGTTATTCATAAGTCGGCACATATTATCAAATGGTGATAGCTTTGTGCGTCTGGTCAAATTACTCCTTCCAGAGATTTTGGTCCACATGGAACATGTTGTGTTGTTATGGATGGTAAGCAAGCAAAAAATCTTCTGACATAATTTACCAATTTGGTTCCATACCTCTTAACAATTTGCTAACTTAGTTATTCCGACTAGAAATCATTGACGTGGTGGTCCATGCAGTATTGATTATCCTACGTAGTAGGACCGATGTTGACATAGACTATTTTTTAAATTTTTTAAAATTTTCAAGTTTTCTTTTTTGAAGTTTTTTCTTTCTTTTTTTCCCCTCATTTTCCTCCCTTAGTTGCAAGCCTCCCTAGTCGGCCGTCATTAAGGGCGAAAACCAAGATGCTCTCGTTGACCATAGGAAAGGTCAAACCTCGCTAGCCTCTAGCAATGATTGGTCAAGGTCTCTCCTTAGCATATGGGTGAGGTTGCTCTTCCCTAAATCTAGTGCTAGCTAGGCGAGGGTCTCTTCATTGGATCTAGCAATGGGCGGCCTAGCCTGTGGTTGGTGAGGAAGTCCCGACTCTTGCCCTTGCCGGCAAAATCATTGGCCTCCACTGTCCATTGTCGAGGCTGGCAATCGGCAGAGGGAAATAAGGAAAAAAGATAAAAGAGCAAGAAAAAATAAAAATAAAAAATCATCTACATTAGTGCCAATCGTACCACTTAGAATGACCGATGTCGATTGGACCATCATGTTAACAATTTCCTATCAAACTTATCCGCAATAACTAAATTGAAAAATCATCAAAAAATTTAGAATTAAAAATTTCCAATATGTAAAAAGGTCTAGGATTCAAATGATATAATTTGAAGTTTTATGATTACATTGACAAATTGAAAGGTTTATAATTGAATTGACACAAATGTAATATATTTTACACATTTTTGGTAATTTCTTCATGGACGGATTGGGCCCATACCTAATCTTATGAGGGCAGGGTATTAATCGTTGAGGCGAGAGCGTTTGAACAAGAATTATTCTCTTATAGGCTTCTAGGATGATGATATACTAGGAAGTATCGACACTCTCCTAACACTCTTTAACACGCAATTCATACGTGATCAGCTCTCCAGACATACGAGTCTAGCATTTTGGCATGCCATTTCGATAAGCACAGGGTCAATTTTATATATTTTTAATAAATTAGGGGTTAAAATATAGATTTATCAAAAATATATATACTTAAGTCATATATCTAGCCACCCCAAAATGAATATATCTAGTCAGCAAAAAAAAAACTAATCATAAATCCCTAACAGAAGTAGAAAAAGAAATAAAAATTCATTGATATTTTTATATAATAATATATACATAAAAATATATATATTTAATATACAACATATCCCAATATGTCCAAATTTTCTATTTTTGAGAAATGATGTGTCGAAATTTGTGTCGTGTCGCATGTCATGTGTTAATGCTACTTAAATGATATGAGCCAACAATGAAGAGAACACATTTCTGATATCACAAATATCACTTCAGATGGCTGATAGACCATTCAGTAATGGATAACAATTAAGTTCTATTCGTTTCGTAAAAAATGAGGTGTTTCTAGAAAATATTTTTTCAGTAAGTCATTTTCTGATAATATTTTGTGGTGTTCAGTCGAAACCTGAAAATGAACTGGCATAAAAATCGAAATTGATTTTCTTTTGTGCACTCCTTTTAATAAATTTTATCTTTATATATGTTTTATTTTTATTATTTTTATTGTTTTTTAATTCAAAATTGTTATTTTCTTGTATTTTTTATATATGAAGCGAACGCCAGAAAATTTGAAAAACTTGTTTCCTAAAAATTATACCGCGAGGGAACCTCAGTCCTATGTGGCCATCACTTTGTGCAGTGACTTCTTGAAAGCTTGGTCAACATGCAACAGGTTGGGTCGTTACAACTCATGCTAGGAATCACTCGGTAAATAGCTACGGCACCCAAAACACTAAGCAATTCCTTTGAATGCCCATATATTTGCTAATACATGTGTTCTAAAAGCATAATATCACAAGATGGATGATATCGAATAAGGAATTAAAATCTCTCACATCTTACGCTCATTTAATTGTCGTTTCTATACCATTTTGCACCTTTAAAGATTTATCTCTGTTGACACATAATCAACCCACATGATGATTTTGGAAAGTTCTTCAGTGTTATCTTCAATTAAAATCTCTCACGTCTCGACTGAATATCAACTTTTTGCTTAAGCAAATAAGTTTGATGCAGGATTAGATGTCATAGCATTAGAGGTGAGTGATTTTAGGGTTAGTTCGGGGTTTTGCTTGAAACTTGTAACCTACTTGTTAAAATAGGTTCTCCAATTTTCGGAGCTTGGAACCTATCCTGTGTGCTTTGAAACTTGGAACCTGCCTTGTCACAGATTTTAGAGCCAATTCCAGGATCTACTCAGGTTCCACTTATATTTTTAATTGAAAAATTACAGTGAATCGTCACATCTAAGGACCCCCATTTGCTATTGCAATCCACGACCACAACTTATTTAGACACGTGAAAAATAAAAAATATTAATAAAGTAAAAATTTCAGTCGTGGATATCGCTGAAAAATAAAAGCTTATACTAGCAATTCCAGATTACTCACTCATTATCATATGTTATGGAATCCTAAATGATCACATGAAGGCATAAAACTAGGAAAAAGCAAGGACTTGTTGCAAATTCCACCACATTGAACTTGGAACCGACCCATCATAACTGGTTTCTCAATTTTTGAAACTTGAAACTTGCCATGCATATCCTAGAACTTGAAATCGAATCGATTTCCGATTTTATTCTGAAACCATACTCACTTCTGTCCAAAATAGTCCATTGCATATAGGGTGCATAATTGCCAATTTGATCGTGTAATTGTTGTCAAGGATGGAAACGTCATGAATTAATGAAAATGCTGCAACATTAGCTTGGCATATTAGTTTAGATTTGTTTTATATTAGTTTTTTTTTAAGGCTCCATTTACTTCGCAGGAAAATAAGGTGTTTTTCTTTCTTTCTTTCTTTTTTCCTTTCTCCTTCTTTCTCCGCCAACCATGGGTTTTGTAGAAGCCCAGCGGCTAGTCATAACGCAAGCCACCAAGCTCGAGACTCACCAGATCTAGGTGAGCTCACCGACCTCGGGCTTGCCGACCCACTTTAGGGTCTATTGTTAGGTTGCCAGCTATTGTCAGCATATCGCCAGGCTGCTAGCCTTTGTCGAGGCCTATGGCTAGCGAGGGAAGAAGGAGAAAGGAAAAAAAAAGAAAAAGAAAAGAAAAAAAGAAAAGAGAAAGTAAAAAATTTGATTTTTTAAAAATAAACATTTCTAATTATTTAAACAAATAAAAAAAGAAAAAGAAAAGGAAAAAGAAAATAAAGAATCAAGGAATGTGAATAAGTGGAGGAAGGAAAAATGACTTCTCTTCTCAAAAAGAGAAAATAATTTTTCCCACTTTCAATGGTGTTTGTTTCCATGAGAGGTAACTATTTTTCTTGATTTGTTTATTTTTCTTGAAATGAATGCTGAAAAATTTAGAAAATATTTTTCTGGAAGTTATTTTTTACATAACGAATGGAGCTTAAGTAATAAAATTCACATTGGGTTCAGTTTCAATTATTCATTGCACGTTTATTTATATTCTTGCCATGTGATTTCACATGTGCATAAAAAATGGTTAATCATAAAGTTACTTTCTCTTTAGAACGTCTAGGCTGCATATTTATCTACATGCCCCATCCATGTGGTGTAGCAACACAATTAGCAGAACTCCGAAGCTCTTATAATCAATATTTGAGAGAACCGACGTGAAAATTGTGCCGATAATTTTAGAGACGGTCCATTTGTACGACACAACTCGTAATTAAATAAGTTTAGATTAGCGTAAATGGATTCGTATCATAACTTGCGTATGACACTAAGAAAACGTTTGTTATGCGAGCTGACCCTCTTTACCTATTAAGACAAGAATTGACGTGTTTAGTTTATGTGCAGTTTGTTTTAACACCTCGTAATTAGACATGTTTTAACACATTCAGTGCTCATATTTATAGAGCACTTTATTCCTGAAAGATTATAGTAATAACACCCATATCAAATAAATAATTGGTGAGATAAAGCATATTTAGGAGTACAAGAGTTATTAACCATAAAGAGAAAATTAACCCCACAAAACACATTAGATATAACTTGAAGTGCAATAGTCCATTGTCTAGAAATGTTTTAACCGTGTTAACACAATTGATAAGGCGGCACGTTTGATAATTGTGTTACTCGTATCGTGTCGTGTAACGAACTTGATTTAGCGTGTTGTGTTCGTGTCGAAAGCAGTTCGATTTGGACACGTGGGTCATCACGCCAATAGTGGGAGCGGGCCCTACTTGAAAAGAACCTTTCGTTCAGAATATAGGACAGTGCGCACCTTCCAAGTAGCAACCCGCGGGCAGAGACTTTCCTTATTGAGGACGAGCTCATCCCTACTTAGCAACCCCTTCGTTTGATCGTTTCCAAGAGCGATACGATGAGCGGCTTCCAACCCACTTAGCGCACGAGTGACCACCCCCCCACCGACAAGATCCTCAACAGCATAATCAATCACATTCGGATACCAAGCGCAAACACCCCGACAACCCATGACGCCACTCCCGTTCTCTCACGTTCTTGTTTGCATCATCCCTTTTGCATCCTCCACGCTTTATCCCGATAGCACAGAGCTTATCTCTTCTGCTCGAATGGCCAGGGAAGAATCATACCGTGACACACGCGTAAAACTTCTGATCTCGAAATTGTGTTCACCTACAGTGATCCACTTGTCGTCAAGATATACAATGAGGTAACAATTCAAAACCTATTATCTGCAATCTCGCTCGGTATGACCCCTATGCTAGAGGACTTTTTGGGATCCCCGTTCCGCCAATTATTTCAAGAGCCTTGTTAACAAATGCTTTCGAGAACTACTTAAACATGTTTAATTAATATATGTTCAGTTTTTAAATTATCGATTTGGGAAATCGCGATATAAGCCATTGTCCTAAAAATTGCAATATGTTATTTTGTTTTCGGCTGCGTGCTTTACACAAAATCTCTACCTAAATGAATAAGAAGCATGGAGGAGAACTGATCTTGCACTTTGGATTGCAATTGCATTGCTTTTTTTTTTCTCAGAATACAAATGGATCTAGAACATTTAATGTGGTTCGCCATATATCATTCACTTAAAACCAGTCCCTTGACTTCAAATCTCAATATCTGTGCACCGTTGATCTCATCATATAGCTCCATTTTCTTCACACAAAAGCTTGGCTGATGATCACCATCTTCGATGAAGACATTCAGGTCGAGTCCTCTCTCTCCTCTTTTACTCTCTCTGCGGGGGTTGATGTAGAATATGACCGCCAAGTTTCTGAAAGGGGAAGCCAGAGCTGGTACATTCACCTGCGTAGCCAAAAATGTCAAGCTGATAATTGCACTAGATGCGACAGAGAAAGATATGAATGACCATGAGCTAAAGAAAATTCAAAAACTGCACCTAGAGATGCCAAGCTTCTGCTTTCGTCGTTCCTCTAATGTGTAATCATTCCGGTGAAAGAGAAAAAGCAGGGCTTGTTTCCATCTTCTTTCTCGTTACAATAGAATTAAACGGTTGGCCCTCTCTCCCTCCCTCTCTCTCTCTCTCCCTCCCTCTCCCTCTCTCTCTCTGCGGGCATTTATGGTGATTGGTGCCAACTTTGAAATTGAATGCATCCATCAACCGTGCATGAAGGCTCTGCTCATTAAGATGGCACACAACTTTTTGCAAAGAGCAGATTTAGGGCAATTAGTAAGTAGTTAGAAAACAAGCGTAGTGTATACGGTATAATTCGATTTTTGAAGAGTTGTTTATGAATATTATTATGATAAAAGTATGTGCGACACCTTGAATTTTATTCACTTGAGGTATTGTGCATTTCGACCCATCCCATGTCAAACTTCACGATTTTATTCTTTGGTGTATATGTAAGCACTTTTTTAAGAGGTCACCTATCTTAATAGTGCTCTCACCTGAGTATGCTTAGCTTTAGAATTCCAAGGCAAAATATAACGTCTCAAGCACGCCACGTATTAACAAGTTTTGTTTTAATGTGATATTACATAGTATAATAGAGGGTGCAAGCGGAAGACTATCAACATAAGGCAATCACGATGGCATATAGACATGCAAATGCATTCAATAGATGTAGGCACGATGCCTAAAGGAGGTATGACCTTACTCATAGGGTTCGCTAACTTGTACCTATCATATAATCATGAAAATTCACAATCAACAGGACCATCTGAGTTTATATATAGATACCGGTTAATTACATTATTCTTTCATTAAATGAACTCACATAATATACTAGGATGATCCAAAAGGGTAACATCTACTCTCGAATACTATCCACCATCATCGTCAGCTTGCTCCAACACCATCAATTATGTTCACTACTTCTCAAATGGCTATCTTATTTGGAAAAAAAAAAGGTTAAATCAACGAGAGTGAGCCAAAACTCAGCAAGACTTTCTAAGCCACTAGACTAAATCATCTATTCATCACTTGATTGAGCAAAAACCCATGTGGACATACCAAACAAGACACGACACGCAAAACCGCACACGACACTAAGACGGGCAAGTTTGGGACTCTTTAACAATTCCAGATGTAACACATTTCGACCTTACAGTCAATGACTTAATGAAGAAGCTGACATCGTTTGAGATTGCATACTTTCAACCAGTATTAGAGTTTCGTGTCGGTTCTATGTAGGTGTAACTGGATTTCTTAGATACCAGATCCTGCTTTACCTGTACAAGACCAGGTATTTCGACGGGGTCAACGTAAATCCAAGGAAGTGGTCCCAACATCTTCTAGACATTCACTTTTCACTATTTTGTCTTTGCTTCGATTGCTCCACAAGATAGCATAAATTGTTTTTTTTTTTTGATAATCGAGGTGTCCGGAGGCTGGCGAGCAGGGCTCAAACCGGGGCCGTGAACCCGACTAGTCCTCGAGGAAGGCTAGCGCAGCATCCCACCGCTACGACCTTCCACTTAAATCTCCCGGTATTAGCGCGAACGCCACCAAGTCCCCCTGCGAGAAACCCGCAACTGAGGTCCTCCTGCGAGAAACCCGCAACGGAGGGATTTGAACCTTCGACCACGCGAGTACTACTCAGCAGCGGTCTAAAGCCCAACCACTTGGCCACGAGGAGGGTGGGTAAGATAGCATAAATTGTTTTTGACCCCAAAAAAAAGAAAAGGATGGCATAAGTTATTATGGCGATGATTGCGCATCGTGAATCCCTGGCGGTCAACTGAAATCTTCAGAGACTTGACGAGATGGAGAAGACCCCGGTCAAGATACATACGGCAAGATTCCCACGAGAATTATTTGATCTGAGCTTGATTGATTATGTTACTTAATTGCTTCTTTCTTACTATTTTTTGCATAAAATTTTCTTGCGAAGCTATGCTGTTGGACAATAAAAACAACAGAACGGGCAAATAAGTGGATACCAAATTTACACTGTGCAGCCCGTGTGATCTACTTTGTGCAAAGAGCAATATAAGATTTCACTATAAATCAAGCATTATAATGAAGATTATAATAACACTTAGGTTGTTTAAACACTCTTCATGATACACAGTCCTCAATTACATAAATTTTTAACTCGAGATTTTTGCTATCTGACATCTCTTAATCAGAATTCCATTCATAAAAAATTTCTCCAACAGTAACGATTCTCTTAAGGAAAAAACATCGCAGGATTTCAAACCTGTAAGGAGATCGCACACCCACCTTGTTCAACTTAGCAACTACATCAACTGCAGGTTATACATGCTCCACCGCGCTAGCACCAACTACCTCAGGTGTTTCTGGCTACAACTCCACCTTGAGCGTTGTCCATATCTGTGTAAACATTTCCACAGTCACTCTTCCCAAAAATTATTAGAGACCTCCTCAAAAGTAACTTCCCTACTAGTGACGTGTGAATTTAGTATTGGATAACACAACTGACAGACCCCAACTTGATCGTGGTTTAGGAATAATTACTATACATTTTCTTACCCTCCACTGAGCTTTTCATTGCTCACATGAAAATAACACGAGCAACCGAATATTTTAGGCATAGAAAGATCAGCAACTTACATGATTAGATAGCTCGTCATCCTAAGCATATCAATAAAGTATTTTCTAGCCACACACATAAGGTTTCGCTCTTCAACTCTTCAACCTCTTATGGTACACTGATACCCCCCTCCCTGAACCATTTATTAAATACCTTCAAGCGTAAGTTCAAATACTGTCGGTCTACACTTGCTTAAATTTTTTTTCCCTCGTAAGAGAAAAAGATCCATTTTAGACGGATAACTTTTCTAACTTAAGCTAACTCATCGACATCACTGATAAGTCCAAACTGCAATGACAAACCCGCGTGGCTAAACGAACCGCGACCCCCCAGTTCATATTTTTCTTAGTTTTATTGGGATTGTTCGAAAAGTTTTATCATATCTTTCCAACAATTAGAGATGAAAAGGCATTCAAATTCATATGACCCAAGCAGACAAGGGAAATACTACCGTAAACAATCGCGATGATCTATGGGATAATACATGGTCATGCCACCCAACGTTTGTAGGACGTTTAAGAGCGAAGGCTTGAAGGGATTTTGCCCTCTTCCTAATCACTTCCAACCAGTTCCAGGAATTTCAATATTGGTTTGATCTTATCTCACGGGCCAGAAACCATAACCTGATGAATTCGCGTCACCCACGGGGAGCGAAATAGGAAATAGGAAAAGGGCGTAGCATTGGGGGCTTCTGGCTTCCTTGTAAATAAGTTAGAACTAAAAGAAAGTCATGTTTCAGGATAGACTATGGTTAGGCCTTTTCATCTTCGTCCTATAAGCGAGAATTTTTCAGGCTTCAAACTCTTAGTCAATGATAAGCATACTACAAGTGTCCTAAGTTGTGTACGGCGCTGATTGAGTGCCATGAATTTTTTTTTTCCGCTTATTTGAGTACTTTAACTTTTAAAAATCAATTAGTTGAGTGCCATGAGCGATTTGGCTCATCAAAAATTCTATGTGGACGCTGGAAAATTTCATAGTGCCGATACGATTTTTTTTGAATTTTTTTTGAAATATCTTTATTGATTTTTTTTATTTTGAAATTTTTTTTACTCTCAAATCCATTGCCAAGGGGCAAGGGCCTTTGTGACCATGGACAACAGGGTCGCAAGGGCCCTTGTCCAAATTTGGCAAGGGCCTTCGTGCCCTCGTTAGCGGCCGACGTGTTTGCGATGGCCCCCTCTCATGGCCATTGCAACCATGGGGACTGCGGGCAAAGGCGCGATGGTCCTCAGCTAGTCTGGATGAAGGCCTTCACAGCCATGGTTGGTGGGGTCGCGAGGGCCCATCCCCAAATCTGGCAAGGGCCTATACCCCCCTCCCCCCTTCGCAGCCCCATGAAACGAGGGCAAGGTGGCCCTTGACCCTTGGTGATGGATTTGTGGCCGGGTGAGGGTTATCGGCAATTCACATGTGATGAAAAAATAATATAAAATAATGATAAAAATTCACGTGTGATGAAAAAATTAATATAAAATAATAAAAAATCCACATTGGGTGATTTTCCAGAAGTGGCGCTCAAATGATCAATTTTGCTCCGATTTGACAATTAAGTGAGCGAAAAAAATTACGACACTCAAGTGATTGCCATATAAAAGTTTTAACAGGTTACTTAACCCCTCTTAGTCATGTTGACGAATATGAAGAAAAGTAAGCAAGTACTTTTCTTGAGTTGGCCGGCGTGCATTATTCCTAGACCCCTTTTAAAGCCATTTGCACTTTGGCAGGCAGAAAAAGGAAACTCCAAAGAAGATCTGCACTGAGCTAGTTTATGAAACAGCGACCTCATGCATGCTTTCTGAGCCATAATGTTCACTATTCTAAACGTCGATGTACGAAAGTGAATGAAGAACAAGCTTGGACTTTGCAGGCAAATAGGTCTGTACGGGAATCAATCCACGCACACCGTGAAATAACAAAACCTGCATGAGACTGCCACCAGGTTTGGATCACCAGCTTGAGCTCGAAGATCCAACGTCGGAAGAGCTAGATCATGTATAAGCAATATATTCCTTGCTAAACAAACAACTTTTCATCGCAGCATAAAGACAACAACAAGAAGAAGCAAACCGCTTGTCCAAACGATGCATCACAACATCGGTCATTAAATTAAAATCCAGGTCAAATTAGACTGTTTATATAGGTTCTAATGCCTTATAAGAAGATGTCTCACAACCCACAACAAGTGAGTCTTGCAGACAGAAATTTTACAGACACGGCAGATGACATCAATAATTAAAAAAGTTCTGAGTCACACTTTAATTTTCCCATAGCAGACGGTAGTTTCGTCTACAATAGACAGATTCGGGTGGGCATCATATGGATCCACACTACCCCATTCCCTTCCCCTTTTCCTCCCTCAGAACTACTGCAATAACAACAAACTTGGTTATCACAAAATCTCAGAAAAGATGGGTCATGCAGCTCTACATAGGAAATCACCTAACGTTATTTATGCAAAATACTTCTCATGGATATCATGGGTCAGAACGCAAGTGATGACTTGGTTAACTAGCATTGCTATTCTAGAGGAAGATACCTTGCATGTACTTTATTCATTACGGTTGCCGAAGAAAATGAAAAATCATGTAAAACTCACGGAGAGCTGAACTATGAGCATGTGAGAGGATTTCATTACATGACTTTGCAAATCTAAACAACGACTATTATGACAATGTACAAAAAGCAATATAACTCAAATAATAAAGTGAGACTCATCTAGAACGAACGATTTAAAAAAGAACTGGACTCTCGAAGCATGATTAGAGAGAAACATGCTTACTGATGTAAATGTTCAGTCGCATTATCCAAACTCTTCATTTGCGAATGATGTCTGCTTCAATGTGAGAGCCTCCAAAGCAGCATGGATTGCATCAACAGTTCCTGAGGTGATCTTGTAGACTTCATCAGCTACCTCACGAGGGAGTATGTTACCTCGCACTCTTCCGGACACGTCCATGACGTGAAACGCAATAGTCAAGAGACTTTCGCGGCTAAGTACACTAGGCACAGTTAGCCTCTCGGGCTTAGCTGCGAAACCGAAGGCAAAATTCCCACTACATCTGGGTTTCCGCCGTTCAGAAGCAAGGCCATTGCTCCAAGGTCGACAGGAGCATAAACAACATAGGAACCTGTTGAGTCAGAGTAAATTTATTCTCAATTTGTATCATTTAAATCAAATAATTATGTAATTACTTTGTGGAATTTCATCCTATATTTCAAATTAATTGAAGATTAATTCATATTGATTCTCTTATATAACATATTGCATGTTGCGTTTAATATTTTTTCATGCTATGTCTAATTATAGTGCCATAACGAGTCATTTTAAATTTTTAAAAAAGAGACTATATTGGGTTAGTATGTCATTTTATATTAGCTCGAGCCTTCCATGGTCTATACCAAATCGCAACGAGAGAACACCAAATTTGATCTTAGTGTAATCGATGTCATATGTATGTGTACGTAAATAAAGTCGCCACTAGTCTTTGTGGAATGTAGATAAAAAACTTTATCAAATGGTCGGGAGAAACCATTCGATTCTATGCAACTAGATATATCTAAAGTTTGAGGAATTGGTTACGTTGGTGTTTCACCAAGTCGAGTGTTTTCTTAAACATGTTTCATGCAATGTTTTAATTAATTTTAAACTATGGTAAGCTAATACTATGTGTTCGCACAGGTTATTTTTGTCTTTTTCCAAATTTTCTAAAACTAGACTAAGTCTAAATTACCTAAACTTAGGAAAATCACAATCAATGAAATCAAATGCGCAATCAAGGAATCATGAAATTGATAAATCCCATCATAAAACTTTAATGAAGTCCTAAGGTCTTGGATAAATGTGGTTCAGATTTAATTTTCAAGGTGTTTATGATTTTCCTAAAAAAGAATAAACTCTATAAAATCTGGAGAATATAGGCCTAGATTTATGAAAATGATGTCAAACTAGTCTAATATAAGCTTCTTCTATTTCTAGGGATTTTCTAAAATTTTTTGATTTTTGAGAATTTTTTTATTATCTTAAATGTTTTCTTTAAAAATGATACTTCATTTTGTTTTAGGTCGAGGAAAAGTGATGAGCAAATTGAAATGGAAAAGTGAGAGACCTCGGACTTCGTTATGTTTTGTAATTCTCAAAAGTGATTTTTTTATAACCAATTTTTTTTTTGTTTTTACCTCAAAATTGTTCGAGGGAAACAGAATCAAAATCGAGATCATTTACGTTACCAAACGTAATTTTCATCATTTTTTGTTCCACGAAACAGAATCTTAGAACTAAAATGGTTACCATGCAGATCCTTGGAGAAACCATTTGGTAATTCTTGTATCAGACAAACTGATGGCCTCGTTTGGTACTTGAGGAATGGACAATTAATGGAGCATGAACTCTAGTAAATAATCGACTACTCCCCACACGTCCCAGACAAGTTGTTTGCAATACCTAGCAAAGTGAACGGATCTCGCAGGAACAAATGCGGTAGGAATATGAAATTCTGCAGACATCCAGGAGACAGATTAAAGAAAAAAGAATTAGCTAGCGTTGGAAATCAAGTTGGCTAATTACCTTTCGTCAACTGCTACGCTGGGCAGTATGGGGGTGATGAACAAACAATTTACAGCCACAAACACTCGCCATGTCGTTAAAATACGAGGAATCACATGCATACCACTTGTAAAGTCCCATCATAAACTAGACCAAAAACCTGGCACCTTGCAGGTACGGTAGTTTGGTGGGACACAAGACCCCTGATACAGTGGGCTTGGATGTGATATTGGAGAACTTATTTGACCATTGATTCTGAGAATGATCCAAACTAAAAAGAACATTAGTGTGTTGAAAACAAACATTCAATGTAAGCTGACTAGTTAATAAGGAAACCAGTCCCACCAAATCCATAAGCATTGCAACAATACGAAACCGATCCATGTCGACGATAGCGGTTGCTTGGGAAGCTTCATTGTAAAGACTTCCTATTGTAGGAGCTCTCAACACAAGTTCGGGGGATGAGTTCAGAAATCCAATGGCGTTCGATGGATATGGCCTCTTCGGCAGCCTCCCCCGCTCGTTACTGGCCACTTCCTTGGGGAGAAATATCTTGTAGAGCTGGATCTAGCATGTTAAAGGCACGTTTGCACTCAAAATCATGTAATAGCTTAGTCACGCCATCAGCTTGGAGTTGCCAGAACGGTTCTCCGTTCTGGGCCACCGTCATTAACTCTTCCAGGGCATCCAAGGCTCTTCCAAATATTAACCGCCCTGTGGCCTCGGTAGTTATCGAGACTGTTAAAAAATATCTTGAATTTAAACTTATTGAACAAGTATCAAAATTAACGAATGCGAATCTGTCTCGATAAATAACATCACTTTTGTGATCGCCTACGGTTCTGTTTAGGGGGGGGCGGAACTCTACATTAAATGATCTGCATGCGAAGGGAGAAAAGGGAGGATGAAGACAAAGAAAAGCGGAGGAATGTACATGCTATTATTCTTCTCTCTGGAGATGGGGCACACGATATTTGACAAAGCAAGAGAAACAAAAAGGAGAATACTAAGGCGGCCACAGGTTGATTTGAAGGGGAGAAAATGCGTGTGATACTCCCTGGTGACATCTTTGCTTCAGCTCTACAAAGCAATAAATGAAAGGATTCTTTGCCCGCTTGAAATATATGTATTTGTCTCACATGCCGTACAAGTCAAAAGGAGCGCACCATTTTTTCTAGGAAAGACAACTCCTGCAATAGATGGTGGGAAGTTTCTCCCAGTCATAAATGGAGGAGAACCGTCGTGGTTGAAATGCGCCAAGCTCATTCGGTGGCCAAGAGCAGAGAGAGGTCTTCTCGTGGTTTTTATTTTTTCGGTAATTATACTCATTAATGATTCAATCAATTAAATTTTTGTGAGCAAAATTTGTATAATTCCTCAAGTGAGACTTTATTAAGAATTGTAATAGGCTAAATACTATGTGAGTTATTGAGTATAATTAAAGACTTAGAAATATTGAGAGTGTGTTTGAGTACTCAAATGATTGTAATCTCGCTGTATCGTTTATTTCTTTAATGAAATTTCATGCTACTTTCTTTGTGAATGTAGGTTCCGACATTTGGACCGAGCCATATAAATTCGATATCCGATCTTCTTTCTTTCGTTTTGATTATTCTATCGATTCGCTTGACCCATTTATTCACAGTAGAGACTTTCATTAATAGATCAGTAGCCCTAGCAACTCTCCCTACTAAATCTGAGCTTGATCCACAATTAGAGACACCACTTGCCTGTGGTGAATGTTGAGCCCCAAAAGACTATGGAGATTGCTTAGCCCAAGTATTGGTTTGAAAAAAATTCATCATCTTTAATTAATTAGAGGGACATTTAGCTGGTGATTAGAGAATTTGGCATTTCAACATGAATATGACAATCATTGCAAAAATGAGGTTTTAGGGTTTGGCTAGAATACCATGATGAAATCAATATGCACACCCATGTCTATATCACTCTTTTCCTGGATCTGATCATTATCTTCTTACAAGTGAGAAAAACAATCAGTGAGAGTTTATTTTATGCACTTTGCATGTGGAGATGAGACAAGTAATCACCGTAACATCAGCATCAAAAAGTAACCCTAGGTTTATCCCTTCATTGGGAATGGGATTTGATTGCTCAGAACTGCAAAAACGGGGCAAAAAAAAAATTAAAAAAGGATACAAGTCAGAGCACTTTCTCAACAGAAACGCAGTGACAAGAAAAAAATAATTTCAGATCTGAAAACAAAACAAGATGATGGTGATATTAGATTTTCAAATTTGAGGAGACAATTCTACAATTAAAATTTTTAAATAAAAAAGAAAAGACAAAAACCCTACTGCTCCACTAGATTGAGCTGAGGATCGGTCCATGCATGATCATTTTTGGGATCAGCCATAGGAAAGAGCGGAAGGTGTTCAATCTCCCTCTTCAGTGCCTCGTCATTGTTAACGTCGCCACCACCCATTTTATTCATCTGTACAGGTTAAAAAAAAGCGATTTTGTGGGTTTAGCTCACATTTCTTTTGGACCCTTTGCTTTACACAGGAAAATTCAACAGAAAGCCCCCTAAAAGATAAACCAAAGCTGAAAACAAGATAAGATCAAGATAACCGACTAGTTATCAAAAACTCATATATTAAAAGGATCACATCTTTTTCCTCTTTGTATAATTCATCAAAAATCTCCCGAGACTGATTTTAAAAATGTTTACACATTTTCCCTTATGGATCAACTCAACATATTTCATGTATCAAAATTTATTAAAAAATCCATGGACTCAAATATTAAAAAAGATCACACTTTTTTTCCCTTCTAGATTAGCTCAACATATTTCATGTATCAAAATTTATCAAAAAAATCGATATTTTTCTTTTCTTTTGGGAATTGACATGATGAGCTCAACCAGATTGTTTTTAGAATGGATCTTGACAAAACTTTAGCAGATTAAAACTGATTGAGAAAAAATGGAGGAAAAAACACATCCTTTTCTCTTCTTTTGGAGAAATGACATGATCTGCACAACCAAATTGTTTCTAGATTAAGGCAAAAAAAATTGTTTGTAGAACAGATTTCAACAAAACTTTAGCAGATTAAAAACAATCTGGTGAAAGTGAAGGAACAAAGTCCTCTTCTGACACTGATATCTGCAGGATCCACACACATGAAAGCTAAGAAAGAATTCACTTTAAACCACTGATAATGGACAAGACACTTATTACGTAATTACTGTTTCATGAGAATCAAGACTTGGAGTAGACTTGTCTAGACCTAATCAAATCTCAAAAAACCCATGATATCCTTGTCTCTTTCCTTTAGTTTTTATTTTTATTTTTTTAAAGTGAATTTAAATGTTTAGGAACATATCTTTCCTTTTCATCTTGGGACTTTTTCAAAATTGATAATGCAACACCTTGTTGACAAGACTTACTCAACTCACCGATTTAACCTGCTTCCGGCAACAACTATCATTCTCTAGCTTGGGGATTATAGCTCAATTGGTAGAGCTCCACTCTTGCAACTGACTCGTTGCGATTATAGGTTGGATGTCTAATTATCCAAGTAGTAATGAGAATATCTTGTACCTGAATTGGTGGCTCACTTTTTCTAAGTAATGGGGAAGAGCACTGAAAAATGCCATTGAAAGACTACTGTAATAAAGACGGACTATCAAGAATATTGAAAAATTTAGCAAATAAAAAAAAAGGCCTTTTTATTCTTCACATCCAGAGTTATGTGTTGGATCATTAGATATGAATCCAAAGATGAAGAGAGACAAAAAAAAATATCACTACTGTGTAAACGAAGAGTTTGAGAGTAAGCATTATGCAATCTTCAAGAATAATTTTGAATAAACGAGAGGAGGCTCCACGGAAAGAAGAAGAGAAAATAAGACTCGAGTTTCTGGAAATATTTCAGTAGGGAGTTCCAGTTCTTATCTCCATAGAAAGCGAAGCACCCTCAAACGTCAGCATATACTAATTGCTCCCTCGCACTCTACCCCTAGTCCCTATTTGAGTAAGGCTAGAAAGCAATAGATAGAACTTCCATTAAATGACTTATTAGCATATTAATAGATCAAATCGGAATGGCATATACATCACACATTTTGGATCAAGTAGAGACTCTGGGTTTCCAGCAAGCCACTGCTACATCCATAGTTGGGTGTTTTAGGAACTGCCTTTGAAGGATGAAAGCCAGTTTAGTATGTACATAGCGTCTTTCTTTAATATATGAAGGTTTTTGATGAATTTTTTTTTTAGTTTTCTCATTCATTGTCCACAGCTATCTAAGAATTGAGTATGAATGACTCGATATTCATTTGGTTGCTAGGACATAATCATTATGTAGAAGAGATGGCCAAGTGGTTCGGGATAGCATTGAAACTGCTATGTGGGCTTTTGTTTAATGAGTGTTTGAATCCTTCTCTTTCAGTACCTTAAATTAATTTATCAACGTTACTAACCACAATATATCAAATGACAATGTGCACCTTGGGAAACGAAGTCATAGGCATGTAGATTTAGAGCTAGGCCGACTACTCTAAGAGCACTCATCTATAAACCAGTTCTTGAATTTCTTCATCTAGAATCTGACTTGGATCATTGACTCTAATAGGAATTAAACCATTATGGCAAGGAAAAGTTTGATTCAGATGGAGAAGAAAGGCAAAACTTGGAATAAAAATATTGTTTGATTCACTGATCCTCAAAAAAAGAAACAAGCAAGGTTTCGTCATTGAGTGAGAAAAGAAAAATTCATGGAACAGACTGCTGGTGATAAACTTGAGGAAGCTGAGGATGATGTCTAGTCATCATGCCTTTTATGCCTTGGCGACACACGTGCTACAATGGCTAGGACAAAGGGTCGTGATCCTGTGAGGGTGAGCTAACTTCAGAAACCTATCTTTAGTTCGGATTGCAAGTTGCAACTTGCATGTATGAAGCTAGAATCACTAGTAACTGCCAGTCAGCTATACGGCGGTGACTTCGAGCATCGCCAGCTTCCATTGTAGCATTTCAAAAGAGACGGATCTTACTAAGAAAGTTGAAAAATGGGAAACCACGTCTCTTGGGTTTGCTTATAATGAAAATATGCAAATGACTGGAAAAGGTAAGAAGAAGAATATGAGATTCACATGTTGATGACCTTCCTTAAGGTGAAATTTGAGAAATGAATAAATTGGCGTATATAAATTTTATTTGTTGAGTAGTTTTACTCTAGTGATACTGATTCCTTCATTTTTTTTTTTGTAAATTAATATAGCGTAACGATATTTCTTCTTGTAAGAATAAAAAATGAGGAGGTTCTTTTTTCTTTTTTTCCTCTTTGTATGAAATTCAAGAGATTTTATGTTTTAATTTTTGTGAACTAAATCCAATGAAAATGGTCATGATGAAATGAAGCTATACTTCGTGCTACGAAGCCAAGCTTCAATAGTAGAAATAACGTAATCTGAAACGCAAACAAAATATCTTCATTTTCCAATTTACGTTGAAGGTCGTGATATTTCTGACAATCTTTTCTTTTCTTTTTTTTTTAAAAATCTTTTTGATATCTAGGTTATAAATATATCGAATTGTCGATGATATTGATTTATCTTCTACTTGTTTTACATTGAGAACAACACTATTTTGGTTGTTTAAAGGCTGGAAATTAGATAATAAAGTTGACTTTAAATATAGTGGTGATATAAGATATGCGGATGGATAGTTAGATGTCCACACTTACCTAGCTAGTATCCATATATCTTAAATCAATGGTCATCTTTGGAAAATCAAACTCTACTTATCTGTTTTTGTTATTCGAAGGAACAAACTATCTTACGTAAACGGATGCTTGTTCATTTGAGGGTAATTTTGTGATATACATTACACATTTAACTACTAAACTATGGGTGAATTTTTGCTTATGCGAGTGAAAATCAATTAATTGCACTCTATACTATTACATTTTTCAAATCCAAAATACATTTAGTTCATCTAAGCCTTGTGCATTTACAGAACATAGTGCGCGAGTTTAGCAAGCTTATAGACTAGACAAAGCCTTGTGTATTTAGGATATCTTTAGCTTTAGTTTTATTATCGTCTATTTTCTATTATTATTATTATTTCTCTATCATATTCATCTCTTCATTCATTAAGTACATGAGTTCGCACTTTGAAATTGCATGCAATTGCATGCTCATACGTAGATTTATCGTATGGTTCCATCCAAATTTAAGAGCTCATCCAACTATTTTTATTTCCCCCTTTGATTCCATATTTTCAACCATAAAGTATATGAATTTCACAGGTGTGTAATTGCATGTTCATTTCTAAACTTATCATATTGTTCCATGCAAAGTTAATACATAATCTATATGTCGTTAGCAATCAAGTGGATTCATGAAAATTGACGCTGCATAATTAGAAAGCATTGGAAACAATAAAACGGCTCGGCATGCAAAAAATGAAAGTGGTCTATGTTATGAGATGCTCTTAATCGCAATTAATGCACACAACAACCTTATGGAGCATTTAATGGTTCCAAAAGTACTAAACTTTCCAATATTGTCAATCAGTAATTTCTCACATTACATTAGCTTGTTATCAAGATTGACATTGAAAAACCACGACCCGACTGGACATAGATCCATGGGTTTTTTCATAGGTTGTAGCATGCCATCAACAATTATCGGTTTCAATGTGCCTTATCCTTTTCTTTTGTTAGTTCCATCACATCAAGTAAGATGCTCGAATTCGAAGAGAAAACCTAACATTGAGAAAAAATAATCAGCATGCAAGATCCGCGAGAATGTTTGAAATACATCTAAGTCCTCTCGAAAGTGCTTTGCTATACAACTTGCAATGGCACTCGCGTCCTGATGCCCATACCCTTTTGTTACTTTACCGAACAAGCATGGATGAGGGCTTTTTACGAAAATGGGTTAAAAAATTTACATTTTTACCTATTTAGGTCTTCGTAACAAAAATTTACGAAAATAGGGCTTGTTCGGCACAGTGGATGCCGAACTAGCTAGTTTGGTACCCAAGTGTTGTTCGGCTCCCAAGGAGCCGAACTAGAGGGGGGACACCCCCTCTCTAGTTTGGCTTGTCCCCCCTCTCTAGTTTGGCACTTGCCAAACTAGAGAGGACCCCTACATATTTTTTCACCGTCCCCCTCCCCTTTTTCCACAGCCCCCCCTCTCCTTCTTTTACGCGCGGTACGTCTCTCCTTTTTACGCGTTTGACAAAAAAAACTGCCAAATGAATGAAGTAGAGATTCGTCTCAACAGCGAAAAATTTATCATATAAGAGATAAAGCAGGGTCTAAAGAAGCTTTGAAGAAAGAGAAACAAAGAACGTATAGAGAGAAAATATAGAGAATCGAGTGAGAAAATTTTTAGAGGTCTTTCGTCGATTTCCGGCGTGTTCGTATTCACGGTCACTAATTTCGTCAATATTTTCTCGCCATCGATCTAGGTAATATTTCACTTTATGATCTGTTTTGTTTTTTCATTTACATTTTTTGTTTCGTTGCATGTAATATTAATTTTTTGTAGACGGTAGAGAAATTAGAAGAGTTGAAGTATCATTTTCTCAAATCTCAACACACATGCGCTTTTTGAGTTAAAGTAATGCCTATATCCTTGTTAGAACATGCTATTTTAGTACTATGTAATAATTGTTGTATTGTGATGTTTTATATGTTGTTTAGTCCAAAGAATGTCTTTTTTTTTTGCGCTACATATATGTCTGTTTTGCATCGAGAAATAGCTTATTTTTGCGCTACATATATGTCAATTTTGCACCGAGAAATAGGTTAATTTGTGCTACTCATATCTCTATTTTGCATGTTGATACATGTCTCATGAAATATTTTGTGCATATTAAACCCATATTTCATCATGAAATTTGAAATTTTAGAGGGTTAATTGGATATGATTTTTAAAATATTGAAATAATGACTAAATCTACCGGAATAACGAAGAAATTTGTGGGAAATCCTTACTAGATGTACCTTACCAAAAAAAATCCTTACTAGATGTAGACCGTAGGAATTGGTAATTAGATCGGACAATGTAGATTTGATGTTCAATTAAATATGAGCCGTTGATTTTAGTTGCCTAATGTAATGAACATGACCATATAATTAGTTTATAATAATAGAAAAACTCCCAAAGAATATAAAATTTCGAAAAAAAAATTGAGAAAAAATAATTAAAAAATAATAACAAAATTCCTAAAATTCTGTCATTTTAGTCCCGATTGAAAGCCGAGTGGGTTTTGGTCGGTTCTTTCGATTTGTGAGTTGGGTTGAACTGACTCGGTCAGAAAAAAGAATAGCAAAAAAAAGAAAAAGAAAATTAGGAAATAATAATGATAATGATAATGATAATAATAATGATAATGATAATGATAATAATAATAATAATAATAATAATAATAATAATAATAACAACAACAGAAAATATAAGAAATGGGAGAGGTGCCGTTATTTGGGTCAAACCTTGGACCCAACCTGATTAATAAAAAATTAAAATTGAAAATTTAGAAAAAAAAAATAAACTAGACGATCAAGAAAAAATGAAAAAAATCATAAAAAGTTTTCTAAAAAATTTGAGAAAATGTCATGACTTTTCGTAAAAAAAAGTTCAGAAGAATGTGAAAAATTAGGATTTATGTTATTATTTTTCGTTCATTCCATTGTAAATGACGATTGTACCCTTGATGGGTAAAGTATCTCAGAAATATTATGCGATATTTATGAAATTTATCGGTTCTATTTGTAGACATGACACAAAATAAAGTATATTTGACCGGGACCTGAGAATAATTCACTACTTACAGAGCAGACTAAACATAGATCGCAAGCCATTTGGGAGGTTGAGGTAAGTAGTTAAAAAAGTTATTAGCTGAGCTGTCGTTTGTAATAGTTATATCATAATAAAATTGTTAGTAACAATTAATATAACATTTCACAGATAGATGATAATGAAGTTCTTCAATGTCAATGAGATGGAGCAACACTACACGAAGCTGAACTTGATCATCGCATAGAACCATATGTTCGAGCTTCGGGATTTTACAAACTTTGGAAAATGGGATTCTGGTAAGTTGATCACCATATGATTATAGCTTTAGTTGAGCGATGGAGGCCCGAGACTCACATCTTTCATATGACAGAAGGTGAATGCACTATTACCCTGCAGGATATCGAGGGTCTTACAGGGCTTCCTATAAATGGAAATGCAGTTACTTGCTCTATTAATAGGAATTGGGGCTATATTTGTGAGAATCTACTAGGCCATCGACCCCCACGCGGTCAAATACGTGGTTTGATGGTGAAGATTACTTAGCTGAGACGAGTCTTTGATGGAATTCCAAACGATACAGAAGAGGCTACGATAATACAATATGCGAGAGCATTCATTCTCCAATTGGCTGGAGACTCCATATTTTTTGATAAATCGGATGCGAGGGTAAGTGTAATTTTTCTTCCATTATTAGAGAGCCTCATGGATCGTATGCCGAACAGTTGCGGTTCAGCAGCGCTTGCATGGTTGTATCGGGAGCTATGCAATGCCACCCATCCATCAGCGCAACAAATGAGTGGTGCTCTATATGTGTTGCAAATTTGGGCGTGGGATCGATTCAGTTGTATATCACCATCCATCAAAAGCAGTAATCCTTTTGAAGATGCGCCTCTTGGTAGTCGGTATGTGATATGTATGTTTTTTTTAGTTCGTGAGTGATAAAAAAAATTTAGTCCATATAATATTTGTAATTGTTCTTTTTTTTTTCACCATTACACTGTAGAGATAAATTTTATGTAGTGCGTATAACAATATATCTAACTATTTTTTTAAATTTTTTCAGCTGGTTTCAAACCATACAAACAACTAAAGTGCCCACACATACTTTACCATATCAATGCTACCAATTTGATTGAATGACATTTAACAATGTAAATTATGATAGAAATTAATGAGTTCAATGTAATGTTAGCTTTTAAATTAATTCTTCATTTAATTTTATATGTTTCAATTTTTTTAACAGATTGTTTAGGAGCCATACACTGATGACATTCTCAAGGCTCTATCGGATTACTGTATAGAGGGAAAAGAAATTTAGACAGCTTGTGTCCTACTCATCTATTTTCACATAGTTGAGTGGCATTACCCGAGCTGAGTGCTTCGTCAATTTGGCATTCAGCAACTAATACCGAATCCTCCAAATGATCATAAACCCTTTCATACCATTGAATTAAGGCTAGTCAAAGAATTGGGTGGAAAAGCACATAGAGTGGATTCAAATGTAGAACAATCGTTCTTACTACATAGTTCGATTTGATCCTGCAATACAGCTACTTCATTTTCATTCATAATACATGAAGTGGTACTGTGCATGCACACGACGGTGGATTTCTTACATGCGAGGTGCAGCGTTTAGTGCAAACACTTGTAATTTACTTCAGATATTGTTTTAGTCACATAAATTGATAGCATTTGATAACTTGTATTGGGTTTGATTTCCTGAACAAGCTGATGGCGCGGAACAAATTATATCATTATATAGATCTACTTCTCGAGATTGGGATCGGGATCACATGCGGGAGACTGTATAGCAGATAAGCAGGATAGCTACAGTAATGCTACATGCATTCAATCAAGAGAGACGGTTATTAATGATTCGAAGACCCTAATCAGCATCTACCACAACATTTATTGGATCGGATGAAGATGACTTACCCCAGACTAGTCAATCAATCCGGAGGACTAGTAGAGCTTTTCAAGATATAGATGCTGTCCCTTATCTTGTGGTCTATAATATGGCAGATTTCACTCTTGAGTTCAATCTCGGGTTCGGCCAGATAGATTTTACTTCGGGGTTCGGCCAGTTCATTGGCCAATTTCATAGGGGATTCCGTCCCCACACTCCTCCAATTTCTTCGATGGCTGGAGGATTTGATCTCCCTCCTTTTTCCCAATATGCTTCTACTCCATATATATCATCTGAGCATGAGATGTTTGCTCAATTTGATGATGCATCACAATCATGATTGTCAGAAGAGGATATTCCTTCGTCATCTACACAACCCATGCAAGCGGAATCTCGTCGTCGGTACAATACTAGACCTGCCGAACACTACGGACAACCTACTTGTGGAATAGGAGGTCACGTAGGGGGATGACATCATCGTTGAATGTAATCAGGGTTGATGAAAATTATGTATTATTATAAATTTTATGTACTAGAATTTTTTCCATCATAAATATGATATTGCTATGTCTTGACACCTGATTTTTAAGAAAATTAATGAAAAATCTATAACAAAAATTTATAAAATTAAAAAATCATTTTAGAAGCTTTAGCGAAGCCTGAGGATCCAATTTGGAAGAAAAGTAATTTTTGAAATTTTTTGTAATTTTTAATATTATTTTCCATATTAAGAAAATATCCTAAAATAAAAAAATAGATTTCATCGCCTAAAAATACGAAAATTGCCAATATTTTATTTTAAAAACCTTTCCATATTGGATCATTTAAAATATTGACTATTTTTTTGTGAACACTTTTTTTTTCCGTCAAATGCTTTTTTTTTATTAATTTTCAAGTATTTTCCTATTTTCTGAAAAAAAAAATACTAAAAATGCGCAAAATATGAAATTTTATTTTTTGTTCAAATATGGTTCCCTATGCTTGGCCAATGTCTCGAAGGTTGATTTTTCAAATTTTCAAATTTCTATATTTTATATGAAGTTTTTAAAATAAAATGCAGGAAAATACTGAAAATATCAAAATATATTTTTTGGTCAAAATTGGTTCCCTACCCTTGGAGGGAGGTCCCGAAAGTTGAATTTTCAAATTTATGAATTTTTATGAATTTTCTCAATTGTAATCCCCAAATTATGTCTACTAGAATGAAAAACATGCTAGGAAAGTCAAATTTGATATCCATTTTTCGAAAAATGGCTATTTAAGGGGCCAATTTGATTTTCTTTTGTCAACCACGTCAATCGAGGTGGGCGACTTTGAGTCCATTTTTGTTGCTTCACCGTCAGTATTTATTGTTGTTCTGTCGGGTCAAGCAGGTTCATATAATAATAAAAACATATATAAAAATTACAAGAAATTAAGAAAATCCATAAAAAGTATAAGAAGTCTAGAAAAATAGAATAAAAAACACATAAAAATATTACACAAATATTTTCTCGGGTTCATTCTTCTTTTAAGGTTGTCAAGAAGTCACCGCCATTTGCCTCAATCTTTTCCTGAAAATGAATAGCATACCGTTAAAACTTTACGAATGTCGGTTATGACCAACGAAAGGTGGAAATAATGTACTTTTTGCGATAAAAAAAATTAATTGAATAAGCAGGGTAACTCAGAAGGGTAAAGAATCTTAAATCTATCCGTATGCACAAGTTTAATTGATGTGTCTTGATTTCCTATAATAGTTGCAATGGTTAGTCGAATCACTACTTCTCCGGGTACTCCAGTCCATCTTACTGCTTATGCGTGATGCGCAGGGTCTCCTTTTCTTTCTAACACGATTCAGGTTTGGCTTTAATGTCAGCTCGTCAAGTTTAGGCCAGTAATCCGGATCCCCCAATGGATGAAACATGTATCGATAGCACTGAAGTGTGCCATCTAAAATGTAGAATCCATCTACCATTGTATTGTAATCAATTGCATATTTTTGACACACTGCAATTACATGTGAATACGGGATTTTCATCTCTTGAAATTTTCTACATATGCATCTTCGTAGGTTTAGCTTGACCTTGTGTTTATGGCCCCCCATTCTTTTGGATCTATCATATCTAGTTTTAACTTCAAAGATTTCGAAATTAGGGTTGAACCGGATCACATCATGTCTATTTGTAGCTTTAATGTTTTTTCTAGAGAAGGTTACTCGCAAATTGAGTATATATCCATCCCTCCACCTTTTGTGCCCTATATGTAGTTCTTCTCGTATCGAAATAATTGACTAACTGATAAAATATCTTATTCACTATAACTGTTATAGGCAGAGCACGAAATCCCTTTAGATACCATTAACCGATTCCGCTAAATTCGTGGTCATTACTCTATATCTCTTTCCTTCATCATAAGCTTTTATCTATTTATCCCAAGGAATCTGATCAGGCCATTCAGCTGTTTGTGGATACAATTCTCTCATTCGGTTCATGATGTGTAGAAACTTTCGCTTTTGGTTTTCGTAAGCTGCACATTATAATAATAATAAGTACTTATCACATAATTTTATGAACAAGTAATTTTGTCAAATTACATAACTTATAAATTTTACCTGCCATCTGAATAGCTCTTTTGCCTTCGGCATCTTTGAAGTGTTTAATATAATTGCTGAGAATATGCCGAATGCAAAATTTATGGTGGGCATGTGAAGGATGCCACCCATCCGTCTCCATTGCTTTTTGAATCCCGATATGTTTGTCCGATATTACACAAATATCATCTCGGCCATTAGTAACATATATGCGCAATAGATCCATAAACCAAGACCAATCATCAACAGTCTCGCAATCGACCACAGCAAATGCTAATGGAAATATATAATTATTCCCATCAAATGAGGCCCACATAAGAGCGTTTCTCGATATTTGCCGTACAAAAAAGTTTCATTGACAAAAATCACGGGACGACAGCTTTTGAAGCCTTCACTTGTTTGTTTTTCAGTCCAGAACATTGGGTTAAAAACCTTGCAACTCTGATCATGGCTAAGGCGATCCTCGATCACAAAATGAAAATCTGGATTCATTAGCTTCGCCATATTCATGTACTTTCTCAATTGACTGTACGAGTCATCCCATCCTCCAAAATTTTTTGCAATCACCATTTGTTTAGCTAGCCATATTTTGCGATAAGTAGGTTGAAAACCCAGCTTATCTTTAATCATCGCCATTATTGGCTTGATTTTTATATCTGGTTGGGCGGTAACTATTGTTTCTATCTAGCTGGAGAGGTATTTCTGATTAAGTTGCCAATGATCTATTGACATTTGCAGATTACGACATGTATATAGCCCACTACATTTAGTTATTTTTCAAAATAGGTCATTTGCTTTATTCAATGCACCGAGTCTCTAATCACACAATTTGTTTGCATTACCGTACTTTATAACATATTTCCTTTTCTTTGTCTCTTTACTACGAAAGTGATGATTTCTCAACAGAGAATATTCTTTCGCAGCCAACTACACTGCATCTCGTGATGGAAATAACATTCCAACACAAAATTCTTTAGCTGGATCAAATAACATATGGCTCGGCTTAGTTCTTGTATTGACTTGCATCATATCATAGTCAATCTCTGAATAGGACGGTGGATATACCAATGGCAAAATAGGATTACTACAATGGGTATTGCAGTAAGCATCCATATCGCTGCTTTTGTCATTTTCATCATTACTGTCGTCACTTTCTAATTATGAATAATCTTCTTCACCACTATCATCGTTATCATTGTACAGCATAGATTGATTATCCACATCAACATCATCTTCACTAATATTGGAACCTTCCCCAATTGAATCATTTATTGGTTGGTGCTCATCTAGAATAGCATAAAACTGTAGAAACCCCATATGACCGGACAAACGTGCAAACTGTTGGATTCTCTCAACTATGCTATTATTATGCACATCCACAATATTGTACATCATACAAATGATTGTTCCAACAGGTTGTCTATACATCATCATATTGGGAATGAATTAATTTTCTGTTTTATTCAACTCGCGCTCAATCGTGGCACGTAACTCATCAAATGTGGATATGTTTCCAAACTCAAACATAGCACATTATCCATTTTCATAATCATATCTAAATTGATTTTGTACTATTTTACCTCCTCATTGTACAGTCACAAAAGATGTAGACATTTTGTTAAAAAAAACAAATTATAAATTATTTTGCATGTATAATTTTGTAATTTTTTCTATATACATTAATAAATGAACATTATCACTATCAATATAAAAAATGAAATAAATAGGGTCACAAAAATATTTACAAAATTATGTATTCTTTGAAAATATTTATAGATAAGTGATACAATTGTCATTTAGAAATGAATGAAAGGCCGAAATCATCAACAATAATATCTAGTCAATTAATTGGCGAAATTCTAATTTTTCTGATTTTCAAAATTTTATTTGTGGAATGTTTCCTAATTTTTTTAGAAAAATTATGATTTCGATCATAAGTTTCAAATTTTTTTGTGATTTCCTTTTTTTTATTTTTTATTTATTATTTTTTAGTATTTTCTGGCTGGATCAACTAGATCAACCGGACACGAGCACTTAGGAGTTTGACCCAAATAACGACGTCACTTCCATTTTTACTATTATCTATTATTACTATTTTTCTTTTACAATATAAATTTTCCTTTTATTTTTTTCTTTTTCCTATTAATTTTTCAAATTGGGGCGGTCCGACCCAACTCACAAACCTGAAGAGCCGGCCCAAACCCACTTGAGTTTGAACCGAAACTTTCACAATAGAGTTTTGTGCATTTTTTTTATTTAGGATGATTTTTTTTATAACCGAGGTGTCCGCGTGACCAGCGAGCTTGTGTTCAAACCAGCGGTGAAGCACAACTAGTCCTTGGGAGGACCCGCAGAACCCACAACCACGAGTCTCCGGTTAAGTCACCTAGCGCCGAGAAGTTTTGAACCTAGGACCTCTCATGAAAGGAACTGAGCGCAAACCAACTCGGCTACCAAATGGTGGGTGTATTTAGGATGATTTTTATTTTCATTTTTTCCTAAATTTTCTATTATCTGGAAACTTCTTATTATTACAAACAGATCATATTAATACATGTATTCTGATAATCATATTTAATTAACCCTACAAAATTTCAAATATATGATTAAAATACGATTTAACACGCATAAAATTTTTCCACAGACATGTCTCAATATGCAAAATAAAGATATTTGTAGTGCTAAAAGAAGATATTTTAGGAATAAACCGACAGAATTTTTGGAATGTTTTTATTTTTTTAATTATTTTTTCCCAATTTCTTTTTCAATTTTTTTTATTCCTTGGGATAATTTTTATTATTATAAATAATTTATATGGTCAAGGTTTGTCCAAGTGGGTAGCCCACGTTTGTTACATTAGGAAACAAATTACAACGACTCATATTTAACCTAAGATCAAATGTACATTGTCCGATCTAATTACCAGCTCCTGCGGTAATAATGTTTTTCCATAAATTTTTTCATTAAACATGTATATTCAGTTATTATTTCAATATCTTGAAAATAATCTCCAATTAACCCTCCAAAATTTCAAAAACCATGATAAAATACCGGCTTAATACGCACAAAAATCTTTTGTGACACATGTATCGGCATGCAAAACAGATATATAAGCAGCACCAAAATAATATATTTTTCAGTGCAAAATAGACATATACGTAGACCAAAAAATAAGATATTTTTCGGACTAAACAACATGTAATACATCACAATATAACAACGAAATAGTGTATGCACAGTACTAAAATATAACATGTTTTAACAAGAATATAGGCATTACCTTAACCCAAATATCGTGCGTGTGTCGAGATGGGAGAAGTTGATACTTCCACTCTTCTATTTTCTCTGCCATGTAAAAAAAAAATTAACATTACATGCAACGAAACAAAAAACGCAAATGCCAAAAGAAAATATATCATAAAGTAAAATATTACGTGATTTGATTGCAAAAAAATATTGAAGGAATAATTGATTGAAATATGGAGACGCTCAAAATTGACGACTGATTTCCAAATCTTTTTTTTTTTTATTTTCTCTCAATTCTTTTTCAGCTTTATCTCTATTTCCTCTCTATTCCCTCTCTTTGTCTTCGTAAAATGGCTAAAGAGTTTCTCTCCCTCTTCGTCTTTAATAGAATTGAAGGATTTAGAAGCCTCATTTCCTTTTGAAACTTCATGTGAAGTTTCAAAAGCAAATTTCTGAAGCTTCACGTGGCTTCTGAAACTTTATGTGAAGTTTCAGAAATTTACTTCTGAAAAGAGGGGCTTCGCGTGAACTTTCAAAAGAAGGCTTCTGAAATTCAACAAAAAAGGAGAGGAAAAGGTCCCTCAGGAGAGTGGGCGAGAGGGGGAAGGGGGGGCTTGCTATTGGGTAGTGTAGACGAGACAGAACTAAATTATTAAAATTGATTTGTTTTTTAATCTCCATCTAGAAAGTTGTTCGGCTATTTGAAGAAGCTGATATACTTTTGAGATTGCATACTTTGTTCCAGTATCAGAGTTTTGTGTCGGTCCTGTTGACACCTGATTTTTAATCATTTTTTCTATTGCTAAAGTAATAAAAAATCCATAAAAATTCATAAAATTGAAAAATCAACTTTGGGGACCTTAGCCAAGTCTAGGGAATCAATTTTGACCAAAAAACGATTTTTCATATTTTCAGTATTTTTCGGTATTTTTATTTTCGAAAATTCATAAAACAAAAAATGAAGAAAAAATGAGAAAATTGAAAAATCAACTTTGGAAGCCTTGGCCAAGCCTAGGCAACCATTTTTGAACAAAAAATAAAATTTCATATTATATATATTTTTAATTTTTTTTTTAAAAAAATACAAAAATACTTGAAAATTTTGAAAAAATAACATTTGAGGCCAAAAAATACACAAAGATAGTTAATATTTTTATTTTAAATCTATTTTCATATTGGCCATCGCAAATTCAGAAAAATCCAATTCGAGTCACGTGTTCCTTCACGAGTATAATCTTGAATCGAGCCTAAAAAAATTTAATTTGGGTCAATTTATTTTTAATTTTCACTTTTTATGAGTTGTGACATTGTCTTCTAATATTTTAAATTTTCATCTTGGCCCAATTATACCCAGAATGACTTAATTTTGCAAAAGGGCTTTAATTAAATTCTGCATTATTTTCAACGGCAAGAAATGAGCTTAAATTTGACATGTGGTGAATTTTGGTGTGTCAAAAATTGTGAGGAGATTTGGACTTAAAGAAATATATTTTTTCAGGGACTAAATTGTAAATACTTAAAATTCAAGGACTAGAGTGCAAATACTTAACTCTTGAAGGATTATTTTACAAATAACAAAAAGAAGAGTTAGTGGATAAATTAGAATAGAGAAGGAAAGATGGAGAAGAGGAGATGAAGAAGAGAAGTTGGAGAAGAATAGATGGAGAAAATAAGATAAGAATAGAGAATGGAAGATAGAGATGAAGAAGAGTTAGTAGAGAAATTAGAATGGAAGATAAGAATAGAGAAGGGAAGATGGAGATGAAGAAGAGTTAGTGGAGAAATTAGAATGGGAGATAAATATGGAGAAGGGAAGATGAAGATGAAGAAGAGTTAGTGGAGAGATTAGAATGTGAGATAGAGATGGAGAATGGAAGATGAAAATGAAGAAGAGTTAGTGGAGAAATTAGAATGGGAGATAGAGTTAGTGGAAAAATTAGAATGGGAGATAGATGAGTAGATTATAAAAGGAGGATGAAGTAAGCTTGAGAGGGGATTCTTGGGAGAGAAAATTTGAAGTGTTTTGGAGAATTTTTTGGAGAGGAAATTTTGGATGTTTGAGAGAGTTTTGGGAGATTGAAGAAAAATTCGAGAAAAAGAAAATACCAAAAGAGAGAGAATTTTGAAGATGATGGGAGTTTAAAGCTAGGGGTTATCATCACAAATTCCTTCATCGATCAATATAAATCAAGAGTTCATCCTCGTCAACGAGCAAGCAAATTCGAGCTAAGTGTTTTTATTTATTCATTTATTTATGATTTTACTCGCAAATTAGCACAAATTGTATACACTTTCTCCATCTCTTTTTTTCCCCATATTTTATGTCAGGAGAAGGATATCTCTACGTCAACAGCAAAAATCTCGTAGAGATGCAAAAATCGGCCCAGACAAGCTCCTAAGTTGTCCACCAATTTCTCAACTGATCTGTGACTAAAAGTCCCTCTTAATTCAAAAGAAACTCTCTATATTGGGAACATAGAGAGCGAAAATCATTTATAGAAATCCCTCCCAAAAAAATGGGAGATAAGTACTCTTTCCACTCTTCTGGTTTTAGGTGTAGATTAGCACATATTTTGTATACTGACACTTCACTTTATTTTATGTCAGGAAGCCGCAGCTCTATATCAATGGTCAACCCTATGGAAGTACAAAATCGGCTTGGAGGAGTCCTCAAGCGCGAACAAATTTCAAATTGTTGAATCAATTCGTTGTATTTCATTTTAAAGAATTCATACCCCAGAATGGAGAGGACAAAGTCCATCCGCAATTTAAATACCTGCACCATAAATCCCAAAGGGAAGAGCCAAGCCAATGCTTAGCCTCCCATTGGAGGTTTTTACTTACAGTAGTTAAATACCTGCAACTTAAATACTTGTACCTTAAATCCCAAAGGGAAGAGCCAAGCCAATGCTTAGCCTCCCATTGGAGGTTTTTACTTACAGTAGTTAAATACCTGCAACTTAAATACCTGTACCTTAAATCCCAAAGGGAAGAGCCAAGCCAATGCTTAGCCTCCCATTGGAGGTTTTTACTTACAGTAGTTAAATACCTGCAACTTAAATACCTATACCTTAAATCCCAAAGGGAAGAGCCAAGCCAATGCTTAGCCTCCCATTGGAGGTTTTTACTTACAGTAGTTTAAATACTTGCAACTTAAATACCTGTACCTTAAATCCCAAAGGGAAGAGCCAAGCCAATGCTAGGCCTCTCATTGGAGGTGTTTATTCATTGTCATGTACTTCCTATAATTTAATTTTTGAATCATCAGACCTAAAAGATAAGTAGGTTGTAATACTGCACAGAAGTCGTTAACACACTCCCTCTTTCGGCTTCAGGGAATCTTTAACACTTAAAAAAATATAACAAATAAAAATATATATCATCCATGCATCCTATTTAAAAAGTGAAAATACAAAAGAGAATACCCTACTAGAGCCTTAGGAATAAACCAAGCCTGAGTTGCCAAATTAGGATATCCATGAAATTAAGGTACCGAAAGGGCATTAGTTTTAATTAACTAGTGTAACCAAGTCCCCGAGCTCCTAATCTCTGGTTCGCAGGAATAAATTAGTTCTCCCGCTAATTTATTTAGGTTTCTAATCGACCTACCAAGAACGATTAGTGGCAACTCCAAATTTCAAAATCATTTAAACAAAAACCAAAGTTGCGATTCGGTAGGGCTTGGGAGGGTCCGCGTTAGGTTAGTCAAATCTAATTAACCTAATAATCCGTTAACCCCTAGAAATAATAAAAATATTTTCAGAGGGTCGCGACAGGTCCTATGTAGTTATAACTGGATTTCTTAGAGATCAGATCTTGCTTTACCCGTATAAGACTGTTTGCACAAGAAACATGAACGACTTTTTGTTATAATCGACATGCGATAGCTTAATCAATAAGAGAAGAAATTGATTAGATTGGAATTGTTGACAACGTAATGAATCGACAACTTGAAAGTAACTGTGAATGTGGCGAAGGTGAGAGATTTGCTTTTGGTTTGGTTGTCTGATTATTATTATTTTTTTAACAAACTGGTTGCCTGAGTTGAAGACAAAGTTCTTTGGTTTCTTGTAGTAGAAAATAAAGAATTTTTTTTATAACGATTCCAATCCAAAAAAGTCTGTTTCTTAAATGACTTTTAGAGAACTAGGAGCAGAAACGCATATGATAATTGCACAAAATTTCCATTCTCGGAGTAGAAATACGTTTGGTACCTATACAAAAGTTTTATTCCTAGCAACAACTAGGTGCCAAGATTTTTTTATTTAAAAAATTCATCTTTTTTAAATATTTTAAAAATGGATTAGTAACTTTTTAATTTCTTTTATTTTTTAATATGTCTTAAAATTGTTTTAATTTCCCCTTCTTTTAATTTTTTGGATTTTTTTTAAAATTTTAATTCCCCCTTTTTAAAATTTTAACGTGGAAGCTCACATGGACTTAATTCTTTTAAAAGAACTGAGACTTTGTTCTTTTTTTGTAATTCTTAGTGATTCTTATTTTTTTTTTCAGAATTAACTTTTTAGAATTGTGCTTGAATTAACGATTATTGGGAATGAAGAAGTGTATTTGAACTAACCATTTTTGGACATGAAGAGTGTTGTGTACGAATGTACTTGTTTTTAGAATGAAGAGTTGTCTTCTCTTCACTTATATATACACACTACCTTTTGTTTATTATTTCAAAGAACAACTTCCATTTTTGTTTTCTCAAAGAAAAGATACACGACCATTGTTTTTGATTGTTTCCCAATAGAGTTTTTGGAGAAATATTAGAATTCTAATATTTTTGCTTGAGACTCTATAGTATTTTGGAGGATCTTTGCCAATAATCATTAATAATATTGTGGGATAAATAATTTTTTAAAGAGAGTATTATCACATAGCTAATTTCATTTGTTCCCGTTCGTACATCACCAATGCTTAATTGACGGAGGTTATATCCACTAGAATTACGGAAGCGCAAAAACGAAAAAGAAAACCCCCATAATTCTAGTATTTTGAGATTGATCCTCTTCCTCCTTATTGTTTCCTCGGTGGCGGTGGCGGTGTTATTATTTTGTCACGGTGATGCTGATCATGATGATAGAGCAGCTATCTCCACAGCACCAAAAACTGTGGAAACAGCTTTTAACCAGGATTAATAAAATAACCACGACTGCCACATTTCGTTAAGCATACTAAAAGTCCTAAAATTTATCACCAAGATGCAATCAACTTTTAAAACATATCAAATTGGTGCAACCGAGTTTTTCCGTTAATGCTGTCTAATTTAGTTAACTGAAAATACTGATGTGGCTTCTCTTAATGTTTTATCTTTCCTACATGGCAATGGTATGGCTAAAATGACGTCATGTTGATCAAAATCTTATTTTAATAACAAATGTTCATTTATATTAAACTTAAAATAAGCTAAATTTGAAAAAAAGAAGAAGCAAAAGGTCATTGCCACCGCACCATCGCCAGACCCTGGCCATTGGCCGGCAACCCTTGCCTATTGCAGAAATTTGCTGCACCATAGTAGTTGGCCGAGGGTCACCACTGATGGTTGTATCGGTTGTCATTAAGGGAGGCCCTCAGTCGACTTGGGCAACGGTTGCCGGCCCTTGCCCGATTGAGGTGAGCATTTGAAATGCATATATTATAAGCGCCCCATTATGATTTTTATAGCAAAAATTCAATGCTACGATGATTTTAAAGTTTTGACCTATCTCACACACTAAATTTATCTCATTAATCCGATCGTCACTCAATTACTAGTGACATCTGAATTGTCCCAATGGCAAAAAATTCCAATCGTCCAGAGCACCAGATTTGCCAGATCAATCCAATTCACAGTAAGCTTGTTTTTGTTTATACCGGTTCATGTCCCTAAACACACCCTTAATCCCAACATTTATTTATTTATTTTTGTAAACCATAAGCATCATAGAAAGGGCCATCCTCTCGTCCAAATTAGGCTAGAAATGAACAAGAGCAGGGGAAACAAACAGACACTATTCCCGTTGGACGAGAAAGAGCTGGACATTGCGTGAAACCGGGAAGAAAAGGACAAGCTGCAGGTTGAGTAAAAATTTTTTTGTTTAGGGGGGGGGGGGGGTGTGGGAGAGGAATCCGAGTTTGATTTAGCAAGGTAGAAGGGAAAGAACCCGCAGAAACTTCAAGACAACGGTGGTTAAGGGCCGCATGGTAATAGTTATGAAAATAAATTTCTGTTTAAGAAATGTTTCTAGAACAAAAATCATTTGGTAATGTAACTTTTAAAACAAAAAATTCGTTTGGTTACGCAACATTATATTTTTACTTCTGAAGCAAATTTTTACTTCTGAAATTATTTTCGAGCTAATTCCGAAAGTTATTTCTATTTTAGAAGTAGAAATCTCACATCATCAATATCTCATTCACTTTGGCCTTTTTTCATTTTCAGTGCCTCTCTCTCCCAATCACGCCTCCATCGTTGCTGCTCGCCATCGACCTTCGTTGGCCGCCACCACCCCCCTTGTGGACTACCTCCCACTGCAGCCCACCTTCACCATCGGTTGACTACTGCTGCCCGCTGTCGACCACTACCCATCGCCACCCAGTCGCCAGAGTAAAAAATAAATAATAATTTTTTTATTTTAAAAAGTAAATAATATTTTTTTAATAATAAAACTAATTTTAAAGAAATTTAAAATGTTAAAAATAAAGTAGATATTTTTCACCGCCGACAATAATTTTTCATAGGAGATTTTATGTTAATACTATTCCTTAAGTAGAAATTTTTGACCGTTATCAAACAAATTTATCTGATTAGAAATCAACTTCTGGAGCAAAAGTAGAAAAAATCAACTTATGCTTCTGAGTATAAGTAGAAAAATTAACTTTTGATGAGAAGATAATTTTTGAAGCAGAATTGTTGCCATGCGCATCTTAATAAGCTTCAAGGAACAAAGGCAAATTTGACTAGAGCTGCAAAAAGATAGAAAGCGACAGCACAGAATAAAAGGAAAGAGGGAGACAGTTGGGGAGAGGATGAGAGAAACAATGGAGAGCTCCTGGAAGGAAAGGATGAGACTCAAGCGAAGGTTGTTAGATATACAGAAGCAAAATATAAAGCATGAAATTTAACAAATAAATAAAGTTTTGGAACGAAAATTTGAAAACAATATCACAAGTCAATAATTTTAAAGGCCACATCGTTAAATATTTGACTGAAGTACCATAGTGAATAAAATTTAAAATTGTAAAGGACAACATTGTACATAAAATAAGTTTGAGGTTGACAAGAATAATGAGCAAAAGTAAAAGAAGTGCTAGTTTTTAGCAATGGAGATTGAATTAAGTAACCTCTCCTTGGTTAGCAAATTAAGATATTTCTTTTATTATACTTAATTGAACTTTTAAGTAAAAAAAAAGTTATAAATTACTGAATAAGCTTGGTTTTATTGAGTCCTAAATTCCATCCCAGAGCTTGTTAGAAACATTAAACACGTCCGTACAACTCACCATGCATCTCTCTCTCTCTCTCTCGTAACAGGAACTTTGAAATTCTATCTCTTTTGCTTTTCTAGTTTCAATTCTTTCACAAAAAGGGTCTTGAAGGTTGAGAAAGTCCATCCTATCTCCGTCCCAAATCGTCCCAGAAAAGAAATAGACAGTCTTCTCTTTCACTCCCCTGACAGCAATTTTCGAAACTGCACGACACCCTTTTTCCAATCAACATATGTTTTTTTTTTGTTGTACAGCGGTAATTCTGAAGCATCTCTTTGAGTATTACCATTTTTTCCCTTTTCTTTTACCAAAGTCTGATGAAGCACAAAACTGGAAAGATGGACAACATTTTTTTTTTTTGGATTTTTTTCCTTCTTTATCGCCACTTCAATGCGTCGTAGCAGCAGCAAGACAGAAGAGGACAAGATTGCAGGAAAAGGATTAGCAAAATATTGGTAAGTTAAAACCTTTAAAACCAACACATTCATCAAAAGTTCAACCTCGATCACAGGACCAGATGCTATTTTGGTTTTCTTTATTGGGTCAAGAAACCAAAGAAAACCGTCTTCAAATCAAACAACCAGACCAAAAGCAAAGGTCCGAATTCCTTGCACACCCATAGTAAGTAAATGCAAGTTTGGTTGTCTTTATGAGATTTTTGCTGCTATAAATGCTTCTCTTGCAGCTTATAAGAGGGCCGTTTAAGGAGTAGATTTTGGCATGTAGGCCGAACAAAACATTTACGTTCATTTTCAGATTATAATTTTCTCGAAAATTGATCTCTTGGAAGAAAAAAAAAACAATGTCAAAGGGCGCGTGATTATTGTCTTTCTAATGCCAAATAATAATAAATTTCTAGAACCGTCCTTTAACGTATCGGAGTAAAGGAAACATTGAATATTTTGGCAGAAAAGGAGATCAGAAGCTGGTAGAAAGAACAAAAAAAGGGCATAAATGAAGCATCTGCCTCCTTTAATTCTTTCTTAGAGGGATTGCCGTGGCTATTGGCAAATTGGTTTTAACCAAAAGGAAGTGGTTACTCATAAGACTTAGATGCCACGCTACCATGAATTGCACCCACATTGCGAGTTCAAAGAGAGTGCGGTTGCAATGAATCGGATTCAATTTCATTTCACCATTTGCATCTACACCCATTTCCGCAATTTCAGCCCCCACCCGACTCAAATCCTGAAATCAAATTAACAAAAAGGACAATTCCTAATCAGTTTCAAAATTGTTACTTCTATTTGATTGGAGTTACGGACCCAAATGTAATGGCCGGCCCCACGGTGAGCTCGCGGCTGAGCTCTAGTTTGGACAGAGCGAACTTGCGGCCAAGTTTCTGCTCCTTCTACGGTCGCGCGCGGTTGCTCCTTGCTCGAGCTTCGGACAATGCTAGCCGTGTCACTCGAGCTCATCCCGATCATTCGATCTCCTAACTAAAGCTCGATCGACAGTGCAAGCCTCATTTCATAGCTTAGCCATCGATGTGCGACCTTTGCAACTAGATCCAAGTCAATATGTTGTCCACGGTCGAAATCGTTCAAAATGGGCACATCAGCTAGATTTAGGTGAATTTGGTGCGGAAGGGATTTGATTAGATATTTTATTCAACTAGAAAAACTTGATTACAAAAAGCAAAAGTACAAGGACTTAGAAAGTGAAAATTACTAAAAAATTCCTAAACATATTGCGATTGTGTCAATTTAGTCCTAATTTTCTTTTCTGCTAATTGAGTCATAAATCTTTTACATTTATGCAATTCAATCCATTCGGTTAACTTTGTCTGGTCAGTGGTGACGTGCCATTGTCGATGCTGACATGAAAATTTCAAATAATATTTTAATATATTTTTTCAATTTTTTTTATTTCTTTTTCATTTCCTTCTTCCTCTCACTGGCAAGGGCCGAGGGTGAGGCTTGACCATGCTATCAAAGCTCGGCCCCACTAGTTTGATGAGGCTCGGTGGACCTCACCCTCGCCAACCCTCGCTTATGGCTGGTCACTGATCCAGCAACCAGTTGGAGAAAGAAGGAATAGAGAAGAAAAAAAAGAGAAAAAGAAAAAAAAAGAAAAGTATTATATTATCAAAATTGCTACATCAATATTGCTAGCCCGTCAAAATTGGCCAAATGGACTGAACTAACATAAATGCAAAAAGTTTAGGATTCAATAGACAAAAAAAAAAGATATTTAAGACTGAATTAACACAAATACAATAAATTTCGGATTTTTTTTGTAATCTTTCCCATCAGAAAAAAGCATGAAAGTATGAAAACCGTATTTATAAACTTTCCAAATTTCATTAAGGATAGAAATGGTTATTTTCCTATTGGACATAAAATCCCAAATATTAATAAGTAAAACCTCTAAAACCTTCGAGGAAAAAAAAAACTCTAAAACCAACAAATTCCTTCTTTTTTATGTACCGTATTAGGTAGGGGTGAGCAAAAAAACCACGATCCAACCAAACCGGACCACACCATACCCAACTGGCTAATTTTGGATCGTAACCGGCGGATACGGTTCGGTTTCCGGTTCTAATTTTCCAAAACCGACGGATATCGGTTCGGTTCCCGGTTTCGGGTGGAAATTATCCAACCGGCCCAACCGAACCGGTTTTTATATAATATAAATAGGCCAATTATTTTAATGAAACAATCTCTTAAATACTTAACCATTCGTCCCAAAAAAATAGCCTAGACCCGAACAATAAAAAAAGACTTTACCATAATTCAACTCTCTTCGCACTCAGTCGCTCTTGTTGTACAATTCAATTGCACATTTCTTTTTTTTTTCTAGTGCAATGGACAAATTGTCACTTAGCCGGTGCCATTGGATTGCTGAAAATTTTGATTTACAAGGTTAAAAAAGGAAACGAAAGTTCTAAGTCTGCCGTTATATAGCTTTATTGAGTCATATTTGTGGGATTAATATTCAACTTAATTTTTTCATGGAACAAGTGGGTGACATTAGAACTGTAACCAGGATCCAACCAAGAACCGAATCAGACCAGTGGTTCGGTTCCCGGGTGGATCCATGGAACAAACGGTTGGTTCATGGTTCGCATTTTGCAGAACCGGTCCCTAACGGATGGTTCTCAGTTCTAGGATAGAACCATCCATCTTGTAAACCGATCACCCCTAGTATTAGGGGTGATTGGACCACATGCTGGCTGTAGATATCCCCTGAGGCGGAAACAATCCATTTTTTTGCTTGCTGAAATTGCACAACGCAAATATGGAGTTATTTTCGGGAGGTTGTGTGATCGATAATCATTCTATTTTTCTATTTCTATTTCAAATCTATTTCTAGAACAAATCCATTTGGAAAGGAGCATTCAAGACTATTGAGGTCAGTTTGAGCCTCTTATCGGTCAATGTAATTTTATTTTTCTATTTCTAAAACAAAATTTTGTTCCATAAATAGGTTTGGAAAGGAAATGAGAAGTTAAAATTTTTATCTTCTCTATTTCTGGAATAGAAATGAGAAATTAGAAATAAGAATTCTTGTCATTACTCACTCCCTCTCACTTGGGTCCCTATCTCCAGTCAGTGGCCGCCATTCGCCGACCACTGGTCCGCGGGTTCGTAGCTCATTGATCGCTGGTCGCCAATTACCAATCTGCCGCCCCGCCAGTCACTTGTCCCCTCGATCTACTGTTCCCTAGTCTATCAGTTCATTAGCTATGGTCCACCGGTTCGTCGATTGCCGCCTACCATAAAAATTTTATGTTGTTATCAAATGAATTTCCGTTCCGAAAATAGAAATTTTATGTCGTTATTAGATGCATTTATCTGCTTAGAAAGTAGTCCTGAAACTATAAATATAAAATTCTGTTTTTGGCGGAAAATTGATTCCAGAAACAGAATGATTATCATCCGTGCCCTAAATCATTGGAAAAATAAGTGATACATCACACTTGTAAGAAACAAAAACCAGATAGAACTTGCTACCCAAGCTGCAACAGAAGGACCAAAATGTCATTAAGGGAAGCATCTAGGATCAACTAGCTCCTCCAATTCTGTGTCCTCCGACGAGCCAACGTGAAGCTGATGAATAGCTTGATGATGCCCAAGACAAGAATGCGAGAGACCATATGAGATCGCCTTGATGTCTTCTCATGGTCACTTTCAATGCCGCAACTCCTAAACGACAAACATCGCATTTCTCCTTCACTTCCATCATGCATGCGAGCTTTGCAAATGGAACAGAACAATTTATTTTCTAATACCTATTAATGCTATCTATGTTTTTTTGTTTTGTTTTTTTTTTTTTGGGGGCCAGATTCTTGGTTGTGCTATTTACTGTATAGTTTCGTAGTTCAAGTCATAAATGAAAGCAGTTGAACTTTAAAGTACCACGAAGTCGAACCTTCCAAATCTCAAACAAATCCGACTATAATTGTCTTTATCTATTTATTTTCAGGGTATTTATGATTTATCCTTTTCTGTTCATTTTTTTCCTATTTACTCGGAACCAAATTGGTTGTGAAATTCTATTAGAAAAAGAGAAAAAAGTTTACGTTACTTTGTTTTGATTATTTATTGACGACTTTATCAGCACACGTTTTATTTTAATATAGAGTTCTCCCAGAAAATAAATGAGTCTTTAACTTTACTTAGAGAAACAATTCCAAATTTTTTGCCCAAAAAATGTAAAACTAGGGATGAGGGTTTCAGGTTCTGTACAAGTTTCTCTTGGAACATGAAACCTACCTATTAGCACAAGTTTCTCGTTTTTTGGAATTTGGAACCTATCATGTTAAAAATTTCATAATCAATTATAGGGTACCTAGAAATCTACCAATTTCTTTTTCTTTTTCTTTTATTTTATTGTTAGTTAAGCAAACACACTAACCACTAAGAGATCCGTAACAGTGAATTGTGAAATCATAAAATTTTAAGAACCGTCGATTAACTTACAAAAACATCATCCCCAATAAATTGTTTCCTAAAAAGTAAAAATAGAGCCTAGTTTCACTCTAATGTCTTTGACACACAGAGAGAAGAGCTTTCGATTTGATTAAAATTTTGAAAAAGATGGTGATGAGAACATGAGTGAGGCTTGCTTCCATGCTTCTAGACACGAACTCATCTATCATTTAGTCACATCAGATAATTGATCTGACTTGGGTGCACTCCAACCTAAAAAGACCATCGCATAGCGGAGGGAGCACCAGTTGATATTCAGGCTTCCCATCTTTTCGCCGTGTGATGGTCTAGAGAAGCATCCCAAGGTTGTTCCCATCAACTTTGACGTGTTTTCCTATTGGAAAATGTAGGAATCCCAGTTCCAACGTGAATCTTTCCCGATTCTTGAAAAAATGGAACTGGGAACCAGATCCTGGCTCATCAAAATTGAGAATTGAGCTAGAAATCAGTGATTTGGTTTTTCGATTTTCGATTTTATTTTGAAACCATACTCTCTCTTATCCTAAACTCTGTGGAATTGAGTTTTAACTTTTTGGTCAATTCGACTGAGACTCTGAGGTAGGAACGACTAGAAGTATTTGATAAAATATTAGCCATACCTTAACGATATTCTGTCTCTTATTCCAATCGAATGTTGCTATCCTCTACTAATTTGTTCTTCAAGCTACCAAATTACAAAAACTTGTACGCTAAAAATGAATGTCGAGGACTCGAGCAAAAGACATAGGGCTGGACATTTTCTGATGCCAAGTTCCGATGAAAGCATGCATCTCCCTTTCCAAAGCTTTTTGACTAGTCATTTTGCGGCCAATGAAGCCTTAAGTTTCTTTACAACAAAAGTCTCCCCCGTTTCCAATTGGGCCTTGTAAGCGCGCCCATTTCCTCCTACACCAATGCAATATTTGGCATCAAACTCCTCCGTGGCTTCAATGATGCTGTTATGAACCAATTTTCTATCAATCAAACTAGCCTCTGCTTTCCTTACTCCTCAGCATACAATACTTTAAGCTCCCACAACAAGAAGCAAAGAAAGTAGGACTCCTAAAGCAGGAATCAAAATTTGCAGCAATTTTTTTTTCCTTCTGACATTGTTGCTGTACAGTGTTGACACCTGATTTTCAATCACCTTTTCTTTTTTAAAATTAGTAGAAAATACATAAAAATTCATAAAATTGAAAAATCAACTTTGGGGGACCTTAGCTAAGCCTAGGGAACCAATTTTGACCAAAACATGATTTTTCATATTTTCAGTATTTTTAAGTATTTTTATTTTCGAAAATTCATGAAAAATAAAGAAAAAATGAGAAAATTGAAAAATCAACTTTGGAAGCCTTGGCCAAGCCTAGGCAACCATTTTTGAACAAAAAATAAATTTTCATATTATATATATTTAATTTTTTTAAAAAAAATAATACAAAAATACTTGAAAATTTTGGAAAAATAACATTTGAGGCCAAAAAAATACACAAAGATAGTTAATATTTTTATTTTAAATCTATTTTCATATTGGCCATCGCAAATTCAGAAAAATCCAATTCGAGTCACGTGTTCCTTCACGAGTATAATCTCGAATCGGGCCTAAAAAAATTTAATTTGAGCCAACTTATTTTTAATTTTCACTTTTTATGAGTTGTGACATTGTCTTCTAATATTTTAAATTTTCATCTTGGCTCAATTATACCCAGAATGACTCAATTTTGCAAAAGGGCTTTAATTAAATTCTGCATTATTTTCAGCGACAAGAAATGAGCTTAAATTTGACATGTGGTAAATTTTGGTGTGTTAAAAATTGTGAGGAGATTTGGACTTAAAGAAATATATTTTTTCATGAACTGAATTGTAAATACTTAAAATTCAAGGACTAGAGTGCAAATACCTAACTCTTGAATCATTATTTTACAAATAACAAAAAGAAGAGTTAGTGGATAAATTAGAATAGAGAATGGAAGATGGAGAAGAGGAGATGAAGAAGAGAAGTTGGATAAGGATGGATGGAGAAAATAAGATAAGAATAGAGAATGGAAGATGGAGAAGAGGAGATGAAGAAGAGAAGTTGGAGAAGGATGGATGGAGAAAATAAGATAAGAATAGAGAAGGGAAGATGGAGATGAAGAAGAGTTAGTGGAGAAATTAGAATGGAAGATAAGAATAGAGAATGGAAGATGGAGATGAAGAAGAGTTAGTGGAAAAATTAGAATGGAAGATAAGAATAGAGAAGGGAAGATGGAGATGAAGAAGAGTCAGTGGAAAAATTAGAATGGGAGATAAATATGGAGAAGGGAAGATGAAGATGAAAAAGAGTTAGTGGAGAGATTAGAATGTGAGATAGAGATGGAGAATGGAAGATGAAAATGAAGAAGAGTTAGTGGAGAAATTAGAATGGGAGATAGATGTCGCGACCCTCTAAAAAAATTTATTTTAAAGGGTTAACGGATTATTAGGTTAATTAGATTTGACTAACCTAACGCGGACCCTCCCAAGCCCTACCGAATCGTGACTTTGGATTTTTATTTTAAATGATTTTGAAATTTGGAGTCGCCACTAATCATTCTTGGTAGGTTGATTAGGAACCTAAATAAATTAGCGGGAGAACTAATTTATTTCTGCGAACCAGAGATTATGAGCTCGGGGACTTGGTTACACAAGTTAATTAAAACTAATGCCCTTTCGGTACCTTAATTTCATGGATATCCTAATTCGGTAACTCAGGCTTGGTTTATTCCTAAGGCTCTAGTAGGGTATTCTCTTTTGTGTTTTCACTTTTTAAATAGGATGCATGGATGGTATATATTTTTATTTGTTATATTTTTTAAGTGTTAAAGATTCCCTGAAGCCGAAAGAGGGAGTGTGTTAACGACTTCTGTGCAGTATTACGACCTACTCATCTTTTGGGTCTGATGATTCAAAAATTAAATTATAAGAAGTACATGACAGTGAATAAACACCTCCAATGGAAGGCCTAGCATTGGCTTGGCTCTTCCCTTTGGGATTTAAGGTACATGTATTTAAGCTGCAGGTATTTAAACTACTGTAAGAAAAAACCTCCAATGGGAGGCTAAGCATTGGCTTGGCTCTTCCCTTTGGGATTTAAGGTACATGTATTTAAGTTGCAGGTATTTAACTACTGTAAGTAAAAACCTCCAATGGGAGGCTAAGCATTGGCTTGGCTCTTCCCTTTGGGATTTAAGGTACGGGTATTTAAGTTGCAGGTATTTAACTACTGTAAGTAAAAACCTCCAATGGGAGGCTAAGCATTGGCTTGGCTCTTCCCTTTGGGATTTAAGGTACAGGTATTTAAGTTGCAGGTATTTAACTACTGTAAGTAAAAACCTCCAATGGGAGGCTAAGCATTGGCTTGGCTCTTCCCTTTGGGATTTAAGGTACAGGTATTTAAGTTGCAGATATTTAACTACTGTAAGTAAAAACCTCCAATGGGAGGCTAAGCATTGGCTTGGCTCTTCCCTTTGGGATTTATGGTGCAAGAATTAAATTGCAAGAATTTATAGTATGAATGCGACATGTAGATATGGAAACATATGAGTATGACATGACATAATCGAAATTTAAATTAATTTATTTGGGCAAGGAAATTCTCGAAGATTTTAATAGTTAGGATCGTTACCTGATTTAACAGATTTGATTGCCGAATTCGAATCTCGTGTCACCTTATAGATCAAGATTGCGGCTTGAACGATGGAGATGAACTTGTGACTCGCGTTGATCGGTAGAGGAATTGTTGATGGTAACACCTAGATTTAAACTTTCACCATCTTCAAGGCTCTCTTTTGGAAAAAAGGATTCTCTCTCTTTTTTTATTTTTTTTCTTTCTCTCTAATTTCTTTCAATCTCTCAAAATTCTCTCAAGCATCCAAGATTTTCTCTCTCAAAAAAATTCCCCTCCCAAGCTCACTTCTTCCTCCTTTTATAATCTACTCATCCATCTTCCATTCTAAATTTTCCACTAACTCTTCTTCATCTCATCTTCCCTTTTCTACTCTTATCTTATTTTCTTCATCTTCTCTTCTCCATCTCCTCTTCTTCAACTTCCCTTCTCTATCTCCTCTTCTCTATTTTCCCTTCTCCATCTCCTCTTCTCCATCTTCCCTTCTCTATTCTTCTTTTTGTTATTTACAAAATAATCCCTCAAGTGTTAGGTATTTGCATCCTAGTCCTTGAGATTTTAAGTATTTGCAATTTAGTCCATGAAAAAATATATTTCTTTAAGTCCAAATCGCTTCACAATTTTTGACACACCAAAATTTACTACATGTCAAATTTAAGCTCATTTCTTGCCGCTGAAAATAATGCAGAATTTAATTAAAGCCCTTTTGCAAAATTGAGTCATTCTTGGTATAATTGAGCTAAGATGAAAATTTAAAATATTAGAAGACAATGTCACAACTCATAAAAAGTGAAAATTAAAAATAAGTTGACTTAAATTAAATTTTTTTAGGCCCGATTCGAGATTATACTCGTGAAGGGACACGTGACTCGAATTGGATTTTTCTGAATTTACGGAGGCCAATATGAAAATAGATTTAAAATAAAAATATTAACTATCTTTGTGTATTTTTTTTGCCTCAAATGTTATTTTTCCAAAATTTTCAAGTATTTTTGTATTTTTTTTATTTTTTTTTTAAAAAAATTAAATTAAATATATATAATATGAAAATTTATTTTTTGTTCAAAAATGGTTGCTTAGGCTTGGCTAAGGCTTCCAAAGTTGATTTTGCAATTTTCTCAATTTTTCTTTATTTTTCATGAATTTTCGAAAATAAAAATACTAAAAAATACTGAAAATATGAAAAATCATTTTTTGGTCAAAATTAGTTCTTTAGGCTTGGCCAAGGTCCCCGAAGTTAATTTTTCAATTTTATGAATTTTTATGGATTTTTCAAAAAATAAAAATGCCGAAAAATACTGAAAATTTTTAAAAGAGAAAAGATGATTAAAAATCAGGTGTCAACAGCTGCCCCTCTTTAAAAGGAAGCTCGACAGAGGTTCATTTCAAAGACGAGATGACACCTGAATCCTAATCGACTCAACACAATGAAATAAAAAGAGTCGTGACATGAATGTTCCACTGAAAATGAAATGAGAACATAAGGATTCGTTATAAGAAAACCTTAGGGTGGTTGAATTTGAACCCGTATGGTAGGTCAACCCATGATAGATTCCTAATGAAAGGATTCTACTGAATAAATTTTGACCCGTATGGTAGGTCACCCCATAGTAGATTCCTAATGAAAGGATTCTACTGATTACAATTTGATTGAAATTTGACCTGTATGGTAGGTCAACCCATGGTAGATTCCTAATGAAAGGATTCTACTTATTAAATTTTGACTCGTATGGTGGGTCGTGACATGGTAGATTCCTAATAAAAGGATTCCACTGATTTAGAAATTGAATTAAAATTTGACCAGTATGGTGGGTCGTACCATTTGACCCGTATGGTGGGTCGTACCATGGTAGATTCCTAATAAAAGGATTCTACTAATTAAATTTCATTGAGATTTGACCCGTATGGTATGTCACCCCATGAAACTGCCTGTAAGAAGGACTTTGTGCCTGTAGAAAGGATTTGGTGCCTGTAAAAAGGACTTTGGTTCCTGTAAAAAGGACTTGGTGCTTGTAGAAAGGACTTGATGCCTGTAAAAAGGACTTTGTACCTGTAGAAAGGACTTGATGCCTGTAGAAAGGACTTGATGCCTGTAAAAAGGACTTCGTGCCTATAAAAAGGACTTAATGCCTGTAAGCAAGACTTTATGCCTGTAAGAAGAACTTGGTTTGCCTGTAAGAAGGACTTGATTTACCTGTAAGAAGGACTTTATGCCTGTAAGAAGGACTTTATGCCTGTAAGAAGGACTTATTTTGCCTGTAAGAAGGACTTTGTGCCTGTAAGAAGGACTTGGTTTGCCTGTAAGAAGGACTTGATTTGCCTGTAGGAAGGACTTTGTGCCTGTAAGAAGGACTTGGTTTGCCTGTAAGAAGGACTTGGTTTCCCTGTAAGAAGGACTTGATTTGCCTGTAAGAAGGACTTTGTGCCTGTAAGAAGGACTTGATTTACCTCAAAGGGTGCCATTCTGGAATCTGGGGAGACCAGGAATCCGGCAGAAGCTCAAACCCAATTTAACCTACCATGAAGGGTGCATGTATATGCCGCTCTAGATTCGAGCACCCTGAGAATCGTCAGAATTCATTCTCATGAAAGGTTCAGGGTGAAGATATATTTACCTGAGGATTTGGAAGGAACGCCTAGTGGTTTCTAGATAACCAGGCTTGTTCATTCAACCCGAACATTGGGAATGTGTCACCCCAGACATGTGGACAGGTCAAGTAAATTGGGGAGTCTACTCCTTACGTCAATGAATGGCTTATCTCGGACTTTGCCCCTGCACAATAAAATGCAAGGGTGAAAGGGTCGAGTGAATTTTAAAAGATTTGGGCTTGTTTAATGTTGACAACTGTCATAGTCGTCGATCGAATGTCCCTACAAGAAGGAAATCAGAAGGGTTATCTTTAAAACCAAATGCGTTAAGGAAGATATACTCTCCTTTTCAATTCAGGTTTTCCATCAATTTGCCCCATTTTCATCAGGACGGATCTCATCAGATGATCACCATTTTTCCATTTGGGGTTGTCTCCCTTTACCAGCTTCGCTGGGTTGATTTTCCGTCAACCTTTGTTGGACAATTTGATCTTGTTCGTCGACTATTCTGCAAAAAATAATTTACAAAAATTTGTCTTATTTATTTACAATATTCACAACATTTCCTAACCTTGGAGATCGAACTAGGGGCGTTTCGGATCACTGTCATTCCCTCATGCTATGAAGGTTCTCTTTTAATGTAAGAGCCAATTTTTGCTGACATAATCTTATCATGTTGCATCGGATAAACTCCCTTTTACGACGCCATCTGACAATTTCCTTTGGCTGGAAAATGAGTATGCTAACAGGTAACTCAGCTCGTAGACTCCCTTTCTTCGTAATCTTCTAGCCTGGATAATGTTATTTAGGTTATTTTCTCCATCTGGGTGTTCCTCTTAAACCTGCAATATAGAGAAAGTGATGCAAGTGTATACATGTATGCATGGAATATATGTAGTGGCCTTCAATGTGGCTCAGACACCTATGAGATATGAAGACTGATCCGATCTTTATCTTATTCAAGGGTAATATTTCTTGACAGCATCTGCATTTACAGGACTTGCCAATTCCTCTTCATCCATATTTATGAGAATTAAAGCACCGCCGGGTAGAACTTTCTGTACTACATACGGACCCTCATAATTTGGTGCGAACTTGCCCCCGGGATGGGGAGCATTAGGGAGCGTCTTCTTCACAACTAAATCCCCGACGGTAAAGTTTCTGAATTTCACTTTGCGGTTAAATGACTTTGCTACCCGCTTTTGATACGCCTGTCCATGACAGATAGCCTTCACTCGTTTCTCATCAACCAGATTCAATTGCTCATGCCTCTGCCGGATCCATTCGGCCTCTGAAAGTTTCGCTTGGGCTAATATTCGTAAGGAAGGGATCTCAACTTCCACAGGAAGGACGGCCTCCATGCCATATACTAAAGAGTAAGGCGTTGCCCCGGTTGAAGTCCGAATTGAAGTTCGGTATGCCATTAACGCGTATGGCAATCTCTCGTGCCAATCCCGAAAGTTCTCTGCGGTCTTAGCCAAGATTTTCTTAATATTCTTATTCGCCGCTTCCACAGCTCCATTCATTTGTGGGCGGTAGGGAGAAGAATTAAGGTGTCTGATCTTGAATCGATCTAAAAGATCATCCACCACCTTGTTGTTCAGGTTGGATCCATTGTCTGTAATAACGGCTTGGGGCGTCCCATACCTCGCAATGATGTCCCGCTTGATGAACTTTGCGACGTTTTTGGCTGTAACGTTCGCATACGAATTGGCTTCGATCCATTTGGTGAAGTAATCGATTGCCACCAAGATAAAACGGTGTCCGTTTGAAGCTTTGGGGTTAATCGGCCCGATCATATCGATTCCCCACATTGAAAACGGCCAAGCCTCAGACATTTGATGTAGTTCATTTGGGGGAGCGTTGATCCTATCCCCATACACCTGACACTGATGACAAGATCTCACGTGTCGGTTGCAATCTGACTCCATGGTCATCCAATAGTAACCGAGTCTCATGATCTTCCTGGCGAGGAGATGGCCGTTCATGTGCGGTCCGCACTCTCCTTCATGAATCTCCTACATGAGTAAGTTTGCTTCCTTAGCGTCTACGCACCTTAATAGAACCAAATCGAACGACTTCTTGTACAGCGTCTGACCACTAAGAAAGAACTTCGTAGCCATCTTGGCTATGTACTTTCTATCCCCCATTTGGCTCCCTGGAGGATATTCTCCATTCATCAAGTAATTTTTAATGTCCTGATACCAGGGTTGGCCATCAAACCCTTCTTCGATCACCATGCAGTAAGCCGGTTGTTTAATAATGTCGACCCTCAATGGCTCGATGTCTAAGCCTTCCGTTACTTGCAGCATGGACGATAGGGTAGCCAAGGCGTCCGCAAAATGATTTTGGGTTCTCGGTAGGTATCCAAAATCGATCTCCTCGAACTCCTCAATCATTTCCTCTAAGAACCTGTGATAAGGGATGAGCTTAGAATCTTTAGTTCTCCATTCGCCTTGGGTCTGCAGGATGATTAACATGGAGTCCCCATATACTTGCAGCCTCTTTACTTTCATGGTGAGAGCTAGCTGCAGCCCTAGGATGCAGGCTTCGTACTCAGAAATATTATTGGTGCATGGAAATGTCAGCTTTGCAGCAACTGGATAATGTTGTCCCTCAGGGGATATTAAAATTGCCCCAGTTCCAGACCCTGCGAGGTTTACAGCACCGTCAAAATACATTGTCCATTTATCCTCGGACAAGTTTGAAATGTGATCCTCTGACTTCTCGTCACTTAGGATACTAAGCCCCTGGGCATTTTCAGCTAACATATCTGCTATGGCTCGTCCCTTAACAGATTTCTGAGTTGAACTCCTAACGTCGAATTCTGATAGGAGGACCTGCCATTTAGCCAGTTTCCCAATTAAGGCTGGCTTTTCTAGGAGATATTTTATTGGGTCGTTCTCTGTGACCAGCTGTATGTGGTGATGAAGGGTATATTGCCTCAACCTGTGTAGCACCCATACCAACGCAACGCAAGTCTTCTCGATGGTAGGGTAATTCATCTCCGATGCAGTGAATTTCTTGCTCAGATAATAAATTGCCCGTTCCTTGCCATCTTCAGGGTTTGTTTGGGCCAACAGAGCCCCTAAGGATTCTTGATGGACAGTAAGATACAGGGTTAACGGAAAACCTGACATGGGAGGCACCAAAACTGGTGGCGAGACGAGGTAACTTTTGATCTTTTCCAGAGCTTGGTGACACTCAGAATCCCATTTCACCTTGGCACCTTTCTTTAGCAGCTTAAAGAATGGTTTTGCAACTTCAGATAGTTGACAAATAAACCTGGCGATGTAGTTCAGCCGCCCCAGCAAACTCCTCACTTCCTTAACTGTCGTAGGGACCCCGAGGTCTAATATCGCTTTGACTTTAGAAGGGTCTATTTCAACTCCTCGGTTGCTCACCATGAACCCAAGAAGCTTTCCTGATCGTGCCCCAAATATGCATTTGGCGGGGTTTAGCTTCAATCTATATTTCCGAAGTCGTTCGAACAGCTTTCTTAGTATTTGGATGTGATCATATCCGGGTTTAGACTTCGCGATCATATCGTCGACGTATACCTCTATCTCTTTATGCATCATATCGTGGAACAAAGCTACCATGGCCCTTTGGTAGGTTGCTCCTGCATTTTTCAAGCCGAAAGGCATAACTTTATAACAGAAGGTGCCCCATGGCGTTATGAACGAGGTCTTAGCCTTGTCTTCTTCCTTCAAAAGAATCTGGTTGTACCCAGAGAATCCATCCATGAACGAGAACATATCAAAACCGGCGGTGCTATCGACCAAGACATCGATGTGTGGGAGAGGAAAGTCATCTTTCGGGCTTGCCTTATTCAGGTCGCGATAATCTACGCAGACTCTGACTCTCCCGTCCTTCTTCATCACCGGGACAATATTAGCAACCCATTCGGGATAAGCGATCACCTCAATAAATCCCACCTTAAGCAGTTTCATCACTTCTTCTTCGATCTTTTTGGATAACTCCGGTTTTGTGCGTCGAAGTTTTTGCTTCTTAGAGGGAACATTCGGATCTGTTGGGAGCGAGTGTTCAACGATGTTTGGGTCCAAACCCGGCATATCTGCATAGGACCAGGCGAACACATCCTGATATTCCCTGAGGAGATCAATAAACCGAGACACTTCTGACGAAGACAGTCTTCCTCCGATTTTTACTTCTTTCAAGTTCTCAGAATCACCCAGGTTGACTGTAATGGTTTCCTCTGTCGTTAAGGGTTTATGTTCCTCATATCTGCTCCAATCCCTTCTGACATCACTGGTATCGTCATCACATTCCTCCTCAATTCCATAGGAGAAGTCATCGATACGGTCTGAGCTACATAATAACCTGTTATGCATATGAGGGATGGTATGCACAGGCTGGCTGGAGTCCTCATCAAGCCGTTCGATGATGACGTTGACGATGTCTTCTAGAAATGGGTTAGACAGATCAGGCTCAGCTGCATTTTGAACAGTTTCATCTGCCAGCATCTTAGGACGCTTGGAGAAATACTGGGCCAGTGGACTGCCGATCACGCTAGCTCTTCCCTTCCAAGGTCCGGAGCCAATGAACGAGCCAACTCTGCCTCCTTGGCTTCCACGGCCTCGATACTGGCCTCTGCCTCGACGTCCACGATAGCCTGTCGAAATGAAGCTACTACTGAATCCACCAGTATATCCTAGGCCTGATCGGTGCTCGTTCGTGTCTAACTGCAATGGTGACCGGATCCCTTGACCATTCTTCCCTAGCCCGCATCCAAGGACAAACCCGTATGCCAATAACATCTTCCCTGGGGCTAGAGTGTATTGGGAAGGTGCAGGAACTCTCTTCCTAGTCCCAGGAGGTGCGTGCGTAACTGCCACTAATTCGAGAGAGTGGTAGCTTGCTTCCTCCTTGCGTTCCGGCTCTATATAGGGGATCGCGCTCTTCTGGTATGTAGCAAAATCCATCTCTCCATGCACGGTTACCACTTTCCCGTCAACCACGAATCGAACCTTCTAGTGTAGGCTAGAAGGCACTGCGCCTGCCGTATGAATCCAGGGCCTACCCAAAAGCAGCCCGAAGGCACTCGGGAGATCCATAACCTGGAACCCGATAGAGAACTCCACGGGTCCAATGAAAATGTCCAGCTCGATTTCGCCAACCACGTCTTTCCTCATTCCGTCGAAGGCTCTGATGGTGGCCTTAGAAGTGCGGATGAGCTCCTCGTTTATACCCAAATTTCTGAGTGTGGCTAACGGGCATATGTTGAATGCAGACCCGTTATCAATCAGCACATGGGAGATCTGTTTGCCATGGCTCCTTGCCGATATGTACAAAGCCTTGTTATGGGCCCAGCCATCAATAGGAACATCCTCATCTGAGAAGGATATCTGGTCTCTCAGTAGTATGGTCCCCACGAAGTCCTCCAACTGCACCTCGTTGATAGTTTCTGGTACGTGCACTTCATTTAGTACCTTCATCAGTGCATTCTTATGCTTCTCCGAGTTGGTAAAAAGATCCAGTAGTGATATCTGGGCTGGCATTTTCCTCAGTTGTTCTATGACTTCGAACTCACTTGTCCTGACAATGGACAGTGCCTTCTCTGCGTCTTCTCTCGTCACTTCTCTCCTTTCAGGTTCCCCTTCCCTCGGTGCGTAGCACCTACCAGACCTCATGACTGCGTCTATCTCGCTTGTTCCGTAGTCCCAAGGGACAGCTCTGGGGTTGTAATCTGCCAGTGGAGGGACCTTTATCACGATCTTTTCAACTTTTCCATCGTACTGTGCCTTCCTGTCCTCCAGCTTAAAACTAGATAAGGAGATGACCGTGCGTTCAGAGGAACTACTCTTAGTGTCCCCCCATTTGTCCACCTCATCTAGCCTAATTACAAAGGGGGCCTTTGACTCTACTACTGCAACTAGATCATCTTCATTGGTCGTGCAAGGTGGTTCCTCGGCCATTAATTCCAACTCGTCCATGTCATTCTCATCCCATATAGCGTTCACTTTCTCATGATCCGGTAGGGGATTTTGTTGCACATTTGGTCCCGTCTTATCAAACTCCAATACTCCTCCATCTATCAGTGCCTGCACCTTGTATTTGAGCACGAGACAGTTATCTACGTTGTGCCCTTTTTCGCCCATGTGATAGGTGCACGACTGGGCCTCGTTGAACCCAGGGAATCTTGGCAGATTCGGTCTCGGGGGTTCCTTGGCGACTAGGGGCCCTTCCAGCAGCATCGGTAACAGCTTCGATAGCGGACGAGGTAATGAAGTAAAAGATGGTACGGTTCTTCTCTTAGCCTCGAACTTCTTTGGAGCCGGTCCTGATGAGCCACCTTGGGTAGGGGTGGATTCTGAAAACTTCTTTGGTCTCGGCACAAAAGCGACATCGCCTGCATTCTCCCTTTCTCTCTTGGCTGGATATGGCCGCTTGAATGATGGCTCTGGTACACGTTTCTCCCTTAGAGCCCACTCATGACGCTCAGCTACCCTGATAAGGTGTGCGAAAGTTTGACATCCTGAGGTATTAAGCTTCTCGAAATACTCGAGCGGTAGTGTCTTCAAAAACAAATCCACCAACTCTTCCTCCGGGATGGCTGATTTGACTTGGGTAGCTATCGCTCGCCACCTTTGGGCAAAAGTACGTATAGACTCATTCCTTCCTTTCAAAGTTCTCAATAGGTCTTCTCTGGTAGGAGCTGTAGCCGTGTTGAACTTGTATTGGTGAAGGAATTCCTCAGCCAGGTCCTCCCAACTGTCATACTCTTCCATGTCGAGCTCGATAAACCATGCTAGTGCAGCGCCGGACAGACTCTCTTGGAATGTGTTCATCAGCAGCGGGACATAATCAGAATAATGTGCCATTTTACGCAAGTAGTATTTCAAATGAGCTCGGGGACAGCCTGTCCCGTCGTATTTTCTCACAAACTCAGGTTCCTTGTACCCAGCTGGAACTTCTATCTTAGCAAACGGTGTGATTTTGTCAAATCGAGCCAACTCGTATCCTTGGTTACTAAGACATTCTTCGATCTTTGCTAGCCTCCTCGCGTCTTCTTCCGTCTTGGCCGAGGGTTTCTCTTTCTTTTCCTTCTCCAAATCAACTACGACTGGAAGGGCCCTAGGGGGTGCTTCCCTCTCGGGCTCTGTGCTAGCGGTTTGATTGATGTCTGAGCCAGTAGATGTATTGGGATTTACAAACGGATTAGCCTCAGGAGCATTAGAGGACTTCACCTGCGTAGCGGTCATCATTGCCTTTATCTCCGCCATCATGGCGGCTATCATATTTATCTGGTTTTCAAGATTGGCCACTCTGGGAGTCAGTTCTTCGTGCTCCATTCTTAGTTTTCTCGTTTTGCTACGAGTCCTTGTGACTATAAATTATCACCTGATTTAACATAGGAAGTCAGAAACTCGCAAGTAGAGAGAGAAAGTTCAGAAATCTAAAACCTCCTTAATACTATGTTCATACTTGATTAATGGGAGGAAAGACTCAATCATGACCCTTAGCCTCATGTAAACAGTCTTTCTACTCATTAAACATGAATGACATACTATTAAGAAGGCGAATAACCCGTGATAATTATTTACTTAAGAAGATCATGATGAATGATCATATATGCAAATGTTACAAGCTTATTACAGATGAAGATAACATCAAAATTAAATGGGGAAATCGTCTATGCAGTCCGGAGGCGCTTGGAGGCTAAGGCATCCTTGACAATCTCTGATCCACCCAAATCCCACACATGCAGGTCTTCGTCCTCCTCGGCTGGCGGTGGTCCCATGTCTTCTGGTATATACGGCTCCACTCCGGGCAGGTACGGGACGATATAGTCAGGTACGTATGGTTCCACCATGGACTGTCGGTATTCCTTGAACATCTTGATGTACTCCTTAGATGCCCGGTGGACGTTCATTTCCTCGTCCAGGTAATCTGGCCACTCTACGTCCTGTAATGGGGAGTTCTTCAGGGTGTGGATTATGAGGTCGATCTTGGCCTGGTACAGTGTCTTAGTCTCCTTAGTGAGTCTGCCTTGGGGCAAATCGAAGGCGAAATTGTCGGGATAAACTGCTGGCGGGACTTCCTGTAACATACCGAACTGTCTCACTACCCTGATAGGATAATAGGCACTTCCACCAGTACAGCCTAGTAAGGGGATAAGGTTCCCATCTATTCCCGTGATACGGGCTTTTAAGATCCTGGGCCAAGTTAATCGCCAGCGAAGCTGTTTTGGCTCTAAGTCTCCTAGTAATTTCACCCAATCTTTAAAGGACAGTTTCTCAACAGAGGATTGACATTTCAGAAAAGATCCCAATGGGTGGATATATTGGCTAATTTCATAACATCCGACGCGTAAATTGAAAGTTTTGATGTGTGAGGTGAACCACATGTAGAGAAGGCCATTGGAGGCTTGGAAAGTACCCTTTTGGGTGAATTGAAAACGACTCAAGGAAAGGAAAGTCTCTGCTAAAATCATGTAGGAGTAGTTCCAGCGATAACATGCTTGTTTGGCGACATGAACTATGGAAGGATCGAATGTGGTCTTAGAAGTAGGGAATAAGACGAAAGCGAAAAAAGCCAGAATGAAGATTCTAGCCGGTTTAAGACCAGCTTCGATTGGGAGTGATGAGTAATTGTTATAGAGGAATGAGAGGGTAAACTTACCAGAGTTAGATTTGAGAATTTTCTCGATCTCGGTGATTTTTAGGTGAAGGAATTTGGATAAAGCTATGGTAGAATCCTTCCCCAATAATGGCTGTACAATATGGTCATCAAATTTCACTCCAATGATGGTCGTATACTCCTCCAGGGTGGGTGTAATCTCCAGTCCTCGGAAGTCGAAGGTTAGAGTCTTTGAATCCCAAAACTTCGCCAATGCCTTAATGAGAGTGGGTTGGTAATCCACCTTGATGAGATCCACTAAATGCCCTAAGCGTTCTTTGATGTAGGCCTGGTTGTCTGGGTTGAGGCGGTTCCACCATGCCGTGAGCTCCTTGCGTGGGACTGGGATGACTTTGATATTCGATTTCCCCATCTATTTTTGAATATGCGAGAATGTACCAAAATTAATTACCACGGGTTATAATGCAAAATGAATGGGTATGCGATGCAAATGTATTAGCCCGATTCCATATTTTCTATTGGTGAAATAAGGGTTAAACACTCCTATTTGACCAAAAAAGTCAATTATGGAGTTTTAACCCAGATTTCTTTTGAAGAAAATTATGCAATTGGCTAGAATCGCTCAATGATTGGAATGAAAGTTGTTGCCACACCAATCTACATAAAACCTCAAAACAAATTGAAAAATGTACATATACATCTCAAAAGATCCTTAATACATCAAGTCTAGAGGGGACGAGGGAGGATGCGAAAATACATCATTTGAAATTTTGGATTAAAGACCTAAGGTAGATGGGTGTGGCAACTACTAAGGGTGCCCCAAATCAGATTATAAGATAGATGGTTTTCCTATGATGTGATGCATGATATGCAGCATTTAAAATATGCAGAACTAATTACAAGTTCAAGGTAAGAAAACCTCACTAACCAGACCTTCTTTGTTTTAGATATATCAACCGTCCAACTCACATGCGCATGAGACGAGTGAGGAGTGGACTCTTAGAAAATAAAAAAAAAAAGAGACAAGGGTATGGACCTAAAAGGCCACCACTATCTGAATTGACAACCTTACCCTCCGCGCAATCAAATCACAATGGGAAGAATTGTCAATTCAGATAATGAGCGGGATAAAATATGGTCAACCCAAGCGCAATCGACGCAAGAGCTTTGCATATTCGATCCCTATCTATGGTTACCTAGGAAAAATTTCGCGACTTGGGTTTAGACGCTTGTGTGTGCAGGTGTTGTGATCCTCAGAATATGCAAGACATGCACAACAATTGATATCAAAACAGCGCTTCTAAAAATGTGCGAAATTAAACATAATCCCAACACCGAGCCTGCAAAACAAATGGGTTAGCCAAACACTTCGCCCCTTATAACTCCTATCCTGCAAAAACATATAACACCTATAGAATGAGTCCCAAGCAAGATCGCCAGAAGCGAGATATCCATGAAATTTTCATTGGCCTAAGTCCACTAAGACTTTTAAAATTTCAAAAAAAATTTAAGTATTCCAATTTGTATCTTTTTTCGAGATATCCAGCGAAATCGCCAGTCTGTCGCGACCCTCTAAAAAAAATTTATTTTAAAGGGTTAACAGATTATTAGGTTAATTAGATTTGACTAACCTAACGCGGACCCTCCCAAGCCCTACCGAATCGTGACTTTGGATTTTTATTTTAAATGATTTTGAAATTTGGAGTCGCCACTAATCATTCTTGGTAGGTTGATTATGAACCTAAATAAATTAGCGGGAGAACTAATTTATTTCTGCGAACCAGAGATTATGAGCTCGGGGACTTGGTTACACAAGTTAATTAAAACTAATGCCCTTTCGGTACCTTAATTTCATGGATATCCTAATTCGGTAACTCAGGCTTGGTTTATTCCTAAGGCTCTAGTAGGGTATTCTCTTTTGTGTTTTCACTTTTTAAATAGGATGCATGGATGGTATATATTTTTATTTGTTATATTTTTTAAGTGTTAAAGATTCCCTGAAGCCGAAAGAGGGAGTGTGTTAACGACTTCTGTGCAGTATTACGACCTACTCATCTTTTGGGTCTGATGATTCAAAAATTAAATTATAAGAAGTACATGACAGTGAATAAACACCTCCAATGGGAGGCCTAGCATTGGCTTGGCTCTTCCCTTTGGGATTTAAGGTACATGTATTTAAGATGCAGGTATTTAAACTACTGTAAGAAAAAACCTCCAATGGGAGGCTAAGCATTGGCTTGGCTCTTCCCTTTGGGATTTAAGGTACATGTATTTAAGTTGCAGGTATTTAACTACTGTAAGTAAAAACCTCCAATGGGAGGCTAAGCATTGGCTTGGCTCTTCCCTTTGGGATTTAAGGTACGGGTATTTAAGTTGCAGGTATTTAACTACTGTAAGTAAAAACCTCCAATGGGAGGCTAAGCATTGGCTTGGCTCTTCCCTTTGGGATTTAAGGTACGGGTATTTAAGTTGCAGGTATTTAACTACTGTAAGTAAAAACCTCCAATGGGAGGCTAAGCATTGGCTTGGCTCTTTCCTTTGGGATTTAAGGTACAGGTATTTAAGTTGCAGATATTTAACTACTGTAAGTAAAAACCTCCAATGGGAGGCTAAGCATTGGCTTGGCTCTTCCCTTTGGGATTTATGGTGCAAGAATTAAATTGCAAGAATTTATAGTATGAATGCGACATGTAGATATGGAAACATATGAGTATGACATGACATAATCGAAATTTAAATTAATTTATTTGGGCAAGGAAATTCTCGAAGATTTTAATAGTTAGGATCGTTACCTGATTTAACAGATTTGATTGCCGAATTCGAATCTCGTGTCACCTTATAGATCAAGATTGCGGCTTGAACGATGGAGATGAACTTGTGACTCGCGTTGATCGGTAGAGGAATTGTTGATGGTAACACCTAGATTTAAACTTTCACCATCTTCAAGGCTCTCTTTTGGAAAAAAGGATTCTCTCTCTTTTTTTATTTTTTTTCTTTCTCTCTAATTTCTTTCAATCTCTCAAAATTCTCTCAAGCATCCAAGATTTTCTCTCTCAAAAAAATTCCCCTCCCAAGCTCACTTCTTCCTCCTTTTATAATCTACTCATCCATCTTCCATTCTAAATTTTCCACTAACTCTTCTTCATCTCATCTTCCCTTTTCTACTCTTATCTTATTTTCTTCATCTTCTCTTCTCCATCTCCTCTTCTTCAACTTCCCTTCTCTATCTCCTCTTCTCTATTTTCCCTTCTCCATCTCCTCTTCTCCATCTTCCCTTCTCTATTCTTCTTTTTGTTATTTACAAAATAATCCCTCAAGTGTTAGGTATTTGCATCCTAGTCCTTGAGATTTTAAGTATTTGCAATTTAGTCCATGAAAAAATATATTTCTTTAAGTCCAAATCTCTTCACAATTTTTGACACACCAAAATTTACCACATGTCAAATTTAAGCTCATTTCTTGCCGCTGAAAATAATGCAGAATTTAATTAAAGCCCTTTTGCAAAATTGAGTCATTCTTGGTATAATTGAGCTAAGATGAAAATTTAAAATATTAGAAGACAATGTCACAACTCATAAAAAGTGAAAATTAAAAATAAGTTGACTTAAATTAAATTTTTTTAGGCCCGATTCAAGATTATACTCGTGAAGGGACACGTGACTCGAATTGGATTTTTCTAAATTTACGGAGGCCAATATGAAAATAGATTTAAAATAAAAATATTAACTATCTTTGTGTATTTTTTTTGCCTCAAATGTTATTTTTCCAAAATTTTCAAGTATTTTTGTATTTTTTTTTATTATTTTTTTTAAAAAAATTAAATTAAATATATATAATATGAAAATTTATTTTTTGTTCAAAAATGGTTGCTTAGGCTTGGCTAAGGCTTCCAAAGTTGATTTTGCAATTTTCTCAATTTTTCTTTATTTTTCATGAATTTTCGAAAATAAAAATACTAAAAAATACTGAAAATATGAAAAATCATTTTTTGGTCAAAATTAGTTCTTTAGGCTTGGCCAAGGTCCCCGAAGTTAATTTTTCAATTTTATGAATTTTTATGGATTTTTCAAAAAATAAAAATGCCGAAAAATACTGAAAATTTTTAAAAGAGAAAAGATGATTAAAAATCAGGTGTCAACAATAGAGTTAGTGGAAAAATTAGAATGGGAGATAGATGAGTAGATTATAAAAGGAGGAAGAAGTGAGCTTGAGAGGAGGATTTTTTTTTTTTGGAGAGAAAATTTTGGATGTTTGAGAGAGTTTTGGGAGATTGAAGAAAAATTTGAGAGAAAGAAAATACCAAAAGAGAGAGAATTTTGAAGATGATGGAAGTTTAAAGCTAGGGGTTATCATCACAAATTCCTTCATCGATCAATATAAATCAAGAGTTCTTCCTCGTCAACGAGCAAGCAAATTCGAGCTAAGTGTTTTTATTTATTCATTTGTTTATGGTTTTACTTGCAAATTAGCATAAATTGTATACACTTTCTCCATCTTCTCTTTCTTTTTTCCATATTTTATGTCAGGAGAAGGATATCTCTACGTCAACAGCAAAAATCTCGTAGAGATGCAAAAATCGGCCCAGACAAGCTCCTAAGCTGTCCACCGATTTCTCAACTGATCTGTGACTAAAAGTCCCTCTTAATTCAAAAGAAACTCTCTATATTGGGAACATAGAGAGCGAAAATCAATTATAGAAATCCCTCCCAAAAAATGGGAGATAAGTACTCTTTCCACTCTTCTGGTTTTAGGTGCAGATTAGCACATATTTTGTATACTGACGCTTCACTCTATTTTATGTCAGGAAACCGCAGCTCTATATCAATAGTCAACCCTATGGAAGCACAAAATCGGCTTGGAGGAGTCCTCAAGCGCGCACAAATGTCAAATTGTTGAATCAATTCGTTGTATTTTATTTTGAAGAATTCATACCCCAGAATGGAGAGGACAAAGTCCATCCGCAATTTAAATACCTGCACCATAAATCCCAAAGGGAAGAGCCAAGCCAATGCTTAGCCTCCCATTGGAGGTTTTTACTTACAGTAGTTAAATACCTGCAACTTAAATACCTGTACCTTAAATCCCAAAGGGAAGAGCCAAGCCAATGCTTAGCCTCCCATTGGAGGTTTTTACTTACAGTAGTTAAATACCTGCAACTTAAATTCCTGCACCTTAAATCCCAAAGGGAAAAGCCAAGCCAATGCTTAGCCTCCCATTGGAGGTTTTTACTTACAGTAATTAAATACCTGCAACTTAAATACCTGCACCTTAAATCCCAAAGGGAAGAGGCAAGCCAATGCTTAGCCTCCCATTGGAGGTTTTTACTTACAGTAGTTAAATACCTGCAACTTAAATACCTGTACCTTAAATCCCAAAGGGAAGAGCCAAGCCAATGCTTAGCCTCCCATTGGAGGTTTTTACTTATAGTAGTTTAAATACTTGCAACTTAAATACATGTACCTTAAATCCCAAAGGGAAGAGCCAAGCCAATGCTAGGCCTCCCATTGGAGGTGTTTATTCACTGTCATGTACTTCCTATAATTTAATTTTTGAATCATCAAACCCAAAAGATGAGTAGGTCGTAATACTGCACAGAAGTCGTTAACACACTCCCTCTTTCGGCTTCAGGGAATGATTAACACTTAAAAATATATATATACCATTCATGCATCCTATTTAAAAAGTGAAAACACAAAAGAGAATATCCTACTAGAGCCTTAGGAATAAACCAAGCCTAAGTTGCCGAATTAGGATATCCATGAAATTAAGGTACCGAAAGGGCATTAGTTTTAATTAACTAGTGTAATCAAGTCCCCGAGCTCATAATCTCTGGTTCGCAGGAATAAATTAGTTCTTCCGCTAATTTATTTAGGTTTCTAATCGACCTACCAAGAACGATTAGTGGCGACTCCAAATTTCAAAATCATTTAAACAAAAACCAAAGTTGCGATTCGGTAGGGCTTGGGAGGGTCCGCGTTAGGTTAGTCAAATCTAATTAACCTAATAATCCGTTAACCATTTAGAAATAATAAAAATTTTTAGAGGGTCGCGACAGACTGGCGACTCCACTGGGGACAGGATTTTTAAATTTTCGAAAAAAGATACCAAATAGAATATTTGAATTTTTTCGAAATTTTAAAAGTCTTAGTGGACTTAGGCCAATGAAAATTTTATGGATATCTCGCTTCTGGCGATCTTGTTTGGGACTCATTCTATAGGTGTTATATGTTTTTGCAGGATGGGAGTTATAAGGGGCGGAGTGTTTGGCTAACCCCTTTGCTTTGCAGGCTCGGTGTTGGGTTTATTTGTTTAATTTCGCACATTTTTAGAAGCGCTGTTTTGATATCAATTGTTGTGCATGTCTTGCATACTCTGAGGATCACGACACCAGCACACACAAGCGTCTAAACCCAAGTCGCGAAATTCTTCCTAGAAAACCATAGATAGGGATCGAATATGCAAAGCTCTTGCGTCGATTGCGCTCGGGTTGGCCATATTTTATCCCGCTCATTATCTGAATTGACAATTCTTCCCATTGTGATTTGATTGCGCGGAGGGTAAGTTTGTCAATTCAGATAGTGGGGGCCTTTTAGGTCCATACCCTATCTCTCCTTCTTTTATTTTCTGGAGTCCACTCCTCACTTGAGTCATGCGCATGACTATGTGATTTGCATTTCTCCAAGGTAAATGTAAGTTCTCTAATTTTATCTTGTATTTATTTTCGGTCGATCCATGCTAGGTGTCAGTCAGTTTTTGAACTTGATATTACGACCATTCTTTTAAAAGAAAATAAAAATTAAATTTGTCCCCCATTTCTTAAAAAAAATGAAAAAATGATGTGAAAAAAAAATCCCTTCGGGGGAATTCTATTAACCAATAAAGGATTTTTGTCGTGTTTTTATTGCTTCAATAAAAATGAAATTTTCCTGACAAATTTTCCTCTGGAAAATTTATTTCAATAAAAAGAAAAATTCCTAAAAAAAAACTTTGGTAAACATCAAGTGATTTTATCACATTTTTCAAATTATAAAGACTTGCAAGAAAATTCTTTTCGAGAAATTCGCTCATGTTTTTCTAAGAAAATTTTCTCTAAATAAAATTGGACTAATGTCTCGGGGGAATTTTGTTGACCAATAAAGTATTTCTGTCATGTCTTTCCCACTTCAATAAAAATAAAATTTTCCTGACAAATTTACCTCTGAAAATTTATTTTGATAAAAAGGAAATTCCTTCAAAAATTTTAGTTAACGTCAAGAGATTTTGTCACATTCCTTTAAAAAAAATAAAAAAATAATAAAAAAAGAGAGTAATAAATCTGCAAGAAAATTCTGTATCAGAAATCAACCCATTTCTTCCTAAGGAAATTTTTTTTTCTGATTTCTCTATAAAATAGAAAAATCAAATTGGACTAATATAGTAGTCATGGACCGACATTCCTTGTTTCGCATACTAATTATATCCTTTTCTTTTGCAGGGAGATCCTAGATACCCGAGACGGGTGTAAAAATTAAGTTCAATAATATATCAAGAATCATCTTCAGAAATACCAAAAGACGAAAAACATCGAGGCTTCAACCGTTAATTCAGGGGGCAAACGAGCACTGTCCATCTTTGGCAGACAGAGTTGTGTCAATCCGTAAACTTGTATGGGCAGTGTATTCTGATATGACGGTGGATTTATACTGATTAAACACGGGGGCATATTTAATGTATTGCAGAGGATCCCGCGTCTTTTAAAAGATAATATGGATTATATAATCAGGACCCGTGAAACAAGTACCTTAACCTGATTAAATCAACTAGAGACCGGTCTTAAAATTTCCTCGGATCCGAAACACGTGGAGGGTTTTAGAGGACTGAGGTTCTATTAATGAATGTGACCCACAAGTATTTCTCCCGATGCTACAGGCGCCCGACAAGAGCAAGTGGGCATCGAAAGAAACAAAACACGGTTGAAGTGGGGCACGCAACAAATGGCCGAATTTATTGGCACACTAATTAAGTGGTGGCAGATTTATTAATTTACATGATTGAACGCGGGTCTCTAGGCGGCTGGTGGAAAGCCACACTGAATGTCTCTCTATTGTTCTTGATACCATCGTCTACCGCAACCCGCGAGAGCATCATGAAGAAGATTAAACCTATACGAATACGTCTACTTAGTTTCATCGCACGTTCTCGCCTTTTGTCGATGTCCAAAATTAATGCACAAGCTAGAAGTAATCATTTCCCTTTCCCCCCTATTAAATACTCGGAGCCGTTAACTGCACCAAACTCGAAAAAATTAATATCGAGACGAAATCCGCGTAAATTTGAAGGGTAAATCCGTATCGTTCCAATTTACCCTTAAATTGCTCTGGTTTTAAATTTGATCCCTTCTATTTTCAGGAATTTGCAAAAGCGACTCGAGAATACAGTCGTATCCAAAAACCAAATTTCCTGGTCGGGCTAAATTGGGGGCAAATCAACTCATGGACATTACCACGGGATGAATACAAGCGAAAGATCCGAACAATCTCAGACATAGGTAATTCTGTATCGTTCTAATTTGCTCATAATCATCGCAAGTCCTGAATTGTTTTATTCCATTCTTAACAGGGATTGCAAATTACCTCGAGAAATACCGTAACATGGCCCAAGTTGATACAACAGAGCCACGTTATCCCCAAGGATTAACCTTTGAAAAGAAAGCCCCATGGACACCTACGGTCCAATGGACCGAATGGTATGGGGGATGACAGTAGGTCCGAAATATCCCGAGTTCGATCCCAAGGGTGGGGAATGTTGTATGTATTATAAATAAATGAAACAACTTTTTGTGCATTTCTTTTTTACAAACAGGAATACTCGACGAGTAATATCAAAGTCAGTATTTTACCATAGTCTTCCCATAATGGTGAGGCGCCCAACAAAAGTCGAGGAAAATTCAATCCAACAAAACTGGTAAAAGACTCGTGCAAGACATTCAAGATGAAGGGTAAATCAGTATCGTTTTCAATTTATTCCTTTTAATACTGGCTGATATGTCTCTTTTTCTTTTTACAGGAAATATTTACACTAACATTTAACATGTTGAAGGAGACAAATCCAAAAGAAAATTATGATCATCTGACAAGATCTATTCTGGTGAAAAACGGGGCAAATTGATCGCAAGCTTTGAAGCGAAAAAGCAAATATGTCTTTCTTATCTCGTTTGATTTCGAGAATAATTTCTCTGCTTTTTGCAGGGGCATTTAACCGCCAAACCATGGCGGTCGCTGTCACTAAACAAACCAAAATGCTCCCTCACCCATATGCCTCATCGTGCAGGGGCAAAACTTGAGACAAACCGCTCCTCGACATAAGGAGTGGGCTTCCCAATTTGTTCAATCCATCAACATACCAGGGGCAATTCAAATCCGCCCATGTTTGCACATTATATAAACACACATGATGCTAAAAATTATCACATCGGCATTGTGTTTACACATTTCACGAATTATGTATGACTATTTCGCATGTTTAATTTACCAACTCCAACTTAGAGCATAAACTGCATAGGAGACATCAAATGTGCAAAATGGGGCATAACAGGATGAGGAAAGGTAAGCCATTTCCACACAGCTCTAACATTTTAATCTACAGATAAACAGCCTTTCTCTAGAGTGAGAGAAAGGCTTTTCGGACTGAAGTTCCCCATTCAGATTACATTCGAGGCGTTCATAATATGAGAACCTCCTTAAACAGAATTGGTAATGCAAGCTTGACAGAATAATTTTGCGTGATCCACATTTGGATTGATTGCATCATGAGTTATCACACAGACTAATTCTAATCATTGCCGACTTTGTTGAATAGTTTTGTATGAACCGATCAACTCATTGATGAAAATGCTTGCATATATTACCTCTGACACTGCCTGACAGGTAACACATTCCCAATATTCGAATTACCTTCCAAAGTCTTGAAATTCATTCGGCGATTATTGAATGAACAAGCCTAGTTATCGAGGAGCCACTAGGCATTTCTTCTAAATTCTCAGGTGAGTATATCTTCAACCTGGATGAATTCTGACGGTTGTTGAGGAACTTGAATCCATTGCGATACATACAGGTATCCACCTTCTTCAATAAAGCATGATTTGTCTCAAAGACAGAAATGTTCGAGACCTTTTGATCTCTGCTTCTTTGGTTTATTCCTAAAGCTACAGGAGAATATAATTTGGGTTTGAGCTTCTGCAGGATTCCTGGTCTCCCCCAGATTTCAGAATGGCACCCTTTGAGGTACACCAAGCCCTTCTTACAGGCAAACTAAGTCCTTCTTACAGGCAAACCAAGTCCTTCTTACAGGCACAAAGTCCTTCTTACAGGCAAATTAAGTCCTTCTTACAGGCAAATCAAGTCCTTCTTACAGGCATAAAGTCCTTCTTACAGGCAAATCAAGTCCTTCTTACAGGCAAACTAAGTCCTTCTTACATGCAAATCAAGTCCTTCTTACAGGCAAACTAAGTCCTTCTTACAGGCAAACCAAGTCCTTCTTACAAGCACCAAGTCCTTCTTACAGGCAAATTAAGTCCTTCTTACAGGCAAATCAAGTCCTTCTTACAGGCATAAAGCCCTTCTTACAGGCAAATCAAGTCCTTCTTATAGGAAAACTAAGTCCTTCTTACAGGCAAACCAAGTCCTTCTTACAGGCACCAAGTCCTTCTTACAGGCAAATTAAGTCCTTCTTACAGGCAAATTAAGTCAAGTCCTTCTTACAGGCAAATTAAGTCCTTCTTACAGGCAAATCAAGTCCTTCTTACAGGCATAAAGCCCTTCTTACAGGCAAATCAAGTCCTTCTTACAGGCAAACTAAGTCCTTCTTACAGGCAAACCAAGTCCTTCTTACAGGCACCAAGTCCTTCTTACAGGCAAATCAAGCCCTTCTTATAGGCAAACTAAGTCCTTCTCACAGGCACCAAGTCCTTCTTACAGGCAAACCAAGTCCTTCTTACAGGCATTAAAGTCCTTTTTACAGGCATTAAAGTCATTTTTACAGGCACTAAGTCCTTTCTACAGGCACAAAGTCCTTTTTACAAGCACAAGTCCTTTTTACATGCACTAAAGTCCTTTTTACAAGCGCTAAAGTCCTTTTTACAAGCAATAAAGTCCTTTCTATAGGCACCAAAAGTCCTTCTTACAGGCACTAAGTCCTTTCTACAGGCATAAAGTCCTTCTTACAGGCATTTTCATGAGGTGACCTACCATACGGGTCAAATCTCAATGAAATTTTAAATAAGAAGAATTTTTTTTATTGGGAATCTACCATGGGATGACCTACCATACGGGTCAAATCTCAATCCAAATTTAATCAGTAGAATCCTTTTATTAGGAATCTACCATGGTTTGACCTACCATACGGGTTCAAATTCAACCACCCTAAGGTTTTCTTATAACAAATCCTTAGGTTCTCATTTCATTTTCAGTAGAACATTCATGTCACGACTCTTTTTATTTCATTATGTTGTGTCGATTAGGATTCAGGTGTCATCTCGTCTTTGAAACGAATCTCTGCCGAGCTTCCTTTCAAAGAGGGGCAGCTGTTGACACCTGATTTTCAATCACCTTTTCTTTTTTAAAATTAGTAGAAAATACATAAAAATTCATAAAATTGAAAAATCAACTTTGGGGGACCTTAGCTAAGCCTAGGGAACCAATTTTGACCAAAACATGATTTTTCATATTTTCAGTATTTTTAAGTATTTTTATTTTCGAAAATTCATGAAAAATAAAGAAAAAATGAGAAAATTGAAAAATCAACTTTGGAAGCCTTGGCCAAGCCTAGGCAACCATTTTTGAACAAAAACTAAATTTTCATATTATATATATTTAATTTTTTTAAAAAAAAATAATACAAAAATACTTGAAAATTTTGGAAAAATAACATTTGAGGCCAAAAAAATACACAAAGATAGTTAATATTTTTATTTTAAATCTATTTTCATATTGGCCATCGCAAATCCAGAAAAATCCAATTCGAGTCACGTGTTCCTTCACGAGTATAATCTCGAATCGGGCCTAAAAAAATTTAATTTGAGCCAACTTATTTTTAATTTTCACTTTTTATGAGTTGTGACATTGTCTTCTAATATTTTAAATTTTCATCTTGGCTCAATTATACCCAGAATGACTCAATTTTGCAAAAGGGCTTTAACTAAATTCTGCATTATTTTCAGCGACGAGAAATGAGCTTAAATTTGACATGTGGTAAATTTTGGTGTGTCAAAAATTGTGAGGAGATTTGGACTTAAAGAAATATATTTTTTCATGAACTGAATTGTAAATACTTAAAATTCAAGGACTAGAGTGCAAATACCTAACTCTTGAATGATTATTTTACAAATAACAAAAAGAAGAGTTAGTGGATAAATTAGAATAGGGAAGGGAAGATGGAGAAGAGGAGATGAAGAAGAGAAGTTAAAGAAGGATGGATGGAGAAAATAAGATAAGAATAGAGAAGGGAAGATGGAGATGAAGAAGAGTTAGTGGAGAAATTAGAATGGAAGATAAGAATAGAGAAGGGAAGATGGAGATGAAGAAGAGTTAGTGGAGAAATTAGAATGGAAGATAAGAATAGAGAAGGGAAGATGGAGATGAAGAAGAGTTAGTGGAAAAATTAGAATGGGAGATAAATATGGAGAAGGGAAGATGAAGATGAAGAAGAGTTAGTGGAGAGATTAGAATGTGAGATAGAGATGGAGAATGGAAGATGAAAATGAAGAAGAGTTAGTGGAGAAATTAGAATGGGAGATAGAGTTAGTGGAAAAATTAGAATGGGAGATAGATGAGTAGATTATAAAAGGAGGAAGAAGTGAGCTTGAGAGGAGGATTTTTTTTTTTGGAGAGAAAATTTTGGATGTTTGAGAGAGTTTTGGGAGATTGAAGAAAAATTTGAGAGAAAGAAAATACCAAAAGAGAGAGAATTTTGAAGATGATGGAAGTTTAAAGCTAGGGGTTATCATCACAAATTCCTTCATCGATCAATATAAATCAAGAGTTCTTCCTCGTCAACGAGCAAGCAAATTCGAGCTAAGTGTTTTTATTTATTCATTTGTTTATGGTTTTACTTGCAAATTAGCATAAATTGTATACACTTTCTCCATCTTCTCTTTCTTTTTTCCATATTTTATGTCAGGAGAAGGATATCTCTACGTCAACAGCAAAAATCTCGTAGAGATGCAAAAATCGGCCCAGACAAGCTCCTAAGCTGTCCACCGATTTCTCAACTGATCTGTGACTAAAAGTCCCTCTTAATTCAAAAGAAACTCTCTATATTGGGAACATAGAGAGCGAAAATCAATTATAGAAATCCCTCCCAAAAAATGGGAGATAAGTACTCTTTCCACTCTTCTGGTTTTAGGTGCAGATTAGCACATATTTTGTATACTGACGCTTCACTCTATTTTATGTCAGGAAACCGCAGCTCTATATCAATAGTCAACCCTATGGAAGCACAAAATCGGCTTGGAGGAGTCCTCAAGCGCGCACAAATGTCAAATTGTTGAATCAATTCGTTGTATTTTATTTTGAAGAATTCATACCCCAGAATGGAGAGGACAAAGTCCATCCGCAATTTAAATACCTGCACCATAAATCCCAAAGGGAAGAGCCAAGCCAATGCTTAGCCTCCCATTGGAGGTTTTTACTTACAGTAGTTAAATACCTGCAACTTAAATACCTGTACCTTAAATCCCAAAGGGAAGAGCCAAGCCAATGCTTAGCCTCCCATTGGAGGTTTTTACTTACAGTAGTTAAATACCTGCAACTTAAATACCTGCACCTTAAATCCCAAAGGGAAGAGCCAAGCCAATGCTTAGCCTCCCATTGGAGGTTTTTACTTACAGTAATTAAATACCTGCAACTTAAATACCTGCACCTTAAATCCCAAAGGGAAGAGGCAAGCCAATGCTTAGCCTCCCATTGGAGGTTTTTACTTACAGTAGTTAAATACCTGCAACTTAAATACCTGTACCTTAAATCCCAAAGGGAAGAGCCAAGCCAATGCTTAGCCTCCCATTGGAGGTTTTTACTTATAGTAGTTTAAATACTTGCAACTTAAATACATGTACCTTAAATCCCAAAGGGAAGAGCCAAGCCAATGCTAGGCCTCCCATTGGAGGTGTTTATTCACTGTCATGTACTTCCTATAATTTAATTTTTGAATCATCAAACCCAAAAGATGAGTAGGTCGTAATACTGCACAGAAGTCGTTAACACACTCCCTCTTTCGGCTTCAGGGAATGATTAACACTTAAAAATATATATATACCATCCATGCATCCTATTTAAAAAGTGAAAACACAAAAGAGAATATCCTACTAGAGCCTTAGGAATAAACCAAGCCTGAGTTGCCGAATTAGGATATCCATGAAATTAAGGTACCGAAAGGGCATTAGTTTTAATTAACTAGTGTAATCAAGTCCCCGAGCTCATAATCTCTGGTTCGCAGGAATAAATTAGTTCTTCCGCTAATTTATTTAGGTTTCTAATCGACCTACCAAGAACGATTAGTGGCGACTCCAAATTTCAAAATCATTTAAACAAAAACCAAAGTTGCGATTCGGTAGGGCTTGGGAGGGTCCGCGTTAGGTTAGTCAAATCTAATTAACCTAATAATCCGTTAACCCTTTAGAAATAATAAAAATTTTTAGAGGGTCGCGACATACAGGAGTTAAGACTGTCAATAACTCGACACACGCCTTTCTTCCATCTTACAGCTTCAATTGTAGTATTTATGAAAGGTTGGTTAAGGACCGTCATACCTGTTGGGAGTGCGCACAGAAATCTGAAATATTTACCTGAAGAGACCGCTAAAAAGGAGTCCAAGTTCGAGCCCGTCAATATATCTAGTTAGATCCATCTTCACTCAAAAACTTAAACCTAGTTAAGGACCAATTTGGAAATATTAACTGCTCTACACCACACCACTTATTCGATGTGGGACTTTTCTAATACAACTCACACGTGCATTATAATAATCTTTTTTTTACCATGAAAAATCTCAAATTATTATACATGTGACAAATTTATCCTTCATTAAATTGGGTTAATATCATGAAAAATCCCAAATTAATACACTACGACAAACAAAGGGTAAAAATCACAAACCGATATATCCGTAAACTGCCACGTGCCATCCAACTTACTAATTTGATATTAAATTTAATGAAAACTAACAAAGGGTAAATTTGTCACAAGTGTACCAATTTAGGGTAATTTGTCACAAATGTATTAGTTTGGGGTAAATTTATCACAAGTGTACCGGTTTGGAAATTTTGTGGTCAAAAAAATAGTTTGGGATAAATTTTTTTAAATGTACTAGTTTGGGGTTTTCTATGGTATTAACCATATTTAAAAACATTTAGAATTAGAGATAATATTTTCTAGATACTATTAGGATTTAATCCAAATCATTTCCTATACAATTTAGGATAAATCTCCATTAGAATAGATTTTATTTTATTTATTTCTAATTTTTAATTTTCATAAAAGAATACCAAGAAATGCCATTGGCATTCGTATCTTATAATTTAAGTCTTTTCTATGTCATGCGTATAGTTTTTGTATATTATTTTGCATGTTGCATTATAGTTAAATTAATGCCCTGATATCACTTGCATGTTACTTATTACATACATCTAAGTCCATTCATTTAGTATGCAAGTCTAGTTTTATTAACTTATTTTGCATGATTAAGTCATTTAATCTAAAGTTACATGTCATTTAGATTAAATATCATTTTTGCATATAACATAGTTTGCATGTTAGGTCAATCCATTGCATAATCATTTGTATGTCATTCTGCATGTCATTATAATTAGGCCATATAGATAAACGCCTTGCATGCCATATTAGAATAGGTGTTATTTTTATGCGATTGTATTTTAGCATAGTTCATGCATTGCATGCATTTTCATAATTATTTAAATAAGTGAAAACCCCAAAAAGGAATGCATTAGTTTAAGTCTTGCATTTGGATAAAACACTAGGAAATTAGGCTACAATGTCCATGTATGTCATTCATACCGCTACATTTGTACTTTACTTAACACTTTGATTATTGAGTGTTAAGAAATGGCTGCGCACCCATATGATCACTTCACCAATTAGCATAGGTTAAAATGAATCCAAGCTACCTATGTAAATATTTTTCATTAAAGAAAGGTACCGAAAGGGTATTGGAGAAGTATAGTGCAATCAAGTTATCGAACTCACAATTTTTTATTTGTAAAAATAAAGTGTTTCTCTAGATACTTTACTTAGGTGTCTAATGGATCTACCGTAAATTAATTAGTGGCGATTTCAAATTAAATCATATCCATGTTAATTACTAAACCCTAGGTTGATATGGATTTCGGAGAATCTGAGCTAGGTTAATAAACTTAGCAATCATTAGCCTAAATAAAATTAAAATTTTTAAGTTGCGACCAGCGTACAACTCCATCGTTCTCGTTCATTTTTGAAAGTCCAATTATGTACAAATTATAGCAACATTAATATATGTACACAGAATAAGAAAACATTAGAAAGTTAATGGGGATTTGGGAGAATTTGAAGTAACAAACCATTAAATGTGACAAAGGCAGAGAGAGAAGCAAGGGGATGCTGCTTTGCTTGACGCAAATGCCAATTTACCCTTTCTCGATCTCAATCGCGGCGAGGAAGAGAATCCAAGAGTGGGTCGAATTGAACACGTGCCTACTCGAAGGGCTCTAGAATCTCGGAGCAACTACAAAGACATCATAACATTCTTTGCTCGCTATTTCATAACCATCGACACTCTTCAGAAATCTCCGTATCGTATCATATATATGTTGGACACTCTGACACTTTTCGATAAGACGTGATCAATGCTCTAGACAAGTCAACGACTAGTATGAAAATATAAATCTATCAAAAATATATTATTTAAATCATATATCCAATTTAAAAAAAGTCATATATCCAGCTACCCCAAAATTAATATACTTAGCCAATAAAAAAAAAACCTAATCATGAATCCTTAAAATAAGAAGAAAAAAGAAAAAAATTCATAGCTGATATTTTTATATATACATCTTAATTTACCATGTATATATAATAATAATATATACTTAATATAAACGTGTCCTAACATGTTAACATTTTTTATTTTTTAGAAAAATAAAGTACCGACATATCGTATCATAGCGTGTATTACGTATCGATGTTACTTAGCTCACCATACGATCTCATTCAATTATTTGTTCAAGCTATAGATAGAAGAGACCCCCCTTTGCTTGGCCAGCGGCCAGAAGGTGTGTGTACAAAAAGCCTTGAAATCTTTCTCATTAATCGAAAGCATTGATTTGAAAAGCCGGCCTTTGCCCACGTGGGATAACATGCGTCGAGGCTTTGGTCAAAGGGAGATAAGATTAAAGCTAGGGCATGGTCATGTTGGGCCGTGATTGGAGGCCATCTATCATCCTCATCTTGAGGAATTCTATAATTGAATTATGTGACATCACCACATTCATAGATATTCCACATATGCACGTTATCTTTTCTCGAGGTATTTTAAATAATAAAAAGTTTGAAACTTGGTGGGTCGGAGAAATCCCCAAAAAGTTTAACCCTAATCATGAATCAGACCAAGCCAAGGATAATGATTCTTAACATTTTTATTTCGGAGAACAATTTCTAATCAGAATAAGTTTTTCTATTTTTATTCGCTAAACAAGTTTATGAGTAAAAAACGTATTCGGTAATTATATAAAATTTCTATTCTTGAAATAGAAAAAAATAAAAATTTATTTGGTATGAACCCTAAAATTTTTTATTTCTAATTTTTTCATTTAATTATAAAAACGTCACTTGAGACTTAACAATTCAAGTTTGATAAAACTAGACTATTTGTAAGTACTTAATTGATCAAGATATTCTAAGATGGCCTTAAAAGTTACTAAGGGCGTCAAAAATACCCTAACCTGTTCTATCCAAACCAGCTGAAATTTTTCAGGGTTTTTCGATTGGGATCGAGTCATGAATAAATGATCGCAGGTAGTTTGACCGTTCAGGTTGAGTTGGGTTCTTTCTTCTTCTTCTCATCACCTGCATTCTCCAGAATTCTAAAGAAGCACTATAAATAATTTAAAAAAATTAATATTTAAAGATTCAATCCAAACATCAATAATATTTAACTCTGCACTACTGGTCGACTCCCACCACACCCACCATTGATAAATAAAAAATAGGACTTTAATAACACTTAAGTGTTAACATAATTCACATATGTAAATACAAAGCATTCGAATACGAATTTAAATATTCTTCGGTTGTTGTCAATCCTTTCATGGTACGTGTGAATTCTTCAATGTGTCTTCTATAAAATATATTCGAGGGTGTTGAAAGAAAAATCTTAACGAAGAAATTAAAAAGAAATCATAGCAATTATTTTGATTTTATTTTGACATTATTTTGGTGACAAGTATATTAAGGAAGACAAAAGTATAAATGACCTTTTTTCAAAAGAAAAAAAAAAGGAAAGAGGCCCGGCTCAATTTATCATACGACTTAGGTATATGCAGGTTGGGTTACACTGAGCTTGTTTCTCTAAAATGACCTTGTTTCCCTTTGTGCTTCTTGAGACAAAAAAGTAAATTTTTTTATTTCTTGCTTCCATTCCAAATCTATTTTCTATCTTCTGATTTGTTACGAAGAACCAACAAAAAAAAATGAACTGATCTTACCAAATAGATTTCTATTTTTTTTCTATTTTGTTATGGGGAACAAAAGAATAGAAAAATAGAGAAATTAAAACATTACCGAGCATGCCATAAGTATCTTTGCATATATCAACACAATAAGTTCTTGTCGTTGACACATTTATAAATTAACTGGCACAAAATGATAATCCCAGTATAGAATTGTGAGGGCTTCATAATATATATCGTACACCGGACTTACAGGAAATCGTGAAAGGTCTTTAACCGCCTATAACTTTGCAACTTTAAAGTCTATCGATGGAATGAGGGGGGAGGGGGTTGGGCATTCGTCCGTTATCAACAATGCAAGCATTGGTCCACCGCGATGGAGTATTAGAACTAAACGAAGAGCTTAATACAAATGTGCACTTGCCTCTAGTCCGGTACTTGTTTTTTTTTTTTTTTAGGGGGGAGGGGGTTGGGCATGAAGACACTTGTTAATGAGGTTTACAAAAAGTTTGTATTTTTCAGTACATCATTATTCTCGTGTTATTTTAAGGATCAATATCATGAAATGGTACACCTGTGACAAATTTACTCAAAATATTTTTTTGACAAAAAAAAATATGAAACTGGTATACCTTTGACAAATTTATCTCAAATTATTTTTTTTTGTTAGGGGTATACTAGTTTAGGATTTTTTATGGAAAAAAAATAATTTGGGATAAATTTATCATAAATGTATCAGTTTGAGGTTTTGGTAGTATAAAAAATAGTTCGGGATAAATTTATAATAACTGCACCAGTTTGGGATTCTTTCATGATATTAAACCTATTTATAATCACCAACCCATCGATGGCCGCGTTGGTAAGGACTAGACTATCGGGGCCCACGCTGAGCTTGCTCGCAGGTCGTGGGGTCGAAACTTACTCGCCCTTCGGTGATTTAAGTAGGGGGTCGTGGTGGTGGGTTACTACGCTAGCCCCCCGATGACTAGTCGCGCTTTACCCCTGGTTTGAACATAAGCTTGTCGGCCACGCGGAACCTCGATCATAAAAAAAAAAACCCTATTTGTAATCATTACTTTGAAAAATATGACATTCTCCGCATATTTAGCAAGTAGGCATTGCCATAGGCCGATTTGGGCCTAGAATCGGCCTAGTCAAACCCAGAATCGGCTCGTTGACCGGGCTGGTAGTTCAGAACCAAAATTGGCCCGTGGCCATAAGGGTCTGATTCCGAACCACCGGATCAAACTAGAAGTTCTGGGCAGTTCGGAACTGCCGGCTCCAACAACTCTTTTAGAGCCATTGCCGTGCCTAAATAAATTTTTTAAAAAAATTATGATAAAATTTTTTATAAATACTCATTTCATCTTTCATTTTTTCACATAAATTCTCTCTTCATCTCACTTCTTTCAAATTCTCTATAGCTCCTAATTCTCTCAAATTCTCTTTAACTCTCATGTTTCAAATACGTTCTTGGTTCTCTAATTTCTTATTTTTAGGTGAAAAATCAGATGATTTATATATTGATAAGTGGATCTCGAGTGCCCGCCAACTTGAGGGATTGATTACCCAAAAATTGATCGATTGCCCACCGCATCTCAAACAGACGTAGTGTTGCAGAAAAAAAGGATCTTTGGTCTTCTTCAGTTCGTACTAATTCGGTCAAGGGCCAATTAAAATGCTCCATAGAGAACCCCTCTACCTCGTTCCCGTCCAACTCACCGGGCTTTATTTATTATCTCCTTTAATAATTTTCTATTTCAAAATCTTTTTTCATGCCCTATATTTCTTGCATTATACCATATATATTTTTATATATATCCAAAAAAATGACAAATGGAAGTAGAGCTAATGGCAATTAGAAGAAGATAATGTAGAAATTCAAATATCCTGATCCTCGTGATTATGTAGATAATGAAATCAACATTTTCGCTAATATGAAGAAAGTCCATAACAAGAAAGTCTTCATCCTCATATCGATGCCGAAAAAATATCAACAACAAAAGAGCGGAATGGTACATCCAACATATGGGATCACTTCAAGAAGGTTGAAAATTTTGAAGAAGATCCAAAAAGGTATGAATTAGTTTGTAAACATTGTAATAAAAGATATAAACATAAATGTGGCAGAGAGAGAGAGAGAGAGAGAGAGAGAGAGAGAGAGAGAGAGAGAGAGAGTTATCGTCATGTCTCAATAAACAGGAGGGAGGAGAGGGAAAAAGGAGGGAACTTTGAAATGCCCATTAATTAGTACTTTTTTTCTTTTTTGAAGAAGTCCGGGAAAGATACCAAAAAAAGTTCTAAATCCATTGCATTAGTGCTAATATAATCATAAACATATTAATTAGATTAATTTAGTTCTAAATCTTTTACACTTGTACCAATTCACTCAATTTGATCAATTTTGGCTAAAAATTAATGACATAGACGTCAGCTATTGCTGACCGTCCTACATGGCACAACCGACGCCGATAAGAAAAAAATATAATATTATAATATTCATTTTAGAATTTATCATTGTTATCTTCTTCTTTTTTTTCATTGTGGCCAGTGAGGGTTGAGCCCTCGCTTGATCTAGTGAGGCCGGCCCTTACCTAGGCCGCAAAGATTGAACCCTCACTAGGTGTGAGGGTTGCCCTCGTCAGATCTAGTGAGGGGTCGCATGGGCTTGGTGGCCCTTTCTAGCGGGCGACAATGGCCTCAGCAAAGGTCACGACCCTCGATGGCCACATTAAATAAAAAGAAAGTTGACGATCAATAAAAACAATCAGAAAAACTATTGAAAAATTATAAAATTTCTCTATGTCAACACTGATCGTGCCATGCTGGATAGACGAGATCCATATAAGCACTTTCCTATCAAAATTGGCTTGATAGGCTGAATTTATACCCCTACAAAAGGTTTAAAATCAAATTGGTCCAATTAAAAGATTTAGAATTAAATTGCTATAAATGTAATAGATTTATGACTTATTTTTAAACTTTTACTCTTCATATCCTTTTCGACATTATCTTTTGGCAGGAAAAGGCCAGAGCTTCTCGAAGATTAATTTCTGAAAGAAAGGAATCATCAGAATATTAATTACTCAACAAATATGATTTATATACCCACTTCTCGAATTTCACTATAAGGAAGGTCATCAATATGTGAATCTCATATTCTCCTTCTTACCTTTTCCAGTCATTAACATATTTTTTCCTTATAACAAAACCCAAGAGAATGCGGTTTGCCATTTTCCAGCTTTCTTACAAGCGTTGCATATCGATTTCTCAAAAAGCCCAAGACAAAAACGAAAGGCATGGTCCCAAAAAAATTCAATTCGCTTAAAAGAAATATGAAAAAAGTAAAAGGAAAGAGCAAAAAAAAAATATGATATGAGTTTTTTTCCGAATGGATTAGGTTTAGATATAAGTCTACCATAAGTCTTGAGTCGAATAAAACGTATCAGGTAACGACATCGCACTTTCTAGATTTTGTCAAAGAAAATTTCACTTGAATTCCGCACTCTCATATACCAAAATGGACCAATCACATGAACTGTCTTTTTTTTTTTTGGTGCCAGACACACTATTCATGCTCCTCTCTGACACACTATTCACGCTCCTCTCTTCACTATTGTCTTCATCTTCAGGACTCTAGACACAACACTCCCCCGGTGTATGTGGGAGTCTTCATCGTCTCCAGGACTCTAGACACAACACTCACATCGATCGAGAAATCGAGAGGCCTACTTTCTTTCTCCATTATCGGTGGTTTCAGGTGAATTATTTTCTCAGCTTGCATGTGTCTGGATCTTGTAGATATGAGTGTCTCAAGAGGACACCCCCCCCCTTTTTTTTTACCGATCTTTTTTCATCTGCTAAAGCTTTGTTGAAATCTGTTCTAGAAACAATTTGGTTGTGCTGATCATGTCGTTTCTCCAAAAGAAAAAAAAAAGAGATGGTTTTTTTTTAATGAATTTTGATGTATGAAATATACTCAGCTACACCCATCAGGGAAAAGGTGTGATCTTTTTTAATATTTGAAGTTTTGGAATATTTTTAATGAATGTTAATACATGAAATATATCGAGCTGGTCTAGAAATAAAAGGATGTGATCTTTTTTTTTTAATATCTAATTCTTTGAGGAATATTTTTAATGAATGTTAGTACATGCAATATATCGAGTTGACCTAGAAATAAAAGGATGTGATTTTTTTAATATCTAATTCTTTTGAGGGTTTCTGATAAATTTGATACATGAAATATGTTGAGCTAACCCAAAAGGAAAAATGTGCTATCTTTTTTAATTTATGAGTCTATGTTGAATTTCATTATTTTGATCTTATGTTTCCAGCTTTGGTTTATCATTTATGGGGCTTTCTGTTGAATTTTCTTCTGTAAAGTAAAGAGCAAAACCAGAGAAAATCTCATCTTATTTTTCTGTACAGATGAATAAAATGGGCAGTGGCGATGTGAACAATGATAAGGCACTGAAGAGGGAGATTTAGGTACTCCCGCTCTTTCTTATGGCTGATCCCAAATATTATCATGCATGGGCCGATCCTCTGCTCAATCCAGTGGAGCAGTATGGCTTTCTTTTTTTCTTTTTGACACAATTTTTAGGCTTTGTTTATTTCGCAAAAAAATGAGTCGTTTTTAAAAAAAGCCTTTTGGGAAGTCAATTTACAGAAAAACAATTATATTTCTAATATTTGATTGAAACTTGAAAATAAATTGAAAAATATTTTTAACTGTTTGATAAGGAAAATCTAATTTGGTTTTCTACGTCGTCTTTTGATCAGAAATTGCTGACATGCATCCGATCATCTAACGTGGCATAGCCGATGCTAATATAGATAATTTTTTTATGTTCTAAATAAAAATTGAATTTGTTAATTTTTTTCTTATGAATTTTCCATGAATCTCATTTTTTTCTCTTATTTTTTTTCTTCTTTAATTTCTTCGTCAACCGATCGCCAGCCAAGAGCAACGCCTCCCCTTGCCTTGCTAGATCTAGCAAAGCGAGCCTCGATATCGCTGAAGGCCGACTAGCTCGAGCCTCACCTGTGGGCAGTCACCGGCGATCAATTAAGGAAATCAAAAAAAAAAAGAGAAGAAAGAAAATTTAAAATTTAAAAATAAAAAGAAAATTAAAAAATAATAAAAAAAAAGAATGTGAAGGAGTGAAGGGAAGAAATATGAGGGAAAATATTTTCACCATCTCAACAAGAGAAAAACATTTTTCCCACTATTGAAGAAGTTTTTTTCATGGAAAATATTTTCCTTGACAAGCTTTCTTCGTGAAACAAATGATTAAAAAAAATATTTTCCTGGAAGTTGTTTTCTGTGAAAACAAGCGGAGCCCGTTCTACGATCTTCTCCTCCGTTTTGAAATTGTATATCTCACGAGCACCGTGTTGTTACTTTTGTTTTTTAATCTGCAATTATTCTGAACTTGTCGTTGGTTTTGGTTGCGAAAGTGCTATCATTTGTATCCTTTCCTCCCCTCCCCCCTTCTTACAATTATGTGCTTTCAAACTCCATTCCAATGATCGACCGAAAAAACCACCATTCCAATGAAGGGATGAACCTATGGTCACAACTTGATGCTGATGTCAAGGCGATTACTTGTCTCATCTCCGCATACAAAGTGCATAAAATAAACCCTGGCAATTATTTTTTCACAAGTGTAAGAAAGATAATAAGCAGATTAAAGAAAGAGTAATTTAGACATCGGTGTGCAGATGGGTTTCATCATGATATTTTAGCCAAACCCCAAAACTCTATTTTCAATCGATGCTCTACTCATGTTAAAATCCAAAGTTCTCTAATCACCTACTAAATCTCTCTGTAGTTCGTCACAGATGACCAACGTTTTGGAAACCAATGCTCATGCTAAGGAATCTACCGAGTCTTTTGGAACTCAGCATTCACCATAGGCAAGTGATGTATCTGATTGTGCGGCTCAGATGTAGGAGGGGGAGTCGCAAGGGCTACTGGTCTATTAATGAAAGTCTCGATGACTACCAGACCACAAGGCGATCAATATTTGGAAGAGCTCTAGATGCAATGGAGGAGTTAATGGTGGTGGCCCAGATCGGAGAACCGCTATGGCAAATCCAAATGATGGAGATGCCGAGCTATTACAACATTTTGAGTACAAGCATGCGCTGCACAAGCTAAATCCTACTCTACAGAATTTGTTCCCCGAGGAAGTGGCCGATAACAAACGGGGGAGGCTGCCAAATAGGCCAAATCCATCCAAAACCGTTGAATTTCTGAACTCATCCCCCGAGCATGTGCCGTGAGTTCCTACAATAGGAAGGCTTAAGACTGAAACTTCCCGAGAAACTGCTGTCATCAATATGAATTGGTTTCGTATTTTTGCAATGCTTATGGATGTGGTGGGACTGGTTTCCTTATTAACTAGTTAACAGCGTAGGATATTTTGTTTTCGAAATACTGATGTTCTTTTTTCTTTGGATCATGCTCAAAATCGATGGTCGGATAAGTTCTGCAACATCATGTCGAGGCCCACTGTTTTAGGAGTCTTATATCCCGGGGCACCCGGGATTTACGATGTGACATTACAAGTGCTATGTGTGAGATTCCTTGTATTTTAATTGTAGCATGACTCTACGTGGCTATAAAATTGTTTGTTCATCACTCCATGTTGTCGATCATTACACGACGCCGGCCTTATGGAGAGGATTTAGACTTTTTTTAACGGGCATTCCCAAGTTAAATTTAAGCTGAAATTTGAGATGGATTCCTTCAAAGAGATGGCGGTCAACCAAGTTAATCAACGACAAAAGACAACCAGCAACTCATCTGGCTTAAGAACAAGGATGCTAAGGAGTGAATGCACTCGAAAGCACTCGAGAAATCATTTGACATCGTGGGTGAAAAGCTGCGGAAAATCATGGAGGAGAACAGTATTGTCAGGCACAGAACAAAAGATGCAACATGAACAGAACTAGGAGGAAATGGATTATCGGGAGCAGTTCTTTAAATAGCAAATGAAGGCTATTCATGATCAATTAAATGCAAAGAGGACTTTGAGAGGGAGCAACATGAGAAGAGGGAGCGAGTCAAGCTAAAGATAAGAAAAGGAGGATGGAGGAAATTGCCAAGTTCATACAGCTTCAGGAAAAGGAAATGGAGGAACTTGTGGGTAAAAGGGAGATGCTGGAGAAGAGTAAGAGTTACGTAACAAGCCTGTATAAAAGCAAGTCTTGTGACCATTTCATTAAGGTGAATAAGAAGAAATGAAAAAAAGTCGATTCGCCTCTTTCTCTCTCTCTTTTTTTTATTTCTTTTGGTGTTCAAATCTTCTTTTGCTTGAGTTGTGAGAGTTGTCAGTATTTTTACCTTCAAATTATCCTATCAAATCATAGGAGTTGACAAAATATAATTACCCAATTTGATTTCTCTATAACTGTTCACGGATTATATCGACCTAAATAAGAGTAAAGATGCATTTGTATTGCATCAATCAGTCTTGTGATCATTTCATTAAAATCTAAACCTCGATCAATGATTACGTGTTTTTGTCTCGTATTTGATTTCTAGCTATAGTTTCAAAGCTAGTTAGACAATACACCCATGAATAAAAACTAGAAGTTATATGGATTTAAATAGTAATCTCCAACACTAGCTAATTCTTTTTTTTTTTAATCTGTCTCCTAGATGTCTGCAGAATTTCATATCCCTTCCGCACTTGTTCCCGGGAGACCCATTCACTTTGCCAGGTACTGCAAACAGCTTGATTGGGACATGTGGAGAGTAGTTGATTATTCACTATATTGCATGTTGCATTGTTCATTCATCAAGTACCAAAGGAGGCCATCAGGTTGCCTGATACAATACTTACCAAATGGTTCTTCTAAGGTTTGACTTTCAAGTTCAATCAATACTTTGTAGGGATTTTGGTCTCAAATTCCATAAAAAGTGAATGCGAGGTGTAGATGGAGGACCCTACATTGGATAGAAGGTGGATGGTAGATGAGTTTAAATAGAAAAACCTCTCTAATGGGTTTGGGTCCCAAGAGGCACCCCATTTTTGTAGAGAAGAGAGGACCTACACAAAGTTAAACTGGTCTACGCTTCCGTCGGCTCGGCTCAGATCGGGCCCAAGTCAGGGTCTAATTATTATTATTTTTGGAACTTTTTTGCCGAACAAGTACGCTGAATTAATGTTGTTCAAATAGACATGTTTTTTCGTCTTTGAAATTTTCCGAACGAATGCGTATGTTCGTGATCTCATTGGTCGGTTCGACTCTTCCATCTATGAACGAACGCAACCTTTCAATTCGTCAAAGTTTGTCGTTAACGAACGTAACTTTTTGGTTCGTCAAAATTCATCGCGACCGAACGCAGTCTTTCGATTCTTCGTGACTCTTCATTAAATTAATATAACTCTCATTTTTGGAATGGACTTTTTAACAAAAACACATTCATCAGACACTCTCATATACTCAATTATGTGATTATTCTCCAAAGTTAAGTTCGAAAGTTTCCTTTGAAAAAGTACCGCTTCATAAGAAAAGCGATATATTCTATCTTGTGAGGCAATTGTCCACAGAACCTTCGACACCAGTGGAAGGGACAAATTTGTCTAAAGGACACAACATCAATTTGTTGGGCTCGGATCATTTGGTTTACTCAATCTGCACTTCAATTCAAGTTTGTCATCTGACATTCTTTTGCACACACAAACTAGAGGAGACAATTGTCCACAGAACTTTCGATATCGGTGAAAAGGACAAATATGTCTTAAAGACACAACATCAATTTGTTGGGCTCGGATCATTTGGTTTACTCAATCTACACTTCAATTCAGGTTTGTCGTTTGACATTCTTTTGCACACACAAACTAGAGGAGACAATAATCTTAAGACAAATTTCTTCGTTCGTTGTGTATTCGTCTAGTAGTTTTTCGTTTCCTATAATTTCTACTTTCGTAACAGAAATGGCTTCAACATCAATAACATCAATTGCATCTATTCCGACTCATGGAAAGAAGCCAGAAAATTTCAATGGAACTGATTTCAAGAGATGGCTATAAAAGATGTCGTTTTATCTCACAACTTTGAATCTGGTAAGGCTCCTCATAGAAGATGCTCCTAAGTTGAATGAAGGAGAGGTAGATAAGGAAAAATATTGCAGTAGATAAGTGGAAGTATTCCGACTTCCTGTGTCGCAACTACATTCTCAATGGTCTGGATAATAATTTCTATAATATTTATAGTACAATTGAAAACGGCTAAGGAATTATGGGAAAGTCTGGACAAAAAATAAAAAATGGAAGATGCCAGGTTGAAAAAATTCATTGTCGATAAATTTCTAGACTTCAAGATGGTTGATTTTAAATCTATCTTAAATCAAGTTCAAGAACTTCAAATGATCATGCATGATATTAATGCTAAACGTATAATGATTAGTGAGTTATTTTAAGTAGCTGCTTTCATTGAAATGTTACCACCATCTTGAAAGGACTTCAAGAATTATCTCAAACACAATAAAAATGAGTTATCACTTGAAGACCTAATTATTCGATTGAGAATAGAGGAAGATAATAAACTTTCTGAAAAGAAAGTTGGTAGCAAACTGAAGGTCTCAAGGGTCAACATTGTTGAAGAAGGATTAAAACCCAACAAAAAAAAAGGCATTTGGAGAGAGATCCACCTAAGGCCAAAAAAAAAATCATTGACAAATGCTACAACTGTGAAAAGTATGGACATCGTGCAAAAGACTGCATAGCCAAGAAAAGAAAGAATATTGAGGCGAATGTGGTGGAATGGATATCCAATGGCATTGATGATATTAGTCTTCCTGCCATGATATCTAAGTGCAATTTGGTAGGAAATGCCAAAGAATTGTGGATTGATACTAGAGCAACTCGTTATATATGCGCCAATAAATCGATGTTCACATCTTACACGCCTATGGGGAGTGATGAAAAACTCTACGTGGGTAATTCATCAACCTATAAGATTGAAGGTGTTGAAAAGGTTACTCTGAAGATGACTTCTGTAAAAATAGTAACACTAAACAATGTGCTGCATGTGCCGGATACACGTAAAAATTTAGTGTTTGGATCTCTCCTTAGCAAGAATGGTTTCAAGTTGGTGTTTATGTTTGATAAGTTTGTACTCTCCAAAAGTGAGATGTATGTAAAAAAGGGTTACCTTAGTGATGGTCTTTTCAAGTTAAATGTAATGACTGCTGTACCCAATGATGATATGAATAAAGTTGCTTCTGCTTATGTGCTTGAATCTATCAATATATGGTATGTTAGACTAGGACATGTTAATTATAAGTCAATAAAGAAATTAATGAACATGGGTTTATTGCCAAAATTTGAATATCCAAGTGAAAAATGCTAAGTGTATGTTAAATTTAAGTTTTCTAGGCCTCCCTTTCATTCTATAGATAATAGAATCATATAACCTTTAGATTTAATACACATTAACATATGTGATATGAAAGCAATATCGTCAAGCGGTGGTAAGAAATATTTTATCACTTTTATAGTCGACTGCTCGAGGTATTATTATATCTATTTACTTCATAATAAAGATGAGGCTGTGAATGCTTTTAGAAATTATAATTCTAAAGTAGAAACTCAGTCAAATAAGAAAATTAAAATGATAAGGAGTAATTGAGGAGGTGAATATGAATTTCCTTTTAAGGAAATTTATTCTGAATTTAGTATAATTCACCAAATTACTCCTCCTTATACGCAATATTCCAATGGAGTGGCTGAAAGGAAAAATCAATCATTAAAGAAACAATGAATACATCATTGAATAATTCTAATTTATCGTAGAAGTTGTGGGGGGAAGTTGTTTTGACAGCAAATTTTATTTTAAATAGAGTACCCCCACAAAAAGACACAACAAACTCTCTATAAAAAGTGGAAAAGCAGAATGCCTAACTTGAAATATCTCAAACTGTAGGGGTGCTTAACTAAAGTTGCGACTCCTAAACCTAAAAAGGTTAATTAAGACCGAAAACTATTGATTATATCTTTATTTGATATGCTCTTAATAATAATGCAAATCGATTTCTTGTTTATAAGTCTAAGATCCTAGATATACATGTCAATACGATCATTGAATCAAGGAATGCTTCGTTCTTTGAAAATAAATTTCCGCATAACCTGGTACATGAGCCAATTAACAATGATAAGAGGCATCGGAATACTACACCTAAAAGCAATCATATAGAAGATGAACCTAAACGTAGTAAAAAACAAAGAACTTTTAATTCTTTTAAACCTACTTTTCTAACATATTTGTTAGAAAATGAGCCTCGGACCTTAAAAGAGGCTATGAGGTCTCTAGAAGCCCCGCTCTAGAAAGAAGCTATTAATAATCAAATTGAATCCATCTTATCAAACCATACTTTGTAATTGGTTGACCTTCCTCCTAGTAATAAATCACTACAATGTAGATGGATTTTCAAGAGGAAAAAGAAAGCGGATGGTACTATTGATAAATATAATGCTACGCTTGTGGTGAAAGGTTACAAGCAACAAGAAGGTCTTGATTATTTTGACACTTATTCACCTCTTTCTAGAATTACGTCTATAAGGATTCTAATAGCCATAGAAGCGGTGTATAAGCTTGAAATCCATCAAATGGATAAGAAATTGGCTTTCTTAAATGAGGATTTAGAAGAAGAAATATATTTGGAACAACCTGAAAGGTTCATTATTCCAAGACAAGAGAAGAAAGTATGTCAGCTTATTAAGTCACTTTATGGCTTGAAACAAGCACTAAAATAATGGCATGTTAAATTTGACCAAGTCATGTTGTCGAATGGTTTTAAGATTAATGCGTGTAATAAATGTGCTTATCTTAAGAACACTCATAATGGCTTTGCCATTTGATGCTTGTATGTAGATGACATGCTTATGATGGGCAATGATAGTGGTGTTGCCAATGCAACTAAACACATGCTCACAAGCAAATATGAACATCGTACTAATAAAGACGCAAAATCGTACCAATAAAGACTCCGATAGATGTTAATTTACATCTTTCAAAGAATACTAGTGAAAATAAGGCTCAAAATGAATATGCTAGTATACTAGAAAGTTTAATGTATGTCATGAACTGTACTAGGCCGGACATATCTTATGATGTAAGCAAGCTAAGTCGATTTACAATTAGTGTAAATGAAAACCATTGGAAAGCAATGAAACGTGTATTGGGCTATTTGAAGCATGCTCAAAGTCATGCGTTACACCACACAATCTATCCAGCAATATTTGAAGGACACTATGATGCAAATTAGATAACTGACACAAGAGAAACAAAAACCACTAGTGGGTATGTGTTCTTATTTGGTGGAGGAGCAGTGTCTTGGAGATCATTCAAATAAACTTGTATTGCGAGGTCCATTATGGAAGCAAAATTTATTACTTTGGATAAGGCTGGTGAAGAAGTGGAGTGGCTTTGAAATTTCATAGAAGATATTCCTAATTGACCTAAACTAATGCCAGCTATGTATATTCATTGTGATAATCAAACTGTAATAGGAAGGGCAAGGAATGTTATGTATAATGGAAAGTTCCAACATAAACGTCGAAGACACGATACTATAAGACAACTATTCTCTACTGGAATTATTACAGTTGATTATTGTTGATACCTGATTTTTAATTATCATTTCTTTAAAAAAAATTAATAGAAAATCCATAAAAATTCATAAAATTGAAAAATCAACTTTGGGGACCTTGCCCAAGCATAGGGAACCAATTTTGAACAAAAAATGATTTTTCGTACTTTCAGTATTTTTTGGCATTTTTATTTTCGAAAATTAATAGAAAATCCATAAAAATTCATAAAATTGAAAAATAAACTTTGGGGACCTTGGCCTAGCCTAGAGAACCAATTTTGAGCAAAAAAATGATTTTTCATATTTTCGCATTTTTATTATTATCTTATTTTTGGAAAATAGAAAAAATGCTTGAAAATTAATAAAATAATAGCTTTTGAGGCCATAAAAATGTGAATAATTAGTCAGTATTTTTTAATTTAATTTAATTTTCTCTTCATGTTGGTCAAATAAATTTTGAGAAATTTAATCTGAAATTGAGAGTTTTTTTGTTAATTTCATTTTTAGGGCATTTGGAAAATTTCTGGAAAATGCATTTTAGCTATGTAGTGTTCAATTTTTTTTTTTTTTTGCATTTTGAGAGTCGTGACGTTGTTCTCTAATAGTCCAATTTCCTTAATAGCCTGATGGTGTATTTTTCGTTGTCGTACTCGGTTTTCCGAATTCAATTTACCATTTGATGGGCCTTGCTTGAATCCGCATTTATTGCGAAACTCGTAAGCATTTCAATCGCTCGTATAAGTGATAGGTCCCGAGCTGCGAGGCCGACATCCAGGAGCTCAAGGGGTACCACCGGCGCCACCGGGTTTGCCCCCCTGGCTTGCTAACGCATCAGCTGTGGTTTTGGACGGAGAGAGGAAGAGATACTGTCAGCAGTATGGCAGGTTTCACATCTTGCAGAACTTTGACGAAGGTAAACGTAATTGTCGAAGAAAACTGGAGCGCCATAACAAAGGAAGGACAAGAAAGCCTGGTGATTTTGGTGGTGAAATAGCAAAGGAATTGCAACAAGATATTCATTCCGAAGATATTAACTGTGATTTTGAATGGCCTGGTGAAAGAATGCCTCATTAGAAGACGAGGGAGTACCTATACCAACAACTACTTCTGGATGTCAAATTATTCCTACAGGTAGCGTTGCGTCCTATGTAGTTTCTCGTGAAACTCAAAGGAAAGCTTTATGACTGGAATCCAGTAGAATTTCTTAGAGGTCTTCGCTACCAAATACTCCAAGGGCTGACGAGCGAGCGACGAAGTTAGTTGGATCGACAATGATATCTGCGTTTCACCGAAGGAATAAAAAACAAAAGGACAAGAGAAGACTGACCTCTTTCGGTGCAAGGAGGGGATTCCACCATTCAAAATTAATAATAAAAAAAAGAAGGCCGATCGTGGGTGGAAAAAGCAAAGTGAACATGGAAGAATAAAGTAAATGGAGGGGGATGGAATATTTTATTATTGAGTCCATTTGGACGCACATCTGTAGGGGGGGCCATCTTTTAGATTTTTGGATGGTGGAGAGGCCACTAAGAATAAAAAAAAGAGAGGCGTGAGAGGGGAAAAGAGGATGGCTGAATTTTCAACAGACGAGGCGGCCATCCACAATAGGGAAGCTGGGAAGAGACATTCACAAAAAAAAGGGGCGGGGGAAGCCGCCGATGATGATTAGAGAAAAAAAAAAAAAAACCAGTTCATCCGAGTCCCTCACGGACGAACTGCATCGGTCTCTTAACCTGCACCGAAGTAGTCCTTGTTGCTCAATCCAGTGACCCCTATCCGCAAATCTGGACAAAATCTGGCACCTGCTGAGCACCCCCACCGTCGCAGCCGTTTGACAATTCTTTAGAGTTTGAGTTCTCTTACGAAGTTCGCACCAAATTCGTCCGCAAGTCATCCCGATCCGTTGAAGTTTCAAACGGGAAGCAATAAGTCTGAAATTGTTTTCAGATTGGGCAATAACGGCTCCACATCGACAACATCGCCATCACGGAGGTGCACAAGAAGAACCGCATTCAGGTCTTCAACACCAAAAAGCCGCTCTTCTTCTACGTCAATCTCGCCAAGAGGTATATGTAGCAACACAATGAGGTAGGGCTCTCAGCTTTAGGAATGAGTACCGTTTTTTGACCCGATAGCTAGCTTGTACGAGCTTAATATATATATATATATATATATTAACGTGCGGCTTGTGTAGATGATATAGTTGCCAAATGTCAGCCTGACTGAATCTGGGTGTCTTGCAAGAAATGTGCGTTTTCCTTGATTTATTGAATGTCATTCAGCCTGATTATTGTGTGCACACAATCAGTATGTGGATTAGCTACTTTTGTGTAGTATTTTAGGCTGAAATGGTTGGAAGCTACTGGACGATGATGAAAGATTTGAAGTATACATCTTAACACGTTTGCCTCGCTTGGATTTTCGATTGCACAGTTTCTTTCCTGACCTTTCTTTAGGACATATTCTGGTTGTGCCATTGCCTTAATCTATATTTCCAGATCTAGTTAGTCCAGAACACAGCTATGGTGCCATATCTTTAGGCTATTCCGAGTCATTTGGGAAGTGCATCTCTCATTCTATAAATTCCTTGCTTGGGTTCGTGATATGTCTTCATGGTCCCGCTTGCATAACCATATGTTGCTTTGTAAAATTTCACATGACTATATTTCATTGTAATAGCTTTTTCCGTATAGTACTCGTAATCCTTCTATCTGTTACCCTTGAGAAAGAAAGAGGAGAATGGTTGATTATATGTAGTTAATTCAAATGGGTGTTTACGTGTCAGCATATATTGTAAGTTGGGATGTTGTCTTTCAAGTATACCTAAGTTTATCAGAACCGTTGGGATCTTGCAATTTAATAATACAAAAAATGTGTCACTTGAAGGCTTACGTAGAATGTAAAATGGTCAAAAGACTAACGTTTAGTTGTGAATTCTGAGATGCTTAATAATGTAATCTCAATTTTTGAAATCTGAGGATTTGTTTATTTGAAGGAAATGGACCATTTCAACTGGCCACTCTTAGTTTTGATAAATTTTCTTTCCAATTTTTTTAAAATGACGATTTTGCCCCTTATGGGTAAATCGTCTCGAAAAATTCTAAAAAAATTCAGAAAATTCCCAAAAATTAGGAAACGGGTTGTTTTAACCGACCAATCCTATTTTCGGCCATTTTTCCATTTCAATACTTGAAAATGACGATTTTGCCCCTCACGGGCGAATTGTCTCGAAAATTTTCCAAAAATTCAGAAAATTCCCAAAAATTAGGAAACGGGTTGTTTTAACCGACCAATCCTATTTTCGGTCATTTTGCCATTCAATACTTGAAAATGACGATTTTGCCCCTCATGGGCGAATTGCCTCGAAAATTTTCCAAAAGTTCTCAAAAATCCCAAAAATTAGAAGATGGGTCATTTCAACCGACCAATCCTATTTTTGATGAATTTCCTTCCTCATATTTTCGAAATGACAATTTTTCCCCTGATGGGCAAATTGTCTCGAAAGATCCCAGAAATTTCTCAGAAATTTCAAAAACTAGGAAACGAGCCATTTTGACTGGCCAATCCTACTTTTGGATGATTTCTCTTCCTAATTTTTTCAAAATGACTATTTTACCCCTTAAGGCTAAATCGTCTCAAAACAAATTTTGAAAAATTCTCGGAAATTGTGGAAAATAAGGAATGACCACACTCAACTTGTCTGATCCCCTTTCACTTCCTAATCCTTGAAAAATGACCATTTTAGCCTTCTGGTCAGTTTGATCCAAACTTTGTCTTCCCAAATGAGTTTTCATGAAATTGGTACCAAAAGGGCGTTAGAGTAATCTAACGTAACCAAGTCCCCGAACTCATAATCTCTAGTTCATAGGAATAAAGTATTTCTCCCGATATTTTATTTGGGTGTCTAATCAGCTTACCATAAAATGATTAGTGGCGACTCCAAATCTGAAAATCATTCTAATAAACAAAATCCAAGTCGCGATTCGGTAGGGCTTGGGAGGGCCCGCATTAAGTTAGTTAATCTAATTAATTGACCTAATAATCTGTTAACCTAAAAAAATGAATTTTAGGTCGCGACAATTATGTGAAGTCAAAAGATAATATTACGAACCCATTAACAAAAGGCATAACTACAGAAATGCTTATGAAAATATTAAAGGGAATGGGTTTAAGGCCTATAAAATAAGTCGTTATAGCGGAAACCCTACCTAGTTGACTGGAAATCCCAAGATCTAGGTTCAAAGGGACAACCAAGTTATGCAGGCTGTGTAGAATACTGTCAACTCTTACTCATTCCCGTATGAAGACAGTACTGACATTTAGAGGTTAAGCGTAAGCTTTTAATGATTTTGATTCGAGTATATGATATGCCACACATTCAGAAATCACCTATATGAGTGTGAAGTGAGGGATGCTTCTATAAAGAATTTGTGAGACCTAATACTTGAAAGCACTCATGAAACTAGGCGATGTTCATGGCCAAAACGAACACAACAATAAGAACCAGTTTTATTTGAGAGATAGTTGTGTGACTCCTATTATCTTGACTTACACCAAAGGTCGATAGTTCAAAGACATCAAGTCTACTGATTGACCGAGTAAGTTCGATAGGTCTCACTAGGGAAAGTTTAAAGTCTCAGACTACTTATCCTAATCTAGCGTTCTTTTATGGAATAATCGCATATTACACACAAAGAGTCATAATATCTCAACTTTTCATTCATGCGGGGGATTCTTGGAATTTTGGTCTCAAATCTCACAGAAAGTGAATAAGAAGTATGGATGGAGGATCCCACATTGGATAGAAGATGGATGGTTGATGGGTTTAAATAAAGGAACCTCTCTAATAGGTTTACGCCCCAAAGGGCACTCCAATTTTGTGGAAGAGAGAGGACCTACACAAAGTTGGGTCAGTCCGCACGTGCCCATCGGCTTGGCTCGAATCGGGCCGGATCCAAGTATAGGTCCAATTATTATTATTTTTGAACAGACATGTTTTTTCATCTTTGAAATTTTCCGAACGAATGCGCCTGTTCGTGATCTCATCGATCGGTTCGGCTCCAGCATCTACGAACGAACACAACCTTTCGGTTTGTCAAAGTTCGTTGCAAACGAACGCAACCTTTCCTCAGTTCGTCAAGATTCGTTGCGACCGAACGCAATCTTTCAATTCGTCATGACTCTTCATTAAACTAATATAACTCTCATTTTTCGAATGGACTTTTTAATACACACGCATTCATCAGACACACTCATATACTCAATTGTATGATTATTCTCCAAAGTTGAATTCAAAGATTTCCTTTGAAGAAGGACCACTTCGTAGGAAAGGCGATCCGTTTTATCCTGAGAGGTAATTGTCCATAGAACCTTTGATATCGGTAGAGTGGACAAATTTGTCTTAAGGATACAGAGTCAATTTGTTGGGCTCGGATCATTTAGTTTACTCAATCTGCACTTTAATTCAGGTTTGTTGTCTAACATTCTTTTACACACATGAACTATAGGAGACAACATACTCAACACTTATTATGTTCAGTTTAACAAAATAAAAATGCAATTAGATGGGGAACGACAAAAGTATAAAAATGTTCCCAACTGTGTTTTATGTGCATTTAGGTCACTTGGGTTGCGAATGGCGGAGGGGACTATACCACAATCCATAGCATGTACAGGCCAATTGTTTCCTCTGGATTTGCATGTGGTGCAAAGCGCTGGATTTCTGCCATTACCAGACAAGCTGAATGGCTTGAAGTTCTAATTTTGCCTAATCAGAATGCCGCATGCAAAAATGGTAAAATAACTTCACATATACCAATAAATAAATAAATAAATAAAACCCTTTTCTTGCTATTCTTTTATGAGTAAAACAGTTTCACGATGATTGACGTAATTACTGGCTAACACCGTCTTTATAACGTTCGGCGTATTATGTGCAATGGTGATCTCACAAAGTGGGGGGGATAATCTGTTGAAATTGGCTGAGAGAACGACGAGAACTTACTTTAAGGAAGTGAATTGTTGTGTATCATTGGGAAAGATATGAGGGTGACCACCAGGACTAACGATGGCGGAAACATTGGGAAGCCTTATGGATCTTCCATTGCTTTCACCACCTCGGTTTGCCTCTGATTCCAATAAAAAAAAAAAGCTGTTCAATTATCTCTCTAACTGGACCCTTCTAGATAAGGCACTATGCAATCTACACATTTTTAATAAAGTCATTGAAAGAAGAAGCCATAGTTTCCTAGTTTACATTTTTTAATATCCCCAGTTTTCATATTTCACAACTTGCTTCTTCTACATTAGTTTTATATGTTTAATTGGCTAATTATTTGTTCTCTTAGAAACTTATTGTGGTCTATGGCCCATCATAACCGTGTAGATTGGCAGAAATGTTACTAGCAACTTTCTTAACTTGTAACCTCTTCTCATGAATTGAAAATATTTTCATCGCAATCTATTTTTTCACATTAACAAAAAAAACTTATAGGTTTAATTTGCGAATCCCCATGTGTGGAGTTCTATTTAATAGCACAGTTTATATAAGAAAATAGTAAGAACAAATAAGGCAAAATAAAGAACTATTCATTCAAAAAGATCGTGTATAGTTTGTATGTATCTTAAACATGGCAATTAAGGAAAAAATATATTAAAAAGCCCTTTCAAGAGCCAATAAATAACAAGTTAGATATGTGGAATGCTGAATCCCTTCCAACATTTCAACCTTTAACTATTACCGACAGGATGTTGCTTATACGGCACAAGAATTTGCTCCTCTCTTTTTGGTCCAGGGTTCAAATTTTGTAGGAAGTACTTCAGAACTAAAATCTCGAATGCGCCGGATCGATATGGGGAGTGTGCCGAGAGGGACCAGTTGATGTACACAAAAACTGACTCGAACACCTCGTGATTGATAGACCAAAGGAACATACCGAGCCCAACCATACAACAAGATCAGTGGGTTAGTAGGCCTTCACAACGATTCCTGGTTTATTTCTCTCTTCTTTGAGATGGTCTCGATTCTAATCGCTCTAGCAAATAATCAGATAATTACAGCTAGTTTGCAGTGCATACATTGAAAGCAAAAGGATTTAAAGAAAAAAAGAAAGATTGAGTTCTTCGGATGTACTAGCATGAAGATGGGATCTCGCCTTCAATTTTCATCCTTTCCATCTGTCGTGCACTAAAACCGGACAACGTGACTTGTTAATGAATTTGTGCAATACATGCATGAGAAGTTTCCGGATCAATCATTATGCGAGGCATAGAGAGAACTTTGAAGGCCTCCGCGACCTTTCATATGAAAAAGGTTCGAGACCATCAATTTTTAAAGTCCCACGTGAAAAAAGGCTGTTCATTTCTCTTCAGAATTTTAAGAGAAAGCCTCTTAAGAAATCATCAACCAAGCTTTCAATTAATGGATGAAAAATGTGTTTTACATGTGACATGACTATCAAGCTTAAAAGAACTTTCTAGCACGCAACCCCTGGCCGTGCACAAATCGTGCGAGTGTAATGTCACGAGACTCTCACAAGGTGAACCCTGCGAGATTGGCATAAATAATCCTCTCATGAGCTGGAACTTACACTTCGCATGGACTCTCTCAAATCTTACCAATTGCAACTTGATTTCTCTCATTAATTTATCATTGTCTTAAAGCCGCTCCTAATGTATTACTAGCCTTTGCAAATCAGAGAATCTACGTGCTGAATTTGTTTACACTAAATTAATCTAATGCCCATGTATTAGTACTTTTTTTTTCTCTTTTAAGAAAAGTACCAAAAAAGTCCTAAGCCTATTGTATTGATACTAATTCAATCATAAACCTTTCAATTGGACAAAGTTAGCTATAAACCTTTTGCATATATACCAATTCAATTTATCTGGTCAATTTTTACTAAAAACCGCTAACATGAAAATCAGTCGACACCGATGTGGACGAATATATATATATAATCATTATCTTCTTCTTTTTTTCATTGTTGCTGGCAAGGATCAGAGCCCTTGCCAAGACCATCACCAGCCATGGGCATGCCTAGGCCACGAGGATCAAGCCCTCACTCGGATGAGGTTGCCCTTGCCAGATCTAGAGAGGGGACACATGGGCAAGGACTGAGTAAGTGTTGCAACCCTCGCTGGCTACAATAAAACAAAGTTGATAATTAATAAATAAAAAATAAAAAATTTACTAAAGAATTATAAAATTCGTTAGGGCTAATCGTGCCACGTAGAGCAGCTGATATTTATATTAGCAATTTTTTGCTAAAATTGACTTAATTGATTGGATTTGTACCAATATAAAAGGTTTAGCACTAAATTGATCTAATTAAAAGATTTTATAACTAAATCGATTTGCCGTAACACGCTTATGATTTATTTTTTTAATACTTTTGCTCTTCATATTATTTTCTACCCTTATCCAAGCTCGCCCTTATCGTTTAGCAAGAAAAGAAGCTTTGGCAATTGGTCAATTAGGAGTAGTGGAGGGTGATACAGAGATCCTAGTATATATAATGACTCTTGGATTATGATTAGTAAGTACCACGTAGGAAGTGATGAAGACATCACTAATCGTGAAGAATTTGGGGACAAATCGTCGACTTTCACTTGCCACGGCACTTGATTAAGATGGCAAGCGGGTCCCACCACTCAGTCTAATCTTTTTGACTTTTTGGCCGCGGCACTTGAACAAGATCACGAGCGGGTCCCACCACTCAATCTAATCTTTTGACTCTTGGACGTGGATCGTTCTGGACGCATCTCCTCTTGATTTGAGGCAATCACAACCGTACAAAGTCAGGTGGGTCCCATCGGCACTGAAGTCGAGCCGCCACGTTTATCTCTCGCTCTCCCTGTCATTTCCCCCGCAACTTCCCTCGAACTCCATGCAGGGGAACACAAACCCCACCCTTCCACCCGCACACCCAACCCAAAATCTTCTTTAACGAATTTAAATTTTCATTTTTTCACTTTTTTTTTTTTTACTGTTTGAAAAATTTTCTCTTCCGATTTAATTTAGATCTAAAATATTTTTTATTTTATTTTGAAAAAATTTATCTCAATTTAATCGCATATTTTTGAGATTTCGCTTTTCTCAAGTTTAGTTGATTTACAAATCCAATTTTGAAGGAGATCAAAAAAGTTTCGTGAATGCCTTGCTCTCAATATTAGGTTTGTGCTCATTCAACCATTTTACTTTGAACGGTTATAGTGTTGGCTCACCGGACCTAGACACGCACTTTCGAAAGGAAAAATCGTAGTAACATAATAAGTTTTTAGTGAGTACTCATTACTTAAGATTGATTCGTTGATCGGCCATTGATTTTAGTTTAAAGAAGCCAAATATTTCTCTTTGAGCAAGTGAATTTTATTCTTGTTCTGATGATTTGTCTTGTTATAAAGAGCTTGTTCTATTTTGAAATGGCCTGAAAAATTGCCGCATTTGTTTGTCCTTTTTTCTTTGGAAAAATGAATGAAATGTTAGTGGAAGATGTAGCCTGATCACACACCTCCCAATCAATAAATACTTTATGCAAAATACATTGCTATAATGTGTGAATTTACAGCTCAGATTGCACTGTCAGTACTATTATGGAAGTATTTTTCAATGTTATTTTTTTTTACAGAAAAAGTCAGGTGGGTCCTGCCACAGCTCATGTTTTCTTATATGTGCTCCCACTCTCCCCGCTTATAAATAGGGCACCCCAGCTGCATGGTACCCATGCACTCGCCTGCATAGTTCTTCCTTGAGATATCTCTGGTGAAACACTAGCCTTCAATGGTGAAAATGGCTTCCTCTAGGGTTTTTCTTCTGTGCGGCTTCCTTCTGGCCGTTCTTGTTCTCATGGCTGCACAGGTCTCAGCTCGTCAGCTGGCCGAGGGGACTCAGTCACGTGAGTGCTCTGAACATTTAAGTCTTTCGCAATTTTCCTCTCTAGTTCTCTTCGGTTTGATGGAAAATATGGAATTGCATTCCTCCGTTTGATGTGGACATGCATTTCCGTGTGATTGTCCAGTTTCTGAGCACTAAACGTGTTAAAGGCAGACAGACATATAATCATGGAAAATTATTTCAAGAAATGTTTTTAATGAGGTGATGGACGACGTGTACCCCAAACTTTAACTATAAGGGATCCGTCAACTTTTTTGTGAGCTTCAATTGTTCATGGCAGATTAACTAATATATGAATTTTGAAAAGATCATGTTGGACAATATCAAGATGTGGTGTTCATCATAAAGAGGTCGATGAAATGGTAGCAGTTATTGAATAGTTGCATATTAACTTAGTACTTTACGTTTCGTACACAGTAAACTAGATTACACATAATTTGTCAATGTATAGGAACATAATCAAATACCTGGGTTTATGTTTCAGAAGAGAGTGTGAAGGAGGCTAACTACGGCCACGGTGGTCACGGTCACGGCGGCCACGGTGGTCACGGCCACGGCGGCCACCCTCCAGAAGAAACTAAAGATGTATCCACCCCCAATGGCCACGGCGGTCACGGCCACGGCGGTCACGGCCATGGCGGTCACCCTCCAGAAGAAACTAAAGATGTATCCACTCTCAATGGCTACGGCGGTCACGGCCACGGTGGTCACGGCCATGGCGGTCACCCTCCAGTAGAAACTAAAGATGTCTCAACCCCCAATGGTTATGGCGGTCACGGCCATGGTGGTCATGGCCATGGCGGTCACCCTCCAGAAGAAACTAAAGATGTCAAGAATTAGAAAATGGACTTAGTTGGTCCATCATCTTATTAGGAGTGTATGAGAATATAAGCCATGTAACTCGAGGAAGCTTAATAGCTTTTGTAATAAATGTCGAATAAAATGGTTTCTCTACTGTAATGAGTAGCTTTGTTGTGTTTTTGTGGTTCTTTTGGTGATTTCAAGCACGAGTCGACTCAGATGTTTTTTGACGTTTGCATATTATAGTGAAAAGCGATGGATGACCCAAATCTATACCCATTTGCCACATCCCTCTCAAGTTCCCCACTGAAGCTGAGTTATACGGACTTCATGTTGATCTAAGTTTCTTGCTGGACTTACATATACTATATTTGACCATGGAATACTTATATTTCTTCTTCGTCGTTTTTTGTTTTGATAATTAAATGTGAAGAATATTTGGAGAAGATGCACTAATTCCTTGCGATTAGAAAGAACATGTAAAGTTGTTTTGATCCGGAAGGATGGATTATTTATAATATTTTTATACACGGAATGTGAATTTTTTTTTTTTTGGTAAGGACACGGAATGTGAAGTTTAACCCCTATATAACAATAAAATTTTTTGTCATAAATATAAGATTGTATATTCCTCTTTCTGATTTGAAGGTATTAAATCTTATTTGACTTATTGGACATCTCCTACATGTAAACTTAATTGTACATAAATACTGGCGATATCCATATTTATAACTCACCAACGAGAAGAAGAAGTCTAGCTCAAGGAAATTCAAGAAGATAAGGTCTTAGGTTGCATTTAATCGTCTGGATTTTTAGTCAGGATAAGAAGGGTATAATAAGAATCCAAGGATTTTATCATACTTATGTACAATTTGGTGAACTACAAATTTAAAGTCAGGTAAGCAGAGATAAAATTCGGTTGAGATCAACCCAACATTGTTGAAAATCATGATACTTCAGAAATTATTCAGTGAAGAGTTTTGATGAGTAAGTTATTGTCGAGCAAAGGTTTAAGCCATCTAATTCGAGCACAATATCGACAAAGTAGACCCCTGTAGAATCGGTGGTCTTGATTTGGAATCAAATCCTTTAAAAATGACTCGCTGGCCTTACTTGTTGTATTGTCGAGTGAGTAAATGAGTGTTGAAGAATCAAATTATTCAACTTCATTTCGCAATTTAAATATGTACCCACGCAGGTCGTCCAAAAGAGTTACCGTGAAAGTTGACAATCAACTTTGAGTTCTTCACAACATATTGAGACTCCTTTAGAATGTTGGAAAGGTTCAAATAATTAAAGAAAGAGGGATGCGATCTTCTATCACGTCAAATAATCGATTAACGAATAAGACCATAGAGATACTTGACTTTGTAGCTAGAACCCCAACCAGGCGCCATCGGAGAGGCGACCACTCCTAACGATCGCCATCGTCGGAAAGGTGACCACTCCTGATGGTCACCACTATCAGAAAGGCTACACAACGCAGCAGAGATATGATCTATCACAGCGGAGAGGTGGCCCAACGCGAAGGAGAGGTGATGCTTGTGAAAAATCTGGTTCTCCTCGTGTTTGCTCTTTTGAGAAATCATATCCTTGTCTATTACACCCCCTTGCCTAGGATATTTTTATTTGGGCTTTATCACCCATATATCCCTTTTATCCTATCATGTATAGCTACCAAACACAAGATAAGATAAAACATATTATATGCTGGCTGATATCCTAACGACCAAATGCAGCTTATATTTCCAGTTATTGATCTTTAGGAAAATTGCATTATTTTCCCAAGTGTTAAAATGGAATCAATTCTCTACACCTATTTCATTGAATCGGCGACGGTTATATAATAGGGATAATCGGTTCCAGGGTGGGTAGGTTCCATACCTAAAATTTGAAACCTGAAACCTACCCTATTATAACTGGTTCTCTGTTTCTGGAACTTAGAACCTACCCTATTTTTCTAGAACCGATTCTAGAACCTTCCTTATTTTTCCAGTATGATCTCAGGGTCTACCTAAGAACCTATTTTTTTTCTTTTTTTTCTTTTACTTTTTACAACAAAATAATATGAGTACAAAATGGCTCAAAGTAAAAGATGATGAACATAAATCCATATCCGCCAAACACATGGTCACGTACAACTATAAACAATGAAAAGTTCAAATATGAAATCATGTAGAATTATAAATAATAAAAAATTCAAACACATAATATAAAATATAAATCATAAAACTCTGTTCCTCATTCATTAGAATAAAATTTTAAACTTCATTCTTCGTTCATCCATAAAAAATATTGCACCCCAAAAGAGAGAGAAAGAGTTGACAAAGAATGGAGAAGAAACAACTGACGCGAGGCAAAATTAGACTCAACTTAGAGAAATATTGTAATTTTTACACAACCAAGAATCGATTTCAAAATTGATCCGGTTCCTGAGTGAGTCTTCACATGAAACCAAGTACCGGACCTATTCAAACCAATTCCAAAAGTTTGGAATCAAGAACCAGATCTATTCACATTGGAATCGGGAACCGGATAGATTTTTTGGGTGGTCCAGTCCGATTTTCGATTTTACCCGGTCCAATTGCACACCCATATTATATAGAAGAGAAATCCTCAAATTTTCCTTGATATAATAAAAAAAAAATTCCACCGCTAGCATAATACACATGTTTATACCCAGTCCCACCACGTGCGCTTTGGAGTCCTTAAGAAAGGTGGGTCTCCGAGCAAATCATTTTTCGTCGATGGCAAACTCTGTCTTTGCTTCAGTTTAGCTGAGAAATGGCTTCCAGTTAGGGTTTTCATGCTCTGCAGCCTTCTCGTTGCTGTGCTTCTTATGATCTCCGCTCGGCAGGAGAAAAATACCAAAATAAATTTAAACATATTCCAATTGTATCAATTTAATTCTAGACCTTTTAAGATGATCAATTCAGTGTAAATCTTTTTGCATTGGTACTAATTGAGTTCGTCAGATTAATTTTGATTGAAAATTGTGACGTGGATCCGACTGTCTAATCTAGCATGGTCAGTGTTGACGTTAATATTTTTTTATAAAAATTTAATTTTTTTTATAAATGTATATTTTTTCTCTATTTTCTTTTATGTTCTTTCTTTTTTTGGCTGAGGGCGAACAAGAGCTAAGACACTATTGTCGGCCATGAGCGATGATTGAGATGCCCTCGCGTGGCCTACATATGGTGAGGGCATCATGGCCCTTGCCAGCTCTATGCAAAGGCCACCACGCCTTCACCGGCCACTAGGGCATATGATGGTCACAAAGACCGTGGAGACATCGCCTTTCATTTTCTTTCGTGTTTCCAAAGCAAACAATGAAGCAACATACCTTGATAAAATTTGTTTAGACGAGATCGAACCCTTCTAAATCAATCATATATTCTAAATTCTAATGCTATATCAGGTGATAGATCCCATTAATGTAACCAGCAACGGGAGTTCGGGTTTAGCGAGGTACATCAAGTGCTCCTCATACTTTAAGAAGTATATATTAGTGAAAAATTAGCAGGTCTTCGGTCCCTAGCTCCTGTTCAGCCTTTGCCCTTCGCCACCCGCCAGTAGCCGGTCTTCGTCCACCTGTTGCCGGTGGCCGTCTAAGGTCTAGCAATCCATAATCATAGAAATTTTAAGCTGTTATTAAATGAATTTTTATTCTGGGAACATGGAGGCGCTTCAACTGAATTTTACTTTTTTGACAAAAGAAGCACTAATTAATAATGTTCCACGGGCAAAATTTGGCCTGCTGCTCACTCAATTAGACCTGTCACTACGTTGCTTTCAAATAATACGTTGCCATTTTTTTTTTCACGGTCGTTAATTACCTAATTCTCGCGGTAACGTGACTTTCATCGATCGGAGTTGCGCGAGTTGCAATGCTTAAACGTACACGTTTCGTGTTGATCCAATTAAAGCCTCAAGTAGGTGGCAGAAGAGTTTAAAAAAAAAAATTACTGCTTTTTCACTGGTTAAAATAAAGGGTTTTCAAAACACACGTGTGCTTACATGGAGACGTAGTTAAATGATGAGGGGTTATGATAGATTAGGGCTCCGTTTGGTTTGTGAATCATTTTGAAAACTTTTTTTAAAAAAATAATCGCTTGAAATAATTCGTCAATATAAATACTTTCAATAGTGACAAATAATTTTTGTCTAAATATTTTTGTGTACGAGAAATTTCTCGTTCGTTTTTTTATAAGTAATGAAAATTATCCTTTATAGGAAATATTTTTGGTTAATTCATCTACCAACCTCTTTTGGTTAATTCACCCCTTGCCCAAGGTCAGCAAGGGCGGCCCTTGCATAATTTAAAAAGGGAGAAAAAAGAATAAAAATAAGTAAAGAAGGAAAACAAAACAAAATAAAATAAATAAATAAAATTTCAAAAAAATATTAAAAATAATATACGTCAGTGCTAATCATGCTACGTATGATGGCTGATATCCACATCAGCAATTGTTAGCTAAATTGACCAGATAGACTCAATTAGCAAAATATGAAAATATTTATGATTATATTGGCAAAATTAAAAGGTTCATGAATGAGTTAGAACAATCAAAAGTTTTATAACCAAATTGACAAAAGTAGGTTTAGGAGTTTTTGGACAGTTTTGCCCCCCATATAGTTTGTCTTGATTAGTATGCTGATAAAACAAATCAAACAAATTGAAATATCTTCTTTTTCTTCAAGTGAGGACAGCCTGGCTTGATATGTTCTATCTTTTGGCATTTAAAACATATGATCTCTTTGCTTTTTCACTCTTCTTTTCCTTATCAACCTCTGTTTGGTTCTACTTTCTTGTCGCTCTCCTTTCCTTCGTAGTTATCTCCTTCTTATGTAGCTTTTCAACTTTCTGGTTGGTAAGGCTGCTACTTCATTGTCGTCTTCATTTGAAGAAGTGCCATCTGCACCAAAAAGTCAGCACCGAAAGCAATAGCCTTTTTGCCTCTTACTCTTCGTTTTCAGGCTGGGCCTGGTAAAGCCATGAGAGTTCCCACGACTTCATCCAAAGACAGCGAGATGTTCTTCTGTGTTATGTTATCATTGGGCTTAAGGCTGCTTCTTCATCGTGATCTTCATTTGACGATGTGCCATCTGCACCCCAAGAAATAGCCGTTTTCCCTCTCACTCTTCGTTTTCAAGCTGGACCTGGCAAGCCATGAGAGTTCCCACGACTTCATCCAAAGACAGCAAGATGTTCATCTTGGTTTCCTTCCCTCGGTCGGTCCCATCGTATGTGACTCCAAATTTACCCTAGATTTCCTTAGCTGTAGCACAAAAAGAAACTTGATTATATCCGGTGAGAAATAATGTGTAGTACATAACATGAATAGTTTTTGCATTTAAAGTAAGTCGTCTTATTTCCTATTCTGGTCTGACATTTGATGGAATGGAACGACTGGTACAGCAGTAGGTTGTGCAACAGCAGGTGGTAGTACAGTGCAGGGGATTCCTTTGAGTCGACGCATATGTTCCATTTTTCATCGCAATCCACAAAACAAAATCCATGGACCGAACAAAAAATTTATCATTTTCTATGAATCTAGTTAGCCCATAAAATATAGAAGGTCTAGAAATAGATTGCCCCTCCCTATGAGAAGCTCCCATAAAGTAGATTTTACTCCATAGCATATAATATTTTAATAGCAAGCTGCAAAGCTCCGATATCAATTCAAATGGACTGCGAACAACGATCAAGAAGAGGAAGAGTTGGTGGTTTTGTAATACTTGAAACTTTTTTGGGAGTACGTGATTTATAAAGTGTAGAAGGTGCAGTGGTCCTGTAGAAACTTGGATTGTTTAGATTATAATCTTCTATCAAACAAAAAATTGAAAGAGTAAAGTGACAGAAGAAATGCTTATCAAATTTAGAATAGCTTGGCCTTCCTTTTGGCGTACTCTACTTTGCAAATTAACTATAATAGACTCAACAAGCCTGGAATCCGATATGTAATTTTTGAGACATTATAGCTCGTACAAAATGCGTTGCTTCTCCTCGAAGCTTCTAAAGTTACTTCAGAGGGCTCGAACTCTTATAGCATTATGTCACTATCTTTCTAGATTACAAATATTCACACCCTCTATCTCGAAAATTATCCAACAAGTCCTAAACCTACCGTACAAGTTGTGTCAATTTACTCCTAACCCCTTTGACGGTTTTTGATGTAGTCCTAAACTTCTTAATTAAGTTAATTTAGTCTTAAATTTTTTGAAGTTTTATCAATTTAGTCCTAAATCTTTTGAAGCTTTATCAATTTAGTCTTAAATGTTTTTGATAATTTGTCAATGTAGTCCTTTCTGTCGATATAAGTTTATGATTAAATTTGTACAACTGAAAGATTTGGAACTAAAATGGCTACCGTACAATAAGTTTATGGCTTTTTAGATAATCTTTCCCTTTATATCAAAGATTTACGATAAAAAATCACTCTTTTGGGTCAAAGGAAGGCAAGAGAATTCAATGCACCTACGGTGGGGTGAGGTTTTGGTTGTTTTTTTGGGGGGTGGAAATTCTTTTGTTGCCGAAGTAAGCGATCAACCTAATAAAATAGACAGAATAAGAAAATAAATTGGACACTATATTTACGTGATTTGGTTGTAGAGACCTACATCCGCATGGAGAACTGTAGAGAATTTCATTATAAATCAAGTAATACAATAGATATTACAATCGCACTATGATCACTCAAATACTTAAAGTATTTTTCAGCCCTTAATTGAATACAATAACTCACAAGTGTTTGGCCTCATAGTTCTTTACAAGATAATCTCTTAATTTCGCAAAGTAATTACACAAATCGAATCACAAGATTTAATTAGCTTCAACACAAAAATTATCGGTGTAACTCCGCGAAGAATATCCACGCAAGCGCTCCAATTGAAAATGTCGCTTCAAGAATTCTTCGTGACCAATTATCCAACCCACAAGTACCTATTGCAATGTATATGTACTTCCCCTGGGGAACCCAAAGTGAATTCTACAGGAAATAATTCAATATCTTTTTTTTTTTTGTTTCTTTCTTCGACAAGTTCAAGTCCAACCAATGTTTTCCCTTTTATTTTATTTCCTTCTTTTCTTGAGCACCAACTCTAGCATAGATATATCACATCAAGACAAAATAGGAAAGCTATTTTTCCTTCTCCAACACAGAATAGGAAACTTATACTTCCACGACGAACATCCACATAAATTCAATGTTTGGACTTTTCTTTAATAAATTCCAGGTCAGCTTTCGATAACGAGCTCAAATTTGAAATATATTTCAACAATCTCCACCTTGACTTGACGTTTAAGCCAAGTTAAAATCGCTTTACTAAAAATTTGAACTTCACTTGCTACTCTCCTATAATCCCATTAGGTTCAACCATTACAGATATCTTCCAAATCCAAATCGCGGTTGAACTTCACTATAACCGTGGACCTCATCAGAAGACTAACTGCATCTCGCGACCCTCTAAAAAAAATTTTATTTTAAAGGGTTAACGGATTATTAGGTTAATTAGATTTGACTTACCTAACGCGAACCCTCCCAAGCCCTACCGAATCGTGACTTTGGATTTTTATTTTAAATGATTTTGAAATTTGGAGTCGCCACTAATCATTCTTGGTAGGTTGATTAGGAACCTAAATAAATTAGCGGGAGAACTAATTTATTCCTGCGAACCAGAGATTATGAGCTCGGGGACTTGGTTACACAAGTTAATTAAAACTAATGCCCTTTCGGTACCTTAATTTCATGGATATCCTAATTCGGCAACTCAGGCTTGATTTATTCCTAAGGCTCTAGTAGGGTATTCTCTTTTGTGTTTTCACTTTTTAAATAGGATGCATGGATGGTATATATTTTTATTTGTTATATTTTTTAAGTGTTAAAGATTCCCTGAAGCCGAAAGAGGGAGTGTGTTAACGACTTCTGTGCAGTATTACGACCTACTCATCTTTTGGGTCTGATGATTCAAAAATTAAATTATAGGAAGTACATGACAGTGAATAAACACCTCCAATGGGAGGCCTAGCATTGGCTTGGCTCTTCCCTTTGGGATTTAAGGTACATGTATTTAAGCTGCAGGTATTTAAACTACTGTAAGTAAAAACCTCCAATGGGAGGCTAAGCATTGGCTTGGCTCTTCCCTTTGGAATTTAAGGTACAGGTATTTAAGTTGCAGATATTTAACTACTGTAAGTAAAAACCTCCAATGGGAGGCTAAGCATTGGCTTGGCTCTTCCCTTTGGGATTTAAGGTACAGGTATTTAAGTTGCAGGTATTTAACTACTGTAAGTAAAAACCTCCAATGGGAGGCTAAGCATTGGCTTGTCTCTTCCCTTTGTGATTTAAGGTACAGGTATTTAAGTTGCAGGTATTTAACTACTGTAAGTAAAAACCTTCAATGGGAGGCTAAGCATTGGCTTGGCTCTTCCCTTTGTGATTTAAGATACAGGTATTTAAGTTGCAGGTATTTAACTATTGTAAGTAAAAATCTCCAATTGGAGGCTAAGCATTGACTTGGCTCTTCCCTTTGGGATTTATGGTGCAAGAATTAAATTGCAGGAATTTATAGTATGAATGCGACATGTAGATATGGAAACATATGAATATGACATGACATAATCGAAATTTAGATTAATTTATTTGGGCAAGGAAATTCTCGAAGATTTTAATAGTTAGGATTGTTACCTGATTTAACAGATTTGATTGCCGAATTCGGATCTCGTGTCATCTTATAGATCAAGATTACGGCTCGAACGATGGAGATGAACTTGTGACTTGCGTTGATCGGTAGAGGAATTGGTGATGGTAACACCTAGATTTAAACTCTCACCATCTTCAAGACTCTCTTTTGGAAAAAAGGATTCTCTCTCCTTTTTTTTTATTTTTTTTTCTTTCTCTCTAATTTCTTTCAATCTCTCAAAATTCTCTCAAGCATCCAAGATTTTCTCTCCCCCGAAAAATCCTCCTCCCAAGCTCACTTCTTCCTCCTTTTATAATCTACTCATCCATCTTCCCTTCTAAATTTTCCACTAACTCTTCTTCATCTCATTTTCCCTTCTCTACTCTTATCTTATTTTCTTCATCTTCTCTTCTCCATCTCCTCTTCTTCAACTTCCCTTCTCCATCTCCTCTTCTTCAACTTCCCTTCTCCATCTCCTCTTCTCCATCTTCCCTTGTCTATTCTAATTTCTCCACCAACTCTTCTTTTTGTTATTTACAAAATAATCCCTCAAGTGTTAGGTATTTACATCCTAGTCCTTGAGATTTTAAGTATTTGCAATTTAGTCCATGAAAAAATATATTTCTTTAAGTCCAAATCTCCTCACAATTTTTGACACACCAAAATTTACCACATGTCAAATTTAAGCTCATTTCTTGCCGCTGAAAATAATGCAGAATTTAATTAAAGCCCTTTTGCAAAATTGAGTCATTCTGGGTATAATTGAGCTAAGATGAAAATTTAAAATATTAGAAGACAATGTCACAACTCATAAAAAGTGAAAATTAAAAATAAGTTGACTCAAATTAAATTTTTTTAGGCCCGATTCGAGATTATACTCGTGAAGGAACACGTGACTCGAATTGAATTTTTCTGAATTTGCGATGGCCAATATGAAAATAGATTTAAAATAAAAATATGAACTATCTTTGTGTATTTTTTTGGCCTCAAATGTTATTTTTCCAAAATTTTCAAGTATTTTTGAACTATCATTATTACAACCTTGGTTGAGGATTTCAACACAATGTCATGATTAGATCATATAGGATCTCAACCTTGCATGTGACAAGGAGACGGATTCCATCTTGTGCACACATGTTGCTTTGTATGTGAACGAACTATGAGCATCAAGTATAGAGAAGAATCAATGAACCGGCAATATGCGCACTTGTGAACTATAGCCAACTAACATACAAGTCAATATTGTACCTCAGATCTAAGGATTATTTACACAAGACTAAAGCACGAACGATTAGTTATTGACTATGCTCGAGGCTTTCATGTTGCTAATCATTCAATGCATTAACATTTAGGGCATTTGTCTGATATCAGCACACGTGTTCTAACTCGTATCATAATATCCAATGATTTGTGATTTATCATTCTCTTAAGTATCTAATACTTAATGGCAAAGTCACGAACACACTAGTCTTAACAAGATCATTAATATCCACTCAATGATCTATCGATCGAAACAGTTTAAAGATTCAATCTAACTATGAACATATCACATGTATTCTGGGGTAAGTACACTATAAGTACCACGACTTTTCTACAGTGCTTATTTGCGTATGATAACTTTTTTCACTCACTTAAATACAATATCGAAGAAAAATCATTGATTTGAGTGCCACTTCTAGCAAACACTATTCACTTGAGTGCCACTTTCGACAAACCATTCTATGTGGGCTTTTTATTTATTATTTATTTTTCAATGACACATGGATTTTTTTTTAATATTTTTAATATTTTCTAGAAAATTTTCTATTTTTATTTTTTTATTTTGATATTTTTTTATTTTATTTTTGTCACTTTTGCTATCCTAGATTACTAGGGCCACCGAGGACCCTCGCTAGCCATGATTAGCTAGCACAGGGGCAAAGAGCCACCTTGCCTAGGGCGGACGAGGCCGCGACGCCTTGGATGATTGCCATCTTTTGACACTTAATTTTTAATCATCTTTTCTCTTTTAAAATTAATAAAAAAAATCCATAAAAATTCATAAAATAAAAAAAATCAACTTTGGAGACCTTGGCCAAACCTAAAGAACTGATTTTGACCAAAAAATGAATTTTCGCATTTTCGGTATTTTCAGTATTTTTATTTTCAAAAATTCATAAAAAATCAAGAAAAAAATAAGAAATTTACAAAATCAACTTTGGAAGCCTTGGCCAAGCCTAAGCAACCATTTTTGAACAAAAAATAATTTTTCATATTTTTTTCATTTTTTAATATTCTTCAGAAATTAGGAAAATATTTAATAAATAATGGCATTTAAGGCCACAAAAATGTGAAAGAGGAGTCAGTATTTTTCTTTTAATTTTCTATTCATTTTAGCTGAAGAAAATTTGCAAAAACTAATCTGGAATTGGGAATTACTTTGCTAATTTTATTTTCAAATTAAATAAAAAATTTAATTATAAAAAATTCATTTTAGCTCTGTAACATTTTATGTTTATATTTTTGGAGCTGTCAACATATAACACTAGAATGAAAAGAAAACTTGCTTCCTTAAAGCGAATTAAAAGTAGAGAGTTTTAACTGTAGGGCCATAATTTTTTTAATCTATTGTTAATCATCAGAGTAATTATGATTATCTTTTAAATAAATATAATCTTATTATGAAATGTAATAAGCACCATCCTATTTAGGATGTAAACTAGTGTCTTCAATTTGTATGGCTTCAAATAGAACCTATGCATCTGCACTACGACGTGAATAATCACCGGAAAAAATTAATTTCCAAACTCGGAGAAAGATAGAAATATTTATTCAAATGAATTAAATCCTTCAATCTCATCTACCAATTGAAAGAAAAGAAAAAAAAAATATCTGTGCCGGTTATACTCTTCAAATGTTACACATCCATTAGAATTACCTTAATAACTGCATAGGTTTGCACCAAATACGACTATCAATGAAGGAAGTTCCTGGATGACTTGAAAGTACTAATACCCCAAGTGAAACCTTATCATTAAATACAATGAAGGTGCGGAAACACCGACTACATCCTTGTCATGAAAAAGGTAAAGTGTACTTTTAATTCTTGAGCTTGCAATTTTTTTTTCATTTAAATTATTGAACTTTTAATTTATCGAGTCAAGTTCTTGAACTTATGTAACTTTTCTAATTGTCTTTTCCGCTCAAAAATTAGACTGATCGGACTTGTACGCCCACTGAATCTTGCAAGAGTCTGATGTAGAGGTGTCAAATATGTGGGTCAGGTCGGCTTCTGGTTAGGTCGAATATGGTCCGACCCATATTAACCCATTTAACCTGTTTTGACCCATTTTCATATAGTATAAATTTCATGACCTATACCCGACCCAACCCATATTCAATCCAACCGACACAACACGTATTATTTAAATACTTATGTATTTAAACAAATCATGAAATATTTGTTTCATAAAATTAAAAAATGTAAAAAAAAAAAAAACTATTTCACCAATTGCCGCCAACCACCCACCGCTGCCATCACGACTCACCTGCCTATACGAGTGTGTGCCTGTTCGGTGTTTGAAACATCAAGAACAATAGACCATCACCGTCACCTCCATTGTCATCAGTAGCTATTGGCCTGAGCATCCTAACACAGGTCTCCAAGACGACCAAGCCCCATATAATCATCCAGTCCAAAGTAATCACAAGCCTCCTCGACCATGTTAACCTCGCTCACAAGCTTGACCCCAAAGTAGCTCTGATCTTGAGTACTCCTGCTTACTCCAAACATGCTGTCTGTGCCACAAGAAACTCAGCCCCGACCAAGACATCTATATATACAGGTATAAACTCGGCACCCAAGGCACTCAAATCCAAAATCATCTTTTTTTTTTTGTTGTTCTTTTCATGGTGGTACTGACGAGGTTTTATGGGCTTCGGAATGGATTCATCTTGGATTGGCTTTTTTAATCGGTTCGAGTGACTAACCAGATATCGTGATTGTTACGTGGTTTCAGGGGAGATTAAGGATTCTGCAGTGTGGTGTGCATAGAGAGGAGGATCGTGATGGACGAAATGAAGGAACTAAAGGCTTCCGCGAAACGAATGGCATCATCTCCCAAGCATTGTCATGCCGCTTCTCTCCAGAGGGAGACTCGCCTTCTCCGCAAAGAGCTTCGGTGACGCCCGTGCCACCTCATCACTCCGAAGACTCGGCCTGCTCATGGGACTCAATCTCATGCAACCCACTGAGCAAGTCGCACTTGACGAAAGCCGTCGGTTTCTTGTTTCCTACTCCTCTGGCATGCTTGCTTTCCCCCTTGTTGAACTCAGCCATATACCCAACCGTGGAGTTGACATCTACAGCCATCTTCTTTCCTTGTCAATTGTTGCAGTGAAGAAAAGAGGAGGAGAGAGAGAGGTTCAAAGTGAAGGAAGAGGCGATAGGAATTGACCTTCACAAGTGATCAGTGAACAATGGCGACGATGGGCAATAGCGACAAGGCTTGGAAAGCTATAGCTCATGGGTCGAAAATGGGATGTGCTAAAACCCATTACAATTACAATTCATATTTGAATAGGTTTTATAAACTTAGACACATAATTGACCCATTTTTTAAAATTTATTTAACTCATATATAAACCAAGTGTATAAAAGTGAGTTAAAAAGTGTCAATGACCCATATTGATATCTCTAGTCTGATGTAGGAAAATTTTATGCCATATTGGACAATCAACAAATGTGTAAGAACAAAAATCGAGAAGATGAAGCTTGCAATTAGATAAGGCATAGTGAAAAAGAGAAATCGAGACACATGATTTTATCCTAGTTTATCATTAAGTTAGGGCTGCGTCTAACAGAGGATTTTACTATAATTAGTACCTCGCACCTCTCGTTACATCACTCAAGTATAAGCAAAAAAAAGTAGATATACCATTAGTTATTCATGAGCTTAAGCCCAAACTAATAATGAAAATTTACAGCTTTAATCGTAAAAATCCTTTGGTATCCAAGAGACATTGCCCCCTGAGACTCTCGTTAAAGCGGTTCCCCCAAACCCTCACCCGCTCAGCATGGAGCGTGACCTACATACTTTCTTGTCGTAGGAAAGTATGAACTATACTCCAATACTATGGTCCCCTAGCATCGAAATATATTCAATTTTGAAGTTGATATGTTTATTAAAACATATTGTCAAGTATTTTTTGAAATCCTTAGTTGTTGTATCAACAGCCATGCCTGTCTGCCGGTTTTCGAGTGCTGATAATTATAGAAATTTTTATTATGAGAACAGAAATTTTGTGTCATTGTCAAACGTTTTTCTCTACTTAGAAATTCATTCACCAGACCTATTTTTGGCCAGAGGTAACTCCCAAAAATAGAATGGTCATCTATTTGGTTTAGCCGTGTTTAACTATAGTTGTCTTGCATTGTAACTAAAGGTTATTAAGGTTGACTGTACGTCCATTGGATCAGATGAGATTCCGATGTAGAAATTTTTTTTGCATATTGGACAATCCACAAATGCGTATGACCGAAAACTTTGAAGATAAAGCTTACGATCAGATTTTAAGGCTTATCATTTGTTTGGTCCCGCTGTGGGGTTACCTGGAGTTGTGCCACAGTGTAATGAGAGGCGATCATCGGTCGGGCTTGGATCTGAGGGTCAGGCATAATGTGTTGCCCAAGCCCTTCCATCACATAAAATTTATATAGGAAATTTCGGACGGTACTGAGTCGAACTCGAGCTAGAGATGGGGGGTCGGGCTTTTTCAGGAAAGAACATTGTCTAAACACCCATTTACCTTGGGCCTGGTGGGCTTCGGCTGGTCCCCCCTATCACCTTTGGTAACGACTATATTGCAAGTTAAACACAATTTGTATGTTCGATGATACATGTTTTAAAACTGTGATACCGAACAGTTGGTCGAGGAAACTCTCTAACAACAGATTGTGGCAGCTTCCCAAGAAATTGTTGCAGACATGAGGGCGTTTAGCTGTTAGGAATTTGCCAAACACAAGCAAAAGTACACTAGTAGTTCCAAATTTTTTGTAGAGTACTTTTAGTACCACGATTTTTCGATCGTTCATTTAAGTTAAGGAACTTACGATCTCATTCATTTAAGTTATTCCGGCGACTTGGATCGTTGAAAATGGTGACATGACATTATTTTAACGATGAAGTCGCTACCACATGGCTTTTTAAAATCATGTCATGTTAACTTTTCTGGTCGATTTAGTTAAAATTAATGATATTTTGAAAAGTAAAAATTTAAGTAAGTGCTCAAAAAATTGTAGCATTAAACTAGCAATCATACTAAAAATTTGAAACTACATTTGGTTGTCAAGATGAAAACCAGAATTAAATATGTTTTATCTTCTTGTGTTTGATAGCTATCCAGGATAGGATAAAATGGGATGTAGCCTAGAATTAAAAAAAAAATCCTAAGGAGAGGGAGGGATAAACTCATATATGATTTCTCAAGCGAGTAGACACGAGGAGAGCTAAGCTTTTCACACAACTACCCCCTCTCCTTCACTCCAAACAGCCTCTTCGCCACCTCGAGTCACCTCTTTGGCGGCAGTGAACCGTCTAGTGTAGCCGCCTCTCCAGAAGCGCCAGGCTAGGGTCTCCAGCCGAAAAAGCCTGGTATGTCAATGACCTCATTCTTTAATTGATTGTTTGGCATAATATAAGATCATGTCCCTCGTTCTTCAATTACTTGAACATTTCCAACATTTGAAAAAGGTTTCAATATATCATGAAGAACTCAAGGTTGAACATCGACTTTCAAGGTAGTTCTCTTAGATGACCTACATGAATAATTTCATTGTTCAGCACTTGTTTACTTACTCAACATAACAATAAATAAGATTAGGGGGTCATTCTCAAAAGATTCAACTCCAAATCAAAACCTTCTATGAGGTCAACTTGATCAATGTCGTGCTCGAATTTGAGATGACAAAAATCTCTGTTCAACAACTACTCACCCCTCAAGACACATCACTAAATAATTATTAAAATATTCTAATGTTTTAGCAAAACAAAGTCAATCTTAGCCATGCCTTGCATCTTTACCAAAGAGTAGATAGGATATGACAAAATCCTTAGAGATCTAATCCTATCATATCGAGTCCTATCCTAGCTTAAAATTTGAAAGACCCAATGTAGTTGTACTTTTCCTCCCATACACCTCAAAGAAAATGCTGAAACCTTTTTTGCAACTGTAATTTGTGCAGTAAACAAAGTATCTCTCAGTAGAACACTGCCATTAAGCTTTCCACGTTAGGTTTCTCTTGACTTCAATAGAAACACCGTTTTCAATTACTTGGGTAAGGATTTGAAAGAACTTGATTATTAAAATTGTACTGTTTGGAGGACCTGATTAACACTATTTAGAATGAAAAAAAAAAGTGCACAAGCTTAGAGACTTAAAGTGGACTTTTTACCTTGAAAGAATCATGAATAGATCTTGTATAAATCTTCGTAAGAGTTGAACTTCGGCTGTGTCTCCATAGTCCGCATTTTGTATTATCTAAAATTATGTTGTTTTAATGATAATTGAATAATCTGAACCTGTTTATGTTTTGATAAACAAAATTATGAAGCTTTTCATTTATTTGAGGGATATGTACATTGGAATTTCCAACATTTGTCATGAAAGTGCAATTAAGTCCTAAAACATATAAAAAGTATAATTATGTTCTAAAACTTGTCAAATATGTGCAATCAAGTCATTTTGTTACTTTCGTTTAATTCGGTTAACAGAAAATGTTGATGTGACTTTTTCAATATGTTCTCTCTCCAAAGTGACTATGACGTGGAGATGATTTTGGTCCAAATATGAATTTTATACAAATTTTATTTAAAATAAGTAACTAAAGCGTGCATTTCCAAAAAAAAAATTATAAGCATTTTACCGATTCTTATGATTCAACTGACTTCTTGATGAACAATTGAATATGGTATTATGAAATTAATAATATTTTTTCAATTTTAGTTGACATGAAATTCAGGGATTTGGGATGGTAAAATAAAGGGATATGTACACTATAAGTCCTAAAATTTGTCATAAAAGTGCAGTTAAATCCTAAAACTTGTCAAAAGTGCAATCAAGTCCTAAAACTTGTTAAATTGATGCAGTCAAATCCTTCATTTATTCTATCTAACTTGGCTAATAGAAAATAATGACGTGGCTTTTTAAAAAATTTTATTTATCCTATATGGTGATGGCATGAATTAAATAAAGCATAAGGCCAAAAAGAAGTCGTTTTAGTTCAAATCCGGCTTTTTTAATACAAATTTCAATTAAATGAAATTAAAATAAACTAAACTAAATAAAAAGGAGGATGCCCTCACTATTGTCGTGCCACCATCACTTAGAAGGGTTGGCGATGGTCGAGGAATGGTTACAAGGGTCATCGAACCTTGGCCTTGCCTAGTTTTGACTAAGGGTTACCACCGGTAGTCAACCCTCGTTAGTGGCAACCCTCGTCGAATTTTGGCCGAGGGTCGCTGACCCTTGATTGGAGATCAATGGCCCTTATTGACTATTCCCCCACTATCGTTGGCCCTTCACACGGTTATATTCTATCTTTCCAAACGTACTACCCTATATGTAGCCTATGTATGGGGAGCATATTTTCGAACACATGTTAACATAACATGAGATATTGTAGCATATTATTTTTTAATATGTCATTAACGCGTTAATGGAAAGTATATCTCATAGTATATAGCATGGAAAAATATGTTGAAAATCCTAAAACTTATCACAAAAATGCAATTGAGTATTAAAACTTGTCAAAGAGTGCAATTGAGTCATAAATCTTTCAAAAAGTGCAATTAGGGTGGGTTTGGTTCAACATTTCAAATGAGCTTTGGTAAAATACAAATGTCCTTAGCCTAAAGGGCTTTGAGATAATGCTAATTGCGTTTGGAAAAAATTGATTTCAAAACTGGCTTCAAATTAAATTTTATTTGCTAAAAATAACTTTGCAAATGGGTTTTGGTATTTTTTACCATTGTGGGGTTAGTTTTAGAAAAAAAAATTCTTTTAGCATTCGACCAAATGCTGAAAGTCCAATGGTAGTCCCTACCAGCATTAGGATTTCAGCATTCCCAAGGCCAGCATTTGGCCAAATGCTGGCCTAAAGTTGAACCAAATGGTTCAGCATTTTTCCAAGGGGCTTTCAGCCCTGAAAGCCCCTTGGGAATGCTGAACCTAACCCACTAAAACTTATCAAATTGGTAAAATCAAGTAATTTCGTTAATTGTATTTTTCGTGACAAATTTCAAAACTTGATTGCATCTTTTTAAAGCTTTAGGACTTAATTGCACATTTTGAAAATTTTAAGACTTTATTACACTTTCTGACAAGTTTTAGAAATTGCTCTGAATTTATCCCGTACATTTTGTGGAATGTACATTATACTCTGTGACGAGTTATGACTCGATTAAATCAATAGAGATGTAGCGGATCAACAGACTCGGTGTTAAATTATGAATTTGCTTATCACTAAGTATATCCTATATTCACCTAATAAATCATAATTTGTATTCGGAATAAATTCAGAACTTAACTGAAGAGATGTATGTATAGTGTATGTAATTTTAATATAAAAAATACAAATATAGAGTATTTTTTCTCTCTCTACTGTATCTTAATGATAATCTCGTGTTATAGGATATGAATCGACAATCGTAACATATTGGCTGTGGCTATGATTGGAGCCATAAAATCGCTTCAAAATCAAAAGTTTGATTTTCAGAATAGTTTTTCTTTTCGAGCAATTTTTGGAGAAAAATCAAAGGGTCGTAATTCTTAAATAAAGACTTGATTTTTATTACACGCCGTGGAATTTGGAAGATTTCGTACGACATGCGGAGTGTGTTAGGGCAGCAATCCCATACTTCTGACTCAGAAAACCCCGCTCCGGGTTCCTTCCTTCCTGTCTTGCCGGTTCAAAACTGGACCATGTCCTCGGTCCCGATTCTTAACGTACACCATTCTCCATGGCTCTTCAAGATCCGTATTTTCTCGCCCCGTTTCGCCATCAAGCATTGATCTTTCTCCTCCATAACCTTCTCGCCATTGTCTCCTCCGATCGCCCGTGAAGATTCTCTCTTCAGCTCCTGAGTCTCGTTGCACCGATTCTGTCGTAAAATGGAGCATTTGACTTGGTTTGCGGTGCTTTGGATCTCGCTCGGCTTCTTGGCTTCTGGGTCTTCTTCGATCGACAGCTTTCACCAAGCGTAAGTAGCTTTCTGATTGTCGAGTGCTCGCTTTGGTTTGATGGGTAGGTTCTTGTTTAGGAGATGGAGCTGGAGCTGATTCTGGGATGAGGGCGGCCATTCTCTGTTGTGATTCTGAGATGTCTTGTAAAATTCCAGGAGCTGCATACATGGGCTGAAAATTCTTGTCGCTAGATTTGCTTATGTTGTGTGATTTGGTGGCGCGGCTTGAGCTTGAATGAGCTTTGCTGAGTTCATGGCTGATTGGTTTTATTTGATTTTGCACCTGTGACGTCCACATTGTGATTTGGGATGAGCTGCATTGGGCGGTTTGATTTTATGAGACCAAGAGCTGTCAGTTTGGCTCAGGATTAAATCAGTGACGAGAGAGAATTTTACTTGATCTTTGGACTTAGATTTTTCCCACTGTGATAGGGCTGTTTAGTTTATTGAATAGTTTAGAGAAGGTTGTGAATTGCTTTGTATCTATTGTCATAAGCTACAGATGAAAGAAGAACATATGGTAGGCTAAAAGAAGAAAAGAAAGGGCTGAGGTTGGCCTGCAATTGATATAAAGCGTGCCAAGAGAAAATTTGAACTGATTGTAGCTTTCATTCTTGCTCTTTGGTAAGTGGAGGTACTTGCTTCAAATAAGATGATTTTTATGGCGGTTTTGGCATTTGAAGCCACGCACTCTGTGACAAGGAGATGCGACTTGATGCTGACTAGAAAAGACAAGTATGAGAGAACTGTAAGCAAATAGATAAGGAGTTTAAAGGACCTTTAGTTGATATCATGATGCTGGAAATAAATCAAATAATGGACAGAAAGATGTATGAGATTGGCATTGCTCAATGGTGAAGGTTTAGTTATCATCGTGCAGCTAGTCAGGTTGTAAGTTATCATTACCTATGAGGGCGCTGACGGTGCGCAGCTGAGTTTTGGAAGAAATGGCATCGGAAGTTGTAAAGCTGGTTGTCTTTCATATTGTTTTGTTAAAGCAGCATGTTGGCCTCTTGAGCTAAAATTACCCTTTATATGCTCTTGCAGGCAACACACCTTCTCTCTCTTTCAGATTCATATGTTGTACTTTGAGTCATCCCCCTATTATATCATCTAATGGATCTGTCATTGCAGATTTCCTGTTGTGGAACCTGACCCTGGTCATACAAAACTGCGTCTTGCAAGGGAAGGCTTGGAGATTATCAAGAGGATAAAGAACCCAATTGCTGCTGTGGCTGTGAGTCTCTGTGGCACTCATTTGTGATATATTTTTGCTATCAAAGCTTCATGGAGACCTGAACGCATATTCAAGCTAGGCCTTTCTTTCAGTGAAACTAGCATGTTTACATAAGTGATTCGTGGCTCTGCTTTACTTTGGGTATGTGAAGGCCCTTAAAATTGATTGCTTTTGGAACTATTGGATGATTTGACTACCTAATATCATAAGCAGCTTTCCTTGAATCCATGCACTCCATTTGCTTACTCTTGAGGAGATTTGAAAGCAGGAGGGTTTATGGAATGAATTTTTCAACTGGTTCTTCAAGAGGTAAAACCAGTCAGAGAAATGTTAGCAATACTTTTGAACGGATTGAAGAAGTCTGCTGAATAGAAAAGACAAGGTTGATTGAGAGAAAGAAGAAAGAGCGATTAGTCACGAAAAGAGCGATTAGTCACAATTGTTCATTATCTTGCAATAGAAACAAAGAAGAAGAAAGATTACAGTGTTCAATCATGGTGAAATTCTTTTCGAAAGGAAAACACAGTGGAGATTTGGCGGTGAGTTGTCAATTTGGTAGATGCTCGTTCATAGCATAAACAAAAGTTCTACTGAAAAGAGTTATCACAGCTAGTATATCATCAGGAAACAACATCCTATTTGGTATTTCGATGGCGTTGAAGCTTGTAGAGGTTCTCCTTTCCTATGAAACCAGGTTTTCAGTTATAGATGAGACATTGCTTGTTGGTACAAAGTAGAAGAATGCTTGAAGAATTTCTGAATGCCAATATAGATTAAAAGCAAGTGCAACCATGTTGGAATTTTTTTTAAAAAAAAATTAAGGCTCCATGGATAGTTCCTTTACGTTGTAAGATTAGGGAATTAACATCTGTCTCTGGATAGAATTCTATCTTATGGCAGTGTTGTCCCTATCTTTTCTCAATATGTGTGGATTGGTCATTAGAGGTGACTTCTGGTCCATCTGTATAAGTTTGTATGTCTCTAGCTTAATCTATGCGGTTACTAGTCTATTAAAACTGCCTATCCTAGAGAAATATTTGATTGCTCCAATTCCCCACTCTGTCTCATTTGACTTTCTCTTTTCAGGTAATTGGTCCTTACCGTTCTGGAAAATCTTTTCTGCTTAATCAGCTACTCTCTCTTTCATGTTATGAGGGTGACATATCTACTTTTCTTGCTCATGGAACTTCTTTTAGTTAGATCTTTTTGCACCTTCCTTGACATAAAAGTGTTAGCATTGGATTTTTTGCAGGATTTGGTGTTGGACACATGCGTGACACAAAAACTAAGGGTAATCGGGAGTAATATTGTTTTCCCTCTCATTCCAATTACCATTTGCTCACTTGTCGGTTTCATGTTGCAGGAATATGGGTTTGGGGACTCCCTGTTGAACTTGATATTGATGGAGTAAAAACATCAGTCTTTTACCTTGACACAGAAGGATTTGAAAGTGTTGGCAAGTCGAATGTATATGATGACAGGTAGTTTCTGCACCGTGATGAAAAACTGGGCTACGATTTTTTATTATTAGTAAACTCTGCAGTACATGTGTAATCCGATCTCTTCTCATGTAGGATTTTTGCTCTGGCAACTGTTATGAGTTCTGTGCTTATTTATAACCTCCCCGAGACAGTTAGTCACTCTAACCTCTTTTTCTATTTACAGTCATCAGCTATGAAATCATTTAGGAACTTTCTTCTTGTGTACAAGAATTTGAAGACTGATTATGCTTTTTAATCAATTGTCGGTTGTGGTATTGAGATAGCATGATAGACTGTCAACTTTTTCGCATCAAGGCAAAAGTTTAATCTTAACATGCTTTTACTTGTAATTTTTTCTGGTATGCAGAAAATGGAAGAATGTTTTTACTTCTGGTGTCATGATTCTTAGGATTATTTTGCATCTTGAGGGATGCATTTTCAAGCTACGACTCTCTGAAATTTATTTATTCGATGGGAAAGTCTGGCGGTCTTGCTTTTGCTGAATAACCAAAATGATACATCTGGGAAGTTTTATTTTCTGCTTCAAAATGTTCTTTTCTCCTTTTAGATACGTGAAGCTGACATATCTCGGCTTTCATTTGCTGTTGAGCTTGCAGAAGAGTTTTATGGGAGGTATGGAGCTTCATTTTGCTGTCAATGGTTTTTCTCTAGCTACATCTTTGTATGAGTTATCATAGCCTATCTTTCTACCATTACTGACTTGTTTATTTGATGGATTTGCCAAAATAACTTTGCCGAAAGAGTTAAGGTAAATCGTACACCACTCTATTTTGTTGCTAGTTTTTTCAGACAAATTTATAACTTCTCGTGGTTGGGTTGCCTTCTAGGGTCAAGATGTTGCTTTTGAGCCTGCAAAATTATTGTGGCTTATCCAACGTGATTTCTTGCGTAAGTTAAAGTGTCCAGTTCTTCTATTAAGTTTTTCTACTATTGTAAATGAAAGTCTCTACTGTGATTGACATTGTTTTTTTTTTTTGGGTAAGGTAAGAATATATTAGCTAATCACAGCGCATGTACGAAAAAAACCAGACACAAAACCTCGAACCCAGGGTTACACAAACTGTCACTGTGATTGACATTGTTGTTGTCCTGCAGAAGGGAAAACTGTACAGGAAATGGTGGACGAAGCTCTTAGAAGAGTTCCTAATACTGATGGTTAGTGTTATTACCTACCCACGTAAGAAAATGTCTAATTTCTTACTTTTTGTAATGACAAATATTTAATGACAATGCATCTTTAATTGCAGGAGACAAGAATATTGATCAAGTAATTCTCTCTGCTAGATTTCTTTTCACCCCCCGTCAATTAGCTTCAAGATTTGGTGGTTGGAATGAATCTTTCAATCATTTTATCAATATTTTAGGTTAATCAGATTCGGGACTCACTGGCTACCATGGGTGATAACAGCACAGCCTTCAGCTTGCCTCAAGTATGTTTGCCTTTTGTTTGTCTCTAATCTCTTCTTTTTTTTCTTGTATCCGAGTTGAAGCCCTCATTGTTTGAGTTGTCAGCACATAATGGTGACAATGGGAATAGGCCTTTTACATGGTAGCATCATGTTGTTATGTACAAGGAATGGATGTTTGTCTCAATTCAGTTTAATATCTATGATCCAAGATCATCTTCCTGCGTTACATAGAACTTCAATTTCTGTAAGTGCATGAGGGAATAAAGGACATTTCTATTAACATTTATAGGGTTTCCTCTGCATAGGTTGGTTCTTTTTCTTTGTAAGGTATGATATGCGGTGAATTGTCATGAGCATTATACCGTGTTACTTTTATGGTGTAAGTCTTTACTAAAATGAGCCTTTAAACAGCCACATCTGCAACGGACAAAGCTTTGTGACATGAAAGACAATGAGCTTGACCCCACATATGTTAAAAGAAGGGAGCAATTGAAACAGCTTGTTGCGAGTGTCATACGTCCAAAGATTGTGCAAGGCAAAACACTGAATGGAAAGGAGTTTGTTGCTTTCTTAGAGCAGGTAACTTCTCATGGATTGCCTGATTTGATTGTAGCATCACCTTTTTTTAAATTAAATCAGATACTTGATATGTCGTTAGTCCTTTATCTGGAGTATTGATGCGTGACTTTCGTTGGCATACTTGATTAAATAATTCCCATATCTTTGGATATCCAGAAAGTAAGTTTATTTCAAGTGAACCGTTCATATTCCACAAGAGCTATTGAAATGGAGTCATTTCACCACCAGCTTGAAATTTTTGCAAATGTTTATTTTAACTGTCCGTGTTGTTTATGGAAAAAGGAGTTTGGTAATTCATTACTTGGACTTTGCAAGTGTGATGCCATGTTGACGGTAATCTCCAAGGCAAGCCTATTTGGTCTAAAATAAGATAATCAAGCAACAGATTTCCTAATGTACTAGCTAAAATTAAGAGAATCCTTATCCCCTTGCATTTAATTGCAATGATTTGCAACAGAGGATGGTCTCCTTCTGATCGAGGAGGGGACAGAAAATAGCTGATACTTTGCATAATTGGCATGTAGATTTTAATATTGCCAAGGCATTTAAAGTTGAGATATTCATAATTTTTTGTTCTTTAATTATTTGCTCTTTTATCTTTTGGTTTCAGATACTGGAAGCATTAAATAAAGGGGAAATTCCATCAACAGGCTCTCTGGTGGAGGTTTTCAATAAGAAAATTCTTGAGCAGTGTTTAAAGCTATATAGTGATATGATGGCAAAACTGGATTTACCTCTCTCTGAGCAATATTTGCAAGAGGCCCATGAAAGGTCTAGGGTTCTATCTATGAAAGCTTTTGATGATCAACATTTTGGCCGCCGTCATGCTAAGAAGTCAGCAATTCAACTAGAAGAAGAAATAGACAAGGTAGTTTGGCTTCTAATGTTTTTGGGTTTGTAAGTATCAATAATTTTGCAACCTAATCATGTGTAGTTAGCGGATGCTCTCTCTTCTCCAGTGATATACTGAGTATACATATCGATTATCATGCTTAAGTGTGAATATTTTATTTTATTTCTGGTTATATCTGTAGTTCTTGCAGATTAAGGCAAGAAACTTAATTTTTTTTCCAGGTTCACAAAAATATCATTTTGGCTAATGAGTATCAGTCCTCAAAGCTTTGTGAGTCACTTTATACAAGATGTGAGGACAAGATGGATCAGCTTCAGGTTCTCAGACTTCCTTCCATGGCAAAGTTCAATGCTGGTTTCCTTCAATGCAACCAAAGTTTTGAACATGAATGCGTTGGACCTTCCAAAATGAATTATGAGCAACGCATGATGAAGGTCAACTGAAATATTCTCCTTTATTTCTCTAGCATTTGCTTTTTTCTTCTTTATCACAAATTACATCTAAACTTAGCTTTTTCCCGTGTGGTGTCTATTTGAATGCAGATGTTAGGGAAGTCACGAACTTTATTTATTAAGGAGTACAACCACAGACTCTTCAATTGGCTGGTCGCTTTCTCTCTGGTGATGGTAGTGGTTGGCCGGTTTATTATCAAATTTATTTTGATTGAAATAGCGGCATGGGTAATGTTTATCTTCTTGGAGACGTACACCAGAATGTTTTGGTCAGCAGAGACCCTTTATTACAACCCAGTCTGGCATTTTATTGTGGCTACCTGGGAAACTCTCGTTTACAACCCTATTTTAGATTTGGACAGGTAACTGATCTTTTTTCCTATTTTGTTTCTTCGATCTCTTTTTCAAGGGTTACCTTTTGTTCTCTGTTATATTTTTGATGGGTTCTGAAGCATATATCTTGTGTTAAGTGATCTTGACTTCCTTTTGAGTTTCATCCTTTTTTGTATTGGGTGCGGTACCTGTTCTACAAAATCATCATGCCCAATTCTTGTATTACTTATGCTTTTGCATTTCATTGGGCATGGGTTTCTTTTCTTTATCAAACATGCTATCTCTTCATGTCTTTCATGCTCTGTTTGATATGGCACGTCGAACATGTGTTGCCATAGTTCTTTTGTTGTTCTATGTTTATTGGATTAGAAAGGTCCGGATAGCTCAAAGAACCTGTTGTGAAGACTTTATAAAGATTTAAGGAAACAAGGCAGCGAAACACATTGTAAGCCTGCACAGTGATTTTGCAATATGCTCGTAACATCAGATTCTTTTCCTTCCAACAGATGGGCGATTCCCATTATCCTATTGGTTGTGATATTTATACTTTATTGGCGGTGTTATGGGAGAAGGAAGCATGGTTCACGTTCACTCTTACCTCTGTATAGCAATCAAAAAGGCGGCTCAACCCATTCGAGGACAGATTAGACAAACGACAAGAAACAGTCTCTCTTCCACATTTTGTATTCCATAGAGGACCTTTCAGCGAGCTTTTCCATTTTAACATTGAAAGCCCGCTTTCGTTCTTCTTTTTTAAATCCCATGACAACGACCCTTGGACCTCTCATACAGCGAAGAATTACTCAACAGGGAATCGTACGAAGGCTGCCAAAAAGGGAAAGAAGGGAACAGCAAGATCTGAGCAGCTGCTATAGCAATTGTAAGTGTAGCATATTGAGTGAAAAATGATTTCACATTACTAATTGATTAATTGAATTCTGTGTCGGTCTGCTTTGTTGTTTAGATAGAAATTTGTCCGACAAAAATGATGGTAACCCAGAGCCAGCATTTTGTGCCCTGATTTCTCCATCATATGTTGTAGGGAAACAAAAAGAAAGGCGTATCGTGTTGCATGATGTTCCTAGTCTTTATGTACAGAATAGATGTTGCCATCATCCTTATATCTCAAATATCCTGACAGTTATTGCACTCCTTTCACCCTACAACGCGAACTCTTATACGGGTTATTGATTAGTCACTTCTTGAACAAAACTGGGGAAAGGAATTAATGAGCAAATTTAGATGAAGATTGGAATTGGTGAGGCATTTGTTATAGTAGGCGTTGGAATGATCTTCTTTAAGATGGAATGAGAGCTGCTGTTCCAACTTGGAACTTCCATCTCGCCTGTGAGGTGCTTTTGACAGTGTATTTGCTATATAACATGGCTTCTTGTGTCAATTCCACTTAAATGATGCCGTGTTGTAGTGGTCTGTAGTGGTTTGATAAAAGAGACGCAGGGTGTCAATGCGTTGGATCAAGTTTGTAATTCAACAGATGCCGTGATGACTTCAACGTTGATGAATCCTGAAGGCTTTTGCTGTTCATCTGATTATTTTTCTTGAACATGATTTACCGGTACAGTTAGGGGTGTGCAAACTAGACCGGACTGGCTCGGATTGGATCGGCCGAGTTGGTCCGGTCCTCAAGGGCGGCAGTTCAGTCCACGGTCCTAATAAATGGGACTGGGCTAATCCTCGATCCCATGGTGGATAGGCCCAAACCCGACCAACCAATATATATAATTGTATATATATATATGTAAGTAGAAATGTTTGACTTCAAATAAAATAGTATAATAATAAATAAATGAATGAAAAGAAGAACCAGTTAACTATTGAATTAGTTAACCTAATTTGTAATTTCCCCACTCACTTCTCTGACTCCTCTCTTCTTAGTTTTTGTTCGCGTCTCGCCTTCGCCTCTCCGCTCACTCCTCTTGCGGTCTCGCCTCTCGCTTGTCAACATCGTTGCTCATCTCGCATTTTGCAACCAATAGTGTCGTTGACTCGTTGCTCCTCTCGCTGTTTCCTCTTCTAGTCTCTATCCTCCCTCGGTTACTTTGATCTCAAGTAAAAAATCTCATATGATCAATTTCTCAATTCCTCTTCTTCGATCATGTGCAAGTTCTCTCAACTGAAAATCCTGATCACGTGGCCCCAACATAATCACTTCCTTTGCTCTCCATTTTTTTTTTGGTCCAAATCCCTCTCTAGCTTGAACGTCATTAGAACGGCTGAGTTTTAATGGAGATATTCCCTTGCACTTCGATGTTACAGTTTGTCCAAAAGAAGAGTTTTTCATTAATATAATTAGTCGTGGATCACCACACTCATTAGCCATGTATGTATTCTAAAGGTTAGATTTTTATAAGCAGCTGGTGTTAGCGGTCTCATTGGGACCAGATTGGGATCAGGCCAGTCCCTGATTTCATATTAGGACCAGACCAGTCGGAACCACCATGCACACCCCTAGGTACAATCATGTATTTTCTTCCATGCATAACCTCAAGTGACGTAACAAAATAAGGAGTTTGAGCTAAAGCCTTTCCTCCCAAAATTTTTCAGTGTCCCCCACTTTCCGGTCGCTACTTTGCCAACTTAGCGGATCCATCGGTGATGGAGTACTTCCCTTGTTTCTCATCCTTATGATTCTTCGACCTCCATCCCACATCATCTGCAATCACCCTATGGTCGACCGGCTTGGTTAACGGCCTTGCTTGTTACGTTATGACCGAGGGTGAAAACCTTTATAGGATAGGGCTTTGAACATTTCGTTGCTCCGTTAATTTTTCACTAGAATGCTCGATCCATTTTCACTTCAATCTGGAGCCGGAAGAATTACCAAAAAAGTCCTAGACCTATCACAACTGTGCCAATTCAATCCTAATTTTTTTTTTGCTGATTCAGTTTTAAACCTTTTGCAATTGTATCGATTCAATCCATCCGACGAATTTTCACCAGTCGGCACTGACGTAGATGTTGGCCAACTAGGGAAATAATATTTTAATATTTTTAAAATTTTTTATTTTTATTTTCTTTGTTTCCCTTTTCTTTTTACTTTTCCTTTGCCCACCCAAACCTGCACTCTCTCCTCCTCTTACCATTCCATCTTCTTCCTCCAATCGGCTAGCAACCGGCCAGAGGAACGGCCAACCTCTCTAGGGGCTTATGAGGCCGAGCGTCGATGGTCGGGCGAGGCTTACCTCGCCAGCCTAGATCTGGAGAGATCGAGCCCCACCATGGCCGATCGTAGGACCTCGACGAGCGATTGAGGAAGGAGAGGGTTTGGGGAAAAAAATAAAAAGAAAAGGAAAGAAAAAATTAAAATTTATATTTAAAAAATCGTTAAAAATTTCAAAAAAAAAATTAAAATATTCGATCGCCAGCCAATCGGTATCCATATCTACCCCGACTAGCCAAAATTCATCGGATGGATTGAAATGACACAATTACAAATGATTTAAGATTGAATCGGGAAAAAAAAAGAGTTTAAAATTAAATTGATATAATTACAATAGATTAAGGACTTTTTTGGTAATTTTTCCATCCAGAGCCTATGATCTACTGCGCATAGCGTATCGGTTCGCTGATGGCACGAGGAATATCGCAAGGGCTATAGGATATAAAATAGGACATGAGACGCAAAGCGCTTAACAGGGCGAGTTCCCAGAATTCAAAACTTAAAAAGAGAAACTCACGTGCGAGTTACGGTGAAGATTTGCATCGGAAGCTGATTCGGTAGATGTTCTAGGCACGACCTACATATATATTGTTGTAGCATTTCAATTGTTTATTCTACCAGAAACTACTTGATTCGAATTTCATAAGAACAAAAGTTAGCAACGAAGTTTCTCAAATTGTTCCATCCGTGCATATGAATATGGATCATTGCAATTCGACAATGCGAAAAAAAACAAAGACTTAGCTTTTTCACCTCTAGAATTTGCCTAGAATCAAGGAACAAAACTTTTCTTCAGGAACAACTGGTTTCGAAAGCTTTACCAAACAATCTTAGGAGGAACCGTTGAAATTTAAAGTCCAGACACAAACTAGAACGAAAAACTACACGCCGAGAGCGATAAATGAAAAGGCAGGCAAAAAAAAAAAAATTAACCTGTTCCTCCGATACCCCCAATATCCCTTTCGCAATTACAGCACTCCAAGAAGATTCCGCGAGAACAAAAGGATTCGCGTTCCCTTCCATCAGATGCTCCTCCTTTTCCCTTCTATTTTACAACGCATAGGCTGCATAACATAGTGAGACACCAGATGATCCACTCCTTAGCTGGACTAAGTTTAGTTGCACACCCTAAAAATGCATTGACAATCCAGATCCATGCAGAAGTACATGTAGAGATAGAGATACTCCGACAGATCCTATTGACTAACAAATGAGGGATGCCAGGTAGGGCATCTACTTCTGTTTAAGGTTAGTGTTTGCCAGTGGAGGAGGAATGCCTGAGCTCCAACCAGGAATAGTCCCGGAGGCATCAGGAACACCCGGCATTGATCTGTTTGCATCCGCTGGTATGTTTGCGAGCACTGGAACTGGGTTGTTCCTGGGGAAGCCACTGCTGTCAAATCTTGGGTGATGCGAGTTGATAGAGGTTATATTAGGAGCTGCATGATGAAAGAAGTGGTCGGCATTTGGTTGCATCGGCGTAGCAGCAGCTGTGAATGAATCCACTGGGCTGCCCACAAACGGGATGTCTGAAGTAGGCAAGTTTGACATAGCCATGACAAGTGGATTGATTCCAGTAACCCGCTTGACTGTTTCTTCAGCCATTTTCACCTGGAAAGAGAGAGATCGTCGAGCAGACGAAAGTCTTTCAAAAGCAGAATAATTAACCCATATTCATAAATTTCAAGACATTTAAGAAGGTGTCTAGTGTTTTGAAGCTTTATCACACCGGTCGCTTTTTATAGTAGGAATGGGGAAATGGCTAGGGCTACGGTCCAATTGACTAACCCTGGTTCAACCGTTTCAACCAGCAATAGAGTTGATTCACTTTAAAAGAAGAATTTTGTAAACATGTGTCCCAGAGACACTTGTTAATCAAGGAAACTTTGCAGTTCCCAACGCTTCAATCGCTTCATATCTGCGTAACTTCTACTTTGGATAGTGAATTATTCCTCATTCAGTATGCTTAGCAAGTGCCTCCAAAGCATTCATTAACAATGCTTTCCATTTATAGGTGCAAGGAATTGAAGCCCTGTAACTGGTGGAGGGCATTCACAGTTAATTTTCATGCAGCGTGCGGCACCCGAACTTGGGTCCTCCTGCTCAGAATACAAGCAATGCAAACCACAATGATCAAGACAACTTGGTCCTTAATTTGCTCATGCAAATAATATATGTTACATAGTATTGGAATTGCAAATTCCAACTACACGAAACAATTGATCCACAATTTGAAGCTTCAAACTCCATTCCAATCTTGGGAAAATAAGAGATGTCAAGGCTACATTAGACACAAGAGTGCACAATAAAAGTAGTGTCTTAATTATGGAAGATATAGCCACACCAAAGACGAGGTTTTAGATTCTCGAAACATGGGAGATACAGGAAGCCAACTCCCAAGAATATCTACAGATATCATAATAAATAGGTTTAGTAGTGTTAAACACATCATCGCGCATTGATGCCTATGCCTGGTCTTGGGATAGAATATGGTAAAGAAAGAAACAACAGAGAAGGTAGACCAGACCCCATTCACATAGTTACCAGATTGAGGCAGTGTAAAACGTATTGACATTACCCAATCTTAAAAGTCTAGTCGAATCATGAAACTGGCATACTTTTATGCCTGATTCTGTAACCTAATCTTTCCCTGCTCTATCCAAGGCAAACGCCTCACTTGAACTATTTTTAAGGCCAAAATAATCTCTCTCTGTTCCTTCCTTTCAAAAAGCCTTAATTAGTGTTGACACTTGCCCTATATCCACTCCATTACATTAAGATGGTCCCAGCGAGTTAACACACTTCTAGGAAACTTATGTTCCATCACTATTTATCAAGAAATTGTCCCTCCATATGGAAAATTACATCTTGAGAAAATCTGTCCTTGAAATAATTCTTACTGAATTAAAAGAATAATAGAAGGGATTGGATATGGACACCACTGAGGTCCTTCAGAATTTCACCTTATGTTGGCCTAATACCTTGTCATATTTGCCAAGTTCAATTAGATTATACTCAATTTTTAGGTTGCCAGAGCCTTTGAATCTTTTTTATCTGTTAATCTTGGTCCCCAAGACAGTATAACTGGATCCATCCCCAAGAGACATCATTCCTTACACTTCTTTCTAGGATAGACATCATTCCTTACTCTTCTTTCTAAGAAAAGAAACCTTCTCAAAATCAACCCCTCGATCAATTCACACTAGAAGTTACAGCACCCATCAATGAGAGGTAATCCATAGGTATACTTCCTGAACAATTTTATCCTCAAACGTGGCCAACGAGTATACTCTTCTTGACATTTGAAAGATCAGACCATGTATTCTTCAGATAGAAGCCAGATCTTGTCATTCCTAAAACTCAAAACTGAAACTTATTGCCGAAATGACGCAATGCATAAGAAAATCTTATGCTGGTGAATGGATTAAAGTACATGGACTCGCCTAAGCAGCTTATTTGGATCAGAGGAAACAAGAAACTAACGGTAAATCATGTCAGTTATGACTATGTCTGAAGAAGAAGGCCAAAACCATGACAAGCTAATATCTTTTCCACTATAAAGCCCATGAGTAACACATGGAATAGCCACACACATATGACATAAAGGTAGTGAAGGGGGAGAGAGATTTTCAATTAAGAAGTGAAAAAATGGTTACATTGTAGAAAGAACATTTGAGTTCTCAACTAAAGCACCTCGTGTGAATTGACCGACGAATGTTTTCCATAAGTAAACATCATTTTCAAAAAGAAACCAAACCTTTGCCCGTAACGTCTCGATGTCAGCTTTCAAAATTCTGTTGTCAACTGATGCTACATCATACTTTTGGTTCATGTCAGTGAGACGCTTCAGTAGTGCAGTGTGCTCAACCTTCAGTTGGCCCACCTAGACCATCATTACCAGAAGTCCAGTTGGAAAATCACCACTTATAAGAGCTTTTCAACCGAGAGTTCAAGTAAAATTTATACCTGGTTTTCGAGTTCACTCATGTGCTCCTGTTTTCTTCTTCTGGATCGTCTAGCTGACTCTCGATTTGACTGCATCCTGAGCCACCATTAATACATCATAAGTGGTATCTTGATTGTCACACTAGATTTTCATATGGTGATTACGCTGATGTGAAAGTACTATATGATTTCACACACCAGCCCGTTCTGAAATATGAATGACACAATAAGAATAACGCAGCCATAATCAACCCCAGGCCAAGAACCCCACATCGCAGAAGAGACTTTCAGACAATAAACTGAAGTGCAAATTACTGAAAAAGAAGAGGATATTCATTTCACTCTAATCCAACAATTCCCTTTGAGATGGAATATATCTGAAATGGATAGATGGTACAGAAACCTGCTCTGGACCTGGGGAGAAGCTGTCACATATGTAACTGTGGAATGTAATCACTCTCAGGGTCATATCACTTTATTACAGATCAAAGGGATTTCAGGTTGAACTTGGAAAAGCTCCAATAATAAAGTCAGATGGCAACTTTGAAGATGAGAAGCCAAGCTTCCAGTTATATAGATTTTTGCTCAAAGTTCTGTGTCAAGTTGAAACAGTTTTGATTTTTAAAGAGCAGATTGGTTATAGGGAATGAACAGATTCATAAGTTGCCAATATATTTCGCACAAGGATACGCAGGGAATATAAAATGAAAGGATGTAATGCACCATTGTGCAAAAGCTGGCAAAATGTTGCTACCTTCTAGCACGTCTGACCTCAGCAGGATCTCTGTTTTCAGTGGTTCCTGTGTCGCCTTCAAGTTCATCATCATCTGAATCATCCCTTGAAGACTCGCTTGTTGTTTGCTTCACTTGCACACCTGAATCTCTTTGTGTGGAGGGTAAGGCCGGAATGCCATATGATCCATTATCTGCACCTTGTGGTATTGGCACACCATGACCAGAACCTCAAAGCGATAGACAAGTGAGATGTTTTACAGGAATTCAACCCAAATCATCTAAGTGACAAGTCCTCTGACAGCGGAAGTGGACATGAATGGCTTGGAGAACAAAAAAAATCTGGTTGACTCAGTAAGTGCAAAAACATTTAGGCAGTATTAATCTGGTAACAGGAAAATCAAATTTATTGCGATATGCTGTTATGAGCAAATGAATTATTTGTAAGAGAAATAAAAGCTAGCAACACTCAAATAGAAACAGAGGCATCATCCCTTGGAAAGACATCGAATGGTTATACTAAGCAGGAACGTCACACAGCAAGTAAAATTTTCAGACACTAAAATTTGAATGGAATAACATAAGCCAAAGGAAAATTCAACTCTTTCATCAGCAGATCTAACACAACCAAGATAACAGAAAAAATTCAACCCAAGGCAAGCACCATAGTACATGTATCTACTACAAACGCAATTGTCAAGCGCACTGTCTGAGATAGATAGAAAGAAGATGCTGCTCCAGCCATACTGCAAGTTTGGAGCAACCAATGCATCTGATCGCATGCTCATAACTAAGAGAACTACACAAGACCCAACATGCAAGATGCATCTCCTATCTGTTGGTAATGCCAACTACTTGTCAACAGTGGACCTAGTGCAGCTTTTGCTTGACTGTCACAGATATTTCAGAGGTAAATCATCAAGCAAACCACAGTTATTAATCTGGAACCAATGCTTCTCGTAATTTGTCAGATGTAGGATGCCTCATTCATCTGAAGCTTTTGCTGGCACATTATATGCTAGACTGTCAAATTACATTTCATAGATGTATCCTTCAAATCATACATAAACTACTTATTCTGTTTGCAATGAAGATTTTAACACACCTCCAGACAGAACAACGTGAGAGATACACTAAACCTGTCATGAGAGCCAAATTTGAAATAAAAAGGATGATATTTTACTTTTTCTAGAAGATAGAAGGGCAATCATATGCTCCTTACTTTAAGACCTTAAGACCTTTGTTGAACAAATTACCTACTGAACAATTAATATTTAGTGAACAAAATTTGCAGAAGGTGATCAAAATAACACGAGCACACAGCCCAGAAAGAAAATAATTAAAAGAAACAAGCTATACCATCAGCTTGGATGTCCAACTGTGTAGAAATTGAAGCCGGCAACGGCATCTCGGGAAAACAACTAGGTTCTCCTGGCTTCGTAGTCGACTCCTGTAACCACACAAAATAGTTTTTTTCAATCATAGAGATATAACTAGAAGGACAGCAGTCAAAACAACAGGTTCAGACAAATGGATCAGAATCCTATTTCCATTTCTTACGATTAATAATAGACTGCTGAGCTCTAGAACTTCAAACAACCTTGCGCGTATATTCAGATAGACAAGCAATTCACTACAGAGTCGAATCATGATCGTACATATCCTATGTACGAGCACTGTGTACGCAAACGTACATTAGTCGATGGATGGACTAAAATTAATAGGCAACAACGGGAGAGGAGAAAAAAAAACCACAAATGCCAAATACACACACGCATGCGCGTATTATCACACATGAGCAGAGACGGAGGAAGGGTCGATACACGTAAGCGAGCGACGGCAGCACACGCAATCTCGAGCTGATTCTTGAGGAAAGCGTGGCTGTCATCAGGATTGACCGGCACCTTCGGCGGCGGCTGATTTAATTGCGCGAGCTGGCCGTTCGGCTTCTTGATCTCGACGAGGTCATCGAGATGACGTCCCTCCACCACTCGCTTCGGGTCCGGCGGCGGGATCGAACAAGAAGGAGGAGGGATCGAGCCGGAGCCCGTCACCTCGGCCAGAAGCCTCTCCAACGCCCACTCCGATTGGCTCCGTCCCATCGCCCCCGGTACGGAATCGGCCGCCGATCCAGGCGGCGGCGGCGGCGGCGGCCAGTAGGAGTCGCTGATTTCGTCGACGGGGAACACGGAATTCATCTTCGCCACGATGATTGCTCTCTCTCTCTCTCTTCCCCCCACCGTGTCCGTGTGCAATTGAATTGTTTATGATTTTTTCTACGGTGGGTTTTTTGGGGGCTCCGCTTGGGTTTTTAAGGTGGGGGCCACTTGAATGAAGTTAAGCAAAAGTTCGGGCGCTTCGCGAACCAGTCTTCCGCCCAGTAAAATACCGACACGTGTAAAATTGTGGGGGCAACCCTTGGAATGTGTTGGGAGGGCATTGGGTGTGAGTAGTCAGCAGAGCTCTGATTGGACGAGAGAAAGTCTTCTCTATAAAAAAAAAAAAAAGAAGTGGGGTCCAATGTAAAGGCAAGTTGGGGGAATCATCCCACACCCCCCCCCCCCAACTCCCCCGCGGGTTCCACGCTATTTCCGGGGCACCGCCATCGGTCGCCACCAACCCAAAAAACAAAAGTAAATAATTCAAAAGGATCATGAAAAAGGGACGAACTCATAAATTGAATGAAAATCGCAAGAAATGTGATTTAAATCAGCACCCGATTCATTAAAAAGCATGCCGTCCAATAAAACATGAGTAAATGCCGCTGCCGTGTCTTGCACAAAACGTCGCCGTTGTCCGCTTATTTTATGTCGGGCGTGTTTGACTGGAGCCAATTCTTGCCATAACCAGTCATGCCGGCGAGCAGCCATTTCCACATTTTCCGGGAGTCAAGTCATGCTCATTATCTTTCATGCAACCCGTTGGCTAATAATAAATACGGGCGTCGATGATACTGAACGGGGCCAACGGGGGTGTTTAGTAAGTCACGAGCCTCTGCTCATTCGAGGAAAATGCACGATAAATGCGGTTTGAGGCTCAATCGAGAACTTGTAGTACCGAAAGGAGGATGATGTGGGGATTCTAGTCCCCTAGAATTTAGGAAGGTTCCAAGAACCGAGGGCGTTCATTGTCAATGATTTGTTGACTATTCTGCTAATTTGGCCAATGATAGTGGCTGTCGTGGTTGTGCAATAGTAGTTTTGTGTATGGTTACCCATTATAGATTTCAATTTGTCTTTTTTTTTTGTTTCGGCTGCTTATGGCCTATTTAGTAACGTTTTTGTTCCTCGAAATAAAAAGAATCAAAAACATGTTTGGTAACGCAAATGATTTTTGATTTTGATTCTGCTTTCCAAAACACTTTCGGACCAATTTTGAGGGGAAAAAAAGTTATTTCTCAAGACAAAAAATAGTTTTGAGAATAAAGGAGGCTACGATAGTCTTCTCTCACTTTGTAGGCACCTACGAGGCGTAGGTCACGCTTTGGATAATTTTTTTAAATAAAAATTTTCAAAATTAATTAAAAAAAAGAAAATGATTTAAAAAATCCAAAAATGAAAATTCATAAAAATTCTAAAATTTTTGAAAAAATAGATATTATTTATTATGGTCTTGTTTTGGGAATGAAATTCTTTAGCACAAGGTTTATGCCATGAATGCGATGAGGAGCCAATCTCTTGTCATCCCCAGTCAGAAAATGCCAATGTGCAGCGCCGAAATTCGGTGGGCAAACGATGACCATGACCATTGTCATGACACAACTCGTGGAGGGGATGCCGCGAAGCGAGAAGCCTATGGCCAAGTCGTGGACAATGCCATAGCATGGAGGGGCCAAAGGCGGAGCCAGTGCCATCCGTGCCAACTTATGATTGGGTGCCGATCCATGTCCAAGCCAACATGGATATGGACAAGCCAATGGACGAATTGCCTTTGGAGCGAGTTGTGGCTCGAGAGGGGCGCAACCATGAAGTCAAGAAGGAAAAGACTAAATGGCGAGGGTGATGGAAGAACCGCCAACCTCTCGAGGGGCTGATGATCTAAGCGAAGGTTCAAGCCAAAAAAAAAAAAAACTTCTCAGTACCAAGGGCGTCGCTTAATTGAGTTGGGAAGAATGTCGGGGGACGAAGGTTTCAAGGTACAAACAATCCTAGGAGGTGGCCAAGTTGAGCCAAGGTGTCACGAAGTTTCCACGAGTTGAAGGTTTTCTTGTATCTTTAGGATTTGTTGGGGGCATTACAAAAATTATAGGAACTATCCGTGTATTAAGTAGGGGTGATTACTATAAGATCGTAAGAAGATCTAATATTGTGAATAGAGGAGCTCATGTATACAGAGTCATCTGCTCTTCCTAATTTATATCATCTAATGCAAGAGTGATACAGGACATTCTCTCTCTACGACATGGGTGGACCAAATGAACAAGTGAGTGACTGACCGGGGAGGTTAAGCCTAGGCGACTCAAGTAAAGGGTAATGAGTTATTTGAAGCCTACTTGCCACATGGTCGCGATCTCGAGTGTCGGCCCATAACATGTGTGGCGAGGACTCATGCTAGCTCATTTCAGGCTCGATTTAATAAGACATTTGGTAAACTTTATGCTCCAAATTTGTCTTGAATTTTTTTTATCTTTCTACCCATTGATGGATACTACTTGTCATGACCTACTTTTTCCTCCCAAGAGGGTCGATCGGATTTAGAGGTATTGCCTATCAATCTAGGCATAAACTCTCTCAAGTCCTACCTCACGTGACCTTGAATTTCGTTTTATGTTATTAGCTGCCTATATGGTTACTAGGAGTTGCCACGAGCCCATTGAGATTAGGTAGAAATCAATCGAGACACAAGAATGTCATGTTGATTCCTATGCAACCAGAGTATTTAGGTTCGGGGGCTTGTTCACGCTAATTACTTAATTAGCCCCATTTTGGTACCTAACCAATTAATACTTCCTAAGGTGACTACACATGCTGCTTATCATTCAAAGCCAAATAGATATCTAACTACCATTAGATGATCATGCATAATGATTTTTTGTCATTTTTGTGCAATTACCTATCTAGCAATTAACAAGCAATTTATCAAAATATAGAGCCATAATTAAACACTCAAATATTTAAAATGACTAACTAATGACTGAAAAGTAAATAAAAAAGCCAATCAAAATAGGTCACAAGCCAAATAATCAAACTCGAGACATGATTGGGTGTACAACAAACAGAAATGAAATGAAAAAATAAGGGCCTAAAATACTAATTAGGCTAAAAATAAAATAAAAATCAATTTCTGATTTTTTTCAAAATTTTCTAATTTTTTAATGATTTTTTTAAAGAATTTTTTTGAATTTTCTTTTTTTTAAAAAAAAAGTGGTGCCAAACAGCACCGTTTAATCGTGAGGTGAAACGGCACCGTTCTGCATTTAGCAACGCGCAGCCATGTGAACGCCCAGAACGACATCGTTCTTTAGCTTGCACGCACCTGTCGAAATGGCGTAGTTCAGTGGGGATCCGGATCCCCTAACATAGTGGATCTATGTTAGGGGTGACATAGTAGATCTAGGCCGTCCGATTCGAAAATAGATGGCCAAGATTGATCAATTCAAAATTTTAAACTTCCCGCCAAAATTTTCCCCCCTCTTACAAAGATGATGTGGATCAATCTGGGTCGTCTATTTTAAATTGGAAGTCCCAGATTGAATAATGTCAGCCCTAACATTATGTTAGGGGATCCAAATCCGTTCAGTGGTACCTGCAGTAGAGAACGCAACCTAGACCCGAACCGACTTCTAACCCGATATCCCGAAACGATGCCGTTTGGGTCACAAAGGCCATCTTCTTTGGAGCATTTCGCCGAACACCATGCCTATGCGAAAGGGTTAGAAAATCAACCTTCTGTAGGTTCTTTGGGGTATCGTTCTCTAGCCTCGGGTACAATCAATGGCGAAATAAGACATAGATAGAAACTACTACATGCGTCCGAACATATGAGCTAATTGGAAGCAACCAGATCCAAAGAAATTACAATGGAAATCCACCCCGAAGTGGTGGCTCTGACTTGTTCACCAAAACTGGGCATAAACCCGGACGCCGAAACAGATCTCGCGGCTGGATTCAGGACCGAAAATACTTCATGTGTGAGTTGCAAAGGAGGAAGTGTTCAATCGAAATGAAACTAGGTAACACCTAGTTTGTAATGCATCAAGTGCCTCGGGAAATGGCTAAGCATGCACGTTAAAAGGCCATCACAAAAGAAGTCATACGCACGGTTCGCGTGACCCAAAACCAGCAACCAAAACACAGAACGAGCTCCAAACGAGCCACGGTTGAGTGCGAATACGCAAATCACAATCACAAACGTTGCATTCAGAGCTTCTCCAACATCCAGACTATCATGCCGACTTAAGCTCGAGCTCGCCGGACCAAGAAAACCAAGGGTCTCGGCCCGGCGAACTCGAGCGCGCGAAAACAGGGTATCGGGACTTGGAGACGAAAAGGGACCTGGTGAAGTGACTATGAACGGCAGTTGATGACCAGTGGCGAGATGGAAGGTTGCCTCTTTTTTCTCCCTCGATCGGTGCTCACTTCCTCTCGGTTCTGCCTTCAACGACTCACCACCTTTCTTCTTCTTCTTCTTCATCTTCTTCTTTCTTTTCTGTTTCGGCGGGGAGTCCCCCTGACCGAGCCAACCAGCAGACCATTTTGTTTCTATGCTCTTGTATCTCTCTGCGCCGCCCACCTGAACCTCTAAGAAGCGTCCACCTCGGCCGCAGCTTTCTATGCTCCCTACTCATTATATTCCCCCGTTTTTGCAGAAATTTCCCTGCTCCTAACATTCTCTGCTCTCGCCGTTATTCTTTTTTCCCCCTGCTCCGGTCTCTTCAACCTCTCTCGGCAGCCAATCACGAGCTAGTTTCCCTTTCATCGCCTTCTGCAACCATCCTTCTCTTCTCTCTCCAGCGGTGGCTCTGTCCTTTGCGCCTTTGTTTTGTTCCAGGCGCAGGGAAGGAGATGGAGCTACAGTGGTGGGCTCAGGATGGGCTGGAAGAATTGGGCTTCTTAAACGCAGGCCCAACGCCTGGTCGCTCACGCCGAATTGGATTGGCCGGGCCTGATCCAAGTTCTCTTGTGTGTGTGTTTTTTTTTTAATATTTTCTGACTTTATTTTTCGTTTAAGAATAGAAATAAAATAAAATAAATAGGGGTGAAATAAAAGGGGAACTAATTTCTATTTGCAATAAAGAAGAACATTGGCAAATTCATTTTGGGTCTTCTCTTATTTTAAGACAAAGGAAAAAAAAATAATTTAAATCTCACCAAGACCGGCGAAAATTTAATGTCAACACTGCCTAAATGTTTCGTTTAGTTATGTTTCTGACTTCCATTGATTAACAAACAGTGCATATATATATTTTTATTGTCATTTGGAGATGTACAGCTAATTAATGAAGTTGAGGTTATTCAATTATGGAAAAGTCTATGCCTGTCTTTGGATTATGCATCATTCAACTTAGCCGTGTAGTGTCACGAGCTTAGCTTGAGGCGGTTGTCATGTTTTGGATATCTTGCCCTCACGTCACTTGCTGAGGGTGATCGGCATTAAGGACGGTCGATCCGAAACCTGAAATTTAGAATGAATCATGCAATTCCAAGCCAGAACCACTCAGGTTGGACACCCCCGTTTCTGACTCAAGGATTGGCACTTTTCCTCTTTTATGCAACAAAGTAAAACCTTATTATAGAACATAAAAATTGCAACTTTGGAACAGGAAAGGCGACCTTTCAAAAAGGAAAAAAAAAAGAAGAAAGAAAAGAAAAAGAAAGGTGACCTTGGTTCAAATTTCTGAAAATGGGTATTTTTTTAAATTTATATAAAGCTTCAAAACCTGTTGAATCAAGATCAAAACTGGCATTTTCGACCTTCAAATGGGGAAACATACTGTCAATTATAGGTTGTGGGAATCGGCTTTGAATTGAATTGACTAGGCCGGTTTCCTCGGATTCTTATGCCGCCTTTGTTTTCGCTGAAAACGTTATTTTGGAATTTACTTTCAAGAAAATGATTTTCAAGAAATCATTTTTCCCGGACAACAGTTTGCTTTCTTTTATTTGGTGACATGTAATCAAATTTTTCTATGGTGTTTGATTTGCACTTGAAAAATGATTTCACTTTATCTTAAGAAAAAGAAATCCAAATTTTTAAATGACATTTTTTTTCTTTTTTTTTTCATCTTCTTCCCTGTGCCTTCTGCTACTTTTTCTTCCATATGCAACTTTGCAACTTCTTCTTCCTTCTACGACGCCAGCAGTCATGGGCAAGCTCAAGCTTGCTAGTACAAGGCAAGCTAGAGGCTCACCAAATCTATTTGAGATCACCAGATTTGTTTGTGGTAGTTAGCAAGCCTCCAGGCTGTTAGATCCAACGGCCTCAAGGCTAGTCGAGACTAGAGAGCTCGACAAAAGGCCTCGAATGAGGCTTGCCTGGACTGGCCGAGCTTAGTCGACAAGCCTGAGGTTCAGCGGTAGCTACCGCCAACCAATCATGGCAAGGAAGCAAAGAAAATGAAAATGAAAAAAAAAGGAACGAGGAACAGAAAATAGTATTAAAATATAATATTAAAACATTAAAAATACAATATCAAAATATTAAAAATATTAAAAAAAAAGAAAGAAAGAGGAGGGATTTTCGAAATTGTTTTCACCTCTTCAGATTGGAAAATTTCACTTTTTTTGATTTTGTACATAAACTTTCCATTGACAGAAAAGTGTTTTTCATTGACCGAATCATTTTCCGATGAAACAAATGGATGAAAGTCCGGAAAATTAATTTCAGAAAAACACTTTTCCCGAAAAATAAACACACTTCAGGTTAAATATGACTTGATGCTCACCCTATACCCACAACTTACCCAATCCATAATTTTCTTTCTTTTAATTTTTTTTTCCTTTACAATTAAGGGAACCAACATAGAGGCCGGGTTACATAAAGGCCCATGGAATGCCCTACAAGTCTCAAGAACTGCTTAACCCTGTTTATTTGGTTTACGTCAGTGGCCTCGACTTAGGGTAATTTGGACGTAATTGCTGTAATTTTAAATAGTTGTGGAGTTTATTTAGATTCACAATTTCTACACGCCATTTTTATCAATTTTTATGAGACATGTATATTCAGTTATGCCTAACTTTATTCTCCTCCCCCCCCCCCCCCTCCTTTTTTTTTTTGGTTGGCCAAAAACTTTATCCCCTTTCTCCTCCCCAAAGCAGCTACAATCCTTTCCGGAGCTAGAAGCCACGCTTTCCAAGTTCGACCCTCCATCCTAAAACCAAGCCTAATGATTTGAAAAGACTTTGGGAATGTGCTTATGGATGTCGGTTTCCAGGTGGGCTGATCACTTTAAATCGATTTTTATTAATAATATGCGGTCGTTATCTTGTTTTTTTTTTTTATCGAAACGTAATCGAGCAAAAGGATTGAGATGCACCAATGATCACTTTAAATTGATTTTTATTAATAATATGGTCTTGTCGACTATGAGCCGTCACACCGATAGAAATTTGGTTGGTTTTTTCGTTCAAACTTTTGAGTGTGTGTTTTTTTTTTGTTAATACCACGAAAAACCCCAAACTAATACGTCCGTGACAAATTTACCCCAAACTATTTTTTTGACCATGAAAAATCCCAAACTGTTACACTTGTGACAAATTTACCCCGAACTAATATTTTTTTGACAAATTTATCTTCCGTTAATTTTTGTTAAATTTAACGTCGAATTGCTTAGTTGGATGGCATGTGGCACTTCACAGGTATACCAGTTTGAAATTTTTACCCTCTGTTTATCACAAGTTTATCAATTTAGGATTTTTAATGGTACCGATCCAATTTAACAAAGGATAAATTTGTCATAGATATAATAGTTTGAGGTTTTTCGTAGTAAAAAAAATTAGTTTGGGGTAAATTTGTCACAAATGTACCAGTTTAAGGTTTTTTATGATAAAAAAATAATTTATGGTAAATTTGTCTCAGGCGTACTGTCGCGACCCTCTAAAAAATTTTTAAATTTTAAAGGGGTTAACGGATTATTAGGTTAATTAGATTTGACTAACCTAACGCGGACCCTCCCAAGCCCTACCGAATCGCAACTTTGGTTTTTGTTTAAATGATTTTGAAATTTGGAGTCGCTACTAATCGTTCTTGGTAGGTCGATTAGAAACCTAAATAAATTAGCGGGAGAACTAATTTATTCCTGCGAACCGGAGATTATGAGCTCGGGGACTTGGTTACACTAGTTAATTAAAACTAATGCCCTTTCGGTACCTTAATTTCATGGATATCCTAATTCGGCAACTCATGCTTGGTTTATTCCTAAGGCTCTAGTAGGGTATTCTCTTTTGTGTTTTCACTTTTTAAATAGGATGCACGGATCGTATATATTTTTATTTGTTAAATTTTTTGAAGTGTTAAAGATTCCCTAAAGCCGAAAGAGGGAGTGTATTAACGACTTGTATGCAGTATTACGACCTACTCATCTTTTGGGTCTGATGATTCAAAAATTAAATTATAGGAAGTACATGACAGTGAATAAACACCTCCAATGGGAGGCCTAGCATTGGCTTGGCTCTTCCCTTTGGGATTTAAGGTACAGGTATTTAAGTTGCAAGTATTTAAACTATTGTAAGTAAAAACCTCCAATGGGAGGCTAAGCATTGGTTTGGCTCTTCCCTTTGGGATTTAAGGTACAAGTATTTAAGTTGCAGGTATTTAACTACTATAAGTAAAAACCTCCAATGGGAGGCTAAGCATTGGCTTGGCTCTTCCCTTTGGGATTTAAGGTACAGGTATTTAAGTTACGGGTATTTAATTACTGTAAGTAAAAACCTCCAATGGGAGGCTAAGCATTGGCTTGGCTCTTCCCTTTGGAATTTAAGGTACAGGTATTTAAGTTGCAGGTATTTAACTACTGTAAGTAAAAACCTCCAATGGGAGGCTAAGCATTGGCTTGGCTCTTCCCTTTGGGATTTATGGTGCAGATATTTAAATTGCAGGTATTTAACTACTGTAAGTAAAAACCTCCAATGGGAGACGAAGCATTGGCTTGGCTCTTCCCTTTGGGATTTATGGTACAGATATTTAAATTGCGGATGGACTTTGTCCTCTCTATTCTGGGGTATGAATTCTTTAAAATAAAATACAACGAATTGATTCAACAATTTGAAATTTGTGCGCGCTTGAGAACTCCTCCAAGCCGATTTTGTGCTTCCATAGGGTTGACCATTGATATAGAGCTGCGGCTTCCTGACATAAAATAGAGTGAAGTGTCAGTATACAAAATATGTGCTAATCTGCACCTAAAACCAGAAGAGTGGAAAGAGTACTTATCTCCCGTTTTTTTTTAGGGATTTCTATAATTGATTTTCGCTCTCTATGTTCCCAATATAGAGAGTTTCTTTTGAATTAAGAGGGACTTTTAGTCACAGATCAGTTGAGAAATCGGTGGACAGCTTAGGAGCTTGTCTGGGCCGATTTTTGCATCTCTACGAGATTTTTTGCTGTTGACATAGAGATATCCTTCTCCTGACATAAAATATGGAAAAAATGGGAGATGGAGAAAGTGTATACAATTTGTGCTAATTTGCGAGTAAAACCATAAATAAATGAATAAATAAAAACACTTAGCTCGAATTTGCTTGCTCGTTGACGAGGATGAACTCTTGATTTATATTGATCGATGAAGGAATTTGTGATGATAACCCCTAGCTTTAAACTCCCATCATCTTCAAAATTCTCTCTCTTTTGGTATTTTCTTTCTCTCAAATTTTTCTTCAATCTCCCAAAATTCTCTCAAACATCCAAAATTTTCTCTCCAAAGAATCCTCTCAAACACTTCAAATTTTCTCTCTAAAGAATCCTCCTCTCAAGCTCACTTCTTCATCCTTTTATAATCTACTCATCTATTTCCCATTCTAATTTTTCCACTAACTTTTCTTCATTTTCATCTTCCATTCTTCATCTCTATCTCACATTCTAATCTCTCTACTAACTCATCTTCATCTTCATCTTCATCTTCCCTTCTCTATATTTATCTCCCATTCTAATTTCTCCACTAACTCTTCTTCATCTCCATCTTCCCTTCTCTATTCTTATCTTCTATTCTAATTTCTCTACTAACTATTCTTCATCTCCATCTTCCCTTCTATTCTTATCTTATTTTCTCCAACTATTCTTCTCCATCTCCTCTTCTCCATCTTCCCTTCTCTATTCTAATTTATCCACTAACTTTTCTTTTTGTTATTTGCAAAATAATCTATCAAGAGTTAGGTATTTGCACTCTAGTCCCTGAATTTTAAGTATTTACAATTTAGTCCCTGAAAAAATATTTCTTTAAGTCCAAATCTCCTCACAATTTTTGACATACCTTCCCTATACGTAGTCAAAATTCACTACATGTCAAATTTAAGCTCATTTCTTGCCATTGAAAATAATGCAGAATTTAATTAAAGCCCTTTTGCACAATTGAGTCATTCTGGGTATAATTTGGGCCAATATAAAAAATTTGAAATATTAGAGAACAATGTCACAACTCCTAAAAGTGAAAAAATGAAAATAAATTGACTCAAATTGAATTTTTTAGGCCCGGTTCGAGATTATGCTCGTAAAGGAATACACGACCCCGAATTGGATTTTTTAAATTTGTGATGGCCAACATGAAAAGGGATTTAAAATAAAAATATTGACTATTTTTATATATTTTTGTGGCCTCAAATGCTATTATTTATTAAATATTCTCATAATTTCTAAAATATATAATATATATATAAATACAAAAAATTATTTTTTGGTCAAAATTGGTTCCCTAGGCTTGGCTAAGGTTCCCAAAGTTGATTTTTCAATTTTATGAATTTTTATGGATTTTCTATTAAATTTCGAAAATAAATAAATAAAAAATACGTAAAAATACTGAAAATATGAAAAATCGTTTTTTGGTCAAAATTGGTTCCCTAGGCTTGGCTAAGGTCCCCAAAGTTGATTTTTCAATTTTATGAATTTTTATGGATTTTTTTTATTATTTTAGCAATAAAAAAATGATTAAAAATCAGGTGTCAACACGTACCAATTTGAGGTTTTTCGGGGTCAAAAAATAGTTTGGGGTAAGTTTGTCACGGGTATACCAGTTTGGGGTTTTTCGTGATATTAATCCTTTTTTTTCCCCCCGCGAATCTGAATCTTCTTCGTTCAATGTTGGATTGACGTGATTCTCATGCCATTTGAAAGCTTATGAGCTCTAGTTTTCTAACATGCGCTCGAGCAGAATTTTCGACACCAAGGTATTAATAAGGGCAATGTGGTCGTATTTCGATGACTCAGGTGGCCAAACTCCGATCAGTCATCCAAAATCTTACGATCGGAGCCTCGGGTATTAATGATCGACGTGGCCAACTCGCCTTTAGTTTGTTTGAAGTTAATTCTTTGAGAAAATTATTTAAAAAAGTTCCAAACATTTGTGTCAATTTAGTCCTAATTTTTTTTAATCAATTGAATTTTAAATCTTTTATAATTTGTACCATTTCAATTCATTCGGTTAGTTTTGACAGAAATCATTGACGTGAACCTCAACCATCCTACATGGCAGGGGCTAATGTTGAGGTGGACAATTTTTCGATAATATTTTAATTTTTTTATTTTATTTTCTTCTTCCTTCAGCTAGTCGCTAGCACTCGATGACCAAATAGAGGTGAGGGCCATTGAGACTCACCCTTGCAAAAATCTTGCTAGGGCAGACGAGGCCTACCATTGTCGGCCTGGCGATGGTGAGCCTCGCGCAGCCCCTTGGCGAGGCCGACCTGGCTCGGCCACTAGTGAGGCTCGACTTTCTCTGGTTGGCTACCAAGGTCTTGTAGCCAACTAAAGGAAGAAAGAAGAGAATAAAAAGAATGAAAAGGGAAAAGAACTTTAAAAAAATTGAAATATTAATAAGGAATTTTAAAGTTAGCTTCGATCATGCTAAGTAGGACAATCAGCATCCTTATCAGCAATTTCCTGCCAAAATTGGTCAAATCGATAGTATTGATACAAATGCAAAAGGTTGAGGATTCAATTAATAAAAAAAATTGTACAACTAAATTGACATAAATATAATATATTTCAGAACTTTTTTGGTAACTCTGTCTTAAGTCTTCTCACGAAATTTATTCCGAGTTTCAGAACTTGTATTAAAAAAAAGCCCACTTTATGGTTTTCTTATTATGATTCGTCCTTTTATGATCCCAAGAAAATTTAACTCCAACTTCAACTCACAATTCCTCGTTTTAAAGGTCAATTGACCTAATTTTCATTGCCGGAAAGCTGCAAGTTTAATTTTACGCAATCGACTTCGATTTTTTTTTAAAAAAAAACATGAACTTCGTTTTTTTGAAGTCATCGCGATTGGACCATCCAAATAAAAGGCACGGTTTTTTATGATCCGAGGATGTCGAGTCGAAGCAAATTGGGTATCATCTCCAAGGTCTAGATCAAACCACCCCTTTTATATAATTTGATCGAATTTTTCACTCAAGTCAGAATTAGTCAAACTCAAAATTAGACTTTATAGGTAAAAATGAGATGCCTACAACGGGGACCATGACTCCATTAATGTAAATAGTTATGTCCGTTTCTTTAGAGGAGGACCTAAGTTCTTGAAGTAATTTCATGTTAATTATGGAATTATTCATAATAATTACATATTTGGGCCTCCAATTTTCTTCTTTATAAATGGATTCCGGCTGAGCCCGGACCAAACCAGTAAATACTATGAGGCCAATGTTTTGGGCCGGGTTAAGGTCGGACTGTCCGACCCGTTTTATGTCCAAAACCGATTAGTTCGGACGATCTGACCCGTTTTCAAGAATATGAGCAAACGGAACGGGAGCGGCCGGGAGGGGCAAATTCCGTAATAAAATTCAAAAGCCGACCCTTTTGCGGAAAGGGGACCTCTTTTTAATGGAGCGTAAAGCAACTTCCATTTCAGCGTTCCTTCTTCTTCCTCCTCGCGTCTCTCTGCGTTCAGCGAGCGAACGAATTCCCCCGAGCTCCTTCGCAAACCCTCGCTTTATCTGTCGGTGGCGGCACGTAGATGCTCTCCTCACTCTCTTATGGCGAACAATCCGAACGAAGCTCCCGCCGATGAGTTCCTGGAGCACCTCCTCGGCCTCCCGAACTTCGCCGCCGCGGCGGAGGCCGGGCTGGCTCCGGGCGACGGGAGCGGCCTTTCCGTGACCGCGGCCCCTCCGATGATGCTCCATCTCGGCTCCGGCGACGGCTCCGGCCACATGTCCGCCCTCGGAGGCGGAGGGGGAGCGGCCGCCGGCGGGGGGTACCCCGGGACGGTGTTCCCGCTGGGGCTGAGCTTGGAGCAGGGGAAGGGAGGGTTCCTGAAGCCGGAGGAGGCGTCCGGGAGTGGCAAGCGGTTCCATGAAGAGGTCGTCGATGGCAGAGCTTCGACCGTTAAAAGCGTAAGTTGGGTATCAAAATTAGACTCTCCATGCAAATTGTTTTCTCCTCGTTAAGCTCTGTTCGGCAGAACAGAGGTTGAAGAGATGCAAAAGAGTGATATTTCGAGCTGCTTTCGTTTTTTTCGAAGCTATGTCGAAAGGAAAGGTTGAAGCCTCTGGGGGTTGAGTATTGTTCTTATTTGGCCAACCTGGTGATTTTGCTATTGTAGCATACATTGATTTATGGACGAAGGACATCTCGGCAGTTTTTTAGTCGATGCATGCTTGTTTGTTCATAATTTCTTTGCAGATATCAGAGTTCATATACTTATACGATTCTGATCATCTCTAGTCCGGCTAAATAGCCACACATACTCGTTGCCGTATAATTTCGTAGTAATCGTGTCCCATTTTTCTGATGGAGTTTAAAGCTGGAGAGCTAATTATTCTTTCTTGTTTACGTTCCACTTTGTCCGAACAATTGTACTCCCTGTTTCCCAACTACCTAGATGTTTCGCCAATGGCTTCTTCTAATGTTAATCATTTGCTGACTAATCGCCATGCTTGATCTTCTGCTTAATTCAATTCAGCGGCTTTTGGATTTGAAGCTTTACTCACGGCTTCCTATTATGTACCAAGTTTCTGTGGGGAGGATGGTTATAAAAGTTACACTGAACTTCCATAATTCCATACTTAGGTGTAGATAGAGCTTTCAAATCTTTCTTCTCTCCACACATTTATATTTGATGATTTCATAGTTCGACCGAACTCTTTCCTTCCTACATGCATGATGACTGCTCATCAGACCGTGAGGCAGAGAGCAGCTGCTAGTAGACAGAGATCCGGGGAGATGGGTGCACATGGTAAATTCGTACCAGTCAAGAATGGAGTAGAAAAGCTAGCCGAACCTTTAACTTGTCTTGAAAACTTAATAGCATTAAGTGCCCTGGATCTTTTGATTGTTTTTATTGAATTCCAATCTGATTGAGAAGGAATTGTCCGGCAAAAGTGACAGGGCTCCTCCAATTACAAGTAGAAGCTGTGTGGGATAAGGTAACAACATCGTGAAATGATAGGCCCTAGTAGGCTAAGACCAAGATCAAACTGATCGAGCAGAATGCAGAGCGTGACGACTCTGGTGTCTTAAAGGATGTTTCTTTCTGTGCTGTTTTTCAGTGATTTTCTCCTTGGCTCATGTATATGTGGGTAACTATATCAAATCATTAGTAGTGAAATTTCAAGATGGAGAAATGACCTTATATCTTGATAAGTGTTACAAGTAAAGGGAGCTGGTCGAAAGCATTATCATAGCAATACCTATTTTTGAAGGCTTTTAGAGAGAATCATCTTTTTTTAATAGTATCATGTTGCATTCTGCATTTTCTTATCATGTGCTAAATTGTAGAAGAATAGACTATGTTAGAAAACGTTTTGCATGGTCGGAGCATTGTGCAATGTAAGCACATGTTTATCTAATTCTGTACCTATGTTGTATTTCTATATTCAATATGTGATCTGAAAGAAATGTTTCCTCAATGTTAAGCCTTCGTAGCAAATATTGGTTAGTGATTTGACTGTCCTCGGCTGTAGTATAGTTCTATTGCCTCGCTTTCCCCAAGATATGTTGTCTTCTCTTTCTGTGGTTTTGGTTTTTCTTCTTTCTTCTTTTGGGTTCTGATCTCTCTCTCTCTCTCTCTCTCTCTGGTGCATTGTCAAGGGCATGAAGTGCCAGTACAAGGTAGTTCCTTCTCATACAACTTTTTGTCACTGTTTCCTGACAAGTTCCTTCTTTGTCAGGTATTTCATGGGCAACCAATGCCCAACCCTGTTCCTGCAGCACCACATCCACCAGCGATGCGCCCGAGAGTAAGGGCTAGACGAGGACAAGCTACAGATCCCCACAGCATTGCTGAACGAGTAATTACTCTATGCACTCACAGTATGAGATTGAGTCATCTGAGTACAATCTTACTGAAAAATGCATCGTGACCTAATCATACTCTGTTATAGCTCAAAGACTTTTTTCTCATACATATGGAGGGTTTGGGTTGTCAAAGTTTACATTTATTCAGAATAGTTCTGTCCTCTGGGATATTTTATGAAGCGAACCATTCTCTCTTAACTTGAGTTCATCCAGCCGCAGTCTGTCATGCATGCTTGTCGATAATGGATATATGGTCCATCGGGACTTGTGTGCTTATGCTCTTATACAGCTAATGGGATTCTAATTAGCAATCTGTGAGTTTATCAGGAACAACAGGAGTTTCATAAATGTGGTCTTTAAGTCAGTGAACCTTGCTTCTATAAGTTTAATCTTGGAAAGAGATGCATCCACTTTGCTTAGAATTTTTCACTCTCACTTTATTGTGGGAACTGCGCCAACATTGGCTTTTTATTCTTCTGCAGTTGCGGAGAGAGAGAATAGCAGAAAGGATTAGACAATTGCAAGATCTGGTTCCAAGTGTTAATAAGGTTGGTAACTCTGTTCTTAGATTAGTAAGGATCTAAATATGGGGATCCATACTCGTTCTTCAGTATTCTTTTCCACCTCTCGGTCTGTTTATTGTTTTAATTTGGTCTCTGTGCTTGGAGAAAGGATAGAGGTGTTGTCCTGTAATGAAGACAAAAATACAAGAATACAAAAAATAGAGGGAAATTTTACGTTGAGGTTCTGATGCCAAATCAGTCTAAGAGCTTTCTTAAGAAATTATTTAAAAAAAAAACATTGTTGGCTTGAAAAAGGGATAAAGAGATAAGACTTGGCGGGTTTTCTTCTTTGAGTTGTAAATATTAAGTGGATCAAACCCTGTACTAATTGTCATTTATGGACAGCTCAAAAAGTTTTTGCTTTTAATTTAATGTAATGGCTAAAGAGATCGGAAGATTACGGAATGGGTTGTCATCTATGACGCATTTTCTTATCTTCTTGTTTCGCCAAGCTTCACCTAGTGTCGTATACTTCTTGAATTTGATTAATTCAAAGTTAGCTCTATATCTTCCTTTTGCTTTTGGCCTCTTTTTGCATTATCCAATACAGGAAAGTTCTTTATGCTGTTCAGAAATAAGCAATCTCACCAATTTCACTACATATTTCTTGCTGATTATTGCATCGTTTTCAGCCTGGACCGTATCCGTACACAGTAATTTTTAATCGATTGCTTTGACCATGCAGACGGATAGAGCTGCCATGCTTGATGAAATTGTGGACTATGTGAAGTTCCTGAGGCTCCAAGTTAAGGTACACTAGGCATGATCTTTCATTTAATAATTCCTGTTCCTTGTAATGAGATTTCGTAGGTATTTTCCTTTTTTGTTCATTGAGCTTCACATGTTGAAACTTGAAACACCGATTTCATTGTCTAAGTTTTGGTATATATATATATATTTTTTATAGTGATATGTCTCTGAGGATCACTTTCAATTTTGGCTAATCATGCACTTAAATTGTGTTTTCTCATATGGCAATGCTTTTTGTGTTGAGTGGTAGACTTTTACTTTGTTGAAGATTGATGTGATTCTTTTAGATAACCACCTTTAACCAACTGTAATCCCTTTTGAACTACTGACTTGCCCTTTTGCACTGTTTCTAAGGTAACTTGCTTTAAAAGTATAATTTGGAGAAGTACGCACCTTCTTTTGAGTTTTGAGTGATAGTTCAGGCGTTGTATCGGAAGTTCTCGGGAATGAACTTTTCTCTTTGCTTGATGCTGCGTAAAATGGAATTGGAATCAATTAAGCATGTTTTCTTTTTAAACCTTTTTTCGAGTTGCTCAAGTTATTTCCAAACTGGTATTTCAAAGATATGGTGTATAACATTTCTTTTAGTATGGACATGTCTTATTACAACTTTTGCTGTGTCATGTGAGCCACTTGATGGCCTATTTACGAGTTGTCGATGGCGGATGGATGATGCAGAATTAGTTGAAGAGCCTGAGTATTTTTTATTTATTTATTTAATTACCTGTTCAGGTTTTGAGCATGAGTAGATTGGGGGGAGCTGGTGCAGTGGCACCACTTGTGACCGACATCCCACTATCATCAGTCGAGGTGACAAAATAGAAACTAACAACATTGTCATGATTGTCTCTTTATCTCATGATGAGCTTTTGAGGCATTCTACTCACCTTCGTTCGCAATTTAGGAAGAAGGTGGTGAAGGCGGAAGAAACCAACCGGCCTGGGAAAAGTGGTCGAACGACGGCACAGAGCGGCAGGTTGCTAAGCTCATGGAGGAGAACGTCGGGGCCGCGATGCAGTTCCTGCAGTCGAAGGCCCTCTGCATCATGCCAATCTCTCTAGCCACCGCGATCTACCAAACGCAACCCCCTGACAGCTCCTCCCTTGTCAAGTCAGAAAGCAATCCTCCGTCCTAGACCGCCAAACCACAGGCACCAGCAGCCCTTTTTCCCGGTCCCACCTACGACTCAACTAAATGCTCCTTGGTTCCCGCTTTAGTTTGTCCCGGTGTGTTTCGACACCTTCAAAAGCCTAGTTGATGGCCCCTCCTCGAATTGCAATCAAAGTCGGATGCCATAGCCGTTGCTTTTTCGCGTTCTCTTTAAGCTTTTCGCCGGGACAGGGTTCAATGTCAATGCCTAATAAAATACTGGCTGGCCCCTCCTCCTGTCTTGCCAAGTTCAACTAAAGGAGATATTCAAACCCTCACTTGATATGCTCTCTCTCTCTCTCTCTCTCTCTCTCTCTACCAATTGGTGGGTTTGTAGTGGAGAATGATGTGAGCAACTTTAAAGTGGGTGGGGGCTCTTTGTTTTTCTTGGTAGTGGGTCGTGGGGCCTTGTAAAAGGGATTGGTTGTGTAAAGCTCCATTTGTATAATGTAATGCTTGATGAGTTTGTAGGAGGGGGAATGGATTGCTTGGGCAGAAAAAAAAAAGAAGGGAGAAATGGATAGAAAGGTTGGTCCTTTCACCAAGTGTTCGTAGTCCAAATGGGTTTTGATGCCTGCTATCGCCCTATCTTTTGGCAGTTGATGAGGGGCGCGTGGGTGGGATTCGTTTTCAAGAAAGTATATTTTGACTTGCCTTTTCTTGATGGAAAGATTTCTTCTGGGTCATTATTGGGCTTGGTTAAAAGAGGACAAAGATGGGGGTTGTTGAGATTTTCTGGGGCTCTCGGTAAATGGATGGTTCGATTCATTCCCCCGTGGAGCATTCAAATTCGGTCAGTGCCCCCTCACGCTCTCGACAATAATTTAGCAAGACTCGCTTGCTGGGAATTTCTCCTTTCGTTGGGCGATTCCCGCTGGGATTGAAGCATGCGATTTGTAATAGAAGAAATTAGGGAAGAGATTGACGATGGACATTATTAAGAATCAAATTATGTAAATCTCCGGTGTCTTTCGTCGTTTCTATTAATTTCTCTGTTAATTTCTTCTTCGTGCATCTGACTTGAATTGCCCATTTAGGATGATGATGAGCTAGTCCAATTGCTGAATACACCACCACGATGATGATTGGTCTAGTGATAAATGAGTCGCCTATTTCACGAGATCAGTAGTTCAATTCATATCGCGAGTGATCTTTGGAAGGTTCGCCTTGTGTCGTCTGACTACAGTGTACCTCTCATAGAGAGATTTTCTAGCAACTATTTTTTTTTTCCTTTTTGAGTACAGTGACGGGCTTTCTATGATAGAAACAGAACATTCATAAAGGACGTAAGATCCTTATAGTAATGCTCAAAGGAGGCCGCTAGCATTGGTCGTGTCTCTCTCCACCTTTTTATTTTTCGGGGAAAAAAAAATTGAGCGAATACAATGATAGCCATAGCAATAACCAAATTATATATTTCATGACTTTGCTATTGTTAATCAAGGCATACTTGGAGTGGCACTTATTATTGATTTTTCATCATTTAGGGTGCTTTATTTAATATTAAAAATCTAGAATCATTAAAAAAAATTGCACATGTGCCCTTTAAGGCTATCTCGAGTAATTGGAAAGATTTTCATAATTTTCAGAATTAATACGACTTTTTCCATTTTTGCCCACATATATATATGTATATATTGTACGAAAGTTATGACACTCGTAATGTCTTTATACCAAATTCAAATGATGCTTTGTTGCATTCGAAAAGCCAATCAATTAAGATCTTCAATTTAGCAGAAAAAAGAGAAGAAAGTCATGATCAATTAATTCTTCTTGTATGAGTAGATTAACCAAACAACTTGATCATGATATAATTATTTGATTATTACAATTTTTAATCAATGCTGATATTAGATTAACATAATCAATATACAGTAGAGAGGGTCGATATGGATTTTAAGAGCACAAACCAATGCAAGCATCAACATCCCTGCTTGAATGGAGCAAAATGAAAACAACCAGATAGCCTCAAATACCAACCAAGAAAACTCATTTGATAAAAATAAATGATTTGAAATATATATATTTTTAAAAATAATTATATGTATCACTTGAAATAATTCGTTAATGAGGAGTATTTTCATCACCGACAATAATATGTGCCTAAACATTTGCGTAGACAATCAAAGTATATTCCGTTCTTTCATTTTTGTCAGTTTAAGCGATTATTTTTTCAAAAATGTATTCTAAATCATTTATTTTTCATACAACAAATGCGGTCTTAACGTGATACATCACTCCATAATCTAAAGGGAATTAGCACGATGGACTGCCTTCTAACCTTTCATTATAAATCGCTACCAATATGTCATCGAAGGATCCATGAACAAAGCGGCAACCGTCAAATCGAGCATTATTATCTCTGTCGGCGAAATGTATCTAAATCTATCGAATGCCCTTTTAATGTGCTCACGCATTCTTCACGTTTTGAATACCCAGAAGTTTCAATATGCACTAATTCCTTAGCGTCATTTTCCAGCTAGTAGAGGTTACTTTGGTGGGGACAAATCGAAGTTCAGGGAGATACTCTGTGACTTTTCAAGGTTGTGAGTCTACTATGTAACAATGTCTAAGTTTCTAGGAGAATAATCTTTTTAACTTTTCAAAGTTCAGGAACTATTATGCTAACATTGCCAAACTTAAAAGGGGTTTTTGACTAACTATCCCTTTATTTCGTTCCTTGCATATCATTCTTTCTAAGCATGTAATGAAGAAAAACAGACAAACCCCAATCAGCAGTCATACCTTCTCCGGGACCACACCTTGCCGACACTTCTCGTCATGATTCTCAATGCAAAATGGAGCGTGTCCCGAGTTCTATCGCCATTCCAAGTTTCAAAGATCGTTCTGCAGAGTGCCGGTGCTGCAGTCGACAGCATTTAGCAGCAAAACCACAGGACTACGCATTGAGGACAACTCTTGTTCAAGAGAAATCACTAGGGCATAATTGCACCACAGAATTCAACCCTTTTCATCATTATTAACTGAGGTTACATGTAAAGAGCAGTTCCTGAGTATGGTCTAAAACTGGAATATTATGCGCGAAATGGTTTCTCCATTCACAGTGAGAGTTGAGATATTTGGAATTAGCAATTGACAGCTCATTGGTGTTTCCTATTGAGTAAGCTTAGTAGTCAGTTCCTAGATACCATTATCAGTTTCCATCCTTCGCTCTCATCGTCCCCTCCAACCGGGCGTCAACATGTCTCTTCACAGCATGCAACCAGCTACCGTCCTTGTGAATCCTTTCGCGTAAATACCACTCACACATTTCCCTCGAGGTAGCCATGCTGTAGAGTCCGGAATCATGGTTATTCAATGCTGCGCTACTTTGCCTTCTCTAAGCAAAAGTTCTGCCAGAGCAACGTTGGCACTAGTAGAGCATGCACATTTGGCCGATCCTGTAGATTTGGCTGTCGATCTCGTGTCTCTTTTTTCATTTTTGTCTTTTGGTGACGAAGATGGTGGCAGGGAACACGCACAAGCTACTCCCATGTAGCCCTTGATGGCCTCATACAGCTTCACTGCAACAAGATGGTTTGTTCCTTTGGTGCTGTCTAGATGAAAAAAGGCATTTTCCATCCTGCCATGGGCAAGCAGGCTCCAATGTGCACAACTTTCTGCCTGATCCAGATATTCATTGTCATGTACAGCCAAAAACACCAGTCTCCTGCTCGGCAACTTTAGAGATCCCACAAAATCTTCGAGGCTTGTCTCATCTTCACAATTTGCAAGCCAGAATGATCCAGATGGTGGAACTAGAAGGGCATCGTCGGAGTTGACTAAGGAAGACAGATAAAGCAAAGTAGAACCCAATGATCTTTACATCGATATAGCAAGGTCCCTCTAGGACATCTAAATCAGATTTGCTCAAGACAATAGCCTTGTAATCCGAAACCTCTTTTTGGCCCATGATGATCTATTGGCGGACATTTCCTAGGATAGTTTGATGCAGTTCTCAGTCCCAAGTGTCTAAAGAGAAGAAGGGTCACATGAAGATCACATCTGTCGGGATGAGAAGGGAGGAAGGATCAACCATAAGTACATGCCCCTGGTGATTAAGGCTAGAAGTTCTGATGCAAAGAGTGGACATGCTAGAAGTTCTGATGCAAAGAGTGGACATAGTACAAATGATAGGCCAGAGCCAGACACGAGCGAAAAATCACCGAACAAGAATACGCAGTGAAGAAGAACATAGAATAATTAAAAATCTCCAGAGGGCTTTGAGACATTCATGTCAAATTTGATCAGCACGTCTTCACATCAGAATCAGTTTCCAAGATTAAGGAAGGACATTCTCTTGCACCCAGGAATAAGGAAGCATAGCCAGACATGCTCTATCCAGACAGCAAGAGGTCAAAGAAAGATCCTCCAAACACGTGAACAGATCATCGGAAAATGATGCAGACATTGCAAAAGATATAGGCTTGGGGCTCTGAATCAAGAACCAACTCGAGTCTATAAACGGGTGTCAACTGACGAACGCCATGGAAAAGCAGGGGCCCGAGGCTCGCATATTCAGTGCGAAAACTGAACAATAGAGGAACGTGCATGACCTCCCTGCGTGTATATCCAATCGACTTAATCCTTTCTTGTTTCCCTTTTATATTTTATTTAGCCGAATGGTTCTTGGCAAAGCATTATCCATTTGTCCCTTGCTTTCCTTCTTATTTTAGAAAAAAAAGAACGAGGAAAAATTAAATTTTTTCGACAGTTTAACGAATATCTTTTTTTTTTAATAACAAAATCAGAAATGCCAAAATCAGTGAAGAAGATTGATATAACATACGACTAATTACTAGTGAAAAATCAAATTTTAATAAGCAATTACACGTGGCAAGCCTGAACCGAAACAAGACCCGACCCAGCCCGAAATTTTTATAATTCTCAAAATTTAAGTCGTTACCCGACTCATACAAGGCTTGAACCGCAAATACTCGAAAATTCGGATCGGTTCATGTTTCGGTTCGAACATAATGTAGTACACGAGTCATTTTCCGCTGTCCCAAAGCCTAACCTTAAGCTTAATGAGTCGGTATTGGTGCATCAAGGATCGCTCAATATTGCGCTTAAGGCCTCCTAAACCTCACTAGAATTTTCCGTAACAAATTTACAGGTCTCTTGGACCATTTCAACAGAAAGCCAAGCTATAACACTAATGTACATTACACACTAAAATGACTGCAAATTGCCCCGAGTAACATTGCCATTTCTACTCAGAAAAGAGAAAACGTCATGCAAAAATAACAGTCCGAACCGAACTCGACCATGTGGTTCTGCAAATCGCCTTTCGCCGTCCAGAGTTCCTATTCCGGGAAATACATCGGTGAGCAAGAAAGGAACTAGATACATGCGAATATCAAACCTTCGACCTCTACAACAGTAACTCAATTACATGAATTCTCCCTTAACGTGTCAAACAAAGAAAACTTTTGCTTTCACTAGGATTTCCCTTTCTCCATTAGACACACACTAGGATTTCCCATTCTCCATTAGACACACGGAGTCATGTGACATGGGAACCAAGGGAAAAATGCTGTTGAGGACCATAAGCAAACAAATATTCCAAAAGACAAGCTAGTCATGCAAATTCCATAGGTCTCCATCTCCATCGGAAACAGCCATGCCACATAGGAACCAAGAGAAAACTACAGCTAATGATTATCATCAAACATAGACATTCCAAAAGATCAGCAGATCATACAAATTACAAAGGATGGGTTTTTCCTATCTATGAATCTGGATGGACCTCCTCATCCAGAACTTGTGTACCGTCTGCTCATGATGTTGTGTGCTGGGAACTTATCAAAATGAAAGCCAGTCTTATTAACACGCCTCACATCCCATTCATATTCAATTCAATCCATAGTCCCATAATCAGCTTCTTCACGCTCCAAATCGCTGTAAAATGGAATAAGTTATACTCACTTCTATTGTGTATATTATTATGAAGCAACCTTAGTTTTCTATTGATGACTTGAAATCAAAGGCATGGATGTGCCTCTCAACTAGTGTTTATCAATGGAAGCATTATCCACACCTTGGTTTCGAAGCAACCTATCTCTGCTATTTGCATGAATTTTTGCATCAGGTCATGCCTTGGAATCTTACTCTCCTGTAAAATGATGATAATGTGTTAAGCTAATTTCAAATTATAAGCAAGGAGAATATAAAGCTTAAAAGCCAATAACTAAGATAAAGCCTACTCTTTATCAAAGAAATCATACTCTACACCTCGAGTACGAAACTTTTAATGATTTCAATCAGCAACCCATCTCATGGTATTTGCCTCAATATTTGCCTTAGCTCATGCGTCGGAATCTTCCTCGCCTACAAAATGACGATGATGTGTTATTCTAATTTCAGAACTAAATGTACGTATAAAGTAGAGCTCAAAAGCCAAGAACTAAATGATGACAATGTTGATGTGGCACTTGCTTTGTGGTCCTTATGATACTTTGAACTACTATTTATGAAAAGAGTCATAATCAACACCTTAATTCTGAGATTTTCAATGAATCGAGTCAGCAACCTATCCCCTGCTTTTTGCCTTAATTTTTGTGTCAGCTCATGCCATGGAATCTTCCCCTCCTGGACGAGAATGATAATTTCTTAAGCTAATTCCACAACTATAGGTAAGCAGAAGATAAAGCTTAAATGCCAAGAACTAAGTGAATGAAGCCATCCGACCCAAAAAAAAAAAAAGTGAATGAAGCCAATTTGACGTGGCACTTGCTATGTCGTCCTTATGATACTTGGAGATCAAACTGACATGAGATGGAAGTAAGATGTTCAGGAGTTCCCAAATCAAAGTCGCAAATGGTGTCCTAGGGGCAGTCGATTTCTGCGGCTTCTCTGGATCTGTCAAGAACCCTATTTCATAGTCATCTCAAAAATCATCAGACATGGTTGATAGATCAAAGAAATTCAAACACACAAACGTGGTCAATGCAAGAACAGGATTAAGAAAAGAATATTACCTCTAGAGCAACAAGAGACTCTGAACTTGACAATGTACGCTGGCAACACGCGAGTGTTCACGTGAGTGCTCCGAATTATGTATATCATCAGAAATGGATAAGTTGTCGACGTCCGAGTTGTACTCTTCTGAACTAAGATGAGACTATCTTGAGCCAAGACCGCCAAGCTGTATGACCTGGCAAAACAACAGACGCCTTAGGCCATCTTCATCGAAAGGAGCGGATATTACACTGTCGAAGTGTTACAGAGAAACTGTCTAAGGCCAGTATCATCTCATGCACAACTTACTAACATGAGTCAAGAAACAATATGCTCGCGAAACAAACTCGTTCCATAAATTCAAGCGATCATAGCTTAGAAGGGAAACATATTGACCCATTAAATAAACATATATTGCCCCGTTCATAGGGGCGGATTTAAGTTGCCAAGGCATTACAGAGAAAATAGGGCCTATATCATCACATCCACAGCATACTAACATGAGTCAAGAAGCCGCATGCTCGCGAAATATACTTGTTGTATCAGATTTAATCAGTCATAGCTTGAAATGGAAATATATACTAACGCCGTAAATTAACATATCTTATTTTCCAAACAATGTCCGTTTGTTGTTGCTTATTACGCAGTAAAAAGGAAAAGAAAGGATACCTTTCAAGAGGACAACCATAAGGAGCAAAATAAACTCCACAACCATACAAGCCATTGTTCTCAGGTTTCCTGCTGTAGCCAAAGCCGCGGGACAAGATCTTGGATACAGCTTGCTTCGAGGCAGCGTACCATGCGAACTTCATGTTCGCGGTGTTGTCGCCGCCTTTCTCCTGCACTGCCCGTGAGTAAACTTGAAACACTTTGGCCCGTGCTTTTGCTGAGACATCAGAGTAGCAATTTCCTTGGTTTGTGACCAAGGTAACTTGCGCCTCGAGCATAGCTGGCCTCGAGACCAAGTGATCCTTGATAAGGTGGTGGACATTGCCTCCCTCGCTGATTTCCATCAACCCGCCGCTTATGATCAACAATGGAGGAGGGACAGAGACAGAAGAATTCGGATCCTGATCGTCCATGGGATTGTCCGGACCTGGACGGTTGAGATCAATCGCTGGATGGTTGACTTCCCGTGCGGCTGCATCCGGAGTGGCGGTGTGTACAGTGGGTGACGGACATTGATGCGTAGAGTTCTCCATTCTTGTTGAAGTCCCAAAACAGTGCGTTACAAAAAAACACAGATTACTACTGCCAAAAAATAAAAATGAAAAAACTACCCCAAAGATGGTACGGATTAAAGAAAGAACAATTGAGACACGGAACGAATGAAGATCCAAAGCTTTTAGCCCACGAAGGGATCGCAGATGGCCAACCAAACAGAGCGGTGAATGCGAAATAAGAAAGTTGAAAATCTAATTGTCAGCAACGCACGGCTACGCATCTCTGGAAGCTTATACCGGCTTTCAGGAGATCGAATTCCGTGGGCTTCAAGAAAGATTCCGATCAGGAGGAGTAGGAGGAGGACTCACTTTCGGTTTCTGGAACGACGGAAAGGGAGGTTGGCCGGCGATTGTGGGTAACGTCGGCCATGGAGCGTGTGTGAATGGCTAGATTGAATGAGAACAAGGGTTCAAAGTTCGATTTGCTTGAATAGAAGAGAGGAAGTGTCGAGTTTGACTTCTACAAGAGGAGGATTTCGAAGAAGAAAACCAACGGTACAGCCTTCTCTCTCGTTGGTGACAGGTGCTCTCGAACAATTGTTGGATATATATCTTCTTCTTCTGAGCGCATTTGTTGAATATTTAAACGAAAAAGACATTTTCAAACGCCGTATTCCCTGCGTTATGCATGGCCGGGAAGTTGAAGTTGAAAATCTTTTCTTGTCAGGTAAGACTAACGAATACCGTCAAGGCACTACTTAACAACTATTGGTGAAACGGGGAAAGGTAGAACATCTATGATCGAGAGCTCAACATGTCCCTCGTTCGCGGAACTAGTTAAGCCTTCAAATGCTCGTATATCGTGTCATAAATAAACATTCTATTAGTGATTGCCAGAGCTATGACGAAGAATATCAATATCAAAATCAACTTCACTTTTATCCAAAATCAAATTTAGGGTCAACGATCGATGAGTCCGAATAGAAAAGCATAAACCGTACATATTCGTTTTTTTAACGACGGGGAGGCCAAGATTGCCATTTAGCTTAAAGTAAACAAAGTTGATGTGTCAAATTCTAATGTATACTTCAGTAACTGCATGCTCGTTGCCTATGAGGAAACGATAGACATGTCCTTTACAAGGGAGAAGCGAAATGGCTGGTTGAGAGAGAGAGAGACAGAAGTCGAGAAATTCCTAGAAAGTTTGTTCATAAACAAGCGACCTAGGTGATATGGTTCACCTTCAACTATTATGATAATTTTCTAATGAAGAACTTCGTTATGAATAATTGAGCTATTCAATAATTAAATAATAATGAAAATAATTGCATAAACATATTCCTGCTGTAATGACCGGCTTATCATCTCTTCATAATTTACGTGGCTATAAAGTGAGGTTTACGTAGGAAAAAAATGTCCAAAAAGTCTTAAATCTTTTGCATTTATGGTAATTGAATCCATTCGGTCAATTTTGACCAAAAATCGCTAACGTGGATGCCGTCTGTACTACGTGGTGTGGTTGTTGCTAACATGGACATTTTAGTTTTATTTTTTGTAAAAAAAAGTTTAATTTAAACTTGTCCAAATGGGTCATAAACTCAGCTATTAACCTCCATAGATGAGTTGAATTGTTATATGGGTTAGTTTTATTCAATAAATATGTCACAAATCGGTTCAAACATAGTATAAGTGTTAAATGGATCTTAAATAAATTTACAACTTACTTAGATCAAATCTATCCCTATGAGTTTCTCTTCATTCTCTCTCACTCTCACTCAATCTCATGCATACGTACCCTGCACTCTCACCTCAGTTTAGATTTGAGTTTTCTAGATTGGATTAAAAATGAAAGTAATTTGGGAATATAGGTCAAATCCAGTATGTGCATGCATTGTGTATAGGTTAGGTCAAGAATAGATCACAAACGAATCAAATAGGTATATTAGGGCCGGATTATTTATGATCTGACTCGACTCATCCATTCGACGTGTCTAATTGCACTTAAGGCCTCATAAACCTTGCTAGAACTTTTACATAACAAATTTACAAGTATATCTAGATCATTTAGACAAAAGCCAAGCATTAATACTTATGTACTTTACACACTAAAATAACTGTAAATTGCCTTGAGTAACTTCTAGATCTAGTTTTGCATCTATGAAGGCAAAGTAAGCACCACCATTTTGATAAGGTCGACTACCATGTACAAAGGCAATCACATGGTACCTCTAAGCTACTCTCACATAAAGTAGATATATCATGGACCATAGTGAAAAAAGATGCATATTTAAAGGACTTTGCTATATCATAACAGTTTTTGATTGGCTCTAAGAATAACAATAAGTTATGAGCTACAAAATCTTAAAATAGTAGACCCCACAATAATTTAAGTAATTGTTATTTATTTTCTCTAGCCCAAAATAGACTGTTAGCATAACAGTCACACAAAGATTGTTATATAATCAATTGTCGAATTTAAAAAAAGAGGTGAGTAGTGATAAGCTTCTCCTAAGCATTCCTAGCTAAAGCACTATTCAAACATTTTTATGGAGGTTTGGTTATGTTGTGACATGTTATTAGATAGAAATGTTTTTCTATCCTTGGTAATGACACAGATCACACAATAAATATTCCCATAACATGTCAAACAAAAAAAAAAAAATTGCTTTCACTAGGATTTCCCCTTCTCCAAAAAAACACTCATGTGACACGAGAACCAAAGGAAAACTACAGTTGAGAATCATAAACAAACAAATATTCCAAACGACAAGCCAAATTATACAAATTTGAAATAAGTCTTTTTCCTATTTATGATTCTTGATGGACCTCCTTGTCTACGCCTTGTGTAGCATTTGCTCATGCTGCGTGCGTGCTCGGAACTCATTAAAATGAAAACCGATCTTATCGACTCGCCTCACATCCCATTCATATAATCCATTCATAGTCCCATAATCAGCAGCTTCATGCCCAGAATTGCTGTAAAATAGAATAAATTATACTCACATAAGCTGTGTATCGTAAGTATCCTATGCTAAACAAACGTTTTGTTCTCTATGGGATGATACTAAATCAATGACATGAGAGAGAGAGAGAGAGAGAGAGAGAGAGAGAGAGAGAGAGAGAGAGAGAGATCTAATGCAACCTAATCTCTCTCTATCCATGACTTGACATCAAGCGCATAATTATGCGTTCAAACTATCGTTTATCAAAGGGATTATGATTCACACCTTAGTTTTGAACTTTTTGAAGATTTCACCAAGCAACCTATCCCCTGCTATTTGCCTGAATTTCTGTATTAGCTCATGCCTTGGAATCTTCTTCTCCTAGAAAAAGATGATAAATTGCTAAGTTAATTTCAAAATTAGAGGTAAACATAAAATAACGCTTGAAAGCCAAGTACAAAGTGATGACAATGTTGATGTAGCACTTACTTTGAAGTGCTTAAGATACTTGGAGATCGAATTGACGTCAGATGGAGGTAAGATATTCGAGAGTTCCGAAATCATTATCGGAAAGGGTATCCAAGGGGAAGTCAATTTCAGTGACTTCTCCGAAGCTGTCAAGAACCCTATTTCATGTTTATCTCACAAATCATTAAATAGATTAATAGAACAAACAAAATCAAACATATAAACGTGGTCAATAAGAAAGGAGTTTTTTTTTACCTCTCAAGCAACAAGGGGCTCTAAAGCTGACAATGTACTCTGGTAACACATGAGTATTTATGTGGGTGCTCCAAACAATGTATCTCCTAGGAGATGATAAGTTGTCGACTCCTGAGTCATACTGCTCCGAACTAGGATGACACTGTGCCGAGCCAGGACTGACAAGCTCTGATTTTCCCAATATGACCCGGCAAAGCAACAGATGCCTTAAGCCATCTTCATCGATAGGAGCGGATATAACACTGGCGAAGCATTAGAAAGAAACTATCTAAGATAATATCATCACATACACAACATATTAACATGAGCCAAGAAACAATGTGCTTGTGAAACATACTCGTTCTATAGATTTAACCCATCACAGCTTACAAGGGAAATACACTAACAAGTTAAATCAACATATCTTGGTCATCATGCCACTTTCCAAACAGTATCTCGATTATTTATGCAATTAATAAGCGACGATTTAACGTTGCCAAAGCATTACACATAAACTAAGGCCTATATGAGTCAAGAAATAATATGCTCGCAAAATATTCTCCTTATATTAGATTTAATCGATCATAGCTTGAAAGGGAAATATACTAGGGTGCTAAATTAACATTTCTTCGCATTTTATCATTTGCGAAAGAGTACCTCTCAATTATCTACGCAATAAAAAAGAAAAGACAAGGAATTTCGGTACCTTTCAAGAGGATGATCATAAGGAGTAAAATAAACTCCACAACCATGCAAGTCATTGTTCATGGGCTTTCCACTGTAGCCAAAGCCATAGGACAAGATCTTCGATACCTCTTCCTTCGAAGTTGCGTACCATGCGTACTTCATGTTAGCGGTGCTGTCGCCGCCTTTCATCTGCACAGCTTTTGAGTAAACCTCAAACGCTCCGACCCGACCCTTTGCCGAGACACCCGAGTAACAATTCTTGTGCATTGCCACCGAGGTAACTTGCACCCCAACCGCAGCTAGATTCGAGACGAATCTCTCCTCGATGAGGTGGTGGACCTTGTCTCCCTCGCCGAGCTTCAACAACCCGCCACCGGTGAACAGGAATGGAGGGGTGCCAGATTGACCGGGAGAGACAGTGCTCTTGCAGTTGGAAACGGACGAATTCGGATCCTGATTGTCCGTCGGATCGTCCTGAGCCGGACGATTGAGATCAATTTCCGGATAGTTGAATCTGCAGGCAACTGCATCATGAGTGGCAGTGCGTGCAGTGGATGAGTTCGCCATTCTTGACCGATGAGGGAATGTCTCAAAATACTGCGTCACAAACAAAAACAAAGCGATTCAAAAAAAAATTCACTACTGCTAGGGAAAAAAAAGAGGTACCGCTGAAATGGCACGGATTGAAGAAAGAACAATCAAAACATAGAACCAATGAAGATCCAAAGTTTTTATTCCATGCAATGATCACAGTTGCAAAAAAGAGCACCGAGCGAATTGCCAACCAACAGAACTAAAGGACATACTCTTGAGATCTGGTCATGGAATGAAGCAAAAAAGATGGAAAACAAACAGAGCGACAGAACACGAAATGAGAAAGTTGAAAATCTAATTCTCAGCAACGCACGGGTTACGCATCTCCGGAAGCTTATAGAGGCTTTCGGGGGATCGAATTCTGTGGGCTCAAGAACGATTCCAATCATAAGCAAGAAGAAGAAGAAGGACTCGTACCCGGTTTCTGGAACGAGAGAAACGGAGGTCGGTCGGCGATGGAGTGAGTGTGCGAATGGCGAAATGGAATGAGAATAGGTTGGACGGCGACGGAGTGAGCGAGTTTGAATTTTATAGGGGGAGGAGTTTGAAGAGGAAAACCAGCCGACCAGCCTTCTCTCTCGTGCCTCTCCCGCACCTACCCGTACACGTATTATGTATCAACGATCTTCTTCGGTTTCAATTTTTTTTTATTTTCTGGAGCACTCGTTGAATATTTTTCTCGTCCTATGGTATTAAAATGAAATCTAACTACACTTGATGAATGTATAAATAAACAAAATATGTCGTTTTAAAACATCGTCTTCCTTGTGTTTTGCATGGCCGGCATGTTGAAACTGAAGATATTTCTTTATCAGATAAGATTAACGAATTCTGTAGAAGCATTAGTTAACGGGACCGATTTAATAACCGGTACGCGATCTATCATTGAAACATGAAAGGTAATACATTTATGCGCCGCGACGTGATGAGAATGAAGAACATTGTTATGAACACATTGATTTGTTCAATAGTTAATAACAAATTAAGGTAATTTCATAAGCAAATTTCTCGAGTAATGACCAACCTATCATCTCTTCATAATTTATGTGAGCAATGGATTATTGTTTGTATAAATTCACTTATCTAAAAATTGAGTTCCGTGCAATTATAATATTGAATCGACTAATGTTATCTTGCGATTTGCAATGCGAACACTGAATATACCATTTCCCTTGAACTCACTTTATTTATCAATAATTCGACAATATATACGTTTATACCTCTGTGGTTGGATTTGCATAGAAAAGTGGTGCTTATGGCATCTTTTTTTCCCCCTAGATGTCAAAAAGCGGTAAACAAGAATATGTTCTCTTATGGGAGAGCAAGAAAATCAAACTACTTACAAGGGAAAGAAAGTTATTACTTGTCCATTTAAGATAGATTTATTACATCGGCCGAAGGGGGAATATAATTAAAACATGGGATGTGGTTTACCACATTAGTTAAAGAAGGGAAAGAATTAAAACATGGGATAGGGTTTATTACATCAGTCAAAGATGGTATAGAATTAAAACTCGGATAGGGTTTATTACATCCGGTAAAGAAGGAATAAAATCAAAACGTGGGATAGGTTCAGTGCTGCCAAGTAGCAGCTCTTGAAGTCTCCCTCCACCCCCACATCTATGGAATTTATACAAATTTATCGTCCGAGATTAAGTGCCGAGGACTCAAGCAAGGGCGCCGCAATCTCAGGCCCAGCCTCAAGGGAACAGGGTCCAAGCGCAGGGAAGTCAAAGATACTTGTTCAGATATGTTAACAATGACAACACATGCTCTTGAATTAGTCCATTAATATTGATATCTCATGTGGTTAATATCGTAACGAACTAATTCAAAATTCAAACTATCTTGAATTAGTCCATTAATGTGGATATCTCTAGCTAGTTAATATTGCGACGGACTAATTCAAATTTTGTCAATTAATGTAAATATCTCATGTAATTAATGTTGTAACGAACTAATTCAAAATTCAAACTGTTCTTGAATTAGTCCATTAATGTAGATATCTCATGTAGTTAATGTTGTATAGACTATTTTGAATTAGTCCATTCTTATGTACCATTAACTCTATAAACACATATACTATCCTAGAGTTAAAGGATAAGCAAAACTCTTTCTCAAACCTAAAGTCTAACTCTTTCATGATATCATATGACCAGTAGGATCCTTGAAATCTCTTCTATTTTTTTTTTCAACCTCTCCTATTCACAATGTCATATCCCACCTCCATTCCAACTATGCAAAACCACCTTAGTCTCAAACTTTCTGGTGATAACTTTCTACTGTGGAAAACTAGTTGTTTTCGTTGCTTTCGTTGCTTTGTAGCCAGTCCCTAATAGGATACTTTAATGGCAATATTATCAAACCCACTCCAATGATCACCCCTACAGACTCTACCACTGCTGCACCAAACCCTGCATATGATGAATGGATTTGGAAAGAATAACTTGTTCTTAGTTTGATGATATCTTCTATTCCACCTAATGTTCTATCCTATGTGGTTGGGTTAGATACTGCTGCTGATGTCTGGAAGGCTTTACAAGCTTCTTTTGGTTCTCTATTGAATACAAGCATTCTTTAGCTTCATATGCAACTCCATAATACATCTAAAGGTGACAAGTCTATTAGCTATTACCAATTGCCTTTTAGGGAGTGTAAAATTTAACGCCATTGTCTTTTGTAATCTTGGTTCTGATTTTTCTAACATTTTTGCTACCTTGGCTACAAAACCTGATCTAATAACATTTCCTAAACTCCATTGATTGCTCCTCCATCATGAGCTTCAAATGAAATCTGCCACGGTGCCTATAGAAGCATATGTTACCACTTACACCCCTCCACCATCCACCCTTATTATTCAATCACAATCGATTTTCAATTTTCAACTATCTACCACCCAAAGCCCTGAATATCATGGGTAAGGACACTAGCATATTTATGGAAAATTAGGAAATCGATCTAAAAATAGAAAAGATCAATGCCAAATTTGTCAGAAATATAATCATACAGTACAAGATGTTATTTCAGGTATTCGCAGTCTAACAACACTTCACCTCAGCCTACTGCTAATATGGTTGGGATTCTTCCTACCCCATCGCAGCAAGACTGGTTTCTGGATACTATAGTTACTCACCACGTGACGCTTGACATTGCCAATATGTAGATCTCTGCACCACATAACGGTAATGAATCTCTTCGTATATGTAATAGAGCAGGTTTAGACATTGTTAGTATCAGTTCTTCCACGCTTAAAAATCCCATCAATGAATCTTTTAATTTCTCAAAATATCCTACATATCCCTACCATTACACGTAATTTGTTTTCTGTGCACAATTTTACACGTGATAACAACTGCTTCTTTGAGTTTCATCCATTGCATTTTGTCGTGAAGGATTGCCCCAAGGTTCACTTAAGGATGGATTATATTAGCTGTCAGGTCTTTACATCCCATCATCATCGGCCAACACCTTCTCACTTGATTCTTCCGCCACTGTCACTACCTGGTGTTGAAAAAAACCTTCATTCTGAATATTTTGATTCTGATAAAATTATCTTTATTTGAAAAGAATCTGATTAATACTTGGAAAATCATTATTGCAAGTTTAATTGTGAATGAAAAAATTTACGATGTTTCAATCCTGGTATTCAAACTCAAGAAGAAGTCGTCGCATATTTGCTTCGGAATAGAGTTGAATACTATTATTCAAATGAAGAGGAACATTGTTCTTAAAAGATTCAACTTTTATCTTGAAAGAAGACTTATGTGAAATACTAACAAGAACTTTGTCAAGCTCATATTCGCAATTGTTATTCTATTCAGACTCAAGAGATTGTTTGTCTCTAAAAACTACTTCTGAATAATGTTTAGATTATGTGATATTTACTTTACCGATTTTGAAGACCCATGATTGGTAGGTTTTCATTTGAGCTGTATAATATATGAAAGTTTGTAATCTTTGACTAACAGAATTACTCTTCAAATAAGATTAGCAGAATATCCTCGATTGGAAATTACCTTTTATGGGATAAGAAAACTTCCATGTTTGAAGAACTCTACTTATAAAAACTAAAGATTTAGTTGTATGAGTAACTGAATTTGAAGGGTTCAGACTCTACCCAACAGCTACCAAATCTCTCAAGATACAATATCTTCTAATTAAAGATTGATGGTGTCCAATTAGCAATTAAAGATCGATCCTTTGGAGGACCTTTGTAATGACCAGTTCAAGGTCGAAGGAGTATAAAAAAGATCCACGATGACTTTTGTCAACAGTGATCAAAACTTACAAAATTCCAATGTGCATGAGTTATTCAGATACACATACTTGTCCTTAGAGCAAAAATATTCTTTTCTGAGAAGTCTGTAAAATAGAGAGTGTTTGCTACCTCTAGTGTAGCACCCCGCTTCAGGTGTTACTACCAAAGCCGTGATGCTCAGGTTGTCATATTTAACTAATCTCAATATAAAAAGTAATTATTATCATGCAACAGAAGGTTTCAATCTTGGTATGAGGAGGAGACATAGCGAGGTACTAACAAGGGACTAGGACAACATACCATTTCCAACATATACGTACACATACAAACATCAGTTCGAAATGGCAACATTAGACATCATATCCTTGGGTGTTCGCCTGGGAGCACGTATGCCCATCTATTTATATAGTCACACGCACTCCTTATCTAAACAAAATATCGCGCTCTCGCCTCTAAGAGTATGGTCTTCCAAAAATAACTCTCGATCACTCCATCACCCCCTAGGCCATCGCGGTAGTCACCCCGCCTCCTTAGGCTCCAACGCTCGGACCACCACCATCATTATTTCTAAGGTGACGTCCCAGGCACGTCATTGACCAATTTATTTTTATCTTATAATTATACGCATGCGAAACGCGAAACTCCCTAAACAATCACTAAAATAATAGGGATAGATAAGTAGGACAACAGATCAATCAACAGCCAGCTTAGAAAAGACTACAATTTTCATTAGTAAATGATAGTTAACCCTACCGAAGTTACAGCTTATACAACCCCATACTTCGGGGTGGTTTTCTAAGACCAGCAAAAAGAATTATGGGTCGGGACAGGGTTAACTTCATATCTACTCCAAAAGAGGGATCATGGCACCCTCGTCATCCAAATATGCATATCTCCAAAGTTATGGACTTGAAAAATATTTATCAACGACGGGTGAGATATAAATATCTCTGTGAGTCAACGCCTAAGTCCAACTAGGGTATTGATTCACTCAAGTAACCTAAATATGCATGTCAACACAAAAGCAATCCAACTGTCACTCACATGCAATTTATCTTGTCTTGGTTCACACAGTACAATAATTTACTTGACAATTATAATGCATCCCAAATCAAAGCAATTACCAAAACCACACACACAACTCTCAGACATTATGGAACATGCGATTTTCAATTATTAATGGGCACTTGGCTCTAGCACACTAAGCAGTTGGTGCCCAGCACACTAGGCAGTTGGTGTTCTTTCGGCATAACTGGGCTTCGTCCTGCTCCGACAGCGACGACAACCAATAATCCGTGTTATTCTGATCGGCACGGCACAGATATATCAAGCATTCCTGTAAGGACTTCAGTCTGTCATAAGTTGTGACCGGTATCCAATTAGTTTGACGACACAGACTATCGTGCTTCCAATAAGTCGTGTGATTCCGATCGACACAGCACTAACTTATCAGGCGTCGTCCCCAGGACTCTCCCGAGTGACGATATCCAATATGTGACCACACAAGCACGCTAGACAAGCAATTCAGTTATTATCTTTGCATTTAATTAAAATGCACACATAGTTGTGCTCAAAATCCGGCTCAAAATCGTTTTCTTTTTCGTGCTCAAATAAGGAATTTGACTTTACATACGGTCATATACATAACTATCCATTAAATCACCCAAGAATAAATCAACAATAACAAGCAGATAAATAAGTAATTAATCGTGAATTAGAAAATTAACAAATATTCATCCATTAATAATTTAATAAAGATAATCAACAAATTCGTCGCAAATAATTATCAATTTAATAATAATTACTAATTTGGACCACGATTAATTAGAAAACTATAATTAATTAATCAAATATTAATTAATTAATTTCGTCCAAATTAATTAATAAAAAATGATAATAATTAACCCAAGAATAATAATAATTATTGTTTATCAACCCAAAAATAATTAATTAAATTTTTAATCAATCTAGAAATAATTAATTGAATTTTTATAAGTATATCATCGTAAATAATTATTAATTTAATAATAATAAGTAATGGTTAATTAAAGCATCATAATTAATTAATCAAATATTAATTAATTAATTTCATCCAAATTAATTAATAAAAAATAGTAATAATTAACCCAGGAATAATAATAATTATTTATTAGCCCAAAAATAATTAATTAAATTTTGATCATCTCGGCCTGCCTCAATTAAATAAACCAATCACAATCTAACAAGTCGAACCAGTCTAATTATTCTAACCGCGACCATTTAACCTAACCAAAGTCATTAAACTAAACCGATCGCGGTTTAACTAACTACATTAATACTAATTTAATCTAAACTAACTTAAGCGTAATTAACGACCTAATCGGAGATTAGGTCGTTAACTCACCCAAAATCGTCCGACGACGACGACGAGCGGCGGTGATTTCCGGCTAGTGTCGGCGGGGACGCGATGATCCTCGAACGGCCCAACGGAGCACGACAAGCAAAAAGGCAACTGTACGGCGTGGTTTGTGGCTAAATGAGGGGCTGGTTGCGGTGGTCTCGAACGGGCCAGCTTGGGTGGTAGAGATGGTGGTGCAACGGCGGCAAAGCAAGCAGTCAAGAGAATGACGAGCTGCAGCAGGCTCACGTGCAACCGAGGGAAAACGAAGACAGCCACAATAGCAAAAAGGCAGCGGCAGCAAATGAAGACCAACCGAGTAGAAAAACAAGAAGAAAAGGAGTAAAAGCAGCAGAGGTTCTTGTCTAAGAAGCCACTGAAGGATGACAAAGAAGAAGTGCAGAGAGGGAGGGAGAAAGAGAGAGTTGGTGGAGTAGGCTGACGTGAGAGGAGAGAAATGGATGGGGATTTAACCAAAGAATGGGGTCCATGGGTCAAAAGATTAAAAAGATTTTGTCTTCTTGCAACAAATTTTTGAACGTTACAATTTTAGTCCTCCCCCTTCCCTTTGTCAAACATGTCTCAAGGAATGGGTCCCTCCCGCGTCCCGTCAATGTTAATGATTACCAAAACAAACTTATACTAAATGTGGGCCATCCCCATGGCCACATCCATGGTGAGCATAGTAATGACATGAGTGAAAGTGATACCCTACAACTTCGGAATCTAGAAGTTTTGGCCTTTAGAATCCAAGGAAATAGGGAGCCCGCAACAGGATCTAGGAGGTATCAGGATCGAGCCCATAGCTGTCAATCTAAAACCACATACACAAAAAAAAAATGTGAGAAAACTCAGCGAGAAAATTTAATTGCTCTAACACCCGCTCGATTCCCTATACCATTCAAGTCCACAACAAGCATACCACATAATTCACGACTTGACGAACGAGCAAGACTCAAACACAATTCAATTATTTAACTACTAACCGGTTCAAGGCATCAAGTGGCAATTCAAATGTGTTCAAGTCTCATATGAATGATATGCATGCACTCCCATGCAAGTTCTTACCATTGTCATGTTCGAGTCCTGTTTATCGGCTCTCACCTCTCATTGGCTTTACCACAACCCGAGTCGACTATCATTCGTGACATTGATATCTCCTTGGTTTGCCATCGATCCTCATGGTTGACTCCCCACCATGAGCTTCCCACTCTGAGGCATTATGTATTAAACCACGCAATCCTCTTGGTGCTACCAACCAACGCATCCCATCTCCCTCAGTGAAAATTGTTCACTTTTCTTTCTTTGTGGCCCTCAACCCGTTACACCAAATGTATGCAATGATATGTGATGGTATGTTTCTTAAGATGATATTAATGAATATGCGTAACCAACTTACAATGTGACACAATTGGGTCGTGCTCAATTTTATTCCGTTCAACTACCACGCAATATGTATGCACACATATAAATATCTCTAAATATTCAGTTCTTAGGAGAGCTATACATGCTATTTTTAAGCCCCCAACATTGAAATTTGATTTAATAATGCATTCTCAATCAATTTGGCACCTCATACGCTTCAACCCTCACTCATACTCTCTCATGCTTTCATAAGGCAGCATATAAGTCGCGATTCAAGGTATTCCTCACCCAAACCCAGCTTGAGATCACACTCTCCAGGGTTGACCAATAAATTGGAAACCATTTAGGATATTTTTCTTTTTGGCACCTCTTCGGGGCAAATCAATCTTGAAAGTGTCGCCGCCACATATTACAACTTCCAACAACAAAATATGGCTTAAATGTGTTCTAATGACCACCCCTGACGCAATTCACCCAAACGCAGTTTGTGTTCACCCAACTTTAGCACATAAGACTTGCAACCAGCCTCTCTTCCATGTTCAAACTACTTGCATTAAGCTATTCATGCCACAACAATCGACCATCATCTACGACTAACATAGGTTCTCTTGACCATTCATGGATAAATATAAAGATATAGTGCACTGAATGAGGGCTAGAGGGATTGAATTAACTCACCTTAATTAGCAACTATCAACAGTGGGGTAGAGCGAAGGCCAATCTCTAGTGAGCGTGAGCGGTCGAAAGGGTGGAGAGGATATTTTGCTGTGCAACTATCACCGAGAGAAAAAAAAAGGGTTTTTGTTAGAAAATACATAAATGAATATTCATTATATTCATCTTACTTAATATACACATTATGGTCATACATCTCTTCATCTTCTTAACCGTTTGCATCCGTTTATCTTCCTAACCGTTTCTCCATTCATTGTATGATGTACCCCTATTCTCCTATAAATAGGAGAGTATATTTGATAAGTGTAATTGGAACATAAGAGTTGAAATAAAATTCTTTCCTTTCGGTCTTGTTTGGTATTCATTCGCTCTCTCTTCTTAATCTCTCTATTCTCTCCGTTACGTACTTGAGACGCAATATTTTAGAAGGACGCAATATTTTAGAGTACGTTATTAGCTCGACGCTCTAACCAATTGAGAAGCTAAGGTTGTTAACGGTAATTTTAAACTCTCATCATCCACAGAAGCTAAGGTTGTCGACAGTAATTTCAAAGACTTTCATTCATTTTATTTCTAATATAATCACTTGTATTTCTTATAGTCATCATGTCAGACCTCATGAAATTGGAGTTCATGGCCCTCGATATCTCCAGAAAGAATTATCTTTCATGGATACTAGATGCTGAAATCTATCTTGCGGCTAATGGTCTTGGAGATACCATTAATGATGAAAATACTACGTCTGACCAATATAAGGCAAGAGCGATGATCTTCCTCTGTTAACATCTTCATGAAGCCTTGAAAATAGAATATCTCATTGTGAAAGATCCATTGGTCTTATGGAATAATTTAAAAGAAAGGTATGATAATTTGAAAACGATCATTCTTCCAAAGGCTCAGTTTGATTGGCTGCACTTACGTTTGCTAGATTTTAAATCAGTAAGTGAATATAATTCGGTATTATTTCGAATTACTTCTCAACTGAAATTAAGTGGAGAAACTGTTACTGATTGAGACACGTTAGAGAAAACTTTCTCCACTTTTCATGCATCAAATGTGCTCTTGCAGCAGCAATACCGTGCAAAGGGTTTTGAGAAGTATTCTGAGTTAATCTCATGCCTTTTGTTGGCCGAACAAAACAATGAGCTTTTAATGAAAAATCATGAGTCCCGTCCAACTGGATCCGCTCCTTTCCCTGCAGTAAATGTGGCAACATACAACTATGGAAACCATTCTCTCAATCGTGGTCATGGACGTGGACATGGTCGTGGTCGTGGACATGGTTGTGGTCGTGGTCGACAATATTTTCGCGATGATCGCCTCCGTCATATGGAAAAGGGAGAGAATATCAAAGGGGCACCATATGACAAAAATGATCGATGCAGCAAAACCATGATGAATATATGCTATCGTTGTGGGATGAAAGGCCACTGGTCGCGTACCTGTCGTACGCCGAAACATCTTGCTGACCTCTATCAAGAATCAGTAAAAAAAAATAAAGAGAAGAAGGTGACATAGGCAAATTCTGTTTCCAATAATGACAAAGTTGACTATAGCTTTGATGATCTCACCCAATTTGATGTAGCTGATTTTCTTGTGGAACCAAAAAATAATGATGTTGTTTAGTGATGTTTTTATTTCATTATAATCATGAATAATATATGTCATTGTCTTAATTTTCTTTTTTTTTCTTTTATGAAGAGAATAGAAATTCCTCAGATTGGATTCTCGATAAACAACGATGACTTTTGTCTCGCATATAGCGCATCAACACATACTATTTTTAAGAATAAGAAATTTTTTACCTTGCTGGTAATAAATAATACAAGTGTGTTGACATCTGATTTTTAATCATTTTTCAAATTACATTAATAAAAAATCCATAAAAATTCATAAAATTGAAAAATCAACTTTGGGGACCTTGGCCCAGCCTAGGGAACCAATTTTGACAAAAAAATAATTTTTCATATTTTCAGTATTTTTTGGTGTTTTTATTTTCGAAAATTCACAAAAAATCAAGAAAAAATGAGAAAATTACAAAATCAACTTTGGAAGCCATCGCCAAGCTTAGGCTACCATTTTTGGATAAAAAATAATTTTTCATATTTTTTGCATTTTTTAAATATTTTTTAGAAATTAGGAAAATATTTCATAAATAATAGTATTTGAGGCCACAAAAATACATAAAAATAGTCAATATTTTTCTTTTAAATCCCTTTTCATGTTGGCCATCGTAAATTTAAAAAATCCAATTCGGGGTCGTGTATTCCTTCACGAGCATAATCTCGAATCGGGCCTAAAAAAATTCAATTTGAGTCAATTTATTTTCATTTTTCACTTTTAAGAGTTGTGACATTGTTATATAATATTATAAATTTTCATCTTGACACAATTATACCCAGAATGACCCAATTTTACAAAAAAAGGCTTTAATTAAATTTTACATTATTTTCAGTAACAAGAAATGAGCATAAATTTTGAAATGCGGTGAATTGTGTCAAAAATTGTGAGGAGATTTGGACTTAAAGAAATATTTTTTTTTCAGGGACTGAATTGCAAATACTTAAAATCTCAGGGACTAGAGTGCAAATACCTAACTCTTAAGGGATTATTTTACAAATAACAAAAAGAGAAGAGTTAGTGGAGAAATTAGGATAGAGAAGGGAAGATGGAGAAGAGGAGATGGAGAAGAGAAGATAGAGAAGAATGGATGGAGAAAATAAGATAAGAATAGAGAAGGAAAGATGGAGATGAAGAGAGTTAGTGGAGAAATTAGAATATAGAAGGGAAGATGGAGAAGAGGAGATGGAAAAGAGAAGATGGAGAAGAATGGATGGAGAAAATAAGATAAGAATAAAGAAGGGAAGATGGAGATAAAGAAGAGTTAGTGGAGAAATTAGAATGGGAGATAAATATGGAGAAGGGAAGATGAAGATGAAGAAGAGTTAGTGGAGAGATTAGAATGTGAGATGGAGATAGAGAATGAAAGATGAAATTGAAGTGGAGTTAGTGGAAAAATTAGAATGGGAGATGGATGTATATGTTATAAAAGGAGGAAGAATTGAGTTTGAGAGGGGAATTTTTTTGGGGAGAGAAAATTTTGCATGTTTGAGAGGGTTTTGAGAGTTTGAAGAAAAATTTGAGAGAAAGAAAATACCAAAAAGAGAGAGAATTTTGAAGATGATGGGAGTTTAAAGCTAGAGGGTTATCATCATCAATTTCTTCATCGATCAACATAAATCAAGAATTCATCCCAGATTTGAAGCTAAGTGTCCCTCTACTCTCTTTGATATTTTAGTATAAACTAGCTCAAATTTTCTACTCTTCTCCCATTTCCCCATATTTGATTTCAGGCAGAAACCAATTATATCCATCAAGCACTTTTTATAATGCCATTGAAGCTAAGTGCTTCTTTCATTGTTCTAATTTTTAATGTGAATTAAATCATATTTGCTCAATTTCTCCATATTTTTATGTCAGGCAAAGGACGACCCCAAGTCAACGGTAAATCCCATGGAGGTGTAAAATTGGCGCCGACGAGCTCTTAAGTGCCCATTAAATTTTCAATTGATCCGTCGATAAATTTCGGCCCCAATTGTCAAATCAATTCGTTTTATTTTAAAGAATTTAAACCCCAGAATATGGAAGGCAGAGCCCGCTCACTGGAGGTCATTTTAAATTTCTGCAATTTAAATTCCTGCACCTTAAACCCCAAAGGAGAGGGCCAAGCCAAGGCTGAGGTATCCATTGGTGGTCTTTATTTATTGTTATTTACTTCATGTAATTTAATTTTTGAATCACTAAACCCCAAAATGAGTAGCTCGCAGCACTGCACAGAAGTCGTTAACTCACTCCCTCTTTCAGCTTCAGGGAAATACTTAATATTTTGAAAATGCCAAAAAAATGTCACTCACGTATATTCCATTTTAAAAAGTGAAAATAAAAAAAGAGAACGCTCCACTAGAGCCTTAGGGATAAACCAAGCCTGAGTTGCCAAATTATGATATCCATGAAATTAAGCTACCGAAAGGGCGTGAGATCACGTCGAAAGTTAGCCCAGATTCAATCCCAAACCTCTTTTCAAAAATGAGTTTAAAAGTTAGGTCTCAAGCTTGGTAAGATCACCAAAGCAGTGGTTTTAATTTTTAGCTCGAGCAGCCGAAGTGGGGAGACCCGGCTAATCCTGATTACGTCGTAGGGGTCACGGCTAATCTTGATTATGTGCGCGAGATTGTCGCCTTGCCGTAAGTCTTTCGCTTCAATTTGTCAGCCTTTAGAGTAGATAGGCTAAGATTTAAACTCACGATTCATGTGCATGTCTATACGACTTACATGGTATTTTTGACGGTGAAAGTAAGTTTTCTAACTTCATCTTGTATTTATTTTTGGTCGGTCCATGTTAGGTGTCGGTCAAATTTTGAATTTAACATCAAGGTCATTTTTCAAAAGAAAATAAAAATCAAATTAGTATCCCATTTTTGAAAAAAAATAAGTGTGAAAAATCCCTTAGGAAAATTTTGTCGACCAGTAAAAGATTTTGTTACATTTTTCTACTTCAATAGAAATGAGATTTTCTTGACAAATTTATCCCTAAAAATTCATTCTGATAAAAGAAAAATCTCTTCGAGAAATTTGCTAAATTTTAAGAGGTTTTATCACATTTTTCAAGTTGTAAAAATTTGCAAGAAAATTCTTTTTGAGAAATTCACCCATGTTTTTCTAAGAAAAGTTTCTCTAAAATTGAAAAATAAAATTGGACTAATATAGGAATAATGGGCCGACCCCTATTGGATTACATACTGATTATTTTCTTTACTTTTGCAGGAAACTACAGGTACCCGAGGCGGAAGTAAAATTGGATTCACCAATACATCAGGAATAATCTTCAGGGATCAGAAAGGATGGAAATTATCGATGCCTTAACTGATGACCCTGAGGGCAAGCGAAGAAATCCATTCTCCCGGGGACAGAGTTATGTCAACCAATGGGCACGTATGGGCTCTGTATGTAGATGGGGCGGAAAATGTATTCGGGTTAAACATGGGGGCATTTTTATTGTATTGGAAGGATTTATGTATTCTTGTTGAAAAGACGCAGATTATCAGAATCCATGAAGTATGTACATTAATCCGACCTTGCAACGCATTCTTGATTAAATCCATTAAAGGCTTGCTTTTTAACTCCCTCGGATTCAAACCACGTGGAGGATGTTAGAAGATCGGTGTTTTATTAATAAACATGACCCATAGGCGTTCTTCCCAATATTACAGTCGACCGACACCAATAAGTGGATGCCGAAAAAGGCTAAGCACGATTGAAGTGGGGCACGCAACAGGTGGCGGGTTCATTATTAGCACATTGATCGAGTGATTATGGCTGTATTGATTTACTTGACCAGTCACGGGCCTCACTATGACCAGTGGGGGCCGCCGCCGAATTCTTTTTCCGTGTCCTTAATATCATCATTAGGGAGAAGTGATGAGGTCTCGCTTTTGTTTGTTTGGCTGGTTGTAATCATCACAATCACCATCTGTCAAGGTAAGACGCGATTGAGGCAATCCTACCAGTCGAGATAGAAATACGTTCCGTACATATTCTGTCGGAAGTACAGTTGACAGTAGCGGACTGGATCCAGCAGAGATAAATGACCTCGTCTCGTGAAGATTGCTGCCGACAGTCCCTCTTCCAGAAGAGAAGATTGCATCGAATTATGACGGTTCATATGACGTAAAGAAAGTCCTCCCAGAAGGTGCTCGGATCCTAACCAAGTCGGATATTTGTATTGACTCTGATTTCGTGAGGAAACGAAGAGATGGTGCGAAGATAAAAATATAGACATACGAAACATTCCTTTTATTCCATACATCAACAGGTTTTACAATAGCTCACTGGGGAGGAAAGGTAAAGCCAAACTGAGCCCTGATAACCATTATGAAAGAGCTCAACTGACTCTTCAAACAGTTAATGCTCTGGGTGTACCGGGCGCTCTTGGGATTAAGCTCCGCGAGCCTAAAGAAGAGGCGATCGCACTTCTCCTTAGCCTGGGCCATACTGGCCTCATAATGCTCGACGGCAAACTCTAGGTCCGGAATCGCCGCCCTCTCGAAAGCAATGTCTGCCGTAATGTCATCAAGTCTCTCCTGCAGCCAACCGCATTTGCACCCCATTACAATATTGCATGGCTCCTGTTCGGCGTAAGTTCGGACCAAGGCCAGATGGTCCACCAACTTTCCCCTCTCACGAACCAGCCACGAAAGCTTATCGTTGGCAAACTTGAGGGCCTTCTTGTGATTATCAGCCACAAATGTGACTGTTGCCAGACGCTCATGTCGGTCTTGGTAACGAGCTTTCACGACGGCAGTCACAAGGACCGTCTCATAAGCGCGGTTATAGGTAGCCAGAAAATTGATGAAGAGGGTCGAAAAGTTCCGATACTCCTTCCCCAGTTGGGTACCCCCAACAGAAGCAGCGTCCACGGTCCTGAATAAACTGAGGATTTCAGCCTCAACGGTGGAGTTTTGAGCTATATGAGCGTAACCTCTACCAAGAAGATTGTAGAGTCTCTCCCACCCAGCCAGGACTTCGGCGGAGAAGGTATGGTTAGGAGAATTGGCCATTTTTTGAAAGAAAAATATGAAAGAAAGGGGGAGAGAGGTGAGGTAGATGAGCGGAATGCGAAGATAGTAATCTGCTTTGAAGTAAATATTGATTTCATAGTGACGATATCAACCAGTCAATATTTCTCTTATCTACCATTCTCTATTGGCACCACCCTCGTTAGCTCGGATTTCAGTTAGGCAGCGACCTCGAGCCAAGCAAAATCCGACGTCTTTGCGGAAAAGCTGGATGAGACGCCACTACTTTGGAAAAGAAAGAATAAAAAAACGAGCTGAGTGAGAGACAAGGAAATTTTCGGCAGAAAGGGAGATACGACTCGTCCTTATCGGAGAACCCGCTCGCAAATCAATGATGGAGATGACAACGGGAGCCCTACCACTATGAAAAGATGAGAAAAGACGAGCCAAGCAAGAGACACGTAGGAAAGATTGAGAAAGACAGAACTCTCGGGAGAGGCAATACAGATGCTAAGCTCACGCCAAATTTTAAAAGAAACATCCTCCTGATAATCTTCATCCATACTTTGAAGAAAGTTTTAAAGTATACACGGTTTAGAGAGAGTGAAAATACAGAAAGATATAGCAAATCTTGAGGAACCATTTGCCAAATCGAAGATGTCTCAACCCAATACTCTCGAGAGCTATCATTACTTGCTGAATATAGGAAATGAAGAGTTCGAAGCCATGTTTGGGATCGAGCCCATAGAGCCTGGCCCTTTCGCCAACGACGTCCAAGATCTTAGTAAAGATAAGGACAACAACGGTAAGGGTCAAAAGAAGCGTTACTGTCGCCATACTAAGGAGCAAGTACAAAGGCTTGAGGATTTCTTCAGAAAATGCCCTATGCCAGACGACAAACAGAAAATGGAACTGAGTCAAGAGCTAGGACTTGAACCTTTGCAAATCAAGTTGTGGTTTCAAAATAGGCGAACCCGAATGAAGACTCGTCATGAGCACAACGAAGCAGAGTTTCTAAGAGTTGAAAATGAAAACCTCCGAGTGGAAAACAAGATGTATAAAGAGGCTTTTGACTCCGCCACCTGCCCCAACTACAACAGCCTCCTCCTCACCTTCGATGAAATGCATGATCTGAGGATCGAAAATGCACGTTTAAGAGGAGAATTAGACCAGTTTATAATAGGATCGAGTTCTATTGGAAGAGGGAACAAAAGGACCAATGCTACTGGATCATCATCAATACCTCCCGAGGAAGAAGGGACAGATCACCACTAAGCAGACATTGAAGATGATCTTTTCGCCATAATCAACCAGTTTGATATCGGTAAAGCATTGAGGCTATAATGCACATGCTCAGCCAGTGACCACCAGACCTTCAACATGGCCAACGCTTACTTGGTCCGGAATAAAGCCAGCTGATTATGGAAAAGCCTGTAGATGGGGAAGAAAAATCAATCATGAATGGATGAATATGCTTTATCTTGCACGGGATGTTGTCTTCTTTTATGAATGTCTAGAATTGGCATGAAAGCAAGAAGTAATCATTTCCCTTTCCCCAATTAAATGCTCGAATCTGCCACCACACCAAACTCATAGTGAATTTATTGCGAGTAAAAAGCCGCGCGAACTAGAAGGGTAAAGCAGTATCGTTTCAATTTACTCTTAGTTGTCCCGATTCTAAATTAGATCCCTTCTGTTTACAGGAATTTGCGAATTGATCCGAAAATACAATCGTACCCAAAAATGAAATTTCCCGATTAAACAAAACTTTGGGCAAATAGATTCGTGGACATCGCCACAGAATGGACAGCTTCAAATGAGGAATATGTGAAAGAAAGATCCAAACAATCTCAAAGAAGGGTAATTCTGTATCGTTCTAATTTGCTCATACTCGTCTCGAGTTCTGAATTATTTTATTCCATTCTTAACAGGGTTTGTAAACCGCCTCGAAAAATAGAGTGACCTGGAATTACCCAGTACAATACAACAACACCGTATCATCTCAAGGATTGACTCTTAAAAAGAACCTCCATGAGCGCTTGCGGTTTTTTGGACCAGATGGCATGGGGAATAACAGTGGTCCGAGACGTCCCGAGTTCGATCCTCAAGGATGGAAATATTGTAAGTATTGTAAATAAATAAAACAACTTTTTCTCGCATTTCTTTTTTGCAAAAAGAAACAGGAATACTCGACGAGCAATACCAAGGTCAGTATTTTGTCACGATCTTTGCCCTAATGGTGAAGTGGCCCACGAAAGTTGAAGGAAGCTCAACCCAACAAACCTGATAAGGGGATCGTGCGAGGCATTCAAAATGAAGGGTAAACCAGTATCGTATCTAATTCATCATTTCTAATACTGACTAATACGTCTTCCCCTCCATTGTTTGACAGGAAATGTCTAACTTGACATACCCACGGAGAAAATCCCGGGTGGTAAAACTGGTAAAGGAGTTACGCGAAGCACTCAAGAGTAACTCAATATCGTGTCCAATTCATCATTTCTGATACTGGCTAACATGTCTCATTCCTTTTTACAGGAAATGTTAAACTAACATCTGATACGTAAAAGAAAACAGCCCCAAGGGGCCAAGTTATGATCGCCTGATGCGATCTGTCTGATGAAATAGGGGAAATCAATGGCGAACCCTGGATCGAAAAGAGGTAAAACCAGAAACAAGCTACTCCTCGACTCGGGGAATAGGCCCCCAACGTGTTTGATCGGCCCACACAGCCAGGGGCAATTTCCATACTTGTACATTGTATTGCCATATTTACATGAAGTTTACACATTCCATGATTTATGCATGACTGTTCTGCACGTTCAATTTGTCAATTTTGACTGGGGATATAAACTGTACACGATGCATCGAATGTACAGAATGGGGCATGACAGGACGATGAAAGGCAAGCCATTTCCACATACGTCCTGTGTTGAATCCACAGTGAGTTGAGCGGTAGATAGATTCCGCATTCTCCAAGGCAATGGGTTTTCTCGCAAAAGATACGATAGTCGAAGTGAACGAGGCATTCATTCTCCATTCCAAACACTTCAGGCAACCCATTGACAACCCATTTGAACGGTGATTTCATTTCATAACCCTGTCAAGAACCACCCCACACTGGGGCAAAACAGAGGTAATTCCAACAATATCAAGAGATAAATTGTTAGAAATTCTCTTGCTTGGACTAACATCAATCTTCGAGTGTTTCTTTGCATGATACTTGAATTTTAATTCAAGTGTTTTAGGATGATGAAGAGCATTTATTTTCTCTATCCTACACACTCATCCTTTGCATAACCCAATTGAGCCTGCAAATTCATTTCTCAAGCCCATGTTGGTGATCCTTGCTCATTTCAAGGTAACGACAACACCTTCCCCCAAGGAGCAAAATTGAAGAAACTGGGCCAATAGAGAATTCTCAAATTAGCCCATTTCATATGCTAGACTTCCATGTAATGTCTAGTATCATTTGTTGAAAATCATCTTGTTGCTAAAATTCAAAATCACAAGATTGTTAAACAAAAGAAAAACAAAAAAAGGTGTAGCCTAAAAAAATGGGCTTGCTTCCAAACAAAAGGGAGTCGGGAGTAAGAAAAGAAAAGGCTACTCCAAAGAATCTCGGGCAGAAAGAGCAAAATACCTATCAAAAGCAAGGCCAATGCCCATATATCTGTAATGAACTTCTGACTTCGAACACACATTTTGAATTCCCGAAAAAGGATCCCCAAAGAATTCAGTTTGCAAAGTGTAAAAAAACTATCACCCCTCAGTCAATGGTAGTATTCATTGAAGACGAATTCAGGAAAGTCAAAGATCGGTGACAAGACTGCAATGATCACCAACACCAAGCCATTCTCATATATTTTTCTGAGCCAAAACGAGCCTTTCGTTTCTCAGACCCAAATCCCGACCTACGTTACGACCCTTGAAAGTCTCTTCTGATTAGAGTACTTGAATTAATGTAAGAGTTGAATGACTTTAAGCATCGCTCGAAGAAGTTCGAGTAAGATTATTTCTCTCTCATTTTGCGGGGTTCTTGACTTGTAAACCTGGAGTAGATGATGAAGACTTTTTTTGTCAATGGCCTTGACTCGAAATGAGTCCTCTTTGATAAGCCTTTAACCAGCCCACATTACGGTCATAATCAAGACCTCCAGATCAGCTTGATCGTATTAATTGCGATATTACTCAGACCCTCGCTAAATGCGACGATGGTAAGGTTGGGTGATTTCTTTTCAAATCCTGCAATAATGATAAACAAGCCTTTCTCGATAGTGAGAGAAAGCCTTTTCGGACTGAAGTCCCCATTTAGGTTACATCCGAGATATTCATGACATGATAACCTCCCTGGACAGATTTGGAAATGCAAACTCGACAGAATAGTCATGCATGATCCACATTATGAGCATACACATACGGTTTTAATCATTGCAAACTCGACTGAATGGTTTTGCATGAACCGATGAACTCATTGATAACAATGCTTACACATGTTACCTCTGACACTGTCTGACAAGTAGTGCATTCCCGATAGTCGAGTTACCCTCCGAGGTCTCGAAATTCATCTAGAGGCTATTGAACAAACAAGTCCTGTTGGCTAATGCTCGCCAAGCATTTTCAGGTGAGTATATCTTTAGCCTGAACTTTTCAATTCTGATGATTGTCTGGGTGCTCAAATCCATTGCAGCACATAAGGTCATTCAATGAGCAAGCAGACACGATACAATCAGTCTGTTTATGCCTCGATCATTAACTCAGAAGATCCAGGTAAATCTTCTGAACCCTTGTGACTCATGATCAACATGCTCTCATGAAATCTTCATCAACTCACGATTGATATAATCTCGTGTTCTCAAACCTTATCAAATCATGATTGATCAACTCTCGTGTTCCTAATCTTCACCTCATCGGTTTATTCCTAAAGTGATAGGAGAACAGAAATTGGGTTTGAGCGTCTGCAGGATTTCTAGTCTCCCCAGATCTCAAATTGACACCCGAAAATCATTTTCTCAATCAATACCTCTTCAGTCAACCCAAAGGGTGACATTTAGGGTATACTGTCTCTAGAGCCCTTCCATTGGAGATCCCAACACGGAATGGTCCATTTTCAAAAGTTCTTTTTATAGGCACCTAAAGTCCTTCCCACAGGCACCCAAAGTCCTTTTTACAGGCAACACAAAAGTCCTTCTTACAGGCACCAAAGTCCTTCTTACAGGCAACCCAAAGTCCTTACATGCACCAAAGCCATTCCTACAGGCATCAAAAGTCCTTCCTACAGGCATCCAAAGTCCTTCTTACAGGCCACACAAAAGTCCTTCTTACAGGCACCAAAGTCCTTCTTACAGGCAACCCAAAGTCCTTCATACAGGCACACAAAGTCCTTCTTACAGACACTAAGTCCTTCCTACAAGCAATCAAGTCCTTCCTACAGGCAACCAAAAGTCCTTTTTACAGGCAATCAAAAGTCCTTTTTACAGGCACCAAGTCCTTCCTACAGGTAATCAAGTCATTCCTACAGGAAACCAAAAGTCCTTCTTACAGGCACCAAAGTCCTTCTTACAGGCACAAAAGTCCTTCTTACAGGCACACAAAAGTCCTTCTTACAGGCACTAAGTACTTTCTACAGGCACAAAGTCCTTCTCACAGGCATTTCCATGGGGTGACCTACCATACAGGTCAAATTTCAGTCAAATCAGTAGAATCCTTTCATCAGGAATCTACCATGGGACGACCTACCATACAGGTTCTCATTCCATTTTCAGTAGAGCATGCGTGTCAGGAAACTGTCATGCAACATGCCGGTAAGTAGTGCCAGGTAAGCTCTTCTCTTTGTCTCTCCCTCACTACATGAAAGCCTCCTCAAACTGGATTTGGATCAGAACTTACATAGAGAGGTATTGGAGATCAGATGTCACGACTCTCTTTATTTCCTTGTGTGCTGAGTCGATTAGGATTCAGGTGTCGTCTCATCTTTGAAATGAACCTCTGCCGAGCTTCCTTTCAAAGAGGGGCAGCTGTTGACATCTGATTTTTAATCATTTTTTTAAATTAAATTAATAAAAAAATCCATAAAAATTTATAAAATTGAAAAATCAACTTTGGGGACCTTAGCCCAGCCTAGGGAACCAATTTTGACAAAAAAATAATTTTTCATATTTTCAGTTTTTTTTGGTATTTTTATTTTCGAAAATTCAGAGAAAATCAAGAAAAAATGAGAAAATTACAAAATCAACATTGGAAGCCATCGCCAAGCTTAGGCTACCATTTTTGGACAAAAAATAATTTTTCATATCTTTTGCATTTTTTAAATATTTTTTAGAAATTAGGAAAATATTTCATAAATAATAGCATTTGAGGCTACAAAAATACATAAAAATAGTCAATATTTTTCTTTTAAATCCCTTTTCATGTTGGCCATTGTAAATTTAAAAAATTCAATTCGGGGTTGTGTATTCCTTCACGAGCATAATCTCGAATCGGGCCTAAAAAAATTCAATTTGAGTCAATTTATTTTCATTTTTCACTTTTAGGAGTTGTGACATTGTTCTATAATATTCTAAATTTTCATCTTGGCACAATTATACCCAGAATGACCCAATTTTACAAAAAAAGGTTTTAATTAAATTTTACATTATTTTCAGTAACAAGAAATGAGCATAAATTTGACATGCGGTGAATTGTGTCAAAAATTGTGAGGAGATTTGGACTTAAAGAAATATTTTTTCAGGGACTGAATTGCAAATACTTAAAATCTCAGGGACTAGAGTGCAAATACCTAACTCTTAAGGGATTATTTTGCAAATAACAAAAAGAAGAGTTAGTGGAGAAATTAGGATAGAGAAGGGGAGATGGAGAAGAGAAGATAGAGAAGAATGGATGGAGAAAATAAGATAAGAATAGAGAAGGGAAGATGGAGATGAAGAAGAGTTAGTGGAGAAATTAGAATATAGAAGGGAAGATGGAGAAGAATGGATGGAGAAAATAAGATAAGAATAAAGAAGGGAAGATGGAGATAAAGAAGAGTTAGTGGAGAAATTAGAATTTGAGATAAATATGGAGAAGGGAAGATGAAGATGAAGAAGAGTTAGTGGAGAGATTAGAATGTGAGATGGAGATAGAGAATGGAAGATGAAATTGAAGTGGAGTTAATGGAAAAATTAGAATGGGAGATGGATGAATAGGTTATAAAAGGAGGAAGAATTGAGTTTGAGAGGGGAATTTTTTTGGGGAGAGAAAATTTTGGATGTTTAAGAGGGTTTTGGGAGTTTGAAGAAAAATTTGAGAGAAAGAGAATACCAAAAAAAAAGAGAGAGAATTTTGAAGATGATGGAAGTTTAAAGCGCTCGGGAATTGACCAGAGGAGCAAAATGGTTATTTTGGAAGGCTCGGGAATTCAAAACCGTGAAAATAGATCAAACTAGTTGAATGTGGTTTTGTAACATTCTGGATCTTTAACCCATTTTCGAGATTTAAATTATTGAATGGACTTATTTCATTAAAGCGCTCTAGCCAAATCTCACTCGAGCCTGATCAACTCGGGATGACTAACCAAAGGGGAATGGCCACCTAGGATTGATATTCGTATCGCTTAACGGCCACCTGTTGGTCTGAGCATTTACTGAAGTCGTGATTAAATGAAAGTAGCCACAAAATTGAATTTCTGAATTTGGACAATCGAATTTCTGGGAAGTTCGCAGTAGTGACCTAGACGTGAATCGGGTGGTATTGCAGTCAGTGGATTTAATTAGAAATCCGAAGAGCGGAACAGAAGTGGAAAAAGACCAAATTGCCCCTGGAATGCTCTGGATTCCTTGAAGTGAGAATAGATTTGGAACAATTAGAATTTTAGTCGGGATGGACTTCGTAGTTTATGTCATTTCGCAGCAGAATTTATCCGGTCCCATCCGCACGTTTCTCGAGAGAAGTTGCAGTGTCAATCCCTACTCGTGGAATCGACCTCGAGAAGCGAACCTAATGATTAGATGCTCTAGTAGGAAGATCCCACTAACCTTTGTTCCCCACCAATTTTTCATGCAAATAAACAATATAACATCCATTACCTTTGTGCCATTTGTCATCTAATGAAAGGCCCTTGGCCTTCCCCATGCTAATGGCCTTGGAACATGAAGGGAACATATTCTCTCTTCCACCATATGCCCTCACAATTCACGGAGACTTCACTCTCTCACACACACTCTCTCTCTCTCACGCTCACTCTCTCTCGGCCTTTCCCTGCGCACCTCTCCTTCCGACGACCATAACTTTCACCTCAGAGCTCCGTTTACCTTTAAACCACCGCCATTCTCTTCCTCTCTTCCATAGGAATCCATAGCCACCTGAATCGCACCAAGAAACCGCAGGAAGCTCCCCGTCCAACCGCTTGAACCTCCCTATTCTGTTACCAGCGCGGAGCCCCGACCCCAGCACCTTCCGACGGCCATAACTTTCTCCTCAGAGCTCCGTTTGCCTTCAAACCACCGCCATTCTCTTCCTCTTTTCCAGAAGATTCCAACACCACCTGAATCGAAAAAAATAACCATCGGAGCTGGCCGAAACATCCTTTTGACGATGGTTGTCCAAATCCCGTCGCGGCGGACTCCAGCGCGCACCGATTTTCAAACGGACCGTTCGGGCTCATCCGGAGTCCGAATCGACCCCCGTTTTCTTTCACACGTCGGTAAGATCTTGAATTTCAGTTATATGAAAATATATTGGACATGCAATGCCATCCAAGTGAGATTCACTCACATGCAAGATCATCTAAGCGCTCTTGATGCTGTTTCACCCATCGCATGTCATAGATTCAACCCTTTCTAACACTTTCAAACTTGTTCTCTTGTAATACAGCTTCATCAACTTCGTCAAGATCTCCAAAGTCAGCTCCATTCTCGATTTTGTGCCCAAATTCAAGTAGGGTAAGCTCATAACTAGACTTGGAGTAGAACTATGTGTGCTTGGAGCTTGTTCTTGAGTATGCCGTGAAGTATAACTCATTGCATGTTTGAATTGACTTGCTGGCCGTGTACTTACAGTTCTGTCCATGAGGTTACAATGTCCATATCGTGTGGGTCAAGTATTGGATGGTGGTGTATGGGAAGATTGTGCCGTGGGGTGTAGTCCATTGTAAGTTAAAATTTGGTTGATGGTCGTGCATATGAAGTGCTCTCCGAGAAGTCATGGAGTCCATGGAGTGTGATATGAACATCGTGTGATGGTTCTAGAGTAGTCTAAGATGAGTAATCGTGTGATATTGGTCAATGCATGTTTAAATAGGTTGCTGGCCGTGCATGTATGGTTCTGGCCGTGAGGTCCTAGGGTCCATGATGCATGAGATGAACATTGTATGGTAGCCCTAAGAGGATCTAAGAGTAACCACGTATATTGGGACCCATGCTTGGGGTCAAAAACACTGAAAAATGGAGTTTGAAACTCGGATTGATGTGCATTATCTGCTTTGGATTCACGTGAGTGATGGGTGATGAATTGAACTTTGATGTGATGTATGTGAATCCATGTAAGCTTGATTGAGACAGGCGTGTGCGCTAAAAATGCGTGGTGAATTGTGGGCCGAAGGCCGGGACACGAAATGAACGCCTGATGCATTGCACTTAACCTTATGAGCGAACATTTGGCGGAGTGCGTAGAACCGTGCGGGACAGCCGGATAAGTGTCAAGAAAACACTGGAGTTGGAGTGACAAGGGGTATCGGCCGTAGGGCAAGTGAGCCACGGTTGCGGTACCGCGCCTGGACGTGCGCGGCACGGGGCGTTGGAGTGACAAGGGTGCCAACTGAGCGAATGCGAGGGCTCGGTTCGGGGCACGACCGGCAGCGCTATAAGCCACCGGTGGATCTAGCTCGAGTCAATTAATTGAGAAATAGCATTTTGCATTTGAATGAGATTTGATCATACCATGGCATGAAGTATGCGTTCATTACTCTAATACAGTCTATTATTATACGCTGATCATGTGTTTATTGAATCATGTGTCGAACTGCTTCATTTGCATGCTATGTTCTATTTTGAGTCTTTTGTGAGATTACTGGGTTTCGACTCACGCTGTGGGCTGATCGCCCAATTTCAGATCTCCACCCCTAAAGATGTCTATAACCCCCGCTCGCCACGGTCGACCGGTTGAGTTAGAGGAAGACGAGGTAGTGTATCAGGTACCTGGCGACACGTGGTTTAAGAGGATAGTTACTATAGTTTGGGTCGACGTGGGGGAGAAGGATAGTCTGACAGGTCATCGGTATGTAGCATGGTATCGATGGAGCGGGTGGTCTTGGCATGGTCCGCTAGACGCCATGGACGCTCCCGTCTTAGGGCCAAATGGGAACCCGATACTTAACACAATCCACAAAGGTAAGATGGTAGACCCCGAGCCTATGCAGGTGGAAGACTCCGATGGTGATGCCTAAATGGAGTTTGATGGCGAGGACAACGTGTTTGGCGACACTGACGAGGACCCTGAAGAGTTTCCCTTGACCGATGAAGATAACCCTTAGATGTACGGATCTCATGTTGATGGATCTGTCCTTTTGCTAGGTGGCTGTTAGGGTTTATTTTGAATGTTGGATATTGTCTCCCTCACAAGTTTGTCAGACCCTGGACTGGTTTTGTGTTCACCCCTCTCCCGTCAGGTTGTAATGAACCCCCGAGACCTAGTCACTTGTTAAATGTCATGTGTTCTTCCATCTTCCTGTCTTGCTTGAATGACTGTTTGGTTGGGAGTAGAGCGCTATCTGCTGTCGCTTTTAGTTATCCGTCGTTTGGCCGCGACGAGTCCTGGGCCGTCGTTCACAGTTGGGCCAAGCGATGTGATTGCAGGTTAGGTGTAACTCGACAGGGATGCCGCGCGGCCCGCCGGGATCGGGGCGTGACAAATTGGGCCTTCCTAAATTAAATTACTAATAATTAAATATGGGCTTGAGACTAATGGTTGGGCCAGATATTTCATTTGGGCTTAAATTGAATCATTAAGCTTGATTTGGATTGTAAAGACCATGGGCCTTAACGCAGGCTTAGGGTCCATTTAGTTTGACCCAATTACATTCTAAAGAAGTAATTATGGACTAAGGATAGGCCAAAAGTTGAAAGCAAGAGTTAGACCTGGAGCAGATTAATCAACCTTCAATAAACTTAGGACCCAATTTCACTTATATAGGGTACTGTACTTAGACCCAGATGATATGGATTTGCATGTAAGGCACTTAATTGGCTTATGCTTGCATATGGTCCATACTGATAGACGTGATGTGCACAATGATTGATTATCATGCTATGCAATTGTACTCGTTGATTTCTTGAGAACGTCTGTGTTGCGCTCTATGGTATTCGAGGCGTGTCTGGATGAAATCTATTACAAGCATGACATGTGTCACTAAGAGGAGTGACAAGGCGATGTTGGCCCTGATGCGTGTTTACGCGGGTAAATGGAGAGATAAGCTGGGAGGTTGGCCCTGATGCGTATTTACGCGGGGAAGTGGAGAGATAAGCGTGTCGACCTAAGGTGTACCACATGCGGGGTTGAGACACGAGCCTGATGCGTATAAGACGCGGGCAGGATCCTTTTGGATCGCATGAGGGTGGCAGATTGTGCATCTGGCACTGTATTCCGATCATTGGCCCTGGTTGTTGATTATCCACCTCATGTGTGTGTGATGTTTATATCTCTTTATTGCATGGCTACTGATAGACTGAACCTCGACTTCGAGAATTGTTGTCTGCCCCTTATGAAAATGGACCCTGAGTAAGGTGACCAGGGACCCTAGACCGTTAGTCAGGGTCAAACCTACTAGTATCCTCTATCCTACGCTAGGATTAGTGGTGAGCTTATTAAGTCCTCGACTCACTAGCAGTGGTTGCCATCTTTTTCAGATCCCAGACCCCTGTGATAGCTGCACCTCTAGTGCTTTTTGGACAACCTGTACAAATAGAGACAAAGGTCACCCATTTTGTGGACGAGAACGCTACACTCTGGCACCAACGATTGACGACCATTTGGGTGGATTAGGGCAACCCTCTTTTTGTACTCGATAGGTTCAAAGCCTGGATGAGAGAGGGTGAGTTTCGTATGGAGGGTCCCTTGCACAATGCCCCTATCCTTGAGGAGGACGACTCGACCCTGATACATCCCGCTACCTATGAAGATGAGGTAGTTGATCCAGACCCGATGGTAGAACTACCGTCCCCGATCGTATGGAGATAGATAGCCACGAGGAGGGCGATGCCATGGATACCAACCCTGAGGAGGAGCATGACCCCTAGGCAGACTACGACCCCGAGGAGGAGGAGGAGGAGCCAGAGGAGTGATTCCACCAGATGCCGAGTCTAGATTTTAGGCGTTAGGTTGAGCGTAGGATTTTAGACCGTAGTATGTATTTCTTTTGGGGTCTGTACCTAAGGCTTATGATGATGTGTATATGTTGATGTTTATCGTGTCTACCTCTTTTATTTGTTACTGCACTATCATATGTATGCATGTATGGGATTGGAGAATAGCTTCCGCAGGTTTCAGGTTTGACCGACGCGTCGTCTGGTCGCGATGGAAAAGATTTCCTGGGCTGTCGCGTACAATGGACCAGGCGGGCGCGAGTGAATTGAATGTATGAGCGGGATGTCGCGGGCCCGTGGGGTTCGGGGCGTAACAGCCGAACCAAAATCGAATCCCTCGTTAGAGGTCCTTTATTTATCGCATTTAATTTCTACAATTTAATTTTCGCGCCATTAAACCCTAGAATGGATAGGCCGAGCCAAAGCTGAATCCCTCATTGGAGGTTCTTTATTTATCGCATTTAATTTCTGTAGCTTAATTTTCGTACCATTAAACCCCAGAATGGATAAGCCGAGCTAAGACCGAATCCCTCGTCAGAGGTCCCTTATTTACCGCATTTAATTTCTGCAATTTAATTTTCACATCATCAAACGCCAGAATGGGTAGGCCAAGCCAAGCCAAGTCCCTCGTTGGAGATCATTTATTTATTGCATTTAATTTATGTAATATAATTTTTGCACCATTAAACCCAAGAATGGATAGGCCGAGCCAAGGCCGAATCTCTCATTGGAGGTCCTTTATTAACCGCATTTAATTTTTGCAATTTAATTTTCGCACCATCTAACCCCAGAATGGATAGGCCGAGCCAAGGCCGAGTCTCTCGTTAGAGGTCCTTTATTTATCGCATTTAATTTTTGTAATTTAATTTTTGCACCATTAAATCCTAGAATGGGTAGGCCAAGCCAAGACCGAATCCCTCGTTGGGGGTCCTTTATTTATCGCATTTAATTTCTGAAATTTAATTTTTGTACCATTAAACCCCAGAAAGAGTAGGCCAAGCTAAGGCAGAACTTCCCTGTTGGAAGTCCTTTATTTGCTAAATTTACTTTCCACAATTTAATTTCTGAATCATCAGACCTCAGAATAAGTAGGTCGAGCCACCTGCTGGAGGTTGCAACACTGTACAGAAGTCGTTAGCTTGCTCCCTCTTTCGGCTTCAGGAAATTTTTAATGCTTTAAAAATACCCAAAAAATGTCATTCACATGCATTTCATCTAAAATGTGAAAATATAAAAAGAAATCACATCATTATAACCTTAAAAGTAAACCAAGCCTGAGTTGCTAAATTAGGATATCCATGAAATTAAGGTACCGAAAGAGCATTAGTTTCAATTAACTAGTGTAACCAAGTCTCCAAACTCATAATCTCTGGTCTGTAGAAGTAATTTAGTTTTCCCACTAATTTACTTAGATTTCTAATCGACCTACCAAAAATTATTACTGGCAACTCCAAATTCTGAAATCATTTGAACAAAAACCAAAGTTGTGATTTGGTAGAACTTTGGAGGGTCCGTATTATGTTAGTTAATCTAATTAACCTGATAATCCGTTAACCTAGGAATTTTCCACGGATTCGAAAAAAATTTTAGGGTCGCAACAGCGCTCATAGGGCTATACAGCTCTCGTCTCACGTGGGCAGAAGTTGTATTACAAAATATGTATATATTATTATTATTATTATTATTATTATTATTATTATTATTATTATTATTATTATTTCTAATGATCACTTTTAAAGTGACATCGGAAAACGGTATTTAAACAATTAATAATTTACTAACACACATATGCATATATTTTAATTTGCTACTTTTAAAGAAGATTAATTGTTTAAATACCGTTGTTCGTTGCTTAGTGACTAGGACAACAATGTTATTTTGATCAATCAGAGCAAGCATGTGGGGTCACCTCATATTTTTGCTGTAAACGTTTGGCTGCCAAAGTGGCCCGTTTATAGTGACGGATGGGGCATCTTGCAGGCATTTGCATTTAGGGTGAGTCACTTTGGATTTGTGCTTTGGTTGCTTGGCTGCCAAAATGGCCCTGCCAAAGTGACAGTTAAAGTTTTCTCGCAATCGCATGTGTCCTCAATAAGTGAGAGGTCTCACATTTGTGCTTTGAGTACTCGGCCGCTAAAGCGGCTCACTTAAAGTGACATGAGATTTTCTCGGACTTGTTAAGGGTGTTTGAGAGTCTTGACTGTGCTGATGTGGGGTCATTCTGCCCAAAGGTGTTGGATTTTATGCTTCTGATGCTGTTTGAGATTTTCTCATTGACAGTCTATGTTATTAACTATTATATTTTGCTTACTTGTTAATTGTTGCATTATGTTTTCGGTCACTCTTGCTTTGAACAACGGTGGTGTTGATGCTGTTGAGGTCTTGAATGGATTGAATTATAAGAAGTGAAAGGATGATCTTCTGTATGCCCTGGGATATGTTAATCTGGATCTTGCATTACGTGTGGATCGCCTCGCTCTGCTTATGGAGGCTAGTACTCCTATACAAAGGGAGCATTTTGCTAAGTGGGAGCACTCAAATTATATGAACCTTCTAGGCATGAGGAGATCTATCTCAGAATACTTGCTGAGCGGTTTACCTAAGACCGCTACTGCTAGGGAGTTGCTCACAGCCCTGGGGAAAAGGTACCTGGTACTTGGTACCCCTTATGGCTGAATCAAGTATCCTTCTGAAGAAGTTGACGAGTATGTCTTATGATAATGTGGGAGGTGTGAGAGATTATATTCTGCAAATGATCCATATCCAGTCTAAGCTCAAAACCCTTAAGATTCCTCTTCCAAATAAGTTCATCATTCTCCATGCTCTCAATTCCTTGCCTCCAAATTTCTCTCAAATCAAAATTGCTTTCATTTCCCAAAACGAGAGTTGGTCTGTAAATGATCTCATTAGTAAGTGTATGGCGGAGGAGGAGAAGCTTAAGAGGGAGAAGAATGAAAGTGCTTTATTTGTGTCTACCCCTGGACCTGTCTACGGTAAGAGTAAGAAGGCTGCTAAGCGTTTCTACCCCAATGCTTCTAAGAATGTTAAGGGCTTTAAGAGGCATGGTCACAATCAAAGTGAGGGAGGTCCTAAAGCTGCTTTTAAGAGAGATGTCAAGTGTTTCTATTGTCAAAAGATTGGGCATCTAAAGAAAGATTGCTTCAAATTAAAGGCTCGCAAAGAGCAAAATAAATCTAGAGATAATTCTAGCCTATATCTGTTTCGAATCCAATGTAGTTGATGCTCACCTAACTCCTAGTGGATTTATGGTGGTGCTTCTGTACATATTACTATGACATTGCAAGGGTTCAGGAGCGTAAGGAAACCAAGTGAGATGGAGTCGAAGCTAAAAGTATGAAATGATCTCGAAGTTGAAGTGGAGTCAATAGAAGTTGTTAGGCCTATGTTAGAGTCGAGTCATGTACTCATTTTGAAAAATGTTTTTTATGTTCCTAGTTTTAAGTGAAACTTGATTTCTAATTTTACTTTAAACATTAGTGTATATTCTTTTCTTTTTCAAAGTGACTCTATTCAATTGTCCTTGAACTCTCAACTTGTTGGCTTCAGTATTCTAAATAATGGATTATATCAGCTTGTTCTTTCTCCTAGTCTATATCAAAGTTTTGATGTTAAGTCCAGTGTTTCTAAGAGATCCTTGTGTGCTGAAAATTCTTGTCTCCTATGGCATAAACATTTAGGTCACATATCAAGAGAGAGAATTCAAAGGTTAGTTAAAAATGATATTTTACCTTCTCTTAATTTTGGTGACATGAAGACCTATATCGACTGCATTAGAGGCAAATTTACAAAATCTAAAAAGAAAGGATCTACCCATAGCTCATGACTCCTAGAAATCATTCACACTGACATCTCAGGACCTTATCCTACTACCTTGTGTGGAAACAAATATTTTATAACATTTATAGATGACTTTTCTAGGTATGACTATCTTTATTTAATGAAAGAGAATTCACAGGCTTTTGACAAATTCAAAATTTTTAAAACTGAGGTTGAGAAGCAGTTAAAGAAAGTCATCAAGATAGTAAGGTCTGATCGTGGATGTGAGTATTTTGGAAGACATGACGGGTCTGGGCAGCAGATGGGATTGTTTGCCAAGTACTTACAGGAATGTGGAATTGTTCCTCAGTATACCATGCATTATATGCCAGAACAGAATGGTGTGGCCGAAAGGCGAAACCCCACCCTTATGGATATGATGAGAATCATGATGAGTAGGTCTAACTTATCGAATTTTTTGTGGGGTGATACGCTTAAAACTACCTTGTATATCCTTAATCGTGTTCCTTCTAAATCTGTGCCTAAAATACCTTTTGAGATGTAGACTGGTCATAAACCTAGCCTTAGACATTTTCGTGTGTGGGGTTGACCTGCTGAGGTAAAAATTTTTAATCCCACGGTGAGTAGAATTGATTCAAAGACTACTCGTTGCTTTTTCATTGGGTATCCTAATAGGTCTAAAGGATAAAAGTTTTATTTTCCCAGTCGCGGGAGGACGATGAAAGACTCCGCGAATGCTAAGTTCTTGGAGTTTGATGTTACAAATGTTGCTAGTGTTAGTGATGATGGTACTGACACTTTTGAGCAGAGTGAGAGGGTGTTCTTTCCTCTGGTTGTTTCATGTGATGGCATACATATTGTGCCTAAGGATGTTGTTGTTGACCATCCTGTTGTTGATGATTCTTTTGCACAACCTGGGTCTTCTTCTCAGAATACTCCGCATGATATTCTAGTCATAAGGTCTGTTAGATAGAAGAGACTAACTATCAGTGATGATTATGTTATTTATCTTGAGGAGTCTAATGCTATTTTAGCAGACCCCATGAGTTATTAGGAGGCTATTGCTAGTTTCCATGTAGATAGGTGGCTTGAGGCTATGAGAGATTAAATGCATTCAATGTTACAAAACGGTGTGTGGGAGCTTGTGGATTTATCTGATGGTCATCAGCTAGTCGGGTGTAAGTGGGTGTTCAAAACAAAGCGGAATGCCAATTTTGTGGATTTATCTGATGGTCAGTAGCAAAAGGTTTTACCCAGCAGCCAAGTATTGATTATATCGAGACATTTTCTCTTGTTTCTTCTAAGGATGCTTTTCGCATTATTATGCCCTTGATTGCACATTATGATCTTGAGCTTCATCAGATGGATGTTAAGACTGCTTTTCTGAATAGTAGTCTAGATGAGGATGTGTATATGGTACAGCTAGAGGGTTTTGAGGAGAACATGGTCTGTAAACTTAAGAAGTCCATATATGGTTTGAAGCAGGCTTCTCGTCAGTGGTACTTAAAGTTTGACAAGGTAGTAATGTCTTTCGGATTTGTTGAGGATAAGGTGGATCATTGTATATACCTGAAGACCAGTGGGAGAAGATATATTTTTTCTAGTCTTGTATGTTGATGACATCCTCCTTGCTGCAGTGATGTTGATTTGCTGCATGAAACTAAAGTAATATTACAAGGTCTTTCGATATGAAGGATCTTGAGGAGGTGTCTTTTGTTCTCGGGATAAACATACATCGAGATAGATCTCGTGAGTTGTTAAACTGTTGCAGAGAGCATACATTGATCGCGTGCTTAAGCGTTTTGAGATGGAGAGTTGTAAGCCTAGTATTACGTTAGTACAGAAAGGAGATAGATTCAGTAAAAGTCAGTGTCCCAAGAATGACTTTGAGAAAGACTTGATGAAGAATGTACCCTATGCTAGTGCTGTTGGCAATTTAATATATGCGCAGGTATGCACTAGATCGGATATTGCTTTTGCAATGAGTATTCATGGCAGATATCAGTCTAATCCAGGTCTAGATCATTGGTGGTTGTCAAGAAAGTTACGAGGTACTTAAAAGGCACACGGGATTATATGCTTGTGTACATGAGGTCGGACAATCTTGAAGTAGTTGGTTATTCTTACTCTAATTTTGGGACATGTCCGGATGATAGAAAATCTACTTCAGGATTTATTTTCATGATGGCTAGAGGCGCAGTTTCTTACAAGAGTGTGAAACAGACTCTGACTGCTTATTCTACTATGCAAGCAGAGTTTGTTGCATGTTATGGGGCGGTAACGCAAGTAGTTTAGCTGAGAAATTTCATTACAGGCCCTATGATTGTTGATTTTATATGTAGACTGCTGAAGATTTACTGTGACAACAGTGAAGCTGTATCATTTTCGAAGAACAATAAGAGTTCTAGTGGTTCGAAGCATATTGAGATTAAGTATATCGCAGTCAGGGATTTTGTGAAGAAAATGAATGTTGAGATTGAGCACATCCGCACTGACGCGATGATTGCAGATCCTTTAACCAAGAGGTTACCACCTAGGATTTTTCGGGCTCATGTAGCTAATATGGGAGTGGTAGAGTCTTTTGATGTACTTGGTTAGTGGGAGTATGTGTTGTCTTATTTTATAAGACAGTTATTTGTTGTTTTTGATTAAAACATGTAATTGTTTTAGTGTTTATCTTTGATGATCATTGATTGCTTCATTTGCTTATATATTACATGTGCATATGGTTGAAAGTCTCAAGATTCGAAGTTTATCTTAAGCATGACGGTTATGTCAAATTTGTATGTCTCTGATGACACCATAAAAGTTATCGCGAGGTTATTTTTAAGACATATAGGGCATTAGTGGCAATTGTTTTCATCCGGTTTCTTTGAAGCATTAAGGCTACGGATGGGTACTCTAATTTCCCTGAGGTATTTACGTTACAGAGAGTTTTCTTTGACTTCAGTGAAATATAAAAGTTACGGAGGGGTTTTTCCTAACTTCTATAAAGTATCAAAGTTACAAGAAAATGGTAAAGGACCGACCAAAAGATAACATCATTGAGATCACCATTCAGGGAAGTTATTTTCGGCTACACTACCACATTGACCCATTGACGTTAGAGTTGCTAACGCTTGTGATTATGGTTGTCCAATATCGTTTAATGAAGTGACGATGGTTGTGGTTTAGTATTAGTAATTTTGATGGTCGGGGCTGTTTTGAGATGTTGTCTCGAATATTGTGCTTTTATTATGGCTATATTTGTGTACAACCTGAGAGTCATTTTGAAAGTAAATTTTTTTTAAAACTTCTATAATTGATCATAGCCCAAGTGGGAGAATGTTGAAATTTTATTTTTAACTTTTATTATTTTATTTTGTTTTGTAAAATTCCTATTAAGTTATAATCAATTATTTTATATTCGAGATAATGCATGATAGCCCGTTAATGTTTGGGCGATCGTTTATTGCATTTTTGCGCATCTCATTTTCATTATTAATGTGGGTTGAACAGCATAGGTGTAGGCTTAAGTGTTGATGTAAACCCGTGATGGAAGGGCCCGTCATTGTTATATTATCAGCACTAGGTCCCCTCTCCCACTTGTGTGACAACATAACGACAGTTCCATCGGCCGTTACATGAGGAGGGAGAGGAAGGCACAATTTTGTCTTCTTTGTCAGATCTTGCTTCCATGTGACATCGTATTGAAGATCTCAACTTTTGCGTATTAATTCGAGTTCATGGTGCAAGCGGGTACGTATTTATTTATCATTTTTCTTGACCAAAATTTGATTAAGGTGATCCTGAATTACGATTGATTAACTAACAAAAGAATCGTATAAATATATTTAAAATGAATTATCAGTTATTGATTCTTTATTTTGAGTGGTTTCAGAAGCAGGGTATCTACGCATTGTTTAGATACTCAATCGCGAGAAATTTATTGAGAGGCACAAATCAGTTTTTTAATGCTATTTGAGAATCATGTCAACGCAAGGACTTAAGGTAAGTTTTCTGTATCAATTTTTTTAATTGATTGATAGAATATATTTTTTTTGGGATGATCTTTGTAAATCTTATTTCAAATTGATCATGTTTCAAAAAATAACTGATTAATAGTTTATTTTTAAATCTTTTCAAATTTTCCAAAATACAAATGATCACCTTTGAAAATAAACTATTTATTTTTTAAATTGCACCCCCTCTATCTTTCACTTTTCAAAACCCTATAAATTCACTCTAGACAAACACACTTTCCTCACTTTTCTCTCTCTTCTGCCTCACTTTGTAAAAGTTCTTTGTCTTTCCATTGCAAAATCCTTCCTTTTTTTTACCAATGGAAAGTTCAAGGATGATAATGATGTAGGTTTTAGATATTTCAAAAGGAGAATGAGGTTTATAAGAGATAAAAGTTTCAAGAGCAATTTGTTCCTATGTAAAAAAAAATATTGAACAATATGAGGCTTTGAAGGAAAGAGAAGTGGTACCGCATAGGGTTTTTCATGTAAAATATTTTGACAGGGTTGGAATCCCTGTTCACAGGCACATTGAGGAAATAAAGTTGCGAGATTTTTTAACTACCAAGACAACTATTTGCCTAATTTGGTTACATATTTTTACTTCATGGTTAGTTTTCCTAGCGTAGATTCTTTGTCTTATTATGTTGGGGATACTTGATACTGGCAAAGTTAATAGAGGTAAGGGTAGGGGATTTTAAGCCAATTGATATTTAACTAGAGGTTGCCTACAGTTTCCTTAGTACAAAAGAAAAATATGCCAACGACTCTAAAGCCCATGGGGCATACAATGACTTTTCTCTGAAGCATGTTGTCATGCACGAGATAGTCATTGAATGCCTGCGTCCCAAGGCTTCTTCCAAAACTGACATATCTAGGTTCAAGGCTAAGTTGATGTGGGCTCTATTGATAGGGTATTATCTCTCCTTGGCTCACACAGTCTTTCTGCACATGTATATAACAATGCACAAGACAAAAGGATAGCTACCTTATGCAGGCCTGATCTCCCTAATCCTCAAATATCACAAAGTCCTTCCTAGGAGTTGACAACCACTTAGACTCCAATCATGGTTGCTAGAGAATCAATGATTCAAAAAGATGGGTTTCAAGTTAACTGAAGGAGGCTGGACTAACAGGAGCAAAGAACTTGTGAGAAAAAATGCTAGAGACTAAAGGTGCATAGAAATCTACAAATAGAAGAAAAACTACTGTAGAGAAGCCGCAAAAAGGGAAGCAATCTGTGCAACTCAAAGAGGAGTCTTCAAAAAAAGAAGCTCGGTTTATGAGTTTAGATTATAAAAGAACGCCCACAACGTCATCAAAGGAAAACCTAAGTGATAGTGCCTTTTGCAAGAGAGAATGACGATCGGGGAAGTAGCAAGGATGAGGTAGTAGATGAGGAGAGTCTTAATGATAAAGAAGAAGATCTCTTTCAATCTGAAGAACATGAGAACTAAAAGAGAAGCAGAGTTTGATAGGGAGAAGAATATTGCGTAATGGGAAAACAGAGTGGAATAGAGATAGGAAGCAACCAAATTAGAGGAATTGTTGTTTAATTTAAGCAATCTTTATTTTTCCACACTTAAGAAAATAGATTTTGAAAATGTGGTTGATGAACCACTATTGTTGAAGAATAAGAGATGGCTGCCAAGAGTCAAGCAGAACTAGCAGAAACTCAAAGGGGAGCATTCAGAAGATGGAACTGCGTCTGCTTAGGTTCAGAGGGTTACTAAGGCTGCATTTGGAAAGCCTTTTAGGAAAATACTTTGAGAAAATGCAAATATCTTTAGTCTAAAGGGATTTAGTGAAATGCAAAAACTGTTTGGTAAACTGTAAAAAAAAAAGTGCCTTTGGAAGAAAATTTTGGGAAAATGCTATTTGGTAAACATATATTTAGAAAGTCATTTAACATGACCTATTTAGATTTTTTATTATTTTAATTTTTTTTAAATTGGAAGAAAAAAACAATGACTATTGCGTTTATATGTAAAGAGATGTACTAACAAATCATATCAAAGTGGACTTCTTTCACAATTAAAAACATAGCACTTTCATTATAATAAACATTGTCACATATACATTGATATAAGATTTATGTTATCATTGAATATTACAAGCATCCTTAAATATTTACTAAACTCATGGCTATTTAATCACGTAAACATTCCATGTCAGAAGATAAATTATCATTTGAAGCACTAGTCCCCTCATTTACATCATCAAGGTTAACTGAATATCCATAATCAAGATCCAAATCAGCTCTTGCAAAATGTGTATCGTTGATGGCGTTTCTCCATATATAATTGTGTAAAGTCATTGCTGCTATCATAATTTTCACTTGTTTCTCAAATGGGTAACTTGGCATTTGGATTATAATCTTCCATCTCTTTTTTAACACACCAAAAACTCACTCAATTTTTTATCACAGCGAGGAATGAGCGCAGTTGAACACCTCCCAATAACCTATAGGTGTGGGACCTTGTCGAAATTCTAGCAAATGATATCTAACTTCTTTGTATGACCCCAAAAAACCTGTTCGATTTGGATATCCAACATCTACTAAATAACATTTACGTACACGAATATAATATGAATTCAATCAACATAGACATATGTATACATATTACTCTACAAAAATCATTAATTCACGAACCTGAAGGAGGATGAGGACATTGTAAATCATGTCTCCCAATGGCTTCATAAGAGCTTGTCCTTCACAACTAGCCCAAGCATAAATAAATTATATTTTAAAATTACACACTGCCAATACATTTTGAGTCGGTGTTCCTTTTCGACCAATAAAACGAATTTGATCATGCGTGCGTACCACGGCTGAAATATGTGTGCCATCAATAACCCCAATACAATCCTAACACAAAAATAAAAATATTATCGTATAATCAAACTATATGTTTGGTTCTAGATTTACATTGTATAAGTGAAACGTACCTTAAAATATGGATAAAATCTTCGATTATTCCTGATCTTCTTTGGAACTTCTATAAATTATCGATCAGATGGTTGGATCAAATTTTTTCCCATTACACATACTTTATCTAATACTAAGTTAAAGTACCTACTTATCGTTTCCCCAAAGTGTTGAAAATGCTCTTGTACTAACCTATTACCCACACCATGCCCTAAAATAAGAAGATATATTCCAAGCATTTCTGTCACATCAATATTCCTAGTTCCTTTCAGGCCATAGGTGGTTACTAAATCATACATTAAACTATTAAAAATGATCCTATCCATTCTAAATATTTGATAGCACCTTATTAGATTAGCATCTTCACCCATCAACTCTTTTAACCATTCATTTCCTGTATATAAAGATGTCATACAAGGTTCTTTATAATTGTACATCGCTTGATAAGCCACTATGGCCTAACGACTCCCACAATTTGTCAATATTCTTCTTCCTCTTTGTCATGATTTTCCCTTTCAGGAGAATCATCCATAACTGGTTAAAGTAACAAAATATAGAGTTATGGTTAGAATAAAGAGTAATAAGCTAAATCATTCATGAATAGAAATCATCCATCATGTGTGTGTGTATACAAACACCATTCCAATCAAAAGAATACTAACTGAAAACAGGTGTTACATTGGAACATAATAGGAATAGAGTTCATAGATAGTGCAAATAGAGTGCAAATCATACCAATTGAAAATAGGTCTCACATTGCAACTAGCAGCATATGAAAGAGTCCAAACAAGCAATTAATATCCTAGTGATGATTATTATGCTCTTTCAACTTAAACTTGAGCCACTCAACTTTTTCTTCATCTCTATCGAAATTCATGAGATTTTCCGATTGTCTTTCTTTTAAGCGAAGTGTGAGAGTGCAAAGAAGTATAACTTTCAATCTTGGTTAATCTCAAGTATGGCTTTCAATGTTTGCATAATTTCCTTGTAAGAATCAACCTCCCTTGCAAGAGATAATGCATTGCTCCTACTCTCAACAGCTGAACAAAGTTTGTCAATTTGCGATGCTAACTTAGTAGGTCCAATCAATTTTTTTCCCTTTCTTTCCTCTAGCTTCCCTATGTGCTGCTCTTTTATGGCTCTTACTTAAACTTGGCTGAACAATATTTTCACCTGCATTGCGCTCTAAATTATCATCAGTAAATCCTGCACCATCACCCATATCAACTATAGAGCCTCAACATCCTCATTATTAATTAAATCTCGTGCAGGATTTCATGTGACACTTCCGGTTGCAATCGTACCCCTGAACATTCTATCCAATAAAACTTCAAGATCCGGTGTATGCCTTTCATTCGAAAAACCTTAAACTTAGGATCCTCTTATTATAATAGAACATTTTTGTGAGTTGTATCATAAAAGATGAACTTAGAAAAAAAAAAGTAACAAAATAAGAGATAAACACCTTAATTTTCCTCTCCCATCATTCATCATCTGCATCAATGGTCTTCTTCCTTGCATCTCATCCCAATCTTGTTTCATTTAAAAGCAATTTCTTCCATCTTTTGTATTCTTCCTTAAGATTATCCCACTTACTTTTCATTTGATTTTTATCATATCTTTTGCCCCTCACCTCCTCAAACTTGTTAATTATGACAGTCTACCCATCCCTTTTGTTGCCTGCAGGATGATTGCCTATTTTAATTTGTTCAATGCATAACTTACAAAAAATTTCTACATCTTTTGGGCCCCCATATGCCTTTTCCTTTGATGAACTTGCCATCTTCCAATAAAATGAAGATAAACATTTGAGAGATGCAAACACATTAGATTAACTATGCAAATAAATGGACTTGCTAAGGCGTCCAACAATGAATACTTGGATATGTTAAAGATGCAAAAGCTAATATGATGGGGAAGTGTTAAATATGTCTTAAATTTTATGTACTCGATTCGGTTCGTCACCCGACCCCCCAACATATTATTTGTGCGGCCCCAAAGTGAAAAACAAAAAAGATTGAGATTTAGTTTGTGAAGTGGAAGGTTGACTTTCGGGGCACTATTTATACTCTGCATCTACATCTTCTAACTTCTCCAACATCCTAATTGCATGGAACTAGCACACATCCTTAGTACTGTCAAATATTTCAAGTTCCCAAGTGAATTTGGAAACTCTGCAATGTGTTATGGGACGGATTTAGCTTGAATACTTATTTCAAGTTCCCAATTGAATCTTGTTCTCTTGAGCAACTTACACTCACTCAAAGACAAAAGTTCAAGCCTTACTAATTGCCAACTCACCCTTAACCAACACAAAATCAAGTCACCTATCAAACAGGGATAATAATCAACACAGCGGCAATAACCTTTTACCAGCACTCCATTCTCTAAAGGAAGTTGAGAAATTTCTGCAAGATCCTACGAGAGCCTCAATAGATAAGTTAAGTTACTAATTGCCAACTCACCCCCAACCAACACAGAGCAAGTCACCTATCAAGCTGGGATAATAAGCAACATAATAGTAGTAACCCAAAAAATTAAGGGAAGACACATTGTAAGTAGAATGGGATTTTATGAATAAGCACTTGCAACAATAACTTCGGCAGCCTTGTAAAGGATCCCTTTAGAAAAAAAAATCCTTTGACAGAATCAATAAATGGAAAATCTCTGCATGGAGAGAAATTGGTTACCCCGCTACCACTCATCCTATTGCTAGTCTTTGATATTAGAGGCCATCTTTTGTTCAATCAGCTTTAGAAACCAAAAAATGCTTAAGCTCTTGCGGAATCAACTAGAGATTCTCTTGCTTTTAGAAACATCGGTTTCTTATTATCTAAAGATGAGATGGATGCATACATCTGGCTCTTCTTTCTTGCTCTAATGTGCAAATCAATGGACCGTTTGCAGCAGAACGACATCTCTCTTTCTATACACCATAATCATCAGTTAAAGAAGATGAACACACAAGAATAGTAGGAGTGTTAAATGCCTTGGCTGTGAACTGCACGCTTAGGTTCACAGTGCCGAAAAGATGAGATGAGATGAGGCACTCTTGTACATCCACCAAGTTTGTGAAAAAATCCAAAACAATGCTAATTAAACACAAGACAAGTAACGAGAAAGTTAGAAGGCAAGGAGGTCGTGCGAATACCTTGCTATTGTTAACTAGAGACTTCGTTTCTAGCTCAAGCAAAACTTGCAAAAGGGAAGAGAGGAAAGACGTTACGCCCGAGGAAAAAAAAAAGAGCTGCAGATGTAGGGTTCCTTTGATGAAAGGGCTAAACTTGGAATATGAAAAATTTATGAGAACAAAATGGGCAAAATAAAAAGAATTTTTAAGCATTCTCAGCAGATGCTGAGAATGCTAGAATGAACTTTTGGCCTTGCCAATGCCCACTTTTTCAAGAGGATGTTTGCAAAAAAACACCAAATATTCTGCCCAAAGGTCTTTGGGTGTCCAAAGTCCATTCTGAAAGTTGATCCCAAACGCAGCCTAAGTCTGTTGTTTAGGAGAAGGTGGAAATTGTGGCTATTTAGAAGAAAGCAAGTTCTTCTTCAAAAGTACATAGCTCAGGGAAGACACAACACAATCCAAAATTCGCTTCTAGAGCTGACTCTACTGGCAAAGGAAAGGCATCGATAATAATTGAGGAAAGTGTAAGAACTGCTAGTATTGCTTGCAAACTGACTCCGCAGGAGACTCTTGATGACTTTATTAACTAATTGGTGGAAACAAGAGCTTCCTAGTTTCACACCTAGAGGAATATTGAAGCTTTGCACAAGGAAGAAATGAAGAGGCTGGGTGGTCTGGAAAAGGAACTCATGAAATGTCTAAGCAAGTATGAGGAGAATCTTTAGGTATCTTCAAAATTTCTACGCAGAAATGGCAAGTCTGGGCACCTACACTCTTATCAAGGAAGAAAGGATTACTAGGAAAGTTCCTGAACTCCTAAGCCTTCATAACTTCAATTCCAGTCTTGTTGGCACGAGTGGTGCTACTCCTATCAGAATGAAGATCCTCCTAGAACAAATGAGGTTAAGCTAGATGGTATTCCATCTTCTTCCACAAAACAAAATCCACCACCACCCAATTGCAATTATTTCTTTGTTTTACTCTTTCTAGTGTTTTGCTTTGTTTTTTTTATTGCATCAGACTAGTTTAAGTTGTTTGTTGAATAATCTATCACGGCTTTACTATAGTCTGATAGTTTTTTATATCTAAATGAAGTCAATATGGTTTGATATTCAATCTTTATATCTATATACCTTCTTGTTGATGACAAAAAGGGGAGAAGTTATCTCTATTCTAATGCAAGAGTCAACATTCAAGACTGAAGAAATGTTACACGCCAATAACACAGATAGACTCTTCTAAAGCATGTTATATTATTCATTTGAATATTATTTAGATTCTCATATCATTCAGATACAAAGTTTGAAAGACTCTCAATACCTAATCACTATCACTCTGAGATCTTTCTTGTGCTAAACTAGTTAATCTTTTAAAACCTTCATTTTGTCATGGAAGTTTTATCATCATAAAAAAGAGAGAGATTGTTGAAAGTACCTTTGCTTTGAATATTTTGGTTCTGACAAAAGCATCCATCTTTGGAAAGAATTTGGTTAATACTTGAAAAATCATTATTGCAGGTTTGACTGTGAATGAAAAATTTTACGTTGTTCCAATCCTAGTATTCGGACTCAAGAAGAAGTCGTCACATATCTCCTTCTAAATAAGATTGAATGTTGTTATTCAGATGAAGAGGAGCATTGCTTTTGAAGATTCAAATTTTATCTTGAAAGAAGACTTATGTGAAATGCTAACAAGAACTTTATCAAACTCATATTCGCAATTATTTTTCTGTTTAGATTCATGAGGTTGTTTATCTGTGAAGAATACTTATAAATAATGTCTTGATTTTATGATATTTACTTTACGGGTTCTAAAGACCACGATTGGCAAGTTTCCGTTTGAGCTGTTTAATATATGGAAGTTTGTAATCTTTGATTAACATGATTACTCTTTAAACAAGATTGGCAGAATATCCTTGATTGGAAATTACCTTCCATAGGATAAGAAAACTTTCATGTTTGAAGAACTCTACTTATGGAAACTGAAGATTTAATTATATGGGCGGTTGAATTTGAAGGGGTCAGGCTCTACTCCAACGGCTATCAAATCTATCAATATATAGTATATTCTAATCAAGGATTGATGGCGTCCAATCAGCGATTGAAGATCAATCCTTCGGAAGACCTTTACAACAGCTAGTTCAAGGTTAAAGGAGTATAAAAAGGTTCCATGGTGACTGTTGTCAGCAGTAAGTGCATGAGTTATTCAAATACACATAATTATCCTTGGAGTGAAAATATTATTCTATGAGAGGTTTTGTAAAAGAGAGAGAGTGTGTGCTATCTCTTGTAACCTTTCAATACTTCATCTAGTAAAATCCATCCAATTAACTGTCATCGTGGGAGAGAGGATGTAAGATTATCCAAGCTAAACCACTATAAATCTGTGTGCAATCTTCTCACACCTTAAACTCGTACTTTTGTATTTAGATCATTGCACGTTGTCCTTTTGAATCTGCTGCTACACTTTATTCAAATTCTATTTAATTCCACATTAATTTATTAAATTATTTAGAATCACTTTCACCCCTCTCTAGGTGATTATTTCTAGATACAACACTTGACATGCCCGAATGGGTCATTCCCAACAAAGTAAAGTTCGCTCATTGATTTATTCAAATAATTTGCCATGTTTTACATTTGATATCAAACAGTCAAACGACGACTCAACAATAGTGGTGGGCGGCGGTAGTCGAGGTGGTGGTCTGTTGTAGTGGGCAGCGGCTAGCAAAGGTCGGTGGTGGGTAGTAGTCGGCGATGGTGATGGTCGATGTGTGGCGGTGGTCGGGGGCGACGATGAGCGGCAGCCGGCGGAGGTCAATGGTAGTTGGTGATGGGGGCGCGATCGAAGGTAGCGATGGTGGGCGGTGGAGGTTTGTGTTGGGCGGCGGTGGGCAATGAGAGGCGATTGGCGGTGGGCGTAAGCGGCAGCCGGAAAAGGTCGACGGTGGCAATGGTCATGGCAATTAGTGGCAGAGGACGGTGGGTGGTGGTGGGCTGTGGCGAAGGTGGGCGTGGTATAAAAAAAGGATGAGACAAGAAATACTTCTTGAATTGAGGAGCAAATTTTTTTAACTTCTCAAATTGTGAGAAAAATAATTTCAAAAGTAGAAATTTCTATTGGGAGTAAAAAACTTTACCAAGCAAATTTATGCTTCAAAAGTTAAATCACCAAATGTATTTCTGCTTTAGAAATACTTCTGAAGCAGAAATCCACTTTCAGAAGTGTTACTATGCGCATCTTAAGAGAACAAGGATAGAAGAGACTGGAGAGCAATTTATATTCTATTCTATTTCCATGTCATTTTACATCTCATCCGCACATGCCTTATCATATCACCACGTCATCATACATATGGCTCGCTCGTGCCATCTTCGATTTTTCTACTCGGTTACACACGACATTCGTACATGCCATGTTCGATTTCAACATCGTTACGCACATGACTCACTCATATCTTGTTTGATTACTCAGGTTGTACTGCATGATATTTGTACATTCGATCTTCCCACGCGTCATGTTCAGTCGTCATTTCATCTCATATGTCGTTTTCGCACGTGTCATATTCGAAATTCCTGTCATGCATATATGTAATTCGATCATTGTACTCGTGTCGCATCGCATTACACTTACAAGTTATGTTTGATTATTACATGTTCAATTTCGACATCTATTTCATTCAATAATGTCATATTCGATTGTTGGCACGTGTCTTATTCTTTGACACAATACACAGTCACCCGCAATGACTCGACCCATAAGCAAGATGTGTGCGATCTTTCAGCCTCTGTTTAATTACACATTTCACCTAAACATTATATTTTCCTTGTGACTACTTAGGCAATGTCAATCGGCCTAAAATGTTCGAAAACTCATATCATGCCCTAATGTAAAGTCCAAGTAAGGGAGTACATCGAGCTCAGATGTCCTTGTGAATCCGACTGATGTTTATTGGATATGTTAATCCCTTCACGCTCCGGCAGTCATATCAATTTGACAAGTACGGGTCTAGGCTCGTAAGGTAGCCCCGACTATAATGCTCAAATGCATCAATTCAGGAATTTGATTCAGAGTAACATAGTTATGGGCTCGTGTCTAATTCGAAGCCGGCTCTCAAGTTAGCGGGACGTAGGTTGCCCGTTTCGCCCGAGGTCCCGAGTTCGTGGTGTGCAAACCTCAGACCGGGACGTGCCGCATTGCCTGACCTGACCACGACACACCTCGTGTGAAGGGATGATGTTGTCATCTTGGTGATGAGATTATAATAACGGGCTCGCCAACCTCGGATCATCGATCATGGATTGTGCGGAACTGTTATGACTCAATCTATATATGTAATGTAGCGGCCCTTAACCCTTCTAATTAAAGCTTAAAAAGAAAAATCAAATGCTAAAAAGTGAGAGTAAATACTCATGTGATAATGGCCAAATTTCCTTTTAAAAAAAAACCCAAACTTCAGGTCCAATCTCAATTTTATCTCAAACTTTTTTTTTTATTTAAGAAGAACCTCTAGTTTTAGGTCTAGCCCTAAATCTGTCCTGAACTTTTTTTTTATCTAAAAAAAAATCTCAAACTTTAGGTGCAATTTCAAAACTGTTCCAAATCTGTTATGTCTAAAAAAAAGTCACAAACGTTCAATGTATTCTCAAATCTACGCATGGTCTAGTCCCAATTTGAGGTTGACATCTTAACATCAATAAAATAAAATAAAAATCCACATCAACAAAGTAATTGAGCGATATAGAGCAATAGGTATAAATTGACGTGGCATTTTCACATGGATAACAAATACACCTCCATAAAAATTATTGAAATTCTCCAAAAATGACAACGTTATAGGATATGAAAATTAGGGACGACTAACTTTGATTTACAGAGGAAGGGCTAATGGAGGTGAATTTGATATTAGAGTAAAAATTAGTGATTTTTCTCTTAGACCAAAAAAAAAAATTTGGGTAGATCTGAGAATAGACATAAAGTTTTGATTTTTTTATATACAAAAAATTCGGCCGAAGTTTAGGACCGAATCTAAAGTTTGCGATTTTTTTTCTGAAATAAAAAAAAATTAAGATAAATTGAGAACCAACATAAAGTCGTAGTTTCCATGGGAATTCGGCCATTAATTAATAATGGATGGAACCAACTGAAATTCAATGAATAAAACAATGGCTGTTAAAACCCTCTCCGAGAAATAGGCGATTATCGCTTTCCATCTTCTTCGCGCGCGCAGAGCTGCCCGAGTGGAGATAGGGCACGACCACGCAGAGAGAGAGAGAGAGAGAGAGAGAGAGAGAGAGAGAGATGGCGTTGAAGCAGGGATTGATATCTGCCGGAAACGCCAAGCTCTTCGTCTTCCCGACATCGAACTCTTCTGGGTCTTCTCCTAACACCCTCTTCTCGTTCGCACCAAGCATCAAACACTTGACCCGCAACGCCCGGTTGAGATGCTCTCTCCAGGCGGCCACGTACCCGAGGCCCCAGGAGATTCAGTGGAGAAAGGAGCTCACCAACTCCGTCCAGCTCATCGGGATCGTCTCGACGCCGGTCGAGGTCAGGAACTTGCCCTCCGGTAAGGTCGTCGCCTGGACCCGCCTCGCCGTCCGGAAGTCCCCCACCGATACGTCGTGGTAATGAGCTGTGCCCCTCCTCCTCTTTCTCTTGTGACAAAAAGTGGGTGTTTTCGGCACTTGTTTTTCGTTTGCGGTGAATGTGGTAGTTTTTAATTGGAAATTGGCTTTATTGCCTTTTCTTGCTCTGGGAGATTTTTGTTGGCGATGCTGCTTGGGTCTCTGTTCATCTAGAGTGGTTAAATTTCTTCAGGTTCATTGGTTTTGGTATTAGATTCGGTCCATTCTCAGTAAGTTTCACCGTGGTAGTCAGCTCGCTAGCGGTTCTTCAGATAATGCATTGGGATTGCTACTTCATCTACTTGGAAAACTGATTTTTTTTTTTTTTTTGCATGGACAATGTTGTCTTGAAGCAGATTTTCTTGATTGGTGAAGGCAACATAAGGGAAAGGAAATTGTTGATAAACCTGTGTTGTCTGTGGAAATGTTTTTCACTTTGGTTATGGGAACTTCACTTACTGCGTGTTGTTGTAACTTGTAGCTGGCATTTAGATCATCACTTTTAACCAATGATTGCTCCTCCAGGATAAATTTGACATTTTGGGATGAGTTGGCACTTACTGCTTCTCAGCATCTAGAGAAAGGTCACCAGATATTTGTGTCTGGCCGACTGGTTTCCGATGTAGTCGAAAGCGATGAAGGAAAGCAACAGATTTTTTATAAGGTGGTGTTTTCTTTGGCAAGAGGATGCTTTTCGTCTTCCAGATTGTATGATATCCATGGGAAAATAATTGCTCAAGTGTTCCTGCAGGTCGTGGTTCAGCAACTAAACTTCATTGAAAGGAACCTCTCTCCAGTCGTCCCTAATGATCATGCGTCAGGTAAGTCAAAATCCTAGATACTACAGTTAACTGCTATTTATCTACATGAGTTTAGTATAATTGTTGCTTAATGGTTGTAGGTAGGAATTTTGGCAGTGATACAGTCCATAATAATGATTCCACTGTCGAACTCTGGCAAGCTTTTTTCGCCAATCCCCTGGAATGGTGGGATAACAGGAAAAACAAGGTACGCTTTTGTTTTCTTGATGATCCACTGCATAGGGTGAAGTTGCAACTGCTCTGCTGCAATGTGTAGCTCTCACTGGCTTTGTCACAGTTGTGAGGGTGACCACTATTGTTCATGAGCTTGTATCTTCACAGGTGATAGAAAATAAGCTGTATGGCTGAATTTTCTTTCAATCGATGACAAGTGAAACCAGCTGGTTTTGCCCGCATGTACTTGTTGTGCACACAGACACAGTTGACATGAAATTGACACGACACGATCTGTGTGACACAATTAATTAACCAATTAGCAGGTTGACATGGATATATAACATAAGTGACGCAACAAAACATAGAGGTCAATGGGTCAACACAATCTCTTGACCCATCATGACACGATGGAAACCTCCCAATCCCATGAGAATTCTGCAATGTCTTCTATAACAGAAGAAAAGATAAAAAAGGGGCAGCCCGGTGCACGATAGCATCCCTGCGAAGCCGGGATCCGGGGAAGGGCCCCACCACAAAGGTGAAAGGAGGCAAGTTTTACCCTGCATTTGCAAGAGGCTGCGTCCAAGGCTCAAACCCGCGACCTCCAGGTTATACGACAACACCTTAACCAAATGCGCCAAGGCTCCCCTTCAGAAGAAAAGATAGAAAAGGAAAAAAAAAAAGAAAGAAGAAAGAAAAGCTTGTGGGTTTACTACAAACTAGAAAAGAAAAGCTTGAGCAGAAAAGCTACAAGAAATGAAAAGCATACTGTTTATTACTGTGCCTCGACGGCTTCTCCAAGTGAGAATTCTGCATTAGAAGCACACACACAAAGACCTACTTGACACGAGCACAACACGATTTTAAATCATGTCTCGTGGGTTTGACACAAAATTTACTCGCCCAAATCTGCTAACTTCATGTCATGTTCAAGTTGTGTTATTGCTTCTCGTTGGAATTTGCTTCCCCTGCTTGTTTTGCTTGTTTTTTTCTATTGAACTGATGATGCATGCATATTCCATCTAACATCTACTGTGTGGTTCCATCTTTTTCATCATTTGCTTCCATCATTTGCTTTTGATGATTTAGTTCTGAAGGGCCTGTATATGAATTGTCTGAAGTAAGATACTCTGGTAGACAGGTATAATCTGAAGATTTTGGACTTCATGCCATTTTGGGATAAACAAACTGCGCCAGTTGTTGTCTTTCTACTTCAGAGTGTCTTCTTTCCATTTAATTTAGTTTACTCAAGCATTGTATTTGTATTTGCAGAAGAACCCAAAATATCCAGACTTCAAGCATAAGGATACTGGCGAAGCTTTGTGGGTGGAAGGCAGGTATAATCCACCGTGGGTAAAGTCCCAGCTAGCCAAACTGGATTCAAGAATGGGATCTCTTCAATGGCAGGATGCCAGGATGCCTGTGAGTGCAATGGCTGGTGATGATGCTCTAAGTTTCTAGCTGTTAGTGAGGCAATAAAGTTATTTATCTGTATAGCTCTGTTAAAGCCCCTTTATTCAGCAAAACCCGGAAGAGTCTGTCAATAGTTTTTGTTATTTATCACCCAATTTGCTCACAATATTCCCCCATTGACCGCATTGATTGCAAGTCTTTATACTTTGATAGTTTAACATGAGCCATCTATCATTGTCAAAGTGAGATGTGTCGGTTTAGGTGGCTTAACTTTTTAGTTTTAGGCAACTAGTGTTGCCTTCTCTTGTTTGGCATCGTGCAAGATTTTGCTTGTTGAGTTGAATGGAAGTTGGAGATCGTTTATTCTGGATGAACTTCATGCTGAAATAAATAATTCTTGTTCTAGAATTTATACTAGATAAGGAACAAGATAGTACATGTATGACAAAAAGCTCAGGATGCTATCACATGATATACATACCTATGTACATATATCCACCTCCATCATCTTTTGTGAATTATTGTCTTGATTTGCATGACTACTTACATTGATATGCTTGGCATATCATTAGAAGGAAGCAAAAATATTGGAGTTATCGTTGTGCCATGAGCGCATCTTCTTGGTCTTGTCAAATGGGAGCAACTCACATCATAACCAGCAAATTCACGAGGATTACTCCCTGGAAGTATCATCCCAAGAGTTGCACCAAACAGCAATTAAACCGAAGATCCCATCCTTGTAGACTAAAATGAGGCATGTGTCCCTCATGTACTCACGGCCTATGTCTCATAAAAGTTGGTTCTAAAGTGAAAATTGGAAATGAATGAACGAGTCAATACATGCTCATGCACATAGGGTTCGTATCGCATATTGTGTGAAATTTGAGTCACTTGTATCACGGCCCGACAAATGGAATCAGACCCTTAGACCTTAAAACGATCCACGAATCGATTTATAGATCAAACGGGATGAGGAATGAAAGCATATAACGGACCGACCAGGTCATACATTCTCCAAGACGACTAGGTACCGGAATGGAGGAGATTCCTCTAGCCCGACATGAGTAACTACGTGAACCCCTTCCGTGAGTTAATATGTTTGGTCGGCTAGTTAATGCATGGTCGGGTAGTAAATGTGTCTGGTTGGATAGTTAATGCATGGTCGGGGAATGATTGCAGATAGTTAATATCTCGGACCTCACTCGGGCTAAGAGCTTTGTGTTGTATAAAAGGAGATGAACCCCCACACTTGTAAACACACACGAGAACTAATACAATCAGAATTCTCTCTACTCCCTCGTGCATTCTTATGTTTTTCGATTCGGTTCTCACGACCCGACCCTCGAGCGAGTGTGAGTGATCGTGTGAGACTGACTTGAGATCATATCCTAAGGCTGCGCGGATTGTGAAATCGGTCGATTCACTCTCGGTTCGAGACAAGTGGTACCAGAGCAAGTTCGACCATTGTTCGGTATATTCAACTCTTGACGTGATGGCAAGAGGTAGTGAGAAGCTGGTTGATATGCTGCCCTTCCATGAGGAGTCCGATGAGGAGTGGGCTGGAAGGGGTGTCAAGCGACCCACTAAGTAATCGATTGCCAAGGCTAAGAAGGAACACGGGAGTTCCCGAGATGTGGTGCACGACATTGAGATCCGAATGGGCCATGTGGAGTTGTCCATTGCGGAGTCGCAAGAGACGGTGGTGGAGTTGGCCAATGACTTCAAGGAGCTCGTGGTTGGAAATGAGGAGTTGCTCGCTAAGATGCGAGAGCTCAAGTACAGCATGGAAGAGATCCAAGGAAAAGTTAGGGGCGCTCTCCACGACTCAGAAGATCTCCAAAGGAGGAATGAAACCTTAGAAGTCTTGGCGGCGGCTGTTCGTGCGAAGCTCAACGAAGTTCATGAGGAATCGGCTGAGCTTAAGGCCAAAGTGGCCAAGCTCGAAGCCGGGCATGTGGACGGAGCCTACCCCAACACCGCCAAGAGCGGATGTCTCTCAGCCAAAAGAGTTCAAGGGCTCAAAGACTACCAAAGATGTGAATAACTTCCTATGATACTTGAATCAATGCTTCGAGGCCAGTGGAAATCGTGATGAATTGGCGCAGGTAAACACCGCGGCCATGTATTTGAGCGAGAATACGCTGCTGTAGTGGTGCACTCGGAGCAGTGATAGGTCGACTGGGCCTATCATCACGTGGGAAGTCTTTACGGAAGACTTCCGTGGGCAATTCTTCCCAACTTATGCAGAGGAAGAAGCTAGAGATGAGATGCGGTGCCTTGAACAAAAAGGTTCGGTTCGGGATTATGTGAGGAAGTTTTCTGAGTTGAAACTTCAAATCCCCTCGATGAACGATACGGAAGCCTACTATCAGTTCGTGGGCGGCCTCAAGCCTTGGGAAAAGAACAAGTTGAAGCTTCAAAATGCAAGAGATCTCGCCGCGGCTTTATCGGTTGCTGAATCGCTTGTAGAATTTAAGGAGAATTATCTAGAGAAAGTAGACACTCGACCTAGAATCAGCAAGGGCACGAGTGGGGGAGATCATGGTAAGCCTCCTCGACACTATGGAGGGAAAAACTTTGTCCCTCACTACGAGATGAAGCAGGATCTAGCCACGGTGGATATAAAGGAGGTTATCCTATCCCTTTCAAGTGTTTCTTTTTCCAAGGGCCATATAAGTTTCAGGACTGCCTAAAGGCTTAGAAAGTCTTGGCAGCTATCAAGGCCGACGAGGAACATAAACTAGCGACCAAGGTGGGATAGGTACGGATTCTAAACACCATCCAAACCAAGAAAGCGAGCAAGCCTAAGGGAATGATGTTCGCAGACGTGACAGTCGCGGGAATTAAGGTGAGTTCTCTCATCGACACTGGTACTTCTGATCTATTTGTGTCGGAAGAAGCCGCGAGAAAACTCAACTTGCGAGTTGAGAAGAAAGATAAGTGGCTCAAGACAGTGAACTCGAAAAACGTCCCTACCCACGGCATGACTAAGGACGTAGAGTTCACTATGGGCTTGTGGAATGGGCGAGAAAACATCGATGTATCCCTCTCGATGACTACGACATGATCATCGGCCTTGGATTCCTAAAGCGAATAAACGGCATGATGATGCCAGCCATGGATTGTATGTGCATCCTGGATCCTCGGTCACAATGCGTGATCCCGCTTGATCGTGAGCTGGGGAAGAATTGGAAGGTGAACTCAGCCATACAACTCTCCCGAAGAACTCGAAAAGGAGACGAGACGTACGTTGCCATGTTGAAAGCTGAAAGTGCTGAGATCGTTGGGGTTGATACTCTAACGGAGGTAGTCCAAGTTCTCGATACATTCAAGGGCGTAATGCTGCCCAAATTGCCAAGAATGTTTCCACCAAAGAGGGAGGTGGATCATAAAATCGAGCTAATCCCTGATACTCGTCCACCGGCCACGGCACCTTATCGCATGGCACCTTCTGAGTTGGAGGAGATGAGGAAGCAGCTCAAAGATCTCTTGAATGCTGGTTATATTTGATCGTCAAAGGCCCCATTCGATGCCCCGATCTTATTCTAAAAGAAGCACGACGATTCTCTTTGAATGTGTATCGACTATAGAGCATTGAACAAGCTAATCATCAAAAACAAGTACCTCATTCCCTTTATTGCAAACTTGTTTAACTAACTTGGGAGTGTTCGATGGTTCACGAAGCTTGATCTTCGGTCGGGATATTACCAAGTGCGGATCGCTGAAGGTGATGAACCTAAGACGGCGTGCATAACTCGCTATAGCTCGCACGAATTTCTTGTGATGCCTTTCGGCCTAACCAATGCCCCAGCAATGTTCTGCATATTGATGAACAATGTACTTCACCCATTCCTTGATCAATTTGTTGTGGTGTATTTGGATGAAATTGTTATCTATAGTCAGACGCTCGAAGAGCACATCGAGCACCTTGAGCAAGTGTTTCAGGTCTTGAGGAAAAATGAGCTTTACGTAAAGAAGGAGAGGTGCGTTTTCGCACAGCCCGAAATGCCGTTCCTCGGCCACATCGTCGAGGGAAAACGAGTAAAGATGGATCTAGCGAAAGTCTAGACCATTACGGAGTAGGAGCCACCGACGAAATTAACGGAGCTAAGATCATTTCTCAGTTTGGCGAACCACTACCGACGGTTCATTCGTGTCGCGGCTCGCGATTCGCGTCCCTGCGTCAGAGCCATGGCGTCCCAGGCTCGCCACATATACTATCGGCTTGATGATTAAATTTGAATAAGATACATGCAAACAAATAAAAGCAAGGCTTTTTTTTACCGACAAATGTCGGGTTCTTTTTACATATTACTGGGAATTAAGTCAGGTGGCATCAGAAGGTCGCCAATGGCCCTATTCGCTATACAGAAAAAAACAATTACTGTAGTCCCAACCAAAAGGCTCCCATCGCTGACCCGACTACTAACTCCACTACTCATCATCTTGCACCATGCTACTTACCTATAAAAAATTTTAACAACAATAGAGTGAGATAAAAATCTCAGTGAGTCAAATTTCTAATTCACTAACTAATACAACCAATGAGAATCAAACGACAACAAGTCTGATGTGTTCCACAAGTATACAGATAATAGCCAGGATGCCAACAAAATATATTCATCAAAATCGGATAATAACAAAGAAATGTCTCGTTCCGCCTCAGAGACCGGTCCAGTCACACAGCAGGACCACCTAGGCACACAGCAGGGTCTTCCCATAAACTCCATGGGGTAATACATTCGGGCACATAGCCTCTCTTTTTATTTCCACAATATTCTCACACATTCAAATTGAATGTAGAGAATTTAACGTGCGGCCACAAATGATACGTGTCATGACATACCAAACTCTCAATAAATGTCATTCCATCGTCGCGAGGTAGCTCGATACACATCGATTGCAAATGGATTTAGCTTTCTTGTCCTATCAAGCCTGGTATGTAAGTAATTCGTTAAGCGTTTACCTTTTTACTTCTTATTTACCTTTTCCAAAGTAACGAACCTACTGTTCTCCATTTAGTTCTTTAAACCAACTTCGGGTAGATTACTTTCTTTCTCTTTTTCTTTTTTTCTTTTTTTTTTTTTGACCACGTCCATTCCTAACTCTCCCAGTTACCTACTTACCCCTCACCCCAAACTCCATTTCTCCGTAGTTTGTTATTCCACAACTTATATTCATTCACTTACTAATTTCAGCTGCAAATGAGACGTTTTTTCTAACTCCACAATACTATTGCCTTGCTAACCAACGAAACAACTCTAGCCCTTTCCCCTTTTTCCTTATTTTTTTTTATTAGTTTCTTGCTCCCATTTACTTTTGAACGGGCCCCTGCATCAAGCTTATTGCCTCCCTTCCCTTTAACCTCCCAAGATATAACTTAATCTGGTTCAAGAACACGGCACAGAGCATTGTCACCTCAACCTACACTTCCAAAACCACGACTCATCATTCATTTTTCCCTTATTTTACAGTAGTTCAACGCCTATAGAGTCCATACAAACTCCGAAGGAAAATCCTAATAAACTCTCATACATGCACCTGTCGCGACCCTCTAAAAAATTTTATCTTCAAAAGGGGTTAACGGATTATTAGGTTAATTAGATTTGACTAACCTAACGCGGACCCTCCCAAGCCCTACCGAATTACAACTTTGGTTTTTGTTTAAATGATTTTGAAATTTGGAGTCGCCACTAATCGTTCTTGGTAGGTCGATTAGAAACCTAAATAAATTAGCGGGAGAACTAATTTATTCCTGCAAACCAGAGATTATGAGCTCGGGGACTTGGTTACACTAGTTAATTAAAACTAATGCCCTTTCGGTACCTTAATTTGATGGATATCCTAATTCGGCAACTCAGGCTTGGTTTATTCCTAAGGCTCTAGTAGGGTATTCTCTTTTGTATTTTCACTTTTTAAATAGGATTCATGGATGGTATATCTTTTTATTTGTTATATTTTTTAAGTGTTAAAGATTCCCTGAAGCCGAAAGAGGGAGTGTGTTAACGACTTCTGTGAAGTATTACGACCTACTCATCTTTTGGGTTTGATGATTCAAAAATTAAATTATAGGAAGTACATGACAGTGAATAAACACCTCTAATGGGAGGCCTAGCATTGGCTTGGCTCTTCCATTTGGGATTTAAGGTACAGGTATTTAAGTTGCAAGTATTTAAACTAATGTAAGTAAAAACCTCTAATGGGAGGCTAAGCATTAGCTTGGCTCTTCCCTTTGGGATTTAAGGTACAGGTATTTAAGTTACAGGTATTTAACTACTGTAAGTAAAAACCTCCAATGGGAAGCTAAGCATTGGCTTGGCTCTTCCCTTTGGGATTTAAGGTACAGGTATTTAAGTTGCAGGTATTTAACTACTGTAAGTAAAAACCTCCAATGGGAGGCTAAGCATTGGCTTGGCTCTACCCTTTGGGATTTAAGGTACAAGTATTTAAGTTGCAGGTATTTAACTACTGTAAGTAAAAACCTCTAATGGGAGGCTAAGCATTGGCTTGGCTCTTCCCTTTGGGATTTAAGGTACAGGTATTTAAGTTGCAGGTATTTAACTACTGTAAGTAAAAACCTCCAATGGGAGGCTAAGCATTGGCTTGACTCTTCCCTTTGGGATTTATGGTGCAGGTATTTAAATTGCGGATGGACTTTGTCCTCTCCATTCTGGGGTATGAATTCTTTAAAATAAAATACAACGAATTGATTCAACAAATTGAAATTTGTGCGCGCTTGAGGACTCCTTCAAGCCGATTTTGTGCTTCCATAGGGTTGACCATTGATATAGAATTGAGGCTTCCTGACATAAAATAGAGTGAAGTGTCAGTATACAAAATATGTGCTAATCTGCACCTAAAACCAGAAGAATGGAAAGAGTACTTATCTCCCATTTTTTTGGAAGGGATTTCTATAATTGATTTTCACTCTCTATGCTCCCAATATAGAGAGTTTCTTTTGAATTAAGAGGGACTTTTAGTCACAGATCAGTTGAGAAATCGGTGGACAGCTTAGGAGCTTGTCTGGGCCGATTTTTGCATCTCTACGAGATTTTTGCTGTTGACGTAGAGATATCCTTCTCCTGACATAAAATATGGAAAAAAAAAAGAGATAGAGAAAGTGTATACAATTTGTGCTAATTTGCGAGTAAAACCTTAAATAAATGAATAAATAAAAACACTTAGCTCGAATTTGCTTGCTCGTTGACGAGGATGAACTCTTGATTTATATTGATCGATGAAGGAATTTGTGATGATAACCCCTAGCTTTAAACTCTCATCATCTTCAAAATTCTCTCTCTTTTAGTATTTTCTTTCTCTCAAATTTTTCTTCAATCTCCCAAAACTCTCTCAAACATCCAAAATTTTCTCTCCAAAAAAATTCCTCTCTCCCAAAAAAATTTCTCTCTCAAGCTCACTTCTTCCTCCTTTTATAATCTACTCATCTATCTCCCATTCTAATTTTTCCACTAACTCTATCTCACATTCTAATTTCTCCACTAACTCTTCTTCATTTTCATCTTCCATTCTCCATCTCTATCTCACATTCTAATCTCTCCACTAACTCTTCTTCATCTTCATCTTCCCTTCTCCATATTTATCTCCCATTCTAATTTCTCCACTAACTCTTCTTCATCTCCATCTTCCCTTCTCTATTCTTATCTTCCATTCTAATTTCTCTACTAACTCTTCTTCATCTCCATCTTCCCTTCTCTATTCTTATCTTATTTTCTCCATCTATTCTTCTCCAACTTCTCTTCTTCATCTCCTCTTCTCCATCTTCCCTTCTCTATTCTAATTTATCCACTAATTCTTCTTTTTGTTATTTGTAAAATAATCCTTCAAGAGTTAGGTATTTGCACTCTAGTCCTTGAATTTTAAGTATTTACAATTCAGTCCATGAAAAAAATATATTTCTTTAAGTCCAAATCTCCTCACAATTTTTGACACACCAAAATTTACCACATGTCAAATTTAAGCTCATTTCTTGCCGCTGAAAATAATGCAGAATTTAATTAAAGCCCTTTTGCAAAATTGAGTCATTCTGGGTATAATTGAGCCAAGATGAAAATTTAAAATATTAGAAGACAATGTCACAACTCATAAAAAGTGAAAATTAAAAATAAGTTGACTCAAATTAAATTTTTTTAGGCCCGATTCGAGATTATACTCGTGAAGGAACACGTGACTCGAATTGGATTTTTCTGAATTTGCAATGGCCAATATGAAAATAGATTTAAAATAAAAATATTAACTATCTTTGTGTATTTTTTTGGCCTCAAATGTTATTTTTCCAAAATTTTCAAGTATTTTTTATTTTTTTAAAAAAATTAAAATATATAATATGAAAATTTATTTTTTGTTCAAAAATGGTTGCCTAGGCTTGGCCAAGGCTTCCAAAGTTGATTTTGCAATTTTCTCATTTTTTTCTTTATTTTTCATGAATTTTCGAAAATAAAAATACTAAAAAATACTAAAAATATGAAAAATCATTTTTTGGTGAAAATTAGTTCTCTAGGCTTGGCTAAGGTCCCCAAAGTTGATTTTTCAATTTTATGAATTTTTATGGATTTTTTATTACTTTAGCAATAGAAAAAATGATTAAAAATCATGTGTCAACAGCTGCCCCTCTTTGAAAGGAAGCTCGGTAGAGGTTCATTTCAAAGACGAGATGACACCTGAATTCTAATCGACTCAATACAAGGAAATAAAAAGAGTCGTGACATAAATGTTCCACTGAAAATGAAATGAGAACCTAAGGATTCGTTATATAAAAAAAAACTTTAGGGTGGTTGAACCTGAACCTGTATGGTGGATCAACCCATGGTAGATTCCTAATAAAAGGATTCTGCTGATTAAAAATTGAATTAAAAATTGACCCGTATGGTGGGTCATACCATTTGACCCGTATGGTGGGTCGTACCATGGTAGATTCTTAATAAAAGGATTCTACTGATTAAATTTTGATTGAGATTTGACCCGTATGGTAGATCACCCCATGGAGATACCTGTAAGAAGGACTTGGTGCCTATAGAAAGGACTTGGTGCCTGTAAAAAGGACTTGGTGCCTATAAGAAGTACTTGATTTGCCTGTAAGAAGGACTTAATTTGCCTGTAAGAAGGACTTGATTTGCCTGTAAGAAGGGCTTTGTGCCTGTAAGAAGGACTTGATTTGCCTGTAAGAAGGACTTTGTTTGCCTGTAAGAAGGACTTTATGCCTGTAAGAAGGACTTGATTTGCCTGTAAGAAGGACTTTATGCCTGTAAGAATGACTTGATTTGCCTGTAAGAAGGACTTTGTTTGCCTGTAAGAAGGACTTGATTTGCCTGTAAGAAGGAGTTTATGCCTGTAAGAAAGACTTGATTTACCTGTAAGAAGGACTTTGTGCCTGTAAGAAGGACTTGATTTGCCTATAAGAAGGACTTGATTTGCCTGTAAGAAGGACTTTGTGCCTGTAAAAAAGACTTTGTGCTTGTAAGAAGGACTTAGTTTGCCTGTAAGAAGGACTTGATTTGCCTGTAAGAAAGACTTTGTGCCTGTTAGAAGAACTTGGTTTGCCTGTAGGAAAGACTTGGTTTGTCTATAAGAACGACTTATTTTGCCTGTAAGAAGGACTTGATTTGCCTGTAAGAAGGACTTGATTTGCCTGTAAGAAGGACTTGGTTTGTCTATAAGAACGACTTATTTTGCCTGTAAGGAGGATTTGGTTTACCTGTAAGAAGGACTTGGTGTACCTCAAAGGGTGCCATTCTGAAATCTGGGGAGACCAGGAATCCTGCAGAAGCTCAAACCCAAATTATATTCTCCTGTAGCTTTACGAATAAACCAAAGAAACAGAGATCAAAAGGTCTCGAATATTTGTCTTTGAGACAAATCATGCTTTATTGAAGAAGGTGGATACCTGTATGTATCGCAATGGATTCAAGTTCCTTAACAACCGTCAGAATTCATTCTCTTAAAAGGTCCAGGTTGAAGATATACTTACCTGAGAATTTAGAAGAAATGCCTGGTGGCTTCTCGACAACCAGGCTTATTCATTCAATAATCGCCGAATGAATTTCAAGACTTTGGAAGGTAATTTGAACATTGGGAATGTGTTGCCTGTCAGGTAGTGTCAGAGGTAACATGTGCAAGCATTTTCATCAATGAGTTGATCGGTTCATGCAAAACTATTCAACCAAGTTGGCAATGATTAGAAGTAGTCTGTGTGATAACTCATGATGCAATCAATCAAAATGTGGATCATGCAAAACTATTCTGTCAAGTTTACATTACCAATTCTGTTTAAGGAGGTTCTCATAGTATGAATACCTCGAATGTAATCTGAATAGGGGACTTCAGTCCGAAAAGGCTTTCTCCACTCTGGGGAAAGGCTGTTTATCTGTAAATTAAAATGCTAGACTTGTGTGGAAATGGTTTGTCTTTCCTCATCCTGTCATGCCCCATTTTGTACATTTGATGTATCCTGTGCCGTTTATGCTCTAAGTTGGAGTTGGTAAATTAAACACGCAGAATGGTCATGCATAATTCATGAACTGTGTAAACACAATACAGATGTGACAATTTTTTAGCATCATGTGTGTTTATATAATGTGCAAATATGGGCGGATTTGAATTGCCTCTGGTATGTGGGCGGACCGAACAAATTGGAAGCCTACTCCTTATGTCGAGGGGCGGTTCGTCTCAAACTTTACCCCTGCGCGATGAAGCATATAGGTGAGGGAGCATTTTGGTTGGTTTAATGACAGCGACCGCCGTGGTTTAGCGGTTGAATGCCCCTGCAAAAAGCAGAGAAATTATTCTTGAAATCAAACGAGATAAGGAAGACGTATTTGCTTTTTTTTTTCTTCAAAACTTATGATTAATTTGCCCCATTTTTCACCAAAATAGATCTTGTCAGATAATCATAATTTTCTTTTGGATTTGTCTCCTTCAACATGTTAAATGTTAGTATAAATATTTCATGTAAAAAGAAAAGGAGACATGGCAGCCAGTATTAAAAGGGATAAATTGGAAACGATACTGATTTATCCTTCGTCTTGAATGCCTTGCACGAGTCTTTTACCAATTTTGCTGGATTGAATTTTCCTCGACTTTTGTTGGGCGCCTCACCATTATGGCAAGACTATGGTAAAATACTGACTTTGATATTACTCGTCGAGTATTCCTGTTTGCAAAAAGAAATGCACAAAAAGTTGTTTCATTTATTTATAATACTTACAACATTCCCCACCCTTGGGGATCAAACTCGGGACATTTCGGACCTACTGTCATCCCCCCATACCATTCGGTCCATTGGACCGTAGGTGTCCATGGGGCTTTCCTTTCAAAGGTTAATCCTTGGGGATAACGCAGCCCTGTTGTATCACCTTGGGCCATGTTACGGTATTTTCTCGAGGTAATTTGCAATCCCTGTTAAGAATGGAATAAAACAATTCGAGACTCGAGATGATTATGTGTAAATTAGAATGATACAGAATTACCCATGTCTGAGATTGTTCGGATCTTTCTCTTGTATTTTTCTTTAACCGAAGCTGTCCATCCCGTGGTAATGTCCATGAGTTGATTTGCCGTTGAGTTATCCGATAAAGATGAGTTATATCTCCTTTTCTGCCGAAAATGTCTTTGTCCCCCGCTCAGCTTGTTTTTTATCCTTTCTTTTTTCAAAGTGGTGGCGTCCCATCTAGCCTTTCCGTAGAGACATCGGATTCGCTTCGCTCGAGGTCGCCGCCTGACTAGAATTCAAGCCAACGGAGGTGTTGCCGACAGAGAATGGCAGATAGGAAAAATCTGGCCAATAAAGACTGCCCCTGTAGAGTCAATATTTAACTCGAAGTAGATTATCATCTTCGCATTCCAATCTTCCGCTTCACCTCTGTCCTTTTCTCTTTCGTATTCCGCTCTAAAAAATGGCCAATTCTCCTAACAATACCTTCTCCGCCGAAGTCCTGGCTGGGTGGGAGAGACTCTACAATCTTCTTGGTAAAGGTTATGCTCATATAGCCCAGAACTCTACCGTTGAGGCTGAAATCCTCGGTCTATTCAGGACCATGGACGCTGCTTCTGTTGAGGGTACCCAACTGGAGAGGAAGTATTGGAACTTCCCGACCCTCTTCATCAATTTTCTGGCTGCCTATAACCGCGCTTATGAGACGGTCCTTGTGACTGCCGTCGTGAAAGCTCGTTATCAAGACCGGCACGAGCGTCTGGAAACAGTTACATTTGTGGCTGATAATCACAAGAAGGCCCTCAAGTTTGCCAACGATCAGCTTTCGTGGCTGGTTCGTGAGATGGGAAAGTTGGTGGACCGTCTGGCCTTGGTCTGAACTTACACCGAACAGGAGCCGGGCAATATTGTGATGAGGTGCAAATGCGGTTGGCTGCAAGAGAGACTTGATGACATTATGGCAGACATTGCTTTCGAGAAGGCGGCGATTCCGGATCTGGAGTTTGCCGTCGAGCATTACGAGACCAATATGGCCCAGGCTAAGGAGAAGTGCGATCGCCTCTTCTTTAGGTTCGCAGAGCTTGATCCCGACAACGCCCGGTGCACCCAAAGCATCAACTGTTTGGAGAGTCAGTTGAGCTCTTTCGTAATGGTTATCAGGACCCAGTTTGGCTTTACCTTTCCTCCCCAGTGAGCTATTGTAAAACCTGTTGATGTATGGAATAAAAGGAATGTTTCGCATGTCTATACTTTTGTTTTCCTGTCATCTCTTTTCCTGGGGAACGATTTAGGGTGCTGAAGATATTGAGGCTTAATCTTTTTCATGATGCTCTCGCGGGTTGTGGTAGACGATGATATCAAGAATATTAGAGAGGCATTCAGTGTGGCTTTCCACCAGCCGCCTAGAGACCCGCGTTCAATCATGTAAATTAATAAAGCTGCCCCCACTCGATCAGTGTGCCAATAAATTCGGCCATTTGTTGCGTGCTCCACTTCAACCGTGTTTTGTTGCTTTCGGCGTCCACTCGTATGTATCGGGCACCTGTAGCATCGGGAGAGTGTCCGTGGGCCACGTTCATTAATAGAACCTCGGTCCTCTAAAACCCTCCGTGTGTTTCGGATCCAAGGAAATTTTAAGACCGGTCTCTGGTTGATTTAATCAGGTTAAGGTACTTATTTAATGGTTTCTGATTATATAATCCATATTGTCTTTCAAAAGACGCGGGATTCTCTGCAATACATTAAATATGCCCCCGTGTTTAATCAGTAAAAATCCACCGTCATATCAGAATACACTGCCCATACAAGTTTACGGATTGATACAACTTTGTCTGTCAAAGATGGACAGTGTTCGTTTGCCCCCCCAGAATTAACGGTTGAAGCATCGGTGTTTTTCGTCTTTTGGTATTTCTGAAGATGATTTTTGATATATTATTGAACTTAATTTTTACACCCGTCTGGGGTATCTAGGATCTCCCTGCAAAAGAAAAGGATATAATTAGTATGCGACACAAGAAATGTCGGTCCATGACTCCTATATTAGTTCAATTTGATTTTTTCTATTTTATAGAGAAATCAGAAAAAAAAAACAATTCCTTAGGAAGAAATGGGTTAATTTCTGATACATAAGTTTTTTGCAGATTTATTACTCTTTTTTTTTAAAGAAATATGACAAAATCTCTTGACGTTTACTAAAATTTTTGAAGGAATTTCCTTTTTATCAAAATAAATTTTCAGAGGTAAATTTGTCTGGACAATTTTATTTTTATTGAAGTAGGAAAGACATGACAAAAATCCTTTATTGGTTAACAAAATTCCCCCGAGACATTAGTCTAATTTTATTTAGAGAAAATTTTCTTAGAAAAACATGAGCGAATTTCTCGAAAAAAATTTTTGTTGCAAGTTTTTATAATTTGAAAGAATGTGATAAAATCACTTGATGTTTACCAAAGTTTTTTTTGAATGAATTTTTATTTTTATCGAAATAAATTTTCAGAGGAAAATTTGTCAGGAAAATTTCATTTTTATTGAAGCAAGAAAAACATGACAAAAATCTCTTATTGGTCAATTAGTCTAATTTTATTTAGAGAAAATTTTCTTAGAAAAACATGAGCGAATTTCTCGAGAAGAATTTTCTTGCAAGTTTTTATAATTTGAAAAATGTGATAAAATCACTTGATGTCTACTAGAGTTTTTTTTGAAGGAATTTTTCTTTTTATTGAAATAAATTTTCAGAGGAAAATTTTTTTAGGAAAATTTCATTTTTATTGAAGTAATAAAAACATGAAAAAAATCCCTTATTGGTTAATAAAATTCCCATGAATGGATTTTTTCACATCATTTTTTCAAAAAAAAAATTTAAAAGAAATGAGGGACAAATTTAATTTTGATTTTCTTTTAAAAGAATGGTCGTAATATCAAGCTCAAAAACTGACTAACACCTAGCATGAACCGACCAAAAATAAATACAAGATAAAATTAGAGAACTTACTTTTACCTTGGAGAAATGCAAATCACATAGTCATGCGCATGACTCAAGTGATGAGTGGACTCTAGAAAATAAAAGAAGGAGAGACAGGGTATGGACCTAAAGGGCCCCCACTATCTGAATTAACAACATTACCCTCCGCGCAATCAAATCACAATGGGAAGAATTGTCAATTCAGATAATGAGCGGGATAAAATATGGTCAACCCAAGCGCAATCGACGCAAGAACTTTGCATATTCGATCCCTATCTATGGTTACCTAGGAAAAATTTCGCGACTTGAGTTTAGACGCTTGTGTGTGCAGGTGTTGTGATCCTCAGAATATGCAAGACATGCACAACAATTGATATCAAAACAGCGCTTCTAAAAATGTGTGAAATTAAACATAATCCCAACACCGAGCCTGCAAAACAAATGGGTTAGCCAAACACTCCGCCCCTTATAACTCCCATCCTGCAAAAACATATAATACCTATAGAATGAGTCCCAAGCAAGATCGCCAGAAGCAAGATATCCATGAAATTTTCATTGGCCTAAGTCCACTAAGACTTTTAAAATTTCGAAAAAATTTAAGTATTCCAATTGGTATCTTTTTTCGAAAATTTCAAAATCTCTATCCCCAGTGGAGTCACCAAGCTGTCGCGACCCTCTAAAAAATTTTATCTTCAAAAGGGGTTAACGGATTATTAGGTTAATTAGATTTGACTAACCTAACGCGGACCCTCCCAAGCCCTACCGAATCGCAACTTTGATTTTTGTTTAAATGATTTTGAAATTTGGAGTCGCCACTAATCGTTCTTGGTAGGTCGATTAGAAACCTAAATGAATTAGCGAGAGAACTAATTTATTCCTGCGAACCAGAGATTATGAGCTCGGGGATTTGGTTACACTAGTTAATTAAAACTAATGCCCTTTCGGTACCTTAATTTGATGGATATCCTAATTCGGCAACTCAGGCTTGGTTTATTCCTAAGGCTCTAGTAGGGTATTCTCTTTTGTGTTTTCTCTTTTTAAATAGGATGCATGGATGGTATATATTTTTATTTGTTATATTTTTTAAGTGTTAAAGATTCCCTGAAGCCGAAAGAGGGAGTGTGTTAACGACTTTTGTGCAGTATTACGACCTACTCATCTTTTGGGTTTGATGATTCAAAAATTAAATTATAGGAAGTACATGACAGTGAATAAACACCTCTAATGGGAGGCCTAGCATTGGCTTAGCTCTTCCTTTTGGGATTTAAGGTACATGTATTTAAGTTGCAAGTATTTAAACTACTGTAAGTAAAAACCTCCAATGGGAGGCTAAGCATTGGCTTGGCTCTTCCCTTTGGGATTTAAGGTACAGGTATTTAAGTTGCAGGTATTTAACTACTGTAAGTAAAAACCTCCAATGGAAGGCAAAACATTGGCTTGGCTCTTCCTTTTGGGATTTAAGGTACAGGTATTTAAGTTGCAGGTATTTAACTACTGTAAGTAAAAACCTCCAATGGGAGGCTAAGCATTGGCTTGGCTCTTCCCTTTGGGATTTAAGGTATAGGTATTTAAGTTGCAGGTATTTAACTACTGTAAGTAAAAACCTCCAATGGGAGGCTAAACATTGGCTTGGCTCTTCCCTTTGGGATTTAATGTACAGGTATTTAAGTTGCAGGTATTTAACTATTGTAAGTAAAAACCTCCAATGAGAGGCTAAGCATTGGCTTGACTCTTCCCTTTGGGATTTATGGTGCAGGTATTTAAATTGCGGATGGACTTTGTCCTCTCCATTCTGGGGTATGAATTCTTTAAAATAAAATACAACGAATTGATTCAACAATTTGAAATTTGTGCGCGCTTGAGGACTCCTCCAAGCCGATTTTGTGCTTCCATAGGGTTGACCATTGATATAGAGCTGCGGCTTCCTAACATAAAATAGAGTGAAGTGTCAGTATACAAAATAAGTGATAATCTGCACCTAAAACCAAAAGAGTGGAAAGAGTACTTATCTCCCATTTTTTTGGGAGGGATTTCTATAATTGATTTTCTCTTTCTATGTTCTCAATATAGAGAGTTTCTTTTGAATTAAGAGGGACTTTTAGTCATAGAACAGTTGAGAAATCGGTGGACAGCTTAGGATCTTGTCTGGGCCGATTTTTGCATCTCTACGAGATTTTTGCTGTTGACGTAGAGATATCCTTCTCCTGACATAAAATATGGAAAAAAAAAAAAGGAGATGGAGAAAGTGTATACAATTTGTGCTAATTTGCGAGTAAAACCATAAATAAATGAATAAATAAAAACACTTAACTCGAATTTGCTTGCTCGTTGACGAGGATGAACTCTTGATTTATATTGATTGATGAAGGAATTTGTGATGATAACCCCTAGCTTTAAACTCCCACCATCTTCAAAATTCTCTCTCTTTTGGTATTTTCTTTCTCTCAAATTTTTCTTCAATCTCCCAAAACTCTCTCAAACATCCAAAATTTTCTCTCCAAAAAAATTCCTCTCTCCCAAAAAAATTTCTCTCTCAAGCTCACTTCTTCCTCCTTTTATAATCTACTCATCTATCTCCCATTCTAATTTTTCCACTAACTCTATCTCACATTCTAATTTCTCCACTAACTCTTCTTCATTTTCATCTTCCATTCTCCATCTCTATCTCACATTTTAATCTCTCCACTAACTCTTCTTCATCTTCATCTTCCCTTCTCCATATTTATCTCCCATTCTAATTTCTCCACTGACTCTTCTTCATCCCCATCTTCCCTTCTTTATTCTTATCTTCCATTCTAATTTCTCTACTAACTCTTCTTCATCTCCATCTTCCCTTTTCTGTTCTTATCTTATTTTCTCCATCTATTCTTCTCCAACTTCTCTTCTTCATCTCCTCTTCTCCATCTTCCCTTCTCTATTCTAATTTATCCACTAACTCTTCTTTTTGTTATTTGTAAAATAATCCTTCAAGAGTTAGGTATTTGCACTCTAGTTCTTGAATTTTAAGTATTTACAATTCAGTCCATGAAAAATATATTTCTTTAAGTCCAAATCTCCTCACAATTTTTGACACACCAAAATTTACCACATGTCAAATTTAAGCTCATTTCTTGCCGCTGAAAATAATGCAGAATTTAATTAAAGCCCTTTTGCAAAATTGAGTCATTCTGGGTATAATTGAGCCAAGATGAAAATTTAAAATATTAGAAAACAATGTCACAACTCATAAAAAGTGAAAATTAAAAATAAGTTGACTCAAATTAAAATTTTTTAGGCCCGATTCGAGATTATACTCGTGAAGGAACACGTGACTCGAATTAAATTTTTCCGAATTTGCGATGGCCAATATGAAAATAGATTTAAAATAAAAATATTAACTATCTTTGTGTATTTGTTTGGCCTCAAATGTTATTTTTCCAAAATTTTCAAGTATTTTTTATTTTTTTTAAAAAAAATTAAAATATATATAATATGAAAATTTATTTTTTGTTCAAAAATGGTTGCCTAAGCTTGGCCAAGGCTTCCAAAGTTGATTTTGCAATTTTCTCATTTTTTTCTTTATTTTTCATGAATTTTCGAAAATAAAAATACTAAAAAATACTGAAAATATGAAAAATCATTTTTGGTGAAAATTAGTTCTCTAGGCTTGGCTAAGGTCTCCAAAGTTTATTTTTCGATTTTATGGATTTTTTATTACTTTAGCAATAGAAAAAATGATTAAAAATCAGGTGTCAACAGTACCGAGATCCAGCCATCAACGGGGACAAGGTTCATCATCAAACTTGCTGGGTGATCGTCCTCTACACCATACTATCACGCCACAAACTCAACAGAAATAATGAACACCATATTTTAATCCACAAACAAAAATAACGGCAGCAACCCAGAAAACAAACCGAAGACTTTCCTTGTTTTCTTCCCTCCATAATAACCTTCATCCCAGTCGAGATCATCACTACAAAGTCCCGGGTTTCTAGACTTTGTGCCACACTCCAATACCCCTCCAAATTCTCCACTCACTTCGCATGACTATCCTTCTACAAGGACCGGATTACGACTCAAATTTGGCTTTACATACTTGCATTCCCTATTATCGCAAGACATCCTCTCGAGTTCGCCCATTTTCCCAGTGTATATATTTCACACAAGCACCCTCAAATTCCCTCATTCGGCTCACCTTACTTTCTGGTCTACTAGAACCAGATTTCAACTAGTTTCGAGACTACGGCTTGTGCTCCTTCAATCTAAGCTCAAGAATTCTGGACTCTCATTGCACGAGCTAGTAGAAGGGTTAGAGGAGAGCTTGCAGGTTGTTATTTCCTCAGGGTAAAATGAAAATGGGGTCACTAAAATCCATCCCAGATTTATACTTGTACGACCAACATTTACATTCCACCACTTTTATGGACTTATCCCTTTCATGCATGGACGGATTTTTGCTTCACTGCACTACCATTACTCAAACCAACATTAATGGCCCCCGTCCATCGTCAAACTTCCCCATCCGACACACCCACTGGTTAAAATAGTAGGGGAGCTGCAGAGTCAACTTGCGGACGTCCATCGCCCAGCAGAATTTGCATTACTCTCAGCCAAGTCTCGCGTTTTTCGTTCCCCACAGAAACCCAGTAAATCCCGACACAAAGTCTCTCGTTTCCTCCATAATATCACATTCTAATAACTTAAAATTTCCAGACCCAGCTAGTAGCCTACGAAACTTACTACATTGTGCCCTGTGTTCAGTGCCACTTTCTCAACCCGAAGTCGACGTCACTCCTACCCATTCGCGCATCTATAAGGTTTCACAATCTGACGTTCGCAAGGTCATGTTCTGGACTCCCACTCGACATGCACGGGTAGTCATCGCTGCGACACTTCCTCTCATGCCTGAACCAGACTACTAAACTTTCCATCCCCAAACCGAGCTGCTGTCTTCGACTAACATTGGAAGGGTTAGTGAGTTGATTAGAGAGATGACTCACCTTGGCTTCGGCTATTCAACAACTCTTCGAGGCGTCGGGTGGTCGTCTTCTTCGAGGTGCCAAGAGTTCCGCACGTCCACTGGAGAGGTAAATGCGAAGGAGGAAGAAGATGCTGCAAATTTTCTGTGGGGTGGTACCACCGAGGGAATAAGAAGACGTGTGCAGCAAGTGGGTTCTCCTAGTGCCTTTCTTTCTTCCACGTGGGCCCCGACATGCAGCACTTAGAATTGGCCTCTCCCTGTAAGCTCGTGTAACGTTTAATTTGGGCCATGAAATTTTCCCAAGGTCTGACTCGGGCTGCTGGGCTAATAAGAGGCCGAAGGGTCTACCACCTAGGAGAATCGTTTGGCCCCAAGTCAGCTTTCGAATCCATTTCGTTTAATTCTCGATAATTTAGAACTATTAAAATGGGGTATTACAATTCGAGACTATTCGGATATTACAACTCCGTTCACGAACCTACTCAAGAAAGGGAGGACGTGGGAGTGGACAGAACAAATCTAAAAGGCGTTCAAGAACCTAAAACGGGGTGATGACTGAGGAGCCCATGCTCGTGCTGCCTGATTTTACGATGTGACATCTTGAAATTCGACCCACTCTTGAAATTTGTAATAGAATGGATATATATTTCATTGATGCACTGTAGTTAAATCTCGTTCGTAACTGATCATTTCGAGATGACTAACCAAATGGGAATGACTAACTAGGAATTTAAGTACGTGGACCTAATTGCAGGTCGATACGCGTAGCTCCTAAAAGCCGCCCGTTAGTCTGAGTATTTACTAGAGTCGCTATCATATGAATGTGGCCACAAATAAGATTCTGAGCTTGGATAATCGAATTTTTAGGAATATCGCAATTGAAATTGGACATCGCGCTGAAAGGCTCGAAAATTAGCCGATTGGTTTCGGAGTGCCGAGAAAAAAGGAGAAATATTGAAAGTGACCGTTTTGCCCCCGGCTTGACCTAGATTATATGGCATGAGGGTAAGAATATTTTTAAAGAGCATGGAAAAGTTTTACGACGAAATCCCGAGTTATTTTTCGATCACGGTTGAGCTTCAATCAGTCCTGATTGCGTCCAATCAGTCCCAAAATGGCACGAATTTCAAGAAATGTCTCATCAATCATTGTCAATCACATCAATCGACCATCAAGTGGTGGAGTACCAAGTTGGCAAGGGCAATTGATGGAGAATCGGTGGTTGCTGAAGAATGTGGTCGTCCTGGATTAGTTGTTGTTGTTAATATTTGTAAAACTGATATTAATGTATAATATGGAGCTGAGAATGTGTAATATATGAGGTGTTATGGTTGGCTAGTCCTTGCTCATTTATTGTCAGGGGGTAAGGTATCGCTTCTGCTAGCGTTTATTCGGATATTAAGGTTTCAAGGTCGGCGACAGTCCTGGGACGTCGCATGTATCGACTGTCGTTGTGCAGATGTCACACGCTCGTGGAGGTTCGGGGCGTGACATACTAAGCCTTACGAAGTAGAGTCCGATGCTTCAGATTTTGCCATTGGGGGCGTATTCATGCAAGATGAGCATCCTGTTGCCTTCGAATCTCGAAACCTAAACAAGACGGAGTGGCGGTACACCGTCCAAGAGAAGGAAATGATCGCGATGGTCTACTGTCTTCGAACATGGAGACATTATCTCTTGGGGACACGGTTTGTCGTGAGGACGGACAATGTCGCCACAAGCTACTTTCAAACGCAAAAAAAAAAAAAAAGCTAAGTTCGAAGCAAGCTCGTTGGCAAGATTTATTCGCGGAGTTCGATTATGTCTTGGAGTATAAGCTCGGGAAAACGAATTCTGTTGCAGATGCCTTGAGTCGGAAGAGTGAGCTAGCCTCAATAAGTAGGCCGAAATGTCCCTTGATCAAGAGGATTAAAGAAAGGCTGCAACATGATCCTGCAGCAAAGACAATTCTCAAGTACGTTCGAGAAGGAAAGACTCGCACATTCTGGTGCGAGGATGATCTCCTCTGCATGAAAGGGAAGAGACTCTATGTCTCATCATTCGAGAAGTTGCGAAAGGAGATCCTGCGAGAATGCCACGACTCAAAATGGGCGGACCATCCTGGAGTTCGTCGCACTATGACGCTTGTAGAGGATCGATATTTTTGGCCGCACTTGGGCGACGATGTAGAATCCTGTGTGCGAACCTGTCTTGTATGTCAACAAGATAAGCTTGAGCAGCAATCTCCAGCTAGACTCCTTAAGCTATTGCAGATTCCAAAGAGACCGTGGGAGAGCATCTCGATGGACTTTATCGTTGGGCTACCTAAGTCCGAAGGATGCCACACTTTGATGGTTGTTGTTGATCAATTCTCTAAATATGCAACGTTTGTGCCTGCCTCGAATGATTGCCCAGCTGAAAAAGCGGCCAGATTATTCTTGAAACACATTGTGAAATATTAGGGTGTGCCTCGGACGATTGTAAGCAATCGAGATCCACGGTTCACGAGCAGATTCTAGTTGGAGCTATTCAAAATGCTCGGCACTGAGCTGAATTTTTCAACCAGTCTCCACTTGCAAACCGATCGACAGACGAAGTGAATCAACGCACTCTTGGAGGTGTACTTACCGCACTATGTGAGTGCTACTCAACGAGATTGGGCTAAACTGATTGGTGTGGCTCAATTCTCGTATAACTTATAGCGAAGCGAGTTGACAAGAAAGAGTCCCTTCGAGAATGTGACGAAACAGCAACCGCTTATTCCAAGCGCGATTGCAACAGGTTATCAGGGGAGTAACCCGAACGCACATCAATTTGCCCGAGAGTGGCAAGAAGAAGCCGATTTAGCTCATATTTGCCTTCACAAGGTGTCTAAACAGATGAAGAAGTGGGCCGATTGAAAACGTCGACATGTGGAGTTTCAAATTGGGGACCAAGTGCTATGCAAATTGCCCCTATGATACAAAGGGGCGCACAAAGCGTTGCTACGACAGTATGAATGACCGTTCCGTGTGATATAATCGGGAAGGCAACGTACAAGCTGAAACTTCCAATGAAGCTGAAAATGCATCTGGTGTTCCATATGAGTATGCTAAAGCCATTAGCCATTCCACTTAGACGAGGAGGAATCAGAATATGGAGAATCATCACGAGCGCCACTAGAGCAAAGATGGCCTATGATTGAGAGGCCGAATGCATTTTGGCCAATTGAATCATCAGGAAGCAATATCATGCGCCCAAGAAAAAGTATTTGATCAAATGGAAGGGCTCTCCTAAGAGCGAAAATAGTTGGAAACCGGAAGAAGCGTTATGACAATTCTGAAAGCTCATAGAGGTCTTTCATGCGGAGAAAGTCGAAGAGGGTATCACCCGGTTAAGTGGGTGAGAATATCACAGCCCGACAAATGGGATCAGACCCTTAGACCTTGAAACGACCTACAGATCAATTTATAGATCAAATGGGATGAGGAATAAAAGCATACAACGGGCCGACTTGGTCACACATTCTCCAAGACGACTGGGTACTCGAATGGAGGAGATTCCTCTAGCCCGACATAAGTAACTACGTGGACCCCTTTCATGAGTTAATATGTTTGGCCAGCTAGTTAATGCATGGTCAGGTAGTAAATATGTCTGGTTGGATAGTTAATGCATGGTCAGGGAATGATTGCATATAGTTAATACCTCGGACCTCACTTGGGCTAAGAGCTCCCTTGTGTTGTATAAAAGGAGATGAACCCCCACACTTGTAAACACACACGAGAACTAATACAATCAGAATTCTCTCCACTCCCTCGTGCATTCTTGTGTTTTTCGATTCGGTTCTGACGACCCGACCCTCAAGCGAGTGTGAGTGATCGTGTGAAACTGACTTAGGATCATATCCTAAGGCCGCGAGGATTGTGAAATTGGTTCATCGACTCTCGGTTCATGACACTTGCTTGTGATTAGTTGTTTGGCATTGGTCAAGTCATGCATGTTTAGGTGATATATTGTTGGATTAATCGATAAGTTAAATATTTTTTTGTTGAGCTTCAACTCACCCCTTGTTGTTACCACTTTTCATATCCACAAGTTCCTGCACCTTCTAGCGATAGCCTGCCGATTGAGTTGAAATTAACTTGTACTTAGAGTAGATTATACTTTTGTATTCCTTCCAGTGTATTTGCGTTTTATTTGATGGAACAAAGAATAGGTGTAACTAAACAATATATATAAATATAACTGGATGCTTTTTGCCATGTATGGCCTTCGGGTGCTATTTCTCGCATGTTATACAAGTAGTGAAATCCTATGATATGACCATACCATGTAGGTATGCTTGTCATTTTCTTTCCACATGTACTTGTCTTTTTTTTTTTAGTGGCCCACTACTTGTTTTTTAATGAATTAGCTTCTGCATATGCCCTCTATTGCCCTTTATTATCTAAATAATAACATATTAAAACAAAACTTGTCGGTGTCGAATGACACCATGGGACATCAACAGCGTTGGTCAAGAGATCAAGGAACTCCTCCCTTACACTTTTAGTGTGGATATATCAGCTCATTCATCATATTTATTAATAAAATTTTTCTCATAAAATTGGTCCCCATTTGCATAAAATAATTAAATGACAAATTATACATAATCCTATCGATATTTGCATTTCACTTTTCTCGAATAACATGCATTTTAAATTAAGATTAACAATTTTTCGTAAAAGATTTTGTGTTAATAATGTCCTAGAAATAAAATTTTTTAACTGTTACCAAACGAATTTCTATTCCATATGCAAAAATTTTATCATGTCATCAAACACTTTTCTTTGATCAGAAATTAACTTTAAAATAAAAATAGAAAAATCAATTTCTGATCAAAAGATAATTTTTGAAACAAAAATGTTGCCATGCGTACCTTAACATATGATTTCTACTCCTAAAAACTGGAAAGAGGACAATCCAATTCCGATAAATGCCCAAACATACGCATGGAAGCAAAAATAATGGTTGTCGTGGCATTTGCCACTCCTGGCTCTTGCGTCTTCTCTCGTCACAAGAAAAAGAGAGCTATCACTTCTCCAAAAGAAATTGTTGTCTATTTGTAGCTCAAAAGGAATCATGGAACCCACAGTTCTTCAACATAAGCAAAGTTTTGAAATCATCAATAATCTTAGTCAGGAGGATGTGTTTTTTTCAGGCATTACATGTTGGCCTCCTAGTCAAGATACCCATGAGCATCGTATTCACAACTAGGACAGTGCAAACTTATGGCTGAAACCTGGTATATCCACCAAAGTCAGTCTCGGAGAGTTCCTTTTAACCCCTGATATTAAAGTAGATGAATATTAGCAGCAACAGTTTATGCTCCAATATAAATCCTCAATTAAGTACAGTCATTGCATGAGACTCCTGATCCAAAGACAGGTTGCACAGAAATTACATGAGGTGATAACTTTATTTTGGAATGGTGAAGTTATGCTGCTGAAGCTAAGCTCCAGAATTTTTTCTAGTATAGTGATTGGGGGCCCATGGAACGCCTAAAAGAATTCCACGAGACATCAGCAACCGGCAAAATGATGTTGGGAACCCACAAGTTGGTGGTCTACAGGGCCTCGGCAGTCGGCAGTAATATGACAACAAACAAGTGAAGCTATCACTATGTCGATTGTCAAAACTATGTATAATCATTCTACAAGCACATTACACAGCCGCCTCCTACTTCTCTGCTTATCAACATCAAATTGCTGCATGGAAAAAAGAGTAAAGATGGTTAACATGTAAGGTGATCATGATATGATTCCTATTCCCTCTTATCACCAGTAATAGAATGCAAATATAACTGACATATGTTCTGTTCCAAAATTCTCTCCTGAAATTAATGCTGTTGTCCATCTATTTGGTTGCTATCCAATCAATAATCATAGACTTGCCATTCTCAAATTATCTTCCATTTACTCACATGAGAGAAAAGGTGCTTGTTTCTAAGAAACAACATTGACACTTGGGTAAAAATATCAGTTTCTTTTACAACTAGAAAATATGTAGTTAGAGAGACTTCACCTGTTGGCACAGAAAATGAGGAACCCTGATTCTCTTGGAACCATCAGCCAGTCGTTTATAGGGCACATGGCATTCCACAGGAAAAGAATCATTGTTGACCTATAAGTACGTGCCGTACAAATGTTAAGTGTTTCAGATCAAGCAAATCATTTAATATGCAAAGAAATGTGAAGTTGCTCCGAGAAGGGAAGAGAAAAGGGGGAAAAAGAGCAAGGCATAACTCCTCAATATATGATTCTCAAGACAATCTCAACAAGAAAGCGCGACAGAATATGCCAGATCAAATTTAGCACCAATAGAATATCATATCAAGTTTCAGCAAGGTTAACATTGTCAGTGAGGAAGTTTTTTTTCACCAGATTCAAGTTTTAAAGCTCTTCAATATCAAAGCTCATATAGGTTAGAGAAGAAATATCGACAAGTAGCACAGATTGATTTAAATGCTATATTCTGATTAAATTCGGACCATACCTGGTTTTGAATAACCTCTATTAACAATTCTTGACAACCCGCTGCATATACATTCTCTAAACTGGGGCATTGAATTAGCAATCGATCTGAATATGCAAAGAAAATTAAAGTTAGATTAGGAAGCAAATCAGGAAAGTATGCAAGATGCATCAATGTCCCATTAACTATGCGTAAGCACTCGATCAAGACCAATACATTGTTTAAACATACCAGGGAGCAGATTTTTACAGGCGTTGAGATTCAGGTCATTCAACTCTGGGCAATTCAAATACAGGGCCTGCATTTCAATCAACAAAATAAGAACCAAGAAACCCATGGTAACAGAATGCAATATGCATATCTTAGGATCTGAGAGTCTTACATCTAAGCCACTACAACCCCACAAGCTAAGTTTTTTCAATTTGCTGTGCTTAATAATAAGCTTCTGGTGTACGAGGTGAAGATTGCCGTTGGGCCTTTTCTCCATCACATGGTTGATGGCTTCATCAGAGATGAGGCCTTCATCATTAGCATCACATACGCTCATTCCGCAGTCCATGAGTTCTAGAAGAGGCAGCTGTGCTGTGGCAAACTGAATTCCACCTGAAATGCAGAGGCAGTTAGTGAACCAAAATGAAAAGCAAGAAACGATTTGAAGAGATTCATTTCAGCATCACAAAAAATTGACCTAGAGTGCTAACTGAAAGTAAATGCCATTTATTGACAGAGTAGTCCAGGAAGTTACTTGAAGAGATGTTAGGACAAAGGGCAAGTAAGAGTCTTGATAATGTTTCAGGATAAACATTGCATATCATCCCAATGCCACTGTCACTAATGCTTGACCTGCATGTAACAATAAATTCATGATTAGTAAGTCCAATTGTTGAGGCTGATTATCAATCATATTCCGTAACGCTTCAAGTTCTATGGCAATTGCCAATGACACCTTATTTGCTACACTACTTGAAAACAAATGTGTTCACATCATGTATGGGAACTTTGGCAAGAACCAAAAAAAAAAAAAAACATGAATTGAAACAATGAAGTTGGATTTTCTATACCACTGTGATACCTCACAAATCAGAATAGGACCTCAGAGGAGAACATACCCACTGAGATCAAGCAATTCTAATTCCAAAAAGCTTGAAGCAACAGCAGCAACAGATGCATCAGTGATTTCTGATCCAAGCACAAGTGAGAGCATCCGCAAACCCCTGTAAAATGATAAAAATAAGCTGCGGTCACAAAAGCTGTATCTAGCTTCAATGCTCTTATGGAGTTCGAGTCTTTAGTATCTACGAAGTGACCTTATGACCTATGTGGTCACTAGACAGCTAGATGTGTGGCACATAGGCTTACAACTCTCTTAAGCTTAAAGAAGGAAATAAATGCCTGTTTGAAGCTGTTATCATGTGCAAAATGCACGACCAAGTTATTGAACAGACCTTAAATTTGAAGCTGTGAGAGCTAGTACAACAGCATGGGAAAGCCGAAGCGATGCAATGTGAATATTTTGTAACCTTGGACAGTTCCTTCCCAAACCATCAACCATGGCAATCAAATCTGTACAATCATTTCCATTGCGAGAAAATTCCAAGGAGATTTCTCTTAAGTTGGGGCAGTTAAAAACCTATAGGGATGTATAAATGAGTCAGCAACATTTGTTACATCTATCAAAGACAGAAGAATAGATATGCATGATATAGAAGAGATCCTAGAACATAAAAAAGCAAAGCAAATGCAATCACCATCTTTGAGAGGGAGTAAAGATCAGAAAGCCAGAGTGTGGAAAGACTCGATGAGCTGAGAACCAAACCCCCAAGGTTAGAGCAACCTTCCATTTTAAGACAGGTTAGGCATCTTTTGTCAGCAACAAAACGACCCAATTCATCTCTGCAGAAGTTGGCATAAGTTGTCAATGAAGAACACATTTTCAAGCTTTATAGATTTAGACTTTTTCAGCATGCATAAATAAGAAAATGGAGATCAAACTGCTAAAAACTATCAAACAAATTATGGTAACTTCCTTGCTGGGAATAAACAATGTGCTATTTAAGCCGTAAAATGGATACTTGCGAAACTAAGATGTTGCAAGCATGAGCAAACCAAGAGAAAGACCTGACCACGTTGATGTCCTAAATAGTTGGTTTAAAAAGCAGCATAAAAAAACTAACGGCTTTCCTCTCCTAGTTATGCACACACCACAATTGGAAGAGTCCTCATATTTTGTAGTGGGATTCCTATATCATGGAGATGCAAACAACTTAGTACATCACAGACAGGTCACCAAAATCCTTCCAACCAGAGTAGACTCTGCTATAGTCTATCCATTTCAAGGAGATATTGCTTGCAAATTACATGTCCCAGTTTTCTCAAGGAACATTATGCTTAAAAATGATCCATTTGCAACCATTAATTGAGCAGTAATGCAGGGATCTTGGGGTTCTCCACCCCTGAAATGACTCAGTACATGTATAGTCGAGATCCAAACAAATCCCATACACTAGACCTCACCCACAAAGTGGGAACACAAAGTTTACCCTGCAATCCGATTGACAGCAGTAGAGGATGTTGAGATCTCCATAGACTCCAAGTTTGGGCATGAGAACGCAATGCAAGCTAGCATCGTCGCATCTACATCACTGGAAATCCAACCAACAAAACAAGAGCCAAATCAGTGTCACAAACGCAAAAATGATTAATTAAAACTCAAGCACGTGATCTTGAACTGGAATTAATGGTGAGATCCAATCAGGATGCTCACAACTGATTTACAAGTTCTAGTCTTTCCTTAAAGGGTTAATGTACGAATCCTGAGCCTCCCCAATCAACAAAAGCTTGTCCATAAATGCTGATCAAGCAGCATTTCCACTAGTCGCAGCATACACTTCTTTTTGTTAATTTTAAGTTCAATTTCGTTGATCAATCAGTTCACTTGCGGTTATTAACTTTGGTCCTTATCGATGAGGCCCAGATGAATCCTGTCTCTATCATTTTCTTAAGATCAGTGCATCAACATCAACCAATCCTATCCGCCTCGTGAACAAACAACCCAGATCCGAAAACCAAACTCCGAATCCATGACTGAGGCCTAACCTTTCCATCCTCAGAGATAGTCTAACGAGCTCAGGGCACTTGTTCAACACCGATCCGACGAAACAGAGCTGAGCTCTCGAAGGAACCCTGAGCTTCAGATCCTCGGCAGCCCTCCACACCCTCCTCGAGGTCTCCCGCCAACCCTTGCACACTCTGGCCGCCGCGAGCAGCTCCGCCGGTGGCAGCCTCCTCAGGACCTCCCACAAGCACCTCGCGGGCAACCCGCCGGCATCTGCGTCCCCGTCCACGAAATCCTGCTCCCGCTCGTCGAGATCCGGCTCGACCTCGTCGAAGTCTTCCCCCTCGTCGGGGCGGACGTCGAGGTCGTCGAAGGAAAGCGCGCGGCGGAGGTGGGAGATCGGGTGGCGCGGTAGGAGGGGCGGCGGCTGGGGAGGGCGGGCGGAGGAGGAGAGCGAGGGCGGGACGAGGGCGGACGCGGACGCCGAGGACGAGAAGGCGGCGGCAGAGGCGGCGGCGCTGACCGGCGTGGACGAGGCGGCGGCGGCGGCGGAGTCGGCGGAGGAGGAGCCGGCGTGGCAGGAGTGGCCCTTCTTGGGCAGGCCGCAGCGGCCGCAGTTGTAGCTGCCCCGCTTCTTGCCGCGCTTGGCATCGTCGGAGGATTCAGAGGGGGCGGGGGATTCGGAGGGGGGGACGTGGGGCTGATGGAGGCGGCGGTGCATTGCGGCGGCGCGGAGGCTGGAGAGAGATAGAGAGAGATAGAGAAACCGGTGGTCGTGGGGAATAAAAAGAGTAGGTGGGGGGGAAAGGATGGCGCGGGAGGGGGAGGCGAGTTCGCGCCTTCGAGTTTCGAAGATCATTATTATTAAATAAATAAATAACATTTTTTCGTTGCGAGAGGGAGAGGAGCGTTGCATGCGCAGAGCGTCGGGGACGTGGTGAAATTACCGAAATGGGCACGTGCGCGGGTTCCCTGAAAAATTTTGAAAGAAAAAACAAAAACGACGTTGCGCTTTTCTTTTGTTGTCTGAAAAGGGAGGCGGCGAAAAGCGACTTCCTAAGTCTCTCCTCAAAAAAAAAAAAAAAAAAGGTCTCTTCTGGTTCATGGACTAGACAGGCTCGACCGCGTTTGGAACGTCAATGCCTTTCAAAATTCCGTCGGCTCGTCCGGCGAACGGATCGGTGCTCGTTAATGGATTTTTTTTTTTTTGTCGAAACTCGTTAATGGAATTGCTTGTCCATGCCCGCACGTTTTTCCCTCCTTATGTCGGGTCGGATTGAGTCTGTTTGCGTGTACGCTCTCTCCTCTCGAAATACTAATTCGTTAGTGAGATTTAGAGAGAGAGAGAGTATGCGTCTTTAGAAGTTGAAATGATTGGTTCTCGGGTTGAGCTGGTTCCACTCTATAATTAGGAATTGGACCAAACCGATCGGGTTCGGTCCGATTACTTGGGTTAGATGAATCCGATTTAGGTTTTGGTAATTTCCTTTTTTTTACTCTTCAAAAGATATTTTTAAAAAAATTACGGCACGTTTTCGCACCTAGAATCGTAAACTAGATTAATTGTTTCTGATTCCAAATTTGAACCGCCCAAAACCGGCCGATTTGATATAGTTCTCGTGCACACCCCTGTTTAGGAGTATTTCAAACAATTTTTTTCCTCTTACATGGCAAGGAAACTTGGGGAGACATTGTTGGAGTTTCGATTTTCATGTGAGAATCATATTTGTCCTACTCTACAGCCTGAAATCTATCTCTTTGTGCCAGTATCTACGCTTTTTGAAAAAAAAAATGCAAAATTCTATTAAATTTCAAGAAAAGAAAACTAACGCGTTTAACTCATCGAAAAACTATTTTACAGAGAAAAAACTTGCATATTAATGAAATATAAATTTACATATCAATGGCACAACATATAGTGATATTTCCCGACTTAAATAAAAGTATGACTCTTCGAGTTTATAATTATATCTTAATGCCATGGCAAAATACACAACAAATACATGTTTACAAAATTGTGGCCTCTTAGTATGCCGCCTGCTCACTAGCTTTACGCTCTGCTTTAATCTCTTATTATATAAAGTATACTCGACGCATGCAGAAGACTACAAACAAAACCAACAATAACCATAAAAAAAAAATGCATGAGACAAGACAAATGAAAGGCACACCTAACGGCGTACGGCCTTAATAGGTTCACTAATCTATACTTACTGGACAATGTACAAGCTACAACTGTGAGATCATTCAGCAACTTGACTAATTACTTTTTATTCATGTACTAACCATGTTAAGTACCCCATCCTTTAATTACACTTATTACAATGGGAGGATTGCGAGGAAGGGTAATCTACTTCCCAAGTACTACAGCCACCACAAACTCCACCATTTGTACAATCTTCAATTCTCCTCTTAGGCAAAAATTATAGTAGTATTTACCATGGAATCCTTGTTGTTGTCGATAGCACTAGCCGGACTATCGGTATCAAATTGGCGTGGCGCAATAGGACCTATCCATCCGGTTATGCCACGACAGTACACGACCTTGAACTCGAAAGTGACTCTGCCAACAGGCAGTCCCTCATCCACATAAACCATAGAGCGGATAATCTTATCACGGGTACGTAATGGATAATTGGGCCAGACTTGGTAAATTCTTCTGTTGACCAAATTATCCACAAGGGTTCACCATAAAAGTGCTACTGTACGGGGGTCGATGGACGTGACATACTACTAATCTGAAAGAGTTTTCAACGATGGAAGTGAGTATTATTAAACTCAACAAGTAAGACCACTAGTCCGAATGCTTAGACGATTTATATAATCACGAAATTGGAGGATAAGTCCACCACTGTTAAACACAAAGCATATACAAGGCACGTGATTTTCGGAATCATACAGAGATGAAATCACCACAAACCAAGATCAGTCAACACTTAATGACCACAATCGTGAACCATAGGTAGTCTAGTAATAAGGACTAAGGATCTACTTGCCTTATTTCACGTACAAACGAACCACCACTGATCGCTGTCACGAGTTGTTGCTGCATCGGCCTCCTCGAACCCGAGCACGGCAAGGCGGCGTTAGCATTTGATAAGGTAAGCCTCAGGAGGGTAGGTCAAACAAGAACTTGACGAGAGGGGAGAGGGCCGATCGATGAAGACAGCGCCGTTGTTGGGCCAGACGAAGAGAAGAAAAGTGGAGGTTCAAGAGAGAAAGAGGAGAATTTTTATAGGGAGAGGGAGGCAGCATCGCCCGAGCTGGTAAGTGGCACTGCCGGGCTGCCATGGCATTGTGAAGTGCCACGTGTCACCTCAATCAGTGACTCTTGTCACTAGGTTTGACACGTGCCTAGTTTTCTTGGTTGTCTCGATTTCGTGCCAATTTAGCTTTGCAGGGCTTTATAAAATTGCACCTAAGATATATCATTAAGCTAATAATCCTCTGAGCCAAAATATTAACGGTAGCCTTCTCAAGTCTCATTTACTATAAACTCAAGCTCAATGAGCAACTATCCTGCTTGCAACTTAAGCTGGTGAAAGATCGGGTCATTACAACTATATCAATAGCACCACACAATGATGTTGCACAACTAAAATACCCTCAAAAAAAAATCTTCATGAAAGTGTTTTAGTAAAAAATTTATCAGCAGCGAATGGTGGGTGATAACAAAAAATTGTCTTTATAAAAAATGAAATACATTTTTTTAGAAATGTGAAAAACAAATCAATTGCATGAAAGTGTTTTAGTAATATTATTTTTCTTAATAAATTATAAGAAATCAATATTTCACAATTTGATTAAATATAGAAGTATTTCAGTAATGCAGATCGAATCGAGTATGGATTGGGTCAGGTATGAGTCTTTAAATTTATATTGTATTTTTCTTTGGTTGAAATTTTGTATTATATGAAAATGGGTCAAAACAAGTTAAATAGGTCAATATCAATTGGTACGTATTCGATTGACCCAAACCCAATCTTACCCATCTGCCTAATTCCTCTACAAGTAGCAATACAACAAATCACAAACCCAAGTGTTTTTCTTCTCTAGGGAATCACTATGTAACGTCCCTAAATTTCAAAATCCAAATTTATAACAAAATTCAGATTTTTGTGGAAAAATGATCAATTTCCAGATGTGAATAATAAATTAGTTTGAACGTTAGTCCAAAATTTGAATCTCACTTAATCGTGCTGTAGAAAATTTTACGATCGCGCCGAAAAAATTTTCATTCGCGTCAAACCCAATCGTGTCTGAAGTCTCGCTGTGTAAATTTGGAAAAAGAAAATATTCTCATCCGTTGTGCAAAATTTTCACTCTATTCTAAATTTCCTAACTACACTTTTGCCCTCAAATTTATGAGATCAAAGAATAAGAAATTTAAATTGAATTTGATTTGATGTGACTTGATTTTAGTTTAGTTTATTTTATTTTATTCTATTTCTTTGTTTTATTTTCCCCTCACCCCCTAAATTTCGGCCAAGTATCCCTTCCCCCACTAATTTTTTTTCTTTTTTTCTCTCTCTCTCTCTCCCCCCTTTGCCATGCGCCCTTCCCAAAGTCAGCCCCTCTACTCTGACCACATCACCTTTCTTTCCCCCTAGTGACTTGTCCCTTCTTGTCCTTTTTTTCCTCTTTATTTTGACTTTTTCTTTCCCCCATCTCTACTGTTCACGCGAGAACAGTTTTTCTCCCCTGTTGTTGGACTTCTTTCTTCTTCTTCTACAGGTTTTCTTCTCTTTTTATGGGCTAGACTCCATCCTGACACCACGCCAGCACCTCTAATAGCTTGGCAACGCCATTGCCTGCCCTTCGCTTGCCGCCATCCAGCCGCATAGCTGCCGCCATTGCCTCTCACTGTCGATGCCAGCCGCTTCTCCAGCCATCGTCCGTTAGCCACCTCCTCGTCGCCATTGCTACACCACCACCATCTTCCTTCCCAAGCTCACGTCATCTTTGTCATCGCACCATTGCTAGCTCCATCAGCCAACACCTCCTGTCGTCCGGCCTCTATCAATCTAGCCACTTTAGCTCCTCCGTCGTGCCCAGCTTGCATCGTCGTCGCCTTCGTCCAACCGCCGCCGCTCCTCCACCAAACCTCCGACATGTCTAGCAGCCATGATCCATCCTTAAATGTCCAGATCCATACCTCAACACGTTGTCTAGTCGCTCAAGCTTTGTTCACCATCATCGCCGGAGCTCACCGCCCCTCGCCGGAGTACACCGCCGTAGGCCAGATCAATCTGCATTCACATATTGTTGCCAACACTCGGCTAAGCCATTAATTACATTTGGGACTAAGTTAATTAATTAATTAATTAAATTAGACATTCGAGTTAGTCTAATTATGGATGAATTAGCTAGAAACTGAGTTTAGGTTAAATGGTCCCAATTAAATAAGTTAGACTGAGTAGTAAGGTGGTGTGTGGCTAGTCGAAAATTAAATTGATTGATTGAATTGTGATCGTGAGTAAGTGTCGGATTAGAGTTGAGCAACCGATGAATTATTTGACTAATTGATTGGTAGTTTAGTAATCATTGGTGGTTATTTTAATACTTAAAATTGCTATGATATTGTCATTATCGATTGCTTGAGGTCGAGACCGACATTTGACCGCCGAATAATCAAAGTGAATTATTGTTGACACCTGATTTTTAATTATTTTTTTATTTTCAAAAATTAATAGAAAATCCATAAAAATTCATGAAATTAAAAAATCAACTTTGGGGACCTTGGCCAAACCTAGGGAACCAATTTTGACCAAAAAATTGATTTTTCTTATTTTCAGTATTTTCCGATATTTTTATTTTCGAAAATTCATAAAGAAATCAAGAAAAAAATTAGAAAATTGCAAAATCAACTTTGGAAGCTTTGGCCAATCTTAGGCAACCATTTTTGAGCAAAAAATAATTTTTTGTATTTTTTTGTATTTTTTAAATATATTTTTTAGAAATTAGGAAAATATTTCATAAATAATAGCATTTGAGGCCACAAAAATACATAAAATAGTCAATATTGGTCTTTTAAATCCCTTTTCATGTTGGCCATCGTGAATTTAAAAAATCAAATTCGGGGTTATGTATTCCTTCATGAGCATAATCTCGAATCGGGCCTAAAAAATTTCAATTTGAGTCAATTTATTTTCATTTTTTCACTTTTAGGAGTTGTGACATTGTTCTCTAATATTCTAAATTTTTATCTTGGCACAATTATACCCAGAATGATCCAATTTTACAAAAAAGGCTTTAATTAAATTTTACATTATTTTCAGTAACAAGAAATGAGCTTAAATTTGACATGCGGTGAATTGTGTCAAAAATTGGGAGGAGATTTGGACTTAAAGAAGAGTTAGTGGAGAAATTAGAATAAAGAAGGGAAGATGGAGAAGAGGAGATGGAGAAGAGAAGATGGAGAAGAATGGATGGAGAAAGTAAGATAAGAATAGAGAATGGAAGATGGGGAAGAGAAGATGAAGAAGAATGGATGGAGAAAATAAGATGAGAATAGAGAATGGAAGATGGAGATGAAGAAGAGTTAGTGGAAAAATGAGAATGAGAGATAAATGAGTGGGTGATAAAGGAGGAAGAAGTGAGCTAAGGAGAGGGGAGGTACATCTGAACGAGGGGAGGTGAGAAAAGGAGGGAGGACTGGAAATTCTCCTCCTCCTTCTTTCACTACAAAAAAAAAAGAAAAGAAAATGAGAACAAAGGAGAGTTGAAGAATGGGGCAATCCTTCTCAGTCGGGGGGAGGATCATCATCTGCGCTTGAATCGGTGCTCAAATTCGCTGCCGTGGAACAAGCCTTGGTGACGCGATGGATTCATCTCTAACGAGCTATAGGCGCATCAGCATGTGCAATTATCTGATAACTCAATTTTTCATGTTTAGATGACGAGATCTTGAAAATAAATGTTCTGGACATTCGTAGATGACTTCGAGATCTTCGATTTGATATATTATGGTACGAAAATGGACGTCGTTTGCTATGTCAAAAAGGTCCCGAAATTGATAGCAGAATCTGGAAATATGGTGATCAGAACCTGAGATTGAATTTTTCTGATCTGACCTTTCATGCTAAATGATTTTCCATGGGTTATTCTAGACTTCGTTTTATAAAGATCTCTTCATGACATTTGTTCATAAGATCTTAATGCATAACATATAAAAAATACAAAGACATTCATGCACGTTTCATATTTTCAATGCATTTAATGAAATCATGTAAATCTGGGGAGGACTTTGCATTTGGGTATTGTTCTGAGTGTTGTCATTTTAAGTCGTAGTTATCTCATGTTTAGAGTCTTTTTTTTTAAACTTCACAAAGAATGAAAGTTGTTCATTGGGGTCTTGTTTAGTAGACTGGAAAGTTTGATGCATTAATTTTGAGATTTGAGTGTCCATTTGAGCTTAATCCTAAAGTATGTCTATTCTGTGAAATTTGTTTGTTTGTTGCTGAGCGCTCATGAAAGACCATTTTCTACACCAAAATGAGTGTCTCTTCAATAAGGATGTAAAACATGAAAGTTGTCAATAACACATTTTCCCATCCACATAAAAAAAAATCTCAGAAATTTTGCATACATTTCATTATTTCTTTTGTATTTTATGGTTACTGCTTTCTCCCTAAGCATGTTCTGGACAGTATGGTTTAATTCATATTTTTTGTGTTAATGCATTGGAAAATGTAAAAAAAATTGTCCCAATGAAGTTTAATCGGTGCGTGTTAAACTTTCTTTGAGCGTTTGAATTGTCTTAACTCATTGGTGATTGTGCATGTCCGATTAGATGGTTCATTATTTTCATTTGGCTTTCGGCCCGATGCTTTGAAGACTGGAGGATGACCTATGTCCATTCCGGTCCGTTTTGTTGTACTCCCGACCCACGAGGCTTAGTGACGGGTGTTTGACCGATGTCCATTCTGGTCCATTTTTGTTGTATTCCTGATCACGTCTCAGGTTTTATTTAATTGGTCTGTAATTATTCACCCGACGAGTTGCGGGTTTTATTTTCACTGTCCTTAGGGTAGTTTTACTTTACCTGCTCTCTCTTCACATCTTCATTTGCTTTGGGTGATTTTGCATTCTTTTATAATGTATCCAAAATCTAAAAAAATACCCAAAAAAAAGTCATTCATTTTGCATTTCATATAGTACAGCTCATGCATATTTTTCCATGTTATTAATCCATGCATATTCATTCAGAAAAAATCCAAACTTTTCAAAAATGAGGGTTTTATCCCCTCTTTTCAAAAAATGAATGAGGGTTTTATCCCTTCTTTTCAAAAATGAGGGTTTTATCCCCTCATAGACAAATTGTCTTCAAAAATCCCAAAAAATCAGGAGACGGGCCATTCTGACTAGCCAATCCTGATACTTTCAAAATGATGACTTTGCCATTCATGGGCAAAATCAAAACGTACATATTTACATACGCATATCATTATGCATGTCACATATATATGTCACGTATTTGTATGGTGTATGTACGCATGTTACATACGTATGTTCATGTATGCGCATATTGTATTCGTACATCTTCGTACCTGCATGTCATGTACGTATTCGTATTCGTCCATCCCCATATGCATGTCGTATTCATACCACGTCATATTCATACGCATGTCATGTATGCTTACACATGTCACGTACGTATGTCATTCGCATGTCACGTACGTATTCGTATTCGTCTATCCCCGTATGCATGTCGTATTTGTACGCACGTTACATACACATTTGCATACGCATGTCCACGTACGTATGTCATTTGCATGTCACATATGTATTCGTATTCGCATATCTACGTATTCGTATATCCGCGTTTGTATGCCATATTTGCACGTCATATTTGCATATCCTTGCATTTCATTTAAAAAGTGAAAACATAAAAAAGAGAACACTCTACTAGAGTCTTAGGAATAAACCAAGCCTGAGTTGCCAAATTAGGATACCCATGAAATTAAGGTACTGAAAGGGCATTAGTTTTAATTAACTAGTGTAACAAAGTCCCCGAACTCATAATCTCTGGTTCGTAGAAGTAATTTAGTTCTCCCGCTAATTTACTTAGGTTTCTAATCAACATACCAAAAATAATTAGTGGCGACTCCAAAATTTAAAACCATTTGAACAAAAAACCAAAGTCGCGATTTGGTAGAGCTTGGGAGAGCTCAAACTACGTTAGTTAATTTAATCAATTAATCTGGTAATCTATTAACTTAAAAAAATGAATTTTAGGTCGCGACACTTATGTTTGACCAAATAAGAAATTGGCTATTTGTGCTCAATTTTAAAATGTGAATTGGCTGATTGAACGATTTGTGGGTGTAGTCACATAATGGGTTCTAACTCCGTGCCAGTCGAACGATTTGTACCAATAATATGATATTTTATAATAGTTCGTGTCATACTAGTCGTACGAATCTTATGGACTACCAAAAGACACTACAAGTCGTAGTGTTTAGTCACACCAATCGTGTGCAATTGACCCTATGACCCCCACTAATAGAATTGCAAGTGAAAAATTAAAATTTGCTGGTTTTTTTTGTAAAAATCTTGGTTGTTATAAGATATTATTATTTGGGACGCTTGAACAAATCATTATCTTATCTGGGCTTAGGTGTTGTCTCACTGAAATTTATTTCTCACTTCGTTATGGTTAACATTTTCATGTCCGAAGTGACGTAGAGGCCGGTCCAATTCGAAATCCCTAGTGACTAGTCGTTCTATGTCGTATCCTTTCCGATTCCAGGTTGGATTGGGCCTGGGAACAACATGTCGCGACGAATTGGGTCGATGAAGGATTTGACTACCTCGTAGCTCATATCTTCAAGGCCTGGTTCCTACGTGACTATAACGTTCTCTATGGTCCGTTTTGTGGATTCGAGTAGCTGCCCAACCCAACTCCTTGTATCCTCACCTAGGATTTGATGGATCTCGACACGCCTGACGAGGAGTTAGTGAACTCCAAACCTGACTTTGAGGTCGATCTTCCTGTAAAATCCAACACGTCCATTGAGACCAACCCCTCCGAGGCCTTCGATGACGTCCCCATGTCACCATAGCTATAGGAGCATGGTAGTTCCTTTTTGGATTTTTAGTGATGATGGACAGGGGTGAAGTAGCCCCTCTTTTAGGAGTAGATAAATAGCTAACCCTTCTCGACCCACCAACCTTTATACTAGTCTTAAGGAGCCGTCCCAAACAATATGGTTGTATTCATGTTGTATAACTATGTAGGATTAACGATCCTCTGCTTTGATGATGTATTAAAAATATTTGATCAAATTAATAGAAATAGAATTCCCTACTTTTCTATTCTTGTCTGTCTAACTATTTAGGAGTATTAAATGTTTTCATATATGTAAAACTTTTATTTGATCGTTAGCGCACCTAGGACGGTAATCTTCTCTACCTAAGGCATTTTGGTAGGGATGGCAAATATTCGAGGATCGAGGCGTAACATCCCCGCCCAAGGTGGTATTAGAGCATGGTTAACTTGAGCCATCCGATTGTGCCCTAAAGTGATAATGAGCATGGGAACTGGGATAGTTAGTAGAATCGTAAGTCTGTACATGTGATTATTGTTTTGTTTGAGTTGTTGAGTTACCTTTTCATCGTTGGTTATTATAGGGTAAGCAGGACCTCATACCTCCTTGTGAATTGAGCGACCTGGGTGGTAGAGCACCTCAAGGTAGACCTACTGAAGAGAATCCAAGAATTGATGGGATCCTACAAGCGTTGGGAGATCTAATGGGACACCAGATAAGGAACCAAGCTGCTACCGCGAGAGTTCTACTGGGAAACGCACCAGCTGGAGTGGTGAATGAGAGGTGCCAAACACAAAAGTTGATGGAGCAATTCTTGAAGCTGAAGTTACCCAAATTCTCAGGAGGTAGAGATCCCGAGGCTGCCATGTCATGGATCGAGGAATTGGAGAAAGTATTCACCCTACTGAGGTGTGTGGATGAAGATAAGGTTACTTTGGCCGTCTATCAGTTGTAGGGGAATACAAGCTCTTGGTGGAAAGCCTCTAAGGATAGGATCTTTCGCAAGGTATAGTCTCGACATGGGATGCCTTTGTGAGGGTGTTCAATAGCAAGTACTTCTACAACACTACAAGGAACAAAAGATGGATGAGTTCCTTTGCCTGCCCCAAGGCCCGATGTCAATAGACTAGTATAAGGCCAAATTCGCCGAATTGTCTAAGTACACCCCAAGGATGGTAGAAGTTCCTATTGATAGGGCGAGAAGGTTTAGGGATAGATTGAAACTCGACCTGAAGAACGTGCTAGTACCGCTAAACTTGAAGGACTACAAGGAGCTATATGAAAAGGCTCAGATGGTGAAATAAGATTTAGTAGAGGGGGTTGTCGCATATGGATAGCGGTTTGCGCCCTTCGGCTGAAATGATGACTGACTAGGGAAGAGATCGATATTTGGAAGGAAGTACCATATTCCGCCGAATCGAAAAGGTGGCATTAGTAAGCTGGTGTCCAATTGAGGTAATGTTTGTGGCTTATACCGATAGAGGCACAGATCTGATCCGTGCCAGTTTTACAATAGAGCATGTTTTGAATGTGGCCAGCATGGCCATCAAGTGAGGGATTGTCCCCAGAGGCAGTAGATCAGGCTATAGCTAGGAGGACAGTTTGGAGGAAATACACCACATAATTTTTAGAATCCACCTCAGGAGCAAAGGAAGGTGTTTGCTGTCACCCGAGATGAGGCTAAGGATTTGCCAATTGTTACAGGTACAGTTCTCTTACACTACCAAGTTGCTTATGCCCTATTTGATCCTGCTGCAACCCATTTATTTGTGGCTGAACAATTTATTAAACTTGCTGGATTGAGTTCAAAATTGTTGAGTATTGTGTTTAGAATTTCTACGCCGCTAAAGGATAGCATAGTGGTTACAATAGGTTGTTTTGATTGTAAGCTAGTTATAAGTGGTCATGAGAATAAGATAGATTTAATTGTGCTGGAGATATTTGATTTTGATTTGATCATTGGGATGGATTGGTTGATGAAGTAAAAAGTCACGGTAGACTGCTATCGCAAAATAATTCAGTTCAGTCAGTAGGATGTGACTAGCTTTGAATTTGTGGGTAATCGAGGAGGAACTTCGACTGTGGTAATTTCATCACTAGATGGGACTCTCCCGTTGGAAAGTGGTTGCCAAGGTTACTTGGCAACTGTAGTGGATGCGTCAGTTGGGGAGATTAGATTGGAAGATATTCTAGTTGTGTGTGAATTTCCGGATATCTTCCTGCAAAAATTACTAGGATTGCCTCCAAAAAGAGAAATAGAGCTCATTATTGAACTAGCTCCTGAGATAGAGTCGATTTCTAAGGCACCATATAGAATAGAATTGTTGAAACTCAAGGAGCTTAAGGTACAAATACAGAAGTTGCTAGATAAAGGATTTATCCGCCTTAGTGTGTCGCCATGGGAAGCACCTATATTATTCGTGTGGAAGAAAAATTGCTCGTTGAGATTGTGTATCGACTACTAGCAGTTGAACCAAGTGATAATCAAGAATAAGTACCCACTGTCGATGATCGATGATTTATTTGACCAATTGCAATGAGCTTCAATATTTTCTAAAATTGATCTATGGATGAGATACCATCAGTTAAGGAAGATATATCGAAGACGGCATTCAGGACGCGCTATGGGAACTATGAGTTCACCATGATACCATTTGGTCTGACGAATGCTCCTATAGCCTTTATGGACTTGACGAACAGAGTATTTAAGTAGTTCTTGGATAGATTCGTCATTGTATCCATAACGACATTCTAGTGTACTTAAGGAGTCCAAAGGATCACGAATAACATTTAAGGGTAGTTTTGGAAATCCTTAGAGTGCACCAACTAAACGCCAAATTTAGTAAGTGTGAGTTTTGGCTAACTCATGTGGCGTTCCTAGGCCATGTGATTTTTGGTGAAGGAATTGCAGTGGATCCATAAAAAATCAAAATAGTCATGGATTGCCCAAAACCCATGACAGTGACAGAAGTTCGAAGCCTTTTGGATTTGGCAGGTTATTATAGACGTTTTTATCGAAAGATTCTCTGCGTAGGCTATGCCTTTGATGCGTCTGTTGAAGAAGAATGAGAAGTTCCATTGGACAGACTAATGCGAGCGTAATTTTTAAGAACTTAAGTACAAACTAACTACGGCTCTTATTTTGATGATTCTGTCTGGTCCATGAGGTTTTGAGATTTACAGTGACATTTTGCTCAAGGGTTTGGGTTACAACCTAATGTAACATGGAAAAGTAATAGCGTATGCGTCTTGCCAATTGAGACCTCATGAGTTGAATTATCCGACGCACGGTTTGGAGTTAGCTGTAATTGTCTTTGCTTTAAAAATCTCGAGACACTATTTAATTGGAGAAAGGTTTCATGTGTACACTGATCACTAGAGCCTCGAGTATCTGTTCTCGTAAAAGGAGTTGAACATGATTATGACTATAAGATCTTGTACCATCCAGGCAAGGCAAACAAAGTTGCAAATGCTTTGAGTCAGAAGTCAGTAATAGCCCGAATGATGGTATGAGAGTGGCTTCTTTTAAAGGAAGTGAGAAACTCAGATTTTAAGTTGGAAGCGGGTCGTCTATCGAGCCTTATGGTTGTGTTGAGGATAGAACCGGAAGTGCAAGCTAAGGTCAAGGCGTTGTAATCAACAGACCTTGCGATCCGAAAGATCCTTCAAGAGGACTCAACCAAGAGGAGAACACTTCCAAGTAATCGAGGATGGGATACTTTGGTTTTGAGGACAGTTATGCATACCTGCTAATGAAGGCCTAAGAAAAGAAATTTTATTGGGAGCACACTATAGTAGTTATAACATTCATCTCAATAGCAAGAAGACGTACCAAAATTTGAAGTAACATTACTAGTGAAATGGAATGAAAGAAAATATAGCCAAGCATGTGGTTAAATGTTTGACTTGCTAGCAGGTCAAAGCTCATTATTGTAAGTCTAGAGGATTGGTACAACCATTGGAGATCCCTAAGTGGAAATGGGATTATATTACGACGGATTTCATGATGGGATTGCCAAGGAGTCAAAGGGGGTATGATTCAATTTGGGTTGTGATCGACAGGTGGACGAAGTCAACACATTTCATCCTTATGAGGAAGGATTTTGCGTTAGACAGGTATGCCGAACTCCATGTGAAGCACATTGTGAGACTTCATGGAGTTCTAATGACGGTCACTTCAGATCGTGATCCCAAGTTCATTGCTGCGTTTTGGAAAATCCTGCAAACTGCATTGGGAACAAAACTGCAATTCAGTATAGCCTACCAACCACGGATAGATGGTCAGTCAGAGAGGACAATTCAGATGCTTGAGGACATATTGCGAGCCTATATCCCAAACTTTAAGGGTAACTGGGAGGAATAGTTGCATCTTGTTGAGTTCGCTTATAACAATAGGTACCAGAAAAGTATCAAGATGGTGCCGTTCAAAGCACTTTATGGTAGAGCTTATTAAATACCCTTATATTGGGATGAAGTAGGTGAAAGAAGGATTACTAGTCCTAAGTTAGTACAACAGTCTATGGAAGCTATCAAGATTATCAAAGAAAGACTCAGGATAGCGCAGAGTCGTCAAAAAAGTTACGTTGACAGGAGGCGCAAACCTCTGAAATTTCAAGTGGGCGATCACTATTTCTGAAGGTATCACCTATGAGAGGAATGTCACGTTTTGGCAAAAAGGAAAAGTTGAGCCCAAGGTACATAGGACCATTTGAAATTCTCGAGCAGATCAAAACTTTAGCATATCGCCTCGCGTTGGCGCCAAAACTTGTGCAAATGCACAATTCCATATATTGATGCCGAGGAAGTATGAGTCTGACCCATCTCATGTGTTGAGTTTTCAAGAGATCGACCTGAATGAGTGAGCAACATATATGGAGTGCCCTGTGAAGATCATTGATAGGAAGGAGCAAGTACTTCGGTGAGGACGATTCCGTTGGTCAAAGTAGTTTGGCAACATCACGGAACAAAAGGAGCAACTTGAAAAAGTGAAGAGATTACGAAGGATCTACATCCTTTTCTTTTTGAAAAGCTGTAACAACAATCTAATTTTGAGGACAAAATTTCTTAAGGTGGGAGAGTTGTGACATCCCGATATTCCGAAATCTGAGTTTATAATAAAATTTGGATTTTTGTGGAAAAATAATTAATTTTCGGACACGAATATTAAATTAGTTGGAGCGGTTATTCCAAAGTTTGAATTTCACTTAATCGCACCGTAGAAAATTTTCCGATCACGCCAAAAATTTTTTCATTCATGTCGAATCCAATCGAGTTCAAAGCCTCATCACATAAATTTGAAAAAAGTATTCTCATTCATTGTGCAAAATTTTTACCCTATCCTAAATTTCCTGATTACACTTTTCCATTCAAATTTACAACCTAAAAGACAAGAAATTTAAATTGAATTTGATTTGATGTGGCTTGATTTTAGTTTATTTTATTTTATTCTATTTCATTTTTTTATTTTCCCCTTCCTCCACCCCATTTTGGTTGAGTAGCCCTGTGCCCACTATTTTTTTTTCTTTTCCTCTCTCTCTCTCGCTCTCTCTCTCCCCCCTTGTCGTGCGCCTTTCCCCAGGTCAGCCCCTCTGCTCTAACCCCATCACTTTTCTTTCCCCCTAGTGACTTGTCCCTTTTTGTCCTTTTTTCCTTTTTATTTTGACTTTTTCTTTCCCTCTTCTCTACTGTTCACGCAAGAATAATTTTTCTCCCTTGTTGCCTGACTTCTTTCTTCTTCTTCAACTGGTTTTCTTCTCTTTTTCTCGACTAGACTCCATCTCGATGCCACACCAGCACCTCCAGCAGCTCGCCGATGCCACTGCCTGCCCTTCGCTTGCCGCTATCTAGCCACACCACTGTTGTTATCGCCTCTCATTGCTGACGCTAGCTGCTCCTCCAGCCTTCATCTATCAGCTGCCTCCTTGTCGTCGTTGCTGCACCACCACCACCTTCCTCCCCCAGCTCACATCATTTTTGTCATCGTGCTACTGCCAGCTCCAGCCGTTGACACCTCCCGTCGTCCAGCCTCCGCCCATCCAGCCATCTCATCTCTTCCGCCATACCTAGCTTGCATCGTCGTCACCTCCATCCAGTTGCCGCTGCACCTCTGCTGGAGCTTCGATACGTCCGGCATCCACGATCCATCCTCGAACGACCAAATCTGCACCTCGATACGTTGTCCAGCTGCTCAAGCTTTGTTTGACGTCGTCGCCAGAGTTCACCGTCGCTTGCCATAGTACACCGCCGTCGACCAGATCAGTCCACGTTCGCATGTCATTACCAACGCATTGTGAGTCAGCCCCTAACTCTCGGCTAAGTTGTTAATTATGTTCGGGACTAAATTAATAAATTAATTAATTTAATTAGACATTCGAGTAGTCTAATTATAGCTGGATTAGCTAGAGATCGAGTTTAGGTTAAATAGTCTCAATTAAATAAGTTAGATCGAGTAGTAAGGTGGTTTGTGGCTAGTAGAAAATTAAATTGGTTGATTGGTTGATTGAATTGTGATTGCGAGCGAGTGTCGAATTAGAGCTGAGCGACCAATGAATTATTTGACTGATTGACTAGTAGTCTAGTAGCCATTAGTAGTTATTTTAATAATTAAAATTGCTATGATATTGTTATTACCGATTACTTGAGGTTGAAACCAATGTATGATTGCTGAATAATTAAAGTGACTTATGTTTAATCGAATAAGAAATTGGCTATTCGTGCTCAGTTGTAAAATGTGAATTGACTAGTTGTATGATTCGTGAGTGTGGTCACATAATGGATTCTAAATCCATGCCAGTCGTACGATATTTTATGATAGTTCCGTATCGTACCAGTCATACGAATTTTACGGACTATCAGCTATTCCCTGGTAGTTTCATGTTGTGCCAGTCGTATGAATCTTATAGACTACTAAAAGACACTGCCAGTTATAAAAACACATACTAGCCGTGTACAATTGTCCTATGACCCCTACTAATCAAATTGCAAGCGAAAACTTAAGATTCGCTAGTATTTTTTATAAAAATCTTGGTTTTTATAAGATTCTATTATTTGGAATGCTTGAGCAAATCGTCATCTTATTCTAGCTTAGATGCTGTCTCACTGAGATTTATTTCACTCCATTGTGGTTACTATTTTCAGGTCCGGAGTAATACAGAGGTCGATTTGATTCAGAATCCCTAGCGACCAGTTGTTCTATGTCGTATTCTTTCCAATTCCAGGCACGAACTGGGCTTGGGAATAGCATGTCATGATGATCTGCATTGATTAAGGATTTAACTATCTAGTAGCTCATATCTTCAAGGCCTAGTTTCTACATGATTATGATGCTCTTTATGGCCTGCTTCGAGGATTTGAAGGGTCGCCCAACTCGACTCCTCATATCCCTACCTAGGATTCGATGGATCTCGACAAACATAGCGGGGAAATAGTGGACCCCGAGCCTGACTCCAAGGCCAATCCTCTTGCGGAGCCCAACACGTCCATCGAGATCGACCCCTCCGAGGCCTCCGATGATGTCCTAATGTCTCCATACTTATAGGAGTATGGTAGTCCCTTTTTGGATTTTTGGTGATGATGGATGAGGGTGGAGTAGCTCCTCTTTTGACAGTAAATGAGTAGCTAACCCTTCTTGACTCACCTACCTTTTTGCTGGTCTTAGGGAGCCGTCTCGAAAAATGGAGTTATATTCATTCTATATAGCTATGTAGGATTAGCGATCCTTTCCTTTGATGATGCATTAAAAATATGTGGTTAGATTAATGAAAATAGAATTCTCTACTTTTCTATCTTTGTCTGTCTAATTATCTGGGAGTATTAAACGTTTTTGCATGCGTAAAATTTTTGTTTGGTCATTAGTACACCTAGAACGCTAATCTTTTTTACTTGAGGCGTTTTGATCGGGATGGCACGTGCTTGAGGATCGGGGCATCACACACTCGCTTGTTCAAAATGTACTGCATATTCTAGCACCTTCGTATGTGTTGACACTTGATTTTTAACCATATTTTCTCTTTAAAAAAATAAAAAAATCATTAAAATTCATAAAATTAAAAAATCAACTTTGGAGACTTGGCCAAGCTTAGGGAACCAATTTTGACCAAAAAATAATTTTTCATATTTTCAGCATTTTTCAGTATTTTTATTTTCGAAAATTCATGAAAAATAAAAATAAATAAAAATTAATATAAAAAATAAACTTTAGAAGCCTTGACCAAGCCCAGGGAACCATTTTTGAACAAAAAATAATTTTTCATATTTTTTAACATTTTTTGAAAAATACAAAAATACTTAAAAATTCGAAAAAAATAACATTTTAGGCCATAAAAATACGTAAAAATTATCAATATTTTTCTTTTAAATTCCTTTTCATGTTGGCCATTGTATATTTGAAAAATTCAATTCATGGTCATGTATTCCTTCACGAGTATAATCTCGAATCATGCCTAAAAAAATTCAATTTAAGTCAATTTATTTTCATTTTTCACATTTAGAAGTTATGACATTGTTCCCTAATAGTCTAAATTTTCATCTTAGCCCGATTATACCCAGAATGACTCAATTTTGCAAAAAGGTTTTAATTAAATTTTCATTATTTTTAGCCACAAGAAATAGCTTAAATTTGACAAGCGATTGAACTAGACATACGGTGAATTTCGACCAAGCACAGGGAAGGTGTGTCGAAAATTGCGAGAAGATTTGGACTTAAAAAAATATTTCTTTAGGGACTGAATTGCAAATACTTAAAATCTTAGGGAATAGAGTGCAAATACCTAACACTCGAGAGATTATTTTGTAAATAACAAAAAAAGAAGAGTTAGTGAAGAAATTAGAATAGAGAAGGGAAGATGAAGAAGAGGAGATAGAAAAGGAAAGATGGAGAAAAGGAGATGGAGAGGAGAAGATGGAGAAAATAAGATGGGAATAAGAAGGGAAGATAAGATGAAGAAGAGCTAGTAGAAAAATTAGAATGGGAAAGAGATGAGTGGGCTATAAAAGAAGGAAAAAGTGAACTTAAGATGGGGGATTTTTTAGGGAGAGAAAATTTTAGATATTAAAGAGAGTTTTGAGATATTGAAGAAAAATTAGAAAGGAAGAAAAAATCAAAAAAAGAGAGAATCATCTTCCAAAAGAAAATCTTGAAAATGGTGGGAGCTTAAAGTTAAGTGTTACCATCACCAATTCCTCCAACGATCAACACAAGTCACAAGTTCATCCCCATCGTTTGAGCTGCAATCTTGATCCATAAGGTGATGCAAGATCCGAATTCGGCAATCAAATCCATCAAATTAGGTAACGGTCATAACCATTAAAATCTTCGAGAATTTTGTCGCATAAATGGATTGATTTGAATTTCGATTGTACCATGTCGTATTCATATGTCTTTGTATCCACATGCCGTACTCATATTGCAATTTTCTGTATTTGCCGCTTAACAAATCCGAACCCCAAATTGCAGTAAGCTCTTTCCCCCCACTTGGTGGTGTAAAGATCTTTTATACTTTATTTTTTGTAATTTAATTTCTACATCATTAAATCTTAGAATGAGAACACTGACCCACCCGTTGGAGGTTCTTTATTTACTGCATTTACTTTCTGCAGTTTAATTTCTGCACCATCAAACTCCAGAATGGGAAGGCCAAGCTAAGGCCGAGCCACCCATTGGAGGTCCTTTATTTACTGCCCTTTACTTTTTGCAATTTAATTTCTGTACCATCAAACCCCAGAAAAGAAAGGCCAAGTCAAAACCGAGCCATCCATTGGAGGTTCTTCATTTACTGCCTTTTACTTTTTGCAATTTAATTTCCGTACCATCAAACCTCAGAATGGGAAGGCTAACCTACGCGTTAGAGGTTTTTTATTTACTACATTTACTTCCTACAATTTAATTTCCGTACCATCAAACCCTAGAATGGGAAAGCCGAGCCAAGGCCGAGCCACCCATTGGAGGTCCTTTATTTACTATCCTTTAATTTCTGCAATTTAATTTCTGTACCATCAAACCCCAGAAAGGGAAGGCCGAGTCACCCATTGGAGGTTCTTTATTTATTACCCTTTACTTCCTGCAATTTAATTTTCACACCATCAAACTCCAGAATGGGTAGGCCGAGCCAACCATTGGAGGTTTTTTATTTACTGTCATTTACTTTCTGTAGTTTAATTTTTGCATCATCAAACTCCAGAATGAGTAGGTCGAGCCACCTGCTGGAGGTCGTAACACTGCACAGAAGTCGTTAACTCACTCTCTCTTTTCGCTTCAGGGAATTTTTAATGCTTTGAAAATACCAAAAAATGCCATTCACATGCATTCCATTTAAAAATTGAAAATACAAAAAAAGAACACTCCACTAGAGCCTTAGAAGTAAACCAAGCCTGAATTGCCAAAATTAGGATATCCATGAAATTAAGGTACCGAAAGAGCATTAGTTTTAATTAACTGGTGTAACCGAGTCCCCAAACTTATAATCTTTAGTTCGTAGAAGTAATTTAATTCTCCTGCTAATTTACTTAGGTTTCTAATCGACCTACAAAAAATGATTAGTGGCGACTCCAAATTCTAAAATCATTCGAACAAAAACCAAAATTGCGATTCGGTAGCGCTTGGGAGGGTCCGTATTAGGTTTGTCAATTTAATTAACCTAATATTCCGTTAACCTGAGAATTTTCCATCGATCGAAAATTTTTAGGATCGCGACAGTATGATGTTGTGTTTTTGTTAGATTTAGAGTGTTTGTGCTAGCATTATCACCTAGAGGGGGTGAATAGATGATTTCAATGAAATATAGAAATCAATGCAGTATATAAACAAATACACCCACAATTTCGTTCAGAAGATGCTTCCTAGTGAGATCTGGGATACCCTCATATGCAGCAACATGCACAATTATAAATAGAGATATTAAGGGATAGGACATTTGCATAGAGAGTTTATAGTTACTCGACTTTGCTCAAGCTTATATCCACTTCTTCATGCTGGTAGCCAATCAGCTGAATTCCACTAATGAATAGTTCTAAGGCTACAGCTCGATGAATAGACTTCTTGTCTAACACTTTTATACTTGAATCTTCTCCTCTAAGTATCAGAGTGTTTGGATTAAAGGTATGTAAAGAATGTGAAACTCTCTTGATTTTAAAATTTTTATAATTTTGCTCTCTCGTCTCTTACGCTCTTCAATCTTGAGGTTCCATTTTATACTTCTCCATCTTCAATTGCTCATTGCAAGATCTCCAGAAAATCAATCTTCAAACTTCCCATTTGAATGAGATTGTATGCAAAAGATCTTATAGACGCTAAGGTTGACAAAGGAAAGAATCCCTCTTTAGATTAAATTGCTCGTATAATTATGATCTTGGGTTTCCATAGAAAGAGTTTTTTATTAGGTAAGTTATTCTTATTTATCTTAATCTACATTCTCGATTGATCTTCGAGATTAAGAATATCTAAGAACGATCCAACTTGATTTGCTAGCTGTTATGATAATGTAATTTTCTTGAATATATCTCTTGATAATTTAGTCATCGCACATAAAATATTCTCTCAAAACTTAAACTTTATTTTCAACGTCTAAGTTCCCTCGCTCAACGTATAATCTCTGAGCTACCTACCCAACATATGAGCTCCATATAGTGTCTAAATCCCTCATAACATCGTCTAGCCATCTCTTTCCAGATTCAATCCCATGTACCTACTTGAATGAACGTTAGGATAATCTGCAAAATAGTATTTCATTATATCAACTCAAATATTAGAGATCATGGATTATTTTATTAACTTCAAAATCAATTAGGTGTTTTTCTCAATAATCTCACAAATATATCAATTGTTGTATAAATATTGTGAGTTATGTGATAATTTGCTACTGAATGAAATCTTTCTTACCAGTGATACATTACATGGTGCTTTAGCAAAAGTAAGTTATGGAATAATGTTGAATTCATTGTTTGAATTCGTTCTTAGAAATTGATTGTGTTTCACCTTTAGAACTTGTAGAACGTGTATCACAACATCTAAAAATTTATCAATTGAATACAAGTAGGTTCAGAACATTGAGTTTATATAAACTTTGGAAACTTTAAAGCCTATATCGGAGCATGTAAAACTTGTATCAAAATATGAACAAGTTTCTTTTGTTCAGAGCATTTGGTTCATTCTTGATCTGTAGAACCTGTACAGCTTGCATCAGAGTAATGAATTCAAAGCATTGTATAGATTCAGAGCGTAATAATGTATACGTTAAAGCATAAACTATAAGTTTGGAAATTTAAGAACTTTTATATTCAAAACAACTTGTTTTTGTGTCATTCTCAAAGCTTGTTCTTGTGAGAACCTATGATATTTGTTTATTTCAGAGCATATCTCAGAACATGTTCCTACAAAGGCTATACTCTTTTTGGGAATAAAGTACTATCCTCTAAAACTAAGCTACAGCCTGCCGATGGAAGGGTCACAAAAGGTTACTATGATAAGGGCTAGCGATCTCACCAAGAGAAGCTCTGATTGCAAACGAAGGATGGCCAGGCCCCGGTTCCCAAGGTTAGATTATTCCCTATTATGAGCCTACTCAGAACTTTGTTCTTGGTTTGCCTAAGACTTGAAGCCTGGGCTCAGGCAATAAAGAGAAAGAGGCGAGAAGGAAAGTCACGACTGTCTGGTCTGTCCGTTCCTCAATTGAACAGATCGAGCAAGTTCAAACTACCGTAACATGAAACCTATTAGTTCGAAAGCTCAATAAAAATAGAAATCTTGTGATCAAGGATTTTGAATTCAAAGTGGATATTTAATGGCGCTTGCAGATTTCAGTGATCCCTTGGACATAGTCCTTTCAGGCAGTGGCCGTTTAGTCCATGGTCCATTGAAAGGGAAGCGTCCCGAACCTATAGATAGGATTGAAGATCACCACTCAGAGAGTCAAAAAGTTCAGGTCTCTCATTGGAAGGATCAATGGCATATGAAAAAATGGAAATTCTCCGCAAAACACTTATACACCACTGGTAAGCGGGCCGAAGTCGGAAATCGCTTTCACATCTCATATGACGTCTATACCAACAGACTTCTTCGGACACAGGGTTTAATAAGCAATCAATATTTTACTATCAATGGTGTAGTACGGTGCGGTAAGGCACCAACCAACTCCGGCGTGTCATCAATAGTTTAAAACAACTATAGTTTAAAACAGAACCAAATATGATAAAATAAGATGGATGAGAAAGAGTTCTATTTGTGAGATTTGAGGCAAGCAGATGTGGATGAAACTTGAGTAGAAGTGGATGGCATAAAGTCTAAAGGGAGTTGGACCGGAGCAAACTTGAATAATTATTCCAACTTCAAATCAATGGCAACTTTAAAGTTATCCATATTCCTGCCCATGTGTTCCATCTCAATGAAAGCAAAACTTCAATGAGAAGACGTATTTCTTCTAATTTTTTTTATTAGGAGGCGCTTGTGGCCTTTCTTTGAAATAACTTTTATTTTAAATTTTTATTTAAAAAAATAAAGGCATTTCACGGCTTTATTTAGAATTTTCTTGATAAAAATTAGTAGAATTGATCTAATTTACATATAATTCTTTTGATTCCTTTTCTTGGTTTCTTCAATCTCTCTCTCTCTCGTGTCGCTCGTGACTCTCTCAGCCGCAGCAGGCCCGCAGTCCTCTCTCTCGATCCGCCGCCGCTTCCCCCCCCCCCCCCCCCCCTTCCTCGTTGCGGCCGGGAGCAGCACCCCGCCGTGAGCAGCGCCTGAGGCCGTATTTACCTCTTTCTCTCTCATATCTCACCTTTGACTCTCTAAGCCGCCGCGCGCGCGCGCGCTCTCTCTCTCTCTCTCTCTCTCTCTCATATCGCCGCCGGGCCTCACCTCGCCGTCACTGTCTTGAGCAGCACTCTGACATTAGCAGTGCAGCTCGCCGTTCTCCCCTCTCGGTAGCCCGTCTCTCTCACTATTTCTCTCTCTCTCTCTCTCTCTCTCTCTGTGTCTGTTGACGGCGCGAGAGCAGCAAGCTTGAGCAATTTATAAATGGTCTCATCTGCAACTGGCGCTCTGTTTTTTTGTTTTTTAAAGTCTTCTGGTTATTATTTTGAATGCATCTGATGTTTCGTGTTCCACAGTAGTTTCTTTTCAGTCTCTACTGGGAAAAAGTTTCTCGGTCGTCCTCGGGTTCGAGGATAGTCTCTGCCCATTCTTTTCACTGTTTTCTTACCAGTTTCGTCTCTTAATCGCCAGTTATTCGGCTATGCCTCGTGCCACTTCTATCGTCATGAGCTTTCTTCTACGGGTGTTTGCCAGTTGTGCCAAGCGCACCACCTGTTTGATAAAAGTTCAAATTTTCTACAATTCTTTTATCGATTCTTACCCCAGTTTTGGGAGGACGACTGATGCCGAATGACCCTGTGGTCCTTTAACTTTGTTGCTACTGCCACACGAGCTTTAACCGCAAAAATATTTTGCCGCTTTTGGATACGGTTCCAACGATTTTATGCTTTGATATGTGAGCTATTACTGACAGTTTTCTTTTTCCCAATTGATTGGCAGCTCAAAATACACAATATATCGGAGGTTCCTTATGTTCAATCTCAGCCTAATTGAGCACACATTGCGGTTACCTCCTCATCTGCTCAGCCTATCCCTAGAGAAAGCTGTTAGACATGAGCTTGAGAACCTTTTCTTAGATAAGGTTTGTGTTGGTATGTGCATTTGTTCTTGGTGGTCACAATTTTTCTGCTTTATGTAATGTGATCTTCAATTAAATGACTTTGAAGGCTGATGCTGCTCGTCCTTATAATGAAGGTTATTGCAAATTTGGGCCTTTGCATTTCTGTTTATGATATCAGAAGAATTGATGGTGGCTTTATCTTTCCAGGAGATGGTGCACCTACATACACGGTACTTTTTTGTACTTAGATTTGCTTTTTCAGACTTTATGCTTCTTTGAATTTGCTTTGTAGGGCAACAAAATGAGTCGCCCACATAAGTCATCTTGAGGTATCTGTCAGTCAAAATATTGTGGGATAGCATTTTCCCCTTCTTTAGTGGATAATCACTTCACTGTTTAATTGTTGAGAGACTTGTGCAGTTTTCTCTCTGCTTCAGTTCATCTCCTCTTATTTCAACCTTGAATAAGTTCACTTAGAACCGTTGTCTGCTGACTTCCCTTGTAAATAGCACTACCTGCCTCAGTATTTGATCACTAAGGATATCGATCATCTCCCATGGCATTATCCAGAACGTTGGAACATTTTGAAAGATCGCATTGCTGCATTTTTTTTATTTTTATTTTTTTGGTATATGAGGAATCAGTGAAACTTATGGATTTGTTCTTTATGTAAATTGTTTCTTATCTTGTTGTTATGGACTCCTTCTATACTTAAATTTAGGATCTTCGGTAGCTGGGATGGAATAGTCAAAATTTTTCATCTTTTAAATAAGGTGACTTGCATAAGTGGTTGCTATACTCGAGACTATGATCCTTGTTAGGAATCTTCAGTAGAGCTGGTCGTGCACCTGACAGCCTGATCGGAACGAAGTGCAAAATGGGCAGGCTGGTAAGTTGTTTTGTTATTGGGCCCAGTCCACCCAGTCCCCTCATCATTTTATAAAGAAAATCTAATATTTCTTCAATCATGGTCTACCTTGGCCAGGGTTTTTAGACCTTGCGATTTGACCCAACCCACCTAGGCCTATTCATTTATTTAAGTATGATCTCACGAATGTGAATGGGCTCTTGAATATATAAATTATGGGCAAAAGTACGCCTGGACTTCTAATATTTGTGTACAGCGCTCATTTTTGTGTCAATATATATATTTTTATCACTGAAGTGCCAAAATGGAGGCAAAATCGATCACCTAAATGCCAATTTCGCCCAAAAACGATCACTTGAGTGTCAATTCTGGCCAAACAATACACGTAGCATTTTTTGTTAATTTTTTAATATTATGTGGCAATTTTTACAAAAAATTAACCCACGTCGTGTCCAAGTGGACTGTTTAACTTAAAAATAGTTATTTTTTAAATTAAAATTAAATATAAAAATAACCTAAAAAAGTGGCTGAGCCCTCGCTATTGCTGGCCCATCGCTAGTAATGGCGAGGGGGGTCACCAGGGCTCGGGGACCCTCGCCGACGCCTCGCTAGGGTCGCTGGGGCTCAGCGACCCCTGGCGAGGCCTCACTAGGCCTTGGCCAGCCTCGCAAAACCATGGCGAGGCCGACCTCAACCACAGCCCTCACCACTGCAACTGCCTGCATTTTTTTTTTTTAGTTTTTAGTTTATTTTTAAAGGTGATGTTGATGAGTTTATTTTTAAAGGTGATGTTGATGAGTTTATTTTTAAGTTTTCTAATATTACATCGATTTTTTTTATTGATTTTTAATTTAATTTTTTGCTGACTAGATCCTTCGGTTAGCCACGTAGACGTCACATATGACTTCCGGCAAAGGTCATAGATGTTGCCACTAAAATAACCGTTTTTCAAAAAAATTGGCACTTAAATAATTAAAAAAGAAAATAGCGCCAAAGTAAGCGCCATGCATAAATATTGACACTCCATATATATTTTTGTCGTAAATTATGTGAGTTGCACATAAGAACGGGATGTTCGATCTAATCCAAGGTCGCAACTATCGTATTTTAGTTGGTAAAGGGAAGCTATTGCTTCGTATGATTCCACTTTCCTTTTTTTTTTTCGCTTCTCTTGTGCTTATTGGCATGAAGGTGTAAAGGCCTTAGGTCCAAAAGCTTCCCTTTTTGTTCCATGTGATAATGATTGACACAATGATTTCCCTTGAAGTACTTCCTTCTACCATGTTTAAATAATGAGCTCTCCTAGGCTTGATTTTCTTTTTCTTTTTTGCCAAAAGTTATTCTCCCCTCTTACAGATCTTGCATTTAGTAGAGCATAAGAAAAACATTCAACCGATAATGTTTTCCTCGATAATTGAAAAAATCCTAAAATTTGCAAAAGATAGTGCTATCTTCAATGTCCTAGTCGCTTTTAGCGAAATCAAACGAAATCTAATAGAACGTGCCAAGATTACCCACATCTTTTAGTGTAGTAAGCTTCGATTAGACAACTATCGGAACATCCCTGTCCCCACATCCCCCTCCACCACCCCAAGGGAAAAAAACAGACATTTTTAAGTTTAGTTGCTTAGGCAAGACATTTTCTTGTTGAATTCCTATCCTTCCGCCAACTCTGTCCATCATCACAGAGCTTGTATAGCTGAGTTATCCGTAAATGAATTGCCTGGAAGAGTATTTATATGCGCAATAACGTGTTTGATTTTAATCTATGAAGACTTGTGCCTCTGTTGTCGATTGAAACCTTTGTGAAGCAAAGTGAGTCAAAAGAGTTATTAGATTTGTCAAGATATCATGTTTAGGAAAATTTTCTGTGAATTTTGTTTTTTTTTTTTACACAATTCTCTCCTATCGTTTTCCCCTTTTTAAATTACCTAATATCGAATGCTGTAGATTTCCTGTAGTAACAGTCATTTGATATCATTGTAGGTGGAATGCAGACTGCTGGTGTTCCGTCCATTCGTTGGGGAAATAATTGATGCGAAACTCAAAGAATTTGATAAAGATGGTTTGCGCTGTATGTCTCAATCTGCACATGATACTGGAATCTGTCTTCTTTTGCTTCTTTCCTCTGAATATCTGTGTCATGCTTTTCACACTGGTGTAAAATTGTAAACAAATTTATTGTCAAACAAGCAACAAATGCATGTATGTGCCTCTTTTTTGGTCTTATGGTGAATTTAGAGCTGCTGGTTCATTGTGGCATATATATCCTTGAGGATATGTGTCTGCGCAGTAACTAGTAACTACTACCTGAGGGAAATAATGATTGATGAAATATGCTATACTATCTATGCATTAATGTCGGCTAAGTTAGCATCCACTGTGATTTGATAGAGTTTTATGCATTCTCCATCTTTTCATCGATAAGAGTGGCAAGAGACAAGTCATAACTTGTCATCGGTTCAAAGATGTTTCTTGAATGCATTCTATGGCATGCCAATGCAGGGCATCATCCTGATGTTTAAATAATTTTGGGTTCGTCATTGTAGTTTTGATTTAGTATCAGATATCTTTTACGTACCAGATTTTGAATGGATTAGCAATTGGTACACATCTAACTAATAGCAACTCCACAGCTTCTTATGGGAGCTCTGGTACTAGTTGGGTTGTTGCCTCTTCAAGACTATCAATTGAGGATCAACATGTTCTCACCTCCCCACTGCATGAAACCAATTTATGTTCTCTCAGAGTGAAAAGCTATCTTTCTAAGAGTTATATAGTGTCCATAAATGACCATAGTTGCATGTTCTATCACTCATTGATAGCAAGAGTCTAGTTTTCTCCTGCTAAATTGTCTCTGTGGTTTTGAGGAATCAATGCGTGCATGTTTAGTTGCACGCTACAGGTTTTAAGTGCAAAAAGTCTTGCACTAGATCACCTAGGACTCGCATTTTCCCTATGGGATTTGTGGTATATGTGGTGGGGAAAGGGTTTGTCCACCTAAAGTAACATTTGACCTTGGAAGAAAAGGCGAGAATCGAGCTTAGGTATCAATTGGTTGCGTTCAGAAGGGAAAAGGAACCTATGTGACTGGTGGTGACGTGCTATGGAAGGTTAGGAAGTTTAATGGAAAGCAAAAAGGAACCTATGTGACTGGCGGTGGCATGTGCTATGGAAGGTTAGGGAGTTTAATGTATCAATTTGCTTAATGAAGGAAGAAAGGTGAGCCACCCTTTTTTTTGGTCAGAAAAGAAAGGTAAGTCTGGGAAGGAGAATTTTTGGGTCGATGTATCTTCATCTGTTCTTGTCAATGTGTTGCCTTGTCTATATTCTCTCTCTATGAATTGCCATCTTGCAGAGCTCATGATGTTCTGAACCATCTCTCTATAATTGTACAATCTTAATCATCGCTCTCACATTCTTCTGTAACTTGAACTATTTTGAATTTTTTCGGGAATTCTCTCATCTTGTTGAGTTAATCTTTTTATGTTATTAATTCTTGTTGCAGCATCTCTTTTATTTTCCTGAAATCTTCACTTTTTGAGGGACTTTACTTTGGTATTGATTTCTGGTTATAGATTCGTCGAATCCATGCATTAATGTAATCGATGGGGGACCAACTAGTCAACATAGAAAGTTCATTTCTTTTCCTTTCTGTTTATGAGCTATATGCTACACTTGAAGTAATGCCGTATCTATGATTGGCAGTATCTATGGGATTTTTTGAAGACATTTACATACCCTTTCATCTCTTGCCACATCCATCCCGTTTTGAGCCTGACTTAGAAAATGGGTAAGAGCCTATCTTTTCTTTAATATGCTTAATTTTTACTGGAAATATATGCGGTTCTTTAGGAGGCTCTTTAATATGCATGTGTTGTCCCTATGTGAAATATCATTTTTGGTCAACCCATACATAATTCGCAGGAACCGGTTTAGATGGATCTGGGAGTATCGTGAGGCAAATGAGGAGAACGAAGCTGATCAGGCATCGGGCACAGTTTATCCTATTGATGAGATTGGCGAGGTTTGGATATTGCTTTGGTCTCTTAAATATATTGCCGAAACTACCATGTTTTTCCGGCAATTTACTTGTAACCTACTTAGTTTCTTTCTTTGATATATTGTTTTGAAAAAGTAAATACAGAAGCCTCTCTTGTAAAACGCAGACTATCAGATTCAGAGTTCAGAGTGTAAATTATCCTTCAATTCCACTGGAGCAACCAAAAGATTCTAAGCCATTTGCTCCTATGGTGATTACTGTGAGTTACTTTCTCAAACCTCATGTGGTGCCTGCTCCTACAGCTTTGTTTCTATGTTTTTTTCTCTTGAGGCTGCATTTCTAGTCCATGGCCTCACATTGATTGATGTCTCTTCATGTGATTCCCAAGTGTTTTCTTTGTTTCTTGCTATGTTATCTCCTCTTCTTTAAAACCTGTTCGGATAAAGCAGGTCTAATCCTTATTAAACTTTTTACTTTACAGGGATCGCTTGATAATGATGGTTTGGGTCCAATTTCATGGTGGGAATGATGTGTGTGTTGGTAGGTAAAGCGGATCTGTCAATAACATGATTGATTGTGTCCAGCCACAGAAAGGGTACTTAGCGATAGCATCTCCTGTACGTGTTCCATTTGTTTCCTATTTGTATTAAATGTCATCTCAATTGAGGTCATACGTACTAAAATCTTATCAGTCTTCCGTTTTGGTGGCCACAGGCACCTTCTGGTGTAATGAATGGAGAGTGAGTTAGGGCCAAGTATCTGTGTCTTGTCAGTAGTGACTGTGGAGATAAACTATAGGAGGAATGCTACAGTTAATATATAGGCCACTATCGGACTTGGCAATGTATATTTCATGTCCTGGGTTGAATGCCGTTGCCTTCATCGATTTTTCTTCTCCCACATCATTGTTTCACCTCATGTTGAGTTAAAAATGCAAGCTAAGTTTTGATCGAAGTTAGTCGAATTGTGCAGCTATTCGTCATTGTAAGCTCTCTCTTCAATGTTTCTAGTCGCAGAGAAAAGCCCTTTTTTCATGTCTGCATAGTTGAGGTGTGTGCGGACTTTTTCGCATTGCTTCCCTCTATTGATGGTGGAATTTCCTGCATCAGCTGAACTGAAGCATGCAAATGATTTTCTCGATAACTTCGGTTGTGTTCTTTTGGATATGATTCCTATGGTTGTTCCTGGTTCTTTATCCTATAGATTGTAAATTCTCTATTGCGTGAGTGGACCTTGCCGAATCAGGTTAAATTTCTCCTAGCTATGCCGGAAAACTGGGTAGAACGAACTCCTCTGGCAGACAATGAAATCAATGGAACTCAAATGAGCTTGGAAGTTTAGTTTGCCCTATTTCTTAATCTATCGGATGGAGAAAATTTTTCCCCTTCTCGTTGATAACATGCCCAAAAGGAACAACCGAGGGTTAAAAAGAACGTATAGAAGTAGAACCGTGTCTCTGTTGCTTTGAAACGGTTTGAAATTGCTGGAGAATCGAGGAATCTACACGAATGGCTAACCTCAGTTTCTGTTTTCATGTTTTGTGTGAGTCAAAATCTTCAGTTCAAAGTGCAAAATGAGCCAGAGTTCAGTTGTAATATAGGGTCAAATGATTCGAAAGAGAAGAATAGTAACGCAAATACGAATGCACATGAGATTTCACAAGCAAAAGGTAGTTTATGCTACAGGCACATTTGAGTGAACATTCTCTGTGGATCCTCTATTCCCCTGAATGATCCTCTCACCGAAGCTCAGAGAGACAATCCTGACTCTTCATCCTCTTCAAGGCTCGATGCGTAGATAATGTAGAGAGCCCAGATGAGTCCAAACACGCCCAACAGGATCCATCCGAGCAGGTTGTTGCTCAACCCGAACGGCAGCCCCGTCCCTTCGGTGCTCATCCTGTCGTCCACCAGAGCCATGGCGGGGCTCGACATGGTCGCCGCGCACAGGGCCGCGATCAGCGACGCGTTCATGCCCACGCTCGAGGCTTTCTCGGGTTCCGACAGCTTTCCCTCCGCGGAACACTTGACTCTCCCCTTCATTGCCATTGCAGGCAATCCTATCACCATAATAATTGGTGAAAAAAAGGGATACGAGAGTGTCAGTTTCGCTCATCTTAATGAGTTCATTTTTCTTTCCATATTGAAGTATAAGACTCTACTAGTGATCAATCAGTGGGAACACCTCTCAAAACTATCCCAAAGGAAATGGCCAAGACAGAAGAAGGAGATAGAGATGGGTAAGTTACCAAGAACAGGGGAGGATGAAACCCCAAGAGGTCTCTTCTGAGGGCAGAGACCTCTGCATGAGACCATGGAGGTTGCAGAGCTTGCGGTGATGGTGGCCATCTCTCTCTCCTCTTTCCTCTTTCTCTCTTTCTCTCTCCAAAGAGATTTGTTGCTATGTGATTGGCAAGTGAGAATGGTTTATTTGACGGGGGCTTGAGAAGAGGATGTCGCATCAAAACAAGAAGCCACCACAAGAGCACGGGGATAGCGGGAATGCCCCTCATTCGATATCCTCATATCCGCACCTGCCCAACCCAATTTGTCCACGTGTCACGTCATCCATTTAGAGCCACTACAGCGGTTGGCAAGCAGACCTGATATAATGAACTATTGGAAGCCCAAGAGGTCCAGCAACTAAAGCATCATGCAAGGCTCTCAAGGGATAAATTGACTACTAATTGGAAGGATTGCCAATTCATGAACTTTATCTCAAACAGAAGGCTGGGGTAGTAGAAATGCTGAGCTTGCGAAGAGAACTCGAGGACCCAAGCAAACCGAAGATTTTCGACTCCTGACCAAGATCATTTTGCTGCATCGGCACCCAAGGAGGAGTATGATGCTCAAGGTACGACTTAGACCAGACGATCCATCGATAATTAAGAAGCTTTAATAATCTGAGATGAGTTATATGTACATCCAAGAACTAAGAGAGCATTACAAAAATCTGCTGTAGGGGGGAATTCTTATTCAACTAGGTTTAACCTCTGCTCCAATGGGGATTATGGCCGGATAGTTCTCTATGAAAGAATGGAAAGTAATTTACACGAAAATCTGTATGATATAAGAATCAAAGCTTGCTTTGTTCTTGAAGAAGAATCAAGTGCGACAGGTGCGCCGTGTGGTTTAAGAATACTCATCAACTGGCCGAACTACTTGTGGACGTTGCACTGTTGCAAGTAGGGGTGGTCATACATGACATGCTTGGTCCAATAACCCCTGTACTTCCTGATCCCGATTTCCAACCACGGCTTCATGACACCATCAAAGTGTATAACTGCTGCACGGTCAATGTCTCTTGGAGCGACATTCGACTCGTAACCTAGGCCGAGGATGTGCCATCTCCTGTCCAGAGCTACTGTCTGGTTGTAAAAGGTGAGCCAGCCTATCGGCATACTTCCAGCCTTCCACAATGGCTTCCCATGCTCCTGCAACTAGCACCGCAGAAATCGAGTTCTTAAATTATCCAATTCAAATCATTTCACACATAAGAAGGGCCGCTGTCCCATATGTAGTGAGCAGAACATGCCAAATAAAGCAATCCTCATACAGCCTCTGCAGTTTTTTGTTTATTATCAAAATCGTATGCCTGGGGAAGGAAGTTCCTAGTACAATCTCGAATCAACATCATACAATTGCATCCACTTAAAAGGAAATCATAAATAAACAAGGACAAAATAACAAGACAGTGAGGAAAGTACGAACTAGAATTAACAAATTATGATCACTTCTTTTCATATTTGGCATCCTCAACGTCGTTTCCGCTTCACCATCCTTAATATAAGTTTCAACCCTGGCAATTCATATTGGAAAATCACCCAAAGCAAGCAATTACATATACGAAATAAAGAAAATACACTAATCTTTCTCATCCTTCCCTGTCTACCATTCTCTTTGTCCTTTCTATTTCGTGGCGGATTGATGTAGTTAGTTAGCACGAACTCAAGACCAAATTAAACGTTCATTGTCCAAGGAGATGACATGTAAATGGCGCTCTTGATAAGTTGCGTTGCTTTCTAGAATCATTTTAGAGGAATCAAAGAACAACAAGCAGGCATAACAGTTTACATGATAAAAAAGATGAAACCAAGCATCGTGCGCGTACCAGCTGCAAGTAGCTGCCATATTTTGCAGTTAAATTTTGCTTCCTCCACTCTTGCAAATCAAACAAGTTCATCCCAAACGCCCATGCACATGTATTGGCATTGAAACTCTTGGAAACAAATGGATCTGTGAAGTCAACGTACATATCCATTCGCCGATATGAAGCATCACCTTCCTGACAAGTTTCCACAGCCCCATTTACTTTTCTCTTCATATTCACATCCCAAAGCTTAGAAAGATCCCTCTGCACTACCACATCATGGTCCAAAAACACAATCTTATCCACCAGAGGGAAAACATCCGGCAGATAAAACCGTAGATGATTCAGTGCAGAAGTATATCGAGGGTCATGGGCATTCTGCTTCTGCAATGATGAATCATACTTTTTCAAAAGCCACTCTAAGTTTTCTAAGCTCTGGATATCTACAGTTGCTCTTCCAGGAGGATTTTGCAAGAACCACATAGAAATTGCTGGGAAATTGAGGGAATCTGTCACTACATGGAACACGATCTTCTCTGGCTCCTGCAAAAAGTGACAAATGAGCAACCAGCATATTTTTCAAAAAAAAAAAAATCATGGGATTAAATCATCAGCACTGTTCTTCCGCAAGAATAAATGTAAATCCAGCTAAACAGACAAGGATTTGCACTAGAGGATTAGTGGGGCATTAGCTCTTGTCACATGAGTGCAGAGACTAACTTAAAAAAATCTTCATCGGCCAAACGAAAGAAAATAAACTTTCAAAACATCCCCTGTTTGTGCATGAAAAGATTGAAGACGAGCAAGCAACAATAAAGTGGCAAGTAGAGAGAAAATGATCAAACTGCCTCAAACTACAGATCGAATAGAATTTTGTCATTCAATCGATCAGTCTATACTAGTCAATATTATGAGATATACCTCAAGTCACGAATGTTGGATTATTATGTCTAGGAAGACCGAAAGATACCTCCACTTTTGTGTTGATAGGCACAAAACTGTGCCCTGCGCACACATATACTCTACTTCCCCTCGCCAAGGGCAGAAACTAAAACGACAATTTTTGCAAGCAGTTACAGGTGTGAGACGGAAAAAACGTATAGTCAGGCAAATTTTACTTGGTAATTTAAAAAACTAGTGCTTGATAAGTAAGTAAAATAACTATACATACGAACAAACACGTCCATTCATTAAAGGTGCAAAACAATGATGATTCACTCTGTCAAATCATACCAGTTATTCTGTTTGAGCTGTTTAGCCTACCATGGTTGCCAGCTTTTTACTAACAATTGGTCACCCAGTACTCAAATTTGAAAATGGAAATACAGAATGCACAAACCGAAGAATCTAATAAACCAAAGAAGGAATTCAACCAAAAAAAAAAAAACAAACAAGGGCAGGCATTGAAAAATTAGGGAGCTGAGTGTGCTCTGCTCTGTTATATGGTATGGTTTCCTTTCCCTCAGTCCCTGACTAAAGGCGAGATTTGTTGTCACATAAAAGGAAACAGACAAGACACTGCAGGCTGAGACTCCTCTCAATCTTTCTGACAACTTAGGGTAGCAAGGTGTCTTAAGTATTCCCCTCAAAGCTGAATTTTGCTAGTGGTGTTGCACACGATTAAGTTTCCAAGTAGGTCAAGGTTTATTCAGTGTCTAGGGCAAATGCATATTGTCTTACTGCGTAGTATTGCTGAAACACCATATTCCAACCCCATCTAAACAGAAAAGCAGTTGTGCTTTGATGAGAGGAATTAAGTTGGGACGGGGGGCACTGGTAGATCCAGAGAAGGCTGGTGACAATCACCCAGACAAACAGACAGTATGTCAACAAAATTCCCAGATGAGATCCTGAAATTTATTTTATGTGTGTAAAACCTTTAAGCATAATTCTTTTATCACTGCTCTTACTCATTAGATTTGCACTTGCCAATAGCAGAAGGGTGATCCAAAATTCCTAATACATACAAAAAAAGGGGCTATACATAGCATCAACGAGATCTGAGATACAAAGGAATATTGAAATGGTCCAGCACTTTCATCACTTGCTCTATCAGATATGAAGCGAGTTCAACCTTTAATAAAACTCATCATCTCATGCTCATTAATGTCTGGTCATGCCAAATCAAGTCTCTAATGTTGATAATCAAGGCTGGAAACAAAATCAAACCGCCAACATAAGAAAAACTCAGAAGCAATTACCGCAGCATGAGTCACTGTTGAGTTGACCACCACCGCACAAGCAAGAATGTTGTCTGAGAATACAGCATAGTGATAGAGATCTCCGTCACGTGCTTTTTCCTGGTTGCCAAGCTTTCTCTCCTCAGCCGGCAGGGTGAAGTACTCTGAAGTGAGCCGCATAGAAAGGCAATGAAGACCTTTTGGCGTAGTCCTTGCAGCAAGCTGGATAAGATGTTCAGCTTCATTCTTATGCTCCCGAACCTGCTCTTCAGTGTTGTAAGTCATAGCACGGAGCTTTGTGGCCATGGATGAACAGTCTGGAACGGTACGACTGGCTTTGGTCAAGGAAACTTCCATGGCTTTTGTTCTCTGCCAAGCTCTGCAATTTCGCAGATATAGCATCATGAATAAAGAAGGATTAAACAACTCCTTTAAGGGGAAATGAATTAGAGCATACATGGTATGTAATATTCCTTCTATTGTTATCAATATTAATAATGACAGCAGAAGCAATGACTGAAGAGTAGCGAACAGATTTTTGTAGATTTCATTCACACTTGAAGACACCAACTTTCCAAGAGGATACAGTTCAATAGATAGATCATTAATCAGCACAGGGAAAGATAAAGAGTGGATGAACCTCCTGGATAAATCGGAATCCTTCTTGGCATCACCCATTGCTCTTTCCAACTCTTTCATCCTCAGTCTCAGCTCTTTCACCATGTGCGAGTTACTACCTGGTGGTGCAAAGTTCAAGTATACTTTTGCTCTAATCAGCTGATCTTTCACCTCTTTCACCTTTTTATCTGACGAACTTTGGTCCCGAGGCTGTCCATTTTGAACTCGTTGGACCGTAGTTTGATCCAATTTCTCCTGCAATTAATGGAAAAATTGCAGATGATACATTTAATGAATTGAGGTCACGATAAAACTACCCTTAGTTGTACCAAGAATAAAGCAAAAAGCGAGTATCAATTTTTATTTCCGCAGCTTGATGCTCCATTGTGCTTCGATAACAGGATGTGCTCATGATAACAACTATCACCACCAAGTTTTTTGTTAATAGGAAAAGCATGTTATCTAACAACACGTGTATACTACGCGTTCAAAACAAGTCATGATATTATTCATTTCTGGAAAACTGAGCAAGAAAAGCTTGTTAGGGTGGGTTTGGTCAGCATTCTCAAGAGGCTTTCAGCCCCCAAAGCCCCTTGAGAAAATGCCGAATCATTTGATTCAGCTCTAGGCTAGCATTTGGCTAAATGCTAAAAAATAAAATTCTCTTCCAAAACTATCTCCACAAATTCCCTAATTTTCGATATTGCCCTTCTTTGACCGCTGTTCATCTTCATTGAAACAGAGGAGAGAAATCTGGCTGGCGAGAGTTTGGTGAGGAGCCACCTGTTGTCCAAGTGACACCACCTGAGTAGCACTCCGGTGAGGGGCTGCCTACCGTCTAGGCAACGGCGCCTGGGTCGCGAGAACCCAGGTGTCGCCCGACCTTAGGCGGCGCAACCCTCGGCGGGGGTTGCCCAAGGTCGGGCGACCACAGACGAAGGCCGCCGGCCCTTGATCTGGCTTGTTGGCGGCCTAAAACCTTTGCCGGACCTCAGACAAAGGCTGCTGGCGCCAGATCTGGCTCGCCGACGGCCTGAAATCATTGCCGGTCCAGCAAAGGGTTTAATAAATTTTTTAATATATGGGTAAAAAATTACCACCAAAGCCCCTTTGCAAAGTTATTTTTAGCAAACAGCATTTAATTCAAAGCTCATTTTCAAATGAGTTTTTACCAAACACAATTAGCATCTTCCCAAAACCCTTTAAGCTAAAGAGATTTGCATTTTACCAAAGCCCATTTGAAATGTTGGACCAAACCCACCCTTAGTGGTTAACTGAACATGGTAAAACGCCAAGTCAATAGACAAGCAACCCCAGGGGAAAGCAATCATACAAGTGGAAAACTAGTGATAAGAAACTAGAAGATCACCATGGAAACAAATGACCATTAATGTCTTATACAGTTGAAGCAGGTCTCCTAGACAGTAAAATATGTTGACATGAGGAGGAACATATTTACTAGTTATATCATTCCCAAATTCGCAGGCATTGCAAACAACCACAAGAGGGAAAAGAACCAGAGACGGAGCATGAGGACACAAGAATAGAAAAGTCAACAAGGAAGCTTGCATTATTCTTGACCCTAATGAATAAGGTTCATCCCAGGTGAATAGGCAAAGCTCTCAAAACCAAAGGAAATCCATTTTACTGTAGAAAACAAAACACAGCCATACATGGCTTGACACTCTTCAAAGTGTTAAGCAAGCCAAATTAATGTAACACCACCTATGCCTTTCTCTGAGGAAGACTATTTACTGGTGTACTTCTCACCATAATGTCTTTTGTTACCTTTATAACAGTCAACCAAACACATTAAAACAGTGGTGGTATTCCTCATATTTCTCTAGAGAAAATCCAACGCAAGGCCCTAAAAGTCCTCCCCTTGCTTCTGGCTTCTACCACAGAATATAACACAGTTAACAGTTCAATTTCAGTCTCCCTTTGTCGTAGTGAACATCATGTCCTATGTTCTACAGCTTCAGATAACCAAAGCAGATGTGACCCCAGATGCTGTCTTATGATCCAAAATGCAGCATGTAATAGCTATTCACATGAGCCCGATGTGATGGAATAGTAGCTCAAAGTCTTCTACCTCAGCATTATCATATCAATAGAATAAGTGGACTCTGATCTCGAACCAGTCATCTCATTTTAAACTGACATTATGATGACGACCAGAAATTACCAGATAATAATTGTATTTGTAATCATGTTGCCAGTTAACCATTTAAAGGTGACATAAAAGTTGACGACAAGAAAGCACTCTTTCTTTACTTAAACAGATAATAACCAAATTCAGCCCCTTAAGACCCCAAATGAATGTTGCTCAAGGAAGGCTGAAAGAAACAATACATAGGATGGCAATACATGCACCAAATCTTGAGCTTAGCAAAATGCTAATAGAACAAATGAATTGCAAGAATGGTTACTTCACTAGCGTCAATCTGAGAGCCCTAAGAAATACCTTCTAAGTTAAATATCCAAACAACTTTAAACCCATGATTAAAGTATGTCAGCCAAAGTAGGAGATTCTTTGCTAGCAAACAAATCAACCTGGTAAGGTAGTGTAGAAAGTCCAACTCAAAAACTTAAGCTAATAGGTGGAAGGAGACCACATGAATAAAAGAGCATTTAGGACCTATTGTCAACCGATTACACCTTCTCTCATATGCAAGCCAGATTACAAGCGGCACACGAAATTTTGACTTCGCGCGTTCTAGAAAGGGATAACCTTGCTTTGATACCATGTTAGAAAGTTCAACCCAAAAGCTTAAACTGATAGATAGAGGGAGACCACATGAATATAAAGAACATCTAGGATCCATTGTCAACCAATGTGGTTGAAATCAGTGAATCCATATAGCCAGATTGCTCAATAATGTCAGTACACCCTACGGAGATCAAAGCCCTGTTTTGAACTGTATTCTATTCCCAATAGCTACTAGTGTATTACAGGTTCCAACCAGTGCATCATTGCTAACCTCTCATTTTGTTACCTAGAAATAAACCAAAACTGTGATTAGTAGCTTCTTTCATCGGTTAAAGGGTACCTGGCCTCTAGATGTGGATGGAACTTCACGATGCTGTATTTGCTCATCTTCCTTAGCACTTCTGCGTGTAGTTCCTGATTTTGATGCAGTCATAATCAGAGATCCGCTTTGGGTCAAGACAAACAAAAAATAGAAGAAAGATACACCAACCATTTCTTTCCGAGATTTCAGTTCTTTCCGCAGCGCCTCTGGATTCCGCAGACTGATGATGGATGTTGTTAGAACTATGGCTGACCGCGAAGCCGAATTTGTTGTCTTCATAAATAACCTTTTTCGGCTCTTTCAAGCCCTCACCCTCTTCCTGAAAGGGAAAAGCAACCCCAATCCGGTATACATTAACCACTAACCAAAATGACGGAGGCAGTTTGATGCAGCCCGGACAAATAACTTTATCCTCATACCTGATCGACTGAATTGAGCCGCCAAACATCCGCACTAAATTTCTGCACGAGAGAAGCAAAATGAGTCTCAAAAATGAAATATAGAAAAGCAAACTTCACAGTCGCATAAAAGACCCGCAACTCCAAGTCCATACGCGGAAACGAGGTACATTACAAATCAACATGAGCTTTTTCTTCCAGTAAGTTTCAATTGCAAAATTGCAAAACCACCTCAAACATGAACTTCACTCTGTTCGCATGACCAACATACAAAATAAACTTTTTTTTTCCAGATAATTAACCAACATCATACAAATAAATAAATAAATAAAAGCAAACGAACAAAGACGAAGTTTTAATAGAGTCCCGAGATTCATACTCTATTGGAAAACTCCTCCAAAAACTCTCTGCGTCCTGCAACAACAACAACAGATTCAAACAAAAACAACCCACGATAAATCCTCGACTTAAAAAAAATGAACAAACAAACAAACAAACAAGCCGCCCGAAGCTAAGATCGCAACCACGACCAATGCCACAAGTACCTGTCGGGGAAATGTGCTTGAGCCTGAAGGAAACGAGGACAACGGGAGCCAAAACGGAGACGGAGAAGAGAGAGAGGATCAGAATCCTCAGGCGCCGGTGTAGCCTCTTCATCAATCGGAAGAAGGATTGAAAACCGACCAGCCGCCTCAACTCCGGTGATCTCTTCCGGTCCCGATGGCTTCCACCACGCGAGACGACGCGGGATCGGCGGCGATGTGTTCGATGATGGCTTGCGAAGCAAGACAGGCCAAAAGACGAAAGCTTTAGGGTTTTCAACGGGAACGTGCTCTGCTTCTCTGTATCTGGCGCGAGCGAGCGAGAGAGAGAGAGAGAGCTCCTCTGGTTTCATGCCATCGTCGTCCGCGTGAATACTCTTCTTTGTCTTCTCTGTATTATTATTATTATTATTATTATTATTATTATTATATGTTCCCAATAATAATAATAATTTTTGTTATTAATTTAATTATGTAAAATAAGATTTAGGTGACTCGACGATATTTGAAAAAGTTAGATCACGGGTTAATTTTTAAATCATATTTCAGTTCAGCAGAGCCAGATTGGAGATTTGGGTTAATAATTGATGGTGCAGGCTCCAAGTTGCTGTCCGTTCATCGTGATTACTTCCGACTCGTGATGATCTTGTTGACCGCAGGATCCATCGGATCAAAGAGGTTGGTCGGTTTCTTTCTTCTTTTTTCTTTTATTATCTTGTCTTAATCATTCTAGGTGTAAGAGTACAGATCAGTTGTCTTTATTATCTTGTGTTTAATCATTCTAGGTGTGAGAGTACAAATTCCAATCGATTTTGATATCACGAGATAAACAACGTGCACAACCTGTCCTTCTCGTGACAAGAAAACATATATCAAAATAAGTAAGATATATAATGAACTTCAGAGACTAGGTAAGATGTGACTGAATTGTTGACTGAATGGTCCCAATAAATAGATTATTTTCGCCGAGTGATGTAGAAATGCGTAATCCACGCATGTTTGTTCGTTCCCAATCGTTAAGCTGATTTGAAAGTGCTCGCTTCATTGGTCCGTGAGAGAGGGGAAGAGAGAAGCAGGGAAGGAGGAGAGAAGAAAATCATCGATCGGGTGTCTTCGATATTTGCGAAAATTTTGTTCATGTCATGTGCAGCCGATATTATCTACGAAACATGCGAGCAATGTTGGGTTTCTAGTGGTCCCAGGCACTCGTTACATAATAAGTACATGTCATACACGCAGCAGAAGAAAATAAATTTAAACGGCGCCCTTGATCGTCTTAGAAATCATCGTATACTTCAATTGAAAATTGAACTCTCTAAAGCTAGTTTAGAAACGTACCTGGATAACAGAGGTTGGATGCGGCTCTGCTTCTTTGTTCTCGAGCCCAAGAGGTGTCGGGCCTCTAGCTCAAACACGCTCCGACACCCGTGCGACCTTGAAGACGGAGATTCGGAGAAACGGATTTTGAATTATGCTAGTAATCCTCGTGGCGTCTCAATTCGAACCCTTTGTTTTTCAACCAATGGAAACACAAATTTTGTGTATCTGAGTTGGTCAATTCTCGAGCTCACTTTTCACAAAATTTGGCACGTATATGTGTGACTCTCAAACGTTTCTAACCTCATAAACTTGAGCCCTATATCCCTATTTATAGAGGTTAATAGAGGGAGAGAATGAGGAGGGAGGGGCAATATAAACCGCTCCTCATTAAGCCGCCACATGGGCTTCCAGCTGGCCCACGTGGGCTAGTTGGACGCTAATCAAAGGTAGTCAAACAGTCTTTGACTAGCCACGTGGGCCTCGCCCATTGGGCAGTGGTCAAATGTGGCAATTTTGCCGCCTTTAACCAGCTCGTCAGCTAATTTTGGGCGGCTCAAATGGCATCGTTTTCAGCGGTGATCCTCATCCACGGACTCAAGATATTTTAGACTTTTAGTCCCTCGAATTTCGTGATCAAATCACATCGTTTGATATGCCAAACGTCTCTGTTAAATAGATAGAAAATACCATCCTACTTTTGACTTTCTAGAGGATAACCCTTCTTATCCTCTCCTTTGGATGACACTTCTAATCCAACGATGATGCAGGCATGATATGACCATTACATCATCCATAACATCATTATGATGTCATGCCTATGTCATCTCTTTCATCTTTCAGTGAACATTAGAAAAATGAAACGAATCCAATCTGTTTTAGCTTCTTTTGACTATCCAAATAATCTTATTTCATTCTCGCGATCCCATCTTCATTATGGACGTCGCTAGATGTCGGTTAAGGCGTGTGACATCCTCAGGTTCACCCCTGAACTGGCGGTGAGATTCCTCAAGGAATTAATCGTCCAAAATCAATCCTTAGATCTCATAAACCGTGAGTGATGTTTAGCAACATATCACGGTTACCTAGTCAGAATGAAGTGCGAGGACAAAGTGAACCTATTGGCCTTAGTTTGGTGTTATTCAGTCCTTCTAACTTACTATGTCCCGATCGAATGAGGGCCGTGGATATTCGAGTCAAACCCACAGATTCGATCATATGTACAAATCTATCTGACGTGCATTCGGCGACACTCCTTTCGACTTCTGTCTTGGCCAAGAACTTTCTAATGCACTATCACACATAGATTGCATAGGACATCAACCTCATCTAATGAGGAGACATATCTCAAATGTTGCCTACGCCTGTGATTTCGTATATGAAGGACTATGACCATCATGCACAGAGACGGATTAATGATTGGCCAATATCGTACCTATTAACCATAGCCATCTAATATACAAGCTAGCATCGTGCCTCAAGTCCGAGGACCATTAATACACCAAAGCTAAGAGTGATTGAGATATTGACTAAGCACGAAGCCTCCATGTTAGTCAATCGCTCTTTCATCACATTCAATGAATTTGATCGAACTCGTTTCAATACGAACACCTGTGTTCCAGCTTAGATGTCTAACGTCCGATGACTTGTCACTTGTCATCCCTATTGGGCATCCAATGCTCAATAGCGAGGTTGCAAACACACTGGTCTCAACCGACTTGTGAATGCCCAATCCACGATCCTTCGATAATGAACTAATTTAAAGATCAGAGATTAACTAATGACCCGTCACACATGTTCTTGATGCCTCAAGAATAATTATCAGTTTCAACTGATCTAATGGATTTTATTCATCTAAAATAAAGGGACAAGATGAATAACAATGCATCTTGCCATTAATAAAAGATCGATAGTATAATATTTATGCCATACATGTAACCATTACATGGTTGCTTTAGGGCACACTCCTAACAAGCAAGCATTTGAACCCTCCAAATTGAAAGATGCAGGATAAATCACAGCTTAAATCCAATTTAGATGCTCCGGTCGAAATGGCGTCATGAATGATTTAGAAAGTAGAGCGACGAACTTTAAATGGTACTTAAATAAATAAAGTACATTGAAAGCAGCCGATAAATAAGGTATTATCCTATTAAAAAATATAGGCCAACTTATACAAGGTAAGGGGGGAATAAGTTTTTTCATATCAACAATTTTGCCATTAATCAAATTCCATCAAATTTTTGATTGGATAATGGTAAATCGGGAGATGAAAAATCAAAATCGATCGATTTTTCCATTGGCTAAAGTGGATCCCTCCTCTATTTCTTCTAGACTTCGTTACAACAATGTTAATGTTATTTTTCGACCCACCAAACGTGGCGGGAGACACGTGGCGTCGGACATCAAGGTCAACATATCCTACTAAAATATTCACTCACGCCCTTTTACTCGTGCCTCGATTTCGATGATTGGTCGATAATTAATTCAACATAGGTTCGACCTTCATGGAAGCAGAAATTCGCACGCCACTCACGACACGTGGCTGTACGTCATAGGCCCACTTTTTTGGGCCGTTCAATGTTGTAAGAATAACTATATTTGAATATGATTGACCAATCAAGCCCTTTTTTGTTTTTTTTTCTACTCAATTTGATTGGGATATTTGTAAATAAAAAGGGTCAAATTACATTAATGTCTTCCAAGGCATTAGTGGCCAAAAGTCAACGGCATGAATTGCGGGAGTGATACATATCAGCTAGAATTTTTTTTTTGTTTTTTTTGGGGGGGTGGTTTGTGTTTTTTAGCCCCTTTTTTGGTGACCCAACTTTGACAAAAATCGACAAAAAAAAATCGACAAAATCACTGATTTTTATGCCGATAATTCAATTTGAGGGCATTTTAAGTTTCCAACAAGACTTCAGACCTCAATCAAAACTTGTGGGGAACCAGTTTGGAAATGAAGCAAACTTTAAATTCAAGATCAGAGATTACTTGGAATATTTTCATATAATCTAGAGACAAAATTGCATGTATCAAAAGTTCAAGGACCACATTTCATATTGGGCTAAAGTTTATATAATTAAAAGTTTAGAAATCACATTACGTATTAAGTTAAAGTTCATAAATCGTTTGTCTTTTTTTCGATAGAAATGATCAATTGCTGGAGCCGTCCCAATCAGAAAATGAGAAAGTTTGGCTATTTTTTTGGGCCAGTTGGCAAGTTTGGCCCATAAAGCAAACCTATCCAATGAGTGGACCAAGCTTGGCAACGGCATTTGAGGTCAGGAAAATTACTAAAAAAGTTCTAAACTTATTGTAATTGCGTTAATTTAATTATAATCAATTAAGTCATAAATTTTTTGAATTTATGTTGATTTAGTCCATTGGATTAATTTTTGCCAAAAATCACTGACATGGATGTCCGGCGTCCTAAGTGGTGCGAGTAATGTTAATGTAGATTTTTTAAATATGTTTTCCTTCCTTTACCCACTATGGCTAGTAAAGGTCACCAAAGCTTGCCAACCTTTGGAGGAGGCAATCGATGCCACTGGGTGACACTGTTGCGGCCACGAGGGACGACGGCATTGGCTGCAATGAGTGAGGCCATGGCCATCTTTGCTTGCGGTTGCGGCTAAGGCTGCCTTGCCTAGATGTGGGCTAGACTAGCCTCTCTGGTCGCAGGCGAAGGCGGCCATGGCCTCGCCCCAGATTTGGGTGCTTGCCAACCACAAATGGGTGAAGGAAGGGAAGGAAAAAGGAAATGGCAAAGAAAAAAAATCAATAAAAAAATTTGACATAATATTGAACTTTTATTGAAATTTATCCACGTCAGCTGCCAATCATTTCGTGTAAGACAACTGGCGTTCATGTTAATGATTTTAGATTAAATTTAGCAAAATAGATTGAATTGGCACAAATGCAAAAAGTTTAGGATCTAATTTGCAAAAAAGAGGAAGAAGATTTAAGACTAAATCGTCACAATTGTAATAGGTTTAAGACTTTTTTTAATGATTTTTTCTTTGAGGCCCAACCTTACCCACCCTGCCCATGTACTTATCACATATCTTTTTTGTGTAGCTTGTACGAAACCCTAAGTAAAGTAGTAAAACAAGGGTTTGCTCGCTGTGATTTATTAAAAACACGAAATAATTATTCTATTTTTTTTGGTCAAAAACATAAAAATATTCGATAAATGAAAACAATGGTGTTTGCATCCTGTGTTTATTTAAATTTTCTCTGGGGACACAAACTACTGCCTTTCTCTATGATCTAACCATACAATTATACTTTTTCTGTAGTGAACTGTGAACCCGATTCAACCTTGCAAATGGCCTAAGCTAACTACTTGCAAAATTTATCAAGTATTGGTGCTTAAAATTCAATTCGAAACAAATAAACGCAGGTCCAGCAATTCTCGGTACGAGGGGTTTTTGGTCATTAAAGACATTTATGGTGACTTGGAGAAATAGGATGTAATTTATTGTCGGAAAATTGTAATTCTCATATATATTAAGTGAGGACCGTCTGGATCCAAGACGGTCTGACTACCTTGGCAAAATTAAATTTGGCCCTAATTTAAAAGGATGAGCTTATGAAATGGAGTGCTCAAGACCCATGACTACATATATTCACGTTGTTTAATACTACCATTTATAGAAGATAAAAGGTCACTATCGATCGCTAAACTTGGCTTTTTTTTTTCCTAATTAAGTTCTTGAATTTTAATCTGTCTAACCTAAAAATTCACTTCCTTTTCCGATCACGCATCTCTCTCCAATTATCACTTGTAGTGGACTTATATTTCCCGGGGGGGAAAAAAAAGGCACAGCTCAATAATCTTCATGCCAACCTAAGTAAGTTGTCCATTAGCTAAAAAGGGGACAATTACTTAATCGCCCTAAATATTTATGGGAAATTTCAATATGGTCTTTCCAGTTCCGGAAATCACTAACATGATAGTCCACAAATTATCCACACCCTATCGTTTAGAAGATCGCAAAGTCAGTTATTTTCGGTGGTAATTGATCGGAAGGACGACATTAGAGTTTCGCGCACGGTTTAGGATTGTATCAATAAAATTGATGCATTTAAAACTGAATTAACGGTAAATTTTGGACTGCATCTGTGATTTTCCTAGCCAAAAGCGCACTTGCGCAAGTATGTGCAGCCGGTTAAGCACAAGTAAAAACATCATAAATGGCTCATGTTTGGCTGGTGTAGCATGATTAGCCGACATAAAACTAACGGCACCAACTTTTAAAATTGTTTCTAACCGCATTATCGGCAATTGAATCAGTTTTACTGCTACTGCCACGTGTCCATAAAAGAGTAACGGGACCATTCAATTTAAAACAATTATTGGGATCTATTCAAAGATTGGTGTGGGTTGAGAGACCATTGAGACGTCCATCTGCGTACAGCATTTATGTTGTAATAAGTTAGGTTAGGTTATTATCACTTTATTAGTGCAATAAATTTTTTTTTTTGTCCCGCAGAGGACAATTGCCGTTGTCGGAGCTCCGACGAATCTAGATCTAACCTTGGACCCGCGGGGTCAATGTTTTCCGTCCTTATTGTCCATTATTGTTAGGATTATATGATTGAAGGTCCTACTTTTATTTGTCCATCTTTTTTTGGGTCTCATGTTGGCCTTTATGGCCCTAGCAATCAGAGGGATCGGTGTTGACACCTAATTTGGACGGCCTCGTGTCTTATTTGTAAAGTAAAATATGTCTATTTTTTGGCATAATTTCTCGTTTATCGCAAAATAAAAGTAAAAAAAAAAAATTTAAAAAGGGGACAAGAGAATTGATTAGATGGAAACTGCAAAAAAAGATAATAATAATAATAATAATAATAATAATAATAATAAATTACAAAAAAATCGTAATAAGTAAATAAATAAATAAAAATAAAGATAATAAACATAAAAGTAATACATTAAGATAACAATAAAATAATAGTAGTGATGAAAAAAAGGAGAGAGAGAGAGGGGAATAAAGAATGAGAAAAAAAAATAGGGTTATCAGGCTTGGCAAAGCCGAGCCCGCGCCCTTGGGTGGAGTGGGCCTGCCACAATCGGTTCCCGATCAAGTCCGATTCTCAGGCAGTTCAATGAAACTGGTTGAATATGCTTGAAACACATATTTACATTTTAAAATGTGTAGAAATAACTCTAGTAACGTGAGGGAGTAAATGATTTTTTTAAAAAGATTTTTGAGAAATACAATTAAAACTAAAAAAAAAGTAATAAATCCTTAGCCCGGTTTGGGTAGGCGGTTCCACCCTTGGAATCGGGAATCGGACCGAATATTAACGGTTCCATTTTTATGGAGCCAGACCCCCGCCCTCGGTGAACTGGACCAAATCGGCCCGCTTATTTTCGCTCACCCCTACTGGCATCGAGCCTCCGGGATACTCAATAGGTAAACTAAAATGATGAATGAAACTTCCATTTAACATTTGATTGCGGCTCACTTGCATTTACGATGTCACTGGTTTTGGTTTTAGCAAATCAGTCATAATAAGCACATGATGGACTAGATTCTCCTCCACCCCTGTTTATAGGAAATTTTTCTGGAATCAAACATCTGATTGGTATGTTACAAAGCTGTGGATATCATCGACGTGCAAACTCAACTAAATATAATTGCGAGCAATGGATGTTCGTGCTTGTCACAACCAAACAGAGGCATTCCAATTCAAGAAGATCACGACTTCTCCTACCACAGTAGAAGCAAATGCAATATCAATCGAATAGTCCGATCAAAGGATGGGATCGCCCTTGCCCGAGCCTGCCTAGGCTTCTCGATCTTGCAAGCCTAGGCAAGGGTACAAGCTCGGCCAGCGGGATAACATGTACGGGTCAAGCGTGCCTACACAGGCAGCCTGTTTTCTATCTTTCTATTGAATTTTATAGCTAAAAAAGATAAACGAAAAACCAATCAATCAATAAAAGTAAATTATTGGATCATCTCATATTCAATTTTATTAAATTGTTCCCATAATTTATGCGCTATTTTATTTTTTATATTGAATAATTGGCGTTATTTTTTTTTCCTGTCTTATATGTTCAAGGTAGGAAAGCTAATGAACAGATGCAATGCCGAATAGTTTTATTGGTTTCATGCCTAAAACTTGGGCCAAGCCCACCCCCTGAAGATCTTCACGTTCACGAGTCTTCTTGCGACAGCAAGTTCTCGATTGCTATATCGACAATTTTTCATGGAAAAACTAAACTAAACTAAACATATTGTTATCAAATATCACTTTCGTACGATAAATGCAAAGCAATAGAGAGATCGAGTTCAAATATTGAAAAGACAAGATGATCAAGTTGCGCACATATTCACCAAAGCACTGCCGCCGGCCAAGTTCGAGACCTTGTGGAATATGCTCGGGTATCACGAAGTTGGATCAAGAAGTGGGCTATAAATGGCCAGCCCCGCTCCAGTTGAAGGTGAAAGAAAACCTAAGTCCCTTGTACAAGCCTTCATAGCATAAAACTCTTCTTGTCTTCCTTGTATTCCCTCTACTCATCCTCGTTCCGTTGCTCAAATCCTTTCCCGAGGTCTGCTGGGACGGGAATCCGTATTGAATTTCGTGAGTCGGGGTTGAACATTAATGCCAAGAGTGCAGGAACTGTCGAAGCGGACATGGTTCTCTTAACGTGAATTTGCAGAAGTCTAAACAACCCGAATCCAAGTTTACCTTCACTACTTGCTGATACAGTCATTGTTCGAGAAGGATATCCAGATTTAGCAGCTCGTGTTAGCTCTAAAGCCGTGAAGGACGTGAGTTACTCGTTCAAAGAGGATGGAAAAGAAGAGGAAACGGTGTGAAATCATCCGTGTCGGACAAGGGGGAAATCTCTAAGGAGGAAAATGAGAAGGCAGCATGGCAGAATGAGGAAACTGCTCGGCGGCCCCAGTTCAGCAGGCTGGATCTTGAATTTGATCAGCCCCTGAGAGACCTCGGCTTCAGTGGTGTTCCGCGCAAGTTTTCGGCTTCCGTTGCTCCCATCTTCAAACTTGCCTGGTGGAGCTGATAGAGACTCTGCTCGTCGTGGCGAGACGAGCTTCGAATCGACTCCACGGCTTCTACATCTATCCATGGGATCAAGGATACAGTCCGAAGGAAACGGGCGACACATATTGAAGACCGTCACCTGATGATCAGACGACTCACTGGGATCAGACCAGCGTTAGGAGCCCACTGATGTGCGGTCCAGGTCTGGTTCGGATGAACCACGACAGCGGCCGGGAGTCGCCGGCGGCGTCGGAGGAGGGTGAGGAGCAGGATTCAGAGGAAGTTTCCAAAGAAGAGGAGGGAGAGATGTGGGAGGAATTGGAGCGAGAAGCAAGCAAACTCTTCGTTCTGTTGTTCTTCGACTTTACTGGTCCGCGAGGTGTCCCGCGAATGAAAACGATGGCGGCACTTTTTAGCCGTTACTAACCGCAAGTCGTGCGGCTTTAGAATGGTAAGTTCAAAGTTGTTCAGGATTAGCTTGATTAGCTAGAAATTATTGATCTCAATAAATATTTTTTTTTATAAACATATCTTCGACGAAACAAACACACCTCATGTTTTTCATAATTAGGTATGATTACACAAATCATCTCTGAATTTTGTCCCTAAAATTTTGTATAATTACCAAAGAAGTTTAGGATTGAATTGGCATAATTGCAACGAGTTTAACATTTTTTTTTTGCCAATTCAACCATAAACTTTTTTTTTTGTGTCAACCGAGTCATAATATTTTTGCAATTGTGCCAATTCAGTCCATTTAGTCGGCCAACGCTAACGTGGATATTTTTAATAATTATTTTCTGTCTTTTCTTAGTTTCTTTTTTTTTTAGGGCTAGCAGGAGGTTGAGGGCTGGCGACCTCTATTGGCGAGGGTCGTGGCCCTCTCCTAGCTACGAGCGAGGGCTCGTGACTCTCACCCAATGGCCAGTGGGGCCGCGAGTCCTCACAGGCCCTCGCTCCATGGTCGGCGATCTCCTATCGACCCTAACAAATAAAAAAATAAAAATAAAAAGATAGAAAAATTATTAAAAATTTTAAAAAAGTATTAGAATATCATTAAAAATTATTTAGGCCAACGCTAACGGGCTAAATGGACTAAATTGACACAATTGAAAAAAAATTATGATTAAATTACAAAAAAATAGAACTGAATTGGCACAATTGTAATAGATTTATGACTTTTTTTAGTCCATAAACAATATGGAAATATCCAATGTTATGTTTCAATTAATTTAAGTTCAAGAACATCAGTTAACATTTTCCATATAGTTCAAAGATCAAATTGATGAGCACCAAAATTTTAAGGAACACAGTGAATAAATTAAAAGTTCAAGGACGTTATTATTCATTAGGCTAAAAGTTCATGGATCACATTAAACGAATTAAAAATTTAAGGATGACATTTCATATTTGGCCAAAGTTTATGGATCATTTATATTATTTTCCCTTGTAACTCTTATTAGTAAAGATCTAGGGAACTGATGACTTACCGGAGATCTAGTAGATGATTAGATCTTACTAACCTTGAGTTTTTTTACGACATATTCCAATACTAATGAGTTTCCAGACACATTGGTAAAATTCAAATGTAACTTGATGGTGAATCGAAGTTAAAGGGATAAATTATTGAACAAGTAGATATATGAATTAATAATTAAGTTGGTAATGAAATAGATAACCGACTAAACCGTACCTTCAAATAGATACTAGTAAGTATCCGAGACTCTTTATTTTAGTGTTGTATGATCTTTTCGGCAGTTTTTATTTTTATTTTTATTATCAACGAAATTTCCTTGCCTTTCATTATAGAACAATAAGCGGGCTTCAGAATATAATAAATCCCATAAGGCCCGAGGGGTTGGAGATCTAATTGTGGAAAAGGACTTTTTGAATTTGGGATTTGACAAGCCAATCCTCTATTCTATTTATCTCCCTCTCATGGCGCTATTTGAAGATACGAGTTCTTGATAAGTTTTAAGTAAAGGTGTGCAAAAGAACTGGGAACCACTCGAATCGGATCGGTCTAGATCGAATCGGCCAATTTTGGGTGATTTTCACAGGGACTAATTCAGTTCCCGATTTCAATAAATGAGAACCAGTGAGTACCGGTCTAGTTCTCGATTCTAGGGTGGAACTGCCATGTCTATGATCATAGTTTGTGTATGGTGATTCTACAAGGTGGCTATTTTGTTTCTTGTTTTCGCATGAATCTGTGTTGTCAGTATGCAATTTTTAGCCTTCTAAGTCTAATTGAAATTGGACCTCTTGCTGTCCTTGAGCACACTAATTCAGTGGCTACTGTTCATATTTTATGATTTGATCTATTTAGTCTAATTTCGGTGGGTTTTACTTTTCTTGGTCGGTGGGATTGGTTGGTCCGGTTTCCAAGTGAATCCATGAAACCAGTAGCAGGTCCCTAGTTCCCATTTTTGTGAAATCGGCCCTTAATGGGTGGTTTCAAGATGGGAACCTCCCACCCTAAAACTGATCATCCCTAATTTTAAGCATACACTCATCACAAATTGGTTGATCTAAGCTCGAGCAAGAACTGCAGCCGTCATATTCATTTGCAGATTGGTAAACTTATCTTCCAAGAGGCATTGACGAATTAAATAGAAGTTGATATTTTTTCAAACACAATACATGATTAAGCAGTTTACCAATTTCCTAAACTTGAAAATATTGTGACATCTCGAAATTTTTCATATTAAAAATAAATAAGAATTTTTCTTGACTTGTTATTTAAGACACCTAGAAATTTTTAGAGAAAGCTATTACTTGACTTATTTAAGTAGTTTTCCCAAAAAGTAATATTGTTGAATTAATATATAAGTCAACGCCAAGTGAATTAAGAATATATAAGTCAATTGCAAGTCAATTTACTAATATATAAGATCAATATCGCTTTTCAATAATTAACGCTAGGATAAGATCAATATCGCTTTCGAGCAATTAATGATAAGATAAAAACAATGTCGCTTTCGAGTAATTAATGATGTGATAAGAATAATGTCGTTTTCGAGTAATTAATGATAAGATAATAATATCGCTTTCAAGTAATTAATGGTAACTGATAAGCATCATGTCATTATCAAATTTAATGCATTGATAAGGAGGCATATCCACCATATAAGTAGACTAATAGGATTGCGATAAGTAGCTAATCTATACTAGGATGACATGTTGGGTGCAAGGTGGCCCAATAAAATGGAGATAAATGGTTACTCTAAAGATAGGATGACGTATTGAATAATAGGCTTACTAGGTGGTCTAATTAGAATAGGACAAGAAGTATGTGTATTAATGGCATAAAAGACAAAAACTTTAAGCTATAAAAAGGAAGATGGTCTCCCAATTAAGACCATGCATAACCCTTATCATTTTCCTCTTCTTTTTTCTCTTTATTGTCGACTCTCTCTCCCTCACTTCACACCATCGATGCCATTGTCTCATGCCGCCTTCACCTCAAGCTGTCGCTGCATCGTTTTTCGGCGCCGCCTCTTCCCTCCCATCTTGTTTTTTTTTGTCATAAAGTAAACTATGTACTCCCGGTACAGGTAAATGGAACTATTAGATCTAGTGCAGTAACGTCCATTTGTTACTTAAACGAAATATTGCATTAAATTGACATGAATTGTGCGCACTTTGTGTGGGGGTATGAGTGTTATTGCATTAAGCCATGATGATATTTTTTTACATTAAAATGATTTGAATCATGCGTTTGCAAGAATGTGTTTGAGTAGATCATCCGAGGAAAGACATATAACCTGGATAGGCATTAATCGAGGAGCCAAGAGTGGCCATTAGTTTCCTTAAAGTCCCAAGGATTCGTATTGTGGGCTGCCATTCCTGTGATAAAAAGTTATGAAAATGTTATAAAAAGTTGTCACGTAGACGTTGGTTGCACTGTGTTGTCGTGACCCGAAAAAAAAATTTAATTTTTTTTTTCATCGGGTGAACGGATTATTAGGTTAATTGACTAATCTAATTTGGATCTTCCCAAGTTTTACCGAATCGCAACTTAAGTTATTTTCATGCAAAGATTTTTTATTTGGAATCGCCACTAATCATTATTTGGTAGGCTGATCAGACACCTAAATAAATTAATGGGAGAATTAATTTATTTCTGATTACCAGAGAAAATGAGTTCGGGAACTTGGTTACACTAGATTACTCTAACGCCCTTTCGATACCATTTTATTTCATGAAAACACATTTGGGATGATTGAGAAAAGTTTGGGTCAAACTGATCAGTAGGACAAAATGGACATTTTTCAAGACTTAGGAAGAGGAATCATCAAAAATAGGAGTGGTCAGTCGAAATGACTCATTTTCTAATTTTTGGGATTTTTTTTTCTAAATTTTCTGAAATTTTTTAGATTTTTTTATGGACATGCATGAATCAATAACAATACGAATATGTATACGACATGACAAAGTATGCATAAACTATACTATATGAAATGCACATGAATGACGCTTTTTTGATATTTTTGAATTAAATAAGATCGACGGTGCAAAATATTCTGAATACAAATGCAATATTAAAAGGTGCAATATAAACATGATTATATGAATATAAGCATTAAAAAAAATTCCTTGAAGCTGAAAGAGGGAGTGAGCTAACGACTTCTGTGTAATATTACGACCTCCAACAGATGGCTCAGCCTACTCATTCTGGGGTTTGATAATATAGAAATTAAACTACATAAAATAGAGCATAGAAAGCAATAAATAAAGAACCTCCAATGAGTGGCTCGGCCTTCCCATTTTGGGGTTTGACAATGTAGAAATTAAATCGCAGAAAGTAGAGTACATGAGATTTTTACACCATTAAATGTGGGGAGATATTTAAATATAACATGTGGATACGAAGACATACGAGCACTATATGGCACAATCAAAATTTAAATCAATCTATTTATGTAACGAAATTCTCGAAGATTTTAACAGTTAAGATCGTTACCTGATTTGACGGATTTGATTATCGAATTCGGATCTCGTATCAATTTGCGGATCAAGATTGTGGCTCGAACGACAGAGATGAATTCGTGACTTGTGTTAATCGGTAGAGAAATTAATGATGGTAACACCTAGCTTTGGACTCCCACCATTTTTAAAATTCTCTTTTGGAAAAGAAATCTCTCTTTTTTTTGTTTTTTCTTTCTTTTCAATTTTTTCAATCTCTCAAAACTCTCTTAAATATCCCAAAACTTTCTCTCCAAAATCCTCCTCCTCTAAGCTCTCTTCTTTCTCCTTTTATAACTCACTCATTTATCTCCCATTCTAATTTCTCTACTAACTCTATCTCCCATTCTAATTTTTCCACTAACTCTTCTTTATATTCATCTTCCCTTCTCCATCTTTATCTCACATTCTAATTTCTCCTCTAACTCTGTTTTATCTTTATCTTCCCTTCTCCATATATATATTTCCCATTCTAATTTCTCTCCTAACTCTTCTTCATCTCCATCTCTCCTTCTCTATTCTTATCTTATTTTCTCCATCTATTCTAATCTTATTTTCTCTATCTATTTTTCTCCATCTTCACTTCTCTATTCTAATTTCTCAATTAACTCTTTTTTTAGTTATTTACAAAATAATCCCTCAAGTGTTAGGTATTTGCACTCTAGTCCTTGAGATTTTAATGCAAAATTCAACTAAGGCCCTTTTACAAAATTGAGTCACTCTGGGTACATTGGGCCAAGATGAAAATTAAGATTATTAGAAAATAATGTCACAACTCCTAAAAGTGAAAAATGAAAATAAATTGACTCAAATTGAATTTTTTAGGCTCGATTCAAGATTATGCTCGTGAAAAAATACATGACCATGAATTGGATTTTTCAGATTTGCAATGGCCAACATGAAAATGGATTTAAAAGAAAAATATTGATTATTTTTATGTATTTTTGTGGCATTAAATGTTATTTTTTCCCTAATTTTCAAATATTTTTGTATTTTTCAAAAATATGAAAATTATGAAAATTATTTTTTATTCAAAAATGGTTCCCTAGGCTTGGCCAAGGCTTCCAAAATTGATTTTTGTTTCTATTTTTTCATTTTTTTGATTTTTTTTTATGAATTTTCGAAAATAAAAATGTTGAAAAATACTAAAAATATGAAAAAAAAATCATTTTTTTTTGTCAAAATTGGTTCCCTAAGCTTGGCCACGATCCCCGAAATTGATTTTTTAATTTTATGAATTTTTATAGATTTTAATTTTATTTTTTAAAAAAGAAAATATGATTAAAAATCAAGTGTCAACATACGTCAATAATTTCCGCCCAAAATTAGTTAGAAGGACTGAATGAGCACAAAAGCAAAATGAATAGAATTGAATTATCATAAATACAAAAGTTTAGGACTGAATTGACATAATAAAAAAAATTTAAGATTAAATTGACACAATTACAATAAATTTAAGATTAAATGTACCCTTAGGGCATGTTCGACAATCATTCTAACCCAAATTTCTCAATTTTTGGAAAAATAATGTACTTGACAACGTTATCTGCTATGCAACTTGAGTGCCACTCGGTTTGAGAATTCATTTATCAACATTTATGAAGGAACCAATTTAGTGCCAAAATTTTACCAATGATCATTTTAGTGTCAAAACTATCTAAAAACCTTCCAATTAAATGACTTTGACTAGCCAATCTGATATATCCTTGACATAACGATATATCAAATTGTTCAGCTAGATTAATTATCATTATAACGCTTTCTAAAAGTTGTGACGCTTAAATTGTTGTATTTCAAATTTCTCAAATTTCAGAAAATTAATATACTCGATGACTGCATGTCCTACATAAATTGTGCGCCACACGCTTTTAAAATGCTTTTATTGTTACTTAGCAAACAATTAATTTAATATCAAAACTTTACCAAGGATGATCACTATGGGGTCAAAAATTTATAAAACCGTCAATTCAAATGACTTTGATGAGCTTATTACGGCATATCGAATTATCAGACAAGGCTGGTCGCGGGTTTTTTAAAATTCCGGCACATCAAAATGATCGTTTAGAGAAGTTTCGATGCTAAAAATCCGCCCGGTACAATAATGTTTTCCTATTTTTTCATCCTGTATCCTCTTGTCCAAAGAATATAACCCCCATCACTTTAAAAGAAAAAAAAAGGGCCAAAATCTTCCGGTTAAAAGGGTTGGTGGTTTTCGAAAAAGGATGGAGGTGGAAGAAGGGAGGGGGAGGAGGGTGGCATATCTGCCTAATGGATAACTTATTGGCCAATTTACAATGGAAATATGTAAGCACCGCAAAAGTTTTAAATCTTTCTTTTTATGTCTCTATCGAATCCCCCGGGCAGTCGACTAATTTCCACAAACTTCTGGTAAAAGAATCATCATGTTTTCACAATTATGGACGCAAATAACGAAAAAAATTTTAATTCGTTTTTTGAATGCAGTCCATCTTTCCTTTTTTTTTAAATTTTCTTTAATAAGAACTTGAAATATCTTCATTTTTTTAAATAATAGCTTAAAATACCCTTATGATTTTAAAGAATGATTTGATACAGAGCATTTTTGTTATTTTTATTTTTAAAATTTTTCATTATTTTTTTCCTTTCCTTGCTTTTCTTTTTTCTCCTTCCTTTCGGCCGGTGGCTCAAGGAGAAGGAAGGGAAAAAATAGCAAAAGAAAGAAAGAAAAAAGAAAATGGCAAGATCGTATTTGTTTTTTTTTTAAAATAATGAGGGTATTTAGATTTTTATTTAAAATAAATTTTATTTGAAGTCTTTATTTGAAAAATTGAGATTAATTTATATTCTTATTTGAAATTTGTGCCTTTTGTTTAATGGAGAAAATAATAAAAGAAAAAAAAGATAAAATAGAGGGAGTTAGTCAAAAGGCTATCTTACAACACACAAAAATAAATGCAGAAAAGCGGCGTAGAGTCATTACTCATTTTTAGCTCCTTCCATCGGTTCATGCTCTTCTCGACGAGCTCTCTCTCCCCCCCTTCTCTCTCTTTCTTCTCAGATTCAGATCATCATCATTCGTCTCCTTCATCTCCACCCGTCTCTTGAATAATCTCCAAATCCCAGCCAAACCCGACGTCGAATCTCCCCGAAGCGACCCTCGGGGACCTTAAAAATCGCATCTTTACTCGTGACCAGGTCCTCCCTCTCATCTTCCTGAACGCAAATTCTTGGTTTCGCGCCTTCTCGATGCAGTGTTTCGGCGAATCTGTCTTCGAATGCTATGTGAGCGCCATGTGTTTCCTTGAATTCAATGCAGGTCGATGGGGGTTGCGGGACAGGTGGACGTGAAGAGCGCGCGCGTCGGTGTGATTCGGCCCGGCGGCATGCACGCATAGGCGTTTCCGCTCTGGTTATACGTGGGTGGGGGCCTTTCAAGAATGGCGAATCAGGTGGTGCGAGTGAAGAGAGAGGCGATTGCGGCGTGCATGACGTGCCCGCTCTGCGACAAGCTCTTGAAGGACGCCACCACCATCTCCGAGTGCCTCCATTCGTGTGAGTTGCGGGGCTCGATTGGTTTCTTGTTTCGCTTTGCTCCGAGTCTTCTTGTCGTTTCAGCTTGTGGGCGTTTGTGGCTTTGGTGCTTCTGATGCAGTTCTTTCTTGTGTTTTTTCGTGATTCACGATCTGGGTTGGTTGGTGTTTTTCTCGGCGGTTGATATCGGGCCTCTTTTTGTCTGTTATCGAAACGTAGGCCACGTCGCCTTTGCTCTGCTTTGTTTTATAAGTGTAGTCTAGAACTTTTGTTCCAAAGAATATGTGTGCGATTTGGTTTCACCAGCTTCTGTCCTTATCTTTGCATTATCGGTCTCTAGGGAAGGAAGTGAGCTTCTCTTGAGAAGTAAATTGCTGGGATTTCAGGTATCATTTATCAAATAATCGGCTTGGGTTTAGCTTTCTATTATTCATAATGCAAGTACTTCTAGCATGTTGACGTGATCTTCAAATGCCAAACAGAGGAATTTCTGACAGATAAATGCGTTGATGCTGGCTCACAAAGTTTAGGAACTGTAGTTTTTAGTGTCCTCCGATTGACTGATGTACTGTTTTTGTTTCATGGTTTTGTAGAGGGAATTATCATCATGGCGGTCGTTTTGCTTGTAAACATGTTAGGCAAGTAACTCCTTGAAATGGTAAAATCTTGACGAACTCTATCATTCCAGTTTGCAGGAAGTGCATATATGACAAGATCTCCGAGGAGGAACTTGAATACTGTCCAATATGCAACATTGATCTCGGCTGTGTGCCACTGGAGAAATTGCGGTAAGTTTGCCTTTCTGATCATTTGATTCCTTTTGATTTTTCCCCTCTTTTCTCTTTGTGCATGGGCGCACGCGCAACTTTGATAGCATGCATTCCACCTAATTTTGGGCTGATGCAACTTTTTGTTTTTGTTTACTGTAACATCCTAAGGAATTAAGCCATATTCAAATCGCTGGTTCTTTCTTCCAATAGAAATTCTTTCTTGAAAGTTTTACTCATGCAGCTGCATGACGCAGTAGTTTATGATAGTCATTAGCATTAGATAGCTCTAGTTGAATTATGCTACTTAATTAGCAATCTTGAAGACATTTTAATGGTATATTAAATTACCTACTTTGAGTGTTTTGAGTTCAGTCGTTTGAGAGGGCGAATTGTTAATTTCTTGGGCATTTAGAGTAATAACATGTATGTTGAGTATCGATAAAGTTTAATTTCTTTCCTTCTGTTTCCCTCCAAGTGAAATATAAAACTCTTATCACATACAATTATCATGACGTTTCGTCAGTTATGAGCTATTAATTTGTGATATGCATTTAAAAAAAAGGAGAGAGAAATTGAACAAAACTTTGGAGAATTCCTAATAGCCTTCATTTACCGTTCTTTCCTTACACAATCCTGAAGTCCAGGGCTTAAAAAAAAATGGTGCTCTCCTAAAGATAATTACTGTGAAATTTTTTGGTCTATGAGTGTGATTTTATAGTTTGCTTCAGCAGTCAGGTCATGCTGTTTGATCAGTTATGAGCTATTACTTTATGATGCACAATTTTTCTTTAAAAAAAAAAAGGAGACAGAAATTGAACAAAACAATGGATAATTTTGTAATAGCCTTCCATTAGCATTCTTTCTTTACGCAATTCAGAAGTCCAGGGGTTAAAGAAAAATGGTGCTTTCCTAAAGATAACTACTGCTGGAATTTTTTTTGGTCTATGAGTGTGATTTTATAGTTTGCTTCAGAAGTCAGTTTGTCTTATTGAACTTATGACGTTATAATGTAGGAATTAGCATGCCTTGTGTGCATGACGTGGTTCTAGTCTTGCCACCATAAATGGAGAAGAAACATGAAAACAAGAAAGAGCAATCACTCTGAATATTTCTGCCTTTAGGAAGGGGTTAGCGAAACATGAGTGTAAATTTGGTGGTATTACTATGGATCAATATGCTATTTTACTTTTTCATTGTAATGTGATTTTTTGTGTGTGTGTGTGTGTGTAACAGGACATTAACATGTTGTGATAGTAATAATGCAGCATGCTCCCTTCTGTTCACTCTTTGAGCTGCTTATTGAATTTCGGTTCTTTAGCAATATCATCAACATCTTCACTGTATGCGGCAGTTTTGATGAAATGGAGTGGAATGTTCCATAAAAAACTATTTATGCTTAATTCAAACTAAAGTTTTGTTTCGGACAAACTATTTTCTGCATCATGTCAATTTCTACAGTAAGTTAAGAATAAGTTTCAGCTTCTTGAGCATGCAAGCATATTCACCATGTAGGTCAATTTCGTTACCAGTTGATTTCTTTCTCTCTTCCCAACTAATTGATGAAAAGAAGTTGATGTTTGTCATAGGCCTGATCACAACTTGCAAGATGTGAGGGCAAAGGTTTTTCCTTTCAAAAGAAGAAAAGTGAAGGCACCTGAATCTGTGCCTTCAACAACCTTACCAATTCGAAGGAAAGAGAGATCTTTGTCCCAGTTGGTTGTCAACACTCCTAAAGTATCATCACAGACTACGATGACTGGAAAAAGAACAAAAGGGACAGCAAGGAAAGCTTCTGCTCTGCAAGGATCTAATTTTTCCATTGAAAAAGCCGTTAAGAAGGAAGAAGATTCTGTAGAAGACCGTCCAGAAAGCTCAAGCTCCCCTGAGACTCTAAGCAAATTTGCGCAGAACAGTAGGCAGGTAATGAAGAGTATAAACCAAAATAGACTAAAATATGACTTCCGTAGAGAGAGGGGAAACCTGCTTTCTTAGTTGTTGAGGGTTAAAATATTGTCATAGTCCCTCTTGGAGATGATAGAGCACATTTTCTAAATTAGTACTTTGTCTGTTTGCTGAGCAGGGTTTTACTTCCAGTGAGCCTAGTCAGACTGCGCCTGAAAGAGAAACTGGTGATGAAGGAAAGGATCTCTGGAAGCCATTGAATGATCTAGTGGAAGTCGCTAATAGGACTAAATCTTCGAGGCCCAGTTTGCAAGGAGCTGAGCGAGTCCTTGCAATTGAAGCTCCAATACCTGGTAATAAAATTAAGAACACTAAATTCAAGGTGAAAGTCCAGGATGAGAAAAACAACGCTAGTCCGGCATCGACGGAAATATTGAGACCACCAAAAAAATCACGTAAGGTTCGTCAAAAAAGGACAGCAGTTTCTGGAGACTCTGGTATTTCACCTCAGGACGTGCTCGATGCAGCTGACACCAAATGTGCACGAAGAACTGGTCCAATCTGGTTTTCACTTGTAGCTTCTGAAGATCAGTAAGGACTACCTTGTCTTTGCAACTCAAATCAATCTTGAGAGTTATGATGTATTCGGTTGAAGCTTCTCACCTCCATTTTTGTACTGATTCAATTTTATGACTTCAGGGAAGGAGATGCACCACTACCACAAATCCATGGAAGCTACCTAAGAATAAAGTAAGTTCCTTTTTTCCAGAAACAGCTGTTTCCCTTGCTTTTCTGGAAGAGTTGATGCCTTCTGAGTACTTATTTTAGTAAGCTTCTTTGTCTGATTTTTTTTTTTTTCGGGCTGCATTGGATTGTCTTGATTGGATTCTTTCTTGGTAGTTGGTAATGATTTATGAAAACTTTTGCAATGCTTTAGCAGCTAACCCATAATTATCCTTCTTTTTTCCTCACCATGCGGGAACATGAATTGACTTTATGTAAACAGGCTGACTTGTCTGCTGGAGTAGTCGGAATAAATCCAATTGCAAGTTCTTAATGATGATTGTCATAGTATATTCAGGATCTGCTTTATTGTTGGAGCGGAGAAGCTGAAAATAGTAGGACTTAACCAACTATGAAAAAATTCAAGTAACACAACTCAGCACCAAGGAGTTTTGCAGACTGATGTAATATTAGATCAATGCGTAAGAGATCTGACGAAGTTGACATTTTGAAAAAACATGTCATTTTAACACTGGGTTCAAATTATTAGAAAACTCAATATAGTTGAATTTAGTATTCCCGATTCGTTGGTAGCTACATGTGTCTAATCAGGATTGGGTGTGACACGTGTTGACGAAGAAGGAAAATTAAATAAGGCGGTCTCCATTTTATGCCAGTAGGCTGGGCAGGCATTCTATAACTCAACTGTGCGAGAGCTGTTTAAACTGCAGCAATGACTTGATACAGGGATGGACATCATGCCATAGCAACTGGCAAGATATATCAAATAACCAATGTGTTGTAGTGCTGATGTGACAAAATTGTTATTACAAGTGCTGGACTAGCCACATTCATAGTGTTGGCGCTAAGAAATGTGACAACAGTTTCTTATTCTTTCCTATCTATCTGTCTTGCTCTCTTAGATCCAGACGGATGAATATGGTTTATCTATGTCGATTATACTGGCCCCCTTGCTTTTTATTTTGTGTTTTTATGGGGGTTTGGGCGGTAGACATGGCGGGAGAAGGTTATGCACTGTGAACTCGCAATCCTGAATCTTGTTTGTTTTTGCCCGTCAAACAAACAAGCATCAGCACGTCTGAACCCGGGTGACACAGAGACGAAGCAGGTTTCATGTCTGTATCTGATACATAAGGACGAATAGATGATGCATTAGGCTGCGTGAAGACCATATGACAAGTTCACTTGATAGAGTTGGTTCCACCTTATTTTTGAAGTGTCGTTCTGTTAAGTGGGTGATAATGGCATGCAGAGCATCATATCTGCTGTCTTCACACGTCAAGTTAGTCTTAGGAGAATTCCTTCTCTCTGAATGTTATTTAAAATGTCTTTGTTTATTATGTAGCTTCATGCAGTTTGTATGAATAATTGTCTATGGAGAGGATGGCATGTTAAAGGAGCAGTATCAACTCCGAAATGTGGAATGCTGTGTAGTCTAGATAACATTTTTTTTGTGTGGTTATCTGATGTGGATGCAATCGCGTGCGATATATTATTGTCTATTCTCCTGAATGTCATTTTTCATCGTTTTGGACACAAATACTGGGGCCTTCTCATGGACAACCGTCCTTGCATTCCTTTCTCTTGCCGGGAGCTGAATTGCTGTGTTTGTGCATTCTAGTTGCGAAAATCATACATTGTGCAAAGCCCAACTGTATTTCTTTTTGGAAAGTACCTGTGATGAATGAGAAGTAAAATGCTTGTTGTTCTGAGCATTTGCACTATGGTTGAGAATCTTGTGGGTCTTTATATGGTTATTGTTGACACATTTCATAGCAAACTTTTACCAGCTACTTTGGATGATTTTTTTTTGAATTGCTCTTCTTCTCGCATTGATTTCATGACTTAATTGATCTTTGATAGGCTTTTAAAACTGTACTCCAGGAAATTAGAAGTGTGTCCTTGGAAACTGATTTATCCACATTTTTCTTCACAGGGATGGGAACTTGCCGGTTTCTTTTATTCAAAAGTACCTGGTGATGAAACTAGATCTCACGAGTGAAACTGAGGTATGAAAAAGTGATTCGTTATTGCTCTTAACATGGAAAAAATGGAAATCAAACCGGGAAAATGTTTAGTGCTTACAATCTCGCAGTAGGAGACAGTTTTTACAAACTAATGTTTCTGTCACTTTTGTTGAGGATGTAAACTGCTGTCTTCTTATCTGTGCATGCTATTTTACGATATCAAAAGGTATAAAGCTGTGGCGTCCCTAGTTTTGAGAGTAATAACTCACATGACTGCAAAGTAACTTTACTGTGGGTAGTTTTCAATTTCAAAGAGTTGGATTTAAGAGTCAAGATTCGCTTCTTCTAGATTCTCATGAATCGTCTATCCGAAGCAGTTTCTACCCCTAACTACATAAAGAATCAGCAATTAAAGGAATTGTTCTTCTCTAGGGATAGTATTCTTATGCTCAGATTGTGCACAGCAAATGCCGTTGTATTAGTGCTGCAGCTTTGCAAGGCCACTCTTCCAGTGTACCCTGCTATTTTTGCCCAGGTCGAAATCAGATGCATGGGGCAAACCGTCCTCCCCACGTTGCTGTTGTATAATCTGGTCGACTTGTGGCTACAAATGGCGTCCACATCGGAGAGAGTCCCGGCGATTGTGGGGTCCTCGGCCAAGGAATTCGTCATGGTTCTGGCTTATGCACGAAGGGTGCCCGACCGCTGATTGCCCTCGCCTTCATACTTATTGTGTTGCTCTTTTTCCTTACTTTTACATTTCATACATGTTCCTATGTTTTACATTATAAATTATATCTGTATCAAGCCCAATGGATAGATCTACATTTGCCCGCGGCGGTCTGTAAAAACTGTACTTTTACGTGAGTTGGTAATAACACATACATTACTGATTATCTGGAGGATGATAGTTGATTCCTGCTAGAGGGCAATGTTTACCCTAATCGCAGTTTTACGATAACGACGGAAGAGAAATGGCGGCCTATGCAGTGCTCTGTGTACCGAACCTTGTCCAAACATCTCGGTGGACCCTTTCGTCTCTTTTGGTCTGCTCTTTCTAAACCCTTAGCCATGCAAAAGGCTTGAGCCAGATTTGAAGGGCATGCAAATCTTTTTCCAACGGGAGTTACGTGAAGCAACCACTCGAAATTTTTCCTGCTAACATCGGATGGAAAAGATCATTCTGCTTCTGACTTGTCGCGTTGCGTTCCCAAGGTGGCCAGTGGCTGGAACCATCGACGGAGTTCATTCAGGACCCTGTAGCTTTGGGACCCAAAATCAGCATCAAGTTCTGCATGTACTTGCAATTGAAAACCAACTAACTGATGAAGATGAAGTCGAGAATTTTGTGAGGCCATGGTTTCGGTCGACCATTTTTGACGCCCACCGTCCGAGTTGGTGGAAATGATGTTGGTGTTTGAGGCCATGGGGAGTCCCAAGATGTAGCGGACTTGGGGACGGCGAAAGAAGCGGCGGTTTGGATTCCAACAGACGTTGAAGTATTAACACCTGATCCTTCTATGGGTTGCTCGCAGCATCCCCGGTCGAGATCCAGCTTCACGAGTCAATCAAAGTTCAGCTTTCCTTAGAGCTTTGGGCCTCCAAAATCCTTTGGAAAAATGCTTGGGTGTTTGGCAATTTTTTTAAGGAGCATTTGGCCAAATGCCATTTTTGGAAAGGCTGAAAGCCCAATGCTGCATTGTTTTGATAAGGACTAACATTGGGCTTTTAACATTTGATCAAATACTGAACTAGGCTTTTTTCTTCTAAAACTACCCTAATCAATTCTTTCAAATTTCGATTTTGCCCAGGCGACCCTATATCACGCCCCGGATCCCCAATCGAGCTCGCGACATCACGTTCCTATACATAGAATCTCAACGCGCTCGCCTGGTTTACGATACTCGACGGCTTAGGAATTTACTTCGTCGAAACCAGACGGCATGTCCAATGTAAACTACCAAGTGAATCTGCCAACCTACGGAAACGTGCCTCTTATCCATACATACATGCATACAGGAATGGGGTAGTGGCCAGCAGAGGGGGAACATAAAAAAAAAAAAAACACATATATACACACTCAAAATAGGAGCGTTAGATACAGACTGCCAAAAAGGAAAACACGCTACAGTCCAAAAGTTCTATGCTCGTCTCCCAACTCAAGGCCTAGACCTAAACTCCTGGCAAAGTCACTCCTCTGGGTCCCTTGGCTCCTCGGGGTCGTAGTCTGCATAGGGGTCGAGCTCCTCGTCGGGATCGGTGTCTATGGGGTCGCCCTCCTCGTGTCCATCTATGACGGTCCGCCCTGGCGACGGCAACTCCTGCATCGGCTCCGGATCTACCACCTCTCCCTCATAGGTGACGGATCGGAGAAGACCGGGATCGTCCTCCTCTGATACCGGGACATCAAAAGCGCGAACAGGTCCCTCAAAACCAAAATCTCCCTCGGCCATCCAGGCCTCGAACCTATAGGGGACGAACTGGGGATTACCCTGATCTACCCAGATGGTGGTCAGGTGTCGGTGCCATAGCCTGGCGTCATCGTCCACATGATGAGTGATCTCAACCACGATGTCTACTGGGAGTCCAAAAAATACTGGAGGCGGAGCGGCCATCACTGGAGTCTAGAATCTGAAAAAAGATTGGCAACCAACGCCAATGAGTCGGGGACTCAGCAAGCTCACCACTAATCCTAGCGTAGGATAAAGTATACTAGAGGGTTCGGTCCTGCTCAATAATTTAGAGTTCAGGTCACTTCACAAGGATCCCACTCTCGCGCACTACAGGTAGCAGATCAAAGGACTAGGGACCAAGTCGTAGCAGTTATAAGGTCGCCGTATAAAGAATTGAATGCAGGAAATAGACGTTCAACAATCGATAATCATAACAGGATTCCATAACAGAGGTACGAACTGCTGGTCTCATGGAGCCCAGATCAAATCTGCCCGCGTCTCATACGCATCAGGCTAGCGCCTCAACCCGCATGTGGTACGCTTCAAGTTAGCACGCTCAAATTTTCCTCTCAATATAACAGGCTCAGTACACAGCTCAATCAGCACAGGAAGAAACATTGCCACTGTACGCGAATCATAAAATCAGATAGCGACTATCTGCCACAAGTGTACAGGACACTCAGTCAGCCAAGGATCAAGGTAGCTTAATTATATCTCTCCAACACGGGGTCCACTAGGGTCCCGAGGATAAGCTCACTCTTAAAATTATTTCAGTCCGGTCCGAAGTCCGTTTAGGGTTAATTAGCTTAACCAAGCCCAAATATTATTTCGGTCCATTACTCATTTTGGGTCCATTATTATTTACTAGAGGTATGTTTCAAGATGGCCCATTACTAATTGATAAAGATGTATTTTAAAATGGCCCATTTAATTATTAAATTTTCGGCCAAGCCCAAAGGCCCATGTTTCACATGTGTTCATTAAACCCGATTTCACTCGGTTGGGCCTTAATTGACTCCTTAGGCCCACATAACATCTTAGGCCCTAGATCCTCATGTTCAAGCCCACAAATACACTCCAATAGGTCCAAATTTTCGCCTAAGGCCTTGGGTCCAATTACCAATTATGCCCATTGGGCCCATTCTTGAGTATTTTGGTCCAAAATAACCTCCCAAGTCCATCTACTGTCCACGGCCCATCTAATTCACGCCCAAACCCACATATTCAGCCCCTAAATAACAATTTCCAGCCTACTCCAAGTTACCAAGCCCATAGTTTAGCACAACAAGCTAATTACCTAAACCAATCTAATTAGCTTAAGTCTTACTCACACATTATTTCTCATAATCCTCTCATATAACCTACCAATCAGCAACCACATACAAGCATGCCATTCTCCTAGGCAACAATTAGTGGATGGCTTACTCAAAAGATGGTCGGATTCAACGACGAGGCTTGAAGGGCTCCGGACAACCGAATGGGTTCGCGGCGACGGGGAGGAGGCGGTGGTTCGGCGGCTGGTTCAGCGGCTAGGGAGGACTTCAAGGACCCTAAAATGATGGCTTAACGTGTTACAATGGCCGAGGAAACGGGCGGAGCAAGCTTGGGTAGCCCGGGCTCCAATGGGGCAAATGACGACAAAAACCAACGGAGTAGGAGAGGGCTGATTGGGGTCTCAAAAGGGGCTGTCCAGCCACGAAAATCAAAGGGGATGAGGCCTAGAAGACTTACCAAGAGGAGAGGAGGAGTGTAGGTGGCCGACGGTGGCGGTGGCGCGTCGGGACGGCGACGTTGGGACGGCTCCGGCGAACAAAGGAGGAGGAGGATGGCGTCGGTTTTGAGAGGGAAGAAGAAGAAGAAAACGTGAGGAAGATGGGGGAAATGTGGCGGCCGAATGGGAGGGAAAGGGGGAGGAGAAAGTGATTATAATACTAGAAATTCAAATAAAAGAGTTAATGGAATTAGGTGAGTCTTATTTGACTTGGTGTGTACTTGAAAGGACTTGAATGATTGATGGACATTGCATGGAAATTGTGCAAGATTGACTTCTTGAATAATTGAGGTGACACATGATATGACTTGCCTCGATTTGCGTGCCAAATGCACTGATCGGTCCCGAGCGCGAACGAATTTCAGACTGGATTTGAAATTATTCTAACGCGTTTACTCTCAGAAAATTTCTAATTATTCTAATCTAAGGACTGAGCATCAACCGGGGGCATTTCGGTAATTTCCTCAGTCACGTCTTGCTTCGCGACGCGCACTGGTTGTCGGTCCGACGGGCGACACTTCCGAAACTAATTTCAAATTCTCAATGGTGACTGTCTTAGACATTCGTCTATCCAGAGCCGGGATTCATTTTCGTGGCCAGTTCCGTTTAGTACCGACTCTGCCGAGGTCTCAAACCAACGGGCGGCTGTTTGGAAAATTTCCCAGGTAGCCTTTTCCCTTTTGGTCGGTCATCCCAAGATAGCTAATCCTGAGTGAGTATCGGTCTAGAGGGTACTACCGAAGTCTATCCATTCATTTAGAAGTCTCGATAACTGGGTCGAATTTTCAGACTGTCACAATTCTTCCCTCCTTATAAAAATTTCGTCCTCGAAATTTACAGTCTACAAGATCGCCACACCAGACTAAAATTACAACTGACTACTCAAACAAATACGGATATTTCCTCTTCATCTCGTCTTCACTTTCCCATGTCGCCCCTTCAGTTCCATGGTGTTCCCAAATGACCTTGACCAGATGTATAATCTTGTTCCTCAGGACCTGCTCCTTTCGATCCTTGATTCTGACTGGCCTCTCCACAAACGAGATGCGGTCATCTATTCCAATGACTTCATGATCGAGTATATGACTTGGATCATGCTCGTACTTCCTCAATATTGACACGTGGAAAACATTATGTATCTGGGATAGGTTTGGTGGTAACGCTAGACGATATGCCAGGGCTCCAACTTTCTCCAAAACTTCAAACAGTCCCACGAATCTCGGGCCCAACTTTCCTTTCTTGCCAAATCGAGACAATCCTCTCATCGGCGAAACCTTCAAGAATACATGGTCTCCAACCTGAAACTCTAACGGTCTACGCCTCTTGTCTGCATAGCTCTTTTGTCTGCTCTGCGTTGTCCTTAGCCTATCCCTGATCACCTTGACTGCCTCTACTGACTGCTGAACCAACTCAGGACCTGTTATGCTTTTCTCTCCAACTTCGTCCCAACAGATCGGGGTCCTGCAAGCTCTCCCATAAAATGCCTCAAATGGTGCCATTCTGATACTCTGCTGGTAACTGTTGTTGTAGGCAAATTCCACTAAGTGCAATTGCTCTTCACAGCCTCCTTTAAAGTCTACTACACATGCTCTCAGCATGTCCTCTAGAGTCTGTATGGTCCTTTCTGACTGACCATCTGTCTGAGGGTGATAGGCCGTATTGAATCTCAACTCTGTTCCCAAAGCACCCTATAGACTCTTCCAAAATGTGGCTGTGAAACGAGGGTCTCGATCCGATATAATACTTACCGGCACTCCATGCAGTCTCACAATCAACCTCACATATAGATCAGCCAACTTCTCCAACGCGGAGTCCTTTCGTACTGCGATGAAATGTGCAGATTTAGTCAGCCTATCTACTATCACCTAGATCGAATCGTTGCCTCTCTGACTCCTCGGCAGTCTTGTCACGAAATTCATAGTGACATGCTCCCATTTCCACTCTGGGATCTCCAATGGTTGTAATAATCCACCAGGTTTGCAGTGCTGCGCCTTCACTTGCTGACATGTCAAGCACTTGGCTACATGTTTGGCCACATCCACCTTCATTCCCTTCCACCAGTAGTGCTGACGCAGATTCTGGTACATCTTTGTGCTCCCGGGGTGGATACTGTAATTGCTTTTGTGCCTCAGACAAAATCCTCTCCTTCAACTCTTCGTCGTTTGGCACGCACATACGTCCTTTAAACTTCAATACTCCCTCCTCAGTCACTTTGAATTCATCTTTCCTCTCCTCTGCATCCATCATCACAATCTTCTGGATGTTGGGGTTTGTAGACTGTAACTCTTTGATCCTCAGCTGAATCTCTGGTTCGATCTGCAAAGTAGCCATCAAGCTTGAGAGGGTCCCTACCTCGATCTTAAACTCAGAGTCCCTAATTTCTTCCAACAGCGTCCACTCCTTAACCATCATGTGCGTGACGCTTGACTTTCGGCTCAGAGCATCCGCAACCTTATTCGCTTTTCCTGGATGGTACAGAATATTGTAGTCGTAGTCCTTTAACAATTCCATCCATCGACGCTGCCTCATATTAAGTTCTATTGACACCTGATTTTCAACCACTTTTTCTCTTTTAAAATTAATAGAAAATTCATAAAAATTTATAAAATTGAAAAATCAACTTTGGGGACCTTGACCAAGCCTAGGGAACCAATTTTGACCAAAAAATGATTTTCCATATTTTTCGTATTTTTTGGTATTTTTTATTTTCAAAAATTCATGAAAAATCAAGAAAAAAATGAGAAAATTACAAAATCAACTTTGGAAGCCTTGGTCAACCCTAGGTAACCATTTTTGAACAAAAAATAATTTTTCATATTTTTCAAAATTTTTAATATTCTTTAGAAATTAAGAAAATATTATATAAAAAATAATAAAAATAAATAGCGTTCGAGGCCATAAAAAATGTAAAAAAAATAATTGTCAGTATTTTTATTTTAATTTTTTCTTCATTTTTGGGGCCGAATTAATTTTGAAAAAAATTCAATCTGGAATTTAGAAGTTCTTTATTAATTTTATTTTTAGGTCATTTGAGAAATTTCTAGAAAAACCCATTTTAACTCTGTAATTTTCGATTTTTGTGAGTCGTGACCTTGTTATCCAATATTCTAAATTTTCATCTTGGCCCTTCTTATGACCCACGTGTATGGATTCTCCAAAACTCGGGATTCTAAGCTCAATTTTCATGAAAGGATAAAAATTGTCTTATCGGAAGTGGCCGTAAAAGTAAAAATGCGCGTGGTTTCTTTTGTTGCGCTTAGTAAATGAAGGTTATGTGTGGTGTTTACCCTTCCTCAGAGCGAGGCATTTGCGAGAAAGGGCATTCAAAGGTCAAACTTCAGAGTGAGAGTCTGAAAGTTCTGACTTTCAAAGATGGTGCATCTAAAAGTCCAAGTTCAATGGTGAGAATAAAGACTGGCTTTTGGACACCTCCAACCGATCTTCTAGGCGATCGCCCAGCACACGCTCGCAAGACTTTCTGCTCACCGGTATAGCTGCTGTTCAAGGCCAAGTTTAGTTGGTGTTTGGCGTCTAATAAAAGAGGTTTTGGCAAATATCTATGGCCTTTTTTTTTTGCGGGCTGTTAGGGGAGGTATTGGACTGGTTGTTTCAGGCTGATCTGGAGGGGACGGGGGGAATGGCTGCTTGAGCCTCTACTCGAACACGGAAGATAGCGAGGATTTGGACATCAGTCCCGGATTTTTTTTACTCCAGCTTCTCCCGTTTCAGGGTGGGAGCTCGGCATCTAGGTGCGTCGCTCCGTGACCTAAACTTCTCTCTATTTGCTTCTTCGTTCATCAATTATGTTGATTATTTTGGTGTTTGTGTTCACTGGGAGTTGGAGCTTTCGACTACTTGTGCAATTGTTTTGCGTTCTTTGGCTCTGTTGGTTGTTGGATTTGACGTTAAGAATGGTTTGTTGTGGTTGAAGTGACGCGATAGACAATATTCTTTGCTTAAGATTTTGAAACATATGTCAACCAGCGAAACAGCGACGCAACAATGGCTCGATTGTGAATTTATGATGTGACCATTCATTATAGTTAATAATGAGAATGCCCATCGTTTTCGCCGATAAGTCAATTGCGCAACATAGAAGATTTATATTTCGTCGCGGTTTGCCTATAGATCCCGGTTGAGCTTATGCACAGGATTAATCGAATAAAAAATCTTGGATTTTTGTGTGGTGTATTTGTTACGAACGTGCAGACACTAGTCTCTTGCAGATGTCTATATTAATGGTGATTGAAAGCCCATCTTTGACCTTTCTTTCGTTGATTAGTCATAAATCAAACACATGTGTCAACCAGACTAGAAAGGTCCTGTAAATAAGGTATTGCTACTTCCATTTTTCTTTTATAGAGAAAATGGCTTATAGAAGAATGGGGTTTACTCATGGAGTCAGGAGTCTTTTGAACCTATCTGTCGGGGGGTCGTATTATCTTGTTACTCATCTTATATGTTGTCAATCACGCAATAGTTGGGATATGCGAAGAACATATTTCTCTAGCTGTTAATCTGAATATAGGTGGTTCTAGCTCCATTGATTTGAATATTCTAATGCAAAAATTAACGTTATTACCTCTATTTTTTATGCCATATCTTTACTATTTTGGTGCTGCAATTTTTTAACGTCTTTCCAATGGAAGCAAATGATGAAAATCATAGAAGTATAGTATGCATAAGGCGTAAGTAGATGTATCTAACTAAGGTCTTTAAGGTTCAAAATTTGAAACTTCGTTTAGATGTTTGTCCTCTCCTCCCGCGGATTTGACTGTTTATTATGCAAAAATAAAACGATCGATGATATGGCGGCTAGAGCGTGTTGACATATTTAATACATGAGCGTGGGAAAGGATTAGTCTTGCGCCAGCACATGGCTTCTATGTTAACTATAATTAGCTGGCAGATATTAAGTGTGAATATTTTCTTTATGAATCGGCATGCTTGGGAAACTTTATGCATTAAAAAAAGAGAACCTCTGCATGGAATGATAATATTTGTTTTATAATAAAAAATAGTGTTCTCACGTTTTCTTGCAGGTGCTTTGTGGTTTGATTGCTACGTTCAGATAGCTTTTTAATTTTAGTTTGTCCTCTACTTTGATGACAGTCCAATTTTCTATTTATGCAAGGATAGATCAAATTTCGAGCAACATATTTTGCTCGCAAGATCATCTTTAGAATTTCATGGATACTTTATCAAGTTAATTAAATTCTTCTAATATTGCTGAAAGTGTTGATCTATCCATATAGCTACTATTATACGTTCACCTTCTACTATTACCAAGGAAGATAGGGGATGGTATTTGTATGTAGAGGGGCAAGTATTGCTTCTGACCTTCTCTTGGCTGTTTAGTAACGAGTTTAATCGGAAAGTGGACTGAATAGCCATGAAGTTGCAGACTTTCGTAGCCGAGGCTAGATGAGGTTTCAATTGCAATGAATTCAGACTAGATCGGAGGCTAAGTGTCCCTTTTTATTTTTCTGATTATAAATGCAAATTAGTATGATTTCTGCCCTGGCTCTCCTTTCCCTCATATTTTTATGTCAGGTAAAAAGAAAGACCTCACATCAATGGTAAATTCCATGGAGGTGCAAAATCGGCCCAAACAAGCTTCTAAGCTGTCCACCGGTTTCTCAGCTGATCTGTAACTAAAAGTCCCTCATAATTCAAAAGAGGCTCTCTATATTGGGAACATAGAGAGCAAAAATCAATTATAGAAATCCCTCCCAAAAAATGGGAGATAAGTACTCTTTCCACTCTTCTTGTTTTAGGTGCAGATTAGCACATATTTTGTATACTGACATTTCACTCTATTTTATGTCAGGAAGTCGCAGCTCTATATCAATGATCAATACTACGGAAGCATAAAATCGGCTTGGAAGAGTCCTCAAGCGCACACAAATTTCAAATTGTTGAATCAATTCGTTGTATTTCATTTTAAAGAATTCATACCCCAGAATGGAGAGGACAAAGTCCATCCGCAATTTAAATACCTGCACCATAAATCCCAAAGGGAAGAGCCAAGCTAATGCTTAGCCTCTCATTGGAGGTTTTTACTTACAGTAGTTAAATACCTGCAACTTAAATACATGTACCTTAAATCCCAAAGGGAAGAGCCAAGCTAATGTTTAGCCTCCCATTGGAGGTTTTTACTTACAGTAGTTAAATACCTGCAACTTAAATACTTGTACCTTAAATCCCAAAGGGAAGAGCCAAGCCAACGCTTAGCCTCCCATTGGAGGTTTTTACTTACAGTAGTTAAATACATGCAACTTAAATACCTGTACCTTAAATCCCAAAGGGAAGAGCCAAGCTAACGCTTAGCCTCCCATTGGAGGTTTTTACCTACAGTAATTTAAATACCTGCAACTTAAATACATGTACATTAAATCCCAAAGGGAAGAGCCAAGCCAATGCTAGGCCTCCCATTGGAGGTGTTTATTCACTGTCATGTACTTCCTATAATTTAATTTTTGAATCATCAGACCCAAAAAGATGAGTAGGTCGTAATACTGCACAGAAGTCGTTAACACACTCCCTCTTTCGGCTTCAGGGAATCTTTAACACTTAAAAAATATAACAAATAAAAATATATACCATCCATGTATCATATTTAAAAAGTGAAAACACAAAAGAGAATACCCTACTAGAGCCTTAAGAATAAACCAAGCCTGAGTTGCCGAATTAGGATATCCATGAAATTAAGGTACCGAAAGGGCATTAGTTTTAATTAACTAGTGTAATCAAGTCCCCGAGCTCATAATCTCTGGTTCGCAGGAATAAATTAGTTCTCCCGCTAATTTATTTAGGTTTCTAATCGACCTATCAAGAACGATTAGTGGCGACTCAAAAACTTAAAATCATTTAAACAAAAACCAAAGTTGCGATTCAGTAGGGTTTGGGAGGGTCCGCATTAGGTTAGTCAAATCTAATTAACCTAATAATCCATTAACCCCTTTAAAATTTAAAAATTTTTTTAGAGGGTCGCGACAAGTTTCTTTTGCGAAAATAAATACTTCAGGCTCTGGTGATTTGTGAAAATCTGGAACTTTTCTCCCACCAAATAATGCCTCCAAATCTTTAGTGCAAACACTATGGCAGCTAACTCCAGGTCATACGTCAGGTAATTCATCTCATGCGGTCTCAGCTGTCGAGATGCATAAGCTACCACCCATCCATGTTGCATCAAGATACATCCCAATCCTCTTAGTGATGCGTCACTATAAATCTTAAATCCTCCTGGTCCTGATGGGATTTTTAATACTGGTGTGGATGTCAATCGGTTTTTCAACTCCTGAAAGCTCTCCTCGCACTTCTCAGTCCACTCAAACTTCGATTCCTTCTTTAACAAGTGTGTCAGAGGGGACGTTATCACCGAGAATTTTTCCACAAAGCCCCTATAATATCCAGCCAATCCTAGGAAACTTCGTACTTCAGTCACGGTCGTAGGCCTCAGCCACTTCTCCACATCTTCGATCTTTACTCGATCTACTGATATTCCTTCGCCAGATACTATATGTCCAAGAAACGCTACTCTACTTAGCCAGAACTCACACTTGCTGAACTTTGCATACAATGAGTGTTCTCTTAATGTCTGCAGGACAATCCTTAGATGCTGCTCATGGTCCTCAGAGCTCTTCGAGTATACCAGAATGTCGTCGATGAAGACTATCACGAATTGATCCAAGAACTCCTTGAATACCCTGTTCATCATATCCATGAATGCGGCTGGGGCGTTTGTCAATCCAAATGGCATGATAGTGAACTCGTAATGTCCATATCTTGTCCTAAAAGCCGTTTTCGGGACGTCCTCTTTCTTGATCCTCAACTGATGGTAACCCGTCCGTAGATCTATCTTAGAGAACACAGTCGCTCCTTGAAGTTGATCGAATAAGTCGTCTATCCTTGGCAGCAGGTACTTATTCTTAATGGTCACCTGATTAAGCTGCCTATAGTCTATGCACAACCTTAACGACCCATCCTTCTTCTTGACGAATAGCACCGGAGCTCCCCAGGGTGAAGCACTGGGGCGGATAAACCCTTTATCCAATAGCTCTTGCATTTGCACCTTTAATTCTTTCAGTTCCGATAGAGACATCCTATAAGGTGCTTTCGAAATCGGTTCCATTCCAGGTGCCAATTCAATCACAAATTCTACTTCTCGCTCTGGTGGCAAGCCAGGCAATTCTTGAGGGAATACGTCCAGGTAGTCTTTCACTATCGGCACATCCTCTAACTTCACTTCTTGGACAGACGAATCTGTTATTGACGCCAAAAATCCTGGACAACCTTTGTCCATCAGCTTGGTGGCTTCCAGCGACGAGATCCAAGGAATTGAGGTTACTCCTCGGTTTCCCATAAATTCAAACCCGGGGCGGCGTACTGGGTTAAACCGAATCATACTTCTACTACAGTCAATAATTGCCCCAAACCTAACTAACCAATCCATACCGACAATCAAATCGAAGTCAAACATAGGTAGGACAGCCAAATCGATTTCTTCTTCTCTAACACCCAGAGCTATCTTACACCCCTTGCAACCCAACACGACAATTATTCTATCCTTCAACGAGGTAGTCACATGCAAAACAACATCCAACGGTCTAACATCTAACCCAGACAACTCAGCAAATCGCTCAGACACAAATGAATGCGATGCTCCAGGGTCAAACAAGGCATAAGCAATATGACCACAGAGAGAGACGGTACCTGTGATCACCCCTGGCACGTTCTCAGCTTCCTTTCGCGCCACTGCATAGACTCGTCCTTGAACAGGTGGACGACTCATGCGTCCTTGAGGGGTTGTCACGGCTTGAGGCTGCGGCGGCTGAAATGGTGGCCTCGGGCCCCTCCTTGGGCAATTTCTCAGTTGATGCCTCATTTGCCCACAGCCAAAACATCCTCCAGTTTTCTTCGGGCAGGGGTTACTCCCATGTTTCCTACCGCAGTCACGACATTTTGGTCCCATAAACGACGATGGTTTTCCTAGAGTCCTCCTAGCAGGCGAAACGAACCTTCGGTTATCCCTCACCGGCATCTTGCCAAAGCTCATGTGGTCCCCTCCTGGCATGAACCGCGATCCCGATGCGGTAGCCTTCTCTAATAAGTCTCGTTCAATTGCTAAAGCTCTCTCGTACATTTCATTGTAGTCTCTTAGTCCAATGGCAATCAGCATACTTTTCAGCTCGGGCCTCAGTCCTTCTCTGAACCTCCTGGCCTTGTCCCAAGGGTCTTCTATCAATCTCCCCGCGAACTTGGACAATCTAGCAAACTCGCCCTCATACTAGTTCACAGTCATCTGTCCTTGGCGAAGCCGTATAAATTCTTCTATCTTCCTCTCTTGGGCGGCCTCGGAGAAGTACTTCCCATTGAAGGCGGCGCAGAAGGCATTCCAGTTTGGTCTTACTCCTTCTGGGGAAACTCGTCCTTGAACAGCTTTCCACCAATCATCCGCTGTACTCTAGAGTTGGTAGGTTGCCAGCGAAACCTTTTCCTCATCCGTGCATCCCAGCACTGCCAATGCCTTCTCTAACTGTTCAATCCAACTGGTGGCTGCCTCGGGTCCTCCTCAGCCATCAAACTTGGACGGCTGCAGTTTCAGGAACTGCTCCACAATGTGATGGGTCTGACGTCCTCCATTACCTTGCCCATTACCTCCGTTTGCAGCGGCCAAGGCGGCCTCAGCCGCAGCTCTTTCTGCAGCTTGCCTGCCCATCAGATTACTGACTTCAGCCAGAACCCTCATCATTTCCTCAATTCTAGGGTCGCCTCTACGTGCTCTAAGTACTGGAGCCCCCCAGCTTGACGCAACTGCACTCAGTCTTCTGCCCCTGTTGCTCATCCTTCTAGATTTCACTCACACCTAAACCAGGTATAAAATTCCTTTTAGGAATTTGAACTCTAAACTACCAATCAAGCTTTCGCCCACTGTCGCATCTACTAACACAAGTATGCATGTAAAATTCGCTGCAGCTTTTATGCAATTGGACTCAGTTGACACCTAGACTCAACTCTGCCCGTGCATAACCTAGGACACTCCGTTCGCCTCCTCAACTAGAGGCCTGTCGGGAGCCGCTCCTTGATTGGGTCCCTGCCCCGGCGACCACTCCCTGCCCTCATCATTTCTTGGAGCGAACAGTTGTCCTAAATTATTCACTGTCAAGAGAGTCCCATTCCACGTGTCCCATACCACGCTTCATTATGGTTTATAGGCATCCCGTCAAACATGTCCCATACCTGGCCGACAGTACTCAATCCAATAAATCATGATGGGTCAAGCATGTACTTTTCAAACCAAATCCTTATTTTTAAATCGATCTTGTTCAAAATTCATTTTGCAATTTAATGTAAAAACCCATGCAATGCATGATGGTCAAGCAGCACGCGACATCCGACTAAGCGTCCAGACACAAACAACAACAGCTAGCAACCAACTAACTAGCAATCAGCATTCAAGCACCCTACTCACGGGGTTAGGCTTAAGAACCTTACCTCAGGTCCCGACGCATCTGCAGTTTAGTTCCAAAACGATGAAGTCTAACGCCATTCTCGACAATCAATCGAACTAAGCAGACACATGCGCCAATCAATTCATACATTCTACCCTTCCTAAGCTTAAACCCAAGGTCCGTCTACCTAACTACCCCCAAATCATCAGCCTTATCACTCCAGATCCTTGAATGGTCTCGTATCAAGCTGACCTGGCTCTGATACCACTCGAACAGGGATATCACGCCCCGGATCCCCAATTGAGCTCGCGACATCCCGTTCCTATACATAGAATCTCATCGCGCTCGCTTGGTTTACGATACTCGACGGCCCAGGAATTTACTTCGTCAAAACCAGACGACGTGTCCAATGTAAACTACCAAGTGAATCTGTCAACCTACGGAAACGTGCCTCCTATCCATACATACATGCATACAGAAATGGGGTAGTGGCCAGCAGAGGAGGGGGGGAACATCAACAAAAACACATACATATATATACATACTCAAAACAGGAGCGTTAGATACCGACTGCCAAAAAGGAAAACACGCTACAGTTCAAAAGTTCTACACTCGTCTCCCAACTCAAGGCCTAGACCTAAACTCCTGTCAAAGTCACTCCTCTGGGTCCCCTGGCTCCTTGGGGTCGTAGTCTGCATAGGGGTCAAGCTCCTCGTCGGGATCGCTGTCCATGGGGTCGCCCTCCTCGTGTCCATCTATGACGGTCCGCCCTGGCGACGGCAACTCCTGCATCGGCTCCGGATCTACCACCTCTCCCTCATAGGTGACGGATCGGAGAAGACCGGGATCGTCCTCCTCTGATACCGGGACATCAAAAGCGCGAACAGGTCCCTCAAAACCAAAATCTCCCTCGGCCATCCAGGCCTCGAACCTATAGGGGACGAACTGGGGATTACCCTGATCTACCCAGATGGTGGTCAGGTGTCGGTGCCAGAGCCTGGCGTCATTGCCCACATGATGAGTGATCTCGACCACAATGTCTACTGGGAGTCCAAAAAATACTGGAGGCGGAGCGGCCATCACTGGAGTCTAGAATCTGAAAAAAGATTGGCAACCAACGCCAATGAGTCGGGGACTCAGCAAGCTCACCACTAATCCTAGCGTAGGATAAAGTATACTAGAGGGTTCGGTCCTGCTCAATAATTTAGAGTTCAGGTCACTTCACAAGGATCCCACTCTCGCGCACTACAGGTAGCAGATCAAAGGACTAGGGACCAAGTCGTAGCAGTTATAAGGTCGCCGTATAAAGAATTGAATGCAGGAAATAGACGTTCAACAATCGATAATCATAACAGGATTCCATAACAGAGGTACGAACTGCTGGTCTCATGGAGCCCAGATCAAATCTGCCTGTGTCTCATACGCATCAGGCTAGCGCCTCAACCCGCGTGTGGTATGCCTCAGGTTAGCACGCTCAAATTTTCCTCTCAATATAACAGGCTCAGTACACAGCTCAATCAGAACAGGAAGAAACATTGCCATTGTGCGCGAATCATAAAATCAGATAGCGACTATCTGCCACAAGTGTACAGGACACTCAGTCAGCCAAGGATCAAGGTAACTTAATTATATCTCTCCAACACAGGGTCCACTAGGGTCCCGAGGATAAGCTCACTCTTAAAAATAATTCAATTCGGTCTGAAGTCCGTTTAAGGTTAATTAGCTTAACCAAGCCTAAATATTATTTCGGTCCATTACTCATTTTGGGCCCATTATTAATTTATTAGAGGTATATTTCAAGATGGCCCATTACTAATTGATAAAGATATATTTTAAAATGGCCCATTTAATTATTAAATTTTCGGCCAAGCCCAAAGGCCCATGTTTCACATATGTTCATTAAGCCTGGCCGAGGAAACGGGCGGAGCAAGCTTGGGTAGCCCGGGCTCCAATGGGGCAAATGATGGCAAAAACCAACGGAGGAGGAGATGACTGATTGGGGTCTCAAAAGGGGCTGTCCAGCCACGAAAATCAAAGGGGATGAGGCCTAAAAGACTTACCAAGAGGAGAGGAGGAGTGTGGGTGGCCGACGGTGGCGGTGGCGCTTCGGGATGGCGACGTTGGGGCGGCTCCGGCGAACAAAGGAGGAGGAGGATGGCGTCGGTTTGGAGAGGGAAGAAGAAGAAGAAAACGTGAGGAAGATGGGGGAAAGGTGGTGGCCGAATGGGAGGGAAAGGGGGAGGAGAGGGTGATTATAATACTAGAAATTCAAATAAAAGAGTTAGTAGAATTAGGTGAGTCTTATTTGACTTGGTGTATACTTGAAAGGACTTGAATGATTGATGGACATTCCATGGAAATTGTGCAAGATTGACTTCTTGAATAATTGAGGTGACACATGATATGACTTGCCTCGATTTGCGTGCCAAATGCACTGATCGGTCCCGAGCGCGAACGAATTTCAGACTGGATTTGAAATTATTCTAACGCGTTTACTCTCAGAAAATTTATAATTATTCTAATCTAAGGACTGAGCATCAACCGGGGGCATTTCGGTAATTTCCTCACTCCCATGCGGTGTTGACTAGTGGTTGCTCGACCCTTGTCGGTTGACGGTCGTCGAAGCCAAAACTCGCTCACCGGTGGCCTTTGTTTAGGGTTTGATTTTTTTATTTAAAAAAGGAAATACGGTACACAAAGCCCTTTGCAATTTCTTTTTTGCCAAACATTAGTTAGCCCAAAGTTGTTCTCCAAAGTCCTTTTGTTTATTTATTTATTCAAACTTCATTTGCATTTTTTCAAACCCTCTCAGATGAATTTCATAATACACAACCCTAAAGACCCTCCTGGCGAAATATAATAACAAAAATAAAAATTGTCCGAACCAAAACTTAAGCCGAATCGAACGAAATCGGTTTGATTTCGGGTCATAAACCCGAACTAGACCGGAAAACATCATTGGTTGGAAACCAAAACAATCAAAGTAAAAGCTTATCAATTGTTCTCTAGCCATTCTTTTTTTTCTTCTGACAATTCCTAAGCTTATCAATTGTTTGTGTTCCAAACCCAACCCCCCCCCCCAAAAAAAATGTTCGTGATAATGTTTGATAACCTCGACCGAATTAAAAGCTTGCCCTATATGGTTCAAATTAGTGCTTAAATTTTAGAAGAGTTATTCTTCATTAAAATCATCACAACTTAGATTATGCATCCCAGTAAATTAAATCAAGTGCGCTACTAAGTTTACATTAACCCTGTTTAAAATTTGGGAGAAGAAAATCAAGGGATGGTTACGCTATCCTAAAAAAATAAGTAGAAAGATGAATTAATCTAAACCCGACCGAACTGTTTCTTTCATTAGTTTTTTCCCGGTTAATTACCATCTCCAAGCAAAATGCTGCTTGGTCCACTGCGGGGTGATGACATCATTGGGAGGATAGCTCACCAGGCGAGGGATGCCGGGGGCCGTGCGGCGAAAGCCGATGCTGAGCTTCGATCCTCGAAACGGCGCAAGGTGGTGCTTGGTGCCCATTTGGCTGGCCTCTCCGAAAGGCTAGAGGAGGAGGCTCAAGCGGCCGAGGCTCAGGCGAAGTTGAAGGCCCCCGTGACCATCGCCAAACATACTTTTGAACCTCTAAACTGGTACTGCCTTCAGAGTCAAAACAACAGCTACTTTTAACTGGTGAGATTTAACAACCATTTTGGAGATCCATGGCGTATACAGTTTCAAACAAGGTAATTTTAAGTATGGATGATCTCCTCCGAATCTCCAGTAGTAGTTGCCATTTCGAGAGTAACATTTTCCAGAGGACGTCGAAGCGTAGTTGGCATGTCGAGAGTAACATTCTCCGGCGAGGATTTTGCTTGCAATTGCATTGCAGTCTACTTGGTTTATTCTGCTGAAGAACTTTGAGCGATTGTAATCTCACTTCAAACAGACGCTGTTGCTGCACCATATGCCGATTCCGAGCATGTGCCAATTGAGACAATTGTTGATACTCAGATCTCGAAGAATTTTGATATGCCCATCAAGTATCTGACAACCATTTGTGCCTGAACTCTCGAACTATTTACTATTGTGAACATGTTTGACTTCAGTAGTGTTACTGGTATAATTCCGTCTGCCTGCTTGACATACAAATTCGCCTTGACAATATCAAACCAATAGTCACATGCCTCAGCAAATTTCCTCAATAGCACCGCCACTAAACATTGTAACACCATCCACCGGCATCGAAGAGCCACCCATCTTCTTTCTTTTAATAGGAAAAATTTCCTAAGTATGGCAGTTTTAACTGATACTGCACTATAAAAAAGGGCAGCCCGGTGCACGATAGCATCCCCGCGAGGCGGGGGTCCGGGAAAGGGTCCCATCACAAAGGTGAAAGGAAGCAAGCCTTATCCTGCATTTGCAAGAGGCTACGTCCAAAGCTCGAACCCGTGACCTCCAGGTCACACGGCAACACCTTAACTGATACTGCATTATCATGAACATAAATCTCATTCTAATGCTAAACCCTGTTCTTCACAAACCGACCCTTTCCAAGCACTAAAGAAAACAACAAGAGCTCAAGTACAAACTGCTACAGTGTTTCGAAGTGTGCTGGATGCAATTACATTCATCAACGTACAGATGACATTGCGTTATAAGCAAAGAAGAGAGAAAACAAGCGATTGGTCATAACAGTAAAAAACCTAACTGTTTCCGCTGTCAGCCCTTCATATTGTAGACTGGAGGTGACCCGCCTACTCAAATATACACAGAAAACACGCAAACGCTACACATACAACTGAGGGGATGGATCCAATCCAAAAAACAAAGGACTTTTTCGGGCATTCAAATCAGGTAAGTGTTAAATTAAATGAAAACGGGACTCAGAAAGCAAAGAAAGGGTGTGAAGATGTCCCCTGGCCTTATAGGTCTTTTCACATAAATGATGATAGAAACATGGATTTAACTAGCATCGACTAAAAGAAAGACAAATCATCACTGTTGGGTCTTTGCTCTCTCTTTCGTGAATGAATCCTTAAACTTAATGTTTTTCCTGCAGAGGCCAGAGTATAAAGCTAAAAGGCAGCCATTAGAGTACCCACCGCTGGGACACAACCCCCGCCAATCATGTTCAGACAAGAATGCATCACATTGTCTAGATTTCTAGCAGTTCTTTTTGGTCGAAAGATTTCTAGCAGTTTGAATGAGGGAAAAGCACCAATCTAAGAAGCTCTCTCTCCCTAACATCTAGGGATGAGTATAGACTCATGCGGGTCTTTCCATTCCAACATAAGTGCTGTGTCCAAACCCTTGGAAGGCCAGCAATTTTTAAAATCCATGACACTAGTGTGATTCTAGACATTTTACTACAGGGTTTCACAGAGATATATGCGCAAAAGACTAATAAAGCTCAACAAGGAAAGGACTCAAACTTTCATTAAGCAAACAAGGAGAGTCATGACACAGGGAACACTGAAAATCGAGAGGCTCGTCACTTCCTTGCTCAAAAAATTTTCCCAAAAACACATCAACTGCGACCCCAAGTCACCCGTCAGAAAAGAAAAACAAAGGCCCAAGTCTACTCTATGCCAGTATAGCAAATGGCAAAGTTAAGGAAAATTTGTGATGGCGAAAAAAATGTGAATGAAGCATACTTTTCAGTATGCATATTACTGCACATACGAAACCATGGAGACTCCAAAGCATCAAACTTCCAAGTATGTTCTAATCTTTTATTTGGCAGATCCTACGTTCTGCTTAAACTACTACAAAGAACAACTCCAAGCTAGTCCTCCCTTAACAAACATGATGTGAACCAATTTGGGACAAACCATGGAGACCACTTTACAAGAATACTTATATCAAAGACCAGAAAGAAGTCAGCTATATCGCCGCTTCATAATCTGAAAAGCATTCTGGCAAAATTTGTCCAATCCTAACACCATATCAAGCTCGAAGAACAAAAACCTCCCTCAAAATCCAGTTAAACTTCAACACATGACACTCAAAGAGCGCAGATTATTATATGCAGAGTAGGAGAAAGTTCAGCAATTCGAGCGAAAGAAAGAACGCAGTGGAAAATGGAACCAAAGGTGCATCCCATTGTAATCTTATCAACAGTAGTAGCAGGTCAAGCTACACTGACCATTATACAAACGATTGCCCATGCCCACTACAGAAAAGAAAAGAAAAGAATGGAACCAGTGGTCCAGTGGTACTCACTATCCAGTATCAACTGATGATGCCATCCAAGTGAACCTCCGCAGCAATACCCGAGGCGTCGTTAATTCACCTCAAGAACTACACATTCGGCTCCTGAAAAACGCAAACTCGTCGCATGGAGGACCGAGTTCACCGCAACTAGAGAAATTACCCACCGAATATATTTAAATGCTGGTGTATCCAGCACGCGTGGGGCTTGCCACGAAAGACCGCAACCCGCCGTCGCCGGCCTCTTGCTCGTCCAAATACAGGTCCTCCGTGCCCCGGAACGTGGCGTGCAGGGCCACCAGGAAAGCCCCAATCAGGATGGAGACCAGCACGTTCAACCACACGCTGGTAAGGACCAGAGCCACGACCGTGACCACCCCGAGGAACCCCAGCACCACGCGGTCGTCGACCTGTCGGCCGAGCAGGACCAGCGGCTCGTCCCTGAAGAAGTAGAGGTAGAACCAGGCGACGAAGACGACGATGAAGACGATCATGGAGATCGGGTGCCAGAGGAGGCTGAGGAAGAGGATCGCGAGGGCGATCATGGCGTAGTTGACGCGGAAGTAGGCGAGGTTGCGCCGGATCCGGGCACCGGCCTCGCCGAGGAAGAGGGGGCGCGAGAGGGAGTGGAGGCTGAGGAACTGGGACCAGGGGCGGCTCGTGGCGAAGGAGTACTGGCCCGCGCGTGGCATGAGCCGGGCGGTGGTGTCGGCGAACGGCGACGACGACGACATCGGGTTCCGACGACGCTGCTTCTCGACGGAGCAGAGCACCTACAGACAGTAACACGGCGAAAGTCGATTATTTCAGAGAGTCGATGAAGAAGAAGAAGACGACGGCGATGATTCGGAGTGTGGTTCGATTTGAGATTCGGAGTCTTCGATGTTTTCCGTGTTTTCGGTTTATGGAGATTCGAGGGGGTCGGCGCGGTGAACGACCCAAGACGTCGTCGTAGTCAGGGAGGCGCAGGTGGTTGAAATTTGGAATGTGAAGGCAGGTCCTCCGGCTTTATATTAAAAAGGAAATGAATTTATTTTAAAAAAAAACTGTCGGAGAAGATATTTTACGTGACGGAGAATGTATTTTCAGTGTCGCGCGGACTAAAATTCACATAAAAATTAGGAATATTGACGTTAACGGTCAATTCCACGTATAATTCGATCTCTAAATTTTTAATTTATTTAATGTGGTCCCATAACTTTAGTCTAATGTATACTATGATTTCTGAACTTTTGACTTGTTCAATGTAATTTCTAGACTTTTTTTTTTATACATGTTCGATACAGTCTATGAATCATTTAAACATGTTCAATATTATCCTTCCATTAAGTTTTTGTAATATTAAAGATTTTCATATTGTTTTGAATATTTACCAAAAGTTCAGGGATTATATTGAGCAAATTAAAATTTCAGAGACAATATTACATCTTAGGCTAAAGTTGAGGAAATATATTGAACAAATTAAAAATTTTATTGAGTCAAGGTTCAGAGACAATTTATGTCATCTTTCCTAAAAGTTATATAAAGAATAGATTCATAGTGCGCGTGGTGTCTATGTGAACAAGCTTCTAAATGAAAAATACACTTTTGATTGCTTTACTTACTGTAATGCTCAATTTAGTCCTTATACTCTATTTCTGTAGCCATTTCACACCTCGTTGTACTAACCGATGAGAATTTAAGTATGATTTTTCACATTTCTGTTACAAGTAAGGCTTCTATTATCCCGATTATTATATAATTTATGACATGTATTTTTGCGTAAGCCTATTTTATTGATATTGATAATATATTATTAATAACATTTGATTGAACTTTCTTAAAATCACTTAATGATCGAGAGTTGATATTGTGTTAGCAATGCACAGCAGAAGCTCGATACCTTCACCCAAGGAAGTCACTAAGAGAGAGTACAAGTTCGAGCTCGTCAATATATTCAGTTGGATTCACTTTTACTCAAAAGCTTAAGCTAATGAGTTATGATCTAACTACAATATAATAATTGCTCAAAACCATATCAATTCTCTAATGTGGGATTTCTTTAGAATAATTTACGCATGTATCTCAATAATCTCCTCATCACATGTGAGCTTTATTATTAGATTTGCTTCCCTTTAATCCAATTATATTTCTACATCAACTTATCTCTATTTGAATATCCAAGACATTGCAAATTGCACCACCCATGGTCTCCATCTCGCGTCTCCACGTCAATTGTCTATGGTCTTCGTTAAAACAAGCGTCAATCATGAGATTTCTTTTTTGAGATATTCAAGAAATACCGGAGCAGATTGGAAGCCTACCACTCAACCATCGACTTTGATGCCATTTGTTAGGAGCGCGCAATATAAGCCTGATACTTTCACCCGAGGAGATCGTCAAAAGAGAGCCTAAATTCAAGCTCGTTGATATATCAAATTGGACTCACCTTCATTTAAAAGTTTATACCAATGAGTTATGCGCCAACTAGCATATATTAACGGCTCAACACCGCATCAATTCTTCGATTTGAGATTTCTCTAACACAACTTAGACGGGTATCTCAATCTATCAAGTTCCACATTTGATACTGATAGCCACCCTACTATATGAGCAGGTTTACAATCATTGGGATGCTCACTTGGTGGTATGACTATTATCGGAAGAATTTTCACGAGCTATCTATTAAATTTTGCATGCTACACGGTGAAGTAAAATTGTGATTAGGAGATTTAAAAGTCACGAACGTTTTCATACACTGTCTGTATTATGTTCTTGTAGATTCGAACTTAAACTGACGATACTATTGTTGCGTACAATGAAATTGATCTTAATGAGCTTCAGTATTGTATTCCAACAAAGAATAATATTCAAAAGTGAATTTCCCCAATAGGTTCAAAAGCGTAATTTCCCCTGAAATTAATCTACATTATAAGAACATTGTGTTGAATTTGAAATGTATAAAGAACAATGTTTTGAATTTGAAATATATATCCTGAAGGGAAAAAAAGAAAAGAAAAGAAAAACATTACAAACGAATTTAATCGCTTGTTTCTCCCCCCTTAGATTTCTTATAATTTTTCTTATTTTTCATTAGAAAGGTCTAGACTTTTTGAGATATTAGAAATTCCTGGGCACCTCAGTTTTAAAACTTCATTTCATTCATTTCAACTTAAAAAATTGTCATCGTGGTCATCCATGCTAATCTTTTCGGGAGCTCCGTCCCCGAGCTGGCGGGCCTTCGTAGAAACCAAAGTGGCGTCGATTCGCCCAAAAAGACGTCGTTTTGTGTTGAAAAAAAAAATCTGAGAAGTCTAAGAAATAAATAAATAAAGCGAATGGCAAAGAAAAAATTGATTGAGGAAAAGGAAATCTGGAAACTTAAGAGATAAATTGAAAATAAGAAATTAAAGTAAAGGCATGAGATTTCCTCACTTTTTCAAATAACTATTTAAAATGGACTTTGCTTCAAATAAGCATATTTTTAAAGTACTCATATTATTTCAAAGAAAATTTGATTAAAGGTATTTTTATCATTTATATATATTTTTTCGATGGCATATGATTCAATGTTGATGTCGGTGTCGGGTTACAGGGTGAATATGTTAAAATATGTCTCGAGTTTGAGCTCGAAACGAAGTTCTGAATTGTGAAAATAAAATTAAATACGCATGAACGCGGGTTGAAATATAGAATTTTCCGTTTGGTGCTGGATAAGAAGTCAAGGTTTCTTGATTTGTCTTGATATGGAATTAGCGTGCAAGAGTTATCAGCCAAAGAGGAAAGGGGGGGGGGGGGGACTTGGACTTTGACCGTGAGAAGAAAACTTAATAGGAAAGTTGTTGCTGATCTTTATCGTTAAGAGCGCGCGTGATAACGTTTTTATTTCTCTGTTTCTGTTCTAAACCTATTCCAGAAATAGGTTTGGAACAGAAACTTGTTTGGCAACGTAAATCTGTTTTTCTATTTCTAAAACAAAAATCTGTTCTAGAAACAGATTTTGGCCCAAAATCAAAAACAAAATTTTTTTTTATTTCTAACAGAAATAGAAAAATCTATTTTTGTTCCAGAAATTATTTCTGGAATAGAATGGTTGTCATGCGCAACCTAAGATTCTAGATTTCAGATATTAAGATGTGGGAGTTTCCTTCTATTGGAGAGAGTCAGTTTTCAACGTTTCCTTATAGGAGTCAAATTAATATTTGGTTCCATGCCCCGTGTGTGTATGTATGTATGTATGTATGTATGTAGACACACACATACATACATACGGTTATGAGAATCTTGAAGAGCGCTGTTGTTGACGTGAAGAAGTCCCGAAACATCGATGTTCGTGGGGGTTTTACTTTGAGGAATTACATCGATATGTTTTGTGTTCTAATCGAGAAATTCTTGTGAGAAGAATTTGCATATAATTCTTCCATGAGATTAAAAAATTATTTCGCTGGGAATCGAGAGCTAAACATTGTGTGCGTTATTGGATTTAATTGAGGCTTGAGAAACATGTAAAATGTTTGAGTGACCGGAGTGTATTTTGCAATATCCGTGTATCGATTGATCTATAGTGAAATTCATTGCTGTTTTCTCCGTGGACATAAATATCAATTATCGAACCACGTATATCCGGTATCTGATTTATTTTTAGTTCTATCTTTTATTATTCGATTGCTTATTCCGCGCAACATAATTTATGATTTTATTTATGTTTCGTTTGTTTCACGAAAAATGAATGATCTGGACAATATTTTCTTGAAAATGATTGCTCGTATTGCTGACAAAAATGAATGAATAAAGAATGTTTCCACCATGCACAAACGTATTTGGACATAAATTATTACTGATAATGAAGAATATTTTTCATTGATAAATTATATTAAGCGATACAAGCAATCATTGTTAGGTAAAATATTTTTCTAAATTATTTATTTTGCACGAAATAAATGGAGTCTGACATACCAAAGAATGGGGCAATAAGAAGCAAGCATAATGCTCATGCAATTTCCACTTAACATGAATATTTATACTGAAGTCTTTCTTTTAGATCAAAATATTCCTCTTCCATATTTAAATTCACCTCAACACTAGATGACGCTTTGTTTATCTTGCGAAAAATAAAAATTTAAGAAAAATAATTGCATTTATCACTTAAAATGGTAGTAAATGAGAAATATTTTCATTACCAATAGTATAGACGATAAAAATATTTTTCATCCATTCATTTGAGTAAGCAATCAATTTTTTTAAAAATAACTTTTCAAATCACTCATTTTTCGCGAAACAATTGGAGTCTTGTGTGTTTGTTTGATGGAAAATCAAAGATTTGAAAAATATTTTTAAAAAAACAAACGCTTGTATCACTCATAAAAATGAATGAATATAAAATATTTTCATTACTGTGAAAATAATTAGATATAAAGTATTATCAATAATAAAAATATTTTTTTTTTGACTAATTCAAAACACTTTTCTCTCACCTCTCTAATTCCTGTGCCTCCACCACCACCACCGTGGACCGAGCCTCACTGTTGGACCACACCGCTACCGCTGCTCGCTCCTCACTATTGTCATGCCCTATCTCCGTCTTTGCCGCCGTCTCTCTGTCCTCTCTCCCTAGCTATTGCAATTCTTTTCTTGATAGCAGGATGTTAAGTCATGGATTGGTTTCTTCAGCCCCACCCTTTTTTTTTTTTTTTAATGTGTTGGTGTTCTATATGACCGACATAAGACTCGACTTGGGGATTTCCTTTAAAAAAAAAAAAATCGTCGCATGTTCCTACGATAACAACTAGCTTCTCTTTCTTGTTCCGGTTCGACAACGAGGTTGCTGCCCTGCCCTTCTCTTGCCTTGGAAGAACATGAAGAAATTAACTTGCTCTCTTTGACGGCCACAACACACGCCACACCCGTCAGCCGCCCCATCGCTTGCTCGGCTTATGCCCGCCGTCTCTCCTCCCCCTTGAAGAATGGACAACACGCTCTCTTTCGGTCGAATTTCTCGCGAGTCAGAGTTCACCTAGCCTTTGGTGACCTTTCATCTTGGTCGCTTAAGGCTGGTTGCCTCTGTCATAAAGAGGGAGAATTGCCGAAAAAATTATAAACTTATTACTATTGTGTTCATTCAATCCTAAATTTTTTTTTTAGCTAATTTAGTCATAAATCTTTTGTATTTGTGCCAATTCAATCCTCTCGACTAATTTTGGCTTGTCGATACTGACGTAGATGCCACTCAGCATTGATGTAGTCACCGATGATTATGTGGATAATTTTTAATAATTTTAATTTATTTGTTATTATTATTATTATTTTTTCCTTCTTGTCTTTTTCCATTTGTTTTCTGCTCCTCCTTTCTCTGGCCGGTCCTTGATTAGGCGACCAACTAGAGCTAGAATCAGCGAGGGAGAGGTCGGCATCACCCAAGCCGGCGAAGGTGAGGGTGAGGCCGGCCTTGCCTAGATTTGTCGAGGCTGGACCTAACTGTTGCTGACCCTCCACCTCTTCACCTCCGCTCGCCGGGCACCCTCACCTGGCTCTCCATGGGCGAGATGTTCCAGCCCTACTCCCAAAACCCCAACGTCTTCTTCGCAAAGAAACAGAACAGGCCCACAAAAAAATTTCAAAGATCCAGCAATTGCTTCGAATTCTCGAAATACTCGAAAGTTGCTGAGATTGGGTTTTCATGTTTTCTTGAATTCTTTTGGGGATTATCCTGGGCTTCGGCATGCATGGTTCGATAATCAAGACTCACATACTTGAGTGCCCCTGCGTGATGATATCTAGCCAGTCCCGGCGAAGTTCGTGCTGGTGAAGAAGTCGCACATGTTCAAAGAAAGAATGAGGAGAAAACAAAAGGACAAAAAATACAAAAAATAAAAATATAATTTAAGAAACATTATTAAAAATCATCCACATCATTAACAACAACGTCCATGTCAGCACCGATCAAAAGGACTAAATTGACACAAATACAAACAATTTAAGACTGAATTAACAAAATTGCAAAAGATTTAATATTTTTTTTTAATAATTGTCCCGTCATGAAAAGGGCAACTAGATAAGGGCAATTGAGGAATACAATTAGGGAGAGTTTGGGTCGGCGGCGGCTGGCATCGAATGGAGGGTGTCGGTGGTGGCTTGCGGTGGTGGGTCACGCAACTCAACCCTGCAACAGGCGGCGAGACAACAATTGGGGTAGAGATAGGGTGGTGTCGACTAATAAACCGGTTGTTGGGAAAACCCAATCGTCGCATGTTGAAAACATGTGGAGTTCTAACGTATTCGTAATCTCATGGTTTCATGCTAATCGTCCTCCAGTTTGAACCTATTAAGGCTCAAATCCATTTCCATACCGTTGAACCACCTCTTTCGAATACGACTCCATCATAGTAGGTCATATATATTAGACAAGAACACATGCAAACAATCGCGCCTTTCGCGCATCTTCAACGGCAGTTGCCCTGATCGATGAGCTTAAAAGGCTAACAAGATGTTCGAATTTATGTTATGCCGAATTCATTGGCATAAGCAGCCAATACCAAAGTAAACAGAAGCTACGTTATTGACGAGAACTGCAGCTCTCATGCTTCAGATGGTTGCTCATGTCTATTCATACCTCGCCATCCCAAAGTTCTTCGACCGTCTTGTACGCACCCAGAGTCTCATGCACAAAGCCAGTGCCCTTGATTAGTTTCTTCTGCACAAACACAACAAATAATCTGTCAGTCCAAGGATTTTTGTCAATTCTTTAGCTCTCGCTCCCTAGAAAGTTCTTCAAGTAGTACTTTAGTTTCGCTATACTTTTGCTTGTGCTTGTTGGAAGAGACCGCTAGTGGACGAGGAAACAGGGAACATAAATTACTTGCCTGAGGTATTTCGGAAAACTTGCAGAGCAAGTCATCGGGTATGGACCAGTCGAAGACATCGAAATTTCCCTTGATTCTTGATTCATTTGTGCTCTTCGGAAGCACGCTGTGGCCCATTTGGAGTCCCCAGCGAAGTGCCACCTGAGCCGGAGTCTTGCTCAGTTTCTCTGCTATGGTGGTGATAACTGAGTTCTTAAGGATATCGCTCTTGATAAATCCTGTGCCTGGGGAACCCAAGGGCGAATAACCCTACAGGACAGGAAAATCACTTCGATTCAAATTACACAACTGACTAGTAGTAAATTACAAGGGAAAGCGTGTGCAGAGATCCAAGGGTCCAGTCATTTGTACTAAATGGTAAGGAGGCAGATACAGCCGTGACGTATGAACAAAGAAGATGAAAATTGACATGAGTAATATGAGAGGAGAATGCTTCATCTCAACTACAAGCTTGTCATGCTGACACTTCTAAAATTGTCAAGAACTACTTTTGCCAAGAAACTCATAAAATAGGGAGTTTCCCAGAAAAAAAGGTTCTGTCTAGCACTTTCAATAATCGACACCTGCATCATCATCTAGATTCTTAACAAGTCATTTACCGATAAATGTACACCCCTGGATTTGCAAAACTCGCGCAGCTTCCCTTGCTGCCAATAGGGGTGGCATTCCACTTGGTTGACAGCAGGAGGAACTTCCGCGATGTCCAGCAAATCACCGAGCTTCTTGGAGGAGAAGTTGCTCACTCCAATGGCTCGAGCCTTGCCGGAATTGTATTGTGCCTCCATTGCTTTCCACGTACTGGGTATGTCTGGCTGGGTAAGGTTTTCAGGCTTGTAGCCGACTGAGCTCTTCCTCATGCTCACGGGCCAGTGGATCTTCAAACAGGAAACCACATTAAGCCGTATTTTTATGTACATCCTAATGGCACATAGAAATGAACATAAAACAGGAAAAGCATTCTGTCCTTAAATAAGCCACAAAAGTTCATTGTCGAATCTGTACCAGATAGAGATCCAGATACTCGAGCTGCAAGTTCTCCAAGGTTCTGTCTAATGCCTTGGGAACATCTTCTGGTGCGTGGTCATGACACCTGGAACAAATTGTTTAAGAAATGAGACAAAAAGAAGAGCATGAGTGATTAGGTGATTCGCAGATGAATCACCCTTTTTTCTGGTTGCATAGTCGTACGAATAACATTACTTACTCAAAACTCAAAATAACTGATCAAAACATGTTTGAAGAAGCATAGGGAAAAACCAAAACATACGCTAGCTTGGAAGTGATCCACAAATCCTCGCGCTTCACCACACCCTCAGAGAATAATTTCTGGAGAGCAGTACCAACCTGTTGAAATGGAAGACCAAATTAGCAAAAGCTGAGCATTGTTTCTCTTCATATCAGGTTGATTGATACCATCCTGCAAAAGGACCACATCTTGACTGTGCCCTTGTAAGTGAAATGTATGTTAGCAATAGAAAGGAATAGGAATAATTGATGTCCTACCATGATACTACAAGAAAGCTAATGCTGACTTCTACATAATAAGAAAATCAAGTTCCAGATCAATTGAAAGTGACTTTTTGAGACAGGGCAATATCAACCTACTGGTTATGATTTTTTTGTCCCTTTTGTATTTGCGCTGTGATTAGCTAATATATTTCTTACCTTACCAAAAAAAAAAAAAAAAACTACCGGTAGAGATTGTTGTTCTCCTGTCGCCTTTTGAGTATCCCCCAACTATAGCTAAACAACATGCAATGCATTTGAGCCCATCTAGTTTTGTTTCCATGGGTTGGAATGACTGAAAGAATATATCCTTTTTGAAGTATAAGCCTCAGGTTTAAGTGAGAGCTATCACAAAAAGCTTTAAGTGTTTAAGAATGATAAAGTGCATAGGTTACTGAGACTATTTCAGATTAGAGATACTTGCCTTATATGTAAACACCAAAGTGAAAGGGAAAAAAAGAACTTATAAGAACTTAAAAAATCAAAATAATTTGCCTCTCCTACCGGTCAATACTCATAAATTAATAGTTTTAAGTATTTCCTATTCAGCAATGAACGACCTACCAATCAACAAGCATTTCTTTTCCTTTTAAATGATGAAGATACTAAAGGTGCATAACAGGACAAGGACATATTGCTTTCCAGGGGCAACTTTTAAATGTCCATACAATTCATATACAACACAAAAGCAAATGCAATGTCAAGCATGCAATGCAAAAGTGTGCACTCCATGTCTTGCCCACAAGAACTCGTCCACGAAACGCATTTCAAAGGCATCAGATATAACAACTCTTTCACCGATAATCTTGTTCTGTGGCGCATTAGCAGGAGGACAAGACGAGCATGTCAGGAGAATGACTTTCGGGAAAAATTCACAAGCTAATCAATAACACAACTGGCTTTTGAGATGCGAGAAACTGGCAACTAGGAACAGATTATTACCTCCTTCTCATTGTTATAAGCTTGAGCACAATCAATATGCCTGTACCCAGCCTGCATATGCAGAGAACTACAATTAACATCCTCCTAAATTATGCCTGTTTTGCAGCTTAACGCAATCAAATAAATTGAACCGAATGAAAAGAAACTAAGAACTGCAGAAAGTAGCCATCAAATTGCGAAAACCAGAGTTACCCATGAGGCCAAATCACAGAGCAACCCAACAATCAACACAAACCGGGGGCTCCATTTCCTAGTCTCTAAGCAAAGAAGGTCAACAAAATGACAGAAAGTAAAATCACTTTTCACTCTTGTGTTGCAACCCATTGGTCAATCTCGGAAAATCTCGGGTCTCTGATTCGACGCGAAACCACCTTGCATTACATACTTTGCACCACAATACATGAAAATGCGAGAAAACGAGAAAAGAAAACTTCAGTCGACTCTTAACTGGTTCACGCACACACCAAATTGACCCAGCAATTTCTGGAGAAAAATCAGGAAAACAAAAGAAGACAGAAGCAAAAGAACAGGAAAAAGGGAACCTTGATGGCGGTGGTGACGGCGTCTGCGACTACGCCGGGGTCGGACTGCCAGGTGCCCAACCCGACGGAGGGGATCTTGGCCCCGGTGTTGAGCTCGAAGAAACGAATCGCCTTCGCCATTTTCTTGGAACCCCGAGCTTCGAACTCCGTCAGTCCCGCTCTGGATTTGTGGGGAATAACAGCAATAATTCGAGACTACGAGGAATTTCGAATCGCATCGAACCAGGGGGGTAGTCTATAGTAATGGGCCGGCGGTAAAAGACAAAATTCAAGAAAGACACGACACTCCACAGCCGATCGCCGAATCTTTCTTTGACCAGTTTCTTGGTGTTGTGTTCTTGGTCGAGAGCGTTGCGGGAATCGACAGGCGACAACCTTGTGGCGCATGAACATTGCCACGATGGTCACGGGACCTCTAGAGATCGTTTTGCGTTGGACCATCTCTACTTTAGGGAAGTATTTTTTTTTTCCCCTTTTCACATTTCTCACCCGTGTTATTATTAGGACTCAAGGTAATCTGAGCTCAATCCGAATCATTAAAAATCATTTTTTTCCTTGTCGAAGTTGTTACGTGCCGAGAAAGGAACCCCGGCTTGACCTTTCATATCTCGTTTGGTAATAGACAAATTGATAGTAGAAGCGAAAGAGGAGTAGAAATTGATTTGATAGGCAATATGGTAAACTGAAGGCGGATATTTAAACAAATGAATCATATTCGACATTCGACAACAGTTTGCTAGATTAACCGTGTACCAAATTCTCGGATTAAGCCTTAGAATACTTTACTTTTATCATACACTACCATGAATTAGCATAAATAATAAGAAGCGAGAATGGTAATTGATCTTCTAATAGCCTGTGTTTTGGTAAGTTCTTGGGGGGTAAAATGCAATCTTTTTGTGGTTGAATTGTCATCATCATATATCATAGATATAGAAAAAAATCAATAGAGTTAAAAAAAAAAAAAGGCACCAACCTCACGAAGTTTCCTTTGTATAAAATTGGAAATTTAGTGACGATCGAATTTAAGATTACCACTTAAATTGGTTATCAATTTTTGAATTCAATTCTTATGGAAATGGAATTTCTTGGTCTAAATAGAATCATGATTGAAAAGTATTCATTAATCATAGTAAAAAAAAATAGATAGATTGATCAGTTGATTCTTTTTAATAGATAGATAGAATTTCTTGGTCCGCCCTTTTCCTTGTAATGGACCTGGAAAAGGGCGGACATGTCAAGTATTCACTTGGGATCATGTCTACTTAGGCTTATTCTTGATGTACAATGCAATTTTGGTGTAACATTTTGTGACAGTCTGAAAATTCGATCCGATTATCGGAAATTCTAAATGAATGGAAATACTTCATTAATACACTCTGATCGACGCTCACTCAGGATTAGCTACCCTGAGTTGACCAACTGAAGGGGAAAGGCTATCTGGAAAGAATTTTCCAAACAGCCGCCCGTTGGTCTGAGACAGAGACAGAGTCGTTATTTAATGAAATTGACCACAAAATGAAATCCGACTTTGGACAATCGAATCAGTAAGATAAGCACAATTAAGAAATGAACTCAGTTTCAGAAATGCTGCCAGAAGGGCAGACAGCCGGTGAACGTCGAGAAGCAAGACGTGATTGGAAAATTACCGAAATGCCCCCGGTAAATGCTCAGTCCTTAGGATTAGTAGAATTAGGATTTTTGGGAGTAGATTCGGTAAATCGAAACCAAATCTTGTCTGAAATTCATTCGCGCTCGGGACCCGATTGGTGCATTTGGCACGCAAATCGAGACAAGTCAAATCAGTTGTCAAATCAATCAATGTCTTGTCAGTCCATCAATCAAATCATGGCACAAGTTCCCATGCAAATCTATCAAGTCTAATCCAAGTACATGTCAAGTACAAGATTACATCTTCACATCACTATTCCACCTAATCCCACCTATCATTGATTTGAATTTTTGGTTATCCCTCTCTCTCCCTCCCCCCTTAAACCGCCGGCCATCCCTTCTCTCTCTCCCCTCTCCTTCATTTCTTCTTCTTCTTCCTCTCATTTTGTTCTTTCATTCGGCCGCCCGAGGAGCTCCACCGTCCGCCGCCCGATTCCGCCGTCGTCGTCCATCATCATCCCTCATCTCTACGCCTAGGTAAGCTCCCTTGACCCTTCAACTCTTTCTCTTGTGGCCTTGGAAGCGCGAACCAACCCCATCGTCTCTCTCTCTCTCTCTCTCTCTCTCTCTCTCTCTCTCTCTCTCTCTCTCTCTCTCTCTCTCTCTCTCTCTCTCTCTCTCTCTCTCTCTCTCTCTCTCTCTCTCTCCCTTGGTTCGTTCGGCCGTTCACCCCGTCACCGTCATTCCATCATTTTCGGCCACCGTGGCCGGCTTCCCCAACTCCTCACCTCTCTTGGTTTGTGGGATGATGTCTTAGGGCCCTTGGAACCCCGTGAAACCGCCGGAACAGCCACAAACCGCCGCCCTTGCTTCCCTTGCCGAGAACACTCCTTCGGCCATCCGGTGTTCTCTTCGTTGTCATCGCCATTCCACTTCTTCCGAGGTAAGCTCTACTACTAATCTTGGTTTAGGATAGTAGTATATGTGTATGGGATGTAAAATATAGGGCTAATTATAGTGATTTATGGAGGAATTTGCATGATTAAGGCCTAAGCTAGGTGTGTTGGTTTAGGTGGTTAGTTTGTTGGGTTAAACTATAGGCTTAGCAACTTAAAAGTGGGCTGGAAATTATCATTAATGGGCTGATTTGATGTAATGGGCGTGCAACATAATGGGCTAAGTGAGGTTAATGGGCTTAGGGGCTTAATTTTCAACTAAATGGGCCTAAATGAACCAAATCGGACCTAATTTACATAATGGGCCACTCATGGACGAAAATTAGTATTTATTGGGCCCAATTACAAGTTTGGGAATCAAAATATGAAGTCCATTAATGTACATGGGCTTAGGGTAACAAATTGGGCCTAAAATGGCCATATTGGGCTCGATAGGTTAACTTTTAGAAATGGGCTTGGACCCTACACGAATTTAATAATAATAATGGGCCTAAACCATATATTTAATTTAAGAAATAAATCATGGGCCTCAAACCTGGAAGTGGGCCTTAGGCCCAGTCGAACTTAACTTAATTAATTAGACCCTTACTTAGGTTAAACCTTGGTTTATATGGGTTCAATTAGGGGATCGCCTATGGTGAGCAATAGTATGACCGGATCGCGAGTAAAAGTTAATGCGAGCCTAGATGATCGAGAATCCGAATGTCTAGTACTAATCCTATGATCGTATGGCATGATGAACGTGAGATTTATTAGACGATCGATTGATATACTCTGTTCTTGTACTTGTGTACTTTGGCATGCATGCTATGTGTATGAATTACTGATGCAATCGTTTGGGCCCCGCATACATTCAGAGCATTGCATGAGTCACCGAAGATGTGACATGAGAATGTACCCAAGATGGAGAAATGGAGAGAAAAGGGAGACCAACGTAAGGCGTGAGAAACGCAGTGTGGTATATGCCGTGTGGCACTGAGATTGAGCCCTGATGGGAATTGGAGCGTTAGGCGGATTCGATCCATTATGGCCGGTTGAGGCCCGAGCATGATTCGTGGGATCCGTGATGGCCGCTTGAGGCCTACAACATTGCATGACATGATTGCTGATTGTTTGATATTGCCCGTCTGCATTGTATAACTTGTATTATTTTGGGGTTCGTGTTGATTACGATGAGTTATAGTATCTTGAGAGATCGAGAGTGGTTGGACTTTGAACCCTGAACCCTAGATACTGGTTAGGACCGACCTCACTTGTATACCCTACCCTACGCTAGGATTAGTGGTGAGCTTGCTGAGTCCTCGACTCACTGGTGGTGGTTACCTTCCTTTTTCAGATCCCAGACGCCAGTGATGGCTGCACCCCCGATGCTTTTTGGACTGCCGATTCAGATGGACACTCAGATCACCCTCCATTTTGATATGCACGCTACCCTATGGCATAGGCATGTGACGACTGTACTCGTAGATTAGGGAGGTCCTTACTTAGTGCCCCATAGGTTCGAGGCTTGGTTTAGAGAGGGCCTTCATGGCTTTGAGGGACCGCAGCGTGACTCCCCGATACCCATGGAGGAGGACCCATTCTGGCTGCAGCCTGCCGAGTATGGAGGCCAGGTGATCGATCCCGACCCACTGCAGGAGTTGCCGTCCCCGGGACGATCTGAGATTGATGGCCACGAGGAGGGCGATGCCATGGATACAGATGAGGAGGATCCAGAAGAGGACCCCGTGGAGGATTCCGACGAGGAGCCTGAGGAGGACTGAGTTTCTGATGCTGGTCTGGTATTTTGATGTTAGTGAGAGCGTAGGTTAGGCAGCAGGTTGTGGTTTCTTTTTGGGGTCTGTACCTAACGCTTGATATGTATATAATGCTGTTTGTTTTTACCTTGTCTATGCTACCCTTTGCTATGCATGCTTGTGTGTGTGGACAGGAGGCACGCTTCCGCAGGTTCGTAAATTTATTGAGGATGCGTCGTCTGGTTTCGACGAAGAGATTCATCCTGGGCCGTCGAACTTTTAAAACTAGGCGAGCGCGAGGTGTATCTTCCGCAGGGACGGGATGCTGCGTTCCCGAATAGGGATCCGGGGCGTGACACATTTCATTTTAGTTAAAAAATACAGTTAGATGTTTGGGGTAGTATAAGTGATGAAGGAGTGATAACTCATATCACAAGAGGAAACATTGCAAAAAGTTCCATCACTATTAATGAGTGGCTTTATAATTTCTTATGGGTACATGCATAGTAATTCAGTCTTATTATTCTTCATTATCTACATGTGGCTTTTTTTTCCTAGGTGCTCATTTTATATGGGCTTTTAGTTTAACGTTTCTATTCTGTGAGCGCGGTTATTGGCACGAACTTATTGAATCAATCATTTAGGATCATAATAAATTAAAATTTGCTCCTACTACTTAGCCTAGAACCTTGAGCTTTGTATAAGGACACACTGTAGGAGTAACCCATTACCTTCTGGGTGGAATTGCCATAACATGGGCATTTTTCTTAGCAAGAATTATTGCAGAAGGATTAATGGCTATGAGGATTTGAAAGGAATTGTGGCATTAAGATTTCCAAGGTTTAGCCAAGGCTTAGCTCAGGACTCCACTACTCGCCGTATTTGGTTTGGTATCGTCACCATGCACGACTTTGAGAGTCATGATGATATTATTGAGGAACATCTTTATCAGAATATTTTTGCTTTACTTTGGGCAATTAGCAAGTATTTTTCTGTGGGCTTCCGGAAATTTGTTTCATGTAGCTTGGCAAGGAATTTTGAGGCATGGGTACAAGACCCTTTATATGTAAGATCTATTGCTCAAGCAATTTAGGATCCTCATTTTGGTTAACTAGCTGTGGAAGCTTTTACTCAATGGGGTGTTCTTGGCCCAATGAATATCACTTATTTTGGTGTTTATCAGTAGTGGTACACAATTAGTTTACATACTAATGAAGATCTTTATAAGGGAGCCCTTTTTTCTGTTATTTCTTTCTGCCATATTTTTAATAGCTAGTTGGTTACTCCTACAATTGAAATAGAAATCGAGTGTCTTGTGTTTCAAAAATACTGAATCTCGTCTCAGTCATCATTTGTTAGGCCTATTTAGTATAAGTTCTTTGGCTTAGACAAGGCATTTAGTACATGTTGTTATTCTTGGATCCAAGGGGAATACGTGTGGTGGAATAATTTTTTGGATGTATTACCACATCTCAAAGGATTATAACCACTTTTTATAGGTCAATAGAATCTTTATGCCAAACCGATTCAAATATTCACTTATTTGGTACCTTCCAAGGATCAGGAATTGTCATTCTAACTCTTCTATGGCGATTACATTCACAAACACAAAGTTTATGGTTGACTGATATTGCTTATCATCATTTGGCTATTGCATTTATTTTTCTCATTGCTGATCATATGTATAGAAGTAATTTCGGGATTGGGCACAGTACAAAAGATCATTTAGAAGCACAAATTCCTCCCCAAGGGAGGGCAATGGGGGCATAGACATAAAAGTCTTCATAACACAATCAATAATTTGATTAATTTTCAATTAGGCTTTGCTCTAACCCATTTAGGTGTTATTACTTCCTTGGTAGCTCAACACATGTACTCTTTACCTGCTTATGCGTTCATAGCATAAGACTTTACTACTCAAGCTGTGTTATATACCCATCACCAAAACATCGCAAGATTCATCATGATAGGAGCTTTTGCTCATGGAGCTATATTTTTCATTAGAGATTACAATCCAAAATAGAATGAGGATAGTGCATTGGCAGGAATGTTAGACGATAAAGAAGCTATCATATCCCATTTAAATTGGGCCACCTTCTTTCTGGGGTTTTATGTTCATAATGATATCATGCTTACTTTTGGTACTCAAGGAGAAACAACTCTTAATCAAACCTATATTTGCTAAATGGACACAAACTGCTCGTGGTAAAATTTCATATGGGTTCGATGTACTTTTTATCTTCAATGAATAGCCCAGCGTTTAATGCAAGTCGAAGCATATGGTTGCCTAGCTAGTTAAATGTTGTTAATGAGAATAGTAATTCACTATTTTTAATAACTAGTCATGGCAACTTCTTGGTTCATCATGCGATTGGTTTAGGTTTACATATAACTACATCGATCTAAGTAAAAGGTGCTTTAGATGCATATGATTTAAAGTAAATGCTAGATAAAAAGGATTTTGGTTATAATTTTTCCTTGCGATGGTCCAAGACGAGGTGGTACTTCTGATATTTCTGATAGGGACGCATTTTATTTGGTCTTTTTCTAGATGTCAAATACCATTGAGTGGGTTACTTTTTTTTGCATTGGAATCATATCACATTATGGCAAGGTAACGTTTCACAGTTTAATGAATCTTCCACTCATTTGATGGGATGGTTAGTGTCGCGACCCTCTAAAAAAATTTTAAATTTTAAAAAAGGTTAACGGATTATTAGGTTAATTAGATTTGACTAACCTAACGCGGACCCTCCCAAGCCCTACCGAATCGCAACTTTGGTTTTTGTTTAAATGATTTTGAAATTTGGAGTCGCCACTAATCGTTCTTGGTAGGTCGATTAGAAACCTAAATAAATTAGCGGGAGAATTTATTCCTGCGAACCAGAGATTATGAGCTCGGAGACTTGGTTACACTAGTTAATTAAAACTAATGCCCTTTCGGTACCTTAATTTCATGGATATCCTAATTCGGCAACTCAGGCTTGGTCTATTCCTAAGGCTTTAATAGGGTATTCTCTTTTGTGTTTTCACTTTTTAAATAGGATGCATGGATGGTATATATTTTTATTTGTTATATTTTTTTATGTGTTAAAGATTCCCTGAAGCCGTAAGAGGGAGTGTGTTAACAACTTCTGTGCAGTATTACGACCTACTCATCTTTTGGGTTTGATGATTCAAAAATTAAATTATAGGAAGTACATGACAGTGAATAAACACCTCCAATGGGAGGCCTAGCATTGGCTTGGCTCTTCCCTTTGGGATTTAAGGTACAGGTATTTAAGTTGCAAGTATTTAAACTACTGTAAGTAAAAAACCTCCAATGGGAGGCTAAGCATTAGCTTGGCTCTTCCCTTTGGGATTTAAGGTACAGGTATTTAACTACTGTAAGTAAAAACCTCCAATGGGAGGCTAAGCATTGGCTTGGCTCTTCCCTTTGGGATTTAAGGTACAGGTATTTAAGTTGCAGGTATTTAACTACTGTAAGTAAAAACCTCCAATGGGAGGCTAAGCATTGGCTTGGCTCTTCCCTTTGGGATTTAAGGTACAGGTATTTAACTACTGTAAGTAAAAACCTCCAATGGGAGGCTAAGCATTGGCTTGGCTCTTCCCTTTGGGATTTAAGGTATAGGTATTTAAGTTGCAGGTATTTAACTACTGTAAGTAAAAACCTCCAATGGGAGGCTAAGCATTGGCTTGGCTCTTCCCTTTGGGATTTATGGTGCAGGTATTTAAGTTGCGGATGGACTTTGTCCTCTCCATTCTGGGGTATGAATTATTTAAAATAAAATACAACGAATTGATTCAACAATTTGAAATTTTTACGCGCTTGAGGACTCCTCCAAGCCGATTTTGTGCTTCCATAGGGTTGACCATTGATATAGAGTTGCGGCTTCCTGACATAAAATAGAGTGAAGTGTCAGTATACAAAATATGTGCTAATCTGCACCTAAAACCAGAAGAGTGGAAAGAGTACTTATCTCCCGTTTTTTGGGAAGGATTTCTATAATTGATTTTCGCTCTCTATGTTCCCAATATAGAGAGTTTCTTTTGAATTAAGATGGACTTTTAGTCACAAATCAGTTGAGAAATCGGTGGACAGCTTAGGAGCTTGTCTGGGCCGATTTTTGCATCTCTACGAGATTTTTGCTGTTGACGTAGAGATATCCTTCTCCTGACATAAAATATGGAGAAAAAAAAAGGAGATGGAGAAAGTGTATACAATTTGTGCTAATTTGCAAGTAAAACCATAAACAAATGAATAAATAAAAACACTTAGCTCGAATTTGCTTGCTCGTTGACGAGGAAGAACTCTTGATTTATATTGATCGATGAAGGAATTTGTGATGATAACCCCTAGCTTTAAACTTCCATCATCTTCAAAATTCTCTCTCTTTTGGTATTTTCTTTCTCTCAAATTTTTCTTCAATCTCCCAAAACTCTCTCAAACATCCAAAATTTTCTCCCAAAAAAAAAATCCCTCTCAAACACTTCAAATTTTCTCTCCAAAAAAATCTCTCTCAAACACTTCAAATTTTCTCTCCAAAAAAATCTCCCTCAAACACTTCAAATTTTCTCTCCAAAAAAATCTCCCCCTCAAGCTCACTTCTTCCTCCTTTTATAATCTACTCATCTATCTCCCATTCTAATTTTTCCACTAACTCTATCTCCCATTCTAATTTCTCCACTAACTCTTCTTCATTTTCATCTTCCATTCTCCATCTCTATCTCACATTCTAATCTCTCCACTAACTCTTCTTCATCTTCATTTTCCCTTCTCCATATTTATCTCCCATTCTAATTTCTCCACTAACTCTTCTTCATCTCCATCTTCCCTTCTCTATTCTTATCTTCCATTCTAATTTCTCTACTAACTCTTCTCCATCTTCCATTCTCTATTCTTATCTTATTTTCTCCATCCATTCTTCTCCAACTTCTCTTCTTCATCTCCTCTTCTCCATCTTCCCTTCTCTATTCTAATTTATCCACTAACTCTTCTTTTTGTTATTTGTAAAATAATCCTTCAGGAGTTAAGTATTTGCACTCTAGTCCTTGAATTTTAAGTATTTACAATTTAGTCCCTGAAAAAATATATTTCTTTAAGTCCAAATCTCCTCACAATTTTTGACACACCAAAATTTACCACATGTCAAATTTAAGCTCATTTCTTGCCGTTGAAAATAATGCAGAATTTAATTAAAGCCCTTTTGCAAAATTAAGTCATTCTGGGTATAATTGGGCAAAGATGAAAATTTAAAATATTAGAAGACAATGTCACAACTCATAAAAAGTGAAAATTAAAAATAAGTTGATTAAATTTTTTTAGGCCCGATTCAAGATTATACTCGTGAAGGAACACGTGACTCGAATTGGATTTTTCTGAATTTGTGATGGCCAATATGAAAAATAGATTTAAAATAAAAATATTAACTATCTTTGTGTATTTTTTTTGGCCTCAAATGTTATTTTTCCAAAATTTTCAAGTATTTTTGTATTTTAAAAAAAATTTAAAAAAAATTAAAAAAATATATATAATATGAAATTTTATTTTTTGTTCAAAAATGGTTGCCTAGGCTTGGCCGAGGCTTCCAAAGTTGATTTTTCAATTTTCTCATTTTTTCTTCATTTTTTGTTTTATGAATTTTCGAAAATAAAAATACCGAAAAATACGGAAAATATGAAAAATCATTTTTTGGTCAAAATTGGTTCCCTAGGCTTGGCTAAGGTCCCCAAAGTTGATTTTTCAATTTTATGAATTTTTATGGATTTTTTATTACTTTAGCAATAGAAAAAATGATTAAAAATCAGGTGTCAACAGCTGCCCCTCTTTGAAAGGAAGCTCGTAGAGGTTCATTTCAAAGACGAGATGACACCTGAATTCTAATCGACTCAATACAAGGAAATAAAAAGAGTCGTGACATGAATGTTCCACTGAAAATGAAATGAGAACCTAAGGATTCGTTATATAAAAAAACTTTAGGGTGGTTGAACTTGAACCCGTATGGTGGATCAACCCATGGTAGATTCCTAATAAAAGGATTCTACTGATTAAAAATTGAATTAAAATTTGACCTGTATGGTGGGTCATACCATTTGACCCGTATGGTGGGTCGTACCATGGTAGATTCCTAATAAAATGATTCTACTGATTAAATTTTGATTGAGATTTGACCCGTATGGTAGGTCACCCCATGGAGATACCTGTAAGAAGGACTTGGTGCCTGTAGAAAGGACTTGGTGTCTGTAAAAAAGACTTGTGCCTGTAAGAAGGACTTGATTTGCCTGTAAAAAGGACTTAATTTGCCTGTAAGAAGGACTTGATTTGCCTGTAAGAAGGACTTACTTTGCCTGTAAGAAGGACTTGCGTTGCCTGTAAGAAGGACTTTGTTTGCCTGTAAGAAGGACTTTGTTTGCCTGTAAGAAGGACTTGATTTGCCTGTAAGAAGGACTTGATTTGCCTGTAAGAAGGACTTTGTGCCTGTAAGAAGGACTTGATTTGCCTGTAAGAAGGACTTGGTGCCTGTAAGAAGGACTTGGTTTCCCTGTAAGAAGGACTTAGTTTGCCTGTAAGAAGGACTTGATTTGCCTATAAGAAGGACTTTGTGCCTGTAAGAAGGACTTGGTTTGCCTGTAAGAAGGACTTAGTTTGCCTGTAAGAAGGACTTGCGTTGCCTGTAAGAAGGACTTTGTTTGCCTGTAAGAAGGACTTTGTTTGCCTGTAAGAAGAACTTTATGCCTGTAAGAAGGACTTGATTTGCCTGTAAGAAGGACTTTATGCCTGTAAGAAGGACTTTACCTGTAAGAAGGACTTTGTGCCTGTAAGAAGGACTTGATTTGCCTGTAAGAAGGACTTTGTGCCTGTAAGAAGGACTTGATTTGCCTGTAAGAAGGACTTGGTGCCTCAAAGGGTGCCATTCTGAAATTTGGGGAGACCAGGAATCCTGCAGAAGCTCAAACCCAAATTATATTCTCCTGTAGCTTTAGGAATAAACCAAAGAAGCAGAGATGAAAAGGTCTCGAACATTTCTGTCTTTGAGACAAATCATGCTTTATTGAAGAAGGTGGATACCTGTATGTATCGCAATGGATTCAAGTTCCTCAACAACCGTCAGAATTCATTCTCTTGAAAGGTCCAGGTTGAAGATATACTTACCTGAGAATTTAGAAGAAATGCCTGGTGGCTTCTCGACAACCAGGCTTGTTCATTCAATAATCGCCAAATGAATTTCAAGACTTTGGAAGGTAATTCGAACATTGGGAATGTGTTGCTTATCAGGCAGTGTCAGAGGTAACATGTGCAAGCATTTTCATCAATGAGTTGATCGGTTCATGCAAAACTATTCATCCAAGTTGGCAATGATTAGAAGTAGTCTGTGTGATAACTCATGATGCAATCAATCAAAGTGTGGATCATGCAAAACTATTCTGTCAAGTTTGCATTACCAATTCTATTTAAGGAGGTTTTCATAGTATGAAGGTCTCGAATGTAATCTGAACAGGGGACTTCATTCCGAAAGGGCTTTCTCTCACTCCTGTTATGCCCCATTTTGCACATTTGATGTTTCCTATGCAGTTTATGCTCTAAGTTGGAGTTGGTAAATTAAACATGCGGAATAGTCATACATAATTCGTGAAATGTGTAAACACAATGCCGATGTGATAATTTTTAGCATCATGTGTGTTTATATAATGTGCAAACATGGGCGGATTTGAATTGCCCCTGGTATGTGGGTGGATTGAACAAATTGGGAAGGCCACTCCTTATGTCGAGGAGCGGTTTGTCTCAAGTTTTGCCCCTGCACGATGAGGCATATGGGTGAGGGAGCATTTTGGTTTGTTTAGTGACAGCGACCGCCATGGTTTGGCGGTTAAATGCCCCTGCAAAAAGCAGAGAAATTATTCTCGAAATCAAACGAGATAAGAAAGACATATTTGCTTTTTCGCTTTAGAGTTTGCGATCAATTTACCCCGTTTTTCACCAGAATAGATCTTGTCAGATGATCATAATTTTCTTTTGGATTTGTCTCCTTCAACATGTTAAATGTTAGTGTAAATATTTCCTGTAAAAAGAAAAAGAGACATATCAGCCAGTATTAAAAGGGATAAATTGAAAACGATACTGATTTACCCTTCATCTTGAATGTCTTGCACGAGTCTTTTACCAGTTTTGTTGGATTGAATTTTCCTCGACTTTTGTTGGGCGCCTCACCATTATGGGAAGACTATGGTAAAATACTGACTTTGATATTACTCGTCGAGTATTCCTGTTTGTAAAAAAAAATGCACAAAAAGTTGTTTCATTTATTTATAATACATACAACATTCCCCACCCTTGGGGATCGAACTCGGGATATTTCGGACCTACTGTCATCCCCCATACCATTCGGTCCATTGGACCGTAGGTGTCCATGGGGCTTTCTTTTCAAAGGTTAATCCTTGGGGATAACGTGGCCCTGTTGTATCAACTTGGGCCATGTTACAATATTTCTCGAGGTAATTTGCAATCCCTGTTAAGAATGGAATAAAACAATTCAGGACTTGCGATGATTATGAGCAAATTAGAACGATACAGAATTACCCATATCTGAGATTGTTCGGGTCCCTCGTTCGCATTTTGCTTTATCTAAAGCTGTCCACTCTGTGGTAATATCCATGAGTTGATTTGCCCCAAATTTTGTTCAACTTGTATTTGCGTATGATTGCATTCTTGGGTCGATTTGCAAACTCCTGAAAATAGAAAGGATTAAATTTAAAACCTGGGTAGTTCGAGGGTAATTTGGAACGATACTGATTTACCCTTCAGATTTACGCGGATTTCTTCTTGATATTAATTTTTTCGAGTTTGGTGCGGTTAACGGCTTCGAGCATTTAATAGGGGGAAAGGGAAATGATTACTTCTAGCTTGTGCATTAATTTTAGACATCGATAAAAGGCGAGAACGTTCGATGAAACTAAGTAGACGTATTCGTCTAGGTTTGATCTTCTTCCCTTTGTAGGCTCTTGAGCGATCAGCTAGCGTTGTTCTGGATCAGATACGTGTCGGCCGTGTTGCAGGTCCCGTGATCACTAGTTTTAAAATACAGGATCCGTATGCACATTAAAACCCTAGTGCTTCATTAGCATCAAATTGCCTGATCATGGCGGCGAGTTCGTCGTCAATGCCACTTGCCTGGTAGTGATACCTCTCTTCCTCCTCAGAAGGCATCCATGCTGGCCCCATAGTCTCAATTTTTTCGTACCTTGCTCCAACAGAACTTGATCCTGCTATGAACTGATCTAACTCACCTCTTAAACGTGCATTCTCGATCCTCAGATAATGCATTTCATCGAGGGTGAGGAGAGTATTGCAGTTGGGGCAGGTGGCGGAGTCAAAAGCCTCTTTATATATCTTGTTCTCCGCTCGGAGGTTTTCATTTTCAACTCTTAGAAACTCGGCTTCGTTGTGCTCATGACGAGTTTTCATTCGGGTTCGCCTATTTTGAAACCAGAACTTGATTTGTGAAGGTTCAAGTCCTAGCTCCTGACTCAGTTCCATTTTCTGTTTTCCGTCTGGCATAGGACACGGTCTGAAGAAATCTTCAAGCTTTCGTACTTGCTCCTCAGTATGGCGACGGTAACGCTTCTTTTGACCCTTACCGTTGTTGTCCTTGTCCTCACCAGGCTCTTGGACGTCATCGGTGGAAGGGCCGGGCTCCATAGGCTCGATCCCAAACATGGCTTCGAACTCTTCCTCTCCCATATTCAGTAAGCAACGATAACTTTCAAGTGTGTTGGGTTGAGACATCTTCGATTTGGTTAACGATTTCTCAAAGTTTGATATCTCTTCTTGTATTTTCACTCTCTGGATTTTTTCTGGGAAACTGCGTATGCTTTAAGAGTTTCTCTTTCGAGCACGAATGAGAATTATCAAGAAGATGCCTCCTTTAAAATTAGACGTGGGTTTAGCAACTGTATTGCCTCTCTCGAGTGTTCTGGCTTTCTCAATTTTCTTTTCATCGTATCTCTCGCCCAGCTCGTCTCCTTCCATCTTTCCGTGGAAGAGGGCCCCTTGTTGTTGTCTCCACCGTCAATTTGCTGGCGAGTTCTTCAATAAAGACGAGCCGTATCTCTTTTCTGCCGAAAATGTCTTTGTCTCCCACTCAGCTTATTTTTTATCTTTTCTTTTTCAAAGTAGTGGCGTCCCGTCTAGCTTTGCCGTAGAGACGTCGGATTTGCTTGGCTCGAGATTGGAAACAAGTAGCGGAGGTGATACTGATAGGGAATGTTAGACAGGAAAATCTGGCCAGTAGAGACTTCCCCTGCAAAAATGAAAGAGAATGCGGCAGTATATGTTCTTCATATTCTAGAAAAATTGGAACGATACTGTTTTACCCTTGTGTGTACTTCCATTGAATTTGAATTGAAGAAGTTCCTTCATTTGGACTGGATTGAATTGTATGTCCCGAGTTGCCCTCACTTTGAGCTTGCCACGTAAGTGCTTTGCTTAGTTGGGCCTTATTTTCTTTCGGGTTTCCTTGGACCATCATCATTTTCTATGCCATCGGGTCCGTGGACCGGAGGGCTCCTTTAATTTGAAGGTTACCTTCGAGGCAAATGAGTCCTATCGCATTCCATTGGGTCATATCATTTTGCGACACTCTTGAGGCAATTTGCAATCCCCTGGGTGAGAATGGAACAAATCCAATTTAGCATTTTGCAACGATTGAGGGTAAATTGGAACGACACACAGTTACCCGTCTTCGAGCTCGCCTGGGCTTTTCACTTGAAATTTCCCTACGTGAGGCCATTCAACATTTCTCATTATGGCAGTCAGCGACATTGCCACAAATTGATCCGCCCTGAGTCTAGCATAAAAAGGGATTTACGCATTCGACGGGATAATAAAAAAAAACAAATTACCCCCTTGCCCCTGAATTAAATCTAGACACCTAGAAAGCTGGAAATATCATACGCAGGGGAATTAAGCATGAAATGAAAGGTGCACTTATTCAAGGTCAGTTCTGCCTCTCCTGTGGCTCTTCGATAATCAGCTAGTCTCGTGTTGGTTCGGGTGTGGATGACCGATGTTTGAGAGTCCCTACTCACTGGCTCCTGATCGCGGCTTGGGACGTCTGTCAACCCTAAACTGGTTGACCAGGGCAGTAAGCTCATCATCTGGGTAATCTCTTGAACCTTCCAGCAACTGATACTCGAATTGGGCATTGTTGTTGGCAAATGATGGCGGTAGATTTCTCATTCTGTCCTCGCCATGAGCAATTTGACTTCTCGTGCTGGAGCCTTCATCATTACTCGAGAAAGTGTGGGGATCACCAACTGTCCTACTGCCAAAAACTCCTTCCATTCGAGGATTAGAGAAGTGGAAGTGCTCAGGATAACTTCTTGTCTGATTCTCTGGCTGCGCAGGCGCGCTGATCATGGGATGAATTCTAGCCACAGGTTGGTGCTCAAACCAAGGAATCTGAATACACTGCTCCTGCGGTCTATACTCTTGAAGAGCATCAGGGTGATTCTGGGGGATATTTTGATTAACGCCCGGAGGATTGATGGCACGGCTACTGGCTTGGTTGATGATGGGAAGTGGCTCGCCCCATGCTAACCTGCGGAACTTATGGTGGCGAGGAGACTCGACATTCAGGCTTGGATCAGTCCCGCCTTGGTTTTCTTGATTCTGAGCTGCATTGTGTTCTCTCACCCTTTTTCTGTACTTCTGAAGATGACTCGAAACATTTGCTTTAGTGAGTCCCTCTACGTTCATAATTTCCAGTATATGTTGCGGTCGTGCCGAATCGATTCCTACCTGCTGAACTGCATTAACAAACATACGATGCAGCTCGGGAGACCAACTCATCTTCTTTCTCCAGTTGCTTGGAACAAAATTGAAGGCTTGATGCTTGTTCCCATGGTCGTGCAATTGCTTCCTTACCACGTGCTGCCATATGTTTTGAAGCATCTGAACCCTAACTGGTTTCGTTACGACGTCTTGGGCCCCATTTAAGACAGCTTTCATTATGGCTTGCTGATCATCGCTTGCCGATATTACGAGGACTGGCATGTTTAATTTAGAATTGATGACTTCCAAGAGAGTGAAAACATCCATGTCAATCCCTACCATGGCGGTGAGGACGATATTAAACTGGTCACCACTCCTCCTTAATATCTCTAAGGCCTCTGTCGCCTTTGCTTGAGCTACAACCTTATACCGGCACTTTCTTAATACGGTAACAAGGATTGACAGAGAGACTGGATTACCGTCAATGGCCATGACCAGTAGACACTCAGGGTAAGGAACTTCATCAGCTTCGACCAGGGTTGAACATGCGCCCGTTTCCCTAATGCTCGACATATTTCTGGAACAAGGACTGCCGACTCGAGACCACCTCAAGATATCTTCTTGGACTTGAGGGATCACGGGATCGTCGATGGCTTCTCGTAACAGGCTTTGAAAGCCGATGCTTTGATGGTGAAGGTTTTGAATTCCTCTCCCACGAGAACTCCTTCCTCTTTATCTTTCTCTTGCGAGTTCTTGCGAATGAACTCTCACTATCAAATGGGGACAAGTTCTCTCTCTGGCAATAGCAACGACTTCCCTCTTCACGGGCAGCGCTATTAGATTTTCCGAGGGAGAAAATCTGATATTCAGCTTTTGATCAAAGGGAAAATCCTTGTTTCTCGCTCAGTTTGTCTTCTTTTTTCTTTTCGTGGTAGAGGGCCCTTGTCAAGATCTCCACCGTCGATTTACTGGCGGGTCCTCCAATAAAGACGAGTCGTATCTCCTTTTCTGCCGAAAATTTTTTGTCTCCCACTCAGCTCGTTTTTTATTCTTTCTTTTTCAAAGTGGTGGCGGCCCGTCCAACTTTTCTGCAGAGACGTCGGGTCTGCTCAGCTTGAGGTTGCTGCTTGACTAGAATTTGAGCCAGTGGGGGTGTTGCCGACAGAGAATGGTAGATAGAAAAAAACTCGACCAATAAGGACCGCCCCTTTGAAATTAGTATTTAAACTGAAGTAGATTATCGCCTTCGCATTCCGATCATCTGCCTCGCCTCTCTCCTCCTTTCTTTCGTGATCTGCTTTCAAAAATGGCCAATTCTCCTAACCATACTTTCTCCGCCGAAGTCCTAGCTGGGTGGGAGAGACTCTACAATCTTCTTGGTAGAGGTTACGCTCATATAGCCCAAAACTCTACCGTTGAAGCTGAAATCCTCGGTTTATTCAGGACCCTAGACGCTGCTTCTGTTGAGGGTACCCAACTGGGAAAGGAGTATCGGAACTTCTCGACCCTCTTCATCAATTTTCTAGCTGCCTATAACCGCGCTTATGAGACGGTCCTTGTGACCGCCGTCGTGAAAGCCCGTTACCGAGACCGGCACGAGCGTCTAGCAACAGTTACGTTTGTGGCTGATAATCACAAAAAGGCCCTCAAGTTTGCCAACGATCAGCTTTCGTGACTGGTTCGTGAGAGGGGAAAGTTGGTGGACCGTCTGGCCTTGGTCCGAACTTACGCCGAACAGGAGCCAGGCAATATTGTGATGAGGTGCAAATGCGGTTGGCTGCAGGAGAGACTTGATGACATTACCGCAGACATTGCTTTCGAGAGGGCAGCGATTCCGGACCTGGAGTTTGCCGTTGAGCATTACGAGGCCACTATGGCCCAGGTTAAAGAGAAGTGCGATCGTCTCTTCTTTAGGCTCGCGGAACTTGATCCCGAGAGCGCCCGGTGCATCCAGAGCATCAACTGTTTGGAGAGTCAGTTGAGCTCTTTCGTAATGGTTATCAGGGCCCAGTTTGGCTTTACCTTTCCTCCCCAGTGAGTTGTTGTAATACTCTTTGATGAATGGAATGAAAGAAAAGCTTCACGTGTGTTGTTTGTTTTTTTGTTTTAAATTTTCCTGCTATCGTTTCTTCCGCATAGCATAACAGAACGATTTGAGGTACAGAAGATGTCGAGGCTTAATGTTCTTCTTGATGTTCTTGTTTAATTGCTCCAGACGATGATATCGAGAACATTGATGAAGGGTTCGGCGGTGGCCCCCACTATCCATCTTGAGATCACGAACAATAACGCTATGACAACTCGATCAGTGCGCTGGTAATAAATCCAGCCACCTGTTGTATGCCCACTTTTATCCATATTTTGTTTCTTTCGGCGTCCACTTGCTCGTGTCAGTCGCCTGTAGCGTCGGGAGAAATTCCTGTGGGCCACGTTCATTAATAGAACCTCGGTCCTCTAAAAACCCTCCGCGTGTTTCGGATCCAAGGAAATTTTAAGACCGGTCTCTAATTGATTTAATTTGGTTAAGGTACTTGTTTCATGGGTCCTGATTATATAATCCTTATTGTCTTTCAAAAGACGTGGGATCCTCTGCAATACATTAAATATGCCCCAGTGTTTAATCGGTGTAAATCCACTGTCATATCAGAATATACGGCCCGTACGTGTTCATTAACTGACACATGTCTGAGTTCGAAAGGATCGACCTCCTCACTTGCCCCCAGGATTAAGAAATCAGCAATTTCCTGTCTTTTCGTACTTCTAAAAATAATTCGTGGTGTGCATTATTGAACCAAACTTTACCCCCGCCTGGGATACCTGGGATTTCCTACAAAAGTAAAGGATATAATTAGTACATGACGCAAGAAAGGTCGGCCCATGATTCCTACATTAGTCTAATTTTATTCTTCCATTTTGTTGAGAAATCAAATGAAATTTTCTTAGGAGGTCACATGTGGATTTTTCAAAAACTAATTTTCTTGAGATTTTCATAACTTGGAAAGTGTGATAAAATCTCTTGATCAAATTTTCTGAAGGAATTTTCTATCAAAATAAATTTTCAGAGGTATATTTATTAGGAAAATTTTATTTTTATTAGAGCAGGAAAGACATGACAGAAATCCTTTATTGGTTAACAAAATTCCCCCGAGACATTAGTCTAATTTTATTTAGAGAAACTTTTCTTAGAAAAACATGAGCGAATTTCTCGAAAAGAATTTTTGTTGCAAGTTTTTATAATTTGAAAGAATGTGATAAAATCACTTGATGTTTTTTTTAAAGGAATTTTTTCTTTTTATCGAAATAAATTTTCAGAGGAAAATTTGTCGGGAAAATTTCATTTTTATTGGAGAGAAAAAAACATGACAAAAATCTCTTATTGGTCAATTAGTCTAATTTTATTTAGAGAAAATTTTCTTAGAAAAACATGAGCGAATTTCTCGAGAAGAATTTTCTTGCAAGTTTTTATAATTTGAAAAATGTGATAAAATCACTTGATGTCTACTAGAGTTTTTTTTTTAAGGAATTTTTCTTTTTATTGAAATTTTCAGAGGAAAATTTTTTCAGGAAAATTTCATTTTTATTGAAGCAATAAAAATATGACAAAAATCCCTTATTGGTTAATAAAATTCCCATGAAGGGATTTTTTTACATCTTTTTTTCAAAAAAAAAAATTTAAAAGAAATGAGGGACAAATTTAATTTTTATTTTCTCTTAAAAAGAATGGTCGTAATATCAAGCTCAATAACTGACTAACACCTAGCATGGACCGACCGAATACAAGATAAAATTAGAGAACTTACTTTTACCTTGGAGAAATGCAAATCACATAGTCATGCGCATGACTCAAGTGAGGAGTGGACTCTAGAAAATAAAAGAAGGAGAGACAAGGTATGGACCTAAAAAGGCTCCCACTATCTGAATTGACAAACTTACTCTCCGCGCAATCAAATCACAATGGGAACAATTGTCAATTCAGATAATGAGCGGAATAAAATATGGTCAACCCGAGCGCAATCGACGCAAGAGCTTTGCATATTCGATCCCTATCTATGGTTTTCTAGGAAGAATTTCGCGACTTGGGTTTAGACGCTTGTGTGTGCAGGTGTTGTGATCCTCAGAGTATGCAAGACATGCACAACAATTGATATCAAAACAGCGCTTCTAAAAATGTGCGAAATTAAACAAATAAACCCAACACCGAGCCTGCAAAACAAAGGGGTTAGCCAAACACTCCGCCCCTTATAACTCCCATCCTGCAAAAACATATAACACCTATAGAATGAGTCCCAAACAATATCGTCAGAAGCGAGATATGCATGAAATTTTCATTGGCCTAAGTCCACTAACACTTTTAAAATTTCGAAAAAATTTAAGTATTCCAATTGGTATCGTTTTTCGAAAATTTAAAAATCTCTGTCCCCAGTGGAGTCGCCAGTCTGTCGCGACCCTCTAAAAAAATTTTAAATTTTAAAAAAGGTTAACGGATTATTAGGTTAATTAGATTTGACTAACCTAACGCGGACCCTCCCAAGCCCTACCGAATCGCAACTTTGGTTTTTGTTTAAATGATTTTGAAATTTGGAGTCGCCACTAATCGTTCTTGGTAGGTCGATTAGAAACCTAAATAAATTAGCGGGAGAATTTATTCCTGCGAACCAGAGATTATGAGCTCGGAGACTTGGTTACACTAGTTAATTAAAACTAATGCCCTTTCGGTACCTTAATTTCATGGATATCCTAATTCGGCAACTCAGGCTTGGTCTATTCCTAAGGCTTTAATAGGGTATTCTCTTTTGTGTTTTCACTTTTTAAATAGGATGCATGGATGGTATATATTTTTATTTGTTATATTTTTTTATGTGTTAAAGATTCCCTGAAGCCGTAAGAGGGAGTGTGTTAACAACTTCTGTGCAGTATTACGACCTACTCATCTTTTGGGTTTGATGATTCAAAAATTAAATTATAGGAAGTACATGACAGTGAATAAACACCTCCAATGGGAGGCCTAGCATTGGCTTGGCTCTTCCCTTTGGGATTTAAGGTACAGGTATTTAAGTTGCAAGTATTTAAACTACTGTAAGTAAAAAACCTCCAATGGGAGGCTAAGCATTAGCTTGGCTCTTCCCTTTGGGATTTAAGGTACAGGTATTTAACTACTGTAAGTAAAAACCTCCAATGGGAGGCTAAGCATTGGCTTGGCTCTTCCCTTTGGGATTTAAGGTACAGGTATTTAAGTTGCAGGTATTTAACTACTGTAAGTAAAAACCTCCAATGGGAGGCTAAGCATTGGCTTGGCTCTTCCCTTTGGGATTTAAGGTACAGGTATTTAACTACTGTAAGTAAAAACCTCCAATGGGAGGCTAAGCATTGGCTTGGCTCTTCCCTTTGGGATTTAAGGTACAGGTATTTAAGTTGCAGGTATTTAACTACTGTAAGTAAAAACCTCCAATGGGAGGCTCAGCATTGGCTTGGCTCTTCCCTTTGGGATTTATGGTGCATGTATTTAAGTTGCGGATGGACTTTGTCCTCTCCATTCTGGGGTATGAATTCTTTAAAATAAAATACAAAGAATTGATTCAACAATTTGAAATTTGTACGCGCTTGAGGACTCCTCCAAGCCGATTTTGTGCTTCCATAGGGTTGACCATTGATATAGAGTTGCGGCTTCCCGACATAAAATAGAGTGAAGTGTCAGTATACAAAATATGTGCTAATCTGCACCTAAAACCAGAAGAGTGGAAAGAGTACTTATCTCCCGTTTTTTGGGAAGGATTTCTATAATTGATTTTCGCTCTCTATGTTCCCAATATAGAGAGTTTCTTTTGAATTAAGATGGACTTTTAGTCACAGATCAGTTGAGAAATCGGTGGACAGCTTAGGAGCTTGTCTGGGCCGATTTTTGCATCTCTACGAGATTTTTGCTGTTGACGTAGAGATATCCTTCTCCTGACATAAAATATGGAGAAAAAAAAAGGAGATGGAGAAAGTGTATACAATTTGTGCTAATTTGCAAGTAAAACCATAAACAAATGAATAAATAAAAACACTTAGCTCGAATTTGCTTGCTCGTTGACGAGGAAGAACTCTTGATTTATATTGATCGATGAAGGAATTTGTGATGATAACCCCTAGCTTTAAACTTCCATCATCTTCAAAATTCTCTCTCTTTTGGTATTTTCTTTCTCTCAAATTTTTCTTCAATCTCCCAAAACTCTCTCAAACATCCAAAATTTTCTCCCAAAAAAAAAATCCCTCTCAAACACTTCAAATTTTCTCTCCAAAAAAATCTCTCTCAAACACTTCAAATTTTCTCTCCAAAAAAATCTCCCTCAAACACTTCAAATTTTCTCTCCAAAAAAATCTCCCCCTCAAGCTCACTTCTTCCTCCTTTTATAATCTACTCATCTATCTCCCATTCTAATTTTTCCACTAACTCTATCTCCCATTCTAATTTCTCCACTAACTCTTCTTCATTTTCATCTTCCATTCTCCATCTCTATCTCACATTCTAATCTCTCCACTAACTCTTCTTCATCTTCATTTTCCCTTCTCCATATTTATCTCCCATTCTAATTTCTCCACTAACTCTTCTTCATCTCCATCTTCCCTTCTCTATTCTTATCTTCCATTCTAATTTCTCTACTAACTCTTCTCCATCTTCCATTCTCTATTCTTATCTTATTTTCTCCATCCATTCTTCTCCAACTTCTCTTCTTCATCTCCTCTTCTCCATCTTCCCTTCTCTATTCTAATTTATCCACTAACTCTTCTTTTTGTTATTTGTAAAATAATCCTTCAGGAGTTAAGTATTTGCACTCTAGTCCTTGAATTTTAAGTATTTACAATTTAGTCCTTGAAAAAATATATTTCTTTAAGTCCAAATCTCCTCACAATTTTTGACACACCAAAATTTACCACATGTCAAATTTAAGCTCATTTCTTGCCGTTGAAAATAATGCAGAATTTAATTAAAGCCCTTTTGCAAAATTAAGTCATTCTGGGTATAATTGGGCAAAGATGAAAATTTAAAATATTAGAAGACAATGTCACAACTCATAAAAAGTGAAAATTAAAAATAAGTTGATTAAATTTTTTTAGGCCCGATTCAAGATTATACTCGTGAAGGAACACGTGACTCGAATTGGATTTTTCTGAATTTGTGATGGCCAATATGAAAAATAGATTTAAAATAAAAATATTAACTATCTTTGTGTATTTTTTTGGCCTCAAATGTTATTTTTCCAAAATTTTCAAGTATTTTTGTATTTTTTTAAAAAAAATTAAATATATATATATAATATGAAATTTTATTTTTTGTTCAAAAATGGTTGCCTAGGCTTGGCCGAGGCTTCCAAAGTTGATTTTTCAATTTTCTCATTTTTTCTTCATTTTTTGTTTTATGAATTTTCGAAAATAAAAATACCGAAAAATACGGAAAATATGAAAAATCATTTTTTGGTCAAAATTGGTTCCCTAGGCTTGGCTAAGGTCCCCAAAGTTGATTTTTCAATTTTATGAATTTTTATGGATTTTTTATTACTTTAGCAATAGAAAAAATGATTAAAAATCAGGTGTCAACAGTTAGAGATTATCTATGGGTAAACTCTTCACAATTTATCAATGGATATAACCCATTTTGTATGAATAGTTTATTGGTTTGGGTGCGGAAATTCTTATTTGGACATCCTGTTTGGGCTACTAGATTTATGTTTTTAATTCTCTATCGTGGATATTGGCAAGAATTGATTGAAACTTTAGAATGGGCTCATGAACGCACACTTTTACTTAATTTGATTCGATGGAGAGATAAACCAGTGACTCTTTCCATTATACAAGCAAGATTGGTTGGATTAGCCCACTTTTTGTAGGTTATATATTCATGTATGCGACTTTTTTGATTACTTCTACAGAAAATTTGGTTAATTTTTTTTTATCTTATGTGTTGTATCTATGAGAATATGATTTCTTTAGATAGAGAAGGGGCTATGCCTTCTTATATTTCTACATCTAGGGTCCAACTTGTATCATTGATAGTAATAGGAACTGAACCATTATGGCAAGGAAAAGTTTGATTCAGAGGGAGAAGAAGAGGCAAAAACTAGAACACAAATATCATTTGATTCGTTGATTCTCCAAAAAAAGAAATAAGCAAAGTTCCATGTTGAGTGAGAAATGGAAAATTCATGGAAAGTTACAATCCTCACCGAGTAATAGTGCACCTACATGTCTTAATCGACGTTGTTTTTCGACCAGAAGATCGAGAGTTAACTTCAAGACCTTGGGCTTTTTGAACACATACTTCGGAAAATGGTTCATTCATATTTGTTGCTAGGAGCAACAAGATCAAGTTGGCAAGGATTAAAAAAATCCTTTCATTTTTCAATTGATTTCCTATGGTCTATACAAATAGAGGGGAAGGGACCATTCAAGCCTTTTTTTTCTTGTTTGTTTATTAAAGCCTCCTCCTTATCTTCATCACAAGATAGAGCAGCTTGATAGCTTGTAAGGCTCATAACCTTGAGGTCATAGGTTCAAATCCTATATCCACAATATTTTTGTGATAAAAAATTATGGGCTTGGCATTGTTGACTATGAACTAGTAATTAAATTAATTATCATTTTTTATTATCACCACTTTTTTTTGGGGGGAGGGGATAAAACCAGTCACTATACTATTACGGTCAATTATATCGAAATACTATTAAGTACATTATTTTAACCTAGATAGATAGATAAATGCAATTTAGAAATAAAGTTAGGGAGAGATTGGGTCAAGGGCGAGTGGCATCGAACAGAGGGTGTTGGTGGTCGCTTGCAGTGGTAGGTTGCGCAACTCAACACTAGAACCGGCGGCAAGACAACAAGTGGGTTAGAGATAGGGTGGTGCAGACTAACACACCGGTTGTTGGGAAAACCCAATCATTGCACGTTGAAAACATGTGGAGTTCTAACGTATTCGTACTCTCATGGTTTCATGCGAATCGTCCTCCACGTTGAACCTGTTAAGGCTCAAGTCCATCTCCATACCGTTGAACCACCTCTTTCGAATACGACTCCATCACAATAGGTCACGTATCAGAAAAGAATACACGCAAACCATCGCGCCTTTCACGCAGCTTCAACGTCAGTTGCCCTGATTGATGAGCTTAAAAGGCTAATAAGACATTTGAATTTATGTTCTGCCGAATTCATTGGCATAAGCAGCTAATATGGAAGTAAACAGAAGCTAAGTTATTGACGAGAAATGCAGCTCTCATGCTTCGGATGGTTGCTCATGTCTATTCAAACCTCCCCGTCCCAAAGTTCTTCGACCGTCTTGTATGCACCCAGAGTCTCATGCACAAAGCCAGTGCTCTTGACTAGTTTCGTCTGCACAAACACAACAAATAATATGTCAGTCCAAGGATTTTTGTAAATCCTTTAGCTCTCACTCCCTAGAAAGTTCTTCAAGTAGTACTTTAGTTTCGCTATACTTTCGCTTGTTCTTGTTGGAAGAGACCACTAGTGGACGAGTAAACAGCGAACATAAATTACTTGCCTGAGGTATTTCGGAAAACTTGCAGAGCAAGTCATCGGGTATGGACCAGTCGAAGACATCGAAGTTTTCCTTAATTCTTGATTCGTTTGTGCTCTTGGGAAGCACGCTGTGGCCCATTTGGAGTCCCCAATGAAGTACCACCTGAGCCGGAGTCTTGCCCAGTTTCTCTGCTATGGTAGTGATGACTGAGTTCTTAAGGATATCGCTCTTGATAGATCCTGTGCCCGGGGAACCCAAGGGCGAATAACCCTACAGGACATGAAAATCATTTCGAATGAAATTACACAACCGCCTAGTAGTAAATAACAAGAGAAAGCGTGTGCAGAGATCCAAGGGTTTAGTCATTTGTACTAACTAACTGGTCAGGAGGCAAATACAGCCGTGACGTATGAACAAAGAAGATGAAAATGGACATGAGTAATATGAGAGGAGAATGCTTCATCTCAACGTCAAGCTTGTCATGTTGACACTTCTAAAATTGTTTTTTTTTTTTTTATAATTGAGGTGTCCGCGTAGCCGGCGAACTTGTGCTCAAACCCGCGATGAAGCACATCTAGTCCTGGGGGAAGCTAGCGCAGCAACTCACCGCCATGAACCTCTACTTAAATCACCGATGTCTAGCAAAGGGTTTGAACCCAAAACCTAGCGCTTGTGAACGCACAGTTCCAAGCCCACCTACCAACTGGGCCACCGATGGGTGGGTTGCAAAAAAAAAATAGGGAGTTTCCCAGAAAAAAGTTCTGTCTAGCACTTTCAATAATTGACACGTGCATCATTATCCAAATATCTTAACAAGTCACTTACCGATAAATGTACACCCCTGGATTTGCAAAATTCGCGCAGCTTCCCTTGCTGCCAATAAGGGTGGCATTCCACTTGGTTGACAGCAGGAGGAACTTCCGCAATGTCCTGTAAATCGCCGAGCTTCTTGGAGGAGAAGTTGCTCACTCCAATGGCTCGAGCCTTGCCGAAATAATATTGTGCCTCCATCGCTTTCCATGTACTGGGTATGTCTGGCTGGGTAAGGTTTTCAGGCTTGAAGCCAACCGAGCCCTTCCTCATGCTCACGGGCCAGTGGATCTTCAAACAGGAAACCACATTAAGTCATATTTTTATGTACATCCTAATGGCACATAGAAATGAACATAAAACAGGAAAAGCATTCTGTCCTCAAAAAAGCCACAAAAGTTCATTGGCGAATCTGTACCAGATAAAGATCCAGATACTCAAGCTGCAAGTTCTCCAAGGTTTTGTCTAATGCCTTGGGAACATCTTCTGGTGCATGATCAGTACACCTGGAGCAATTGTTCAAGAAACGAGACAAAAAGAAGAGCATGAGTGATTACATGATTCGCAGATGAATCACCCTGTTTTCTGGTCGCATAGTCCTAGGAATAACATTACTTATTCCAAACTCGAAAAAACTGATCAAAACATGTTCGAAGCATAGGGAAAAACCAAAAGATACCATAGCTTGGAAGTGATCCACAAATCCTCGCGCTTCACCACACCCTCAGAGAATAATTTCTGGAGAGCAGTACCAACCTGTTGAAATGGAAGACCAAATTAGCAAAAGCTGAGCATTGTTTCTCTTCATATCAGGTTGATTGATACCATCCTGCAAAAGGACCACATCTTGACTGTGCCCTTGTAAGTGAAATGTATGTTAGCAATAGAAAGGAATAGGAATAATTGATGTCCTACCATGATACTACAAGAAAGCTAATGCTGACTTCTACATAATAAGAAAATCAAGTTCCAGATCAATTGAAAGTGACTTTTTGAGACAAGGCAATATCACCTACTGGTCGAGATTGTTGTTCTCCTTACTCCTTTTGAATATCCCCAACTATAACTAAACAACATACAATGCATTTGAGCCCATCTAGTTTTGTTCCCATGGGTTGGAATGACTGAAAGTATATGTCCTTTTTGAAGTATAAGCCTCAGGTTTAAGTGAGAACTAGATCGCAGTTTTCACAAAAAGCTTGAAGTGTTTAAGAATGATAAAGTGCATAGTTTACTAAGACCATTTCGGATTACAGATACTTGCCTTATCCCCTAAACACCAAAGTGAAAGGGGAAAAAAGAACTTAAGAACTCAAAAAATCATAATAATTTGCCTCTCTACCGGTCAATATTCATAAGTTAATAGCTTAAGTATTTACTATTCAGCAATGAACGACCAACAAATCAACAAGCATTTCTTTTCCTTTTAAATGATGAAGATACGAAAGGCGCAAAATAGGACAAGGACATATTGCTTTCCAAGGGCAACTTTCAAATGTCCATACAATTCATATACAACACAAAAGCAAATGCAAAGTCAAGCATGCAATGCAAAAGTGTGCACTCCATGTGTCACCCACACGAACTATTACACGGCAGGCATTTCAAAGGCATCAGATATAACAACAATTTCACTGATAATCTTGTTCTGTGGCTCATTAGCGGGAGGATAAGATAAGAATATCAGGAGAATGACTTCCGGGAAAAATTCAGAAGCTGATCAATAACACAACTGGCTTTTGAAATGCGAGAAACTGGCAACTAGGAACAGATTATTACCTCCTTCTCATTGTTATAAGCTTGAGCACAATCAATATGCCTGTACCCCACCTACATATGCAGCGAACCACAATTAACATTCTCCTAAATCATGTCTGTTTTGCAGCTTAACATAATCAAATAAATTGAACCGAATGAAAAGAAACTAAGAACTGCAGAAAATAGCCATCAAATTGCGAAAACCAGAGTTACCCGTGAGGCCAAATCACAGAGCAACCCAACAATCAACACAAACCGGGCTCCATTTCCTTTCTCCAAGCAAAGAAGGTCAACAAAATGACAGAAAGTTAATCACTTTTCACTCTAGCGATGCAACCCATTTGTCAACCTCGGAAAATCTCGGGTCTCTGATTCGACGTGAAACCACCTTGCATGACATACTTTGCACCACAATAAAATGCGAGGAAACAAAAAAAAAAAAAAAGAAGAAGACTTCAATCGACTCTTCACTGGTTCACGCACTCACCAAATCGACCCACCAATTGCTGGAGAAAAATCAGGAAAACAAAAGAAGACAGAAGCAAAAGAACAGGGCAAAGAGAACCTTGATGGCGGTGGTGACGGCGTCGGCGACGACGCCGGGATCGGACTGCCAGGTGCCTAACCCAACGGAGGGGATCTTGGCCCCGGTGTTGAGCTCGAAGAAACGAATCGCCTTCGCCATTTTCTTGAAACCCCGAGCCTCGAACTCCGTCGGTCCCGCTCTGGGTTTGTGGGGAAGAACAGTAGTAATAATACGAGACTACGTGGAATTTCGAATCGCATCGAACCAGAGTAATAATTTATAGTAATGGGCCGGCCATGAAAGGCAAAATTCAAGAAAGATACGACTCTCCACAGTCGATCGCCGAATCTTTTCTTTGACCAGTTTCTCCAGAGTGTTGTGGAAATCAAAAGGCGACAACTTTGTGGCGCATGAACATACGTCACTCGACGATCCCGGGATCTGTAGAGATCGTTTCGAGTTGGACAATTCTACTTTCGGGAAGCACTTTTTCCTTTTCACGTTTCTGACCCTTGCCACTTTTAGGACTCAAGGTAATCTGACCTCGATCCGAATCACTAAAAATCATTTATTTTCCGTATATGAGTTGTTACGTGCCAAGTAAGTACTCCCGGCTTGACCTTTTAGGTCTTGTTTGGCAAATGACAGATTGACGCTAGAAGTGGCGATATGGTAAAATTAAAGTGGATATTAAACCAATGAATCATATTCGACATTCAACAGTAGTTTGCCAAATTAATCGTATACCAAGTTCTCTGATTAAGCCTTGGAATACTTCACTTTTGTCATAGACTACCATGAATTAGCATATATAATAAGAAACATGAATGGTAATTGATCTTCGAAGTTTCGTGTTGTGGTAACTTCTTGGGGGTAGAATGCAATCTATTTGTAGTTGAATTATCACCATCATATATATTAGATATAGACTAAATCAATGGAGCTAAAAAAAAAAAAGGCACCTACCTTAGGAAGTTTCCTTCATATGAAATTGAAAATTCAGTAACGGTCGAATCTAAGATTACCATTTAAATTGTTTACTTCCCGTTTGCTTTCGCTGATTCACACCCCTTCCGATGTTTATAAGAACTAATGAGAGAGCACTTCTAATTCCATAGTGGGTTATGTTATCTATTCACCTTTTTTGAAGTGCTATTTGGAATTCATTTGTTTCGTGAAAAATGTATGATTCAAAAAAATATATATTTTTAAAATGACCGCTTGTAAGGAAATTATTGAAATTAATTTATTATATAATCCGACTATGACTCACTTAAACTTGTTTATAAAAATTAAGGCACGCAAGTAATTAAATATGGGTTCAAAGCCGATTTTGCCATCTTCAGTCATAACGCTAGATGGCCCATGTATGCCCATGTTACATCAGCTTGCACATAGATTAGGGACGCTAACTTTTTGCACATTATTTTCTCTATAGACCCTGATTATCTATTCTAGACCACGAAATACCATTTCGAGATCATTCCTATCTCATCGTGTCAGTAATTTTCCTCAAAAATGCACAGTAACTTCATATTAATATGAATTTCAAGAGCATTGATGACAGGCATTTTTTTCAAGCTTGATTATTTGGAGGCACTTATTTAACATATCAATAAATGGTTTTCTTTGACTTAGTCGGTTAATTTTGTTTTTTATCCTAAAGGTTTACGATATGGTGCATCAAGCCCGAGAATTATATTGTCCGTACTGTGTTATTTGATTGGATATCCAATTAATATTTTAAATATATTATCCCAAAAATATGAGGGCAGTCATTGTCATTAGGGCAGCCTTAAATTTATTTTAATATTATTATTGTTATTATTACTATTGTCAATAATTCGGCTTATGTGCATGCATGGGAAATTTTCATAAATTATTTTCCTGGAACAATTAGGGCAGTCATTGTCACCTGGGTTGGCTTGGATTGAAATGAGAGGGTAGATTCGTCAACAATTATGAGTTGTGTTAAGTCAGGTGGGGCCTGCTCCACTGACCCATTTACCTACCGACACGTGGTGCATCGCGGTTCGCGTTTACTCTCTTCGTTGGCCTTCTCACTCCGCATAAACAATTGAATTGAAAGACAATGAAAGTATCAAAATGAAAAGCTACTCTAAATGCGGTGAAAGAAAATCCATAACTCGTTGAGTATTTAGTTACAATTCCAAATAGAAACTTGAGGCATGATCGAGATATAAAAAAAAAAAACCACATTACATCAGTCTTATCCAATATTCAAGAAGATTCGGCCTGCTTTTTTTATAAATTGATATCGATATTGGGATCTCAAATCACTAATCGTAGACATTCTTGATTGCCTCCTCATTTTAAAAGAAAAACGATTAGCAAGGTTCACTATATCAAAACGAGAAATTAACTAGAGAAACTGATCTAACTCATGGGTGATAAGATTAACTGAACAACCTTCAAATCTCTAAAGAAGTTTGCATAAATCAATGTCATCAATGAAGAACTCATTTCCAAGCTTTATAAATTTATTTTCTGCGTGAATGACTAAAAAATGGAGATCAAATTGCAGATTCCATGCTGGTGACATCTAAATTCCTGCTATTACTATTGTTCCTTCTGTTGTCCGCAATCATACTAGGGATGGTGCACTGTCATAGAAAATGCACCTATCCAACCCATTGAAAAGAAAAGGTCACGGCTAGTATTTCTTATGAAAACTGTCATTAACAGGTAAAAATACCAGCATTAAACCTCTCATAATGACTTTAGTGCAATTCCCATGAAATAATAATAATAATAATAATAATAATAATAATACAACACAAGCATGAGCCAACCCATAAGAACCACCATTTGATATTTTTCCGCTTACCTCTCCGAGGTTAGAGCAACCTTCCATTTTAAGACAGCTTAGGCATGGTTTGTTAGCAACAAAATGACCCCATTCATCTCTGCACGAGTTTGCAGACGTTAGTGCTCTCAATGAAGAATTCTTTCTCCAAGCTTCATAAAATTATTTTTTCTGCGCACATGATTAAGAAAATGGAGATCAAACTGCTTAGATATCACTAAAAACCATTCAATAGATTATTAACCTTCTTGCTGGAAACAAACAAGATGCTCTTTAGGCTGCAAAATGGATATACTTGTGAAACTAAGATGTTACAAGCATGAGCAACCAAGAGTAAGATCATTTCCTTAATCTCCAAGACAGCTGGTTCAAACAGGTGCAATGAGAACAGTGCTAGTCAAGGACAAAATAATAATTCACACGCTGCAATTGGAGTAGACAACACTTTGTAGTGCCATTCCCAGATCGTGGAGACGCAAAAACCTTTGTAAATCAAAAAAGGTGATCAAAACCTTTACAACCAAAATAGACTCCGCTAAAGCCTATCTATTTCGACAAAATGCTACTTGCAAATTACACAACTAACTTGATTTTCAATAGTTTTGTTGAGGAACAAATGCTTAAAAGTTATATCCATTTGCAAGCATCAATTAAGCAATAATGGAGGGATCTTAGTGTTCTCCACTGCCAGAAATGCCTCAATACATATATAATCAAGATCCAAACAAATCTCGTATGAAAGACCTAACATGCAAAGGAAAAACAAAAAGTTTACCCTGCAATCCGGTTGATAGCATTAAAGGACGTTGAGATCTTCATAGACTCCAAATTGGGGCATGAGAATGCAATGCTAGTGACACGGGCCGAGGTCTTCATGCCCCTGCCGGTTGATCATTAAGCCGAGAGATACCTCAGGACTTGCTATGTTTGGGTCCTCTAGGGTTTTTCTAGGGTTTTCTCCATAAGTTTCTAGAATACTCCGGAGAGGGGTAATATTGTAAATATCCCTAGTTTCCAGAATGTTCCATACTTATGACGGTGGTTAAGGAGTCGGTAGATGGAATCTGAGCCATCAGATCTAGGAGAGATCCAACAGTTGTAATTTGAGGCCCTTTACTATATAAAGATGCGTCCTCCTTTTCATTTCATCAATCCATCAGAAATAAAAAGGTCTTCTCCTAGAGTCTCTCTCTAGAACTTCCTCTCTCTACGCGATCCGGGTTAGAAAAGGCTTAGCTTGGGCGGTCCAACAATCCCAGGACACCTAAGTCGCCACACGAGTCGGCCCTCCGCAATCGGCCCGTGACAAGTGGCATTAGAGCAGCCCCGTAGAGACGACCGTTCGTGAGATCGTAGAGCATCAACCTGGTCGAGGATATGGCCAACCCAGAGATGGATCCTGCACACATCGTGGAGGCAGAAAACCCACAAGAGATAGTGCCATGGGAAAGACGTGGAAAATCAAGACAACGTGAAGAGTCGGCTGAAGCAATGGCCGCGCTCAACGAAAAGTTCTCCAAGATGAGAGCCACGATGATGGAGCTGGTCGATGGACTTGACGACGTCAAGGATCGGATCGCCGAAGTTGACAGAACCCTTCGCGACGACTTCTCCCTCGTGATGAACGGAGCGATCGGTCCGCTCCAAATGAAAGATGAAGCTCTCGAGGCGTCGATCGAAGCCTTGAAGCTGGATGTCCAGGAAAACGATATGTCCCATCAAGCGGAGATTGAATCGCTGAAGATGGAGATTCAAGGGCTCAAGACTGAGCTGGTCTTGTGCAAAACCAGCATCGCAAATGGTGCAACCGCTACACAAAACGCCCCGAGGATTGACGTGCCGAGGCCGAAGGACTTCAAAGGCGAGCGATCAGCAATTGAGGTTGACAATTACCTCTGGAGCATGAAGCAGTACTTCTTGGCTATGGGTATCAGCGACGACACGACTAAGGTACGAACTGCTTCACTGTATCTCGCTGACAACGGCATGTTGTGGTGGCAATTCATGCTCGATGAGGCGAGGAAAGGCTCATCTAGCTATATAGAAACTTGGGACGAGTTTGTCCAAGAGCTCAGGAATCATTTCTACCCTGAGCATGCTCCCCAAGAAGCTCGCAGCAAGCTGCATCGCCTGGAGCAGAAAGGAACAATCCAGGAGTACGTGAAGGCGTTTTCCGAGCTCAAACTCCAAATCTCGAATCTCGGTGAAGAGGAGGCACTCGGAGCGTTCATGGACGGACTCAAGCCGTGAGCGCAGCTTGAGCTAAGGCGACGGGATGTGAAGAACATTACAAAAGCTATCTCCATGGCCGAGTCGCTAGTCGATTTTCACAAGGCCGATCTGTCCAAGCACAAGGGCAGCGGGTGGAAGTCTGATCGTAGCACGGAGCGTAGGGACGAAGAGGTCGATTCCTACTGTGGTAGAAAAGACCATGGTGAAAGAGAAAGAAGATGGGGCGAAGGTTCATCCAGGCCTTCCTTCCAACAACGGGGTAGCCGACCCCAAAACTATATCAACCAGGAGGACAGGTTTAAGCATCCTCCGTCTGAGAAATGTGCAATCTGCAAAGGTGGCCACTGGACACAGCTTTGTCCGAAGAAGAACTAAGGCAAAACGCTATACTCCGTCGTTACCAAGGAAGATAAGGAGGAGCAGCAGAAAAAAGAGGAACCGAAGGAAGTGCGGCTCGGTGTAATGCAGAAGATCAACACCATACGGCTTGGCTCACCTCCCAAACCATCCCCGAGCGCGCAAACTTTATACTTCGTGGACGTCAAGGTGTACGAGAAGACTCTCTAAGCCTTGGTGGACACGGGTGCAACAGACGTATTCCTCTCGAGCGAGGCAGCGAAGTGGCTGAAACTTTGCATCGATCCATCCGATCGTTGGTACAAACCAGTCAACGCAGATGATATACTAGCTACCGGCGTTGCTCGAGGCGTCAAGATAGAAGTCGGCGACTGGTCAAACAAGCTCGATCTCGAGGTAATCCCGCTCGACGACTATGATATGATTCTGGGGATAGACTTCTTTGACAGGGCAGAAGCTATAATCGACTTGAGAACTAAGTCGATCATCATAACTGATCGCAAATGCCCGACCGTGGTGAGCCTGCGTACTGAGGTGAAAGAGTCAAAGCGCATCTCCACGATCCGACTCGTGGATGCTAAGCGAAGAAATCCGACGCCGACCAAGCCAAAGCACGGGTTCCGACCAGTGCAAAAGCCAAAGAAACAGTGGGAGCTGCCCATAAAATCCCAAAACAAGTTGCCAACCGAGGTGCTATTTCTGGAGATGGAAGACCTTGGAGCGGCTAAAGGAAAGAAGGAGTTGCTGAAGACTCATGCTGCAGTCGAGAGACCGACCAAAGACCAAGTCCAGAAGCCGAAGAAAAAGCGCTCACGTGGACGAAAGAATAGAAACCAAAGGAAGCCGACGATTCGAGGAAAGGAGGCGGGCAGCCAAAACAAAGCTGTTGCTGCAAAGTTCGACCCCAAGCGAGGAGCACCGAGGACGGCGCTCGAATGGGTGGGGGAGAATGACACGGGCCGAGGTCTTCGTGCCCCAGCCAGTCGATCATCAAGTCGAGAGATACCCCAGGACTTGCTATGTCTGGGTCCTCTAGGGTTTTTCTAGGGTTTTCTCCATAAGTTTCTAGAATACTCCGGAGATGGGTAATATTGTAAATATCCCTAGTTTCCAGAATGTTCCATACTTATGACGGTGGTTAAGGAGTCGGTAGATGGAATCCGAGCCATCAGATCTAGGAGAGATCCAACGGTTGTAATCTGAGGCCCTTTACTTTATAAAGAGGCGTCCTCCTTCTCATTTCATCAATCCACCAGAAATAGAAAGGTCTTCTCCCAGAGTCTCTCTCTAGAACTTCCTCTCTCTACGCGATCCGGGTTAGAAAAGGCTTAGCTTGGGCGCTCCAACGATCCCAGGACGCCTAAGTCGTTGAATGAGTGGGCCCTCCGCAACTGGCCCGTGACACTAGCATGCATCATAAGATCTACATCACTGCAAAAGCCAACCAATAGAACAAGAAGGGGATTAGTGTCGTAGAGCAAGAAAAGTTTGATAAAGCTCAAGCACATGATCTCAAGCTGGAGTTAATTGTGAGATACCATCAGGATTGTCATGCCTCGAACCTTCACGAGCGGCTGACATCTACACGACGACGATCGATATATGTGACATCCTAGGACTGTTGCCAACCTAGAAACCTTAATATCCAAATAAATGCTAGCGGAAGCGATATATTATCCTTAACAAGGAATGAGCAAAGACTAGCGCAACCATAACACCTTATATATATACATAATCTCATATCCATGTTATACATGAATATCAGCTTTACAAAAATTAACATTAACAAACAATTCAGGGTGACCACATTCATCATCAATCACCGATTCAATATCAATTGTCCTTGCCAATTAGGTACTTCACCACCTGTATATAAAATCTTATGATATTCCTGCCATACTTACGTCCTAAGGTCTGAAAGGTGGAGAAAAATCACCGTGAAAATACATCTCAGTAAGCTCACCTTTAAACCCCAAAGAGGAAGTCGCATAACCTAAAATCAAAACCAGACATGCACTCTATCTTGGGGTCCAAATTGCCAATCAGATACATACGGAACAACGTTTAATAATCAAACAACCAAGCAGCCATGGTGGATCAAACACAAGGCAGCACGCAGTCGAACGAGTACTTATAGGCAAACTGAATAATAAGACACACACATTAACTCAAACTCGGTTTTATCCGATTATCGAATTTCAAACATTAATTTTCCTAGGTTCCCACTTCAGATCTAATTCAATCGATTCAACACACTATAGTCAAACTTGGCTCCAATTTCAGCCTATCTAATCTCTCAGCCACTCAATTCCCTAATTAACCTAAAATTTCAATTTTACCCTCCGAGCACTATTTGCCTTGGTATTTGTGCTAAACATCCGAACTAACTACTTTAGCATACCACAACCATAATCGACAAGTAGTGTTACGTCTGATCGAGGCTCAACATGAACGGAATCGGACGTAACACTACTTCGGATTAAATTTCTAATCTCACTAAAATTACTATCATTACAAATCTAGGGAGTCTAAAGTAAATTGGGGGTAATTCAGTCACTTTTAATATTTTGCCTTTCTTCTCAGCACTCCGAAATTAATCAGCAAATTTTCAAGCCTTTCGAGGCGATATCCAATTTCTGTCTCTTAATATTCAAAAATCTAATATTAATTCAACTTATAAACGTCCGAAATTCGGGATGTTATAAGGATGCTCACAACTAATTCAAGAGTTCTAGTCCTTCCCCCTAAAGGGTTAATGTACCAATCTTGAAACTCCCCAGTTCACGAAAGTCCATGAATGCTAATCAAACAGCACTTCCACCACTACCAACATACATTCTTTTTGTTAATTTGAACTTCAATTTCATTGATCAAGCAATTCACTTGCGATTATTAGCTCATATATCAACTTTGCTCCATATTGATTACACTTAGATGAATCCTGTCTCTATCATTTTCTTCAAATGAGATGCACAAAAAGGGGGACAAAAAATAGATGCTTTAGTTCTTAGAATAAGCATGAAACAAAAAGCGAGGAAAGCTAAGCAAGAGTCTTGAATTGTTTCATTACTTTGTCATCCCCGATTGCGACTATAACCCCACAAGCTGAGTTTTTTAAATTTGTCGTGCTTAATAATAAGATTTTTGTGTATGAGTTGAAGATTGATGTTGGGCCTTTTTTCTATCCCATGGTTGATGGCTTCAGCAAAGATGCATTAGTATCACATAAGGTCATTCCACAGTCCATGACTTTCAAGAAGAGGCAGCTAAGCTGTGGCAAACTAAATTCCACTTGAAATATGTAGACAGTTGGTGAATCAAAATAAAATGTTAGAAATTGTTTGAATAGATTCATGTTCAGCATCACAAACAATGAACCACGAGTGCTAAGTGAAAGGAAATAGCATTCATTTACAGAGTAGTCGAGGAAGTTACTGGAAGAGATGTTTCCGATAAAGGACAAGTAGGAGTCTTGATAATGTTTCATGAAACAAATTGCCTGTCATCCCAATGCCACTACCGCTAATGATTGACCCGCACATATCAATGAATTCACGATTTTAAAAGAAGCATGATTACTGGGGCTGATGAGTAATCATATCTTGTCATGCTCTAAGCTTTTATGACCATTGCCAATGTTATTTTGTTTGTTACATTATTTGAAAGCAAATGTGTCTAAATCAAGTACGGTAACTTTGGCAAAAGAAAAAAAAAGGAATTGACACAATGAAGCTGAATTTACTAAACCGCTGATACCATAATGTAAACAACAACGGACCTCAGACTAGAACAAACCCACTGAGATTAAGCTATTCTAATTCTTAGAAGCTCGAAGCTATGGCAACAAGAGATGGATGAATGACTTCAGATCCAAGCACAAGTGATAGCTTCGCAAACCCCTATACAATGACAAAATTAAGCAGTGGTCATCAAAGCGGTATCTAATTAATGACGCTTCAATTCTCTCTTGGGGAATTTCTGTCTTTGTACCTATTGACACTTAAATTTTGATTTCTTATTAAAAAAAAATTAGAGAGTAACTTTAGTCCCTACAAAAATAATTAAATCATTCCACATATAACTTGCACTTAGCTCATGTTGATTTTTTAGCATGCACAAATTTGCATTTTGTTGGACCAGCAATATACATGCTTAAATGTTTGAATCAAAACTACTTGAAAATCCGGAAAGTTGGAGGATTATCAATGATCTGCTCATGAGTTCGTGAATAGCGAGTGAGCATAGACATGTTTGCAGTAATATGAGGAAAAAAACAGAACGTGAAGATAAAAGATTGAGTAAAACAAAATGGGAAAACTAAAAGATTGCATGGAAATTGTCGATTCTTGAAATCAAGGAAAATCATCAAAGATTAAAATAGCTCCACGATTTGGCACCTTTCAAGGGATACGTGGGGGCAGTTTTTTCTATAAAAGGAGTAGCCATCCACAGTAAAAGAGAGGAGCAAACATGAAGGGAGTCTTTCTCGAAAAAGAGGCTTCATCCAGAGAGAAAAAAAAACAGAGAGTGCAGAGAGAGTGCTTGTTGGTGGCGTTTGAAGACTTGAAAACCAAAAGTTTGCTTCGTGGGTTCCACTTGCAGAGAAGAAAAAGAAAGCAAAGGAGTTTCGGCCAAGCATCCTTTCCTACCATCCTGACGCACATATCGTAGCTCGTGACCAGCTCGCCTAGCTTGTGCCCGAGGTGCTGTCCAACTAGTTCTCTGGCTCAAATCCGACTCAAATCTCACCCAACGAATCAAGGTAATGTGGTCACATTCATTAAGGTTGATTTGTTTCTGATTTGTGATAAAGACACGCTGTTTTGATGCTGTTATGAGGTTGTTCTTGTAATGTTTACGTGCTGTTTTGATCCAACACAAGGTATTTTTCCATGTTCATGTCACTAACTCATGGAAATTTTTGCAGGAGCTTAAAGGTATGTCTTCAACTATTTTAGTTGTTGTTCTGTACAAATCGCATGCTATTTTTTGCTTGCTATTTCGAGCAATGAATTGCTGAAATTTTTTGAACAAAAATCAAGAAGCAAATTTTTGGCATAATTGAAAATCAACAAGCCTTAATTTTCATCACATTTTTGAAAAGGGGTTAATTTTTAATTATTTGTATTTTCATAATTATAAAATTCTAGATTTAAACTAGGAAAGATCCCTTTCTAATAGGCAACGATTTTTCTTATTTGGACAATTCTTCCCGTCACCATTCGGGAACGATTCTCTAGCTTAGAAAATCGAGAAAGATAACCAACCTGATCAATTGCCATTTAGATCTGATTCATCATCTTTCAAAAACCGATTTTAGATTTAGACACATCATTGTTTTTCAAAAATGCAAGATAGAAATGGTTGATTTGCTTGGATTTGTTATCTCGGACTTACTTGATTGATATCTTGTTTGATTTTTTTTTTTTGAATTTTCTGAGACTTTAAAATTCCTAAAAAATTTAGGGCGATATAGTTTCTTAGAAATTATATATAATTAAATCTTTGAGGAATCTCATTAAGTTCAACTTGAAAATGAAAATCAAGAAAATCAAATCAGTATATCTTCATGTGGCCAAAGGTCCCAAAAAAAAATACAAAAAAATCTCATATATTGCATACTTATTTTGAATATCATACCCTACATTCCATATTTTCAAAATACCATTTCATATCTTTGCATTATCTCTCATGCCGTTCATATTTTCGAGTATCATTTAGTCCATCATTCATTTTTCTGAAAGATCATGCATATCATATTATGGCATCGTCATTTTTGCACGTCTTGTATCTTGCATGTCTACGTTATATTTATATTTATTTTTATTTTTATTATGACATTTGGCATGCCATTAGTATCATGTGTAGGGTATTCATGTTAGGGTAGTTTCATTTGTATGTTTTAATTGCTTGAATAAAAAAAATCGCATGCTATCTAAGTTCGTTAGAATTTTTGCATGCTATTTATAGTCTTTACATGTTTATTTTATTTAAAGTGCATGACCGTCTACATGTTGCTTTGGGTGTTGCATTAATTTGATGTCATTTTGCATGTTTAATTTACTCATATAAATTCAGTATGTAGGTGAGTCCTTGCATGTCATGCATTGCATTCATTCTAAAAAGCGAAAACAACAAAAATACGAAGTTTAAAAAATCAATTAAATTTGAGTTGCCAAACCTAGGTTTTCATCAAATTAAGGTGCCGAAAAGACGTTAGTTTTAGTTAACTAGCGTAACAAAATCCCTGAACACTTAACCTCTAGTTCGCAAAAATAAAATAGTCCTCCCGCTATTTTATTTATGTATCTAATTAACCTATCAAAAATAGTTAATGGTGACTCCGAATTTTAAATTATTTGAATAAACTAAAGTTACGAATTGGTAGGTTTTTCGTATTAGGTTAGTCATTTAATTAACCTGATAATCCATTAACCTAAATTCGATTTTAGGTCGCGACAGTATCTAGGAAATGAACGTAGTACGATCTATATCATCACTAGACAGAAAAATATGTGGTACAAGGGATTATGACGCTATTGAGTTTAAAAAAGGAAATAATGCCTGTTTAAAGCTGTTATTACACACAACATGCATGACCAAGTTACTAGCATACCTTAAATTTGAAGCTAATAGCATGGGAAAGTTGAATGCATGCAATGCAAATATGGTGTAACCTTAGACAATACCTTCCGAGACCATCATAATCATCATTCATTATTCTCATATTACAATATCTCTATATATAGTGAGCATTAGTGCTCACTAATGATGGATAAGACTAAACTATCCTTTCAACACTTCTCCTCAATTTGGGGTATAAACATTAGAGAGCCCTAACTTATTACACAAAGTAATTACTCCACTGCCCTACAATGACTTAGTGAAAAGATCAACAAGTTGGTCCTCGGTCCATGTGTATTGAAGTGTTATGTCCTTATTTTGAATTTTTTCTTGCACAGAATGGCGATATACTTCAATAAGCTTCCCACGCTTATGAAAGACTAGATTTGAGGCAATATGCATAGCAGACTAGTTATCACAACATATAATTGAGGGAGTTGAAGATGACATACTAAGTTCTGATAATAATTTCCTCAACCAAATCAACTCACTAGTCACATGAGGCATGACCCGATATTCCGCCTCAACACTCGATCAATACAGCACATGTTTTTTCTTACTTCTCCATCTCATAAAATTTCCTCCCAAGAATACATAGTAACTAGAAGTTGATCACCTATTAAAAGGACAACTAGCCTAATCAACATCAAAGTAGTCAATAACATCGAGATATTCATGATTATTGAATAATATCCCTTTGCTTAGTGCTCTCTTCAAGTATTTAACTATAAATAGCACTGCTTCAGGGTAAGTACGGTACAAATACCATAAATTTTGTACGGCGCTCATTTGAGTACCATAACTTTTTTTTCGCTTACTTGAGTGCCATAATTTTTAAATATCGACCACTTAATTTAGGTCACCGAAAAATCCTACATATCGTTAAAATAATGTAAAACCAGCCAACGTGCCTACCAGAAAGCTGAATTAGCAAATGAATTGCCAAACGATGCTACACTTTCTCTTATTAAAGAACCATTCTCTCACTTCAACAATTTAGAGCAAAATCAAATCTGAAGAACCCTAACCCTAATCCTAATCTTATCGAGTTCTTACTTCAACTATTTGGGTTTTTTTTTTAGGGAATCAAATCTAAAGAACCCTGACCTACCGAGCCAAATATGAAAAACCTTAAACTTACCGAGCCGAACCCCATGAATTTCAAATCTTCAATTTGTCCAAAATCAACTCGTCAAATTCATGATGGGGAGCAGAAGCAGGGCAAGTGGCTCACAAATGCATGAGCGAAGCCAAGATGAAGCTTCATGTTTTTGCTAGTGTAGGATGCGAAGTCCAAGAATAACAACTCGGATGAGAGATAAGCTTGGGAGAAGGTTCCATAGATGTGCCAAGTATAAAGAAGATTTCAATTGTGAATATTGTAGGTGTCCATTACTCTGTTATGCTGATCTATTAATTTTATTTTATGACTTTAGTCGTAATTTTGGATTTGGGGTTTCTTTACTTGTTTTGGGAGGATATCTTACATTGCTTTCCTCTACTAATGTAACAAGCATGGACGAAATTCTCTTGGTAACTTATATTACTGTCAACTATTTTATAGGTGGGTTGACGCAAAATTCTCGAATTGAGTAATGGAGGTTATCTTGGAGCTACTTCAAAAACGAGATGAATGTCTATATGTATTAATAGATGAGTTGGACAATGACGACTGACTGGAAGCAGAAATAAGTGGTCTACAATATTTGCTAAACCACTGGAAAAAGGAATTTTCAAGGAAGAAAAATCAAAGAGATATTTATGGAGTGTTTCTTGTGGTGTTGTTATTGGTGGGTTTGTTCTGGTTTATAGGCATATGTAACCCTATTAAAGAGAAGGTTTAGTGTTGTTGTATTTGGGGCACTGAATATGAAATGTTGGAATGTTTCTATGCTAAGAATGTTGTTAATTTTTGCTATTCTGTGTATGGAGAATGGAGCATAGATGATCATGCATTTTGTGGTTGGTTTTCGCTATTTCAATATGGTTTTCAGGGATGAAACGAGTTTCAACAACTTTACGAAGGTGCTGAGAAACAAGACAATATCATCTTTACATCATTTTGCCATAGATGCCAGTAATAATCAAAGAGATGGGAGGATATCTGCAAATTCAATCATTTCAGAAGATGCGCGTTATCCGCGGCACTGAAGAATAAAAGAGAAAAAGATAGCAAATAAATGCTTAACAAACTAAATGGTGCATTTGTGATACTAGATTGAACTCCTGACATTCCATATAAAAATGACATGTTCTGTAAAGCCACTATACCTCTCTGAAGGTTCTTTGGTCTGTCGTAAGGCATTTGGTTGACAATTCCTTTAGAGTTCGGAAACTTATCATAAAAATTCCGTGTGAAATAAGAGTATCCGCTGACTGAAGCTGTTGGGTCAAAAATAGAAAAGAGTACCGGCCTTTAAACATGAAAAATCATAAAGTTAAAGCATGCAACCACAAAGCTTAAACGTAATGCTACGCTGATAGCAGTACATGAAGTGAATAGTGAGCATCATCAACTTTCCTACACTACTAAAGTTGATCCCAATGAGAACTAATATACTAGAGTCTTCTCGACCTCAATAAACAAGCCCTCAACTGCGTATGTGTTACATCATCAGGGCTCAAACGTTCACTTACTTAAGCGCTCAAAAGCCCATATTTTCATAGTAATCTGTCAGAACTAAATATGAGATGATTCAAGTACCGAATCTTAGTCTGTGAGAAGTTTTTGAATAACTTTTAGACCAAATAGACTAGCATGACGAATTTAAGAAATTTCATGCCCATAACAACACTCCAGTCACTGAATTATCCCAATTGGACGACTTAGTATGGCTTTCATGTCAATGTATATGAAATCTTAGACTTAGTATGGCTTTCATGTCAATGTGTATGAAATCTTAGACTTAGTATGTCTTTCATGTCCATATATATGGAATTTTAAAGATTTGAAGTGTTGGATATATAATATAAAAAAAAAGTGAAATGTCAAAAGTTAAAAGAAAAAGATGTTCATATCACATTTCTGAATCCAAATGGTAATTGTGGCAACAAGGTAATGTTTTAGCTAGGGAAATGCTGTTCTTTTTTTAAGCATCACAAGTATGTACGGCCCATTCTATATGATGCACAATTGTTGCCACATTTAGATAGCAAAAGAAAATCTTTCAGCAATCCGTGATACTTGTAGAGTAATAACAAAACAAAAAAAAATGCTTCCCCATTTAATCGCGTAACCCTTATCAGTCCATTTAAATATTGCCAAGCATTGGTACGCAGCCTGCGCAATATACTCATAAAGCAACTCAAACTGCAATCTTTTGCGGTATGCCTTCCTTCCTCAACTAACAGTAAGCACTCAGCACCCCTTCTCTTTCTCCACATAACAACGGTACTTCCATCTCAAATTTTGAACATTGTTTTTGGTGCCATAGTATTTAGGTTTTCCTATGTAGGAATTTTCTCAGGCCTCTGCCCTTTGTTGGGAAGCTGTAACCCTCCAAAACTTTGTGAATATAGGTTAGACAGAGAAGTGCTGAAGCAGAACTAAACCATGCTTCCATCAACCAAGTTAAGCTTTAAGATTGCTTGGCATCGCCTAAATTCAAGCGTTGGAATCTCTACTGCTCTCTTTCGTCCCCCCATCAGTTGTCGCTCCTACAGTTTAGTCTCAAGCCAAATCCTAATTGTGCATCATCAGGATCATTATAGCATTAAAACATTAAATCACAAACCCTATGACCTTAATTAATCGAACATATTGCCAGTGGTCCAACTTAATTTCAACAGAAAGAATCAAGTATGAGCATATGTATGTCCTTACACAATGTCCTTGCCTACTTCCAATAACAAACCTTAAATGTGACTGTAACTTTCAAGGAAATAGAGCACAGTTCAATCTTTTCTAATCATGTTTGATATTTTAATAACTACACAAGGACTTTAATGCTACTACTATGAAAACATATGTAGATGAAGATGAAAATAAAATAAAATGCAACGCTAAAAACGCAACAAGTAACAGATTTAACCTACAATCTAACGAAGAGATAATTACAAGGGTGTGTAGAAACTTCAGACATTTGTCTAGCTGAAAGGGAATACATGCATGAGAAGAATGGTTATACTAACCCGGTGTCATTGTTCTCAGGAAGCAACTCGAACATACTCGGCACTTCATGTCCTCCAAAGTAATCTCCAACTCCTTTTACTGTATTCGCTTCAACCACCTCTCCAATGATTTGAACATTATTCACTGATGGAGGAGATGCGAGAAGCAAGCACTTGGGGGATCATTGCCACGTGTCATAAATATTTTTGTTCGCTCACATGGAAGTAGAATGACCAACAGAAGGACTGGAAGAGATATTGCTATTAATGGAAAACTAAACTAAGAATTTCAAAGGCAGACACATAGTAAAAGAGCAAGAAATCAATGGAGTCTAGAGAAAAGCGAAATAGCGCCTGTTGCATGTCACGCGCAAATTATCTAGTGCCTAAGGAAAGAAAGGAGGCGAAAATCCCTTTTGAAGTCATGGGAATGTATTTTGCAACCATGTGGCATATAACTTACTCTCAATGGCTATTTCAGACACAACATAAGCTGGTTAACCAGATTCACCAATTGGAGTCATGGGAATGTATTTTGCAACTATGCGGCATCTAAGAACCCCCAAAGGTAAATGGGGCATACCGCCTGACATTTTTACTTAATTCCCTTCGGTTGTTCTGACGTTTGTTGTTTCTTTTTGTAGTTGATCACTGTTTGGTTTGCTCTTGTTGCTGCTCTGAGTAGCCGCTCTTTCTGATTGCTGTTACACCTTTGCACCTTTTGGGACACCCTCAGGTGTCGCCTTAGATACGAGGTTTTTGTGTGCGGCTTTCTTTTGTATGTTGCGCATTTGAAAGGTTAATATATCTCTTACCTTACAAAAAAAAAATTCCCAAAGGTAGGTGGAGTGCCTAGAAGCATGTAAAGCAAAAGTAAGAGTTTTCCTTGAACAATTGAGCTCACATATGTATGGACAAATCCAAATTAATCATACATATAATCTCTCCAAACAAAGAGCAATTTACCTTGACAATTATTGAAGCTCTTAATGCTTCTAGACCATTTTCTCCGTCCAAAATTGGAGAACTCGTTTCGAACCATTGCACTCTACTAGCGGCTTCAGTTCCTCCAGTAACATGGCCGGTTACTGTAATCTTACCATTCTCCCTCAAATCACCAATTATTTTCACTTGTGCCACTTTTGAGGGGAGCTGAATTTTAGTCGAGGTATAAGCATTAGAAATGGAAGCCAACAGAATGGTGTAGATCAACATTAGGTCCTCTGCGAACACACTAGCATGGCAGCCAAGAAAGAAGGTTGTTTTCAAAAGTTTACACATGGACATCGACAAGCTACAAAGACAATACTTAGAAGCTCATGTCTGCTGATCTGACTTGAGATGGACCAAGCCCAAGACACTTCACATAAAAGAGGTGGGCACCTCAAAACACTGATGTCGGTATTAGCTCGACAACCCCAGATGAAAAACTTCCTAGAGTGTGGTGGGCAAAAACTTGCTGAACTATGCTAGGAAAGACGATCTTTGTTGGCTGCCTTATAAAAGACATATAAGGCTTCGACAATATTCATCCATTGGCACCTATTGAGTGCTATATTCACACGGCTACATTTATGGATGTACACTCCTTTAAACTCATCACGCCTGCAATTGTATCTAGCTGTTCTTGGATCCATAAGTCCTAGAATGACAATGAGGCACAATGTGGTGACAGTCCTGTTTTTTTTTTTTTCCCCCGTAATCCAGAGAAGGAATAGTTATTGTTCAAGTCCAACCACACAAAGCCATCCTTTAAAGCTATCAGAATAATATACGAGCACTTTCCGTAAAGATTAGCCCAGGATTGAGGGCGGGCGCATTGTCACAAGGACACGTAGTTGACGGCTCTTGCAAGAAAACAAATGTAACCATGATATATCTGGGTCTCAACAGCTGGCGAAGGATTCACCGGGAAACGTTGTTATCAGCCTTGTTGGATGATACAATGACAGATGGTATAACTAAAACAAAAATTCATTTGTGGAGACAGATCACCCTACTTTTCTCTTAAGGATTAGAGTAAATCGAAGTTACCTCGTTTTATTTTAAGGGACAACATAGAAACAGATTTCCCTTCTTGCCTTGAAAATTAGCAAGTGTTTCGTCAGGAAATAAATAAATAAATAAATAAGCTTCAAAATGAGTAAAGATCGTAACAATTACTTACTATCTTGACAAGTGGTCCCACCCTCAATATTTGTCGGCATAGAGACGAGAGCTAGTCTTCTCCCAATACCTTCCTTGATCAATGCATACTCGTGCTCTTCTCGAATGTAAGCGTGTCTGTCCTCGTGGCTTTTCAAATGAGAGAGAGAGAGCAGTGACCATTGGATTTTCAGTAGCATAGCTGGTTCGCGTATTCATTGTGAAGGGAGGGTGATATTACTCAAATCAAACCGTGTATTTTCATTTGAACGTTCAAGATTGGGTACGTCATTTATTGAAGAGGAAAAAAATGAGGCAGGAATTTTTTTAGGATTTGAAGAATTTTGAATCTCAAACCTCTCTTAATGTTGATCGTCTAAATGAAAATGAACGGCCTACTTTGAGTAATATTACTCATGTCATAGAAACCCTAATGTTATGTGATCCGATTCTAGAAGGAGGAAAGAACATCATGAACCTCATGGTAAGGAAGCCCACGAACAAAATATATAGAAATATGCCTTTAAAAGTTAAAGAACATAAAATTGAAATGATAAAAATAAATAAATAAATAATTTACTCTCTGGAACTCTAACAAAGCCGCAAAAAGAAGCTGATTAAACCAGCGAGACGTGTGGTGATGATAGGGGTCGAATTCTAAAAAGTGGATGAACACGTCTAAAACGTGATTTTGGTTCTTTCGGAGATTCGAAACGGCCTCAAACACCGCGCATTGAGCTTGCTATATCGAGAAGTTTGGAGATTTTAAATAATACTAAGTCATGATGAGTTGATAACTCTCCTAATTAACTGAATACGTGTTTTTTTTTTGTAAAAGTAAATAAACACAAACAAATGAACAAGTTAACAAATAAACACACACACAAAAAAGGACAAAATAAAGAAAAAGACAAAGTAATAAGACCTCAACTCATATCTCTTAAAATTTGTCCATAGCCCATAGCTAGAAGAGGGGCCGACAAAGGTCATCAATCTTGAACGAGTGAGAGCGAGTGAGTGAATGAGTGAGAGCAAGAGATAAGGCATGCAAGTGAGCAATGGCAACCAATGACTTCAAACATGAGAGAGAGAGAGAGAGAGAGCAAAATGCAAGCGTTGAACGAATTTGTCTACTTTGAAGGAAGATTTGTGCCACAATGTTTAGGCAAGCCAACCACCTCAAATGTCGACTTTGGACTCGTTTTTAATATAAAAATGCCATGTTTAATTAACAAAAGGCACGTAATACATTTGGTCAGAATTCATCGTTAGAGGCATTTAAGTTATTATTTTTCTTAATTTGGCACTTAAGTACTTCGACAAAAAGATGTGGCGCTAAAATCGGTGTTGTATGAAAGATACGGCACTTCTAATGTCCTTTTTCCTGTTTATGTACTTATATTATTCAAGTTATTCTCATTTTATTTGGTCTATCCAAATACCTCGACGATCCCACTTTCCTAGTTTGTTCGCCAAAATTTAAAGGTCTTCCAACTCCAATATTTTACATTCAATATCTTGTTCTTCATGTGTAGACTACAAATTTGTGTATACTCAGGTACAAATATTAGTTCTCACCCAATGTTTCGTCATCTTCAAAATACATAATAAAGAAAATTTCCCAACAAAATTAATACCTTCGTGAAAATTACATGAGAATCCTAACAAGAATGAAACCCAAGCTTTTTCATGAGTGAACATTATCTGTGAGCGAGGATGAAAGAAATCGAGTAAGAGGGAGAGGAAACGAAGGAGACACCGTCAGAACCCTAGAGTGAGCGAGGATTGAATGAAGGCAATAGTCAGGTTAAAAATTTAAAATACATAAAAAAAACATAAATGAAAAATAGAAAAAAAAATTTGACAGAAGGAATGCAGAGGACGAGGATTAGCATTTCAAAAACAATAAATACAAAAAAAAAAAGGGATTGTCATTTTTCAAACGGCTTTCTTTGACTTTAAATTGTTTTAACAGAATTCTTTGAAACACGGTAAATCAATTTGGCAACCACAAAAACTGGTCATTATCTTTTATTCGTCAGCCAGAAATTATCGAAGTCGCTACTTTTATACAAGTCGCACGGCCACTTCCTCGTGTTATATCGATGAGTCTTTCTTATTAGTTCATTAGAATCAACTAAATCATGTTATGAATTGACGATGTTGGCATACTTTTGCTGCATGCTTAAGTGTGATTCATTTGTTAATACTTACATTAATAATTTCCTCGCATCAGTTTGTAAAAAATAATAAAATTATAATCGACTTTTCCGCCCCTAATATTACTCGGATCAATTAGCACATACATTTAGTTATTCAATTTATCTAGATCTATCTAAGTATGAGTGGATAAAACCAGCTAAGGAACTTGAGAAAAACGATGGTTAGCCAAATTGATTTGCTAAACGTGCTTAATTTTTTTTTTCAATTTAAATTACCATTCCCTTTGTCATATTTAATGGTAATCGACCTTAAAAAAAAAATCCAACAGAATTCCAAATTTCTCCACGGAAACATTAGTTAGATGGAAAATTGCTGGAACATAGTTATCAAAACAGAAAGGAAAAAACAAAATCAATTTCGAATGAAAATTCTAGCTTGGTAATTTTTTGGCGATATTTTTTGAATATTTTGTGAAAGATTTTTTTTTTGTCTGTCCTGTTTTTTTTTAATAGTATTTGATGATAGGCATGACAAAGTGATTTTAGAAAACTTGCGCTTTGAGTCAAGGAACTATTGCTCTTTCCAATGTCACAATACATTTGATCACCAACAATGACATCACATAGGAGTGATCGGTTCCCGGTCCGGTCCGGTTCCCCTCAAGAACCGGAAACTGGACCAGTGGTCCCGATTCCCAATTTGTCGGAACCAGGAACCGGACTGGACCAACGAATGGACCGGACCGGACCGGACAAAAAAAAAATGTAACCTAAATTTTTCTCTAATTGTTGAAATCAATAACGTTATACAACTTCAACATTTATATAAAATGACTTCCTAGTAGCAAAAAATAAGAGCCTGCATGGTAACCATTCTGTTCCGAAAAACTGATTTTGATTAAAATGATTTTTCTGATTCTATTCCTGGATGAATTTTAAAGAACCGGAAACGCGTTTGATAACTGCACAAAATTTCTGTTTTGAAAAACTATTGCTCTTCCTAATTTTTTTTCATTTAAGTCAAATAATTATGTAATTACTTTGTAAAACTTTATTCTAAATTGAAGACTAATTTTCCATGCACACTAAAAAAAAATTAAAACACATTTATTTTTTTTAGCGTGTCATAATAAATGAAACACAAATTTTAATACATAACATTTGAAGTTCGATTAAAGCATGGGACACGTTCCCATATTAAGGGCTCATTTTTTTCTTTAAATGTTGCGTTGTCCAAATACATACAAACATAGCAGTCGAACAATCAAATTATCATTGAAAAAAAACCAAATTATCTTCCTTGATACGAAATACAAGTCCTTCACTATCATTTTGCAACTTCTATCCTAAATCCAAGTGGGTGTTTGGCTCCAACTCCACGTGTAGATGGTCACATTTTGTGACGCACGGCTACAAGTATATATGTTACCATCCACGCATTGGATGCCCTCATCTTCTGCGATATTTTATGGAGAAGAGTGAATCTATGAAATCTAGGAAATTTATGTCTAAAATTATGAAAATGAGGTCAAACTAGTCTCATCTATGTTTCTTCTATTTTTAAGAATTTCCTAAAATTTTTGTGATTTTTTAAAAAAATTTCAATTTTTTTTCTAAATTTTTTATTTTTATTTTTATTAGGTTGAGAGAAAAGTGACGAGAGAACTGAAAGAAAAAAGTTAGAGATGTGAGATTTCATTCTGTTTTGTGATTCTCAAAAGTGATTATAATTTTAGAACCAACTTTTTTTTTTGTTCTGGATTTTGCTCTAAAAGTAATTCTGATTCTCCAAAATTGATTCTTGGAACAGAATCAGAATCAGAATTTTTTGCGTTACCAAACATGGTTCTCATTCTTTACTATTCCAGGGAACAGAATCAGAGAATCAGAATGGTTACCATGCAGGCCCTAAGAGACCCAAGGATACGAAAGAAATTCACAGACCAAATTAAGAAAAAAAATTAAAAAAAGGACCGGTCCGGTCCGGTTCTAGGAATCGAGAACCGGGAACCGGACCGTCCGGTCACCGGTTCCAATTTTAGGAACCAGGAACCGGACCGGACCTCTATAGAACTGGGAACCGGACCACCGGTCCCGATCCTGTCCGAGCGGTCCCGATTCGGGTGGTCCAAGTTGCACACCCCTAACATCACAGATCATAGAATTGACACGATAATGTCCTTATGTATTACAAGATGGGTGTTTCCATTTTATAATGCTTATTTTAAATACTTACATAGGCGGTGTTTTTGGTAATATTACGTAGAAATGACACGTGTACAAAAATATTCGTAGATGGTCACATCACATGAGATCTTCACGAGACCATCATTTTCAATATCCATAAATGCATCTTAGCATTTCCAATAATCACACTTATCTAATAGTTCATGTCCGAAAAAAAGATGGCACACTGTTGCAAATGAAAATCCTATTCTTGCTCCATTCATTCTGCTACCAAAAAATCTTTGTAAAAAATACAGATTTTCAATGACTAGCCCGCAATTCAAACCGCCTGGCCCAACATTCTTGCTAATGGATAAATTCCAAAATAGTACATAAGCCTATAATTGAATGGCAAAACTATTGTAAAAATGAATTGCGTGGGTTGAAACTTCCATTAAAGATGGTGAAGCAGAAACGATGTTAAGGATGTCAAATATGGAAAATAAAAATAAAAGGGCGGTCGTAATTTGTTAATTCTACTCTGTACTTTTTCTCTATCTGTTGTTATTTCGTCCTTTGTATTCAACTAAGGAATTCTTTTTTCTAATTTTATGTACGAATTATTTATTAATTAAATAATATTTTGCATTTTTTTTTTTGGTTTGGAAATAATATTTTTCAGTTGGCTAAGTCATTTTTGAAGAACAATTTGAGAAATCAATCCCGGAAAAGAAACGGACGCACCCCAAAACACGTGATTCCGTCGTCTGTCGTACTCTCTCACTCGACTCGAACTCTGTGATTCTGTCGGTCTCGGTCTTAAGTCAGCCACGCCTCCCGCCGTTCCTCGCAGTCACGGCCTCGTCCCCCCTCTGCCGCTCTCGCTCTCGGTCTCAAGTCAGCCGTGCCTCCGGGCGCCCCTCGTATTCACGGCGTCGCCTCCCTCCGTCACTTTCGCTCTCGGTCGCCTCCGGCCTCGTCGCTCCCTCTCCAGTAAGTTCAAAACCCTAATTGCCATTTGGAAGGGACAATTTGAGATCCAGTTGCTTTACTATGAGGATTTGGAACCAGGGCAATTATTGATTATGTTGATTACTTGTGTGGAACGTTCGCAATGAAGCATCGAAAATGCTGGTGGGATGACTACTCTGTTTTGTAATCTGATGAAGAGCATAGAGACTGCTGCAAATTTGGCAGCATTTCTGGGTGTGTGTGTGTGTGTGTGGTAGTGATGTCACCGACGATGTGGCCTCTCTCGGAGAGAGTCTCTGGTGGGTATTATAGCTAGTGGGAGAGAGACACTTTGAACTGCTGCAAATTTTCTGGGTGTGTTTGGAAGTAAGATCAGATTCTGATACTTGAAATGCTGCTAATTTTGCCTATCTTTTATTTACTCGAAACAACCTGCAACTTCTAATAGCAGATTCTGAGGCTATGTATATATTGTATTCATAAGTAGACTGGTTCTATGGATCCACCCGGAGCCGTTCCGGTCTGCTGGTGGGTCCATGAAACCAGCAGGTGGTTCGCCGTTCCCATTTTGTGGAACCGGTCCTTGGTGGGACCCCTACTCTCTCTCATTCGTCTTCTCTTCACCATTCCAGGTTGTGAAACTTTGCAAATATGGAGTGTCCATGCTTCCGGCAAAGCACCAGCCATCTCAAGCAGATAATGACCGGGCTCGATCGCAGCATCAACGGCATCATGTTCCGTGCTTGCCTGCACTTGTTACTCTACCTCGTCGGTGTGGCCCTGATTATGGCCCTCTCGCGGTCACCATATATCACTTGCAGGTTCCTATGGATGCCTACCTCACTGTACCTCGTCATGTTTGCCGTCAGCTGCTTCTACTTGTACAACAGTCTGCAGCTCTTGCGGACTTACTCTGCGGAGATGGAGCACGTCGCGGCAGAGCTGAATAAGAAGCGGCGGAGACTGCTCCAGCTCGGTATGGAGCATGATGCGTTCTTGACGGAGATGGCCGGGGTGCTTGCCATTCCGGCTTGGGTATACCTAAGTTGGGGTGTTCTGCACACCTTGTGCTTTCTGTTCTTCTCAGTCCCTCTCATGTATGCAGAATACACATTTGGGTATTATCCCTTCAAACAGGTGTGCAATGGACAAAATCTCTATCCTACTTGACAAGAGAAAATCTAATTTCGTTAAGATGCTATTGTGGTCATACTAAGGAATTTAGGAGGAAGACTGAAGAAATTTAAATGTTGCTTTCTGACTTGCAATTCACTTGGTTCGCCTCAAGTTCCTCTTAACTTAATTTGGTCCTGTTTCCATTACACATCAATTTGGGAGCGCTCACCTATTCATTTTGATTATTAAACTGATTTCTTGCCTCCTGTAATTTGAAGTTCTAGATCTCAATTCTGTCAATTTAAAGTTCAGGGTGTAAGTCAATACTATGTTGTGTTCTGTCCAAACGCACGTACTCGATCACAGTTAATTCTCATGGAAGAATGCTGCAGATATCCACAAAATTCATTAGTGCATTGCTAATAAAGTCGACTGACCCTGGCATTATCTAATTGCTGGGGTGGGTCTGATCACAGTGGCCTGAATTCATCATAAATAGCAGTTGGCAATTTCACTATTAGTCCGTCTTTATTCAGGAATTTTGACCATAGAGATTTAGTGGTATGTTCTTTGTAGTTCCAGGTCAGATTAATTTCTTCAGTGCCTGGGTACACATGGGTTTCAATCTTGTTATTTCATCCTGGTTCACGGCATGCGTGTTTCGCAAAAACATTATAGAAACCAAGAAATAAGATTTCTGAAGGAACCATCTTATGCCTCAACACTTTGAAGGAGTCATTTAACAGACATCATTAAATAATGGCCTTATTATTGCCATATTCATAATTAAGACTTTCGTCCGTAGCTAGCTCATTGTTGTGCAATTAATATCCTGTCAAGCCAGCAGAAACAGACTTTTTCAACAGTAAATTATCTCTTATTTGCGGCAAAAGAACATCACAAGTGTTGTAAGGTGCTCGCTTTTGGTGTCAAAAATTTTTCGTCGATTCACTTAAGTGCCAAATCGAAGAAAAAATGACCAAGGCAAAGGATTTTGGCTGGCTTTTACATGTCATTTTCTATTAATTTTTCAATCTTATGTGGCAAATTCTTTTTTTTTTAAAATCAGTCCACTTGGACTTTCAAACTTAAAAGTAAGCTATATTTTTTTCTATAAAGAAAAAATTAAATAGAAAATTAAACTAAAGAAAAGTTAAAAACAAAAGAAAAATAAGCCTCGGCGACTGCCGTCGACCATTGTCGACGATGGTGGGGTGCACATTCCTTGCCACTGCAACCTTGCATTTTCCTTCTTCTTTTTTCACATTTTTTAGTGTTTTCAGCTTATTTTTTAAAATTTTTAAATTTTTTTTAAAATGTTAGCTTTTTTATTGATGATTGAGATGTTCCAGCGAGCTAAGTAGGATTAGCTTATTAATAATAATAAAAAAATATGTAGCATTAGGGATGGTATGGAGTTGCGCCGTCTCTGCCATCCCCCATGTTTCCGGCCGTAGAGCACGGGTGTTACGCTGTCGCTTGGGATTTTCTTCTCCTATTTCCTCCCAAACTAGATAAGCTAATTTGATTGTGGTTTAAAACTTAATTGAACATTGAGCGGAACATTTAGGACTATCAGTGCAATTTCTCATTTCAAAGAATCATTTTACTCTTTTTTAAAATACAATCTTGGAAAGGATAAGAGATCATATAATTTTAGGAACTACAACTCTTAAATAGATTTTTTTTTTAAAAAAAGAGTTTAGAAATGAGGGACTAGGACATAGTTATTAGTTATTACACAGTAGCTAGTGGAGACTTTTCTTTACCTTTTTGTCCATTATATAATAAGTTAAATCTAAATTAAAAAAAGGTTAAATAAGAAATTTTTTTTTGTTGGAAAATAATAATTTGAAGTGAAGTCGTCTTATCAAAGAAAGCTCAAAGTGGACCTGAAGTGACGCAAGTTACTATCAAGTAAGAGTCCAAACTCGCCAACCGATCAAATTTTCATCGTCAGCCTTTTGCGGTGGCTTGAGCATGAGTAATTTTGCCCAAAATTAACAATTAGGTCAAATTGGGTAAAATCCTGAAAACAGAAACCATGAATTTAATTTTGATTAGGGTTCTTCATAGATTTTCTCATTCCTTTTCAGGTTCGCTCATCGAATTCTGCTAATATTCCACTGAGCACTTCAACATAGCGTCGGAACTTCACACCTTGTAATGGAGATCTCTCACTTAGGGTAGAAAAAAAAATAAAAAAACAAAAACTTCTCAAAAGTTATCTCTTATATCGCTTAAAAATAAATGAATAAGAAATATTTTATTTATTCGCAAAAATATTAAGATGTGAATTATTATTGATAATAAAAATATTTTTTATAGATTAATTATTTCAAGCGATTTAATTATTTTTAAAAGAAGATTTCAAATCATTTATTTAGAAATAGATTGATAATAGATTATCAACAATAACCCTAAACTCTCCTCTTATGATGTAAAATTGAATAGCCAACAAAGACCGTGCGAAGCGCCGCTCTTCAAGTTTTGTTAAATCTCGGGCTGCGACGGCGTTGGCCACCACAGCCTTCGCTCTCTCAACCATGGTGTACATAACGTCCTGGGACGAGTTCGTCGATCGATCGGTTCAGCTGTTTCGCGCCGACCCGGAATCTGTACGTTCAAAACCTCTCTCTCGTCCTCTGTGATTGCTTGAGAATCGGTTGATCCGGGGAAGAAAACAGAGAAAGATTTCATCTTTGGTCCATAATGTAGTTGACGCGCAGCTTGATTTAGCGATCATGCGATGCCACTAGGGCTCTTCTATGGGTCGATTCGATTTCGCACTCGTTGGGTTTTCTGCAATGCTAGTTCGCTGACGATTTGCTTTTTTTGGCTTGCGGAATTCCTTTTTGGGGGGTTTTGGCAGACGCGGTATTGCATGAAGTACCGTCACTGCGATGGGAAGTTGGTCCTCAAGGTCACGGACAATCGGGAGGTACGTGAATCGATGCTGTTTCCTTTCCTTTTTTTTTTTAATATAAAATGTTTCTTGTGACGTGAGATTGTGTTTGGAATCTGCGAGTGAGATGTTTCAAGTTTCCGACTGCGCTTGGTGATGGTATTTTATGGAAAAGAAGGATTTGCCAGAATGTGAAATTTGTGTCTTGTTGATGTGATGCTATTGCTTTTGGACTTGGAGAAGTGGACTGATGCATGTGAGTGCTTGTTATGCTGGTTCGGCTTGACGACATAATTTACGCCCTTTCGGTGTTTTAACAAGCCTTGTTGGTGAAAGTTGTGCTGAAACTGTTCTAATGTGTTTTTAAGTCGGTAGGTGGTTTAAGTTCAGCGACTGTAATCTGCATTGACCCTGAAGTTTCATCTGTAAAACTGCCCAAGGGCATTGTGCAGTCCTTCTGGGGGTTGCCATGTCGAATTATCAGCTGCATTGAGAACAATCTCTCAATCATTAGTGGCTGCTGTTATGAAATAGTTTTGCAGAAGACGTAATATATACAATAAAGGAATGTAATATGACAACACTTCTTAGACATCTTTAGACTTCAATGTAGTGCCGAGATCGTTCAATACATATGGCTGTTTCTTATTATACGTATGTTTATTTAGCTGGTAGGATTTTGTAATGTTATGTTGTAGAGTTGTGTAGCTGAATCTTTAACTGAATTGGCGGTTTGCTTTGTCTTACCAATATTATTACTGTTTAGCATTTGGAAATTTGATACTTCCCATATTCTAAAAGGAATGTACAATAAGTATTATCCTGTTTACTACATAGAACAGAGAAAGGGAATCATGGCGGGAAAGTTCTGAATCAAAATAAAGTGAACTTATTTTCCTTTCTCATTTGTTTTGGCTTTTGCTTGTTTTGTTATTTGGCCTATTTTGTATGGATTTCTATCGCCAAGTGATTTATGAAGGGAAAGGAGAGTGGAAGAATGATTATGTAGGAAATTGAAGATACAATCATAGTTTTCTTTATGGAATAATACTCTCTCCTAGTCCTGGTATGTAACATGATGTACCACTGGAAAGCTTTCTCAGCTTTCCTATATGCCGCTAGACTTTTTTGAATATTTCATGATGTCGGCGAAACATCTTTTTTATTCTGGAAAAAATTTATTGTTCCTTAAGGAAATGAGAGGGGTGCAATTATTGTGTTCTTGATTATTGGTGTTCTAACATCATTTACTTGGAAGACGTCACAAGTTTCTAAGTTGAATGAGGCTTTATTTCCTTGTTAAAGGGCTTTTGGGCCTTATGCCTTATCTTTCACCGAAAATATATTCATTGACTACATGCCGATCATATAGATTTAGAATCCATAGTCCATACAACAACAGTGTGCTGAGAGCAAAGCCTGAACACTGAACAGTACCCTTTTTTATGGAAAAGTTGGTATAAGAGCAGGAAACATTATATTCTTGCATCATGGACATTGTAATGAAACCATAAATCTCTGATTTTAGACACGAGATTCGCGAGCTATTGATAACATGGATGGGTTCCAAAGATTTATCTTCTGACCAATATAATTCTGAGTTGATGAAATTATAGATTGAAATTTAGACTTGATGTGATGATAATGATGATAATCTGGCTGCCTGCCTAATCATTGTTTCATCAGTCAAAGTTTGTCTTTTATGCTTTCTGTGATTGCAATTAGTACGAGGGTCTCAAGCGTCAAATTATGCCTCTGTGTACCAATTTAAGCTTTTCAGATGGGAATGCACGTCTTGTGTTTGAATTGTACCAATTTAACCCTTTTCAGATTGCTGCACACTTGGTTTTATATTCAGAATTCTATGTCCCTCACTTTCTCCCTTTAACAGTGATTTGGATGCTTTAAGCGTAGGATAAGCCCTCACCTACGCAGGGGCATATTTATAATTTGATATTAAACTGTTTCTTCATTTGTTTACTTTCCTTTGGCTTACAATCAGGACCTTCTTTAGTAGCCCAAAATGTTGGGGATTGACCCTTTTCTTGCTATTTTTATGGTTACAACATACAAGAAGCATTCACACATAACTAGTTATGCTTCATGAACCAATTAGTCTTAGTAGGCTTGATGTGGAGTCAACTCTGCATAACCCTTATCCATATGCACCCTTGTCAAATATGAGTATTTTCAAGGTGCAAAGATTCGTGTGTCAAAATGGAACCTGGCCCAAACATATCGGGCCTGCTCACTGTCGGCCCGAAACACTAGCCCAGACTATAGTAAAATGTTTTTGCCTGGATCAAACTAGACTGGATCTATTCGGTTCGGTCCAGGCCAAGCTCGAAGTTTCCAGTAAACTATCTTTGAAGCAAAAATTTAGCAAATCAGTTGTGAAGCTTGAAAAATCTGCTACTTCATGGCATTGGAAACTGAACCCTAGCAGAGATTTGCATTTGTGCTTCTCGGATGCAGCAATAAACATTTACAATTGGTCCAACAAGAAAAGAAGTTTTCCACGGGTGAAAATGAAGTCCCGGTTGCTCCACTGTGCAATGGAAAGCAACCAAGATCACATAATGGAGTGGTATTTTGCAGTTATTACTTCTTTAGCGGTGAAACAAAGACCTGAGGAAGTGAGCTGTAGGTGGAACCCTGGTGCTGGTGGCATGAGAGAGGAGAGATTTTAGATGTGAGTGACGAGAGATCGAAAGGACTGAGTTGGAGATGGAGAGGTTGATCGGTGGCAGTTGAGGTCCGGTGGGGTTGCTAATGAGTGAGAAGATGAGGAAGATGAATAGACTCAAGAGAGAAGCACGAAGAACGAAGAGGTGAGAGTGAATTCGAGCAATAGAAATTATTAAGATTAGAACAAAAGAAAAAAAGGTAGGGTTCCACTTATTTTGAACACCTCTTGCTATATTCTGTCCCTTTTTTCAAGTAATGGCTCAAGCAGATCCGGGCCCATTTGGGCTTCACTATCTGAAACACGGTAGCCTTGTCCGGCCCGAACACCTTTCTTTGGCCTGGTAGACGGGTGAATTTGTATGCGGAGAGCACGGTGGGATGTGCGTGTCGATACGTGTTTTAAGAGTTGAAGAGGGTAGAGGTTCTATCAAGCAGTTTTCACCATGGAACATTCCATTTCATATAGCAGAGAGAACTGTCTCCTTATTTAGGTGGAAGAGGCAATATCTGAATTTAAAGAATCATGATGCATCGTAATGGCTTATTTAATTACGAACTTTATTAAAGATGGAATGACAAATACTTTAAGAGTCGCCACTCTTTGGAGCGAGGCCCGTTATCGAGAATCTTACTAAATAAACATCTTCACTGTTCCTGTGCGCATACTGACATCAGTCATTTTCACAATTTTAGAATTGGGATTCAAATTGTAAATGATGTAGTATGAGGTTTCTGTCTTAAGATGCTGGAGCCCAGATCCCCTCCCTCTATTCAGTAGCATGAATCTCAGTTGCTTTTAAATCTATTTGCATTTGTATGACTGTAGGGGAGCCTGGTCTATGCTACTGGGTTCATTTAAATGCATGCTTTTATAATTGTAGCTATGTAGAATGATGCTGCCGCATTGTGCTTTTTAATTGTCAGCATTTAGTTGTCTATTCCAGAAATAGGTGCTTCTTAAATCTTATTCCATAAAATATGTGTCCATGGACCAAGAGAATGAACAATGATCAATTATCCCACGAACTTATACTCTGTTAGTGAGCATCAGTTTGGAATATCTGTGCTGTGATGTGCACTCTTTATTCCATGTTGTGTTTTTCTCTGTGGCAATGGCTTCTGCAATTATAACTTCCCTTTTTGTTATTTGAATCATCTGAGTTAGACGTGCTTGCTGTGTCAGTGTCTAAAGTTTAAGACGGACCAGGCACAAGATGCTAAAAAGATGGAGAAGCTCAACAACATATTCTTTACCTTGATGGCTCGTGGTCCTGATGGTATTTTCATCTATCCAACTAAATCTCATATTCGGTTTCAATTTTGCTTCCAAAACTTCTATCAGTACACATCTTGGCGTGTAAATCTCTACATATGGTTTAGTAGAGGTAGATGGGCCTTAGACCGCTATCCAAATTTGAACCTTGAGCATCGCGTGAGCTGAAATGCAAGATATTCCTATCTATTTTACGGGAACTTCAATCTCTCACATATTCCCTATCTATCTGGTTTTGCAGCAGACGTGGCGGAAGCTGCGGGCAAAGATCCGATGGAACCACAGGCCACCAAGAAAGGAAGAGGAAGAAAGCAATAGTTTCTTTGGCTGACAAATATCAGTAGGCTTTTCTCTTTACAGGACTCATGCATGACCCAAGACAAAATTGTTGATCCCCAGTAAAGTGGGGAAAGGACCATGAATTTGACATGTCGCTTTCTCTTACAAGTAGAATGCCCGTCTGCAAAAAAAGAGAAAGAAGTCGAAAAATGGAAAAGGGGCGCCATGATTTTTGTCGACATTATTTTCTTTATTCCCCTTCAAATAGATGTATTTACTCTGAAAGGGAGTGTTGATGATGATCTTGCTACTTCTGATTTTGCTGAGTTTCGAGATGGCTCGTCTTGCTTCTCTTGGCATGAGGTTGGCTGGCTTCATGCCTCTGTAAATGGTGACCATCCTTGAATAGGGTGGGGAGACGGTTAAATCCAATTTGCATGAGAGGTCTCTTTCTTTCAGTGACTTCTTTTTTAGATATTCTGGGGTTCAAAAACATTTCTCAATGTGGTTACAAAAGCACAAAGCTTATATGGTTATGGTATCCTTCCCTCGATGAGCAAATACTTATTATAATTATTCTAAGATATCTTTCTAACAATAACAGGTACAAATATTAAATCAAGGTGCCTTTGGAGACTCTTCACAAATTTACACCCAAACCTTTAATAGTTACTTCATATTCTGAAGGGTTAATACCACAAAAAACCCCAAACTGGTACGCGTGTGACAAATTTACCCCAAACTATTTTTTTGACCACGAAAAACCCTAAACTGGTACACATGTGACAAATTTACCCCAAACTATTTTTTTTACCACGAAAAACCTCAAACTGGTACACCCGTGACAAATTTACCCTAAACTATTTTTTTGATCATAAAAAACCTCAAACTAGTACATTTATGACAAATTTACCCTAAACTAATTTTTTTTACCACGAAAAACCCTAAACTATTTTACCTATGACAAATTTACCCTTTATTAAATTGAATCAATACCATGAAAAATCATAAATTGATAAATCTGTGGTAAACTGAGGGTAAAAATTCTAAACCGGTATACCCGTGAAGTGTCATACGCCATCCAACTAAGTAATTTAACGTTAAATTTAACGAAAATTAACATAGGGTAAATTTGTCGCCAATATATCAGTTTGGGGTAAATTTGTCACAAATGTACCAGTTTGGGGTTTTTTGAGGTTAAAAAAATAGTTTGGGGTAAATTTGTCACATGTGTACCAGTTTGGGGTTTTTTGTGGTCAAAAAAATAGTCTGGGGTAAATTTACACTCAAACCTTTAATAGTTACTTCATATTCTGAACTTTCACTTTGTTTTACCCTCGATTTATATAAAATTGACAAGATAAATAAATGGAGAAGAACATATCAGTAGAATTAATAAGATATTGTAAGGAAAAAAGAAGCACAATAAAGTCAAAGGGAACAGGGCTTAAATAACAAAAGTGTCAAATAACAAATAAATTGGATTCACATTATGCATTTTTTTAATGATTGTTGACACCTGATTTTTAATCATTTTTTCTATTGCTAAAGTAATAAAAAATCCATAAAAATTCATAAAATTGAAAAATCAACTTTGGGGACCTTAGCCAAGCCTAGGGAACCAATTTTGAACAAAAAATAAAATTTCATATTATATATATATTTTTTTAATTTTTTTTTAAAAAAATACAAAAAATACTTGAAAATTTTGGAAAAATAACATTTGAGGCCAAAAAAATACACAAAGATAGTTAATATTTTTATTTTAAATCTATTTTCATATTGGCCATCGCAAATTCAGAAAAATCCAATTTGAGTCACGTGTTCCTTCACGAGTATAATCTTGAATCGGGCCTAAAAAAATTTAATTTGAGTCAACTTATTTTTAATTTTCACTTTTTATGAGTTGTGACATTGTCTTCTAATATTTTAAATTTTCATCTTGGCCCAATTATACCCAGAATGACTTAATTTTGCAAAAGGGCTTTAATTAAATTCTGCATTATTTTCAACGGCAAGAAATGAGCTTAAATTTGACATGTGGTGAATTTTGGTGTGTCAAATATATTTTTTCAGGGACTAAATTGTAAATACTTAAAATTCAAGGACTATAGTGCAAATACTTAACTCTTAAAGGATTATTTTACAAATAACAAAAAGAAGAGTTAGTGGATAAATTAGAATAGAGAAGGAAAGATGGAGAAGAGAAGATGAAGAAGAGAAGTTGGAGAAGAATAGATGGAGAAAATAAGATAAGAATAGAGAAGGGAAGATAGAGATGAAGAAGAGTTAGTAGAGAAATTAGAATGGAAGATAAGAATAGAGAAGGGAAGATGGAGATGAAGAAGAGTTAGTGGAGAAATTAGAATGGGAGATAAATATGGAGAAGGGAAGATGAAGATGAAGAAGAGTTAGTGGAGAGATTAGAATGTGAGATAGAGATAGAGAATGGAAGATGAAAATGAAGAAGAGTTAGTGGAGAAATTAGAATGGGAGATAGAGTTAGTGGAAAAATTAGAATGGAAGATAGATGAGTAGATTATAAAAGGAGGATGAAGTGAGCTTGAGAGGGGATTCTTGGGAGAGAAAATTGGAAGTGTTTGGGAGAATTTTTTGGAGAGGAAATTTTGGATGTTTGAGAGAGTTTTTGGAGATTAAAGAAAAATTTGAGAAAAAGAAAATACCAAAAGAGAGAGAATTTTGAAGATGATGGGAGTTTAAAGCTAGGGGTTATCATCACAAATTCCTTCATCGATCAATATAAATCAAGAGTTCATCCTCGTCAACGAGCAAGCAAATTCGAGCTGAGTGTTTTTATTTATTCATTTATTTATGATTTTACTCGCAAATTAGCACAAATTGTATACACTTTCTCCATCTTTTTTTTCCCCATATTTTATGTCAGGAGAAGGATATCTCTACGTCAACAGCAAAAATCCCGTAGAGATGCAAAAATCGGCCCAGACAAGCTCCTAAGCTGTCCACCGATTTCTCAACTGATCTGTGACTAAAAGTCCCTCTTAATTCAAAAGAAACTCTATATATTGGGAACATAGAAAGCGAAAATCAATTATAGAAATCCCTCCCAAAAAATGGGAGATAAGTACTCTTTCCACTCTTCTGGTTTTAGGTGCAGATTAGCACATATTTTGTATACTGACACTTCACTCTATTTTATGTCAGGAAGCCGCAGCTCTATATCAATGGTCAACCCTATGGAAGCACAAAATCGGCTTGGAGGAGTCCTCAAGCGCGCACAAATTTCAAATTGTTGAATCAATTCGTTGTATTTCATTTTAAAGAATTCATACCCCAGAATGGAGAGGACAAAGTCCATCCGCAATTTAAATACCTGCACCATAAATCCCAAAGGAAAGAGCCAAGCCAATGCTTAGCCTCCCATTGGAGGTTTTTACTTACAGTAGTTAAATACCTGCAACTTAAATACTTGTACCTTAAATCCCAAAGGGAAGAGCCAAGCCAATGCTTAGCCTCCCATTGGAGGTTTTTACTTACAGTAGTTAAATACCTGCAACTTAAATACCTGTACCTTAAATCCCAAAGGGAAGAGCCAAGCCAATGCTTAGCCTCCCATTGGAGGTTTTTACTTACAGTAGTTAAATACCTGCAACTTAAATACATGTACCTTAAATCCCAAAGGGAAGAGCCAAGCCAATGCTTCGCCTCCCATTGGAGGTTTTTACTTACATTAGTTAAATACCTGCAACTTAAATACCTATACCTTAAATCCCAAAAGGAAGAGCCAAGCCAATGCTTAGCCTCCCATTGGAGGTTTTTACTTACAGTAGTTTAAATACTTGCAACTTAAATACCTGTACCTTAAATCCCAAAGGGAAGAGCCAAGCCAATGCTAGGCCTCCCATTGGAGGTGTTTATTCATTGTCATGTACTTCCTATAATTTAATTTTTGAATCATCAGACCTAAAAGATAAGTAGGTTGTAATATTGCACAGAAGTCGTTAACACACTCCCTCTTTCGGCTTCAGGGAATCTTTAACACTTAAAAAATATAACAAATAAAAATATATATCATCCATGCATCCTATTTAAAAAGTGAAAATACAAAAGAGAATACCCTACTAGAGCCTTAGGAATAAACCAAGCCTGAGTTGCCGAATTAGGATATCCATGAAATTAAGGTATCGAAAGGGCATTAGTTTTAATTAACTAGTGTAACCAAGTCCCCGAGCTCCTAATCTCTGGTTCGCAGGAATAAATTAGTTCTCCCGCTAATTTATTTAGGTTTCTAATCGACCTACCAAGAACGATTAGTGGCGACTCCAAATTTCAAAATCATTTAAACAAAAACCAAAGTTGCGATTCGGTAGGGCTTGGGAGGGTCCGCGTTAGGTTAGTCAAATCTAATTAACCTAATAATCCGTTAACCCCTAGAAATAATAAAAATATTTTCAGAGGGTCGCGACAATGATCAATTAATGCGGAAAAATGGTCAATCGCTAAAAAAAAATATTCAAGCGTATTATAGCTATTTATTCATAATTTGATTAGCTTCTTCTTTTTTTTTTTTGGCCCTCATTTTCTTTATAATGTCATTTTTCACACCGGTTAAGGGTGGAAGAGTAATTTCCTAAAAATGAGATTAAATATTTTCTTGCTCATTAAGTGATGTGCATTGCACATGCTAGCGGACAAATAAATAAAGAGCTAACGACTATAACAAGATGCAATTTCGGCGGATATTACGTAACAGTTGCGATTTTAGAAGAACAAGTGCGCTACGCCAAAAGCTTCACGGGATTTGTGTAGCTTCTCCTTAAATTCACAACTAACCTTTTTACCCTATGCTCTTGTTGCGTATTACTTTCATTTCAAGAAATTTCGATTCGCAAAACGAGAGCCGTCGAAATTGTAGAATATACAGAGTAATTGTGGACGCTTGTTGCAATGGAGATAAACTCGTGTCTTGTAGTCTTATGTGCACGAGCTAATCCAACTGCGTCATCGGCCGATCTCTCAGTTTGAGCCCGTGTATTCCACCCCCCGAGTCAGCCGAGATCGATGCTGCGCAATGTCGGGCTCAGCCCCAATCAAATCTTCTCGAGATTTGCGATAAAAACGAAATTGCTCGGAGATAACCCAAATTTCTAATTTGCGAGGGGAACATATTCGAGCTGCATTTGGCCACCACTATCATCACTACACTAACTTGGATTATGTTGGCATCTACCGCCTCAGAAGAGCAACATTTCAAGGAATCTGTGCAAACACTAAAGTAGGAAAATTCATGGCTTATTCTTGAAATATTCTCTTTTCTTCAACTACAAAAAATAAATAAATAAATCCATATCGGGCATGTAAATTTCGAATGTGTCAAATCTCTCATATAGAAGTTTTGGTACCCGAGGAATCAAATCATAATATGCTTTGCTTTCTTTTCTACGCCCCTTTCCTTTTGTTCTTCACTTTTGTCCACCTTCTTTTCAAAAAGAGACTCCTAAAAAGCTCAAACGTGGCCTTTGCACGTTAGATTGACAGATTTCGTGCGTGAAAATCTGACACTTTCTTTTTATTAGGGTGTTTCCTACTTTTTTCTCGACACACCATAATTACAATTAACCCAGCATAAATATTCAACCAAAAAAAAAAAACAAAAAAAAACTCCATATATCACGTTGATAGATCGCAAATTGGTAATTGCTCCATATTATTATTACGTGCTCTCAATAAATGAAAGATATAAGGTTTCCTAATCCTAGTTAAATATAAAGTCGGATAGTATGGGCTATGTTAAACCTTATCTATAATGAAGGAATAGGTTACAAATTCTATAAAGAGTACTCAAGTCCCTTCTCTAAACCCTAATGTTTATATAACTTCACAGAAATAGTCATCAGAAGGACTTATCTCATCAAAGTCAATGCTTAAAGGAGTCCTCCAAACCCTAATGTTTATATAACTTCACATAAAGAGTCGTCAAAAAACGATACGTGAGGGGTCATCTCATTGAAGTCAGAAAACGATACGTGATGGGTCATCTCATTAAAGTCAGTGCTTAAAGGAGTCCTCTAAACCCTAACATTCATATAACTTCACATAAAGAGTCGTCAGAGAACGATACATGAGGGGTCATCTCATTGAAGTCAATGCTTAAAGAAATCCTAAATAAGAAGCTCTTGAGTATCGATTTATCACAATTCCACATCAAGAATGATATATCCGAAACAAAGTATGTAAATTCCTTTACTCTGTCACTGTGATTCAGGTATCTAATCACAGTGATCTTTAGAGCGCTACTTAAGGTTATAATCGTAGCTAATATGTCCTCAGCATATGCTTAAGGTTGTAATCTTTAAGAGGCTGCTTAAGGTTCACTGCGCCCCACATTGTCTCTCTTGTCTTTACTTGGGCTTTTTATGGAAAGGGGTAAAAAAAATTGCATTTTTACCGATTTGGGTCTCCTCAAACAAAAAATACGAAAAAGGTGATCCATTCGACACCAAGAGTGCCGAACAATGTTGTTCGGCACCTATCCTCCCTCTTCAGTTCGAACCCCTTCTCTTCGTTTCGTCTTCCCTGTCCATTGGCGAACCAAGTACAGCAAAAGAAACAAACAAACAGAAAAAAAAAAAAACAAGAAAGAAAGAAGCCCGTTGAGATTATTACTCGATCAGCCAAAAAAGTTTCAACATGTCCCCAAATTCTTATCTCTTAATTCTTGAAGGCGAGCCATTACTATTCGTAGACATCAAGCAAGGCCAAGACCCAGATAAGGAACTGTACGTAGGTGCGAACTTAGGCACGGGGTGTCCTGATGACTGCAAGAACGAAGGCGAGCGACGAATTCAAGATCTAGTCTCCACGGTAACAAGTGCAAGCAACAAAGTCCAAATCTGGTCACCAAATCCACTTCTCAATTGGGTCCACCTACATTAGTGCACATCCAAGCCGACCACTCCTTCATCGTCCTTCCTCCTCCATGGCCGGTGCTTCTAGATTTGGCTCGGGCAAGCTTTCAGAGAACGGGAGCCATGGCCGCGAACGACAGTGGCGGCCATGAATAACCAAATCCGAAGAGCTAGTAGATTAAATGGAATCAACGTGGCGGTGCATCTCACCGTTCAACAACAGGGCTGCCAAACTAGGGTCCATCCGACAATAAAGCTGCCGAACGAACCCTTTTTCATAATTTTTATCCGAAGAGACCTAAATTAGTAAAATTGATTTTTTTCGCCCTTATTTCGTAAAAACCCCTCTTTACTCTCTCTCGGAAGTTTTTTTTTTCCCTTTTTTCAGCTCCTATAATTTTCATCCAGTCAGCAATAGTCTACTGCTCGGAATTCAACCGGTAATTGAAATGTCTAATCAGAGATGACGGCATCACACCAGTAAAGAAGATAAATAATGACTTGCCCTTTTTCGCTAGAGGCTCAAACTCCCTGGGGTCGTCGCAGATCCCACAGCACCACTTTTCCTTTTTATTTTTATTTTTTGTTGCTTTTATGTCATTGGAAAGCAAAAAGAAAAGCCTTAATTTCTCAATCGACGTGAAAGCAATCAGAATTCTTCACCTTTTTTTTTTTCTTTTTCTATATTTCCTGAGTTTTTCTTCTTCTTTTTTTCTTTTCTTATTCCATTTGTCCTCATATTAATGGCGGAAAAGGGATTGGGATTAAAAGGAATTTACTTGTCATAAACAGGATAAGAGGTTGATTATGTACATGGACCGTGAATCAGCCAATCTTACAATTATGAAAAATTTCAGAGAATAAAAGCGGGAATAAAAAAGTTTGATTAATAGAGGGAAATTTACCTTAAAAATGCCGAAAAATGCAAAGTGCGTTTGTTGTAGGAAAAATATTTTCTTGAAATTAATTTTTCGAACTTTCATTGATTTGATTTATTGAAAAATGACTCAACCAAAAGAAAATATTTTTAGCTCAATGAAAAGTTTGTGTATAAATTAGGAAAGTGTATTCTCCTGAAATGGTCCGAGCACTTTTCGAAAATTGCTCCTCTTTAAATTTTTTCATAAATTTTTAATATTATGTTTTAATATTTTAATATTATTTTGTTTTTTTTTTACTTTTTTTTCATCTCTCACCCTTACTGGCCGACGGTGGCCATGGTGAGCTCAAGGCTCACTAGTGGTCACCGTAGCTATTGGCAATAGAGGAAGAAAGGAGAAGAAAAAGAAAGAAAATTATTAAAAATTTGGAAAAATAAAATTTTGAATTTCTTTTTTTTTTGCCTCAGATGAAGTTAAAAGATTGAAATCATTTTTCAAATAAAATATGAAATCAGAAAATGTTTTCCATATCATATCACCAAATAAAAGAAAACAAACCATTTTTGAAAAAAATGATTTATCGAAAAATGTTTTCAGTGGAACAAATGCATCCTTATCCCCTATTGATAAGAATTTTGTCAAAAAATTTTCATTTCCAATACACTGTCTTTCTCATCTTAATTGGTTCTCTCGTTAACAAGATCATATCAATAATTAGATTGGTTTCGTTTCCAATTTTTTTTTATTTTCAATGTTACTACAAATGAAAATTTCATTGAATTTAGATCGAAGTAGATTGACTACATAACAAAAAAGGAGTTACTGCATAGTTTAATCAATTTTGAAACCGATATGATTTGATATTCTCTGTGAAAATTTAACAGAATTCGGGTCAAAATGAATTATTACCTGATAAAAAAATACGCTTTGTTGGATTAACTTGAAAAACCCATTCGATCCCTTTTACGAAAATAACATTTAATCAAAGTGGAGATTGAAATACCTAAGTCGTCCGCCTCCACGGCAACGTCAGGAAAAATTTGTCGCGACATGATTTAAGAGATGCGATTTAGACATTTTCATTTAGACTTTGGATGTTAAAAATACTATTGTTCTTTCGTTTTTCATCAAAAATACACGTGCAAACATACCTGCCAATGTTAAAAATCACTCTTACCTTCTTTTATTCCCTTTTTTCCCCCAGCGTGCATGAACAGGTTTATTTTCCAATTTCACAAAGGACGAGGACCAAAAAAAAAAAGAAAAGAGGGCTAAATCGAATTGGCAGTGCGGTGTTTGTGTGCATTCAATCCACGCGATAGTGCTAGAGTCAACGTAGGTAGGGCCCGCGCGGGTCCCACGTGGCCTGTCCAGTCACCGAATCTTAACCTACTCCGTTGGCGCATGTTAGCAGACGGCAACGTTTCCGTCCTCCCGGTGGGGGGGGCTCGGCAGTCAAAAAGGAAGACGCCCCCGGTCCACGTGTCTCCCGTCCTCTGGACACGTGGCGAGACACTATTAGCTGCTGCCGCAACGGCTATATGACATTCTTTTCTGCTGTCTCTCGGCTGGGGTCCCCCTTGGTGGGGTCCGGCCTCTGGCGGACTTTTTGATAGGCGGTGAAAAGACAAAAGAAGTTAAAAAAAAATTGAAAATACGCTTTGAAGGAAAATAAAAAAAAAATGAAAAACTTATAAGTCCCACTACTTGTCAATAAATAAACAAAAAGTCTTCGCCTCTGCAGTCCCAACCCCAAGAAAAAAAGGTTTTCTCGCCCTATCTAACTATTTATTTCGTTCAATGGCAAGAGGACACATAAAATATCAATATTTATATATAAAATTTATTTTGATATTAATATTTATTTTTTTATTACTTAAGATCCGAATCGAAAAAAAAAAACTGATCGCTTCGGCGCTAATTCTGATCAAACAGTACACTTGATATTTTTAATTAATTTTTAATATCACGTGGATTGTCTTTTAAAAAAGGCAATACACGTGTCAAAAAGGAAAAAATTAAAAAATCCAATTGAATTTTTTAAAACAAAGATAAATAAATAAAAAATAAGCTGTCCTCTAATTTCAATTTTTTATTTTATTTTTAGTTATTTAGCACTTTTTTAATTATTTTAATATTACGTGGATTTTTTAAAAAAAAGACTTGGCTTTTTATTTTGCTGATTGTGATCCTCCGACGAGCCACGTAAGAATTTCAATGATGTTTACCGGAGTTAACGCTCAAGTAATCGTTCTTTTTTTAAAATTGGTACTTAAGTAATCCAACATAAAATATTGGCACCAAAGTAAACATCATACATAAATATTAGCACTTCACGTGTCCTTCTGCCTTCTTTTAAAGATTTTTTTGTGTGTGTATAAGTTGAACTTAGGGATTAATTTCGCAATAATTATTTAAATTAAAATCCTCAATGCACAAGATCGAGCAGGCATATCAATCGTTGTTTTCGTGGAAAGAGGTGTGGTTGTCGAGAAGTGCAATGACTGATTCAATCTCATGTGACCGTTTAAACTTTAGAGAATTTTTTTTCTTTAAAGGTCCTGATTTCATGGATATAATGTTTAAGTGGACAATAATCCAATCATTCCGTCAAATCTAATCCAAGAAAGAACGTGCAAAAGCTGAGATGACATTTATTCATTACGAGGCTGGTCGGATTGATCCCGGAGAGTTTCTACGAACCAAGCTCGTAGGCGATTGATTGATTGATTCATCATAGGAAATCACATTTATCGAATGAGCTCATGTATGAGCAGTGTAGTTTACTTTCTATAATTGAAGATATGGACACGAAGATATGATTATTTGGAGGTCTACGCAAGACCTTGTGAGCCTTATGAATGGATTAAGTCCAAATATTTGAACACATTTAATTTGTTAATCCTTTTTTTTTTTCGGGGGATGCGGTTCATGTTAAAGTTTTTGACAGCAAATTTTTAGGGTTCACAAATGAAAATAATGCAAGGAAATCGATTATGTTAATGGATGAGCTCACTTATAAAACTAGTCGAAATTGTTTAATATAAAAATATTTGAATTTTGAAAGTAATGACCACGCGTATAATCAAATAAACGATATCTTGAAATTTGGTTTTTTTTTCCTATTTTAAGCTTTCCAATGGATGACATCAACGTGCTCACGAGCAGAATCCTTTTTATTAATCAAGTAGGGCCTCTTTTAAATACCCAACATGATCTCATCGGTTATGTGATATTATTCTCATTTTCTCATAGTAATCGAGAATTTTAGCAGCGTTAAGGTGAGAAAAATTTCTTACTTGGACCCGATTGATGGATTAAACATCATCGAGTCCACTAAACTATAATCCTAGCAAAAATATTCCCCTCTACGGGCAGAAAAAAATTGTTGCGTTTGAATTTGAATTTGTGATCACACTTCTCACCACGTTGTCGTCGTGAACCAAGTAGTAACCGACGAGGTTATCGCGGTCCCTTTGCCATTCCACCGTCTTAACGAACGTTGTATCCTTGCGCATTTTTTATAAGGCTCCCCACAAAAAAATTTCACGACCGAGTGGTAACCCAGATCAATCGTTGACTTCTTCTTAAACAAAATGTTCAAAGGGTGTCCCAAATCCTCAACATTTGGGGGCTCAAGTTCAAATTTTTAAGCTTTGGCTGACAAAGAAGAAAGGGAGGCAAATTTGCTGCGAAAGCACAAAGTAAAGATCCGTTACAAGGAGAGAGGGGCAATTGGTGCCCAAAGCGGCTTCGTGTGAGTTGGTTCAACCACATTCAAGAAACACAAGAATGGTCCAATCTCTAGCGGCAAGAGCTAGTTCAACAACCAAACTTGCAGTTTTTTGAACCCAATGAACGGAGAAAAGATAAAAGAAGGCCGCGAGCATTAATTCCCATCCCCGGCAGGAACAGCAGCAGAACTCAAAGCTTTCAAAATGGGCAGCTCCCATTAATGCAGACAAGACAATAATTCCATTGGAAAAGCAAAGAAATTCAGGAGAGGAGGCAAAAAGAGAAAGAGGAAAGAGAGGAAAGAGAGAAACAGAGAGAGAGAGAGAGAGGAGAACGAAGTGGAAAAAGCAATGGTCGTATGGTGGGCCCCGCCTTCAATATCTGCGACAGAGATGGCGGTTTCATCTCTCTCTCTCTCTCTCTGATCTTCAGCTTATTTAAACGCCACCCTCTCTTTCTCTTTTACTCATTTTGTTAAAATCTTTCGTTTTCCCTTCTCTTTCTCTCGAGGGGAAAAAAAAAGAAAGAGCTTTGTAAGTAAAATGTCGTAGGGACAAAAAGGAAAAACGAAAAGAAAAGCGAGGAGGAGGAGGAGGAGGAAAGTGGGGGAGCTTTGTTTAATATTCTTGCGGGCGTGTGAATTTCTCAGGCGTAGGAGGCGAAAAAGTCTTCTGTTTCACACCCCACCCTTCTTCTTCTTCTTCTTCTTGTTCTGCCTCTTGAGTGTGGATGAAGGCTCTAGGGTTTGATTAAGCACCAAGTGCCAACCAGGGAAAAGAATGCCTCTTCTTGGGTGGCTACTTGCTTTAAAAAAACTAGCAAGTTTGATCTGAGGAGAGATAGGTATGGTGATTCTGTGCCTGGATTTTTCGGTCCTTGTCTTCTTTTCTCAAAGATAGCTATGCCCAGCTGGACATGATCTACAGGGTCGTCTCTATTTCTGGGGGGAAAAAAAAGGGCCTTCTTTGTTTTTTTAGATTTTCGCAAGAAATTGTCTATCTGGGTCCTCAGCTTGCTGAAATGGGACTTTGACTTTGTGGGTCTCTGTCTTTTATCCTCACGATCTTGCGTTCATTTTTTTTTTCCAGAGCTGTGAGGAAATTATGCTATGGCTTTCGAGTTGGTATAGCTTGCAAGTTCTGGTAAATTAGGGATTTTTTTTTTTTGTGTGGCTGGGTTTGAGATGGAGGAGGTTGAAGAAGCTAATAGAGCAGCTGTGGAGAGCTGCCACAGGGTTCTGAGCCTCATGTCTCAGCCGCAAGATCAGGTTCAGTGTAGAAATTTGACGCTCGAGACTGGTGATGCTGTATTCAGGTTCAAGAGAGTGGTTTCTCTTCTCAATACTTGCTTGGGTCATGCCAGAGTTAGGAAATTAAAGAAGCTCCCAACCTCTTTACCCCAAAAGGCCCTCTTGGACAACCCTATTGTTAGAGCTGACCAATCTTCAAAGAGTCTCCAGCTCCTTCCTCCTAATTACCCTGAAAATTCAATTCAAGAACTCAATACACATCCCAAAGCCTCTCTTTCTATAGGTAACCCGAGCTTGGAGTTGAGCTCCAATGGCAAAAACCCTCTTCATTCAGCCCAGCAAACACCATCAGCACACTATCACTTTCTCCAGCAGCAGCAGAAGTTACAGCTCCAGCAACAAATGAAACACCACCAAGCTGAGATGATGTACCATCGGAGCAATAGTGGCATAAGCTTGAATTTCGATAGCTCTAGCTGCACGCCCACCATGTCATCTACGAGATCTTTCATTTCTTCGCTGAGTATAGATGGGAGCGTGGCTAACTTGGACGGGAATGCTTTCCATTTGATCGGGTCTCGCTCATCTGATCAGAACTCGCAACATAAGAGGAAGTGCTCTGGCCGAGGAGAGGATGGGAGCATGAAATGCGGTAGCAGTAGTAGATGTCATTGCTCTAAGAAGAGGTTAGCTCTCGCACGAATATTTCGTCGTGTAATGTAGTCACTCCCTTTGTACTTTGTGGATACATTGGCCACATTTTCCTTGCTTATCCACTTATACTTTGTTGCAGGAAACATAGGGTGAAGAGGTCTATTAAGGTACCTGCTATAAGCAGCAAGCTTGCAGATATTCCTCCTGATGATTACTCGTGGAGGAAGTATGGGCAGAAGCCCATCAAGGGTTCGCCTCACCCTCGGTATGGTTGCTCTGCTTTATCATATGCGGGCTACTTGCAAGTCGAGTTATATTTCCCTAGTTTGCCTTCAACTGTGCTTATCTGATTCATTGATTGGCATTCCGTTAATCTTGGTTAATTAATGGTGGAAGAACTTGGCTCTAGTGGTGTAGAGTTCAGTTATGGTGTTGTTGCCTATCGTAGTTTCTCATTGGTTTGCTTTTAGGATATGCACAGAATTCCCTAGAACGACTAGTAGATGATTTTTATTTGGAGCTATGGCACTCTATTGGAGTTGTCATTCTTAAAGGGAAAGAGATTAAAATCTCAGTATTTGGCTGGTAAATTTGTTTCTGGGACTTCGTAGGTGTTCTGAGTACCTCTTCTGTAAGTTAGCAACTGTGATCTATTTGATAATCGAGGTTATCTGCTTTGACTTTTGAAGTAAGTCTTGTTAATTGAGCTTCTAATCCTCTATTTCGTGTTGCAGGGGATACTACAAATGTAGCAGCATGAGAGGTTGCCCTGCAAGGAAACATGTGGAAAGGTGCTTGGAGGACCCGTCCATGCTCATTGTCACTTATGAAGGCGAACACAACCACGCCAGGGTGCCATCACAGTCTGCCAATACCTGAAAATAGCGACATGCTTCATGTAGATTGCCTTTTCGAACCCTCTATCTTAGGTTTTTTTTCATTTGGCTTGAATTGCTCCTGTACATATTTTTAATGGCCCGAAGCATGGGATATAGATGGAGCAGTTATTGGCTGAAAAAAAGGAAGAGGTTGAGGCCTTTTGGTTACTGTCAGGTGGGGGATTTAATCTCAGCCTTGAGCAAGAAAAGTCAAGAAATGGGGTTCTTTTTGTTGCTTGTAAGAACTTTCTCTGGTAATTAAAGTGACAGTTTCATGTCCTCCAAGGGTAAAATGGCCATGCTGTGGTAACTTCAATTTACAGTTTCCTAGGAATGAATGATTTGTTGGCTTTGGGTTGTCTGATCCATACCATTCATGGATGCAGTTTGCATTGAGGTGGAGCATGTGGCTTGTTGAGAGGGTCCAATTGTGTAGTGTAGTGCATGCTTATTCTTTAACTATGGCTTTAGATGGTACTAGTACTTGCATAGTTTGAGTTTTGTATGGTTCTGTGAGTTTCCTCGGGTGTTTATTTTCTTTGCTGATCGAAACGAGATTTGCATAAAGAGACTTGAGGTAGGAAGGAAAAGTAGGAGAGAGAGGGGGGAGTGCAAATTGTTAGCTCATACCATTTGAAAAGTGATATTGCGAATTTTGCCACCTCTACGCCGCAGCTTCGCTCGAATTCATGAGCAGAAGGACGAATACTTGCAGTTATGCTTGTCTAAACTTTCATGAAATGATATGCCTTCTGTAGGCCGAACAGGGGTTTCTCGTTGTTCTTTTGATTTCCCTCTGTTTTGATCATTGAACAAGTAATGCCCCCACAGATGCACATCGTGTCTAGATTGTGGCTCCCTTTAGACGCCTCAGCCTTCAAGTTTGGGAGGACAAAGTGGTGAATGGTAAGTGAGAATGTGCCCATCAAATGCTTGATGGATGTCAACCGGTTTTGAGTAAGGTTGGACTCGTCTTTCCGAAGGATCATTGTGGGCTGCTTAGTTACCACATTCCAATCTGGTTTTGGTAACAAGTAATTGCTGTCTTTGACCAACTAACAAAATTTTTGGTCAGTTGTTGACTCTCTGTGTACCCAATTGGAGAAAAATTGATGTTGAATCAAGTTAAACCATTCTTTATCTATGGGTGGAAAATTTGTTGCCGGACAGACACATTGATTTCTAATGTATCTGTTGGGGTTGAAGACTCTTCAGTCTACCTATCTATCTTCCAAGATCAGTTTTTTTAGATTATCCACTTGGGATGAGGGCCATCATTAGGCAGGAAAAAAAGGAGGCTTGTGCAATCAGAGTTGGTTATATTGCACAAGGGAAAAGGTGGAAAGACTAATGTCGGACAACGCACCAGACCATGATGTTTGGACACAATGGACAAATTGGGTGGAAAAGGAGTTTTGCCAATTTGACTTTAACGTCATCTCACCTTTCATCCCCATTGAAATTCTTGAATTTTTTGAAAGTGGGGTGGGAGGGCAAAAGTCTTAAAGCTAATTGCTACAATCCTAGACTTTTGTGGAGGGAGGGGGGGATGACGTCATCGTTCCACTATTATTATTATTTTTTAATTTTCTTTTTGCCTTTTTTGACCGGCTAATTATGATTATCCACGGGATTTGCTTGAGGGCCTTTGCGGGCCTCATGAGGCATAGTGTGCCGGCGTGGCCCGTCGCGGGCCGGGCCATGTCGCCGGGCTCCGGAGTGGTCCATTTGCTATCTATATGTGCGAGTTTGGAGAGAATTGGCTTATACAGTAGTTACGGTTATCGGTTAAGTACGCATTCTATGGCGCTGAGAGAAGCGAAACGGTGTGTGTAAGCAGGGTGTATTTGCCATCCCGTATTAAAACTTTGTAATAGGAAGTTCAGTAACGCCATCGTGTCGGAGGATTCGTATCGGCCTGATTGTCGCGGCGCGAGAGGCCTCTTCGGGCGCATTGCAAGTCTCTCCGGCTGCTTGGTAAGGGAAATTAGGTTCGGTCGCGGTGCCGAGGTCCGACAAAGAGATAAGATTTGTTGTTGTGAGTTGGGTAATCCCTTCCTGAGCTGGGAAAAAGCGCAACAACTCCCTATATTCTGAATAAGAGTCATGTGAAGAGTTGATTATCTATGGAATAGGAATGATTAACATTATATAAAATGAGTGATGTTTCATTGGAAATTCTAATTAGTATCTAATGAGATTCCTAGCATTAAGGGTTAGGATTTGATTTTCAATTAAGGAATTGGAGGTCCTCCCATTCATATCCTATTAACTCATAGGTTAAAGATCTGGACTTAATTGATTAGTGAGGTTGGTACTTGGTCATTAAGTAATAATACTACTGCGCCCACGCCCTTTACCACATCGGCCGGTTGGCCTTAACGGGTATGACGACCTTGTTACAATCGCTTTTCAGAGTAAAATCGTTTTGAGGGGTGCATGAAATCGAATTGCAAGATTGGATTGTAAAGGGAAACAATTGCAAAAATCATATTAAATAAGCTAGAAAATATGTCGCTTTATGATTATAAATGGTAAATGCATCATGCAATAACACAATAAGCACCATACACAGCGAATAATTATACCAAACATAGTGGCTACTGAGTGGCAATGTTTCGGCCAGGTAAGCACAAGAAAAAAATTTATATTACAAGCCAACTCTTTTTTTTGGTGGGGGTTAATACCACAAAAATCTCAAATTTGTACACTTATGAATTTATCCCATAATATTTTTTTTTAACTACGAAAAACCCCAAATTAGTACAGTTGTGATAAATTTACTCCAAATTATTTTTTGAGCACTGAAAATCCCAAATTAGTACACGCGTAACAAATTTTCCCTCTGTTAGTTCCCATTAAATTAAATTGATATCAAGAAAAACCTCAAGTTAGTACACCTAATGACAAACATAGGGTAAAAAACCTAAATCGGTATATTAATCAACCAATCTGACTCAGCAATTTGATGGTAAAATCTAACAGAAATCGAAGAAAGGTAAAATGGTCACATATGTACGGGTTTGGAGTTTTTGATAGTGAAAAAATTAGTTTGCGATAAGCTTATCATATGTGTGCCAATTTGGAGTTTTTTTTTTTGTGGTATTGACCCTTGATTAAATTCTATTTGAACTCCCTTGCAGCCTTTGGATGTCCAACTTCGGAAAAAGTATTTTCTTTGCCATATTTATTCACTCAATTGACAACAACACAAGTAACATACGAAAATACTCTCTGCCCGATAAAGATAGAATTACCTTCGACGACGTATGCCCGCGCGAAACCCGTGTCACCTAAATAGTAATTACTAATTAACTTGGATGGTAAATGTAAAACTCGATAGGATGAAATATAATGTATAGTCTTTAGTAGCCTTTCATTGCGAGCATATTTAAGTGTCTTTTTTTGGATGTCAAATTGAACTCCCTTTTGTAATACAATTCTCTTTGAGGTTCTAAACTTCAGTTGCATGATAAATTTAATTCAGTATCGATTTTGTTCATTAGGTCTACTACCATCTTTAATAACCGAAGACATTTACTTGCATTCGTACTTAGGTTTCATGTACTACAGGAGACCAATGTCTTCATGCACGTGCGAGTCTACGTGACTACAAGCATTCGCAAGAAATAAGAAAGTACACAAACCTAGACATGTATGCACAAATGCACAGACACGCTTACCATGAGCAAATCTCTGTATTAAAACGACGGTAGTTTGCTGTCCCAAGCAATTATGCAGTTGAATATGACGCCTGCTTGGCAATGCCACAAAGACCTTCCTTAGCATCAATGTCCCTCTTCATCCTGATGTATCCCTCCTCGCCCCATCCGGTGCCCCACGAGTTTTTGACCAACCAGTACTTGGTTCCGTCCTCGCTCGTCCCGTGCCCGACCGCGGCTACCCCATGGTCCGGATCGGTCCCGCATTCCCCAGTAAAAATACTGCTGGAATAGAACTGGAAAGCCGATTCGCCCGCATCGACGGCAATGGAAACAGGCTGGTGTGCTACTGCCTTCAGAAGGGCGGACTCGCTGTTGGAAGGCACGTCTTCGTATCCGGTGATTTTCGCAGCACGAGGAGCTTCTTCACGGGCATTGCAGGTGCCGTCGACAGCTTGGTAAGGGTAATTGGTCTCGGTCGTGAGGCCGTGGTTGCCGATGATGAACTCAAAAGCGTCGTCCATGAGGCCGCCCTCGCAACAGTGGTCTTCACCACTTGTGTCACGATCCACTAGTTCTTGCTCGGACAAAGAGATGAGTTTTTCTGTCGTGAGTTGGGTGATCCCTTCCATGGCCGCCGCAGCAGAGAAAGCCCAGCAACTTCCTATATTCCAAGGCAGATTCATGTAATAAGAAGAAAATTGAATTATTGAATGTTGCTATTAAACCCCAGAAGATGCCAAATATATATTTGATTCGATGCCTTACCGCATTGGCCTGGGTTCTTAATAGGCGTGACGGCTCCTTTCTTTCTCCAGTCCATGCCTGATGGAACCGCGGTCCCGTGTTCGAATCTGAACGGCTTGGCGCTCGCCTACCTCAGGGAGGACGAGCCCTCGTATCCATTCCTCGTGGCCTTGAACTCCTCGATCGTTAAGTCAGTGAACGCATTGATGCCTAGCTTGTACGGTTTGCTCCCATCCTTGTTGGAGGACTCGATGAACTCGACGTTGTTCTTGAACATCGAGAAGCGTCGCTCCTTCTCGGCGGCGTCCTCGTACACCCGCCCATGGCGAGCCATCCACTGATCGTGCCTCTCTCGCATGGTTGCTTCTTGCAGCTCGCGCGAGAGGGCTTGGGAGGCCCAAAGTCCTAGAATGGCCACCATCACAGAACAAGTTTTGCCCAAAAGTGTGGAACCCGTGGTCTTGCTGTTGCAACTGGTGGGTTTGGTGCGTGCGTAGGTGGGTGTTTTGGAGAGTGAACGAGAGGCCGAAGACAGAAGTTCCTGCATGTATTTATAGATGGATTGTGAGTACTCTTACTCAAGAAGAGCTTGAAGATGTGACTTAATGGGAATGAAGTTTCCAAGTGCCTGGTGAATCCGGCAAGTCGTTTTGGACGTGATGAGCAAAACAGGTTCCGTACACGTTGCTTCGTTTTGAGTTGCTCTTTCGTAATTTACAACGTTGGGGTTTCTATGGAAGAGAGAGACTGATTTGGGGATTTGAATGCAAATACATATATCATTATCCTTGTCGTGTACCCTGAAAAATGACTCCAATCGAGTGGGTTAATATTTGCATTCAAAACCTCCGATTGAGTATTTGCATTCAAATCCCCAAATCAGTCATATATATATATATATATATATATATAGTCTCTGATCTTTGGCCTCAATATTCAACGTGGTCCCTAAATTTTTAATTTATTCAATATGTAACCCATGAACTTTATATCAATGTGCAATATGATCCATGAACTTTTAATTTATTTAATATTATCCCTAAATTCTTTTTATGTTCAATTTAGTCTCTGAACTATATTAAATCATTCCATTTTCTCCTTCCTTTAATTCATCCAAAAATAAAAAATTTAGGTTCGTTGATAATATCGAATATTTTTATATAATTCAGAGACTAAAATAGATATGTACCAAAAACAAGAGATCATATTAAATAAATTAAAATTTCATGGACCGCATTGCACATGAGCTAAAGTTCGTGGAGCATATTGAATAAATTAAATATTTACGGTTCTCATTGACTATCTATATCATTTTCCTTGCATGATATATGCCATGACCTTTTGCTCCATGCAATGGAATGGCTTTTTTAAAGGGCAAATTTTTACTTATCTATATTGATTGTGTGGGCCCCGTGACATTAGCGTACGAGAATTGTTTGGACGAGATTAGTGTCGACGGAGCTGAGAATCCGCCCGTATTTAATTTTGTGCAAGCCCTACATGCTTTCAATACATGCGAGGGGATCAAGGTGGCGCACATCGTTGGGTGCATCTCATCCAAAGATCCGCCTAGACAAGAGTCAAGATTGATTTTTCAAACATTTTTTTTAAAGGTGAGTGATTTCAGTTTTCATTTGAGATTTAAAATCTACTCGTCGAAATCGGTTCTCTATTATTAAAACCTAAAACCTACCCTATCCCAAGTTTCAGGTTCTCTCTAAGTTCCATATGTATTTTTAATTAAATGATTGCAGTGAATTATTATCTTTAATGACAACCATTTATTACTACAATTCACTGGCCACAACTCATTAGACACACGAAGAATACGAAACACTAATAAAATAAAAATCTCAATCATAAATATTTCAAAAATGGAAGTTCAGACGAATGATTTTAGATTAAATACTTATCATCAGACTCTATGGAACACCGTAGGATCACACAAATACAAAACTTGTTGTAAATTTCAGGTTCCAAGTTCCAACCTACTCGTCGTAGCAGGTTGCCTAATGTTTGGAGCCTGAAACCTACCATACATATGTCCTGAAACGCGAAACCTATCGTGTCTTCACCGGTTCGATTCTATCTTGAAATCGCGTTCACTTTTACTTTGTTCTTTTATTTACGACCAGTGTATTTACAGTTGAAATTATTTTTCCCAGATAAAAATTTAAGACGTGACGTGGTTAAAGAGTTATGCTTGTATAGGATGCATCCCTATGCAAAAATGGAAAATTGGTTGGTCCGATAACCAATTACAAATGGGTGGCAAACCCCAAAATAACCTTGATGGTCATTGTATATGAGAGGGGTCCCACCATCACGGGTGGGATTGAAGGAAAAAGCAACGGTGCAGTGAAAAAGAATGCCACGTGGACCACCAATGAATCTTACTAAAGCCTTCGCTGAATTGAGTGGCGAATTTTCATTAGTTTTTTTTTATTATTATTCAGTGATCCCAATTTTTTCAACGTCCAATATAAGTTCGTGACATTATTGACGGGAGAGTTTTAGTAAGACTTTTTAGTATATCCAGCAATTTTCGGTTATACCTAAATTTAAGCCACCTATTCATTACAAACAAACCATCTACCATTAGACAAATTGTCTAATTAGTCTTAAATCTATTATCTTATTTTGTGTTGGGAGCGTGTAGCAGAAATTCAATACCTTTATAGGGAAGGTCGCTAAGAGGGAGTCTGAGTTCGAGCCAATCAACATATCTAATTGGATCCATATTCACCGAAAAACTTAACTAAATTAGTTATGGGTTAACTGCTAGGTATATTAACTGTTCAATACTATGTTAATTGTTCGATGTGGGACTTTTCTAACATAACTCATACATCTGATGTGAGAATTTTCTAGCCTAACTTACACGCGCATCTCAAAAATCTTTCCCTCACTCTTTAATTCAAGTATTCTTTTATATCAACTTATCTCAAGTTAAGGCTGCCATCGAACTCGCGATGCTACACCACAACGCTCGCCGTCCGAAAACTGCATTTGTTATCAGATTCATTCCTTGAGAAATTCGCCAATCAACCACTAGCTCAACAGAAGTCTGATACTTTCAGCTCGGGAGATCGCCAAAATGGAGCTCAAGTTCGAGCTTTTTCAATACATTCAGTTGGACTCACTTTCACTCAAAAGCTTAAACCAATGAGTAATTGGTCAACTATGATATATTAACTGCTTAATAACACAGATAATGTGTGACTTTTTTTTTAACACAATTCACACATGCATCTTAACAATCTAACCATTTTAATTTTATCAATTAAGTCATAAATCATTGTCCTAAATATGTCGTTATAATCCATTCGGCTAATTTTTGTTAGAAATCGCTAACGTGGCGATATTTCACGTTAGCGATGAAATGACTGTCGAGTTAGCAATTTATGGCAAAAATTGATCAGAAGGGCTACATTTAAATGTCGCGCAAAAGGTTTAGCACTAAATTTGACAAATTGAAAACTTAAGACCGAATTGGCATCCATACAATATGTTTATACACATTCTAATATGAAAGATTATAACAACCTTAATTTAACCTAATCACATAGCCTGATCTCCCCACGAGCTTTACGATATTCTCGCACGGAGACTCTTGATACCTTATGCGTATAAATGTTGTTATATGAACCTCGGTTGACGATGACTGATGTCTTTTTTTATTTATTTATTAAAAGTAAACTTTCAAAAATTCCTTTCAGGATAATTCAGGAGATTTGGCCCTTTGAGTATTAAATTTTTATTAAATACTCTATTTTTCTTTCTTTTTCTTTTTTTTCCCTTTTTCTTCCTTCTTTCCCTTTTTTGTGTGGACTGTGGACGACGAGCTATGGCCAGCCAGTGGCGAAGGACCGCAACCCTCGCCAGCCATAGACCCTATAAAAAAAAAGACAAAAAAGAAGGAAAGAGAAAAAGTAATAAATAAATTAAATAAAAAAATTACAAAAAATTAAAATTTGTCCGCGTCAAAGCAGATTGAACCACGTAGGATGTCTGACTACCATATCAGCAATTTAGGCAAAAATTGGGCAGATAGATTGAATTGGCATAAATGCAAAATATTTAGGACTTAATTGGTAAAAAAAAAGCTTATGACTAAATTAACACAATTACAATAACTTTAGGACTTTTTGGTAATTTTCCCTAGCTTTTATCGTTGAAATCCATCTATCTTATAGTTGCAGTTCATCCTAAATAACGGGGGGAGAGAGAGAGAGAGATATTTGAAATAAAAAATACATTTGAGGATTATGGCACTGGAAAAGGGTGACCGTGTACTCTTAAAAGTTAAACATAAAACTAAATTATCCCATCAAATTTCTATTTCATTTAAATTTTATTTGAGCTCTCATGCAACTTTCGTATGTCCCGCTTAAGGAATTTTCTATCTTACTCCCCATATGCTCAATATAGTTAGAATTGCGTGTGACGACATATGCCCGCGAAAAACCCGTGCCACCCAACTCGTACATACTAATTAACTTTAGCTGGTAAATGTAACATGTAATCCTTTAGCAGCCTTCATATGGTCATCGTCGACATGTTAATCTTTTCGGATTGCAAATTGAACTCTTTGTTATATTTCAATTGAGGTCCTCAACTTCGGTCACATTATATATTTGATTCAGTATCGATTGGGTTAGTCAAGTCTAGCATCCCATTCATATTCCAAATTGGTTATATACCAAAGTAATTGTGTTTGATGATATATGCGTGCACAAAACCTATGCCACCTAACTTGAATATACTAATGTAATTAGATTTTCTAAATGTAAGACACGATAATATGTAATATATTATCTTTCAACGACCTTCGTACGGTCATCGTAGACATATTAATCTTTTTGGATTGCAAATTGAACTCCTTGTTATATTTCAATTGAGGTAAGCTTGATTCAGTGTTGATTGGGTTGGTCAAGTCTAGGATCTTAAATAACTGAAAACATTCACTTGCATTCATAGTTAGGGTTCATATACAACACGAGGCCAATGTCTTCATGCACATGCAAGTCTCACGTAGTACAAGCACACACAAGGAATAAGAAAGTGCGCAAACCTAGACCTAAATGCACCAATACACACAGAGAGACACGTTTACAATGACCAAATCTCTGTATTAACATGACAGGACTGTGTTGTCCCCAAGCAATTATGCTGTTGGATATGAAGCCTCCATGGCAATGCCACAAAGACCTTCCGCCGCACCAATGTCCCTCTTCATCCTGATGTATCCCTCCTCGCCCCATCCGGTGCCCCACGAGTTCTTGACCAACCAGTACTTGGCTCCGTCCTCGCTCGTCCCGTACCCAACAGCGGTGACCCCGTGGTCAAGACTGGTCCCGCATTCCCCGGTGAAAACGCCGGTGGAGTAGAATTGGAAATCCGATCCCCCCGCGTCGATGGCCACAGAGACTGGCTGGTTGGCCACGGCCTTCAGAAGGGCGGACTCGCTGTTGGAAGGCACGTCTTCGTACCCGGTGATCTTCGCGGCGCTCGTGGCTGCTTTCCGGGCATTGCAGGTGTCGTCGACAGCTTGGTAAGGGTAATTGGTCTCGGTCGTCAGGCCGTGGTTGCTGATGATGAACTTGAAAGCGTCGTCCATGAGGCCGCCCCCGCAACCCTGGTCTTCGCCGCTCGTGTCGCAATCCACTAGCTCTTGCTCGGACAAAGAGATCAGTTTTCCCGTCGTGAGTTGGGTGATTCCTTCCATGGCCGCCACAGCAGAGAAAGCCCAGCAACATCCTACATTCATTCCAAGGAAGATTCACTTAAGAAAAAGAAAGATAAAAAGAAAAAAAAGGAATGATTGAATGTTATAGTTAAACCAAAGAAGATTCGATGCCTAACCGCATTGGCCTTGGTCCTTAACAGGCGTGACGGCTCCTTTCTTTCTCCAATCAATGCTTGCTGGAACCGCGGTCGCGCTCTCGTATTGGAACGGCTTAGCGGTCGCCAGCCTCGGGGAGGACGAGCGCTTGTACCCGGTCCTCGAGGCCTTGAACTCCTCGCTCGTCAGGTCGGCGAACCCATTGACGGCCAGCCTGTACGGTCTGCTGCCGTCCTTGTTGGAGGACTCGACGTACTCGACGTTGTCCTTGAAGATCGAGAAGCGCCGTTCCTTCTCGGCGGCGTCCGCATACACCCGCCCATGGCTAGCCATCCACCGCTCGTGCCTCTCTCGCATGGTCGCTTCCTGGAGCTCCCGTGACCACGCCTGGGAGGCTAAGAGCCCCAGAACGGCCACCATCACAAGAACAAGTTTGCCAACGAGTGCGGAAGCCATTGTTCAAGGACTTACGACGTTTTTGGTGCTCTTAAAGAAGTGGGGTGAGTTGGCCAAGGGAAAACGCACGGGTTTATATAGATGGGGGGAAGGATCTTCTTCCTCAGGAAGAGGCTGAGATTGGATTCCACTAGTGGTGTGAATCTGAAACAGATTTCGCCTGGTGAATCCGGCACGTCGTCTGAGATGTGGCGGAGTTGCCGTATTAGTGCCGTGAACGCTGTTTCCTTAGCGTTGCTTTCATAATTCAATAAAGTACAAACAACACCTGCATTTCAAAAAAAAAAAAACTGCATTTAATCATGTTCCATATTTCCCCATGAAACATGCTTCTTGATGCGCATTTTTTGCGTGGAGTCTCCCGACAAACTCAAGTTCCGTCTTTTCTTGAAAAATGAATAACTTTTTTAGGAACAGTTTACTATGAATGACCGCTTATATTGCTCACGAAAATGAACGCATGAAAAAAATATAATTTTTATTGTACACGAAAATATTCAAACGTAAATTGTTGTTGATAAAAAAAAAAACTTTTCTATTGACTAATTATTCCAAGCAATATAAGCATTTGTTATATTGAAGTCTTTCGAGAAACTTAGCGATGTTCAGAAACTGATTAAAATTGCCTCTCTTTCCCTCCTAAAAGAAATCGATTTTAATCGATAAATTTGATTAGGTGGCCTTAGTTTGATTTGTCATTTGGTTTTTGGCAATCATTCTCCTTTAATTAAACGTGCACAAAGTTCCAACATAACCATCATTTTGAATCAATGAGGCCTCTCTATTATCGACGGCTATATGCTTCAAATGTCTATATCGTACTCAGCCATCGGGCGTCGCCAGAAAAGACATCTTTCCATCGAAGGTAAATCATAATTTATTTCATTGTTTTCGGCCATGCGAATTAGGTTAATGGTGGAATTGTGTATGGTACGTCTGGTGTAGCAATGCTCTTTTTTGCTACTACATCGCGTTCAAGTGTCGTAAACTGCATACTTTTAAAGCTGGGGCACATTAAAATTGTGCTACACAAGGACAATTGAATGATGCGACTTGACACATTCTTCACATCTTTAAACTATACCTAGTTACGAAATGGCATGACAGTTATATTGAGAATTTCAAAACCTCAATTTCATTTTGACAAAGATTACTACAATAACATTTAAAACATCAGCATGAGTTAATCAACAAATTTTGGAGCAAAACTTGAGGCTGGTTTGCCTAAATCATTCCTTTGCTAACTGATTTTTGTTCATGTTCTGCATCACTCTAGCTGACAAGATCATACCGCAAATGAAGTTTGAAGACCTGCACTGGAAATAAACCTGTGCTAGGTTGGTCCAAAGTACATCAAACCTAGAGAACATGAACCAGAGGAGAACAAGTTAACTGCAGAAGAGGATGACAGCTGAGAAAGGTCAATGGCATTTCTTTCTTCTGTCTGTACAATTGAACCAAATAAATAATCTAGCACAGTTCCGGTTAAAGAATCCTCTATATCTCCACGAAATCGCCGTCGTCACCGTCGTCCTTATCCCAGTGCACATCAAAAGAGCTTGCGGATTTCATAAGATCTGTTAGGCCCGTGAGGTCCTCCAGATAAGTCGGATGATTAATCGCCTGAAGTAAGAACTCCATTCCCCTATCCTGATATTCCGAAACCACCTGCGCAAATGTTTGGGACTATGAGAAGAACTAGATGGAAACAATAAAAAAAAAAGAAGCTCATCACAGATGAAACAGAGAAGTAAGTCATAAATGATGCAATCACTTCACGAATTCATTTGGAAGTTGCTGAGAGATTGATGTGTCAGCTAGTTTCCAGCTGCAACAGTACCGTTTCAGTTAAATCATTTTTCACTTCTAGTCCTAACATCTAGGCGAAAGGTATTTGCTGTGATAGGTTCAGTTACACTATCGACGGCACAAGCATATTCCAGTTATGACATTCCAGGTTCTCAGACTGGCTATACGGGATCAATCGAAGGTTCTAGCCCTCGATCCAGCCACTGAGCCCATGCTCGCCCCTTCCTTTCTATTCACTTTTTTGTTGTACATGCTTGCTTAACACATCAAGTGAGCCATTCATATCCAAGTTTCCTATGTGAGGCAGAGGAATCATAACAATCAAAGACTGAGAAATGGAAAAGGGTACTTGAACTTGTGGGATACACAAAAATGGGGCATGCAAGTCTTACAGTTTCAGAACATGCGGTACAGCTTCTCGAGCTGTGACCCATGAGAGTGATCTGAGAAAACTGTGGAAGGGAACCTCGAATCTGATGTGGCAAAATTCCAAGCGGTTGTTCATGGTTCGCACTTATTTTTGCATTGGCATGCTCACCTTCAGCATGGATCCTGCTCAAAGAGAGTGGAGATAAGAACTTCACCCGGAATGAAAAAAAGTGAGTAGATTCTCCAACTATAAAGTTTCCACTGATTTACCCATGAGGATGATGCAGAATCCCAACCAAGAGTTCGACTGCAAGAGCTGAAGCAATAGGTGCTAAACCTGGACGTGTGACCGTGCACTGCTGGTCAAGAGTGCGATTTGCAGTTGACTGCATCAAGACAAAGGTATAAAAAACTGAGCATTAAACAGGCAACAAAGTATCAAATGCATTATGGTTTAGAATATTACGTCAATTGGTGCAACAATGTCATTGCAGAAGTAACAGCCCAGCCTCTGCAGACAATTATTATCAGAAAGCGATGCCACGTCCATACTATCAGGTGGACCACTCAGAGTTTGAATTTTCAAGTTGTTGGAAGTGCTAAAAGGACCCGCTCCATGCCTCATAACCAAGAAGCTATCAAATCCTAAAGCAGCAGTTATGGTGATCTGTAGGAACCAGAAACAAATGAATCAGGGACATTGGCAGGCGCGAAAGCATTTAACTGAAACTGAAGAGTACAACATTCAATCTGAAGAAACAGGATTATGTCCACCACCATGAGTAGGTATGATATGGTGACAACAACACAAACTGAAATCCAGTCTGCACAGAACATGAATGAAAAATATAGAAAAAAAAAAGAATAAGGAGAGAGAACCTTGCTAGAAGCAGCTGAAAAAAGTGTGGGCAGCCACCGACTTTCCCTCGTGTCAGTCAACAGGAAAACTACATCATGAGAATTAATCAAGTCATGTAGGCGTCGGCAATCATTCAGGACACTTTCTTCTTGTTCGCTTGGAACAGGATGCCCAGGCATAGGTATAGCCATTACGACACCTTCTGCTTCCTGAAAGGATTCAGAGCGAATGAGGTTCAACTCTAAAAATAACCAGTTCATGAAAAAGCAACCATTGAGGCATCTTCACAGAGGGTACTCATGTGAATGGACATAAATATTACATACCACAGCTGGGAATATCAGCTTGAGATTTTTGACAGCTGAAATGGCTTTAAACTCACCACCATTCAAGCAGTCATTCAGTGTATATAATGACTGCCTCAGTGGATTTGACATTGCCACTTTCCCGCTATCAACTAGGGTAATTTTCCTGACACCCCAAGCCTACAAGTGATCACCATTGTTCAAGACAAGTATCAAGAGTGGCAATGGCAAATGAAAACTAATTTGTCCAGAACTCACCATAAGCATGCGTGCAACCTGGCATCCAAGGGTACCGGCTCCCAAAAGAAGACACTTAGTAGCAGATAAGACATTTAAGTTCAGTGAGGGCAAAGCACGCCATCTCATCAATTTCAAGTTCAAATCTGCGGCAGATACGGCTAACCTGTAATTTAAATTTTCACAAAGCTTAAGTACACAGATGTTGGCACAAACTTAAACAAGAGATGATGGAGACAATATACTTCGTCGGATCCATTGCTTTGGCAAGGTTGACACATTTTGATCCTTTTTTACCAATGTTGTACTCCCACCCGACAGCATTAGGTGCAGAGTTAAGATCCTTCCAAACTGAAAAAAAAGGACACCCACATATTATGCACATGATTACAGAAAAAGCCCTTAATTAAAACCAGTTTATAGCTTTCACTAAGCTTCTGTACATCTACCTTCTGGAACTGAGATTAGGGCTTCGCCAACAAGGGACAATCCCATATCTGCAAAACCACGATTCTCCCGATAACAGAGAAAGTGAATCCTTCTGATGTTGCATTTGGTGAAGATAAGCGCAAGATAGTTACGCAGAGGCCAACCGGGATTGTGTGGCAGATGGCATGGGTCATAAAAACCAAATAACAACTACATATAGAATGTGGAGAAAACTTAACATAGGTATCCATTTACCATAATCAATCCCTTCTTCAGAACTTCAACCGAACTGACCTTGTGACCATTTCCTTTGCAGGCTTCCCAGTCCTTCAGATGTCTAATTGTCACAGATGAATCCGAAGCAATACTTACCAAGAAGAATGGCACATCTGCAGCAGACTATGTGGTTTAGTTTATCATAAGAATAATAAGGAACATTCAAGCAGCAATCAACAGAAACATAACAAAGAGAGTAGATGCACCGGCAGTCAAATTTGAATTTCTCCATTCCCGACAAGCAGCTGACAAGGATTCTGCCTACATGATGAAAGAAGAATTTTCATATCAAGGAAGAGCTCTCTGAAAAATAGAATCTTTCGTCCAGCCAAAAGAACTCACCTCCTCTGGGCTAAGCCACTGTGAGGCTGGCTTGATACCAACCAAAGTTGCTGCAGGTTCAAGCACAAGAGCAGGAAAAGCAAACCAATAGTAAAAGTTCCACTTTTTGAGGTCTGCAAATGAGATGATAAGAAACCTTGAAAGCACCGCACTATCCTCCAAAGCTTTTCCTGAATGAATGTCGTCCCAAATCTACTAAAAAACCAAAAAAAGCTAGTAAAAAGGACATCAAATATATTGTTTCCTGGTGTTAATGCAATAGAGGAAGCAAAGTCATTCTGCATTCTGCAAATAGTATTTTCTTAAAAGAAGAGAACCAGGCACAAGTTTTAGCATTCTACAGATGTCCATGCAGGCTATAAGCATAAAACACAAGTGGATCAGATCAGCAAATTGGACTATCACTTTCTTCTTCTTTAAATGTCACAAAAGTGCCCAGGAAATCTGACTGAGGCGCAGCAGAAACTAGTAGATACTATGATGGAGCTTCAGGGCCGTATAATGAGATACCTTTTTGGCTTCAGCCTTTAACAAGCTCTGTTTGTTGAGAGCATGGTAGCCCTCAAGAGTATTTGTGTTGTAAATCGTGCCTGGCACAGAACACTTGTTCCTATTCCCAAGACTAACTGACGACGTGCATGCTGCTTGCTCACTTACTTCCATTGGCAAAGACTCAGAGAGGAGAGTCAGATGATTAGATACTTGAGCATGTGAACAGGGTGCATAGAAACCTGCAATGTTAAGTCGACACTTCAAATCTCACAATAGATCGTGGGCAAAACTTTCTATGCTATTCCAGGTAATCCAAAGGATATGTGAGACAGGACAAAACGTCATTGAAGAACTAAAATTGAGGGAAAGCAAACACAAAATAACGAAAGTTCTCAGAACCGAGCTGAGCTCAAAATATAAAATAAGAAAGGCTAACCATGGAAAGATACGAATTTAACAAATTGCTTCATAAGAGCATAAAGACGAAAATTTGAATAAAGTCATCACCAAGTAAGCCTGCCAAGCCATTTCTTGTCGAAGAAATATATATGAGATGATTTTTTCACCAAGTTCATAGCAGATATTCCAACTCCCATACAATCAAAATAATGTATTTCGTCGGTTCACTTGCCCAGCAATACCATAATAAACATCCAAGAAACAAAATAGGGAAGATAAAATGCAATACCAGATATGGGAACAGGAGAGTCGTCAATGCCTAATTTGTTGAGCTTGAGAGAAGACAACCGGTGCCAGAAACCCTCATCCACAACACTCTGAAAAGGTGCAAACTGGAGTATGGGCTTCTTCTCTGAAGCATCAGCCATTTTTGTGCTTCCTCTCTTATCTAAACCTTGACAGCACAACTGTAAATTGTATCGATACAAATCTTGTCCTCTGATCAAGTCAAACTCAATTTGACTTTGCTTGATTCAAGTGGGAACGGTGGTATGCTCATAGAGACATCCCTGCAACCCAATCCAAGACTTCAATTTCAAGCCAAACTGACACCTGATCGTGGAGAAACCGTGTCAGAACAAAGAATCACCAAACTGCCCAAGACACTAAACACGATTACGTGACATGGAGTAATTCAATTTTCAAGTTATTGCTTACACAGAATACTATGGGGACAGTGGATTGGGAAAACCAAAGTTTCCTCAATTGGCTATTCAACAAGTGCCTGGGAGCACACCTTAACGAATTTCAAAAGCAAACGACAGCTCCTTCTAAGCTTTCAATTCAGCACACAATACTCAACTCAAGGAAAAAGGTAACATTCAGGCATGATTAGAACTCTCTTCAGAAGACGAATCTCGACGAAGTTCCACAGATTAGATCCTAATAAAACTGAACTTTCAATTACACTTAAAAACTCCAAACGCTCTTAGCAAGCCAATCCAGACGCCTTGAAAGCAAGCTAAAAACCGTCTCTTTCTGATCAAAGACGCAGGTTCGCTAACTTCACATGCGTCCAATTCCAGACAGAACATACAATCTGCAGCACCAACACAAGAAAATACAATATGCGGTGAACATAAAAAACTGATTTTGACAACGAACAGCACTAATTGAGTGCGTGGTGATGAAGTTTCTCAGATTTGAATCGGCAAAACCAACGTGGGAGATGGACAAAGCGTAAAAACACTGCGTCGACAGCGAAGACCACAAGAATTAACCTCTGCTGGGCCAATCTTGCCGATGTCCCGCTGGGCTGGCTTCGGAGGCAGCTAGTTCCGTTCGCCGGTGGGGCGTGCCGGCGGCCACCGGCGATCTAGACCGTCGTGTGGTGGTTTCGAGCGTTCGGGTCTTGCGTGGGGCCAAGACAAGGCTTGGAAGTTGGATACTCCGCTCCAATGTTTCGTGTTAACTTTTAGAGCCCATGGGGGACAAACTTCACGTTTGCTTCCAAGGGGACATAATTAAATTGAAATATGAATAGCTAAAAGAAATTGATTAGAAATTAGAAATAATCATTTTAATTTTAATTCAAAATTTTAAATCTTTCGAGCAAGTAAGTAAACATTATTGGAACTTTTTTTTCCCTCTTGAGTTTTCTTCCTAATAATTATTTGGGATTCTAATAAAGTTCCAAAATATTATAGGCTTCCCCTTAGATGATTGACATTTATGTAGTTGAAGATAATAATGCAAGCAAATTTTTTTTATATGTCAATTGTTCAATGGCAAATGCGTTGGTGGTTTTTTTTTTTTAATGTCCAATCCCATAATTCAAAATGCTATTATAAAGAAGAAACATTTTCTACGCGTTGATTTTTCTCTCTTTCTTTATTGGCAAGTTTACCATGTATACTTTCTTTCTTAATAAAATTTATTAGAATGAATCTTCATATTGTTACAAATTGACTTGCTTAGTCATTCTCTTGCAAATACAAGTTCTAAGAGCTAGTGCGTAATTTAAATGAATTTTGATCCATCTAATTTGACATTAAAAGTAAATTGAAGATCAAATAGTTTAGTTACATGTCATCCACTTAATACCACCAATTAGTTTACTCAAAATAAAAATTATTAAGTGAAAGGATATAACACAAATACTTAAAAGTACGAGGTCTCTAATACCTTTTATAAACTTCTTTTTTCACCGTCATATTATCAATATATTTTACTTCTCACATCTAACTCTTTAATCCCAAGCTCATACTCAAATTTGTTCGAGTCATATATATTTTAAATTTGTCTATGAATAGAAGTTTTCATATGGGTTGGATCTTCTATGTTTTATGATATGAATAAACAGCTCGTGTGATGAATAAAAGAAGAGTTTGATTTATGAATACGGAAATTCGTGAAGTGACATGGGGGTGAGGTCTAGAAATTAAATTAATACATTTTTTTTCTCTTTTCTGTCATGCTGAAGATATTACATTAATACATTTTTTCTCCTTTCTGTCATGCTCAGAACAATGTTTATAGCGCTCTTTTTCCTCTTTACTTATGTATACATGCGTGCTGGCAACGATGGGCTAGGATTCGACCAAAAAAAAAAAAAGATTGGTTAGGAAATATCGACACTCTCCAGGAACCTTTATGTCATGTCCGACACTACGACACTCTTACATGTGCGAACATAAGATCAATTTTAAGTATTTTCAATAAATTAGAGTCAAAATGTAATTTTATCAAAAATATATATACTTCAGTCATATATCAAGTTATCCCAAAATTAATATACCTAGTTAGCCTAAAAAAAACTTAATCGTGAATCTCTAACAGAAGAAGAAGAAGCAACAACTCACTGCTAATATTTTTATGTATACATAATAATGTTGTCATTTATATAAAAAATATACATATAATTTTGTCTATTTATTTAGAAACGAGATGTCGGCATGTCTGTCGCGTCGTGTTGCGTGCAGGTATTGGTGCTACTTAGATTATGAGTACTTTGGTGGAACAAGTTTCAAGCACATGGAACGGATTGTAAAAGTGACAAATGAGATGCTTCGGCTCTATCTGTTTTATGAAAAACAAATCACATGAAATAGATTTTTCTAAATGTAATTATTTTATGTCTTACGAAAATGAATAAACGAAAAATGTTTTCACCATACACGAAAACGTTTCAACATAAATTGCCGTCATTAACGAAATTTTTTTTCAATTAATTAATATTTCAAGCGACAGAAGCGACCATTTTTTCTTTAAAATTTATTTATTTATTGCGGAACAAAAGGAGGCAGATGCGTGCATTGGATACAAGGCCGCATTTGCCCATGAATCACGGATCTATTAAAGGGTGCATTTTTGCTCCCACATCGTATGTAACGCCCGGCCCATTTCGCTGGGGCCAAATCTTCGTAAGGGCGGCATTCATGTTTAATCCAACAAGTCAGTGACTAGTTAATGATAGGTCATATTCGTGAAGCAGTCGAACATGACCCCTCTGATGCGGAACTCCTAGGCGTTACAAAGATCATCAAATCTTATGGATTTTGATTAGGAATGAACAAAAAGGATCGACTGAATGGGGAATTGCCTAGACCGGATAGAATCAGTAGGTTCCCGAAGGCCCCGGTCTAAATTCGGCTCCATAAAAGTGAAATAGGTAATTTTGGATCCGGTTCACGAGTCCAAGAGAGACCGCACCGCCTGGGGACTAGTTATTTATTTTATCGCTTATATGTGAACCTAATAATTTATCTCTCAAGCCTCCTCCAACCTTCTTCTTCGATCTTTCCCCGTCTGCCTTCGGGGTGATTGGTCCCCAGTTTGGTTCGGTTCCCCTCAAGAACTGGGAACCGGATCGGTGGTCCCGGTTCCCAATTTGTCGGAACCGGGAACCGGACCGACCATCCCGGAAACCGGACCGGACCGACAAATGGACATGACCGAAAAATAATTTAACCAAAATTATTCTTTAATTATTGAAATTAATAATATTATAGAACCTCAATGTTTATATAAAATGACTTCTCAGTACAAAAAAAAAGAGATCGAAGGAGCCGAAAGAGATTCACGGATCGAATTAGGAAAAAAATTTACAAAAAAAAAAGACCTGTTCGATCCGGGCGGTCTGGTCCGATCCTAGAAATCGGGAACCGGGAACCGGACGGCCCGGTCACCAATCCCAATTTTAGGAACCGGGAACCGGACCGGACCTCTATAGCACCAGGAACCCGACCACCGATCCTGGTCCGCCTGCTCACCCCTAGTTTGCCCCACGACTCACGCCTCTCTTTGGTCTGCCTAGGAACCGAACAGACCGATTGGAACAAACTGATCAGTCTGGTTCCTGATACAAGAAGCTGGGAACTAGTCCTTCTGATTCAGTTCTCAATCCTTGGGTGGAACTGAAACGGATAGAGAACCAATCACCCTTAATTTTGACTTTGATTAATTTGATCATTGAATAGTTTGCGCCATCGATACGATACCTAGGAATCATCAATTAAGCATACTAACCGTAGTGATAGGTAAATTTTTAGGACACGCATGTTAAATTTTACGGAACTATTGGAAAACCGTCACAACGGATAACAGCATAAGCGCCGCCAAACCGGAAAGGGACTATTCACAACAGAAGCTAACAATAAACTTCGTGCTGATCGTCCTCGGTCAACATATGTTGACTATTTTCCAACACTGAGTATTCACAAGTATAACCAAGTCTCCCTTCCATTTAGCTTATGCTATGCCAAGTATCTCATCATAGCTGGATTGTCCTTGTCCCGCTCTATGTATTCTCGGAAGATCAAAGCTTCGATCTGCTTCTTGATTGCTCTCACTTCTGGCTGCAAAACCGAATTCGAGAAGTTAGGGGACGGGGTGGTTCTTTAGCAGCGATGCAATTAGTCAACATGAGAAACAACTATTGAAACCACCAACACTTCTCACGAAAGCATGTGCAAGAGGAGCATTCATCAAGAGAAGCATTCATCATCCATGCCCATTAAAGAACAATTATTAACTGCAAAATCGCTTTACTGATCTTGACGATAAGTGACCCCAAGAAATGCATATGCAGAAAAGAGAATGAAAAATAGATACTTCAATAGCAATTTCCCCTGCTCCCATGGAAAAGAGAAAATGCTAAAAAGAAATGATCTCATGGATTTACAAATTGTTTTCTATATTCAGGCCGTCGGTCACCATCTTGAAGTCCGGATCTGACTGCATTAGCTTCGTTAAACTTCGGAAGATGGTAAAAACATTCCAGGCATATCTGTCTACTGAGAACAAACCCAAAAAAGAAGGAAACGAAGATGAGAACCAGTTGCACCTTGAACAGGCGAGACAGCTGCTCAATGCACTCTGCAACTAACTGCTGATGACTTAAAACCTTGCGCATCTTCATTATCCGCACAATTGAAGCGTCAATAGCAAATCGCCTATCTCGGTCAACATCTTCAATTGTCTTCCTCCTTTCTTCTGCAGGTGGAAGAGCAATCTACAGCACATGAAAGATAAAGAGTCATGAAAAGATGTGAGAAGGAAATACAAAAAGCCACACTTGATGAATTTAGGTCAATCCCACAAGTCAAATGCAGACCTTGATTCGCCTCATTCTATCAGTGAACATTGCATTGAACTCAAACTCATCAGTGGCCAAGATTGTTTTTGTACTAGGGCGCTTCTTTAAAATCTTGTACTTAGCTAAAGAGAGGGAATGCAGCACTCTCATTAAGTCATTCCCTGCCATGTTTGTCTGTGCCCTGATATCTTCATACCCAAATCGATCCGATCCATTAAATAGCAGCAGAATGGCAGCCTGGACAATTGCATACGATTACCAAACATTGGTTCTGAGAGACATTACATCGAAAATATGCTGGCTTTCCACGACGCAGAACTTTAGTCGTACCTGATATGTTGACATGATCAGTTCAATAGGTTTCGGCTCAAAATTGCCATTAAGAGTGCAATTTCCCAATGAGTAAATCCATGTAAGTTTCTTGTTTTTCCTGCTCCTTTGAAAGAAATCCGTGAAAACTTCCACACACTTTACCTGAAAGACAAATAATTTGAAAAGGTCAAAGTCCTGGGGAAACGTGTCTGATGCAATACTAAATCAAGGAGGGTCTACGTTCCAATAATTACCATCTCAGAGGGAAGGTTGAGATCAGTGGTTTTGGTACTCGGCCAGAATCCACTTGTTAGGACTGTTACTGTCAGATCCACGCCAGGGTTTGCAATTTTATTACTGGAAAGATGCTCATCGAACTCGGTCTTAATATCCCTAGTCAATCCCAAATCCTTGACCTGCCAAAATCATCGGAAGCTCAGTGAGTAGAAATATCAATTTTTTTTTTGTTTTTTTTTTTGTGGCCAAAGTAGAAATATCATTACTGAGTGAAAGTTTAGCCATGAAATACTCTTACCATGGTCTCCATCTTTGAAGTGAAGTATCCCCCATATTGCTGCTTGAACTTAGTCAAGATCCACTTTTCATGATCTTCATCAACACTCCGATCAACAAGTAACCGCCGAAAAAGTTTTCTCCTACACACCGTCGACAGATAGTTTAGAAGATGTAGATGTTTCAGTGAAGAGGGATTTGAATTGACTGATGAGCTGGAGTCAGCAAGAAAATAAATAAAAGAAAGCAACGGGGTCAGATCCACCTGTAGAATTCAGCAAATGAGTCTCTGTCGCCAACGTAAGCAACCAGCTGTACAACCTGAGATATACTTTGTAAGGATATATAACACTTCCAACTGACAAAAATATTCTTGAGAATCCCGGGACTCTCTACCTTTTCAAGAGCTTTCCCGACTGCTTCATGAGTTAGTTTCCCATTTCCACCTGCCTTCAGGATATTGTCGCAGTAAATCGCTAGCATTTCCCCACTTGAAAGACCAGATGGACCCCAGTTGAAGAAAGTCCTGAAACTTTCATTAAGGGCCTGTAAAAGGATCGTAATGAATATAATTACTGATAACAGGAGATATGTGACATGAAGTGCTAAGAACGTGTCTAAACAACCAACACAGTGCCAAACCAACCTTGTGAAACAGAAAGTGGTTCGAGAAACAATCAGCAACATATGCCAGATACTTGTGATGAAGCTCGATTATCTGCGCCACAACAACCTGAAAGATGCACAGCTAAAGTAATTGAACTCTCAACATCTCCCCTGTTAAAAGCTTTTAGAGCCAAATATTTACCTGCTGCCGTGCTGAAATCTCATTTGAAGCCTGTAAGCATAGTAGGCAAATCTTCAAATTTAAATCAGAGGAAAATCCTCCACTTGGGTTCAGAAGTTTCAGCCCAAAAATCAGATGCTAAATAAATGTCATTGGCAAAAACAAGAATGTATGATATGTGTAAGTTGAAGATAGGGACTTCTTCCCGATACTTGATTTCCTTTCTCCCCTTTTATTTTCTCCTCTACACTGCATGCTACAATTTCAAGGGTAAAAATTTCCCAAATGGTCTTGCCTTGGAAGAACTTTCACGGTATAAAGCAGAAACTCATTTTGACAGAAGCTTGGGTAAAAATAAAACGTTTGTCTGGATGTCTGCTGTCAATAGATTTATCCTGAAGATTATATCCTCCCTCAAACATAAACATGAGAAACTCACAGAAAGTGTGTTTGGATTTTGTGAATTGCAAAGTATTCGTATTTCTCTTTCAAAGTCCTAGTTACAATATTTCCCTTATCTACTAACTTCATTTTGTATTTGGACAAGATATCCGAGGTTGTCCAAAATAATTGACCAATTGCTTAGCTAGGAAACGAGTAAGAAAGTTGATGACCGCAGAGTTTCTTTTAAGCTGCATTCCCATTATGACCAGTGAATTCTCAAATTTATGGATAAAAGCAATGGGCGATTGTAAAGATTACTCTCCTAAAAAATTAGCTTAATAAAATTGAGACCAAGAAGTATTGCGGGTCCTGGTACTGTCCTGACAGTGCCAAAAGTATGGAAAGGAAAGGGGAACAAGATCCGATTTTAGAAGCAGTGTTCCCACTGATGCCACACAAGAAATAAATGAAAAGATACAGAAGCAGCAATGACAACCACAAAGCTTGTCCAACTAATCGGGGATGGTCAAATGAATCATCTCAAGCCATTATGCTCAATTTATCACCATTCCTTCACTAGAATCTATGAAAGAAACAACAGGAAGAATATGCATGGCCCTTCAGAAAGAACAAATACATTTAATTAACTTGGAGAAGACGACAAAGACAGTTCATGTTTCTGAATACTATGTTTCAATGGTTCAACTGGTTAAAGACTGAAGTTTAAAAGAACAACCACCATTCGTAGCATGACTTAGTACAAGCAGATTTAGCATCTTTTTTTTTTTCAGAAGGCAATTGTTATCCTTTCCCCCCCTTGACTCTCCTGCTACACAGTTTCAGCTCAAATGAGCAGGACAAAAAGAAATTGGACAAACTCTGTCCTCTGACTGGCAGAACCTTCCATTAGACGAACGTAACAAAAGAAATCAGCAGCAGTGTACTTTGAGCTACTTTGGCAAAATGCATTACCTTGTTGCTTGCAGCATCTTCACCCTGTGAGACTAAGGCTGTGCCTTCAGCAATAATGTGCTGCCGAAAGAAAATGGAATGACAATATTGCAAACCATGATCATGTAAAGGCAATTACAAAATAAGACAAGATACAAACCTCTTTAAACATATTGGCTACAGGCTCCAAGAACTGAGTTATTTTATGATTACAATACATCCTCGAAAGATCCTCCATCTAGAACAAACTAAATAGTTAAAATTATTACATCACACACATTCCGCAAGAAACTTGTAGATTATTCAAATATCCCAACATTAGGAAGCACCTTATTATCTTTAATTAATGCAAGCGAGTAAGACAACTCCATTTCGAGTAGCTGTTTGGAGTAGACTGTGAAGAGCTCATGCTGGGCTCTCTACAAAGTACAGAAAGATCATTTAGTTTGCATAGCAAATGAAGAGCTCACCCTTGATTCTCCTGAAGTACAGAAAGATCATTTGATGAGATAATAAGACGTCGAATGTATCCTGCATATTGTAATTTACGAAACCTTTGACTGACAAGTAGCAAGGGAAAGGCCTATATTCTTATGGTTGTGTTTGTTTCACTGCAAAACGTTCCACGAAATGATTTCCAGACTTTCATGGTTTTTGTTCACCACAGTAGATCGTCAACACACAAGACTTTACAGTTGAAGAAAACACCCATACCTAGGAAAATGATTCCTCAATCTTTTAAAAAGAGCAGAGAGCTTCAAATCTAGGCTCGCTCTCCATGTCTTCCTCTCGAGTACTTTTTGTAGCTTTAATTCACCTCATTGCAATCTCTCTCTCTCTCTCTCTCTCTCTCTCTCTCTCTCTCTCTCTCCCCTGGTCGTCACTCCTCTTGAGTACTTTTATAGCTTTAATTCACCTCATTGCCAACCCCCTCCCTCCCGCCTGTTCTTAACTCCTCTCAAGTACTTTTTGTAGCTTAATTCACGTCATTGTGTACTCCCTCCATCCCTCCTGGTATTCACTCCTCTTGAGTACTTTTTGTAGCTTTAATTCACCTCATTGCAAACTCAAACCTGTTTCATCTTCTTCAAATTGATTTCAAGCATCAACTTTAAGTCTTCACATGTAAGAACACTCGATATACCATAGGCCTGCTGGACTAAATCATTATCTGTCATGTGATTTTTGCCTCAGTCATGTGACTCATATTGTTAAAGGATGGCATGAAAGAAGTTTGTTAAACTCCAAGTTAGGATGTTCTTGTCTTCACTTCCTTGATGACGTTTCTTTTCTCTAGTTTGAATGGATATTCTGGGATCATTCTTTGGTCCATTCGCTCATTCCATCTAGGGATGCAGAACTATTCTGACATGAAGTACTATGACCTCTAAGAGATGAAGTTCGTTGATTATCTGCACCATCTTTTTTTTTTTTTGCATGCTTTTTTTATTCTTTTTCTTGGTGTGGTTTCTTCATTTTGGTGATTAGGACATCATTCTTTCATACTATAGACAAGCATTTTAATATCTTTGTGATGTGTCATTTAAGGAACTCAATATTATTATAATGGAGAGAATCACTCTTGAAAGCAATCAAGCACCGAAAAAAAATTTCCATCTCATTTTCAAAAACAGCACTAAACAATGAAAAACTAGTCATATTCCCTGAAATTGATTAGTGTAAAATGTTTTCCTCCATTGTGAAGTTCACCGCAGAACAAGCTCACCCTAAGCTACAGGCATATCAAGCTATAAGGTTAACTTGATTTAAGGAACAAAATTGTATACGTTGTGCATATGGACCAATTCATCCAGTGATCCAAAGCAGATAATTAAGGCCCTAGCATCTCAGTTAAACTCACATGTTTTTGCTACTGCTCTTTTCCAAAGCAGATAATTAATGCACTAGGGTGATAGGAAAACCTAATCAAAAACTAACTTCGGCCAAGTGCAATTATATTCTAACCTCCATCAACTTCCGCTCACTCCTTGATAATAGGACCTGTGAGATTATTTCTTTCTCCTTTTTCAAGCATTCTTCGGCCTGTAAAAAATAGAAAGTGGGTATTAGAAACTGCAGATAACTATTTATATTCCCAGTTCCATCATATATAAAGCACTTCTACCAGTTACCTTTGACCAGTAATTGTGACATATATCCTCCACGTGATTGTAGTCTTGCCCGATCCAACTTGATGCCTTACGAGAATAGTAGATCCTAGTTTCCTCAAGCAAAGACGCTTCAAAGTCCTTTTCATAAAAGTCCTTTTGTCTTTCTCCAATTCCACATTCAATATACACATCTAAGACATTCTTCAGCAAGGATTTCTCAACTTGATTGCCATCACGGTCTTGATTAATCTGCTCCACAAGCATGATATACCAAAAGTGATATACCACGATCTGTAAACTAAATAGGTGAAGTGTCAAAAAAGATACTTACCAGTGCAATTATTGTATCTCTAATTCTAAATCTGATTGCTTGGAAGACCTGAAATGATACAAAATGTGAGAGATTCAAACCACATAAATTATAAAGAGGAAGGCTCCAGTGAAATTCTACCCTAGGTTGAGGCTCAAGTTAGGAATTATCATTCCATGCAATGATTGAAAAAGTGGACTGAATTGGCCCGTTGACAGGTTCATGGTTGGTTTGGTCTGGTTAATAACCTTAAACAAGAGTCATTCAAAACTGGTTAAAACAGGGCTTAAGTTTTGACATGAGTGAAGCAGTAAACCACTATTCAATCAGTTGTTGGAGCAAATCAGTCTCACTGAGAAAAACTTGAAATTTCACCCGGTTGAGTTGGGAACCAAAAGCAGCGCAAGATATGTGGTTTCATGCAGCAAGACACTCTGCTGTGGCTTTGTTTCCTACTCTTAATTATCTTTGTTTCTTCGTATGTTTAATTGGAAACAAACTTGGCAGCAAAATTGGAGAGAAAAAAGGTATCAGCGTCAGATCTATAAGTTGGGACATGATGATGTTGATGCGCGCCCTCCACCATGTTTACATTGTATTACTTATGCAACTAAATAAAAAAAAATATACTGTATATGTAGCCAGCCAGTTTCACAGGTAGAACCGGAGAACTAGAGCCCTATTGGTTCTTACACTGGTATGGTTATGGAAATTTACAGCTCAGAGGTAATTTGTAATACAGCGAGGTGGCTAACCTCAGTTTTGAAGCAACTAATTCCAATGTCCCTGAGTGAAGGCAAATTTCTCCTGGAAATAAAATAGCGGTCGAGGTAATGAAAAACTCGTGCAAGCCATCTAACCATCACTTTATGATTCTCCCATCTTTGCAGAAACTCCTTCAGCAGAAACTCATCATGTTTAAATCTGAAAGATGGTATCACCTTCAGCAAAAAACAGAACAACAAAGATTTTGTCATGAGACAGTAAAATCAGATAAAAGAGGATAAGACTAAGTTGAAACTGCATTTTCTTAATGATCCAGAAGAAAAAGCTCTAAACTATAAGCACGACCCAACAAATATTGAGCATCACCAAAAAGGGCCAATAAAAATTTGGTCAGGCATGACCTAATGTCATTGGAACTATGATCCAAGGTACAAGAAGAATCCGTTTCTCTAAGTTGGATGGAAAAATAGCATAATGCAAGGGATGCATGAGCAGTAAATACCCAGAACTTTTTAGTTTCTGACAATATACTGTATCCAGTATACGGCAGAGAGAGAGAGAGAGAGAGAGAGCAAATTCTATTTGAGACTTCCGTTACCCTTAAATAGTACAAAGGAAGCAGTTGCTAAATAACTATTTGAATAGTCATTGAATCTACTAAGAGAATATTAACATTCAGCGTACTGAATACCAAATTTGCTGCAAACACGTACAAATCTATCATCGCAGGTTCCGAATCCACAAATGTCCTTGCTTGCTCAAGAGTTAACATCACCATCAATAATGGAAGCCAACATTTAAATTTATTGGGCAAATTATCAGCAGTTTGTACCACTCACGTATCACAATCCTTATAATTTGATTGAATAGCTCTTTAAAACGTATGGATAAAGCATAAACTAACATCATCTTCATAGACAAAACAACAAGAACAAATTGCGGGATTCTCACCGCCTGGACCAGATACTTTCTAATCTCCTGCCCAAATCTTTCATAAAGCTCCTGAGAATAATCATGGGGCGGCTTTTGAGTGCACATGTTGTAAACACTCCTGCAGTTTCAATTCCATTAAAGAAAGCACAGAAAAGGAAAAAAGAATCCCCTCAGCCGACATTGAACAAAGACACTAATTTACAGCTAAATGAGGGACAAGAAAGGCTGAGTAATCACGCGTAAGTCATCATGAAATCGTCCGCGTTCATCGGCGTGTCGTCGCGCCCCTCAATAATGTTCTTCAGCTTCACTAGCCCCTGCTCCACATGCCCCCACCCCACGTCGAGGTCCATAGGAGTATTCATTGTCGCAGGAACAATACACCCCCACGACCTACACATACACCTTCGACAAGCTGATCAAAGAAACCACCGGACATCAATCAACAGTTTGCCCATGCGGCATTTCTTGTTTCTTGCGACAAAAACCTCAGCAATCTGCCCAGAAAGCAAGCAATAACACAACACAACCACGACGCGAACTGGGTCAAACAGAAACTCAATTACACATGAGCCCATCTGAGCAAGTCGGCAGAAGCTCTGTAAGAGAGACGCGAAGACAATTCTCGGGAAACGGAGGCGAGTCAGGGAATTCGAACTTACAGAGAAGAAGAATGTGAATCGCTCAGCTTGATCGGCAACCCGCGGCGAAAGACGGCGTTCCCTCGTGGGGTAGCGACTCTTTTAGGTCGGTTTTGGGCCGAAAAAGTTTCTCCGCCCACCGGTGCTGATTCCGGGGATGAAGAAGAATGGAGGGTCCCTTGGTTCTTGCTTCTGGGGAGCAGGGCAGGCTGACGAAGGCGCTTCTCGGCATGTTGACTCGAAAATTCATTATGTAGAATGCAACGGCGAAGACCCCAAGAACGAGACAAAACAATTGAGTAGGATACCTGGTACGAGACTTTATTGTCTTAGATGTCGTCCATGCCCAAATTATTGAACTCGAATCGTTAAAAATGTGAGGTCTCTTGTGAATCCCGCGTGAATCCCACCATTTCCGATGGTCTGATTCGAATTTGCCATCTATCTATTCATAGACTAGTTTCTCCCACATCAGGTATCACCGATCATCTCATTTTCGAAAAGACTTGGAAAAAAAAAATTGACGAAATTATGATGAGATTTACAAAATAATTATCTCCGTTGTCTGGTGGTTTAGGGAGAGCATGTCTAAATCGAGAAAAAATGCATCACGGATGAGACCTTTGTTAATTGGGAGGTTTAGAGAGAATTTCCATAATCGGTAATTATATCTTGTTACTTCTTATTCGTTATTCAATACCGGACCGGGTGAACAATGTCTTTGTCCGAATGAATATGATTGTGGCAATGCCAATTATTGTGTTCATGAACATATTTCAATGCATCCTCGTGAAAAAATGAGTGATTTGAAAAATATGAGAAATATTTTCATAACCAAAAACAATTTGTGTCTAAACACTTGCATGAATAATGAAAATATTTTTCGTTCATTCATTTTTTAAATGATATAAGCAATCATCTTTTAAAAAAAATGTTATTCAAATCACTTATTTTCCACGAAAGAAAATTGTTTCTTAACTTTCTAAGGCTATTTCAACATCCTTTTTGGTTGGATACACATCTTTTTCATGGAGTTACCGGGAAATGATACTACACAAATAATTTAAAAGGTTAATATTGTTAAAAACGCTAAATTGGTACATATATAGTAAATTTATCTCAAACCATCTTTTGACAATAAAAAAAATTCAAATCAGTATATATGAGACAAATTTATCGCAAATTATTTTTTTGACCATCAAAAACCCTAAACTAGTACACTTGTAACAAATTTACCATATGTTAGTTTTTCATTAAATTTTACATTCAAATTGTTAAGTTGGATAACATGTGACAGTTGACGATATACCGATTTGAAATTTTTACCCTCTGCTCATTACAGATGTATTAGCTGGAGATTTTTCGTGGTATTAATATGATTTAATGAAAACTAATGAAAGGTAAATTTATTACATATGTAATGATTTGGATTTTTTGTGGTCAAAGAATTTAATTTGGAATAATTTTGTCAAGATGTATTAGTTTAGAATTTTTTGTGGTTAATAAATTATTTGGTATATATTTGTCACATGTGCAATAGTTTGGGGTTTATTGTGGTAAAAAAATAGTTTGGAGTAAGTTTGTCGCAGATATATCAGTTTGGAAATTTTTACAGTCAAAAAATAGTTTGGGGTAAATTTGTCATAACTATATTAATTTAACGTTTTTCATGGTATTAACCCTAATTTAAATATGGTAATGCATAATTGTGATTTTTTCACCCTATTTACCCACCACTTATTGTTCCTTCCTTTTTTTCCCACTCAATATGCAATTTTCTGCATTGATTATATTTTGAGCTTTTATGCTTCTATTTTATTTTTCATGCATCGTCATTTTCTTTTGTATAAGTTAGATTAATACTAGGAAAAACTTTTAACCGGCACACCCATGATAAATTTATCCAAATTATTTTTTTACCATAAAAACTCAAATTGGCGCATTGTGATAAGTTTACCTCAAACTGTTACATTTGTAACAAATTACTACAAATTAATTTTTGGATCACCATAAAACCTAAACTGGATCAGTTTGAGATTTTTATCTTTTATTTGTTACAAGTGTATTAGTTTGGAGTTCGTGGTATTATTAATCCCAATTTAACGAAAACTAACAAGGGTAAATTTATTACAGGTGTACTAGTTTGAGATTTTTAGTCTGGGTAAATTTATCAAAGAAGTATCAATTTTGGATTTTATGGTTAGAAAAATAGTTTGTGATAAATTTATCACAAATATACCAGTTTGAAATTTCTTTATGGTAAAAAATAATATGTGATAAATTTATCACATATATATTAGTTTAGGACTTTGTTATGATCAAAAAATTAATTTAAGGTAAATTTATTATATCTGTATCGTTTGAGGTGGAATTGAAGCTTGTCTTGCATTGTCATTTGACTCTTGATTTTAGAAGCATAAATTTAAAGGTAGTATTTTTATTAAGAAAACTATTAGATTTAGTTAATTTTAAGGCTGCGTTTGGTTATCCCGATTTCTAGTTAGAATATGATTGGATAGGGTAGGATAAGAAATCCAAAGATTTTGTCATATCTTGTCTACTGTTTGGTGAACTACTAATTTAAAGATGGATAAGTAGAGGTAAGGTGCGGCTAAGATCGACTCTATCTTGCTGAAACATGAGGATGTGTTAGAACTTATTCTATAATGAGTTTTAATGAGTGAGTTATTGTTGAGCAGATGTTTATACTAGTTGAATTCATGAACAACATCAATGGAGCTGACCCTGAAGAATTGAGGGTCTTGATTTGGAGTCGAATCCTTTGACAATGATCAACTGGCCTTGCTCGTTGTCTTGTTGAGTGAGCAAATAAGTGATGAACAATAAAATTATTTAGCCTCTTTTCGTAGGTTCCAAATGCACTCATGTAGGTCATCTAAGAAAGCCCTTTTGAATGTCAATGATCAACCTCGAATTCTTGAGAGACCCCTCTCTAAAGTTGAAAATGTTCAAGTGGTTAAGGAACAAGGGACGTAATTTCATATTACGCCAAACAATCTATTAAAGAATAAGATCGTGGAGATACCTAGTTTTGTAGGCGGAGACCCTAGCCTGGCTTCATTGGAGAAGCGACAACATTTGAGGGTTGCCATCGATAGAGAGGCAGCCCCCTTGCTAAAGAGGCGATTCAGTGGCACGAAGAGGCGATCCAATGCGGAGAAGAGGCAATGGTTGTGGAAAAAAACTCAATTCTCCTCGTGTATACTCTCTTGAGAAATCATATTCTAGTCTATCTCACCCCTCTCTTTGGGTATTTTTATCCTTCCTATATCCCTTTTATCCTATTCAGGACAGATGCCAAATACGAGATATGATAAAACATATCATATCCTGCCTTATATCTTGACAAACAAAAGTAACCTAATTGTACAACTACTACGTATGTTTTGAGATTTCATCAAATGCTTGGAGTCAATGGATAAAGTTCAATATGTTTAGAGCCATGAAATTGTGATGAAGCTGGATACTAATAAAAAAAATTAAAAAAAAAATTAAAAGACACAAGTAAGAAACTTAGTTAAACTGATAAAATCCCAATTTTTTTTTGAAGCACACAATTCGTTTAATTGTTTTTCTTGTAACACAATAATTATGAAAAAAGCAAGCGTGGAAAAAAAAAATATGGGTTAGCTCTTAACGTTTGTTGGTGCATGGAGACAGAGAAAATTTGAATCAATTCTCCATCACGTAGAGCTTCGGTGACATGAATATATGCTCGAAAATGATGGCTTAGTTTGTTTTGTGAAAAGTAAATGATCTAAAATATATATATTTTAAAAATAATTGCTTGGTGGCACTATTTACACATCCTTTTTGGCCAAAAATACTTTTTTTTTTATGTTAACTTACAAAATTACCATAAAATTTGATCTAATATTCATAATTATCTTTATTCCCTCTCGATATGATTAGCTTCGTCACCTCTTTCTTTTTCATACCATATTAGGTTAATTTTAAAGATAAATTAGTTGACTTATTTCCAATGTTCTTTTGAATTGGTAAACTAAAATAAAATAAAGATGTCTTTGTTTTAAGTAAGACTATGTTTCAAGGTCGGAAACCATTTTTCCTTTTATGATCATGAGTTCATTGATTTCTTGAAGATATAATGTTGATGCAAGTTATTAGAAAATAGTTAATTTGTTGTTTTGTCTAACTTTTAAGCTATTGTTACTTTAAATATTATCACAACTTCTTTGTATTCAAATTATATTGTGTCATAGATTTTTTTTTTGACATGTTTCCCAAACGACATTGGTAACTTTCTTTATGATTGAACAATAAAAAAAGTTTAGTTTTGATCATTTTCTTTCCTTTTATTTTAAGAATTGATAATAAAAATCGAATCATCAATTGAGTCTCTAGCTAAATACACATTCGGGTTTTGTTTTTGTTATTTTGGAGGAAAAAGTAAGTGTTCTCTTCAACATAGATTCAAGTAGGAATGAAAATTTATGGGCTAATACCGTGAAAAACCACAAAAACTAATATAGTTGTGACATATTTACCACAAACTAATTTTTTAATAATAAAAAACCCAAACTGGTAGATATGTGACAATTTACCATCCATTAATTTTAATCAAATTAGATTAATACCATGAAAATCCCAAACTAGTGGTAAAAATCCTAAACTGGTATACTTATAAATTGCTACATGTCATTTAACTCAGCACTTTGATGGAAAAATTTAATGAAAACTAACAAAGGATAAGTTTATCTTAAGCATACCAATTTGGGATTTTTAGTAATAAAAAAATTAAAGTGTTAATTATGCTACGTGTATATTAGTTTGAGGTTTTTCATGGTGCTAATAATTAAATAGAGATGTGAAAGTAGCAACTCAAAGATTATTCGTTTTCCTTAATAATGTGTTTGTAAATCATATACATGCTAAATAAAGTTTAAGGCTAATTTGATCAATGGCCCAATACAAAAAAAAACATCAAATTTAGCATTTATCTCAATTATATCCAAAACCATTTTTTGTCACATAAAACACCATAACTTTTACTTTTGTCTCAATTCTATTGGTCTAATGCCCAAATAAACCTCAAACTTTAGTTTTTGTCCCAAATTTACCGGCCTAATACTCAAAAAACCTATAACTTTAATATTTGTCTCAATTATATCCAAAATGTTTTTGTTTGATAAGAACTCCCAAATTTTGATTTTGTACCAACTTTACCACTATTAGCCTTATGTTACAATTACTGTTAGTTAATCTTACATGGCATTTCAACGTCATTAGTGAATTACAACTGAGCAAAACCGACATGAAAAAACCTAGCAACTTCTCTTATATTGTCCACTTCCCTTACACATTGCCGGGAGATATAAAACTATCCAAGATTTTGCATTTTGAATCTTTCTCGATACTCAACAGCCCAAAGAATGGTTAGACGTGGGGCTTTGATTATTTGGACGAATGATCTCAAATCTTATCGTCTTTGAAACTTGCTATTTTTGAATTTTGAAAATTCATTGGTGAATTCGACAAGAAAATTTCAGCCACATAGGATTAACTAATGGTGATTATGAATGAAAGGTTGACGATTGTATAATTGGGATAAAATTAAAAGTTGAAGGTTCTTTAAGAGACAATTTTTTTTATATAATTGAGATAGATGCCAAATTTGAGGATTTTTTTAGATATCAAGCATATAAAATTGGGGTAAAAGTAAAAGTTATAGATTTTTTTTATGAGAATTTACTTTGGATATAATCGGGACAGAGGAATTTTTTTTTGGATATAATTGATATAGATGTTAAAATTGGAGTTTTTTTTTCTTGGTATTAGGCCTTTAATCAATTAACATTAAAGTAATATCCTTTTCAAGGATATTTTTATCAGTTCACTGAAAAAGATGTGTTCAGACGCAGAGACGAAAGTGCTTTTAAAGATCGTACAGGATCTGGAGTTCGATGGCCAAGAATCCGTTGATTTGCATCGGTCAGTTTTTCTTTCTATTTTACTTGCTAAGCGTATATGGTTTGGGCTTTGAGATTGACTTTTATTTTTACCAATTCCCTTCTTGTAAATTTAAGGCTCGTGAACTTTGAAAATTTTCCCGTGAAACATCTAAAACTTGTCCTAATACGCAACTAAGGGAGTTCTATTCGGTCCGTTCCTAGCGTGAAAAAGAATTTATACATTCATCATTTGATGATTGACCCGTGAAAAAATTTAGTTATAAATAATTTTAATGTCTTTCATAAAATAACGAATATGCAATAATAATTTTCAGAACAACAATGGACCTAATAATAATAATAATAATCCTATAGTCACGAATAAAGGTGATGAGTAAGGGCGCGCACGATAACCATTCAATTTTCTGGAATCAATTTCTAGTTAGAAATAAAATTTTATATTTCTAGTTTCTGGATGAGTTTTTGATCAAAAAAACGCATTTGATATAGCAGCACAAAACTTCTGCTCTTGGAACAGAAATTCATTTGATAACAGTTGAAAATTTCTACCTCTAGAATATTATTAACACAAAATCTTCTATGAAAAATTTATAGTTTATTCTTTATTTTTTAAAACTTCTTAAAAAATATAAAAAATAGATAAATTATTATTCATTTTTTCCTTCAACGGCGACGGTTGGTGAATGTTGGTAGTTGTCGAGTGGGGGCCAGTGGTGGACGGCCGAGGCCAATGGTTGGCTGCGGCAACAATCATCAGCTGGTGTTGGTTAGCTGCGGCGGGGTCGGTGGTTGGTCGCGGTTGGTGGTGGGTGGCGGTGGCCAATGGTGGTGGCGATGGCGGTGGTTATGGCTATGGCCGACGGTGGTTGCTATGGCGGCAGGTAGCTAGCAGTAGGGGTCGACGACGGCCGGCAGTGGGTGGAGGCGGCCAGCAGAGGTCGGCGAGGGGAGGCGGTTGGCAACAATTGAGAAATGAAGAGCGATAGACATAGTGCAACAAGGACTTGAGAGAAATAAAGAGTTTTGGTAGGTTATTTCTCATTTCATTTTCTAGAATAGAAAAGATACAATTTTTAGCTTCTCATTTCTCTTTCAAATATATTTTTGGAGCAATAATTTGTTCCAGAAATGAAAAAATAGAATTGCACTACCAAACGAATTTCCGTTTCAAACCTATTCTAGAAACATGTTTCGAAGAAAAGAAAGAAATATAATGGTTATCATGCGGCCCGTACAACATAGTGTCTAACAAAGGCATATGATATTCGACACAGACAAAGAACCCCAAACTGCTACATATGTAATAGATTTATCCCAAATAAATTTTTTGATCACAAAAAATCTCAAATTAGTATACCTGTGATAAATTTATCCCAAACTAATTTTTGAACCACAAAAAACCCCCAAACTAGTACACTTATGACGGATTTACACTCCATTAGTTTATATTAAATTGGATTAATATCTTAAAAAACTCCAAACTAGTACAAGCATCGACTGTCATGTGTCATTTAACTTAAGAATTCGACGATAAAATTAAACAAAAACTAACGAAGGATAAATTTATCACGGGTGTACCGGTTTGAAATTTTTTGTGGTTAAAAAATTAGTTTGGGGTAGATTTATCATAAGTGTACAAGTTTGATATTTTTTGTGGTATTGACCGTAAATAAAGGCATGTGATAATCGGACAAATAAAAAGCAAAGGCATAGGATAAGGAAATTACAAAATATTCAAATCTTAAATTAGAAGGAACAATATATACTTAAACAATACTTAAGGTGTGTTTGTTTCATTGAAAATTCTCCGCCGAATTGTAGTATAGAATCGTCTCCAAAGATCTCGGTCATAAGGAATTTAAAAAAAAGATTCAAATACATTATCAGGAAGTATCACTTGTGAAACCTCAATATCCATGGGCTTATTAGCTAAATGGCAATTGGCACATACAATGTTCCTGGTCACTTCTTGTGGATTTTCATAACCCTACTATGCTTGCTATAAAACTCTTCATTTACACAGTAATGATATTTTTTGTTTCTCTTTTCATCGTTGGATTCCTATCATAATGGAATTTCGGTCTATATCAGGACTATAATATCAAATTGTGGAGGAATATTACAATTAGAAATTGATCGAAAAGCAAGGATATGGGGCGATTTAAGTGAGATCCAATGTAGATCTACCTTTCTATTCACTTGTGGGATCCAGGCGGTTCGAGAAATAACACAATCAATAAAAATTATTCAATAGGCCCTAGAAGGAATTCCAAGGGGGCCCTATGAGAATTTAGGTCGCAAATATTCATTTTTACTTCAAAATTTTCTTATAATTTAATCAATAACAATTTTCGCATTGAACCCACTATAGTTGAGGCGTTGAGTATCCTGCCTGGGAAGTACATTCGCAAGAATGAAACTTGGTGAAACAGACATCTCTGTAAAGATGCAAGCTACCTACACCCGGATAGAAGAACGTATAAAGCTTTATTGTTCCATGGGATTTAGCTCTCATAACCCGAAAGAATTTGCGGAAGGGGTTATTTCGTTTTTAGATCTAGACCAAATAGGTTCACGAGATGAGACAATTAAAGATATCTACTAGAAAGACTAATCCAATTTTGTGACTAACCCCCGCCCCCCTTCTTTTTTATAGATAAAATAGAATTCGATACAATATAAAAAGTAGAAGTATAATAAAGAAAGGAGGAAAGAGAAATAAAAAAAAGTAGATTCAACCTCAGTGAAATTTCAATTTTTTAGAACGTTCATTTGAGCCAAAGTAGACGTACATGGAGCATCCATTAAATGAAACTTTTTTTGTCCACATAAAAAGAGGTCCTAATAGAATTTTTGGGGAGAAAATAATAAATGTGATATATGATTGGTCATATAATCGTGGTCACATAGATGCTTTTTATACAATATCCCTAACTCAGGGTATAAGAGGACTAGTTGAACTAATTCATTTTTTTTAATAGATGAGTAATTGATGGAAAGAAGAGGACGGGAGTGGTGAAAGTTTAATAGAAAAAACTTATACAAAACTATAAATGAATCACCTTATTGAATTGATAAATGGGTTTGATTGTCCATCTTTTCCTTGAATTGATTATTGGTGATAAGCCAGAAGAAGGTGAGGATGAAGTCAAGTCATCATGCATCTTTGCTTTTCTTGGGAGTATAGCATGTGTTACTTTGGCATCGTAGTGCTTGGTACTCGTCTGTGACCCTTGGATACCAAAGGCATCCTTGGGATGATCTCATGGTTCCTATGGGATGGAGATGATGAGTTCTTCGATATTTGACAATCATTGTAAATATCTCGATGTAGGTCCAGGATAACCCTTTGTTCTATAGTCCTGTGATGGGGCTATTGACAGCTGCCAATTGAGAATTCTCAGAAGTGCTAGTACTAGCCAATTACGATAAATTGGATTGGATTTTGCAGTTTTTTCTTTTGAAGTACCTCAACGTGACATGAGTGTGAAAGGGATTCAAGATTCAATTTTCTTTTTATAGGGGCTAAAATAATTTATTTTGGCTTTTTGACCTCATATTGTACGATGGATCTCGAAAGATATGAAATAAAGATCTCCCTCCAAGCCATGCATACAACTTTCATCGAATATGGCTTTCCATAGAATGCGACGTGTATTCATGAGATCAAGTGTGGAATTCTGTTTACTCACTTGAAATTGATTATCCATCTCCTTTCCTTGAAAAATTGGATTATTTAATTGAGAAACATATTTTTTTTATTAGATTAATAATTCAAATTTAATAAGTATTAGCAAAGGATCCATGGATAAACATAGAAAAGAATATTTACTTGTTTTTTTTATTATTTTCCCTCCTTTTTTAATTTCTTTTTTATTCCCTTCCATCATTCCTTAAGTCCCATAGATTCGAATTATGCTCTACTTCTAAATTAATGAAATGATTACTTATAGAAATGATTTGTTATAGCTATTATAAATGATTAATGTGTCTTAAATATACAATACAATTTTATTGATATCCAATTTTGATTATTGATATCTCTATGGATGGGCACTTTAGTGAGAGCGACACAGATTACTAGTAATCCTTTTATTATTGCCAAATCGGGTGATAATCAATCTTGAAATGAAAAAAAAAATTCTTTGACTTACACTTTAGACTCAGAGCTTTGGGCCTTTCCCGCACAGTTTAGTTGGAAGGCGAAGAAGGCTTCCTCCTTCCGGGGGGCCCTAGCCATGAGTGAGATACCACTCTAGAAGAGCTAAAATTCTAAATTTGTATTAGGATCTATGGGTAATTAGCAAGGACAAGGTTAAATACTCTTGGGTGACCCATAGCGAAGTAGTACCGCGAGGGAAAGTGAAAAAACCCTCATCGGGGAGTGAAATAGAACATATCTTATCAAGATAGAGATAGAAAAAAATGAGAGATTTTCTTTGTCTATGGATCACTTCGATAAATGTAGTAATTCGAGAGAATAGAGTATCTTATAGTTACAGTAGATTAATACAAATCTGTACAAGAGACAGTTTCTTTTAAACGTAAATACTTGCACAAATAGCTATATTAAATATGAATTATATCTATTTTCTATTAATTTATATTCATTTTTAATAGAAAATTAAAATAGAGCGAATATAAAATTATTTAAAGAACATTAATATTCTTTAAATTTAAAAAATGAATATATTAAGATTAATTAAATATTACATTAATAAGAAAAAATGAAGAGCGATCAATTTATTTATTTCTACTATTCTTACTCCATTAGAGGGGCTCATACATATTCACCAGTACCACCTGTGAATACTCTACCGATATGAAAAGTTCTTAATGTTAGTTAAATCCATAGTTTATTTCGAATAATGCCTGCATCCTCCGTATTACCGTGGCTAACCCAATAATGAAAGTTTCATAAGGGGACTAGAGCAAGCTACCGTGACCCTATGCTCCTCCCGCATGGCGACATGGAGTGAAAAAAGGAAAGAAGGGGATGGGGTTTCTCTCGCTTTATCATGAGGGAAGGGTGAAAAGAACACTTATCAGGGAGTGAAATAGAACATGAAGCTGTAAGCTCCCAAGCAGTGGGTAAGAAGTGGTAGAGAAAATGCGCCAAGCCAATGTTCAAGTATCAGGCACTATAGTGCTGAAGTAACCCATGCCATACCACATCTTAGGGTTAAGCATTGATAAGCACATTGAACTATCCATGTAGCTAAGAGCCCTCATTATCTGGGCACCATGACGTAATTATCAGGACGCGCTCTACCACTGAGCTAATAGCTTGTCGTGCGAGCTTTCCATTGAGGCTCGCTATGTCAAAAGCGAAAGAAATCCCATCCCCCTCTTTCCCTTTTTTGCCCCCAGGTCGCCAAGCGAGAGGGGTGAACTTCCCATTTTTGATATAATCAACATGCTATTTTTTATATTTTATTTATTAAATAAAGGGATATGTGTTAGGTATGACCTAATCTACTAATTAATCTATTTCATCCAAAGCTGCTGAAAAATTGTCCCCGCTCTAAGATGTAGAATCTATATTGAATCATCATTGAGTAGGGCCACTAAAACCCTTCTATTTGTTATTATCTTTCTTTCGATTTTCACATAAAATGAACATAAATAAAGACTTTTTTTAAATTAAAATTCAGCATGTGGAATTGCATGTGAATTAGCAAAGATTACCTTGCAATGCTAAATACTCCTGGGTCACCTATAGACGACCTTCAACAAAAGGATACCAGTATCCGAAACCGACATAGGTGGATAGCATCGATAAGCACATTGAACTATCCATGTGGCCAAGAGCCCTCATAGCCTAAGCATAATGACACAATTATCAAAGGCCTAAAATGGAGATCTTATAACTAAATAATTGTGACTTCAATTCACATGGAGTTTGCTCCTAGAAATATAGCATCCCTATTCCCTCACATTAATCCCATAAGCCTTCATTGAGTTTCTCTCTGAGATAGTTTCATATGGGTTAAAACTTACCCAACAAGGAATTTCCTTGGATGATCCATATCTCAAGGTCAGGTGCTGATGAGCTCATTGAACTATCCATGTGCCTGAGAGCCTTCATAGCCTTAACATAATAATGCAATTATTAGGTTTGTTCTACTTATGGGAAGGTTACAAGTTTGAAGATGCACTACTCATTTGCGAGCATCTGGTATCTAAAGATATTTATACCTCTTTTCACATATGGTAATATTAAATTCAGATCATGTGACAAGAGAAGGATCTAAAAGGGTCACTAATAAAATACTGCATCTAGAAGGGCTAGTGACTAGAGAAAAGTCATAACAAGGCAGCTGTATTGAAAGGTGCAACTCTATCGTTGACTAGAGATTTCTATATGAAAAACACGAATCGAAGTTTGGAGAAGGGGAAGGAGAAGGAGTCCTCAACACGCAATAGATAAAGGAGGATTTATTTAATCACATAGTTTGGGCTCAATCCATATTGAAACAAAACCAGTTCTTTCTCATCACTTTGAATGAAAATGAAAAAATAAAATAAAAATAAAAACACCAAAAAAATTTCAAGATGGATGTTATCCTATAGATGCTTTATTCATACCTATCCAAAATGCAAATCATAGTATTCATTCTTATGGGAATGGAAATGTTCCCTGTCCAAAGTTGAGCTTTGGGATAACTCGTTGATGTTGTTAACGTTAACGATGAAATCCATTGTCATTTTGATTTTATATATTTTATATATAAGAGGAGATTTTATGAAAAATGCAACCAGTTCTTTCATTTCCTTGGGTCACTAGCCATTGGCCGAGAGTTTTGGATTTAATACTAATAAGGTTTCAGTTTAATGTAAAGATGGATTATTTATGATCATAAATGGAATCTTTAGTAAAACTTTATTCAAATAGTGATATCCCGGTAGGTTTTTTTTCAATATTTGAATTTAATGATTTCTTATGAGTATTTGATATTCGAAGAAGTCTAAGATTGTTGAATATATCTTCTCAAGTTACTTGAAAATGCATTTTGATAGAATAGATAGGGCTTGATAAAACTCTTTATGTTATGACATAAGAATGCATTGCACAACTATCTTAATAAGCTAAGAACTACTGGTTCGCCTCTTTCATTCTGGGGTGACGGAGGGCTCATACCATTCGAGCCTTGATCAATGGTTTTGGGTTAGAATCCCTTTTTGACTCTACGCCAGTGATTCCACTATTATTAGTGAACAATAATGGAATAATTCCTTCATAGAGATAGGGGACATAATTTACATGGATATGGTAAGTCTTGCTTGCGTTGCTTTAATGGTAGAAACTACCAAGCTACAGTACGGTAGGGGCAGAGAGAATTTCCGATTCACCATCTTCAAATAAAGTATTTTCTTTGGTAGCACCATGAATAGCGCATAGAAGAGTAGCGCCTAGTACACTATTGGTATTATTCTTATTAGGAATCTCCAATTGAAAAAAAAATCCATTTTCAAATCAACTATATGTTTTTATTCTATTTGGAAATGGTCTTACGACTCTGCGGTAACTTATATTTTTGATAAATAGTTACTTGAGCTTAGTCACTACCAAAAATACTAGGCCCACTAAATGCACAAAGAGAGAAGGTAAGTTATTAAGAGTTATCATAGATGCTTGCCGCTACTATGGGAATCGCTTTTGCTTTCTTTTTCTTTGGCTACTTAGATGAAACAATGGATACAAGGTGCTGTGCGTATTGATCGGTGTAGGGTAGCTAATGTGTTAAGTATCCTGCCTGGAGAGTACATTCGCAAGAATGAAACTCAAAGGAATTGACGAGGGCACGCGTTACTCATATTGGAAATTATAAAAATTCACTTCCTTTTTTCTTTGTGAGTTTCGAGAATACCCCACTCATAGGTCTAAGATCCACATCTAGGAATTGAATGGTCTAATTGATCAACTCTACAATCTGTTGTTAAAATCAATAGGTCTTTTAATCGTTCAACTTTTCCACTATCATCCGTAAAAAAGCCAAACTCTACCTTACGTAAAGTTACCAAAATACGATTAACCTTTGGATTTGAAGTCATTGTTTATATACTTAGTATTGGCTATAATTCATAAGAACAGGCATAGAGTAGTTGATACTTATTCCTTAGATATTGCTATTGCTTCTTCCCCAGGAAAAGAATTCAAAATCGTGCATGAGACTTTCATCTCGCATGGCTCTTAAGTGATAAATAGAAGAAGAACTCGTGATCCACTGCTTCTAATTCAATGAATATTTTTAATATTATGCCTTGAAGAGGACTTGAAAGTGAATCATATTCCATGAATATGATATCTATCTAGTGTGACGTATGGAATCGTTTTTTTATTCTTGCTTTATGGACCCTTATTGTTTTGTTGGTTTTTGTAAAATAGGATTTGGTTTGGGATTGCCCGTCACCCATGTTTTTTTAAATGATCCCCACTTGGACTAGGATATAACTTTTATTTCCCATGAAATATTTTCCTTGGTTAACAATACTTGTACTTTTGCCGATATTCATAGGTTCTTAAATTTTCTTATAATACTTCTGGTGCTAATGAAACTATTTTAGTAAAATTTATCTATCTCAATTCTTACGCAATTGCCAGCTCACATACCACTTTAATGGGTGAACAGCCTAACTCTTGGAACATACTACAACCCTAGGTGCTACAGAGCCGACATTAAGGTGCTAAACCTTCCCATTGATGTTGGACTTGTTCTAAAAAAGTTGAGGCATTTTGAATTGTTTGTTGACATGGACAAAGTCTAGGAAAGCCTTTAAAATTATTTCAATATTGCACCTGCCCAAACTCCTATGGGAGGCAGTAGTGGGGAATTTTCTATAAATATGCAAGACTTGTATCATTTGTTGATACCATGTGAATTGCTAGGATCCTGTATTAAGAGCTAAATTGTCTAAAAGGATGGGTCATAATTATTATGGAGAAACTACATGCCCTAACGATACTAACAAGTGAGATTCATTCGATAAATTCGTACAATAGAGAGTTATATGCTGCATTTGGGAAGTGTGAATCGCTCTCGAAAAGTAACCTATTGATTCTCTCATTCTTTTTCCTTTTCGCAAGGACTGGGAGATTGGATTTAGCCATAAGAAGAATGTTTGGATGATAAATAACTCACTTCTTAGTAAATTTGAAGCCCTTTTCGATGAATGCTTAAAAGAACCAATTTAAGAAACATAAAGGGATCGATAGGGGCTTGCACGGTGGACACTTGCTTAGTATCAGAAGGTCAAGGAAGTTGGTGACTTGATGATAGATCCTATTGAACATGGATTTGAGCCATAACACGAGGTTTCATAAAATCATACGATTTTTCCAATCTAAACAAGTAGGTTTTACACGAAGAATATTTTGCTTAGCATGTTCAAATGCAATCATAAAAGAATGTATACTCTACACTTTACTTACTTGAGATTGTAGTTCAATTGGTTAGAGCATTGCCTTGTTAAGACCAAAGCTGTAAGTTTAAGCCTCGTCAGTCTCGATGGAATCAAATCCAATAGTAAATATATTAATTCATTTGGAATTGAAAAGAGATAGAAATAAAATAGTCAAATTTCATTTTCAATAGGGATTAGATTACTCTTTTTTTTTTTCCATTTTGCATTCTCATCAAAGAAGTAGAAGAATTTCCATTTCGTCAATCAGTATTGATTGATGGGATAGAGACATATGTGGATTACAATGATTCTTGGTAGTATCCTATTTAGTTTAAGATTCCAAGAGATATCGATATCGTAATGAGTCTAGTTTTTTTAATTGCTCCTGATCCATAATTGAACTTTCGGCTGATCTAGGTACTTGTGATCCTATGGATGAAAACATGGCTTCTCTAGATCCTATTGAATTTCATTCGGAGGAGGAACGCTATAAAGATTGCATTGATTTTTATCAAAGAAAGACAGGATTAATTGATACTGTTCAAACAGGCACAAGTCCACTAAATGTTATTCCCATAGCAATTGGAATTATGGATTTTTAGTTTATGGGGGGGGGTAGTGTGTGATTCGCAATAGGCGAGAAAATCACCCGTTTGACTACCAATAAATTTTTACCTCTGATTCTAGTGTGTGCTTTTGGAGGAGCATACATGCAAGAAGGGCTTTTAAGCTTATTACTAAACTTCTTGAAGAGATGAAATATAACCAACATATATCATTTTTATCCGAGGTTGAATCAATTATTAGAAGAAGAATTAGGCAATGAAAGTCTTTCATAAAAGAAAACTTCCATTGAAGAGAAGCAAATGAAAATCTTTCATAAAAATTCTCGTAGAATTGAGAATGAGATTTTCATTGCCAAATCATGAATTGGTAACCGCATCCAATCTCCAAAATAGTTCCAATTGTTTTAAATTTTCTATTTTTGGAATGGAATATTTATGAAATCCCTGTGAATAGGATCAAACCTTATTCTATGGTATTTACTTGAGATTCCTCTTTCTTATTCTTAACCAAGCCCTCGAGATTCTGTTAGAGTAAAGTATCATTAACAAGATTCTAGTGCATTGTAGATTCTTATCCAAGACTTGTATCATTTAATGATTGTCGCGACCCTAAAAATTTTTCATCAGGTGAAAAATTCACAGGTTAATGGATTATCAGGTTAATTAAATTGACTAACCTAACGCGGACCCTCCCAAGCTCTACCAAACCACAACTTTGGTTTTTGTTTAAATGATTTTAGAATTTGGGGTCGCCACTAATTATTTTTGGTAAGTTGATTAGAAACCTAAGTAAATTAGTAGGAGAACTAAATTACTTTTACGAATTAGAAATTATTAGTTTGGGAACTTGGTTACACCAGCTAATTAAAACTAATGCCCTTTCGGTAGCTTAATTTCATGGATATCCTAATTTTGGCAAGTCAAGCTTGGTTTACTCCTAAGCTCTAGTGAGGTGTTCTTTTTTTGTATTTTTATTTTTTAGATGGAATGCATGTAAGTGACATTTTTTGGTATTTTTAAAGCATTAAAAACTCCCTGAAGCCGAAAGAGGAAGTGTGCTAACGACTTCTGTGCAGTGTTATGACCTCCAACAGGTGGCTTGGCCTACTCATTCGAGGGCATGATGATGTAGAAATTAAACTATAGAAAGAAAAGGGCAGTAAATAAAGAACCTCTAATTGGTGGCTCTACCTTGGCTTGGCCTTCCATTTCTGGGGTTTAATGGTGTAGAAATTAAATTGCAGAAAGTAAAGGGAGTAAATAAAGGACCTCCAATGGGTGGCTCAGCCTTGGCTTGGCCTTCCATTTCTGGGTTTGATGGTGCAGAAATTAATTGCAGAAAGTAAGGGGTAGTAAATAAAGGACTTCTAATGGGTAGCTCGGCCTTGGCTTGGCCTTCCCATTTTAGGGTTTGATTGTATAGAAATTAAATTGCGGGAAGTAAATGCAGTAAATAAAGAACCTCTAACGGGTGGGTCAGCCTTCCCGTTCTGGGGTTTGATGGTACGGAAATTAATTTGCAAGAAGTAAAAAGTAGTAAATGAAGAACCTCCAATGGGTGGCTCGGCCTTAGCTTGGCCTTCCTTTTCTGGGGTTTGATGGTGCAGAAATTAAATTACAGAAAGTAAATAGCAGTAAATAAATAACCTCCAATGGGTGGATCAGCCTTCCCATTCTGGGGTTTGACGGTGCAGAAATTAAATTGCAAAAAGTAAAGTACAAGAGATCTTTACACCACCAAGTATGGGGCAGAATCTGCCGCAATTTGGGATTCGGATCTTTTAAGCAAAAAATGCAGAAAATTGCAATACGAATACGACATGTGAATACGACACGACATAATCGAAATTTAAATCAATCCATTGAGGTAACGAGATTCTCGAAGATTTTTATGGTTAGGATTGTTACCTGATTTGACGGATTTAACTGTCGAATTCGGATCTCGTATCACCTTATGGATCAAGATTGCGGCTCGAACGACGGGGATGAACTCGGTAGAGAAATTGGTGATGGTAACACCTAGATTTAAACTCCTACCATCTTCAAGACTCTCTTTTGGAAAAGAATTCTTTTTTTTTCTCTCTCTAATTTTTTCCAATCTCCCAAAACCCTATCAAACATTTCAAATTTTTTCTCCAAAAAAATCTCATCTCCCAAGCTCACTTCTTTCCCTTTTTATAATCCACTAATCTATCTCCCATTCTAATTTTTCCACTAACTCTTCTTTATCTCATTTTCCCTTCTTTATTTCAATCTTATTTTCTCCATCTCCTCTTCTCCATCTTCCCTTCTCCATCTCCTCTTCTCCATCTTCCCTTCTCTATTCTAATTTCTCCACTAACTCTTCTTTTTGTTATTTATAAAATAATCCCTCAAGTGTTAGGTATTTGCACTCTAGTCCCTGAGATTTTAAGTATTGACAATTCAGTTCCTGGAAAAATATTTTTTTAAATCCAAATCTTCTCATAATTTTCAACACGCCTTCTCTACACTTGGTCAAAATTCATTGCATGTCTAGTTTAATCGCTTGTTAAATTTAAGCTCATTTCTTGCCATTGAAAATAATGTAAAATTCAATTAAAGCCCTTTTGTAAAATCGAGTCATTCTTGGTATAATCGGGCCAATATGAAAATTTTGACTATTAGAGAACAATGTCACAATTCTTAAAAGTGAAAAATGAAAATAAATTGATTCAAATTGAATTTTTTAGGCCCGATTCGAGATTATGCTCATGAAGGAATATATGACCTCGAATTGGATTTTTCAAATTTGTGATTGCCAACATGAAAAGAGATTTTAAAAAAAATATTGACTATTTTTATTTATTTTTGTGGTCTTAAATGTTATTTTTTTTCGAAAATTTTAAGTAATTATATATTTTTCAAACAAATTAAAAAAAGAAAAATATGAAAAATTATTTTTTGTTCAAAAATGGTTCCTTAGACTTGGCTAAGGTCCCCAAAGTTAATTTTTACAGTTTTTTTTCATTTGTTCTTCATTTTCTATGAATTTTCAAAAATAAAAATGCTGAAAATATTGAAAATATTGAAAATCATTTTTTGGTCAAAATTGATTCCCTAGACTTAGCCAAGGTGCCCAAAGTTAATTTTTTAATTTTATAATTTTTTTTGGATTTTCTATTAAATTTTGAAAATAAAAATGCCGAAAAATACTGAAAATATGGAAATTTCTTTTTTGGTCAAAATTAGTTCTCGGGGCTTAGCCAAGATCCCCAAAGTTGGTTTTTAATTTTATGAATTTTTTTATTAATTTTAAAGGAGACAAGATGATTAAAAATCAGGTGTCAACATTTGCCCCTCTTTGAAAGGAAACTCGGTAGAGGTTCATTTCAAAGACGAGATGACACTTGAATCCTAATCGACTCAACATAAGGAAATAAAAAGAGTGGTGACATTTGATCTCCAATTCCCCTCTTAGCAAGTTTCGATCCAGACTCAATTTGAGGAGACTCCTATGAAGTGAGGGAGAGATAGAGAGGCAAGGGATTTGCCTGAAACTTATTTGTTCGCCTCGCGGTTGTTGATTGCTCTCATGAAAAAGGGAATGGAAACCTAAGGATTCGTTATAAGAAAACCTTAGGGTGATTGAACCTGGACCCGTATGGTAGGTCACCCATGGTGGATTCCTAACAAAAGGTTTCTATTGATTAAAATTTGATTGAAAGTTGACCCGTATGATAGATCATCCCATGGTAGATTCCTAGTGAAAGGATTCTACTGATTAAAATTTGATTGAGATTTGACCCGTATGATAGGTACCCCATGGTAGATTTCTAGTGAAATGATTCTACTGATTAAAGTTTGATTGAGATTTTACTCGTATGGTAGGTCATCCCATGGTAGATTCCTAGTGAAAGGATTATACTGATTAAAATTTGATTGAGATTTGACCCCATGTGGTAGGTCACCCCATAGAAATGCTTGTAAGAAGGACTTTGTACTTGTAGAAAGGACTTGATACTTGTAAAAAAGACTTTGGTGCCTGTAAAAAGGACTTGGTATCACGAAGGGTACCATTCTGGGATTTGGGGAGACCAGGGATCTTGGAGAAGCTCAAACCCGATTTAATTTATCTTGAAGGGTGCCATTTGGGATCTGAGGAGACCAGAAATTCTGCAGAAGCTTAAACCCGATTTAACTCACCTTAAAGGGAGCCATTCTGGGATCTCGAAAGACCAGGAATCCTGCAGAAGCTCAAATTTATCTTACCTTGAAGGGTGCTATTATGAGATCTGGGGAGACTAGGAATCCTACAGACGTTCAAACCCAATTTACCTTGCCATGAAGGGTGCCATTCTGGGATTTGGGGAGACGAGGAATCCTGCAAAAGCTTAAACCTGATTTAACTTATCTTGAAGGGTGCCATTCTGGGATCTAGGGAGCCTAGGAATCCTGCAGAAGCTCAAACCCGATTTAACTTACCTTGAAGGGTGCCATTCTGGGATCTAGGGAGACCAGGAATCCTGCAGAAGCTCAAACTCGATTGATATTCTCTTGTCGCTCAAGCATAAGTTAAAAAGGCATAGATCAAAACATCTCGAATATTTTTGTTTTCGAGATGAATCATGCTTCATTAAAGAAGGTGGATACCTATATGTACCGCAATGGATTAAACACCCCGACAATCATCAGAATTCATTCACTTGAAAGGTTTCAGGTTGAAGATATATTTACCTGGGGATTTCGAAGAAATGTCTGGTGGTTTCTCGATAATTAGGCTTGTTCATTCAATAGGTGCCGAATGAATTTCAAGATCTTAAAAGGTAACTCAAACATCAGGAATGTATTACCTGTCAAGCAATATCAGAGGTAACATGTGCAAGTATTTTCATCAATAAGTTCATCAGTTCATGAAAAACTGTTCGGGTAAGTTTGTAATAATTGGAGGCAGTCTGTGTAATAACTCATGATGCAATCAATCAAAATGTAGATCATGCATAACTATTCTGGCAAGTTTGTATTACCAATTCTGCTCAAGGAGGTTATAATGGTATGAACATCTCGGACGTAATTGGAATAGGGGTTTTTAGTCTGAAACGGTTTTCTCTCACTCTTGAGAAAGACTATTTATCCTGATTGCAAGATCGAAAAGAAATTACTCAATCTTACCATCATCACATTCAGCAAGGGTTCGAGTAATCTCGCAATTGGTACGATCGAGCCGATCTGGAGGTCTTGGTTAGGATCGTAATGCAGGCTGGGTTATAGGTTCACAAAGGGGATTCTTTTGAGTCAAGGCCATTAACAAAAAAGTTTTCATCATCCGCTCTGAGCTTACAAGTCAAGAACCCTGCAAAAATGAGAGAGAAATAATCATGCTTGTACTTTTTCTAGCGATACTTAAAATCATTCAACTCCACGTTAACTCAAGTGTCGTAATTAGAAAAGAATTCCATGAGCCGTAACATAGGTTGGGATTGAGGATAAAGGAAGTGAAATGCTTATTTTGGCCTAGTAAAATATATGATGTGGGTTTGAAATTGGTGATCATTGCATCTTTGCCACCAGTTTCGGCCCTCAAAATAGCTTTCAAAAAACACCATCGTTGTATGAGAATGGTGTCAACTTTTGCTACTACCGTTGTCGCTTCCTAATGGTGTAAACTTCAACTCTATATTTTGTAATCTGACTCCTTCAAAGAATTTTCTCTCGTAATCAGATCCCATTGGAGATTTACCGAAGGAGATAATATGTTTTCATTGAATTTTCAAAGGAATGACTATTGATTTAAATGGGCATTGGCTTTGTTTTTATTGGCGCTTTGCATTTTCATACCTAGGATTGACTTTCTTCCTTTTTTTTCCCTTTTTTTTTATTATTATAGAAAAAGGAATTTCCAAAGATTGTGCCGTTATACACATGCGTATCAAAAATCACACTTGAGTAGATGACCCGGGAACTCTATGTAAACCCATTTCTTCTGAGTTCTTCTGCTTCGAGGTGTTGCCATCTTCATCTTAGAATGAACAATGATCACCAATGGGGTTTTAAGATACGAACATACGGGCTCAATTAGGCGATGCAAAGGATATCAGTGTATTGGATAGGGAAACAAATGCTTTTCATCATTCTAAGGCACTTGAATTACCGTACGAGGTCGAAAACAATGAATCACTCGAAAATTGATGTTAGTCTGAGCAAGAATATTCCTAGCCATTTACTTCGTGTAATTACTGGGACTACCTTCATTTGGCTCCGATGTGGGGTGGTTCTTGATAGGAGTTACGAAATAAAATTGTCGCTCAAAAGGGTTACCAATGGTCACCTGTAGTGTTTAGGATAGAGAAATGAATGCCTCCTTCCCTTCGGCTATCGTACCTTTTGCGAGAAAACCCATTGCCTTGGGGAATGCGAAACCTGTTTAGCACACGTCTCACTATGGATTAAAATGTAGGATGTGTGTGGAAATAGCTTGCATTTTATCATCCTGTCATGCTCCATTCCACACATTCGACGCATCATGTGAAGTTTATGCTTATCGCGACCTTAAAAATTTTTCGATTGGTGAAAAATTTCCGGGTTAACGGATTATTAGGTTAACTAAATGGATTAACATAATATGGACCCTCCCAAGTCCTATCGAATCGCAACTTTGGTTTTTTGTTCAAATGGTTTTAAATTTGAAGTTGCCACTAATCATTTTTGGTAGGTTGATTAGAAACCTAAGTAAATTAGAGGGAGAACTAAATTACTTCTACGAACCAGATATTATGAATTCGGGGACTTGGTTACATCAGTTAATTAAAACTAATGCCCTTTCGGTACCTTAATTTCATGGATATCCTAATTTGGCAATGTCACGACCCGAAAAATATTAAAATTTTTTTTGGGTGAACGGATTATCAGGTTAATTGACTAACCTAATTCGGACCCTCCAAAGTTCTACCGGATCGCGATTTAAGTTCTTTTCATGCAAATATTTTTTATTTGGAGTCGCCACTAATCATTTTTGGTAGGTCGATTAGAAATCTAAATAAATTAGCGGGAGAGCTAATTTATTTCTACGAACCAGAGAAAATGAGTTCGGGGACTTGATTACGCTAGATTATTCTAACGCCCTTTTGGTACCATTTTATTTCATGAAAACTCATTTAGAATGATTGGGAAGAAGTTTGGGTCAAATTAACCAGAAGAGTAAAATGGTCATTTTTCAAGGATCGGGAGTGGAAACATCAAAAATAGGATTGGCTAGTCGAAAAAAAAATTTTATTTGGATACGTATAAATTAACGACAACACAAATACGAATGCTGTATGTAGATATGGAGACATGGGAGTACGACATGACATACTCGACATTTAGATCAATTCATTTGGACAAGGAAATTCTCGAAGATTTAATGGCTAGGATTGTTACCTGCTTTGACATATTTGATTGTCGAATTCGGACCTCGTGTCGCCTTATGGATCAAGATTGCGGCTTGAACGATGAGGATAAACTCGTGACTTGTGTTGATCGGTAGAGAAATCAGTTATGGTAACACCAAGATTTAAACTCTCACCATCTTCAAAACTCTCTTTTAAAAAAAAGATTCTCTCTCTTTTTTTTTTCTTTCTCTTTAATTTTTTTTCAATCTCTCAAAACTCTTTCAAGCATCCAAAATTTTCTCTCCCCAAAACTTTTTTTCCTAAACTCACTTCTTCCTCCTTTTATAGCCTACTCATCCATCTCTCATTCTAATTTTTCCACTAACTCTATCTCCCATTCTAATTCCTCCACTAACTCTTCTTTATTTTCATCTTCCTTTCTTCATCTCTTATCTCACATTCTAATTTCTCCACTAACTCTTCTTCATCTTCATCTTCATCTTCCCTTCTCCATATCTATCTTCCATTCTACTAACTCTTCTTCATTTCCATATTCCAATCTCTATCCTCATCTTATTTTTTCTATCTTCCCTTCTCCATCTTCCCATCTTCATCTCCATCTTCTCTTCTCCATCTTCTCTTCTCCATCTTCCATTCTCTATTCTAATTTCTCCACTAACTCTTCTTTTTGTTATTTACAAAATAATCCCTCAAGAGTTAGGTATTTGCACTCTAGTCCCTGAGATTTTAAGTATTTGCAATTCGGTCCATGGAGAAATATTTCTTTAAGTCCAAATCTCCTCATAATTTTTGACACACCTACCGCATGTTTAGTCGAAATTCACCGCATATTAAATTTAGACTTATTTCTTGCTGCAGAATTTAATTAAAGCCCTTTCGCAAAATTGAGTCATTCTGAGTATAATTGGGCCAAGATGAAAATTTAGGATATTAGAGAATAATGTCACAACTCCTAAAAGTGAAAAATGAAAATGAATTGACTCAAATTGAAATTTTTTTTATTCGAGATCATGCTTGTGAAGAAATACACGACCCCGAATTGGATTTTTTTCTTTTTAATTTACGATGGCCAACATGAAAAGAAAAAGATTGACTATTTTTATGTATTTTTGTGGTCTCAAATGTTATTATTTATTAAATATTTTCCTAATTCTAAAAAATATATAAAAAATATAAACAAATTATGAAAAATTATTTTTTGTTCAAAAATGGTTCTCTAGGCTTGGCCAAGGTCTCTAAAGTTGATTTTTCAATTTTATGAATTTTTATGGATTTTCTATTAATTTTTGAAAATAAAAATACCGAAAAATACTGAAAATATGAAAAATCATTTTTTAGTCAAAATTAGTCCCCTATGGTTGACCAAGGCCTCCAAAGTTGATTTTTTAATTTTATAAATTTTTATAGATTTTCTATTAATTTTTGAAAATAAAAATGTAGAAAAATACTGAAAATATGAAAAATCATTTTTGGTCAAAATTGGTTCCTTAGGCTTGGCCAAGGTCCCCAAAGTTGATTTTTCAATTTTATGAATTTTTATGAATTTTTTTATTATTTTTTTAGTAGAAAAGATGATTAAAAATCAGGTGTCAACAGCTGCCCCTCTTTGAAAGGAAGCTCAGTAGAGGTTCATTTCAAAGACGAGATGACACATGAATCCTAATCGACTCAACACAAGAAACTAAAAAGGGTCGTGACATTTGATCTCTAATAATCCCTTTAGCAAATTTTGACCCAAACCCGGTTTGATGAGCCTTTCATGAAGTGAGGGAGAGACAAAAATGAGAGTTTACCTGACACTTACCTGCTCGTTATATGGCGGCTGCCTGACACGCATGCTCTACTGAAAATGGAATTAGAACCTAATAATTCGTTATAAGAAAACTCTTAGGGTGGGTGAACTTGGACCCGTATGGTAGGTCATCCCACGGTAGATTCCTGATTAAAGGATTCTACTAATTAAAATTGAGATTTGATCCATATGGTGGGTCATCCCACGAAAATGCCTGTAGGAAGGACTTTTGGTTGCCTGTAGGAAGGACTTGATTGCCTGTAGGAAGGATTTAATGCCTGTAGGAAGGACTTGGTGCCTGTAAAAAGGACTTTTGATTGCCTGTAGGAAGGACTTGATTGCCTGTAAGAAGGACTTAATGTGCCTGTATGAAGGACTTTGGGTTGCCTATAAGAAGGACTTTGGTGCCTGTAAGAAGGACTTTTGTGTTGCCTGTAAGAAGGACTTTGGGTGCATGTAGGAAGGACTTTTGTGTTGCCTGTAAGAAAGACTTTGGGTGCCTATAGGAAGGACTTCTGATGCCTGTAGGAAGGACTTTGGTGTTGCCTGTAGAAGGACTTTGGGTGCATGTAGGAAGGACTTTTGATGCACATAGGAAGGACTTTTAGTTGCCCGTAAGAAGGACTTTTGGTTACCTGTAAGAAGGACTTTGGTGCCTGTAAGAAGGACTTTTGGTTGCCTGTGAGAAGGACTTTTGTGCCTGCAAGAAGGACTTTTGTGCCTGTAAGAAGGATTTGGTGCCTGTAAGAAGGACTTTTGTGTGCCTATAGAAAGGACTTTGGGTGTGCCTGTAGAAAGGACTTTGGGTGTGCCTGTAAGAAGGACTTTTGGTGCATGTAAAAAGGACTTTTTGATTATAAAGGGTGCCATTCTGGGATTTGGGGAGATCAGCAATCCTGTAGAAGCTCAGACTCGATTTATATTCTCTTGCCTCTCAAGCATAAACAAGGAGGCAGAGATCAAAACATTTTGAATATTTCTGTTTTCGAGATAAAACATGCTTCATTAGAGAAGTTGGATACTTGCATGTGTCGCACTAGATTCAAACACCTTGACAATTGTAAGAATTCATTCTTTTAAAAGGTTCAGGTGGAAGATATACTTACTTGAGGATTTGGAGGACTGCCTAGTCATTTCTTGACAACTAGGCTTGTTCATTTAATAATCGCCAAATGGATTTCGAGACCTTGCATGGTAACTCAAATATCGAAAATGTATTTTCTGTTAGGCAATGTCAGAGGTAACATGCGCAAGCATTCTCATCAATGAGTTTATTGGTTTAGCAAAGTTTGCAGTGATTAGAAGCATTCTGTGTAATAACTCATGATGCAATCAATCAAGATGTGGATCATGCATGACTATTCTGTCAAGTTTGCATTACCAATTCTATTCAAGGAGGTTATCACAGTATGAATACCTCGAATGTAATACAAATGGGGGACTTCAGTCCGAAAGGGCTTTCTCTCACTCTCGAGAAAGGATGTTCATCCTGATTGCAGGATTAAAAAGAAATCACTCAATCTCACCATCATCGCATTCGACAAGGGTCTGAGCAATCTCGCAATTGGTACGATCAAGCCGATCTGGAGGTCTTTGATTAGGACTGTAATGTAGGCTGGGTCAAAGGCTTATCAAAGGGGACTCTTTTGGGTCAAGGTCATTAACAAAAGGTCTTTATCATCTGCTCCGGGTTTACAAGTCAAGAACCCTGCAAAAATGAGAGAGAAATAGTCTTGCTCGTACATTTTCGAGCGATACTTAAAATCTTTCAACTCTACGTTAATTCAAGCACCTTAATCAGAAAAGATTTTCACAGGTTGTAACGTAGGTTGGGTTTGAGGATCAAAGAAGGCTTAATTTGGCCCATAATATATATGAGATGGGTTTGACATTGGTGATCATCGCATCTTTGTCGCAATTTCGGCCCTTTCTAGAACAGCCCTTAGAGAATACCATCGTTGTCTGAGAATGGTATCTGTTTTCGCTGGTGCCATTGTCGCTTCCAAACGGTATAAACTTCTACCGTATATTTTGCAATTTGACTCCTTTAACGAATTTTCTCTTGCAATCAGGTCCAATTGGGGATTTACCGAAGAAGATGATATGTTTTCATTGAGTTTTCAAAGGCCTTCAAAAATGAATATTGATTCGAATGGGCATTGGCCTTGCTTTTGACTGGCACTTTGCTTTTTCATGCCCAGGGACTGGCTTTTCTTCTTTTGGTCCGGCCTTTTGCCTTTTGTCTTTTCCGTTCTATTTAGAAAGGAGAATTTTCAAAAATTGTGCCATATATACCCATGTATATTAAAAATTTAGCACACTTGAGGAGTCGACTAGGGAACTCTTTGTAGACCAATTTCTTCCGAGTTCTTCTACTTTGAGGTAGTGTCATCTTCATCTTAAAATTAGCAATGATCACCGATGGAGTTTTAAGAAATGAATATGCAAGCTCAATTGGGTGATGCAAAGGATATGAGTGTGTTGGATAGAGAAATGAATGCTTTTCGTCGTCCTTAGGCACTTGAATTACCGTGCGACATCGAAAGTAAAGAATCACTCGAAAATTGATGTTAGTCCAAGTAAGAAAATTTCAAACCATTTACCTTACGAAATTGTTGGGACTACCTCCATTTGGCCCCGGCGTGGGGTGGTTCTTGACAGGGTGTCGCGACCCTCTAAAAAATTTTTTAATTTTAAAAGGGGTTAACGGATTATTAGGTTAATTAGATTTGACTAACCTAACGCGGACCCTCCCAAGCCCTACTGAATTGCAACTTTGGTTTTTGTTTAAATGATTTTAAAATTTGGAGTCGCCACTAATCGTTCTTGGTAGGTCGATTAGAAACCTAAATAAATTAGCGGGAGAACTAATTTATTCCTGCGAACCAGAGATTAGGAGCTCGGGGACTTGGTTACACTAGTTAATTAAAACTAATGCCCTTTCGGTACCTTAATTTCATGGATATCCTAATTCGGCAACTCAGACTTGGTTTATTCCTAAGGCTCTAGTAGGGTATTCTCTTTTGTGTTTTCACTTTTTAAATAGGATGCATGGATGGTATATATTTTTATTTGTTATATTTTTTTTAAGTGTTAAAGATTCCCTGAAGCCGAAAGAAGGAGTGTGTTAACGACTTCTGTGCAGTATTACAACCTACTTATCTTTTGGGTCTGATGATTCAAAAATTAAATTATAGGAAGTACATGACAGTGAATAAACACCTCCAATGGGAGGCCTAGCATTGGCTTGGCTCTTCCCTTTGGGATTTAAGGTACAGGTATTTAAGTTGCAAGTATTTAAACTACTGTAAGTAAAAACCTCCAATGGGAGGCTAAGCATTGGCTTGGCTCTTCCCTTTGGGATTTAAGGTACAGGTATTTAAGTTGCAGGTATTTAACTACTGTAAGTAAAAACCTCCAATGGGAGGCTAAGCATTGGCTTGGCTCTTCCCTTTGGGATTTAAGGTACATGTATTTAAGTTGCAGGTATTTAACTACTGTAAGTAAAAACCTCCAATGGGAGGCTAAGCATTGGCTTGGCTCTTCCCTTTGGGATTTAAGGTATAGGTATTTAAGTTGCAGGTATTTAACTACTGTAAGTAAAAACCTCCAATGGGAGGCTAAGCATTGGCTTGGCTCTTCCCTTTGGGATTTAAGGTACATGTATTTAAGTTGCAAGTATTTAACTACTGTAAGTAAAAACCTCCAATGGGAGATTAAGCATTGGCTTGGCTCTTCCCTTTGGGATTTATGGTGCAGGTATTTAAATTGCGGATGGACTTTGTCCTCTCCATTCTGGGGTATGAATTCTTTAAAATAAAATACAACGAATTGATTCAACAATTTGAAATTTGTGCGCGCTTGAGGACTCCTCCAAGCCGATTTTGTGCTTCCATAGGGTTGACCATTGATATAAAGCTGCGGCTTCCTGACATAAAATAGAGTGAAATGTCAGTATACAAAATATGTGCTAATCTGCATCTAAAACCAGAAGAGTGGAAAGAGTACTTATCTCCCATTTTTTTGGGAGGGATTTCTATAATTGATTTTCGCTCTCTATGTTCCCAATATAGAGAGTTTCTTTTGAATTAAGAGGGACTTTTAGTCACAGATCAGTTGAGAAATCGGTGGACAGCTTAGGAGCTTGTCTGGGCCGATTTTTGCATCTCTACGAGATTTTTGCTGTTGACGTAGAGATATCCTTCTCCTGACATAAAATATGGAGAAAAAAAAAGAGATGGAGAAAGTGCATACAATTTGTGCTAATTTGCGAGTAAAACCATAAATAAATGAATAAATAAAAACACTTAGCTCGAATTTGCTTGCTCGTTGACGAGGATGAACTCTTGATTTATATTAATCGATGAAGGAATTTGTGATGATAACCCCTAGCTTTAAACTCCCATCATCTTCAAAATTCTCTCTCTTTTGGTATTTTCTTTCTCTCGAATTTTTCTTCAATCTCCCAAAACTCTCTCAAACATCCAAAATTTTCTCTCCAAAAAAATTCCTCTCAAACACTTCAAATTTTCTCTCCCAAGAATCCTTTCTCAAGCTCACTTCTTTCTCCTTTTATAACCTACTCATCTATCTCCCATTCTAATTTTTCCACTAACTCTATCTCCCATTCTAATTTCTCCACTAACTCTTCTTCATTTTCATCTTCCATTCTCAATCTCTATCTCACATTCTAATCTCTCCACTAACTCTTCTTCATCTTCATCTTCCCTTCTCCATATTTATCTCCCATTCTAATTTCTCCACTAACTCTTCTTAATCTCCATCTTCCATTCTCTATTCTTATCTTCCATTCTAATTTCTCTACTAACTCTTCTTCATCTCCATCTTCCCTTCTCTATTCTTATCTTATTTTCTCCATCCATTCTTCTCCAACTTCTCTTCTTCATCTCCTCTTCTTCATCTTCCCTTCTCTATTCTAATTTATCCACTAACTTTTCTTTTTATTATTTGTAAAATAATCCTTCAAGAGTTAGGTATTTGCACTTTAGTCCTTGAATTTTAAGTATTTACAATTCAGTCCCTGAAAAAATATATTTCTTTAAGTCCAAATCTCCTCACAATTTTTGACACACCAAAATTTACCACATGTCAAGTTTAAGCTCATTTCTTGTCGCTGAAAATAATGCATAATTTAATTAAAGCCCTTTTGCAAAATTAAGTCATTCTGGGTATAATTGGGCCAAGATGAAAATTTAAAATATTAGAAGACAATGTCACAACTCATAAAAAGTGAAAGTTAAAAATAAGTTGACTCAAATTAAATTTTTTTAGGCCCGATTCGAGATTATACTCGTGAATGAACACGTGACTCGAATTGGATTTTTCTGAATTTGCGATGGCCAATATGAAAATAGATTTAAAATAAAAATATTAACTATCTTTGTGTATTTTTTGGCCTCAAATGTTATTTTTTCAAAAATTTCAAATATTTTTGTATTTAAAAAAAAAATTAAAATATATATAATATGAAAAATTATTTTTTGGTCAAAATTCGTTCCCTAGGCTTGGCTAAGGTTCCCAAAGTTGATTTTTCAATTTTATGAATTTTTATGGATTTTCTATTAATTTTTGAAAATAAATAAATAAAAAATACGTAAAAATATGAAAAATCGTTTTTGGTCAAAATTGGTTCCCTAGGCTTGGCTAAGGTCCCCAAAGTTGATTTTTCAATTTTATGAATTTTTATGGATTTTTTATTACTTTAGTAATAGAAAAAATGATTAAACATCAGGTGTCAACAGATGCCCCTCTTTGAAAGGAAGCTCGGTAGAGGTTCATTTCAAAGACGAGATGACACCTGGATTCTTATCGACTCAATACAAGGAAATAAAAAGAGTCGTGACATGATTGTTCCACTGAAAATGAAATGAGAACCTAAAGATTCGTTATAAGAAAACCTTAGAGTAGTTGAACTTGAACCCGTATGGTAGGTTAACCCATGGTATATTCCTAATAAAAGGATTCTACTGATTAAAAATTGAATTAAAATTTGACCCGTATGGTGGGTTGTACCATGGTAGATTCCTAATAAAAGGATTCTACTGATTTAAATTTTGACCCGTATGGTAGGTCACCCCATGGTAGATTCCTAATGAAAGGATTCTACTGATTAAAATTTGATTGAAATTTGACCTGTATGGTAGGTTATCCCATGAAACTGCCTGTAAGAAGGACTTTGCGCTTGTAGAAAGGACTTGGTGCCTCTAAAAAGGACTTTGGTGCATGTAAGAAGGACTTGGTGCCTGTAAAAAGGACTTTATGCCATGTAAAATGACTTAATTTGCCTGTAAGAAGGACTTAATTTGCCTGTAAGAAGGACTTACTTTGCCTGTAAGAAGGATTTTGTGCCTGTAAGAAGGACTTGCTTTGCCTGTAAGAAGGACTTGATTTGCCTGTAAGAAGGACTTGCTTTGCCTGTAAGAAGGACTTTGTTTGCCTGTAAGAAGGACTTTGTGCCTGTAAGAAGGACTTGATTTGCCTGTAAGAAGGACTTTGTACCTGTAAGAAGGATTTGATTTGCCTGTAAGAAGGACTTGTTTTGCCTGTAAGAAGGACTTTATTTGCCTGTAAGCAGGACTTGATTTGCCTGTAAGCAGGACTTGATTTGCCTGTAAGAAGGACTTGGTTTGCCTGTAAGAAGGACTTTGTGCCTGTAAGAAGGACTTTGTTTGCCTGTAAGAAGGACTTAGTTTGCCTGTAAGAAGGACTTGATTTGCCTGTAAGAAGGACTTTGTGCCTGTAAGAAGGACTTGATTTGCCTGTAAGAAGGACTTACTTTGCCTGTAAGAAGGACTTTGTGCCTATAAGAAGGACTTGGTTTGCCTGTAAGAAGGACTTGATTTGCCTGTAAGAAGGACTTGGTTTGCCTGTAAGAAGGACTTGGTGCCTGTAAGAAGGACTTGGTTTGCCTGTAAGAAGGACTTGATTTGCCTATAAGAAGGACTTGGTTTGTCTGTAAGAAGGACTTTATGCCTGTAAGAAGGACTTGATTTGCCTGTAAGAAGGACTTGATTTGCCTGTAAGAAGGACTTTATGTACCTCAAAGGGTGCCATTCTGAAATCTGGGGAGACCAGGAATCCTGCAGAAGCTCAAACCCAAATTATATTCTCCTGTCGTTTTAGGAATAAACCAAAGAGGCAGAGATTAAAAGGTCTCGAACATTTCTGTCCTTGAGACAAATCATGCTTTATTGAAGAATGTGGATACCTGTATATACCGCAATGGATTCGAGTATCCCAACAACCGTCAGAATTCATTCTCTTGAAAGGTTCTGGTTGAAGATATACTTACCTGAGAATTTGGAAGAAATGCTTGGTGGCTTCTCGACAACCAGGCTTGTTCATTCAATAATCGCCGAATGAATTTCAAGACTTTGGAAGGTAACTCAAACACCGGGAATGTGTTGCCTGTCGGGCAATGTCAGAGCTAACATGTGCATGCATTTTCATCAATGCGTTCATTGGTTCATACAAAATTGTTTAGCTAAGTTTGCCATGATTAAAGGCAGTCTATGTAATAACTCATGATGCAATCGATCAACATATAAATCATATATTGCATTACCACTTCTGTTTAAGGAGGTTCTTATAGTATGAACACCTCGAATGTAATCTGAATGGGGGACTTCATTCCGAAATGGCTTTTTCTCACTCTGGAGAAAGGCTGTTTATCTGTGGATCAAAATGTTAGACCTGTGTGGAAATGGTTTGCCTTTCCTCATCCTGTCATGCCCCATTCTGCACATTTGATATCTCCTGTGCAGTTTATGCTCTAAGTTGGAGTTGGTAAGTTAAACACACGGAATAGTCATACATAATTCATGAACTGTGTAAGCACAATGCAGATGTGACAATTTTTTAGCATCACGTGTGTTTATATAATGTGCAAATATGGGCGAATTTAAATTGCCCCTGGTATGTGGGCGGACCGAACAAATTGGGAAGCCTATTCCTTATGTCGAGGGGTGGTTTGTCTCAAACTTTACCCCTGCGCGATGAAGCATATGGGCGAGGGAGCATTTTGGTTTGTTTAATGCCCTGCAAGAAGTAGAGAAATTATTCTTGAAATCAAACGAGATAAGGAAGACATATTTGCTTTTTCGTTTCAGAGCTTGCGGTCAATTTTCCCCATTTTTCACCAGAATAGATCTTGTCATGTGATCATAATTTTCTTTTGGATTTGTCTCCTTCAACATGTTAGTATAAATATTTCCTGTGAAAAGAAAAGGAGACATGTCAACCAGTATTAAAAGGGATAAATTGGAAACGATACTGATTTACCCTTCATCTTGAATGCCTTGGACAAGTCTTTTACCAATTTTGCTGGATTGAGTTTTCTTCGACTTTTGTTGGATGCTTCACCATTAAGCCGAGAATGTAGCAAAATATTGACTTCGGTATTACTCGTCGAGTATTCCTGCTTGCAAAAAGAAATGCACAAAAAGTTGTTTCATTTATTTATAATACATACAACATTCCCCACCCTCGGGGATCGAACTCGGGATATTTCGGACCTACTGTCATCCCCCATACCATTCGGTCCATTGGACCATAGGTGTCCATGGGGCTATCCTTTCAAAGGTTAATCTTTGGGGATAAAGCAGCCTTGTTGTATCACCTTATGCCATGTTACGGTATTTCTCGAGGTAATTTGCAATCCCTGTTAAGAATGGAATAAGACAATTCAAGACTTGAGATGATTATGTGCACATTAGAACGATACAGAATTACCCATTTCTGAGATTGTTCACGTCTTTCGCTTGTACTTTCCTCTGTTCGAAGCTGTCCATCCCGTGGTAATGCCCATGAATCGATTTGCCCCCAAATTTTGTTCAACTTGTATTCGGATATGATTGCGTTCTCGGGTCGATTTGCAATTTCCTGAGAATAGAAGGGGCTTAATTTTAAAACTTGGAGCAACTGAGGGTAAATTGAAACGATACGGAGTTACCCTTCAGGTTTATCTAGATTTTTACTCGCCATCAATTCGTCGTGAGGTTGGTGAGGTGGCGGATTCGAGCATTTAATAGGGGGAAGTCGGATTATTACTCCTTGCTTTTACACATTCACAAAAGCAGAAAAACATATCACGCAAGGAAATAAAACACATTCACTCATTCAGGATCAGTTCTGCTTCCTCTACAGGCTCTCCCATGATCAGCTGGCTTCATCCCAAATTAGGTATGCATCGGCCATATCGAAGGTCTGGTGGTCACTGGCTGAACAAGTGCATCACAGTCCCGATGCTTTACCGATATCAAACTGGTTGATTATGGCGAAAAGATCATCGTCAATGTCCGCTTGGTGGTGATCTGTCCCTTCTTCCTCGGGAGGTATTGATACTGATCCAGTATCATTGGTCCTTCTGTACCCTGCTCCAACAGAACTCGATCCTGTTATAAATTGGTCTAACTCACCTCTTAAACGTGCATTTTCAATCCTCAGATCATACATTTCATCGAGGGTGAGGAGGAGGCTATTGCAGTTGGGGCAGGTGGCGGAGTCAAAAGTCTCTTTATACATCTTGTTTTCCGCTCGGAGGTTTTCATTTTCAACTCTTAGAAACTCAGCTTCGTTGTGCTCATGACGAGTCTTCATTCGGGTTCGTCTATTTTGAAACCAGAACTTGATTTGCGAAGGTTCAAGGCCTAGCTCTTGACTCAGTTCCATTTTTTGTTTGCCGTCTGGCATAGGGCACGTTCTGAAGAAAGCTTCAAGCTTTCGTACTTGCTCCTCAGTATGGCGACGGTAACGCTTCTTTTGACCTTTACCGTTGTTGTCATTGTCCTTACCGGGCTCTTGGACGTCGTCGGTGGAAGGGCCGGGCTCCATAGGCTCGATCCCAAATATGGCTTCGAATTCTTCCTCTCCCATATTCAGCAAGTAACGATAACTTTCAAGTGTGTTGGGTTGAGACATCTTCGATTTGGTTAACGATTTCTCAAAGTTTGATATCTCTTCTTGTATTTTCACTCTCTGGATTTTTCTGGGAGACTGCGTATGCTTTAAGAGTCTCTCTTTCGAGCACGAATGAGAATTATCAAGAAGATGCCTCCTTTAAAATTAGATGTGGGTTTAGCAACTGTATTGCCTCTCTCGAGTGTTCTGGCTTTCTCGATTTTCTTTTCATCGTATCTCTCGCCCAGCTCGTCTCCTTCCATCTTTCCGTGGAAGGGGGCCCCTTGTTGCTGTCTCCACCGTCAATTTGCCGGCGAGTTCTTCAATAAAGACGAGTCGTATCTCTTTTCTGCCGAAAATGTCTTTGTCTTCCACTCAGCTTATTTTTTATCCTTTCTTTTTCAAAGTAGTGGCGTCTCGTCCAACTTTTCCGTAGAGACGTCGGATTTGCTTGGCTCGAGATTGGAGACGAGTAGCGGAGGTGATACTGATAGGGAATGGTAGACAGGAAAATTTGGCCAGTAGAGACTTCCCCTGCAAAAATGAAAGAGAATGCGGCAGTATATGTTATTCATATTCTAGAAAAATTGGAACGATACTGTTTTACCCTTGTGTATACTTCCATTGAATTTGAATTGAGGAAGTTCTTTCATTTGGATTGGATTGAATTGTATGTCCCGAGTTGCCCTTCACTTTGAGCTTGCCATATATGTGCTTTGCTTAGTTGGGCCTTGTTTTCTTTCGGGTTGCCTTGGACCATTATCATTTTCCATGCCATCGGGTCCGTGGACCGGAGGGCTCCTTTAATTTGAAGGTTACCTTGAAGGCGAATGAGTCCTATCGCATTCCATTGGGTCATTTCATTTTGCGACACTCTTGAGGCACTTTGCAATCCCCTGGGTGAGAATGGAACAAATCCAATTTAGCATTTTGCAACGATTGAGGGTAAATTGGAACGACACACAGTTACCCGTCTTCGAGCTCGCCTGGGCTTTTCATTTGAAATTTCCCTACGTGAGGCCATTCAACATTTCTCATTATGGCAGTCAGCGACGTTGCCACAAATTGATCCGCCCTAAATCTAGCATAAAAAGGGATTCACGCATTCGACGGGATAAATAAATTGCCCCCTTGTCCTTGAATTAAATCGAGACACCTAGAAAGCTGGAAAATATCATACGCAGGGGAATTAAGCATGAAATGAAAGGTGCACTTATTCAAGGTCAGTTCTGCCTCTCCTGTGGCTCTTCGATAATCAGCTAGTCTCGTGTTGGTTCGGGTGTGGATAACCGATGTTTGAGAGTCCCTACTCACTGGCTCCTGATCGCGGCTTGGGACGTCTGTCAACCCTAAACTGGTTGACTAGGGCAGTAAGCTCATCATCTGGGTAATCTCTTGAACCTTCCAGCAACTGATGCTCGAATTGGGCATTGTTGTTGGCAAATGCTGGCGGTAGATTTCTCATTCTGTCCTCGCCATGAGCAATTTGACTTCTCATGCTGGAGCCTTCATCATTACTCGAGAAAGTGTGGGGATCACCAACTGTCCTGCTGCCAAAAACTCCTTCCATTCGAGGATTAGAGAAGTGGAAGTGCTCAGGATAACTTCTTGTCTGATTCTCTGGCTGCGCAGGCGCGCTGATCATGGGATGAGTTCTAGCCACAGGTTGGTGCTCAAACCAAGGAATCTGAATACACTACTCCTGCGGTCTATACTCTTGAAGAGCATTAGGGTGATTCTGGGGGATACTTTGATTAACGCCTGGGGGATTGATGGCATGGCTACTAGCTTGGTTGATGATGGGAAGTGGCTCGCCCCATGCTAACCTGGGGAACTTATGGTGGCGAGGAGACTCGACGTTCAGGCTTGGATCAGTCCCGCCTTGGTTTTCTTGATTCTGAGCTGCATTGTGTTCTCTCACCCTTTTTCTGTACTTCTGAAAATGACTCGAAACATTTGCTTTAGTGAGTCCCTCTACCTTCATAATTTCCAGTATATGTTGCGGCCGTGCCGAATCTATTCCTAGCTGCTGAACTGCATTAACAAACATACGATGCAGCTCGGGAGACCAACTCATCTTCTTTCTCCAGTTGCTTGGAACAAAATTGAAGGCTTGATGCTTGTTCTCATGGTCGTGCAATTGCTTTCTTACCACGTGCTGCCATATGTTTTGAAGCATCTGAACTCTAACTGGTTTCGTTACGACGTCTTGGGCCCCATTTAAGACAGCCTTCATTAGGGCTTGCTGATCATCGCTTGCCGATATTACGAGGACTGGCATGTTTAATTTAGAATTGATGACTTCCAAGAGAGTGAAAACATCCATGTCAATCCCTACCATGGCTGTGAGGACGATATCAAACGGGTCACTACTCCTCCTTAATATCTCTAAGGCCTCTGTCGCCTTTGCTTGAGCTACAACCTTATACCGGCATTTTCTTAATACGGTAACAAGGATTGACAAAGAGACTGGATTACCGTCAATGGCCATGACCAGTAGACCCTCAGGGTAAGGAACTTCATCAGCTTTGACCAGGGTTGAACATGCGCCCGTTCCCCTAATACTCGACATATTTCTGGATCTAGGACTGCCGATTCGAGACCGCCTCGGGATGTCTTCTCGGACTTGAGGGATCACGAGATCGTTGATGCCTTCTCGTAACAGGCTTTGAAAGCCGATGCTTTGATGGTGAAGGTTTTGAATCCCTCTCCCACGAGAACTCCTTCCTCTCTATCTTTCTCCTGCGAGTTCTTGCGAATGAACTCTGACTATCAAATGGGGACAAGTTCTCTCTCTGGCAATAGCAACGACTTCCCTCTTCACGGGCAGCGCTATTAGATTTTCCGAGGGAGAAAATCTGATATTCAGCTTTTGATCAAAGGGGAAATCCTTGTTTCTCGCTCAGTTTGTCTTCTTTTTTCTTTTCGTGATAGAAGGCCCCTGTCAAGATCTCCACCGTCGATTTACTGGCGGGTCCTCCAATGAAGACAAGTCGTATCTCCTTTTCGCTAACGTTTGCCGTGTCTTCCACTCAGCTCATCTTTCCGTCTTCTTTTTCAAAGTGGTGGTGTCTCGTCAAACTTTCTGCGGAGATTTCGGACTCGCTTAGCTCGCAGTCGCCATCTGATGGGAATTCGAGCCAACGAGGGTGGTGCCAATAGAGGATGGTAGATAAGAGAAATCTTGACTGGTTGATACCGTCACTATGAAATCAATATTTACTTCAAAGCAGATTACCATCTTCGCATTCCGCTCATCTGCCTCACCTCTCTCCCCCTTTCTTTCGTATTCTGCTTTCAAAAATGGCCAATTCTCCTAACCATACCTTATCCGCCGAAGTCCTAGCTGGGTGGGAGAGACTCTACAATCTTCTTGGTAGAGGTTACGCTCATATAGCCAAAAACTCTACCGTTGAGGCTGAAATCCTCGGTTTATTTAGGACCGTGGACGCTGCTTCTGTTGAGGGTACCCAGCTAGGGAAGGAGTACCGGAACTTCTCGACCCTTTTCATCAATTTTCTGGCTGCCTATAACCGTGCTTATGAGACGGTCCTTATGACCGCCGTCGTGAAAGCCCGTTACCGAGACCGGCACGAGCGTCTGGCAACAGTTACGTTTGTGGCTGATAATCACAAAAAGGCCCTCAAGTTTGCCAACGATCAGCTTTCGTGGCTGGTTCGTGAGAGGGGAAAGTTGGTGGACCGTCTGGCCTTGGTCCGAACTTACGCCGAACAGGAGCCAGGCAATATTGTGATGAGGTGTAAATGTGGTTGGCTGCAGGAGAGACTTGATGACATTACGGCAGACATTGCTTTCGAGAGGGCAGCGGTTCCGGACCTGGAGTTTGCCGTTGAGCATTACGATGCCACTATGGCCCAGGTTAAAGAGAAGTGCGATCGCCTCTTCTTTAGGCTCGCGGAGCTTGATCCCGAGAGCACCCGGTGCATCCAGAGTATCAACTGTTTGGAGAGTCAGTTGAGCTCTTTCGTAATGGTCATCAGGGCCCAGTTTGGCTTTACCTTTCTTCCCCAGTGAGTTGTTGTAATACTCTTTGATGAATGGAATGAAAGAAAAGCTTCACGTGTTTTGTTTTGTTTTGTTTTTTTTTTAATTTTCCTGCTATCGTTTCTTCCGCATAGCATAACAGAACGATTTGAGGTACCGAAGATGTCGAGGCTTAATGTTCTTCTTGATGTTCTTGTTTAATTGCTCCAGACGATGATATCGAGAACATTGATGATGGGTTCGGCGGTGGCCCCCACTATCCATCTTGAGATCACGAACAATAACGCTACGACAACTCGATCAGTGCGCTGGTAGTAAATCCGGCCACCTGTTGTGTGCCCACTTTTATCCATATTTTGTTTCTTTCGGCGTCCACTTGCTCGTGTCGGTCGCCTGTAGCGTCGGGAGAAATTCCTGTGGGCCACGTTCATTAATAGAACCTCGGTCCTCTAAAGCCCTCCGCATGTTTCGGATAAGAGGAAATTTTAAGACCGGTCTCTGGTTGATTTGATCAGGTAAAGGTATTTGTTTCATGGGTTCTGATTATATAATCCATATTGTTTTTCAAAAGACGCGGGATCCTCTGCAATACATTAAATATGCCCCCATGTTTAATCAGTATAAATCCACCGTCATATCAGAATACACTGCCCATACAAGTTTACGGATTGACACAACTTTGTCTGTCAAAGATGGACAATGTTCGTTTGCCCCCCAGAATTAACGATTGAAGCCTCGGTGTTTTTCGTCTTTTGGTATTTCTGAAGATGATTCTTGATATATTATTGAACTTAATTTTTACACCCGTCTGGGGTATCTAGGATCTCTCTGCAAAAGAAAAGGATATAATTAGTATGCGACACAAGAAATGTCGGTCCATGACTCCTATATTAGTCCAATTTGATTTTTTCTATTTTATAGAGAAATCAGAAGAAAAAAAAATTTCCTTAGGAAGAAATGGGTTAATTTCTGATACAGCATTTTTTTCAGATTTATTATTCTTTTTTTTATTTTTTAAAGGAATGTGACAAAGTCTCTTGACGTTTACTAAAATTTTTGAAGGAATTTCCTTTTTATCAAAATAAATTTTCAGAGGTAAATTTGTCAGGAAAATTTTATTTTTATTGAAGCAAGAAAGACATGACAGAAATCCTTTATTGGTTAACAAAATTCCCCCGAGACATTAGTCTAATTTTATTTAGAGAAACTTTTCTTAGAAAAACATGAGCGAATTTCTCGAAAAGAATTTTTGTTGCAAGTTTTTATAATTTGAAAGAATGTGATAAAATCACTTGATGTTTTTTTAAAGGAATTTTTCTTTTTATCGAAATAAATTTTCAGAGGAAAATTTTTCGGGAAAATTTCATTTTTATTGGAAAGAAAAAAAACATGACAAAAATCTCTTATTGTTCAATTAGTCTAATTTTATTTAGAGAAAATTTTCTTAGAAAAACATGAGCGAATTTCTCGAGAAGAATTTTCTTGCAAGTTTTTATAATTTGAAAAATGTGATAAAATCACTTGATGTCTACTAGAGTTTTTTTTTAAGGAATTTTTCTTTTTATTGAAATTTTCAGAGGAAAATTTTTTCAGAAAAATTTCATTTTTATTGAAGCAATAAAAATATGACAAAAATCCCTTATTGGTTAATAAAATTCCCATGAAGGGATTTTTTTACATCATTTTTTCAAAAAAAAAAATTAAAAGAAATGAGGGACAAATTTAATTTTTATTTTCTCTTAAAAAGAATGGTCGTAATATCAAGCTCAATAACTGACTAACACCTAGCATGGACCGACCGAAAATAAATACAAGATAAAATTAGAGAACTTACTTTTACCTTGGAGAAATGCAAATCACATAGTCATGCGCATGACTCAAGTGAGGAGTGGACTCTAGAAAATAAAAGAAGGAGAGACAAGGTATGGACCTAAAAAGGCTCCCACTATCTGAATTGACAAACTTACCCTCCGCGCAATCAAATCACAATGGGAAGAATTGTCAATTCAGATAATGAGCGGAATAAAATATGGTCAACCCGAGCGCAATCGACGCAAGAGCTTTGCATATTCGATCCCTATCTATGGTTTTCTAGGAAGAATTTCGCGACTTGGGTTTAGACGCTTGTGTGTGCAGGTGTCGTGATCCTCAGAGTATGCAAGACATGCACAACAATTGATATCAAAACAGCGCTTCTAAAAATGTGCGAAATTAAACAAATAAACCCAACACCGAGCCTGCAAAACAAAGGGGTTAGCCAAACACTCCGCCCCTTATAACTCCCATCCTGCAAAAACATATAACACCTATAGAATGAGTCCCAAACAATATCGCCAGAAGCGAGATATGCATGAAATTTTCATTGGCCTAAGTCCACTAAGACTCTTAAAATTTCGAAAAAATTTAAGTATTCCAATTGGTATCTTTTTTCGAAAATTTAAAAATCTTTGTCCCCAGCGGAGTCGCCAATCTGTCGCGACCCTCTAAAAAAATTTTTAATTTTAAAAGGGGTTAACGGATTATTAGGTTAATTAGATTTGACTAACCTAACGCGGACCCTCCCAAGCCCTACCGAATCGCAACTTTGGTTTTTGTTTAAATGATTTTAAAATTTGGAGTCGCCACTAATCGTTCTTGGTAGGTCGATTAGAAACCTAAATAAATTAGCGGGAGAACTAATTTATTCCTGCGAACCAGAGATTAGGAGCTCGGGGACTTGGTTACACTAGTTAATTAAAACTAATGCCCTTTCGGTACCTTAATTTCATGGATATCCTAATTCGGCAACTCAGACTTGGTTTATTCCTAAGGCTCTAGTAGGGTATTCTCTTTTGTGTTTTCACTTTTTAAATAGGATGCATGGATGGTATATATTTTTATTTGTTATATTTTTTTTAAGTGTTAAAGATTCCCTGAAGCCGAAAGAAGGAGTGTGTTAACGACTTCTGTGCAGTATTACAACCTACTTATCTTTTGGGTCTGATGATTCAAAAATTAAATTATAGGAAGTACATGACAGTGAATAAACACCTCCAATGGGAGGCCTAGCATTGGCTTGGCTCTTCCCTTTGGGATTTAAGGTACAGGTATTTAAGTTGCAAGTATTTAAACTACTGTAAGTAAAAACCTCCAATGGGAGGCTAAGCATTGGCTTGGCTCTTCCCTTTGGGATTTAAGGTACAGGTATTTAAGTTGCAGGTATTTAACTACTGTAAGTAAAAACCTCCAATGGGAGGCTAAGCATTGGCTTGGCTCTTCCCTTTGGGATTTAAGGTACATGTATTTAAGTTGCAGGTATTTAACTACTGTAAGTAAAAACCTCCAATGGGAGGCTAAGCATTGGCTTGGCTCTTCCCTTTGGGATTTAAGGTATAGGTATTTAAGTTGCAGGTATTTAACTACTGTAAGTAAAAACCTCCAATGGGAGGCTAAGCATTGGCTTGGCTCTTCCCTTTGGGATTTAAGGTACATGTATTTAAGTTGCAAGTATTTAACTACTGTAAGTAAAAACCTCCAATGGGAGATTAAGCATTGGCTTGGCTCTTCCCTTTGGGATTTATGGTGCAGGTATTTAAATTGCGGATGGACTTTGTCCTCTCCATTCTGGGGTATGAATTCTTTAAAATAAAATACAACGAATTGATTCAACAATTTGAAATTTGTGCGCGCTTGAGGACTCCTCCAAGCCGATTTTGTGCTTCCATAGGGTTGACCATTGATATAAAGCTGCGGCTTCCTGACATAAAATAGAGTGAAATGTCAGTATACAAAATATGTGCTAATCTGCATCTAAAACCAGAAGAGTGGAAAGAGTACTTATCTCCCATTTTTTTGGGAGGGATTTCTATAATTGATTTTCGCTCTCTATGTTCCCAATATAGAGAGTTTCTTTTGAATTAAGAGGGACTTTTAGTCACAGATCAGTTGAGAAATCGGTGGACAGCTTAGGAGCTTGTCTGGGCCGATTTTTGCATCTCTACGAGATTTTTGCTGTTGACGTAGAGATATCCTTCTCCTGACATAAAATATGGAGAAAAAAAAAGAGATGGAGAAAGTGCATACAATTTGTGCTAATTTGCGAGTAAAACCATAAATAAATGAATAAATAAAAACACTTAGCTCGAATTTGCTTGCTCGTTGACGAGGATGAACTCTTGATTTATATTAATCGATGAAGGAATTTGTGATGATAACCCCTAGCTTTAAACTCCCATCATCTTCAAAATTCTCTCTCTTTTGGTATTTTCTTTCTCTCGAATTTTTCTTCAATCTCCCAAAACTCTCTCAAACATCCAAAATTTTCTCTCCAAAAAAATTCCTCTCAAACACTTCAAATTTTCTCTCCCAAGAATCCTTTCTCAAGCTCACTTCTTTCTCCTTTTATAACCTACTCATCTATCTCCCATTCTAATTTTTCCACTAACTCTATCTCACATTCTAATTTCTCCACTAACTCTTCTTCATTTTCATCTTCCATTCTCAATCTCTATCTCACATTCTAATCTCTCCACTAACTCTTCTTCATCTTCATCTTCCTTTCTCCATATTTATCTCCCATTCTAATTTCTCCACTAACTCTTCTTAATCTCCATCTTCCATTCTCTATTCTTATCTTCCATTCTAATTTCTCTACTAACTCTTCTTCATCTCCATCTTCCCTTCTCTATTCTTATCTTATTTTCTCCATCCATTCTTCTCCAACTTCTCTTCTTCATCTCCTCTTCTTCATCTTCCCTTCTCTATTCTAATTTATCCACTAACTTTTCTTTTTATTATTTGTAAAATAATCCTTCAAGAGTTAGGTATTTGCACTTTAGTCCTTGAATTTTAAGTATTTACAATTCAGTCCCTGAAAAAATATATTTCTTTAAGTCCAAATCTCCTCACAATTTTTGACACACCAAAATTTACCACATGTCAAGTTTAAGCTCATTTCTTGTCGCTGAAAATAATGCATAATTTAATTAAAGCCCTTTTGCAAAATTAAGTCATTCTGGGTATAATTGGGCCAAGATGAAAATTTAAAATATTAGAAGACAATGTCACAACTCATAAAAAGTGAAAGTTAAAAATAAGTTGACTCAAATTAAATTTTTTTAGGCCCGATTCGAGATTATACTCGTGAATGAACACGTGACTCGAATTGGATTTTTCTGAATTTGCGATGGCCAATATGAAAATAGATTTAAAATAAAAATATTAACTATCTTTGTGTATTTTTTGGCCTCAAATGTTATTTTTTCAAAAATTTCAAATATTTTTGTATTTAAAAAAAATTAAAATATATATAATATGAAAAATTATTTTTTGGTCAAAATTCGTTCCCTAGGCTTGGCTAAGGTTCCCAAAGTTGATTTTTCAATTTTATGAATTTTTATGGATTTTCTATTAATTTTTGAAAATAAATAAATAAAAAATACGTAAAAATATGAAAAATCGTTTTTTGGTCAAAATTGGTTCCCTAGGCTTGGCTAAGGTTCCCAAAGTTGATTTTTCAATTTTATGAATTTTTATGGATTTTTTATTACTTTAGCAATAGAAAAAATGATTAAACATCAGGTGTCAACACAGGGGTTACGGAATGAAATCGCCGTTCAAATAGTTTATCAATGGGCACCTGTAGTGTTTAGGATAGAGAAATGAATGCCTCCTTCCTTTCGATATCGTACCTTTCGCGAGAAAACCCATTGCCTTGGGGAATACGGAATCTATTTGGCATACAGCTCGCCGTGGATATGAGACGTGTATAGAAATGGGCTTGCCTTTCATCATCCTGTCATGCCTCATTATACACATTCGATGCATCATGTGTAGATCATGCTTCAAGTCAGAATCGGCAAATTAAACATGCAGACAAGTCATGCATGAATCATGGCATGTGCAAACACAATACGAATGTGGCAATTTTGGCATCATGCATGTTTGTGAAATAAGCAAGTATGGAAGAAAATTGCCTCTAGACGTGTGAACAGATTGAATAAATCGCGAAGTCTACCCCTTAAATTGAGGAGTAGCTTATCTCAGACTTTGCCCCCTTTTCAATTCAGGGTTTGCCATCAATTTGCCCCATTTTGATCGGAATGGATCTTTTCAGATGATCATAATTTTACCACTTGGGGTTGTCTCCTTCAACATATTAAATGTTAGTATAAATATTTCCTGTAAAAAAGGAAAGGAGATGTGTTAGCCAGTATTAGAAGGGATAAACTGGAACAATACTGATTTACCCTTCATCTTGAATGTTTTGCGTGACTCCTTTTATTAGCTTCACTGGATTGAGTTTGTCTCCACTTTCGGTGGGCATTTCATCATTAGAGCCAAGGTTGTGGCAGAGTATCGACTTTGGTATCGCTTATCTAACGTTTCTATTTCCTTCTGCAAAAAGAAATGTGCAAAAGGTTGTATTATTCATTTACAGTACTTACAACATTCCCCCAACCTTGGGGATCGAACTCGGGATGTTTCGGACCACCGTCATTCCCCATGCCATCCGGTCCACAAGACCGTAGACGTTCGTGGAGGTTCACCTTTAAATGTTGATCTTTGAGGTGACTTGGTCTTGCAATTCCATGTCTCGATTCTTTTCAAGGCAACTTACAATCTCTGTTGAGACGGAAGAAAGTAGTTCAGAATTTGAGACAATCCTAGATAAATTGGAACGATACAAAATTACCCTTCTTTAAGACTGCTTGGGCTTTTTATTTGCAATTTCCTTGTTTGAAGCCGTCGATCCTCTGTCAGAGAAATGGATTCACTTGAGGCAAGTACCGCATAGGAGGTATCATTGGAACGAATACATTTCACCTGTTCTAGTAAATTTGCATCAGTAGGACCCTCAATAGTGATTTTGGTGGCTTGTTGATTCGAGAGCTTTCCCTAAACCTGGGCTCACATGAAATAAATGCGTGTATGCATAAATGCATGAAATGCATGTAATAGTCCTAAAGTGACTCAAATTGTCTAAAAGGTAACCAAAGCGGCTTCTGCTTTCATTTCAAGGATGATATTGCTTGACTGCATCTGCATTTACAGGATATCCTAACTCTTTCCCATCCATGTTTACAAGAATCAAAGCTCCCCCAGGAAGGACCTTTTTGACGACAAAAGGACCCTCACAATTTGGGGTGAACTTGCTCCCGGGATGAGAAACATTTGGAACTGTCTTTTTCACTACCATATCTTCTACTTTAAAATTCATGGGCCTGACTTTTCAATTGAACGCTTTGGCAACTCTTCTCTGGTAGCTCTGACCGTGACATATTGCCCTAAGATGCTTTTCGTCGATCAGGTTTGTTGACACCTGATTTTTAATCACTTTTTCTCTTTTAAAATTCATAAAAATTAATGATTAAAAAATGAGAAAAATTAAAAAAATCAACTTCAGTCTGTCAAAAAAAATTCCTAAAAAATTTTAGTGGTATTTTATTCCCTTGTGTTAAATTAATTCGTGGTAATATACTGCCTGTAATTTTATTTTTATTTTTATTTTATTTTTTTTTGGGATTTTTTTTTCTTTTTTTTCTACAGAATCAATATTAGTTACTCATGCTCGTAGTTATATAAAATTGGTTTAAAAGTTGACTAAATTGAAAATATAATATTGTCATTGGCCTGGGTAATACTTATGGTTCTGGGAGACGTTTAATGTGTCATTAATGATATATATTAATGTGTCATATAAATTGAGTCAATATAAGTCTGTATTAATTTTGGGTTTATTGAGCCTAATAATCGTGATTAAAAAGGTATCACCCATTTTATTTTAACTCATGATAACTAATATTACCTTAATTATTAAAAATGCATTATTTTAATTGCCTAATATCATTTTTATATTACTAAATAACTAATATCATGACCAATTAATTTATAGCGTTAATATTAATAAGTTATCGATGCATTTTAAACCCATTTTATAAAAATATAATGGTCAATAACTTATTAATATGCCTAGTTAAATATATCATGACACCTCGAATAATTTAGTACATCGGTTTAAATTTACTACAAGCATATTATATAACTAGATATATATTAAACACGCGCGCACACACACACACACATATATGTCAAAATCATGAATCAACACGTCAAATAACATGTAGTTATTTTAAATATATATATATTTTCAAAGTTAAATTGCCCAAAGGCAATTTAAAAATACAGCGCTTATATAGTAGACATAATTGGTCATTTTAACTAATATCATGACCAATTATACAAATGCGTTTTAATCTTAATTTGAAAATCTTCTCATAATAAAATTTAATAGTCTTATTCATTTGAAAATAACTAAATCGCAATTTACTATTAAATTGGTTTAATGATTAACCCAAAATGATTATAAAATGTTTTACCCTTTACCACCTAGCTTTGGACCCGATGCTCATCTTGGTGCTTTTAAGAAGGCTACATGTTTTATGACTGATGATCTGTGGTATGGCATCTTTACCGCTAACAATCTAGAAACAATTGTGCGAGCAAATGGAGCCTTCATTTTTTCCGTTGAGGATCTCAATATGAACAATATGACTACTTTAGTTAGAGGAATGGGTAAGGTTAGCGTGGTTGAAACTATTGACTTACAATTCACAATTAGTAGTCTCGTTGGACAGCAGATTGTCAAAGTCAAAAGAAGTTCTGGTTGGACCACCAGAACAATCATGGCACATGCACGTGAACATGGTGAGAAAAAGAATGTGTTTCTTCTCCATTTTTTTTCTGGTAGCTGGGGGAGGAACGGCAAATTGGGGATGTCAAATGGGTCAACATCATCCGCTTTTCACATGGTGGCAATTAACTTTGGTATGCCGCGTCGACACCCACAAGGAAAACGTGCAAATGACCCAACAAATTATCCCAAGTCGGTTGAGCTACTTCTCGATAGTTATGAGTAGGCTTCAAACTTGTTGCATGAAAGGAGATCACGACGGGGCTGTTTGGTGAAGGAGAAAAGGACGAAGGGTAGATGGTTAGAGGCAATATCAAGGGGGAGGACAGACGAAAATGAAGAGAGGACCATATTCAGGGAAGTGAGGGAGGGGGGCGAAAAAAAATCTGGTAGAGAGAGAGGCATCTCCACTTCAACGCACTCAAACTCCCTCAATCCACCAATCGCCAGCGACTCTTCTGCGAAGCTGTGAATGCTGGGCTTGTCGTGAATTGGCCTCGTTACGGAGCAAGCGATACGGGAGTTCATGGCTTGTGCTAATTCCAATAGCTTCTCGGGGTCCAGGATTTTTGAGAAGAGCTCGAATGACACCAAGTTGCTGACGGCTTAAATCACAAACCGGTTCAGGTACGACTTTCTCACTGACTAAAAAAAACTATCCTTGGTAGATAAGAAGACATTTTGACAAACACCTAGGGCAGGTAGATGTTCGCCAAAATTTTGGACAGCAGGGCTTGAGGCATTTGACGTGAAGAGGATTCCCCTGTTTGCCTCCCAAACCGTTCACTCCTTTGCTTTGTTATTATAAACATTGTTCACCATGAAGATCCTTATTATTATTATAATTTGTGCGAGCACAGTTTATAGACATATAGAATTAGAGTCCCACCGAGAGCGCTCGAAAGGGCGTGTATATTGTGCATAGTTAAAAAAAAATTTATAACTGGAAATTACTATGTACCTTTCGATTAACGGGTGGATTGGGCAAACAAGTTATGTCCAATTCTGATTTGCTCGATGATGGTCGTTGATGTCTCGCCTATAAATATGGATGGAGAGGCCGCGAATGAGGGAGATTCAGAGCTACCAAGAATTCGCTAGACCCTAGGCAGGGGTTTGGTTCCTTTTGCTCTCCATTCGAAGAGAATAATGAGAAGAAGATATCATCTTTGGGCTCTCCTATAAATATGGAGGTATGCTTGTCGTTCCTTTGTAGGTAAAGCTCAGTGTACCATCTTACTGGTCTTGCAGTTAGTTTCCATGGCAAAGAAAGATCTGCACGAGCTAATTTCAAGTTAAAACTGATCAAGATACTTTATGAGAAGGCTACAAGTACTTTCATCTTGTGTCCCTATGTGTTCTCATAGCATTTAGGCTATGCAATAATATAGCTCTTTTAAGCCAGTGGGTGTTAGTCGTATTTATTTCGTATTAGAGCACTAATGAGATAGATTTGTGGAAAACTATGACTTAAGAGAGTAGGCATACGATCAAAGTGAAATTCACCATTGTGTGGCTCGGTGTTCCATCTTTATGAGTACGCATCCACGACTTGTGATTTAAATTCCGTTTTCCTCGTGTGAATCAGAGGGTACATAGAATTTACTTGCTTCTAGTTTTTAGTGTATAAGTCAACCGTTTTTCTCCTTTCTTTCTTATTTTTGTAGGTTTTCATGTATACTGATGCTCACAAACTTATGGTATCATTTCCGTAAGTCTTGGTAACAGTGAATAGATATATAACTGATCTTCCGTTTATGGTCTTTCGTGATAATGTCATGCTCATAAAGGTTAGATTGAATGAAGGGATGGTCTCCACTGCAACCAGTTCTTCCTTTTGGTAGCTTTTAGTAGTTTTCTATGTGATTGGGAGTTTGCTTGGTTTATACGGATTACATTCTTTTTCTTGCACTTTGGTGTATGCATTTATCAACTTTGGCACTCTTTATCAAGGTTACGTTCACTTCAAATTTATTTTAATACTTTGGTTAATCGATCGATCTAGGGTCATTTGACTTGGTTCCCTTTCTATTATTATTGTTGCTAAATTCCTGAATAATCATAAAAAAGATAATAATAATAATAATAAAATTTAGGAAACGTACATAAAAAAATGTAAAATAAAAAAAAAAGAAAAGAAAAGAGGGAAACAGTCATGAAATGTCTCTAGTAGTATATTGTATCTAATTAAACTTCAACATACATGGTTTTTTTAATCTTCTGTATTCAATTTACATAACTTATTCTTAGTTTTGCATGCGAATAAAAGTTTTTCCCTTAAGACCATTTCTGTAGGTAAATTAGCAAGGCAGTTAGAGTCTGATTTAAAACGCTCATTTTATTATTCAATTTGTCGAACTTAGCTAACTATTTATTATAAGTAAATGCATACATCAGATTTGCAATATAGAAAATTGATATCCCAATGTGGCGATTAACTGCGATGTCCATAGAGATGATGTCTCATTAACGATTCACGATTCAACGATGGCAAAGTGCGAGCAGAAGGCCTTGAAGGCACTGAAACCCGAACTAAAGATCAATTTCAGAAATTGTTAACAATAAATTCAAGCTAAGTGATTTTTGTCATTTTTCTGATTTTTGATATAAATCAGTTCAGATTTCCTCCTTTTTCCAGTTTATTTTTATGTCAGGTAAAAAGAAAGACCTCACATCAATGGTAAATTCCATGGAGGTGCAAAATCGGCCCAGACAAGCTCCTAAGCTGTCCACCGGTTTCTCATGCTGATCTGTGACTAAAAGTCCCTCATAATTCAAAAGAGACTCTCTATATTGGGAACATAGAGAGCGAAAATCAATTATAGAAATCCCTCCAAAAAAAATGGGAGATAAGTACTCTTTCCACTCTTCTGGTTTTAGGTGCAGATTAGTACATATTTGATATACTGACACTTCACTCTATTTTATGTCAGGAAGCCGCAGCTCTATATCAATGGTCAACCCTATGGAAGCACAAAATCGACTTGGAGGAGTCCTCAAACGCGTACAAATTTCAAATTGTTGAATCAATTCGTTGTATTTTATTTTAAAGAATTCATACCCCAGAATGGAGAGGACAAAGTCCATCCGCAATTTAAATACCTGCACCATAAATCCCAAAGGGAAGAGCCAAGCCAATGCTTAGCCTCCCATTGGAGGTTTTTACTTACAGTAGTTAAATACCTGCAACTTAAATACCTGTACCTTAAATCCCAAAGGGAAGAGCCAAGCTAATGCTTAGCCTCCCATTGGAGGTTTTTACTTATAATAGTTAAATACCTGCAACTTAAATACCTGTACCCTAAATCCCAAAGGGAAGAGCCAAGCCAATGCTTAGCCTCCCATTGGAGGTTTTTACTTACGGTAGTTAAATACCTGCAACTTAAATACCTGTATCTTAAATCCCAAAGGGAAGAGCCAAGCCAATGCTTAGCCTCCCATTGGAGGTTTTTACTTACAGTAGTTAAATACTTGCAACTTAAATATCTGTACCTTAAATCCCAAAGGGAAGAGCCAAGCCAATGCTTAGCCTCCCATTTGAGGTTTTTACTTACAGTAGTTTAAATACTTGCAACTTAAATACCTGTACCTTAAATCTCAAAGGGAAGAGCTAAGCCAATGCTAGGCCTCCCATTGGAGGTGTTTATTCACTGTCATGTACTTCCTATAATTTAATTTTTGAATCATCAAACCCAAAAGATGAGTAGGTCGTAATACTGCACAGAAGTCGTTAACACACTCCCTCTTTCGGCTTTAGGGAATCTTTAACACTTAAAAAATATAACAAATAAAATATATACCATTCATGCATCCTATTTAAAAAGTGAAAACACAAAAGAGAATACCCTACTAGAGCCTTAAGAATAAACCAAGCACGAGTTGCCGAATTAGGATATCCATGAAATTAAGGTACCGAAAGGGCATTAGTTTTAATTAACTAGTGTAACCAAGTCCCCGAGCTCATAATCTCTGGTTCGCAGAAATAAATTAGTTCTCCCGCTAATTTATTTAGGTTTCTAATCGACCTACCAAGAACGATTAGTGGTGACTCCAAATTTCAAAAATCATTTTAAACAAAAACCAAAGTTGCGATTCGGTAGGGCTTGGGAGGGTCCGCGTTAGGTTAGTCAAATCTAATTGACCTAATAATCCGTTAACCCCCTTTACAATTTAAAATTTTTTTTAGAGGGTCGCGACAAGGTTCAACTGTTCATACCTCTGCTGCGTCCACTCTGCTTCGGAGAGTTTGATTTGGGATAAGATTCTTAGAGAGGGGATTTCAACCTCTACCGGTAAAACTGCCTCCATACCGTAAACTAGGGAATATGGAGTTGCTCTAGTCGAGGTTCGTATCAAAGTCCGATATACCATCAACGCGTACGGCAGTTTCTCATGCCAGTCTCTATAATTCTCTGTGGTTTTCGCCAGGATTTTCTTGATGTTCTTGTTTGCCGCCTCTACAGCTCCATTCATTTGTGGGCGATAGAGAGACGAATTAAGATGTCGAATGTTGAATGCTTGTAGGAGATCATCGACTATCTTATTGTTCAAATTGGAGCCATTGTTTGTGATTATCGCTTGAGGGGCCCCATATCGAGAGATGATATCCCTTCTGATGAACTTGGCCACATTCTTTACTGTGACATTCGCATATGAGCTTGCTTCAATCCACTTCGTAAAATAGTCGATCGCTACCAAGATAAAGCGATGCCCATTGGAAGCATTAGGGTGAATCGGACCAATCATGTTTATCCCCCACATGGTGAATGGCCAAGCCTCTGACATCTGGTGGAGCTCGTTGGGGGGTGCGTTAATTCTGTCGCCGTATACCTAGCACTGATGACAGGACCTTACATGTTGGTTGCAGTCTGCCTCCATGGTCATCCAATAGTAACCAAGCCGCATGATTTTCTTTGCAAGGAGGTGGCCGTTCATATGAGGACCGCATATCCCTTCATGGATCTCCTTCATGAGCATGTTTGCTTCTTTAGCGTCTACACATCTCAATAGGACTGAATCGAAGGATCTTTTATAGAGAGTTTGCCCGCTCAGGAAGAATTTGGTAGCCATCTTTGCTATGTACTTCTTATCCCCGATCTGACTCCCTAGAGGGAATTCTCCTTTCGAAAGATAATTCTTAATGTCGTGATACCATGGCTCGCTATCGAATTCGCCTTCCACTAGCATGCAATAGGCTGGCTGATCCATGACATTGATTTTTAAAGGCTTGATGTCGAGCCCATCCTCTACTTGCAACAACGAAGACAGAGTGGCTAACGCGTCTGCGAAGTGATTTTGGGTCATTGGCAGATATTCGAACGAAATTTCGTCAAAATTATCGGTTAACTCTTCTAGCAACTCATGATAAGGAATGAGCTTAGAATCTCTTGTTCTCCATTCCCCCTGAGTCTGGAGAATAATCAGCATGGAGTCCCCATAAACTTGTAACCTTCGCACCTTCATAGAGATGGCTAATTGCAAACCTAGAATACAAGCTTCATATTCTGATATATTGTTGGTACATGGAAATACCAACTTCGCGGAAACCATATAATGTAAGCCGTCCGGGGATATCAATACTGCCCCAGTTCCAGATCCGGCCAAATTAAAGACACCATCAAAATACATGATCCACTTATCATCAGACAATACGAGGATTCGATCCTCGACCTCCTCCTCATCAGGGATTACAAAGCCCTGTGAATTTTCTGCCAACATGTCGGCTATGGCCCGCCCCTTGACTGACTTCTGAGGTGAACTCCTTATGTCAAATTCTGATAACAGTACTTGCCATTTGGCCAACTTTCCCAATAAGGCGGGTTTCTCCACCAAGTACTTAATTGGGTCGCATTCTGTTACCAACTGGATATGATGGTGGAGGGTATATTGTCTCAACCTGTGGAGTACCCAAATTAGCGCGACGCACGTCCTTTCAACCATTGAGTAATTAGCCTCCGATTGCGTGAACTTCTTACTCAAGTAATAAACTGCTCGCTCCTTCCCGTCCTCCGGTTTCGTTTGGGCGAGTAGAGCTCCTAATGATTCTCGATATATCGTCAAGTACATAGTCAAGGGGACTCCCGGGGTTGGTGGTACCAATACTGGAGGTAGGATCAAATACTCCTTGATCTTCTCAAATGCCTTATGGCATTCTGAATCCCAAATGACTTTGGCACCCTTCTTGAGGAGCTTGAAGAACGGTTTTGCCGCATCAGAAAGCTGGGATATAAATCTGGTAATGTAGTTTAACCGTCCCAGCAGGCTTCTCACTTCCCTTACTGAGGTTGGGATACTAATGTCCCGTATAGCTTTGATCTTGGAAGGGTCGATCTCAATGCCATAACTGCTAACCACAAATCCCAAAAGCTTTCCAGATTCTAACAACTTTCTTAACACCAGAACATGGTCTTCTCCTGGTCTGGACTTAGCAATCATATCATCTACGTACACCTCGATTTCCTTGTGCATCATGTCATGGAATAGAGCGACCATGGTCCTTTGGTATGTCGCCCCAGCATTCTTCAACCCAAAAGGCATAACCCTATAACAAAAGGTGCCCCATGGTGTTATGAATGAGGTCTTCGCCTTATCTTCCTCCTTCATTAGGATCTGATTATAGCCAGAAAATACATCCATAAATGAAAACCGTTCGAACCCGGCTGTACTATCGACCAACACGTCTATGTGTGGCAAAGGAAAATCATCCTTTGGGCTGGCTTTATTTAGGTCTCGGTAATCGACGCAGATTTGGACTGTACCGTCTTTCTTCATCACTAGCACAATGTTTGCGATCCAATCGGCATAGGGGATCATTTCTATGAATCCCACCTTGAGGAGCTTCATCACTTCCTCCTCAATTTTCTTGGAAAGTTCGGGCCTCGTTCACCTAAGCTTTTGTTTTTTTGGCAGGATGCTAGGATCAATGGATAGTACGTGTTCCACAATATTGGGGTCGAGGCCGGGCATGTCTGCATACGACCAAACAAAGACATCTTGGTATTCCCTGAGAACTTCAGTCATTCGGGTAGCTTCAGAGGGTGACAAGGACTCCCCAATCTTCACTTTTCTGACATTCTGTGAGTCGCACAAGTTCACTACCACTGCCTCTTCTGCTGTTAGGGGTTTAAACTCTTCATACAGACTCCAATCTCTCTGAATATTTATGAAATCCTCATCTTCTTCCCCAATGCCACAAGAGTTAATCTCCTTGATGATCCGAGTCACACAATAGCCTATTATGCATGCTTGGAATGATATGCCTGAAATGTCATGAAGATGATTAGTCCCTTTCAGCAAGTAGTTTTCATGCATGATTTTCAAAAATTATTTGAAAAATCGTAATAAGAGAGCCAATCCTCATATCCTCGGACGTCTTTGCTTCTCTTAATTTTCTTGATAAACTAGGAAGCGTGCGGGAATCCAGGCCTCAAATCTTCGAGAATCGAAGATAGGTATTATCATTGGGCTGGTTTGGAATGTTCCCGCACGCCCTTAATAAAACGTACACATGCATTTTATTGAATTTCACTGATAAGGCCGCATTACAAGGCAACCATTTGGACCAACAGCTCGAGATCCAAACGAAATGCAACAACTGAATTAAAATTACGGTTAAAGAAATGCTATAAGAAGTAGAAGAAGAGCCTCTTTATTCAGGCGAGATAGAGTCCTCGTCAAGGCTCTCGATGATGACGTTGACGGTGTCTTCTAGAAACGAATTGGACATATCAAGCTCTACTGCGCCTTGGATAGCTTCATCTGCTAGCATCTTGGGGCGCTCGAAGAAATACTGACCTAGTGAACTCCCGATTGCGTTAATTTTTCCTTTCCAAGCTCTGGAGCTAATGAATGAATTAACTCTGCCTCCTCGACTCCCACGGCCCCTATGATGGCCTCGGCCTTGACGTCCATGACAGCTTCTGGAAGTAAGGCCCTTACTGGATTCGCCAGTATATCCTAAGCCTGTTCGGTGCTTGCTGGTGTTCAATTGCAGCGGCGAGCGGATCCCTTGACCATTCTTTCCTAGACCGAGTCCAGGGATAAAACCATATGCCAATAGCATTTTTCAAAGTGCTAGAGTATACTTAGAGGGTGCAGGAGCCCTATTTTTGGTTCCTGGAGATGCATGTGTGACTGCTACCAACTTGAGAGAATGATAGCTAGCCTCTTCTTTGTGTTCCGGCTCTACATGTGGGACCGCGCTCTTCTGGTATGCGGTGAAGTCCATTTCCCCATACACGGTTATTACTTTCCCATCAACCACAAACCGAACCTTCTGGTGCAGGCTTGACGGTACTGCGTCTGCAGTGTGGATCTCGGGAGGTCCATGACTTGGAAACCAATGGAGAATTCTACTGGCTCAATTAGGACATCTAGTTCGATTTCACCAACCACATTCTTCCTCATTCCGTCGAAAGCTCTGATTGTGGCATTGGAGGCACGGATGAGCTCCTCATTCACACCTAGGTTCCTGAGTGTGGCCAACGGACATATGTTGAATGCTGACCCATTATCAATTAGCACGTGGGAGACTTGCTTGCCGTGGCTCCTCGCCAATATGTACAGAGCCTTATTATGGGCCCATTCATCCACAGGAATGTCCTCATCCGAGAAGGATATCTGGTCCTTTAGCAATATGGACCCCACGAAGTCCTCCAATTGCACCTCATTAATAGTTTTCGGTGCGTGTACTTCGTTTAGTACTTTCATCAGGGCACTTTTATGCCTTTCCGAATTGATAAAGAGGTCGAGTAGTGAAATTTGAGCTGGCAGTTTCCTTAGCTGCTCTATTACTTCGAACTCACTTGTCCTCACGATGGACAATTGTCGCGACCCTAAAATTCATTTTCAGGCGAATAGGTTAACGGATTATCAGGTTAATTAGATTAACTAACCTAACGCGGACCCTCCCAAGCCCTACCGAATCGCAACTTTGGTTTTTTTTAAGTGATTTTAGAGTTTTGGAGTCGCCACTAATCGTTCTTGGTAGGTCGATTAGAAACCTAAATAAATTAGTGGGAGAACTAATTTATTTCTGTGAACCAGAGAAAATGAGTTCGGGGACTTGATTACGCTAGATCACTCTAACGCCCTTTCGGTACCATTTCATGAAAATTTATTTGGGGTGATTTGGAAAGATTTGGGGTCAAACTGACCAGAAGGGTAAAATGGTCATTTTTCAAGGCTCGGGAAGTGGAAATAGGTCAAACCAGTTGAATGTGGTCATTCCTTAATTTTCACAATTTCTGATAATTTTTCGAAATTTTTCGAGACAATTTGCTTATAAGGGACGAAATCGTCATTTTGGAAATATTTGGATGGAAATTCACCAAAAATAGGATTGGTTAGTTGAAATGACCCGTTTCCTAATTTCTGAGATTTTTCAGAATTTTTCAGAATTTTCCGAGACAATTTACCCATAAGGGGCAAAATCATCATTTTGGAAAGATCGGGGGTGGAAATTCACCGAAAATAGGATTGGTCAGTCGAAATGACCCGTTTCCTAATTTCTGAGATTTTTCTGAATTTTTCGAGATAATTTATCCATAATGGGCAAAATTGTCATTTCAAAAAGATCGGAAGGGCAGAACTGTCGAAATTGGAATTGACTAGTTAAAATAGCATTTTCCTGATTTTTGAGACTTTTGAGGGTTTTTCAAATTTTTTCGATTTTTATGATTTTTTTTTAGATTAGATTTAGATTTTTTTTAGAATTTTATATTATTCCCTAATTTTTAATTCATTTATTATTATTATTATTATTATTATTATTATTATTATTATTATTATTATTATTATTATTATTATTATTTAATGATTTTTCTTTCCTTTTTTATTTCTTATTTACTCGTGAGGTTGGCAAGTCAATTCTCTATTTGGCCAAAGCACTATTAGAAGCCCTTTTTATCCGTTTTATGACACCGTCTGGACTAGCTCAACTATTAGTCTAAACTTAAAACCAACTCAAAATAACAATGATCAATTTTCACCATTCGTTTCATGATCCATCACTGCATCAAGCATAATAAAAGTTGGAAGACTCACCTGAGCGGCCTCTAACCACAAGCCGCCATCTATGAACGACCTTCGGTCCACGACTCCGACGAAGTTCGAGCGAGGTATGTTCGGGCGATTCTCGTCGTTTCATTGCACAGATAAGGTAGGATTGAGGTTAGGATGTGTTCTAGTTGTAAATTAAAGCATAAAATGCACGGACGACGTGACATAGAGGACTTGCAATTTTAACTCGAAAATCTAATTCTCCTCAGCATTTCAACGAGCATATTGCATGCAAACCTAAAAATACCAAAACTCTAAACTAAACTTGATCCACAACTCGAATCCGATATAATGAAGATCATGTCCAGACTACATCAACGTAGATCTGTAGCGTCTACTTTTCATTTACTTCGGTACAATCGAAAATTGAACCGAACTCAAACATCACAATAAAACAGAGTAGAAAAAAAGTATGGGTGAAGGCTAACCTATGGCGGTAAGTTTGACGAAGACGGTCGTAGATGCAGCCGTTGGTCTCTATTCAACTCCCCGCGTCTGAAGGATCGATTCAGCTGACCAGAGGCAGCCCTTCTACTCTCGAAGTTGTTGGCCACTCTTGTGCTTCCAACAGCTCCAACTCCAAATAGCATTTGGCAAAGTGTCGATATCACCGAGAGACACGCAGAGAGAACTTAGTGTTTTTGAACGCCGTTCGCCGTCCACCTTCGTTAGCTTCAAGATGTCACCGTTGGTGTTGAGCTCGTCCACGAAACTCCGAGCCTCCTCATGCGACGCGTACCCGCCGATGTATGTGAAGTAGGTCCAGAATTCGAGCATAGGGATTTTGCCATCCCCAGTAGCGTCAAAACGGCAAGAGACTTTCTTGAGCTCGTGGTCTCGATCGACGGAGTACGTTACTATCTATTTGGAGAGCCCCCAAAAGAGATCAAGTCCATCTCTTCTAGCTTTCTAGTTTGACATGTGTTGCTCTGGTCGTTGGCTCCTTTATCTTTGCCTTTTCTTTGTCTTGCGGTGGTACGATGACCAACGATAGACTCGTGTCGCATCAAGAGTGCACCCATATTGGCTACAATTTTGTTGGACTTTTACGGCTCATGAAACATGAGATGCATGGTGGCGGACGGCAAGATGTTCTATATTGCAAATTGCTTCACGGACGATGTGCCGACTTGGATTCCAGGGAGGAGACCATGCTTTTGTCCTCTCGTGCGCCACTTCCTTCTCTCCGCCGCTGTTCACTTCTGTGAAACCACGCTTCTTGCTAGAAGTAGAACTTTCGTAATAACCCATGCATGAAGACGAAGATGTAGTAGCACTAGTGTACAATATCTGTGAAAATCTAGAGGTCTCAATTTCCCTCTGAAGCATCTCATCCAACGATTTCTGTAAGTCTTCCAAACTCCCTTGCCCCCCATTCATTTTACTTTGTTCGGCTCCTCCGCCCATGCATGCCCACGTCCCATCAAGTGGGAGGTGTAACCCCTCTCTTCTAGTGCCATTCCATGTGTCTTGACTATGAACTCAAGACACTAGCCGTGCCCGTTTCGCATGGTCAAGATCGCCATATAGATAAGAGTGCCAACCATACTTTTCTTGAGGAAGCCACAGTTGACTCGCCAACAAAACCTCCAGGTTTCCATAGCGACTTCTTTAAGATGCTCCCTATGTGCCATTCTTAGACATGTTGCTCATCAACCAGGTTTTGAGACTCTCACGCAGCTGGACCACTTCGCACGGGCGGCAACGAGGGTCGCAATGCTGGGTTGATCCTGCTTGCTCTGTAGCCCCCAGCTGCCAGTTTCTCCCTCAAAGCTTTTGGACATACTTCTCTTACTCCCTCCACGCGGCTGTATACATGAATGGTATAATCTCTTCGTGGGCGTCATTCTTTCACCTCTTTTATTTTTTTTTTACAGGAGAAGTCTCTCCCCATGACCAAGTATAGCTCAGTGTAGTCGAGAATTTTGGTCAGAACTTGACACCAAGATATCATTGTACGTCTGCAAAATCCTCTCTGCTGCACAGTGGGTGTTGCTGGCCTGGGACGACTCTTGGAACCGGCAGAACTCGGATCGAGTAAAGACAGGAACTCAAATAGAGCGATGACAGGTCAACGATTTGCAATCGGCTTGGACGCTCAAGGAGGGAAGAGGAAATCTCTTGAAGAACTATACTCTAGTCCCTCTTTAAATTCCTTCGAACTTGTCTCGAGATCTTTCAGGGGTTAACAGGGATTCAAGTTCTTGAGGAACAAGTCACCTGGAAGGGGGTTATTGCTTCATTGGAGCTAAACTCAGTAAGATCGCCGATGATCAGGACCAGAGACGGGTTGACCCCGGGAGAGAACAAGGGCCACCAGGGTCTTGAATTGGGCCACTCCGAGAGGGTGGTGGATGCTGGAATGGAGATCCCCCTAGTTTCTCAGAGATGGCCCTTTTTTTTTTTTACCAAACGTTCCTCCCTCCCCCCAACCTGTAGCCTCTTTTCTATATCTTTACTCGCGAAGAATGTCAGTAACGCTTGCCGAAAACGTGCCGATGTGGGAGGTCGTTGAAGCGAGTAGCTGATCTGAACTTCTTGATGCCACGCCCCCTCTTTTTAATCATAGCTGTCCCCTAATTCTCCTTTCTTTCCCTCCTTTTTTAATGCCCCCAGCACATCATGGAGACCAAACTCCTTTTCCTTTCGGTGGAGTGTCCACCACTTGCATGTTGCTTCATTGCCTTTCAACGTTCGTGTTTGTGAGAATCAAATCGTCGGTGAGAGGAATTCCATTATCGTATGCTCGCCCCAATGACCCCCATGAGAGTATTTGCCTCACCAATAAATATTGACATACACGAACCCACTCATATCTCTTCCTAACAAAAATATCGCCGCACCACAAAATACCCAAAGAATGCCTCCTGCGGAATTGTGAATCTTCAACCGTTGCCCAGTCCAAGTTGTCTCTTGTGGAATAATGGATACGAAGAAACCGGTAGTACAAAACTTCATTGAACCAGTAATCCCATGGAGTTCTAGTATGGGCGTCCACACAAGTATTGGATTTCAACCATGGCTCTCTAGTTCCAAGATGAAACATGCCTCCGTATCTTCACTGCTCATCCATATTTTTCTAATTTCATCAGCAATGACCGTTTTTTTTATTCCAGAAGGCTGTCCACGTATAACTCCCCATATGAACGTGTAAGCTTGTTAACATAATGAATAAATTGGTCCACCTGCCAGTCCATCTTCACCCATAGCTTCTCTCTCGACAATTTGCTCCAGTCCGACGCTCTTTACTTGAGTGACTTGTGACTTGCTCGCTTCGTTCTGAAAAACAATTATCTAAGTCGGCTAGCACCCACTGCTTGACTGGTAAAAGTCTGAGAATAATTCTCGCATGACGCCATCATCCACATTGTCAACCAAAGGTTTACATAATATGTCAATTATCTCCACCCTCGGTGATTGCCTTCTTACCGAAGTTCTATATTTTTGAAATTAGTGACTAAGAACCGCAGCAATGGAGGGTATATTTGATCGACCTTGAATGGGCAAATGCATGGCGTAACGATACCGAAGACGTTGGGACATATCTTATTCCAAGTCCCCCTAGTTATTAGAGTTCTTCCTTCTAACGGGATTCTCCCTTTGCATGTATGGATCTTCCTCGATGAGAACCAGGGGACATTCAATTTGGACGCCCTTATTTCGATCGCAATCAATGAACTCACGTGAAAGGCAACTAGCATTACAGGGAAGCGCTTCAAATGATGAATCGAATTCGGAAAACTGAATGCAATAATGGAAAGTGCACCCGTCCGTTATTAAAAAATTTAGACTATTAGAGGACAATGTCACGACTCCAGAAATGTAAAAATCGAAAATTACATAGTTAAATGCATTTTCTAAAAATTGTTTTCAAATGACCTAGAAATGAAATTAATAGAGAAACTCTCAGTTCCAGATTGAATTTTTTCAGGATTTATTCGGCCAAAATGAAGAGAAAATTAAAATAAAAATACTGACTATTTATTCACATTTTTGTGGCCACAAATGCTATTTTATTTTCAAATATCCTCTTAATTTCTGAAAAATATTAAAAAATACAAAAAATATGAAAAATCATTTTTTGGTCAAAATTGGTTCTCTAGGCTTGGCCAAGGTCCCCAAAGTTGATTTTTTCAATTTTATGAATTTTTATGGATTTAATATTAATTTTAAGAGAGAAGAGATAATTAAAAATCAGGTGTCAACAACAATGCCCTCTCTGCACCCTCTTTTGACACCTCTCTCTTCTCTGATTCACCTTCTCTTAGTGGATAGCACCTGCCAGATCTCATGACGACATTTATCTCACCGGTACCGTAATCCCAAGGGACAGCTCTGGGATCGTAATCCGCTAGTGGAGGGACCTTTATTACAATCTTTTCAACTTTTTCATCATGTTGTGCCTTCCTCTGCTCTAGTTTAAGCTTCGTGAGGGAAATCATCGCATGGTCGAGGGAACTACTCTTAACGTTTTCCCTTTTGTCTACCTCATCCAGCTTGATTACAAAGGGGGCCTTTGATCCTATCACAGCGATCAGCTCATCCTTTTCGACATATTCAGAATGGTAGTCAGGACACCATACTTCAGGCGACATCCCTAAAGTGGCCATTTTAGCTAAATATTTCATTTTTTTCTCTCTTGAGGCTTTCCTATCGACGGGGCATGTAGCGGTTAGATCAAACACCTCTTGCAGCTTCGTAACATCGACCATGAATTCCAACTCGTCCATGTCATCCTTATCCCATATGGCGTTTACCCTCTCGTGATCCGGTAGGGGATTTTGCTGCACATTTGGTTCTGTTTTGTCAAACTCCAATACTCCTCCATCCATCAGCGCCTGCACCTTATATTTGAGCACGAGACAGTTATCTGCATTGTGCCCTTTTTCGCCCATGTGATAGGCGCACGACTGGGTCTCGTCAAACCCAGGAAACCTCGGCGGGTTTGGTCTAGGTGGCTCTTTGGCGACTAGGCGCCCTTCCAGCAACATTGGTAACAACTTCGATAGGGGACGAGGTAATGGAGTAAAAGACGGTGTGGTTCTTCTCTTAACTTCGAACTTTTCTAGAGCCGATCCGGACGAGCCACCTTGAGTAGGGGTGGATCCTAAAAACTACTTTGGCCTCGGTGGGTTTGGTATAAAGGCGACTTCGCCTGCATTCTCCCTTTCCCTTTTAGCTGGATAAGGCCGTTTAAACGACGGCTCTGGTATACGCTTCTCCCTTAAGGCCCATTCATGACGTTCTGCCACCCTGATGAGATGTGCGAAAGTTTGACAGCCTGAGGTATTAAGCTTCTCGAAGTACTCGAGCGGTAACGTCTTCAAAAACAGATCTACTAACTCCTCCTCTGGGATGGGTGGCTTGACATGGGTAGCTATCGTTCGCCACCTCTAAACAAACGTACGTATAGACTCATTCCTTCCTTTCGGGATCCTCAACAGGTCTTCCCTGATAGGCGCTGTAGCCGTGTTGAACTTGTATTGGTGAAGGAATTCCTTGGCCAAGTCTTCCTAATTGTCATACTCTTCCATGTCGAGCTCGATAAACCATGCCAGTGTAGCGCCAGACAGGCTCTCTTGGAATGTGTTCATCAGCAGTGGGACATAGTCAGAATAATGCGCCATTTTACGCAAGTAGTATTTCAAATGAGCCCGAGGACAGCCTGTCCCATCGTATTTTCTCACAAACTCAGGTTCCTTATACCTAGCTGGAACTTCTATCTTGGCGAACGGCGAGATTTTATCAAATTGAGCCAACTCGTATCCTTGGCTACTAAGACACTCTTCGATCTTTGCCAGCCTCCTCGCGCCTTCTTCAATCCCAGCCACGGGTTTCTCTTTCTTCTCCCTTTCTAGGTCAATTACGACCGGTGAAGTCTTAGGGGGTGCTTCCTTCTTGGGTTTAGTACTCACAGTCTGGTTGGTATCTGATCCAATAGATGTACTGGTATTTGTAAACGGACTAGTCTCTGATGCACTAAGGGACTTCCCTTGTGTGGCAGTCATCATCGCCTTCATTTCTGCCATCATGTCAGCTATCATGTTTATTTGGTTCTCGAGATTGGCCACCCTAGAGCTTAATTCCTCGCGTTCCATTCTTGTCCTAAGACCGGTTCTGATACGGCTACGTGGCACTTCCGTGATCAATGGTACCTGAAAAAAGAATTTATACAAATGAGCATGAGGAATGAAAATGACAAGTCGGTCCATGACGACCCTCTAGACCCAAGAAACAAAGCCAACATGATCAAAAGATTAATTCCAACAAATTTCGATTTCGTCAGCTTTTACAAAAAAAATTCGTATCAATTCCCACAGAATTCGAAAAAGTACCAAACTTTGAGAGCTGATAATTAAGACAATGATGTATAACTTTCATGTTTTGAGATTGCGAAGATTCCCCATAGATTAGTACAATTTAATACTTCTTTCTAAAACTTTTCTTCAGAAAACTGATTTGTCCAGTTTTTACTTTGAGGATAAATGGGTCATCAAAAATGTGAATTGATGCCCAAAAATTTCCAGTCCACTAATTAAAAGCCCAATCTACAACTTTCATGTTTTGATTTTTTTCAAAAGAGCATATTTTCTAGTGATAAATAGAGAAACAAAAGTGAAGTTGAGAAAATTCCAGAATCCAAACAGTTTTTCTTTCACCTTAAATTCGGTAATAAATGGAAAATACATTGAATTGATTCAAACTTTTTTTGAATGATGAATTAGAGTCTTGTGAACATTTTCTATGAAGATTTTATGGGTCAATTAAAATCATAGAATTTAATAAAAATTATGTAATACCAGAGGGTCAAGTCTAAACAATAACATTTATTACAAGAAAAGCTCATAAAGTCACGAAAATGCAATTAAACATGGAACAAGAATCCTAAACATGGCAAATCGAGTTATTTTTCTTTTCATTGTGGCGATGCGATCTATAGGCGAACGGGCCTCCAACTCTTTTTGAAGTCGTGCATTCTCCTTAGCCAAAGTCTCCATTTGTTTCTTCGCCTTTTGCGCCTTCTTTGCATAGGTCTCGATCTCGGCTTGACGGGTGGGCTTCACGATCACCAACGGGAACTTCGGAAGCATGTGAGTTGGTATTACATGGTGCTTAATATACCGAGCCTTCGCATGATAACGTCTTTCCTTTCCCTCGAGCTCCTCCTTGGGTAGTGATAGCGAACAAGTCTTGGACTTAAGCCAAGTATGGTCAAGATACTTGATCTCGGTTCCATAATTCTCGGCTGCAACAAATTCAACTTGAAAAGTGTTTGGCCCCAAAGATGGTGGAATATCCTGTAAAACTCCATATTATTGTACCACACGGAGAGGATGATATTGCGTCATGCTGGTAATACCCAAAAGAAGTATAGGCTCCCGCTCACCATGGTACAAACGAGCCTTAGAAACTTGAAACCATATAGCTTGCCATAGAAAAACCTTGGGACTCGGATCTTTAAATAAATCAATCCACTCGGAATAAGACAATATATCAATATTTTTTTGCAACTCTTGAAATTTTGCAATTAGGTTTTTCTCTGGACTTACTTGTGGAATGGTCATTCTTGAGCCGAACTTCGCATAATGAGAGAAAAATCACATTTGCAAAAGTCCAACCAGAGCGTGAAATGTTTTATCCTTGTTTTGTTTAAAACGAGTCAGAGATATAAAAGTCTCGGCCAAAATAGCATTAGTAAAGTTCATTCCACTACAAACTTGCCTAGCTATCCAAGCCATTGATGGACTAATAAAATCCTTTTGGAGTGGAAAGATCACAAGTCCGAAGAAAGCTAGAATAAAGATCCTGCTTTGCAAGTGTGAATTGCTCTCATAAAAAAGTTCAATAAGGAATGAGAAAGGGCACATATGACAATTTCCTTTTAAAATTTTCCTCATTTTATTTTCGCTAATTTTCAAAAACTCAGCAAAAATGACAATTGGATCCATTCCTACACAAGGGCGAATTAAATCAATACTCAAAGGTTTTCCAATGGCAATGCTATACTCTTCCAAAGTCGGAGTGAGCTCGTGCTTACCTAAAATGAAAGTAGCGGTATATGGGCACCAGAAATATGCAAGCGCCTGCATGACCCCAGTCTGTAATTCGATGTCCAAAAGTGGCAACATGTGACCCATACGGCTAAGGGCATAGGTCTGTGCATCAATTCTCAAACGCCCCCACATCTGCTTCAACTCGGCCTTTGGAATGTACACGAAAAGGATATCGATGTGTCCCATTGTCTATAGATCACGCGCCACAATCCTAAGTGTCATGGACCGACCCAAATAATAACATAAGACAAGATGAAGTTCAGAAGCATACCTTACCGTGGGATAAACAATCACATGGACATGCACATGACTCGTGAGTTAACCTTATTCTAACTATCCTAAAGGCTCACAAATTGAAGCGAAAGACTTACAGCAAGGCGACAATCTCGTGCACATAATCAAGATTAGCCGCTGTCCCGCGACGTAACCAAGATTAGCCGGGCCTTTCCACTTCGGCTGCTCGAGTCAAAAATTAAAACCACCGCTTTGGTAATCTTACCAAGCCTGAGGTATAACTTTTAAAACTCATTTTTGAAAAGAAGTTCGGGATTGAATCTGAACTAACTTTTGACGTGATCTCACGGCAAACGCTAGAACCAAATCACAATACCATCCTAAAATTAGTGGCCCAGGTTCGGCCATGGGATGTGTGTGATGTAGTGCTAAAGCGATTAATCATGCACAACAATTAAATGCAAACACCGCTTCAATAATTCAAAAATTAAATCACAAGTTTCACACACCAAACCTGCAAAACAAAGGGTTAGCCAAACACTCCACCCCTTATAACTCCCATTCTGCAAAACCATTTAACACCTAAAAATTAGAATCCAAACAATTTTCAAACCAAATGGATTTTCACGAAATGTTTTTGGCCTAAGTCCACTAAGGCTTTTAAAATTTCGAAAAAAAAATTCAAGTACTCCAATTAGTTCTTTATTCTTTCGAAAATTCCAAAAAATCAGTCCCCAGCGGAGTCGCAAAGCTATCCCGACCTGAAAAATATTTAAATTTTTTTTTTGGGTGAACGGATTATTAGGTTAATTGACTAACCTAATTCGGACCCTCCCAAGTCCTACCGAATCGCGACTTAAGTTCTTTTCATGCAAATATTTTTTATTTGGAGTCGCCACTAATCATTTTTGGTAGGTCGATTAGAAACCTAAATAAATTAGCGGGAGAGCTAATTTATTTCTGTGAACCAGAAAAAATGAGTTCGGGGACTTGATTACGCTAGATTATTCTAACGCCCTTTCGGTACCATTTTATTTCATGAAAACTCATTTAGAATGATTGGGAAGAAGTTTGGGTCAAATTGACCAGAAGAGTAAAATGGTCATTTTTCAAGGATCGGGAGGTGGAAACATCAAAAATAGGATTGGCTAGTCGAAAAAAAAAATTTATTTGGATACGCATAAATTAACGACAACACAAATACAAATGATGTATGTAGATATGGAGACATGCGAGTACGACATGACATAATCGACATTTAAATCAATTCATTTGGACAAGGAAATTCTCAAAGATTTAATGGGTAGGATTGTTACCTGATTTGACAGATTTGATTGTCGAATTCAGACCTCGTGTCGCCTTATGGATCAAGATTGCAGCTTGAACGATGAGGATAAACTCATGACTTGTATTGATCGGTAGAGAAATCAGTGATGTAACACCAAGATTTAAACTCTCACCATCTTCAAAACTCTCTTTTAAAAAAAAGATTCTCTCTCTTTTTTTTTTCTTTCTCTTTAATTTTTTTTCAATCTCTCAAAACTCTTTCAAGCATCCAAAATTTTCTCTCCCTAAAACTTTTTTTCCTAAACTCACTTCTTCGTCCTTTTATAGCCTACTCATCCATCTCCCATTCTAATTTTTCCACTAACTCTATCTCCCATTCTAATTCCTCCACTGACTCTTCTTTAGTTTCATCTTCCTTTCTTCATCTCTTATCTCACATTCTAATTTCTCCACTAACTTTTCTTCATCTTCATCTTCCCTTCTCTATATCTATCTTCCATTCTACTAACTCTTCTTCATCTCCATCTTCCATTCTCTATCCTCATCTTATTTTCTCTATCTTCCCTTCTCCATCTTCCCATCTTCATCTCATCTTCTCCATCTTCCCATCTTCATCTTCTCTTCTCTATCTTCCCTTCTCTATTCTAATTTCTCCACTAACTCTTCTTTTTGTTATTTACAAAATAATCCCTCAAGAGTTAGGTATTTGCACTCTAGTCCCTGAGATTTTAAGTATTTGCAATTCGGTCCATGGAGAAATATTTCTTTAAGTCCAAATCTCCTCACAATTTTTGACACACCTACCGCATGTTTAGTCGAAATTCACCGCATATTAAATTTAGACTTATTTCTTGCTGCAGAATTTAATTAAAACCCTTTCGCAAAATTGAGTCATTCTGAGTATAATTGGGCCAAGATGAAAATTTAGGATATTAGAGAATAATGTCACAACTCCTAAAAGTGAAAAATGAAAATAAATTGACTCAAATTGAACTTTTTTTTTATTCGAGATCATGCCCGTGAAGAAATACACGACCCCGAATTGGAGTTTTTTTCTTTTTAATTTACGATGGCCAACATGAAAAGAAAAACATTGACTATTTTTATGTATTTTTGTGGCATCAAATGTTATTATTTATTTAATATTTTCCTAATTTATAAAAAATATATTAAAAAATATAAAAACAAAATTATGAAAAATTATTTTTTGTTCAAAAATGGTTCTCTAGGCTTGGCCAAGGTCTCCAAAGTTGATTTTTTCAATTTTATGAATTTTTATGGATTTTCTATTAATTTTCGAAAATAAAAATACCGAAAAATACTGAAAATATGAAAAATCATTTTTTGGTCAAAATTGGTCCCCTATGGTTGACCAAGGTTTCCAAAGTTGATTTTTTTAATTTTATAAATTTTATGGATTTTCTATTAATTTTTGAAAATAAAAATGTAGAAAAATACTGAAAATATGAAAAATCATTTTTTGGTCAAAATTGGTTCCTTAGGCTTGGTCAAGGTCCCCAAAGTTGATTTTTCAATTTTATGAATTTTTATGAATTTGTTATTATTTTTTTAATAGAAAAGATGATTAAAAATCAGGTGTCAACAGACAACTCAGGCTTGATTTACTCCTAAGGCTCTAATAGGGTGTTCTCTTATTGTACTTTCACGTTTTTAAATGGAATATACATGAGTGAACTTTTTTGGCATTTTGAAAATATTAAGTATTTCCCTAAAGCCGAAAGAGGGAGTGAGTTAACGACTTCTGTGCAGTGCTGCGACCTACTCATTTTGGGGTCTAGTGATTCACAAATTAAATTATAGGAAGTAAATGACAATAAATAAAAACCACCAATGGATAGCTCAGCCTTAGCTTGGCCCTCTCTTTTGGGGTTTAAGGTGCAAGAATTTAAATGACAGTAAGTAAAAACCTCAAATGGGCGGTCTAGCATTGGCTTGGCACTTCCCTTTGGGGTTTAATGGTGCAGGAATTAAATTGTAGGAATTTAAATTACAGTAAGTAAGAACCTCCAATGAGCGGCCTAGCATTGGCTTGGCTCTTCCCTTTGGGGTTAATGGTGCAGGAAATTAAATTGCAGGAATTTAAATGACAGTAAGTAAAAACTTCCAATAGGCGGCCTAGCATTGGCTTGGCTCTTCTCTTTAGGGTTTAATGGTGTAGGAATTAAATTACAGGAATTTAAATTACAGTAAATAAAGACCTCCAATGGGCGGCCTAGCATTGGCATGACTCTTCCTTTTGGGGTTTAATGGTGCAGGAATTAAATTGCATGAATTTAAATTACAGTAAATAAAAACCTCCAATGGACGGCCCAGCCTTGGCTTGGCCCTCTCTTTTGGGCTTTAAGATGCTAGAATTTAAATTGCAGGAATTTAAATTGCAGTAAATAAAGACTTCCAATGGACGGCCCAACCTTAGCTCGGCCCTCTCTTTTGGGGTTTAAGATGACAGAATTTAAATTGCAGGAATTTAAATGACCTCTAGTGAGTGGGCTCTACCCTTCACATTTTGGGGTTTGAATTCTTTAAAATAAAATACAACCAATTGATTTGACAATTCGGGCTGAAATCCATCGTCGGATCAATTGAAAATTTAATGGGTACTCAAGAGCTCGTCAGTGCCAATTTTACACCTCCATGGGATTTACCGTTAACTTGGAGTTGTCCTTTTCTTAACATAAAAATATAGAGAAATGGAGGGAGGAGTGTAGATAATTTGTGCTAATTTGTGACTAAAACCACAAATAAATGAATAAATAAAAACACTTAGCTCGAATTTGCTTGCTCGTTGACGAGGATGAACTCTTGATTTATGTTGATCGATGAAGGAATTGGTGATAATAACTCCTAACTTTAAATCCCACCATCTTCAAAATTTTCTCTCTCTTTTTGGTATTTTCTTTCTCTCCAATTTCTCTTCAATCTCCTAAAACCCTCTCAAACATCCAAAATTTTCTCCACAAAAAATTCCCCTCTCAAGCTCACTTCTTCCTCCTTTTATAACCCACTAATCTATTTCCCATTCTAATTTTTCCACAAACTCTATCTCCCATTCTAATTTCTCCACTAACTCTTCTTCATTTTCATCTTCTCTTCTCCATCTCTATCTCACTTTCTAATCTCTCCACTAACTCTTCTTCATCTTCATCTTCCCTTCTCCATATTAATCTCCTATTCTAATTTTTCTACTAACTCTTCTTAATCTCCATCTTCCCTTCTCTATTCTTATCTTATTTTCTCTATCCATTCTTCTCCATTTTCTCTTCTCCATCTCCTCTTCTCCATATTCCCTTCTCTATTCTAATTTCTCCACTAACTCTTCTTTTTGTTATTTGCAAAATAATCCCTCAAGAGTTAGGTATTTGCACTCTAGTCCCTAATTTTTAAGTATTTACAATTCAGTCCTTGAAAAAATATTTCTTTAAGTCCAAATCTCCTCATAATTTTTGACACACCTCTCCTATATTTAGCTAAAATTCACCGCATGTCAAATTTAAGCTCATTTCTTGCCGTTGAAAATAATACAGGATTTAATTAAAGCCCTTTTGCAAAATTGAGTCATTCTGGGTATAATTGGGCCAAAATGAAAATTTGAAATATTAGAGAACAATGTCACAACTCCTAAAAGTGAAAAAATGAAAATAAATTGACTCAAATTGAATTTTTTAGGCCCAGTTCGAGATTATACTCGTGAAGGAATACACGATCCCGAATTGAATTTTTTAAATTTGTGATGGCCAACATGAAAAGAATTTAAAATAAAAATATTGACTATTTTTATGGATTTGGTGGTCTTAAATGCTATTATTTATTAAATATTCTTCTAATTTCTAAAAAATATATAAACAATACAAAAAATAGGAAAAATTATTTTTTGTTAAAAAATGGTTGCCTAAGCTTGGCCAATGCCTCCAAAGTTGATTTTGCAATTTCTCATTTTTCTTGTTTTTTTTATGACTTTTCGAAATAAAAAATATAAAAAAATACTGAAAATATGAAAAATTATTTTTTGATCAAAATTGGTTCCCTAGGCTTGGCCAAGGTTCCCAAAGTTGATTTTTCAATTTTATGAATTTTTATGAATTTTTTTTATTAATTTTAAAAGAGAAAAGATGATTAAAAATCAAGTGTCAACAGCTGCGCGTCTTTCAAATGAAGCTCGGTAGAGATTCATTTCAAAGATGAGATGGCACATGAATCTTAATCGACTCAAGACAATGAAATAAAAAGGAGTCGTGACATTTGATCTCTAATAGCCCTCTTTGTAAGTTCCGATCCAAATCTGGCTTGAAGAAGCTCCTATGAAGTGAGGGAGAGATAGAGAGGCCTGCGACTTACCTGCTCGTTGTATAGCTGTTGCCTGACATGAATGCTCTACTAAAAGTGGAATGAGAACCTAAGGATTCGTTATAAGAAAACCTTAGGGTGGTTGAACTTGAACCCGTATAGTCGGTCAACCCATGGTAGATTTCTAACGAAAGGATTTTACTGATTAAAATTGGATTAAAATTTGACCTGTATGGTGGGTCACCCCATGGTATATTCCTAATGAAAGGATTCTACTGATTAAAATTGAATTAAGATTTGACCCGTATAGTGGGTCACCCCATGGAAATACCTGAAAGAAGGACTTTGTGCTTATAGAAAGGATTTAGTGCCTGTAGAAAGGACTTTTGTGCCTGTAAAAAGGACTTTTGTGCGCCTGTAGAAAGGACTTTGGGTGCCTGTAGAAAGGACTTGGTGCCTGTAAGAAGGACTTTTGTATGCCTATGGAAAGGACTTGGGTACCTGTAAGAAGGACTTTTTTGTGCCTGTAGAAAGGACTTTGGGTACCTGTAGAAAGGACTTTGGACGCCTGTAGAAAGAACTTTTATATGCATGTAGAAAGGACTTTGGATGCTTGTAAGAAGGACTTTGGGTTGCCTGTAAGAAAGACTTTGGTGCATGTAAGAAAGACTTTGGTGCCTGTAGAAAGGATTTTGTGTGCCTGTAAAAAGAACTTTGGTGCCTGTAGAAAGGACTTTGTGTGCCTGTAAAAAGGACATTGTGTCCCTGTAGAAAGGACTTTTGGTGCCTGTAAGAAGGACTTTTGGTGTTTGTAAGAAGGACTTTGGTGCTTGTAAAAAGGACTTTTGGTGCATGTAGAAAGGACTTTTGGTGCCTATAGAAAGGACTTTGTGTGCATGTAGAAAGGACTTTTGGTGCTTGTAAAAAGGACTTCGGTGCATGTAGAAAGGACTTTGTATGCATGGAAAAAAAAATTTCCGTGCCTGTAAAAAGGACTTTGGTGCATGTAGAAAGGACTTTGTATGCCTATAGAAAGGACTTTTTGTGCCTGTAAAAAGGACTTTGGTGCTTGTAGAAAGGACTTTGTGTACCTGTAGAAAGGATTTTGAGTGCCTGTAAAAAGGACTTTTTGTACCTGTAGAAAGGACTTTTGGTGCCTGTAAAAAGGACTTTGGTGTGCATGTAGAAAGGACTTTGTGCTTGTAAGGACTTTTGTATTTCGAAGGGTGACATTCTAGGATCTGGGAATACTAGGAATCTTGCAGAAGCTCAAACCCGATTTGACTTACCTTGAAAGGTGCCATTCTGGGACCTGGGAAGACTAGGAATCCTGCAGAAGCTCAAACCCAGTTTAACTTACCATGAATGGTGCCATTTCTGGGATCTGGGGAGACCAGGGATCCTACAGAAGCTCAAACCCAATTTTACTTACCTTGAAAGGTGCCATTCTGGGATCTGGGAATACCAAGAATCCTTTAGAAGCTCAAACCCAATTTAACTTACCTCAAATGGTGCCATTCTGGAATCTGGAGAGACTAGGAATCCTGCAGAAGTTCAAACCCGGCCTAACTTACCTCAAAGGGTTGAGGTTGAAAATATACCTGCCTGAGGATTTGGAAGAAACGCCTGGTGGTTTCTCGACAATTTGGCTTGTTTATTCAATAATCACCAAATGAATTTTGAGGCCTAGGAAGATAACTCGAACATCGGGAACTTGTTACCTGTTAGGCAATGTCAAAGGTAACATGTGCAAGCATTTTCATCAATAAGTTCATTGGTTCATTCAAAACTATTTAGCTGAGTTTGCAATGATTAGAAGCAGTCTGTGTAATAACTCATGATGCGATCGATCAATATGTGGATCATGCAAAACTAATCTGTCGAGTTTGCATTATCAATTCTGTTCAAGGAGGTTATCATCGCATGAATACCTCAAATGTGATCTGAATGGGGGACTTCAGTTCGAAAGAGCTTTCTCTCGCTCTCGAGAAAGATTGTTTATCATGATTGCAGGATTTAAAAAGGAATCACTCGATCTTACCGTTATCGAATTCAGCAAGGGTCTGAGTAATCTCGCAATTGATACAATCACGCCGATCTAGACGTCTTGATTATGACCATAATGTAGGCTGGGTCAAGGCTTACCAAAGGGGACTCTTTTGAGTTAAGGGCATTAACAAAAAGGTTTTCATATCGAGTCTTTATTCGAGTTCACCTATTTTGAAACCAGAGCTTGATTTGTGAAAGTTCTAGTCCTAACTCTTGGCTCAGTTCCATTTTTTGTTTACCATCTAGCATAGGACAAGTCCTGAAGAAATCCTTAAGCCTTTGTACTTGCTCATCAGTATGGCGACGGTAGCGCTTCCTTTGACTCTTGTTGTTGTTGTCGTCCTTATCTTTATCGAGATCTTAGACGTCGTCGGCGGAAGGGTCAGGCTCCATGGTCTGAATTCCAAACATGGCCTCGAATTCTTCCTCTCCCATATTCAGCAGGTAACGATAGCTCTCAAGCGTGTTGGGTTGAGACATCCTTGATTTGGTTAATAGTTCCTTAAGGTTCTGCTACTTCTTCTTATATTTTCACTCTCTCTGAATCTTTCTGAGCTACCGTGTATACTTTAAAACTCTCTTCAAAGTATGGATGAAGATTATCAGGAGGACGTCTCTTTTTAAAATTAGGCGTGGGCTTAGTATCTGTATTGCTTCTCCCAAGAGTTCTGTCTTTCTCAACCTTTCTTGCGTGTCTCTTGCTCGGCTCGTCTTTTCTCATCTTTCCATAGTGGTAGGGCTACCGTCGTTATCTTCTCCGTCTGTCTCAAGTGTCGACTTTGCAGGTAATCCCTTTCCCCTGTTTATGAATGAAGACAAGTCTTCTCTTCTTTTCTGCTACAGATCGCTTTGTCTCCCGCTCGACTCATCTATCTCTTCTTTCTTTTTTAAAGTGGTGGCGTCCCCTCAAACGTTTTCGCAGAAATTTCGGATTCGTTCGGCTCGAGATTGCAGCCTAACGGGGATTCGAGCCAACGGAGGTGGTGCCAACAGAGAATGACAGATAGGAAAATCTAGCCCATAGAGACTACCCTTGTGAAGTCAATATTTAACTTGAAGCAGATTATCACCTTCGCATTCCAATCATCTGCTTCACCTCTCTCATCTTCCTTTTCGTATTCTGCTCATCAGTCTTGTTTCTCTCCTCAATCTTTTAACGATAATAGCTAGTCTTTCCACGTAGATCTTCCCGGCTGAAGTTATGTTCAAATGGGAAAGAATTTATCATCTTTTTGGCCGAGGCTATATTTACATAGCCCACCATCCGAGTATCGAAGCTGAGATTCTCGGTTTGTTCAGGGAGATAAATGCTTCTTCAGTTGAAGGCACCAACTTGGAGAGGGAATACAGGGTGTTCCCACATGTCTTCATTAATTTTCTAGAGGCTTGCCGAAATACCCAGGAGATGATCACCTTAGCCCGCGTCGTAAAGGCCCTCTACCAGGATCGATCTGAGTGTCTGGAGTTTGCAGAACGCTCAGTTGCTTGATACAAGAAGGCCGTCAAGTCTGCTGATGAGCGGGTCTCGCTGTTAATTCACGAGAGAGAAACTGGTGGAGCGCCTAGCTTTGAATCAGACTTACTTTGAACATGACCCGAGGGATATTGTGATGAAGTTCAGATGTGAGTGGCTGGAGGAGAGGCTTGACGATCTAATGGTGGATATAGCATTCGAGAGGGACTTGATTGACAATCTGAAAATTGCCGTTGAACACCATGAGATTAATACAGCCAGCCACAAGGAAAAATGCACCCGCTTGTTCTTTAAGCTTGCAGATCTCGAATCCCAGATCACTCAATGTAGTTGAATATGCCACATGGTAAGCTTAGTAGAGCCTTAAGGGCTTAGAGAATACATCAATTAGGTTCAGGGATAGTTTGGGAAAGTTTGAGTCAAATTGACCAGAGGGACAAAATGATCACTTTTCAAGGCTCAAGAACCCAAATTATGAAAATAGGTTAAACTAGTTGAATGTGGTTATTTTTTATTTTTCATATTTTTCTGAATTTTTCTAAATCTTTCTAAATCTTTCTAAAATTTTTAGAATTATTATTATTATTTTTCACGAATTTTTGCTTTTTTAATTTTTAAAGCTTTTTTTTGGAAATTTGTCATTTTTTAATTATTTTTTATTTAATTTTTTGAACCGGGTCAGATTAACCAGACCCATAGATCCAAAGACCTGGCCCAAACTCACGCGGGTTTTGACTCAGGCCTAAAACGACGTGGTTTAAATATTTTTATTAATTCTTGAAAATGTTTTTCTTTTTTTGTAAGTTTTGAGAATTATTTATTTGGACTGGGTTGGGTTGACTCGACCATAGGCCCAAAACTCAACCCGAATTCAAATGGGTCCACTTGGGGGTGGAAACGATGCCACATAGGAAAAATTAATAATTTTTGAATTTTCTAAAGATTTTTTATTTTATTCTTTTTTTTTATATTTCCTCCTATTTCAAATCTAAGGGATATGGACGCGCTACGTGGCTAGTCCACAGACATTGATCATGCTAATGAAATCTACGGACCAAATTGGACGGTGTGGCTAATCCACGATTGTCAAATCAAATTATATATATTTTTTAATTTCGAAAGAAATGCAGAAAATGATTTTTATTTCTCAAAATTCTAGGATTTTAACACGTGTCTCACGCACAGCAGTCGGATCTTATCATTGTTATTATTTTTTATTAACTCCCCTCCCTGGCGTAGCCGCTATGTGCGCGTCCCATGGTGCCATGTCAACTTTAACTAGTCAACAAATGTTGACTGGTCAATTCGCTTGATGGGAAGGACGAATAGTGACTCGTTGGAGTCACAGTTCCAATAATTTTTCCAACTAACTTCAAATTCTTTTTTTTTGGACGAGCCAACAACTTCATTGAAAAATACTAAAGTCGAGCCCAAAATTCTCAAACTTTTCAACCGAACTAGCCCCTAAACTAACCGACTAACAACCCTATATTACCTAAATCAAGCCCCGAAAACATGATTAGAGCAAGCACCTTACAAGCCGGCAACGGCCCTGGCCAAAAACACGGATTCCGACGAGCATGAGATCTCTAATATTTCTATGCTAAACAAGAAATAAAAACCATCAAAATAGCATCTAAGGAGTGTGAGCGAACTTACCTGGCCGTCGCGCGAGCTTGACAATGTTCGAAATGGACCGTAGAGCTTGCTATGGGTTCGAGGTCGGAAGACTTGTCTTGGAGGGTTTTTTCTTTTTTTGTGTGATGAAAATGCAAACAATTGGTATGAATGCGATTAGCACGAAGGTAGGAGTACTTTGAATCAAGAATCGTGAAGAAAAAGTAGAAGAATCAACCTTTGCCATCAATGGAGCTTCGGCCAAGCGAAAATGGTGTTTACCTTGTTTATTAACGGAAATGCCGATCCGAGTAGTTCCGAATCTTCATTTGATCTTGGCGAAGCTTGTAAACCGATCAGCGTAGCTTGACGTCACCTAAATTGCTCTGAATCCAAGCTCGAAGTTTCGGATCTTCGTCTTTAATGGCAGACAAGCCTAACCCTCAGAGGGCTCCGTCTCTCTCTCTCTTCTCTTTTTAATCGGTTATCTAATCTTCGTAACTGAATTCGAACCGAATGAGAGTTTCCCCCTTTTATTGAAAACGCGTCAAAATTAGCGACAACAAATGACTAACGTCGCTAATTAGTGAAGACAATTTTGCGACGACTGGAATTAGTCGTCGCTAATTTGGCAACGACAAATTTGGGTTGTCACTAATTAACGGCGGCCTTTTGCGATGAATTTTGACAATTGCTTGGAAAAAAATAGAAAAATGAAAAAAAAAATTGAAATAACCCACGTGAAAACTCGGTCTTCTGCCGAACAAAAACCCAAAGTGAAGGTCCGCTTTCCTCAAGTTTGAAGCCCTCTTCTTTCATACAAACAAAAATCCCTCATTCCAGTTGAATCTCTGAGGGAAAACCCTGAGTGAGAGTAATTTCCTTCACCGAAGCTCATTTGCCGAAGCTCATCTGCAAAGTCATCACCTTTGCCGAAGTTCATCTCCGTGCCGCCTCTGGACCTCGCCAGGGCCGAGTCCAGGGCCTGCGTCTTCCACAGCGGGTGGATGAACATTGGTAAGGGGACCATTTGATTTACTATCAAAACAGTGAGTTTATCCCTTTGGGCCTTTGTTGTCCTAGCTCGCCCAACGACCTACATACTATTCAAGTGATCATGCTAGGTACGGACTCAATCGTCGTGTCGTATCGTATCGTATCGTATCGTACTCGATTCACTCGATAATCTTTTTAAAATGTCATTTATTTTATGGATTATGAATAATTTAATTTTTTTTATATCCCTGGAGTTAAATATTTTTAAGTCGTATCTTTTTTGTAAATTATATAGATGATTATCTTTAAAAAAAATTAAAAAATGAATTTTCCGCGAATCAAAACGTACCGAAAGAATTTAGATTTGACGAAAACCGTCGTGCATTAAAGGATGGATGACTAACGCATTTGCCGCGGTGACGTCATTGCGCAGGACCGGAGATAGATAATCAGCCTATCTTCGACGCGGTGGTTCCTCGTTGTGCGTCCTCTGAGCTTGAGCTTCAGCTTCAGCATTCCAAGGAGCTTCAGCTTCCCTCCAAAGGTCCGTCCCTTTCTCTCTCAGATCTGAGTACGCTTTCCTTCTTCGCGTAGCCCTAGTGTTTGCACCATCGTCGATCCGATCGGATCCAGAAACCGATCGTCCTTTCCGTTTCTCTGCGCTGACGTCTCCGTGCTGAAATCGAAGTGTGGTTTGATTTGTTGCTCTGACCTTTGCTTGCTGATGATCGCGATGCTCCCTGCTCTGAACTCGTTCTTGTTTGAGTTAGGAATTAAGAGAAACGGCGGATTCCTTTCAGGGACCGGGAATCGTTAAGGGTTTGAACCGCGGCGATAAAACAGTCTGAGAGGCGGTGGTTGCTTTCTCGGAAGCAATGAATACCAGAAGGTTGGTGTTTGCTATTTTGATTCGCTATCTGCTGCTGATCACGCCCCCTCCCCAAAATCGCCATGCGCAGCCTTTAATAGCTTGAATAAACCAGTTTTGATTGGTTTTCTGCGTGGCGAATTGGAACTCGTGGATTCACTAGCTTGTTGATGTTGAGATGGTACTTGAGATAAAGTACTGTTGCTTGCTTTTGTCTCGTGCTACCATCAGTTGTTAGGGCAAATGTTCAGACGGGTTTTACTTAATGTCAATGCTTGTCATTGTGTGGCTGATCTGAGGTAAAAGCCAAAATTTTGAGTAGTTCATGAGACATTGTTTTCTTAGGCATATTACGTGGTTGGATTTTCAAAGCAAGTAATGATGTACATTCAATAGCTCTGTCAGTGTAGTGGATAGATGTTAATCCAGATTCCTGCAAGCAGGATCATCCAAAAAATTGCTCACTCAAATGCTAATGGTAGGCCAAGCAAATAATACTCCAGTTGACAATATAGAAAACTGAGTCTAGACAATAGTAGTTGGTATGATAGTGTAAATAAATATCACTGTTTGTGAGATTGGAACCCGTATTGATTGGAATTTTGGGTGAGTTCAGCTCAAGCAGTTGGGGTGAGTTTAGTGTGAGCTTGAAATAATTTTTCCTCAAGAATGTTTTTGGAGTTATTTGAGACTGTTTTTGGTCTTGCTAATATCCTAATCCTTAAACATGAAAATACTCTTCTTATTCTTTTTTTTTTGTGACTGCTTTTCATCGTATCCTTATTGGGGTGAACTTTTTTGAGTGCCTACTTTCTCCCAGGAGAGCCACCTTTCATGGAGCACATATCTTCCCGAGCAAGGGTGTTCAAATTGCTTTCTGTTTTCCAAGTGATCAGGGTATTGTAAGTAATTGGATGGTGATGTCGGAGCTGAAAATCATTATATTGTACAAACTACTAAGGAAATAGCTTGAAATATGTCATCCATATTGTTGTGAAATAAGTTGTATGAAATTGTAACAAGCACTTTAAACCAAAACATTAGTCATGTAAATGTAATAGGTAAAAAAAAAAAATGAGAGAAACACAATATCCTCGTTCAACTTCATGTATAAAACAAACTCATTGGAGAGACAAGCCAAGTAAGCTTAATAGTCCATACTAATGACACTGAAAGTTCATAACGAAAAGCACTGTTTCATCATTGCAGCTGCTGCTCCTTGTTACCCTTATCATTGAGGAAACTCATGGAGGAGCGTTTCGTTGGTTGAAACATTGGTTTGTTTGTATAGAAAGCCTAAATCTGGATTCATCTCCTTTAGTTAGGATAAATACAACACAAAACTCACTTACTTTAGTCTTTCAAGTTTCTTTTTCTGAAATTTCAATTGTGGGCTCAACTTATTTAGTTCAATATTTTACTCTTTTCGGGAATCACTCCATAAAGTCGACAAAGATGAAAGTTAGTATGACTTTACAATTTTGTTCAATTTTTACCATTTTTACGATCTTGAATGCAGTCCTGCCATGATCTTGTTTAAAGATAATTTTGGAAACAATTGAGATCTTAAAGTTGATATAGGATCGTAAGATCGCACCATGACACTGTCCAAATCGTGATTTTAATAGAAGTACTCCATAGACTTCTCTTTTATAGGCGACCGTAGAATTTTGGTATTATTTCTAGTTGTTAATTCTTGTTTGGACTGTAGGAGATCTAGCGAACAGGAAAGTATTAGTAATAAACGATGTGATAAAAGCAACTTCGTATGTTTTATGTCTTGGCATATGCTTTTCTACGTGATATAGCATTGGTAGATGAACTACAAGCAAGAGTAAATGATGAACTCAGAACTTTGGAGGGAAATGTTGGGATCCAAGGATTTTTGTCTAAATCTATCAAAGGTAGAATACTAGGAGTGTACCATATTGTGGGGTCACTTAGTGGGCTAATAATTTTTGGTTGTTGTCATTGCTGCTGCCGCTTCTGCTATGGGAAGAGGGGGCGGATGATTTATAATTTTTTTTAAAATTAGGTTGCCAATGTGAAATGGATCTTTGTTAAAATAGGTATTTTCAACTTTTTCTAGAATTTTTCTGTTGGATTACATTCCTCTCTGGCATGTGAATAGAAAGAAGCCAGTTGAATGGTGAAATTCTCAATTGCATTCCTGCCATGAACAGAGATAAGGATGAATGCTCATCTTGATTTGAGTGCATGAATTATTTGGTTCTAAGTTATTGTAAAAGGTCTGAACTCTTGATTCTCTGTCCATGCACTGCAAAGCTAATTCTAAGAGATATACACTGTTGATTGATATGAAGCATGTCAAGGCACAATATACTTTTCGATTTGGTTACTGTCCTTGTTTCGTGTTTGCATAGAAGTGTTGCTGATACAATTTCCATGATAAATTTGCTATTTCTAATATCTATGAGGAAGTTATGATGTTTACTGTTTCTCGAAATCATGTCTGTTTTGTTTGACACCTTATCAGGTTGATGTTTCCATCTCTATGATGCTTTCAGTGTAATTCTTTGTTTATGTGGTGTGCGAACTGATTCAGCGAATTTATGGTTTAAATTGACCTCTATGGTATCAAGCCTCACCGTTAGTTGTTCATGGGCTCATATCTGCTCGCTAAACTTGCTATGTTGAATAATACGTCTGTCTGTAGGGACGTCCGTGGCAATAGAGCTGCTCTCTTTGATGGCATTGAAGAAGGTGGCATTAGGGCATCATCTTCTTACTCTTCCCATGAGATTGATGAGCATGAGAATGAAAGAGCAATGGATGGCTTGCAGGATAGAGTCATTCTGCTGAAGAGAGTGAGTGTTTGGAAGTGATATTCTTGGTTGTGTGATCTTTCAATATGCATTAATCTGCTCAATTCCATGTGAAGCTTCTTCTATAGTCATGCGGTTTTCACATTTTTACCGATCATGACAATGAAAACATGGATTTCACTAGCAATATAGGGTTGGAATTCGTATAGCGTATCCTTTTTGTCATGTTGTCTGAGTCCTTTTATATCATCTGAAGCGTTCCTTATTCTGAATTTATCTTCCAATTCACAGAGGAAATGAAAATATTTCTGGTTGCTCCACTGTTTCTACCATTTCTTATTTTCAACGACAGTTATTGATGCATGTCAATTCAACAGTTATCTGGTGATATAAACGAAGAAGTGGAGACTCATAACCGCATGTTGGATCGAATGGTATGAATCAGCACCTCAAGTCCTTTCTATAGGTTCTTTGTTCACTTAATGCAGGATTTTCAATGTCACGCCAATGAACGAGTTCTTTGCGTTGGCTTTATAGTTTACTTCACTGGGATTTATATTTGTTCAGGGCAATGAGATGGATGCTTCGAGGGGAGTTCTGTCAGGAACAATGGATCGTTTTAAAATGGTAAGCGTATTATTACACTCACTATCAATGGATTTGATGCTGCAAAACCCCTTTGTAAATGGGGTAGTAGTTTATTTTTGGTCGGTCTCTCTGAAAAGGGCATGAAGACCTACTCTAATCAACTGGTTTTGCATCAGGTTTTTGAGACAAAATCAAGCCGGAGAATGTTATCTCTTGTCGCATCATTCGTGGTGATTTTCCTAGTTGTGTACTATCTCACTAGGTGATGGATCAGAATAGGTTGAAGGGCTTAAAGCTGCTAGAGATTAAAACTGTTGGGGTTTACTGTGAACTCCTTACTGTAAGTAAATGCTGCTTGTGGCTTGTAACTTCGTGGTCCTCTGTTTAAAGGTCTCTGGGTGTGTTGGAACTGTTGTCAAAGGCTTTGATGTTGAATGGTAATAATAGTAGTATAGTAACTGCCTAAATAATTCACACCATCTTTTCTTTCACGATCTGCAAATATGAAAATGAACGTCTGTACATGGTATGGATGACTTGGGTTTTGCCATTTCCTTCAAGTCCATCATCAGATTTAGCTCAAGTGCTTATCCTTATCCCGACCGTAAATCAAAGTATGGAAATGAACGACAACAAAGGATTTCAAGAAAGGATTAAGTACCTCGGTGATGACACGTGAAGGTGCTCAGTGCATCAGGAAGTTCGAATGGCATTACTACCCAGTCATAAAGTCCATTAGGTGTCTTGAACACTGTATTCCATCTATCACCGCTTTTCAAATCAATTTTTGTAAATACCTTTGAACCAGCTAAATGTTCAAGCATGTCTTTAAATTTGTGGCACGGGAAAATACGTACTGGAGAGTGATTTTATTTGTAGCACTAAAAGTCAGTCCTTCGGTACGCAAGTAAGCCGGGAAGCACAGGGAATTTTGCTTTCTCGCACTAAGTCAATAGCTCCTCTATCCGCCTTTGCGTAATACTGGTGGGTTCGATGAAGGTCCTCATGGATGGGATCGAAATGATTAGCACGTCGACTGCTCCTCAAAGGCAGTATGGCGCATTGGCATCGCCACCGACTCTCTGCAAGATCCTCCAACACTCTACTTCAAAAGGAAATAGGCAAAATTCTCGGGGTTACGGATTTGGATCTCCTGACATATTGAAATTATGTCACAGGTGACATAAGAGATCCGGGCCGTCCAATTCAAAAATAGATGGTCTAGATTGATTTATTCAAAATTTTAAAATTTCCGTCGAAAATTTTCCTCCCTTTTAAAAAGCTGACGTGGTTCAATCCGAGCCATTTATTTTGCATTGGATGGCCTTGATTGAATAATGTCATCCCTAACATTATGTTAGGGGATCCAAACACCATTACTCGCTATCTTGCCATTGAATGCATATACGACCCCAACTTGCCATGAATGTTTGTTTATATGACTCTTACTTTACTTTCTGCCTCTGACTCTTCTGCTGATAACAGCCTGCCACCTCTTGCTGCACATTACCTAATTAGTCCCCGCACCGGTATTCTCTTCTTCAATAGAATGATATCATCATTGTACAATCAATGTCGGTCTAAACAAATATGACTAGCATCCACAGGCACCACATTGCGTAAGGCCTCGTCGTTCAGACCTTCTCCAGAGCTAAATTCACCATGCTCGAGATGTGACTGGTATTTCGCTGTGCTTCTTAATTACCCAGTTTTGTACGGATCAGGATGCTTCTCGACGTGATGTAGCTCCAACTTGTCGACGGCATTTTGGGAAATAACCTCCTCCATGCTCACCTTCGGTTGTCGTATTCGTCACTGATCAAACCACAAGACGACTCCTTGAACATAATGCGCAAGCCAACTTCATCTTCCCCAGCCCCGTCATCATCAATAACACGTTCCCCTGCATCATCTACTTCTTCCTTGGCTTCGGCTAGGTTCACCCTCTGTCGTGTACACGCTCAAGAATAACGCCCGTGTTCACCATAAGCGAAGCATCGAGAGCTGCTGCCTGCTTTAGATTTTATCATTGTTTGGGCAGTTGTCCTTGCCATAAGGAATTCAATTCTTCCCCTTATCGCTCCCATTAGCATTCCGGCCTGATTTGAAGTTTGTGGCAGCCCCTCGAGTGTTTATAGTAGCCGCTTGTTCTGCCTGAGAATTCTGAGCAGCGCCAAATCCACCACCAAACCTTTGATAGGCCGGTTTCCCGGCCATGTAACGCGCATCATCTTTTTCCGACCCCGGAAGCATATAGACGAGGAACAAACAAACTACTTCCATCTCACCGTCTAATAAATTCATCATTGCATAGCGGGAAGTCATCTGCACCTTAGTCTTGCTCAAGCCAACCCTGGTAGAAAGGCGGTTAACCTCCGATGCATACTCCAACAACATGGAATTTTGCTTTAGTGAAAGGTTGTTCTCCATCTCTCTTCCACCATAGAAATGCAAATCCCTTTCAATCTAACCTCCAAAAACAGCACCTTCCACGGTTTGGGCCATATTTTTCACTCAAAGTAATTCTCCACATGAGCTTCCCATCTTAAACGATATTCAGCCTGCATCTTTCCACGGTAATCTGCAACATCCACTTTCACTTCCACCACCATTCGAAATCTAGGGCGAAAATCGGTACCAGGCTGATCCTTAGCTCAGCCACAATATAGCTAAGTTGCAGGAAGCAAGTAGTGCGCAGGCTTTATGCGAACAGATGATACGAGAGCTTCATGGTAGTGGCTTCTTGGGAGGACATTTTGGCAGATATACAACAATGGCAAAGACGTACAAAGGCGTCAGGAATTTGGTGTCCAGGGGACCCTTGTTAGGGTTCTCTCTACCTCAACTTGGTAATAGAGTGAAGAAGGTCCTAACCTGCGATTAGGGTTTTCGTTTCAATGCAGTTGTTGGACGGGGAAGAGGTCTTGGAAGATCAATTTGTGTTATGCCTTGGATCTTAATGAAGCGATCTATCCTTTTCTTGAAGACTTTGTTGCAGATGAAAAATTTGAAATATTTTCACTTGGAGGCGGTGATAAATTTGCAATTCATTGAAGATTCAAGAGAAAATAGAAGGATCCTATAGAGAAGTTTCTTCATGAGACATCAACAAGCGTCATGCGGAAGAGATGCTAGCCCCATTTAAAGTTGAAGAGAGTGTTCATCATGTCGTAAAATAGATTTTTTTTTTCTTCCGATTGATTGGAGGGCTCGATTGAGAGGCTCCATTGGCAAGCATTCGTGAAGTGCACAATCTTTGATTGTTTGGACGATTTGATTCAAATATCAATTGATTGAAAGAAGTTCGCCATATCTTGTTATTCAACACTGCAAAACTCTGAGATCAAGTTTTCTCAAATTGGAGTGAAATGGGTGAACAAATTGTGCAGACAATTGCTATGAAGGTCCTAAACTTTTTTTTTTTGGCTAATTTAACCCTAACCTTTTTACATTTGTGTCAATTCAGTCTATCCGACCAACTTTAGCGGAATCAGTGCTAATGTTGATAATTTTAATAATATTTTAATGATTTTTTTTTATAAATTTGTTTATATTTTTTTTCTTTTTTCTCTTTGGATTTTAGGGCCGGAAAGAAAAAAGAAAAAAATTACAAAAATTTGTAAAATTTTAAAATATTATTAAAATTATCGTGTCAGAGCTGGCCATCAAAGTTGGCTAGATGGATTGAAATAATACAAATAAAAAAACGTTTAAAAATGAATTGGCAAAAAATAAAGCGCAATGAATTAGTACAATTGCAATAGGTTTATAATTTTTTTAGTAATTCTCCCGAAAGCGCAATTAGGTGAGAGCATTCCAAAAAATGCCCTCACCTCAATGACATCACTAGTGAAGGGCTCAAGTAGACATGGAGGCCAAATCTAGCTGAGGTCGTGTGGCATGGACCAATTTGGAGACTCCAACTTCTGCAGGAAATGTCTCTAAATCAATCTTTTTCATCTCCACTCCAAAAATCCAATTTACTATGAAAGTTTAAAGAGGTTAAAATTGAAAGAAAAAAATGTATATTACCATTCCAAAACGTTGAAAATCCAAAGCACCTTTGGACCTCTTTTGAGTTGAAGGGCTTTAGAGGTCTTTGGAAATGTAATTATATCCCTCCAAAACTCTTAAAAAATTTTGCCAAACTGCATTTGCATTTGCCTGAAGGACTTTAGAGCCTAAAGACCCTTGGGAGATGAATGTCCAAATGCATCCCTCGGCCCCCCTCTCTCCCATGCGGGGGCAAGTTCACTAATGGGGTCTTGCACTTGGGTTCGTCTCTATGTGTGCTCGATGGTGGTAGGGCTCCATATGGGGTCACTTTTAGTGACTAGAGCCGTCAATATGGGTCAAAGACCCATATTTGACCCATATTTTGTATAAAATGGGTCTTATATGGGTCATTAACTTTTGAAAGACTCACTAAAAATGGGCCAAAAAGGTTGAAGTGAAATTAAATGGGTCAAAATTGAGACATGCATGAAACCCATTTTTGACTCATATTGGACCCATTTTCGACCCATAATTCCCACAAATTACAAATGGGCCTAGGGCCTCAAAGCCTAAACTTTCTTCTTATTAATTTTTTAATTTTCTATTTTTACAAATGGACCCATGGCGTTGTCCGCCGGTCGCCACCGCTTGCCGCTGCCATCGCGATCACCGCTTGCCGCTGCTGTCGCGGTCACCGCCGCTCGCAGTCGTGATCACTGTTTTCCACCGCCGTCGCGGTCGCCGACCGCCGTTTATCACTGTCCGCCACCTCCATCGGTCACTGTCTGCCATCGCCTGCCGTCCGTCGCCCATCGTCGTCTACCGCCGCCGCCGCCTCTCATCGCCGTCCACCGTGACTCGAGAAAAATGAAAGAAAAATAAAATAAAAATACTTTTTAAGAAAACTATTTTAATAATAAAATTTTTTACTTGATTTTTTATTGCATGAAAGTATTTTAGTAATATCATTTTTTATTTTATTTAATAATTTTTTATTATTTAATTTTCTTTTTTATTTGATGTAAAAATTTTATTTGATAACATATACATGTGGAAAGCTTAAAATAGTTTAGATGAGTTATATAATTTTTCTTAAAATATTAATGTGATTTGGTAATATAGGTCAAAATGAGTTGGGTCGTGTATGGGTTAGTTATGGGTTGGGTCGGATATGGGTTATTGAATATGGGTCAAAACGGGTTAGACGGGTCAATATGGGTCAGACCATATTCGACCCGACCAACCCATTTGACACCTCTATTAGCGGCTGTGAGTGTCGTTGCTGTTGATCCAATGCCACAATGGTTGCTCGTAACCTTGGTCTAGGTTCGAGAGCTACCACTGGCCGAAGGTCACCTATGGCTGCGGAGGCCTCAATAAATGACCTCAATTTGAGGTTGCCTATGGGCTCAATGAGGTTGCTAGTCTCAAATCAAGGGCAATGCTACCGTGGCGGAACCTTAACTGAGGCCGATTCATCGGTAGAGGGGACTTGTAGTGGTATTAGGGGTTTTGGGGGGAGGAGGGGGCGGGAGCTGAGTTTGGCAGAGAGCTAAGCAGCGTCAGATGCGACGGCAGTGGCCAATTTGAGTGTTTGCGTGGTCAAAGTTTAGGGGTTTTGCATGGGGTGGCAATTAAGGACCTAAATGGAGCCATGTTTTTTTCCCTTTGAAAGAAAATGGCAATTTGGTCAGTAATGTCATATTAGTTGCCCGTGTTGTTGAGATGTAAAGTGGTTATTAAAGGGAAACTTGGGGCGTTTAGGATACCTATTCTAGTTCTCTGGTTCTATTTTCGTTTTCGAGAACAAAAACAAAAACAAAAATATGAGAATCATGTTTAGTAACATAAATGATTTTGATTTTGATTTTGTTCCTAAAAATAGCTTTGAAGCAAAAACAGGAACAAAAAGAAATTGATTTTGAAAAAAAGAATCACTTTTGAGAATCACAAAATAGAATGAAGCCTCGTATATCTCTTTTTTTCCTTTCAATTCTCTCATAACTTTTCGCTCGACCTAAAGCAGAACGAGATCTCATTTGCAAAGAAAAATATGTAAAATAAAAAATAAATAAATAAGTGGAAAATTTCTAAAAATCAAAAAAATTTCGTAAAATCCCTAAAAATAGAAAAAGCTTATATTAGGCTAGTTTGACCTTATTTTTCATAAATTTAAGCCTAGATTCCATATATTTTTTTTTGGAAAATCATAAATACCTTTAAAATTAAATGTGAACCCCATTTCTGTAAGCCATTAGGGTTTTGTTAGAGTTTTATGATGTGATTTATCAATGCCATGATTTCTTGATTATGCACTTGATTTCATTAACTGTGATTTGCCTAACTTTATGTACTTTTGACTTAGGATAGTTTTAGAAAATTTTGGAAAAAGATAAAAAAAAAAAAACTAGCGTAAACACTTAACAAGCTCTCATTTGTAAGTTTTTGATAAATTAAGATTAAGATATAATTTCCTAAAATAAAAAACGCACACAAATGCAAGGCAATACAGTGCATTTTCCTTATAAAAATGAAGGTGTCGCTTGTGTCAATTGTATGCTCACTCAAAAGAGTTAGATGAAATTTCACAATAAATGGTGAAAATAACTCATGATGATTCTTGATATTTATATTTACATTTCATTATGCATAAATGTTGTGGCACCCTCGAGTCATAAAAAGGATGATGTCTCAGGCACGTCACCAACCCATTTATTTTTATCTTGTAATTAAATGCATGCGGAACGTAAAAACTCCCCAGACAATAATACAGCAAAAGGGATAGAAGTAGAAAATCAGGAAAACCAACAATCAACATCCAAAATTTGCAAAAGAACATTTTCATTAATAATAATATTATTAACTCTGGGAAGTTAAATAAAAGACAACTACGAGCCCAATCTTCAAAATTGTTTCTTAAGACCAATAAAAAAGATATTGGGTCTAGGTAGAGTTAACTATTGCTTCCAAAAACTCCAACCAAAATAGAGTCTCGAATGATTGATCCATGGGCACCCAAACCTCATATGACATATCTCCATATTACGGCCCTGAAAAATATTTATGAACGATGGGTGAGATATAAATATCTCCATGAGTCAACGCTTAGGTCCAATTAAGACATTAATTTACTCAAGCAACTTAAGCAGGAAGATAACATGAAAGCAATCCAACTATCAATCATATGCAACTTATCCTGTCTTGGTCTACACAGTATGATACCCCATCAACTGAACGAGAATCTCCTGTTATATACCCCTCATCGAATCTGTTTGCCCCCATAATCGAATCAACCTCCTTCCCCCTCAAATCAAAAACGCGCGTTAAATGGTGAAGAGGAAGAAGAAGAACCAGACCTGGGTCTGGTTCTTCGGTCAATGGGTTGACCGGTTCGGGTCAGCCTAACTCGGTTGACCCATTTTAATCAAAAACTGCTAATTCCCCTCAAATTAGTTCGAATTCCTCGTAATTGATGTCAAAATTGAGCTCAGGAAGGCAAATTCCGTTGGAAAATGGACTTTATGTGGAGAATTTGTGAGGAATTGCATGAGAATTTGATTTTTCAATTACGACCTAAGGACCCATTTTGCAAAATTCAAATTCTAGATGACCTTTTTTTGCAAAAGTTACCCTCGCCAATGGATTCAGAAGGCCAAAATTATAGGGTGACGTGCTCTGATTTTCAATTCAGTCACTAAACAATTTTTAATTGCATTTTAAGCATTTTTAAGGACTAAATTGAAAAACTGAAAATTGCAATTTGATCCTTCTTTGTGAAATTGGATGATTTATTGGATTTTTGGACTGAATTGTAATTTTAGAAAATAGAGGGGAATGACACGACCCTAAAAATGTAAAAATTGAAAATTACAGAATTAAAATGAAATTTCTAGAATTTTTCCAATTAATTTGAAAAATGAGATTAACAAAGAAAATCCCACTTCCAGATTAATTGTTTCAAAATTTATTTGGCAAAAATAAATAGGAAATTAAAATAAAAATATGAACTATTTTTTTTGTATTTTTGTGGCCACGGATGCTATTTTTATTAACTTTTTTTGTATTTTTCTATTTTATGAAAATATTAAAAATCCAAAGTTGATTTTGCAATTTTCGCATTTTGTTATTTTTTATGAATTTTTGAAAATAAAATACAAAAAATACAAAAATATAAAAAAAATTATTTTTTGCTCAAAATTGGATCCCTAGGCTAGACCAAGGTCCTCAAAGCTGATTTTTTTAAATTGCTTTTGAATTTTTATGAATTTTTTTAAAGATTTTGTAAAAAATAAAATGGCTGAAAATCAAGTATCAACGGTGACCTACACAAAATGAAAAGGAAGAAGAAGATGGTGCGGAGCAACAATGGCGTCGAGGGGAATGGTTCTCACAAACGAAAGGGAAAAAGGGGGAAAGGGAAAAAGGAAGAGGGAGAAGAGAGAAAGAAAAATGTGAGATGATTGCGAGAGGGGAAGTGCAGGGCAAGGAGAGAAAAAAGGGGGCAAAAGAGAGAGAGAGGATGAAAGTGATGGGTGGGTGGGAAAATAAATGAGGTAGGGCTCATTTTTTTTTTTTTGCTTCTTGGAAAAAAATCTGGACGTTACAATTCTTTTCACGATAGAAAATTTCTTCCTCGAAATTAAACTATTACACATCCTCAAAAAGAAAAGAGTACTGACTTTCTATAACTTCTTCGTTCTCACATGTTGCTATTTCAGCTCCATGATGTTACCAAATTATCGTAATCAAAGGAATCTTCTTTCTGCGAAGCATTTGCTCTTTTCGGTCCACAATTTTCATTAGACATTCCACGTATGATATCCGCTCATCTACTTCGATCTTATCAAAGCTTAACACGTGAGCAAGGTCAAACTCATATTTTCTCAACATCGATAAATGGAAAACGTCATGAACTTGAGCAAGTCTCAGCGGTAACACGAGGTGATAAGCTAAATTCCATATCCGTTCCAAAATTTCAAATGGTCCAATATACTTCGGACTTAACTTCTCTTTCTTACCAAAACGAGATATCTCATGGGTGACACTTTCAGAAAAATATGATCCCCAACTTGGAACTTTAACAGTCTACATCACTTGTTGGCATAACTCTTCTGGCGGCTCTAGGCTGTCTTAAGCCTTTCTTTGATGAGCTTGACAGCATCCATCAACTATTGCATTAACTTAGATCGGTGATCTTCCTTTTACCAACCTCGTCCCAATAGACATGAGTCCTACAAACCCTACTATACAATGCCTCAATAGGCGCCATCTTAATACTTTACTGGAAGCTATTGTTGCAGGCAAACTCGACCAAATCCAATTGATCCTCTCAACTTCCTTTGAAATCTAAAACCCAAGCTCGCAACATGTCCTCGAGCGTTTTGAGTTATCCTTTCAGACCGACCATTCGTCTGCGGATGAAAGGCTGTACTAAACTGCATCTTCATTCCCAACGCTACCTACAGACTTTTCCAAAATGTAGCAATGAACTTGGGATCATGATCTGATGTGATCGTCACTGGCTCTCCATAAAGACGTATTATCTACGACACATACAATTTAGCATACCTGTCCAAAGCGAAATCCTTTCGCACATCAATGAAATGTGCGGACTTTGTCAATCTATCCACCACGATCCAAATTGAATCATTTCCTTTTACTCCTCTATAAACCCATTGTGAAATCTATCATGGTTTGCTCTCATTTCCACTATAGAATCTCAAGTTGTTGCAACAGTCCACCACACTCATAATGCTACGGCTTGACTTGCTAACTCGGTAAATACTTCGCTATATGCTTAGTTATGTCAGCTTTCATGCCATTCCACTAGAAATGTTGTTTTAGATTCTAATACATCTTCGTGTTGCCCAAATGAATACTATAACTGCTATGATGCACTCCTGACAAGTTTTCTTCCTTAAGACCTTTATTAGCAGGCACACACAAATGTTCTCGAAACTTCAGTATTCTATCCTTTGCTACATAGAAGTTGACTTTCCTTTTCCCTGAGTCCTCTTGAAGAATCTTCTAAACTGTAGGGTCCAACAATTGTAAGACCTTAACTCTAGCTTGCACTTCCGATTCAATCCTCAACGTAGCCATTAGACTTGACAGATGGCTCACCTCTAACTTAACATTTGAATCACGCATTTTCTTTAGAGACGCCACTCATGCACCATCATTTGAGCAATCGCTAACTTTTGACTCAATGCATTTGTAACTTTATTGGCCTTACCTAAATGATACAAAAGTTCATAGTTATAATTCTTGAGGAGCTTCATCCAACGACATTGCCTCATGTTCAATTCTCTTTGAGAGAATAGATACTTAAAACTCTGATGGTCAGTGCAGACTCGAAACCTTTCTCCAATCAGATAATGTCTCGAGATCTTAAGAGTAAAAATAACTGCTACTAACTCCAAGTCATGTGTCAAGTAGTTCAACTCATGCGGTCTTAACTGACGAGATGCGTACGCAACTACTCTTCCATGTTGCATTAGAACGCAGCCCAATCCTTTAAGTGACGCATCACTATAAATTTCGTACCCTCTAGGATCAGACGGCATCGTCAACACTGGAGCTGTATTTAATCTATGCTTAAGCTCTTGAAACCTATGCTTGCACTTACCCGTCCACTTGAATCTTTTGTTCTTTTTTAACGGCCACGTCAGTGGCATAGCTATCACGGAGAATTTTTCCACGAAACGTCTATAATAGCCTGCCAATCCCAAGAAACTCCAAACTTCTGTCACCATTGTTGCCCTTGGCCAATCCATGACTGCTTCAATCTTGGCAAAATTCACAGAAATCCCTTCTTCAAAAAAATCACATGACCCTGAAAAGATACACGAGTCAGCCAAAATTCGTACTTACTGAACTTAGCATACAATTTATGCTCCCAAAGAGTTCTCAATACTATTCTTAAACGCTGCTCATAATCCTCATAAATCTTCGAGTATATCAATATATCATCAATAAATAAAATGATGAATCTATTCAAATACTCTTTGAACACTCTATTTATCAAATTCATAAAGGCAGCATGGGCATTTATTAGACCAAACGTTATTATAGTGAATTCATAATGACCATAACATGTCCTAAAGGCTGTCTTCGGTATGTCTTCCTTCTTGATCCTCAGCCGATAATATCCCATCCGTAGATTGATCTTGAAAAATACCGAAGTTCCTTGAAGTTGATCAAACAAATCGTCGATATTTAGCAACGAATACTTTTTTTTTATTGTCATTTGATTGAGCTGTTGATAATTTATGCACAAACGCAACGATCCATCCTTTTTCCTTACAAACAACATAGACGCTCCTCATGGCAATGCACTGGGGTGAATAAATCCTTTATCCATGAACTCCTGTACCTGTACCTTAAATTCCTTGAGCTTCAACAATGCGATCCTATACGATGCCTTAGAGATTGGCTCTGTACCATGAATTAGTTTAATCATAGATTCTATTTCTTTTTTTGATGGTAAACCTGGCAAGTCTTAAGGAAAGATATCGACAAACTCAAATATTACAGCAATGTCTTCCATCCTCGGTTCCTCAACCAACACATCAATCATAGACGCCAAATACCCATAGCAACATCTGTCTAACAAATGAGTCACCTCAAGCGATGAAACTAATAGAGTCGAGGTTTCTCCTCGATTTCCAATGAATCCAAAACTAATCCCATCCGGCGGGTTAAAATGAATCACCTTGCGATAACAGTCCATCGAAGTTCTTTGTGAAAGCCTATTTCAATACAATCAAATCTATCCTTCCCTTATGACCATCTTTGACTAATTTATAGCTAGAATAACCTACTGTAGACATTACACTATTTCTTAATGACAAAGAAATCTTAAAAGCGACATCCAACGATTTTGATCTCAACACAGCTAATCTAGCAAATTGCTTAGATACTAAAAAATGTGTAGCTCCAATATCAAACAAAGCATACGCAACATGATTATGCAAGAAGACAATACCTGTAACGGTCAGTGAATCCTTTGCCTCCTCTCGAATGACAGGATACACCTTTCCTTGAGCTAGAGGTCGATTTTGAGGATCTGCGAAACGTTCCTTTGTAACTGCCCTTCTTGCGGTGATAATCTTGATCTATTTGCCTTTGCGGACAATCCCTCACTCGGTGGCCATGCTAACCACATCCAAAATGAGCTCCTCCCCTAAAAGGGCACTGGGCAGATCCATGCCTCCCATGACAAAGCCGACATACATTACTAGGCTGATACGTCGACTTTCCTATGGCTTTCCTTCGATTGGGTGGAATAGGATACCTTCCTCCTACCATCAGTCCCTTTTCAAACCTGTGGTTATCCCTCACAGCAAGTGTAAACTGCAATTCAGATGCGGCTGCCCTTTCAGACAAATCCCTTTCCACCAGTTGGGCCCTTTCATATAGTTCATCATAATCTTTCAAGTTCAGTGGCACCAGTAAGCCCTTAATCTCAGGCTTTAGACTATCTCGAAATCCTCTTGCCCTATTTATAGGGTCCTCAACTATCTTTAGCATACTTTGATAACTCAGCAAATTTTGCCTTGTACTAATCCATTGACATTTGATTCTGGCAAAGGCACCAAAATTCAACCAACTTCTATTCTCGCACATAGCCTGAGGAGTATTTGCCATTAAAAGCCTCGATGAAGGCATCCCACACCGAGACCTTACCCTCAGGAAATATCCTCCCTTACGTGGCTTTCCACCATGAGCCAATGTTACCTTGAAGTTAGTAAATAACCGGCGTCACCTTGTCTTCCTCAGAACATCTCAATAACAAAAGCTTTCTCTAACTCCTCAACTCAAGTGGTAGCAGCTTTAGGGTTGCCTATTCCCAAAAAATTTAGCGGCTTCAACTTCAGAAACTACTCCACAAGCTTGTGCATTAGTTGACCACCATTTCCGTTTCTGTCTAACGATTTTTCATACAGGGTGGTCTCAATAATAGTATCTTGATTCCTTACTTGCTGCCTCACTATATTCTCAAGGGTTTCTAATGCCTGTAGGATCCCGCCCATCTTGGGATCTCTCGAGCTACCCTTCTCCTAGGCACTCTTGGGATGTAGTTGCTCATCCTGCAGGATCTTATGAGCTTCTATTTACCCAAAAGCAACGCATAAGAATTTCATACTACAACCACAATCTAAAACTGAAATAACAATCACATACACGGGGTTTTAATCTACTAGCTATCCCAAAACCCATCGCACCTTATCACTCCAAGCCATGACCAGGTTGTTCATGTTGAGCATGCTATGATACCAACCAAATGGGGACGTGATACCCTTGGGTCATAAAAAGGTGACATCCTAGGCACATCATCAACCCATTTATTTTTATATTGTAATTAAGCGCACGCAGAACGTAAAAACTCCCTAGACAATAATATAGCAAAATGGATAGCAGCAAAAAATCAGGAAAACCAATAATTAATATTCAAAATTTGCAAAAGACCATTTTCGTTAATAATAATATTTTTAACCTTGGGAAGTTCAATAAAAGACAACTATAAGCCCGCTCTTCAGGACTACTTCCTAAGACCAACAAAAAGATATTGACTTTAGGTAGGGTTAACTACCGCTTCTAAAAACTCTATCCAAAATAGAGTCTCGAATGACTGGTTCATGGGCACCCCAAACCTCTTAGGACATATATCCATATTACGACCCTGAAAAACATTTATCAATGACAGGTAAGATATAAGTATCTCTGTGATTAGAGCATTGATTCACTCAGACAACCTAAGCAGGCATAATAACATGAAAGCAATCCAACTGTCAATCATATGCAACTTATCCCGTCTTGATCCACACAGTACAATAATTTATTTAACAATTAGATCACACCCCAAATCAATGCAATAAATAGAACACACATACCAAACTATCCAGCATTATCCAACGTGGGGTTTTCAGTTATTAACGGGCATTCGGCCCTGTCACACTAGATAGTTGGTGCTCTTTCGACATAACTGGGCTTCGTCCCACTCCGTTGGCGATGGTAGTCAATAATCCATGTGATTCTGATTGACACGACACAAATATATCATGCATTCCTATAAGGACTTCGATTCATCATAAGCTACGACTGGCATTCGATCAATCTAATGACACAGACTATCGTGCTTCTAACAAGTCGTGTGGTTCTAGTTGACACGATACAAACTTATTAGGCATCGTTCTTGAGACATCCCTGAGCGACGATAACTAATATATGACCACACAAGCATACTAAACATCCAAGCCAATGATTATCTTTGTATTTAATTAAAATGCTCACACGATCATGCTCAAAACTTGGCTCAATGTCATTTTCTTTTTCATGTCAAATATGAAATTTTGATTTCGCATGCGATCATATGATTATGCACACTATCCACCAGATTTTGCAATTAAATAAGTGCAATCGACACCAATATGCTTACGACATATATATAATTATTCAATAATCACCCAAAAATAAATCAATAATAAAAAGTAGATAAATAATAAACTAATAGTGAATTAAAAAATTACCCAAGATTCATTAATCAATACTTTAATAAAATTAATCAATAAATTTGTCGTAAATAATTGATAGTCTAATAATAAATAATTATTTAAGCCATGGTTAATTAAAGCATCACAATTAATTAATCGAATAATTAATTAATTTTTTTTCCAAATTAATTAAATAAAAAATCAACCCAAAATAATTTATTAAATTTAGTCAGCCCCAAAATAATTAGTTAAATTTTTAATCCATCCAGAAATAATTAATTAAATTTTAATAAGTCAAAAAATAATTAATTAAATTTTAATAATCTCGGCCCGCCTCAAATAAATAATTCGATCGCAATCCAACAAGTCGAGCCAGTCCAATCATTTTAACCACGACTATTTAACTTAACCAGAGTCATTAACTTAAACCAATCGCGATTAACTAGCTAAATCGATATTAATTTAATTTAGAATAACCTAAGTGCAACCAAAATCGTCCGACAACGACGATGAGCGGTGGCGGCAAACTCGCATGCATCAATAGCAAGAGGAAAATGGCATGACGATGAAGCGGTGGAGCTACCGAGGTGGGTTACGGTAAGGGATGGTGGTTGGGTGTCGCGACCCTCCCGCGAAGGGATGAGGGTTAATGGATTGCTAGGCCCATTTTAAGGTATCTGATGAGCTTAGCTCGTGCCTTCCCAGGCCCATACCAAATCGCGTCAGGAAATCGAGATCGACTTTAGTGTGGTCGGGTGACATGTGCTTAGTGTGCATGCCATTAGAGTCGCCATCAATCATTTCTTGGAGGGTATGATTGGAAACCCTATCGAGCGATTGGGAGGAATCGTTCGATTCTGCGTAAACCAGAGATTTGAGTTTGGGGACTTAGTTACGCCAATATTACTATCGACGCCCTTTTCAGTACCTATGTTGAGTGATTTCCTAATCTAGAGAGTTCATGCATGCGAGATTGGGTAAGGTAGGCTCTAAAAGTCTAAGGGGGTTCATGCAGACGGGAGTATTAATCCTATCAATTACAGTCATAGAAATAAATGTTCAATCAAGGGATCAATTCAGAAAGAAATCATATCAAAACCAGTCAACATAGACAAAGGGGAGTCCTAAAAGTCTAGGAAACGCGCCCATTAGGTTCAAGGATGATTCGGGATGATTTTGGTCAGATTGACCAAAGGGGCAAAATGGTCATTTTTGAAGGCTAGGGAAGTCCAAAAATGTGAAATTAAGTCAAACCAGTTGAATGTGGTTTTTTTCCCAAATTTCATAATTTCTGGGAATTTTTCTAGATTTTTCTGAATTTGTTTAGAATTTTCTAAGACTTTCTAGGGGGCTTTCTTATTTTTTGGAACATTTTCTATATTTTCTAATGAATTTTCCTAAATTTTTCTAAAATTTCTATGATTTTTTTATTACCCTATTTTCTATTTATTTACGATTCCCTAATTTTCCAAATTATTTAAGCATTTTCTGAAATTTTTGTGACTTTTATGATTCTTTATTTCTATTATTATTTATATATATACTTTTATTTTTTTATTTTGTATTTTAATTTATTTATTATTTATTATTATTTTATTTTATTATTATTTCTGAAGTTTTATTTATTATTTTATTCTTTTTTTAGGATTTTTAGTTTATTTTTCATTTATTTACAATTTATTTTCATTAATATTTATTTATTTTATTTATTTATTATTGAATACAATATATTATCCTATATATTTTCTTTCGGTTTTTATTTTCGTTTATTATTATTATATTTTTTATTTATGTTTCTATTCTGTTTTCTTTTATTTTGTTTCATTTCTATTTTTTATTTATGTTTTTATTATTTTTTATTATTTACTATTTATTTATCTATTTTATCTATTACTATAGTTTCTATTTTTATCATTGTTTTATTACTATTTATCATATTTTTTTAATTTTATTTACTTTTTTATATTTTCTGAAAGTTTTATTATTATTATTATTTATTTTTTATTGTTATTACTATTCATTTTTTAATTATCTATCTTTTTTAGGATTTTTTTTATTATTATTTATTATTATTTGGGGATTTTATTATATATATTACGCATTTTAGTTTTTTTATTAATTTTTATTATTTTTTGGACCGTGTCGGGTCAACCCGGCCCAGTGAGCCGATCCAATGCTAAAACCCTAAACCTAAAACGACACCGTTTGGATTTTATTAGTTTTCTAATTTTTCTAATTTTTTTAAATTACTTTTCAGGTTTTTATTATTTTTATTATTGTTTTTATTAATATCATTATATTTTTTTAGTTATACGGACCGGGCCAAATGGACTCGGCCCACTACCCAACTCGGCCCAATACTATGACCCAGCCCAAGGCCCTGGCGTCCTATTCAGAACCCAAAATGGTGTAGTATAGGACTTAATTTTTTTGAATTTTCAGATTTTTAGATCTTTATTATGTCTTTTTTTTTTTCACCCAACCTTTGATCTAACGAATGATAATTTCCCACGTGGCCACTGATCTGATCGTTCATTCTCCTTACTAAAATCTACGGCCAGGATCTGATCCATTGACCTAATCTTGACCATCCATCTCAGATATCCGATCTACGGTCCCGATTAACCCCCTGACTCGATCACCACCGTCCAAAATTCTAATTTTCTAAAATGATTATAAATTTCCGATCAAAATTTTTAAAAAATCCTCGAAAGTTCAGGATCTCGACACATGGCAGCTCCCTAACCATCGGATCAAATCTGTTAATATAACTAATCTGTTATAATGTCTGTTGACCAGGTCAACTCCTTGCCTGAAAAGACGATCGGCGTCGGCGTTTCATCGCTGGCGCCTCGTCGGAGAACGCTCCCGATCCTAATATCCAGCCAAAAGTTGCCATTCTAACATCAATAGAGCCCTGATGAACTGTTGATCAACATATCTCCACGACAGACCCAGCCAACAAACAGATTATACTAACCTATCTCCGGCCAGAACTGGTCTCCTGCGAGAGCTCGCCCTAACAGTATCTAGCGCAAATCAAACCATGAAAGTCACGGAGCACCATCATACAGGCATGAGGAAACTTACCAGGCGTTTGGATTAACTCAGTTTCGCAAAGATTGAATTCACGAACTCAACAAAGGCCGAGGAGGTATTGAGGGCGGACGTGAGGTTTTATGCAGCGACAAGATCAGTTCAAGAGCTTCGTTTGGTGTTCACAGAGCTTGTAGATCCGACGGCGTTGCCTGATATCGAACTGGTGAGCCTGCAGCCAAGCTTGAAGTCTCGGGTCTCCTCCTTCCATGGCGGATTCCTAGAGCTTCGCCCCTGTTTCCTCTCTCTCTCTCTAGGCCCCCCGTATGATCTCCCCCCTCAATCTCACGGGCTTTTTTCCTTTTTATATGAGCTGGGCCCAAGCCTAGTTTTTCGCGCAGGCCAGAAAGAACCAGAGGTGGTTCTCGTCCTTGGATCGGACGGGTCGGTCGGGTTGGGTCAGCCCGACCCGGCTGACTCGTTTTAATTTTAAAAAGACGTCTAATTCATCTCAAATTAGCCCAAATTTCTTGTAATTGATGCCAAAATTGAGTTTAGGAGGGTGGATTTCACCAAGAAAGGGATTTTATTTCGACAATTTGGGCATATTTGCATAAAAACCCTAAAAAGCTAGATTGGACCCGAGAACCATTTTGCACAATTCAACCCATAGATGGCGTTTTTTGCAAAAATTGACATGACCAATCGATTCAGGGGGGCAAAAACTAGGAGGTGACGAGCTTTGATTTTTAATTCAGTCCCTGGAAAATTTTTAATTTCATTTTAAGCATTTTTAGGGACTAAATTAAAAAAAGTCCAAATTGCATTTTGGTCTTTTTTCGCGAAATTGGACAATTCAGTGGACATTTGGACTGGATTTTAATTTTGAAAATATATGGGGATGACACGACTCCAAAAAATGTAAAAATTGAAAATTACAGAATTAAAATGGAATTTCTAGAAATTTTTTCAATTAATTTGAAAAATGTGATTATCAAAGAAAACCCCATTTCCAAATTAATTTTTTCAAAATTTCCTTGGCCAAAATGAAGAGAAAAATAAGGAAAAAATATTGACTATTTTTTTTGTATTTTTTTACTACGAATGCTATTTTTTATTAATTTTTTTTGTATTTTTCTATTTTTTGAAAAATATTAAAAAATGAAAAAAATAAGGAAAATTATTTTTTTATTCAAAATTGGTTCTTTAGGCTAGGCTAGGGCTTCCAAAGTTGATTTTGTAATTTTTTTTATTTTTTATTTATTTTTTTTATGAATTTTTGAAAATAAAATGTAAAAAATACTAAAAATAAGGAAAATTATTTTTTGTTCAAAATTGGATCCCTAGGTCAAACCAAGGTCTCCAAAGTTGATTTTTCAATTTTCTAAATTTTTATGGATTTTCGAAAAATTTTCTAAAAATCAAATTGGCCAAAAATCAAATGTCAACGTTGGGTAAGTAGAGGGCAATGAGATCAAGGATGGTTCGCACTGGCTCAGGCGGGGCTACTGTGATGGGCGGTCGGTGAGGTGATGACAGAAGGAGGTGGTGGCGAGATGGCAAGACGGAGTAGTAGCTAGGCAGGCTGAATGTTGGCCGATGCAAAACAAAAAGGAAGAAGAAGATGGTGCAAAGCAACAATGGTGTCGAGGGGAAAGGTTCTCACGAAGGAAAGGGAAAAAAGGGAGAGGGAAAAAGGAAAAGGGAAAAATGAAGAGAGAGAAGGGAGAAAGAAAAAGGTGAGATGATTGGGGGAGGGGAAGTGCATGGCAAAGGAGAGAAAAAAAAAAGAGGGAAAGAGAGAGAGGGTGAAAGTAATGGGTAGGTTGGAAAATAAATGAGCTAGGGCTCACTTTTTTTTTTTTTTTTTGCTTCTTGGAAACAATTTGGACATTACACATGTTATACAAGACAATCAATCAAAATTAATCTTTCATTAAGTTAAAATATATGATAAAATTTTACAAAGTAGCTATATAATTGTTTAACTTAAATGAAAAAAATTTGAGAAGAGCAATTATTCTCAAGAACAAAAATTATGTGCAATTACCAAATGCATTTTTATTTCAGAAACATAAATTTAATACAGTTACCAAATGTGTTCTAATTCTCTAACACTTATCTAGAGAATAAAATAGGAAAAAGTCATTTTAAACATAATCATTTTTTAGGATCAGAAGGGTTGTCATGCAGGTCCTTAGTGTCTAATCTGGATTTTTCTTTATTGCTACTATAACTGCATCACCCTTTTAAACACACTTCTAAATTACAATTTTTGTGAAAGTGATTTTCCTCCTAACATAATTCACAAAACCAGCCATTTTTGGCCTAGAAACTTTGCATATTTGTGACTTTGAAAGATCTTGACAAGACCCATTTACACGAAAGTAATAAAGATTAATATCATGAAAAATTATAAACTGATATACTTGTGATGAATTTATCCTAAACAGTTTTTTTACCATGAAAAATCCTAAACTGGTACACTCATGATAAATTTATCATAAACTATTTTTTTTACCACAAAAATTTCTAAACTGGCATACATGTAATAAATTTACCTCAAACTATTTTTTTTTATCATGAAAAATCTCAAACTATTACATCTATGAAAAATTTACCTTTTATTAAATTAATGGCATACATGTAATAAATTTACCTCAAACTATTTTTTTTACCATGAAAAATCTCAAACTATTACATCTATGAAAAATTTACCTTTTATTAAATTGGATCAGTACCATGGAAAATCCTAAATTGATAAATATGAGGTAAACATGGGGTAAAAATCTCAAAGCGGTATACCTGTGAAGTGCCATATGCCATTCAACTAAGCAATTTAACGTTAAATTTAACGAATATTAACGGATGATAAATTTGTTACATATATCAATTTAGAGTAAATTTATCATAAATATATCATTTTAGAATTTTTTTTAGGTCAAAAAAATAGTTTGGGGTAAATTTGTCACATGTGTACCAATTTGGGCTTTTTCGTTGTCAAAAAAATAGTTCGGGATAAATTTATCACAGGTGTACCAGTTTGAGATTTTTCATAATATTAACCTAGTAATAAAGTGTGCTCTGGACGTGCTTCATTTTTTGACAAGTTGTAAATTGTGTTTTCTAAATTTAAGCAAATGATTTTCCTTATCAAGAGAATATTTTTCCTTCACTCATTATCTCAAGCGATGTCCTAAATGAATGGGCGTAAAGTATTTATGGGTGGCCTTTTAAGTCCTTTGTCAAATAACAGGGCTCAACTTTGGACCCGCGGTGCCTCCCCGGGGATTAGTCGATCGCCGTCGGTTTGAGCGTCAGCTCGCCGGCACGGCTGGACATCCCGGTTATAAAAAAAAAAAACTTTGGATACGCGGTGGAAACTATCAAGTTGGAGTATAGTAGTGTTGATATCTGATTTTCAATCCCTTTATTTTTAGAAATAAATAAAAAAGAATCCCATAAAAATTCATATTTTTGGAAAATTAACATTGGAAGTTTGGCCAAGCCTTAGGAATCAATTTTTAACCAAAAAAAAATATTTTATTTTTTTATATTAAATACTCCAAAAATGAAAAAAAAATAGTATTTGTGATCGGAAAAATATGAAAAAATAACCATTAGTCTTCTTTTAATTTTAATTACATTTTGGTCACCTTAAATCCCAAAAATAGGTTTTGAGTCCTTAAATTCCAAAAATTTCGCATTTAGGTCCATCATCGAACCAAAATTCCAAATTGAGTCCTTTCTAGTCTTCTTTTCACTTTGTGATAGTTATGACATTTGGTTCTAACCCCTTGAATTGCATTTTGGTCTATTCATTTGCATGAATTGAACATATTTGTAAGTTTGGACTTACTTGAAATTGCAATTTAGTCCCCATTTCTAACCTGTGTCCATTTTGAACACTTTGGAAAGGTCGATTTGGCATGATTTGGCCATTGTGAGCCTCGATTTTCCAATTTTGCCTAATTTTCACTTTGAATTTAGAAATTCTCTTAGATAATTGACCAATTAGACTCAAGAGGATCATTTTTAGATAAATTGCGTATCCTAGAGTTTAATTTTGCATCAATTTTACAAAATAAAGCTCAAATGGATGAATTTAGTCTAACCGGATCAATCAAGTAAACCCCACCCAATTGGCCCAGCTCAACCCGGATCTCCCAAGACCAATTCTGACCATTTCGCACGCAGGATTTGAGCAGGAAGAAGAACGACGAATTGGCATCAATTTTACAAAATTTGTGCTACCCATCCCGTTTTGACTCCGACAAACCAAAAACAATGGGACCTCACATGCCGGTCCAGCATGGCGTAAAAACCTTATGCGTGGAAAATTTCGACCGAGGGAGTTGAAGTTCGTGCGAGCGTCATTTCACCCCGGAGAAGAGGGGGGGGGGGATCATTCCGGTTGAGAGGATTTGCTCTCTAACCATCTAGAGTGAGAAAAAAAGAAAGAGAAGTTCTTGAGTGATCATCATCGCCATCGGAGCCAAGCTCCGAAGAATTCGTTAGAGTTACTGAAGTAAAACCGAAGTCTTCCGATCGATCCTTGAGCTTCATAAGGACTCGAGGAACGTGACGCTTTGATCTCTTGAAACGGTATGTGCCATTGATGGACCTCTGAGTTCGCTATAATGGCAAATCACATGCCGATGGTTTTTCTTCGCTTTTCTTAGCTTGGTCGAGTCTAAAACCATTGCTGAACACGATCATATCCTTGCTTTGTTTTGCTCTTACATAAAACCCTTGACGTTTACAACTGATTTTTAATTAATTTTTCTTTTAAAAAAATCAATAAAAATACAATAAAAATTTATAAAATTTGAAAATCAACTTTGGAAGCCTTGGATAAGCCTAAAGAACCATTTTGAACAAAAAGGTTTTAAAAAAATTTTAATTGAAATTACATTTCAGCCACAGTAATACAATTTGGGTCATGATTTTTCTAAATCGTGAAATTTTATGCCTTAATGGAGCCAAAAAAATTGAACTTTTTCAGTCATTTCTTTTTTATTTCATTTTATTTATATATCTATTTCGAGTCAATCATGACATTTAATTCAAAGGCTTTTATGTTCATTTTTGGCCGAGTCAATTTTTACATTTCAGAAAAATTCAAGCTCGCTAATCTTCATGTAAAATTACATTTTAATTGAGGTTTTCGTAGATAATCTCCTTGAAAAAAAAAATTACTCTAGAATCTTTCATGTGAAGACAAAACAAGGATTGAGCCGGCGTAACGAATTCCGGGAAGGTACGCACAAGAGGACAGAGTGGATTTTTCCAGAAAAAAAGGGGAGAGTTGACTGGTTTTTTGGACTGTTTAGCTCTCGAAGTTCCTTCCCAACAACGAAATGATGAGGAAGGTCCTCACGTTCAGCAAAGGAATGGGCCCGAGACGCAAAAAAAAAGGGAAGAAATCGTCACACAAGAGGAGAAAAAGAACACCAGCGAGGGCGGGGGGAGTGGCCTGTTTCTTCTTCTTCTTCTTCTTCTTCTTCTTCTGGGCGGTGAGAGAGCTCGAGAGGTCTTCTTTTACAGAGGACAGAGAGCTAAAACAAAGGGCTCCTCCAAGAAACTCTCAGTGAAGTCCAAACAAGAGAATGGGAGGTGACCAGCTCGCAAGCCGAAGCCGTCGCTACGTCGCGACAAGACCCAAAAAGGGCATGCTCGGGCCTTGGTTTGGACCTCGACGTACCACGCTCGGCGGCCATCGAAGATCAGCGGAAGGCGGTCTAAAGCGTTCAGGTACGCCCCCTTGAACATCCTCATCCTCTATGCTTGCTGTGGCTGAAAAAGGGAATCTTGGAATGAGAAAATAGAAGAAAGGATTTTAGTAGAAGCCCTTTAGGTTTGCAGATGGGCTTCTTCCAAATTAGGCTCGAGTGGGCTGCTGACTGGAGAGTGGGATGGAATAGGCTTATTGGGCTTGAGGCTTGATTGGTGGTTTGGTTAAAAATGGGCCTTTCATGTTTTAGATTTTATCTGGACTTTGGGTTTTTTTCTCGGCTCGTGGCTTTAGAATGGTTGGGCTTAGAAACCCAGTCCGGATCACTAATTTTGAAAAAGATATATTAAAAAAAAATAATATAATAGAAATATTATTATATACAAAAATTGAAAGATTTCAAAAATTAAAAAAAATTTGACAATACCATGTTGTTTTGATATAGGCCAATTTGGACCCCTATGGTTCGGGCCGGACCCTGCGAGGGATGGGCCGAGTCAGCCCGACCCAGTCCGAAAATGTTAAAAATTCAAAAATAATAAAGAAATCAAAGTCAGAAATTTATTTTAAAATTTTTTTAAAAATGGAAATTTCCTAAAAATTTAGGAAATATGTCATTTTAACTAATTAATCTTATTTTTTACGGTTTCACCCTTCTAATCATTTCAAAATGACGATTTTGCCTTTTGTGGATAAATTATGTCGAATTTTTTAAAAAAATTATAAAAAATCATGGAAAATAGGAAATGATCAAATTTTATTGGCCAAACCTATATTTTTATGATTTTGGCTTCTGATTCTTCTTAAAATGATAATTTTGCCCCTTAAAGAGTAAATCCTCTCAAAAATCAAGAAACATTTCAAAAAATCTCGAAAATTGAGAAATAAGCACATTTAACTGGCGAACACTATTTTTTTTTTATTGATTTGGGTTATTAATTCCTTTGAAAATGATAATTTTTCCTCTTTGGGCAAATTGTCTCCCAAAAATGACGATTTTGTCCCTTTGGGCAAATTATCTTCAAATTATCCCTAACTTTTTCTAAACTTTAATATACCACTTTTCTAAATCTTTAGGGCTTTACTAGGGATGCCATGTATCGATTTGATGCATTTATCCCCATGAACTAGATTTTAGGACTACCTTATTTCAATTCATCTGCATGAAATCATAGTCACGAAGATCACTCAACTTATGTATCAAAAGGACGTTAATGGCAATTATTGACGTAACTAAGTCTTTAATCTTAAATCTCTGGTTTCATTAGTCGTATGGCTACTCCCACCACCTAATGAGATTCCTAATCTACCTTTCCTGAAGATTGGTGATGACTCTGAAAGCATGTATACCTATATGCACATGTCGCCTGACCACACTTAAGGTTGAAACTCGATTATTAAATCCCGTCGTCACACGAGATGAGAACTTGGGAGAGTCTGAACCGATTCCGTAGATCGCACCAGATCCGCATACTTTTGGCAATCACTCCTACATGCCTTCGCTTAGCTCAGAAGGGTTGGGACAGTTGACTTCCACGAACCTTCGATCAAACCACGAGCGTGCGAACTTGTTCTGAGTAGAACCGAGGCCATTGGTTCTTCAGGTAAGTCTTTTAAATCATCATAGATACTGCTTGATGGTTTGGTTTGGCTAGTTAACGTAGATTATGTGATTTGGATTGCCACCGAAATTTTGCTCTCGGCCTATGCTAGCTAGGTGGATTTTAGGTAGTTTTTGGCGCTGAAAATCACATGTGTCCACGCTAGGTTGGTTTAGATCCATTTAGGTACGTGATCGGAGCAAAGCAAGGAGGTTTAGGATCTGTTTTTGCATGGTTCGTGAGATTTTCGGCATGTTTGTCAGAATCCGCTAGCTCCAGTCATCTTCCCCAACGATTGGTGGACCAGTCAATGCTGACGTATCATTTCACATGGCAGCCACGTTAGTGGGCTCGAGTGATATTCTTTTTATTTTAATGAAAAAAATAAAATGCTAGGTCGCCCGTAGTTGAGCTACGTGTTGTGATCTAGCAATTTCCGAAATTAAAAAAGGATTTTCAGAAATAAAAAATGAATTTTTTATAAATAAAATGATTAGGCAGTCACAATTGGATCAGAATTTTTGAAATAAAAAATGTTAGAAAATGGATTAAGAATATATTTTAATTCTGAAAATTGCCCAAAATATTCAAAACTACGTCATTTTGGAATATGAGTCCCAAAACTATGTTTTTTTTTTCACCTCTGCTCTTAAACTACTTCGTTTTGGGCCTAATCCCAAAACTGCGTACCTAGACCCTTTTGGTTTGGGTTAAGCGCCCATGAGGTGCAGCTGGGGTCAACCTGACCTAGATAATTTTCTAAAGTAAATAACATCAAATAAAAATTCAGAAAAGTATTAAAATCAATAAAAAAAAAAAAAAAATGATTAAAAAATCCAAAAAAATAAAAAAAATTGAAAAAAATAAAACAAAAACTAATAAAATTAGAAAAATTAGGAAATGACCAAATTTAACCAAATTGACCTAATTTTCCTAGTTTTGAAACCTAGAACCCCCCAAAATGATGATTTTGCCCGTTTAGGCAAATCATCCCAAATCTTTTCCAAGCTCAAATCATACATTTCCTAAGCTCTTAGAGCTTCATTAGGATTGCCATGATTGATTTGATGCATTTTACCCATGTGTCTTGATGATTTGCGCACTTTCCTTATCTGATTGTCATTGATAGGATTAGTATTTCCCTACTATATGAAAACCAAGATTTAGACTTACTCCATCCAAAATTGAACCTACACAAAAATAAGTTGGGATAAACCCTCAAGATAGGTACCGAAAAGGGCATCAATAGCAATACCGAAGTAATTAAGTCTTCGAACCTAAATCTCTGGTTGCGTAGAATCAAACGATCTCTCTCAATTGCTCGGTGAGGTTTCTAGTCTACCATAAGACTAGTGGTGACTCCATATATATGTACACATTGTACATGTCACTGATCATGTAAGGATCATTTCGATTACCCCATTGCGATCTGGTATAGGTTTGGAAGGACTCAAGCCAAGCCCATATTCGAGGCTTGGTAATCCATTAACCACCTTCATGGGACACATCTCGCCCTCCGAGAAGGGTTGGTTGTGACAAGTAGGGGCATAGGGAATTGCTGATTGAACGTGGGAATTCGTACAACAGGAAAAAAGAAGAAGAAGAGAAAACGGTTTTCAACATAGATGATTTTCTGGGAAATATTCCTAACTTTGAGTATTTAATTCAGAAATATGAAATTCTTGAAATGTTGATTGAGATAATCCTTAAAAACAGGGTGCCAAATGTAATTATCACACTTTTGATGAGGGAGGAGAGTTGACCATTGACCAAGCTGGGTCCAATCTGGAGAGAAAGAGAGACTTAGGAGGCAGTAACATCGTTGTCATCTTTTGGTGGTTTTCATTTTCGCTTTTGGTCCTTCATTCTGAATCGCATCCATTTGTCAAACTCCCAGCAAAGCAGTCCCAACAAATCCGCAAAGATCATTGCCTTAATTTATTCCCATCATTCGTTAAATTTCCGATTAATTAATTCTTGATATTTAACTTGGCTTACGTTGCCCATGAATCTAATACACTATGAATGTGACCCCAAGGAACGAAGTCGACCGATTGCATATTTCATTAAGCACTGTCGATCATATTAATCATGTTGGCCGTCGGTGCGATTTGTGCATGCGGATTAAGGCTATAACTTCATTAGATCCGTAAATAAATAAATAATTTTCGAGCGCGCGAGATTTCCATGAATTTCAAACCGGAAAATAAGAAGTTTGTCAAATTTTTAATTTGCCAGAGTAATCTTGCATCATTTGTGTGTGTGTATTCCGATTTTATTAGATTTATTTATGTTTGTGGGTTTTTTTTTTTTAAAGTTTGATTTGCTTCGCCAGCTTTGTGGACTTTGGAGCTAGGGTTCTCTAACAAAATGCAAAAGATCATACTTCATCATTGAATAGGTCACTCTTCCTCTTGGAATTCAAAGTATATGCCGGCTCGATCACGATGTCCTTGTAGGTATCGAGAGCGCGTTTTTTTTTTCTTTTCCCTAGGTTCTTTGACCATTATTATGTCTTTTTAAAAGTAGTATCTTAAATTGCTACTATATTTGAGACTGTGTCAAGCCATACTATTTCGAGCTCGGGGCTGTAGATGGATCTTTTCATGTCTGTTGTAACATGTAAATATTAGTTATTGGATAAAGTACGGAAGCTTAGGGGCATCCTCTAGCATTAGAAACAGACCTAATAATGCGTGAAGATGGAGATAGGAGGTTTTCACATAGTGCGTATTTGTTTGGTGGAGAAAAAATGATTTGGAATACGTTTTTCAAAAAATGGTCATTTGTATCACTTACAAAAATGAATGAAATTAACATATTTTCATCTATGAGATCGAGCCCTTGCCTGTGATCAACGGCGGTCGCCTGCCATTGCCGGCGATGGTGGAATGACGGCGACGAGGGCTGTGCAAGGCCCCTTTCTTTCTTTCTTTCTTTCTTTTTTTAATTTTTTTTTAGTTTTTTTTTAGCTTATTTTTGAAAAAAATCAGTACGTGAGTCGACGAAAATTTTTGACATCAAAGTGAGCGTTGTATACGAACTTTGATATTTCTGATATCCTTTTGCCTAGTTTTAAGGGTAAAAGTCCCGTTTCAGTCTCCAAACTAACGCATTTTTCCCCTTGCATTGTTCATTTGTCTAATTGAGTTCCTGAAATTCGCAAGTACTCTAATCATGTTCCTCAAATTTAAGATCTAATCAATCGGAGCTTGACACTGTCAAAAACCGGCAAGAATCTAACACTGGAAAACATTTTGTGTCGTTGTACCTCTGGACAATCAACTTCTGCGTGGGGCTATTGCTGTCCAAAGATGATAATCCCAATCACACACACAATTAGATTTCTCAACATAAACCCTGCGCTAGAGCTCTCCACATCGTACTATTGTTGGGCCGACAGACATGTCAGCTCCAGATGACTGAATTAGAAGTCGGAGAGACTTGATGAGAATAGTTAAGCAACACCTTAAGGACTCGATTAGACAAATTAAAAAGTTTGAGGACTTGATTAGAAGAATTTTGTAAGTTTAGGCACCCAAAGTGGAGTTTTACCTGGTTTAAACTTTTTTTTTTTTGTCTAAGTTGCCATTTATGTCAGAGTTGCCACATCATCAACTCCATGAAGTTCTTCCTGTGAAGAGCAGTTTTCTTCTAGTGAATCTATATGACATCAATACGATGCTGTTGAGGAACAAGGTGCATAATGGTGGAGTGGTTAGGAGTTGGTCTCCACAAATGACAGATCAAGGGAAATAGTGCATTTAACTCCGGGAGAGGTAACAACCCAATTGCAAATACTATGCAAACTAAAAAGCACTCAGCTTTTACTTAAGTTAGTTGATGCACTTTGGATGGTGTTCGGCGAACTACTGATGTGGCGATGATGCGACATCTTTAAAATTGGCGACACGTAGATCAATAGCTCATTGGAATATTGGCTGGAATCCGACCAAGGTGCATAAATTGTAGAATAGCCAAAGTTTTAGTGCACTGTGGTCAAAGTTCATTAATCTCATCGTAAATTCTACTAAAGTTTAGTGACCACGTATTGACATGGCGAAACTATAAAATGCTCCTCATGGAGACTAATCTTAATTTGTTTTATTAATCAAGGGACAATTTAATATGTTCATGTCAAAACGTAGATGGCTTGAAATAATCGAGATTATATAATTTTGGACAGACATTAGGACTTAAATGTTCAAAGTAAGTCTGTTCAAACACATATTTATCATTAAGTAAAATACATGCTAAACCATTCGGTTGACATTACATAAAGTTTGTCCTTCTTTTTAATTTGAATGGAAAGGTAATGTGTTTCAACATGCATTGAGAGAGACAGCTTCCATCTCAGAATTTAAACTTCCAACAGCCTTGTCGAAAACACAAATACAGAAGCACATCTCATTCTTTTTTGGCTAACCAAGCAAGATAACATGGACATCGAAGGGCCTTGCCCGAAAATAATGATAGGATCAAAGAGATTGAAATCGACGAGAGTAAACAAATAGAGAAACCAATAAGATCATCACGGTTCAAAACCAAGACTTTCATATACGCTAAGCAGATGTTTATCTAGATTCAATCCCCAAAATATAGCCATTAGTTCTAGGATTCACAGTATTCACAGCAATGACAAGAGTACCACATAGTTTCTTCCCTATGATCAGCACAACTTGTCATTTAATGACATATGAAGACAGTGAACATAATCCTTGGGTAGCCAAATCTACAAGTCCTCTGAGTTTTCAAGCTCCAACCACTCAGTTTTGGTCTTCAAAATCCAGACAGTGTGCAAAGACACAGCGCCAGCACCCAAAATAAGCATCAAAAGCATGTCCAGGATTCAACAAGCAGACTCAGACTTTGTACCAACTTCTAATGCTGATGCAAACCTTGTAAATTTGTTCTTGCCCAAAATAGGAAATAAAACCATGGAATAACTAACCAGTTCATGTATCCTTGGATGCTTATGTTGATCTCTCTCTCTCTCTCTCTCTCTCTCTCTCTCTCTCTCTCTCTCTCTCTCTCTCTCTCTCTCTCTCTCTCTATGCGCGTGCGTGTGGACACTGGTACATTTGTGTCAATAGCCAGCTAAGGTTCAAGGAAAGGGTGTCGTGTAAATAAGTCATCTCTTATCAACTTTATGTCTTGTTTTACTTACTATCTTCGAATTAGGCTATACCTCTAAGGTGATTTTCTTTTCCCTAACATATTTCCTGGACCACAACATCTAGCTTGAAAACCAAATCCCAGGCTTCCATTCGCCACATTCGCCCTGCATTTATTTATAACTTCTTCTCTTAAGCTAGATTTAAATAGCAAGATAAAAGGTACATGATCATCAGCTAAAATCCAAATTCATTGTGCCAAACGTGTATAGTGGTTCTAAAAGACAAAGAACAACAACCAATGTGTGAGGTAAATTAGTGAAAAGCTATTTCCTCATGGATGAACCTAACCCTCCATCAGATTTTAGCCCCACATCTATATCATCTTGGAGACTAAAAAAAGGGGGCAGAAAAGAAACAAAACAAATTCAATTCCCTTATCAGATTTAAGAGAAAAATCCCTTTTGGTGGCCTAACAAGGGAAAAATCAGCATATCATAACAGACTTATGCACATAAACGCAGCGAATTTCATATGGAATGTAGATGAATCAATGATATTCGATGCTTCGTAAGCTTACTTGTTTGGTTTGTCAATTATAACCAAAACCCAATTCCCCAAAAGGAAAGAAAATTCACACAAACCATTATGATTAAGTACATGAGTTGTTTACTTCCTATCTAGCTAGTATATACTGATTATTCCATCAAGCAAATTAGGGTTTTCCTATAAACTCAATGATATGTGACGGAAGGATCAAATTTACAGAAAAAAAAGAAGAAGATATCAATTCCATTTGAAACATCATTCTTGGAATTGACAAGCAACAGGAGGACAAAAAAGTACTAGCAGGAAATTCTCTAGGGGGTGTGTGTGTGTGTGTAAGCTGATAGACAAAAGAATCATACCTCTCTCAAGTAACTTCCCTGTGTCTGATAACACAATCTTAAAGCCTCTCTGAAGCTTCTTCATCACAAAAAAGTTTATCTCCCACAAAAACGTGTGATCATCAAACACTCGCTGATTGATACACGGCAAAAGCGAAATGCCTCTTATTAATAACTTCATTCCAACTCCTCCTCTTACATAAGAAACACCGAAAAGTTTTCGGTATGGATCCAAAAGCTGTACAGAGAGAGGCAGTGAAATCATCGCAAAAGTTAGTATTTATACATACGTCTAATGTACTTAATTTTCTTTAAGGGTCGAGACCGAGTCGAAGCTCCAAGTCCAACCCATCGTCTTCGGCTCCGGCCCTTGATCTCTTTCCTTTGTTGTCATCCACCACGTGTGAAGGACCAACTTGCAAGCTCCGCCCCCACTGCCACTCCTCTCCATCATAAGTACTCCCTTCGGATGGATTGCTTGACATATAGAAGTGATTATAGTCATTGCAATTTCTCCCATGTGGATCGGGCCTCGCTTCCCACATCAACGCCGGCAAGTACATGGGGTTGTGGACAGCAGATGGTTCTTGCAACCCGTAATAGTATGGCGGATAACTCGGTGTAGGGAGGTAGGACCTGTAGGGGGTGTAGCTCTCGTCTGGGCTTATGCTCAGGATCGAAGAGAAGCCTGAGTTGTTCGAAGGCCTTGACTTGTTGGCTCTATCTTTCCTGTGGATGTTCATGTGCCCTCCCAGGGCCTGAGCGGTGGTGAAGCCGCGCTTGCAGAAGACGCAGCCATAGGACCTCGCCATGCTCCCAGTCTCCTCGTTGGTGGGGTCTAACCGGTCGGTTTCGTCACTGGAGCTTTTCGAGTCATCGAAGTGGCTGAATTCCATGGTAGGGGTTGAGATGAGAGATGATTGTCGGTCGGTGGGTTTGAGTTGAGACCAGTCTAAAACAGTTTGCTTAGAAAGGTCTTATAATGAGAAAAGAGACAAGTAAAAGACATGGGAGGATTGCTTGTGTGAAGGAAGTGAAGGGTTCTTGTGTGTCCTTGGATTTGAAGAAGAAAAGTCACAGAGAGAGAGAGAGAGAGAGAGAGAGAGAGAGAGAGAGAGAGAGAGAGAGAGAGAGAGAGAGAGAGAGAGAGAGAGAGAGAGAGAGATTAAAATTATAGATTTAGTTTTTTTTTTGGTCAAAAAATTTGTAGATTTAGTTAGCCGGCTATAGTTGATGCCTTTTTCTGCCCCTAACAGACAGTTATTTTATATATCTAATTATTATTGTCAACTTTTTCATGTCCAGAATTTGTCTCTCCATGTATGCTGTTGTAGCTATCAACCAGGTTTTTTTTTTTTTTTTCCCTTAAAGCGGTCTTCTCCGTGTCGTCGCCCCACCCCCCCTTTTCTCTCTCTACAATCCACATATACATGTAAATTATTTTTGGGACAATAGCATAAATGATTTTTTAACTTTTGTCAAATGTACAATATAGTTCATGAACTTTTAATTTACAAATAGTTCTTGAATTTTTGGAACATTTTCACTTTAATCCACGGACTATATGAAAGTGTTCAATATTGCCTTTGATTTTAAATTAATGGAAGGATTACGTTCTACATTTTTATATAGTTCAATTACTACATTGAACATGTACCAAAAGTTCAAAAATCATGTTCAATAAATTAAAAGTTCATGGATCACATTGAATGTTAGGTTAAAGTTCAGAAATTACATCGCACATTTAACCAAAGTTCAAGGACCATTCATATCATTATTCCATTACTTTTCTGTTTGGAATATGCTGTGAAAGTAGAACGTGCTGGAAACGTTTTCATATTGTCGTGTGTGCTGTACTTTTTTATTTTTGCATCTTCTGCTATACTTTGCCGACCGCTAATGAGAAGAGAAGTTCACTGTTCTTCACCTAAGTTGGAAACAAATCCCTTTCCTTTTCCAAGCGTTGTATCCTTAACATTCAAACTCATTTAATAAGACTTTAGTCTATCATTTTAGTCCCTAGATTTCACTTGGACCACAAGCATTAATTTATGCTCTTGACATGGTTACTTCATCTTTCTCCTCTCCGTTTTATATGAACTTCCACCCAGCCTCTCTTTTTAGGTAAATATTGCCGGCCTAATTATATATATTATTGACCTTAAACTAGAAATTCAATGATTAGTATTGGGAATACCGAATATTTCACTATATACACGTTACTAAAATAATGTTATGGCAGAAGCTGATACTTGACCAGCCTTTTATTTTTATTTTTTGATAATTTAAGATATTTGACCAGAGACTCGAAGGTGGGCTAGAGAATACTCATTTATTCATCACTAGTACTCGTAACCTTTAAGTATTAAAAATTTATACGTGTATCATTTTCATACTATTAAGAAGTACATACAAAAAAAATGTATATCCAACTATATGTAATTCTCTTTCTCTCTAGGGACTTCTTGTTTTGTTATTGGACTTTTATTAGGTCCATTGCTGATACACACACCATCGGATTATTAACGCGTAGAATTCAGCTACACAATTAAATTCATCCAATAGGTGAATGTGTAAATATACATTATTATGAATCAAATAGTAAACCTTACTTAAAAGACGGAACCAAAACGTTTTTTAATGGTTCAAGTATTTAGATCCAAATATTTATGGGCTCAAACTCAATATGAATAAAGATCCCACGTCACCTTAAGGTGTACCCAATTAGTGCTCTAATAATCTCAACCTTTTCATGTATTCGAAGGCCCATGGAATACATTGCAATATCATGAACTAGTTGAGTCCAAACGTTTGGTATGTGTAGGTAGTCTTGATTAAGAGTAGTTTGCATACAATTCTAGGATTAGTACACAAATTATTGAGTTGATAATCCTTTGACATCCTAACCAACTATGTCAACCCTAAAGGTTTTCAAAAGAAAACCTAGCCATGTGAATGGATGGTCCAGATGATTAGAACACCATACGAGGATCCGGCGGAGGTAGAGGATTCCCATCCATTCACTATGATGTCATGTTTAGACATGTCAAAATTCGTTTCCTTCTATTTTTGTTCTCACGTCTATATTGGGTTTTGCTCTATAAGTGTACCTCGTTATTTAACTTCAACCGTATCAGATTAGTTAGATGTTTCATCCTTTCTTTATTCTATCAATATTTGAGCTCAATTTTAACTTACCTATATGGAACAGACCGATATGAGTCTCCTCGAAGTCATCAAAATGTTTTAAAAAGAATCATTTTTCACCTAGGAGGGTCTTTTTTGTCTTTTCTGTTGGCTATGTTCGTATTGAAAGACGGTCAAGTGCGGTAACTTCTATTTCTAAATCTAACTCCAACCTTGAATACCGGGTTAAAATGCTTCATGCTTTCATTCTATCAATAATTACTTTATAAAGGAGAAAAGTAAATTTTTTTTTATCTTTTAACCTAGGTGACTTATCGCTGTCTTTTCCGTGGCTATCATCGTATTGAAGTACGATCAATTCAGTGACAGTAAGGCCTGAATAATGATTACCATATGAAGCTCCCAAAAGTGCTTTAAATCACATTCACCTGAATCAAATGGTGGAGATGATTGGAACACTGTACGAGGATGAAACCGGGTACAGGGCCCTCAAGTAGTTCGGCGCTTCCTTCCATACGCATCATAACTCGACAACTCACTTCCTTCCTTCAAGTAATTCGTTGTATCTTGTTGATATTTAGGATGAATGGCTATGCGCTTGATCTTAATTAGCTTAGATGTATCGATCCGGGTCTCTTGCAGGTTGACTTAGAAAGCTTATAAAACAAAGTTGCCTATTAAAAGAACCGCCATAAAACAAAGTTGCTCATTAAAAGGACCGCCAAAAACTTTCTAAGTCAAGTCACGGGAGACCCAGATTGGTAAATCTAAGCTAATTACAATCAAGCGCATAACTATTCATCCTAAATATCAAGTGTGAACAAGTCCTAAATAGGTAGTCGGCTCACCATGATGACTTAAGGACTTGGGTGATGTAAAGCTCCCAATCAAATTGGCTGGAGAGCTTTCTCATCAATAAATGTGTAATTTTTTTTTTTGATGTGACAAAAAGTGTAGGAACCTTCCTTGACGATACAAAACGAAAAGGAACAGCGCGTTTGTGTTTGGAGTTTGCCCTTGTCCTCACATACAAAGTTCCCTTTTTGCATTATGCATGGGGCAACTTCTCCAGGCGACCCATGCACGCACATATCACGAGTGGGAAAAGTCACGAGGTCCTTCTTTTTTTTTTTATATATTTGTGATGAGTACATTTGACATGATGCGACCATAGTTCCCATTCTCTTTGTTCTTGGTTTTAATGTCCTTTTTTTACTAATAGCTGTACAAATCCCTTCCAAGCTTTCCCTTCTTCTTAAAAAATTTTCCCATAAGTTCGTACTGTATTTAGATAGCTTAAACATTAAAAGCATTTGGCAGTAGTCTCCCAAAATTTTTATAGTATTCATTTCGCCAAAATTTCTTATGCGACAAAATTTTTCACCAGAAGTTGTTCTTCAACTCTTAATAAAAAAAAAAAGACAGGGTCTCTGGGCCAACTCCGCAAAAAAAAAAGTATCATAGGCAAATGAACAAGAACCAATTCAAGTTGAGTAGGAATGTATAGACACAAATCATGTCGGAATTTAATCGACAACAAGCTTTGGCGATACAAACTTGATAAAGTAAATATATGTTGACAAATTATACTAGAATTTAATTGAAAAACATGACCTGAGAACATGAAGGCACAACACTTGAATTTAATCGACGATGCGAATCTAAAATTTACAGCTACGAATGATAAAGTGCAGCATAGGAAAATAAAGATAAAGGTAAATTTACTTGATTTGTGCGGAGCGATCGTTGATGGATGGCTAGTGACATTTATAATATTCTTATGGTAACTACGTTCTGACGGTGTCTAGTTGCATCTCCTCGTGTAACTTCCATAGATTGTCTCCACGTTCCTATATTTTCACAAGTCTCACATCCATGTTCTCAAATGATTGCCCCTGTCGTATGTGAATTGCTCCATGATCTTCTTTCTCCTAGTAACGGTTGTCTCACAATTTTGCTCTCAAGTGGTAACTGTACACTCCAAAAACATGTGCCCTTCACCTCAATTGTCTTGCTGATTTTAAGTTTCAAAATAGAATTTCAATATCCCTTCAATGAATATCCGTGGTCGATGCTCAAATCAGCAACTACCAATTATCCGTCATTGTATTTCAATAACTGAACACGTGGCATAGATGAATACCAATGCTGATTAACATACATTAACCCTGTGTTTGTTCATAAGCTGGCATATGTATAGTGAAACTCCATACATGTGATTTTCATACTCATGTGCCATTCACGCATTTGTTCTCATTCACAAGCTAGGATGTCTTGAATTCGAATATTTCCAGGCCAATTTGCCTATCTTATTATATATTTTCACAGTTTTTTCTTAGGCTAAAGTTCAATCTAGTAATTGGGAGTGGTCGAGTAAAATTTACAATTACTAGGAGGTTATTAAGAACATCGGCTCAAAGAAATGAATGAATGAAATATCTATCATATTTCCCTATTTCAAAATATGGTTAAAGTTAAAAGAATTTCACGTTCTTCCTTTCGGGAAAAAAGGATTGGGAAAATCCTATTGATTGCAGCTTTCTCCAGCTTTTAGTTGTTGAATCTCTCTTTGATTGATCAATGTGTACATTTCGAAGTGGCTATGGTTGATTTGATAGAAATGAAGGAATAATGTGCATTTTTCATTGGAATTCCTGCTATCAAATGGTCGATTGGGAAATCGGTTAAAAAATTAAATGGTCTTTATACAGGTCTCTTTTTACCCAAGAAAAACTCTTTGATGCTTAATGTGATCGAATAATTAACAAGAGGGAGCATTTTAATCTTGAGAGTGACCGAGGGAGGTTGCCGGCTTGATAAGTAGGTAACATTAGTACTCAGGTCGTGGCCCCCGATGTGGATTTAATTTCTCCTTTTTTGGTTCAAAATTGAATTTCTCCTGTTTACACGACTAAACTTTGGGCTTTTCCCTACTTACGAAGCTCAACTATAGTTAGTTAATTTTAACCTGTATTTTCTGTTTTGTGCCTCGTTGTATTCTGTTTTCCAGCAGCTACAACTTCGCACGCCTTGTGACACCCGCATGTGTCGCTCGGGGTATGAGGTTTGTGGTTGGTTTTTGCTCTGTATTTCCACCTTGAAAGTTAATACATACTTACCTTACCAAAAAAAAAACTATAGTTAGTTAATTTTAACCTATATTAGTTTTTGTTAGAGAGAATGACATAAATAGTTTTTGAATTTTAGTCTGATACACAATATTATTTCTAAAATCCGTTTAATGTGGTCTCTAATTTGTTAGTAAATATTAAATCCAGTTCCTAGACTATCTTAAAATTTTCAATGTCATTCTTCTATTAATTCAAGTTGACTAATCTAGCTTTCAATCCTTTAAGTTTGAATGGGGGAAAAAGAGAGAGAGAGTTACATATGAATTATCCAAGTAATCTTCTTTTTCCCTTTTCTAAAGTAAATGGGTAAAAAAGATAAACATGTAATCAAACAATAGTTGATTTGTCTTTTGAGCAAACAGAAGGGCTACATTAAATATTTACCAGTAGTTTAGGAACCACATTAAAGTAAATAACAATCTAGGGGTGACGTCGTACATTAGGCTAAATTTTAAGGATTATTTATGTCTTTATCCCTCTCTATATACCAATTTTTAAGTGCTTTTACAACTTGATGTAAATAGAAGCACCTATTTAGCACAGGTCATCGATTTATATTTTGGTCGTATTTTCCTATTTCGAAAAGAATTTTTCCTTTAATCGGTCTTCTAATTGGTAGGTTATTAGTATGTACACAATTTATACTTATATTTGGTCAAATTAGCATGTATGTAACCATAACAGCAACCCAATCATTCTTACGAAATACAGTCCGTTCCATTGCCTGCACACAAAAAATTCTTGCATCAGCAGTGTCTACTTATGATCATCTACCTTATTGTCAGACATTTTTTATATGGAAATACAATCAGCACTACTGAAATAAAAAAAGAAAAAAGAAAAAAATTTCATAGAAGATGTAATACCGCAAGGTGTGCACCAAGAGAGGAGCTGGCACGAGAGCGATTGTTTATTTGCTTATGTGGGAGTAGGTTAATTTAAGTGTATTAGGCAGTTCAAACGTGGCCAATAATCACAATCACGCCTTTAATTTTAGTTTATATTCCCTAATCAGATACAGAAATGCTGATTCAACTCTGACCTAATAACCAACACGTGCTCCATAATTAACAAGGGAAAAAAATCAAATTAATCAAGTTGGTTTCAGACAAAATGGCACTAAACGTTTGTCCCCAGCCTCCAAATGGTGCGAGAAGAAGAGAAGACATGACCCCTTTCTGATTTAAAAACTTCTTCATGATTTTCGTTTCTGAAGATTTTGTCTCGAGGGATGAAGTTTTATTCGTTGAATGCTTGGTGATGTGTGCAATGATGGTTTCAAGTTTTCATGTTATTTAGCGTCGATTTTGACCGATTCAAAAAGGGTTTTGGACTTTTCGAGGGGGGAAAAAAGGGTTTTGGACTTCGTCCAAAATGAGAAAAAAAAAAAAGGGCTGCGAAGAGCAAATTCAAAGAAAAAAAAAACCGAACAAAAGAAAATAGAACGAAAATGGCTACACACGATAAAGCTCGACAAGAATTGGAAGACAGAGAGAGAGAGAGAGAAGCATATGCGCGACAACAACGTAAGTGCTTGCGAGTTAACTGCTCGCCTGTTACCGACTCAGTCGTCCTCTACTTAACCTTGTTCATGGCGTGATTTCATCTACTTTGTTGCCTTACTAACTAATAAAGTTTTGCTGTCCAGTCAAAATGGACCTTCCCACGAGGCATGAGCAATGTGAGGTAAGTTGATGATGATGGATTTCTATGCCTAGAGGCTAGAGGAACTTTGCTCGGACATCCAAGACCTCATTGGACTTTCAAAGACGTAGTTGAGAATTGTGATGGGAAAAGAGAGGAATATAATCTCTACGTTACTAAATGAAGAATACAAGACTCCCAAATATGTTCAGTCGCGTCGTACTCCCCATTGACAAGAAAGTACGGATGTCCCGCTTTTGTAATTGAGGTTTTATAACAGAGAGATGGTGGGTGCTAATTATACTGAAATCTTTTACTGGATATGGCCTTAGTTTAAGGGTGTATCGAGATAAATCTCGTGTCTTGATTTTTCTCGCTTCTACGCCCTATTTCGTTATGCTTGCGCGTCGAATTCAATTGCATTTAACTATAATTAATGGAAATTACATTAACTTAACTCTAAATAGTAATCCTAGTATGATCTACCAATTCCCATGAGATTATTACCTGTAGCCTTTGAATCTTGGGACGTCCAAGCGCAATTTTCGGACATTAGAAGTCTGACTTAAATGGTAATAAACCGTACAATTCCATTTGGAAATGTTCTAGCGAAAAGATGTGTTGTTTCCTTAATTTCAACGAGGAACATGGAGGGATTGAGAAGGAAAGCTCTGATCCTTTCGATCCCCAGCTGATGTTTGGGCAGGCGAAAGGGACGCAGAGATACGAACATGGACCTGAAATTGGAAGAAGAGGGCTGAGAAAGGCCGAATGGGTGCCGTGATAGGCCTGAAGTGGGCTGCTCAGCCGCATTGTGCAGCTCATCCGGCGAAAGCTGGGCCGACCCAGCGCCTGGCCACGTACTTTGCTACGGCCAGGTTGACTCTTGACCTGACACGTGGTCTGCCCAAGGTGGGTAGGCGGCCACCTGGTACTTAATTTTCTTCCAGTGTCAAAAATATGCAAGGTGTCTTTGAAAAATAAGAAAATTTCGTAAGGAGGGTGGAAGTGTTTTTATTTTCTTAAATAAAAATTTAAAATTAACATTGTTTTAGAAAAGAGTGTTAAGTGGATGTTGTTTCAAATAATAAGCGGCTAAAGTGACTTTATCAGTCTCAAAATATGGCCTAACTCACCAACTAACAGTGTTATTTTGGTCATTTAGTGTTTTTATTATTTGTTTTGCCCTTTTTTTCAGCTTTTCAAAAATTTAAAAAAATTAAAGGAAAAAAAAAAGAAACATGGGTGGGAGGCCTGCCATCTTGCCAGTGACAGTTGCCCCAATGTTGGTGGGCCTACAACAATGGCCATTGGGGTCGCCAACGCCTTCGCGAGGGCTTGCTAGCTTTTGCTTTTGGTTGACGGGGTCGCTTATCACCACCGTTGCTCTACTGATGGTGGGGCAACGGTCCATAGATGGGAGGGTAGCCCCCTTTTGCTTGTATTTTCTTTTCTTTTTTACTTTTAATTTTTTAGAATTTTAATTTAATTTACCTAAAAATTAGGTTAAACTTGTATTTTGATGAAAATATTCTTGATCGGCCAGAATATTTAGCCTGCCGAGCAAGCATGGTCAAGCCTTATTTGAAACATTCATGGGCACTTCAAACACTTATTTAAGATAATGAGGGCACTTCATATTCTTATTGAAATAAAACAACTTCATGACCTTAAACTTTGACCGGGTAACTTTTCCGTTCAAAGTTCATTTGTCACGATTTTGCCCCTTGGTAGAAAGCTTGTGACCCGAAATTTCTGAAATTGCAGTCCACTTTGTAAACATTGTCGGGATCACGAAATTATGAGAAAGGAACTTTATGGACGGCCATAGTGAAAAGTCATTCTATTTTCTTCGTCTTAAAAAAAAGCATGGCATTTTAAGATCCGGACATCTAATCCGTGGCAAAATGTATAATCCTGGAAATGTCTTTAATGCATACGACCCTATTACACCATTCAATTTAATTTTTTACGAATCTTTTTTTTATCCATTTTGGACATTTTTTTTTTCGAAAATCTTAGGTGAAAGTTTGGTGTCAATAATTGCTTTATCCAGTTACTTTATGTGTGTGAGTTTTTATGATGGTTTAAAATCCTGAAACATGTCTGATTCACTATTACGTGCCACCCATAAACGTCTAATGCTTGCATATGGCTATGTTAATTGCGTAAGGAGTGAAATGTGAATTCGAAATTATATTCTATGAGATGCATGAAAAATAATTAAGCTATGTGCAAAGCAACTATTCTAAATGCATTGATTACAATGACAAGCAAAAATAAAAATAAATCCAAAGATGGAAACTATTTGACATGAAATAAAGACATGGCAAAACTAGTGACATGGCATTATGTTACATGACATACATATAACGATACAACCTAAGTTATGTGAACTAAATATGATAATGTATATGGCATGCTAATATATTTTTTTGGGGTGTTTTTCATGAATTTCGAAATTAAAGAATAAATATATAAAAATCTATCCTAGAAAGAACAACATATAATATAATTTAAGAGATTGATTTCTCAAAGTCCTAATTTATAGTAAATGTTATTTTAACATATAAAGATGAACAAAATGCGAATTACTCTAAGAACTATCTAACATTTTTATTTTTATTAATATGGAAGATAAATTAAACTATATAAAAAAGAGTAAAAAAATGATTTTTGCCTATAATGCAGCTTTTACTTTCGAATTTTTGATTTAATTACATCATTCCTCATAAGTGGGGATAGAAAGTGAATTTGAATATAGAATAACCATAATCTCGAAATTCATGGGGCGGATATTGAAATTCTATTTTGTGAAATTATCAGTCCGATCCTCAAGGAGAGGATATGATGTGTAATTTCCATTTACAGGTGCAATCATAATAAGATGTCACCCTATTGCACAAATTCTTTAGGACAACAGCACATAGAGAGCATGCATTATAAGCATCATTAATTATTTAAATTCAGACGATCACACTAAGCAATAATAAAATGAATCATGCTAATAAATAAGATGGGAATAAATAAATAAGGAAACAATATTATAAGGCAATATTGCGTTATCTCCAACACAATATTATCTTATCAATAAGAATCTACTATCTTTCTATTATATGCACAAATAACTGCAAGAAATATAGGACCACGCTATTTCCACCCCATTTTTGGCTTTGGCACTCCCAAAAAAATTTCTTTCACCATTTTGCCCCATTTATCTTGCGTGCTTTGGTCAAATTTTCCTATTTTTTTTTGTTTATTTATTCCTTTTCTTTTCTTGTGGGTCCCATGTTCCTCTTTCTTCTCCTTTTTCTTGTTTGCAATATGTTGGACAATAATAGTGAAGGAAATTCCAGCTCCTTAACCTCTCTTACAAGGTTCGGCAAACTTCATTCCCACCTTTGCCAACTAAGGGAAACCAACTCCACAAGTTGCCCGAACCACTCAAAAAGCTTGGGTGCCAGTTGCCCAAATTGCTAATTGATCACGTAGGGGGCACATGATAAGAATGAGGATGAAGATGATGACAATAAGGAAGATAATGAAGAGAACAGTAGCCACGAGGGAAATGAACGAGGCGAAGAGGAGAGGGAAGCGATAATCAATAAGATAAGGAGAATGAAGAAGAAAACGGTGATAATATGATCTAGATGATGTTAGGTGTATGCTCTCAAGCAACCATGCGAAAGTTGTACTTGGACATTTTATTATACCTACAATCTTATTAATGGCAAGACATGTTCATTCATCTTGTCCAATGGCTCTAAATGATTGAAGTCCATAAGATCAATTGTGACTGAACCTACTCTCAAGATGTCGAGAATATGCGTGAAGGTTTTAGTTAAACACAATGTTTAAATTGTTCCTGATCAATGGATCATTGAGTAGATTTCAATGATCCTGTTGAAATCAGTGTGTTCATAACCTTGCCATCGAGCATTGGATACTTGATGGGAATGACAGCTCACAAGTTATTGAACTTTAAATATCTAAGTTGGAATATAGGTGTTTGTATCGAATAAGTTTGATCGAATTCATTGAACGCGACACATGCTGAACGATTAGCAAGCATTGAGTCATGCCTCGAACCCGGCGGATGCATAACATCCTACCACCACGTCAGAATGACTAATGCAAACGATGACGTATGGCTCATCGCGACCAAACGACGGCTATAAGATTCACATTAGCGGATATGATTATCATCCAGACATGCAAAGAAGATGAGGTCAGAAGTAGAGAGAAAATAAACATATAAAACAACCATCACTAGATAAACATAGCATTAAATATAACCCTTAAAAGAGACTAACTCAGGATGGTCTACGCTCAAAACAAACACAGGACTATGGATCTACTCATCATTGGCCTCACTCTACTCAGGCGACGGAAGCTCTTCAGGGTCAGACTCCTCGGGTGATGGGGGATCTCTATCCATCGAATCTTTGTCATATGTGCCATCGATCTCCATCGACCAGTCCTCCTCTGGCGACTGCTGGTTAGGCTCGGGGTTCACCACCTCGTCTCCAAAAGTCACTGGGGTCATTGGACCCCACTAATCCAATCTATTGAATGGCAAATCAAAGCTCTGCAGTTGCCCTTTAAATATTAGTCCTGTTCTACGCGTCCAGGCCTCGTAACGATGAGGTATCAAAAACTTATCCCCTTCATTAACCTATACAGTACTAATGATCCGCTCATAAGCTATACCGTTCATAGGTGGATATGCTGTAGTCTTAGACTCTATCTCTATAGAGATCCCATGACAGACCGGAGGGAGACTCACAACAGCAGTGAGAATAAACTTAGTAAGTTCACTCCTAAATTTAGTTCAAGATGAGGCACGCACTTGAATCGACCCTAAACATGCAGTTCTATGTGTTCTCATTCACATATACGATGAAATCAGGTAAATAGGTAAGCGACTCACAACTCATGCCAACTATATAAATGAACAAGCAGACAGGTGATTGACTCACAACTCTGGCAAAATGGAGACATATCATTGCATATACGACTCATAGCTCCGTTTTACAGGCGCATCAGGTTGGCGCTCTTATCGCGCCAGCTACCTCGTGCCGAGTGCATCTTGGCGCACCAGCTTTATTTTGCCGTTTTCCTCACACACGAGACTTGCCCTTCAACAACTTATCCCTCCAATTCCCCGCGTCATAAAGGTGCATCAGGGCCATTCTCCACAGTCAACATGTTAGCATGTAATGCACCATGCACAAATAGTCAAATGGCATGCTCAGGTTCTAATTCTCATAACAACAAATGAATAGGCATAATATCAAGCAATCTCAACATTCTTTCACATGCATGCACTGTCATTTAATCATGTATTCGTGGCATACAAAAATGTCAAAGCACGACTAAACGAGTACATTCTCAGTACTGAATCATTTACGCATAAAATATTTGTACTAAACTTGCATTATTGACCTAAAACTCATGCCGATCACTCTCAAACATGCATGGATAGCCTATGAATAGTGGAATTCCTGCGTGAACAGTAACCTAGGGGATCGTGAATAGTGCACTTGTGCGACGTTTAAAGCCTAGCCTTGCATATTTAAGCCTAGAACTTGCACTATGTTAACTCTATCTCAAAGTATTGTACTCGATACTCAAGGACAGCCCTACGACTTTCGTGAACAGTGAATAACCAGCGATGAACAGTAACCACGACACTCCAAATAGCAAGCACAATTAACCGAGCCTCGATCCCTAACGAAAATCCGATTTAACTATACCTAAAACTCATCCTAGAGTCTAGGCAGGGTATAAACGTCAACCTACTCAAAGTTTAGGAGCTACACTTATCTAGACAATGCTCAAATGACTACGAAGAATGGGGACGATGGTGGCGGTCTTGCGAGGGAGCGACGGAATTTGAATCGAAGCAAAACCCACTAGATCTCCACTATCAACCTTCGTTTAGTTTCAATCCATAAAAATATAACAACTTTCTAACTGATATACTTTTAGATGCTCGAAGCCCAAGATCTTACACTCGTATAGGAGAAAACAGAGCTCGATTTACCCTTCGAATGAGCGCAAATAGATCGATTCTTCTCGGGCATGCGTAGAAAAATGGAAAAACGAGAGAGAGAGAGAGAGAGAGAGAGAGAGAGAGAGAGAGAGAGAGAGAGAGAGAGAGAGAGAGAGAGAGAGAGAGAGAGAGAGAGAGAGAGGGGAACGGGTGGCCGAATGAGATGGGGGAGAGGGAATGGAAAGGTCTCATGAACTTCATGTGTAAGGAGACGAAGGGCTATTATTCATGAATGACTAGAGTTAATGAGAGTCGTTAAGTGATACTTATGGTTTAACAAGGTTGATGAATTTGACATGATGGTTTGATAACACGACATGAGAGGTTTGATTGCGATGCAATCGATGGGACAACCAATGAGACATTTCTCGAAATTCGTGCAAAATGCATTGATCGGGCTCGGGCGCGAACGAACTCAGATGAAGCTTTGCTCTAGACTGACATGCTCTCAAGACCATGAATGCTACGACTGACAATCTAGGGATTCTATCACAAATCGAGGGCAAACCGATCAATTCCAACCTACCGACTTAATTTCTTAAACTCTAAAACGAATCGGCCAAAAGCCAACCTAATCATGGCGACGTCCAAATCATAACTATGATATTAGTGAGAATTCAATTGTCCAAGTTTGGAATTCATTTCGTGGCTAAATCCAATTGATAACATTTTTAGTAAATACTCAAACTAATGGATGGCTTTTAGGGGTTATGCGTATCGACCTACAGTTAGGTCCACGTACATAAACTCCTAGGCAGCCTTTCTATTATGATTAGTCATCTCAGAGTGATCAGGTCTGAGCGAGATTTAGCTAGAGCGTATAATTGAAATAAATCCATTTAATATTACAAATCTTAAAAATGGGTTGAATTTCAGAATATCACAATTCTTTCTTCCTTATAAAAATTTTGTCCTCGAAATTTTCAATACCACTACTGATTGAACAAAAGGAATACTTGTGTCTCATCTCCTTTTCGCTTTCCCATGTGGCTCCTTTAGTCCCATGGTGCTCCCAAATTACTTTGACTAGCGATACTATCTTATTCCTTAGAACCTGCTCCCTTCGATCCTCTATCCTCATTGGTCCTTCCATGTACGAGACTCGATTGTCTTCAATGACTTCATGATCAAGCATATGGCTCAGGTCCAGCTCGTACTTTTTCAGTATCGAAACATGGAAAACATTGTGAACTTGGGAAAGATTCAGCGGCAAGTCAAAGCGGTAGGCTAGTGTTCTAATCTTCTGTAGGTTCTCGAATGAGCCTACGAATTTCGGGCTTAACTTTTCCTTTTTCCCAAAGCGAGATAGTCCTCTCGTTGGTGACACCTTTAGGAACACAGATCTCCCACTTGAAACACCAAAGGCCTATGTCGCCTATTAGTATAACTCTTCTGGTGGTTTTGAGTTATTTTCAGTCTATCCCTGATCACCTTAACTGCCTTCACTGACTACTGAACTAACTCTGCGCTTGTTATACTCCTCTCACCAACCTCATCCCAGCAGATTAGAGTTCTACAAGCCTTTCCATATAAAGCCTCAAATTGAGCCATTCTGATACTTTGCTAATAGTTGTTATTGTATGCGAATTCACCAAATGGAGCTGTTCTTCCCATCCACCTTTAAAATCGATCACGCACGCCCTCAACATATCTTCCAATGTCTGAATCGCCCTTTCGGATTGTCCATCGATTTGCGAGTAGTATGTTGTACTGTACCTCAACTCCTTTCCTAACACAGTCTATAACTTTTTCCAAAATGTCGCAGTAAAGCGAGGGTCACGATCCGATATGACTGTTACTGGCACTCCATGTGGACAAACAATTTGACGCACATATGATTTAACCAGCTTTTCCAAAGAGAAGTCCTTTTGCACTGCTATGAAGTGAGCATACTTGGTCAACCTATCAACCACCACCCATATCGAATCATTTCCTCTCTAACTCCTTGGTAGTCCTGTCACAAAGTCTATGGTGATCTGCTCCCATCTCCATTCTGGGATCTCAAGCGACTGTAGCAATTCTCCTGGCTTGTAATGCTGTGCCTTCACCTGCTGACACGTCAAGCACTTAACCACATGCTTGGCTACATCCACTTTCATTCTGTTCCATCAATAGTGCTGACCCAGGTTCTGATACATCTTGGTACTTCTATGGTAGATACTGTAGTTATTGCGATGAGCTTTAGATAAGATTTCTTCCTTGAACTTTGCATCGTTAGGCACATACAATCGTCCCCTGAATTTCAATATCCCATCCTTAGTCACTTGAAACTCGAGCTTCCTCTTCGCCACATCCATAAACAAAATTTTCTGAATATCAGGGTCTGTAGATTGAAATTCCTTAATCCTCAAGTGAATCTTCGGCTCGACTCTCAACGTAGCTATTAGACTCGAGAGGTGTCCTACCTCAAACTTGAATTCTGAGTTTCTTATTCCTTCGAGTAATGTCCACTCTTTAACCATTTAGTGCACGATGCTCGACTTTCGACTAAGAGTATCCGCTACATTATTCACCTTTCCAGGGTGGTATATGATATCACCATCGTAGTCCTTAAGCAATTCCATCCAACGATTCTGTCTCATGTTTAACTCCTTTTGATAAAACAGATAATTTAGGCTCTAGTAATCCGTGTAAATCTGAAACTTCTCTTCAACTAGGTAATGTCTCCAGATCTTAAATGCGAACACTATTGCTGCCAACTCTAAATTATGTGTTGAGTAATTCATCTCATGTGGTCTCAACTGTCGAGATGTATACACCACAACTTGTCCATGTTGTATCAAGACACACCCAAGTCTTCTCAATAATGCATCACTATAGATCTTCAATCTTCTAGGTCCTGATAGGATTGTCAACACAGACGCAGTTGTTAGCCTATCCTTAAGCTCTTGGAAACTCTCTTCACACTTATTTGACCATTCAAACTTTGTCTCCTTCTTCAATAGGTGTGTCATAGGAGCAGTTATCACGGAGAACCTTTCCAAGAAGCGTTTATAATATCCAGCCAATCCCAAAAAACTTCGCACTTCTGTCACCGTCGTCGGTCTTGGCCATTTTTCTATTGCTTCAATCTTTGAAGGATCCGTAGATATCTCTTCACCAAAAATTATATGTCCAAGGAACGCCACTTTGTTAAGCCAAAACTTACACTTACTGAATTTGACATACAACAAGTGCTCTTTTCCGTAGAATGATCTTTAGGTATTGCTCATGGTTCTCAGAGCTCTTCGAATACACCAGGATGTCATCAATGAACACTATCATGAACTGATCCAAAAACTCCTAAAACACTCGGTTCATCATGTCCACGAAAGCGGTTGGGAATTTGTCAATCCAAATGGCATAACTATAAACTTATAGTACCCATATCTCGTCCTAAATGCTGTCTTCGGTATGTCTTCCTTTTTGATTCTCAGCTGACAATAACCTATCCTTAGGTCTATCTTAAAAAACACAAATGCCCCTTGTAGCTGATCAAATAGGTCGTCTATCCTTGGTAGAGGATACTTGTTCTTAATTGTCACCTGATTCAACTGCCTATAGTTGATACACAACCGTACAAATTCGTCCTTCTTTCTTACGAATAACACTGGAGCTCCTCACGGCAAAGCACTGGCGCGGATAAATCCTTTATCTAGCAGCTCATGCATCTGCACTTTCAATTCCTTCAATTCTAACAAGGCCATTCTATAAAGCGCGTTTGCTATCAGCTCCGTCATAGAGGCTAACTCGATTACGAACTCCACGTCCCTCTCTGGTGGTAAACTAGGTAACTCCTGAGGGAAGACATCCGAAAAATCTTGCACCACTGATATATCTTCTAGCCTTACTCCTTGAGCTGACGAATCATCTATAGACGCCAGGAATCCTTGACCTCCTTCATCCATTAGCTTAGTCGCCTCTAGTGACGAAATTGAAGGGATCAAGGTTCCTTCTTGGTTTCACGAAAACTTAAATGTAAGGCGACCCACTAGATTAAGTTGGATCACCCTGCTACTACAATCAATCACCAGCCTATGCTTAACCAACCAATCCATTCCTACTATTATATCAAAATCAAACATGGGCAAGACAGCTAGATTAATCGATTCCTTCTTATCACCCAAAGCGATCTTACACCCCTGACATCCTAACGAGACAATTACTTTATCCTTTAACAGCATGGTCACATGCAAAATTACATCTAATGGTTTCACATGCATGCTATCCAATGCAATAAACTGCTCAGACACAAAATGATTGTGATGGTTCAAGATCAAATAAGGTATAGGCAGCATGACCACAGAGAGAGACGGTACCTGTGACCACGCTAGATTGTTCTCAGACTCTTCGCGCACCTTGCATAAACTCGTCCTTGCGCTGGCGGACGGTTCAAGTTTCCTTGGGGGTTCGATGTGGCTGAAATTGCGATCCAGGGGCATGCCTTGGGCAGCTTCTCACTTGGTATCCTAGTTACCTATACTCGAAGCATGCTCCCGTCTTCCTTGGCAAGGATTGTTCTCGTGATTCCGTCCACGATCGTGACACTTCAAACTAGCAGAGTGTGTTAGCTACCTTATGGTCCTTCGAGCAGGAGGGGCGAACCTTCAATTATCTAGTACGAGCTTCTTCTTAAAGTTTCTATTGTCCTGGCCAGGCATAATCCGCTATTTAGATGCGATGACCCTTTCCATCAAATCCCTTTCGATCTACTATGCTCTCTTATACATCGTACTATAGTCCCTTAGTCCCGCTGCAATCAACTGACTGTAGAGTTTTGGCTTCTAACCATCTCGAAATCTCCTCGCCTTATCTTAGGGGTTCTTTATCATTGTCGGGTCAAATTTCGACAAAATAGCAAACTCAACCTCATATTGGTCTACTGACATCTGACCTTGACAAAACCGTAGAAATTCTTCCATCTTTAGCTCCTGAGCGGCTTCAGAGAAATACTTGCTATTGAATGCTTCGCAGAAGGTAGTTCAGGTCTACACTATTCCAGCAGGGGAAAACCCTTCCTTAGGTTGCCTTCCACCAATTAACGGTAATACCTTGCAATTGGTACACAGCTAATGAGACCTTCTCCTCATCCGAGCATCCTAACAAGGCAAAGACTTTTTCAAATTTCTCAATCCAAAGTGATGCAGGTTTGTGGCCACCGCTGTTGTCAAACTCATATGGCTTTAATTTCAAAAACTGCTCCACTAGGTAATATGTCTGCCTACCTCCATTACCAAGTCCATTATTTCCATTTGCTCCGTTCACAATGGCCAGAGTAGCCTCGGCAGCTTGGGCCACAGTGGCAACTCTTTCTTGAGCTTGCCTACCCATCAAATTACTTCTGCTAAAACCCTCATCATTTCCTCAATCCTCGGGTCCCCTTCAGTTGGATGTTGCGAGCTATACGCTCCTCCAGACCTCTTGTCCTGGTTGCTCATACTCCTAGATCTAACCACCTAGATTTGCTACAATTCCCTCAAGGAATTAGACCTATTCCAGCTAATCAAGTCAATAAATCCATGTTGACACTTGATTTTTGGCCAATTTTATTTTCAAAATTTTTAGAAAATCCATAAAAATTCATAAAATTGAAAAATCAACTTTGGGGACCTTGGTATGGCCTAGGGAACCAATTTTGAACAAAAAATAATTTTCCTCATTTTTTGGCATTTTTATTTTCAAAAATTCATAAAAAATCCATAAAAAGTGAGAAAATTGAAAAATCAACTTTAGAGACCTCAGCATAGCCTAGGGAACCAATTTTGAACAAAAAAATAATTTTCTTTATTTTTTGTATTTTTCTGTATTTTATTTTCAAAAATTCATTAAAAATCCATAAAAAGTGAGAAAATTGCAAAATTAGCTTTGAGGACCTCAGCATAGCCTAGGGAACTAATTTTGAACAAAAAATAATTTTCCTTATTTTTTGCATTTTTTATATTTCAAAAATTAATAAAGTAATAAAAAAAATTAATAAAAAATAGCATTTGGATCCAGAAAATTACCAAAAAATAGTCAATATTTTTAATTTAATTTTACCTTCACTTTGGTTGAATAAATTTTGAAAAATCAAGTCTGGAATCTAGGGTTTCTTTGTAAATTTCATTTTTTTAGAATATTTAAATAATTCTAGAAATTCCATTTTAGCTTTTAAATTTTAAATTTTTGCATTTTTAGAGTCGTGTCATCCTCCTCTATTTTTCAAAATTAAAATCGAGTCCAAAAGCCCTCAGAATCGCCCAATTTCGCTAAAGAGGACCAAAATGCAATTTTTGATTTTTCAATTTAGTCTCTAAAATCACTGAAAATGAAATTAAAAATTTTCTAGGGACTGAATTGAAAATAGGGCGACGTCCCCCCTAGATTTTGACCTTCTGAATCCAATGGTGGCGTCAATTTTTGCAAAAAAGGCCATCAAAACTTTGGATTTTGCAAATTAGTCCCCCGGGTCAAATTTCAAAATTGGGTTTCTATGCCAATTCCTAAGAAAATTGGCTTGGAAATTCACTTTTCCAAAGTATTTCATGTCATAAAATCCAATTTTGGGGTTTAATTGGAAAAATTGTGAATTTAGACAGCCCAATTTGAAGAAAATATGTAATTTGGGTCAGTCGGGTCGGACTAGATCCGACTCGACCCGACTCGAAAGGACCCATCTTCATCCTTTGGCGTGAGAATGCCCACAGAAACAGGGGAATTTTGAAATGAAAAATAAAACGAGAAGAAGTTGGTTGAGGGAGAGAGATTCTGAGAGATTTGGGGGGGTTTCTTGGGCGAAAATCTGAACGAATTGGAGGAGAAAGTATCGGGATTTCTCGGGGGGGGGGGGGGGTTCGGTTAAGTGAATATTGATGGATTTAAGAGCGAGAGGAGCTGGAGTTTGAGAGGACTCTGTTTTTTCGAAAAAAGGGGGCCGAGAGCTTGAAGGGCCGTGCCATCGCGATTCAGACGACACCGAGTTTCTTCGACGTCATCACGAGCTTCCTAGAGGTCCAAGGAACAAGCAGAGCCATTTCGCGCGAAGTTTCATCAAGAAACAAGGTAATTGCCATTTTTAGGGTTTTGAAGGTCTGCAACAATGGCGAATCTATCCTCTCTTAATTATCTTGCAAATTAGTGTGTGCGTTTTCTTCCATGAGAATTCCTACCCCCGTTCCCATTTCCTTTTCGCCTTGCCATTGCATAAAACCTCCCGGCCGAGCCTTGAAATTTCCCGAGGTCGTCGCGTTCTTCCCTAACTCGAGCTAGCCTGAACCAGATCAATCAGACCCGCAGGTAAGTAACTTGAGTTCGCTCTGAGAGTGTTGTGTCATTTAATTGCTGTGATAGGCCCTGTTTTGATAGTTGCCATGATTTCGATTGAGCTCTGTGTGAACTCAAATACTCCTGTTATAGAGAATGAAATGATGTAATCGTTGGATATGATGAATGGTTAGATCAGACGAGTTGAATGGTGGTAATTTCGCTTCATTCGGAAGTCTTTTCGCCGTCGATCAAGGCCGGAGTTACCTCGGCCGTCCACACCGTTCTGGCTCGTCGGAGAAGACAACGCCACGTCACACGTTGACTCAGTCATCGGTGATGTGGTGATGACGTGGCTGTGCCATGTCAGCTCGTCCACCGTAATAGAAAGCCAAGAAATTTGATAGGACGAACGAAAATAGGCCAGGTGTCAACATCACAAATTTTCTGAAAATAAAAAACGTTAATCCTTTAACCTTTCTACAAAAATAAAAAAAATCAGAAATAAAGGATAGACAGTCAGGATTTAGTCTTGGATTCAATTTTAGCCGTAGGTTTAGTATAGGGGATAGATGATCGAGATGATGCCACATGGCGTACCTCAGACTGTAGGATCAGACCTAGGCGGGAAAATTAGGAAAATAAAAAAATAATGAAATTTCAAAAATTTTAAAATAGTTCACCAAAACTACGTCGTTTTAGGTATCAGGTCAGAATGGTGGGCCTCGGGTCGGGCTTAGGGTATTGGGCCGGGCTAGCACGACCCGATCCGTATAGCCTAATTCAAAAAAAATTTAAAAAATTAAATAAAAATTAGAAAACTTAGAAAATCAATAAAACTTAAAAAATAGGAAATTAGAAAAGACCAAACGGCGCCGTTTCGGTCCCGAGATTAAAAAAAATAATAAAAATGCTTTAAAAAATTCGGAAATAAAAGGAAAGTCCTAATAAATAAATAATATAAAATAAAAGGTAATAAAAAATCATAAAAATTTAGGAAAATCGTAAAACAAATTAAATTAAAAAAATAGGAAAATAAAAAGTGGGAAAAATAATACAAAAATAGAATAAAAATATATAAGAATAATAAAAAATTTCTGAAAATCTTATAAAACTAAAAAAATTCTAGAATTATAGGAAAATAAAGTAAAACTAAATAAATAATAATTAAAATTAATTAAAAAATAATAAAAATCTTTAGAAATTGTAGAAAAATTGGAAAATTCATTAGAAAATGTAGAACATGTTTGGAAAAATAGGAAAAATCTAGAAAATCAAAAATAAAAATTCCAAAAATATAGAAAATATTCTAGAAAATAGGAAAATTCTTAGAAAGTCTAGAAAAATTCCAAAAATATAGAAAATATTCTAGAAAATAGGAAAATTCTTAGAAAGTCTAGAAAAATTCTAAAAAATCTAGAAATTTTTTTTAAAAAAAATTCAGAAAAATGCAAAAGATTCCCAAAAAATTATGAAAATTAGGGAAAAACCACATTCAATTAGTTTGACCTATTTTTACATTTCTAAATCCCTAAGCTTTCGAAAATGACCATTTTGGCCCTCTAGTCCATTTGACCTAAACCATCTCAAATCACCCTCGAACCTAATTGGGGTATTTCCTAGGCTCTCAGAGCTTTTCGTTTCTTGAATTGACTTGATGTGATGTGTTTTCTCTCTGAATTGATTCCTTCATTGCGCTTTTATTTTGATGATTGTGACTGATAGGATAGATACTCCCATTTGCATGAACCCCTTTAGACTTTCAGAGTCTACCTTACCCAATCTCGCCTGCATAAACTCTTTAGATTAGGAAATCATTCAACTTAGGTACCTAAAGGGCGTCGACTTGCGGGTTGACGTAACTAAGTCCCCGAATCTAGATCTCTGGTTTTCGTAGGATCGGACGATCTCTCCCAATCGTCTGATGGGGTTTCCAGTCATACCCTCCAATAAATGATTGGTGGCGACTCCTATGGCATGCACACTATGCACATGTCACCCGACCACACTAAGGTCGACCTCGATTCAAATTTTCTTGATGCGATTTGGTATGGGCCTGGGAGGGTCCGAGCTGAGCCCAAATATCCAATGGGCCCAGCAATCCATTAACCCCCTCGGGATCCCGGAAAATCTCGGGAGGGTCGCAACAATCTAGACATCAGGTCTATCAATAACCATCAAACAAACAACTAGAGACTAGCCCCACCAGCACTCAGCTAGAAAGGTTTTAGCTCTTACCTCTTGTCTTGACACACGTGTAACTTAGTACCATAACACTACCATAGCATGAAGCAATCTAAATTCACCAAGCAAATCAGATTAAACAGTCGCATGCGCCACTTATGAATATGCAAACGTGCCCAAATCCTAATGAATGCTTGGGGTCTTTCTATCTAACTACCCCATAGATCACAACCTTATCACTCTAAGTCTCGATTACTCCAGGTCGAGCTAGCTTGCTCTGATACCACTACAGACGGGGATGTCATGCTCCAAACCCGATAGAAAAGCAACATCCCGCCACCAAGTCAGAATGACCAATGCAAATAACGACTTAGGACTTGTCGTGGCCAAACGACAGCTATAATATTCGCACTAGCGGAAATGATCATCACCCAGACATGCAAAGAAGATGGGATCAGGAGTAGAGATAAAATAAACATATAAAACAACCATCACTAGATAAACACAACGTTAGATACAATCCTCAAAAGAGACTAACTTAGGCCAATATGCGCTTGAAACAAATATGGGATTATGGATCTACTTATCCTCGGCTTTGCTCCATTCATACGATGGAATCTCCTTAGGGCCAGACTCCTTGGGTGACGAAGGATCACTATCCATCGAATTCTTGTCATCTGCACCATTGATGTCCATCGGCCAGTCCTCCTCTGGCAGCTGTTGGTTAAGCTCGGGGTTCACCACCTCGCCTCTAAAAGTTACCGGGGTCATCGGAGCCTACTGATCCAATCCATTAAGTGGTAAATCAAAACCCTGCAGCGGTCACATCAATCACTCTCCTTGTATCAATCAAGTCAAATCAATCCATCAATCACACAATTTCCAATGTGGGTCAATCCATCAATCAAGAGTACACATCAAGTACAAACATCATGTCCATAAACCCATTATCTAATCTCGCTATCATTTTATTTGAGTTCTTTAATTAGTATAATCTCTATAATATCCATTCTCTCTCTCTCTCTCTCTCTCTCTCTTCCCTCATTTCTCCTTCAATTTCGGCCAGCCACTCCCCCTCCTCTCCTTCCCGAAACTCTCTTTCCCCTCACGCGTTTTCTCGGCCTACAGCGCGCACCCGGACGAAAACGACCCGTTCGGGCTCATCCGGAGTCCAAACGACTCCCCGTTTCCTCCCACACGACCGTAAGACAAAGGGCTTCAAAGAGCTGTAAGACTCTTTCAAAGATATGGCTGGGAACCCCCTCAAAATCAAGCCAAAATGTGACCCTGTGCTAGGCGGATTTCCTCGCAGTAACCCCAACTTCAAACGGCTGCCCACAAAAATCCAACCGTTGGATCGCCGTAATTTTTGGATATGTCCTAGATCTATCCAAGGTGAGTTCATGGAACTTTGTTTTACTTCGATCCGATATCGTTTGGGTTTCCATTCGTGTATTTTCATTTCGGTCGACGAAACTATTTTTCTGGGACAGTTTCGTGCCTTGCCTTCTACAATCCCAATCTGACTAGGTGAGCCTAAATGATTTATAACCATGCCTTTTCCTTATCCTCCAGCTTGCTACGGCCCTGGCTTGATACTTGTTCAGCCCCCAAAGTCGTCGTGCTCATCCCTTGAGCCGTAAGTCCCATTCGGCCATCCACCGTCCACACCGTCGTTGCCGTCATTCCATCCCCTATCTTGGTAAGAAAACTACTAATCTTTGCCTAGGACTAACGTATATGTGGTTGATTTGGTCGATGGTTAGCTCGGTGTTTGCAAATCGCTAAAATTCGCATAGGACAATCTAAACCGGTTTTGGGTATTTCAATGAGTGGGCCGACCGTGGGCTTAGTAGATGGTAATTGGGCTTGAACGTGTCACTTGTGGACTGAGGCAATGGGTATTGGTGTGAAATAGAAGGCCCAAAGGTGTTAGATGGGCTTGGGGTCGTTTTGGACCAAAACAATCAAAAGGGGCCTGATGGGCTAGGTCATTTCTTCGTAGGCTTAGGCTTGGACGGGATTGGTAGGACTAATGGGCTGGAAATAATGGACTTGGGCGTGCAAAAGATGGGCCAAGGGTAGTAATTGGGCTTGGGGTTCAATTTGGGGCCAAATAATCAAGAATGGGCATAGACCATTTATTGTGGGCTTGGGTTTGGACGTGAATTAATAGATCAAATGGGCCATGTGAATGGGTTTGGATGTGAGGATTTAGGGCCTAAGATAATAGGTGGGCTTAGGAAATCAATTTGGGCCTAATTGGACAAATTTGAGCTTAATGAGCTTAAGTAATTTATTTAGCCTTGGGCTTGGGCATGAATAGTAATATCTAATGGGCTATTTCAAGACATGCTACTAATCATAAATTATGAGGTCAAGGGGTGGATAGGCCAAGACTTCAATGGGGTTTGAGTTGAACTAATAGACTTAAGTTTGGGCCTCGAATCAGATTGAAAATTAAGCGGGTCAGTGGGCCAAATTAGGCTTGAGGCCCAAATTGAATGGAATCTGATAATGGGTTTACATTGGGAAACTTAAGGGGCCCAATTGAGATGAGCTAGACTAAAATGCTATGGGCTTGAGGTATGTCGAGAGGCCACGAGCCGGTTGAGCTCAAGTGAAATGGGCTCCACTAGATAGGCCAGAGGACTGGGGTGGAAACTTATACCGATACGAGTACGCATGGAATGTAGGTACAATAAAGGTACTGTATGTGTGCGAATCGAAATGATATGTCTAATTGTGCCATGTCTTGCTATATGCGTGGATTTGCTTACTAATTGAAATGCATGAGTTGCACCCTGTGGCATGTGTATTGTGCTTAGGCCTTGAACGAACATGAGCATGGCATGTTTTTACGCGCGGCAAGATAAGAGTGACGATGGCCCTGAGGCATGTTTAAGCAGGGAAGTTGGAGGGATAAGCGTGCCGACCTGAGGTACTTATACGACACGGGTTGAGGTACGGTGTGTCCAGACGTGCACGGCACGGGATAACTGGAGTGATAAGCGTGCCAACCTGAGGAGTTCCATTCGCGGGTTGGGGCACAAGCCTGAGCTTTACGAGACGCGGGTTGGACCTTATGCGTCTTTACGCGAGTCAAGTGGTATTCTGATACCGGGCATTGAACAATTAGCATTATGAATCGAGCATCGAGTATCGAGTTGGGAAACACGGCATGTTTCGTTCGTACATTTTTGGCATGTGGATTTATTCTCGAGTTATGCATGAATTTCTAAATTAATTGGGCCGTGTTCATTGTATCCTATTTATGTCACCGTCCAGAGAGCCGATTTAGAGAGTACCGACTAACCTTAGAGTTACAAGTTAGGGCCGAACCAATAAACGTGCCTTATCTTACGCTAGGATTGGTGGTGAGCTTATTAAGTCTTCGACTCACTAGCGCTGGTTGCCAACATTTTCAGATCTTCGACCGTAGTGATGGACGCACACCCGGCAGTTTTTGGGCTCCTAGTAGAGGTAGAGACCAAGATAGACCTCTACATTGAGGAGGACCCTAGGTTGAATGGTCTGACTGAGTGTGAATTTTTGTGTAGCTTTTTGATTCCCTCTTCTGGTGGTCTGTACCCGGCACTCTGGTTATATATGTATGTTATATTGGACAATTATTGTCAGCTGCATTTTTTATTCCCTTCTACCCCATTATCGTATGCATGCATGAATGAGATTGGAGAATAGCTTCCGCAAGTTCATGATTGGATGATGCGTTGTCTGGTCGCGATGGAATTTCCTGGGCCGTCGCATATCGTGGACCAGGCGAACACGAGTAAACTTAAGGTATAAACGAGATGTCTCGAGCTCATGGGGTTTGGGGCATGACATCCATGTTCGAATGGTATCAGTGGAAGGTCAGCTCGATACGAGACCGTTCGAGGATTGGAGTGATAAGGCTGATGATTTTGGGGTTGTTAGATAGACAGACCCTAAGCCTAATATTAGGAAGGGTATAGTGCATGGATTGATTGGCGCATGTGTTTGCAAAATATAGTTGATTGTCTAGTATGGCGTTAGATTTTATCGTCTATTGACTAAGCTGCAGGTGCGTCAGGACTTAAGGTAAGGTTCTTGAGCCTAGCTCTGCTAGAGATGTTCTTTGAAATGTTGACTGCTGATTTGCTGGATGTTAGTGGTGGACCAGTAAATGCTGTTTATGATTGTACGCTTAGTCGGCTATCGCGTGCTGCTTGACCATGATGCGTTGCATGGATTTCCACATTTCAAGCAAAAAGATTTAGAAAGAAAAATCAATTTAAAAATGAGGATTTGGTTTGAAAAAGAACATACATGAGCATCACATTTTATTAGACTAGGTACCGTCAACTTGGTGTGGGACGGGTTTGACGGGATGCCTACAAACTATAAGGAAGCATGGTATGGGATATGTAAAATGGGGCTCTCTTTAGAGGTGAATAACTTGGAACAATTGTTCGCTCCGAGATCGATGAGGGTGGGGAGTGGTCGCCGGGGCAGAGACTTGAACAAGGAGCGACTCCTGGCAGACTTCTAGTGAGGAGGCGGACAGAGTGACCTGGGTTATACATTGACAAGGTTGAGTCTAGGTGTCTACCTAGTCCAATTGCATTAAAAGCTGCAGCGCACTTTACATGCATACTCATGTCAGTAGACGTGATGGCAGGCAAAAGCCTGGATGGTAGTTTAGATTACTAATTCTTGAAAGGAATTATATCGGGTCTAGGAGTGAGTGAGATTAGGAAGGATAAGCAATAGGAGCAAAAGACCTAGCTCAGTTGCGTAGAGTTCACGAGCTCCAGCACCAGAAGGAGACCTTAGGATCGAAAAGATGATGAGGATCCTGACTGAAGTCAGTAAATTGATGGGTAGGCAAAATGTAGAAAGAACTGCCATTGTAGCCCCAGCAACTAAAGCAACTCTGGCTGCTGTGAATGGACCGAATGGGGGTAAGGGTAATTGAAATGGAGGTCATCAGATACATCATTTGGTAGAGCAATTCCTGAAGTTGCAACTATTTGAGTTTGACAGGAGTGGAGGACCTAAAGTAGCCTCCCTTTGGATAGGGCAATTAGAGAAAATATTCACTGTCCTAGGATGCTTAGAAGGAGAAAAAGTTTCGCTGGCAGTTTACTAATTGTAGAGTACGGCTGATGACTGGTGGAAAACTACTCTAGGGAGAGTCTTTCCTAAAGGAGTGGAGCCGAATTGGACGGCATTTTGTGCAGCGTTCAATGGAAGGTACTTCTCTGAAGCTGTCCAAGAGAGAAAGATGGAGGAATTTTCAAGGCTTCGCCAAGGACATATGCCTGTGGACCAATATGAAGGAGAGTTTGCGAGACTGTCGGAGTTCGCAGTAAGAATGATAGAAAATCCCCGAGACAAAGCGAGAATGTTACGAGAAGGATTGAGACCGAAACTCAAAAGTCAGTTGATCACCCTGGGCCTGAGAGGCTATAATGAGATGTATGAAAGGGCTCGGGCGATTGAGTGAGACTTGGCAGAAAGGGCTGTCGCCTCTACATGGTTCGCATTGGTAGGGACCATAAGAATTTCGACAAGAGGCTGATGCAGGATACAAAGAGGTTTGTTCCACCTGTTCGTAGAACCTTGGGGAAAATCGAGGAGGAACCTAGATCCTTTGGATTTCGTCGCTGGAAGCGACTAGGTTAATGGACCAAGGTTGTCGAGGATTTTTAGCATTAGTGACGGACTCGTCTACTCAGGAAGTAAGATTGGAGGATGTGCCTATAGTGAAAGAGTTCCCAGATGTTTTCCCTCAGGAGTTACCTGGCTTGCCACCAGAGCGTGAGGTAGAGTTTGTAATCGAGTTGGCGCCTAGGACAGAGCCGATCTCGAAAGCACCGTATAGAATGTCATTGCCGGAGTTAAAGGAGTTGAAGGTGCAGATACAAGAGCTACTGGATAAAGGACTTAACCGCCCCAGTGCTTCGCCATAGGGAGATCCGGTGTTGTTTGTCAAGAAGAAGGATGGGTCACTATGGATGTACATAGACTATAAACAGCTCAATCGGGTAACCATTTAGAACAAGTACCCGCTGCCTAGAATAGACGACCTGTTTGATCAACTTCAAGGAGCGTTCGAGTTTTCCAAGATAGACCTAAGGACAGGCTATCATCAACTAAGGATCAAGAAGGACGACATTCTAAAGACGGCTTTTAAGACGAGATATGGACATTACGAGTTTACGGTCATGTCATTTGGATTGATGAACGCCTTTGCCACATTTATGGATATGATGAACTGAGTGTTCAAAGAGTTTCTGGATCAGTTCGTGATAGTTTTCATCGATAACATCCTAGTGTACTCGAAGAGTTCTGAGGATCATAAGCGACATTTAAGGACTGTCCTACAGACATTAAGAGAGCACTCGTTGTATGCTAAGTTTAGTAAGTGTGAGTTTTGGCTAAACAGAGTGGCATTTCTTGGACATATAATGTCTGGTGAAGGAATAGCAGTAGATCCGACTAAGATGAAAGCCATGGAGAAATGGCCAAGGCCAACGACTGTGACTGAAGTGCGGAGTTTCTTTGGATTAGCTGGATATTATAGACGCTTCGTGGAAAGGTTCTCCACGATAGTTGCCCCATTAACGCGTTTGTTAAAGGAGTCGAAGTTTGAATGGACCGCAAGGTATGAGGAGAGCTTTCAGGAGTTGAAGAACCGATTGACTTCCGCATCAGTATTAACCATCCCATCAGGACCTGGAGGATTTGAGATTTACAGTGATGCGTCACTAAGAGGATTGGGACGTATCTTGATGCAACATGGAGGGGTGGTAGCATATGCATCTCGACAGTTGAGGCTCAACGAAGTGAATTACCCGACGCATGACTTGGAGTTAACTGCAATAGTGTTTCCACCGAAGATTTGGAGGCATTATTTGGTGGGAGAAAAGTTCCAAATTTATACGAATCAGAAGAGCCTAAAGTATTTGTTCTCGCAGAAGGAGTTAAACATGAGGCAGAGCCGTTGGATGGAGCTTCTGAAGTATTACGATTGCGATATCTTGTACCATCCTAGAAAGACGAATAAGGTAGTGGATGCCTTAAGTCAAAAGTCGAGCATTGCGCACCTGATGGTTAAAGAATGGACACTATTGGAAGGAATAAGAGACTCAGAGTTTAAGATCGAGGTAGGAAACCTCTTAAGCCCGATGACCACTCTACGAGTCGAAGTAGAAATTCAGTTGAGAATTAAGGAACTACAGCCTACGGACCCTGATATCCAGAAGATTGTGTCCGCTGACGTGGATAGGAGGAAGCCCGAGTTTCAAGTAACCGAGGGCGGAGTATTGAAGTTTAAAGGATGACTTTGTGTGCCGAATGATGAGGAGTTGAAGGAAAGGATCCTGTTTGAGGCTTATAGGAGCAATAATAGCATACACCTTGGGAGTACGAAGATGTACCGGAATTTACGTCAGCACTACTAGAGTAATGTAATGAAAGTAGATATGGCCAGGCATGTGGCGGCCAAGTGCTTGACGTGTCAGCAAGCGAAGATGCAACATTGTAAGCTTAGAGCACTACTGCAACCCTTGGAGATCCCAGAGTGGAAATGGAAATATGTCACTATAGACATTGTGACAGGGTTGCTAAAAAGTCAAAGAGGAAATTATTCCACTTGGGTAATAGTCGACAAACTAACTAAATCCGCACACTTCATCGCAGTGCGAAAGGACTCTACTTTGGAGAAGTTGGCCCAGTTGTACGTGAGGCAAGTCGATCGATTGCATGGAGTGCTTGTGTCTGTGGCATTTGATCGTGACCCTCGCTTCACTGCAACGTTTTAGAAAAGTCTGCAGGGTGCATTAGGGACAGAGGTGAAATTCAGTACGGCCTATCACCCGCAGACCGATGGACAATCTGAACGGACCATTTAGACTTTGGAGGATATGTTAAGGGCTCGTGTAATAGACTTTAAAGGTAGCTGGGAAGAGAAATTGCACTTAGTAGAGTTCTCCTACAATAATAGCTACCAGCAAAGTATCGGGATGGCACCCTTCGAGGCACTGTATGAATGAGCCTGTAGGACGCCGGTATGTTGGGATGAGGTTAGCGAGAAGAGCATCACCGGCCCAGAGATAGTCCAATAGTTGGTGGAGGCAGTTAAGGTAATTAGGGATAGACTGAGGACGGCGCAAAGTAGGCAGAAGAGCTATGCAGGTAAGCGACAAAGGCCGTTGGAATTTCAAGTTGGGGATTGTGTGTTCCTGAAGGTGTCGCCGATGAGAGGATTGTCTTGATTTGGCAATAAAGAAAAGTTGAGCCCAAGATTTGTGGGACCATTCAAGATTTTGGAGAAAGTCATGACACTAACCTACCGCTTAGCATTGCCCCCAAACCTATCTTAGATCCATAATGTATTCCACGTGTCAATGTTGAGGAAGTACAAACCTGACCCGAGCCATATTCTTGATCATGAAGTCATTGAAGTGGATGATCGAGTCTCGTACGTAGAGAGAGACCAGTGAGGATCGAGGATCTAAAAGAGCAAGTTTTGAGGAACAAGATAATCTCACTGGTTAAAGTCATCTGGGAGTACCATGGAACCGAAGGAGTTACGTGGGAGAGCGAAAACGAGATGAAGAAGAAGTACCCGTATTTGTTTGAATAGCCAGTTGTAACCTTAATTTGGTTGTAGGAACCTTAGACTGTAAATTTCGAGGACGAAATTTTTATAAGGAGGGAAGAATTATGAAAATCTGAAAATTCGACCCAGTTATCGGGATTTCAGAATGAATGGATATATTTCATAAATACGCTCTGATTGATCCTCACTCAAAGTTGGCCACTCTGAAACGACTAACCGAAGGGGAATGGCTACCTAGGATATTTTCCTAAACAGCCGCCCGTTGGTTTGAGATTTCAACAAAATCGGTATTTAATGGATTTGGCCACAAAATGAATTTTGGTATTGGACAATTGAGTTTCTAAGATGGTCACAATGGAGAAATGGGTTCAATTGTAGAAAAAGTAGCCGGAAGGACAGACAGCCGGTTTATGTCGCGAAGCAAGACGTGAGTAAAAAATTACCGAAATGCCCCCGGTAAATGCTCAGTCCTTAGAATTAAATAAAATGGAATCATTTTAAAATGAACGCGTTAGAGCGGTTCCAATTTCGGCCTGAAACTCGTTCGCGCTTGAGACCCGATTAATGCATTTTACACACAAATTGAGGCGAAGTCACATTAGTCGTCACATCAATCACTCTCATCGCATCAATCAAGTCAAATCAATCCATCAATCACACAATTTTCAAGGTGGGTCAATCTATCAATCAAGAGTACACATCAAGTACAAACATCATATCCATAAACCCATTATCTAATCCTACTATCATTTTATTTGAATTCTTTAATTACTATAATCTCTATAATCTCCATTCTCTCTCTCTCTCTCTCTCTCTCTCTCTCTCTCTCTCTCTCTCTCTCTCTCTCTCATTTCTCCTTCAATTTCGGCCAGCCTCTCCCTCTCCTCTCCTTCTCAAAGCTCTCTCTTCCCTCACGTGTCTTCTCGGCCTGCAGCGCGCACCCGGACGAAAACGACCCGTTCGAGCTCATCCGGAGTCCAAACGACTCCCCGTTTCCTCCCACACGATCGTAAGACAAAGGGCTTTGAAAAGCTGCAAGACTCTTCCAAGATATGGCTGGGAATCCCCTCAAAATCAAGCCAAACTGTGACCCTATGCTGGGTGGACTTCCCTGCAGCAACCCCAACTTCAAACGGCCGTCCACAAAAATCCAACCGTTGGATTACCGTGATTTTTGGATATATCCTAGATCTATCCAAGGTGAGAAAATTTATTTTACTCCGATCCAATATCGTTTGGGCCTCCATTCGTGCGTTTTCATTTCGGTCGACGAAATTGTTTTTATGGGATAGTTTCGTGCCTTACCTTCTACGACCCTAATCTGACTAGGTGAGCCTAAAGGACTCATAACCATGTCTTGTCCTTATCCTCCAGCTTGCTACGGCCATGGCTTGACACTTGTTCAGTCCCCGAAGTCGCCGTGCTCATTCCTTGAGCCATAAGTCCCATTCGGCCGTCCACCGTCCACACCGTCGTTGCCGTCGTTCCAGCCCCTATCTTGGTAAGTAAACTACTAATCTTTGCCTAGGACTAACATATGCGTGGTTGATTTGGTCGATGGTTAGCTTGGTGTTTACAAATCGCTAAAAATCGCATAGGAGAATCTAGATCGGTTTTGGGTATTTCAATGAGTGAGCCGATCGTGGGCTTAGTAGTTGGTAATTAGGCTTGAGCGTGTCACTTATGGACTGAGGCAATGGGTATTGGCGTGAAATAGAAGGCCCAAAGGTGTTAGATGGGCTTGGGGTTCGTTTTGGACCAAAACAATCAAAACGGGCTTGATGGGCTAGGTCATTTCTTCATAGGCTTGGGCTTGGACTGGATTGGTAGGCCTAATGGGTTGGAAATAATGGACTTGGGCGTGAAAAAGATGGGCCAAGGGTAGTAATTGGGCTTGGGGTTCAATTTTGGGCCAAATAATAAAGAATGAGCTTATAGGCTTAGACCATTTATTGTGGACTTGGGTTTGGACATGAATTAATAGATCAAATGGGCCATGTGAATGGGTTTGGATGTGAGGATTTAGGGCTTAAGATAATAGGTGGGCTTAGGAAATCAATTTGGGCATAATTGGACAAATTTAAGTTTAATGAGCTTAGGTAATTTATTGGGCCTTAGGCTTGGACGTGAATAGTAGTATCTAATGTGCTATTTCAAGACATGCTACTAATCATAAATTATGAGCTCAAGGGGTAGATAGGTCAAAACTTCAATGGGGTTTGATTTGAACTAATAGACTTAAGTTTGGGCCTCGAATCGAATTGAAAACTAAGCGGGCCAGTAGGTCTAATTGGGCTTGAGGCCCAAATTGAATGGAATCTGGTAATAGGCTTACATTGGGAAACTTAAGGGGCCCAATTAAGATGAGCTAGACTAAAATACTATGGGCTTGAGGTATGTCGAGAGGCCACGAGCCAGGTTGGGATCAAGTGAGATGGGCCCCACTAGATGGGCCAGAGGACTAGGGTGAAAACTTATATCGATACGAGTACGCATGGAATGTGGGTACAATAAAGGTATCGTATGTGTGTGAATCGAAATGATATGTCTAATTGTGCCATGTCTTGCCATATGCGTGGGTTTGCTTACTGATTGAAATGCATGAGTTGCACCCTGTGACATGTGTATTGTGCCTGGGCCTTGAACGAACATGAGCATGGCATGTTTTTACACGCATCGAGATAAGGGTGAGGATGGCCTTGAAGCATGTTTACGCGGGGAAGTTGGAGGGATAAGCGTGCTGACCTAAGGTGCCTATATGACATAGGTCGAGGCACGGTGCGCCCGGACGTGTACGGCACGGGGTAGCTGGAGTGATAAGCGTGCCAACCTGATGCGTTCCATATGCGAGTTGGGGCACGAGCCTGAGGCGTACGAGATGCGGGCCGGACCTGATGCGTCTTTACGCAAGTCGAGTGGTATTCTAATACCGGGCATTGAACAATGAGCATTATAGATTGAGCATTGAGTACCGTGTTGGTAAACACGGCATGTTTCGTTCGTACATTTTTGGCATGTAGATTTATTCTTGGGCTATTCATGAATTGCTAAGTTAATTGGGCCGTGTTCATTGTACCCTATTTATGTCACCATCCAGAGAGCCAATTTAGGGAGTACCGACTAACCCTAGAGTTACAGGTTAGGGCTGAACTGTCGCGACCCTCTGAAAATATTTTTAAATTTTAAAGGGATAAATTGGATTATTAGGTTAATTAGATTTGACTAACCTAACGCGGACCCTCCCAAGCCCTACCGAATCACAACTTTGGTTTTTGTTTAAATGATTTTAAAATTTGGAGTCGCCACTAATCGTTCTTGGTAGGTCGATTAGAAACCTAAATAAATTAGCGGGAGAACTAATTTATTCCTGCGAACCAGAGATTAGGAGCTCGGGGACTTGGTTACACTAGTTAATTAAAACTAATGCCCTTTCGGTACCTTAATTTCATGGATATCCTAATTCGGCAACTCAGGCTTGGTTTATTCCTAAGGCTATAGTAGGGTATTCTCTTTTGTGTTTTCACTTTTTAAATAGGATGCATGGATGGTATATATTTTTATTTGTTATATTTTTTTAAGTGTTAAAGATTCCCTGAAGCCGAAAGAAGGAGTGTGTTAACGACTTCTGTGCAGTATTACAACCTACTTATCTTTTGGGTCTGATGATTCAAAAATTAAATTATAGGAAGTACATGACAGTGAATAAACACCTCCAATGGGAGACCTAGCATTGGCTTGGCTCTTCCCTTTGGGATTTAAGGTACAGGTATTTAAGTTGCAAGTATTTAAACTTCTGTAAGTAAAAACCTCCAATGGGAGGCTAAGCATTGGCTTGGCTCTTCCCTTTGGGATTTAAGGTACATGTATTTAAGTTGCAGGTATTTAACTACTGTAAGTAAAAACCTCCAATGGGAGGCTAAGCATTGGCTTGGCTCTTTCCTTTGGGATTTAAGGTACATGTATTTAAGTTGCAAGTATTTAACTACTGTAAATAAAAACCTCCAATGGGAGGCTAAGCATTGGCTTGGCTCTTCCCTTTGGGATTTAAGGTATAGGTATTTAAGTTGCAGGTATTTAACTACTGTAAGTAAAAACCTCCAATGGGAGGCTAAGCATTGGCTTGGCTCTTCCCTTTGGGATTTAAGGTACAGATATTTAAGTTGCAGGTATTTAACTACTGTAAGTAAAAACCTCCAATGGGAGGCTAAGCATTGGCTTGGCTCTTCCCTTTGGGATTTATGGTGCAGGTATTTAAATTGCGGATGGACTTTGTCCTCTCCATTCTGGGGTATGAATTCTTTAAAATAAAATACAACGAATTGATTCAACAATTTGAAATTTGTGCGCGCTTGAGGACTCCTCCAAGCCGATTTTGTGCTTCCATAGGGTTGACCATTGATATAAAGCTGCGGCTTCCTGACATAAAATAGAGTGAAATGTCAGTATACAAAATATGTGCTAATCTGCACCTAAAACCAGAAGAGTGGAAAGAGTACTTATCTCCCATTTTTTTGGGAGGGATTTCTATAATTGATTTTCGCTCTCTATGTTCCCAATATAGAGAGTTTCTTTTGAATTAAGAGGGACTTTTAGTCACAGATCAGTTGAGAAATCGGTGGACAGCTTAGGAGCTTGTCTGGGCCGATTTTTGCATATCTACGAGATTTTTGCTGTTGACGTAGAGATATCCTTCTCCTGACATAAAATATGGAAAAAAAAAAGAGGAGATGGAGAAAGTGTATACAATTTGTGCTAATTTGCAAGTAAAATCATAAACAAATGAATAAATAAAAACACTTAGCTCGAATTTGCTTGCTCGTTGACGAGGATGAACTCTTGATTTATATTGATCGATGAAGGAATTTGTGATGATAATCCCTAGCTTTGAACTCCCATCATCTTCAAAATTCTCTCTCTTTTGGTATTTTCTTTCTCTCAAATTTTTCTTCAATCTCCCAAAACTCTCTCAAACATCCAAAATTTTCTCTCCAAAAAAAATCCTCCCAAACACTTCAAATTTTCTCTCCCAAGAAATCCCCTCTCAAGCTCACTTCATCCTCCTTTTATAATCTACTCATCTATCTCCCATTCTAATTTTTCCACTAACTCTATCTCCCATTCTAATTTCTCCACTAACTCTTCTTCATTTTCATCTTCCATTCTCCATCTCTATCTCACATTCTAATCTCTCCACTAACTCTTCTTCATCTTCATCTTCCCTTCTCCATATTTATCTCCCATTCTAATTTCTCCACTAACTCTTCTTCATCTCCATCTTCCCTCTCTATTCTTATCTTCCATTCTAATTTCTCTACTAACTCTTCTTCATCTCTATCTTCCCTTCTCTATTCTTATCTTATTTTCTCCATCTATTCTTCTCCAACTTCTCTTCTTCATCTCCTCTTCTCCATCTTCCCTTCTCTATTCTAATTTATCCAATAACTCTTCTTTTTGTTATTTGTAAAATAATCCTTCAAGAGTTAAGTATTTGCACTCTAGTCCTTGAATTTTAAGTATTTACAATTTAGTCCCTGAAAAAAATATATTTCTTTAAGTCCAAATCTCCTCACAATTTTTGACACACCAAAATTCACCACATGTCAAATTTAAGCTCATTTCTTGCCGTTGAAAATAATGCAGAATTTAATTAAAGCCCTTTTGCAAAATTAAGTCATTCTGGGTATAATTGGGCCAAGATGAAAATTTAAAATATTAGAAAACAATGTCACAACTCATAAAAAGTGAAAATTAAAATAAGTTGACTCAAATTAAATTTTTTTAGGCCCGATTCAAGATTATACTCGTGAAGGAACACGTGACTCGAATTGGATTTTTCTGAATTTGCGATGACCAATATGAAAATAGATTTAAAATAAAAATATTAACTATCTTTGTGTATTTTTTTGGCCTCAAATGTTACTTTTCCAAAATTTTCAAGTATTTTTGTATTTTTTTAAAAAATATTAAAAATATATATATAATATGAAATTTTATTTTTTGTTCAAAAATGGTTGCCTAGGCTTGGCCAAGGCTTCCAAAGTTTATTTTTCAATTTTCTCATTTTTTCTTCATTTTTTGTTTTATGAATTTTCGAAAATAAAAATACCGAAAAATACTGAAAATATGAAAAATCGTTTTTTGGTCAAAATTGGTTCCCTAGGCTTGGCTAAGGTCCCCAAAGTTGATTTTTCAATTTTATGAATTTTTATGGATTTTTTATTACTTTAGCAATAGAAAAAATGATTAAAAATCAGGTGTCAACAGCTGCCCCTCTTTGAAAGGAAGCTCGGTAGAGGTTCATTTCAAAGACGAGATGACACCTGAATTCTAATCGACTCAATACAAGGAAATAAAAAGAGTCGTGACATGAATGTTCCACTGAAAATGAAATGAGAACCTAAGGATTCGTTATATAAAAACTTTAGGGTGGTTGAATTTGAACCCGTATGGTGGATCAACCCATGGTAGATTCCTAATAAAAGGATTCTACTGATTAAAAATTGAATTAAAATTTGACCCGTATGGTGGGTCATACCATTTGACCCGTATGGTGGGTCGTACCATGGTAGATTCCTAATAAAAGGATTCTACTGATTAAATTTTGATTGAGATTTGACCCGTATGGTAGGTCACCCCATGGAGATACCTGTAAGAAGGACTTGGTGCATGTAGAAAGGACTTGGTGTCTGTAAAAAGGACTTGTGCCTGTAAGAAGGACTTGATTTGCCTGTAAGGACTTACTTTGCCTGTAAGAAGGACTTTATGCCTGTAAGAAGGACTTGCGTTGCCTGTAAGAAGGACTTTGTTTGCCTATAAGAAGGACTTTGTTTACCTGTAAGAAGGACTTTGTTTGCCTGTAAGAAAGACTTGATTTGCCTGTAAGAAGGACTTTATGCTTGTAAGAAGGACTTGATTTGCCTGTAAGAAGGACTTTATGCCTGTAAGAAGGACTTTGTGCCTGTAAGAAGGACTTGATTTGCCTATAAGAAGGACTTGGTTTGCCTGTAAGAAGGACTTAGTTTGCCTGTAAGAAGGACTTGATTTGCCTATAAGAAGGACTTTGTGCCTGTAAGAAGGACTTGGTTTGCTTGTAAGAAGGACTTAGTTTGCCTGTAAGAAGGACTTGATTTGCCTATAAGAAGGACTTTATGCCTGTAAGAAGGACTTGATTTGCCTGTAAGAAGGACTTTGTGCCTGTAAAAAGGACTTTGTACCTGTAAGAAGGACTTGATTTGCCTGTAAGAAGGACTTGTTTTGCCTGTAAGAAGGACTTTGTTTGCCTGTAAGAAGGACTTGATTTGCCTGTAAGAAGGACTTTGTGCCTGTAAGAAGGACTTGGTTTGCCTGTAAGAAGGACTTAGTTTGCCAGTAAGAAGGACTTTATGCCTGTAAGAAGGACTTTATGCCTGTAAGAAGGACTTAGTTTGCCTGTAAGAAGGACTTTATGCCTGTAAGAAGGGCTTGGTGTACCTCAAAGGGTGCCATTCTGAAATCTGGGGAGACCAGGAATCCTACGGAAGCTCAAACCCAAATTATATTCTCCTGTCGCTTTAGGAATAAACCAAAGAGGTAGAGATCAAAAGGTCTCGAACATTTCGGTCCTTAAGACAAATCATGCTTTATTGAAGAAGGTGGATACCTATATATACCGCAATGGATTCGAGTACCCCAACAACCGTCAGAATTCATTCTCTTGAAAGGTTCAGGTTGAAGATATACTTACCTGAGAATTTGGAAGAAATGCTTGGTGGCTTCTCGACAACCAGGCTTGTTCATTCAATAATCGCCAAATGAATTTCAAGACTTTGGAAGGTAATTCAAACACCGGGAATGTGTTGCCTGTCAGGCAATGTCAGAGCTAACATGTGCAAGCATTTTCATCAATGCGTTCATTGGTTCATACAAAATTGTTCAGCTAAGTTGGCAATGATTAGAAGTAGTCTGTGTGATAACTCATGATGCAATCAATCAAAATGTGGATCATGCAAAACTATTCTGTCAAGTTTGCATTACCAATTCTATTTAAGGAGGTTCTCATAATATGAACGCCTCGAATGTAATCTGAATGGGGGACTTTAGTCCGAAGGGGCTTTCTCTCACTCTAGAGAAAGGCTGTTTATCTGTAGATTAAAATGTTAGACCCGTGTGTAGAAATGGTTTAACTTTCCTCATCCTGTTATGCCCCATTTTGCACATTTGATGTCTCCTATGCAGTTTATGTTCTAAGTTGGAGTTGGTAAATTAAACATGCGGAATAATCATACATAATTCGTGAAATGTGTAAACACAATGCCGATGTGACAATTTTTAGCATCATGTGTATTTATATAATGTGCAAACATGGGCGGATTTGAATTGCCCCTGGTATGTGGGTGGATTGAACAAATTGGGAAGCCCACTCCTTATGTCGAGGAGCGGTTTGTCTCAAGTTTTGCCCCTGCACGATGAGGCATATGGGTGAGGGAGCATTTTGGTTTGTTTAGTGACAGCGACCGCCATGGTTTAGCAGTTAAATGCCCCCCATTTTTCACCAGAATAGATCTTGTCAAATGATCATCATTTTCTTTTGGATTTGTCTCCTCCAACATGTTACATGTTAGTATAAATATTTCCTGTAACAAGAAAAGGAGACATGTCAACCGGTATTAAAAGGGATAAATTGGAAACGATACTGATTTACCCTTCATCTTGAATGCCTTGTACAAGTCTTTTACCAATTTTGCTGGGTTGAGTTTTCTTCGACTTTTGTTGGATGCTTCACCATTAAGCCGAGAATGTGGCAAAATATTGACTTCGGTATTACTCGTCGAGTATTCCTGCATTCGGTCCATTGGACCATAGGTGTCCATGGGGTTTTCTTTTCAAAGGTTAATCCTTGGGGATAACGCGGCCCTGTTGTATCACCTTGGGCCTTGTTACGATATTTCTCGAGGTAATTTGCAATCCCTGTTAAGAATGGAATAAAAAAATTCAGGACTCGAGATGATTATGTGCAAATTAGAACGATACAGAATTACCCATGTCTGAGATTGTTCGGATCTTTCGCTTGTATTTTTCTTTAACCGAAGCTGTCCATCCCGTGGTAATGTCCATGAGTTGATTTGCCCCCAATTTAGCCCGACCAGGAAATTTGGTTTTTGGATACAACTGTATTCTCGAGTCGCTTTTGCAAATTCCTGAAAATAGAAGGGATCAAATTTAAAACCGGAGTAATTTAAGGGTAAATTGGAACGATACGGATTTACCCTTCAAATTTACGCAGATTTCGTCTCGATATTAATTTTTTCGAGTTTGGTGCGGTTAACGGCTCCGAGCATTTAATAGGGGGAAAGGGAAATGATTACTTCTAGCTTGTGCATTAATTTTGGACATCGACAAAAGGCGAGAACGTGCGATGAAACTAAGTAGACGTATTCGTCTAGGTTTAATCTTCTTCATGATACTCTCGCGGGTTGCGGTAGACGATAATATCAAGAACATTAGAGAGGCATTCAGTGTGGCTTTCCACCAGCCGCCTAGAGACCCGCGTTCAATCATGTAAATTAATAAAGCTACCACCACTTAATTAGTGTGCCAATAAATTCGGCCATTTGTTGCGTGCCCCACTTCAACCATGTTTTGTTTCTTTCGGTGCCCACTTGCTCTTGTCGGGCGCCTGTAGCATTGGGAGAAATACTTGTGGGTCACATTCATTAATAGAACCTCGGTCCTCTAAAACCCTCCGCGTGTTTCGGATCCGAGGAAATTTTAAGACCGGTCTCTGGTTGATTTAATCAGGTTAAGGTACTTATTTCATGGTTTCTGATTATATAATCCATATTGTCTTTCAAAAGACGCGGGATCCTTTGTAATACATTAAATATGCCCCCGTGTTTAATCAGTATAAGTCCACCGTCATATCACAATACACTGCCCATACAAGTTTATGGATTGACACAACTCTATCTGTCAAAGATGGACAGTGTTCGTTTGCCTCCCTGAATTAACGGTTGAAGCCTTGGTGTTTTTCGCCTTTTGGTATTTCTGAAGATGATTCTTGATATATTATTGAACTTAATTTTTACACCCGTCTGGGGTATCTAGGATCTCCCTGCAAAAGAAAATGATATAATTAGTATGCGACACAAGGAATGTCGGTCCATGACTCATATATTAGTCCAATTTTATTTTTTCTATTTTATAGAGAAATCAGAAAAAAAAAATTTCTTTAGGAAGAAATGGGTTAATTTCTGATACATAATTTTTTTTGCATATTTATTACTCTTTTTTTTATTATTTTTTTTAAAGGAATGTGACAAAATCTCTTGATGTTTACTAAAATCTTTGAAGGAATTTCCTTTTTATCAAAATAAATTTTCAGAGGTAAATTTATCAGGAAAATTTATTTTTATTGAAGCAGGAAAGACATAACAGAAATCCTTTATTGGTTAACAAAATTCCCCCGAGACATTAGTCTAATTTTATTTAGAGAAAATTTTCTTAGAAAAACATGAGCGAATTTCTCGAAAAGAATTTTTGTTGCAAGTTTTTATAATTTGAAAGAATGTGATAAAATCACTTGATGTTTACCAAAGTTTTTTTTTGAAGGAATTTTTCTTTTTATCGAAATAAATTTTCAGAGGAAAATTTGTCAGGAAAATTTCATTTTTATTGAAGCAAGAAAAACATGACAAAAATCTCTTATTGGTCAATACAACTCCCCCGAGACATTAGTCTAATTTTATTTAGAGAAACTTTTCTTAGAAAAACATGAGCGAATTTCTCGAGAAGAATTTTCTTGCAAGTTTTTATAATTTGAAAAATGTGATAAAATCACTTGATGTCTACTAGAGTTTTTTTTTTTAAGAATTTTTCTTTTTATTGAAATAAATTTTTAGAGGAAAATTTTTTCAGGAAAATTTCATTTTTATTGAAGTAATAAAAACATGACAAAAATCTCTTATTGGTTAATAAAATTCCCATGAAGGGATTTTTTCACATCATTTTTTCAAAAAAAAAAATAATAAAAAGAAATGAGGGACAAATTTAATTTTTATTTTCTTTTAAAAGAATGGTCGTAATATCAAGCTCAAAAACTGACTAACACCTAGCATGGACCGACCGAAAATAAATACAAGATAAAATTAGAGAACTTACTTTTACCTTGGAGAAATGCAAATCACATAGTCATGCGCATGACTCAAGTGAGGAGTGGACTCTAGAAAATAAAAGAAGGAGAGACAGGGTATGGACCTAAAAGGCCCCCACTATCTGAATTGACAACCTTACCCTCCGCGCAATCAAATCACAATGGGAAGAATTGTCAATTCAGATAATGAGCGGGACAAAATATGGTCAATCCAAGCGTAATCGACGCAAGAGCTTTGCATATTCGATCCCTATCTATGGTTACCTAGGAAAAATTTCGCGACTTGGGTTTAGACGCTTGTGTGTGCAGGTGTTGTGATCCTCAGAATATGCAAGACATGCACAACAATTGATATCAAAACAGCGCTTCTAAAAATGTGTGAAATTAAACATAATCCCAACACCGAGCCTGCAAAACAAATGGGTTAGCCAAACACTCCGCCCCTTATAACTCCCATCCTGCAAAAACATATAACACCTATAGAATGAGTCCCAAGCAAGATCGCCAGAAGCGAGATATCCATGAAATTTTCATTGGCATAAGTCCACTAAGACTTTTAAAATTTCGAAAAAATTTAAGTACTCCAATTGGTATCTTTTTTCGAAAATTAAAAATCTCTATTCCCCAGTGGAGTCGCCAGTCTGTCGCGACCCTCTGAAAATATTTTTAAATTTTAAAGGGATAAATTGGATTATTAGGTTAATTAGATTTGACTAACCTAACGCGGACCCTCCCAAGCCCTACCGAATCACAACTTTGGTTTTTGTTTAAATGATTTTAAAATTTGGAGTCGCCACTAATCGTTCTTGGTAGGTCGATTAGAAACCTAAATAAATTAGCGGGAGAACTAATTTATTCCTGCGAACCAGAGATTAGGAGCTCGGGGACTTGGTTACACTAGTTAATTAAAACTAATGCCCTTTCGGTACCTTAATTTCATGGATATCCTAATTCGGCAACTCAGGCTTGGTTTATTCCTAAGGCTATAGTAGGGTATTCTCTTTTGTGTTTTCACTTTTTAAATAGGATGCATGGATGGTATATATTTTTATTTGTTATATTTTTTTAAGTGTTAAAGATTCCCTGAAGCCGAAAGAAGGAGTGTGTTAACGACTTCTGTGCAGTATTACAACCTACTTATCTTTTGGGTCTGATGATTCAAAAATTAAATTATAGGAAGTACATGACAGTGAATAAACACCTCCAATGGGAGACCTAGCATTGGCTTGGCTCTTCCCTTTGGGATTTAAGGTACAGGTATTTAAGTTGCAAGTATTTAAACTTCTGTAAGTAAAAACCTCCAATGGGAGGCTAAGCATTGGCTTGGCTCTTCCCTTTGGGATTTAAGGTACATGTATTTAAGTTGCAGGTATTTAACTACTGTAAGTAAAAACCTCCAATGGGAGGCTAAGCATTGGCTTGGCTCTTTCCTTTGGGATTTAAGGTACATGTATTTAAGTTGCAAGTATTTAACTACTGTAAATAAAAACCTCCAATGGGAGGCTAAGCATTGGCTTGGCTCTTCCCTTTGGGATTTAAGGTATAGGTATTTAAGTTGCAGGTATTTAACTACTGTAAGTAAAAACCTCCAATGGGAGGCTAAGCATTGGCTTGGCTCTTCCCTTTGGGATTTAAGGTACAGATATTTAAGTTGCAGGTATTTAACTACTGTAAGTAAAAACCTCCAATGGGAGGCTAAGCATTGGCTTGGCTCTTCCCTTTGGGATTTATGGTGCAGGTATTTAAATTGCGGATGGACTTTGTCCTCTCCATTCTGGGGTATGAATTCTTTAAAATAAAATACAACGAATTGATTCAACAATTTGAAATTTGTGCGCGCTTGAGGACTCCTCCAAGCCGATTTTGTGCTTCCATAGGGTTGACCATTGATATAAAGCTGCGGCTTCCTGACATAAAATAGAGTGAAATGTCAGTATACAAAATATGTGCTAATCTGCACCTAAAACCAGAAGAGTGGAAAGAGTACTTATCTCCCATTTTTTTGGGAGGGATTTCTATAATTGATTTTCGCTCTCTATGTTCCCAATATAGAGAGTTTCTTTTGAATTAAGAGGGACTTTTAGTCACAGATCAGTTGAGAAATCGGTGGACAGCTTAGGAGCTTGTCTGGGCCGATTTTTGCATATCTACGAGATTTTTGCTGTTGACGTAGAGATATCCTTCTCCTGACATAAAATATGGAAAAAAAAAGAGGAGATGGAGAAAGTGTATACAATTTGTGCTAATTTGCAAGTAAAACCATAAACAAATGAATAAATAAAAACACTTAGCTCGAATTTGCTTGCTCGTTGACGAGGATGAACTCTTGATTTATATTGATCGATGAAGGAATTTGTGATGATAATCCCTAGCTTTGAACTCCCATCATCTTCAAAATTCTCTCTCTTTTGGTATTTTCTTTCTCTCAAATTTTTCTTCAATCTCCCAAAACTCTCTCAAACATCCAAAATTTTCTCTCCAAAAAAAATCCTCCCAAACACTTCAAATTTTCTCTCCCAAGAAATCCCCTCTCAAGCTCACTTCATCCTCCTTTTATAATCTACTCATCTATCTCCCATTCTAATTTTTCCACTAACTCTATCTCCCATTCTAATTTCTCCACTAACTCTTCTTCATTTTCATCTTCCATTCTCCATCTCTATCTCACATTCTAATCTCTCCACTAACTCTTCTTCATCTTCATCTTCCCTTCTCCATATTTATCTCCCATTCTAATTTCTCCACTAACTCTTCTTCATCTCCATCTTCCCTCTCTATTCTTATCTTCCATTCTAATTTCTCTACTAACTCTTCTTCATCTCTATCTTCCCTTCTCTATTCTTATCTTATTTTCTCCATCTATTCTTCTCCAACTTCTCTTCTTCATCTCCTCTTCTCCATCTTCCCTTCTCTATTCTAATTTATCCACTAACTCTTCTTTTTGTTATTTGTAAAATAATCCTTCAAGAGTTAAGTATTTGCACTCTAGTCCTTGAATTTTAAGTATTTACAATTTAGTCCCTGAAAAAAATATATTTCTTTAAGTCCAAATCTCCTCACAATTTTTGACACACCAAAATTCACCACATGTCAAATTTAAGCTCATTTCTTGCCGTTGAAAATAATGCAGAATTTAATTAAAGCCCTTTTGCAAAATTAAGTCATTCTGGGTATAATTGGGCCAAGATGAAAATTTAAAATATTAGAAAACAATGTCACAACTCATAAAAAGTGAAAATTAAAATAAGTTGACTCAAATTAAATTTTTTTAGGCCCGATTCAAGATTATACTCGTGAAGAAACACGTGACTCGAATTGGATTTTTCTGAATTTGCGATGACCAATATGAAAATAGATTTAAAATAAAAATATTAACTATCTTTGTGTATTTTTTTGGCCTCAAATGTTATTTTTCCAAAATTTTCAAGTATTTTTGTATTTTTTTTAAAAAATATTAAAAATATATATATAATATGAAATTTTATTTTTTGTTCAAAAATGGTTGCCTAGGCTTGGCCAAGGCTTCCAAAGTTTATTTTTCAATTTTCTCATTTTTTCTTCATTTTTTGTTTTATGAATTTTCGAAAATAAAAATACCGAAAAATACTGAAAATATGAAAAATCGTTTTTTGGTCAAAATTGGTTCCCTAGGCTTGGCTAAGGTCCCCAAAGTTGATTTTTCAATTTTATGAATTTTTATGGATTTTTTATTACTTTAGCAATAGAAAAAATGATTAAAAATCAGGTGTCAACATGAACCAATGAGCATACCTTATCATACGCTAAGATTAATAGTGAGCTTATTGAGTCTTCGACTACCTGGCATTGGTTGCCAACATTTTCAGATCTCCAACCGCGATAATGGACGCACCCTCGACGTTTTTTGGACTTCCAGTGGAGGTAGAGACCGAGATAGGCCTCTACATTGAGCAGGATCCAGAGGAGCTTCCCTAGCAAGCTAATTGGAGCGAGATCGATGAGGACTAGCTAGTAGACCCTAGGTTGAGTGGTTTGACTAAGTGTGAATTTTTGTGTAGTATTTTGATTCCCTCTTCTGGTGGTCTGTACTCGGCACTTTGGTTATATATGTATGTTATATTGGACAATTATTGTCAGCTGCCTTCTGTATTCCCTTCAACCCCATTATCGTATGCATGCATGTATGGGATTAGAGAATAGCTTCCGCAGGTTCATGATTGGAGGATGCGTCGTCTGGTCGCGATGGAATTTCCTAGGCCGTCGCATATCGTGGACCTGGCGAACGCGAGTAAACTTATGGTATGAACGGGATATCGCGAGCTCGTGGGGTTCGGGGCATGACAAAGGCTCCTAGTCTTTAGTATCAATCCTTAAATTACCTCCCGTCGAGCTCACACCGTAACTTGATGCTAGAATTAAGAACGAGCTCACGCATGAATATTTCTCCTACCTTCGCCTCGATGCCATCTGGTGCAGTGTATGGATATCCTTAATTTTTCCCATTGGCTTGTACACCACTTACCTTTTAAAACCTTTAGCTCAAGTTTAAGCCCAAATGTCTAGTTACCCTAAGTGACCGATACAAGCACAGCCAGAAACTTCAAACCAAGATAGAGCACTCCTCCTTAGTCCTTATTTGTATTGAGATCACAATCATCCTATTAAGTCAAGCCTTTGTCCAAAGTTAGCATCTGTATTATTAGTCTCAAGTTTAACCTATGCCCAAAATCCTACAACTATCGTTTACCTTCTTGCAAACCACGTATATCACGCGCCTTCGCACTATCAATTCTTCCCTTCCTTAGTTAAGCATCCAAGTACTAAATGTGACCATCATGTTAAGGCTTAAACACTTAACTTTAGACTATGATGATACCTTCCTTGTTATCAATCACACGAAGCCGAAACCATTCCTTTCAACTGGCCCATAATTTGTTGTGTCACTGTCCGTCTCCTTACAAGTCTCGCCTAGTCATCCGAAAACTCTTAGTAATAACCCAATCTATGCCATCATAGTTTGGCACCCTTCAAGCCTATAGTCTTCAAATATCAAATTCTTGCAAATCCATCTTAGCCATCCGTTCCTCAAGGCTAACCATCAGAACTTACAACTTAAGCCTGTCAACATGCCATACCCACTATTCCTTACCTGCCACTCGCTTTCATGCCAATCCTTATCGATCTAGGCTTTCCCAAATCCACTAAAGACTATTACATCTCACGAATCACTTGCTGATACTCAAGCTGCGCATTCTACTTTTGGTCATCATTTAAATCAAGAACATCCTTGAAGCATCCAACTAGTTTTTCACCCCATAATTCTTCGTTTCACCTTCTTTGAGGGTTTCTTTATAGCCACTAAAACTGTTATAAAGACCCATAACTTAAATCATCAATGTGTCACATCATTTTAGACTTAGGATCCACAATAATCAAATGTCATGGTCTCATAACCATAACATCCTAAATAGGCTATCCATGAGCTCTCACAATTCGAGTCCAAACATTTATTTCCTAAGTTTAACACCCAACCAACCTGTCATTCGCTATGCTACATCCTCAAGTACGATCGTATACTTCCACCAGCCCTTCACTTGTACTTAAACCATGAAGCCTTGAGCATAACCGTCAGTTTGAATCCATACTTGAGGTCCATTGATTCCCATCAACTCACTCATGGATCTTGGCCATACTTTCGCTCTGACCATCAATGAGTTTCTGTAGCTAAAAACATCAAGTATACTTCTAAGCTCAAGTTCATATGATCCACAAATACTTATCATTTTATTACCATATCATCTTCACTAGTCCAATCCATCAATAGATTCTCTTTCCATTTAACTGCTTATAACCACCAAAAAAATTGGACTGCCTTATCACAACAACCATGCCATCCTCCAACCATACATAGAATACAAGAATTAGCTCTTATGGTTGTCATCTTTACTGTGGCGGTGCTTACCGCACCATCTATCTCCATGAACAACCCTTAAATCTTAAGAACCTTACCAACAATACTTAATGCACAATCTCATTTACTCGCGTTAGGGTCGCCTTTGTACTTCCTTCCCTAGTCTATATGCCATACTAGATGTATACGACAACTTCCTTAGATCCTTTTGAGTAAGAGGGCCGACCCTTCAATTATCCATTAAGGGTCTCTTCCCAAAGCTTCTATTCTCCCCTATCGATACAACTATGATCCAGACGCGGTAGTCCCTTTTCAATCATGTATCGCTCAGTCACTTATATCCTTTTTATCCATCTCGTTATAATCTCTCAGACTTAAGTTTATTAGCGAACCTTCGTTTTGCAACTCCTATCCTCTTTGAAGTCACCTTGGCATATCAAAAGGGTTCTCCATCATCCCCTGCACAAACCTTGATAATTTCGGGAACTCTCCTCGTACTGATTCACCACCATCTGCTTTACTCCAGAGTTGGTACATAGCCAGCAAGACTTTCTCCTCTTTCGAACGTTCTAGCCAAGCAAACATTTCCTCTTGTTCCTTCACTCAATGTGAGACTACTCCAAGTCCATTAATCTTGTCAAACTTTAAGGACCTTAACCTTAAGACTTGATCAATTCACTGATGCATTTGACAAACTCTATTCCCACTTCCGTAGCTCTCATTTATCCCTTTTACGACCACAACAGCAGCTTTAGTAGCCTGGCCATATCGATAGCTCTTTCTTGAGCTTACCTGCCCATCGAATTTCCAATCTCTTCCAACACCCTCAAGACCCTATTCATCCTTGGGTTTTCAACTATAAGAACTTGCAATTTAAACACTTCGCTACATCTTTTGCCCTAATTACTCATACTCCTCGATCCTATTCACTTAAGCTTACCATAGCCCCATCAAGAGACTAAACATCTAGTCCATCTACTCAAGCTTTTGCTCGCCATTTCGCCTATCGAAATGTGATGTTATGCCATGCACTTTAAATAAGGTGATGCAGCTTTTAAAACTAGTTAGACTTAGCCCGATACCTAGACTCGTCCCTTTCAATGTATGACTTGGGTCACTTCTGTCCCCATTGATATCTTAGAAACCTGCCAGGAGCCGCTCCTTGTCCGAGCCTCTTTGCTCCAGCGACCACTCCCCACCCTTATCAGACCTGGTTGCCACAATTATCCCAGGTCATATATTTACAAAGAGAGTCTCATTCCACATGTCCCATACCATGTTTCACTACTATTTTTAGGTACCCCGTCAATCCTGTCCCATACCAGGCTGATAGTTTATCAATTCCAATAGAACATGATATGCTCGTGTATGCACTTTCTCAAAATTTCTTTTCGATGCAACAATTCGTGCAATGCATGAACGACCTTGCTACTATCCAAGGTCTAGCAGTACGTGATAGTAGGCTAAAACAAACTACATCTAACAACAGCCACAAAGGTATATCTCTATCACACTACGACTTGGATTTAAGCCCTTGCCTCAGGTCTAGATGTACTTGCAGCTTAGCTCACAATAGACAGCATCTAACATAACGATTTGGTATAGTTCCAGTTAAACAAGTCAAGTCAACAAGCACATATGCCACTCAATCAACACACAACGCGCCCAATCATAACTTAGTCTTGGGGGTCTCTCTATCTAACTACCTCTTAGATCATCATCCTTATCACTCCAAGTCTCGAATAGTCTCTTATTGAGCTAACCTTGCTTTTATACCAAAACAATAGGGATGTCACGCCCCAAGCCCTATGGACGCGCGACATCCCGCGATTCCAATCATGTCGATTGGCCAATGCGAACGACAACCCAGGAACCATCGCAACCAAATGACGACTAACAGATAATGCACTAGCGAAAGTAAATCCTCAATACTCAGACATGCAAAAGAAGATGGGTAGGGAGAAGAGAGAAACAACGATCATACAAAATAACCTTTCATAAACATAAGCATAGCGTTAGATACAACTCTTAAAAAGAAACTAACATGGTGACCTACACAAAAAAAAAGATACAAGACTCAGTATCTACTCGTTCTCGACCTCGCTCCACTCAAATGATGGCCACCCCTCGGGCGTCGAAGGGTTGCTGTCCATCGAGTCCCCCTCATCATGGCCATCAATCTCCATCAGCCAGTCCTCCTCGAGTAGCTGCTGGTTTCGATCGGGGTTCACTACCTCGCCCCCCCCCAAAAAAATCCCTGGACGCTGGCCCAACTCTTTAAAGGGCATGTCAAAGCCCTGCAACGGTCCTCTAAACACTAACCCAGCCCAATACTTCCATGCCTCGTACCAATGGGGCATCAAAAGCGGGCCTCTCTCATCGATCCATACAGTACTACACGTCCTCTCATAGGCTCTACCATCCACCAAGGGGAAACTGTCATCACGGGCTCTATTTCTACCGGTATCCCGTGGCGGATGAATGGGATACTCATGGCTGCGGCTAGAGGTCTGAAAATGATTTAGCAACAATAGTGAGTCGAAACTCAATAAGCTCATCACTAAGCCTAGCATAGGATGAGGCACGCAAATCCTGTTGACCTTAAGCATGCAGTTCTAGGTTTCCAATCTCATTCAAATAACCAATGTCATATAGAGTCATAATAATTCCACAGTCTAGCAGATATATGGCAGCCAATCACACGAATACAATCTCCGGTAGTTTCAAGCCACAGACCTCAATTTTATGTATACCCTGACAAATTCTTTAACCAGTCTCAAATGCTCATTTCACAAAACAGGATGCAATTCGACCCGCGTTAAACACATCATGTCCAACTCGCGTATCATACGCCTCAGGTCCATGCCTCAACCCGCGTGTGGAATGCCTCAAGTTGGCATTCTTATTACTCCAGCTACCACGCGTCAAACGCATCAGGATGCATTGTACCTGAACCCACATGTGAGACGCCTTAGGTCGGCATCCTTGTGTTGACACCTGATTTTTAATTATTTTTTATTTTAAAAAATGAATAGAAAATCCATAAAAATTCATAAAATAAAAAAATTAACTTTAGGGACCTTGGCCAAACCTAGGAAACCAATTTTGACCCAAAAAATGATTTTTTGTATTTTCAGTATTTTTTGATATTTTTATTTTCGAAAATTTATAAAAAAAATAAAAAAAATGAGAAAATTGAAAAATCAACTTTGGAAGCTTTAGCCAAGCTTAGGCAACCATTTTTGAGCAAAAAATAATTTTTCATATTTTGTTTGTATTTTTAAATATATTTTTTAGAAATTAAGAAAATATTTCATAAATAATAGCATTTGAGGCCACAAAAATACATAAAAATAGTCAATATTTTTCCTTTAAATCGCACATTTAAAAAATCCAATTCGGGGTCATGTATTCCTTCACGAGCATAATCTCGAATCGGGCCTAAAAAAATTCAATTTGAGTCAATTTATTTTCATTTTTCACTTTTAGGAGTTGTGGCATTGTTCTTTAATATTCCAAATTTTCATCTTGGCCCAATTATACCTAGAATGACTCAATTTTACAAACAAGGCTTTAATTAAATTTTGCATTATTTTCAATAGCAAGAAATGAGCTTAAATTCAACATGCGATAGGTGTGTCGAAAATCGTGAGGAGATTTAGACTTAAAGAAATATTTCTCAGCGATAGGTGTGTCGAAAATCGTGAGGAGATTTAAACTTAAAGAAATATTTCTCCAGGGACTGAATTGCAAATACTTAAAATTTCATGGACTAGAGTACAAATACCTAACACTTGAGGGATTATTTTGTAAATAACAAAAAGAAGAGTTAGTAGAATGGGAGATAGATATGGAGAAGGGAAGATGAATATGAAGAAGAGTTAGTGGAGAAATTAGAATGTGAGATGGAGATGGAGAATGGAAGATGAAAATGAAGAAGAGTTAGTGGAGAAATTAGAATGAGAGATAGAGTTAGTGGAAAAATTAGAATAGGATATGGATGAATATGTTATAAAAGGAGGAAGAAGTGAGTTTGAGAGGGGAATTTTTTAGAGAGAAAATTTTAGATGTTTGAGAGAATTTTGAGAGATTGAAGAAAAATTTGAGAGAAAAAAATACCAAAAAGAGAGAGAGAATTTTGAAGATGATGGGAGTTTAAAGTTATGAGTTATCATCACCAATTTCTTCATCGATCAACATAAATCAAGAGTTCATCCTCGTCAACGAGCAAGCAAATTCGAGCTAAGTGTTTTTATTTATTTATTTATTTATTTGTGGTTTTAGTCTCAAATTACCACAAATTGTATACACTTTCTCCATCTCCCTTTTTCCCATATTTTATGACAGGTAAAAAAAAAGGGACAACTCCATATCAACGATAAATTCCATGGAGGTGCAAAGTGAGCCCAAACAAATTCCAAAGTGCCCATCAAATTTGCAGCCGACCCGTCAACGGATTTTAGTTCAAATTGTTGAAACAATTTGTTGTATTTTATTTTAAAGAACTAAAACCTCAGAATAGAGAGGCAAAGCGCATCCACTGGAGGTCATTTTAAATTTCTGCAATTTAAATTCTTGCACCTTAAACCCCAAAGGAGAGGACCAAGCCAAGGCTGAGCTATCCATTGGTGGTCTTTATTTATTGTCGTTTACTTCCTGTAATTTAATTTTTGAATCACTAAACCCCAAAATGAATAGTTCGCAGCACTGCACAGAAGTCGTTAACTCACTCCCTCTTTCGGCTTCAGGGAAATACTTAATATTTTGAAAATGCCAAAAAAAATGTCACTCATGTATATTCCATTTAAAAAAGTGAAAATATAAAAAGAGAACACTCCACTAGAGCCTTAGGAATAAACCAAGCCTGAGTTGCCAAATTAGGATATCCATGAAATTAAGGTACCGAAAGGGCATTAGTTTTAATTAACTAGTGTAACCAAGTCCCCGAACTCATAATCTCTGGTTCATAGAAGTAATTTAGTTCTCCCGCTAATTTACTTAGGTTTCTAATCAACCTACCAAAAATGATTAGTGGCGACTCCAAAATTTAAAATCATTTGAACAAAAAACCAAAGTCGCGATTTGGTAGAGCTTGGGAGAGCTCAAACTAGGTTAGTTAATTTAATCAATTAATCTGGTAATCCATTAATCTAAAAAATAAATTTTAGGTCGCGACACCTTGTCTCTCCAATTTCCCCGCATAAATACGCCTCAAGGCTGCCATTCACCCCGTGTTATATAGGCACCTTAGGGCAATAAGCAAATGCTTAATTCCATCGTTACACATGTCATACGATCATGCTCATCATGCATGACAAAAATTTTAAAGTAATCACACCAGGCACGGTAACTCATTTACAGATCAATTCATGGAATTCCGAACATTCGACATGGCATACCAATAAGCAACTCAGGCAACGCATTCTCAGACCTTAACTCTTTCTCGAGCATGAACATGAATCTCTAAATATCATTCAAGCATGCCATAATTCGTCCGCATAAGCAAATATGTCAATTACGAGCTAGGATCGTACCAACGAGCCTCCGAACCACACGAATGGACACGGATACACATGAAACACCTCATGAAAGGTAACATAATGATTATGAATAGTATAGAACACTCGTGAACAGCATCTCTCAGACCACGAACTATAAGCTCATGTAATGCGCCAAGTCTAGATATGTGTTTTCAAGCGTAAAACTCTGTCTTCCTTCACTAAACACCAAAATAACCCTCATATCATTCGAGACCAGCCCCCGAAAACCTATAAACAGTGTAAAAATGACATGAACAGTAACTCTCAAGACCCTAAATCAATCTGTCAAACAATCGGCTTAATCCGAGCTACGAATCTCGTTAAACTCTAACCATTCCTAACCAACCGAGCATCCTAGAACCTAACATACACGTACGACATTCCTAGGCCAGGTTTAGAGGTTGCACTTACCTTAATGATGCTTGAAGGCTATAGAAATGGATTGTGAAAGGGCTGGATAGCAGCGATAAAAAGAAGCAATGGCGGCGGAGCATAGCGGTTCTTAACGGAAACCGGCGGCTCTCGAAGGGGGCGATCGTCCCGGGGCTAAGCTTGGGAGATTAGGGTGGTCCAAGGTTTCGTCTATACCTATGAAAGAATGAGAACAAGGTAACTGAGGGGTACAGAGGTGCCGGAGCATCGGTGGATGGCGGACAACGGTGGTGGAGCTTGAATCCCCACGATCAGCCTCTGTTTAGCACTAATCTACGAAAATTTAGCAAATTTCTAGCCAACCTATCTTTAGATCTTCGAATTTCAAAGTCTTACGATCGCATAGGAGAAAACAATAATCGATTTGGATTTCGGATGAGCTCGAACGATCGATTTCAAGTTGGACGCGTGCTGAAATCCGAGAAGACGGCTTTCTTGGGAATGGAGTATCTTTGGCCGAAAATAGAGAGGGAGAGAGTGAGATGAAGAGCCTTTTAACTGAATGAGAAAAGGAAATAAAGAGACAGGGAAGGAGTTTAGAAATTATTATGGGTAGAAGATAAAAGGTCATGGGAGTTATTATTAAATGAGCGAGTTTATGAGTCATTATGAGTGGATTAACCTTTCATCAACCCTTAGAATGACTCTTGATTTGCTCGATAGCTTGACCGATGGATAGATCGATTTGGCACTTGATTGACGCGATAAGAATAATGGAACAACCGACAAGACACTTTCTTGGAATGCGTGCAAATGCATTGGTTTGGTTTAAGGGCGAACGAACTTAGGCTAACCATTATTCTAAACAAACAAGCTCTCGAAACCATAATTACCATTACCCATGATCTCGAGAGTCTATAGCAAATTAGGGGCGAATCGGTCAATTCCAATTTAAGGTCTCACTGTTTGACTCTTCCAAAACAGTCTGGTGAATCTACTGCGCTAACTGTGACTACGTCTAAAACTCAACTGTAACATTCATGAGAACTCGATTATCTAAGATCGGTATTCGTTTCGTGGCCTAATCCATTAAACATCGACTCTAGTAAATGCTCAGGCCAACGGGTGGCTGTTTAAGAGATACGCGTATCGACCGATCAGGTCCACGTACTTTAAAGTCCTAATTAGCATTTCCCCTTCGGTTAGTTATCTTGGAGAAGCTAATTCCGAGTGAGATCCGACAAGAACGTGTTAATGAAATATATCCATTCAGTATTACCAATTTCGAAAATGGGTCGAATTTCAGAATGTCGCAAGTAGCTTGTCTCTGACTTTGTCTTTGCACAATGAAATGCATGGATGAAAGAGTCGAGTGAAGATTTGAAGCATTTAGGCTTGTTTTATATTGACAGCCGTCATAGTCATCAGTCGAATGCCCCTACAAGAAAGATAGTAGAAAGGTTATCTTCGAAACCAAATGAGTTAAAGAAGACATACTCTTCTTTTCAATTCAGGATTTACCATCAATTTGCCCCATTTTCATCATAATGGATCTCATTAGATGATCATAATTTTTCCTCTTGGGGATTTTCTCCTTCGACATGTTAAATGTCAGTGTAAAGTTAAATGTTAGTATAAATATTTCCTGTCAAAAGGAAAGGAGACGTGTAAGCCAGTATTGGAAGGGATAAGCTGGAAACGATATTGGTTTACCATTCATTTTGAATGCCCTGCACGACTCCTTTACTAGCTTCGCTGGATTGAGTTTCCTTAGACTTTCGTTGGACACTTCACCACTAGGGCAAAGGTTGTGGCAAAATATTGACTTCGGTCTCGTTCGTCGAGTATTCTTGTTTCTTTCCTTCTTTGAGCTCATCTGAGCTTTTCACTCACAATTTCCTTATTCGAGGCTATCCATCTAGTGGCAATGTTCACGAATTGATTTGTCCTAAGTTTTATTCAACAAGAGAACTTCGCATTTGTGTTTGACTGTGCTCTCGGATAGTTTGCAAATTCCTAAGAATGGAAGGAATTCAATTTAGAACTGGAGTAATTGAGGGTAAATCGAAACGCTATAGAGTTACCCTTCGAGCTTGTGCGGATTTTTTACTCACAATTAATTTGTTGCGAGTTTGGTTTAATAACGGATCCAAGCATTTAATAGGAGAAAGGAAAATCACCATTTTTTGCTCTTGGATTACTTCTAGATGTCTATAAAAGTGGAAAATATCCCATGCAAGGGAATGAAACACATGCATTCGTTCAGGATCGATTCTGCTTCATTTGTAGACTCTCCAATGATCAGCTAGCTTTATTCCGAATCAAGTACGCAATGGCAATGTTAAAGGACCCGTGATAACTGGCTTCAAAATACAGGCTCCATAAGCCCTGGCGCTTCATCAACGTTGAACTGGTTGATCATGACGGCAAGCTGATCGTTAATTCCACTTGCTTGGTAGTAATACATCCCATTTTCTTCGGAAGACATCAGTACTGACCCCATAGGATTGGTTTTCTCACCATTCCTTTAACAGAACTTGATTTTGCTAGGAACTGACTTAACTCACCTCTCAAACGGTATTTTCAATCTTTAAATGCTGCATTTCATCGAGGGTGAAGAGGCCACCCCAGTTAGGGCAGGTCGCAGTGTCAAAAACTTCTCTATACCTCGTGTTCTCTGCTCGAAGTCTTTCATTTTTAGCTTTTAGGAACTCGTTTTCACAGCATTCATAATGAGTCTTCACTCGGGTTCGCCTATTTTGAAACCAAAACTTAACTTGTGAAAGTTCCAGTCCTAGCTTTTAACTCAGATCTTTTCTTTATTTGTTATCTGGGTTAAGGCACTCTATAAAGAAATCTTTAAGCTTTTGAATCTGATACTCAGTATGGCGATGATAACGTTTTTTTTACTGTTGTTGTTGTTGTCGCCATTGTCTTTGTTGAGATCTTGGACGTCATTGACAAAAGGGTCAGGTTCTATGGTCTCGGGGCCAAATGTAGTCTCGAACTCTTCAAAATTTCCCAAATTTAGTAAGTAACGATAACTCTCAAACATATTGGGTTGAGAAAGGTTTGCTACTCTTCATTGTATTTTTACTCTCTCTGAATTTTTCTGAGCGGCCATGTAAGCCTTAATACTCTCTTTTTTGAGCATGGATGAAGACTACAAGGATGACGCCTCTTTTAAAATTTAGGCGTGAATTCAAAAATTGTATCGCTTCTCTTAAGATTTTTGTCTTTCTCAACCTTTTTCACCATATCTCCTGCTCGGTTTGTCTTCTTTTATCTTTTCATAGTGGTAGGTCCTCTATTACTATTTCTTCCGCTGGTCTCAAGCATCGATTTTACAGGTGAGCTTTCTCTCTGTCTACAAATAGAGACAAGTTCTCTCTTCTTTTCTGCTAAAAATTGCCTTATCCCCTACTCAGGTCATCTTTTTCTTCTTCTTTTTTAAAGTAGTGGTGTCCCCTCAAAATTTTTCGTAAAGATTTCAGATTTACTTGGTTCGAGATTGTAGATCGATAGTATACCCGAGGATAGGGGATTCGAGCCAACAGGGGGGAACCACAAGAAAAGGGTAAATAGGGAAATTCGACCAACAGAGAATGACACTCTAAAATAACTTCTTAACGCAAAACGGATTAACACCTTTACATTCCACTCTTCTGTCTTGATTCTCTCCTCTATCATTTCAATGATAATGGCCAATCTTCCCATGCACATCTTCCCGACTAAAGTTATGGTCAAATGGGAGAGATTTTATCACTTTCTTGGCCGAGACTATATTTACATAGCCCATCATCTGAATGTTGAAGTTAAGATCTTCGATCTATCCAGGGAGATAAGTGCCTCTTCGATCGAAGGCACCAATCTGAAGAGGGAATATATGGCGTTTCTAACTATCTTTATTAACTTTCTGGAGACTTGTCGGAACACCTACGAAACGGTCACTCTAACCCGTATCATGAAAGCTCTCTACCAGGATCGATGTGAATATTTGGAATCTGCTTAACTTTTCGTTGCCCACTATCGCGACCTAAAATTCATTTTTTTTTAGGTTAATGGATTACCAGATTAATTGATTAAATTAACTAACCTAGTTCGAGCTCTCCCAAACTCTACCAAATCGCGACTTTGGTTTTTTGTTCAAATGGTTTTAAATTTTTGGAGTCGCCACTAATCGTTCTTGGTAGGTCGATTAGAAACCTAAATAAATTAGCAGGAGAACTAATTTATTTCTGCGAACCAGAGAAAATGAATTTGGGGACTTGGTTACGCTAGGTTACTCTAACGCCCTTTCGGTACCATTTCATGAAAATTCATTTGGGATGATTTGGGAAAAATTTGGGGTCAAACTGACTAGAAGGGTAAAATGGTCATTTTTCAAAGATCAGGAAGTGAAAATAGGTCAAACCAATTAAATGTAGTCATTTTCTATTTTTCACAATTTCCGAGATTTTTCTGAATGTTTTTTAGAATTTTCGAGATAATTTACCAATAAGGGGCAAAATTGTCATTTTGGAAAGATCAGAATGGAAATTCATCAAAAATAGGATTGGTCAGTCGAAATGACCCGTTTCCTAATTTCTGAGATTTTTCTGAATTTTTTCAGGATTTGTTTTTATTCTATTATTTTTGTTATTTATCTTTATTCATTCATTTTTTTTCTTTTCGGAAATTATCATCCAGGCCGAGTTCTTAAACTCAAATTTTCCAAAGCGGCAAAATAAGGAAGGGCTTAAAGCTCAAACGAAAATCTGAGGCCCAAAATTTTAATCCAAGTCTTAACTTGACTTAAACCTGGGCCTGGCCTACTCTCCAGCAACATCTTATCTGCCCTTCTTCAATTTAATCACACACAGGCTAACCCAACACTAGTTTTAACCGAGCTTCCGAGACAATTCACTTTGATTATTGTTGCAACTTTACTCAATAGACCACGTTCCTTTCTCTTCCTATTATTTTTATAATTTATTTATTTATTTATTTTTATTTTTATTTTTAACAAACAAGGACACCCCCTTCTTTCTCTTAGCGCAGACTTCAAATATCTAATTCAAATCACACCGGTAGAAACACCTCACCACATGCTACCGCGCCAACTTCAGTAATCACAATCATGCTATTCAAGTTCTTTCCCTTTTTCTTTTTTTCTTTTTTGAATAAAAGCAATACCAAAGAGCTGAAAGGATGGGACATATACGTGAATTCTGACTTTGACAAAATACAAGAGTACTTACCTGGAAACAAGGGCTGTCCATATGAAATCACGAGCCCCATGGACTTTCAATCTTCTTCATTCCTTTCTTCTTGGGATGCAAGTCGAGTGCTCTTGTGCGATTGCTCACTAATGTTAACCCATGCAAGTTCTCGTAGCTTAGGGGACCTTCTTAGAAGCCACCAGCTGGGAAGACCGAAAATGTCCTCTCTCCTCCTGTGCACATGTATCCAGAAGCCCCCTTAAGAAGTAGTCCCCTCTTCTCGGATGATGTAGAGCAATGTGCCCTCTTCTCCCTTTGCATCATGATCCACGTTGTACCACACTGAGCTAAATAGATGGGCTCAACGACCCAAGGTATTTCATTGACAAATGTTATTGCCCCAGTGATATGGTGTAAAATCTTCGCGTCACCAACCTGCTCTCATGGCATGGGCATGTCTTCTAGGAGTTTATACGCTGCATGAGAAACAGACTTCAAAGCTCCAGGGTAAACGTGTTTATCATGGCGATATTTCTTAGAGGACATGTCTCCATAGTCCCGAATAATCTTCTTGATATACTCGGGAGGCGTGTCTTCCTTCTGCGTCTCTACAAACCCGAACTTTCTCTCGTTCACATACTGCTTCGAGTTGAGCTGCATCCACTTCCGCACCTTCTCCTCAAGCCTGGCCTCGATGTCCTCCCAGCATCGTGGAGGTGCAGTCGCTCTGGGAGCTCACGGTGAACATCAAGCCGAAGTGGACCCGCGCGTTGGTGACGTAACTCTAGGCGAGGGTGAAAATCGAGAAGCCATCGGCGATGAAGATCGTCACGTTCTGGGGATTCACCAGCTCGGATTACTTGATCTTGATCGCGGGCGTCATGATGAATCTGCGTGGACTTAACATCGGGGCAGGCAATCTTGCAGCCAGTAATCTAAAACTCTTGAATGTTCCAAGAATTTGACTAGCTTGAGTAGCATCCGTTATTCTTGATAGACGACACATTGTTACCGATGTCGTTCTCCTTTCCCTTGGACAGCATGGCCGAGCCATTTGCAAGCTCACTTGCTTCCAAGGCCTTCTTGCTCACGATATTGTGAATCTGAGTCAAGACTTCGACGAAAGCATTCCCCACGTTGGTTGAGTCGAGCGCAGAAGTTTCCATGAAGAAGAGGACCTCTCTCCACGTCACCTGCAAGTTTTATCAATTCTGAGCCCAAGATCCGATAATACCTCCATTGCGGGTTTCATCTCTCAAGGACCGAGTCGCGGATATCGAGGTGAGGCTTGGACGTATCGCTTCATGTCCATGATATGCGTAAACGGACGATTTGCGACTTGAGTCTCCCTACAACCGGGCAGTTGAATCACACGAACCAGAAATGGACAATCTTGCGTTCAATCCATTGACTGATATGCTTAAGACATCAGTAGTATGACCCGGTTGAAATCTTCCTCCAAAGACATGTTCTGAGACCCTTAATAATATCCCATAAGAGACATGTCTGGTCACCAGATCCTGTAATCAGGCGAGTGTCTTCATCTGGCACGTACTGACATGACGACGCATCCCCTTGTGCCCATTAAGCATTCTTATAATTGTACATTACCATCCTTGTCAATGGTGAAATTGAAACCATGCACAAGGGAGCTTTATGGCATGAATTTTCTGACTTCTTCTCACCGGGAAAGTTGCAGACTTTGATGGACTTGCTGGAGTTGGCCATGCTGACGTTGATGGGGAAGTGAGCGTAGACAAAGCGCATCTTGTAGAGGTAGCCCTTAGTGACGCCGGTGATGAGGTTCTCGACGTAGCTTAGGACGGTGCGGATGATTGTGGAGGTCTTGCGGATGTCGAACCAGACCTCGATCTCGAGCTTACGCTGGCTGATGGACTCGTCCTTGATGAGCTCGCAGCCAAGGTTAAGGTGTTTGTAGCTACAGATGAGCTTGCCCCGGGGCCATTCCGCCTCGACGACTTTCGCATTGATCTCGATGCTAACCCTGTCGCGGATGTCCATCATCCCCGACGACAAGATCGTCTTCATCTTCACATCGGCTCGGCTGCAATCGCAGAGAAGCGTAGATGGAGCAAACGAGAGAGAGGGACCATAGAGACTTCCATTTTTCCAACATTCAAGCACCCCTTGGTTTTTCGTGGGTCAAGCTCCGTTCAAGTCACCCCTCCAAAAACCCAGTTCCTTTTTTGAATCAACTTTTAATAATCTCAGTTTGTTCACGCTAATATGACTTCGTTTTTGCTCGGACAGAGGTCACACCAAACTTCTCTTCCAAAGACCCGACATCTTCAGTCTCTCTCGAAGTTATGGTCTTTTTTTGAACTCATCCTTTGATCTGTAAGCCAAGACGAAGTCGTCGAGTGGATAGAATAATCACTCTCCGCGTGGTGGCATTGCTTCAACCGCGCGTCTTCTCAGCTTCGATGTAAGTCTGCAATTATTTTAGAGGAGGAGCTGTTTGGGGAGAGTGGGATCGGTGTCGAGGACAGAGTCACTGTGGTGAAGATGGAGTTGAACCGTAGTGGAGGTAGAGCTGAAACGGGGTGAAAATGGAGTTGAAGGTAGTCAACCCCGGTGGATTTTTCTTAGATCCCCTCCTGGAGGACGGCCGCCGAGCCCTCGAACTTCTATCTCCTCCTTTGCATGAAGTCCCTCTCCCCAAAAAGAAAGAGCCCACTTGCCCCACCATCCATCTCTTCTTTCGGTTCCCCATTGTCCTCTATTCTTCTTACTAATGATGGTGTCTTCCATGTGTATTAGCGTGAATCTGGCCCCTTGCTTTACAGATTTCCAGCAATATTTTAAGCTCCTTGACATCTTTCATAATGGCCATCGCCTCCTCACCAAATTTTGTCTCTCCCTGCTTGTTTCTCCTCTCTTTGACTCAAACACTCTCCTTGTCCTTTTCAAAGAATGCCACGACGTTCATATCTTGTCCGTTTAAGTTGGGAACGAGCAAGTGTCTCGGGCATACGAACAGAAAATTGAAGAGGTGAAGAGCCAGAGGCTTGAAGAAGATGAACTCCATCCGTGCCCCTTCTTCCCGTCTTTTTGCTCTGTTAGAGCATTACCCCCTCTCCGTGATAGCCGTGCCCTCTTTTTCTTTAATAATCGCTGGTCCTTTTCCCTTCTTTTCTGGCTATTCTCCCTTGTCGCCGTGTCCCCCACTTTTTCTTGTCTAGCGAAAAAAAATCTGCAAGTCTTCTCCCCTCACTCATTCTTTCTCTTTACTTTTAAGTCCACTAACTTTGTCTGATATCGACTTTGCACCGTATCCTATAGTCAAACCATGACCGCCGAAGATGTCAAGAAAGATTGGTCTCCGACCTAATCCACCCGCCAGACCTTTATGGACACTTGATCTTCATCCACCCACGAGGAATTTCCTTTGATTTTGCAATTGCTCGCTTTTCTCTGGTAAACGATTCAACCTACAGGTTCTGAACTAGCTAACCGTCTGGTCCATCACGTTTGCTGTCTTTGCATACGCACTTTGCCTGGAAGATGCCTGCTTCTAAATGACGTTCTCAATCCCCTTAGCACGTTAGTTGCTCTTTCCCTCTTGGCGGCCTCCTTTGTCGGTGGTTGTGTCATGCTTAATCTTGGCGATGGGCTGGAGAACAACAAGACGAATGTTGAATGTTGTCTTGATCGGCTCTTGATGTAAGGAAACGTTTGACTGTAAAAACCGATTAAGATTAATGGACCACTTGATGATATTACTGGACTTTACTGGTTGGATTTGCCCAAAGTGGGTTGAGGAGTTCTCGAGTACGTCAGGAGGTCCTTGGTTATTGGCTAAACCCATTGCTGGAGCGGACGAATTGGCTGCTATTACAGGACTAGATCGTCTTCGTTGGACAACCATGATAATCCGCTTCGGCTGGTGCTCGATAGAAATCCTCTTCGAGGTTGAACCGAAGAAGGAGAGTGTGGAATGCCAGGAACTCAGGTTCATGAATTCAGGAGCTTGATAAATGCAAGGAGACATCACGGTGCAAAAAGGGCAGCAGCGTCAGGACGTCGTTCGTCTATGGCTCCATGGGAGTTGTGTCGATGGCGGGATGCTACTCAAAGGCTCGCCGATTTGACATCAAGGATTCGTTCGGTGGACAATTTCGTGGCTTTGGATGCAAGATCGCGGTTAAAACCATACCAAGAAAGCCACAAGTAATCCAGAAATCCCCTGCCCTTCACACGCACATCGATGAACATATTAAGGGCACCTTTTTTTATAGCTCCCTACTTTCCGTACGTGTCGACCGAAGCATCACCAACATCTGTATTCCTTCCATCCCCTTGGCCCTCGGCATAAGCATGCACCCCTTTACCCAAATCAAGAGCTCCTAGTCATGATGAAACGAAAGCTCCCGGTCTCCCATTATTTTCTCAGATTTTCACGTTGGACCCCCCATCTTTGTTGTTCTGAATGTCAAACCCTCTCTTGAACTTGAAACAATGGCCGCATTTTTTATATTACTCTGCCACACACTAGACAAAATTGAGTTTCCCTCGCACGCCAATTGGCGTGACTTGAGATCTTCACCATCCAAGTCAATGTTTAACCTTTCAACAAATTGATGCCTTATTTTAAGATCCTTACAATGGCCACAAAGTGAGAGCATGAGTAAACTCATTGAACTCATAGCCCGTGCATCAACGGTCACGAGACAAGTCATAAGGCATCCTAATTTTTGTGTTCGAACAAGGGAGAGAGAGATCCGTCACATGATGAATTAAATTCGAAAAATTGAACTCAACAACGGAAAGTGCACCATCAAGCCATTGAACAATTCAGATTATTAGGCGACAATGTCACGACTCCAGAAATGCAAAAAAATTGAAAATTACAGAGCTAAAGTGCATTTTCTAGAAATTTTCCAAATGACCTAAAAACGAAATTAGCAAAGAAACTCTCAATTTCAGATTGAGTTTCTTAGAATTTATTTGACCAACATGAAGAGAAAATTAAACAGAAAAAAAACTTGACCATTTATTCATATTTTTGTGGCCTCAAATGCTAATCATTTATTAAATATTTTCCTAATTTCTAAAAAATATTAAAAAATTAAAAATGCAAAAAAAAATATGAAAAACTATTTTTTGTTCAAAAATGGTAGCCTAAGCTTAACGAAGGCTTCCAAAGTTGTTTTTTTTTTATAATTTTCTCATTTTTTCTTGATTTTCGATGAATTTTTGAAAATAAAATAAATACCGAAAAATACCGAAAATATGAAAAATCATTTTTTGGTCAAAATTGATTCCCTAGGCTTGACCAAGGTCCCCAAAGTTGATTTTTTTAATTTTATGAAGTTTTATGGATTTTCTATTAATTTTTGAAAATAAAAATACCGAAAAATACTGAAAATATGGAAAACCATTTTTAGGTCAAAATTGGTTCCCTAGGCTTGGCCAAGGTCCCCAAAGTTGATTTTTCAATTTTATGAATTTGTATGGATTTTCTGTTAATTTTAAAAGAGAAAAAGTAATTAAAAATCAGGTGTCAACACCCACAATAAGAAGGCCGTCAAATTTACTGATGAACGGGCCTCGCTGTTGATTCACAAAAGGGAGAAGTTAGTGAAGCGCCTAGTTTTGAACCAGACTTACTTCGAGCATGACCCGAGTGACATCGTGATAAAATTTAGATGTAACTGGTTGGAAGAGAGACTCGAAGACCTAACGGCGGATATAGCTTTCCAGCAAGACTTGATCAAAAATCTAAAATTCGCCGTTAAACATGACGAGGCCAGCATAGTAATGCAAAAGGAGAAATGCGCTCGCCTGTTCTTTAAACTTGTAGATCTTGAATCACAGACTGCTCGGTATAGGCAAAGCATTAACTGTATAGAGAGTTAGTTGAGCTCTTTTGTGATACTTATTAGGACTCAGTTTGCTTTTACTTTTCCCCCTGGTGACTTGTTGTAAAGCTTGTTGATGTATGGAATGAAAGAAAAGTTTTACATGTTTACGCTTTAATCTTCCCACCATCTCTTTTCTTCCGCATAGCATAATAGAATAACTTAAAACACTGGAAACGTAGTGGCTCAAAAATTCTTCTTGACGTTAGCCGCTTTAGACGATGATATCAAAAACACTAAAGAAAGATTCGGCGGCAACCCCCACTAGTCATATTGAGACCCGTGACCAATCATGTAAATTATTAATCTCGGTTAGTGTGTCAATAAGTAAAACAGGCCACCTGGTACGAGTCCCACTTCATTCATGCTTTATCCCCTTTCGACATCAACTTATTTGTGTCGGTCGCCTATAGTGTCGATAGAAATGCCTGTGCGCTCTGCTCAATAATAAAGCACCAGTCCTCCAGAGTCGTCCACGATGTTCGCAGCCTGCAACCCCAGAATTCATGCTTCATATTCTCCTCTCCAACCAGCTTAATAATGATTTGGTGCATGAACTAAAGTAATCCTCATTTTTCTTCCCCTCTCCAACAATCTCCTAAAGCACATCCAAAAATGATGAGGCACTCTCGATTTCTAGGTGTAATTGATCATCCTAGAATACTAACAAATCTCCACTCATCCCATTGGATTCACCAGAGAATGGTTCGGAAAATTCAGACATCTCTTCACTCTTTTAGCAAAAACTTCCCAATTCTTCATTTCCATTAAAAACACCAAGTTGGGCCTACTTGCCATTGAGACTTGTAAGTTCTGAAACTATCAAAGATTGCCACCAAAGCCCATTTAGCTACTTCTCCAATCACTTGAATAGGTGTCACAAGGAGTTGTATCTCATCCAACCAACATGCAGATTGATTTTGGGAATTATAGGGACAATACCTTCGTTGTTTCTTGGCTATGGGAGTTGGACTCTTTGCTGCTCTTTTTCCTGCTTCCTTCAACACCCAGTTTTTTTGCCAAAATTTTCTAGCCGAGCTGAAGCCCCTTCCACATCCGCCATCACCCGCTCTAGCTCATTGGGTCAAGGGACAGCAGGAAATGCCTCATAGCTCCAGGTACCGCACGAAGCGAGGAGAAGCTTCTGAAAAGCCTGCAAGACAAGCACGATTCAAGAGGGGGAAGGTAGAGGCGGCTAGGGTTTGTGTATTGCTGTTTTTCTAATGGACAACTATCATCAAAAGAAACTGTAGAAACGACGATAAAGATCTGAAAAGGAATCATGGTGGTTGGCTTCGACATTTGGGATGCATCCCCGTAAGGAGACGGGAATCCAGGAGCGGCTTTCTCTAGATCTCCGCAAAAATCATGAAAAAAAAAAAAAACAGGCTCAAAAGGTACGATCCTCTCTCACCCTAGAATGAAATTTTTTCGGCTAGGGTTTACGTGTGGGTAATCCATGACTACACAGACGGTAGAGAGTACCAGTAGAGAGCGGCGACGTTAGTAAGCCAAATTTGAACGGAAGAAAAAAGACTGACTCCCGTTATGTTAGGATAGCTCTTTTTCGTTAATGGCCGTTTTATTAAGTTAATGCAGTTTAGTGAAGTGATTTATTTTGTTAAAGGTTTTGTCCTTTAATTTTATAAAGGATGATCGATCGATCCGAAAATTCGACATATCGACAGGGGTGTGACAGTTTCTTCCTTACGGGGTTCCCATTATTCCCACTTACGGATAACATGAAGAATTGGATGGAAACTGCTTTCTTTTTTTATTTTCACCAGCAAAACACATGTATGATTAGTATTTTCTTCGGTATAAGCTACAAAATCTCTCAGGACACACGATCTGTGTAATTTCTTTTGAACAAGCCCTTTATCACTTTTTGATTTGGATATCTAGTTGATTTCTGAATGTATTATTATTCTTATGAAAACCAGCCTGCAAGTTTATGAGACATGCTTTGAATATAACTTCCTAATTGCTGCAACATGTGAAAGTATTATGTCTGGACACCTCATTATTGTAGTCCCAATGAGAAGTTTATAATATAATAAGAAAGCACTATAATTTTGCAATAACACCCCATGATACAAACAAAGATGGGGGGTTCGTATAGACATGCATTAATGAGTGGTACAATCTACACAAACAGAATTTCATGTAAATAGTACAAAGAATCTAACTCTCTCTCTCTCTTAACCTAGCTACTTAAGATCAACGACATGTATCTCAAAAAAAGAAAACGAAAAAAGAAAATGACCATCACACTTATCATCATCCCTCATTAGTTCTCGTCAAAAGAAATCATCAAATGCACGTTCCTTTTCAGTCTCTGACTTTTCAACTCCTGCACAGATGAACACATCGAGTTATAAGCGAAGAGATTCTAAATACAGTCGCTCTCTTGAGTTTGGGTTTGATAAATTCAGATGTCGAAACTAACCCAGATTTTCGCCAGTCGATATATCCTGAACCACCAACTGGAGTCCATCGGTGTATTGGAAGGGATCTGAAGTTGAGATCGGAGCTGGAAAAGTGAAGTCCGAATCACTCGATGAAGTCTCCATAAGATCGATAGTCGCATCATCTTCGTGATCGCTGGTTATGGAAGTGTGAGTCGAACTTGATGAGCACAATACGGATTTCAACTCCGAGACTTGGTCCGAGACACTCGACATCATCCTGAGGCACACTAAATCAGATATAGCATGAGTAAATCACACGAGGGTCTAAAACACTATGTTCTATTAGCAAATTTAGAGATAAAAGGGTTTTGGGTCGTCTACTGTATTACCTAATATTCTTCAACGTCAAATATACTTTACATGGCTTCTAAATTTTACAGAATGATATATATCCACTTAAATATCTTCAAGGTTTATGCATTTAGCACATCCTAAGATGGGACAAAGTCATCAAAGCACAAGGGTTTACAATATCCATTCCATCCCATGTGATGCAGAGAGAACAAATATTGATTTTCCTCTTCAAGAGCATTGAAGTTTGAATTCAAAATCAATGTCTTTTTTAGATAGTATGCACAAGTGTTACGTACCTATTCAAGTGTTCTTGTAATTGATCGACCCTTCCTTGAGTTTCTAACAACTTTTTCTTTTGATCCTCACTTGATTCTCTTTCTTTCCGCAGCAAGACCTGAACATAACAAAGGTTACGACATAACAATTTAAGAACTTCAAAAGTGTGCTGTGTGTAGTAGAGTGAATTAAATTTACCAGTAACATCTGCACTCAAGTAGATTAACATGATAGTAAGTTTCATACATTTATAAATTTAGGGGCTTCATCAATAACAGAAGTTAAATAACCGATATAAGTGATATATGTACCTTAAGATTTTTCACTTCTGAGTGGAGAGACTGAATTTTTTCAGCATCCTGAACAGAATCTCTGACGGGGGTCATCAGTTGACGAGCATCTTCAATTATATGTTGTGCAATTTCTCGTTCATTATACAGTAAAGCAGTTGCTTCATCAACTTTTGCTCTCATGGCATTTAAAGAATGGTGCAATCTTTCTATGTCTTGAGCCTTTTCTTCTTCCAATTTAGTCTGCATACGTCATTGGCAGAACATAGGTTAGAATCAATCATGTCATGCGAATTTAATACTCTTGTATATCTTTATTGGAGCTACATCAATATGTATAAGTGAAAATGAAAGATAGAATACAAATGAGTATTGCCATATCTACCCGAGCCATTTTCTCCATTTGCAAAGACAATGTGAGCTCCTCCACTTGCTTCTCGAGCTTTTCTTTTTCATTCTCTTCGTCTTCTTCATTTGTTACTCTTTTCATCTGGTAAGTCAGCTAACACACAAGAGATGCACGAATGAAGAAGATGTACGCCATACACTGAGATATGTAGGAACTGAGAACATTAATGACTTAGAGAATTATTTTAAGCAATATGATATGATGTTAATAGCAAAAATAGTAGAAGAGCAGTACCATCTCTTTCTTTTCATGCTCTATTCTGATTGCGTTTTTCCTTCGTTTCCCTTGTAGAAGAATTGATGCTTTTTTCAGTTGCCTATAATGTGATTGATCTCTATGACGCCGCCAGTTGCACTGGAAAAAGAAACAAATGATATGATTCATCAAAAGTTAAAGAGTATAGTATATGGTATTTGAAATATTTACCTGAATTGTGGTTGCTGCTTTGGTGTGTTTTCTATGTTCGAATTCACAACGTGCAAATGTTGCTCGTATGGCAGCTTGCACGGCAATTGCAACAACTTTCATCTTGATATATTTATTTCTAGTCGAGTATCCACGATATACATTTTGTACTTTGGTAGCTGCAATCTCCCTTTTCATATGTTCAAACAATTTGCCAGCTAATTTTCCTGCAAGAAATATGTTAATGCTTAACTGAAAAAGTTTAGCCTGTCACTAACATAGAACAACACAAAGGTTAATTAAATTTTCTTTAAACTCACGTAATAAATTATGAGGAATTAGCAACCTCTATTAGCATAATGTAACCATAAATATCCCTAAAATACTAACCTCTCCAAAAGGACTGTATGTGGATCGAACGCCTTCGTAAAGAGATGTATCGTTTGCGAGCAATGCGAGTTCTCATCTGTCGTTGAATAACTTGGGCATATCTGCTAAGCGCTTGCAATCGCAATGAATCTAGCTCAGCCATTTGCCCAGCTCTTAAGAAAACTTTTGTCTTCCCAATCTGCCAAATGCATTCTAATTTTATTCCAATACAGAACCTTCAAAAGCAATGCTAATAATTTTCAATCAACAATTATGTTAAAAGTTTGAATATAACAGCTGCACCTTGAAACCTCGAAGAGCCAATTTTTCAAGCATCATTGTACAAGCATCTCTCTCATCATCCCTACATGGAAGGAAATTGTAAGAAAATGGAATTTATATTGGTAAGATATCAAGCTTTACAAGGTAAAATTGACATGTCTGATTATCATGGGAATTTGACTTACTCTTGCTTTAATACCTCTGGTGCAAGTATAATGAAGCGCTTTATGAACTCGTGAAAGGTCTTATGCGTCGGGTATCCAGCGCATTTAATTCTGATTGCTTCAAGAACACCCTATAAAATTTTTCTTATTAGGTCAATCTACATAGCGAAGAATTATAAAATCTGTAGAAATAAATATGCAGCTCTATGTTGCACTTACACCAGAACGTAATTGCTGCATAACACTCATATTCTCAAAAACGAAAGGTCTTAGCTTGCTGTTTGGCTTCACACATCTGATGTAATGAGGTTCTGTAGAATTTAGGATATCCATGAGTTGTTGTAGTTGTAGCTGCAATCAGTATATCCAAGATATCATACCATTATTCGTCAACATTATATTGAATCATATATAACTTTGATGTTAAGTTGGAAAATAGCGAAAATTATTGATGCAATTTACTTAATGCTGATTTCTTTAAGCTCAACACTTTGGCCTCCAAAGTTCTTATATCAATACTAACTAATCCTTGGTCTTGCTTTGAATAATGCATTTTTCAAGGTTAATCAAGCAAGTTCAAGGAAAATGACATGTAAGGCTTCAATTTGTGCTTTGAGTTCAAAAGTTTCAAAATATTGTCCTTGGTAATCTTTGATCAATCACTTTCCCAAAATTTTCTAATTGTGTTAGACTTCTATGCATAAAGTGTTTTCTTTTCCCAAAGTATTGACATGCAAAATCAATGATAGGCTTTATTGTTTTTATAAAATTCAGTTTGAAATGGTATTTTCCTTTGTTCAAAGTAGCTAGCTCACACATTTATCCTCAACCCTGCAAAGCAAATGGTTTAGTTAAGAGAAAATATGAGAGAGAGAGAGAGAGAGAGAGAGAGAGAGAGAGAGAGAGAGCTAATTAGTTAGAAATTATCTTAAATAAACTTTACCAATAAACAATGCCATTTTTTTCTTTTTCAACAAATAGTAGAGACATAAGTCTTGAAAGAAAGTGATAAGCATGAATTTAGTACTTTTACTGCAACCTAAGATGTGTTACAACTTGCACAATTCCAACAAAATCTACAAAACAATCAAGAAGATGTGCTGTTTTGAATAGCTCTTATGAAAAAAAAAAAACAATATGTGATGAACTTAGTGCTTTGCTGAGTAGGACAACTCTTTAATGGATAAAAAGGTTTCGTCCATTGGTCTATAAAGGGCAACCATTTATTCCTTAAAATCCTACATGAAGTTTGAAGTGAGAACAATTTGTATTAGAGCATAACATCGGTGTTTAGGACTATGATTTGATATTAGAATATAGTTAATTGAATTGATAGTTCATGAAATTCTATTGCCAAAAGTATATGTCTTATTTTGCACATTGTAGTTATTTGTGGTCCAATGGAAGGTTTTATTCTACTAGTGTTCTTCTGAAAGTTGGCTATTGAATAAAGGCTTCATCTTTTATAGAAAGGAAAATCAGTCATTCCCTAACAATGTTCTTCCTATCCTAGTTCTTTAGAAAGGACTATTACAACCGAAATTACTTCACTTCATATATGTATACATCACCTCATTGCTTCATGTCATACTTGGGCAGAAATACCTTTTTTTTTTGTCAGTTCTACCACTTAAATGCAAAATTTGTCTTCTCAATCTATAAATAAGTTATCATGTAAATGAAAACATAAGCCAAGACTCCCCGAAGGTAAGGTTAACGCATTGGCTAATTCGACAAATTTTTTAAGAACTATGTATATAGTTCAAGTTATCAAAAATACATATTAATACTTTTGGGACCCTGCTTTCATTTGACTATGGAATTCATAAACCACCATAGTTATTTTTTCCTAAAACATTCTAATTACATATTTTATTTTATAAAAAAAAATAAAGAAAACAAAAGGAAGAGTCATACCTTGAACCTAGAGCTAAGAGATGAAAATTTTGCTGATTTTGCCAAGTCTTCCGCAAGTGGAGGGAAAAGGCTTGCTACAAAAGAGCATTTGGAGGTACTCAACAAGTCTGGATGTTCTGGAACAACATAGTCTTTATTCTTATCTAGAAACTGGTCAGATTGATATTGAACCTGGAAAAAGAGCTCATCAAATTCAATATAAACCCAAGTTTATTTTCTTTTTTGGTCTAAGTATAAAACCAAGATTAGTAGTAAGTAATATAACTATAAATAATGGCGATAGTATCTCCTAGGTTACCTCTCCGGCATAGTGAATAACCGTGAAGTCCGCACGCGATAACTTTGGCTTGATGAAATGCTTGTGGGACTTGAATGATTGGTGAAGCTTTTCGGTGAATGTTTCACTGGTTGATCTTGGAAACATACTGAAAATTCAAACGGTGATCAGCAGAATGATCAAATGAAGCGCACAACTAAGATAAAAACTCGAGAAGTCGGATGTACCAAGCTTCATCCAGCAACGCGATGATTCCGCCCGGTTTCTGCATAAATCAAACAGATTGCAAGGTGTGAACTTGACAAAAAAGTTTGTAAACGTTAATAAACTCGTGATAAAAGAGAATTATATATAAACCCATAAGTGAATCATATTAGTGTGTTTTCCATATGTGCGATGTCATTGTGACACCCATGAGTGCTTTCGCTCTAAATTTTATTATTTAGTTATCTATTATTTCAAAAGCATATAATTAATTGTCTAAATTTGTTTCGAAATCAGCCTTCGCTAACAGAAATTCCTATACATTTATTTAGAAAAAGACTTGTGGAACAATGTGTTTAATCTTCACGATTGGAACATACAAATGACACTATTAACTCCCAATTGAGGCAAAATGCTACATCCATTTTAAAAATCCCCGGTAGCATACCTTTTCAATTAGATCCAAGATGTCTTGATTATCAACAAATTCCACGTAGCTCCAATCAATATCTTCCTTCTTGTATTCTTCTTGCTCCATTTTGAAAACATGCTGAATGATAATCACTGTAGTTAAGTCATAAGCTAATAGATAACTGAAAAATTAGGGTAAATTATCTAAGAACCCCTATACTTTGAGATTTTGACAGATGTGCCTGTGGTATCTTCGACGGTAAAGACTTTACCACGTCGATCAGAAGTTAGAAGGAAGATGACTAATCTCACCAACAACCAAAATGTTGGGAGTCATTTTTTGAAGTTCGAAAATAGAATGGGTCAATGGATGAAAAGCCTCAAAATGTAGGGTTTTCACAGAGAATTTACCCTTGATATTAAGTAGGTAAAGTATGGTTGACTTGATACCTGATTGAAATGTTGTTGTAACTTTTCATTTGTATAATTTATGCAAAATTGCTCAAAGCTGCACAGAATAAGACATAAATTAGAAAACCTCGTGATAATCATTTCATACACATACTTTTTTAAATCCCAAATCCTTACCTATTAGATTGGAAGCTTTCAAACCCATAAATGTCAAGAACTCCTATGAGGCACTTCGAATCGGGATCTTGTCCGATGGCGACATTTATCTTGTTAACCAACCTAAAAATCTTGCACGAATAAATATGATCAAACCACCATAAGCGAACAATAATTAAAACAAACATATGTTTTTTTAATGAGCTAATTAAAAATGTGCTAGAATCTCACCAATCAAATAGGCGCGAGTATATAGTTTTGGCTAAGCTATCTCTGCTAACTGCTGCACCAAGAGGGTCGAGGCTTCTCTGGATTATTTCTTCAGGAGTGACCATTAAACGCTTGCACAAAGCATCTTCTAATACATGAATGTCGCACCTAATAATAATTAATTTACTGTAAGAACCTTTAAATGGAGTCTCGTAAAAAAGGAAAGGTCAAAAAAATAAATAATAAAAATAAGAGCAAGATAATTAATTTGTTACTTTAGAAGTTGGGCAGTCATTTCGAGATGAAATTTCGAATTTTCATCCGTCACCACTGAGGAGTCCGACTCTTCACCCCTTGAAAAGTTGATATTTCCAAGATGTAGAATTGCCGCCACGACGCGAAATATCGAATCCTATGGAAAAAACAACAAATTAAATATTTCAAATCATTTAATTTACTTATAATATGATCAATTAAATTAAATTCAAAAAAATGTACGATAAACCTGTTCATCCTCACTTATTCCCACTACATTCATAGCTCTCCTGATGGCAAGGTACTCCTCTGCATCATTCACACCCTCCAATTGGTAACAATTGGACTGGTTGAGATAGTGAAACGACTCGGGATTTCCCAACTTGTACTTCTCGATTTCCTACGTTAATATATTACAAGATAAATTATTGAATTTTGAATATACGCATAATCATCTAATTTACTTATAAACATTTTCATACTCCGTTTAGAAGAGTAAGAAGGGGAAACCTCTTGCGGGGCTGCGCACAGATGGTAAAAGCTATGGTAATTACGTTCCGAATCTGAAATTTGACAGACACGAGATCTCTCCAGGAGATACGTTCGTATCGCTGCCCCGGAGATTCTTCCGAGGTGGTCGAATTGGATTTCGACAAATTTCCCGAAGCGACTACGATATTATTTTCCAAAACAAAAGATTAGCGCAAAGTTCCATTGACTGTTGAATGAGTAAGGACAGACATTTTTGGCACAATCATAATGTGCAATATGATAGCTGTGAAGTGATTGAGTAGAGAGAGTCTCATAAATGGAATTACCTGGAATTGTTGTTTCTGACGGTCTTCGCATTGCCAAAAGCTTCGAGCACTGGGTTAGACTGCAACAAATACAAAAATTTACGTGAGCATGAGAGTTTTTCTTAACGATTTATATAATATATGAAAGGAATAAAGATGATGATGGCAATTTTATTTCCACCCGCGGGAACTTTTATGTCGAATACTAAAGTCATTTTCTTTCTCGTTTTTCCTCCAAGTACTTTTACTATTTATATTTTTCTTATTATATACAGATTTATATATGATTCTCTTATTAACTTAAGAAAAGAAAGAATAAGTACCTAACTTACTTCTAGTATTTGCTGTTCGACCGTCCGGCGTCCTTCCACGAAAGTATGCCCTCCCAGGAACGCAAGATAACGCATGATCATCTTGGTAGTCTCCGTCTTGCCGGCCCCGCTCTCACCGCTCACAAGTATCGAGATGTTCTTTCTCTCGTCAATCATGCTCCTGTTCCATTTCAACAGCTCAAATAGCTGCATTTGTGCAGGAAAATGCGAGTAACTTAAGCCGGGTGAGACTTGTAGCCCAGTGGATTAGAGCACTTGGCTATGAGCGACGGTGTCAGGGGTTGAAATCCCTCCTCGCCCACAACCGGCCCAAAAGGGGAATGACCCTTCTTTATGGGGGTAGGAAAGTCATGATTGGGATAGCGGACCCAAGGCTATGGAACTTGGATGTGGGTTTGTCAAAATTAAATAGCCTTTCCTTTTCTTTTTTTTTATTTATTATTTCTCGTTGAGGGCTGAAAAATGAAATATAGCATGAACGATAATAACCTGTACGAAGCATCGGCGATGGCGAACACGTGAGGGCTCATGTCTCCCAAGAGCCTGCCTTTGTACTTCTCCATGGTGCCGGTGTCATATAAATCGTCGAGGCTTTGAAAGGGGTTGATGGCGATGAGGATGTTTCCGGTGTAAGTCTGCCATGATTTTTGTCACTAAATTATAATATAGTCCTTCCACAGCTGCATTTAAATTAATTTAAATCCCTTCACTAAAATTTGAAATTTATTGAAATTATGTGGAGACATAAGTTTCGAAATTAGAGGATTTACGTAGACTTTGTTTGAGGCAAATCGAGTGGCTAAGTTATGCAACACTCCTGGCTCGTGGAAGTAGGATAGTTTGGTCATGTCGTCGACTCCATCTTCAGGGACGTCCAAGTCTTTCGCATGCAGTTTCGACAAGTTGGCGACGACCTGGCCAATGTCAGAGGGGGTGAAGTGAATTTATAAAAATAAGTAATTTTAAAAAAATAATTTAAAAAATATTTTTTTTTCAAAATATCGTTGGTTGAAATAAGTAGTTAATGAAAAAAAAATCATTATCAACCACACCTTATCTTTAAATATTTTTATGAAGGATGAATGTTTTTTAACATTGATTTTGTAAGCTATACAAGGAATTATTTTTAACAAATTTTTTTTTATAAATTATTCATTTTTTAAAAAATAATCTGAGCGGAAAGATTTGTTTGTGCTTATAAAGGTTGTGTTTTTAATACACTATATCAGTAGGAAGAGCTATTTACCCCTTTGCCTGCGGATGTTTGGATTTCAGCATCTTCCCCCCTGATGTCCAAGACCTCACCATCTACCCAAGCCAGAGTCGGATCTTCAACCCAGACATGGGAACCAACAACGATGTTCATGTTTGTGCCCTGCAACAATTACAAACTCTACAGACTAGATACCTAGAAAAATGTCCAAGTTCTTTTTTTTTTTTTACATGATATTGAATGAGAGAAGAAAATTTATAATGTTTAAAAAGGTGCTAGACATGAAAAAATAATAGCGAATAAGTTAAATCATGTTATATTTCATGTCACGATTCTTAACGTTGGTTTTGAAAAGATTTAGATGAATTATGTGTACCATTCAAGTGCATTAATCTTGAAATGTAGTCAATACATCAATACGGATGAAATGCATAGTATTATAACTAAGCAAACACCTACAGGTTCTATCAACATGTCCCGCGCCTCCGCCTGGAAAATTTCGCAGCCCTGTCAGTTGACGGGTCGACTCTTGGCTACAAGAAATTGACTCTGACGTGATAGATTCCGGTTTATGAAACCTACTCACCCTCGGACCGATCACCTCTATCATAAAACACGTTTTGAAAGTAGACAATATCAACACGATACTTTATAGAAGTGCAGATATGATCAAAACCCCGTTTTTCTTGTCTTGTTCAAATGACTGTTTTGTCACTCTCCGGTCCAAATTATTACAGCAGGCTGCAATGCCCAGAACTGCAATGGCCACTCTGCTACAGAAAGGACAATTCACAACCTTTTTTTATTACTATTGAATCAAATACATGATTTGTTTCAACACCACTAATCACATAAATCATGTCTACAGAAGATTGACGGCATCTGATGCAAACCCTAGAGGGGGGAGGGGTCATGATCATCAAGAATGGAAAACAGAAAATCAAGAGAAACATATACGAGTACTGAAGAACGAATTGCCTGCATGAAATTTTACGTACCATTTACAAGAATGAGAAGTTTTGCAGTTCTGTTCTTCATTAAACGAAGCGGAGAAACCGCTGGCGAACAATAATCCCATCTCCAGCCATTTCTAAGAGAAAAGAAAGATCTCCGTCAGGGAAAGAAAAAGTATGTTCTTCGAGGTGATTAGGATCTGAAACTCGACTTTACAGGGTCATTTGTTAAGTGTTTCTAAGTAAAGATCAACCGATGGCAGCTTATGTATAACCAACAATGTCGCCGTCCTTTTTGATGTTCTTGTGGCTCTCTCTGTCTCCCCCATTTTGATGTTCTTGTGGCTCTCTCTCTCTCTCTCTCTCTCTCTCTCTCTCTCTCTCTCTCTCCACATGGTGGTTAGGTTAGGACAGTTGTTTCTCTCTAACACCACTTATGCTGATTAAACCAAACACAGTAATTATGTTCTTTCCCTCGTAAGCCTATCATTAGCAATCTTCGTTTTACGAAACTCTGTAGACATAGACAAGTTGAGTCTAACTCGCCCAAACCTTGACATCACTAATAGAGTATAGGGATAAGTGCACTAAAAATCATGAAATTTATCATGAAAATGCAGTTGAATCCTAAAATTTATATAAAATGCAATCAAGCTTAAAACTTGTCAAATTGACGGCAATCGAGTCCTTCCGTTAATTTTATCTAATTTGACTAACGAAAAATGTTGACATAGTTTATATATATATATATAATTTTCTCTATAATATATAGCGCTAAAACATGGGATGTTTTGGTCCAAATATAATTTTTTCTATTCAAATATTATTAAATTAGACATAAAAAAAAGGAGAAGGAAGATGAGAACGGCGAGGGCGCCATAGGCTCTCACAGCCGACCCACCACGATAGACGGGGCCGGCAATGGTGTGGATGGCCGGCCAGTTGTTGCAGAGATCATGAGAGTTTCAACCTTGAATGGATATTGTGAACTTTTGACATGAACTTACTGTTGAACTTAGAAGTCATTGATTCTGAAAATGGTTATTAGACACATTTCTGCCAACAATAGAAGGGCTGGGATTGAAAAGCGTGGAATGCGTACGCCTTTTGAGCCTCAGACAACCTGCCTTTCCAGTAAGAATTCAGCAGCTTATTTCTGTGTCCATGCATCCAATCCTTCCCTGAGCTTTCTCAACTTTATCATCTCCAAAGGTTGACAGAAATAGTGGTCCGCCTTGTATGGGTCGCCCTTCAACCAATGCCGGCGACGTTCCAGCTACATCTCTTGAAAAAGCGTAACGACAGTCACTCAAACAGTTTCTGTAATTTTTTTTCTCTTGTTGAGTTTCTGATCTTTCTCATGTAGTACGTTTTTAGCATCATGTCTTGGTCCTGAGGGATTCTTGAGGGATTAGTGATCAAATCTGCGTTTTCAATTTTACCCTAGCCCGATGAGATTTTTCTCTTCAGATAATCCTCAACGTTCTCGAATGAATCTGAGCTGAGAGTGGAATGTGCACTGTGGACTGAGTGTTCCAATCTATGACCATGAATCGCGGTTTACTGCCAACAGGCGTTGTCTTCCGAACGCATTAATCTCAGTGGAGAGCTACCAGGAATAACCGGATGTAACAAATTCCGGCTAGTTCTCATATCAAAAACATGCACATGATATATAGCGCTCGTTTTGATGCAAAGGTGTATTGAGACTTGTAGCACTTTAAAGAGGAAACCATAGGGTTCCCACAAAAAGAGGAATCCACAGCTATATAATTTACGCTAAACGATTATTAACTATGGCATTCTGAAGTTGGCTAGGCCAAGCTAGGCTAGTACAAGTACAATCTATTCGTACATAGGCATATGCTTTGCACTTTGCTGTCATGGCCAACTGATGTCCAGATAACCAGTCTACAAGAGCGGGAGAATTGCTTTGTCACTTGGGCAAGACTTATCACCACCCTTGGCCTCATTGCCATCTTTGCGCCTATGTCCATAATCCCACCCTTGGAACTATTGGACATATTGTTAATATAGTCCAAAATAATATGTTCACATATAAGCCCAATAGGTAAAAGCATGCTTGTTTGGGTCCATATGGGCTGGAGCCCAATAACTTGCATATTAACTCTAGGGTTTCCTAAGCTAGAGGTAACATTGAAGAGCATTCCAAACTTGATGTCTCTTGGTGTCATACTTCAAGCATCCAAATACTCTCAAACCCATATACTCCAACAATCTTGAAGTATTATATTCGTATGTCGGATTTGAGTGAGTAAGGTGTCTACTCGAAGATTTCATCAAGACGAACTCGCAGGTATAATTTATTTTCGATTTCAAATGTCGGATTGACCGGGATCTGAGTTTGAAGTTCCGGTGGCCGAACTCTTTGAGCCAAAAGCCTAGAAATTATAGCCAATTTCAGAGGTTGATACCACTTGGGTTTTATTCTACTCGTCAAGACGAACGTTTTGAGTGGTCATTCGTATCGAACAGAGGTTGGACGACGGAGATACCACAATCGGAAGTTTCTGGCGCTTTCTTAGCAACGGGATTTCTCCGGAATCTTTGATTCAAAAGCCCAGAATTTACAGCCGATTTCAGAGGATGAAACCACTTGGGTTTTGTTCTACTCGTCAAGATGAATGTTTTGAGTGGTCACTCGTCTCAAACGAAGGTCGGACGACGGAGATACGGCAATCGGAAGTTTCTGACGCGTTTTGGCGACAGGATTGCTCCGGCGACGGGAATTTTCCGGCGACCGGATTTTTTCCGACGAGCTTCGGTGACGAGGGCAGTTCATCTTAAGGTTTTTGGGCGCTACGGATCCAATTTTGGGGTCTGTTTTGCCAAATTCCACCTCTACAAAGCTCTAAGGACTTCAAGGAGCACTCTTTCTAACACTTTGCTCTGATTAAATGGCAAAGCGTAGTTCCTATGATATTATAAAACTGCAATCATTTGATGTCACTGAATTTCATGGTTGGAAATTACACGTTCAATTTGGCATGAAGGAACGTGAAATATTCTACACTGTTTTGAGTGATTTTGCATCTACTGTCGAAGATGTGGACGAATATCAACGGAACAAAGATGAAGATTTTTGTAGAGATTACTTGTTGAATTCTCTAAATCCTCGTCTAGCTATGACTTATAGTGAGTATAAGACGGCGAAAGAGATATGGGATCACTTGAATGCTCAGTTCCAAAAACAAGAGGGGCTCTCTAAAACCCTCTTAGCAAAGAAATTCTTTGACTTTAAGTTCAACATGAATTCAAGTGTCACTTCTCAGTTAATTGAACTTGAGAATATGAGGAACAACCTGAAAGATGATAAATTTGATATGTCTGATAATCTCTTTGTCGGTCTTGTATTGAGTAAGTTACCTGCTGAATGGAGTTCTTTCAAGACTGAAATGCACAGACTGAAAGAACAGATGGGACTGGATGAATTAAAGAGGTATATTCACATTGAGGATCAAAATGGTACTAGGAAGAGTTTGGAACAAGTAGGACAACAAAAATCAGTTGCCAACTTAGTTTCACATTTCAATAAACCTCTAAAAAGATCCAAGTCACTAAAAGGTGAATCTTCTTCACAGTTAGAGGCCAAAAAGACTATCTTCAAAAAGAAGAAGAAGGGAAAGTGCCATAACTGTGGAAAGTGGGGTTATTGGGCAGCAGAGTGTAAACTACCAAAGAAGCCAAAGAACAATACACCACAAAATGAGGCTAATATGCTAACTAGTGAGTCTCAGCCTCAAGCCTTCATTGGAATGATGAAAAATGGAAAGGCTAGTATCTCTTCTGAGTGGTGGTTGGATAGTGGCACTACTTGTCATGCTGCAAATGACAAGAACCTACTCACTGAAGTCACAGAATTGAAAGACACTGTGGAAAATTGCAATGGTGGTGAGGCAGAAGTGACTCATACTGGAACTGCAAATTTGATGCTTTCTTCAGGTAAATTACTAACTCTGAAACATGTTAGAGTAGTACCTTTACTTAAGAAGAATTTGATATCTATGAGTTTACTTGATAAAGCTGGTATGTCCTTTTCAACTATGAATGGTAGAGTAACTTTATCTGTTAACTCATGTTATTTCGGTTGTGCATTCATGGTTAATGGTATGTACAGGTTGAGTTTAGATACTGATAGCATAAATCATGTGAGTTCTACTCTGATTGATCCAAAGTTACTGCACAATAGACTTGGACATGTGAACTACAAGAAAATGCAACATCTAGCTAAAACTCACAACATTCCATTGGATACTTCTATTCGATTTGACAAATGTGAAGTGTATACACAGGCTAAGATCACTAAAAAACCTTTTAAGTCGGTTTCTAAAAGCACACAACTTCTTGAGCTGATACATTCTGACCTTTGTGATTTTAGAAATTACGTCACTAGAGGAGGTCGGAAGTATCTGATAACATTCATAAACGATTTTTCTAGATATTGTCATATCTATTTGTTGAAATCGAAAGATCAGGCTTTTGAAAAGTTTAAGACTTTTAAGTTTAGAGTAGAAAATCAACTCAACTTGAAAATTAAGAGGTTTAGGAGTGATAGAGGAGGAGAATATACAATGACAGGGTTCAAAGAATTTTGTGCTTCAGAGGGCATAATACTTGAAATCGCTGCTCCTTACTCACCCCAATCAAATGGTGTTGCTGAACGTAAAAATAGAACGTTAACTGAAATGTTAAATTCTATGTTACTTATAGCTAGCATGCCTTCCTCCTACTGGGGAGAAGCGGTTTTAACTGCTAATCACATCCTGAATAGGTTGCCACACTCTAAGTTGTCCATGACACCTTATGAGATATGGCATAAGCATCCTTGTAATTATGATACTCTCAAGACTTGGGGCTGTATTGCTTATGTAAGAATACAAGATCCTAAGAGACCTAAGGTGGGACCTAGAACCATTACTTGTGTATATCTAGGTAGTGCAGAAGATAGTGCTGCAGATAGGTTTTTGGATCTATCCACTAATACAGTGATAGAATCTAGAGATGCAGAATTTTTCGAGAATAAGTTTTTCAAAGATCATGGCTTGAATGTTTCTGGATCTACAGATATGATTTCAGAATCTCCTATAGAATCTGAAGCAGGCCCTTCTGACACTAATCCCACAAAGCTGGCTATTGAATCAGTTCCAGTCAGAGTATCTACAAGAGAAAGAGTTCCCAAAAGTTTTGGTGAGAACTTTGTTACTTACCATCTAGAGGATGATCCATTTTCTTATCAAGAAGCAATGAGATCTAGGGAATCCTTATTATGGGCAGAAGCCATAGATGATAAAATGAGCTCTCTGTTGCAGAACTACACTTGGCAGCTAGTCAATTTGCCAAAAGGTGCTAAGGCTATATAGAGGCGGTAAGTGGGTATTGAAAAAGAAACTGAATAGTGATGGATCAATAGCTAGATACAAAGCACGTCTAGTAGCTAAAGGCTATAAACAGCAGGGTGGAATAGACTATTTTGATGTTTATTCACCTGTGTGTCATCTATCAACTATAAGAATTCTTCTTGCTTTGGCATCTATCGAACACTATGTAGTGCATCAAATGGATGTAAAAACAGCTTTCCTAAATGGAGAGTTAAATGAGGAAATTTACATAGTACAACTAGAAGGGTATGTCATGAAAGGTCTTGAGGACAAAGTTTGTAAATTGAATAAATCTTTGTATGATCTTAAACAAGCACCTAAGATGTGGCATCTTAAATTTGACAAAGTGGTAAAGAGTTATGGCTTTCAGTCTAGTTATTCAGATAAATGCCTTTACCATCGTTCTATGTCAAATAAAATAGTCATTATTTGCTTGTATGTTGATGACATGTTAATTCTTGGCTCCGATCATTCTGTAGTGAGTGACGTGAAAGCTACTCTAGCTAAAGAATTTGACATGAAAGATCTTGGTATTACTAATACCATTCTTGGTATGAAAGTAAGCTTTGAAAGGCAAGTTATCTCCCTTAGCCAGACTCATTATATTGAGCAGCTACTTTCTACTTGGGGATACAGTAAGTGTAAACCGAGTGAGACACCATGTGATTATAATAAAAGATTGAGTCCCAATGAAGGGACTAGCGTGGATCAATTAAAATACTTGAAATTGATCGGTAGTCTCATGTATGCTCTGAGTTGCACTAGACCCGACATCGCCTTTACAGTTGGCATGCTGAGTCGTTTCACTAGTAATCCTAGTAAAGAGCATTGGGATGCCCTTAATAGGCTGATGAGATACCTTAAAGGTACGAAAGATTATGTTCAATGCTATTCTGGTTACCCTCCAACTCTGGATGGATATTCTGATGCCTCGTGGTGCTCAGAAATTGGAAATAATAAGTCCACAAGTGGATATATATTCACTTTAGGTGGAGCTGCTATTACTTGGAAATCCAAAAGACAGACTTGTATTGCCTTGTCGTCTATGGAATCGGAACTTTTTGCTCTAGCCTCCGCTGGCGAAGAAGCAGAGTGGATAAAGAATCTGATTTTGGATATTCCTTTGACTCGGCTACAGATTAATTCTCTAAGCCTGTTTTGTGATAATCAAGCAACTGTCCAAGTCGTCAAGAATGCTCTCTTTAATTCAAAGAGAAGACATGTGAGATTGAGACATGCGTTGTTGAATTATCTTAGAGAACAAGGAGTTATCACCTTGATCGATGTGAGATCGAAGGATAACATGGCCGATACTCTCACAAAAGGTATGCCTAAAGATTGATTATTCAAAACAGTGGAGCAAATGAGGTTAAAGACTACGTAGACTGGTCTTAATTACCATTTACCTACCTTCTGATTGTATGTTTTGACTTATCGAATCTTCCTTTGTTGGCCAAAAACGATAAGCACAGTTTATATGTTTCATCGATGTTCATGGTTGCTGACTAATTTGAAAAGGGTGAGTTGTCTCATTCCAAACTTGATGAAGATGACTTTGACCTAATTCAAAAGTTCTACATAAAAGCTTGTGTCATTCCAAACTTGATGATACAATCCAACTAGGCTGGACTATCCTTTTGGTTAAATGATCTCATTCCAAACTTGATGCTAGATTATTTGACTTTAAAGAATTAGTAATTGTGACATTTCAAATTGAAACATAGAAATAGTTGCTTGCATAAGAAGCCTATTGGTCTTGTTAGGTTATTGTAAGTGACTTGACTATTCGTCATGTTCCTTGAAACTAGACAATGGTTATTCTCTTACAAATAAACCTTGGTTGATGGCTCTTTGTAAATCAAACTGTTTAGGCCTTGTTCATAATTTATGAAACTGGCTTGATGCTTATGAACATGATATTATGATGCTTTATGACATCAATATATGTTCTTCTCTTCCTGATGTTACGGTGCTAAGTTTTTTTAGTAGAACTAGACACTTTTAGTAGATTATTCAAATGATTGAATTCATGATAATATGAAATTCATATTTGACATTCTACAGCGGATGGCAGAGATGGAGGAGAGCTTGATGAATGGGATCCTGACCAGGATGATTTACTTGATGAATGAATATATATCATTTAGAGTGTGTGGGGGACTTGACAGTTCACCTGCTGTTGCCCATTTCTGATGGAGTCCATTTATTTGAGACTTGCCTTTTGCTATCTCTATCTTGGGAATATTATTATGCTTGTTTCTTGTATTTGTAAGGCCTTGGACTATTTTGACTGGCCTACTTATACTTGACTGTTATGCATATGTTGGTTGTGAACTGATTTTGAGATTTATTTTGGGTATGCTGATCTCAAAATAGATTCATGATAACGATGACTCACTCATTTGGATTGCAAATAATGATTGAGTTTTTTATCCGAGTTGATTGTCTTGGACTGAATGTGGATGATTTATATTTGTTTGAACATTACACTGTCACCGTATTGGATTGTGCTGTATGGTGAACATAGGAGGAGATTGTTGGACATATTATTAATATAGTCCAAAATAATATGTTCGCATACAAGCCCAATAGGTGAAAGCATGCTTGTTTGGGTCCATATGGGCTGGAGCCTAATAGCTTGCATATTAACTCTAGGGTTTCCTAAGCTGGAGGTAACATTGAAAAGCATTCCAAACTTGATGTCTCTTGGTGTTGTCGCGACCCTCTAAAAAAATTTTAAATTATTAAAAGGGGTTAACGGATTATTAGGTTAATTAGATTTGACTAACCTAATGCGGACCCTCCCAAGCCCTACCGAATCGCAACTTTGGTTTTTGTTTAAATGATTTTGAAATTTGGAGTCGCCACTAATCGTTCTTGGTAGGTCGATTAGAAACCTAAATAAATTAGCGGGAGAACTAATTTATTCCTGCGAACCAGAGATTATGAGCTCGGGGACTTGGTTACACTAGTTAATTAAAACTAATGCCCTTTCGGTACCTTAATTTCATGGATATCCTAACCTGGCAATTCAGGCTTGGTTTATTCCTAAAGCTCTAGTAGGGTATTCTCTTTTTGTGTTTTCACTTTTTAAATAGGATGCATGGATGGTATATATTTTTATTTGTTATATTTTTTTAAGTGTTAAAGATTCCCTGAAGCCGAAAGAGGGAGTGTGTTAACGACTTCTGTGCAGTATTACGACCTACTCATCTTTTGGGTCTGATGATTCAAAAATTAAATTATAGGAAGTACATGACAGTGAATAAACACCTCCAATGGGAGGCCTAGCATTGGCTTGGCTCTTCCCTTTGGGATTTAAGGTACAGGTATTTAAGTTGCAAGTATTTAAACTACTGTAAGTAAAAACCTCCAATGGGAGGCTAAGCATTGGCTTGGCTCTTCCCTTTGGGATTTAAGGTACGGGTATTTAAGTTGCAGGTATTTAACTACTGTAAGTAAAAACCTCCAATGGGAGGTTAAGCATTGGCTTGGCTCTTCCCTTTGGGATTTAAGGTACAGGTATTTAAGTTGCAGGTATTTAACTACTGTAAGTAAAAACCTCCAATGGGAGGCTAAGCATTGGCTTGGCTCTTCCCTTTGGGATTTAAGGTGCAGGTATTTAACTACTGTAAGTAAAAACCTCCAATGGGAGGCTAAGCATTGGCTTGGCTCTTCCCTTTGGGATTTAAGGTGCAGGTATTTAAGTTGCAGGTATTTAACTACTGTAAGTAAAAACCTCAAATGGGAGGCTAAGCATTGGCTTGGCTCTTCCCTTTGGGATTTATGGTGCATGTATTTAAATTGCGGATAGACTTTGTCCTCTCCATTTTTGGGTATGAATTCTTTAAAATGAAATACAACGAATTAATTCAACAATTTGAAATTTGTGCGCGCTTGAGGACTCCTCCAAGCCGATTTTGTGCTTTCATAGGGTTGACCATTGATATAGAGCTGCGGCTTCCTGACATAAAATAGAGTGAAGTGTCGGTATACAAAATATGTGCTAATCTGCACCTAAAACCAGAAGAGTGGAAATAATATTTATCTCCCATTTTTTTGGGAGGGATTTCTATAATTGATTTTCGCTCTCTATATTCCCAATATAGAGAGTTTCTTTTGGATTAAGAGGGACTTTTAGTCACAGATCAGTTAAGAAATCGGTGGACAGCTTAGGAGCTTGTCTGGGCCGATTTTTGCATCTCTACGAGATTTTTGCTGTTGACGTAGAGATATCCTTCTCCTGACATAAAATATGAAAAAAAAAAAGAGGAGATGGAGAAAGTGTATACAATTCGTGCTAATTTGCAAGTAAAACCATAAACAAATAAATAAATAAAAACACTTAGCTCGAATTTGCTTGCTCGTTGACGAAGATGAACTCTTGATTTATATTGATCGATGAAGGAATTTGTGATGATAATCCCTAGCTTTGAACTCCCATCATCTTCAAAATTCTCTCTCTTTTGGTATTTTCTTTCTCTCAAATTTTTCTTCAATCTCCCAAAACTCTCTCAAACATCCAAAATTTTCTCTCCAAAAAAAATCCTCCCAAACACTTCAAATTTTCTCTCTCAAGAATCCTCCCAAACACTTCAAATTTTCTCTCTCAAGAAATCCCTTCTCAAGCTCACTTCTTCCTCCTTTTATAACCTACTCATCTATCTCCCATTCTAATTTTTCCACTAACTCTATCTCCCATTCTAATTTCTCCACTAACTCTTCTTCATTTTCATCTTCCATTCTCCATCTCTATCTCACATTCTAATCTCTCCACTAACTCTTCTTCATCTTCATCTTCCCTTCTCCATATTTATCTCCCATTCTAATTTCTCCACTAACTCTTCTTAATCTCCATCTTCCCTTCTCTATTCTTATCTTCCATTCTAATTTCTCTACTAACTCTTCTTCATCTCCATCTTCCCTTCTCTATTCTTATCTTATTTTCTCCATCCATTCTTCTCCAACTTCTCTTCTTCATCTCCTCTTCTTCATCTTCCATTCTCTATTCTAATTTATCCACTAACTCTTCTTTTTATTATTTGTAAAATAATCCTTCAAGAGTTAGGTATTTGCACTCTAGTCCTTGAATTTTAAGTATTTACAATTCAGTCCCTGAAAAAAATATATTTCTTTAAGTCCAAATCTCCTCACAATTTTTGACACACCAAAATTTACCACATGTCAAATTTAAGCTCATTTCTTGTCGCTGAAAATAATGCATAATTTAATTAAAGCCCTTTTGCAAAATTAAGTCATTCTGGGTATAATTGGGCCAAGATGAAAATTTAAAATATTAGAAGACAATGTCACAACTCATAAAAAGTGAAAGTTAAAAATAAGTTGACTCAAATTAAATTTTTTTAGGCCCGATTCGAGATTATACTCGTGAAGGAACACGTGACTCGAATTGGATTTTTCTGAATTTGCGATGGCCAATATGAAAATAGATTTAAAATAAAAATATTAACTATCTTTGTGTATTTTTTGGCCTCAAATGTTATTTTTCCAAAATTTTCAAATATTTTTGTATTTTTTTTAAAAAAAAATTAAAATATATATAATATGAAAAATTATTTTTTGGTCAAAATTCGTTCCCTAGGCTTGGCTAAGGTTCCCAAAGTTGATTTTTCAATTTTATGAATTTTTATGGATTTTCTATTAATTTTCGAAAATAAATAAATAAAAAATACGTAAAAATACTGAAAATATGAAAAATCGTTTTTTGGTCAAAATTGGTTCCCTAGGCTTGGCTAAGGTCCCCAAAGTTGATTTTTCAATTTTATGAATTTTTATGGATTTTTTATTACTTTAGCAATAGAAAAAAATGATTAAAAATCAGGTGTCAACAGGTGTAATACTTCAAGCACCCAAATACTCTCAAACCCATATACTCCAACAGGAACCTGACCCGAGCTCCCTCACCCCCTTGGCAAGCCCAAAATTTAAGGAGGAAAATTGCTAAGACTCTAAAGTCCACGTCAGGTGGGGAATGTCTCAGTTTGCATTGTATGTGAATGAGAGTCAAAACAAGTTATATATAACAATTTGGGTTGCACCATTTCCGACCCACCCATGTAACGGGCCTAAGTACGAGCAAAAAAAGAGCAATATTTAGACTTGTCAAACAGATGAGTCATGTCATAAAATGGTCTGACTCAAAATGAACCATATAACTCATTTATAACCAATTTATATTGCAATGCAAATTTCTTAGCCTATATTTAATTAGATTTATATTACTAAAACACTTCCATATTTAATTCAATGTACTTGTTTCATATAAATTTTTAAAAAATTATATTGCTAAAATATCGTGGGCAATTTTTATAAAAAAATAAAGAAATAAAATTAACCGATTTCTTCTTCTTCTTCTTTTCCATTTTTTCCTTATAAGTCTAGCAAGGGTCGCCGGTTGACCCTCACCGACAACAAGCAAGGGCCATGATGCTTACCCACTATTGGCAAGGGCTTCGCAATCCTCGCCTTGTGACCAACAGGGGTTGCTACCAACCCTTGCCGGATTTCGTAGAAAAGAAAAGAAAAGAAAAATAGACTAAAATTAAAAAAATGATTATTAATAAAATAATATATTCATTATGAACAATTATGTAACCTATCTATGACTTATTTAAAACTTGTTTAAAACCCGTTAAATAACCCATTTTGTCACATCTAGAAATACTGCATCTCACCGAATACGAGCCCAAGAAATACAATTAGCTGATTGGCACATTCTATAAAAAGCCCCTCCAATCGCAGGATCACAGTCACGGCCATCGAGCCACCACTCAGAACCTCCCACAAGCCCCATAGAAACCCCAACCTCAGCTCCAAATCCACACCAATCGTCAAATCAAGAGCCACAGCCACGCATTCTGTCTGCAATACCCATTGTGTCCTGGCCCTCATCGGCCACAATAAAATAAAATAAAAATAAAACGAAATGTCAATTTCATAAAATGATCAAATAATTTTGAAATAATAGCTAAAAAATTATGTGGGTCAGTATCGACACGAAGGACAACCAATGTATACGTCTACAATTTTTAGTGAAAATCAATTGGATGGACTCAATTGGCAAACACATGAAAATGTTTGAAACTCAATTAACAAAATTAAAAGGTTAAGCATTGAATTGAAAAGAGTACAATAAATTTATGATGTTTTGGGCAATGTTTTCATCCAAGCAAAGAATCGATCAAGAAATTGAAATTAGAATGGAGCTCAATTCTAATAAGGCAAAAGTTAGCGAGCTCAAGTAGTCACCAAGAGAGAGAGAGTCTCGGAGAGAAGGGAGAGAGGATGAAAAAAGAGGGTGTTAGGAGTCAGATTCGTTTTGTTAACTTGAGTTGCAAATGAATTGTAAAAAGTTTTTAACATCCATCGTTTTTTGGTTTTTATCTTTGAGCTACATTATAAGTTTGAAATGATCTCTATATGGCTTACCTTAATAAATTACCCTCTTTTTTTTTCTTTGTGACCCATTTCGATGGCCCTAACTTTAACGCAAATGAGAAATCGAAATAGAATGTAACAACTAGTGGAGTCGATAATTTTCGGGATGTGTTATTTCTTGTAGATAAGTGTTACTAGATAATAGGAGTTATGTTCAGGATGCATAACCCATGAGTAATTTGATTGTTTGCATGTAACCGTTGATTAGGGCTACATAAACATACAATGTATCTATCGTAAAGGTTCAACCAATCACTCAAAGTACGAATATTGTTGCAATTGTTTGACCACAAATAGATGCCTCACTTCATTTTAAGAGGAAGAATCAACGAATTTGGCATTCAACGGATTGAAACTTAATTTAAGAGAATGATTTGAAGGCCAAGGCTTTAGCGATTTGTTTGAATTGGCAATAAAATTGTCTAAACAAGAGCAGTTGCTTAAAAAAAGAGAGATAAGAAGCCATTTCAAGATTTTAAACAAAATGTCGTTTTAATTTATAATTATGAATTCAAAAATGAATGTGTTCAGGATGAAGGCATGGAAGTAGTCGTGGCAAAAATAGTACTCAACAAGCCTTAAAGGCTGCTAGACTAATGAGCTTGAACTCAAGCAATTAAGGTTTGGAGCTCAGAAGTTTGGCAGCCATGGCCACCAAAAGTCAGAAGAGAAAGAGTGACCTTGGCCATGAGCTAAAATTAGAGTGGATCTAGTGGCCATGGCCATGGTTGAGAGTTTATATATGGCCGCCATGGCCACCATGGCCACAAGAGAGAGAACAAACGTCGGTGTCATCGAGTTAGCGTGGGATGGAGGAGCGTCCGTATGCGATGCCGACACAAAGGCTCGCAAGCCAGCTCATGAGGTCAAGCGAAATCGACCACCAGAAGTGGCTCAACACAAGTGTAGAGCGAAGAAGAAAGAGAGAAAATAACAAAAAATGGATAGAAAACAAAAAAAAAAGAAAGAAAAATTTCCCCCTAGACGAAAATTGCTTTGACCATGGCTTGCAAAGCAGTGTGAGATGCATGTGCTAACTGACTAGAGGGGAATTTGTCTATCACTAACCTAGTGTTTTAATTGAAACGAGAATTTACTTTGGAGTTCAAGAGAGCGATCCCATTTCAATATCCTATTTAAAAATTTTCTTGAAAATCGTTTTGCTTCGAATTTTTGGGTCAGCTCAGCCGTGGATTGGACCAAGTTCACATGCCTTGTGTAATAACACTTGTTGATAATTTCCAAAACAAAATGCCAGTTACTTAAAAAGTTGGATTAGGTGCGGGTTAAATCTGGATCGGATCCTCCATGGATCGCTTAAAAATAAATAAATATATATATATATATATATATCCAGTCGATTTGGATCGGGTCGACTTGCTTGGCGGGTTACCGACAGGGCTTACGCGCCCAAATGCCCGGGAAGGGTAAGTCGGTTCTGATCGAAAATTCCGGGCGAATCCTACCGCGACGCCACGTGGGGTTGACTCTGGAAAATTGGCTTTCCTTCGCGCTGTCCATCGTCTGGAAATGTAGACTGCGAAGAAAAACCGCGACTTGCTCTTGCTCTTCGGGACAACATAACGTGTAAACAAAGTCCGCTTCCCTTCTTCGTCACCTTCACCGCCCCCCACCGTTGCTGTACATATCGGGCGTCGTAGGGGAAGGGAAGAATCGGTAGTTCCTGTTGTGTGTCCTCCGGCGATCGGATCTTCGTTCTCGTTTAGAATCGTGTGCACAGTGTCGTTCGGAGCGATCGCGTCGCGTGAGTAAGGATCTTTCGTTTGAGTGAGAGATTGATTGGAGTGTTGTGGTCGCAGAGTGTCGAGATACGACTTGTTCGAGATTTCGTTTGTTCGAGGAAATGGTGCGGTCATCGTCCCCGGGATCACCTGCGAAGGCGGAAGCTCCGACCCTTTTGCCAGGCCTCCCCAATGACGTCGGAGCTTTGGTGCTTGCCTTCGTTCCTTATCCACATCAGGGTCGTCTCAGGGCCACCTGCAAGTCCTGGCGTGTCTTTTTCTCCTCCAAGGGCTTGATTTCGCTTCGCCACCGTAACCCTAAGGCCCTCTCTCATCTCCTCTGCATCTTCCCTCAGGACCCTTCGATTGCCTCTCCTTACCTCTTTGACCCGCGCTCACTGGCCTGGCGCCCTCTTCCTCCTCTCCCTCCAAATCCTCAAGTCTATGGTCTGTGCAATTTTACTTCCGTTTCTATCGGCCCCCACTTGTACGTGCTCGGTGGGTCGCATTTCGATACCCGGTCCTATCCTCTCGATCGCCCTTTGCCTTCTTCCTCGACGTTCCGGTTTGATTTCTTCACCAACAGGTGGGACAGGCTCGCCCCGATGATTTCGCCGCGTGGGAGCTTCGCTTGCGCAGCTTTTCCCAACTCAGACCAGATTTTGGTTGCCGGTGGTGGGTCTCGGCACAACATGTTCGGGGCAGCCGGTACTAGAATGAGTTTGGTGGAGAGGTATGATATTGAAAGGGATGAATGGTTTGCATTGGATGGGCTTCCTCGATGCAGGGCGGGGTGTGAGGGTTTTCTGGTGGGGAGCGGTGAACATAGGGAGTTCTGGGTGATGGGTGGGTATGGCCGGTCCAGGACTATCTCGGGTGTGTTTCCGGTTGATGAGTATTACAGGGATGCTGTGGTGCTTGAGTTGAATGATGGGGGTTGTGATTTCGGGAAGTGGAGGGAGGTGGGGGATATGTGGGAAGAAGGTGAGAGAACGAGATTGGGGAAAATTGTTGTTCTTGATGATAATGAACGGGGCATGCCTGGCATATTTATGCTTGATGAGAATGATATCTTCAGGTACATCAATTTACTTGAACAATCTAGCTGGTTGATTTCATTTATTTATGTATTCTATTTCTTTTGTGTATTCTGTCCGTGAGCTTCCACTTTCCAAACTAGCACTGTACGTTTTTGGATATGTACATTTATCGTTATCTTTATGATTTGATATGATGGGACACATCTTTGATCCAACTATGACATTAGAATGCTACACTTGGTTTTACAAGGAATTTGGAAACATGGCGCGAAAGCTGAATTTGTTAGTTATATAGGGATTGAGCAATGATACTTGTGTTCTAGGTTAGTCATTATTGCCAATGCTCTCACTGTCACCAGTGAGCTAGATCTGTTGGGCAATTAAGTTGTTTGGATATTTCATTCAATCAGAATTTCAGACGAATCAATTATGAGTGGAAATAATAGTTCCAATAGGATTCATAATGATGAGTTCTCGTCTCTTGACACCTTGGCATATGTGGTGCCTAAATAGAGTGCTTGAGAAAGAGGAATTCACATTTCACCTTTCTGAAAACGGGTGCAACTTCTGAACTTATGGTAATGAATTTTCATCTTTACTTTATAGAGCATTCATTACAAAATCTTTGATCAAGGATATGTGCTATATCTTTTTCCTTTCCTTTATTGTTAAAGTGAAAACACTTGGCCTGTTTGTTTATACTTCTTAATAAGCAAGAAGCAACTTCTTGCTTTCCTGCCATAATTTATAATGTTATCCAAATTTTAAGAAATTATGAAAGAATTAAATGTGAGTGTACGCGCTAACATCTGTATATTTTGAAAGTTTCGGGGGTTTTGTTCATAAAAAAGTCAAAGTGCATCAGCTGCAAGGTTTAGAATAAGAAAACAGCTGAAGTGGAAGTCTACCCAGACGCTCATTGACTTGCTTGCTAAGCTCTGTTGCTTACTGGTTTTGAATGGAAAATAACCCTTGAGCTCCTCATCCCTATGTATTTTCTGCATCTTCTTGTATGTTTTTGCTGACCATGGTGTGTCCTCAGATTGTATTTTTCCCAAACTTTTAGATATTGAGCCCTTGTCTGTTTAATGTACTTGCTGATGGATGTTAGTTGGATACTAGCTGATAGATTGAATGCTTATAAAGGAAAACAAGCAGGTGTGCAAAATTAAGGATGATCATGCCAATTGGGTTACCATAATAGGATCTGCGTCTTTGAAATGGTAATTGAATTGAATTCAGGTCCATATTTTTTTCCATCACATTTTGGTTGAGAACTAGATTTGACCGGGTTCAACAGGTATAATGGTCAACTGGTTATGCCCCTATTGTGGGATGGCATTGAGGTTAGCTATGCTTTATGTTACATAAGACAGGACAAGTAAACATCGACATGCGCACTAAATGAGTATCGCAGAGATGAGAATGCTTCATGGGATATGTGGACATGGAAGGAAAATGACTTCATCCAGAAAAAAGTAGGTATCTCCCAGTCAAGATAACATAGGAGAAGGTTGTGGGAGGTGGTTTGGTCATATTGATGATATGTTAGCAACGGATGGAAAGATTGGTTATATGGGGCAAGAAAAACTAAATGGGCATGGATGGAGGGAGACGATAAGAAAAAGTCTGGACTTACAGAGGATCTAAAACAGGATCAAGCTTATGGTGTAATAACTCCACCTACTAGGTGTAGGCTTGGTTTATGTTTTTGTTGTTGTATCCAGTTGGGATTAAATCCTCCTGTAGCACCATCGATACAGGTTTACTCAGATTTACCCCGTCCATAGTATATCGCCAAACCTTGGATTAGCATTGTCTAAGAACTATCTTTGGTTATATACAAGAATCAAATGTCCCTTAGATGTTTATCGTTCGCTGAGATTTTTCTTCAAGTTCTGTATCTAGATTTGTTACTTTGGACTCATGTCTTACGTCGCTGACTTTTATAACTGATGCATAAAAGATTACTTCAAAATAGTTAGGCCTGATCTGATAGAAAATTTAAAGAGAAATGTGAGCATATTCATTTGGCATCACGGTTTAAAGGTTCTTAAGTATGAGGCTTGAGATTTTTTTTGCATCATGCTCGCAAAAAACTGCATCACTTAATGCAAAGCAAAACGTGTTAGAAATAAATAATCTCCCTTAACTATTAAATAGAAAGAATTGAAAGGGTATGTAAGTGCTCTTCTGAAGTTCTATTCAATTTGAAATAGGAGAAGTATACAAAAAGATAGATTTTCTGACAAACAGAGAGGAAACATGATATATTGGATTGCTCTTCTGAAATTCTACTTCAATTTGAAATGGGAAAAATATGCAAAAAGATAGATTGTCCGACAAATAGAGAGGAAGCACGATATATTGTATTCCAAATGCAAAAGGAAGTTTATTGAATTTGATAGATGAGACTACTAATTCAATGAGAATATAATCCAGTTAAGGCTCTTTTAGTTATGGAAGGGTGCTATCTACATCTACACCAAAGCTTGGTAAAAACGTTCTTGTCCTAAGAATTATAAATTTGTTTGAAATCAAATGATGTAGTGATAAAAAATTTCTTGATGGCAGGAAATGAAATTTGCTTTTGGTGTATTGCTGCTAAATTTGCACCGAGGAAAAGTTCTCGATCTTCTTGCCGATTTTATGCCTTCTGAGCCTGTTGATCAGTTGGATTCTGATCATTTGGCTTCTACTATTGCATTAATTCCTTATAAAGACATGGGTGTGTTGTATAATTCAGAAGATTTTAAGGCTGAGTTCTGGGTAGCTTTTCATTGCCAATAATAATGATATTGAATGTTAGAGGTCTAAATTGGTCTCACAAGCAGATTGAAATAAAACGGGTACTCCTGGGAAATAATGTGTTCTTTCTAGAAGTAAAAATTCGTGGTTCTGATGTGGGAGATTTTGTTACTGAATTTATGCTTATAAATTGTATACATATCATTTATCAATTTCATACTGTGATTATTGCTTGATTCTTTGCATTTGCTCTTTACAGGATATGATATTAGAATTTCTAATTTTTTTTGGTCTCTGAAGACACCAATTTATCCTGTGCGGGCTGGATTCTGGGGTTGTTAGCTTGTATTTTAGGGCTCTTGCTTGCGTTTTTACTTGTGATGTCCGGGCCTCTCTGTTTTGGCCGGGTCCTTTGTTGAAACCTCTTATGTGGGCTGCTGTCTTTGGTTTGTAATTTTTGTTTGGCCTGACACCCTTGCACCCTCGGGGACATTGTCTGTGTAACCCTGGGTACAAGGTCTGTGTCTGGTTATTTTTTGTACATACGCTGTGATTAGCTATTATATTCTTATCTTACCAAAAAAAAAAAAAATTATGCTGTGTCATATGTTCTTCTTTTGTTGCTATGGAGGTTCTGTTTTCATTGGTCTCGCTTTGACTTTTTAAACTTATTTCTGGGAGAATAGGTGAGAGAGACACGAGAGACTTGGAAATTAATGCCTGTAAACTCATCTTTAATTCTTTATGCTTGAATTTGTGCTTTTCGGATGAGCTCATTGCTGGCTTGTGAAAATTGGAGGGTGTTACATTTACTGTTGCCGTGATATGTAGATAAACTTGGCCATGCAAATTAGTATTTCAAGTATATCTTGTGGTTTTCATGTGACAACAGGAGCTGCTTCTCTGCTGATATCTCTATTCGTTTTCTTTGAACTTGTGCTCATGTACAGATATTGCATGATGGTGAATCGTTGGCGAAAGGAGTCCAGCGTCCCGAGAAAGGCTCCAGACAACTCCTCATTCGGATTTGTTGCGCTGGATGGCGAATTATACGTTATGGCTCTTCTGAACGGAAATGATTTAGCAGAAAGCCGACGGTCGCGACCATGCAAGAGGGGAGGGACTCTGTTTGTTCAAGTTTATTGTCCAAGAAAGAAAACATGGCGAACTCTCTATGTGAAGTCGCCATTACACTGCCCTTTGGATTTTAGGACTGCTGTTATGTGCACCATTCATCTGTAGAGTAAAAAGTGTAGTCTGTATATTTCTTCGAAGTCATTTGCCGTACATAGGCTGCGATGGGTAGCTCACTGTATATGCTTATGTATATGTCGATGTACAGATTTTGCGTCCGGAGGGGACTAGGGACTGAATAATTGCCGATGTGCAAATTATTGGTAGCACGACCAAAAAGCTCCAGCAATGCTCCAGGAAGCGTCATTGGGTTCACGGAAGTGCATTTTCCATAGTTCTTTCCGTGATGCTGGAGCGGATGTTGCGCGACGGGCTTCAGTTCGACTTTGTTTTTGCGCTGAACCTGTTGCCAAGAATTAAGACTTTTTGCCAATGGAACGGGTCTTTGGAAGTAGATAATAAGATTGTTCTCCACTCTTGAGAGCTCAGTCCAGTCAATCCGGCTGACGAAGAAGCAAATTACTATATGTTGCCGCGTATCCATTAAATATTAATCTTGGGTCAATGTCTTTTCCTCCTGCTGGTCGATAGTGCTTCCTTGCATTATACGCGGGACAGAATTTGGCGAAGTTTGGAGCTACGGACATTCGTTCTTTTGACCGTCCGGGGTTGTTCTTGCTAAGCTTTGAGTACAGCGAATGAACCATTGTGTTGATTACTAACGTAATTTTGTTGATTACTGACATTAATTACGTTTTTCGAGAGAAATACCAAAAAATTATATCTATTCAATCCTAAATTTTGATTTTTGCTAGTTGAGTCTTAAGACTTTTTGCAATTATGTCAATTCAAATTACTTTGCTTAACGATACTGACAATTTTTAAATAATATTTTGTTATTTTGTTGTTTTTTTATTGTTATTTCTTTTTTTTTCCCCTACGTACTCCTATTGTGTTCGACGAGGGCTGTTCAGCAAGGGTTATGAAGCCCTCGTCGGGCCTCACCCACAGCCATGCCTCACAAACCCCTAGCAAAGCACGGTCGTGGGTGAAGGTGGCCATGGTCTCGCCTAGGTTGGATGAGGCCAGTCAGGGGCCGCGATGCCCTTGTGGAAGCTCTCTGACCGCTGTGGCAGTAGGAGAGAGATAAAGAAAGCGAAAAAGCAAAAATTGTTGACATTAAAAATTATCTATGTTAGTGCCGCTCGGAATAGTGGATTGGATTAACATAATTACAAAAAATTTAGAACTCAACTGACCAAAAAAAAAATGAGACTGGATTGGTATAGTTATAATATGTTTGTGACTTTTTTGGTATTTTTCCCCGTATTTTCCGTTTTGAGGACGTATAATGGGGTCTTAACTCACAATCGTCTCAAATGCAATCTTGTGCACCCACATTCAACAATTTTAAGTGTGCTTTTTCACGGAATAGGTTATAATGGTAGTTTACAAACGTTTGGGAGACTAAAGGCTCGTCTAATATGCCAAAGTCGCAGGTGGATTGGCAATTTGGCAGGCCCTTGATGTTGGGAGTACATGTAACTTGTATAGGCAAACTATAACATAAAAGGTAGCGCAAATAAAAGCGACACATGTATCTCTAGATATATTATTCGTGCATTTCAATCAAAAATCAAATTATATGAAGAGGTTAAATGAATTACCTCTCAAAGTGAGTTTAAAACAATTGAGTCTCACAAGTGTTGAAACTCTAGTTCAAACATATCACTAATTGTTCGTCGAGCGAAAAAAATAGAACTTGTGGATGATCACTATTTCGATTGTGCTAGCATTCTCAGGGACACTCAATCTTTTGGCGCCAAAAGCAAGAACGAAGAAGGCGATTTTCCGCTTGGGAGAAAACCTTTTTCTCACGTGCACAAAATAGCACTCTCCTTTTCTCATATTCTCATCCTTTCTCGCTTTCTCTCTTCCTCGGTCCTTGTTTTATTTTGATGCGAGCTCCTCGTTTTATATAGAGGAGCTTATGGTCACTTAGAAAGAAATAACCATCATTATGAAGGACAAGGAAGAAGGCCATCGTTACAAAAGGGACAACGATGACCTTAATGAATAAGGATGAAGTGAGTACTTTGGGTTTGCACGTGCACCATATGAATTCGATTGTTGTGCTTGCAAACATATTTGCAATACTGTCTTTTCTATTCAATGTCATTCTGAATTAGTTATGGTACGTGACATCTCTAAGCTCATCACTGAGTTGGTAGCAAGACTCGCACTAACACATTAACACTCCCAAAATAATTGATTATCCTAATCAACATTCAGGTCTTGTAAGTCACGAGTGATATCTAGTAATATGTTATCGATACCTAGACAATGTGAATGCTTTAACAACTTAATGAACCTCTCAACTTTAGCTACAGTGTATTTCAATCACTCTATCTTACTATGTCACAATTGAACAGAGATTATTTGTAAAGTCACTAATTCGATTACATGCACAAATCTAATTGATCTACATTTATACGAGACAAAAACATTTCATTTTCGATTACAACCCTAGCCAAAGATTTCAATCCAATGTCCTGATTAGATTGCATAGGATATCATAATTATACCTTGCATATAACAAGAAGACAGATTCCATATTGCGCACACATGTAACTTTATATATAAATGAACTATGACCATCAAGTATAGAGATGAGTCAACGAATCGCCAATATAAGAACTCATGAACCAAACACTATACCTTAGGTCTAAGGATTACTTATACAAGACTAGAGCATGAACAATTAGATATTGATCACGCTAAAAGCGTACATGTTGCTAATTGTTCTATACGTGTCACGTTTGGTGAACTTGTCCAATACAAATACCTATATTCTAACTTGGACATCACAATATCTAATGAGATGTGACTCATCATTCTCTTCAATATCCAATACTTAATGGTGAAGCTACGTACACGCCAGTCTCATCAGAATCATTAATACTCACTCAATTATCTGTCGATCAAGAACAATTTAAAGATTTAGTCTATTAGTTAACTAGTCACAAATATTCTAAACATCTCAAGAATATGTCGTCATAATTGATTTTATGGAATCATTCATATATGTAAATAATTGAACAAATGAATAAACACATCTTTGCGATTAATTAAATAAGAAATTGAAAATACAACTGAAATTCCTAATATATAACTATTACATAGTTGTTTTAGGGCATACATCTAACACTTGATCTAATATGCACACGCCGATTGGATACCACTAACCAATGGGAATTGTTTGCAAGATATTGAAAGTGAGCTAAGCTTGTTCTTGTAAGGATAAACCAGGCTATAAATTTACACCTTAAATTTGCCCCTAAAAAGTTGACAGCAATTTATAAAAGATGCAAATTTAGCTGCATAACTCATTTTATCTAACTTTTACCAAAAGAAACTTCCCATCTGCTAGTCCATGATCGTCATGGCTAGCCACTATCGTCATTGAGTTAGCCATTGTTGCTAGGCCACCTCACCCTTGCCGGGTGCGAAATCCTTGTCAGATTTGGGTGATGGCCACCTAGCCTATGGTTGACGGGCTTGGGCGAGGGAGCCCTACCCAAATCTGGCAAGAGCTTGTTAGCCCTCATCGGCCCAAATGACAAGAGAGAAAAAAAAGAAAAAAAAGAAAAAATTATTAAAAGTATTTAAAAAATATCTGCGTTAATTCTGACGGCGCTACTTAAAATGGCTAGTGTTTAGGTAAGCGATATCTAGTCAAATTGGGTGAATGGACTGTATTGGTGCCAATGTAAAACTTTTGAAACTAAATTAGTCTGATGAAAAGGTTCATGTTGAATTTGTACCGATGTAAGAAATTTACGATTATTTTAAATATTTTTTTTCCTGTGGCCTCAGCCATTGCAAGTACATGCTTGTGTGAATGCAAGTGAGAAAGAAGAGAGAGAGGGTGGGCGGGGGGTTGTTGCTGGAGACGGTGGAAGGCGGCGTGGGGAGGGTTGAAGGGTCCAGAAGAGTTTGGCGACAATGGAGAGTCTGTGGTCGTGGAAGGCGCACCGACCATGCATTCGGAGTCAGGAAGAACAAGAAAGATAAAAAAAAAATATGGAACACAAAAAAAAAAGAAGAAATAAAATAAAGAATGGATCTCAAGTCCAAACCATCGATTTTGTCCTCTTTTCAAGAAAGTAAATTTTTATATGTAAATCTACACTAATATATTTAGAGGTTTCCTATATAAAAAAAATCAATTTATAGGCTCGCTTTTAAGTGTCAATATCATATAAAATAACATCCTAAATGCGAGGGGCTTACTCCCATGGTAGTCGTTTTCTTTTGCTGAACACAAGATTGGACATGCTTCATTTGCACATTTTTCACTGAAGAATTGTCAAAACACAAGCCCTAAAACTATTGCAATCCTATCAACTCAAGTCTGATATATTTTTTTTATCCATTGAGTCCTAAAACATTTGCACTTTTGTCAATTCAGCCCATTTGACCAATTTTGAGCGCAAATCGTTGATATGAACATCGGTCTTCCAACGTGGTGTGGCTTGCTCTAATGTGAATAATTTTTAATTATATCTTAATAATTTTCTATTTATTTATTTATCCATTCTTTTATTTTTCCATTTTTCCAGACCTCAATGACTGGCTAGAGGCAAGAGCCGGCGAGGTTGACCTTGCTAGCCTTTGAAGAAGCTCACCCTTGTTGGAAGCCTTAATAGAGTAGTTTTCACGCAATTGATGGGCTTTGAACAAGTGATTTTCAGCTTTTAAATTAAAAGTCCCTTTACACCCGAAGCAATTACACAATTACTGAGATTTTAACGGAGAAAAATTAATGATATGTTTTCCTCGTGTGGCTTGGATGATGTATTAAAAAGTCCAAGGATGCGGTGGCCCTTTTTGATAGGTGCATCAAAGCTTTGGTGGTTATAAGTGTTAGCTCGTTAAATATTAAGTCACACATTTTAGTGTAACAGATCATGCTTTTAGAGCAGTTGAAAATGATTCTACAACTTTTTTTATATGGTATCAGAGGTCCTAATTTTTAATCACTCCAAGCTCTTTATTTACCTCTTTTATTGCATATTTGTTCACTTTGTCTTAGGTCAAAGTTTAGCTTACACGAGGGGAACTGGCAGAATCTTTAAGTATTAAACCATGTTTTTGATCTAATAGTTTGAATTCTTAGAACAGATACACTGGTCCCACAAATTTGACAATTATCACCTAACTTTTTGGTCCTAAATCAAGAAACTATCGATGTAAGCTTTCCAAGATGAGATAATAGCTAAAGTTCCAGTTGACGAGGTAAAGTTTCACATGCCATGTAGCTTATTCATGAGCAGAGTCCATTGAAATATATCACTTTGCAAGTGCCATGTCATAGGCTTTGAATATTCAAAAGCTCATCCTGTGGCAAACGACCTACGTACTTGAGCTGTCGGAAGTTTCCACAAAAAGGAATTGCTCGTGTGTTCATCCATGGGAACGTATTGAAAAAAGCTTTTATCATTTGATGTTCAAACCCCTCTCTCTCTCTCTTCCTCTTTGACCCGTTCAATCTCCTCGGTCAAGTATGCAGATTTTTGTTATATTTTCCTAGCAAAAAGATAGATCTTTGATTGTATTCAAACCTAATGGTTCACCCAACTCATTGACGAAAAGATCATGGCCCGCGAGAAAACATACGAGACTCCACATATATATTTTACGCATCGTGAATGTACTTGTCTATTTGTTAGTTGAGCGGCGAAGTTAAAATTCCATGTCACCAGCACAATAAAGAAAAGTTAAAATCAGTATATCATTAACAAATTTACATTCAATAATGATAATGAGATCAAACTTATAAATACATCTTCATATTCATAAGCATTGTGAGAATTTTTCCAAGCCGCCCCCCCCTCTCTCTCTCTCTCTGAGAGAATTACCACCAAATTTCCTATCTCATGTATGACATTCAAAGTTCCAAACACGTCGGTCAAAGTGACAGATTGAAGTCATGAAAAAGTTGGACAAGGAGCAATATAAATACCTCAATGTCCCTTCCTATTGAAGCATCAAAATTGCTAATCATACATTCAACCCCTAAGCTTTTCGCTTCACCCAGAGAGAGAGAGAGACAGAGAGATGAAGTTCCAAAATGCTGTTGCCCTAGCCCTAGCACTTCTTTTGCTAGTAAATGTGCAATTGCATGAGGCTTCGAGAGGGTTAGATGAAGCAGACGAAGAGAAAGAAGAAGAAACATTACATTATATCAAGGAAGGTAACATGTTTTTGCAATCTCTGCAAAAGGGTCCCGTGCGGCCTCCAGGGAATGGGTGTGCTTACACTTCCAAGGGAGGAGGGCCACCGTGCGTTAGCCACAAGAATTTCGCAGGCCACATGGAGGCTTCACCGAACGCATACCCAGCTTCAGTGCTCCGATTCGGTGTAGCGTCCGACACTAGATGATTAATTGAAGGTCAAGAATCAAGAGATCATACTAAATCTTTTTTCTTCTGGCTGGATAATAAGTTGATGCATCTAAATTATTCATTTGTATACGTATTTGTATTTAGTTGTTTGTGGATGGATAATTCCACCTCGCTAGATAGGTGTTCTGGGATACATGATGAAATAACAAAGTTGTAATCTTACGTTATTCCGATGAAATACTGAGGTCTGGATATAAGTATTGCCTCTATATATGTCACTTCAGATGGAGTCTCTTATGAGATGAAGGATCCTTCTACGATCATTTGTACATATGGGCTTGAGAGTCAACATGAGGTTACCCTAGTTGTCGCCGTGATTTAATTTCATGCTTGGGCAACTGTATATCCTTAGATTAGAACTTGCACAAATGAGGCCACTTGACAAAAGACTATATGTAATGACCCAACTCGCTCCTCGTCGATCAACCCTTGAACGAAGCACCCCTAGTAACCACACAAGATGGAGACCATTTGGGGGTGAATCTTGCCTATCAATAACATTACAAGACTTCACCTAATTATTGTGGGAATCAAGGTGCCATAAGCTCACTCATTTAAACCACTAACATCCTTGTCAGTGTTGGCCATATTTCCTAGTGATCCTACCGAGCAATACTCCCACTACTCGGTATGCATCCCTCTATTTTTTACCTCCTTCACCATTTTTGGAGTTTGTTAAGAGCCGCAACTTATCCGGATGCCATTGCTCAAGCGATCACTTCCCACCCATGCTGGTTTAGGTCAGGTCCTAGTTTGTTAACGAACCAAAACATCAACCAGAGGGCGTTTTACTTTGATATCATCTGCAATGACTTTACCCATTCTACCTTGGCCAAACCTCTAGAAGAAACTCAAAGCAACCACATGATGTAGTGACAATTTCTGGATGGATCTTACTTATGAAGAACACCAGAAGGGTTCCCTCGACCCATACAAGATTTTGGGTGTCATGACGTATGACCTCTTTTAATGGTGAAACAGAAGGCTCTTTTGTTGGCAAAATTGGAGTTTCGATCCCGTTGAGAAATATTGAGAGCTGCTAACAGGACAATAGAAACACGTGAATCATTAAATTGTGTAAACACTATCCTTGTCCTCAAGGATAGAGTCCGCCCCTCACAAAATGCACAAGTGCTTTGTGACTCTTTTTCAAGAGTTAATAGACATTTCAAACCGTGTCAACTTCATATGAGAGAGAGAGAGAGAGAGAGAGAGAGAGAGAGAGAGAGAGAGAGAGAGAGAGAGAGAGAGAGAGAGAGAGAGAGAGAGAGAGAGAGAGAGAGAGAGAGAGAGTATTTTGCATGCAGTTTTCAGCTAAATGAAGCAACGAGCAGAGGCCAGAGATCCGCGCAGAAGCTAAGAAAACACTAAAATGGCCAGCACGTAATTAGTGCTCGAAAGTCGGAGCTAACACGATCCTAGCAAACGCTAGGGTTTAATTAAGAAATGGCCAAATATAGGAACTATCAAAATATAAGTAGGCAAAAAGCAAGGGTCACGGGTAACATAATTCGGTATCCTCATGAGCTAAGCTTATTCGGGTAAGGATTTAAGATAAAAATTACATGGACAAGATCATCACGTTTGTTTTTCTGATGCACCACAAGCACAACACAACCCCGAAGAAGAGCATTTACTTTGGTAAGGAAAGAAAGAGCAAGCGTTAGCAAGAATAGCACAAGAGAGAACATTTGAGAGGATTTCACCAAATTTTGACAAAACATCAACATAGGCAAATACTTGACTGAAGAATATATCCAATGATACCTAATTTGATGAAACTGGACGGGTCAGGTTACCATAAATCACAACATTTATCTGTAATCATTCAATCTCGAAAGTATCGAGAAAATTAAGGTTATCACTAATTCAATGGTGAGATCATGAAGATATGGTCATGAGCTCTCCAATGGCTCGAGAATCACTTCAATCACAATTTCTCGAGACACATTTCATAAGATTTTATCTCTTCCTGCCTATTTGGCCCGTTTCACGCAAATCAACAATCTCAACACATTTCCAAAAATCAGTTAATATAGCTCTCCATGATCACAATAATTGTGCCAATTGAACACTGGATTAGAGAGAAACGAGTGGTCAAATCCAAGGTCAAAACTAATTTTTTTTTTTAACATATAGAATAGGGAATGGTGGGTAATAGCCAGGCCAACTCGCGACTACGGCTATGCTTGGTGATGGGTGGGCCAATTCGACCCTTTGAAGGGATTAGTCCTAACCGACCGTTCCGTTGCCCTTTGGATTTTAGGGCTGCAGTTATGTGCACCATTCATCTGTAGACGAAAAAGTATTGTCTGTGTTTCCTTCGAAGTCATTCGTCGTACATAAGCCGCGACGGGTAGCTCACTGTATATGCATATGTATATGCCGATGTCCAGATTTTGCGTCTGGAGAGGACTAGAGACTCCGAATAATCGCCTTTGGAAATCATCATTGCCGATGTGGATTCAAACAATCAAAAGCTCCAGCGATGCTCCATGAAGCATCATAGGGTTCCCGGAAGTGCATTTTCCCATAGTTCTTTCCGTGATGCTGGAGCTGATGTTATACGTCGAGCTTCAGTTCGACTTCATTTTTGCGCCGAACCTGTTGCCAAGAGTTAGACCCATGCCGATAGTGCTTCCTTGCATTATACGAGGAACTGAATTTGCGAAGTTCAGAGCTACGACCATTCGTTGTTTTGACCGTCGTGGGTCGCTTTTGCTAAGTTTTGAGCACAGCGAATGAACCATTTTAGACTCATTTCTGGGAGTACGGGTCTGCCGTTTCATCTCTCTCTCGTCTTTTTATTATTAATTACTGGCATTAACCTTAATCACGTTTTTCCTTTGAGGAAATATATAGGTTCTCAACTCACGATCTTCTCAAATGCAGTCTTGTGCACGCACCTTCAGCACTTTTTTAAGTGCGCCTTTCATGTAATAATAGGTTATCATGGTATTTTACAAGCGTTTGGAAGACTGAAGTTTACATCTTAAATTTGCCCCTAAAAAGTTGAGATCAGCAATTTATAAAAGACGTAGGTTTAGCTGAATAATTCGTTTTATCTTACTTTACCAAAAAAAATGTCCCATCCACTAGGGTGTGGTTATTGTGAACAACCACTATCGTCATTGACTTAGCCACTGTCGCTCAGCCACCTTGTCTGTCGTGAAGCCCTCGTTAGATTTGGGTAAGGGCCGTGTTGCCTGTGACTGGCAGGGCCACAAAGGCCTCAGGCGAGGTGGCCCTCACCCAAATGTAGAGAGTGCTCGCTGGCCCTTGTCGGCCCAAATGACAAGGAATAAGAAAAAAATTATTAAATTATATAAAATATTAAGATATTATTAAAAAAAATAGTCAGTGTCGCTCTTTGGTTGCGCCACTTAGGATGGCCAATATTTACGTCAATGATTTACAATCAAATTGGCTGAATAGATTGAATTTGTACTAATGTAAAAGGTTTGGAACTAAATTGGTCTAATTGAAAGGTTTATGATTAAATTAGTATCAATATTATAATTTTAGGATTTTTTTTCTGTACTTTTTCTGCCAGCTCAGCCATCGCAAGTACATGCTTATGTGAATGAGAGAGAGAGAGAAGGGGGGGGGGGGTTGCTGGAGAAGTTAAAAGGCATTGTAGGGACGGCTGTAGTGTCTTGAAGAATACGGTGAGTATGGAGAGGCGGTGGATGGCGGACGCACCATTCACTCATGGTCAGGAAGAAGAAGAAAGAGAAAAATATGGAATAAAAGAAAGGGAGACAATGGAGAATGGATCTCAAGTCCTAAACTTCGATTTTGTCCTCTTTTCAAGAAATTAAATTTTATGTGTAAATCTATACTAGTATATTTAGAGGTTTCCTATTGAAAAATTAATTAGTAGGTTGGTTTTCAAGTGTCAATATCCCATAAAATAACATCCTCAATGGAGAAGATTGTACATGCGCCATTTGCACATTTTTCATGAAAGGATTACCAACAAACTCATAAACTTACTGCAATCGTGCCAATTTAGTTTTAAATCATTTTTTTAATCAATTAAGTCCTAAATTTTTTGTATTTATGTTAATTCAGTTCATCCGGCTAATTTTGACCGGAAATCGTTGACATGAAAGTTGGCCGTCCAACATGGCACCGCAGACTCTAATATGGATAATTTTTAACTATATTTTAATATTTTCAATTTATTTATTTATCTATTCTTTTATTTTTCCTTTTTTCCAAACCTTGATGACTGGCCAGAAACGAGGGTTTGCGAGTTTAACCTTGCTGACGAAACTCGCCCTTGCCAAAAGCCTCAACAAATAGTAGTTTTTGTGTAATTTGTGGGATTTGAACAAGTGATTTTTAGCTATTAAATTAAAAACCCCTTTATGCCCCCAACCAATTACATTAATTTTGGAGATTTTAATGGAGATAAATTAATAATATGTTTTCTTCATGTGGTTTGGATAGTGTATTAAAAAGTCCTAGGAGGCGGTTGGTAGGTGCATCAACACTTTGGTGGTTATAAGTGTTAGACTAGTTAAATATTAAATCACACATTTTCGTATAATGATTTAAGATTTTATAACAATTGGCAACGGTTCCGCAACTTTTTTTTTTATATGGCATCAGAGTGAGAGGTCCTTATTTTTATTCTCTCCAAGCACTTTATTTGCTTCCATTATTATATATTTTCATGCTTCGTCTTAGGCGAAAGTCTAGCTTACCCACGAGGGGGTAGGGGCATAATATGTAAGTACTGAACCATGGATTTGACCTAATAGTTTAAATTTTCATAACATCCTGGTCTCACAGATTTTGCAATAAGGCCACGTAACTTTTTGGTCCTAAATCAAGAAACTGCCGATGTAAATACAGCTCATTCATGAGTTCTATCTTCAAGAGAAGATTTAAATGCAATCCTTACAAAGAGTCCAATGAAATATATCACTTTGCAAGTGCCATGTCATAGGCTTTGAATATTCAAAAGCTCATCTTGTGGCAAACAACGTACGTACCCAAGCTGTCGGAAGTTTCCACAAAACCGAATTGCTCTACCGTGCTCATCCATGGGGACGTATGGAAAATGCTTTTATCACTTGATGTCCAAACCTCTCTCTCTTTCTTCCTATTTGACCCGTTCAATCTCCTTGGTCACGTTTGCAGTTTTTTGTTATATTTTCATAGCAAAAAGACATATGTTTGATTCTATTCTAACCTAATGGTTTACACAAGTGATTGATCGAAAGATCATGGTCCGCGAGAAAACATACGAGACTCCGCATATGTATTTTATATGTAGTGAACGTTTTCATCTAGTTTTTAGTTGAGCGGCGAAGTGAAAATTCTGTATCACCGACAATAATAAAAGATCAAAATAAAAATCAGTGTATCATTAATGAAATCATATTCAAATATGATAGCAAGATCAAAAAAAATTCTTTAAATAATTTAGTCGGATCAAAGTCCACGAAATAACGAGATCAAGTTGGCCTATACTTCTATATATTCACAACCATTGGAGAATTTTTTCAAACCGCACCTCTCTCTCTCTCTCTCATAGAATTACCACCAAATTTCCTATTTTGTGGATGACATTCAAGGGTCAAAACATGTCGGTCAAAGTGACGAATTGCAGATTGAAGTCATGCAAAAGTTAGACAGGGAGCAATATAAATACCTCAATGTCCCTTCCTCCCGAAGCATCAAAATTGCTAATCATACATTCCAATCCTAAGCTTCTCGCTTCGCCAACACAGAGAGAGAGAGAGAGAGAGAGAGAGAGAGAGAGAGAGAGAGAGAGAGAGAGAGAGAGAGAGAGAGAGAGAGAGAGAGAGAGAGAGATATGAAGTTCCAAAATGCAGTTGCTCTAGCCCTGGCACTTCTTTTGCTAGCAACCATGCAATTGCACAAGGCTTCAAGAGTGTTAGATGAAGCAGACAAAGAGAAAGAAGAAGAAACGTTACATTATATCAAGGAAGGTAACATGTTTTTGCAATCTCTGCAAAAGGGTTCAGTCCGGCCACCAGGAAACGGGTGTGCCTACACTTCCAAGGGAGGTGGGCCGCCGTGCATTAGCCACAAGAACTACGCAGGCCACACGGAGGCTCCACTGAAGGCATATCCGGCTCCTGTGCTCCGATTTGGTGTAGCTTCCGACACTAGATGATTAACTGACGGTCAAGAACCAAGAGATCATACTAAATATTTTTTCTTCTCGCTGGATAATGAGTTGGCGCATCTAAATTATTCATTTGTATACGCAATAAATTGTTTTGTTTAATTCCATTAGTTGTTTGTGGATGGATAATTCCTCCTCGATAGGTGTTGTGTGATACACGAAGAAGTAACAACGTTGTAATCTTATGTTATCTCCAATTTGGTGTAATCTTATGTTCTTCAAAAGTTAAGAGACCTTTCAAACAGTGTCAACTTCATTACATAGGAGTATTTTGCATGCACTTTTCAGCTAAATGAAGCAATGAGTGGTGGCCAGAGTTTCCCGCAGAAGCTGAAAAAATCACTAAAACGGTCAGCATGTAATTAGTGCTTGAAAGTCGGTAACAGGTAACACGATTCTAGCTAAGGCAACCCCCCAAAAAGAGCATCTGCTTTGGTTAGGAAACAAAGACCAAGTGTTCGTAAGAATAGCTCAAGAGAGAACATTTGAGAGAAAAATTATGCGTCAACACTAGGATTTGACCAGAAGTCATCATCGGCAAATATTTGATTGAAGAATATAATTGGATCATGTTATGTAAGAGCTTCCAATGATACCTAATTTGACGAAATTAGATGGGTCAGATCACCATAACATCGCAGCATTCGTTTGTAATTTTTCGATCTCAAAAGTGCCAAGAAAAATGAGGTTATTACTAATTCAATGGTGAGATCATGAAGATATGGTCGTAAGCTTTCCAATGCCTCAAGAATTGCTTCAATCACAATTTTCTCATGACAGATTTTGTAAGATTTTATCTCTTCCTGCCCGCTTGGCCCATTTAATGAAAATCAGCAATCTCGACACATTTTTAGAAATCATATATTATGTCTTGCCATGATCACATTAATTGTGCCAATCGAACACTGGATCAGAGGAAAACCAATGGTCAAATCGAAGGTCAAAAGTAATTTTTTTTTACCTATAGGATAGGAAATGGTGACTAATAGCCAGGCCAACTTGCGACTACGACTATGCTTGGTGATGGATGAACCAATTCGACCCTTTGTAGGCATTAGCCCTAACCGACCCTTTTAAGATATTTTGTGCCATTTCAAAGGGCTGAGCTGATTATTTGAAGTAATTTTGTGCCCTTTCAAAAAAGGGTGAAATTTGGCCAAAAAAAGGAGTGAGAAAAAAAAATAGACACCAGACTGAACCACCCGGTTCGATTTGGTTTTCGGTAGTATTGATTTGGGTCTTGGTTTAAAAAAAAGATGGAATCGGTGATTTTCAATCCAATTCTCGATTTTGGAGGAGGAACCGGACCGTCACGACTAAATTGATTTTTTTCATTTGTTCTACTTTAAATATGACCCCAATAATCGATCGCTCAAGCCACAATTGCCAATGGAATGCAGATCGTTAGGAGGAAGAAGAGGAACAAGGCAGAGTAGCTTCAAGACACAAACAAAAAACAGAAATGAAATTGGAAAAAGACACGAATCATCGAAAATGTAAAAAAATAGAAGCACAGACATCGCTAAAAAAAAAGGCGGTGATACATCTTTCAACAGAGCTACATACAACCAAAGAGAAAAACATTGAAAACTGCGAACTTTTTGGACATCTCTGCTGGTTCCATTCGATCTTCGGGAACTGGGCAGGATCGGTTGGTCCTATTCTACGACCATCCGGTCCGGTTCTTAGTCCCAGAAACTGGGGACCGGTCCTTCTGGTCTAGTTCGCATTTTTTGGATTGGATCAAATCATATTGAGAACTGATCACCCCACTTTCAAAGAGTTGGGTTCTCCAAAAATCACAATAAGTTTTTATAAATATGGGCTCATTTTGCTCATTCTTTTTTCTCTAATGGCAAGTAAATTCCTCACTTGCTCGTTTTTCCAAAATTATAAACCTGAGCTTTTACTAACTTGGTTTTTCTTGATTCCTCAAGGGATCCTGGTGACCTAAGGAAAATCGAAGAAGCATTCAGAATGTCAAGCGAGGAAATGGAGCCTGAATCCCTTTTCGTTTGAGATTGATCATTGTACGTTAAAATCAGCCTAGAAATCATACAAAGCAACATGCTATCCATGAATGAAATGTGTTGTGGGCTCAAGAAAGGCTTTGCTAGCCTAACAATATTTATGTGGATGTAAAAGTAATAATAAATTGTGGGCCATAAATTCTTAAAGAAACATACCTCACAATAACTTCTAATTTTTTGTTATTTATTTTTTATGGCCCAGATAGGCTGTTAATCTCACAATAAATTAATGACTATTACATAATCATTTCACTCTCAAGAATATACATACGACAAATGAACCTAAAAATGCTCAAGTAGTCTTTCATTAGATTTCTTGTAGAAATGAATATCTATATGACGGAGAGGGCGATCACCAAGGGTGTTGGAGGCATTTTAGGTCCATATTTAGATGAAGAACTTGATTCACCATCAAGTATCAAGCAACTACTACAAACTAATGGAAAGTTTCACTGCACTTAATTTCCCAAACGAAATGAAAAGAAAAGTTAAAAGCTAAAGATCATAAAATTGACAATGTACCTCCGTTGATTTAATAAACCATCAGCTGTCTCGTTATTTACTTTTTGATCCTTCTTGTGAACATTATCAAGCGTGACAAGATAAATGATATGATAAACTGATCTTTCTTTTCCTTATTTCTTCTCCATTCTTTGGCGCCTCTCTCTATTTTTTGAAGCAATATTTTCACGAATGAATGGAGAATAGAGTTCAAAAAGTTATGTTGATGAATTGGGAATAGTGTTATAATTTATATTCTATATTACATGATTGAAATTTTTATTGTTCATAATTGTATGTGGCTGTGTTTGAACTTTTCATTGTTTATAGTTGTACATGATAACGTGTTTGGTGGATAGGGATTTATGTTGATTATATTTTACTTTGAGCCATTGTGTTGCTCATATTGTCTTGTTTTATTAAATGAAATCAAAACAAGGAAAAAAAAAGTTCTCATGTAGACCCTTAAATTGGACCGGAAAAACATTGTAGCTCTAGAACCAATTCTATAAAAACTAGGTCTATTCCATGTTCCAAAAACTAAAAACCAATTATAACAAGTGTCGCGACCCTAAAAATTTTCGATCAGTAGAAAATTCCAAGATTAACGGATTATCAAGTTAATTAAATTAACTAACTTAATACGGACCCTCTCAAGCCCTACCAAATCGCAACTTTGGTTTTGGTTCAAATGATTTCAGAATTTGGAGTTTCCACTAATCATTTTTGATAGGCCAATTAGAAACCTAAGTAAATTAGCGGGAGAACTAAATTACTTCTATGAACCAGAGATTATGAGTTCGGGGATTTGATTACACTAGTTAATTGAAACTAATGCCCTTTCGGTACCATAATTTCATGGATCTCCTAATTTGGCAGCTCGGGCTTGGTTTACTCCAAAGGTTCTAGTGAAGTAATTTCTTTTTATATTTTCAATTTTTAGATGGAATGCACGTGAATGACATTTTTTTTGTATTTTCAAAGCATTAAAAATTTCCTGAAACCGAAAAAGGGAGTAAGCTAATGGCTTCTGTGCAGTGTTACGACTTTCAACAGGTAGCACGACCTACTCATTCTGGGGTCTAATAATTCAGAAATTAAATTGTGGAAAGTAAATTTAGTAAATAAAGGATCTCCAACAGGGAGGCTCTACTTTAGCTTGGCCTATCCTTTCTGGAGTTTAATGGTGCAAAAATCAAATTACAGAATTAAATACGGTAAATAAAGGACCTCCAACGAGGGATTTGGCCTTGGCTAGGCCTACCTATTTTGGAGTTTGATGGTGCGAAAATTAAATTACCGAAATTAAATGCAATAAATAAAGGACCTCCAACGAGAGACTCGGCCTTGGCTCGGCCTACCCATTCTGGAGTTTGATGGTGCGAAAATTAAATTGCAGAAATTAAATGCGGTAAATAAAGAACCTTCCACGAGGGACTCGGCCTTGGCTCGGCCTACCCATTCTAGGGTTTGATGGTGCGAAAATTAAATTGCATAAATTAAATGCGGTAAACAAAGGACCTCCAATGAGGGATTCGGCCTTGGCTCAGCCTACCCATTCTGGGGTTTTGTGACAGTCAGAAAATTCGACCCAATTATCGGAATTTCTAAATGAATGGAAATACTTCGTTAATACACTCTGATCGACGCTTACTCAGGATTAGCTACCCTGAGATGACTAACCGAAGGGGAAAGGCTACATGGGAAAATTTCCCAAACAGCCGCCCATTGGTTTGAGACAGAGACAGAGTCGGTATTTAATGAAATTGACCACAAAATAAAATCCGACAACGGAAAATTGAATTAGTAAGATAAATACAATGCAAGAATGAAATTAGTTTCAGAAATGTCGCTAGAAGGGCAGACAACCGGTGTACGTCGAGAAGCAAGACGTGATTTGAAAATTACTGAAATGCCCCCGGTAAATGCTCAGTCCTTAGGATTAGTTAAATTAGGATTTTTGGGAGTGAATTCAGTAGATCGAAACCAATCTCAGTTTGAAATTCGTTCGCGCTCGAGATCCGATCGGTGCATTTGGCAAGCAAATCGAGGCTAGTCAAATCAGTTGTCAAATCAATCAACTGTCTTGTCAATCACATCAATCATTCAAGGTTCAATTTCCAAGAGAAATCAATCCATCAAGTCAAAGGACATGTCAAGTACACGATCAATCCTAATCATTATTACACCTAATCCCACTTATCTATTTATTTTAATTTTAGTCATTATAATTTGGAGAAAACCCTCACTCTCTCTCTCTCCTCCTCCATAGTTTCGGCCGGCCACCCCTCTCCTCTCCCCTTCCTCTTCATTTTCTCCTCCTTTTCCTCTCTTCCCTTGGCCACCCGTCCGCCCGAGCTCCTCCACCGTCCACCGCCTCCAACGCCGCCGTCCGCCCTTGCCGTCGGCTAGCCACCACCATCCAGCCTCTGTGTCATCTTGGTAAGTCTTCCTAGCTCACTTCTAGTTGTTTTCCACAGCTGGGACACCTCATGGAAGACCCGAAACAGCCCCATTTTTCTTCGTCGTTTCGCTCCAACTTGAACCCGAACTTGCTCACCTTGATCCCTTCGATTCCTCACCTTTCTTGGCTTGGTAAATGGTTGTGTTAGGATCCTTGGAGCCCCTCGAACAGCCCGGAACAGCCACCTCCCTCCTCCCTTGCCATGAGCTACACTTGAGCCGCCCGGTGTCCTCTGTCGTCGTCACCTCAAATCCAACCCGTTTAGGTAAGCCAACCTCTAATCCCTGTTTAGGAATAGAGTATATTATGCTTAGTTACTGATTTGGTTGGAAGCCTAGGTAGATTAGTTGTTAAATGTGTATTTCGTACTAAGTTAAGTAAGGCTAGTAGGGTGATTTGCAAAAGGGTTCAATTCATGGGTTTAGGAAATTTGAATGGGGTTTGCCAAGGGTCCATATGGGCTGGAAATGAAAGTTTGGGGTGCCTATTTGATGGGCCTTATGATAGAAATGGGCTTGGGGGCTTAAAATAGGCTAAATTAACCTAAAATAAGCTATTGGGCCCATGATGGGTTAATGGGCTTGTCAAGGGACGAACATGCAGAATCAATTGGGCCAAAAAATGGTCATTTGCGGCTGTGACTTACGGGTTCATGTGTGAGGATGTTGGGCCAAGGGATGTATTTGGGCCTAGGGATTTAATTCTAGGTTATTTAGGCCAAAACTTAACAAATGGGGTCCAATTCAAATGGTGGGCTACATATTGACGAAAATTGGAATTAATTGGGCCAAATTATGATTTTGAATATTAAAATATGAGGCCCATTAATGTACATGGGCTTAGGATAGCAAATTGGGCCTAAAATAGTCAAATTGGGCTTAATAGTCTAACTTTTAAAAATGGGCTTGGGCCTTGTACGAATTTCATATAATAAATGGGCCTAACTCGTAATTTTAATTCAAGAAATAAATTTTGGGCCTTGAACCTTAGAATGGGCCTTAGGCCCAATTGAACCTAAATTAATTAATTAGGCCCTAACCTAAGCTAAGCCTAATTTAATTAAACCCAAGGATTTATTAAAACACTAAATCACTAATCATGGGTCACTAATTCCCTGGGAACTAGCTTTGGTTACTGGGTTTGACTGGATTGCTGGGATTATCGGGATCGAATTCCAATTTCATGGGTTCCCGGGATAACGTTAAACTCGATTGGATTTACTTGGGGACAGTTGTAGAGCACTGGGCCTACGTGGTGCCGTTCTGTTAAACGTAGTACGTTGCTCGTATGATTCTTTGATATGCTTTGTTCCCGTACTCATGTACCATTGCATGCATGCTCTGTGACTGAATTGCTGTTTGCAACTATCTGGGCACCGCATACTTTGAGAGCATGGCATGAGTCATCAAAGATGTGACATGAGAATGAGCCCCAGAGGCATTGTTACGAAGGGAAATGGAGGGATAAGAGAGTGGCCACCGTAAGGCGTCAGAAACGCAGTTGTAGCATTTGCCGTGTGGCACTGTTGGATGAGCCTTGATGGGATTTGGAGTGATAGGCGGACATGATCCGTTGGGACCCGTTATGGCCGTTTGAGGCCCGCATTATTTGCATATGGCATTATGGCTGACTGTCTGCTATTGCCCGTCTGCGTTGTATGATCTGCATTGCTATGCGTTGTGCCTTGGTTTATACGTTGAGATCTGGTATCTAGGGTAAATCTGTGAGTGTCGGAACCTTGGACCCTGAACCCTAGTCACTGGATAGGGTCAACCCCAATAGTATACTCTACCCTACGCTAGGATTAGTGGCGAGCTTGTTGAGTCCTCGACTCACTGGCGGTGGTTGCCTTTTTTTTCAGATCCAGGACGCCAGTGATGGTAGCGTCCTCGATGCTTTTTGGATTACCAGTGCAGATGGATACCCAGGTCACTCCCCATTTTGATATGCATGCCGTAATGTGGCATAGGCATGTGATAACTGTACTAGTAGATCAGGGTGGACCCTACCTTGTATCCCATAGGTTCGAGGCGTGGTTTAGAGAGGGTCTTTATGGTTTTGAGGGACCCCAGCGAGACTCTTCGATACCTATAGAGGAGGACCCATTCTGGCTGCAGCCTGCCGAGTATGGAGGCCAAGTGATCAACCCCAACTCGCTGCAGGAGTTGCCGTCTCCAGGACGCTCCGAGATTGACGGCCATGAGGAGGGTGATGCCATGGACACTGACGAGGAGGATCCAGAGGAGGAGCGAGAGGAGGACTGAGTCCTACTGTTGCTGGTTTAGACTGTTGGAGTTAGTTTGAGCGTAGGTATCATGTTTATAGGTTGTGGTTTTATTTTGGGGTTTGTACCTAACGCTTATGATATGTATTTATGGATGTTTGTGTTCCTTTTGTTCACACTACCCCTCTGTATTGTATGTATGTGTGTATTGGTTAGGAGGTACGCTCCCGCAGGTTTGCAAGGTTATCGAAGGACGCATCGTCTGGTCGCGACGACAAGATTTCCTGGGCCGTCGCGTATCTTAAACCAGGCAAGCGCGATGAGATTCAAAGGTATGAACGGGATGCCGCGTTCTCGAATATGGGGGCTCAGGGCGTGACAGGTTTGATGGTGCGAAAATTAAATTACAAAAATTAAATGCGGTAAACAAAGGACCTCAAATGAGGGATTCGGCTTTGGCTTTGGCTCGGCCTATCCATTCTGGGGTTTAATGGTGCGAAAATTAAATTGTAGAAATTAAATGCGATAAATAAAGGACCTTCAACGAGGGATTCGGTTTTGGCTCAGCTTACCCATTCTGAGATTTGATAGTGCAAAAATTGAACTGCAGAAAGTAAAGGCAATATATACAGAACCTCCAATGGATGAGTCAGTCTTCCCATTCTAGGGTTTGGATTTGTTAAGCAAAAAATGTATAAAATTATAGTATGAATGCGACATGTGGATATGAAGACATACGAATACGACATGACATAATCGAAATTTAAATCAATCCATTTGAGCAATGAAATTCTCGAAAATTTTAATGGCTGGGATCGTTACCTCATTTGACGGATTTGATTGCCGAATTTGGATCTCGTATCACCTTGTGGATTAAGATTACGGCTCGAACGACGGGGATGAACTCTTGATTTGTGTTAATCGATAAAAGAATTGGTAATGATAACTCCTAGTTTTAAACTCCCACCATTTTCAAAATTCTCTCTCTCTTTTTGGTATTTTCTTTCTTTCAAATTTTTCTTCAATCTCTTAAAACCCTCTCAAACATCCAAATATTTCTCTCTCTAAAAAAAATCCCCCTCCAAAGCTCATTTTTTCCTCCTTTTATAGCCTACTCATCTATCTCTCATTCTAATTTTTTTCACTAACTCCTCTTCATCTTATCTTTCCTTTTCTATTTCCATCTTATTTTCTTCATCTTATCTTCTCCATCTCCTCTTTTCTATATTCCCTTCTGCATCTCCTTTTCTCCATCTCCTCTTCTCTATCTTCCATTCTCTATTCTAATTTCTCCACTAACTTTTTTTTTGTTATTTACAAAATAATCCTTCAAGTGTTAGGTATTTGCACTCTAATTCTTGAGATTTTAAATATGTGCAATTCAGTCCATAGAGAAATATTTCTTTAAGTCCAAAGGTCCTCACAATTTTCGACACACCTCCCCTTTACTTGGTCGAAATTCACCGCATGTCTAGTTCAATTGCTTGTCAAATTTGAGCTCATTTTTTGCCGTTGAAAATAACGCAAAATCCAATTAAAATCCTTTTGAAAGTTTGAGTCATTTTGGATATAATTGGGCCAAGATGAAAATTTAGAATATTAGAGAACAATCACACGACTCCAGAAATGTAAAAATAGAAAATTACAAAGTTAAAATGAATTATTTATAAATTTTTTCAATTAATTTGAAAACGATATTAACAAAGTAATTCCCGATTTCAGATTAATTTTTGGAGATTTTCTTTAGCCAAAATGAAGAGAAGATTAAAATAAAAATATTGACTATTTTTTCATATTTTTGTGGCCTCAAATGCTATTATTTATTAAATATTTTCCTAATTTCTGAAAAATATAAAAAATGCAAAAAATATGAAAAATTATTTTTTATTCAAAATTGGTTCCCTAGGCTTGACCAAGGTCTCCAAAGTTGATTTTACAATTTTATGAATTTTCATGGATTTTCTATTAATTTTCGAAAATAAAAATATCGAAAAATGCTGAAAGTATGAAAAATCGTATTTTGGCCAAAATTAGTTCCCTAGGCTTGACCAAGGTCCCCAATGTTGAATTTTTAATTTTATGAATTTTTATAGATTTTATATTAATTTTCGGAAATAAAAATACCAAAAAATATTGAAAATATGAAAAAAAATCATTTTTGGTCAAAATTGGTTCCCTAAGCTTGGCCAAGATCTCCAAAGCTGATTTTTTAATTTTATGAATTTTTATAGATTTTTTTATTAATTTTAAAAGAGAAAAGATGATTAAAAATCAGGCTTGTTATATTCTAGATTTGAAAACTACCCACTTTGAAACTGATCATCCCCATTGTATTGTTGAGGACTTCGTTATTACTGGAAGATGCCAACTTGTCCTATGTCATATGTTCTTCTTTTATTGCTTTGGAAGTTCTGTTCTCATTAGTCTCGCTTTGACTTTTTAAACATGACTATTTCTGGGAGAATAGGTGAGAGATATGAGAATTAATGCCTGTAGGCTCGTCTTTAATTCGTTATGCTTGAATTTGTGTTTTCGGATGAGCTCAGTGCTTGCTTGTGAAAATTGGGGGGTGTTGTATTTACTGTTGTCGTGATATGTATAGATAAACTTGGCTATGCATATTAGTATTTCAAGTATATCTTGTGGTTTTCATGCGACAACAGGAGCTGCATCTCTGCTGATGTCTCTATCCGCTTTCTTTGAACTTGCGGGCATGTACAGATATTGCACGATGGCGAGTCGTTGGCGAAAGGAGTCCAGCGTCCCAACAAAGGCTCCAGGCAACTCCTCGTTTGGATTTGTTGTCTGGATGGCGAATTGTACGTTATGGCTAATTTAGCAGAAAACCGACGGTCACGACCATTCAAGAGGGAAGGAACTCTGTGTGTTCAGGTTTATTGTCCAAGAAAGAAAACATGGAAAGCTCTCTACGTGAAGTCGCCATTACATTGTTCTTTTTGATTTTAGGATTGCAGTTGTGTGCACCATTCATCTGTTGAGTAAAAAGTATAGTGGAATTTTCTTTTAGGTCATTCACCGTACATATGCTGCAATGGGTAGCTCACTGTATATGCTTATGCATATATCGATGTATAGATTTTGCGTCTGGCGAGGACTAGAGACTCTGAATAATTGCCTTTGGAAATAGTCGTTGCTGATGTGGAGATTATTGGTAGTCTCAAACGACCAAAAGCTCGAGCGATGCTCCATGAAGCATCGTTGGGTTTACCGAAGTGCATTTTCCGTAGTTATTTCCGGGATGCTGGAGCTGATGTTACACGACGAACTTCAGTTCGACTTCATTTTTGCGCTGAACCTGTTGCCAAGCGCTAGACCTTTGCCGACGGAACGGGTCTTTGGAAGGAGCTAATGAGACTGTCTCTACTCGTGGGAGCTCAGTCCAGTCAATCCAGTTGACAAAGAAGCAAATCAGTATATGTTGCCGCCTATCCATTAATATTAATCTTGGGTCAATGTCATTCCTTGCTGGTCGATAGTGATTCCTTTCATTATACATCAAAATCAACATCACCTTTATCCCAAACTGCTTCCTTGCATTATACGTGGAATAGAATTTGCAAAGTTTGGAGCTATGAACATTCTTTCTTTTGACGGTCAAGAGTTGTTCTTGCTAAGTTTTTAGTACAACGAATGAACCATTTTAGACTCATTTGTGGGAGTACGGGTCTATCGTTTCATATCTCTCTCTCGTCTTTTTATTGATTACTGACATTAACCTTAATTGTGCATTTCGGAAGAAATACCAAAAACGTTCTAAACATATTACAATTATGCCTATTTAATCCTAAATTTTGTCTTTTGCCAGTTAAGTTCTAAATTTTTTACAATTGTGCCAATTCAATTCATTTTGCTGACCGGTGCAATTGTGATGTGTTGTTGACATAGATAATTTTTAAATATATATATTTTTATTTTTTATTGTTATTTATTTTTTCCCGATATTTTCACTTTTTTTTCCCCACCTACTCCTATTGTATCTGACAAGGGCTGTCCAACGAGGATCGCGAACCCTAGCAAAGGCTCGCCTACTGCCGTGCCTCATGAGACCCTAGTGAAACATAGTCGTGGGCGAAGGGGGCCATGGTCTTGCCCAAGTTGGGTGAGGACAGTCAGGGGCCACGACGTCATTGTCGAAGCTCTCTAGCAAAGTGAATTAAATTGGCACAATTGCAAAAGGTTTAGGACTTAACTAACAAAAAAAAAATTAGGATTGAATTGGTACAGTTATAATAGGTTTAAGACTTTTTTGGCAATTTTCCCCATATATTCCCTTTGAGGAAATATAATTGGGTCTCAACTCACAATCTTCTCAAATGCAGTCTTGTGCACGCACATTCAACATTTGTAAGTGAGCTTTTCACGTAATAGGTTATAATGGTAGTTTACAAATGCTTGAGAGAATAGGCTTGTCTAATATGTTAAAGTCGTAGGTGGATTGGCAATTTAGCAGGCCCTTGATGTTGAGAGTACACGTAACATCCATAGGCAAACTATAACATAAAAGGCAGTGGAAATAAAAGCTATATATGTATCTCTAGATACGTTATTCGTGCATTCAATAAAAAAATCAAATTATACAAAAGGATTAAATTAATTACCTCTCAAAGCGAACTTAAAACGAGTTAATTTAGATGCTCTTCAGTTTGAGTCTCACATGTATTGGACCTCTAGTTTAAACACACCACTAATTGCATATCAAATGAAAAAAATGGAACTTGTGGATGATCGCCATTTTGATTGTGTTAGCAATCTTGTGGAAACAATTCTCGGCACTTTCAATCTTTGGGTCCCAAAAGCAAGAACAGAGAAGGCAATTTTCCGCTCTCTTACTCATGAAATACATACACTTGAGAGAAAACCTTTTTCTCATGTGCACAAAATAGCACACTCTCCTTTTCTCTTATTCTCACCCTTTCTCACTTTCTCTCTTTCTCACTCCTTGTTTTCTTTTGTGCTCGAGGAGGTTATGGTCACTTAGAAAGAAATAACCATCATAACAAAGGACAAGGACGAAGGCCATCATTACGAAAGTGATAAGGATGACCTTAATGAATAAGGATGAAGTGAGTACTTTGGGTATGCGGATGCATTATATGAATTTAATTGCTATGATTGCGAACATATTTGCAATATTGTCTTTTCTATTCAATGTCATTCCGAATTGGTTATGGTATGTGACATCATCAGGTTCATCACTTAACTGGTAGTAAGACTCATACTAACACATTAGCACTCTCAAAATAATTGATTGTCCCAATCAATCTTTAGGTCCTACAAGCTATAAGTGACATCTAATAATATGTCATGGCTACCCATACATTGTGAATATTTTAGCAACATAATAAAGTTTTCATCTTTGGCTATATTGTATTTTAATCTTTCCATCTTACTATGTCACAATCTACAAGGAATATTTGTTAACTCATCAATTTAATCATATGCACAAATCTAATCAATATGCATGAGACATGAACATTTCATTTTAGGTTATAACTCTGGCCGGGAATTTCAATGCAATGCCATGATTTGATCACATAGGACATCATTATTATACTTTGTATGTAACAAGAAGAAAGATTCCATGTTGCGCATATATGTAACTTCGTATATGAACAAACTATGATTATCAAGTACATAAACAAATCAATGAACCACCAATATGAGCACTTATGAACCAGAGACATCCAATACACAAGTAAATACTGTGTCTCAGGTGTAAGGATTACTTACACAAGACTAGAACATGAATGATTATACATTGACCATGCTAAAAGCGTTCATGTTACTAGTCCTTCTACTCATGTCACTTTTAGTGAACTTGGCTAGTATAGGTACCTATATTCTAACTCAAGCATCATCATATCTAATGACTTGTGACTCGTCATTCCCTTAAGTATTCAATACCTAATGGTGAAGCTAAAAACAAACCGGTCTTATCAAAATCATTAATATCCACTTAATGATCCATCAATCGGAAACAATTTAAAGATTCAATCTAATAGTTAACCTGTCACAAATACTCTCTCAAGAATAGGTTAAGTCACAATTAATCTTATGGAATCATTCATATATAAATAATTGAACAATTGAATGAACACATTTTTGCCAATAATTAAATAAGAAATTGATGGTACAACTGAAATCCCTAATCTGTAACTATTACATGATTGCTTTAGGGCATACATCTAATACCTGGTCTAATGCACATGTCAACTGGATATTACTCTCTAATGGGAATTCTTAGCAAGATATTGAAAGTGTGCTAAGCCTATTCTTGTAAGGATAAACTTGGCTATAAATTAACACCTTAAATTTACCTCTAAAAAGTTGACAGATCAGTAATTTATAAAAAAAAAAAGCAAATTTAGCTGCATAATTCATTTTATCTAACTTTTACCAAAAGAAACTTACCATCTGCTGGTGCATGATCATCATTGACTTAGCCACTATTGCTAGGCCCTTCACCCTTGCCAGCTACAAAGCCCTTGTCAGATTGAGGTGGGGCCGCCCAGTTTGTTGTTGACGAGCCTAAGTAAGGTGGCCCTACCTAAATCTAGCGAGAGTTTGCTAGCCCTTGTCAGCCCAATTGATAGGAGAAAAAAAGAAAGAAAAAAATATTAAAAAAATAGTTAGTTTTAGGCACCTCACTTAGGATGGCTAGCGCTTAGGTCAGCAATTTCTAGTCAAATTGGCCAGATAGACTCAATTAGTACCAATGTGAAAGGTTTGAGATTAAATTAATCCGATAGAAAGGTTTATGCTGAATTAGTATCAATGTAATAAATTTATGATTTTTTTTATACTTTTTGTGTGACCTGAGCCATTGAAAGTACATGTTCGTGTGTATGAGAGAGAGAGAGAGAGAGAGAGAGAGAGAGAGGAGACGGTGGAATGTAGCGTTGGGAGGGCTGTAGTGTCCTGAAGAATTTGGTGAGAATGGAGAGGGTGTGGTTGTGGATGGCTGACCGACCATGCACTCATAGTGAAGAAGAAGAAGAAAGCGAACTATATGGAAAAAAAAGGAAGAAGAAAATAGAGAATGGATCTGAACTACAGACTGTCGATGTGTCCTCTCGTCAAGAAAGTAAATTTTATATGTAAATCTATAATAATATATTTAGAGGCTTCCTATTCAAAAATTAATTTATAGGCTAGATTTCAAGTGTCAATATCATATAAAATAACATCCTAAACACAAGGGGCTTACTCCCATGGTAGTTGTTTGCTTCCTCTGGACAGAAGATTGGACATGCTTCATTTGCACAATTTTCACGGAAGAATTACAAAAAAAAAAAATCATGAAACTATTGTAATTGTGTCAATTCAATTCAATTCTTTTTTTTTTGGTCAATTGAGTCCTAAACCATTTGCATTTTTTTCAATTCAGTCCATTCAATCAATTTCAAGCGCAAATCATTGACATGAACGATGGGCATTCAAGGTGATGTGGCTAGCTCTGATGTAGATAATGTTTTCTAATATTTTTCCTTTTTCTCTAGACCTTGGCGACTAGCCAGAGGCGAGGGTTGGCATGGTTGACCTTACCGGCCTTTGGCAAAGCTTGCCCTTGCTAGAAGCATTAACTAGAGTAGTTTTCATGCAATTGATGAGACTTGAACAAGCGATTTTGAGCTTTTAAATTAAAAGTCCCCTTACACCCCAACCAATTACATTAATTATTGAGATTTTAATGGAGAAAAATTAATGATATGTTTTCTTCATGCGGCTTGGATCATGTATTAAAAAGTCTAAGAATGTGGTGACCCTTTTTGATAGGTGCATCAATGCTTTGGTGGTTATAATGTTAGACGTGAACATTAAATCACACATTTTAGTGTAACAGATTATGCTTTTACAGTAGTTAGTAATGATCCTACAAATTTTTTTATATGGTATCAGAGATCCTAATTTTTTAGTCTCTCCGAGCTCTTTATTTGCCTCCTTTATTACATATTTACACGCTTATTCTTAGGCGAAAGTTTAGCTTACATGTGAGGGTAAGCGGAGTTTAGCTTACATGTGAGGGTAAGCGGCTGAATATTTAAGTATTGAACCACGCTTTTGACCTAATAGTTTAAATTATTAGAAAAAATACGCTAGTCCCACAAATTTGACAAAGCCACCTTACTTTTTGGTCCTAAATCAAGAAACTATTGATATAAGTTTTCCAAGATGAGATAATAGCCAAAGTTCCAGTTGACGAGATAAAGTTTTCACACGCCAGGTAGCTTATTCATGAGTTCTCTCTTCAAGAGAAGATCTAAATGCAATCCCTATGAAGAGTCCATTGAAAATAAATCACTTTGCAAGTGGCATGTCAGAGGATTTGAATATTCAAAAGCTCATCTTGTGGCAAACAACCTAGTACCTAGGCGGTCGGAAGTTTCCACAAAAACGAATTGCCCTTTGGTGCTCATCCATGGTGTAGAAAAACCTTTCATCACTTGATGTTCAAAACCCCCCCTCTCTCTCTCTCTTCCTCTTTGACCCGTTCAATCTCCTTGGTCAAGTATGCAAAAAGATAGATCTTTGATTGTATTCAAACCTAATAATTCACACGTCATTGATGAAAAGATCATGGTCCGCCAGAAAACATACAAAACTCGACATATATATATTTTATACATCGTGAATGTATTTGTCTATTTGTTAGTTGAGTGGCAGAGTTAAAATTCTATAGCACCAGCACGATAAAGAAAAGTAAAAATCAGTATATCATTAATGAATTTACATTCAAATATGATAACGAGATTAAACTTATATATACTTCTTTATATTCATAAGCATTGCGAGAATATTTCCAAGCGGCCTTTCTCTCTCTCGTAGAATTACCACCAAATTTTGTATCTCATGTATGACATTCAAAGTTCAAAGCACGTCGGTCAAAGTCACAGATTGAAGTCTTGCAAAAGTTGGACAGGGAACAATATAAATACCTTAATGTCCTTTCCTCATGAAGCATCAAAATTGCTAATCGTACATTCCAATCTTAAGCTTTTCACTTCACCCAGAGAGGGAGGGAGAGAGAGAGAGAGAGAGAGAGAGAGAGAGAGAGAGAGAGAGAGAGAGAGAGAGAGAGAGAGAGAGAGAGAGAGAGAGAGAGAGAGAGAGAGAGAGAGAGATGAAGCTCCAAAATGCAGTTGCCTTATCCCTGGCACTTCTTTTGCTAGTGAACGTGCAATTGCACGAGGCTTCGAGAGGGTTAGATGAAGCAGACGAAGAGAAAGAAGAAGAAATATTACATTATATCCACGAAGGTAACATGCTTTTGCAATCTCTGCAAAAAGGGTTCAGTCCGGCCTCCGGGGAGCGGGTGTGCCTACACTGTTGGAAATATGGTGTGTTTTGATGGGTGAATGAGAAATTGTTTTTCAAAGAGCATCCTTGAGTTGGAAGTGGGAAACACTAGTCCCACATTGGAAAGAAAGAAGGCTTTCAAGTGCTTTATATATGGTTACACTCCTTTAGAGTGGTAACATAACAACAAAGTACTATGCCTCGCGCACAGGCGCAGGAGGGTGCAAATCTCGGGCTTCAACGAAGGTTCGACGAGGGGTGCGTACGCACGACCAGTGTACACGAATGCGGACCAGAAAAATGGGTCTCGCAACTAGCCCAATTTTGCATCATGGCTCAACTTTCTTTTTTTCGAATGTTACGGATTTTGTAATGGCAAATGTTAATGGATTGTAACGATACTTTAATGCGAGCTCGAAAGCAGAGTATGTTTCGGATGAGCTCAGAAGCAACGTTCAGATTTAGAAGCAGCTCGCGCAGGTTCAGATCCAGCGTTCAGAAGCAGCTCGCGCAGGTTCATAACCAGCGTTCAGAAGCAGCTCGAGCGGGGTTCAGATCCAGCATTCAGAAGCAGCTCGCGCAGGGTCAGATCCAGCGTTCAGAAGCAGCTCGCGCAGGTTCATAACCAGCGTTCAGAAGCAGCTCGAGCGGGGTTCAGATCCAGCATTCAGAAGCAGCTCGCGCAGGGTCAGATCCAGCGTTCAGAAGTAGCTCGCGCAGGTTCATAACCAGGGTTCAAAAGCAGCTCGAGCGGGGTTCTGATCCAGCGTTCAGAAACAGCTCGCGATGCTCAGAAGCTGACCATTTGTAACGTTTTGGGATGTCATTACATTACGGCAGTTACAAATGGCAGAGTTAATCGTCCATTATGCTAGAAATGGCAGAATTAATCAACCGTTACACCGTAACAATTACAAACGGCAGATTTAATTGTCGGTTATGCTACAACAGTTACAAACGGCAGATTTAATCAGCCGTTATAAACTGTTACGCTATATTATTCCGGAATAATCCCTCTACTCATCTTATAAATAACTGGTATTCTCGTTCTTGTTGAGGCGCGCGAACATTCAGATTCAGACTCAGTGCAAAAGGCTTCTATTCTCCTCTGTTTTGCTCTGTTTTCTGCTTATTCCTTACATTGGTTTTTCGATAGTGTTCAAACACTAGTTTCTTCAAGTTCGCCGAAAGCTCTGAGGTTCTGTGCTCACCTCCTAGCTATTAATCGTTGTATCCTGGGAGACAGACGTTCACGAAACCTCAAGCACAGAGTTGAGGGAACGAATTTGTTTTAAGGAAACTGTGCTGAACACAGGCCTCGGTTTATATCTAGTGTTGATCTCACGATTTCAATTTCGTGTTGAAAAATCTGTTCCATTGCTTATACCATTCTAGGAATTTTTTTACAAGTGAATCTGAATTGTTCTGGAGTTGATTCTGAACTGACACCCAACATACACTTCCAAGGGAGGTGGGCCACCGTGCATTAGCCACAAGAACTTTGCAGGCCATGCGGAGGCTCCACCGAACGCATTCCCGACTCCAGTACTCCGATTCGGTGTAGCTTCCAATACTAGATGATTCATTGAGGGTCAAGTACCAGGAGATCATACTAAATCCTTTTTTTTCTTGCTGGATAATAAGTTGATGAATCTAAATTATTCATTTGTGTATGTATTTGTATTTAGTTGTTTGTGGATGGATAATTCCACCTCGCTAGATAGGTGCTGTGTGATACATGATGAAATAACAAAGTTGCAATCTTATGTTAGTCCGATGAAATACTGAGGTCTGGATGTAAGTATTGCCTCTACATATGTCGCTTGAGATGGAGTCTCTTATGAGATGAAGGGTCCTTTTACGATCATTTGCACATATGGGCTCGAAAGTCAACTTGACGATATCTACGTTGTTGCCATGATTTAAATTTCATGCTTGGGGAACTGTATATCCTTTGATTAGGGCTTACACAAATGAACCCATTTGACAAATGTAATGACCCAACTTGTCCCACGTGGATCAATCGTTAAACGAAGCACCCGTAGAAACCGCATAAGATGGAGAACAATTGGGGGTGAATCTTGCCTATGAAAAAAATTACAAGACCTCATCTAATTAATGTGGGAATCAAGGTGCCATAAGCTCACTCATTTAAACGACTGACATCTTTGTTAGCACTGGCCATATTGCCTAGTGATCCTACCAAGCAATACTCCTGCTACTTGGTATACATCCCTCTATTTTTTACTCCCTTCACTATCCTTGGAGTTTGTTAAGAGTTGCAACTTATCTGAATGCCATTGCTTACGTGATCACTCCCCACCCATATCAATTTAGGTTAGGGCCTAGCTTGTCAACGAACCAAAACATCTACCAGAAAGGGTTCCATTTGATATCGTCTGCAATGACTTTACCCATTCTACCTTGGCCAAACGTCTAGAAGAAACTCAAAGCAACCACATGTTGTAGTGACAATTTCACGATGGATCTTACTTATGAAGAACACCAAAAGGGTTCACTCGACCGATACACGACGTTGGGTGTCACGATTTGAATGGTGAAATGGAAGGCTCTTTTGATGGCAAAATTGGAATTTCAATCCTATTGAGAAATATCGAGTGTTGCTAACAGGACAATAGAAAACATGAATCATTAAAGTATGAAAACACTATCCTTGTCCTGAAGGATAGATTCCGCCCTTCACAAAATGGAAAAGTGCTTTGTGACTCTTTTTCAAGAGTTAACAGACCTTTCAAACAGTGTCAATTTAATTACATAGGAGAGAGAGAGAGAGAGAGAGAGAAGGGGTATTTTGTATGCAATTTTCAGCTAAATGAAGCAATGAGCGGTGGCCAGAGCTCCGCGTAGAAGCTAAGAAATCACTAAAATGGCCAGCACGTAATTAGTGCTTGAAAGTCGGAGGCAACACGATTCTAGCAATGGCTAGGGTGTAATCGAGAAATGGCCAAATATAGAAACCGTAAAAAAATAAGGAGGCAAAAAGCGAGGGTCACGGCTAATATAATTTGTTATCTTCATGAACTAAGCTTATTCGGGTAACCCTTCAAGATAAAAATTACATGGATAAGATCATCACATTTGTTTTTCTAATGCACCACAAGCATAACAGCAACCCTTAAAAGAGCATTTGCTTTGGTTAGGAAAGAAAAAGCAAGTGTTAGTAAGAATAGGTCAAGAGAGAACATTTGAGAGGATTTCACCAAATTCTGCCAAAAGCCAATATTGGCAAATGCTTGATCAAAGAATATAATTGAATCTTTTATGTGAGAGCCTCCAATGATACCTAAGTTGATGAAACTAGACGAGTCAGATCATCATAAATCACAACATTTATCTATAATCATTCAATCTCAAAGGTTTTGAGAAAATTAAGGTTATCATTGATTCAATGGTGAGATCATGAAGATATGGTCGTAAGCTTTCCAATGTCTTGAGAATCGCTTCAATCACAATTTTCTTGGCATATATTTTGTAAGATTTTATCTTTTCCTACCCATTTGGCCCATTTCACAAAAATCAACAATCTCGATACATTCTCAGAAATTAGATAATATGGCTTGTGATTATCACAATAATTGTGCCAACTGAACACTAGGTCAGAGAGAAATGTGTGGTCAAATCGAAGGTAAAAACTAATTTTTTTACTTATAGAATATGGAATGCCATAAAGTACAGAAAATGCAGGGAAGTGCCCAGAACCTTAAAATAAGATGGTGGAAGTTAAAGGGGGAAAAACATATTGATTTCAAGAAAAGGATGCTTCAGGAAGTACCGTGGCAACTAGAGGGAGAAGTAAATAGGATGTAGAATGAGATGTCTAACTGCATATAAAGAGTAGCAAGAGGGGTATTAGGTGAAAGTAAAGGGAATGGATATCAAATAAAGGATACTTGGTGTTGGAATGAAGAGGTGCAGGAGGCAATTAAACAGAAGGAGTGTTTCAAATTTTTGTATAAATGTCATAATGAAGAGAATTTGTAAAAATTTAGATCGACACGAAAAAATGCTAAGAAAGTTGTGCGAGAAATTAGAGGCAAGGCTTTCTCTGATATGTATAAAAAACTTGGGAGCAAAGAAAGAGAAAAATGTATCTATAGGTTTGCAAAGATACAAGACAAAAAAAAGTAAAGACTTAACTTAGGTTTGATGCATCAATTATGAAAATAAAAAATTATTAGTAAGAGATGAAGAAGTGAAGGAAATGTGGATAAGTTATTTTAATAAGCTTTTTAATGAGGTGAGCGATAGAAGTGAGACAGATCTGGTGGACGTCCCTGATAATTTGAATAGAAGGTTTGCATGTAGAATTAGAGTGCATGAAGTTAAGGAGGTGCTAAAGAAAATGAAGACTAATAAAATTTTGGGACCAAAGGGTGTTCCTATTGAAGTGTGGAGATGCTTAAGGAATGTGGCATTAAGTTAGTTGACTAAACTGTTTAACAGGATTCTGCAAGTTAATAAGATGTCTGATGAATGGAGGAAGAATATGATTATGTTTATCTACAAAAACAAGGGGGATATCCAAAACTGTTACAACTATAAAAGCATTAAGATTATGAGTCATACAATGAAATTGTGGAAAAGAGTTATTAAGCATCGGTTGAGAATAAAAAACAAGGTTTCTATAAATCAATTTGAATTCATGCCAGGAAGATCTACCAAAGAAACTATCTTCTTGATACAATAGTTGATGGAGAGATATCAAGAAAAAAAGAAGAACCTATATATGGTGTTTATTGATCTCAAGAAGGCTGTTGACACTTCATTTTTAATTTTAGAAAATTCATAAAAATTCATAAAATTGAAAAAATCAACTGTGAGTACCTTGGCCAAGCCTAAGGAATCATTTTTGAACAAAAAATGATTTTCCATATTTTTGGTATTTTTTAGCATTTTATTTTAAAAAATTCATAGAAAATCAAGAACAAAATGAGAAAATTTTAAAAAAAATCAACTTTGAAAGTCTTGGCCAAGCCTAGACAAACCATTTTTGAACAAAAATTGATTTTTTTAATAATTTTTTTAGTATTTTTAGAAAATAGAAAAAAATATTCAAAATTAATAAAAAACTAGCGTTTGAGGTCTCACAAGTATGAAAAAATAGTTTATATTTATATTTTAATTTTATCTTCATTTTGAATGAAGAAAATTTGCAAAAATTAATCTAGAATTGGAGTTTGCTTTGTTAATCACATTTTCAGATTAATTGTAAAAATTCTAGAAAATTCATTTCAGCTCTGTAATTTTCCTTTTTTGTGTTTCTGAAGTTGTGTCATCCCCCTATATTTTCCAAAATTATAAACTAGTCCAAAGGTCCACGGAATCGCCCGATTTCGCTAAAAAGGACTAAAATGCAGTTTTTGACTTTTGCAAATTAGTCCCGAAAATAGTTGAAATGCAGTTAAAAATTTTCTAGGGACTGAATAGAAAATCAAGTAAGTCAACCGTCTAGTATTTGGCCTTCTGAATCCATTGGTGGCGTTATTTTTTTGCAAAAAAGGTCATCAAAAGTTTGGTTTTTGCAAAATGGTCCTTCTGATTTAATCAAGGGGATTTCCATCAATTCGAAATAACTAAGCCCCTAACCTTGTTTCCTGAATGTTATTCATGACATAAAATCTGATTTTCAAGTCAATTTGGTGTTTCATGGATATTTGGGTGCCAAATTCGAAAGAAATTTGAAGTCGGGTCAATCAGGTCAACTTGACCAGACCCGATGAACCCCAAATGTTAATCCCAATTCACAAATAAGTCTATGAAAGGCCTATGGGGCACGAAACAGATTTTGGGAGAGTTTTTCTGTGGATTCTGGAGATATAAAAGGAGGATTCGAAGTCAATTTGGGGGTGTTATACAGATAAACAACACACAAGAGACCCAAGAGAGGGAGATTGAGAAGAGAGAGAGTCTCTAGAGAGTTCCTGACGATCGCCATAGCCAAAACAAAAATTGGAGAATTACTCGAGCCTGGCCAGAGCGAACGGAGGAGAATCAAGGTCTTGAATTGCTTCCTTGAGTTTTCTAGAGAGTTCAAGACCATCGCTAACTCACTAGAATGGTCCCAGCACCTTGGAAAAGGTACTTGCCATGCTTGAACTCAAGCTCGGTCATCAATGACTAAACTCTGTATTCTCACTCTTTTGACCTGAAACTGTGTTTAGTCAACTCCTGGCATCTTCGTGATCCCGTCAATGCATCTTCTTTTCATTTTTGTTGCATAAACCTATGTGTTGGCCCCCCAAAAACCTTCGGCCCGTGTTGAGTTCATGAGCTCATCTCGCACAAAATCGAGCCAATCCAAGCATCGGGTAAGTCTTCTCACGTTCTCACAATGCTCTTCAATGATTTTAATGACTTGCTTTATGCTAGATATGGCTAGAGTGAGCTCTTGCTGAAGATCAGTTTCGACTGAAGATAATTCAGTGCAACCCCGTTGTTGAGTTGTTCTGTTTCTGAGATATGTTGATTGCCTGGTAATTATGAGGATAATGGCATCAGAATTGTGAAATTTGGCCAATTGTGGACGTCGGAAGGGTCTTCCGACGAGGTGTTGGCGATGCAACGCTGGCATCGATTGTCTTCTTCGGTGGGAGGTTGACCTGGTCAATGCTGATCTGGCGCTGACGCAGCTAGCCACGTCAGCTCGGTTGTTATAACCGATTACGCTTTATAACGAATTAGATCTAACAACTAGGTTAGGGCACGTGTCAAGGTCTAGCATTTTCTGTGATTCCAAGCATTTTTAGAAATTAAAAAAAAAAGAGAATATTAATGGACGGCCAAGATCTAGTCTATCCTTTAGTGTCAACCGTAGATCTTGTATGCTATTTGAACGGTCGGGATTGAGTCTGGAGGTTTGATCTTGGCTGTAGCTTTAGTTTGAAGGATAAGCAGTCAAGATAATGGCATGTGGTGAGTTCTTTAGGCCATAGAATCAGAATTTAGGAGGGAAATAAAAAAAAGAGGAAATAGAATAAAAATCTGAAAAAAAAATTAAAAAATTAAAAAAGATTCCCTAAAACTACGTCGTTTTTGTGTTAAGTAGTTCGTTCGGATTTTGGGCCGGGTCTGGATAGTGAGTTGGGTCAATCTGACCCAGTTCGTATAACAAAAAATAAACAAAAAAAATATAAAAATATAAAAAAAACTTAGAAAATTCAAGAAAATTAGAAAATTAGAAAAATCAATAAAAAGCCAATATTGCATCATTTTGAATTCGGTTCAAACCTTTAGTGGGTTTGGTTCAAACCTGTTTTGAAAAATTAAATAAAAATAATAAAATAATTGGAAAAAAATAGAAAAAATAAAAAAGAAAAATTCGTAAAAATCATAAAAAAATTGAAGAAAAATAAAAAAAATTTCAGAAAACATAAAAAAATGTCCAAAAAATAGGGAAAATTCTAGAAAAATCACAAATAAAATTATGAAAATGTCCCAAAAATAGGAAAAATTCTTAGAAAGACATAAAAAAAATTTAAAAAAATTTAAAAAAAAAGAAAAATTCTCAAAAATTCTCAAAAATTGTGAAAATTAGAGAAAAGCCACGTCCAACTAGTTTCACCTATTGTCACATTTTTGATATCCTGAGGCTTAAAAAATGATGATTTTGCCCTTCTAGTCAATCTGACCCAAATCATTCCAAATTACCATTGAATCTAATTGGCATGTTTTCTAAGCTTCTGAGACTCCTCTATGCTCGTTTTAACTTGACTTGATGAGATTTCTTCACGTCTTTGATTCCTTGTCTGCGTAGTTACTTTGTTGACTTTGGTTGATAGGATAGAAAAATCTCGTCTGCATAATCCCTTTAGATCTGTTAGGACTTACCGTACCCAAAAGCACCTGCATGAATTCTCTAGATTAGGAAATCACTCAACTAGATGCCGAAAGAGCGTCAATAGTAATATTAGTATAACTAAGTCTCCAAACCCAAAATTTCTAGTTTTCCCATAATCGAGCAATCTTTCCCAATTGCGTGATAGGGTTTCTAATCATATCCTCTAAAAAATGATTGGTTGCGACTCCAGTTGCATGTACACTGGTCACATGTCACCTTACCATAATAAGGTCGAACTCGATAAACCTATCACAATTTGGTATGGGCTTGGGAGGCTCGAGCAAAACCACGATCTAGAAAAGGCCTAGCAATCCATTAGACCGATCGATCCATCTCGATTGGGTCGCGACAAAGGTGTATGATAGGGTTTCAAGAAAAGTTTTGTGGTGATTTTTAAAAGAAAAAAGTATCTTTAAATTATGTAGAGGCAATCAATGATATATATGATGGTGTTATTACATGTGTGAAGGCTTGTAATGGCATGTCAAATTATTTCCCAATCATAACAGGTTCACACCAATGTTCAGCTTTAAGTTCTTATCTTTTTGCACTAGTTATGTATGAGCTAATAAAAGATATCTAAGATGAGATACCGTGGTGTATGCTATTCGCAGATGATATTATGCTTATTGATGTAACTGAGACTGGGGTTAGCGCTAAATTAGAATTATGGAGAAGCATGTTAGAGTCTAAATGATTTATATTAAGTCGAAATAAGACAGAATATATGAAGTGTGAGTTTGCCATGACAAGAGGAGGAGATCAAGAATCTATGGATATGCTTGGACAAAAGTTACCTAAGAAAGATGTTTTCAGATATTTGGGATCAATTTTGCAAAAGAGGGGAGAGATTAATGAAGATGCTAACCATAGAATCAAAGCAAATTGGATGAAATGGCGCACTGTGTCAAGATTTTTATGTGATCACAAAATTCCTCTTAGGCTAAAAGAAAAATTATATAGAACAATCGTTAGGATAGGTTGATTAGACACCTAAATAAAGTATTGAGAAAAATAGTTTATTCCTACGAACCAGAGATTCGAAATCTAGAGACTTGATTACACTAATATTTCTATCAACGCCATTTTGATACCATTTCATGAAAAATATTTAACCCGGCGCTTCTTAATGAATTCTGAGTTAAAATTTAAAGGTGAAATTTGTTTTGGGTTTTCTTTTTTATTCAAGTGAAGATGCATATGAAATGCAACGCAAATGCAATTACTTTGAGATGATATTAAACGACATGCAAACATTTATTAAAATATCCCACTTCTAATGACATGTGAAAATGAGGCTAACTAGTACAACAATATAACTCTAATTAGATGACATGAAAATTGTCTGATTTAACTTAGTCTGGACAGCATATGAAAATATCATGAATCTAATCGGAGTGACATGCAATACTAGGCTAAATGACTTAAACATATAAGCTAGATTAATGAACCTATACAAGCGAATGAGGACATGGCTGTACGATGATGTGGCATTCTAGATGACATTGCAAACAACACGGCATGCATGTGGATGACATGGTATAATGATGTAACAGTCTGAATTTTCGACCCATTTTGAGAATTTAATGAGAATGGACGTATTTCATTATTTCACTTTAGATGAATCTCACTCGAGCCTGATTAATTCGAGATGACTGACCGAAAGGGAATGGCTGCCAAGGAACTTAAAGTACATAGACCCTGACAGGTCGATACGCGTACCTCCTTAAAGCCGCCCGTTAGTCTGATCATTTACTAAAGTTGTAAATTAATGGAAGTGGCCACGAAATAAAATTTCCTAAATTGGACAATCGAATTTTCCAGAAAAGTTACAGTGAGGATTGGACGTGGATTGGACGGTGTTACCTTCGAGGAAATTCAATTGGAAACCGAGACAAGGATAGAAAATCTCCAAAATGCCTCCGGACCGTTCGAAGTTCTCCGGATCATAGATTGAGTATTTCCTAGCATTTCCTAGGTGAATTGAATTTTAGTTCAGTCTAGTTCGAGAATCACGTCGAGTTTGATAGAGAGGTTCCCGGTCCCGACGGCTCGCATCCCGAGGAAATAGAAACACCGAGGAAACGTCTGTGAGTCGAATTTTCCTCGAGAATGGAGATTCCGCCTATTGTGACAAGTGTCACATTTTAGTCAATCCAAGACCACTATTATAAACCCTAAGTTAAAATAAAACATCCAAGTTTCAATGTGCATGAGAAAGCACAAAATTCCCTCTTAACCAATGCATGTAACCACCTATTCTCTCTCCCTCATTTTTCCTCTTATTTTAACCATCCACTATATCTCTCTCTCTACTCACACCCACTACCCCCTATCAGCTCTAATTCTCTCATTCTTTATGTCATTTGAACCCTCAATAGGATACAACACTCAAGCCTCACTCTCTCTTTCTCTCTACTCTCTCTCGGCGACCAGAGAATCCGCCAGCCTCCCTGCGCACCTCTCCTTCCAACGGCCATAACTTTCACCTCAGAGCTCCGTTTTCCTTCAAACCACCGCCATTCTCTTCCACTCTTCCAGACGATTCCAACGCCACCTCACTCACCCCAAACGACTACCGGACCACCGCTCCATGGCCTCTCGACCACCACTGTCCCAACACCGAATTTTAGCCCCGACCCCAGCACCTTCCGACCATCATAACTTTCTCTGTAGATCTCCGTTTGCCCTGAAATTACCGCCATTCTCTTCATCTCTTCCAGACGATTCCAGAGGCACCTGGCTCACACCGAGCAACCACCTGATCTGGCCGAAACAGCTCCACAACGTCGGCAGTCCAAATCCCGTCGTCGCGCGAGTCAGCGCGCACCGAACTTGAAATAATTCATTCGGGCTCATCCGGAGTCCAAATCGACCCCCGTTTTCTCCCACACGTCCGTAAGATCTTGAATTTCAGTTATATGGAAATAGATCGTACATGCAATGCCATCCAAGTGAGATTCACTCACATGCAAGATCATCTAAGCGCTCTTGATGCTGTTTCACCCCTTGCATGTCACAGATTCAACCTTTTCTTACACTTTCGAACTTGTTCTCTTGTAATACAGCTTCATCAACTTCGTCAAGATCTCCAAAGTCAGCTCCATTCTCGATTTTGTGCCCAAATTCAAGTAGGGTAAGCTCATAACTAGACTTGGGGTAGAACATGTGTGCTTGGGGCTTGTTCTTGAGTGTGCCGTGAAGTATAACTAATTGCATGTCCGAATTGACTTGCTGGCCGTGTATTTACAGTTCTGTCCATGAGGTTACAATGTCCATAATGTGTGGGTCAAGCATTGAATGGTAGTCCTAAGAGGATCTAAGAGTACCCACGTACATCGGGACCAATGCCTGGAAGTTTAAAACACTGAAAACGAAATTTGGAACTCGAAAAGATGTGCATTATTTTCCTTGGATTCACGTGAATGATAAGTGAGTTAGACTCTGGAGTGATGCATGCGGATCCATATAAACTTGAATGAATATGCATATGTGCAAAAAGGTGCGTGGTGAATTGTGGGCCGAAGGCCGAGTAATGAAATGGAACGCCTGATGCATTGCATCTAATTTTATGAGAGAACGTTTGGCGGAGTGCGTAGAACCGTGCAGGATGGCCCGCAGTGCTAGAGAGCCACGGGAAGTGGAGTGACAAGGGGCATCGGCCGCAGAGCTAGTGGGCCACGGTCGCGGTACCGCGCCTGGACGTACGCGGCACGGGGCGTTGGAGTGACAAGGGTGCCAACTGAGCGAATGCAGGGGCTCGGTTCAGGGCATGGCCGACAGTGCTATAAGCCATCGGTGGACCTAGCTCAAGTCGATTAAATGAGAAATAACATTTTGCATCTGAATGAGACTTGATCATACCATGGCATGAAGTATGCGTTTATTACTGTGATACATTCCATTGTTATATGCTGACCATGCGTTTATTGAATCATGTGTCGAACTGCTTCATTTGCATGCGATGTTCTATTTTGAGTCTTTTGTGAAATTACTGGGTTTCGACTCACGCTGTGGGCTGATTGCCCAATTTCATATCCCCACCCTTGAGGATGTCCTTTATTCCAGTTCGCCACGGTCGACCTGTAGAGATAGAGGATCATGAGGTAGAGTATCAGATACTTGGTGACGGGTGGTACAAGAGGGTGGTTACTACAGTCTGGGTCGATGAGGGGGAAAAGGACTGCCTAATAAGTCATCAGTACGTAGCTTGGTACAAATGGAGAAGTTTTTACTGGCAGGGGCCATTGGACGCCATGGCTGCACCCGTACTAGGGCCGGATGGGAACCCGGTACTTAACGTAGTTCACAAGGGTGAGGTTGTGAACCCTGAGCCAATGGAGGTGCAAGACTCCGATGGAGATGCTAGGATGGAGTTCGACAGCGAGGATGACGTATTCGCCGATAGTGACGAAGACCCGGAAGAGTTTCCCCCGGCTGACGAGGAGGACCTTTAGTTGTACCTATCTCACGTTGTCTGGCCTGTCCCTTTTTGTTGTGAGGCCGTTAGGGGTTTATTTTGGAATGTCGGTTGTAATCTCCCCCATAAGTTTGTCGAACCCGAGCTTCTTTATCACCCTGAACTTTATTTTGTATTTATCCCTCCCCCGTCTAGTTGTATTGAATCCCCAAGGTTTGAGCGAATGTTAAATGTCATGGTTCTTTTCCGGTCTTCCTGTCTTGCTTGAATGACTGTTTGGTTGGGAGTAGAGCGTTATCTACTGTCGCTTTTAGTTATCCATCGTTTTGCCGCGACGAGTCCTAGGCCGTCGTTCGCTGTTGGGCCAAGCGATGTGATTGCAGGTCAGGTATAACTCGACGGGGATGCCGCGCGGGCTGCCGGGATCCAGGGCGTGACATCACCGCTCGAAATTGGTATCAGAGCGAGGACAGCTCGAGATGAGATTGATTTGAGGTTTGGAGTAATAAGAATGGTGATTCTTGAGGTAGTTAGATAGCAAGACCCCTAAGGTAGGATTAAGATGGGAACACTGCATGTCATTGATTGGCGCATGTGATTGCTATTGTAATCTGGTTGCCCAGGTCTGTGCTAGGTTCTTGTGTTAAAAGCTATTTACGGTACTGCTAATTTGCATATTGCGTCTGGACCTAAGGTAAGAGACTGAACCCTAACTGTGATGTGATGTGAGTGCCTTCCTGAAACTGTTGTTAGTGGCCATATGTTAGCCTGTTGTTGTGTATTGCTAGACCTGAAGGGTGGTTTAGGCCTTAATTCCTCAACGGAATCGTAGCAGGTCTAGGTAAGTAAGGTCCGAGAACATGAACAATCAAGGCAGGCCTAGGACGACTGATGGTGCATCAGGCTCGCAAGCTCCAGCAGCTGAGAACCCTAGCATCGCAGACATACTGCGAGTGCTAGCTGAGATGGGGAATATGATGGGAAGGCAGGCTGCAGAGAGGGATGCCACTGTAGCCCAGGCCACTGAAGCGGCTGTAGCTGCTGCAAATGGAGCGAACGGAGTGAATGGGAACAATGGTCATGGGAATGGAGGCCGACAGGCACCACACATGGTGGAGCAGTTCCTGAAGTTACAACCGTCAAAGTTTGACGGAGGTGGTGGGCCTGAAGCAGCCTCTCTTCGGATTGAACGGCTGGAGAAAGTGTTTGACGTACTGAGGTGTACGGACGAAGAAAGGGTTTCACTGGCGGTCTACCAGCTCTAAGATACCGCGAATGACTGGTGGAAGGCTACTCGAGGAAGGATCTTTCTCGAGGGTATAGCGCCAAACTGGACAGCTTTCTGCGAGGCCTTCAATGGCAAGTATTTCTCGGAAGCTGCGTAGGAGAGGAAGATGGAGGAGTTCCTGCGACTCCGCCAAGGGCAGATGACAGTGGACCAGTACAAGGCTAAGTTTGCAAGGCTATCCAAATTCGCGCCCAGATTGATTGAGAATGCTTGGGATAGAGCACGGAGGTTCCGTGAAGGACTGAGGCCGGACCTCCGCAGCAGATTGATCACTGCAGGAGTAAGGGAGTATGGAGTAATGTATGAGCGAGCGCAGGAGTTCGAAAGGGACTCAAATGAAAGGAGCACCACATCTGGTTCGCGGTTTGTGCACTCAAGAGATAACCAAAGCCTTGGAAAAAGGCCAATGATTGATAATAGGAGGTTTGTCCCTCCAGCCCGGAAGACTCTGGGAAAACCGACGACAGGTAATGGTCCAAGATGCTCTGACTATGGAATGAGGCATTGGATCGGATCCTGCCCTAAGAAGACTGGTGCTTGCTTTGGGTGCGGGCAGATGGGGCATTTGGCAAGGCAATGCCTGAGGAAGAATCGTGGACAACAGAATCAGCAGCAAGGACCCCCGATAAGACCACCACCAGTAGCTGCACAAGGAAACCAGAATCGACCACCTGCACAAGGGAGAGTGTACGCTGTGGCGCGTAAGGATATTGAGGACGCGCCGGGGGTGATCACATGTACGATATCTCTCTGTGGATGCGCTGCTTATGCCTTGTTTGATCCGGGAGCTACACACTCGTTTGTGTCTGAACAGTTTACCCTTTTGTCTAACATGGAAATGAAACCGTTGAAAGTAGCGCTGCATGTTATGACTCCATTGAAAGATAGGATTCCTGTTCTAATGGGTTGCATAAGCTGTGAGATAGAAGGGGAGTAATTGACTTGGTAGTGCTGCCCATGTTTGATTTTGACGTCATAATAGGAATGGATTGGTTGACTAAACAGGGAGTCGTGATTGATTGTAGTAACAGGGTGATCCAGTTTAACCCAGCTGGGTACCCTAGATTCAAATTTGTGGGTAGCCAGGGAGGAACTTCAATTCCTTTGATAACGTCGTTGGAAGCGACCAAACTGTTGGATGAGGGATGTCAGGGTTATCTGGCGTCTGTGGTCGGCTCCTCTGTGGAAGAAATGAGGTTGGAGGATGTGGCTATAGTTCGTGAATTCCCTGATGTATTCCCACAAGAGTTGCCTGGCTTACCGCCAGAAAGAGAGGTAGAGTTTGTTATCGAATTAGTTCCAGGGACTGAACCGATTTCTAAGGCACCTTATAGGATGGCGTTGGTGGAGCTAAAGGAGCTCAAGGTACAGATGCAGGAAATGCTAGACAAAGGATTTATCCGACCCAGTGCGTCGCCATGGGGCGCGCCAGTGCTGTTTGTTAAGAAAAAGGATGGGTCGTTGAGATTGTGTATTGACTATAGACAGCTGAACCAGGTGACAGTGAAGAACAAGTACCCACTCCCCAGGATTGATGATCTATTCGATCAATTACAGGGAGCAACCATATTCTTAAAGATTGATCTTAGGACGGGTTACCACCAGCTGAGGATTAGGAGTGAGGATATACCAAAAACGGCCTTTAGGACAAGGTATGGTCATTACGAGTTCACTGTTATGCCATTTGGGTTGACCAATGCGCCTGCTGCATTCATGGACCTAATGAACAGGGTGTTCAAGGAATTTTTAGACCAATTTGTTATAGTGTTCATTGACGATATCCTGGTTTACTCACGGAGTGTTGAGGACCATGAATTGCACTTGAGGACTGTATTGGAGACGCTGAGGAAGCATTCGCTATATGCCAAGTTCAGTAAATGCGAATTTTGGCTGAGTAAAGTAGCTTTCCTTGGACATGTAATCTCTGGCGAAGGACTCTCTGTCGATCCATCCAAGATAGAAGCGGTAATGAACTGGCTGAGACCGACAACTGTAACGGAAGTAAGGAGCTTCTTGGGGTTGGCAGGTTACTATAGACGCTTTGTAGAAAGATTCTCTACCATAGCTGGCCCTTTGACACGTCTATTGAAGAAGGAGACGAAATTTGAATGGACGGATAGGTGCGAAGAAAGTTTTCAAGAGCTTAAATAGAGGCTGACGACTGCTCTAGTACTGACTATTCCGTCCGGACCAGGAGGCTTTGAAATTTATAGTGATGCATCGTTAAGAGGTCTGGGATGTGTCCTGAAGCAACATGGATGGGTTGTAGCATATACATCTCAACAACTGAGACCGCATGAGATGAACTACCCGACGCACGACCTAGAACTCGCTGCAATAGTGTTCGCACTGAAAATATGGAGACACTGTCTGGTTGGAGAAAAGTTCCAGATTTATACGGACCATCAGAGCCTGAAGTATTTGTTTTCCCAGAAGGAGCTAAACATGAGGCAACGCCGTTGGATGGAATTGCTCAAGGACTACGACTGTGATATCCTGTATCACCCTGGAAAGGCTAACAGAGTAGCCGATGCCCTTAGTCGAAAGTCAAGTATGGCGTGCCTGATGGTTAAGGAGTGGACACTACTTGCAGGATTGAGAGACTCGGAGTTTAAACTGGAAATTGAACCCCTCTCGAGTCTAATAGCTACCTTGAGGATTGAACCGACGATTCAAATGAGGATCAAGGAACTGCAGTCTATGGACCCTGACTTGCAGAAAATTCTGCACTTAGACATAGATAAGAGGAGATCAGAGTTTCAGGTGGCAGAGGACGGGATTCTGAAGTTTAGAGGACGACTGTGCGTACCAGACAATGAAGCCTTGAAGAGGGAAATTCTGACGGAAGCTCATCGAAGCAGCTATAGTATTCACCCTGGTAGTACGAAGATGTACCAAAACATGCGTTAGCAGTACTGGTGGAACGGAATGAAAGTCGAAGTGGCAAAGTTTGTGGCCAAGTGTCTGACGTGCCAAAGAGTGAAGGCGCAGCACTGTAAACCTGGAGGACTATTGCAGCCACTGGAGATTCCAGAATGGAAATGGGAACACGTCACGATGGATTTTGTGACAGGATTGCCAAGGAGTCAGAGGGGGAATGACTCGATATAGGTTGTAGTTGATCGACTGACGAAGTCAGCTCACTTTATCGCCATGCGAAAGGATCATCCTCTTGAGAAATTAGCCGATCTATTTGTACGTCAGATAGTCCGCCTACATGGGGTACCTGTATCGATCACTTCAGATCGTGACCCCCGTTTCACAGCAACATTTTGGAAGAGTTTACAAGCTGCATTGGGATCAGAGTTGCATTTTAGTACGGCATATCACCCACAGACAGATGGACAGTCCGAAAGGATGATACAGACTCTGGAAGATATGTTGAGAGTCTGTATCATTGACTTTAAGGGCGGATGGGAAGAGCAGCTACATTTGGTGGAGTTTGCCTACAATAATAGCTACCAACAGAGTATTAAGATGGCGCCATTCGAAGCTCTATATGGGAGGGCGTGCAGGACGCTAGTGTGTTGGGACGAAGTGGGTGAAAGGAGGATAACTGGACCAGAGCTGGTCCAGCAATCTGTCGAAGCGGTTAAGGTGATTAGAGAAAGACTGAAAACTGCGTAGAGTCGCCAGAAAACCTATGCGGATCGGAGGCGCAAACCTCTGGAGTTTCAAGTTGGAGACCACGTATTTCTAAAGGTTTTGCCAATGCGAGGGCTATCACGGTTTGGGAAGAAAGGGAAGCTGAGCCCAAGGTTTGTAGGCCCATTCGAAATATTGGAACGAATTGGGACGCTGGCGTATCGACTGGCCTTACCGCCGAACCTGTCGCAAGTGCATAACGTCTTTCATGTGTCAATGTTAAGGAAGTACGAGCTTGATCCTGGCCATATACTTGATCATGAAGTCATAGACGTGGACGATAGGGTTTCGTACGTCGAGAAGCCGGTCAGGATAAAGGACAGAAGGGAGCAAGTTTTAAGGAACAAGATGATTCCACTCGTCAAAGTCGTCTGGGAGCATCATGGCACAGAGGGAGCCACATGGGAAAGCGAGGAAGAAATGAAGTGCTTGTACCCATTTCTGTTTGAATAGCCAAGTGTAGTGGTGATGTACAAGTTTCGAGGACGAAACTCTTTAAGGGGGGGAGAATTGTAACAGTCTGAATTTTCGACCCATTTTGAGAATTTAATGAGAATGGACGTATTTCATTATTTCACTTTAGATGAATCTCACTCGAGCCTGATCAACTCGAGATGACTGACCGAAAGGGAATGGCTGCCAAGGAACTTAAAGTACGTGGACCCTGACAGGTCGATACGCGTACCTCCTTAAAGCCGCCCGTTAGTCTGATCATTTACTAAAGTTGTAAATTAATGGAAGTGGCCACGAAATAAAATTTCTTAAATTGGACAATCGAATTTTCCAGAAAAGTTACAGTGAGGATTGGACGTGGATTGGACGGTGTTACCTTCGAGGAAATTCAATTGGAAACCGAGACAAGGATAGAAAATCTCCAAAATGCCTCCGGACCGTTCAAAGTTCTCCGGAACATAGATTGAGTATTTCCTAGCATTTCCTAGTAGAATTGAATTTTAGTTCAGTCTAGTTCGAGAATCACGTCGAGTTTGATAGAGAGGTTCCTGGTCCCGACGGCTCGTATCCCGAGGAAATAGAAACACCGAGGAAACGTCTGTGAGTCGAATTTTCCTCGAGAATGGAGATTCCGCCTATTGTGACAAGTGTCACATTTTAGTCAATCCAAGACCACTATTATAAACCCTAAGTTAAAATAAAACATCCAAGTTTCAATGTGCATGAGAAAGCACAAAATTCCCTCTTAACCTATGCATGTAACCACCTATTCTCTCTCCCTCATTTTTCCTCTTATTTTAACCATCCACGATATCTCTCTCTCTCCACTCACACCTACTACCCCCCATCAGCTCTAATTCTCTCATTCTTTATGTCATTTAAACCCTCAATAGGATACAACACTCAAGCCTCACTCTCTCTTTCTCTCTACTCTCTCTCGGCGACCAGCGAATCCGCCAGCCTCCCTGCGCACCTCTCCTTCCAACGGCCATAACTTTTATCTCAGAGCTCCGTTTACCTTCCAACTACCTCCATTCTCTTCCACTCTTCCAGACGATTCCAACGCCACCTCCCTCACCCTAAACGACTGCCGGACCGCCCCTCCACGGCCGCTCGACCACCACTATCCCAACACCGGTTTTTAGCCCCGACCCCAGCACCTTCCGACCATCATAACTTTCTCTGTAGATCTCCGTTTGCCCTAAAATCACAGTCATTCTCTTCATCTCTTCCAGATGATTCCAAAGGCACCTTGCTCGCACTGAGCAACCACCTGATCTAGCCGGAACAGCTCTACGAAGTCGGCGGTCCAAATCCCGTCGTCGCGCGAGTCAGCGCGCACCGAACTTGAAATCGTTCGTTCGGGCTCATCCGGAGTCCAAATCGACCCTCGTTTTCTCCCACACGTCCGTAAGATCTTGAATTTCAGTTATATAGAAATATATCGAACATGCAATGCCATCCAAGTGAGATTCAATCACATGCAAGATCATCTAAGCGCTCTTGATGCTGTTTCACCCCTTGCATGTCACAGATTCAACCCTTTCTTACACTTTCGAACTTTTTCCCTTGTAATACAGCTTCATCAACTTCGTCAAGATCTCCAAAGTCAGCTCCATTCTCGATTTTGTGCCCAAATTCAAGTAGGGTAAGCTCATAACTAGACTTGGGGTAGAACATGTGTGCTTGGGGCTTGTTCTTGAGTGTGCCGTGAAGTATAACTCATTGCATGTCCGAATTGACTTGCTGGCCGTGTATTTACAGTTCTGTCCATGAGGTTACAATGTCCATAATGTGTGGGTCAAGCATTGAATAGTAGTCCTAAGAGGATCTAAGAGTACCCACGTACATCGGGACCAATGCCTGGAAGTTTAAAACACTGAAAACGGAATTTGGAACTCGAAAAGATGTGCATTATTTTCCTTGGATTCACGTGAGTGATAAGTGAGTTGGACTCTGGAGTGATGCATGCGGATCCATATAAACTTGACTGAATATGCATATGTGCAAAAAGGTGCGTGGTGAATTGTGGGCCGAAGGCCGAGTAATGAAATGGAACGCCTGATGCATTGCATCTAATTTTATGAGCGAACGTTTGGCGGAGTGCGTAGAACCGTGTAGGATGGCCCGTAGTGCTAGAGAGCCACGGGAAGTGGAGTGACAAGGGGTATCGGCTGCAGAGCTAGTGGGCCACGGTCGCGGTACCGCGCCTAGACGTGCGCGGCATGGGGCGTTGGAGTGACAAGGGTGCCAACTGAGCGAATGCAGAGGCTCGGTTCGGGGCATGGCAGGCAATGCTATAAGCCACCTGTGGACCTAGCTCAAGTCGATTAAATGAGAAATAACATTTTGCATCGGAATGAGACTTGATCATATAATGACATGAAGTATGCGTTTATTACTGTGATACAGTCCATTGCTATATGCTGACCATGCGTTTATTGAATCATGTGTCGAACTGCTTCATTTGCATGCGATGTTCTATTTTGAGTCTTTTGTGAAATTACTGGGTTTCGACTCACGCTGTGGGCTGATCGCCCAATTTCAGATTTCCATCCCCGAGGATGTCCTTTATTCCAGTTCGCCACGGTTGACCTGTAGAGATAGAGGATCATGAGGTAGAGTATCAGATACTTGGTGACGGGTGGTACAAGAGGGTGGTTACTACAGTCTGGGTCGATGAGGGGGAAAAGGACTACCTAATAGGTCATCAGTACGTAGCTTGGTACAAATGGAGAAGTTTTTACTAGCAGGGGCCATTGGACGCCATGGCTGCACCCGTCCTAGGGCCGGATGGGAACCCGGTACTTAACGTAGTTCACAAGGGTGAGGTTGTGAACCCTGAGCCAATGGAGGTGGAAGATTCCGATGGAGATGCTAGGATGGAGTTCGACGGCGAGGACGACGTATTCGCCGATAGTGACGAAGACCCGGAAGAGTTTCCCCCGGCTGACGAGGAGGACCCTTAGTTGTACCTATCTCACGTTGTCTGGCCTGTCCCTTTTTGTTGTGAGGCCGTTAGGGGTTTATTTTGGAATGTCGGTTGTAATCTCTCCCATGAGTTTGTCGGACCCGAGCTTCTTTATCACCCTGAACTTTATTTTGTGTTTATCCCTCCCCCGTCTAGTTGTATTGAATCCCCAAGGTTTGAGCGAATGTTAAATGTCATGGTTCTTTTACCGTCTTCCTGTCTTGCTTGAATGACTGTTTGGTTGGGAGTAGAGCGCTATCTGCTGTCGCTTTTAGTTATCCGTCGTTTTGCCGCGACGAGTCCTGGGCCGTCGTTCGCTTTTGGGCCAAGCGATGTGATTGCAGGTCAGGTATAACTCGACGGGGATGCCGCGCGGCCCGCCGGGATCCGGGGTGTGACAAATGACATGGTAATTGTGTGACACGCAAATGATGTGACATGCGATTAATGACGTGGTATAGAAAACTATATGATATGATGATTATGGTTGTAACCAATATGACGTGCATATAAAATAAAACATGTTATATAAATGCATGACAAGGAATATTTTAAATTATATGAATGCATATGCACAAGATATTTTTGATATCATTTTTTTTGTATTAATTTAAAAAAATCATAAATGTCAACACCTTAACAGGGTTCAATCCGAAATTGCATTTGTGTTACACCTAATGATAGAAATTAAGGTAAGAGAGGAACGAGGAAGGACAGACGCATGGTTTTAACATTTTCCTCACTTAGCTTCAAGTTCATTGCAGGTATTTTACCATTTGAAAACAGAAGCAAATTGAGGACAATCACAGAAATATCGATGAATTTTAACAGTACAAAAGAAGAAACAGTTTCCTTTCTAAGACATTTGAAAATTTCCAAAAAAAGGGAAACACTAGAAAGCACCTTTCCATGAAACGGGTTCAAGTGTCATCCTCTTCCTAGGATGTCCTCAATAATAAGCTCATGAACTCTTTATGCTAACCCCACTTTGAGAACCATCTTCATGAGCTCATAAACAAAGTAACTTGTAGTAGCCGATGGCAAAACCTGCAGTAAATTGGGAGTTAAGCCAGTATAAAGGGCAGGAACACTAACTTGCTCGATGATCTTAATGCAAGTCACGAGTGCATTTAATCTTGTTGTCCGTAACTACATTTGAAGTTGTCTCCGCACTACTTCAAATGGGTAAGTAGTTGCTTCAGAACATGCACCAGCGATTCCTCCATAAAGCAAGGTCCTAATGGGACGAAGTTCCAATCGTTCCATGGCATTCAGTTCTTAGCCTTCCTGCTCCATAAGTTTGAGACTCTTCCTCCCCTCAGGTATATGTAGATAAGCTGATTTTAGTATATCATAAACACTATAGAAAACAGCACCTAAAGGTGCTATGGCTACGATTACGGGCATTGGACCTTTCTAGAGAAAGAAGACTCCTTCAGTTTGAACCATGTGTCTAAAAGGGCCAATTATACCACCCAAGGCCTCCCCTCCTGGTGCCACCATCTTTGTTCTTATCTTGAGACCATTGTAGTGACAGCTCCAACCCAGAGATGCTACGTGGTATTGAAAGCCCAATGGCATTGTATAATTTCTTGTTTTTAATGATTCGCATGCTTCAAATCATCGAGCTCATTTGCATAGATAAGAAGGCTCTATAGTCTGCTGAGATGGCATTCGCAGTCTCCGAGAGATGGGCCTCCATCTCTGAAATTTTGCATTCGATATACCCTTTGTGCTTTGACACTATATCAACCACCGAAAACAGCTTAAAAGCACCCTTCTAGATTTCTTTCTCGCTTTCTCTAATGGCTCCCTACTACTTCATTTTAGATGTCTTCAAGACCTCTACAGCTTCTCTTTCCACAATGTCCAAGTTATGAGCTTCTACTTCGACATCGTCCATTTTGCACCTCCAATACACATCTATGGATGAAGTCTGGCATTTCTTGCTTTTGTAGATTCATTTTATCTTCAAGTTCATCAACATGCGAACTTCAGGATAGTGTTGTTACATTCCTTGGCAAGTTCATCAAGCTCCTTGAATTTGAGCGCAAGGGTCCTGTTAAGATCCCAACACTTCTCCTCATACTTGTGTTCTTCTCGATTTCAACATCAGCAATCTCTCCCTCCACCACTTGCAACTTCTTCTTCATTGTCTCTGCATCCCTCGAATTAAACGTCTGTAGCTGGATTGTCTTCTTCAATTCCTCATTCTCCTCACAAATCTTGGATCTTCCTTGTGATCTTTGCATCAATATATTGAACTTCTTCATGCCAGCATCAACAAGAGGAAGGGGCTTTGAAGGAGAGAGTACATCAGGTTTTGCCTCAGCCATAACTTTTGTGTAAAGCCATGGCATTCTGCAGGATCTTGGCAAGAAAATAAGCTGTCTCGTCAAATAGATTTTTGAGTTTCAGATAGTCATTGAATGCACCCCCCTAGAAGAGGAGGATAGGAAGGCGAAGGTGCTGGCAGAGGAGAAGAAGAAGATATAGAGGGTAGCGAGCTTCGAGAATACGAGGCTTTTGGCCGTGAGAACAGTTGTTAAGGCTAAGTTCTGGTATACGGCGAACTCGACTTCGTCGGTGCTTGTGGAGGCGATCCTTTATCTCTTCTACCACCTTCCATCTTCTAAGCCCAAAAAAGCAATGCTCAAGCCCCCTTCTAGCATCCCTAAGAGGGGCATATTTTAAGGTTAGATTTCGGGAATGTGATACTCTCCTTATAGCTTCTCAGAGAGAGAGAGGGGAAGAAGATGGCCCAGTTGACCATCCCCTCCCCGAATTGAAAGCACGGTTTTGGCTTCTATCATTCTCGCTTGAAGAACTTGCTTTCGAACGTGTCCTCTTTTTCCTCTTCTCCCACTAAGCTTTATCTGTCTTTTCTTTCGGTGGTGCTCATCTGAATTCCCCCTACTCTCATGCTAGCTTCTCTTTATGCTTATGCTCTTCTCGAGCCTTTTTTTAGTCCACATCGACCGAAAGCATCTACTCATCCTTCAATTTTTTCATTTTTTGAGTACCCTCCATGGCCCCCTGATCATCATGGCCTCTATCATATGTGTCTTGTTGGCCACTTCAGTCCTCTCGTGTGTGCATGCCATCCCTTCAAGTGGCCTAATTGACATAAACTTCAAACTAGCCAAGTGAATAAGACTAGAAGCTCCCTCTTTTAGTCCATCAAAATAACCCGACAAAACCACCTTTTGATTCTTCTCAAGCGTGCACTTCTCAGCTAACTCCAAATGTATATCTTTAGTAGATAATAGAGGCCAATGACCCAGTTTAATTCGAGTGTTAAACTCATTCACGTTGCACACCTTAAACCTAAAGGAGTAATCCAAACTCTGATAAAATTCATTTTCTACTCTAAAACTTGAAAATGCCCCTCGTATGTTCAAGTCAATGAATACAAGTTCAGATATATCAAAATGCTCATCCAATTCCCAACAAGCGTATTCAACATCTACAAAAAAGGGTGGATCACTCATATTCAATCCGTCCTTGTGTACCTTCTGATTTGGTACAACATTCTCCTCAGCCCAATCTGATTTAGTGTTGTCTTGCCCATTACTTCCTATAATTATCCCACCCAACCTTTGCAGTCGGGCTTGCTTCTTTCTCCCCACGCTAGAAGAGGAAGCGTCACTGCTCGAGTTTGAGGCTCAAATTGAACTGCAAGGGCGAAAGTGTGACTGCTCGCGTATTTGCGGTGCGTGAGTTGGGATTAGGACTCGGCTCGCTAACTTCGGATGGGATTAATGAGGTGATCCTGGCTCCTTCAAGCGGTGATGAGACCTTATTGAAGATTTACTTATTGGTCTGAGACGTCACCCAAGATTGCTAGAAGTTGAGGAGGAAAGTTGAGCATGTCGTGACAACATTACATGTGACAGTCCGGAATTTCGATCCATTTTCGGAGTTAAATATATAGAATGGATATACTTATTGGGGCGCTCTAGTTTAATCTCACTTGGAATTAGCTACTCCGAGCTAGCCAACCGAAGGGGAAAGGCTATCGGGGGATTTAAAGTACGTGGACCTGAGCAGTCGATACGCGTATCTCCCAATGAGCCGCCCGTTGGCTTGAGTATTTACTAGAGTCGTTGCCAGATGGATGGAGCCACAAAACGAATTCCGAACTTCAACGACTAAACTTCCAGGAATATCACAGAGATGATCTGGGCGTAGATTAAGTGATTTTGCAATTAATTGGTTGCTCTGAAAATTGGAAAGAAAGACAGAAGTAGAAAAGAATTTTGTTTCGCATCTCGCTCGTTAGAGACTCCCTAGATCGTGAATAGAATACTTTTAGAGTAATTAGAGTATTAGGCTAGATTAACCTTGTGAAGCATATCAGACGCTCTAAAGTTTTATCCAATCTCGACCGCGTGCATTCCAGGGAGGGTACTGCGTCAGTCCCCCACTCATCGGACTGACCTTAAAAGGAGAGCCTAATTGTTTTATGTTCTAGAAGGAATCCCTCTAACTTAGTGCTCTCTAATTTCTCATGAATGGCCCTTTTGTACTTCCCCATCCAAGCATGCAATGGTCGACTCCTTTCTCAATGCATGCCTTGGAAAGAAGACTCTCTCTCCTTCCTCATTCTTCTCTTTCCCACCATTACTCCCTTACAACTCACGAGCACTTCTCTCTCTTACTCTCTCTCTCTCTCTCTCTCTCTCTTGCGACACTCTCTCTCGGCTCTCCCCTGCACACCCTACTTTCGGACGGCCATAACTTTATTTGTAGATCTCCATTTGCCCTAAAACCATAGCTATTCTCTTCCTCTCTTCCAGAAGATTCCAATGACACATAGATCGCACCAAATGGCCACCGGAGCTGGCTGGAATAGCTCTTCAAACCTAACTGCCCAAATCCCATCGCCGCTGGTTGCAGCGCGCGTCCGAGAGAGAACGGCTCGTTCGGGCTCATTCGGAGCCCGAATCGACCCCCGTTTTTGCCCATGCAACCACAAGAGAACAAGCTTCGAGGATCTAAAATTTATTTCACAAGATGAGCCCCTAAACCTCGCGGAAAAAAAATGAGAAACCATGACCCCTACACAGTCAGTTTTCCAGATTCTGTGCCCATCTTGTTTCGGCGATTCCGAGAGCATCGCTGCTTCGATTGACCTCAAATTAGTGTGAGTCTCTTCGTCTCTCTCTTATCTTTCATTTGATTAAAAAATAAACTCAAATGGAGCTTTAGAACATTCGAAAATGTCGTTTGAACAGAGGGTACGCAGGCTGGTTTTTGGCACCTCGGACCGCCGGAGCTCCCTCTCGTGCCCTCACTCAGATCCTCGTGGATTGGTGCTATTCGTGCCGTCCCCTCCTCGACACCAAACTCGATCTTAGAGTGAGCACCGTCCCTAAATCTTGACTTAGATTGATAGATTATGTTAGAATTGATGCTAGATTGAGTCCTATGGCCGATAGTCATGTTTGTTGGAAGTTGATAGTTACTGCTGGTCGTGCGTAATGTTTGCTGTCCATGGCGAGAAAATATGCTGTTGGTTGTGTTGCGTTAGAGCTGGTCTTGATTGAAAAGCGAGGTTGTTGTGGGCTCGAGAGCTAGCCATACGCGTCGAGTTGTATGTCTATGCATTGGGGTGCCTTAAGATGAGTTCCAATATGTTTAACTTGGAGTTTGGCCACTAAATGGGCAATCATGCACGTGATTGAAAACGGGACCCAAAACATGATTTAAGAGTCCCGATAGCTGCTGGTCATGTGCAATAGGTGCTGATCATGCACGACAAAGCATGATTTTGTGAGTTCTAAGGTTAGCCGGATGTACCTACTTGCGTACCTAGAAGTTTGGGAGGCTTAAAGCAGAAACCGGGACTTGGAATGTGACCCTTTGTAACATATGATGCTTGACTGTCATGCTCGATGTACATTGGCGAGAGATGTGTGCAAATGTGAATAACCCTGAGGATTCCAGGGAGAAAATATCGAGTTTAAGGACTCTAGAGGCTTAAGCGACCTTGAGTGAAAATTAAAACTGAAAATATGTGCTTTGGGGCAAAAGATTGATGTCCTTGGATGTTAATAGCTTGAGATTTAATGGTGGTCATGAGAAATTTAGATATGGGCCATGGAAGAATGTGAATAACTTTGAGGACTCTAATGCGAGTCACGAGTGGTAGGTTATGTGCCTAGAAGATAGGCGATCTGAAACAGAATCTGAGCTTGAAATGGGTCTCGTGGCATGTTGTGTGAATGTAATGCTCGATATATTTTTCTGGGAATATGTGTGCTACGATGAGTGCTCCTGAGAATATGCATGTGTTCAAAGAACCGGTTTGCATGAGCACTCGAGAATTATTGAATATATGCCTGCATAGTCGTGCCTGATATTGTGCGAATAATGAATGCGGTGTGAAATGATGCATCTTGAATATTGCATGACAAATGGAATTGCTTGGTTGTGGCATTGATGCATTGCATGCTGACATGAGACATGTGCGTTTAACGGAGTGCGTAGAATCGTGCGGGATGGCCCGTAGTGCCTAGAGAGCCACGGGAAATGGAGCAATAAGGAGTACCGACCGTAGTGCCCAGAGAGCCACGGTAGCGGTACTGCGTCTGTGACGTTCTCGGCACGGGGCGCTGGAGAGATAAGGGTGCCAACCAGAGTGTCAAAAGGGCCACGGTTCGGGGCACTAGCCTGAAAGCATAGGAGATGTTGGTCGGGGACCGGTAGTGCCAATAAGAGCCATAGGTTGGGTTGAGTCCGGCAGTGCCCAGAGAGCCACCGGCAACCCGAAATAGGAAGACCGGTAGTGTCCAGAGAGCCACCGGCAACCCGAAACAGGAAGACCGACAGTGCCCAAAGAGCCACCGGTAGATCCCAAATGGGATGTTTGAGCATGCTTCATTGCATCCATGTGATGTGAGAATATGGTGTGCGCATGACAATTCTCATTCTTGGTGTGAGGCGCATGGGTGTCCATGGTACCGGCAGTGCCCAGGGAGCCACCGGTAGAGCATTTGAGCATGTTGTATCTACATCTTTCTGACTTGAGCCCATGATAAGGGCATGATGGATTGAGCGTGCTGCATTTTGTGAAATGCTGAATGGATCGGCAGTGCCCAGAGAGCCATCGGGGATTCCAAGAGTTGAAATTTGAGCATGCTACATCTGGGTGATTAAGAATATGAAATGCGTGTGAGAGTGCTCACATTTGGCATGAAATGCATGAGCACGTTGTATTCATATGACTCGAGCTTAAGATCTGTGTTCGATTCATTGAGCATGCCACCTCGCATCTGTGTGATTTGAGTTATTAAGATACGTGTGATGACCTGTGCATACTGTATTTATTCGAAGTGTTGGCCGGGACCAGGAGTGCTGTTGAGCTACCGGAGGATCCCGAGGTCATTGAAGCTGCATTTGCATGATATGAACTCTTGATGTTCGTGTGACTAATTTCCATTCTGAGCATGTGAATGTGTTGGTTTGCCTGATAGTCGTGGGTAATGATTGGGTCCTGTAACCTTAAAGTCGCCTGTTTATGACCGACCCTGTGTGTTTTTCTATTCTAAGCGGGTTTAGGCATGTGCTTGCTGAGTCTTTCGACTCACGCTATGGGCTAATCGCCCTTTTCAGGTTCCGTCCCTGATGAAGAGCCGTCCGATTGGAGGCAAAGCTGCTGAGGATTAGACTTGTTGTATAATTTTAAAAATTGAAATCCTATTGACGATATATATAAAGAAACGTTTGTTTTGTATGTATTAGGTGTATCCCTATCTACCCAGCTTGTATGTATGTCTGGGTATATATGGCGTTCTGCTGTTGCGATAACTTTGTGGATTATTGGTCGGCGACCATTCCTGGGCGTCGCGAGATTTTATTTCGACCAATCAATCATAACTGTGGGATGTTGCGTGTCCGTCGGGTTCGGGACGTGACATTACATGATGAGCTCTATCTTTGCACATTTTCTTTGGGAAGATATGATGCAATGCATGCAGAAAATTAAATTATTGCACATGAAGCTACATTAAAAAAATTTAAATATTTTTGGTTAGAGACTAAAGTTAATCTCTAATATTTTTATGAAATAAATAATCAAATGTGAAATCAAAATTTAGGTGTCAACAGTTGCCTCTCTTTGAGTGGAGGCTCGTAGAGATTTCGCTCAAATACCAAATTGGGTCTAAATTTTAACAATGCAGATGATGAATGAATTTTTTTGGTGGGGTTTTAATCCCATTTTCTATGCAGGTGAAGTGATGCGTGATATGCAGAACTATAAATAACATGTGTTTAGACTTCTCCGCTCCACAGAAATGGATTACAGAAACCTGAACATAGATCGTATATGAAATACCTGTTTCACTTAGCACGTCATAATACTGATGATTCCCTTGATTTCCTAGTTTCTTATTGTAGTTGCGAGGATCTCCAGACACTAAAGCCTTATCCGTTACTAGAGGTTCCCCTCCCACACGGGATAGTGAAAGATATAGAATCAATGAACGTGCTTGAGTTGTGGTTCAAGCTGCACCATTTTGTCTCTTGGGATCACTATCGTTTAATAGGCCATCATGAGTTGGTAAAGGTAGGTCAAGATCACAAGTGTATATCGATTGTGATTTGAAAAAGATCAAGAGCACAAGAATAGGTCAATCATGAATTGATGAGATAAAGATCAAGAACACGAGAGCAGATTGATCGTGAACTGATGAATATCTTATGAGAGCAGGTTAATCATAAGTTGGAGAGTTGCCTGGCATGAATGCTCTTTGAATAGGCACCTGATGATTCATTCTGAGGATACTCTGGGGAAGTTAAGCGTTGATCCGTATGGTGGGTCATATCATGATAAAGTTCTAGCTAAAGGATATTAAAATTGATTGAGATTTGACCTGTATGGTAGGTCACCCCATGGTAGATTCCTGATGAAAGGATTCTATTGAGTTGTTTACTCGATGTCGGGTTCACCGAAGAAAATGCCTGTAAGAAGGACTTTGTGCTTGTAGAAAGGACTTTGTGCCTCTAAAAAAGACATTGGAAATTGTTCACTCAATGTAGGAATCTACCGAAGGAATGCCTATAAGAAGGACTTTATGCTTGTAGAAAAAACTTTGGAAACGGTTCATCTGATATGGGATCTACCGAGGGAATGCCTGTAAGAAGGACTCTATGCATGTATGAAGGACTTTATACCTGTAAAAAGGAACTTTATACTTGAAGAAAGGACTTTGGAATGGTTCACCCGATGTGGGATATACCGAGGGAATACTTATAAGAGGGACTTTATGCCTGTAGGAAGGACTTTGGAAACGGATCATCCGATGATAAGAATCATCAAGAATTATGTAAATGTCACCTTTTTCGGGTAGATAGAATAGGTGTTAACTGAAGAAAAAAATGATTTTTGGGTGTTAATATGGGATATGAGAAGATTAGGAATTCTGCAGAAGCTAAAATTCGAGTTATCTTACCATGAAGGATGCCATTCTAGGATCTGAAGAGATCAGGAATCCTACAGATGCTCAAACCCAATTTAACTTACGATAAAGGGTACTATTCTGGGACCTAGGGAGATCAAAAATCCTGTAGAAGCTCAAACCCAGATTATATTCTCCTGTCGCTTAGAAATAAGCTAAAGAGACAGAGATCGGAAAAATATCTCGAACATTTCTAGCTTTCGAGATGAATCATGTCCCTATGATGATTATCAAAGAGTCATACAAAATCTTCATAAATGCAACTGTGATATATGGGGTCATCCAAAACATCTTGCACATGGCACTGGCAATCAAAATCCATTGGGGGTAGATTTTGGATCAAGTGATATGAAATCGCCAAAAGCGTTTGATTAACCGTCAATTGGAATACTCTCATCAAAGAGGGGTTTTGAGACGCAGAATGCATGTGTCAACCATGTTTAGATGAGCTCCTACCCTCTTTTGGACATGCATATTGGTGAATAGAATACTGAGCATTTTGCTCTAAAATTGGGGAGGACAGATAACTTACCTATGAAAGTTTGGCAGGCGTTCTATCTTACCAGGGTTATGTCCCTGAGGAAACCAAGGAGATGTCGAAAATTGCTTTTATAATCCGAGGGGACCAGGACAATACCTCTTCGACTTTGGCTGCAGCTTCTTGAATCATTGCTGGTTTCCAGTTGGAGAAATAGGTCACCTATTCCAAATGGGTGAATATAAAAGGATGGGTGTTACTTATTCCGCTCGGTAAACACGCAATGAGAAACAATATCACTTGTTCCAAATGAGTGAACATTAAAGAGATACGTGCTACCTATTCCACTTGGTAAACACGTAATGAGAAATAATATGGTCTAATTCATGGTAAGTGTAATAGAATTCATGAATCTATGTACATTGTCAAACTTCACTGGAAAATTCATCAGTGAGAAAGTTTGTTTGATCTTTTGAAAAATTTGGTCATATCGAATGAGAAAATTTCAATCAGAAAGGACTTTCACTTACTCTCATGGAAAGGTTCTTTAAAACCCGACCGCTGATACGGGCGTGAGAATTACTAAAAACTATCACCATCATGCTTGACAAGAGTCCAACTAATCTCATAATTAGTATAACCAGACTAATCGAGAGGTCTTTTCAAGGGATGTAATTTAGGCTTAGTCAAAGGCTTATCAAAGGGGACTCATGAGAGTCACTTGGCTTTGAAATGGAAAGATATCATCAGTTACATCAGGTTTACAAGTCAGGAACCCTGTGACATGATGTAAAATAATCTTACTCGCACTTCTTGAGCGACACTTATAAACATTTGAAATCCTACGTTAACTTAAATACCCTAAATCTAAAGAGGCTTTGGGTATGGGCTGTAACGTAGGGTCAGGTAGGCTTGAAAATGGAAGGCCTATTTATAGCAAAAGGGTACATCATGTATCGATCGGTGATCATGTATCTCCAACACTTTTGTCATTGATCTTTGCTTTTGGCAATTTTAGAAGTTCCTTTTAAAGATTTGCCAATTGTCTTTTTTCTTTTGAGGAACACATCAATTTTTGCCAAGGCTTTTCTTTCTCCTCTTTGATTTTTATTTGTTTTCTTCTTCTCTTGATCTTTGAGAGAAATCTTTTTTGAAATGGAGGTTTTGCCCCCCTTTTAGAGAGAAAAAGCCTTGCTTGATAGATGTTTCTTATGCACTTTCCTCAAGGATTTTTCTTGGAGTTCTCTTGCTCTGAGTCATTTCGAATTTTCATCATTCACTCATCATTTTTTGGAAGATTTTTACTTTTTTTCATGGGATAATCACCAAGTGGGTTTTTAAAAAATGAATCGCCGCTCAAGTGGGATAAGCGAGGGATTAACTTGAAGATTGATGCAAGTGAAAACAAGAAAATTCTAATCATCTTAAGCCTCTTTTGGGAATTTGCCCCAATGTAGGGTTGTTCTTGACGGGGGTAGGAAATGAATTCTCCGTTCAAAAGGGTTAACCAAAGGACAACTTATAATGTGTATGATAGAGGAAATGAATGCTCCTCGTCATTTTGGTCGTCATACTTTTCGCGACATAACCTATTACCTTGTAAGCACGGAATTTTCCACTAAACTCACTGGTGTTTGATATGGAGGACGTGTATAGAGATAACTTGCCTTTCATCGTCCCGACATTCTTCATTCAATATGATCATTTTCATAAAATGGAATAGATTGCCTAATTAAAACTCTTTCCCATTGAAGATTAATAATACAGACAAAATCATGTAGAAATTTTGGAATATGTGTGCACCTTTTAAGCATGAAAAATGTAGCAACGACTTGCATAACTTCATGAAAGACTCATGCATATTCTTAAGAAATGAACTATGCAAGAATGTTTAGATTTGCAGGAAAACTCTCGAGAATAGGGACTATAAATTCCCCATGCATGTGCAAATGGATTTAGCAAGTTTGAGAGCTTAATTCTAGGATTGGGAAAGACTCGTTCTTGACTTTTGCTCCTGCATAAGAAAAAGCATGTGTGAGTGAGTCGAATGAAGACTTGAAACATTTCAGCTTGGTTAATAACAACAACAATCATGGTCGATCAGATGCCCCCTTCTTTGAGCTCGCTCGGGCTTTTCACTTGTTATTTTCTTATTTGAAGCTATCCATCAAGCGGCAATGTCCACGAATTGATTTGCCCTAAGTTTTGTTCAACAAGAGAACCTCGTATTTGGGTATGACTGTACTCTTGGGACAGTTTGCAAATTCCTGAGAATGGAAGGGATTCAATTTAGAATTGGAGTAATTAAGGGTAAATAAAAAAGATACAAAGTTACTCTTCGAGCTCGCGCGGACTTTTTTACTCGTAATTAATTTGTCTCCAGTTTGGTGCAGTAAAGGATCTAAGAATTTAATTGGAGAAGGAGAAATCACTACTTTCTACTCATGAATTAATGCTAGACATCTATAAAAGCAAAAACTATCCCACGCAAGAAAATGAAACATATACATTCTGAAGCAGGTACGCATCGGCCATGTTGAAGAACCCGTGATTACTACTTCGAAGTATAGGCTCCGTATGAAAATTACAGCCTCAAAGCTTCATTAGCATTGAATTGGTTGATCATGGCGGTAAGCTCGTGGTCAATGCCACTTGACTGGTGGTGATACATCCCCTTTTCCTCAGAAGGCATCAATACTGAACCTAAATGATCGGTCTTCTCGCTCATTCTGTTAACAAAACTTGATTCTGCTGGAAACTGACCTAACTCACTTCTCAAATGGGCATTTTCGATCCATGGATGTTGCATTTCGTTGAGAGTAAAAAGGTCATCGCAGTTAGGGCAGGTTGCAGTGTTAAAAGCTTCTCTATACCTCGTGTTCTCTGCTCAGAGTCTTTCCTTTTAAGCTTTTAGGAACTCGTTTTCATGGCATTCATGATGGGTCTTCACTAGGGTTTCCCTATTTTGGAACAAAAACTTGATTTATGAAAGTTCCAGCCCTAGCTTTTGGCTTAGATCTTTTCTTTATTTGCTATCTGGGCTAGGGCACTCCAAGAAGAAATCTTCAAGTTTTTGAATTTGATACTCAATATAGCGACGGTAACGTTTTTTTAGCCTATTGTTGTTGTCTCTATTGTCTATGTTGAGACCTTAGATGTCGTTGGTCGAAGGGTCAAGTTCCATGGTCTCACAGCTGAATGCGATCTCGAACTCTTCAAAATCCCCCATACTCAACAAATGAAAATAGTTCTCAAAGATGTTGGGTTGAGACATTCTTGACTAGTTACTGGTTCGTCAAGGTTTGCTACTCTTCCTTATATTTTCACTCTCTCCAGTTTTTTCTTTTTTTGAGCAGCCGTAAGACTCTCCTTTTGAGCACGAATGAAGACTACCAGGAGGACACCTCCTTTAAGATTTAGGTGTGGATTCAGAAATTCTATCGCTTTCCTCAAGATTTTTGTCTTTCTTAACTTTTTTTTATCATATCTCTTGCTCGGTTTGTCTTCTTTTATCTTTTCATAGAGGTAGGACCCCTATCACTATTTCTTCCGCTTGTCTCAAGTGTCGATGTTTGCAAGTGAGCTTTCACTCTATCTATAAATGGAGACAAGTCTTCTCTTTTTTTCTGCTAAAATTTGCCTTATCCCCCACTTAGGTCATCTTTTTCTTGTTTGTTTTCGAAGTAGTGGCGTCCTCTCAAACTTTTTTTGCAAAGATTTTGGATTTTCTTGGCTCGAGATTGCAGATCAGCATCATACCCATGGATAGGGGATTCGTGCTAAAAGGGGTGATACCAAAAGAAAATGACATATAGGAAAATTCGACCAATAGAGGATGGCACTTTGGAATTAATACTTAATGCAAAGCGGATTAACACCTTCCCATTCCACTCGTCTACCTTGATTCTCTCCTCTATCATTTTCAACGATAATGGCTGATTTTCTCACGCACATCTTCCTAGTTGAAGTTATGGTCAAATGGGAGAGACTTTATCACCTTCTTAGCCGATGCTATATTTACATATCCCATCATCCGAGCGTTGAAACTGAGATCTTCGATCTATTCAAGGAGATAAGTGCCTTTTTTATTGAAGGCACTAATTTGGAGAGGGAATACAGGGCGTTCCAAACCATCTTTATTAACTTTCTGGAGGCTTGCCGAAATATCTACGAAACGGTCATCCTAACTCGCATCGTGAAAGCTTGCTACTAGAATCAGTCTAAATGCCTATAATATACAGAACTCGTAGTTGTTTGCTACAGGAAGGCTGTCAAGTCTGCTAATAAATGGGCCTCACTGTTGATTCATGAAAGTGAAAATTTGGTAGAGCGCCTAGCCTTGATCTAGACTTACTTCGAGCATGACCCTAGTGATATCGTGATGAAGTTTAGATGTGACTGGCTGGAGGAGAGGCTTAAAGAGATAACAGTAGATATAGCTCTCGAGAGAGACTTGATCGAGAATCTGAAATTCGCTATTGAACATCATGAGGCTAGCGCAGCTAAGCAGAAGGAGAACTGCGCTCGCCTATTCTTTAAGCTTGCGGATTTTGAATCTCAGACCGCTCGATATAGATAGAGCATTAACCTCATGGAGAGTTATTTGTGCTCTTTTGTGATGCTTATTAGGGCTCAATTTGAATTTACTTTTCCTTCCCAGTGACTTATTGTAAGACTCGTTAATATATGGAATGAGAAGAAAGTTTTGTATGTTTATGCTTTAATCTTCCCGCCATATTTTCTTTTCTTTACAAAATCAGAGTTGATTGGGCTAGAGAAAATATGACCATCCATATCAGCCAGGATCAGAGTACCTCTTGGAAGCACTTTCTTCACGATATACGGGCCACCATAGTTCAGAGAAATCTTCCCTTCTGGAAGAGGGACTATTCATAGCAACCTTCGTAGGACAAGGTCATTCACCTCTGTTGGATCCAATTAGCCTCTATCAATTGTACTTCTGAAAGAATACGTAGTGAACGTATCTTTACCTTAACTAGTAGGACTGCTTCAATTCTATCTTATCTTGACAAATGGTGGCCACAAGATGATAACATACTGTCCAATAGACAAGGACAAGACTAGAAAAAGACTCTTTCACTCTTTTCATACGATGATATCAAGAATACTGAAGAAGGATTGGTGATGGCCCCCACTAGCCACATTGAGAGCTATGACCAGTCATGTAAATTATTATAGATATGACCACTCAGTCAGTGTACCAATAAGTGAACTAGGCCACCTGTTGTGTGCCCCACTTCACTCACACTTTGTACCTTTCGGTGTCAACTTGTATGTGTCGACTGCTTGTAGTATCGGCAGAAATGATTGCGTGTTATGCTCTATAATAGAGGACCAGCCTCCCAGAGTCTCTATCGTTCAAATCCAAGGAAGCTAAAAGAGGAAGCTAAAAGAGCAGACCTTTGACCAATTTAGCTAGGAATGTGTTGCAAGGTCAAGCTAGCGCACTTGCTTCTTGAGTTCTGACTGCATAGTCTATGCTTTTCTCAAAGTGCAGGAACCCCTAATACATAAAAAATGTCCCCATGCTTGATCTGGATAAATTTATTACGCCATCAAAATATATAGTCCATACATGCTCACTGATTGACATGATTTTGTCTCCAGAAAGATCAATCTCTTCGTTTGCCCTAGAGTTATCGGCTAAGACATCGGCAATTACTCATCTTTTCGCATTTTTCAAGGTTATTCCTAGTATTTTATTATCATCAATGAGCCAAATTTTGCTCCTACTTGAGGTACCTATGATTTCCTGCAAAAGTAGAGGAAGTAATGAGTATGTGCCTCAAGAGAGGTCGGTCTATGACTCCTGTATTAGTCTAACTTTTTTTTTCATTTTTATAGAGAAATTAGACAAAATAGGAAGATGTGGGGTGAATTTCTCAGAAAGAATTTTCTTACAAATTTTATAACTTGAAAAAATGTGTGAAAATCCTTTGACGTTTAGCAAATTTCCCGAATGAAATTTCTTCTTTTACCACAATGAATTTTCAAGAGTAAATTTGTTAAAAAAATCTTGTATCCATTGAAAAAGGAAAGATTTGAAAAAATCTTTTATTGGTCAACGAAATTCCCCGAAGGGATTTTTCTGCATTCATCTTTTTAGAAATGACACACTAATTTGATGATTTTTTTTTTGAAAAAATGACCACGATGCTAAGTTTAAAATTTAACTAACACCTAACATCGAAAAACTAAAAACAAATACAAGATAAAGTTAGAGAACTTACTTCACCTTGAAAAAATGCAAATCACATAGAAATGCACTTGACTCGTGGGTTAATTTTATTCTAACTATCCTAAAGGCTCATAAATTGAAGCGAAAAACTTTTGGCAAGGCAACAATCTGGCGCACATAATCAAGATTACCCGTGATTCCACGACGTAACTAGGATTAGCCAGGCATTTCTACTTCAGCTGCTCAAGTTAAAAATTATAACCCCCGCTTCGATAATCTTACCAAGACTAGGGCCTAATTTTTTAAACTCATTTTTGAAGAGAGGTTCAAAATTAAATTTGGACTAACTTTCACCGTGATCTCATGATGAATGCTAGAGCCAAATCACAATACCATCCTAAAACTAGTGGCCCAGGTCTAGTAACGGGAGGTGTGTGATGTAGTGTTAAAATAATTAATCATGCACAACAGTTAAATGCAAATACCGCTTCAATAGTTTAGAAATTAAATCACAATTCCCATGCATCAAACCTGCAAAATAAGGGATTAGCCAAATACTCCACCCTTTATAACTCCCATTCTGCAAAATCATTTAATACCTAAGGATTAGAATCCAACCAATTGTCAAATAAAATGAATTTTGATGAAATTTCTCAGGCCTAAGTTCACTAGGCTCTTAAGTTTTTTTCAAAAATTAAGAACAAGCCCCAATGGAGTAGCCAAGCTGTCGTGACCTAAAAATTCAATCAGGTGAAATTCCAGGTTAATGAATTATCAGGTTAATTATTTAACTAACCTAACTCGGACTCTCCTAAGCCCATACCAAATCGCAACTTATACTTCAGTATTTAACATGCGAAGATTTTTAACTTGGAGTCACCACTAATCATTTTGGGTAAGTTTATTAGACACCTAAATAAACTATCGGGAGAAATATTTTATTGCTATGAATTAGAGATTCAAAGTCCAGGGACTTGATTACACTAATATTTCTATCAACGCCCTTTCGGTACCATTTTCATGAAAAATATTTAACATGGCAATTCTTAATGAATTCTGAGTTAAAACTTAAAGGTGAATTTTTTTTGTTTTCTTTATTATTTAAGTAAAGATGCATATGAAATGCAATGCAAATGCAATTACTCTAAGATGATATGAAACGACATGCAAACATTTATTAAAATATCCCACTTCTAATGACATGCGAAAATGAGGCTACCTAGTACGACAATACAACTCTAACTAGATGACATGCAAATTGACTAAATTAACTTAGTCTAGACATCATGTGAAAATGTCATGAATCTAACCTAAGTGACATGCAAAATTAGGGTGAATGACTTAAACATATAAGCTAGATTGATGAACCTATACATGTGAATGAGGACATGGCTATACGATGACGTGGCATCCTAGATGACATCGCAAACAACACGGCATGCATGTGGATGACATGATATAATGACATAGTAATTATGTGATACGTGAATGATGTGACATGCAATAAGTGACATGGTATAGAAAACTATATGATATGATGATTATGGTTCTAACCTATATGACGTGCATATAAAATAAAGCATGTTATATAAATGCATGACAAGGAATATTCTAAATTATATAAATGCATATGCGCAAGATATTTTTGATATTAATTTTTGTATTGTTTTATTATTTTAAAATCATCATAAATGTCAACACCTCAGCATGGCTCAAACCAAAATTGCTTTTGTGTTACAACGAATGTTAGAAATTAAGGTAACATAGGAATGAGGAAGGACAGACACATGATATTAACATTTTCCTCACTTAGCTTCAAGTTCATTGCAGGCATTTTACCATTGAAAACAGAAGCAAATTGAGGATAATCACAAAAATATCGATGAATTTAAATAGTGCAAAAGAAGAAACAGTTTCCTTTCTAAGACATCTGAAAATTTATAATAATAAAAAAAAGGGGAAACACTAGAAAGCACCTTTCCATGAAACGGGTCTCATGTGTTGACACCTGATTTTTAATCATTTTTTCTATTGCTAAAGTAATAAAAATTCCATAAAAATTCCATAAAAATTCATAAAATTGAAAAATCAACTGTGGGGACCTTAGCCAAGCCTAGGGAACCAATTTTGACCAAAAATAATTTTTCATATTTTTATATATTTTTTTATTTTTTTATTTTTAAATAAATAATACAAAAATACTTGTAAATTTTGGAAAAATAACATTTGAGGCCAAAAAAAAATACACAAAGATAGTTAATATTTTTATTTTAAATCTATTTTCATATTGGCCATCGTAAATTCAGAAAAATCCAATTCGAGTCACGTGTTCCTTCATGAGTATAATCTCGAATCGGGCCTAAAAAAATTTAATTTGAGTCAACTTATTTTTAATTTTTACTTTTTATGAGTTGTGACATTGTCTTCTAATATTTTAAATTTTCATCTTTGCCCAATTATACCCAGAATGACTCAATTTTGTAAAAAGGCTTTAATTAAATTCTGCATTATTTTCAGCGGCAAGAAATGAGCTTAAATTTGACATGTGGTAAATTTTAGTGTGTCAAAAATTGTGAGGAGATTTAGACTCAAAGAAATATATTTTTTCAGGGACTGAATTGTAAATACTTAAAATTCAAGGACTAGAGTGCAAATACCTAACTCTTGAAGGATTATTTTACAAATAAAAAAAAAGAAGAGTTAGTGGATAAATTAGAATAGAGAAGGGAAGATGGAGAAGAGGAGATGAAGAAGAGAAGTTGGAGAAGAATGGATGGAGAAAATAAGATAAGAATAGAGAAGGGAAGATGGAGATGAAGAAGAGTTAGTGGAGAAATTAGAATGGAAGATAAGAATAGAGAAGGGAAGATGGAGATGAAGAAGAGTTAGTGGAGAAATTAGAATGGGAGATAAATATGGAGAAGGGAAGATGAAGATGAAGAAGAGTTAGTGGAGAGATTAGAATGTGAGATAGAGATGGAGAATGGAAGATGAAAATGAAGAAGAGTTAGTGGAGAAATTAGAATGGGAGATAGAGTTAGTGGAAAAATTAGAATGGGAGATAGATGAGTAGATTATAAAAGGAGGAAGAAGTGAGCTTAAGGGAGGATTGGATTTTTTGGAGAGAAAATTTTGGGTGTTTGAGAGAGTTTTGGGAGATTGAAGAAAAATTTGAGAGAAAGAAAATACCAAAAGAGAGAGAATTTTGAAGATGATGGGAGTTTAAAGCTAGGGGTTATCATCACAAATTCCTTCATCGATCAATATAAATCAAGAGTTCATCCTCGTCAACGAGCAAGCAAATTCGAGCTAAGTGTTTTTATTTAGTCATTTATTTATGGTTTTACTCGCAAATTAGCACAAATTGTATACACTTTCTCCATCTCCCATTTTTTCCCATATTTTATGTCAGGAGAAGGATATCTCTATGTCAACAGCAAAAATCTCGTAGAGATGCAAAAATCGGCCCAGACAAGCTCCTAAGCTGTCCACCGATTTCTCAACTGATCTGTGACTACAAGTCCCTCTTAATTCAAAAGAAACTCTCTATATTGGGAACATAGAGAGCGAAAATCAATTATAGAAATCCCTCCCAAAAAACGGGAGATAAGTACTCTTTCCACTCTTTTGGTTTTAGGTGCAGATTAGCACATATTTTGTATACTGACACTTCACTCTATTTTATGTCAGGAAGCCGCAGCTCTATATCAATGGTCAACCCTATGGAAGCACAAAATCGGCTTGGAGGAGTCCTCAAGCGCGCACAAATTTCAAATTGTTGAATCAATTCGTTGTATTTCATTTTAAAGAATTCATACCCCAGAATGGAGAGGACAAAGTCCATCCGCAACTTAAATACCTGTACCTTAAATCCCAAAGGGAAGAGCCAAGCCGATGCTTAGCCTCCCATTGGAGGTTTTTACTTACAGTAGTTAAATACCTGCAACTTAAATACCTGTACCTTAAATCCCAAAGGGAAGAGCCAAGCCAATGCTTAGCCTCCCATTGGAGGTTTTTACTTACAGTAGTTAAATACCTGCAACTTAAATACATGTACTTTAAATCCCAAAGGGAATAGCCAAGCCAATGCTTAGCCTCCCATTGGAGGTTTTTACTTACAGTAGTTAAATACCTGCAACTTAAATATCTGTACCTTAAATCCCAAAAGGAAGAGCCAAGCCAATGCTTAGCCTCCCATTGGAGGTTTTTACTTACAGTAGTTAAATACCTGCAACTTAAATACCTGTACCTTAAATCCCAAAGGGAAGAGCCAAGCCAATGCTTAGCCTCCCATTGGAGGTTTTTACTTACAGTAGTTTAAATACTTGCAACTTAAATACCTGTACCTTAAATCCCAAAGGGAAGAGCCAAGCCAATGCTAGGCCTCCCATTGGAGGTGTTTATTCACTGTCATGTACTTCCTATAATTTAATTTTTGAATCATCAGGCCCAAAAGATGAGTAGGTCGTAATACTGCACAGAAGTCGTTAGCACACTCCCTCTTTCGGCTTCAGGGAATCTTTAACACTTAAAAAATGTAACAAATAAAAATATATACCATCCATGCATCCTATTTAAAAGGTGAAAACACAAAAGAGAATACCCTACTAGAGCCTTAGGAATAAACCAAGCATGAGTTGCCGAATTAGGATATCCATGAAATTAAGGTACCGAAAGGGCATTAGTTTTAATTAACTAGCGTAACCAAGTCCCCGAGCTCATAATCTCTGGTTCGTAGGAATAAATTAGTTCTCCCGCTAATTTATTTAGGTTTCTAATCGGCCTACCAAGAACGATTAGTGGCGACTCCAAATTTCAAAATCATTTAAACAAAAAACCAAAGTTGCGATTCGGTAGGGCTTGGGAGGGTTCGCGTTAGGTTAGTCAAATCTAATTAACCTAATAATCCGTTAACCCCTTTTGAAGATAAATTTTTTTTAGGGGGTCGCGACAGACTGGCGACTCCACTGGGGAGAGAGATTTTTAAATTTTCGAAAAAAGATACCAATTGGAATACTTAAATTTTTTCGAAATTTTAAGAGTCTTAGTGGACTTAAGCCAATGAAAATTTCATGCATATCTCGCTTCTGGCGATATTGTTTGGGACTCATTCTATAGGTGTTATATGTTTTTGCAGGATGGGAGTTATAAGGGGCGGAGTGTTTGGCTAACCCCTTTGTTTTGCAGGCTCGGTGTTGGGTTTATTTGTTTAATTTCGGACATTTTTAGAAGCGCTGTTTTGATATCAATTGTTGTGCATGTCTTGCATACTCTGAGGATCACGACACCTGCACACACAAGCGTCTAAACCCAAGTCGCGAAATTCTTCCTAGAAAACCATAGATAGGGATCGAATATGCAAAGCTCTTGCGTCGATTGCGCTCGGGTTGACCATATTTTATTCCGCTCATTATCTGAATTGACAATTCTTCCCATTGTGATTTGATTGCGCGGAGGGTAAGTTTGTCAATTCAGATAGTGGGAGCCTTTTTAGGTCCATACCTTGTCTCTCCTTCTTTTATTTTCTAGAGTCCACTCCTCACTTGAGTCATGCGCATGACTATGTGATTTGCATTTCTCCAAGGTAAAAGTAAGTTCTCTAATTTTATCTTGTATTTATTTTTGGTCGGTCCATGCTAGGTGTTAGTTAGTTTTTGAGCTTGATATTACGACCATTCTTTTTAAAAGAAAATAAAAATTAAATTTGTCCCTCATTTCTTTTAAAATTTTTTTTTTTGAAAAAATGATGTAAAAAAATCCCTTCATGGGAATTTTATTAACCAATAAGGGATTTTTGTCATATTTTTATTGCTTCAATAAAAATGAAATTTTCTTGAAAAAATTTTCCTCTGAAAATTTCAATAAAAAGAAAAATTCCTTAAAAAAAAAACTCTAGTAGACATCAAGTGATTTTGTCACATTTTTCAAATTATAAAAACTTGCAAGAAAATTCTTCTCGAGAAATTCGCTCATGTTTTTCTAAGAAAATTTTCTCTAAATAAAATTAGACTAATTGACCAATAAGAGATTTTTGTCATGTTTTTGTCTCTCCAATAAAAATGAAATTTTCCCGACAAATTTTCCTTTGAAAATTTATTTCGATAAAAAGAAAAATTCCTTTTAAAAAAACATCAAGTGATTTTATCACATTCTTTCAAATTATAAAAACTTGCAACAAAAATTCTTTTCGAGAAATTCGCTCATGTTTTTCTAAGAAAAGTTTCTCTAAATAAAATTAGACTAATGTCTCGGGGGAATTTCGTTAACCAATAAAGGATTTCTGTCATGTCTTTCCTGCTTCAATAAAAATAAAATTTTCCTGACAAATTTACCTCTGAAAATTTATTTTGATAAAAAGGAAATTCCTTCAAAAATTTTAGTAAACGTCAAGAGACTTTGTCACATTCCTTTAAAAAAATAAAAAAAAAGAATAATAAATCTGAAAAAATTTTGTATCAGAAATTAACCCATTTCTTCCTAAGGAAATTTTTTTTCTTTCTTCTGATTTCTCTATAAAATAGAAAAAATCAAATTGGACTAATATAGGAGTCATGGATCGACATTTCTTGTGTCGCATACTAATTATATCCTTTTCTTTTGCAGGGAGATCCTAGATACCCTAGACGGGTGTAAAAATTAAGTTCAATAATATATCAAGAATCATCTTCAGAAATACCAAAAGACGAAAAACACCGAGGCTTCAACCGTTAATTCTGGGGGGCAAACGAACATTGTCCATCTTTGACAGACAAAGTTGTGTCAATCCGTAAACTTGTATGGGCAGAGTATTCTGATATGACGGTGGATTTATACTGATTAAACATGGGGGCATATTTAATGTATTGCAGAGGATCCCGCGTCTTTTGAAAAACAATATGGATTATATAATCAGAACCCATGAAACAAATACCTTTACCTGATCAAATCAACCAGAGACCGGTCTTAAAATTTCCTCTTATCCGAAACATGCGGAGGGCTTTAGAGGACCGAGGTTCTATTAATGAACGTGGCCCACAGGAATTTCTCCCGACGCTACAGGCGACCGACACGAGCAAGTGGACGTCGAAAGAAACAAAATATGGATAAAAGTGGGCACACAACAGGTGGCCGGATTTACTACCAGCGCACTGATCGAGTTGTCATAGCGTTATTGTTCGTGATCTCAAGATGGATAGTGGGGGCCACCGCCGAACCCATCATCAATGTTCTCAATATCATTGTCTGGAGCAATTAAACAAAAACATCAAGAAGAACATTAAGCCTCGACATCTTCGGTACCTCAAATCGTTCTGTTATGCTATGCGGAAGAAACGATAGTAGGAAAATTAAAAAAACAAAAAACAAAACACGTGAAGCTTTTCTTTCATTCCATTCATCAAAGAGTATTACAACAACTCACTGGGGAGGAAAGGTAAAGCCAAACTGGGCCCTGATAACCATTACGAAAGAGCTCAACTGACTCTCCAAACAGTTGATGCTCTGGATGCACCGGGCACTCTCGGGATCAAGCTCCGCGAGCCTAAAGAAGAGGCGATCGCACTTCTCTTTAACCTGGGCCATAGTGGTCTCGTAATGCTCAACGGCAAACTCCAGGTCCGGAACCGCTGCCCTCTCGAAAGCAATGTCTGCCGTAATGTCATCAAGTCTCTCCTGCAGCCAACCACATTTACACCTCATCACAATATTGCCTGGCTCCTGTTCGGCGTAAGTTCGGACCAAGGCCAGACGGTCCACCAACTTTCCCCTCTCACGAACCAGCCACGAAAGCTGATCGTTGGCAAACTTGAGGGCCTTTTTGTGATTATCAGCCACAAACGTAACTGTTGCCAGACGCTCGTGCCGGTCTCGGTAACGGGCTTTCACGACGGCGGTCACAAGGACCGTCTCATAAGCACGGTTATAGGCAGCCAGAAAATTGATGAAGAGGGTCGAGAAGTTCCGGTACTCCTTCCCTAGTTGGGTACCCTCAACAGAAGCAGCGTCCACGGTCCTAAATAAACCGAGGATTTCAGCCTCAACGGTAGAGTTTTTGGCTATATGAGCGTAACCTCTACCAAGAAGATTGTAGAGTCTCTCCCACCCAGCTAGGACTTCGGCGGATAAGATATGGTTAGGAGAATTGGCCATTTTTGAAAGCAGAATACGAAAGAAAGGGGGAGAGAGGTGAGGCAGATGAGCGGAATGCGAAGATGGTAATCTGCTTTGAAGTAAATATTGATTTCATAGTGACGGTATCAACCAGTCAAGATTTCTCTTATCTACCATTCTCTATTGGCACCACCCTCGTTGGCTCGAATTCCCATCAGATGGCGACTGCGAGCTAAGCGAGTCCGAAATCTCCGCAGAAAGTTTGACGAGACACCGCCACTTTGAAAAAGAAGACGAAAAGATGAGCTGAGTGGAAGACACGGCAAACGTTAGCGAAAAGGAGATACGACTTGTCTCCATTGGAGGACCCGCCAGTAAATCGACGGTGGAGATCTTGACAGGGGCCCTCTATCACGAAAAGAAAAAAGAAGACAAACTGAGCGAGAAACAAGGATTTCCCCTTTGATCAAAAGCTGAATATCAGATTTTCTCCCTCGGAAAATCTAATAGCGCTGCCCATGAAGAGGGAAGTCGTTACTATTGCCAGAGAGAGAACTTGTCCCCATTTGATAGTCAGAGTTCATTCGCAAGAACTCGCAGGAGAAAGATAGAGAGGAAGGAGTTCTCGTGGGAGAGGAATTCAAAACCTTCACCATCAAAGCATCGGCTTTCAAAGCCTGTTACGAGAAGGCATCAACGATCTCGTGATCCCTCAAGTCCGAGAAGACATCCCGAGGCGGTCTCGAATCGGCAGTCCTAGATCCAGAAATATGTCGAGTATTAGGGGAACGGGCGCATGTTCAACCCTGGTCAAAGCTGATGAAGTTCCTTACCCTGAGGGTCTACTGGTCATGGCCATTGACGGTAATCCAGTCTCTCTGTCAATCCTTGTTACCGTATTAAGAAAATGCCGGTATAAGGTTGTAGCTCAAGCAAAGGCGACAGAGGCCTTAGAGATATTAAGGAGGAGTAGTGACCCGTTTGATATCGTCCTCACCGCCATGGTAGGGATTGACATGGATGTTTTCACTCTCTTGGAAGTCATCAATTCTAAATTAAACATGCCAGTCCTCGTAATATCGGCAAGCGATGATCAGCAAGCCCTAATGAAGGCTGTCTTAAATGGGGCCCAAGACGTCGTAACGAAACCAGTTAGAGTTCAGATGCTTCAAAACATATGGCAGCATGTGGTAAGGAAGCAATTGCACGACCATGAGAACAAGCATCAAGCCTTCAATTTTGTTCCAAGCAACTGGAGAAAGAAGATGAGTTGGTCTCCCGAGCTGCATCGTATGTTTGTTAATGCAGTTCAGCAGCTAGGAATAGATTCGGCATGGCCGCAACATATACTGGAAATTATGAAGGTAGAGGGACTCACTAAAGCAAATGTTTCGAGTCATCTTCAGAAGTACAGAAAAAGGGTGAGAGAACACAATGCAGCTCAGAATCAAGAAAACCAAGGCGGGACTGATCCAAGTCTGAACGTTGAGTCTCCTCGCCACCATAAGTTCCCCAGGTTAGCATGGGGCGAGCCACTTCCCATCATCAACCAAGCTAGTAGCCATGCCATCAATCCCCCATGCGTTAATCAAAGTATCCCCCAGAATCACCCTAATGCTCTTCAAGAGTATAGACCGCAGGAGCAGTGTATTCAGATTCCTTGGTTTGAACACCAACCTGTGGCTAGAACTCATCCCATGATCAGCGCGCCTGCGCAGCTAGAGAATCAGACAAGAAGTTATCCTAAGCACTTCCACTTCTCTAATCCTCGAATGGAAGGAGTTTTTGGCAGCAGGACAGTTGGTGATCCCCACACTTTCTCGAGTAATGATGAAGGCTCCAGCATGAGAAGTCAAATTGCTCATGGCGAGGACAGAATGAGAAATCTACCGCCAGCATTTGCCAACAACAATGCCCAATTCGAGCATCAGTTGCTGGAAGGTTCAAGAGATTACCCAGATGATGAGCTTACTGCCTTGGTCAACCAGTTTATGGTTGACAGACGTCCCAAGCTGCGATCAGGAGCCAGTGAGTAGGGACTCTCAAACATCGGTTATCCACACCCGAACCAACACGAGACTAGCTGATTATCGAAGAGCCACAGGAGAGGCAGAACTGACCTTGAATAAGTGCACCTTTCATTTCATGCTTAATTCCCCTGCGTATGATATTTTCCAGCTTTCTAGGTGTCTCGATTTAATTCAAGGACAAGGGGGCAATTTATTTATCCTGTCGAATGCGTGAATCCCTTTTTATGCTAGATTTAGGGCGGATCAATTTGTGGCAACGTCGCTGACTGCCATAATGAGAAATGTTGAATGGCCTCACGTAGGGAAATTTCAAGTGAAAAGCCCAGGCGAGCTCGAAGACGGGTAACTGTGTGTCGTTCCAATTTACCCTCAATCGTTGCAAAATGCTAAATTGGATTTGTTCCATTCTCACCCAGAGGATTGCAAAGTGCCTCAAGAGTGTCGCAAAATGAAATGACCCAATGGAATGCGATAGGACTCATTCGCCTTCAAGGTAACCTTCAAATTAAAGAAGCCCTCCGGTCCACGGACCCAATGGCATGGAAAATGATGATGGTCCAAGGCAACCCGAAAGAAAACAAGGCCCAACTAAACAAAGCACATATGTGGCAAGCTCAAAGTGAAGGGCAACTCGGGACATACAATTCAATCCAATCGAAATGAAGGAACTTCCTCAATTCAAATTCAATGGAAGTATACACAAGGGTAAAACAGTATCGTTCCAATTTTTCTAGAATATGAAGAACATATACTGCCGCATTCTCTTTCATTTTTGCAGGGGAAGTCTCTACTGGCCAAATTTTCCTGTCTACCATTCCCTATCAGTATCACCTCCACTACTCGTCTCCAATCTCGAGCCAAGCAAATCTGATGTCTCTATGGAAAAGTTGGACGAGACGCCACTACTTTGAAAAAGAAAGGATAAAAAATAAGCTGAGTGGGAGACAAAGACATTTTCGGCAGAAAAGAGATACGACTCATCTTTATTGAAGAACTCGCCAGCAAATTGACGGTGGAGACAGCAACAAGGGGCCCCCTTCCACGGAAAGATGGAAGGAGACGAGCTGGACGAGAGATACGATGAAAAAAAAATTGAGAAAAACAGAACACTCGGGAGAGGCAATACAGTTGCTAAACCCACGTCTAATTTTAAAGGAGGCATCCTCTTGATAATCCTTAGAGAGACTCTTAAAGCATACGCAGTCTCCCAGAAAAAATCTAGAAAGTGAAAATACAAGAAGAGGTAGCAAACTTTGAGAAATCGTTAACAAAATCGAAGATGTCTCAACCCAACACACTTGAGAGTTATCGTCACCTGCTGAATATGGGAGAGGAAGAGTTCGAAGCCATGTTTGGGATTGTGCCCATGGAGCTTGGCCCTTCCACCGATGACGTCCAAGAGCCCGGTGAGGACAAGGACAACAACGGTAAGGGTCAAAAGAAGCGTTACCGTCGCCATACTGAGGAGCAAGTACGAAAGCTTGAAGATTTCTTCAGAACGTGCCCTATGCCAGACGGCAAACAGAAAATGGAACTGAGTCAAGAGCTAGGACTTGAACCTTCGCAAATCAAGTTCTGGTTTCAAAATAGACGAACCCGAATGAAGACTCGTCATGAGCACAACGAAGCCGAGTTTCTAAGAGTTGAAAATGAAAACCTCCGAGCGGAGAACAAGATATATAAAGAGGCTTTTGACTCCGCCACCTGCCCCAACTGCAATACTCTCCTCATCCTCGATGAAATGCATATCTGAGGATCGAAAATGCATGTTTAAGAGGTGAGTTAGGTCAGTTCATAGCAGGATCAAGTTCTGTTGGAGCAAGGTACGAAAAGACCGAGATTACGGGACCAGCATGGATGCCTTCTGAGGAGGAGGGGAGGTATCATCACCAGGCAAGTGGCACTGACGACGAACTCGCCGCCATGATTAGGCAGTTTGATGCTAATGAAGCACCAGGGCTTTAGTGTGCATACGGATCCTGTATTTCAAAACTAGTGATCATAGGACCTGCGACACGGCCGACGCGTACCTGATCCGGAACAACGCTAGCTGATCACTCAAGAGCTTACAAAGGGAAGAAGATCAAACCTAGATGAATACGTCTACTTAGTTTCATCGAACGTTCTCGCCTTTTATCGATGTCCAAAATTAATGCACAAGCTAGAAGTAATCATTTCCCTTTCCCCCCTATTAAATACTCGAAGCCGTTAACCGCACCAAACTCGAAAAAATTAATATCGAGAAGAAATCCGCGTAAACTTGAAGGGTAAATCCGTATCGTTCCAATTTACCCTCAAATTGCTCCGGTTTTAAATTTGATCTTTTCTATTTTTAGGAATTTGCAAAGGTGACCCGAGAATACAGTCGTACCCAAAAACAAAATTCCCTGATCGGGCTAAATTGGGGGCAAATCAACTCATGGACATTACCACGGGATGGACAGCTTCGGATAAAGAAAAATACAAGCGAAAGACCCGAACAATCTCAGACATGGATAATTCTGTATCGTTCTAATTTGCACATAATCATCTTGAGTCCTAAATTGTTTTATTCCATTCTTAACAGGGATCGCAAATTACCTAGAGAAATACCGTAACATGGCCCAAGGTGATACAACAGGGCTGCGTTATCCCCAAGGATTAACCCTTGAAAAGAAAGCCCCATGGACACCTACGGTCCAATGGACCGAATGAAGGAAACAGGAATACTCGACGAACGATATCAAAGTCGGTATTTTACCATAGTCTTGCCATAATGATGAGGTGCCCAACAAACGTCAAGGAAAATTCAATCCGGCAAAATTGGTAAAAGACTCATGCAAGGCATTCAAGACGAACGGTAAATCAGTATCGTTTCCAATTTATCCCTTTTAATACTGGCTGACATGTCTCCTTTTCTTTTTACAGGAAATATTTATACTAACATTTAACATGTTGAAGGAGACAAATCCAAAAGAAAATTATGATCATCTGACAAGATCTATTCTGGTGAAAAATGGGGCAAATTGATCGCAAGCTCTGAAGCGAAAAAGAAAATATATCTTCCTTATCTCGTTTGATTTCAAGAATAATTTCTCTGCTTTTTGCAGGGGCATTCAACCGCTAAACCATGGCGGTCGCTGTCATTAAACCAACTGAAATGCTCCCTCACCTATATGCTTCATCGTGCAGGGGCAAAGTTTGAGACGAACCGCCCCTCGACATAAGGAGTAGGCTTCCCAATTTGTTCAGTCCGCCCACATACCGGGGGCAATTTAAATCCGCCCATATTTGCACATTATATAAACACACGTGATGCTAAAAATTGTCACATCGGCATTGTGTTTACACATTTTATGAATTATGTATGACCATTCCGCATGTTTAATTTACCAACTCCAACTTAGAGCATAAACTGCATAGGAGACATCAAATGTGCAAAATGGGGCATAACAGGATGAGGAAAGGCAAACCATTTCCACACAGGTCTAACATTTTAATCTACAGATAAACAGTCTTTCTCCAAAGTGAGAGAAAGCCCTTTCGGAATGAAGTCCCCCATTCAGATTACATTCGAGGTATTCATACTATAAGAACCTCCTTAAACAGAAGTGGTAATGCAATACATGATCCATATGTTGATCGATTGCATCATGAGTTATTACACAGACTGCCTTTAATCATGACAAACTTAGTTGAACAATTTTGTATGAACCAATGAACGCATTGATGAAAATGCTTGCACATGTTACCTCTGACATTGCCTGACAGGCAACACATTCCCGGTGTTTGAGTTACCTTCCAAAGTCTTGAAATTCATTCGGCGATTATTGAATGAACAAGCCTGGTTGTTGAGAAGCCACCAAGCATTTCTTCCAAATTCTCAGGTAAGTATATCTTCAACCTGAACCTTTCAAGAGAATGAATTCTGACGGTTGTTGGGGTACTCGAATCTATTGCGATATATACAGGTATTCACCTTCTTCAATAAAGCATGATTTGTCTCAAGGACAGAAATGTTCTAAACCTTTTGATCTCTGCCTCTTTGGTTTATTCCTAAAGCGACAGGAGAATATAATTTGGGTTTGAGTTTCTGCAGGATTCCTGGTCTCCCCAGATTTCAGAATGGCACCCTTTGAGGTACACCAAGCCCTTCTTACAAGCAAACTAAGTCCTTCTTACAGGCAAACCAAGTCCTTCTTACAGGCACAAAGTCCTTCTTACAGGCAAACCAAGTCCTTCTTACAGGCATAAAGTCCTTCTTACAGGCAAATCAAGTCCTTTTTACAGGCAAACAAAGTCCTTCTTACAGGCAAATCAAGTCCTTCTTACAGGCACAAAGTCCTTCTTACAGGCAAACCAAGTCCTTCTTACAGGCATAAAGTCCTTCTTACAGGCAAATCAAGTCCTACTTACAGGCAAACAAAGTCCTTCCTACAGGCAAAACAAGTCCTTCTTACAGGCAAATCAAGTCCTTCTTACAGGCACAAAGTCCTTCTTACAGGCACAAAGTCCTTCTTACAGGCAAATCAAGTCCTTCTTACAGGCACAAAGTCCTTCTTACAGGCAAACCAAGTCCTTCTTACAGGCAAATCAAGTCCTACTTACAGGCAAACAAAGTCCTTCCTACAGGCAAAACAAGTCCTTCTTACAGGCAAATCAAGTCCTTCTTACAGGCACAAAGTCCTTCTTACAGGCAAATCAAGTCCTTCTTACAGGCATAAAGTCCTTTTTACAGGCAAACAAAGTCCTTCTTACAGGCAAATCAAGTCCTTCTTACAGGCAAAGCAAGTCCTTCTTACAGGCAAAGTAAGTCCTTCTTACAGGCAAATCAACTCCTTCTTACAGGCAAATTAAGTCCTTTTTACAGGCAAATCAAGTCCTTCTTACAGGCAAATTAAGTCCTTTTTACAGGCATTAAGTCCTTTTTACAGGCACAAGTCCTTTTTACAGGCACAAAGTCCTTTTTATAGGCACAAGTCCTTTTTACAGGCACCAAGTCCTTCTTACAGGTATCTCCATGGGGTGACCTACTATACGGGTCAAATCTCAATCAAAATTTAATTAGGAGAATCCTTTCATTAGGAATCTACCATGGGTTGACCTACCATACAGGTCAAATTTCAATCAAAATTTAATCAGTAGAATCCTTTTATTATGAATCTACTATGGTACGACCCACCATACGGGTCAAATGGTATGACCCACCATACGGGTCAAATTTTAATTCAATTTTTAATCAGTAGAATCCTTTTATTAGGAATCTACCATGGGTTGATCCACCATACGGGTTCAAGTTCAACTACCCTAAAGTTTTTTTTATATAACGAATTCTTAGCTTCTCATTTCATTTTCAGTGGAACATTCATGTCACGACTCTTTTTATTTCCTTGTATTGAGTCGATTAGAATTCAGGTGTCATCTCGTCTTTGAAATGAACCTCTACCGAGCTTCTTTTCAAAGAGGGGCAGCTGTTGACACCTGATTTTTAATCATTTTTTCTATTGCTAAAGTAATAAAAATTCCATAAAAATTCCATAAAAATTCATAAAATTGAAAAATCAACTGTGGGGACCTTAGCCAAGCCTAGGGAACCAATTTTGACCAAAAAATAATTTTTCATATTTTTATATATTTTTTTATTTTTTTTAAAAAAAAATAAAATAATACAAAAATACTTGTAAATTTTGGAAAAATAACATTTGAGGCAAAAAAAAAATACACAAAGATAGTTAATATTTTTATTTTAAATCTATTTTCATATTGGCCATCGCAAATTCAGAAAAATCCAATTCGAGTCACGTGTTCCTTCATGAGTATAATCTTGAATCGGGCCTAAAAAAATTTAATTTGAATCAACTTATTTTTAATTTTTACTTTTTATGAGTTGTGACATTGTCTTCTAATATTTTAAATTTTCATCTTGGCCCAATTATACCCAAAATGACTCAATTTTGTAAAAAGGCTTTAATTAAATTCTGCATTATTTTCAGCGGCAAGAAATGAGCTTAAATTTGACATGTGGTAAATTTTAGTGTGTCAAAAATTGTGAGGAGATTTAGACTCAAAGAAATATATTTTTTCAGGGACTAAATTGTAAATACTTAAAATTCAAGGACTAGAGTGCAAATACCTAACTCTTGAAGGATTATTTTACAAATAACAAAAAAGAAGAGTTAGTGGATAAATTAGAATAGAGAATGGAAGATGGAGAAGAGGAGATGAAGAAGAGAAGTTGGAGAAGAATGGATGGAGAAAATAAGATAAGAATAGAGAAGGGAAGATGGAGATGAAGAAGAGTTAGTGGAGAAATTAGAATGGAAGATAAGAATAGAGAAGGGAAGATGGAGGTGAAGAAGAGTTAGTGGAGAAATTAGAATGGGAGATAAATATGGAGAAGGGAAGATGAAGATGAAGAAGAGTTAGTGGAGAGATTAGAATGTGAGATAGAGATGGAGAATGGAAGATGAAAATGAAGAAGAGTTAGTGGAGAAATTAGAATGGGAGATAGAGTTAGTGGAAAAATTAGAAAGGAAGATAGATGAGTAGATTATAAAAGGAGGAAGTAGTGAGCTTAAGGGAGGATTGGATTTTTTGGAGAGAAAATTTTGGGTGTTTGAGAGAGTTTTGGGAGATTGAAGAAAAATTTGAGAGAAAGAAAATACCAAAAGAGAGAGAATTTTGAAGATGATGGGAGTTTAAAGCTAGGGGTTATCATCACAAATTCCTTCATCGATCAATATAAATCAAGAGTTCATCCTCGTCAACGAGCAAGCAAATTCGAGCTAAGTGTTTTTATTTAGTCATTTATTTATGGTTTTACTCGCAAATTAGCACAAATTGTATACACTTTCTCCATCTCCCATTTTTTCCCATATTTTATGTCAGGAGAAGGATATCTCTATGTCAACAGCAAAAATCTCGTAGAGATGCAAAAATCGGCCCAGACAAGCTCCTAAGCTGTCCACCGATTTCTCAACTGATCTGTGACTAAAAGTCCCTCTTAATTCAAAAGAAACTCTCTATATTGGGAACATAGAGAGCGAAAATCAATTATAGAAATCCCTAAAAAAAACGGGAGATAAGTACTCTTTCAACTCTTTTGGTTTTAGGTGCAGATTAGCACATATTTTGTATACTGACACTTCACTCTATTTTATGTCAGGAAGCCGCAGCTCTATATCAATGGTCAACCCTATGGAAGCACAAAATCGGCTTGGAGGACTCCTCAAGCGCGCACAAATTTCAAATTGTTGAATCAATTCGTTGTATTTCATTTTAAAGAATTCATACCCCAGAATGGAGAGGACAAAGTCCATCCGCAACTTAAATACCTGTACCTTAAATCCCAAAGGGAAGAGCCAAGCCGATGCTTAGCCTCCCATTGGAGGTTTTTACTTACAGTAGTTAAATACCTGCAACTTAAATACCTGTACCTTAAATCCCAAAGGGAAGAGCCAAGCCAATGCTTAGCCTCCCATTGGAGGTTTTTACTTACAGTAGTTAAATACCTGCAACTTAAATACATGTACCTTAAATCCCAAAGGGAATAGCCAAGCCAATGCTTAGCCTCCCATTGGAGGTTTTTACTTACAGTAGTTAAATACCTGCAACTTAAATATCTGTACCTTAAATCCCAAAGGGAAGAGCCAAGCCAATGCTTAGCCTCCCATTGGAGGTTTTTACTTACAGTAGTTAAATACCTGCAACTTAAATACCTGTACCTTAAATCCCAAAGGAAAGAGCCAAGCCAATGCTTAGCCTCCCATTGGAGGTTTTTACTTACAGTAGTTAAATACCTGCAACTTAAATACCTGTACCTTAAATCCCAAAGGGAAGAGCCAAGCCAATGCTTAGCCTCCCATTGGAGGTTTTTACTTACAGTAGTTTAAATACTTGCAACTTAAATACCTGTACCTTAAACCCCAAAGGGAAGAGGCAAGCCAATGCTAGGCCTCCCATTGGAGATGTTTATTCACTGTCATGTACTTCCTATAATTTAATTTTTGAATCATTAGGCCCAAAAGATGAGTAGGTCGTAATACTGCACAGAAGTCGTTAGCACACTCCCTCTTTCGGCTTCAGGGAATCTTTAACACTTAAAAAATATAACAAATAAAAATATATACCATCCATGCATCCTATTTAAAAGGTGAAAACACAAAAGAGAATACCCTACTAGAGCCTTAGGAATAAACCAAGCATGAGTTGCCGAATTAGGATATCCATGAAATTAAGGTACCGAAAGGGCATTAGTTTTAATTAACTAGCGTAACCAAGTCCCCGAGCTCATAATCTCTGGTTCGTAGGAATAAATTAGTTCTCCCGCTAATTTATTTAGGTTTCTAATCGGCCTACCAAGAACGATTAGTGGCGACTCCAAATTTCAAAATCATTTAAACAAAAAACCAAAGTTGCGATTCGGTAGGGCTTAGGAGGGTTCACGTTAGGTTAGTCAAATCTAATTAACCTAATAATCTGTTAACCCCTTTTGAAGATAAATTTTTTTTAGGGGGTCGCGACACCATGTCATCCTCTTCCCAGGATGTCCTCAATGATAAGCTCATGAACTCTTTATGCTTACCCCACTTTGAGAACCATCTTCCTGAACTCATAAACAAAGTAACTTATAGTAGCCAATGGCAAAATCTGGAGTAAACTGGGAGTTAAGCTGGTAGAAAGGGCAGGAATACTACCTTGCTCGATGATCTTGACCCATGAGTGCATTTAATCTTGTTGTCTGTAGTTACATTTGAAGTTGTCTCCGCACTACTTACAATGGGTAAGTAGCTGCTTCAGAACATGCACCAGCAATTGCTCTATAAAGCATGGTCCTAACGGGACCAAGTTCCAGTCGTTCCATGACATTCGGTTCTTGGCCTTCCTGCTTCATAAGTTCGAGACTCTTCCTCCCCTTAGGTGTATCCAGATAAGCTGATTTCAGTATATCATATTATAAACACTATAAAAAATAGTTCTTGAAGGTGCCATGACTTCATTTGAACCACATGTCTAAAAGGGCCAGGTATACCACCCAAGGCCTCCCTTCCTGGTACCACCATCTTTGTTCTTATCTTAAGACCATTGCAGCGACAGCTCCAACCTAGAGATGCTTCGTGGTATTGAAAGCACGATGGCATTGTATAACTTCTTGTTTTCAATTATTCGCATGCTCCAAATCATAGAGCTCATTTGCGCGGACATGGAGGCTCTGTAGTCTGCTGAGACGGCATTCGCAGTCTCCGAGAGATGGGCCTTCATCTCTGAGATTTTACATTCCATATACTCTTTGTGCTTTGACACCATATCAACCACTAAAAAGAGCTCAAAAGGACACTTCTGGATTTCTTCCTCGCTTTCTCTAATGGCTCCCTGCTATTTCATTTTAGATGTCTTCAAGACCTCTATAGCTTCTCTTTCCACAATGTCCAAGTTATGAGCATCTACTTCGACATCCTCCACCATCCTTTGCACCTCCAGTACACATCTATGGATGAAGTCTTGCATTTCTTGCTTCAGTAGATTCATTTGACCTTTAAGTTCATCAACACGCGAATGAAGTTCCATAACACAATTTTTCTTCTCCTCGATTCTAGCAATGATTTCTTTGGACTGTTGCTAAAGGATGATTAATTCTTTAAGTTTCTCCACCAAGCTTCTGTTTATGTCATCAGCATGCAAGTCAAGGGCTGGCTTTAGTGCCGACTTGTAGTTAATGCCTATCATCTTAGCAGGTGTAGATCCTTTTGCATTCAATACATACTGGTAATCTGAACCAAGCTTTAACTTTTGGATAGCCCTGTTACATTCCTTGGGAATTTCCTTGAGCTCCTTGAATTTGAGCACAAGGGTCCTGTCAAGATCCCAACACTTCTCCTCATACTTGTTTCTCTCAATTTCAGCATCAGTAATCTCTCCCTCTACCGCCTACAACTCCTTCTTCATCCTCTCTGCATCCCTTGAATTAAACGTCTGCAGCTGGATCGTCTTCTTCAATTCCTCATTCTCCTCGCAAATCTTGGATCCTCCCTGTGATCTTCGCTATCATCGTATTGAAATTCTTCATGCCAGTATCAACAAGAGGCAGGGGCTTTGAAGGAGAGAGTACATCAGGTTTTGCTCATCTCCCAATTATCTTCATGATGCCTCCATCACCACTCAAGTCAATTGCCTTAACCATGATTTTTGTGTAAAGCCACAATATTCTGCAGGATCTTGGCAAGAAAATAAGCTGTCTCCTCAAACAAATTTTTGAGCTTCAGATAGTCAATGAACCCATCCCCCTAGAAGAGGAGGAGAGGAAGGCTAGGTGCTGGCAGAGGAGAAGAAGAAGATAAAGAGGATAGTGAGCTTCGAGGGTATGAGGATGTTAGCCGTGAGAGCAACTACTAAGGCTGATTTTTGGTACATGTCGAACTCGACTCCGCCGTCGCCTGCAAAGGCGATCCTTTGTCTCTTCCACCACAATCCAACTTCTGAGCCCAAAATAGCAATGCTCAACCCCCCCTCAAGCGTCCCTGAGAGGGGCATGTTTTAAGGTTGGATTTCTGGAATGTGATATTCTCCTTATAGCTTCTTAGAGAGAGAGGGGAAGAAGATGGCCCAGTTGACCATCCCCTCCTCGAACTGAAAGCAGCGTCCTGGCTTCTATCATTCCCACGTGAAGACCCTGCTTTTGAACATGTCCTCTTTTTCCTCTTCTCCCACTAGGCTTTATCTGTCTTTTCTTTCGGTGGAGCTCATCTGAATTCCCCCTGCTTTCATGCTAGCTTCTCACTATACTTATGGTCTTCTAGAGCTTTTTTTTTAGTCCACATCCATCGAAAGCATCCACTCATCCTTCACTTTTTTCATTATTTTGAGTGCCCTCCATGGCCCCCTAGTCATCATGGCCTCCATCATGTGCGTCTTGATGGCCACTTCAGTCCTCTCGAGTGCGCATGCCATCCCTTCAAGTGGCTTGATTGACATAAACTTCCGACTAGCCAAGTGAACAAGACTAGAAACTCCCTCGTTTGGTCCATCAAAAGAACCCGACAAAACCACCTTTTGATTCTTCTCAGTCGAGCACTTCTCAACCAACTCCAAATGTAGTTCTTTAGCAGATAATAGAGGCTAATGACCCAGTTTAATTCGAGTGACAAACTCATTCACGTTGCACACCCTGAACCTAAAGGAGTAATCCGAACTCTGGTAAAATCCATTTTCTACTCTAAAACCTGAAAATCCCCCTCGTATGTTCAGGTCAATGAATACAAGTTCAGATATATGCTCATCCAATGCCAACAAGCGCATTCAACATCTACAAAAAAGGGTGGATCACTCATATCCAATCCGTCCTTCTATACCTTCTTATTTGGTACAACTTTCTCCTCAACCCAATCTGATTTAGTGTTGTCTTGTCCATTGCTTCCTATAATTATCCCACCCGACCTATGCGGCCGAGCTTGCTTCTTTCTCCCCATCGCTAGAAGAGGAAGTGTCGCTGCTCGAGTTCGAGGATCGAATTGAGCTGCAAGGCGAAGCTGAATTTCACGCGCGAAGGGCACGAGTGCAACCGCTCGTGTATTTACGATGCATGCGTTGGGAATGGGACTCGACTTGCTAACTTTGGATGGGATTGGTGAGGTGAACTTGGCTCCTTCAAGAGGTGATGGGACCTCATTGGAGATTTACTTATTGGTCTGAGACGTCACCTGAGATTGCTAGAAGTTGAGGAGGAAAGTTGGGCATGTCGTGACAACATTACATAATGAGCTCTATCTTTGCACATTTTCTTTGAAAAGATATAATGCAATGTATGCAAAAAAAAATTAAATTAATGCACATGAAGCTACACTAAAACAATTTAAATATTTTTGGTTAGAGACTAAAGTTAGTCTCTATTTTTTTTATAAAACAAATGATTAAATGAGAAATCAAAATTTAGGTGTCAACAACAGTAATAAGATCTGCAATGTTATATGGAGCTGAATGTTGGCCAGCACAGAAGCAACATGAGCATAAAATGGGGGTAGCGAAAATAGGGATGTTGAGGTAGATGTATAGTCATACAATGGATAAGATAAGAAATGAAGACATTCAATGAAAAGTTAGAATTGTAACAGTGGCAGAGAAGATGAGAGAACATAGATTGAGATGATTTAGACATATTCTCCGTAAACCCTTAAATGCTCCAGTAAGAATAGAAGTTTGTTATCAAGAATATGACATGAAGAAAGAGAGAGATCGACCAAAACTTACTTGGGGAAAGGTAGTCAAATAAGATTTAATGGAGTGGGAAATAAATTGGCATACGGTCTATCGTAGAATGGAATAGAAGAAAGTTAGTCACATTGTATGGGGGGATTTTCTATATTCCAGATTGTTCTATTTATTCATTTTCCCTTTTTCCTTTTTTGAATCCCCATCTTTGTTTTTGTTTTAGTATATTTTATATTTTTCTATTCGGGTTAATCGTTCGTCACCGACTCTAACTAATTTGGGATAAATGTTATGTTGATATTGATGATAGAATATGGAATGGTGGGTAATAGCCAGGCCAACTTGCGACTACGACTATGCTTGGTGATGGGTGGGCCAATTCAACCCTTTGAAGGGATTAGCCCTAACCGACCATTCCATTGCCCTTTGGATTTTAGGGCTGCAGTTATGTGCACCATTGATCTGTAGAGTAAAAAGTATAGTCTGTATTTCTTTCGAAGTCATTCGTCGTACGTAAGCTGCGACGGGTAGCTCAATGTATATATGCTTATGTATTTGCCGATGTCCAGATTTTGTGTCTGGAGAGGACTAGAGACTCTGAATAATTGCATTTGGAAGTCATCATTGCCGATGTGGAGATTATTAGGGGTCTTTCAAACGACCAAAAGCTCGAGCGATGCTCCATGAAGCATCATTGGGTTCACGGAAGTGCATTTTTCGTAGTCCTTTCCGGGATGCTAGAGCTCATGTTATACGACGAGCTTCAGTTCGACTTCATTTATGCGCTGAACCTGTTGCCAAGAATTAGAACCATGCCGATAGTGCTTCCTTGCATTATACGAGGAACTGAATTTGCGAAGTTCAGAGCTACGACCATTCGTTGTTTTGACCGTCGTGGGTCGTTTTTGCTAAATTTTGAGTACCGTGAATGAACCATTTTAGACTCATTTCTGGGAGTACGAGTCTGCCGTTTCATCTCTCTCTCGTCTTTTTATTAATGACTGACATCAACCTTAATCGCAAATGAACCACGTTTTTTTTATTTATTTATATAGGTTCTCATCTCACAATTTCTCAAATGCAGTCTTGTGCACGCACATTCAACACTTTTTTAAGTGCGCTCTTCACGTAATAGGTTATCATGGTTTTTTACAAACGTTTGTGAGACTAAAGTTTACACCTTAAATTTGCCCTAAAAAGTTGACAGATCAGCAATTTTGTAGGAGACGTAAATTTAGCCCCATAATCCGTTTTGTCTAACTTTACCCAAAAAATGTCCCATCCACTTACGCGTGATTATCCTGGCAACTACTATCTTCGTTAACTTAGCCACTGTTGCTCGGCCACCTCAGCCCTTGCCCATTGTGAAGCCCTCGCTAGACTTGGGTGAGGCCACCTCACCTGGAGACTTTAGGCAAGGCAGCCCTCACCCAAATTTGGTGAGTGCTTGCTAGCCCTCTCGGCCCAAATGACAGGAAACAAAAAGAAAAAAGAAAAACATTATGAAATTGTTAAAAATATTAAAAAAAGTCAGTGTCGCTCTTTGGGTGCGCACTACTTAGGATGGCTAGTTTTCTGATTAGCAATTTACAATCAAATTAGTGGAATGGACTGAATTAATATCAATATAAAATGTTTGAAACTAAATTGATTTAATTAAAATGTTTATGATTAAATTAGTACCAATATCATAGTTTTAGGACTTTTTCTGTACATGCTTGTGTGAATGCGAGAGATAGAGAGGGGGGTTGCTGGAGACGGTGAAAGACGTGTAGGGACAATTGTATGTCTTGAATAATACAGTGAGAATGGAGAGGCAGTGGATGGGGGACGGACCATGCACTCGTGGTTGGGAAGAAGAAGAACAAAGTGAAAAATATGGGATTAAAAAAAAAGGAAGAAAATAGAGAATGGATCTCAAGTCCTAACCGTCGATATGTCCTCCTTTCAAGAAATATATGCAAATTTATACTAACATATTTAGAGGTTTCCTACCCAAAATTAATTTATAAGTTGGCTTTCAAGTGTCAATATCATGTAACTAACATCCTAAATGTGAGGGGCTTACTTCCATGGTAGTCATTTGCTTACGCTGAAGGGAAGATTGTACATGCGCCATTTGCACATTTTTCACAGAAGGATTAAAAAAAAAGTCATAAATCTATTGTAATTGTGTCAATTTAGTTCTAAATTATTTCATTTATCAATTGAGTCCTAAACATTTTGTATTTGTTTCAATTCAATTCATCTGGTTAATTTTAATTGGAAATCACTGGCATAGACATTAGCCGTCCAACGTGACAAGACCAGCTCTGATGTGGATAACTTTTAATTATATTTTAATAATTTTTTTATTTACTTATGTATATACTCTTTTAATTTCCTTTTTTCCAAACCTCGGCGAATGGCCAGATGCGAGGGCCGGCAAGTTTAACTTGGGTGGGCAAAACTCGCCCTTGCTGAAAGCCTTAAACAATAGTACTTTTCATGTAATTCATGGAATTTGAACAAGTTATTTGTAGCTTTTAAATAAAAAATCCGTTTACGCCCCCAACCAATTACATTAATTTTGGAGATTTTAATGGAGACAAATTACTATGATATTTTCTTCGTGTGGCTCAAATAATGTATAAAAAAGTTGTTGGAGGTTGATAGGTGCATCAATGCTCTGGCGGTTATAAGTGTTAGACTAGTGAAATATTAAATCACACATTTTTGTCTAATGATTTAAGCCTTTATAATCATTGGCAATGGTTCCGCAATTTTTTTATATGGAATCAGATTGAGAGGTCCTTATTTCTAATCCCTCCAAGCGCTTTATTTGCTTTCCTTATTATATATTTTCATGCTTAGTCTTAAAGCCAAAGCCTAGCTTACCGTGAAGGGGAGTGGCATAATATTTAATTATTGAACCGCAGATTTGATCTGATATTTTAAATTTTTAGAACAGGCTGGTCTTACAGATTTTACAACATGGCCACCTAACTTTTTGGTCCTAAATCAAGAAACTGCGGATGTAAGTTTCCCAAGATAAGATAATAGCCAAAGTTCCAAGTGACGAGATAGAGTTTCGCATGCCATGTAGCTTATTCATGAGTTCTATATTCAAGAGAAGATTTAAATGCAATCCTTACGAAGAGTCCAATGAAATGTATCACTTTGCAAGCGCCATCTCATAGGCTTTGAATATTCAAAAGCTCATCTTATGGCAAACAACCTACGTACCCAAGCTGTCGGAAATTTCCACAAAAATGAATTGCTCTACCATGCTCATCCATGGGGACGTATGGAAAATGCTTTTATCACTTGATGTTCAAACCTCTCTCTCTTTCTTCCTCTTTGACCCGTTCTATCTCCTTCGTCACGTTTGCAGATATTTGTTATATTTTCCTCGCAAAAAGATAGATGTCTGATTGTATTCAAACCTAATAGTTTACACAAGTCATTGATCAAAAGATCATGGTCAGTGAGAAAACATAGGAGACTCGGCTTATGTATTTTATACGTAATGAATGTATTCGTCTATTTGTTAGTTGAGTGGCGAAGTTAAAATTCTGTATCACTGACAATAAAGAAAAGTAATAATCAGTATATCATCAACCAAATCACATTCAAATATGATAACAAGATTAAACTTATTCTTTAAAGAATTTAGTCGGATCAAAGTCCATAAAATAACGAGATCAAGTTGGCGTATGCTTCTATATATTCAGAAGCATTGCGAGAATTTTTATAAAACCGCACCTCTCTCTCTCTCTCTCTCTCTCATAGAATTACCAACAAATTTCCTATCTCGTGTATGACAATCAAAGGTCAAAACCCGTCGGTCAAAGTGGTAGATTGCAGATTGAAGTCATGCAAAAGTTAGACAGGGAGCAATATAAATACCTCAATGTCCCTTCCTCCTGAAGCATCAAAATTGCTAATTATACATTCCAATCCTAAGCTTTTCGCTTCACCTAGAGAGAGAGAGATGAAGCTCCAAAATGCAGTTGCCCTAGCCCTGGCACTTCTTTTGCTAGTGAATGTGCAATTGCACAAGGCTTTGAGAGGGTTAGACGAAGTAGATGAAGAGAAAGAAGAAGAAACATTATATTATATCAAGGAAGGTAACATGCTTTTGCAATCTCTGCAAAAGGGTTCAGTCTGGACTCCGGGGAACGGGTGTGCCTACATTGCCAAGGGAGGCAGGCCACCATGCGTTAGCCACAAGAACTTCGCGGGCCACGTGGGGGCTCCACCGAATGCATACCCAGCTCTAGTGCTTTGATTTGTGGTAGTTTCCGACACTAGATGATTAATTGAAGGTAAAGAAATAAGGGATCATACTAAATCTTTTTCCTTCTCGCTGGATAATAAGTTGATGCATCTAAATTATTCATGTATAGACATATTTGTATACGCAATAGATTGTTTTGTTTTATTCCATTAGTTGTTTGTGGATGGATAATTCCTCCTCGCTAGATAGGTGTTGCGTGATACATGATGAAATAACAAAGTTTTAATCTTATGCTATCTCCGATTTGGTGTAATCTTATGTTTTTCAAGAGTTAATAGACCTTCCAAACAGTGCCAACTTCATTACATAGAAGTATTTTGCATGCACTTTTAAGCTAAGTGAAGCAATGAGTAGTGGCCAGGGCTCCCGGCAGAAGCTAAGAAATCACTAAAATGGCTAGCATGTAATTAGTGCTTGAAAGTGTTGAGGAAACTATCCCGCCAAGAATTTTGATTCTGACAAAACTCGTTTCTAAGAAGTCTAGTTAATGGAAGTATATCTTCCTTGCAGAAATCTCGATGTAAAAAGAGCTTTGAATATTCTGCAACTGGCGCTCAGATTCAGGGAAGAATCATCACCATAGTACTTCTGAATGGTCAGAAGAAAGGTCTTTGCTTGTGTCCCTAAAGGAATCAGAAGGAGGAGTCTGCGTCTGAGTATTTCAGATGAAGTGTTTTACTGCCTCAAATGGATTCAGATGAAGGACAGCATTACCTTGGAAGACCTCAAGAAGACTCGTGTGAGACGTCACCAACGGGAGCTTTAAGAGCTTAGATTCACAGTGTAATATCGAATCAGATTCAGAGACCTCACATGGTTTGAAAGCTGTTTTTGAATAGATTCAGATTTTGCAGCTGGACTAAGAAGACCCACGATTGACAAAGAGTCCGATTGATTTTGGAAAATATGAGAAATGAAAGGATTCGATCTACAGGATGATTGTCCATCTTTATTAGGACAAAATCCCTGATTGGATATTATCTTTCTTTCCCTCTTTCAAGAAGATTCAACATCTCACGTAAATGGAAATTGAAGATTTAATTGTATGGGCAACCAAATCTGAAGATTACCAGAATCTTTCTTCAACGACTACCTAGCATCTTTCCAAGTTTATCTCGCTCAATCAAGGCTGATTGAAGATTGACGAGTGATTCCGTGGAGTACCTTGACAACGGCTAGTTCAAGGTGAAAGGGGTATAAAAGGAGGGTGTTGGTATTCGAAGAAAAGAGAGAATGTGAGATATAGAAAAGACGAGCAAAACTGTTGAGAAAATAATTTTTAATTTCTTGTGAAAATACTCTTGTCAGTGAGTTGAGAGAAGTTCATTGTAACTTTGCGATCATTATAGTGAAATCCAGCCAACCGGCTGTCATCGTGGGAGAGTGAACGTAGGCTTACTATAGCCGAACCACTATAAATCTGTGTGCACAATTCTCCTTCTGAACTCCTTTATTTCGTGCATATTTGTTCTGTTACGTTCAATACATCGCTTCTGCGCCTGCTTGCATTTGAATCTCAAAATTTTCAAAAGCACCTATTCACCCCCCCTCTAGGTGTCGTTGCTAGCCACATTAGAAAGTCGGTAACAAGTAACACGATCTTAGCAAAGGCAACCCCCAAGAAGAGCATCTGCTTTGGTTAGGAAAGAAAGAGCAAGTGTTAGTGAGAATAGCTCAAGACAGAATATTTGACAGAAAAATTATGCATCAACTCCAGGATTTGACCAAAAGTCATCATCGGCAAATATTGGATTGACAAATATACTTGGATCTTGTTATGTGAGAGCTTCCAATTAAACCTAATTTGATGAAATCAGACGGGTTAGATCACCATAAAATCACAACATTTGTATTGACACCTAAATTTTGATTTTGATTTTATTTTATTTTTTATTTATCATAATTTATATAAAAAATAGTGACTAATCTTAGTCACTAACCAAAATATTTAAATCATATAGAATAGTTTAATTTCCGCATTCATGCATCATTCATTGCACTTTTTTTGACCGGCGAGAGATGTTTATACTGAGTTAAGTCTGCAATAATTTGGCTGAGCACCTCATTCTTCAAGTGGCCGAAAATTGCATGCTAAAATGGAAAATTGCTAATCGGTAATAATCTTGGACGTGAATAATTATTTGAGAAAGTGAAAGGACAAAGTTGAATCTGTGGATTGGGTAAAGGGCCGGTCAACAAGGGAGAAAGCTGAACAAGGACAAAGTCAAGAAATATAATATACTTGAATCTTTCAAACTTTCCTTGAAAGTATTAGCTGACCTACCTATAAAAGACGACCTATTACGCACTGTGAGCAGGACCTCAGAATTGACATACCGCCATAGAAAAGAATCGTGATAGAGAAAAGGGCAATAGTGAGAGTTCGGCCAGAGTTCAAAGCTGTAAGCGGGGAGAAGAGGAAAAAGAAAAAAATCGTGAGGGACTATCTTCTAGTCCTCTAATAAAGAGTCTTCCCCTTGACGGACAACCGCCCTGCTTCACGGCCTTCTCAACGTCCAGATTGCGCTAGTTCAAAGTAGTCGCTATGTTCTTTTCTTTGCAGGATATCTGACGTTGACCCGCCTAGGTCAGACCATCCACGAAGCTCCCTCAAGCCCGCTGCCGATCCGTTCGTGAAACGAAGTTCAAGCAAGTGGCCCCTTTGATCATGTCCAGCAAACCAAAGCTGGCTCCAGGAGACGGTTAGCATGTCAAAATCTTCTTGGCGTTCTTCTCCAATCTCTGATTGCTAAGTCCTACAATGCCGAAAGATGATCCAAGGGCACCTCGACATTGTGCCCAATGAAGCTGAATTGCTTGTGTCGTCCCCTCAGCTGTGAAGAGACTCGTCGGTCCTGACCGTGGTGCTACCTTACAACCGAGACACTTGTTTCATTCGTCGGTCTTTGACTGTAGTACTCCTACACCAACAAAGATTTTTGTGTTTTAGGGTAAAGGTGAGAAGTATATTGACTTTTCAATGCTCAAATTACAAGAGAGAAACCGAACACAAAAACCTTGTACTTGAGGCGACACAAGGGAGTGTCATGACGGGTGCATAGTGTAATAGCTATGTGAAGACGTGATAGTAGCAAGTGCGCAACAACAAACAAAGGCCAAACAATGGCCACCTAACCCCGAAATTAGACCACAAGGCAAACCAAAGAGATCACTCAAAAATTAATGTAGAGATGTGCCAATTAACTTGAATCCTCCTATTACGGATAGTGTCATCCACACGATTGAAAGTTTTAGGCCGTTGTCAAACAAGATGCTTTGTAATGGTCGGCATAAAAAACACCTGATTTTGGAAGAGGATATTGTTCCGTTCAATCTAGATGATATGACAGAGTGTGCCTAGAGAAAAATGAGCAATGCGCTAATGGACGTTCTGACCAATGAGCCGGATAGCCCAGAGGAGATTGCCATGCTATGTATCATTTCACCATGCTAGAATACACTTAATAGCCTAGAAAAGCGCAAGGGTGCTAGTGAACTTGCATCCAAAGAAAAGATGATCAATGGAGTTTAGCCTACAATGGCAAAAGGCACAAACACTCTCCTTAATTCTACGATTATTCAGTAAAACAACCTGCATTGGGAGCTTATTGAGAGAGATTAGCCACAAAGGGATGTCTCAGGGTAATGCATCAATCCCAAACGAAAGAATGCCAAGGAACGATCTGCCCCTTAAATCTAATGATGTCGCAAGCCAAGGCAGTAAAGAAAGCTCCCAATGGATGGCCTAGCCACACCAAACGATCATCCCTCCCCGCATCAAGAGTAGGGACATCATCCAACATCCAGCACAAAGGATGACCGCCAGACCATGGAATAGAAGTCCTAACAGAAGCCTTCCTCAGTATTCTAGAACGGTATATGTCCCTATCAATGAAAAGTTTATAGATGGGCCCTTTTCGATGCCAAAGGTCAAACGAGAATGAAACCAAGCAACCATTATAAATCCTCCAATGAAATTACATATGAAAATTTGGGCGAAGGTCAAGGATTTTTTTTGTCCAGGCCTAAGAGTAAATAGTTGGCTTGGAAGTAACCCAAAAAAATTTATTCTAAGAAAGTGGTGTGGATCCACTTAAACCATAATGAATCATTGTTTGTGAATAGCGTCCATATATGCTTGAGCATGGCTACGCAATTATAATCCAACAACCTACGAATACCCAATCCACCTTCTTCTTTCGGGAGGCACACATTGGTCCAAGGGACTTTGGCACCATCGACTCCCAAATGCAAGCCTTTCCAAAGAAATTATATAAGCATCAACTCAATCCTCGATAAGACGAAAACAGGTAAAACGAAAACACTAGCCCAAAATACTTGTATGGCATGGAGGACAGACTTAATAAGCTGGAGTCAACCAGCAAAAGACAAGAATTGTTAAGACCATGAACAAGCTCTAGCGGTAATGGAATTTACCAAAGAGTTACGGTTAGCCTTACTCAACCTAAAAGCAATGATAGGTACTCCAAGATATCAAAAAGGGAGCATACCTTCTTGAAACCCAAAGGCCTATGAAATCTGTTCTCAAACAACTGCCGACCCAGTAGAGAAATAAATCTCACTTTTGTTGACATTCGGTTTTAGACCAAACCATCCAGAGAATAGATCAATCGGCTAGTAGCGACCATATTAGCCTCAGCAAAAGAAGAGGACATTGTCTACAAAGAACAATTGAGATAGCTGGTAGACTTGCACCACCAATAGTACTTGAAACTAGGAAGCCAAGATTGGGCATTGAGGATACCAGTGAAAACTTCCATAACAAGAGTGAAGAGGTAAGGAAACATGGGGTCCCCTTGACGGATGCCTTGACCACTAGAAAAGAACCCATGGAGCTACCATTAATGGCAATTAAAAATTTGGGGGAGGTGACACAAGCCATAATAAGCTTAGTGAACAACTCAAGAAACCCGAATGATTGCACAACCAACTAAAGAAAACCTCAATCAATAGTGCAATAGACCTTCTGAAAATTAACCTTGATAGTGCATTTCAGTAATAGGGCTCATGTTGGAACCGAGGAAATAATTCTTGAGCAAACAGTATATTATCACTAATTCTCCTACCCTTAACAAAAGCATTCTAGGGTGGGCTAATGATAGAAGGCATCACACTAGCCATCCTACTTGCCAAAATCCTTCATCATGAAGCATTGGGGGCCCTTGGTAATAGTGTAAGGATAGTATTGTTGCTTTCCTTGAGCAAAAGACCAAACCGAAAGAAATCCTTAATGGCCAAAGTGATAGAAGGACCCACAATATCCCAAGAGTCTTTAAAGAAATCAACATTAAAACCATTGGGTCCATGAGCCTTACCTTTAAGAGTGATTTAGCCGCTAACAAGTGTGGGATTTTCATGAAATGAATGGTTATTCATTTGGAAAAGGTCACTCCAAGAAGAGCTGATGGAAAGAGGATGTCTTTGCTTTATCTGCTTCTTCCTCTTTCTAGTAATTTTTTTGGATTCGACAATTTTCGCAAAACAAATCAATATATTTCACTTTTATTATTATGAGAATCAATCCTACTACTTCGGGTCTAGGAGTTTCCACACTTGAAAAAAAAAACCTGGGATGTTCATTCAAATCATTGGTTATTGCATATCACGATATCAGTCACTTGTTGAGATAGAAAGGACACCAAACTAAACTATCGAGTTTGATTCAGTTCCCAATAGCATCAGTTCGAGTCCAAGTTTCAAAAAAGGTGGAATTTATGAATTTTAATCCGATTCTCGATTTTAGAAAGGGAACCAGATTGTCCTTTCTATCTCAACAAGTGACTGATTTATAAATCGAGAATCGTATATCATAATCGGATTAAAATTCATAAATTCATAAATTCATAAACTCATGGACTAGAATTCATAAATCGAGAATCGTATATCATAATCGGATTAAAATTCATAAATTCCACCTTTTTTGAAACTTGGACTCGAACTGATGCTATTGGGAACTGAATCAAACTCGATAGTTTAGTTTGGTGTCCTTTCTATCTCAAAAATGGGATACTAATTTGATTTTCATTTTCTTTTGAAAAATGACCTTGATGTTAAATTCAAAATTTGACCGACACCTAACATGGACCGACCAAAAATAAATACAAGATGAAGTTAGAAAACTTACTTTCACCGTCAAAAATACCATGTAAGTCGCATAGACATGCACATGAATCGTGAGTTTAAATCTTAGCCTATCTACTCTAAAGGCTGACAAATTGAAGCGAAAGACTTACGGCAAGGCGACAATCTCGCGCACATAATCAAGATTAGCCGTGACCCCTACGACGTAATCAGGATTAGCCGGGTCTCCCAACTTCGGCTCCTCGAGTCAAAAATTAAAACCACTGCTTTGGTAATCTTACCAAGCCTGAGGCCTAACTTTTAAAACTCATTTTTGAAAAGAGGTTCGGGATTGAATCTGGACTAACTTTCGACGTGATCTCACGCCGAACGCTAGAACCAAATCATAATACCATCCTAAAACTAGTGACCCAGGTCCGGTCACGGGACGTGTGTGATGTAGTGCTAAAACAAATAATCATGCACACCAGTTAAATTCAAACACCGCTTCGAAATGTGCAAAAATTAAATTCCAATTTCCATACACCAAACCTGCAAAATAAGGGGTTAGCCAAACACTCCACCCCTTATAACTCCCATCTGCAAGACCATTTAACACCTAAAGATTAGAATTCAACCAATTGCCAAACCAAGTAAATATTCATGAAATTTTACTGGCCTAAGTCCTCTAAGTTCTTAAATTTTTCAAAAATTAAGAACAACTCTCCAGCGGAGTCGCCAAGTTGTTGCGACCTAAAATTCATTTTTAGGTTAATGGATTACCAGATTAATTAATTAAATTAACTAACCTAGTTCGAGCTCTCCCAAGCTCTACCAAATCGCAACTTTGATTTTTTTTCACATGATTTTAGAATTTGGAGTCGCCACTAATCATTTTTGGTAGGTTGATTAGAAACCTAAGTAACCTAGCGGGAGAACTAAATTACTCCTGCAAACCAGAGATTATGAGTTCGGGGACTTGGTTACACTAGTTAATTAAAACTAATGCCCTTTCGGTACCTTAATTCCATGGATATCCTATTTTGGCAACTCTCACTTGATTTATTCCTAAGACCCTGGTAAGGTGTTCTTTTTATGTTTTCACTTTAAAATGAAATGCATAAAGGGTATGAACGCAAACGTTGACATACAAATACGACACACAAATACGGACATACGAATATGATATACGAATACGTAGATATGCGAATACGAATACGTGCGTGACGTGCGAATGACATACGTACATGACATGCGAACGACATACGTACGTGACATGTGTATGAATACGATATGCATACGAGATAGACGAATACATATACGTGCGTTACATGCGAAGGACATACGTACGTGGACATGCGAATGATATGCATACGTGACATGCGTATGAATACAACATGCATGCGGGGATAGACGAATACGAATACGTATGTGACATGCGTATGTAGACGCACGAATACGATATGTAACATGCATACATACACCATACAAATACGTGACATATATATGTGACATGCATAGTGATATGTGTATGTAAATACGTACATTTCGATTTTGCCCATAAAGGGCAAAGTCGTCATTTTGAAAAGATGGGATAAAACCCTCATTTTTGAAAAAGAGGGGATAAAACCCTCATTTTGAAATTTTTGATTTTTCTGAATGAATATGCATGGGTTAATAACATATCATAACAGACAAATGTGGATTTGCAAACGTCGCGTACGTGACGTGCATACGAGAACAAACAAATACGATATGTCTATATGAACATACGGATAACATAACAAACATACATGAGACATACTACATGAGATGCACATGAATGGCATTTTTTGTATTTTCAGATTTTCCATTTTTTTTTTTGGTTTTTTGGATTTTCTACATTTTTTTTTGTATTTTGGATGTATTATAAAAGAATGCAAAATCACCAAAAGCAAATGAAGATGTGAAGAGAGAGCAGGTAAAGTAAAACTACCCTAAGGATAGTGAAAATAAAACCTGCAACTTGTCGGGTGAATAATTACAGACCAATTAAATAAAACCCGAGACATGATCGGGAATACAACAAAAATGGACCGGAATGGACATCGGTCAAACACCCGTCGCCAAGCCTCGTGGGTCGAGAGTACAACAAAACGGACCGGAATGGACATCGGTCATCCTCCAGTCTTCAAAGCATCGGGCCGAAAGCCAAATGAAAATAATGAACTTATCCAATCGGACATGCACAATCACCAATGAGTTAAGACAATTCAAAAACTCAAAGAGAGTTTAACACGTGCTGATTAAACTTCATTGAGACCATTTTTTACATTTTCCAATGCATGAACACAAAAAATACGAATTAAATCATACTGTCCATGAACATTCTTAGGGAGAAAACAGTAACCATAAAATACAAAAGAAATAATGAAATGTATGTAAAAATTCTGAGATTTTTTATGTGGATGGGAAAATGTGTCTTTGACAACTTTCATGTTTTACATTCTTATTGAAGAGACACTCATTTTCGTGTAGAAAATGGTCTTTCATGAGAGCTCAGCAGCAAACAAACAAATTTCACAGAACAGACATATTTCAGGATTAAGCTTAAATGGACACTCAAATCTCAAAATTAATGCACCAAACTTTCCATTCTACTAAACAAGACCCCAATGAACAACTTTCATTTTTTGTGAAGTTTCAAAAGAAGACTCTAAACATAAGATAACTACAAATCAATATGACCACGCACAGAAAAACACTCAGACTCAAGGACGCCAACAGAATTGCATGATTTCATTAAATGCATTAAAAATACGAAACGTGCATGAATATTTTTGTATTTTTTATATGTTATGCATTAAGATCTTATGAACAAATGTCATGAAGAGGTCTTTATGAAACAAAGTCTAGAATAACCCATGGAAAATCATTTAGCGTGAAAGGTCAGATCAGAAAAATTCCATCTCAGGTTCTGACCACCATATTTCCAGATTTCTGCTTTCAATTTCGGGACCCTTTTGACATAGCAAACGACGTCAATTTTCGTGCCATAATATATCAAATCGAAGATCTCGAAGTCATCTACGAATGTTCAGTACATTTATTTTCGAGATTTCGTCATCTAAACACGAAAAATTGAGTTACCAGATAATTGCACATGCTGATGCGCCTAGAGCTCGTTGGAGATGAATCCGTCGCGTCGCCAAGGCTTGTTCCACGGCGGCGAATTTTTCTCTCTCAAAATTTTTTTCTCTTGAAATCTCTCCAAAAGAATTTTTTTTCTCCAGTTTTTCTTCAATCTCCCAAAACTCTCTCAAACATCCAAAATTTTCTCTCCAAATTTTTTTTTTCTCAAGCTCACTTCTTCCTCCTTTTATAAACCACTCATCTATCTCCCATTCTAATTTTTCCATTAACTCTATCTCCCATTCTAATTTCTCCACTAACTCTTCTTCATTTTCATCTTCCCTTCTCCATCTCTATCTCACATTCTAATTTCTCCACTAACTCTTCTTCATATTCATCTTCCCTTCTCCATATCTATCTCCCATTCTACTAACTCTTCTTCATCTCCATCTTCCCTTCTCTATTCTCATCTTATTTTCTTTATCTTCTCTTCTCCATCTCCTCTTCTCCATCTTCCTATCTTCATCTCATCTTCTCCATCTTCCTATCTTCATCTCCTCTTCTCCATCTTCCCTTCTCTATTCTAATTTCTCCACTAACTCTTCTTTTTGTTATTTACAAAATAATCCCTCAAGTATTAGGTATTTGCACTCTAGTCCATGAGATTTTAAGTATTTGTAATTCAGTCCCTGGAGAAATATTTCTTTAAGTCCAAATCTCCTCACAATTTTCGACACACCTATCGCATGTTGAATTTAAGCTCATTTCTTGCTATTGAAAATAATGCAAAATTTAATTAAAGCCCTGTTTGTAAAATTGAGTCATTCTGGGTATAATTGGGCCAAGATGAAAATTTGGAATATTAAAGAACAATGTCACAACTCCTAAAAGTGAAAAATGAAAATAAATTGACTCAAATTGAATTTTTTTAGGCCCGATTCGAGATTATGCTCGTTAAGGAATACACGACCTCGAATTGGATTTTTTAAATTTGCGATGGCCAACATGAAAAGGGATTTAAAGGAAAAATATTGACTATTTTTATGTATTTTTGTGGCCTCAAATGCTATTATTTATTAAATATTTTCCTAATTTCTAAAAATTATATTTAAAAAAATACAAAAAATATGAAAAATTATTTTTTTACTCAAAAATGGTTGCCTAAGCTTGGCCAAGGCTTCCAAAATTGATTTTGCAATTTTCTCATTTTTATAGATTTTCTATCAATTTTAGAAAATAAAAATACCGAAAAATACTGAAAATATGAAAAATCATTTTTTGGTCAAAATTGGTTCCCTAGGCTTGGCAAAGGTCTCCAAAGTTAATTTTTTCAAATTTATGAAGTTTTATGGATTTTCTATTAATTTTAAAAAAGAAGAAAAGAAAAGGTGATTGAAAATCAGGTGTCAACAGCCATTCTATTTCCCACTTCATTAATTCTTGTTTTACAACCTTCCCCCTAGTTAGTTTCGATCAACCTCTTCCTTTCTTGATGTCATGTTCGCGGTAATAAATTTCTATTCTTACCGAGGCATCTAGGGATTTACAGAAAATATATATAAATCATCTCAATCTATGTTCTCTCATCTTATCTACCACCGGTATTATTATAACTTTTCCTCGAACATCGTCATTTCTTAGCTTATTTATCCTTGTATGACTACATATCCACCTTAGAATCCTCATTTTCATTACCCTCATTTTATGTTCATGTTGCTTCTATACTAGCAAATATTCAGCTCCGTATAGCATTGCAGGTCTTATTGTTGTTCTATAAAATTTTCTTTTTAGCTTAAGAAGGATTTTGCCATTTCATCCAACCTGCTCTGATTCTATGGCTGACATCCCCATCAATCTCTCCCCTCTTTTGGAAAATTAATCCCAAATATCTAAAAACATCTTTTTTAGGTAGCTTTTGTCCATACATATCCACGGATTCTTGATCTCCTCCTCTTTTCGTGGCAATCTTACACTTCAAGTATTCCATCTTACTTTGATTTAACATAAATCCTTTAGACTCTAATGTGTTTCTTCATAATTCTAATTTAGCATCAACCCTAGCTCTAATCTCACCAATAAGCACAATATTATCTTTGAATAGCATATACCATGGCGCATCTTCTTGAATATTTTTTGTTATCTCATCCATAATTAATGCAAAAAAAGAAGGACTTATAGCCAAACCTTAGTGTAAACCTATTGTGATTAGAAAATAACTTGATGTGCCATTATAGGCCTTCACACATGCAATAACACCATCATATATATCCTTAATTGCCTCTACATACATTAAGAGTACTTTTTTTCTTCTCAAGAACCCACCATAAAACTTTTCTTGGTTTCCTATCATACGCCTTCTCAAGATCAATAAAGACCATATGAAAGTCCTTCTTTTCTCAATATCTTTCCATCAACTATTGTATTAAGAAGATAGCCTCCATGGTAGATCTTCCTAGCATAAATCCAAATTGATTTGTGGAGATCTTGATTTCTATTCTCAAATAATGCTCAATAACTCTTCCCACAATTTATTGTATGGCTCATAAGCTTAATGACTCCATAGTTGCAACGTTTTGGATATTCCCCTTGTTCTTGTAGATAGGCACAATCATACTCTTCCTCTATTCATCAAGCATCTTATTATTTTGGAGAATCTTGTTAAGTAGTTTAGTCAACTATCATACTGCAACATTCCCTAAGTATCACTACACTTTAAAAGGGACACCATATGTCCTAAGGCTTTACTAGTCTTCATATTCTTTAATGCCTCATTAACTTCCTGCACTCTAATTTTATACACACACCTTTTGTTTAAATCGTCAAAGGCATCTACCAAATCCATATCACTTCTATCGCTCTCTCATTTAAAGCTTGTTAAAATAACTCATCTGCCTTTCTTTCACTTATGTATCTCTTACTAACAGTTTTTTTATTTTCATCCTTAGTACATCTAATCCGAGTCAAGTTTTTACTTTTCTTGTCCCTTATCTTTGCAAGCCTTAGATACATTTTTCTCCCTCTTTGCACCCAAATTTTTTGTAGATATCTAAGAAAGTCTTGCCTTTAGCCTCTCACATAACTTTCTTGGCATTTTCTCATGCCAATCTAAACTTTTGCAAATTCTCTTCATTATGATATTTATACAGACATCTAAAACACTAATTCTTCTATTTAATTGCCTCATATACATCTTCATTTCACCACCAAGTTTCCTTTGTTTGATGTCCGTGCCCTTTACTTTCACCTAACACCCCTCTTGCCACTCTCTGTATGTAGTTAGATATCTCATTCCACTTCCTATTTACTTCTTCCTCTAGATGGTCTTTCCTGAAATATCCTTTCTTTGAAATTGATTTATTTTTCCTCCTTTAGCTTCTACCATTTTATTTTGGGATTTTGAGCCATTCGCTACATTTTTTGTGCTTTATACCAAATCTTTAAACCACCGACTTATGTTGTGTAGTTACACATTCTTCAAGGTAGAATTTGTAATCTATATATGAGGTTCTATCCTCTTTTCTAGTAAGAAAGAATTCAATCTAGCTACAATTTTTACTGCTGCGAATGTGAATCTCTCTTCCTAAAGAATGTATTTGCCAACATCAAATCATAAGCTAATGCAATGTTCAAGATGTCTTCACTATCCTCATTTCTAGTCCCATAGCCAAAACCCATTAAAATCTTCTCATATGAATATCTTCTCCTCACATGATATCCCCCTTAAAATCTCCTCCAGATCTTCCCAAAATCTATTCTTATCGATTATTGACAGTCTAACTTGGGGGGCATACCCATTAACGATTTCTAAAATCAAATCTCCCACTACTAGCTTAATCAAGATAATCTTATCACTTAATCTTTTAATATCAACAACTCTATCCTTTAAGACTTTTATTGATCAAAATCTCAACCCCATTTTGACTCTTTTTTTTTGTACATGTACACGACAACTTCAATCTAGTGCCTTTCACTTCCTTAGTCTTTCCTCTAACCCACTTAGTCTCTTGCAAGCAAGAAATATTCACTTTCCTTCTAATAAAAGTACTTGCTAACTCCCTCGACTTACCTATTAAGGTTCATGTGTTCCAACTCTCTAGTCAAGTTCTTACTCCTTGGACATTTCTTGCCCCTCTTACTCGCCCATAAAAGCGTGAGAACTTTAGCTCACATTTCACCACATCCGGGCACTGATGTGGCGCATCACTTTGGGTGTAAGGATCCTTACCTATTTTTTCACCATACCCGGGCATTGATGTAAGGCATCGCTAAGAAGGATACATTCTAATGAAAGATCTAAAGGGTTCATCTTGTAGAGAATAACTCTTTTGTTATGGCCGACTCACTACGCCCTAGGCTTGGGACAGGCTATGTAAACATATATAGGTAGAGTTAAAACAAAATTTAGAAGCCATAAAATAATAAAATTGACAATGTACCTCCGCTAATTGAACAAACCATGAGCTAACTCATTATTTACTTTTTAATCCTTCTTGTGAGCATTATAAAGCGAGACAAGACAAATGATACGATATACTGATTTTGTTTTTCCTTATTTCTTCTCCATTCTTTGTCGCCTCTCTCTTTTCTTCGGAGCAATTTTTTTTTGGGATTAATGAAGAATAGAGTTTAAAAAGTTATGTTGATGAATTGGGAATATAGTTTTATAATTTTTGTTTTATATAATGTGATTGAAATTTTTATTGTTTATAATTGTATGTGGCTACATGTTTGAATTTTTCATCATTTATAGTTCTATGTGACTACATGTTTGGTGGATAGGGATTTACATTAATCATATTTTACTTTGAGCCATTTTGTTGCTCATATTATCTTGTTGTATTAAATGAAATGAAATGAAGGAAAAGAAAAAAGAAAAAAAAATAGGTTCCCAAGTAGACCCTGAAACTGGACCGAAAAAATAATGTAGATTCTAGAACCGATTTCAAAAAAGCTAGATAGATTCATGATTCCAAAAACCGAAAAGCAGTTATAACATGATAGGTTTTAGATTTCAGGTCTGGAACCTACCCACCTTGGAACTAATTACCCCTACTCTTAAGAATGGTTGAGGACTTCATCATTACTAGAAGATACCAACTTATCCTATGCTATATGTTCTTCGTTTATTGCTTTGGAGGTTCTGCTCTCATTAGCCTTGCTTTGAATTTTTAAGCATTCCTACTTCTAGGAGAATAGGTGAGAGAAACGAGAGACTAGGAAATTAATGCTTGTAGGCTCATCTTTAATTCTTTAGGGTTGAATTTGTGTTTTCGGATGAGCTCATTGCTGGCTTGTGAAAATTTGGGGGCGTTGCATTTACTGTTATTGTGATAAGTAGATAAATTTGGCTATGTATATTAGTATTTCAAGTATATCTTGTGGCTTCCATGTTGTTGGAGTGCATAGGGTTTACCGTGGACACCCATGTAAGGACGCACTTCCCAAGCCCACTATTAGTAACTGCTAAGCAGTTATTCACGTTTGATTTTTCTTTTTGGAAAGATACATTCTTTTGAGAGTAGTTATCTCTCTCTCCTCACTCACGTTAGTTATTGATGAAAAAGATAATGTCGACAGACAACGCTCTTTTTCTTCACTGTTAATCCATGATCGAAGTGTGGAATCTCTTAGAATTGTGAAGTAACTCTTAATCTGTGGCAATTATGGTATATCCCTTATGTGATTTGTCGTTCAATCAGTGATACAAGTTAGATTAGGGCACGTTCTTCCATGCGTGTTTCATTAAAAAACAAGGAATTAGTTTCCCCTCTACTGGTATCAGAGCCTATTAAGTTGTTTTTCTTGATTACATAACCTTGTTTGCATTAATTTTCTTCATTGAATTTGAAAAGGCTTCGATGCAATCTTTCGGAGTTACTGTTCATGGGGTTCTTGTGCATTAAATAATGGAAATTTTTATTTTTATTTGATTGATTTGAACTGCTTATCGATACAAGAATTTTGATATATTATAAGTTTTGAATAGATGTCGGATATAGCCACAACGATGGCCAAAAGACACTAATCACCGACGACGGTTCCAAAAGAAAAAGGTTCACTGCACAAGGGCATGTGGCCTAGGCCGATAGTTGAGGCTGTAACGTCCAGAAAGTTTTCTTCAAGAAACCAAGCTACCATATTTGACTTTGACCATGGCCCCACCTCATTTATTTCCCACTCTCTCTCCCTCTCTCTTCTTTCCACTTTCTGCCGTGTGAAGATTTTTCAAGGAAGGAAAAAAAAGGGTCAAACTTCCCATCACTTCCATTTCCCTCTTACTTTTTCTTTTCTCAGCCGAAACCTCTCCCTCCAATCACCACGTGCACTCTGTTTTTTTTTCCCTTTGGCCCCACCACATCTGCCAGCCTCTCTCTCCCATGTAAATCACGCCAAATTTTCATCATTTCCAGCACTAACTTTCTGAATACTTCCTCTACTATTCACGCGAGAAAGGAGTGCAGCCGTGCACGACTTCATCTTCAGCTTCCTCTTCTTCTTGGAGTCTTCTTCCTTCGGCGAGATCTTCGCCTAGGCTGCTTGCTGTTGCTTCCTCTGCTCCTCTCGGCCACCGTTGGATCTGGTACTGCTCATGCTTCCCCTCGGCCACTGGGAGTTGCTGCAGCTCGTGTTCCTGTTGCTGCTGGACTCTCGGCTTCTTCTTGTTGCTGCGTCGCTGCTTCTTTTCCTCGGGTTCTGCTGCCGCCGGTGATCTGCAACTGCTGCTCGAACCTTACCTGCCGCTGCTGTGTCCTCTTCTTTGCTCTCGGCTGGCCTGTTGCTTCACCTCCTACTCGTGAGCTCGTACCAGCTCTGCCGTCGTCGCTTTCCACCTCAAGCTCAGGGAGCTTGTGGCCGAGCTCCCCGCCGCGTCCAGCCACCGCTTGGCCCGTCGTGCTACATTGAGCCGTTCGGGGGTCGTCATGTCGCCGTCGTCGCCGGATCGCTAGAAATCTGTGAGTTAGCCCCTAACACTTGGTTAGGTCGTTAATTACGTTTCGGGCTAGGGAATTAATTTAATTAGGTAATTAGATAGATTAATTGTGATCTGTATAGTTAGAAATTGGATTGGGATAAATGATCACAATTAATTAAGTTAGACTGAGTAGTGAAGTAATATGTGGCTAATTGGTAGCTATACTGAGTGATTGATTGATTGACTACAATTGTTTAATTGCGAGCAAGCGATTAGTTAGAGCCAAGCGAACGATGAACTGTTAGTTATGTGGACTGCATGTGTTGGATTCCATGTTTAATAGGGTTGGTGAACAATTGTTGGTTTAAATTATCGATTGCGCCTGCTGAGCATGAAAAATGGCTTTAAGCCGGGTTTTGAGCATGACCACGAGTGTGATTGCATTGGGCTAAAATGCGAAGATAAAATTGGCTTGATTGCGTGGCGTGCTTGTATGGTCATATGATGGTTTCTGTCATCCCGAGGGTACTTGGGGATGAAGCCGACGCCCGATGGTACTTGGGGTCGAGCCTTGTATGTTCGTGCCGAGGGTACTTGGAACCACACGGCATATGAGATGCCGGTCGCGGCAAGGTGCGGGCCGACGCTCCCTATAGGAATGCCTGATTGTTAGTCCATGCCGAGGGTACTTGGAACCACATGGCTTATCGGTTGCCGTCGCCGAAGGAAAGGGATGAAGCCCGGTTCTGATTAGTTAGAGCCAAGCGAACGATGAACTGTTAGTTATGTGGATTGCATGTGTTGGATTCCATGTTTAATAGGGTTGGTGAACAACTGTTGGTTTAAATTATCGATTGCGCCTGCTGAGCATGAAAAATGGCTTTAAGCCGGGTTTTGAGCATGACCACGAGTGTGATTGCATTGGGCTAAAATGCGAAGATAAAATTGGCTTGATTGCGTGGCGTGCTTGTATGGTCATATGATGGTTTCTATCATCCCGAGGGTACTTGGGGATGAAGCCGACGCCCGAGGGTACTTGGGGTCGAGCCTTGTATGTTTGTGCCGAGGGTACTTGGAACCACACGGCATATGAGATGCCGGTCGCGGCAAGGTGCGGGCCGACGCTCCCTATAGGAATGCCTGATTATTAGTCCATGCCGAGGGTACTTGGAACCACATGGCTTATCGGTTGCCGTCGCCGAAGGAAAGGGACGAAGCCCGGTTCTGCCGGAAGAGCATGGTTTTGCTGAGACCGGGTTCGGTCATTAATAATCGGAACACGCGTGGTGCATTGCGCATGCAAGTTGTGATTACGACTCTGGTTATGTGCCTTGATTTGCGTGCCTATTGAATAATGTCGAGTACTGCATTGCATGCGAATTAAAGGGTATTATGCGTGATTGTGATGAGCATGTTATTATTCAATATCCTGTTGCGTAGGATGCTTGAGCGAATTAGCGCCCTAGCCGGGCTTAGGCGCTGACTCACTGAGATTTATTTCTCATCCCGTTGTTGTTAACCATTTTTCAGGTCCAGAGAATTAAAGAAGCTGAGGGTGAGTTAGCCCCTCTTTTGAAGTAGATATGACATTAACCCTGCCTGACCCAGTTACCTTTTTGTCGGTTCTAGGAAGCCGCCCCGAAGAATGGGGCTATAGATGCTGTAGCTTCCGTAGGGTTAATTAATATCTGCTTAGTGAGAATATGTCTTTTGTAAAAACTGGTTTGTATTAAGTGATTTGATTTCCTACTATACTGTCCCCGTTGTTTATTATTTGTACGGGAGTTGTACATTTCCGCATGCGTAGAAATACATGTTCGGTCGATAGTGTGCCTGGGACGCTATCCTTTCGACCTGAGGCGTTTTGGTAGGGATGGTACGTGCTCGGGGATCGGGGCGTGACAGAGGCCATGGGCACGCGGACCAGGCCGATAGTCAAGGCTATGGGCACACTATCCAGGTTGTTAGTCGAGGCTTGGGCCATTGGTGAAGGCCATGGTACGTAACCCAAGCCACGGGTGGGCAGCCTGAGCTTATGGGTTAGTTTGACCCGTTGATCCATTGACTCATTTGACCATTTGACCATTGATCATTGACCAAAAAAAGATCAACCTAGAGGTACTTATATGATTTTTCTTTGCATGTCCTTTATTATAATAAATTCGTAATTATTTTGTGATGATGGATTTTAATAATCCATATTGTTTCATATTTGTTACAAGAATAATGTCATCGAGGCTAGGGCCTAGTACAGAATGGTATGCGCATAATGTGAAACCACCTATAACGAGAGGTACACATGAGCTAAGATGAGCACTTAATACAAAGATGGAGGAGTTGCACACTTATAAATGGAATAATAATAGTGATATTATATATCATGCGAAGAAGGTTAACAATATGATCCAAGAGATCATATGAAAAGAGCAAGAAATGAATGCTGAAAGTGCATTTTATGTACTAAGGAACACCATGCTTGAAGAATGGCAGAGAATGATGAATCGCATATGGCTTGATCATATCATTTGCAAGGAGTTCATGCTTCATTTGTTGAAGGAGTATATAAGGGTCGGGGTCATGACAACATCGTTGCTTAGAATGAATGGATCCTGGCATAGACAAAATGTGTCCTGGCGTAAAAGTAAGAATTACCTGAAGAGTTTTTCAACTGGATTATTAGCACGTGCAACCATCAAACCAGAGACCAAAGCATGGCTCGACAAAACAGAAAGTATCATGGTACGTCATCCTACTTGATTTAGTTGAAAATCCTCTTAAGGACCTTCAGAATTCCCTTCCTTATATAATGAAGTGTGCATAGATTCATTATCTTACAAACGATAGAATGATCACATGTGATTATGTTTGAATTTTTCCCTTAATAGTTTTTTTATATAGACATTAGGATCTATTTTATTTATTTTATTGATGTTCTATCTTGAACAATGTTGACTTTTATCTACTTAATGCAATTTTTTTTGTTATGAATTTCTATTATTGTCTGTTTGAGTGTGGAGTTCTAGATAGTTTGAGTAACTTTAAAGAATTTAATTTTACCTAGATGGTTATATTAGTGATAATTTCAAATGAGAATACTTTGATGATGATTGAGAACCTAGTGAACTTTCGAATTTAAGTCATTTTGTGAAATTGTACATTAGTATAATTAGTTAGTGTAAAAAGTGTTTATAAATGTCAAACATTAATAATTCGTGCAAAATGTCTAAATAACCTCATATTTAAATACAATGGCAACAGCTTCAAAGAATATCGTGGCTGAGCTCAATAAGGGCGAGAAGTTAAACGGTGAAAATTATGAGATCTGGAACATGAAAATCCAGTATGTTCTAGAAGAACTAGAGGCACTAGAAGATCTAAACCTGGTCATGACAGAACTAGAGGATGGAACCACTACGCAGCACAAAAGAGACAAGGAAGCATTTGCTATTTAGAAGAAAAAGAATTACACTGCTCGCATTACATTGCTAACCAAAATGGATAATGATATCATACGTGAGTCCGGACAGCATGAGAATGCAAAGGATATGTTAAACGCATTAAAGATTAGGTATGGGTAGACTTCTCTTACCAAACTGAGGCAGTTTACAATTCGATTTGACACATATAAGATGCCACATGAGCAAAATATGAAGCAGCATTTAAGACATATGTCAAATATGATTAGTGAGCTCAAGGATGTAGGTCACATATTATTTGATGACAGCAGGTACAGGTGTTGACACCTGATTTTTAATCATCTTTTCTCTTTTAAAATTAATAAAGAAATTCATAAAAATTCATAAAATTGAAAAATCAACTTTGGGGACCTTGGCCAAGCCTAAGGAACCAATTTTGACCAAAAAATCATTTTTTATTTTTTCAATATTTCTCGATATTTTTAATTTCAAAAATTCATAAACAAAATCAATAAAAATGAGAAAATTGCAAAATCAACTTTGGAGTCCTTGGCCAAGTTTAGGCAACCATTTTTTAACAAAAAATAATTTTTCATATTTTTTGTATTTTTTTATATATATTTTAGAAATTAGGAGAATATTTAATAAATAATAGCATTTGAGACCACCAAAATAAATAAAAATAGTCAATATTTTTATTTTAAATCCCTTTTCATGTTGACCATCACAAATTTAAACAATCCAATTCGGGGTCCTGTATTCCTTCACGAGCATAATCTCGAACCGGGCCTAAAAAATTCAATTTGAGTCAATTTATTTTCATTGTTTCACTTTTAGGAGTTGTGACATTGTTATTTAATATTTCAAATTTTTATTTTGGCCCAATTACACCCAGAATGACTCAATTTTGCAAAAGCGCTTTCATTAAATTCTGCATTATTTTCAGCGGCAAGAAATGAGCTTAAATTTGACATACGGTGAATTTTGACTAAGTATAGGGGAGGTGTGTCAAAAATTGTGAGGAGATTTGGACTTAAAGAATTATTTTTTTTCAGGGACTAAATTGTAAATACTTAAAATTCAGGGACTAGAGTGCAAATACCTAACTCTTGAAGGATTATTTTGCAAATAATAAAAAGAAGAGTTAGTGGAGAAATTATAATAGAGAAGGGAAGATGGAGAAGAGAAGATGGAGAAAAATGGATGGAGAAAATAAGATAAGAATAGAGAATGGAAGATGGAAAAGAAAAGATGAAGAAGAATGGATGGAGAAAATAAAATAAGAATAGAGAATGGAAGATGGAGATGAAGAAGAGTTAGTGGAGAAATTAGAATGGGAGATAAATATGGAGAAGGGAAGATGAAGATGAAGAAGAGTTAGTGGAGAGATTAGAATGTGAGACAGAGATAGAGAAGGGAAGATGAAGATGAAGAAGAGTTAGTGGAGAGATCAGAATGTGAGATAGAGATAGAGAAAGGAAGATGAAGATGAAGAAGAGTTGGTGGAGAAATTAGAATGGGAGATAGAGTTAGTGGAAAAATTAGAATGGAAGATAGATAAGTGGGTTATAAAAGGAGTGTTAGAATATGTCCCGAATTTGAGTCCGAAGCGAAAATTAAAATTTCGGAAACAAATATATCTTGATCTTGAAAATAAAGATAAGATTTGTTTTGAATATTACGGAAATCTATCTTGATGAAAATAGTGTGATATATTCTATTTTTATATATTTCAAATCAAGATCAAGAACAATATTTATATTGGAGTTGAACTTTCCACATGAGATAAAGACAAAATAGGAAAGTCAAGCTTGGTTTTCATTGACTAAAATTCCCTATTTTATTTCTCCAATATGTGTGGCTTATTTGTCTATATACAGGTCGGCCGTTGTTGAGAAGAATATCAATCAAGGAAGCGCCGTTTCGTCGAGTGCTTGGCAAGGGTCTATCTTCATAGAATTACATTAAGAATTCAAGTGTTAAATGTTGACACCTGATTTTTAATCATCTTTTTCTTTTTAAAATTAATAGAAAATCCATAAAAATTCATAAAATTAAAAAATCAACTTTGAGGACCTTGGCCTGGCCTAGAGAACTAATTTTGACTAAAAAATGATTTTTCATATTTTTGGTATTTTTTAGTATTTTTTATTTTCGAAAATTCATAAAAAAAATCAAGAAAAAATTAGAAAATTGAAAAATCAAATTTGGAAGCCTTAGCCAAGCCTAGGGAACCAATTTTGAACAAAAAAATAATTTTTCATATTTTCGGTATTTTTCATCATTTTTTTATTTTATTTTTATTTTCAAAACTTAATAGAAAATCAGCAAAAAGTGAGAAAATTAAAAAATCAACTTTTGGGAACTCAGCCAAGCTTAAGGAACCAATTTTGAACAAAAAATAAATTTTCATATTTTTGTATTTTTTAAATATTTTTTGGAAATTAGGAAAATATTTAGTAAAAAAATAGCATTTGAGGCCATAAAAGTGTGAATAAGTAGCCAATATTTTTCTCTTCATTTTAGCTGAATAAATCCTAAAAAAAAGTCAATATGGAATTGGGAGTTTCTTTATTAATTTCATTTTTAGGTCATCTGAAAAATTTCTAGAGATTTCATCTTAGTTCTATAATTTCTGATTTTTATATTTCTGAAGTCGTGATATTGTCCTCTAATAGTCTAAATTTTTTTTTTGGTAATGCTGGTGGTGTAGCAAAGATCCTTGAGAATAAGCTTTTGAAACTGGTCAATGTGTTTCTAAGTAAAGAGATTATGAGATGATTGTGCATGAATCACATATGCTTTGGGGTTGTGTCTAGAGAATGGTGGTTTGGGAGGCGAATACCACATTTGTTGCACTGGGAGGGTTGCCTAGCGCTAAAGAGACCTTAGACAATCACTTCAAGACCTCTCAGAATGGTGGTTGTGTTGCCAAGCCCTTGCACACTGTTAGTGATTATTCATCAGTGGGTCACGATTCAGTTAAATGGAGTCTGTTACAGAATGAAAATGAGCAGGTGAAGTTGTCCGCTGATGTGCCTAAGCTCGAGGAAGATGCTCAAGAGGAGGTATCTCCCAGTTCGTCTAACGGAGCATGCTGTGACTGATGCCCCTGTAAAGGATTGTTTCTTACCAGCAGATGGAATTTCTAGTGATAAGAGACGAGATAACCCACCTTTCCTTGATAAGGAATCACAGAGATCCAATAAGAGGTTTCAAATGATTGGTCAATCACAAGTGGTTGATGATTAAGGATTCCACAACGGAATGGCTACGTTAGAAAGGGTTCCTTGTTTAGTTTCTGAAACCAAGGAATATGCATCCAATTCTCTGAAAGAGGAGCCCATTGCGGTCAATCTCATCGAATGTCAAGCAAACTTGAAGAAATGCAGACAACCACCTACATCAACTGCAGATACGATTGGGTATTTCGCGCTTGTCACTGGTGGTAAAATCCTTTGCCACTAAACCCTTGGTTCAACATGTGAAAGCTCTATGTTTTCACTCCGGCAGAGCATTTTGGAGTGAAGCAAGTAAGCTTGCTAATGGTTTTTGTGCTCCTGCAAATCATTACTTCTGAAGCTTTGGGGGAAGAGCACCTTGTGAAGAAAGTATGTCAACCAGACAGATCAGATCATGAGGAGAAACTTGGCGCACTAATGGGAAATAATAGCAGAGAGGATGGGAAGTTAGACATAGAACCAGTGAATTCTGGGTTCTCTTTGGCGGCTATACTCCAATCGGCAAGGTGACTAGTAATGATGAAGTTGTTTCGGAAAGGACTTCAGCTAAGCTCTATAGCACCATTGAGGGCAATGTGAAGACTGTCGAAGGTGAACTATCTAAAAGCGTTCTGGAAAACAACAAGTGCTACATGCTCGATTGAGGTTCTGAAGTTTATGTGGGTTGGCCGTGTAACAACGAAAGATGAGAGAAAGGCTTCCAGCGAAGTAGTTGTTGGTTTTATTGCTACCCAAGATAGACCAAAGTCAACATGCTTGACCAAGGTCATCTAATGATATGAAACATAAGCATTTAGGGCCGAATTTGACTCTGGGCCAACTGGATCCATTGCTCCAGAAGTGCTGTGTTGGAAAGAGTGTGATGGAAAGATTGCCATAGCACATTGTCTTCTCCCAAGTGCTGATAATGACAAGGTCCGAAGTGCGCTAGAAAAGGTCTTTGAGCTCAATGATGAAAGCAAAACAGGCTACTCTTTGGACAAGGCATCATCATGGCCTTCTCGGTGAGCACCGAAAGAAAGAGCACTATCCTTTTTTTTTTATGACATGAGGCTTGACTGAGGGAGGCTTTCTCGAAGTGGATAATGACCTCGGCGAGGTCCATAGATTCTGCGAAGGAGATGCGGAAAAGAAGAGAAACCGTGGAGAGAGAGGATCAAAAGAAAGATAATGGAGAAAATGAAAGAGTGAAATGGATTGAAAGACAAAGAAGAGAGGGCTTTCGGTGAAGCACCAGAAAAAGGAGATGAAAAGAAGAGGTGATGGGGAATAAACAAAGGAGAAAGTAGCTGGTGGAAGAATGTCAGGTGAGGACACGTTGCGGACAGCAAAGAAGATGTCAACCAACACAGAGGGGGGCAATGAACATGTGATTACTACTAAATCCTCTCCGAAAAAGCAACAATCCATGTTGAGAATGTTGATGAGTCTAAGTGGCTTAACTCATCATATTGCCCAAGTTCATGTCAACCGGAGTCAGCTGTAATAAAGGAGTTTCATTTTAAAGCAGATGATTCGAGCACACTTTCATGAGGGTCTTCCAATCTCAAGTATCAGAACCCGAAGCATCTCTCAATGCTTAGCCATTTACGGTTCCATCTTCCTCAGAACTACCCTAAGTTTGGTAAAATTCCTTTTTCTTGATGATGATATTGTTGTCCAGAGCGACTTGACTGGATGGTCAGATGATGCGGTGGAAACCTAGGAATGGAAGGTGAGGTCAAAGCATGGCTTCCCCCCTGGGGTGGAGGACAAAAATTTAGTGGGGGGCAATGATTAAAAAAAAAAAGGGTGAGTTAGAACCGGAGGCTCCAGGACTCTCTGGGGGGGACCTACCATCGTCAGGAGGGCAAGCGACTTTCTCGGGAGCATGGGAGGACTCCGGCGGGCACGACTGATTATGTTGATCACCATCTTGACCATGGTGGCAGCAGGAGGGAACGACGACCGTGCGCGGCGAACCATCGCGAACCACATTCCTGCCGAGTACTAAGCTGGCCGCGAGTTCCGTTGCCATCCTCCATTGTTAAACCAGTAGATGCGAGAGTCCTAAGGAAGCTTCTAGCTTGGTCGTGGTGAAGAAGAAGCCAGAGGAAAGCTCCATCATTCGGAGAAGAAAACACATTCTGGGGAACCTCAACAAGGCACAGCTATTACATAGTGGAAGAGAGCGCTCGTGGAGGATTCGGCATGAGAAGAAAACACAAAAAGGGATAAGCCGTTTCTCTCACTGCGATGTTTTCTCAGACGACACTTATTATTTGCCGTGATGCACTTCTTCCAAACTTGCACCGATCTGTTTATCTACTAAACTCGCGCTTTCCGTGAAATTTTATTAGGTACCAATTCTAATGAGTTAAGCCCCACCAACGGACGATTTCAGCTGGCTATGATACTTTTCGTAGCAGCTTTCCAGGGGTGCATCTCATCACGTTGGATACTTTCAGCGAGTCCCAATCGCGGCGCCACCGCTTAGTCTTCGTGACCCAAAGGACGAAGACAATCACGAAGCAACAAGCTTGAAGAGATTTGAAGCACGAGAAGTGGTGGTGGAGGAGGAAGAGAAGGAATAGTACAGTCCAGTGTCGGTGTTGGACCGTCCATCCGAAAACGACGATGACGAGCACACCAACGAGGATTGCGAAGGCCATGAAGACTACGCCTTTGACTACGAGAGCAACTACGCCCTTGAACAGCGAAAAAAAAAGGTGGCCGACTTCACATGTTCGGGGAAAAATAGTCCAAAGGAAGTGAGTGGGGGCTCTCTTTTTCTCTCGGTCTGGACGTTACGCGAGAGGCGGAAGAGACGGCGAGAGAGCTAGAGGTTGGAGGGTAGAGAGTTGATTAGAGATCAATTACAAAGAAAAAGAAATCCAGGGGCTGGACTCTAAGTTAGTTGGGACGATGGTTGTCCCTTTTATCCACAACCAATGACGGTCCAGAGCGAGAATTCCTCAGCCATACCGCACCAAACCAGTCTCCACTATTACGATTAGACACGAGGGGAGCTGACGAACGATATGGGCTCTGTATCTTCTCTGGATCCCGCAACATTTCGTCACACCATGAATAGGGATGCTCTCGTTCTCTTGTACATGGCCTGTGCATTGACGTCTGCTCGTTTTCTAGAAGGGTGTTGTTGGACCAAAGTCGAGTTGAGGGCAGAAGAAGCGAAGTTGAAAGGAGACTCCATCCTGGGAATAAAGTTTCTGGGATCCCCTAGCAGGACTTGTCGTCTCAGACATGATCTTTAAGCATCTTGGGACTGGTGGATGCTGTAATCCCAGCTGAAGAATTAGATCCAAAAAAAATTAACGTTGAAGGAGTCAAGGTATGTTTAATTTTTGTGCAACGGTGGTTAGACTTGGTGGAACTCATTCTACAACTTTGATACTTCGAAGAGAACCCTTTTTTTTAGAGTATACAGCAAGTGTATTCCAAATTTGCATCTGGCACTTGAACCATATGTACAGTCATATCGTAAAATGAGAGTAGAATTCAAACATTCGATTGGAGTTGTTGCGTGATCCTCCGTATCCCTTAAACTCAAAATGATTAATCCTTGGTTAGATGATTAACGATTTTTGGTAAGATTTGTGTCTTAATGAGTAAATATTTTACCTTTATATTCTCAAGTTCAACATAAACTATGTGATGCAGTAAAAAGCACTTGTATAACATGACAATTGGATACTATTCTGGGGGTGTCATCATTTTCAAGGAAGGAGAGTTGGTTCATCTGTTTATCTTGATGTGCATATTGAGTGTTAATGCAGCACACGGAGCTGGTGAAACTGTTCATCGTTGAATTTATGAGTGCCACCCTGAAGTTACAGAGGTTTTTATACACATAGAGGCTCGTCCGGTAGTTACTGTTGAGCTTCACCGCGAATGCTACCTTCGTGGTTACTCATCACCATCAATCCAAGGGCGCTAGCCGCAAGTGTGCCGTCCATGAGCCCAAATCGATTCGGTATCGATTCAAATTTTAAAAAAAGGGATTCATTTGCAAATCAGCTGGTTTTGCAGCGGATACCCTCATCGAGGAGCATCTTCAAGTCGAGCCCGTCAATGAACACGTCCAAAGCAGTGTCCGTTGATTTTTACCCCGACACGAGCTGTTGTTTCATTCCCGATCCGTGAGGTGTGCCGATCTCTTCCACGACTGTCAATGACTAGCAGTCGTACCTCTTGGATGAGACGAAAGTACATCACAAAGAATTCTGCTGTGACGATATCTCAGTACAAGGCATGGTTCTAAAGAGAATTACAATATGGAGGAGCTTCTTTCACGTCCATGTAGAGGATTGTGGGCTGTTATCACTAAAAGGAAACAATAAGGAAAGAAGGGAAGTGGAGAAATTTGTTTCTTTATTATTTTATTTTATTTTATTTATTTATTTATTTATTTTTTGTTGGAATTCCTTTCTCACAAATTTGCTGTCCATGGTTCCCATTCTCCACTGAACCAGACGAGCACTGCCCTCATCCGAATGTTTTATTTTTGCAGGTGTCCAAAGCACGCACTCTCGAATCCCTCCAGGCTATTAACTGTTCCTTGTCGCGGAAGCAATCGAGGGCGAACACTCCGCACACGCTATCATTGACCATCGTTGTCCATCCGTGCCCTTCGGTCCGATTTCAATTCGAGGCAGGAAACAAATTGATGGATGTTTGAATTAGCGTTTTTGCGCGAACAGTTCGTTGTCAAATCGTGAGCTTCATCCGCGGATCCCTTCGACGCACACTCGAGTTTCGTTTGGTCCAAAGTGCGAGGCTTGATCATCAAATTCCGTCACCAATCGAATCGGAGAAGGTAATCGTATTAACTTGGGATATAAGTCCTAATTCGAAAGTTTAAATATTGTCTCGTTCATTTTACATGGATTGTTGATTGTATTACATATCTCAAAGTTTGTTTTTGGTGTGATTGAATATTTGGGTTGCCTTGATTGGAAGATTTGCTCGTTAAATTTAAAGAACGGAAATTTTGAATAACTCTAGCGATATATCTTATACTCGCACTTGTAATCTTTTCTAAAGTATTTTTGAGAGTCATAGTGATGGTTTGATTTATTCAAAAACCTTTTGAATGTAAAATATATCCAAGATATATATAGAAAAATAAATAAATATAAAAATAATAATAAGAAATGAAAATGGAATGAAAAAATTCATAAAAATCATAAACAATTTCTCAAAAGGAAATGTAGAAAATAGTGAGGAAAATAGAGAAAATCTCGAAACAAAATTCCAAAAAAATTCTCAAAAATTAGGAAACTAGTCGTTTTAACCGACCAATCCTAGTTTCGGCATTTTTACCCTTCCAATTTTCAGGAATGACGATTCTGCCCCTTATGGGCAAATCGCCTCCAATTACCTTGAAAAATTCCGAAACATTCTCAGAAATTGTGGAAAATAAGGAATGACTACATTCAACTGGTTTGACCTGTTTTTACTCCTCGGCCTTTGAAAAATGACCATTTTACCCTTCAGGTCAGTTTGACCCAAACGTTTCTCAAATCATCCCAAATGAATTTTTCATGAAACGGTACCGAAAGGGCGTTAGAGTAATCTAATGTAATCAAGTCCCTGAGCTCATTTTCTCTGGTTCGCAGAAATAAATTAGTTCTCCCACTAATTTATTTAGGTTTCTAATCGACCTACCAATAACAATTAGTGGCGACTCCAAAATTAAAAATCATTTAAACCAAAACCAAAGTTGCGATTCGGTAGGGCTTGGGAGGGTCCACGTTAGGTTAGTTAATCTAATTAACCTGATAATTCGTTAACCCGAAACTTATTATATTTTAGGTCGCGACAGCTTGGCGACTCCGCTGGGGATGTGTTCTTAATTTTTGAAAATTTAAGAACTTAGAGGACTTAGGCCAGAAAATTTCATGAAAATTTATTTCATCTGAATTGGGTGAATTCTAACCTCTAGGTGTTAAATGGTTTTGCAGAATGGGAGTTATAAGGGGTGGAGTGTTTGACTAATCCTTTGTTTTGCAGGTTGGTGTAGGAATTATTTGTTTAAATTCTGCACATTATTGAAGCGGTGTTTGCATTTAAATGTTGTGCATGTGTTTACAGTTTTAGCACTATATCACACACGTCCCGTGGCCGGACCTGGGCTACTAGTTTTAGGATAGTATTGTGATTTGGTTTTAGCGTTCGGCGTGAGATCACGTCGAAAGTTAGCCCAGATTCAATCCCGAACCTCTTTTCAAAAATGAGTTTAAAAGTTAGCCCTCAGGCTTGGTAAGATTACCAAAGCAGTGGTTTTAATTTTTAGCTCGAGCAGCCGAAGTGGGGAGACCCGGCTAATCCTGATTACATCGTAGGGGTCATGGCTAATCTTGATTATGTGCACGAGATTGTCGCCTTGCCGTAAGTCTTTCGCTTCAATTTGTCAGCCTTTAGAGTAGATAGGCTAAGATTTAAACTCACGATTCATGTGCATGCCTATGCTTCTTACATGGTATTTTTGACGGTGAAAGTAAGTTTTCTAACTTCATCTTGTATTTATTTTTGGTCGGTCCATGTTAGGTGTCGGTCAAATTTTGAATTTAACATCAAGGTCATTTTTCAAAAGAAAATAAAAATCAAATTAGTATCCCATTTTTGAAAAAAAATAAGTGTGAAAAACCCCTTAGGAAACTTTTGTCGACCAGTAAAAGATTTTGTTACATTTTTCTACTTCAATAGAAAAATGAGATTTTCTTGACAAATTTATCCCTAAAAATTCATTCTGATAAAAGGAAAATCTCTTTGGGAAATTTGCTAAATTTTAAGAGGTTTTATCACATTTTTCAAGTTATAAAAATTTGCAAGAAAATTCCTTTTGAGAAATTCACCCATGTTTTTCTAAGAAAATTTTCTCTAAAATTGAAAAATAAAATTGGACTAATGTAGGAATCATGGGCCGACCCCTATTGGATTACATACTGATTATTTTCTTTACTTTTGCAGGAAACTACAGGTACCCAAGGTAGAAGTAAAATTGGATTCACCAATACATCAAGAATAACCTTCAGGGATCAGAAAGGATGGAAATTATCGATGCCTTAACTGATGACCTTGGGGGCAAGCGAAGGAATCCATTCTCCCGGAGACAGAATAATGTCAACCAATGGGCACGTATGGGCTCTGTATGTAGATGGGACGGAAAATTTATTCGGGTTAAACATGAGGGCATTTTTATTGTATTAGAGGGATTCCTGTATTCTTGTTGAAAAGACGCAGATTATCAGAATCCATGAAGTATGTACATTAATCTGACCTTGCAACGCTTTCTTGATTAAATCCATTAAAGGCTTGCTTTTTAACTCCCTCGGATTCAAACCACGTGGAGGATGTTAGAAGATTGGTGTTTTATTAATAAACATGACCTACAAGCGTTCTTCCCAATATTACAGTCGACCGACACCAATAAGTGGACGCCGAAAGAGGCTAAGCACGATTGAAGTGGGGTACACAACAGGTGGCGGGTTTATTATTAGCACATTGATCGAGTGATTACGGCTGTATTGATTTACCTGACCAGTCACGGGCCTCACTATGACCGTCACCATCTGTCAAGATAAGACGCGATTGAGGCAATCCTACCAGTCGAGATAGAAATACGTTCCCTACATATTCTGTCGGAAGTACAGTTGACAGTAGCGGACTGGATCCAGCAGAGGTAGATGACCTCGTCTTGTGAAGATTGCTGCCGACAGTCCCTCTTCCAGAAGAGAAGATTGCATCGAACTATGACGGTCCATATGACGTAAAGAAAGTCCTCCCAGAAGGTGCTTTGATCCTAACCAAGTCGGATATTTGTATTGACTCTGATTTCGTGAGGAAACGAAGAGATGGCGCGAAGATAAAAATATAGACATGCGAAACATTTCTTTTATTCCATACATCAACAGGTTTTACAATAGCTCACTGGGAGGAAAGGTAAAGCCAAACTGGGCCTTGATGACCATTACGAAAGAGCTCAACTGACTCTCCAAACAGTTGATGCTCTGGGTGCACCGGGCGCTCTCGGGATTAAGCTCCGCGAGCCTAAAGAAGAGGCGATCGCACTTCTCCTTAGCCTGGGCCATACAAGCCTCATAATGCTCGATGGCAAACTCCATGTCTGGAATCGCCGCCCTCTCGAAAGCAATGTCTGCCGTAATGTCATCAAGTCTTTCCTGCAGCCAACCGCATTTGCACCTCATCACAATATTGCCTCGCTCCTGTTCGGCGTAAGTTCGGACCAAGGCCAGACGGTCCACCAACTTTCCCCTCTCACGAACCAGCCACGAAAGCTGATCGTTGGCAAACTTGACGACCTTCTTGTGATTATCAGCCACAAGTGTGACTGTTGCCAGACGCTCGTGCCGGTCTTGGTAACGAGCTTTCACGACGGCGGTCACAAGGACCGTCTCATAAGCGCGGTTATAGACAGCTAGAAAATTGATGAAGAGGGTCGAGAAGTTCCGATACTCCCTCCCTAGTTGGGTACCCTTAACAGAAGCAACGTCCACAGTCCTGAATAAACCGAGGATTTCAGCCTCAACGATAGAGTTTTGGGCTATATGAGCGTAACCTCTACCAAGAAGATTGTAGAGTCTCTCCCACCCAGCTAGGACTTCGGCGGAGAAGGTATGGTTAGGAGAATTAGCCATTTTTGAAAGCAGAATATGAAAGAAAGGGGGAGAGAGGTGAGGCAGATGAGCGGAATGCGAAGATGCTAATCTGCTTTGAAGTAAATATTGATTTCATAGTGACGATATCAACCAGTCAAGATTTCTCTTATCTACCATTCTCTATTGGCACCATCCTTGTTAGCTCGAATTTCAGTTAGGCAGCGACATCGAGCCAAGCAAAATCCGACGTCTTTGCGGAAAAGCTGGATGAGACGCCACCACTTTGGAAAAGAAAGAATAAAAAAACGAGCTGAGTGGGAGATAAGGAAATTTTCGTCAGAAAGGGAGATACGACTCGTCCTTATCGGAGAACTCGCTCGCAAATCGACGGTGGAGACGATGACGGGAGCCCTACCACTATGAAAAGATAAGAAAAGACGAGCCAAGCAAGAGACACGCAGGAAAGATTGAGAAAGACAGAACTCTCGGGAGAGGCAATACATATGCTAAGCCCACGCCAAATTTTAAAAGAGACATCCTCCTGATAATCTTCATCCATACTTTGAAGAGGCATACACGGCATAGAGAGAGTGAAAATACAGAAAGGTATAGCAAATCTTGAAGAACTATTCGCCAAATCGAAGATGTCTCAACCCAATACTCTCGAGAGCTATCATTACTTGCTGAATATGGGAAATGAAGAGTTCGAAGCCATGTTTGGGATCGAGCCCATGGAGCCTGGCCCTTCAGCCAACGACGTCCAAGATCTCAGTAAAGATAAGGACAACAATGGTAAGGGTCAAAAGAAGCGTTACCGTCGTCATACTAAGGAGCAAGTACAAAGGCTTGAGGATTTCTTCAGAACATGCCCTATGCCAGACAGCAAACAAAAAATGGAGCTGAGTCAAGAGCTAGGGCTTGAACCTTTGCAAATCAAGTTCTGGTTTCAAAATAGGCGAACCCGAATGAATACTCATCATGAGCACAACAAAGCCAAGTTTCTAAGAGTTGAAAATGAAAACCTCCGAGCGGAAAACAAGATGTATAAAGAGGCTTTTGACTCCGCCACATGCCCCAACTGCAACAGCCTCCTCCTAACCTTCGATGAAATACATGATTTGAGGATCGAAAATGCACGTTTAAGAGGAGAGTTAGACCATTTTATAATAGGATCGAGTTCTATTGGAAGAGGGTACAAAAGGACCAATGCTACTGGATCATCATCAATATCTCCCGAGGAAGAAGAGACAGATCACCGCCAAGCGGACATTGACGATAATCTTTTCGCCATAATCAACCAGTTTGATATCGGTAAAGCATTGAAGCTATGATGCACATGCTCAGCCAGTGACCACCAGACCTTCAACATGGCCGACGCGTACCTAGTCCGGAATGAAGCCAGCTGATTATGGAAAAGCCTGCAGATGGGGAAGAAAAATCAATCATGAATGGATGAATATGCTTTATCTTGCACGGGATGTTGTCTTCTTTTATGAATGTCTAGAATTGGTGTGAAAGCAAAAAGTAATCATTTCCCTTTCCCCAATTAAATGCGCGAGTCTGCCACCACACCAAACTCATAGTGAATTTATTGCGAGTAAAAAACCGCGCGAACTAGAAGGGTAAAACAGTATTGTTTCAATTTACCCTCAAATTGCTCCAGTTTTAAATTAGATCCCTTCTGTTTTCAGGAATTTACGAAACGACCCGAGAATACAATTGTACTCAAAAACGAAATTCCCTAGTTGGACAAAACTGGCGGCAAATCAATTCGTGGATATTATCACTGAATGACAGACTTCAAACAAGAAAAAGGCGAAGGACGCGAAGAATCTAAAAGAAGGGTAATTTTGTATCGTTCCAATTTGCCCAAGATCGTTTCGAATTCTGAATTATTTTCCTCCGTTTTAACAGGGATTAAAATTTGAATTGAAAAGAACTGCGGCGTGAAACTGCCTAGTGCAAGACCGTGTCTTTTCAAGGATTAACACCTAAATGCGAACCTCCACGAACGCCTACGGTCTTGTGGACCGGATGGCATGGGGAATGACAGTGGTCCGAAACATCCCGAGTTCGATCCCCAAGGTTGGGGAATGTTGTAAGTATTGTAAATAAGTAAAACAACTTTTTCTCGCATTTCTTTTTGCAGAAAGAGACGGGAATACTCGACGAGCAATACCAAGGTCAGTATTTTGTCATGAGCTTTGCATAATGTTGAAGTGTCCAGCCAAAGCCAAGGGAAATTCAATCCAGTGAACTTGATAAAGGGCTCACGCAAAACATTCAAGATGAAGGGTAAGCCAGTATCGTATCTAATTCATCATTTCTAATACTGACTAACACGTCTTCTCCTCCATTGTTTGACAGGAAATGTCTAACTTGACATACCCACGGAGAAAATCCCGAGTGGTAAAACTGGTAAAGGAGTTGCGCGAAGCACTCAAGGGTAACTTAGTATCGTGTCCAGTCCATCATTTCTGATACTGGCTAACATGTCTCATTCCTTTTTACAAGAAATGTTAAACTAACATCTGATACATCAAAGAAAATAGCCCCAAGGAGCCAAGTTATGATCGCCCGATGCGATCTGCTTGATGAAATAGGGGAAATCAATGGTGAACCCTGGATCAAAAAGAGGCAAAACTAGAAACAAACTACTCCTCGACTAGGGGAATAGGCCCCCAACGTGTTTGATCCGCCCACACAGCTTGGGGAAATTTCCATACTTGTACATTGTATTTCCATATTTGCATGATGTTTACACATTCCATGATTTATGCATGACTGTTCTGCATGTTCAATTTGTCAATTTTGACTGGGGGTATAAACTGTACACGATGCATCGAATGTACAGAATGGGGTATGACAGGACGATGAAAGGCAAGCCATTTCCACATACGTCCTATATTTAATCCACAGTGAGTTGAGCGGTAGACAAATTCTGCATTCTCCAAGGCAATGGGTTTTCTCGCAAAAGATACAATAGTCGAACTGAAGGAGGCACCATTCCAAACACTACAGGTGTCCATTGCAAACCTCTTGAGCGGCGGTTTCATTTTCATAACCTTGTCAAGAACCACCCCACACTGGGGCAAAACAGAGGTAATTCCAACAATATCAGGAGATAAATGGTTAGAAATTCTCTTGCTTGGACTAACATCAATCTTCGAGTGTTTCTTTGCATGATACTCGAATTTTAATTCAAGTGCTTTAGGATGACGAAGAGCATTTATTTTCTCTATCCTACACACTCATCCTTTGCATAACCCAATTGAGCCTGCAAATTCATTTCTCAAGCCCATGTTGGTGCTCATTTCAAGGTAACGACGACACCTTCCCCCAAGGAGCAGAATTGAAGAAATTGGGCCAATAAAGAATTCTCGAATTAGCCCATTTCATATGCTAGACTTGCATGTAATGTCTAGTATCATTTGTTGAAAATCATCTTGTTGCTAAAATTCAAAATCACAAGATTGTTAAACAAAAGAAAAAGAAAAACAAGTGTAGCCTAAAGAAAATGGGCCTGCTTCCAAACAAAAGGGAGTCGGGAGTAAGAAAAGCGAAGGCTACTCCAAAGAATCTCGGGCAGAAAAAGCAAAGTGCCTATCAAAAGCAAGACCAATGCCCATATATCTATAATGAACTTCTGACTTCGAACATACATTTTGAAAATTCCCGAAAAAGAATCCCCAAAGAAGTCAGTTTGCAAAGTGTAAAAGAACTACTACCCCTTAGCCAATGGTGGTATTTATTGAAGACAAATTCAGGAAGGTCAAAGATCGGTGACAAGACTGCAATGATCACCAACACCAAGCCCTTCTCATATATTTTTCTGAGCCAAAATGAGCCCTTCATTTCTCAGACCCAAATCCCGACCTACGTTACGACCCTTGAAAGTCTCTTCTGATTAGAGCACTTGAATTAATGTAAGAGTTGAATGACTTTAAGCATCGCTCGAAGAAGATAATGAAGACCTTTTTGTCAATGGCCTTGACTCGAAATGAGTCCCCTTTGATAAGCCTTTGACCCAGCCCACATTACGATCCTAATCAAGACCTCCAGATCGGCTTGATCGTATCAATTGCGAGATTACTCAGACCCTCGTTAAATGCGATGATGGTAAGGTTGAGTGATTTCTTTTCAAATCCTGCAATCATGATAAACAAGCCTTTCTCGAGAGTGAGAGAAAGCCCTTTCGGACTGAAGTCCCCATTCAGGTTACATCCGAGGTATTCATGACATGATAACCTCCCTGGACAGAATTGGAAATGCAAACTCGACAGAATAGTCATGCATGATCCACATTATGAGCATACACATACGGTTTTAATCATTACAAACTCAACTGAATGGTTTTGCATGAACCGATGAACTCGTTGATAAAAATGCTTGCACATGTTACCTCTGACACTGTCTGACAGGTAGTGCATTCCTGATAGTCGAGTTACCCTCCGAGGTCTCGAAATTCATCCAAAGGCTATTGAACAAACAAGCCCTGTTGGCTAATGCTTGCCAAGCATTTTCAGGTGAGTATATCTTCAGCCTGAACCTTTCAATTCCGATGATTGTCTGGGTGCTCAAATCCATTGCAGCACATGAGGTCATTCAGTGAGCAAACAGACATGATACAATCAATCTATCTATACCTTGATCATTAACTCAGAAGATCCAGGTAAGTCTTCTGAACCCTTACGACTCATGATCAACATGCTCTCATGAAGTCTTCATCAGTTCACGATTGATATAATCTCGTATTTTCAAGCTTTATCAAATCATGATTGACCAACTCTCGTGTTCTTGATCTTTGCCTTATCGGTTTATTCCTAAAGTGATGGGACAACAAAAATTGGGTTTAAGCTTCTGCAGGATTCCTGGTTTCCTTAAATCCCAGAATGGCACCCTTCATGGTAAGTGAAATTGGGTTTGAGCGTCTGCAGGATTCCTGGTCTCCCCAGATCCCAGATTGGCACCCGAAAATCATTTTCTCAATCAATACCTCTTCAGTCTATCCAAAAGGTGACATTTAGGGTATACTATCTCTAAAGCCCTTCCATTGGAGACCCCAACACGGAATGGTCCATTTTCAAAAGTCCTTTCTATAGGTGATCAAAGTCCTTTTTACAGGCAACCAAAGTCCTTCTTACAGGCACCAAAGTCCTTTCTACATGCATCAAAGTCCTTCTTACAAGCAACCAAAGTCCTTCTTACAGGTACCCAAGTTCTTTTTACTGGCAACCAAAGTCCTTTCTACAGGCAACCCAAAGTCCTTTCTATAGGCGATCAAAGTCCTTTCTACAGGCAACCCAAAGTCATTTATACATGCAAACAAAAGTCCTTCTTTCAGGCACCAAAGTCCTCCCTACAGGCACACAAAAGTCCTTCTTATAGGCACCAAAGTCCTTCCTACAGGCATCAAAAGTCCTTCCTACAGGCACCTAAAGTCCTTCTTACAAGCAACACAAAAGTCCTTCCTACAGGCACACAGAAGTCCTTTTTACAGGCGAACAAAAGTCCTTCTTACAGGCACGCAAAGTCCTTTCTACAGGCAAACAAAAGTCCTTCTTTCAGGCACCAAAGTCCTTCCTACAGGCACACAAAAGTCCTTCCTACAGGCACCAAAAGTCCTTCTTACAAGCACCAAAGTCCTTGTTACAGGCGCCAAAGTCCTTTCTATAGGCACAAAAGTCCTCCTTACAGGCATTTCCATGGGGTGACCCACCATACGGGTCCAAATCTTAATCCAATTTTAATCAGTAGAATCCTTTCGTTAGGAATCTACTATGGGTTGACCTACCATAAGGGTCCAAGTTCGACCACCTAAGGTTTTCTTATAACGAATCCTTAGGCTCTCATTCAATTTTCAGTAGAGCACGCGTGTCAAGCAACCGCCACACAATGGGCAGGTAAGTGCCAGGTAAACCCTTCACTTTGTCTCTCTCCCTTACTACATCAAAGCCTCCTCAAACTGGGTCTGGATCGGAACTTGCTACGGAGGGTATTGGGGATCAGATGTCACGACTCTGTTATTTTCTTGTGCTGACGCGATTAGGATACAGGTGTCATCTCGTCTTTAAAATGAACCTCTATCGAACTTCCTTTCAAAGAGAGGCAGCTGTTGACACCTGTTTTTTAATCATCTTTTTCTTTTTAAAATTAATAAAAAATCCATACAAATTCAAAAAATTAAAAAACTGGTCGTTTTAACCGACCAATCCTAGTTTCGGCATTTTTACACTTCCAATTTTCAGAAATGACGATTCTGCCCCTTATGGGCAAATCACCTCTAATTACCTTGAAAAATTCCGAAAAATTCTCAGAAATTGTGGAAAATAAGGAATGACTACATTCAACTGATTTGACCTGTTTTCACTCCTCAGCCTTTGAAAAATGACCATTTTACCCTTCATGTCAGTTTGACCCAAACGTTTCTCAAATCATCCCAAATGAATTTTTCATGAAACGGTACCGAAAGGGCGTTAGAGTAATCTAACGTAATCAAGTCCCCGAGCTTATTTTCTCTGGTTCGCAGAAATAAATTAGTTCTCTCACTAATTTATTTAGGTTTCTAATCGACCTACCAATAACGATTAGTGGCGACTCCAAAATTAAAAATCATTTAAACCAAAACCAAAGTTGCGATTCGGTAGGGCTTGGGAGGGTCCACGTTAGGTTAGTTAATCTAATTAACTTGATAATTCGTTAACCCGAAACTTATTATATTTTAGGTCGCGACATTAAAGCAGATTAAATCTTGTTGTAAGATTTGCGGATTAATTCCTTTGTGAGATTGAGAGATTATTTCATTAGGAATCGTGGGGCTAAACACCGCGTGCGTTCTTGAATGTAATTGGGGCTAGGAAACACTAAGAGTGTTTGAGTGACTCAAGTAGTGTTTGTAATCTCCATGTATCGCTTGATCTATAGTGGAATTCACTGCTGCTCTCCCCGTGGACGTAGGTCTCTACGACCGAACCACGTACATCTGGTGTTTGATTTATTTTCTTGTTCTATCTATTTATTGTTCGATCCCTTGTTCCGTACAAAAAATTGGTATCAGAGCTTGGTTTGGCTGAAGTGAAGCGAATCGATGGCGACAAAAGAAGTTAAAGTGAAAATCGACAGATTTGAGGGGAATAACTTTGGTTTCTGGAAGATGCAAATTGAGGATTATCTATATCAGATGAAGCTGCACTTGCCACTATTTGGGGAGAAACCAGAGACGATTAAGCAAGCTGATTGGGAATTATTGGATAGACGAGCGATGGGTGTTATTTAGCTGAGTTGGCTCGTAACGTCGCGTTTAATATTGTCAAAGAGAAGACTACTGCGGGTTTGATGAAAGCCCCATCAGATATGTACAAGAAGCCCTCTACGATCAACAAGGTTTATTTGAAACGACGTCTATTTAATTTGAAGATAAAGGAAGGTGCGTCAGTCACTAATCATATTAATGAATTCAATGTGATCATTAGTCAATTGAGTTCAGTTGAGATTGACTTTGAAGATGAGGTATGTGTTTTGATTTTATTATCCCCATTGCCTGATAGTTGGAATACTATTGTTACTGTTGTTAGTAATTCCTCTAGTTCAACAAGTTTAACTTTTGATGGGATTCGAGATTTAATTCTTAGTGAGGACATCCGTAGAAGAGAATCTTGTGAATCTGCATCTACTGCTTTAGTAGGTGAAAATAGAGGAAGAGCTAGTACTCGTGTTAGCAGAAGTGGTATGAACATGAATAGACACAGTCAGTCTAAGACTGGTGGTGCTGTCTGTTAGAACTGTGGCAAGAGGGGGCATCTTAGAAGGGATTGCCCTTTCATATAGCTGATGGTGGTTCGGATAATGCTGAGTTTGTCTTGTCTGTCACTGATTACTACTCATCAGTGCACGGATAGTAGTAAAGTGCAGTTGAGGAACAGTGCTGAATGCAATGTTATAGGTGTTAGCGATGTGAGAATTAGAATGCATGATGGTATTGTGAGGACATTGACTGAAGTGAGGCATATTCCAGAATTGAAGAAAAATCTGATTTCCTTGAGTGCCCTAGATTCAGCTGGGTATCGGTATTCTTTAAAATGCGGAGTTTTAAAAATTGTTCGAGGTGCCTTGATAATAATGAAAGCAATCAAGCACAATGGCCTATATGAGCTTCAAGGTGAAACAGTGACAGATTTCGCTGCGGAGAAGTCAGATGCATCTGTTCAAGAGTCTAACTTGTGGCATATGCGATTAGGGCACATTAACAAGAGAAACCTGAATGTTCTAAGTGAAAGAAATTTATTATGTGATTATGTTGCTAACCAACTAAATGTATGCAGGTGTTGTGATGTAGATCAACGGCGAAAAGTGCAGTTTAGTGAGACCGTCAGAGAAACTACGGAAATTGCAGAATTACTTCACTTAGATATTCGCAGGTTGTCGCGGTTTCCTTCGAGGAAGAGTGCCAGATTTATGCTAACAGTTATTGATGACTACTCGAGGAAGACTTGGGTGTTTGTGCTTAGGCACAAGTTTGATGTTATTGTCAGGATCAGATAGGTAAATGCTTTGATCGAAAAGGAGATTGGTAAATCGGTCAAGCAGGTGCGGATTGACAAAAGCATGGAGTTTTGCTCGAAGCTATTAAATGAATTCTGCATAAAAGAAGGCATAGTGAGACATCGCACTAGTGCCGATGAATCACAACATGTTGTAGAATTGATGAGCATAACATTACTAGAGACGGCCCATAAAATGCTCTCTAGTGCTGGTATGGCTAGAAGATTTCTAGCGGATGCGCTTAGGATGGTGAGCTACCTGATGAATAGATCCCATCAACTACAATTGGTTATCGGATTCCTGAAGAAGTGTGGTCAGGTAACGTTGCTGATTATTCTATTCTTAGAATATTTGGTTGCTCATGTTACGTTCGAGTTAGTGATGGTAAGCTCGATGAAAGGGCAAGAAAGTGCATATTTCTGGGCTATGCACAAGGTAAGCGAGGTTATCGATTGTGGTGCCCGGAATTAAATTCACCTGTTATCAGCAGAGAAATTACATTTGACGAGTCTCCAGTACTTCAGGTTAGGAGCGATTATAGCAGTGTTCATACAGATCTAAACAGTGTTCAGCTCGAGGTGGAGTTGCAACCAGAAACTCCTGATGTAGCGGGTACTAGCGAAGTAATCAACACAGACAGTGCTTGTAACGAGGTGGAGCCTGTAAAGCCAAAAATTGCTGTAACTGCCGATATTGACGAGGTACGTATTTGGTCTACTCACAGATATGGATGCAGTGATGGTTTTGCTTTATCTGTGGTAAAGGAGATTGTGTCAGATAGTTCTTGTGGAGCAGTTAAAAGTACAAGTGCAATTGGTGTTTTGATGAGGTCCTTAGTTATGGTGAAGTTCAAGCACGGCTTGGACTTGGATGATATCTGTGGTGGTTAAGCCCACTGGGGCTGTTGGGAGAGTAGTAGTGATGGTTTTCAGAATTCTAGCAAAGCGATTGTGACATAGCTCAAATGTCGAGCCAAAATGGAGATTTGTTAGAATATGTCCCGAATTTGAGCCCGAAGCGAAAATTAGAATTTCAGAAAAAAATATATCTTGATCTTGAAATTAAAAATAAGATTTGTTTTGAATATTACGGAAATCTATCTTGATGAAAATAGTGTGATATATTCTATTTTTATATATTTCAAATCAAGATCAAGAACAATATTTATATTGGAGTTGAACTTTCCACGTGAGATAAAGACAAAATAGGAAAGTCAATCCTGGTTTTCATTGACTGAAATTCCCTATTTTATTTCTCCAATATGTGTGGCTTATTTGTCTATATACAAGTCGGCCATTGTTGAGAAGAACATCAATCAAGGAAGCGCCGTTTCGTCGAGTGCTTGGCAAGGGTCTGTCTTCGCGGAATTACATCAAGAATTCAAGTGTTGAAGCAGATTAAATCTTATTGTAAGATTTGCGTATTAATTCCTTTGTGAGATTGAGAGATTACTTCATTAGGAATTGTGGGGCTAAACACTGCGTGCGTTCTTGAATGTAATTGGGGCTGGGAAACACTAAGAGTGTTTGAGTGACTCGAGTAGTGTTTGTAATCTCCGTGTATCGCTTGATCTATAGTAGAATTCGTTACTGCTCTACCCGTGGACGTAGGTATCTACGACCGAACCACGTACATCTGATGTCCGATTTATTTTCCTGTTCTGTCTATTTATTGTTTGATCGCTTGTTTCGCGCAACAAGGAGGAAGAAGTGAGCTTGAGAGGGGAATTTTTGGGAGAGAAAATTTTGGATGTTTGAGAGGGTTTTAGAAGATTAAAGAAAAATTTGAGAGAAAGAAAATACCAAAAGAGAGAGAAAATTTTGAAGATAATGGGAGTTTAAAGCTAGGGGTTATCATCATAAATTCCTTCATCGATCAACATAAATCAAGAGTTCATCCTCATCAACGAGCAAGTAAATTCAAGCTAAGTGTTTTTATTTATTCATTTATTTGTGGTTTTAGTCTCAAATTAGCACAAATTGTATACATTTTCTCCACCCCCCTTTTTTCCATATTTTATGGCAGGTAAAAAAAAGGAACAACTCCGTATCAACGATAAATTTTATGGAGGTGCAAAGTGAACCCAAACAAATTCCAAGGTGCCCATCAAATTTGCAGCCGACCCGTCAACGGATTTTAGTTCAAATTGTTGAAACAATTTGTTGTATTTTATTTTAAAGAACAAAAACCCCAGAATGGAGAGGCAAAGCGCATCCACTGGAGGTCGTTTATTTCCTGCACCATCAAACCTTAAAGGGAAGAGCCAAGCCAATGCTAAGCCGCCCATTGGAGGTTTTTACTTACAGCAATTTAAATTCATGCACCATTAAACCCCAAAGGGAAGAGCCAAGCCAATGCTAAGCCGCATATTGGAGGTTTTTACTTACTGCAATTTAAATTCCTACACCATCAAACCCCAAAGGGAAGAGCCAAGCCAATGCTAGGCCGCCCATTGGAAGTTTTTACTTACTGCAATTTAAATTGCTGCACCATCAAACCCCAAAGGGAAGAGCCTAGCATGCCAAGCCAATGCTAGGCCGCCCATTGGAGGTTTTTACTTACCGTTATTTAAATTCCCGCAATTTAATTCCTGCACCATTAAACCCCAAAGGGGAAAGCCAAGGCAAGGCTGAGCCATCTATTGGAGGTCTTTATTTACTGTCATTGACTTCCTGCCGTTTAATTTTTGAATCACCAGACCCCAAAGTGAGTAGACTGTAACACTACACAAAAGTCATTAACACACTCCCTCTTTCGGCTTTAGGGAATTTTTAATACTTTGAAAATAAAAAAAATACCACCCATGCATCATATCTAAAAAGTGAAAATACAAAAGGAGAACACCCCACTAGTGTCTTAGGAATAAACCAAGCTTGAGTTGCCAAATTAGTATATCCATGAAATTAAGGTACCGAAAGGGCATTAGCTTTAATTAACTAGTGTAACCAAGTCTCTGAACTCATAATCTCTTGTTCGTAGAAGTAATTTAGTCCTCCCGCTAATTTACTTAGATATCTAATCAACCTACCAAAAATGATTAGTGGCGACTCCAAATTTTAAAACCATTTAAACAAAAACCAAAGTTACGATTCGGTAGGACTTGGGAGGGTCCGTATTAGGTTAATTCATCTAATAAACCTAATAATCCATTAACCCGATCTAAAAAAAAAATTCTTAAGGTCGCAACAACAGGCAATGATCTGCTCTTTACCTCATAGTTGGGAGCACATGAAAGTCAACCTAAGCCATAATGAAAATGTCAAGACCTTTAAGGATACTATACACCACCTCGAGTTAGAGGAGTATCACCTTTTGGCAGTTAAGATAAAAACTGAAGAGTATTTTGCTGGCTCTGATTCACATGGAGCTTTAAGCTCCAACCGCAAATATCCTACTGGCTTCAAGAAAGGGAAAGGTAAAGAAGTGGAACCATCTGGCTAGAAATCAAAGTTTGACAGGCATGGAAAAAGGAAATGTCCCTTTAAGAGAAAAATTTCAAAGGTGAAATGTTATAATCGTAGCAAGAAAGGTTACTTCGCTCACGATTGTGGCGAGCCGAAAAAAGTATAAACCTTTTACTTAAAAGTATTAGTTATGTATCAAGTTCGATATTTTTGACGAAATCTCATTCTTTGTGGATTGTAGATTCAGGAGCCACAGACCATATGGCTAGAGACAAATACTTTTATGGAGTTTTGATAAATTCCACATGGAGCGAAATGGATCTATGTAGGGAATAAATCCAAAGTGGAAGTTAAAAGAGTTGGCACCTGCCAACTGATCATGCGAGTTGGTCGCACTTTGTTCCTTCATAATGTCCTCTATACTCCATAGATTTTTCAAAATCTTATTTCTGTGTTAGTTTTAGTCAAACTTCTTTTTTGTATGAATTTTCTTGACAATGGCATAGATTTATTATTAGGTACAACTTTCTATAGTTTAGGTTATTTTGTTGATGGCTTTATTATGTTAAATATTGAAAATACTAATGTTAATGTTTGTTATTCCATGTTTATATCATCCTATGTTATTGATAATGATGTGAACGTGTGGTAAGTTAGATTTGGTCATATTGGCAAATAACGTATGAATAGATTAACCAAAGAAGGCTTAATGGGCAATATTGAGAAAGTTGAATTGCCACTTGTGGGCATTGCTGTCGCGACCCGAAAAATAATTTTTAGGCTAATGGATTACCAGATTAATTAATTAAATTAACTAACCTAGTTCGAGCTCTCCCAAACCCTACCAAATCGCGACTTAGTTTTTTTTTGTTTAAATGTTTTTTAATTTTGGAGTCGCCACCAATCATTCTTGGTAGGTCGATTAGAAACCTAAATAAATTAGTGGGAGAACTAATTTATTTCTGCGAACCAGAGAAAATGAGTTCGGGGACTTGGTTACGTTGGATTGCTCCAACGCCCTTTCGGTACCATTTCATGAAAACTCATTTGGGATGATTGAGAAACGTTTGGGTCAAACTGACCATAAGGGTAAAATGGTCATTTTTCAAGGATTAGGAAGTCAAAACAGGTTAAGCCAATTGGATGTGGTCATTTCTTACTTTCTACAATTTCTGAGAATTTTCCAAAATTTTTCGAGACAATTTGCCCAAAAGGGGCAAAATTGTCATTTCGAAAATATCAAGAAGGCAAATCATCCAAGAATAGGATTAATCAGTCCAAATGACCCATTTCCTAGTTTTTGAGATTTTTCTGAATTTTTCTGAACTTTTTATGATTTTTTTATTTCAAATTATTATTATTTTATATATTTTTTATTATTTTTTATTTTATGAACCGGGTCGGGCTAAGAAATCCGACCATGACTTGGGTGAATCTAGGCCTTCATGGTCGGGGTGCATGCACGGATTGGGCTCGGGTGTGAACTCAATTTGTGGACCCAAAATCAACCCAACAAAGCAGCCCAGACTAAACAAAGTCCGCAGAATACTCCTCAAGCCCAGACTGAACAAAACAACTCGCAAAGCAAAGTCCAACCCAAACGCAAGACCATATTCTATTTCCTTCGAATTGCCAAAAGGGCCAACTTGAGAGACAAGCCTACCCATTACAAGAAAACTAAGTCCACGCATAATCCAAGCTCAACCTAAAACTTTTTTCATATCTTTCTTTTTCTTCCATGTCACCTTCCCCACGGGTTGAACAGGAAACCCCCAACGTCTCCTTATATATATAAAATCGAAAAAACAAATAGCATGAAAGAAAACAAATGACATGAAAAAAGGCAAAGCACCCTTACCTCTGGCCTCTCGCGGCGGTGGCCGTCATCAAGATCTGAGGACTCAGCGATGTGCCGGGACAAACAAGTCGACGGCGATTGCGAGGGCACTTCAGAAGGTTTTTGGTCCGAGTCCACCTTTGCTCTCGGTCCCTCTTCATCTCTCTTAAAGTCTGAGGCCATCCGATCCACAATTCTCTTGGTGATAGCGTTTTAGGCACGATGGAGTGGAGGGAGGCTGACAATGCTGCTTTTGCTCTTGGATGCAGCGAAGTGAAGCGGAGAGCAACGATGGAGAAGCGCGCAGCGCTATGTTGATGTGGCCATTCTCTCTCTCTACTCAGCTCCTCTCCTGTGAAGCTGCAAGTTCTGGTCACCACTGGTCTGATTCATGCGTCACCTTTGGTTCGAATCTCGTCTCCGTTTCCTTCACGCTGGTTCGCGGTGGTTCATGGCCCAAGGCCGCCGTCCTCGCGACTATGACGACTGGGTTTTCTTAATTCCGCTTCTAGGTCTTATTCTGCTGCTCGTTCTGACTTCTTCTAGATTGTGCTGAAATTCCATCTATCCAGAGAAAGAGCAAGTGTTGGATCTAGTGTTTTTCATGTGAGCCTTCTGAGAGAAGACCTCCAACTCGGTACGCTATCTCGTCGAAATTACCATGCATTCAAGCGTATCTATTCCCGTAACCCTGATCAATTGTCCATAGCTATGGAGTTCGTCCATAGCTCCACTGGAATTGTCTTCGGTCGGTAGAGGACCTCTGCTTCAATCTCGCCTGGGAGGCTCACCCCGTCATCATCTACTCAATCTGTCAGCTTCCATTCACGATGTACAACGGAAGATTATATAATTATGGATACCAAGGCGATATCCATGCAACCTTCCTTGATCTCAGACCCAGTGCGTTGGGGAATGTGCACCAGAGGTTAGATGATATTGGCCTTTATAACAGCTTGTATCTAAGCTGTATTTCCAGATGCAATATCCTAGATCGCCCAGCAAGCGTGGGTCAGAGAACAACAAATTAATCCCATGGAGTTCCGAGCTTAACCTCGCAACTAAACCCAGGTGGTTGTAAATCCCCACACACCCGTTCTGCTCCATTACCTACGTCGTCCTCTCAAACCACCAACACCAAAATGAAAGCCTCCTTTGTCTTCAACCCCAAGCTCAGTCCTCTTCACTTCTTCGCTCACAATCCTTCGCAGAAGAGGCTTCGGTGATGAGGAAAATATTTGCAAACTGTCCAACATCAAAACTCCCACGACTACGCTTCTCAAAGTGGGTAATCTCCGTTTCTTCGATTCCCCAACGATGACTGCACCATCTTCCCAAAAGACTCGTCTCCTGTTGGTGTCCTCTCCTCTCGTTTCTTGAACTCATCGATGTCGCCGCAGCCGTTGCCATTGACGTCGATCTTGGCGATCATCTCCCCGAACTCCTTGGGCCTGTCCTTGCGGAGAGTTGAAAGATTCTTCTCTAGATACACTTGACAAAATGGGTAATGGAGCAATCTCACGAATAGTAGATGATGTAGAAGGAATGGGTGATGGCATGAAAGCCGATATGACCGGTGTCGTAAAAGCAGGAATAGGTGGGGGCATCCTTCTTGGAGGTGAACGCTTGCCTCGTCGATACCGTTGAAGAAGCTCCGGTGCATTGTCCTCTTCCGTTGTTGCAGTTGCAACAGTAATTCGAACTCGAACCCTCTGAATTTGATTGTCCAGTTTTGAGGCTCCCTCTGCGAGAGAGGATCGAGGTTAGGAGTCAAGCGAAAAGCTTGCCCCGCAAGGACCGAGTGGGCTGGAGAGGCTTCACCATGCAATTTTTTTTTCTCTTCCCCCCCTCCTGCTAGAGTCTGCATGCACTTGAGGATACTTGCAACTTGGCGTTTGACTGTTGGCCCTAACCTCCTTTCCGTTGATCCACCGTTCTCGGTCGAATAGCTGGTGGTCCAATCTTCACTTCATCAATGACAGTAGGCTCGAGATTTGCCAACACAGCGCATGGGACCTTTTTTCCCGCACTGGTCTCGCTAAAGAACGTCCTGAATGCCTCATCACCTCCACCGACAGCCTTTTTTTTTATTCGGCCTCTAGCCAACAGGCGGTTCCCATGTGTTTACTAAGCTACTCACCTCATTCTCTACCATTCAACTTGGCTTTGAACGCTAGCTTTGAACGCGCGTTCCATCATCCCAAGAACATCATTTCAGCTAGATAAGACAAGGACTTTTGCATGTGGCTCAATAGACTTGATCCACAGGATTCTCCTCGTGGTTGCCTCCATGTTAATCCTTCCAGTTCTTGTAGCCTGGGGACCTCCTCAGAAGACACCAGTTAGAAGAATCGCAAGTGTTCCTCCTTCCCCATGAATCATCTCCTTTAGATAGAAGTGCCTGCATATAGGCTGACCATAAAAATGGTACGGCTCACGGTTTTGGGGGTTTCATTGAAGTTTCCATATTCCTTGGAGCAGATTCAGCTTTCTTAAATAGTCCAGCATTGACATAGATCAATGCTAGGTTGCTATACACAGTCCAATCGTCAACCTGACTTGAATCACTCAACATCTTTTGCCACACCATTTTTGCTCCCTCAATATCATCTAGACTTGCATAACTCTGCGTCCAGAATACGTGGGAAAAACTGTCCAAAGAAAATTTATTTTCCTTTCATTTTTGCTACAAAGGGAAGGGATCATCTCAAGCTTGCCCAATCTCAAGTACAACGTCCTTAAATTTGCCCAAAAGTCAACCTAGTGGAGGAGAAGTTCAGTTCACCCATTTTCTCGAAGAGGGCTAATGCCTTGTCTTCATTAGCATCCTTACAGTAGCAGTCTAAAAGAGTTCCATAAGTAGCTAAATTTTTTTAGCTGATTCTCGGAGGCTATTAAAATAATTCTCAGCTGCATTTACCCCCTTGACCCTTGATATCAAGTCCAATTTTAGCGCATGATCATTGCGAAATAGATATTTCTTTTCTCCATCCATTGCATTACCTGGAGAGTGTGTTCGTAGCGACGGTACTTGCGTAACTCCTTGGCACACCTCACCAGATCAAGTTTGCTCAACCAACCTATGTCCCTCCATGATGTAATCATTCAACCTCTTCGACACGCTCCCTCCAAAACCCGCCCTTGCCCATTAACATTTGTCATTTTTTCTTTTGAGAAGATATTCGATCTCAAGACTTTATCAATGTCCTCTACTTCATTTGCATGTAACATTGCATCAATCAAATTCCCACGTTTCGAACGATGAATTGAATTCGAAAAATCGAACGCAACAATAGAAAGTGCACCATCCGGCCATTGAAAAATTAAAACTATTAGAGGACAATGTCACGACTCCAGAAATGCAAAAAATTTTGAAATTACGAAGCTAAAATGAATTTTCCATGATTTGTTTTTTTTTTCAATCAACTTAAAAATGAGATTAACCAAGTAATTCTCGATTCCAAATCAATTTTTGCAGATTTTATTTGGCCAAAATGAAGGGAAAATTAAAATAAAAATACTGACTATTTTTACATATTTTTGCGGCCTCAAATGTAATTTTATTTTCAAATATTTTCCTAATTCCTGAAAAATATATTAAAAAATATGAAAAATTATTTTTTGTTCAAAAATGATTTCCTAGGCTTGGCCAAGGCTTCCAAAGTTGATTTTTCAATTTTCTCCCTTTTTTCTTGATTTTCTATGAATTTTCGAAAATAAAAATGCGGAAAAATAGTAAAAATATGGAAAATCATTTTTTGGTCAAAATTGGTTCCCTAGTGCTTGGCCAAGGTCCCCAAATTTGATTTTTTTAATTTTATGAATTTTTATGGATTTTCTATTAATTTTAAAATATAAAAGATGACTAAAAATCAGGTGTCAACAGCTGCCCCTCTTTAAAAGGAAGCTCGGCAGAGGTTCATTTCAAAGACGATATGACACATGAATCCTAATCGACTCAACACAAGGAAATAAAAAGAGTCGTGACGTTTGATCTCTAATACTCTTTTTGGCAAGTTCTGATCCAGACCTGATTTGAGGAGGCTTTCATGCAGTGAGGGAGAGACAAAAAGGAGAGCTCACCTGGCACTTACCTGCCCGCTGTGTGGCGGTTGCTTGATATGTGTGCTCTATTGAAAATGGAATGAGAGCCTAAGGATTCGTTATAAAAAAACCTTAGGGTGGTTGAACTTGGACTTGTATGGTAGGTCATCCCATGGTAGATTCTTAATGAATGGATTCTACTTATTAAAATTGAATTAAAATCTGACCCGTATGGTAGGTCACCCCATGGTAGATTCCTAGTGAAAGGATTCTACTGATTAAGATTTGACCCGTATGGTAGGTCACCCCATGGTAATGCCTATTAGAAGGACTTTTGGTTGCCTGTAAGAAGGACTTAGTGTGCCTGTAAGAAGGACTTGGTTTGCCTGTAAAAAGGACTTGGTTTGCCTGTAAAAAGGACTTTTGGTTACCTGTAAAAGGACTTTGGTTGCCTGTAAAAAGGACTTTGATTGCCTGTAGAAAGGACTTTGGTGCCTGTAAGAAGGACTTTGGTGCCTGTAAGAAGGACTTGGTGCCTGTAGGAAGGACTTTGGGTGCCTGTAGGAAGGACTTTCGTGTGCCTGTAGAAAGGACTTTGGTGCCTATAGAAAGGACTTTTGAAAGTGGACCATTCCGTGTTGGGGTCCCCAATGGAAGGGCTCCAGAGACAGTATACCCTAAATGTCACCTTTTGGGTAGACTGCAGAGGTATTGATTGAGAAAATGATTTTCGGGTGCCAATCTGGGATCTGGGGAGACCATGAATCCTGCAGACGCTCAAACCCAATTTCACTTACCATGAAGGGTGTCATTCTAGGATCTTGGGAAACCAGGAATCCTGCAGAAGCTCAAACCCAATTTTTGTTGTCCCATCACTTTAGGAATAAACCGATGAGGCAAAGATCAAGAACACAAGAGTTGGTCAATCATGATTTGATAAAGCTTCAAAACACGAGATTAATCAATCATGAGCTGATGAAGACTTCATGAGAGCATGTTGATCATGAGTCGCAAGGGTTCAGAAGACTTACCTGGATCTCCTGAGTTAATGATCAGGCATAGATAGACTGATTGTATCATGTTTGCTTGCTTACTGAATGACCTTATGTGCTGCAATGGATTTGAGCACCCAGACAATCATCAGAATTGAAAGATTCAGGCTGAAGATATACTCACCTGAAAATGCTTGGCGAGCATTAACCAATAGGGCTTGTTTGTTCAATAGCCTCTGGATGAATTTCGAGACCTCGGAGGGTAACTCGACTATCAGGAATGCACTACCTATCAGATAGTGTCAGAGGTAACATGTGCAAGCATTTTTATCAATGAGTTCATCGGTTCATGCAAAACCATTCAGTTGAGTTTGCAATGATTAAAACCGTATGTGTATGCTCATAATGTGGATCATGCATGACTATTCTGTCGAGTTTGCATTTCCAATTCTGTCCAGGGAGGTTATCATGTCATGAATGCCTCGAATGTAACTTGAATGGGGACTTCAGTCCGAAAGGGCTTTCTCTCACTCTCGAGAAAGACTTGTTTATCCTGATTGCAGGATTTGAAAAGAAATCACTCAACCTTTCCATCATCGCATTTAACGAGGGTCTGAGTAATCTCGCAATTGATACGATCAAGCCAATCTGGAGGTCTTGATTAGGACCGTAATGTGGGCTGGGTCAAAGGCTTATCAAATGGGACTCATTTCGAGTCAGGGCCATTGACAAAAAAGTCTTCATCATCTGCTCCAGGTTTACAAGTCAAGAACCCTGCAAAATGAGAGAGAAATAATCTTGCTCGAACTTCTTCGAGCGATGCTTAAAGTCATTCAACTCTTTCATTAATTCAAGTGCTCTAATCAGAAGAGACTTTCAAGGGTCGTAACGTAGGCCGGGATTTGGGTTTGAGAAACGAAGGGCTCGTTTTGGCTTAGAAAAATATATGAGAAAGGCTTGGTGTTGGTGATCATTGCAGTCTTGTCACCAATCTTTGACCTTCCTGAATTTGTCTTCAATGAATACCACCATTGGCTGAGGGGTGGTAGCTCTTTTACACTTTGCAAACTGACTTCTTTGGGGATCCTTTTTTCGGAAATTCTCAAAATGTATGTTCGACGTCAGAACTTCATTACAGATATATGGGCATTGGCCTTGCTTTTAATAGGCACTTTACTCTTTCTGCCCGAGATTCTTTGGAGTAGCCTGTGCTTTTCTTACTCCCTACTCCCTTTTGTTTGGAAGTAGGTCCATTTTTTTTTAAGCTACACTTGTTTTTCTTTTTCTTTTGTTTAACAATCTTGTGATTTTGAATTTTAGCAACAAGATGATTTTCAACAAATGATAATAGACATTACATGAAAGTCTAGCATATGAAATGGGCTAATTTGAGAATTCTTTATTGGCCCAATTTCTTCAATTCTGCTCCTTGGGGGAAGGTGCCGTCGTTACCTTAAAATGAGCAAGGATCACCAACATGGGCTTGAGAAATGAATTTGCAGGCTCAATTGGGTTATGCAAAGGATGAGTGTGTAGGATAGAGAAAATAAATGCTCTTCGTCATCCTAAAGCACTTGAATTAAAATTCGAGTATCATGCAAAGAAACACTCAAAGATTGATGTTAGTCCAAGCAAGAGAATTTCTAACCATTTATCTCCTGATATTGTTGGAATTACCTCTGTTTTGCCCCAGTGTGGGGTGGTTCTTGATAGGGTTATGAAATGAAATCACCGTTCAAATGGGTTGTCAATGGTTGCCTGAAGTGTTTGGAATAGAGAATGAATGCCTCCTTCACTTCGACTATCGTACCTTTTGCGAGAAAACCCATTGCCTTGGAGAATGCGGAATCTGTCTACCGCTCAACTCACTGTGGATTAAATGCAGGACGTATGTGGAAATGGCTTGCCTTTCATCGTTTTGTCATGCCCCATTCTGTACATTCGATGCATCGTGTACAGTTTATACCTCCAGTCAAAATTGACAAATTGAACATGCAGAACAATCATGCATAAATCATGGAATGTGTAAACATCATGCAAATATGGAAATTCCCCCTGGCTGTGTGGGCGGATCAAACACGTTGGGGGCCTATTCCCCGAGTCAATGAGTAGCTTGTTTCTGGTTTTGCCTCTTTTCGATCAAGAGTTCGCCATTGATTTCCCCTATTTCATCAGACAGATCGCATCAGACGATCATAACTTGGCCCCTTGGGGCTGTTTTCTTTGACGTATCAGATGTTAGTTTAACATTTCCTGTAAAAAGGAAGGAGACATGTTAACCAGTATCAGAAATGATGAACTGGACACGATACTGAGTTACCTTTGAGTGCTTCGTGCAACTCCTTTACCAGTTTTACCCATCGGGATTTTCTCCGTGGGTGTGTCAAGTTAGACATTTCCTGTCAAACAATGGAGGAGAAGACGTATTAGTCAGTATTAGAAATGATGAATTGGATACGATACTGGTTTACCATTGTTTGTACTTCCATTGAATTTGAATTGAGGAAGTTCTTTCATTTGGACTGGATTGTATTGATGTCCCGAGTTGCCTTTCACTTTGAGCTTGCCACATAAGTGCTTTGCTTAGTTGGGCCTTGTTTTCTTTCGAGTTGCCTTGGACCATCACCATTTTCTATGTCATCGGGCCCGTGGATCGAAGGGCTCATTTTAATTTAAAGGTTACCTTCAAGGCAAATGAGTCCTATCGCATTTCATTGGGTCATTTCATTTTGCGACACTCTTGAGGCAATTTGCAATCCCCTGGGTGAGAATGGAACAAATCCAATTTAGCATTTTGCAATGATTGAGGGTAAATTGGAACGACACACAGTTACCCGTCTTCGAGCTTGCCTGGGCTTTTCACTTGAAATTTCCCTACGTGAGGCCGTTCAACATTTCACATTATGGCAGTCAACAACGTTACCACAAATTGATCCGCCCTGAGTCTAGCATAAAAAGGGATTCACGCATTCGACGGGATAAACAACAAATTACCTCCATGCCCCTGAATTAAATCTAGACATCTAGAGAGCAGGAAATATCACACGCAGGGGAATTAAGCATAAAATGAAAGGTGCACTTATTTAAGGTCAGTTCTGCCTCTCTTGCGGCTCTTCGATAATCAGCTAGTCTCGTGCTGGTTCAGGCATGGATGACCGATATTTGAGAATCCCTAATCACTGGCTTCCTATCATGGCTTTGGATGTCTGTCAACCTTAAACTGGTTGACCAGGGCAATAAGCTCATCATCTGGGTAATCTCTTGAACCTTCCAGCAGCTGATGCTCGAATTGGGCAATATTGCTGGCAAACGCTGGCGGTAGATTTCTCATTCTGTCCTCGCCATGAGCAATTTGACTTCTCGAGCTGGAGCCTTCATCATTACTCGAGAAAGTGTGGGGATCACCAACTGTCATGCTGCCAAAAACTCATTCTATTCGAGGATTAGAGAAGTGGAAGCGCTTAGGATAACTTCTTGTCTGATTCTCTGGCTGCGCAGGCGCGCTGATCATGGGATGAATTCTAGCCACAGGTTGGTGCTCAAACCAAGGAATCTGAATACACTGCCCCTGCGGTCTATACTCTTGAAGAGCATTAGGGTGATTCTGGGGGATACTTTGATTAACACCTGGGGGATTGATGGCACGGCTACTGGCTTGGTTGATGATGGAAAGTGGCTCGCCCCATGCTAACCTGTGGAACTTATGGCGGCGAGGAGACTCGACGTTCAGGCTTGGATCAGTCCCGCCTTGGTTTTCTTGATTCTGAGCTGCATTGTGTTCTCTTACCCTTTTTCTGTACTTCTGAAGATGACTCGAAACATTTGCTTTAGTGAGTCCCTCTACCTTCATAATTTCCAGTATATGTTGCGGCCGTGCCGAATCAATTCCTAGCTGCTGAACTGCATTAACAAACATACGATGCAGCTCGGGAGACCAACTCATCTTCTTTCTCCAGTTGCTTGGAACCATATTGAAGGCTTGATGATTGTTCTCTTGGTTATGCAATTGTTTCCTCACCACGTGCTGCCATATGTTTTGAAGCATCTAAACCCTAACTGGTTTCGTCACGACGTCTTGGGCCCCGTGTAAGACAGTCTTCATTATGGCTTGCTGATCATCGCTTGCCGATATTACGACCACTGGCATGTTTAATTCAGAATTAATGAATTCCAAAAGAGTGAAAACATCCATGTCAATCCCTACCATGACGGTGAGGATGATATCAAACTGGTCACTACTCCTCCTTAATACTTCTAAGGCCTCTGTCGCTTTTGCTTGAGCTAAAACCTTATACCGGCATTTTCTTAATACGGTAATAAGGATTGACAGAGAGACTGGATTACCGTCAATGGCCATGACCAGTAGACCCTCAGGGTAATGAACTTCATCAACTTTGACCAGGGTTGAACATGCGCCCGTTTCCCTAATGCTCGACATATTTCTGGATCTAGGACTGCCGACTCGAGACCGCCTCAGGATGTCTTCTTGGACTTGAGGGATCACGGGATCGTCGATGGCTTCTCGTAACAGGCTTTGAAAGCCGATACTTTGATGGTGAAGGTTTTGAATTCCTCTCCCACGAAAACTCCTTCCTCTTTATCTTTCTCCTGCGAGTTCTTGCAGATGAGCTCTCACTATCAGATGAGGACCAGTTCTCTCTCTGGCAATAGTAACGACGTCCCTCTTCACGGGCAGCGCTATTGGATTTACCGAGGGAGAAAATCCGACATTCAGTTTTTGATCAAAAGAGGAAATCCTTGTTTCTCGCTCAGTTTGTCTTCTTCTTCTTCTTCTTTTTCTCTCTCTCTTCTTTTTTTTTAATGTGGTGGCCCCCCCGAAATCCTTTCATAACTTTTCTTGTGGATTTGTCGACACCCAAGACTGTAGATCAACAGTAAGCCCACGATTCTCGATTTACACGTCATTTCTCTCCAAACTGTGATCGTGCTTGGGACACGAGATTTGATTTCTATCTGGCGTTGCTCGATGAAGTTAGAGTCCCATATATGATTCTAATACGGTATTTGCACATTTGATGGGAGGAAATAGAATTACCCCATTGCTTAACCCTAGATACCGAGAAAGCAAAAAATATCCCACGCAGGGGAATTGGGCATGAAATGAGAAATACATTCATTCGAGATTGGTTCTGCTTTCCTTGAGGGTTCTCTACCAACAGACTAATTTCAGAATTAGATCAACTCCGAGTTAGATCTGGTACTAATGACCGAGGATTCACAATCACCGGCTTCGGACCATGAACTTTATTACAGATTCGGAGTTTCGCCAAGGTCGAACTGGTTCATCATGGCAACAAGCTCACCTTCAAGGCCATTCCACTCGTGGTGTTGCATGTCTCTTCCCTCGGGAGGTACCGATGTTGATCCAATGAGATCGGTTCTCCCATGCGCTCCTTGAACAAAACCTGATTGTATTGGGAATTGATTTGAGTGTTGGAAAGGTAGTGGAGGAGGAATATAGGGGCTGTCAGAAACCAACGGCTCCTCGTCATTCTTCGTAGCAATGGCGGAAATGTTTTCTAACCGCTCCTTCAAACGAGCATTTTCATCCCTCAGGCGTCGGTTGTCGAAATATAGCTCGGTAAAAGCGGTATGGCCACCACAGTTATGACAGGTGGTGGTGGCAAGAACGTCTGCCCAGAGCTTCTCATTTTCAGCCTTTAGAAATGCATTTTCATGGCGTTCATACTGAACCTTCATTCTGGTTCGCTTATTTTGATACCAGAACTTGATCTGCCAAGGCTCCAGCCCTAGTTCTCGACTTAGTTCCATTTTCTGTTTGCCGTCCGGCATAGGGCACGTTTTGAAGAAATCCTCAAGCCTTTGTATTTGCTCCTCAGTATGGCGACGGTAACGCTTCTTTTGACCTTTACTGTTGTTGCCCTTATCTTTACTGAGATCTTGGACGTCGTCAGCGGACGGGCCAGGCTCCATGGTCTGAATCCTAGACATGGCCTCGAATTCTTCATTTCCCATGTCCAGCAAGTGGCGGTAGCCCTCATATATGTTGGGTTGAGACATCCTTGATGGGCTACTGGTTCCTCAACGTTTGCAGCCCTCTCTTGTATCTTTACTCTCTTTGAGCAAGCATGTATGCTTAAAAACGAGTATGGATAAAGATCACCAGGAGAATGCCTCTTTTAAAATCCAGACGCGGGTTCAGAAATTGTATCGCCCCTCTCGACATTTCTATTTTTCAGACGAGACTTCACTCTGTCTACAAATGGAGACAACTCTTCTTTTCCGATAAAATTTACTTGTCTCCCACTCGGCTCGTCTTTTTCTTCTTCTTTCACGGTAGGGGGGCCTTGTCGTTATCTCCACCGTCGATTTGCTGGCGACTCCTCCAATAAAGACGAGTAATATCTCTCTTTCTGCCGAAAATTTCTTTGTCTCCCACTCAGCTCGTCTTTTCGTTCTTTCTTTTTTCAAAGCGGTGGAGTCCCGTCCAACTTTTCCACAGAGACGTCGGGTTTGTTCGGCTCGAGGTTGCCACTTGACTGGAATTTGAGCCACCGGGGGTGTTACCGACAGAGAATGGTAGATAGGAAAACATATAAGGACTGCCCCTGTGAAATCAGTATTTAAATTGAAGCAGATTATCGCATTCACATTCCGATCATCTGCCTCAACTCTCTCCTCCTTTCATTCGTATTCTGCTTTCAAAAAATGGCCAATTCTCCTAACCATACCTTCTCCGCCGAAGTCTTGGCTGGGTGGGAGAGACTCTACAACCTTCTTGGTAGAGGTTACGCTCATATAGCCCAAAACTCTACCGCTGAGGTTGAAATCCTCGGTCTATTCACGACCGTGGACGCTGCTTCTATTGAGGGTACCCAACTGGGTAGGGAGTATCGGAACTTCCCGACCCTCTTCATCAATTTTCTGGCCGCCTATAACCGCGCTTATGAGACAGTCCTTGTGACTGCCGTCGTGAAAGCTCGTTACCAAGATCGGCACGAGCGTCTGGAAACAGTCACGTTTGTAGCTGATAATCACAAGAAGGCCCTCAAGTTTGCCAACGATCAGCTTTCGTGGCTGGTTCGTGAGAGGGGAAAGTTGGTAGACCGTCTGGCCTTGGTTCGAACTTACACCGAACAGAAGCCAGGCAATATTATGATGAGGTGCAAATGCGGTTGGCTGCAAGAGAGACTTGATGACATTACGGCAGACATTGCTTTCGAGAGGGCGGCGATTCCGGACCTGGAGTTTGCCGTTAAGCATTACGAGGCCAGTATGGCCTAGGTTAAAGAGAAGTGCGATTGCCTCTTCTTTAGGCTCGCGGAACTTGATCCCGAGAAGGCCAGGTGCACCTAGAGCATTAATTTCATGGAGAGCCAGCTGAGCTCCTTTGTGATGGTTATCAAGGCCCAGTTTGGCTTTACCTTTCCTCCCCAGTGAGCTATTGTAAAACTCTTTGATGAATGGAATGAAAGAAAAGCTTCTCGTTTGTACTTTAATTTCCCAGCTATCTCTTTTCTCGAATATCACCATAGATCGATTCAAGGTACAGGAAATACCGAGGCTTAACATCCTTCATGATGTTCTTGTTTGCCGTTGTAGACGATGATATCGAGAATCAGCGGCGGCCCCCACCAGCCATATTGAGACTCGCAATCAGTCAGATAAATTGAGACAGCTGTGACTTACTCGATTAGTATGCCAATAAATAATCCTGGCCACCTGTTGCGTGCCCCACTTCTTTCATCTCCTGCCTCTTTCGGCGCCCACTTGTTGGTGTCGGTCGCGTGTGGTGTCGACAAAAACGCGTATGGGCCATGTCTAGCAATAAACCACAAGTCCTCAAAAGTTTATCACGTGGTTCAAATTCAAGGGAGTTTTAAGGAAGGCCTTCGATTTAATTAAAAACACATCACAAGGTCGAGTTAACATGTTCGCTTCATGAGTTCTGATTATACAGTCTATGCTTTTCTCAAAGAAAATACAGGGACGCCCCTCAATACATTAAGTATGCCCCCACGCCTGATCCGGGTACATTTACGCCCCCATCAAAATACAAAGCTCATACATGATCGTTAATTGACACAATTCTGTCTCCGGGAAGATCGATTTCCTCACTTGCCCCTTGGGTCATCAGCTAAGACATCAACAATTATCTGTCCTTACGTATACCTCGAGGTTATTCCCGGTATAATGCTGAACCCGATTTTGCTCCTACTTGGGGTACCTGTGATTTCCCTGTAAAAGAAAAGGACATAATGAGTATGTGATTCAAGATGGGTCGGCCCATGATTCCTACATTAGTCCAATTTTATTTACAAAATTAGAGAAATTAGAGAAAATTTTCTTAGAAAAACATGGGTGAATTTCTTCAGAAAGAATTTTCTTGCAAATCTTATAACTTAAGAACAATGTAACAAATTCCTTTGATATTTACCAAATTTCTCGAAAGCATTTCCTTTTTCATCAGAATGAATTTTCAAGGTAAATTTGATGAGAAAATTTTGGGTCTATTGAAGTGTTAAGGAAAAATATGACAAAATATTTCATTGGTCGATAAAATTTCCCTAAGGAATTTTTTCACATTTATTTATTTTTTCAAAAATGGGTCACCAATTTGATTTTATTTTCTTTTGAAAAATGGCTATGATGTTAAGTTCGAAATTTAACCGACACCTACATGGACCGACCAAAAATAAATATAAGATGAAGTTTAGAAAACTTACTTTCACCGTGAAAAATACCATGTAGGTCACATAGACATGCACATGAATCGTGAGTTTAAATCTTAACCTATTTACTCTAAAGGCTGACAAATTGAAGCGAAAGACTTACGGTAAGGCGACAATCTCGCGCACATAATCAAGATTAGCCGTGATCCTCTACGACGTAATCAGGATTAGCTGGGCCTTCCCACTTCAGCTGCTCGAGCTAAAAATTAAAACCACCGCTTTGGTAATCTTACCAAGCCTGAGGCCTAACTTTTAAACTCATTTTTGAAAAGAGGTTCGGGATTGAATCTGGGCTAACTTTCGACGTGATCTCACGCCGAACGCTAAAACCAAATCACAATACCATCCTAAAACTAGTGACCCAGGTTCGGTCACGGGACGTGTGTGATGTAGTGCTAAAACTGTAAACACAAGCATAACATTTAAATGCAAAAACCGCTTCAATAATGTGCAGAATTTAAACAAATAATTCCCACACCAACCTGCAAAACAAAGGGTTAGTCAAACACTCCACCCCTTATAACTCCCACCTGCAAGACCATTTAACACCTAAAGAATGAATCCCAAACAAGATCGCCAGAAGCGAGATATCCATGAAATTTTATCGGCCTAAGTCCACTAAGGATTTTAAAATTTTGAAAAAATTCAAGTACTCCAATTAGTGCCGTCTTTTTTCGAAAATTCAAAAATTCCACTCCCCAGCGGAGTCGCCAAGCTGTCGCGACCCGAAAAATAATTTTTATACTAATAGATTACCAGATTAATTAATTAAATTAACTAACCTAGTTCGAGCTCTCCCAAACTCTACCAAATCGCGACTTAGTTTTTTTTTGTTTAAATGTTTTTTTAATTTTGGAGTCGCCACTAATCATTCTTGGTAGGTCGATTAGAAACCTAAATAAATTAGTGGGAGAACTAATTTATTTCTGCGAACCAGAGAAAATGAGTTCGGGGACTTCGTTACGTTGGATTGCTCCAACGCCCTTTCGGTACCATTTCATGAAAACTCATTTGGGATGATTGGGAAAAGTTTGGGTCAAACTGACCATAAGGGTAAAATGGTCATTTTTCAAGGATTAGGAAGTCAAAACAGGTTAAGCCAATTGGATGTGGTCATTTCTTACTTTCTACAATTTCTGAGAATTTTCCAAAATTTTTCGAGACAATTTGCCCATAAAGGGCAAAATTGTCATTTCGAAAAATATCAAGAAGGCAAATCATCCAAGAATAGGATTGATCAGTCCAAATGACCTATTTCCTAGTTTTTGAGATTTTTCTGAATTTTTCTGAATTTTTTATTATTTTTTTATTTCAAATTATTATTATTTTATTATTATTTTTTATTTTTATGAACCGGGTCGGGCTAAGAAATCCGACCATGACTTGGGTGAATCCAGGCCTTCATGGTCGGGGTGCATGCACGGATTGGGCTCGGGTGTGAACTCAATTTGTGGACCCAAAATCAACCCAACAAAGCATCACAGACTAAACAAAGACCACAGAATACTCCTCAAGCCCAGACTGAACAAAACAACTCGCAAAGCAAAGTCCATCCCAAACGCAAGACCATATTCTATTTCCTTCGGATTGCCAAAAGGGCCAACTCGAGAGACAAGCCTACCTATTACAAGAAAACTAAGTCCACGCATGATCCAAGCTCAACCTAAAACTTTTTTCATATCTTTCTTTTTCTTCCATGTCACCTTCCCCACGGGTTGAACAGGAAACCCCCAACGTCTCCTTATATATATAAAATCAAAAAAACAAATAACATGAAAGAAAACAAATGACATGAAAAAAAAGCAAAGCACCCTTACCTCTGGCCTCTCGCGGCGGTGGCCGTCATCAAGATCTGAGGACTCAGCGATGTGCCGGGACAAACAAGCCGACGGCGATTGCGAGGGCACTTCAGAAGGTTCTTGGTCCGAGTCCACCTTTGCTCTCGGTCCCTCTTCATCTCTCTTAAAGTCTGAGGCCATCCGATCCACAATTCTCTTGGTGATAGCGTTTTAGGCACGATGGAGTGGAGGGAGGCTGACAATGCTGCTTTTTCTCTTGGATGCAGCGAAGTGAAGCGGAGAGCAACGATGGAGAAGCGCGCAGCGCTATGTTGATGTGGCCATTCTCTCTCTCCACTCAGCTCCTCTCCTGTGAAGCTGCAAGTTCTGGTCACCACTGGTCTGATTCATGCGTCACCTTTGGTTCGAATCTCGTCTCCGTTTCCTTCACGTTGGTACGCGGTGGTTCATGGCCCAAGGCCGCCGTCCTCGCGACTATGACGACTGGGTTTTCTTAATTCCGCTTCTAGGTCTTATTCTGCTGCTCGTTCTGACTTCTTCTAGATTGTGCTGAAATTCCATCTATCCAGAGAAAGAGCAAGTGTTGGATCTAGTGTTTTTCATGTGAGCCTTCTGAGAGAGGACCTCCAACTCGGCACGTTATCTCGTCGAAATTACCATGCATTCAAGCGTATCTATTCCCGTAACCCTGATCGATTGTCCATAACTATGGAGTTCGTCCATAGCTCCACTGGAATTGTCTTTGGTCGGTAGAGGACCTCTCCTTCAATCTCGCCTGGGAGGCTCACCCCGTCATCATCTACTCAATCTGTCAGCTTCCATTCACGATGTACAACGGAAGATTATATAATTATGGATACCAAGGCGATATCCATGCAACCTTCCTTGATCTCAGACCCAGTGCGTTGGGGAATGTGCACCAGAGGTTAGATGATATTGGCCTTTATAACAGCTTGTATCTAAGCTGTATTTCCAGCTGCAATATCCTAGATCGCCCAGCAAGCGTGGGTTAGAGAACAACAAATTAATCCCATGGAGTTCCGAGCTTAACCTCGCAACTAAACCCAGGTGGTTGTAAATCCCCACACACTCGTTCTGCTCCATTACCTACGTCGTCCTCTCAAACCACCAACACCAAAATGAAAGCCTCCTTTGTCTTCAACCCCAAGCTCAGTCCTCTTCACTTCTTCGCTCACAATCCTTCGCAGAAGAGGCTTCGGTGATGAGGAAAATATTTGCAAACTGTCCAACATCAAAACTCCCACGACTACGCTTCTCAAAGTGGGTAATCTCCGTTTCTTCGATTCCCCAACGATGACTGCACCATCTTCCCAAAAGACTCGTCTCCTGTTGGTGTCCTCTCCTCTCGTTTCTTGAACTCGTCGATGTCGCCGCAGCCGTTGCCATTGACGTCGATCTTGGCGATCATCTCCCCGAACTCCTTGGGCCTGTGCTTGCGGAGAGTTGAAAGATTCTTCTCTAGATACACTTGACAAAATGGGTAATGGAGCAATCTCACGAATAGTAGATGATGTAGAAGGAATGGGTGATGGCATGAAAGCCGATATGATCGGTGTCGTAAAAGCAGGAATAGGTGGGGGCATCCTTCTTGGAGGTGAACGCTTGCCTCGTCGATACCGTTGAAGAAGCTCCGGTGCATTGTCCTCTTCCGTTGTTGCAGTTGCAACAGTAATTCGAACTCGAACCCTCTGAATTTGATTGTCCAGTTTTGAGGCTCCCTCTGCGAGAGAGGATCGAGGTTAGGAGTCAAGCGAAAAGCTTGCCCCGCAAGGACCGAGTGGGCTGGAGAGGCTTCACCATGCAATTTTTTTTTCTCTTCCCCCCCTCCTGCTAGAGTCTGCATGCACTTGAGGATACTTGCAACTTGGCGTTTGACTGTTGGCCCTAACCTCCTTTCCGTTGATCCACCGTTCTCGGTCGAATAGCTGGTGGTCCAATCTTCACTTCATCAATGACAGTAGGCTCGAGATTTGCCAACACAGCGCATGGGACCTTTTTTCCCGCACTGGTCTCGCTAAAGAACGTCCTGAATGCCTCATCACCTCCACCGACAGCCTTTTTTTTTATTCGGCCTCTAGCCAACAGGCGGTTCCCATGTGTTTACTAAGCTACTCACCTCATTCTCTACCATTCAACCCATTCTTCCACCGAAAGTCCTCCTTCCCTTTGTCTTCCACTTGCTTTTCTTTCTTTGTTTACTCTTTCGGTCCCTTTTCTTTTATCCTCTGTTCGGTCAGTCCACCCGCTTCTCTACTTTCTCTCTTGTGATTGTGTTCCCCACCCATGGTTTCTCTTTTCTTTCTTGCACAAGAGATACTGTTAGCTTTGAACGCTAGCTTTGAACGCGCGTTCCATCATCCCAAGAACATCATTTCAGCAAGATAAGACAAGGACTTTTGCATGTGGCTCAATAGACTTGATCCACAGCATTCTCCTCGTGGTTGCCTCCATGTTAAACCTTCCAGTTCTTGTAGCCTGGGGACCTCCTTAGAAGACACCATTTAGAAGAACCGCAAGTGTTCCTCCTTCCCCATGAATCATCTCCTTTAGATAGAAGTGCATGCATATAGGCTGACCATAAAAATGGTACGGCTCACGGTTTTGGGGGTTTCATTAAAGTTTCCATATTCCTTGGAGCGGACTCAGCTTTCTCAAGTAGTCCAGCATTGACATAGATCGATGCTAGGTTGCTATACACAGTCCAATCATCAACCTGACTTGAATCACTCAACATCTTTTGCCACACCATTTTTGCTCCCTCAATATCATCTAGACTTGCATAACTCTGCGTCCAGAATACGTGGGAAAAACTGTCCAAAGAAAAGTTATTTTCCTTTCATTTTTGCTACAAAGGGAAGGGATCATCTCAAGCTTGCCCAATCTCAAGTACAACGTCCTTAAATTTGCCCAAAAGTCAACCTAGTGGAGGAGAAGTTCAGTTCACCCATTTTCTCGAAGAGGGCCAATGCCTTGTCTTCATTAGCATCCTTACAGTAGCAGTCTAAAAGAGTTCCATAAGTAGCTAAATTTTTTTGGCTGATTCTCGGAGGCTATTAAAATAATTCTCGGCTGCATTTACCCCCTTGACCCTTGATATCAAGTCCAATTTTAGCGCATGGTCATTACGAAATAGATATTTCTTTTCTCCATCCATTGCATTACCTGGAGAGTGTGTTCGTAGCGACGGTACTTGCGTAACTCCTTGGCACACCTCACCAGATCAAGTTTGCTCAACCAACCTATGTCCCTCCATGATGTAATCATTCAACCTCTTCGACACGCTCCCTCCGAAACCCGCCCTTGTCCATTAACATTTGTCATTTTTTCTTTTGAGAAAATATTCTATCTCAAGACTTTATCAATGTCCTCTTCTTCATTTGCATGTAACATTGCATCAATCAAATTCCCGCGTTTCGAACGATGAATTGAATTCGAAAAATCGAACGCAACAATAGAAAGTGCACCTTCGGGCCATTGAAAAATTAAAACTATTAGAGGACAATGTCACGACTCCAGAAATGTAAAAAAAATTTGAAATTACGAAGCTAAAATGAATATTCCATGATTTTTTTTCAATTAACTTAAAAATGAGATTAACCAAGTAATTCTCGATTCCAAATCAATTTTTTCTTGATTTTATTTGGCCAAAATGAAGGGAAAATTAAAATAAAAATACTGACTATTTTTACATATTTTTGCGGCCTCAAATGTAATTTTATTTTCAAATATTTTCCTAATTCCTGAAAAATATATTAAAAAATATGAAAAATTATTTTTTGTTCAAAAATGATTTCCTAGGCTTGGCCAAGGCTTCCAAAGTTGATTTTTCAATTTTCTCCCTTTTTTCTTGATTTTCTATGAATTTTCGAAAATAAAAATGCGGAAAAATAGTAAAAATATGGAAAATCATTTTTTGGTCAAAATTGGTTCCCTAGTGCTTGGCCAAGGTCCCCAAATTTGATTTTTTTAATTTTATGAATTTTTATGGATTTTCTATTAATTTTAAAATAAAAATGATGACTGAAAATCAAGTGTCAACAATTGCCTAGTGGAAAAAATAACTTGAAAGCCATTTGGAAAAGGAACAAGAGCTGAATTTCCATTGCAATTAATTCATACTAACATCTATGGCCCAATGAATGTATGGGCAAGGCATGGGGCTGTGTACTTCATCACTTTTATAGCTGATTACACTCAATTCATATATGTATATTTGATTTCTCATAAATATAAAGTGTTAAGTTACTTTAAGATATTAACGACCTTAGTAAAAAATCAATTAGATAAGAAAATAAAAATGTTAATGTCTGATCGAGGTCGAGAATATTTACCTAATGAGTTCAAAAAATTGTGTGATGAAAAGGGAATAGATAGAGAATTGTCTATCTCATACACTCTGCAGCAGAATGGTGTTACAAAAAGAAGAAACAAAATTCTAATAGAAATGATTAGGTCTATGATGGTACATGCTAATTTGCCGATCACCTTTTGGGATGACGCTTTGTTAACTATCATCTATGTACTTAATTGTGTGCCTTCAAAGTCAGCCTCTTCCATCTCATATGAACATGGATAGGTCGAAAACCTGATTTGAGTTTTCTTAAACCTTAGGATTGTGCTACCTGTACTTATGTGACCTCTCACAAATATGGACAATTAGGATCTAGAGGTAAAACGAGTTTTTCATAAGATACTCAGAACACTCAAAATGGTATGTGTTCATAGGTGAGCAAGAAAGTGAAAGAATGACTAATTTGAATATTAAGATATCACATTATTGGAGAATGACTTTCCAAGAAAGGGCAAAATAGGTGAACATTATTTCCAATTTGAGACCTTGGATAATGAGATAAATGGAAATAATGATTCGAGTGGAAGTAATGTGAGGAGTAGGGAATTAAATATAAACCAGTCTCAATTGCAACCACTTGATATGATAATGCCGTTATATGATTTGAGTGGGCGCACAATGGAAAATGAAATGCCTAGGGTGTAAACTTCTCCACGACGAAAAAGTCAAAAAATCATTTGCCATCAATGTTTTGATTGAAAGGAAAGCTTTCATAGTTTCTTCACAAGATAAAGATGAGCCAAGGAATTAAATGAGACTCTATCTTGCCCTAATAAGTAAAGGTGGATGAAAGTAATGGAAGAAGAGATGGAATCAACGTGCTTGAACCAAGTTTGGGAACCAGTTGATATGCTGAAAGGACGCAAAGCCATTGGAAACAAATGGATTATCAAAATAAAGCATAAAACTGATGGCTCAATTGGGAGATATAAAGCTCGCTTTGTGGTGAAGGAGTATAACAAATATGAAGGAATCGACTATGAAGATATTTTTTCTTCTGTGGTAAGATTTACATCAATTTGCCTTACTTTGGCAATAGTGGCCAGCTTGGATCTTGAATTACATTAGATGGATGTAAAGATTGTTTTTCTTAATGGAGAATTAGGATATGAGATTTACATGGAATGACTCGTTGGATTTGTCACTAAAAGCCAAGAATATAAAGTATGTCGACTTTTAAGATCGATATATGGCCTCAAGCAGTCTTCAAGACAATGGTCTATATGCTTTCATAATGTTGTAATGATATATGATTTTAAAATAATTAATGAAGATAATTGCGTATATATAAAAAGATCCAAAGGTTATTTTTATAACTTTATCATTATATGTTGATGATATACTGATTGCCAAAAGCAATATGGAGTTTGTCGTCACAGTCAAAAGTTGGCTATCTTCTAATTTTAAAATGAAAGATGTCACACATCGAACCCTACGACCACGCGATATCCGTCCCATTTCTCCTTGCATCAAATGACCACTAGCTGCAATCGTCCAAGCTTGATCACAACCAAATGACGACAGCCCTAATGCAAACGGAAAATGCGCAATCACCCCTGATATACATTCATGTAGAAAGATAGAGAGACCTAGTAAATCATTCCTGGATAAATGCAAACCATATATATATGTATATACATATCGAACCAACATCTGATTACCATCCAAATATCACCACATGACTATATACAAATAGACACATCAGGATATATATAGCTCAAAATACCACGCCCTACTAGATAATATCAAAAAAAGACAACAAAAAAAACTCTAGTCGAATCCAACTCCGCTCCATCTCCTCGAAAGACGGCAGCTCCTCCGGATTGGAGTCCTCGGCATCGACAACATCTGCTTTGGGTCCTTGACCGACTGCTCACCCACAAACCAATCATCTTCATGACCATCGATCTACATCGGCCAATACTCCTCTAGCTCAACCTCTATTGGCTCTAGATCGATGACCTCACCTTTATAAATCAGAAACTCCCTGGGTCCATGCTCGTCCTCACTCTGAATTCGCACATCAAAACTAGAAAATGGGGTAGCCAAATACTAAGCATTGCCGCTCCAACCATGCTTTGAACTTAAGGGGCATCAAAAACTCACCTCCCTCGTCTACTCAGACAGAACACTCTATTTTCTTATATATAGTATTATCAAAACTAGGGTATAAAGTACTCATCTCATGGGCGAGGGTTTCAAACGGCGATCAGCCAAACAAGTGTGAGTCAAAAACTCAGTAAGCATAACTTCTGAATCTAGTATAGAGAGATGCACATGCACGTATGTTCCAACAGATATACGATTTCAAGGTTAATCATGTAACTTATGTCAGACATGGATGTTTATAAATCTACCTGACTCATATACTCAATATCACATGCAATGTGGTCACAATAAAATGAAATATACTTGGCGAGTTCCCAATCTACTCGCTCTGGCTTTATCAAAGATATGACTAGTTCTAATAATTACAAGACATCACATGACCCATTAGTCTTGGCCTTGCATCTCACATGCCTCGGCCCGTGCCTCGATCGCGAAATGCGTAGGTCGACACCCTTATCTCTCCAGCAACCCATGCCTTGCACGTCAGACGCCTTCGACGGCGAATAACGCCTATCGAAATCACCCGCATTCCTCCCCAGTTTGACATTCTCATCTGCTTGACCTCCTCATTTTCAAAACATTGCCATGCACATCCTTTGCAATATATACGGATAAACATCACATATTAGGAATACACAAACATGCAACACAGTCACATCGGCACATTGCCATTCTCTTGCCTTTTTATCACTCATGTGAGTCAACTTCATTACAAGTCGATCTACTCCTGAAGAATCACAAGCATGCTTAACTTATTTTAATTCCAACATCATAAATGTCAGACGAACAATTTTATGCTCAATGTTAAATTTCTCATAAACTGAACTCATTCTTCCATGTCTAGACCTCGTCACATGAACCTTAACATGTACAATCAGCCCTTGGAACTTCTCATTGGCTACTCTTGCTCGCCCCACACAAACACAAGCATGGCCATCAAAATTTCTAGTAAAGAACATGCCTAAACGCAACCAATTTTAGCAATGTGTGAGCTTAATTTCTAGACAGCAATTCGATACTCAAATATAACCTAAGAACCTACATAAAGCTAATGTTTCCTCGCCCAAAACAATGCACCAACTAGCATACCCGAGTCAAACCAAATTGCCACAGAAAATCTAGCAAGGTCAAACAGAACAAACTCAGCAAAACACAACTTAAAACTCACCCTAGCATTTCAACCTAATAGCATCTAATACTCTAGGCTAGTAATAGAAGTTATACTTACCTAAACCAAGATTCAAAAGTCAAGGAAAAAGGTGGAAAATCAGCTGGAATTAGTAGGGCAGCCGGTAGTTCAACTGGAATCTGAGAGAGATGAGGGAGCAAACGGCTAAGCCAAGAGGTGGGGCGAACCACAGGTGAGCTAAGATGATGAGAAGATGGTGGTGGTGCTCGATGGTGGCTGTTAGCTCCGGAAATGGTGAAGAATGACTGGAACACAACAATAGAAGATTGGTCAGAATAGGGCAGACTTTAATTTGAAATTGGAAATTCTTTGGGAGGTTTTTAGCCAATCCACTTTCATAATATGCTCAAGGTCTTATGGTCATGTGGGAGAAAATAGGGGTCGATTTAGATCTCGAACAAACCCAAACAAGCCGTTTTTCTATGGGCGCGCATGCAGAAAACGCGAGGACCGAGAGGGAACGTGAGGGACATCAACAAGGGAAGAGGAGAGAGAGAGAGAGAGAGAGAGAGAGAGAGAGAGAGAGAGAGTGAGAGTAGAGTGAGAGTGAGAGTGAGAGATATTTCAAGGCTTTAATGAAGCTTATCAAGCAAACTTTGCTTCTCAAGTCAAAGCATAAACCAATCATGACTTGACAAGTGGCATATGAGTGGTGGGTGAAGAGGAGAGCTTGACATGTAGCATGTGAGTAGCGAGTGAAAAGGAAAGCTTAACATTTGGCACTACAGGGCTAGGACACATGGCAATTTGCTTTGGATAAGATCAAATGAAAAATAGAAAAAAAAAGGTGCATGGCGATGGGATCAATTGGGTCAATATTTTGGAAAATTTGATATAGATATCAAAACGAAATAAATGACAATGCGAACGCAAGCCAAGAATCTAAACTCTAAAACTAAGCATGGATAACCAACTAGAAAGCCTAAAGCGAACCGGGGGCAAAACGATAATATTCACTTATTGCCTCTTTCTTGGCACTCTTTACCAAAACTACAGTTTTGAAACTCATCGCATTATCCAAAATACCATTATGATGCCTGAGAACCCTTGATTACCCAAATTCGAAAACCGATCTCGTGGCCAAAGTCAGTAGCTTATGACTTTAGTAAATACTCAAGCCAACGGGCAGTTGTTAGGAGATACGCGTATCGACTGATTAAGTCCACGTATGTTAAGGTCCTAAATAGCCTTTGGCTTCTAGTTATCCATCCCGAGGTGATCAATCTCGACTAAAATTTAACTAGAATGTAAGTAATAGAACACATCCATTCTATTAAGAAATCCGAAAAAGGGTTGAGAATTCAGGGCATTACAATCCTTCCCTCCTTAAAGGAATTTCGTTCTCGAAATTTACAATGGATATACCGAACAAACTATTACATAAACAGATACAGATACTTAAGCTTCATCCCGTCTTCGTTCTCCCATGTTGCTCCTTCTGTACTGTGATGTTGCCAAACGACTTTAATTAGTGGCACACTCTTGGTCCTCAAAACTTGCTCTCGTCAATCCTCAATTCTAACAGGTCGCTCTATGTATGGAAACTTTATCATCCACCTCGATGACTTCATGATGAGTATATCACTCGGATTTGGCTCATACTTTCTCAGCATCAAAACATAGAAGACATTATGTAGTTGCGACAAATTTGGTGATAATACCAGCCGATAAACTAAATTTTCAATTTTTTCTAGTAACTTAATTGGACCAACAAATCTGGCGCTTAGCTTTCTCTTTTTCCCAAATCTATATAGTCTTCGCAATGGCGATACTTTCAAGAACACATGGTCTCCGACCTAGAATTCCAACGGTTTATGCCTTTTATCCATGCAACTTTTCTGAGGACTTTGAGCCGTCTTCAATCTATCTCTAATCACTTTTACTGCTTTATTGGACTGTTGTACCAATACTGGGCCTGTTATACTCTTTTCGCCTACCTCATTCCAGTATAACAGCATTCTACATGCTCTACCATATAATGCTTCAAACAGCACCATTTTGATACTCTGTTTATAACTATTGTTATAGGCAAACTCCACTAAGTGCAATTCATCATCCCATCTACTTTTGAAATCGATGACGCAAGTCCTAAGTAGACATCCAAGGTCTGTATCGTTCTTTCTGACTACCCATCTGTCTGCGGATGATAAGCCGTACTGAATCACAGTTCTGATCCCAAGGTAGTCTGTAAGCTTTTCCAAAAGATAGCCGTAAAACGAGGGTCCTGGTCTAATGTCACAGAAACTGGAACTCCATGTAGACGTATAATCTATCAAACATACAGCTCTACCAACCTTTCCAACGGTAAATCCTTTTGTACGGCCATAAAATGGGCCGATTTTGTCAGCCTGTCGACCACTATCCGAATTGAATCGTTTCCTCTCTGACTTCTCGACAGTCTCGATATAAAGTCCATAGTTACATGTTCCCATTTCCATTCAGAAATCGCTAATGGCTGCAACAATCCTCTAGGTTTACAATGTTGTGATTTTACCTGCTGGCACGTCAGACACTTAGCTATAAATCTCGCCACATCAGTTTTCATTCCATTCCACCAGTAATGTTGACGCAGATTCCGATACATCTCCATACTGCCGAGGTGAATACTATAACTACTGCGATAAGCCTTGGATAGGATTTCTTCATTTAACTCTTCATTATTCAGTACGAATAAACGTCCTTGGAACCTTAGAATCCCACCATCCAATAATCGAAATTCGGATCTATCCTTATATGCATCCATACTAATAATCTTTTGCAATTCCTTAAACTTCGCATGAATAATCCATTCAATCCCCATAATGGCCATTACATTCGAGAGGTGTCCCACCTCTAACTTAAACTCTGAATCTCACAAGTCCTCCAACAAGATCCAGTTTTTGACTATCATTAAGGGCACACTTGATTTCCTGCTTCATGCATCAGCTACCTTGTTTGCTTTCCCGAGATGATAGAGAATGTCACAATCGTAGTCTTTCAATAGTTCCATTTAGTGACTCTACCTCATGATCAATTCTTTCTGGGAAAATAAGCATTCTAGGCTCTAATGATCTGTGAAAATCTGGAATCTTTCCCGACTAAATAATGTCTTCAAATCTTCAAAGCAAAAACAATAGCTGCTAGCTCAAAGTCGTGCGTTGGGTAATTCATCTCATGAGGCCTTAACTATCGAGATGCATATGCTATCACCTGTCCATGTTGCATCAAGACACAACCCAATCCTCTCAATGACGTATCGTTGTATATTTCAAATCCTCCTGAACCTGATGGAATTGTCAGCACTATCATGGTTGTTAGCTTATACTTGAGCTCCCGAAAACTCTCTTCGCATTTAACTGACCTCCCAAATTTTGATTCCTTCTTCAACAGACGCGTCAAAGGAGTCGCTATCACCGCAAACCTTTCTACAAAGCATCAGTAATACCTAGCCAATCCTAGAAAACTTCTTACTTCTATCACATTCGTCAAGTTGGTTCACTTTTCCACTACCTCAATTTTTTATGGATTTACAGATATACCTTCTCCTGAAACAATATATCCGAGAAACGCCACTCGATTCAATCAAAATTCGCACTTGCTAAACTTGACATACAACGAATGCTCGCTTAAGGTCTGCAGAATAGTCCTCGAGTGCATCTCATGCTTCTGTAGACTTCTCGAATATACCAATATATCATCGATAAATACGATCACAAATTGATCTAGAAATTCTTTGAATACCCTATTCATCATATCCATGAATGCGGCAGGAGTATTCGTCAGCCCAAACAACATGACCATGAATTCATAGCGCCCATACCTTGTCTGAAAGGCAGTCTTTGGAATATCTTCTGTCATGATTCTTAGCTGATGACAACTTGCCCCTAGATCGATCTTTGAAAATATTGATACACCCTGCAGCTGGTCAAATAGCTCGTCAATCCTCGGCAATGGGTACTTGTTCTTGATTATTACCTGATTTAACTGCTTATAGTCAATACACAACTGCAACAACTCGTCTTTCTTCCTGACAAACAATACTGGCATGCCCCATAGCGATGCACTTGGTTGTATAAAGCCCTTGTCCAATATCTCCTCCATCTACACCTTAAGTTCTTTCAATTCTGACAATGCCATCCGATATGATGCTTTAGAAATCGGTTCCGTCCCAAGAGCTAACTCAATCACGAACTAACTTCTCGCTTTGGCACTTAGTGTTGACACCTGATTTTTAATCATTTTTTCTATTGCTAAAGTAATAAAAAATCCATAAAAATTCATAAAATTGAAAAATCAACTTTAGGGACCTTAGCCAAGCCTAGGGAACCAATTTTGACCAAAAAATGATTTTTCATATTTTTCGTATTTTTCGGTATTTTTATTTTCGAAAATTCATAAAACAAAAAATGAAGAAAAAATGAGAAAATTGAAAAATCAACTTTGGAAGTCTCGGCCAAGCCTAGGCAACCATTTTTGAACAAAAAATAAAATTTCATATTATATATATTTTTTTAATTTTTTTTAAAAAAATACAAAAATACTTGAAAATTTTGGAAAAATAACATTTGAGGCCAAAAAAATACACAAAGATAGTTAATATTTTTATTTTAAATCTATTTTCATATTGGCCATCACAAATTCAGAAAAATCCAATTCGAGTCACGTGTTTCTTCACGAGTATAATCTCGAATCGGGCCTAAAAAAATTTAATTTGAGTCAACTTATTTTTAATTTTCACTTTTTATGAGTTGTGATATTGTCTTCTAATATTTTAAATTTTCATCTTTGCCCAATTATACCCAGAATGACTTAATTTTGCAAAAGGGCTTTAATTAAATTCTGCATTATTTTCAACGGCAAGAAATGAGCTTAAATTTGACATGTGGTAAATTTTGGTGTGTCAAAAATTGTGAGGAGATTTGGACTTAAAGAAATATATTTTTTCAGGGACTAAATTGTAAATACTTAAAATTCAAGGACTAGAGTGCGAATACTTAACTCTTGAAGGATTATTTTACAAATAAAAAAAAGAAGAGTTAGTGGATAAATTAAAATAGAGAAGGGAAGATGGAGAAGAGGAGATGAAGAAGAGAAGTTGGAGAAGAATGGATGGAGAAAATAAGATAAGAATAGAGAATGAAAGATGGAGAAGAGTTAGTAGAGAAATTAGAATGGAAGATAAGAATAGAGAATGGAAGATGGAGATGAAGAAGAGTTAGTGGAGAAATTAGAATGGGAGATAAATATGGAGAATGGAAGATGAAGATGAAGAAGAGTTAATGGAGAGATTAGAATGTGAGATAGAGATGGAGAATGGAAGATGAAAATGAAGAAGAGTTAGTGGAGAAATTAGAATGGGAGATAGAGTTAGTGGAAAAATTAGAATGGGAGATAGATGAGTAGATTATAAAAGGAGGAAGAAGTGAGCTTGAGGGGGAGATTTTTTTTGAGAGAAAATTTGAAGTGTTTGAGAGAGATTTTTTTCGAGAGAAAATTTGAAGTGTTTGAGAGAGATTTTTTTGGAGAGAAAATTTGAAGTGTTTGCGAGGGATTTTTTTGGGGAGAAAATTTTGGATGTTTGAGAGAGTTTTGGGAGATTGAAGAAAAATTTGAGAGAAAGAAAATACCAAAAGAGAGAGAATTTTGAAGATGATGGAAGTTTAAAGCTAGGGATTATCATCACAAATTCCTTTATCGATCAATATAAATCAAGAGTTCTTCCTCGTCAACGAGCAAGCAAATTCGAGCTAAGTGTTTTTATTTATTCATTTGTTTATGGTTTTACTTGCAAATTAGCACAAATTGTATACACTTTCTCCATCTCCTTTTTTTTCCATATTTTATGTCAGGAGAATGATATCTCTACGTCAACAGCAAAAAATCTCGTAGAGATGCAAAAATCGGCCCAGGCAAGCTCCTAAGCTGTCCACCGATTTCTCAACTGATCTGTGACTAAAAGTCCCTCTTAATTCAAAAGAAACTCTCTATATTGGGAACATAGAGAGCGAAAATCAATTATAGAAATCCCTCCCAAAAAAATGGGAGATAAGTACTCTTTCCACTTTTCTGGTTTTAAGTGCAGATTAGCACATATTTTGTATACTGACATTTCACTCTATTTTATGTCAGGAAGCCGCAGCTTTATATCAATGGTCAACCCTATGGAAGCACAAAATCGGCTTGGAGGAGTCCTCAAGCGCGCACAAATTTCAAATTGTTGAATCAATTCGTTGTATTTTATTTTAAAGAATTCATACCCCAGAATGGAGAGGACAAAGTCCATCCGCAATTTAAATACCTACACCATAAATCCCAAATGGAAGAGCCAAGCCAATGCTTAGCCTCCCATTGGAGGTTTTTACTTACAGTAGTTAAATACCTGCAACTTAAATACCTGTACCTTAAATCCCAAAGGGAAAAGCCAAGCCAATGCTTAGCCTCCCATTGGAGGTTTTTACTTACAGTAGTTAAATACCTGCAACTTAAATACCTATACCTTAAATCCCAAAGGAAAGAGCCAAGCCAATGCTTAGCCTCCCATTGGAGATTTTTACTTACAGTAGTTAAATACTTGCAACTTAAATACCTATACCTTAAATCCCAAAGGGAAGAGCCAAGCCAATGCTTAGCCTCCCATTGGAGGTTTTTACTTATAGTAGTTAAATACCTGCAACTTAAATACATGTACCTTAAATCCCAAAGGGAAGAGCCAAGCCAATGCTTAGCCTCCCATTGGAGGTTTTTACTTACAGTAGTTTAAATACTTGCAACTTAAATACCTGTACCTTAAATCCCAAAGGGAAGAGCCAAGCCAATGCTTAGCCTCCCATTGGAGGTGTTTATTCACTGTCATGTACTTCCTATAATTTAATTTTTGAATCATCAGACCCAAAAGATAAGTAGGTCGTAATACTGCACAGAAGTCGTTAACACACTCCCTCTTTCGGCTTCAGGGAATCTTTAACACTTAAAAAAATATAACAAATAAAAATATATACCATCCATGCATCCTATTTAAAAAGTGAAAACACAAAAGAGAATACCCTACTAGAGCCTTAGGAATAAACCAAGTCTGAGTTGCCGAATTAGGATATCCATGAAATTAAGGTACCGAAAGGGCATTAGTTTTAATTAACTAGTGTAACCAAGTCCCCGAGCTCCTAATCTCTGGTTCGCAGGAATAAATTAGTTCTCCCGCTAATTTATTTAGGTTTCTAATCGACCTACCAAGAACGATTAGTGGCGACTCCAAATTTTAAAATCATTTAAACAAAAACCAAAGTTGCGATTCGGTAGGGCTTGGGAGGGTCCGCGTTAGATTAGTCAAATCTAATTAACCTAATAATCCGTTAACCCCTTTTAAAATTTAAAATTAATTTTTTAGAGGGTCGCGACACTTAGCCAGGAAATTCTTGAGGAAACACATCTGGGAATTCGTATACCACCGCTACATCCTCCAACTTTACTTCCTCAATCGTTGAATTAGACATGGAAGCCAGAAAGCCTTCACATCCCTCACTTAATATCTTAGTCGCTTTTAGCGACAAAATCCAAGGTATCGAGGTACCTCCTCAACTTCCCATAAACTCATATCAAGGATGACCCACTAGATTGAGCTAGATCACCTTACTACTACAATATATTACTACCCCATGCTTAACTGGCCAATCCATTCCCACTATTACATCAAAGTCATGCATGGGTAGGACAACTAGATCAATCGATTCCTCTCTATTCCCAAGAACTAACTTACACATTTACATCCTAGCGAAACAATCAATCTATCCTTTAAAGGGGTCATAACATGCAGTAATTCATTGAGGGGTTTCACATCTATGGCCACCAAACTCACAAATCTATCTGACACGAAAGAATGAGATGCTCTTGGATCAAACAATACATAAGTAGCACGATTGCAAAGGGAAACTGTACTTGTAATGACTCATGGCGTGTTCTTAGCCTCTTTTCACGCCATTGCATACACTCTTACCTAGTGGTCGATTCTAGTTATTTTGCGATGCTGGTCCTGCTGAATATCCATTCATAGTCCTTGCTGAAATTGTTGCCTAGGATTCTTTCTTGGACAATTCTTGGCTATATGCCCCAACTGTCCACACTCCCAGCAAGCTTCCGCCCTTCTTGGGCAAAGAAAGTTCCCATGATTCCTTTTGCATTCCCGATACCTTGGTCCACTTGAATAAGCTAGCTTTCTCAAATCCCTACGTACCAGAGGAACAAACCTCATGGTGTCCATCATTGGCTTCTTGCTAAAACTATGAATACCCCCTAGCACGAACCTTGATCCGGATGTGGCAATTCTAACCATCATCTCCCGCTCAAGTTCCTGAGCCCTGTCATATATCTCATTGTAGTCTCTTAGTCCCGATGTGATCAACCTACATCTGAGTTTCGGCTTCAAACCTTCATGAAACCTTTTGGCCTTATTCCAAGGATTCGCTAATATCCTTTGTCCAAACTTTGACAGTCTTGCGAACTCGCCCTCATATTGGTTTACTGCCATCTGTCCTTAGCATAGTCGCAGGAATTCTTCTAATTTCCTTTCCTTGGTTGCTTTAGAGAAATACTTGATATTAAAAGCCTTGCACAATGCTGCCCAGTTCCTTTCTACCCCTTTTGGGAAAACTCGGGCTCATATTACCTTCCACTAGTCATCGGCAGTCTTCTATAACTGATATTTGGCCAAAATGACTTTCTCCTCTTCGATACACCTCAAAACTGCAAATGTTTTTTCCACTATTCTGTCCATGACGAAGCTACTTCAGGTCCGCCACTTTCGTCAAACTTTGGCGGTTACAACTTTAGGAACTGCTCTACCAAGTGAGGCGCTTGGTTCCCACCAATATCATGGGTCACAACAACAGCTCTTTCCTCAGCCTGCCTACCCATCAATGCAGTTAACTTCTGCCAACACTCTCATCATATCTCCGATTGTCGATTCACTTAACGGTAGAGCTTGCAAGCTTGACACACCTTCTAACCTTCTGCCCTGACTACTCACGCTTCCAAAGAATACTCATAAGACCCTACTACACTTTCTCTAAGAAATTAGTGATCAAAACCACCGCTCATAACAACAACAACTAAACAATCAACCAAAGCACTAACCACAAACAACAACGGTAAAAAAGGGCTCTCTACTAACAACATATGAAACCAGGCCCTAATCCTTACCTCTGGTCCCGATGCACCTGCAGCTTAGTAGAGCAACAAAAACTTCCACTAGCACACAGCTCAACACAAATTCAAACAAACAATTTAAGCTGTCAATCACATGTGTCAAATATGAAACACACAACGTTCCCATTCTAGTTCAACCTAGGGGTCTCACTATCTAACTATCCCAAAATTCATTATCCTTATTACTCCAACCTCGATAAGTCTCGAATCGAGTTGACTTTACTCCGATACCACTTGAAATGGGGTTATCACGCATCAAACCAACACCTCCAAACATCACCACAAGACTATATACAAATATATAGATCAAGAGATATATATATATATATATATATAGCTCGAAACACCACGCCTTACTAGACAATACTAAAAAGAGACAAATAAAACTCTAGTCTAATTCAACTCCACTCTACTCTCCTCGGAAGATGGCAGCTCCTCCGAATAGAAATCCTTGGGCATCGACAACATCTGCTCCTGGTCCTCGACCAACTATTCACCCACAAACCAATCGTCCTCATGACCGTCGATCTCTATCAGCTAATACTCTTCTAGTTCAACCTCCACTGGCTCTAGATAGATGACCTCACCTCCGTACATCAAAAACTCTATAGGTCCATACTCATCCTTGCTTTGAATTCGCACATCAAAACTAGAAAATGGGGTCGCCAAATACTAAACCTCGTTGCTCCAACCATACCTCGAACTTAAGGGGCATCAAAAACTCACTTCCCTCGTCTACCTAGATAGAACACTCTGCTTTCTTATATACAATATTATCAAAACCAGAGTATAAAGTCTCCCACCTCTTTATCTCTACTAGCATGCCATGACGCACACCTGAAGTACTCATCTCACGGGCGAGGGTCTGAAACAGCAATCAGCTAAACAAGCGTGAGCCAAAAACTCAGTAAGCATGACTTCTAAATCTAGCATAAAGTGATGCACATGCACGAATGTTCCAATAGACATGCGATTTAAGGGTTAATCATGCAACGTACATCAGACATAGATGTCTATAAATCTGCTTGACTCATTTACTCAATGTCACATGCAATATCGTCACAATGGAATGAAGTATACTTGGCCAGTTCCCAATCAACTTGCTCTGACTTCGTCAAAGATATGACTAGTTCTAATAACCATAAGATATCATATGACCCATTGGTCCTGGCCTCACATCTCACATGCCTCAGCCCATGCCTCGATCGTGAAATGTGCAGGTCGGTACCCTTATCTCTCCAACGACCCCGTGCCTTGCACATCGGGCACCTTCGACGGCAAATCGCGCTCATCGGAATCACCCTTATTCCTCCCTAGTCTGACATTCTCATCAGCTTGACCTCCTCTTTTTTAAGACATTGCCATGCACATGCTATGCAATATGTACGAATAAACATCACATCTCAAGATTACACAAACAGTCAACATAATCACACAGGCACATCGCCATTCTCCCGCCTTTTTATCATTCATTCAAGTCAACTTTATTACAAGTTAATCTACTCCTGAGCAATCACAAAAATGCTTAACTTAGTTTAATTTCAACATCATAAATGTCGCGACGAATAATTCTGAGTTCAATATTAAATTTCTCATAAACTAAACTCATTCTTCCATGCCTTGATCTCGTCACACAAACCCTAACATGCACAATCAGCCTTTGGAACTTCGCCTTGACTACTTTTGCTCACCCCACACAAACACAAGCATGACCATCAAAATTTTCAGCAAAGAACATACCTAAAGACAACCAATTTTAACAATGTATGAGCTCAATTTTCTGGGCAGCAATTCAATACTCAAATATGACCTGAGAACCAAGATAAAATCAATATTTTCTTGCCCAAAACAACGCACCAATCAGCATACCCCCAATCAGACCAAATTGCCACAAAAATCCAACAAGGTCAAACAAAACAAATTCAATAAACCACAACTTAAAATTCACTAAAACCCACTCTAGCATTTCAATATAATAGCATCTAACACTCTAGACTAGAAATGAAGGTTATACCGTGAATTTTTAGAAAAAAGCCTCTGAAAGAGGGGCTCCCGTGTTCGGCAGCCAAGCTACCGAACGTGAAGATTCGAAAGCTTTCTTTTCAAACTTCACGTTTCAGAAAAAAAAAAAGCCTCTGAAAAGGGGGACTCCCGTACACGGTAGCCAAGCTATCGAACGTGATGATTCAGAAGCTTTCTTCTCAAACTTCACATGAAGTTTTAAAAGAAAGCTTCTAAAAAGTATGGAGGGAATAGGGCCCCACACGTGAAGTTTCAAAGGAAAGCTTCTGATAGAGGAAAGAGGGCCCCTACACTCTGCTGTTAAACTAGGTCTGTCCGACAATAAAATGGATCCGGATCCCCTAACATAGTAAAAAACTATGTTAGGGGTGACATAAGCGATCTAGACTGTCTAATTCAAAAATGAACGGCCCAGATTGATTAATTCAAAATTTTAAAATTCCCGCCAAAACTTTTCCCCCTTTTGAAAAAGTTGATATGGATCAATCTAAAATGGATGGTCCGGATTAGGTAATGTCACCCTTAACATTATGTTAGGGGATCCAAATTCCAATAAGATTACCAAATGGATCCTTAATCTGTATTTTCCTCTAGACAGATCCCAACTCAGTAAAATTCTTTTTTCTTGAACCCTATTTCATAAAAAGCCCAACACCAGATCTGTCTCCCTAGAGCGTAGAATCGAATCAAACATCGTCCGTATCGATTCATCCATTTTCGATTCACCTTAAAATCGTGCTCATCCCAACGAATAATAAAACATACGGATGAGACAGAATACTCTCTCATAACTTGTCCAAACGCGCCACGGCTACTCTCTCTCTCTCTCTGAGACCCCAAGCAAGCATAGCATCAATGGCGGAAGTAGAGAAAGCAACCGCCGCGAGAGTCCAAACCATCGCCCAGTCCAACCCGCCCCAAGTTCCTCCTCAATACATCCAACCCCCTCAAGCCCGACCCTTTTGCTCCTCCGCTCGCGCCACCGCCAACATTCCCGCAATCGACCTGTCCGGACTCGATCCGACCCACCGGGGCCGGGTCCGGGCCGAGATCGGGCGGGCTTGCAGGGACTGGGGGGCCTTCCACGTCACCAACCACGGAGTGCCGAGCTCTCTCCTCGACCGCGCTCGCGCCGTGGGCTCGTCTTTCTTCGGGGATTCCTCCTTGGACGAGAAGCTTGCGTACGCTTGTGACCCGAGCTCGTCCGCGACGGAGGGATACGGAAGCCGGATGCTCGAGAACGACGACTCGGTATTGGACTGGAGGGACTACTTTGATCACCACACTTTGCCTCTCTCTCGTCGCGACCCCTCTCGCTGGCCCAGTTCGCCTCCTGACTACAGGTTCTTGATATTGTTTTCTAATTCTATTTGTTTGAGTGAGTTTGATTTTATCGATTCTTGCTAAAGCGTTCGGTCTAAGAAGGAAATCTTGTGAAATGTTTGTCGTTCGGTGTTGTAATTTGAGGACTGATAATTGATGGAGCAAAGTAACGAGTTTTAAAATTTGTGGGGTTGTTTTGGTTGATATTTGTTTGAGCAGAGAAGTTATGGCTGAGTACAGTGATCGAATGGGGTTGCTGGCGAAGCAGCTACTGGGCCTAATTTCGGAGAGTTTGGGATTGCCAACTTTGTGCATCGAGCATGCGGTGGGGGATTTCTACCAGAACATTACAATTAGCTATTACCCTCCGTGCCCGCAGCCAGACCTGACTCTTGGTCTGCAAGCGCACTCTGATATGGGCGCGATCACCCTTTTGATCCAGGATGATGTTGGGGGACTTCAGGTTTCGAAGGACGGGGAATGGATCACAGTCGAGCCGTTGTCAGACGCCATTGTTGTCCTTTTGGCCGATCAAACTGAGGTTTTACCTTTTCTCTTGGATTTTTGTTGTCAATGCATTGCTTGATTATCCATGCTGTTTTAAACAATCTAAAGCATTGATTCAAGAGCAGCACGCGATGAAATTCAAACTCATTGACTTATGTTGTGGTGTGTTATACGCACCATAGATGCTTGTTATTTTTGTACCAAATGATAGTCTTAACCAATCCACATTGTTCTTTTACTCCATTCTAGCATGCCACATTGCCAGAGTCTGGACTGAATTCAAGCCCCATCATTCTCCTTTAGCAAGAAATGTCGATAAATTTTAAGGGGGCAGTGTTAATTCAGTTTGATTCCTTATTTGCTATAAAAAAAAAATATGGGTTATGTCAAAGTCCTTGGGGTGAGAGAAACTGGGTAGAAAAGTTTTTCAGGAGTAATCACAATTGAAATTGCTGATTTATTAAACTGCACACTCTGGTTCATGTGTTCATGTTGTATGTAAATCGTCTCTTCAACGTCTCGACACATTTCCTTTTTCTTTTTTCCATCAGCAAGTGCACTACTGATTATTCGACTGCTATGTTTAGCATATCAGCTAATGTTTGCTGGGCTTATCTTTCAATGGCACTGTAGTTACATTTCCCATTGACTTTGAACCAGAATTATTTATGATCAAGTCTAGATTAATGCTCTGCCTGTAATTGATACTTCTATCTGTTTTTTTGTTTTCTATGCTAATATCAGAACAATCTTCTTGCTTAGTGCTTACATGTATCTTTCGGTTCATAGTAATGAATTGATGTTGGAGTTTCATGATCAGGGCAAATCATTATTGTCAAGTAGGAGGCATTTAAATACTTTTTGACTGATTTCAAGATGCAAATTCAGAAACTACTTATTCTTTTCAAACTGCTTAAGAAGAAAATAAAGTTTTGTAGTGCTTCTTTCTGGTCTTCCAAAACCTTCTAACTGCTGTTCCAAAGGTGCAGCGAATGCTTGCTTCCTTAGCATTTGCTTGATGATTCAATTCCTTGTTGAATGAAGTTAGTGGTCTAGGTAACTTTCGGTACCTTTAAAGATAGCATCCATTTACACTTGTAAAAAAAAGAAAAAAGAATGATTGAATCCTTTTACACTGTGTTACCTGATTGGTTTGGGGAGTCTGAAACTTGAATACACTATTATTGACATTGTTCTCCCATAAAAGATGGGGTTATCTTTTGCCTTTATTTATGGAGTATCTTGAGGAACCAGATCCCCTAACATTGGGGTTTCTGTGATATGGGTAACATTACTCAAATCAGGCCGTCCATTTTCATTTGAACGACCAAGATTGAGAGAGGATTGGGATTCAAAATTTTTCAAACCCTAAAAAAATTCCCACCCAATTTTTTCCCTTCCCTCCAACAAATGACGTGGCCTAACCTTGATTTGAATAATGTTACCCACGTCACAGAAACCCCAATGTTAGGTGATTTGCATCCTTTATATCAAAGAGGTAGCTACATTACTTATACTGTCCTCATTGGTTACTGTGAAGACATGAGAGGATGGATACTCCGCTGGATAATGCAAGTTTCTCCCAAATCTGTGGTTTGTATATGCATACATGAAGCTGTTTTATGGTGATAAGTTGCTCTTTCATGCATCCCTTCAGTTTAGTACATTATTGTTAGTTCTTGTTTGATTGACATCTTTTGTTATTGATACCTGAGTTGTACCCAGTGATTTAGCTCACCATAACACAACCCAATAAAACGACTATTGATACCTGAGTTTATGACCCAAGATTTCACTTCATTCCTTGGACTTCTGATTAGATTGCCTTTTATTTCAGATTATGACCAACGGAATCTATAGGAGTGCAGAACATCGGGCAATAACAAATGTGAGCAGGGCACGGCTTTCAATTGCAACATTTCATGATCCTTCAAAGGCAAGGAAGATATCCCCTGTTTCCGAGCTCATGAGCGACTCTTCCCCTCCCCAATATCGCGAAGTTGTATATGGGGACTATGTGTCTTCATGGTATACCAAGGGACCAGAGGGGAAACGGAATATAGATGCACTTCTGCTTTAAGTCTCACCTTATGGAAGAGCCCCAAAAAATACCAGGGGACGTGAATAAAAGAAAAGATGGCTTAGACAAGGCCACCAATTGGTCACTCCTTCATCATATGTCCACAAGCAGCTTTCGAGAATTGGAACAACTGACCAAGTGGACAGCAAGAGTGATGAAAACAATATGCGTTGCTCCTATCGAAGGTTCGGTTCGTCCTTGGTTTTCAATGTTCTTGTCAAAATTAGTATGGTCAATTGACTAGACACCTTCCGAAAGCCAACATTATACGCAGGTGTTAGCACAGATGACGATTCTATTTTAGTTATGAAATTCAAGTTTTGGAAGACTAACAATAAAACTTCTGTCACGTGCCATTATTGTTAGCTTAGGTGTTATGGCCGATATACATTGTCAAACGTTGGGTGAGATGTAAATGCCACCAAGATAATGTCTCCTTTTATTGGCTTGCAATTCTTTTTCATTGCCTGCAGTGTCGCATTGTGACATCAAAGGTTAGCTGGCATCCTGCAGGTTTTGAAGTAGGCTTTTGACATCCTTGACTCTGAGAAGCTAGGGGAAGTGTCTTAAGTTTTGGTTAGCGTAGTGTTTTAAAGGAATTGTGTCTTCCTCTCTATCCTTTCATTATTTTGTTTGGACACAGACTAGGAAGTGCGTGTGCTGCTTAAGTTTCTGCAGTCAAATTGAGCTTATTGTGTGCGGAGTTGTATTAAATATTGTCTTGGAATGAAAAGATTTAACATAATTAACTGGGGTTGTTATACCTCTTTGTCCTGGTCAATGCAAGAAGAAAACTATCGTTCGGACATGTATAGATTGAACAGCGAACACATATAAGCCGTGAGCTTTGGGAAAATAATTGGGAGACCTCTGCTTAGCCGTGATTTTTGTGCATGTTTGACTGCCATCCGTGTTTGAAGCCTTGAACGAACATCGTCAATTGCCGTGACTCTGGTACGTTCACACTGATTTTCTAGAAAAGTTTGAAACAACTGCTGATTTCGTTAGTTTTTTAAAGAGGTTTTGACCGATGGCCCTGCTGTGGCTCGGTGAGATCATCCAATGCTCTGGGAAAGCTGAAAATGCAGACGCTACATCTTTGTTCACAAGCTTGTACGAAATGATGGGTAGATATCGAGTTTAGTAACTTGCAAGTGCCTTGGTGTCGGCTCAGCGATTACTTGAGATTGACCTGCCTAAGTTTGAGTCAGCCTTGAGTTACTTCAGTAACTGGTCAACGTTAGGATTTGACGTATAATCACATGAAAGTAAATTACAAACATAAGAAAAAAAATCGAGACACGAGAATTTTGGCCATATATTTTTTTTATATTGGCTCATATTGTAAAAACATATCATTACATCACTCAACTATAATGGAAAAAGAGTATATATGAGTCATAAATCTAAGCCTAAATTATCAATGAAAAAAATATGAGTTCATATTATAAAAGCTCTATGGTGTTTAGGAGATGCAGCCTCTTGAGACCCTTGTCAAGGTAGCTTTTCCAGACTCTGCTTGCTTACCACGGGACACTGTGCTTTTTTTTATCATTAGAGAGTATGAACTATGCCCCCAATTGTTGAGTGTGCTTTTTTATCATTAGAGAATATGAACTATGCCCCCAATCGTCGAGTCAAGCTCAGGCTTGATAATATTTATGAGTCTAATTGAACTTAATTGAGCGCCTAAGGTTTCTTTAGAAATATTTAACAGCTGTAAAGTAAACACTTGAATCCTTGAAATGACATGCTTAGGCCTGCTCACTTGCGGTGTATAAGCAACCCCCACCAGCCAAAAGCTTCTTGAACTCGAGCATGATCTCAAGTCGATCATCAGGCGTTAGTATACGAGTCAAAGCTTCGAGCATCGAGTGTATGAGTTCAGCCCGAGCTTGGTAGCTTATCGGTTTGACCTTGAGTTTAGTCGAACCAAAAGGTTTGGTTATACCGTGATTAAGAAGGGGGGGAAAAACAACGTGCAAGAGTAAGGGATCTATCGGTAAAAAAAAGTTCAGTGAATAATATGTGAGGAAGAGTAGAACAGCAGTCTAATGACCAAATTTTTGTTGATTTTGCTGACTTGGCAATCTGTCAATGATGGTGTGCACAAACACATAGTCATAGGAACACCAATTATAGGATAATTGTTTGGTTCTTGAAGTCGAGAGGTGATTCATAGTAAGACCTAACATGAACAGAAACAATGGAACTACTCTGTTAATTTCATTGATAGAGAGAGAGATGTACAAAAATCAGCTACTTCTCGGAGATCAAAGTGTGGAGCCCAAATTCCAAAATCCCACATATCTGATCTATTGACCAATAAACAACCCACTTGCATTATCGACCATTAAGAAATATAACTAGCTTCTCTAATTACTGATTAAGATGAATAATTTGATTGTCAATTGCATAAATTAAATCAAAAACATGGTAAAAATTCTGTCGCCGATTATCGACAAATGATCTACTTCCAATCCATCCTTTGAGCTCAAACGTGTGTGAGAACATCCTTTTGGACATGGTACAAAGATCACACACTTAAAAATTGAGAACACCTATGCATACGATCATCCTCTTCAAGCGCACCTTTATCACCAACCAAGTCTCCAATTGCTCAGAAAGTTTGCTTGTGGCAATTGAGCATCTTATATTCAATGACACACTAATAAATGCTTAATCTCAGCCTAACGTTGTCAAGAATTCATCCGACGACAACAACATGAACATGAACGCCAGAAAGCATATGCATAAAACTCTTTAGCTATTTCAGCCACGAGATGAACGAGCGATTCAATATTTAAGTTCTACAGCATAGACAATACTAGATCCCAAGAGAAGAGTGATCACATATATAGGCAAACCTTAAAAGCAACATTCCAAAGGTCACACACATCATTATTGGCGATTATCAAGTTACAAGGAAGATGCTAGTTGACAATTGATATCAGCAGGATTGGAAATGTCGGTTGGTGTCTTGTGCAATGTTATCTGGTGCTCATTGTCCACGTTTTTTTTTTTTCCTTTTTCTTTTTTTTTTGTGGGGTCCTTTTATTTGGGATCAATTCAATTCCAACACCAAAGAAAAAAAAAAGGCAGGACAACCAAGAAGGCACAAACGATATTCTGAGCATTCACATGTCATTCGAATCCTTACATATGGTTGGCCATCTGTTTTGGTCCTCGCAGCCAGACATGTACACCCAAATGGAGTTAATATATGACCCACCTCATACTGATAAGTTTTGCATGGACAAAAAAAGAAAATCGCAATGATGAGCTGAATAAAAACTATAGCATTTCTAGATTGAGTATAAATTAAGTATCAAGTAATTAAATTTCTTATGGAAAGACACACGCATCTTCTAATATATATATGCACGAGATGATATGCGCTATATATCATGTAACATGTAAAGTTATTATCATATGCGATTTTTCATGTCAAAGTATCCCACATCACATGTATTATACTAGAATTTGTAAAATGACTTGACCTTTTGAGCCAAACTTTTTAACACAATGGTGTTGCTAAAACTATCAGTTGATCATGACCCCATTTATAATTCGTTCAATTCAAACATTTTTTGTTGAACTTTTTAAATTCAGTTTTCTAGAGAAAAACATGATATCTCTCCCGTGCGCACAAAAACACATAAACGACGAGCAAACACAAAAACGAAGATTCAGTAAACACGACACATCAACGTATATCCTGTATCTATCATGAACCGTGAACAAAAGGAAATCAATTTCCTTTATCTCAAAACCTAACAGAACCCTCATAATCTTTCTTTCTCCAGCAAGCACAAAAGCATGCATCCCCACACCGGCCCACGCCCAGAGAAGAGACTCGGCGAGGGCGAAACATCGTACGAATAGTGATCGATATCGATGAACTCAATCGCTTAGCCGACAGATGGTACAGTGGGGGGAAAAGGGCTCAAGGAAATAAGGCGACACGGCAAACTGTTTGCTCGGAAAGCGATGCGGATGATGCTTAGAAGAAACTGCTCTAGATCAGCTCAGAGTCAAACATGAAGCAGCGAGGAAGAACCGATCGATACGTACCTAGAAAGAGGCTCGGCGGATGCAACTCGAATAACAAAGCTTTTCTTGAAAAACTATTGGGGGGAATGAAGCCTGGTCCGAAATCACCAGTCGGCTTCTTATAAAAGCATGTGATCGAAGCTCAATCAACCATCCTAAAGAGCAAGAGAAATGATTTCGAACCAGACAACATTCTCCTCAACCGAACTCATCATCTTCCAAGTACAGAGAGCGAGAGAGAGAGAGAGAGAGAGAGAGAGAGAGAGAGAGAGAGAGATGGGGTTGATATGGCCATGCATTAGTTTTGGAATTTTTCATGGAGGGGGGGTCCATGAATATATACGTAAAAAGTGTGAAACGACGGGGAAGTCCACTTTCCACACCGTCGTAATTTTACTTTTATTCCACACGTAGGGTCAAAGATGTTTAGTTAGATCTGTCCCAGTGATAGAATACCTACTGCAGAAATAAAAAACCTCGTTCTTAACTAATTTGTATGCTCGAGCTTTTTATCGTCTAGACCCGGCTGTCCTGGGACCTCAATGAAGACGGCTGCCTAAAGTCAAACCTATGGAGCTAATCGCATCGTCCGGAACCTCCCCCAAAAATAAAAATAAAAAAAATCATGAACTTATTGGTGGCAATTCAATCTTAAATCTTTTAATTTCGTTAATTTAATTTCAAACTTTTTCGCATGTACCAATTAAATCTATATAGGTAATTTTAATATTTTTATTTCTTTTTTGTGCTTCCCCTTATCTGTTTGTCGATGGCTGACAAGGCCGCCTTGGCATGGGCGAGGGTCACCTCGACAGATCTAGCGAGGGGGGCGTCATTGTGCTCACCCTTGCCAAGGTGTAGCCTAGCAAGACCGACCCTCACCAACCATGTCCTATGTCCAATGGATGGCAAATAGAAAACAAAAAGAAAAAAAATGCAAATAGAAAAAGGGAAAATAAATAAATAAATAATATTTTAAAATTTCATGTCGGTGCTAGTTGTGACACGCAGGCCACGAGTGTTCATGTCAGCGATTTTCAATTAAAATTGGCTAGATGGACTAAATTAGTATCAAAATGAAAAGATTTAAGACTAAATTAATTAAATCAAAAAGTTTAGGGCTAATTGGTGCCAATGCGTTTAGAAATTTTTTTGTACCTTAAAGATGGAGCTTTGCTCGTTACTTTGTGGGTGAAGCTTCACTCGATGCTACTGGACTTTAGTGGTATTCATGTGCATCCATGGACATGATTTGAGCCGGAAAATTACCGACTACGCAGCATGATCAGAAAGAAAAGAAAGAACCTAGATTTCATTTGTGGATTGTGAAGTAAGACCAAACTCATGAATTTATTATTCTAGGTCGGAGCAAGTTGATAAGATTCCCTTTTGGACATCCCTTGCCCCTTATATCACACAATACTACATCATCAATACAGGTGATGTTACTCGCATTAACTAAGTTTTAGATATTGAATCTTTTGGGGTGCCTAATTAACCAATCTCACATGTAAGAGCATTTGCTCTGTCCGACATGAACCCAATATCAATGGAGGGTAAGTACACTGCAAGTGCCATTACTTTTGTATGGCGCTCACTTGAGTGCCATAACTTTTACAAATGATTCACTTGAGTGCTATTGCTTACGTGGATACCGAAAAAGCTGATGTGGCAGCTGAAAAAGTTGACGTGGATACTGAAAAAAGATGACGTGGCCGCCAAAAAAGCTGACGTAGCGGCCGAAAAAGGTGAAATGGCACTCAAGTGAACGATTTTTAAAAGTTATGGCACTCAAGTGAACGAAAAAAAAGTTACGGCACTCAAGTGAGTGCCGTACAAAAGTTATGGTACTTGTGGTGGACTTACCCCTTAATGGGGGCAAAAGGCGCCCTGGATGACCCTGGGAAGTTGGCTACGCTCCAACTCAAACACGTAATCATCTACCCCGACGTTCAGTGTTGGGTCTCATCCAGCCTGAACCAGCTCCCAAGATCAATAGTGATGCTTTGCTCGTTGTTGCTACTTGCTACTTCACTTCAAATGCGGATCATAAATTGAAACCCTTTGGACAATTTAAAAGAAGATGGAATTTCATTGTGTTTACAATCTCTTCCGAAACCAGATATTCACATTGATCCTCGAATTGACGAAACGATTTTCCTCTCCTCCCACGCAAAGGATATTGTCCTTTGCTTCCCACTAAGGTAAAGGAAAGACCAACGTTCATCAATGATTGCATACTTTGATTCCCAATGTTATTCAACACTTGAATTTTGATTTACTTTTTTTTTTCTCTATTTTTCATATAGGCTCCTCCAAATTCGCGATCGATGAATTAGGATCTCTTTGTGGAAAAGTGACTAAAGAAGTGTGTCGTGGTGTAAGGAGACCAAAATAACGAATTTCAAGCAAAGTCATGATTCCTCAAAGAAGAGGAAGGCGCAAATTTTCACTTGGCCACTTTCAAAATTGGGACTATAGTCCAATCAAATCTACAATCATAAGATGGCGAGAAAGTGAATATAGATAGCATTTTGAGTGCTTTTGTACTTTCTTCTCTTTGTGATAAAACCGCATTTAATTTAGGTGTGAAAAGTAGAAATTCCAAACTTTTTTGTAATTTAATTGATACTATTTCTTTTGTTTTCTCATCCAGTATCGTTTGAACACATGAAATTTTTGTTTCCATACATTTTTTTAGAGAAAATTCCAAAAAAGGTATCTAAACTTCACCAATGCCTCGTACCTTTCCGACTAACCAATATTCGAATATTACTAGAAGTCTCCACATTAGTGCCAACCGGCCAAAGTTTGCTGAAAGGACTGAATTGACACAAATGCAAAATATTTATGACTAAATTAGTACAAAAAAGGGTTTATTACTGAATTGAAAAAATTTAAAAATTCATGACTGAATTGGCAAAAGTGCAATAATTTTAAGAATTTTTTGACAATTTTCCCCATAATTGAAGTTGTGTGCCTTTGGAGGTACATTTTGAATTGATTCGTTTTTACGGCCTACTTGTTTCAGAATTTATTGACGAGAACTGGAGTGTACATTTCATGCTTCATTTATAGTGTGGACCAATATACGAGCTTGATGTTGGAGGATCTTTTCTTTTCGTTAGTCAAAGTCACTGTCATAGACACTTCAAATGATGCGATCATGATTTCACATCAACCATATTAAACAAATAAGAAAAGCTTTCCGTATGTAATATGTACAACTATTTAAATTGCTAGATCTTATACAAAATTTTGTATTTACTAATTTAATTGGCACTAATTCATGCTTTGTACTGAGAAATCACAAGAGTATTATGTTTTTTTTTAAAGTATGAAATGAAAACAATCATAGTTTGGACACGTTAACAGTTTACCACATGTTACATCTTTAACATTGACTAATGAAAAAATCTTAAATAAGAGAAGTATTTTTACCCTAGCACAATAGAATGTGTGCATTATCCATGTATAGTTCGGTTTACTCTAAAAGAATAAGTATTTTGCAGTATGTTCAATAGGGATTGTCGCGACCTAAAATTCATTTTTAGGTTAATGGATTACCAGATTAATTAATTAAATCAACTAACCTAGTTCAAGCTCTCCCAAGCTCTACCAAATCGCAACTTTGATTTTTTTTCACATGATTTTAGAATTTGGAGTCACCACTAATCATTTTTGGTAGGTTGATTAGAAACCTAAGTAACCTAGCGGGAGAACTAAATTACTCCTGCAAACCAGAGATTATGAGTTCGGGGACTTGGTTACACTAGTTAATTAAAACTAATGCCCTTTCGGTACCTTAATTCCATGGATATCCTATTTTGGCAACTCTCACTTGATTTATTCCTAAGACCCTGGTAAGGTGTTCTTTTTATGTTTTCACTTTAAAATGAAATGCATAAAGGGTATGAACGCAAACGTTGACATACAAATACGACACACAAATACGGACATACGAATACGTAGATATGCGAATACGAATACGTGCGTGACGTGCAAATGACATACGTAGATGACATGCGAACGACATACGTACGTGACATGTGTATGAATACGATATGCATACGAGATAGACGAATACATATACGTGCGTTACATGCGAAGGACATACGTACGTGGACATGCGAATGATATGCGTACGTGACATGCATATGAATACAACATGCATTCGAGGATAGACGAATACGAATACGTATGTGACATGCGTATGAAGACGCACGAATACGATATGTAACATGCATACATACACCATACAAATACGTGACATATATATGTGACATGCATAGTGATATGTGTATGTAAATACGTACATTTCGATTTTGCCCATAAAGGGCAAAGTCGTCATTTTGAAAAGATGGGATAAAACCCTCATTTTTGAAAAAGAGGGGATAAAACCCTCATTTTGAAATTTTTGATTTTTCTGAATAAATATGCATGGGTTAATAACATATCATAACAGACAAATGTGGATTTGCAAACGTCGCATACGTGACGTGCATACGAGAACAAACAAATACGATATGTCTATACGAACATACGGATAACATAACAAACATACATGAAACATACTACATGAGATGCACATGAATGGCATTTTTTGTATTTTCAGATTTTCCATTTTTTTTTTTTTGGTTTTTTGGATTTTCTACATTTTTTTTTGTATTTTGGATGTATTATAAAAGAATGCAAAATCACCCAAAGCAAATGAAGATGTGAAGAGAGAGCAGGTAAAGTAAAACTACCCTAAGGACAGTGAAAATAAAACCCGCAACTCGTCGGGTGAATAATTACAGACCAATTAAATAAAACCCGAGACATGATCGGGAATACAACAAAAATGGACCGGAATGGACATCGGTCAAACACCCGTCGCCAAGCCTCGTGGGTCGAGAGTACAACAAAACGGACCGGAATGGACATCGGTCATCCTCCAGTCTTCAAAGCATCGGGCCGAAAGCCAAATGAAAATAATGAACTTATCCAATCGGACATGCACAATCACCAATGAGTTAAGACAATTCAAAAACTCAAAGAGAGTTTAACACGTGCTGATTAAACTTCATTGAGACCATTTTTTACATTTTCCAATGCATTAACACAAAAAATACGAATTAAATCATACTGTACATGAACATTCTTAGGGAGAAAGCAGTAACCATAAAATACAAAAGAAATAATGAAATGTATGTAAAACTTCTGAGATTTTTTATGTGGATGGGAAAATGTGTCTTTGACAACTTTCATGTTTTACATTCTTATTGAAGAGACACTCATTTTCGTGTAGAAAATGGTCTTTCATGAGAGCTCAGCAGCAAACAAACAAATTTCACAGAACAGACATATTTCAGGATTAAGCTTAAATGGATACTCAAATCTCAAAATTAATGCACCAAACTTTCCAGTCTACTAAACAAGACCCCAATGAACAACTTTCATTTTTTGTGAAGTTTCAAAAGAAGACTCTAAACATAAGATAACTACAAATCAATATGACCACGCACAGAAAAACACTCAGACTCAAGGACGCCAACAGAATTGCATGATTTCATTAAATGCATTAAAAATACGAAACGTGCATGAATATTTTTGTATTTTTTATATGTTATGCATTAAGATCTTATGAACAAATGTCATGAAGAGGCCTTTATGAAACAAAGTCTAGAATAACCCATGGAAAATCATTTAGCGTGAAAGGTCAGATTAGAAAAATTCCATCTCAGGTTCTGATCACCATATTTCCAGATTTCTGCTTTCAATTTCGGGACCCTTTTGACATAGCAAAAGACGTCAATTTTCGTGCCATAATATATCAAATCGAAGATCTCGAAGTCATCTACGAATGTTCAGTACATTTATTTTCGAGATTTCGTCATCTAAACACGAAAAATTGAGTTACCAGATAATTGCACATGCTGATGCGCCTAGAGCTCGTTGGAGATGAATCCGTCGCGTCGCCAAGGCTTGTTCCACGACGGCGAATTTTTCTCTCTCAAAATTTTTTTCTCTTGAAATCTCTCCAAAAAATTTTTTTTTCTCCAGTTTTTGTTCAATCTCCCAAAACTCTCTCAAACATCCAAAATTTTCTCTCCAAAAAAATTCCCCTCTCAAGCTCACTTCTTCCTCCTTTTATAAACCACTCATCTATCTCCCATTCTAATTTTTCCATTAACTCTATCTCCCATTCTAATTTCTCCACTAACTCTTCTTCATTTTCATCTTCCCTTCTCCATCTCTATCTCACATTCTAATTTCTCCACTAACTCTTCTTCATATTCATCTTCCCTTCTCCATATCTATCTCCCATTCTACTAACTCTTCTTCATCTCCATCTTCCCTTCTCTATTCTCATCTTATTTTCTTTATCTTCTCTTCTCCATCTCCTCTTCTCCATCTTCCTATCTTCATCTCCTCTTCTCCATCTTCCCTTCTCTATTCTAATTTCTCCACTAACTCTTCTTTTTGTTATTTACAAAATAATCCCTCAAGTATTAGGTATTTGCACTATAGTCCATGAGATTTTAAGTATTTGTAATTCAGTCCCTAGAGAAATATTTCTTTAAGTCCAAATCTCCTCACAATTTTCGACACACCTATCGCATGTTGAATTTAAGCTCATTTCTTGCTATTGAAAATAATGCAAAATTTAATTAAAGCCCTGTTTGTAAAATTGAGTCATTCTGGGTATAATTGGGCCAAGATGAAAATTTGGAATATTAAAGAACAATGTCACAACTCCTAAAAGTGAAAAATGAAAATAAATTGACTCAAATTGAATTTTTTTAGGCCCGATTCGAGATTATGCTCGTTAAGAAATACACGACCTCGAATTGGATTTTTTAAATTTGCGATGGCCAACATGAAAAGGGATTTAAAGGAAAAATATTGACTATTTTTATGTATTTTTGTGGCCTCAAATGCTATTATTTATTAAATATTTTCCTAATTTCTAAAAATTATATTTAAAAAAATACAAAAAATATGAAAAATTATTTTTTTACTCAAAAATGGTTGCCTAAGCTTGGCTAAGGCTTCCAAATTTGATTTTGCAATTTTCTCATTTTTATAGATTTTCTATCAATTTTAGAAAATAAAAATACCGAAAAATACTGAAAATATGAAAAATCATTTTTTGGTCAAAATTGGTTCCCTAGGCTTGGCAAAGGTCTCCAAAGTTAATTTTTTCAAATTTATGAATTTTTATGGATTTTCTATTAATTTTAAAAAAGAAGAAAAGAAAAGGTGATTGAAAATCAGGTGTCAAGAGGGATGAAAGTCGGAAAAATTGCCAAAAAATGCTAAACCATTACAACTGTGTCAATTTGGGCAAATTATCATAAAAAAAATCCTAAACCTTTTAACAAGTTGCCAATTCTGTAATAAAATCTTTCAATTGTGCCAATTTAGTTAATAAACCTTTTGACAATTTATTAGTTTAGTCATAAACTTTTCAATCTTGTGAATCTAGTCCTAATTTTTTGAAATTGTGCCAATTTAGTCCTAAATCTTTTAAAATTTTGCCATTTTAATCCTAAACTTATTATTTGAGTAATTGATTGAAAGGGCTAAATTGGCAATTCATTAAAAGGTTTAGGACTAGTTTGGCAAATCATCAAAATGTTTAGGACTAAATTGACATAATTAAAAGATTTATCACTGAATTGGCAAGTTGTCAAAAGGTTTAGGATTGAATTGACACAATTAAGAGGTTTAGTACTGAAGTGGCACAAGAATAATAGATTTAGGACCTTTTGGATAATTTTCTAGTCCTAAACCTTTCTTTTGTTTCTTCTTCTTCTTTTTGGCCAATTCAGCCATAACATTTTTCATTTGTACAAATTTACTTTTTCTCTTGGTTGGAGTGCAAATTGAGTTCATCCGGCACGTGGTCACTAATGTGTACTTTTTAAATAATATTTTAATAATTTTTTCATAATTTTTTTATTTTCTCTATTTTGTCTTTTTCCCTTTTCTTTTCATTAGTTTTTATTTTCTTCTAAACTTAGGGCCGGTGAGGCCCTAAAGAAAAAATTATAAAAATCTCAAAAAAAATATCTTAAAAAGTCCATATCAATGGCCATGTCAATGCTATCCAGCCAAAAATGGCCAGTTGTATTGAATTTACACAAATATAAAATATTTAGGATTAAATTGGTAAAAAAAAATTAAGAGTGAATTAGTATAATTGCAATAGATATAGGACTTTTTGACCATCCTCTCTTGACGGAAGTCCTATTGAAAGTCACGTTTTCACTTGTCTTATGTGTGAAAGGACAAGTGTTTGACTAAGGCAGTCCTAGAATAATGACCTTGTTGCCATATTTTAATTTTACTAGCAAAAGTGCACATGCATTGTTGTATGCAAACAATTGAGTCAATAGACATTTAAATAATTTTTGTAAAATTCTCTTATTATGACTTATTTGAATTATTAATTTATAAAAGGAAATCTTTGACACGAGGTGAAAAAAAAAATTCTATAAACATAATGTGGAAAGAGAGAATATTTCAAGATTTGAATTTTGTTTAGTAAGGTTTGTTGTAAGATGAAAAGATTCAAATTTCAAATTGAATCATGGGCGGTAAAATAGAATTATTCTTTATACACTTGTGCATAGGTAGAATATCTATAAGCTAAATAAGTGATAACATTTGGAAAAGAATGAAAAGAGATTTATGATGCTTTAGGATGTCCTCTTTGTTTTAAACAATAATATGAACAGATTGTTGAAGTATTTATATTTTGTGCTTTCATTCGTCGCACACAATCTATCACGTGATTTTCTATCGTTTGCAATTGAATCAAATCTATAGATACACAAGAATTCTTTTTAATTCTTTTATAATATCTAGAGAAATAAATACGATATTCCGTGGAACCTACAAGGACGGTGGGTTTTAGGTTATCGGAAAGTTTTTTTTTTAATTCTAAAACGTACACATATATTGTGTGTGTATAGAATATCTATAAATTAAATTGCGAATTCACATTTCTTTTGGCACATCATTTCAGGAGATCATCATATGGTGAGATTACTAAGTATGGACGGTCAAAAGATTAATAAGTACAGCGTAGACACGACCGGCAAAAGCTTCAGCTGCCTTGATTTTCTCTAATTATGTAGATCTGGAATTTCAGTCAATGTTTCTGTACTATTTTCATGAGAATGGTAAAAAACTTTATACTTTCATAATTAACCTTTAGCCAACATGATATATATATATATATGACAACCATGAAATGCGTGATTTTAGTCCTTCACTAGTATGCGGATTCTTCCTCACGATGCTGTTTTGGATTTGCTTATTTATGAACTTAAAAAAATTAAGATTTTATAGATCTTTGACTAATCATACTATCGTCTCTTACAACTTCATACATAAGTTGAATTTCTAGGCACTTGTGTAAAGAAATCATGCTTCGACAGAACAAAAATGGAATGCAATTTTAGCCAGCTTTTACTGAATTGAGCTGATCACGGCGCCAAAAAAGAAAATATAATTTGGTGTAGGAGTCATGGACAAACAGTGTTGCTTTAACTTTTTAACATTATGTTCACACTATTTCCCGCCAAACTAAGTGATTTCACAAACAAACAAACAAACAAAAAATAATTAGAGAGACGTAAAACGGATAATCCTCAAAGATCAAAGTAGTTTAGGCAACACAAGTCCAACATAGACAGTTTGCTTTACCAAAAAAAATTCCTTGTTTTATGAAAGTTCAAGATATGGGTTGGACGTATCAGATAAGGTGTGTAGGGAAAAAGAAAAGTCATTTGGAACAATCATGAGAATCCAGCTAAATGACATGCCCACCATCAAATTCCTTGTTGACCCCGACAGCTGAGAACCTGTAATACAACCAGGAGCTTCATCTTCATCATTTCAATGGACTGAACCAGAAACAAACAAGTGCAACAGCTCAGTAATACTGCCAAACCCTAGTTTTGTAATGGGGGTCATCCCAATAAAGGTTAGCTTTTTATGGGGCCCTATGCCCCTTGGAAATGCTGGGTGAGAACAGAAGACAATGGAAACTTTTCTTAGAACAGTTCAAGAAAGACGAGGGTTTTCTGTGCCACTGGTCAACTAAACACAAAAAGGGAATCACGTTCTCTACAACGTTTTAAGTCTGGTGTTGAATGAAATGTCAAACAAGTTTGGGAACAGCATCTTTGACTTGATCTTAACAGAGACTCTTACTTTTGGCCCTGAATTTGGGCATAGACAGATCAGTTCCTTTCTGCAGACACGAGGTATACAAAGTAAACATAAAGTCCGACCTGCATCACTAGGATAAAACCTTCATGTCGGGATCAATCAATGCATTTGCCTGGAGATCAAGTTAGTTCTGGTTCTGTCACCTCAGCAAAATAATATATAAATAAAAATAAGTAGGATAAAATAAATGGCCATTGGAGATCATAGAGTAGTTTACCATGAGGCGAACGGACCACCCAAAAATTTTCTGGTCATTAAACTATCTAGAGTAAGCTCGTTTACACATCTTGTATTGATCGAAACTCAAGTGGGAATTAATTCCGGCATAACTCCTGTATAAACTACAATGAAATGACAATTATGGTAAGGACACACTCCACATTGCTTAGATCCAGAGATGAAACATCATTGACTAGCACGACAGTGGATGACTTTTGCTGTGAAAATTCTTGTTTTCCCAAAGTTAAATTGAAAGTAAAGATCGCGTTAAACTATCTTCACTATGGATCACAATAAGCACATGATGCTTTCTTCCCTTCCTCCCCCCCACCCCACAAACCCAATAAAAAAAAAAACAAAAAGGGTACGTGGATGCTCTCGATGACAAAGACAGTTCCTCCTAAGTTGGTTCTATTTTCTTTGAGCACTCAAAACTGTAAGTTAAACGTATGAGATTGTGCCTACAAAAATTTCAAAAGCCTACCTAAATTGAGATCCTTCTAGGTCTACTATCAAAGCAGAGGAAAGCCAGCGAACTACATGTATATCACGATATCACAGGTGGAATTCCATGTGAGGCAACTGCTGCTCCGCCAATCCTTTCAGCTTGTCCACCACTTTATGAGCGAGATCACCGTAAGCTCTGGAAACAGCCGAATTGGGAGCTGATAGTACAATAGGAAAACCTTCATCACTACTCTCTGTGATGTCGCCTTGCAATGGTATCTGAGGGAGAATAGGGGAAAAGGAGCATGTTAACAGTGAAAAAAACATGATTTCATGTTAGCATCAGACTAATTGACACCAAACTATGCTGCAGCAGCCCACATCATTTGCGTACGCCAATGCATTTGTCTAGTATTCCGCTTTTGAAACTTCAGTGCGTTCCATGAACGGACCTAAGACAAGGTTTTGACCATCTCATGGCCAAAAACAAATTTAAGCTACCAAACAAGTACAAGACTCCATATCTTGAGCATGCTCTGATCTTTATCCACAGAATTCATCCGCTTGAGTTTTGGTTATGCAGCCAATGCAAGCCTATTAATTACATATTATGCAGTACATAAGTAGACAGTTCTAGACTTCATAAGCTTGTTAACTGGCAATGTGTCATTGAAATCTCTCCAAGATATGTGCAGGCAAGATATGCCAAGAAACTTGTAATTACAATGTAGATCTTTTTTGCTTGACTTTGCAAGTTGAAAGGATCCAAGATAATAAGAACATCTCCTATGTTCAACACTTCAAGAGACCAGCAAGGGCATTTGTTAGTTAAATAAGCCAAGAACCCTTTACCATAGAATTGAATGGCAAACTCAAAAGCAAAAAGGAGAAAAAGAGCAGACAATAGATTTAGGTATTCTTATGTCACAGGCTCTCAAAACGTAATTTCACAGGCTCTGGTGTGGCAGCACATAGAGACATCGTCCTGATTAACATACCTCAGCAATACATTCCAAACCTATCTCATCGGCTGTCTTTTGGGTTCCTCCTTTTCCAAAAATGAATGAAGGTTCACCACAGTGTGGGCATTTAAAGTAGCTCATGTTCTCTATAATCCCCAAAATCTGCAGGGAGAAAATCTATCACTTCACAGGACAAACTACTACTTGAAGCATGGCATCCAATTGAAATAAAATATTACAACACTGTATAATAAAACTGACTGGAACAGATACACACATCTGTAAAAGATCACCCACGTTCACAAGACAGTGTTGCAAGAAGCATCCAACTTGACCCAAACAAATACCAGTTTGTAACATGGAAACTTGCTAAATCAGAAAGTTCGAAATGCAACAGCATGAACCAAACTGAGTGAATGACATAATGCCTCTGTATTAACCTACGCACTAACATTCAATTACATTAGATACTCTGAATAACTACTTACACTTTCAGCAAATCAGATGTTACATTTGGCATCATTTATATCCCAGGTCCCCAAAATAGACTTTTCATCCTATAGTTGACATCCACTAGTACTTTACAATCATTATCTATTACCATTATGCAACCACTCAAAAAACGTTGCAATGATTTAGTAAAAATATGCCATCACGCAATATTGGACACTTATAAATATAAAGACCCTCATAACAGGTAAAATTTTCTTGGAAATATGGCCTTCTTTGAGCACATGCACCATTCAACACCATAATACCTTTATAGTGCAAAATAGAGAGGTTGCTGATTATTCACACGTACTGCAAAAATGTAGCTTTGAAAATAGAGAATACAAGTTAATTTCAAAAGTACAAGGTGTAAAATGTAATTCGTTTGCAAATTCGAGATGAGAAGGTGTAATCACCCCTAGAGCACAAGACGCACAATGTGAGTTTCCATTTCAAAAACAGGCACAAGCATATTCTAGCATCATATGCAATGACATGATCAATTACTGCCAAAACCATTACATTTCTTCTCCATGCTACAGAGAATTTATCATATGGTCCACAACAAATGAGTTAAAATAGATTACGCGAAAGTAATAAATCCCCAAACTAATCAAACTTTAGGGGAAAAAGCTTCTCTCCATTATGTGTTTGCATGCGAAACTTTTCTGGTTACACAAAGTCTGCACACCACTCAAATAGAGGCAGATATTCGAGTGACTTTTTAATACTTCAAACAAGTGAAGACTGCTTCCTTTTTTCATCATTTTATACTTTGGCTGTTTGCAGACTCAAATTGATAAGATATTGCTTTTTATCAGCCAAATTCCTTAGATTCCATGTGATTGTAAAGTAACCCTCTAAATGAACTATGCAGATCACAATTATTGAATTTCTTCCAACCAGGCAAGACACCTAAAAATAACAGCGTATTGTATTCCTAAAAATTCTGCACTCCCTGCAAACACAGTTGTTCAAAACCTTTCCAATTTAAACCCAAGCACAATCTTTTTGGCTGGATATTAGCCTATTGGTCCTCCCATGTGTATTTGTACATGATACTGACAGGAAGGCATAGCCAACAACCTAAAGGATAAGATAGAAGGGAATTGATGAAGGATTGGAAGATATTCACACAAGGGAGGTCAGATATCCATAAGATATAACATGCAGAATACCAACTCAAAAACATGCAAGAAGCTCTTCATAATTCCCACATTTTTTCCCTAGAATTGAGCTTTATATCCAAGTCCAATCACCAGAAAAAGAAAGCTACAGCTATGCGAAAAATGCACACTGGTTTGGGTCAAACAGGTGCGAGAATCTTTCCAGCTTCATTTTTTTTTTTATGACCGAGGTGTCTGCGCGGCCAGTGAGCTTGTGCTCAAACCAGCGGTGAACCATGACTAGTATTCGGGAGGACCCGCAGACCCCACAACTATGGGCCCCTAATTAAGTCACCTAGCGCCGAGAAGTTTTAAACCCAGGATCTCTTATGAAAGAAACTGAGCGCAAACCAACTCGGCCACCAGATGGTGGGTATCCAGCTTCATGTTTTCATTTCTACTGAATAGAAAAAAATTGATGTCTTTAGCGACCTTTGTAATGAAAATTCCCAAAATCCAACAATAGTTTCCTAGAAAATTTGAGAACATATGCTTTGAATCTTTCAAATAGGAAAGATAGGAAACCTGAATATTATTAACAACATCACGTGACTGCTTGTTTGGTCAGAAAAAAATAATAACATAAAACATGCCATATGAAATACAATGTGCAAGGGATCCCTTTAAAAGTGCAAAGATGAAATGAGAATTGCAAAACTTCTTGAAAGCTAAATACAGAAACTCTAAAGAGCGCTTTTTCACATCTCAAAAACCAACTGAACAAAGATATGCAAGACAATGCAAGCAATTCATTAACAACGCTGTTTCCACGATAGCAATCTCTGTAAGTTACTCATGCTGTTAAGTAGTTTTGCAAATTCACGTCAGGCACACTACATCAGGATGGTCCAGAAAATGATCATACAGGAACTTGAACTTTAGCAAACATCCTAGCTCCTCTTCGAGCATCAATTAAGGCAACATCTTGGGGAGTGGAAACAATCAATGCACCTGTTAGCAAATAACTTAAGCTTATGAGTAGACAAAGAAACAACAGAAACTATTGGGGTAACTTCCAGAATAAACATCGGAAATACCAGACACTTGATGTGCATCCAATTTATGAAGATGAAGAAAAATTTCTTTATTGAAACCTGTTGTAACAAAGAACTAGCTTTCAAGTCCTTGACATGTAATGATGCAGAACCATTTTATAGTAGAATTAAACCATTTCAAGACCTTAATGGAGCAGAATACAAGTAAATCGAGCACAAACTGAAATTCTGAATGGAAGATTTTGATTTTTTGGATCGGTCCCTCACTGAAATAATTAGAACCAACTTTCTTTCCCATTATCTTATTTGCCTGAAGCATGAAAGAAACTCTTTTCTATACTTTAGCATTCACATTGTTTAGGGTCTTACAATTTTATACCAAGTGTAAAATCTCGCTAATCTGTGAAAATAGACATACATATACATATAGACAATGCAAATATTTGAGTGTGAATGTGTGTGTACCTGTGTGTATTTAGTGGGTGTGCATGCATTTATTTATTCAGGTATTTATGCACTTTCAATTACCAAAAGAACACGTGGAAGTCTATTCTGGTTGAAATTAGAGTCCTCTTATCAAGCCTGAACAATTGGTTGACTCCAACACTGAAAGCATGGAACTTGAATATCCATATATTTAAAAAACTGGACCCAAAAGAAAGCACTAGCTCAGGCATGAATAGCCACAATCCAATGGGAATGCAAACCTTTGGTGTAGTCCAATAAGTTCTCCTTTTCGGCTCAATTAGTCTTCAACATTACTCGGCCTCCTTAAATAGACTCTAATTAATTCCTTTCAAACTGTGTACCTTTAGCTTTGGCCTCGAAGTACCATTTTTTGTAGCTCAGAGAGGATGAGCCCAAAAATAAACAATTGTCTCTTCAATTTCCATTTTTCTCCCCTCCAATATAAACAAAGGGTGATAGATGCAGCTAGAAGTCATACTATATACCAGGGAAGGCCTGGCACTACCACTATCCAATCCTCAACCTCAATTACCAAGGTTTTATGATTAACTAATTAAAATTAGATGTTATTAGATTACCTGATAACTGTAGCCTCTGCGTCATGCTTATTTGCGTATCGCCCGTGCCTGGTGGCATATCCACCACAAGAATATCAAGATTTCCCCAATGGACCCCCCTTGTCAATTTTTCAAGAGCACTCATTACCTGAAAGAATCAGTAGCTTTTACAAGTTAAAGCTGTAGAAAAATCTTGATTGTTCAAAAAGCTGCAATCACCGACCATGAAGGATTATAAATGCAGTAATGGACATAAAGGTCCATCGAAACAATGCAAGTTCCCCAAGATCAACTGTCCTAAATTTGAAAAACTCCATCAATGGTATACTTTTTGAAACCAGGGATCCCCAGTACATCCAATAACTGGGGATAAAAAGAGGATCAATGTGATCACTCAAGCTGCCCTGACCATGCAGTGATACTTACAATCAGCCTATGTACAATGGTTGAAGAATCATAGCCAGATCAGATTCATCCACTGACAAAGCAAGAGTACATACTTTTGTGTATCCAATACATTTCTACGGAGGAAGTGCCTGTAAACTAAGATTTTCTCTTTCATTTGCAAAGTGTCACTACTTAAACCCCGATTCAGTAGCTCTCCATGCATGCAAAAGATGAAGCTCTGGGAGCTACCAATCTCTTCCACATAAGTCCATGGGTTGTAGGTTGCCTTACTGTTTGGCGATCCACTTTTTAGGGAAAACATGACCAAATTGATGCCCAAACGAGTTGTGGAACAAATATGGGAATTTGAACACTGAGGTGCCTGTCCTTAGCTACTAAAACGATTGGTGGATGATGTTTTGGTTGTGCTGTGTGTGATTCATATAGTGGGGCCAGAAAGGAAGCCATCTTTAATGGCAATTGGCACGTCATCAGATAACAATGCATGATCAGATTCCACAGAGCCCTTTCTTTTTGTAAGACCCTCAGAAGTATCAACATTTCTGCTATGAAGTTAGACAAGAAGTCCCCAAAACATTACTACCAAAAGTTTGGAGCCAGACATCTCATGTAACAAGTCGGAAGCAGATATTCAGCTAAAGATCCAAAAGATATGCAAGAACTGGTGATCATGTTCCCTTTCTGTGCATAACTCTGGGAAAACTTGTCCTTTGGGATCTGTCATTTGTGCTTGGGACCAGTCGTATTCCAAGAGCTGAGTACAGATTGAATGACCTATCAATTTTCCCTGGTTTTAATACACTGCAATCTTTGAGTTTTCAAACACCTACCCAAAAACCAAAGCCCGCAAATCCCTGCCATAAAGATAAGCCAAAAGGAGAGAGGGGGGGGGACTAGAGCACGTGCTCTTTCAATCACCTATCTGTTTCTTTCACTGCTGTCCTTTTATCCGGCAGAAAAAATGGAAAACATAGTAATAAGATATCATTTAGATGGCTTAAAGATAATCCAATCAAACATCTTTTAAAAGAATTGTGAAAGGAAAGATTGGACAGTATGCCGTACCATAGGGCCTCTCCATACAATTGGTGCATCCTTTTCAACAAGCAAACCCATTGACATACACTTGACCGCATACATCTCGATAGGAACCATCTTCTTATCTGCCAAATAACAAGAGGGGATTACTATGCATGAAAAAGATATTCCGGATACTTATGCTGTGTTAAATAAATAGGTATTTTCTGAGCAGATGCCGATGAAAAATTAAGAAAATTAAGTTTGCAAAGGTGATAAATCAGCATCTACGTCAACAAATTGCAAGGATAGAGAAGCATTATTTATTCTTCTAGCTCTCAATCTTAACATACCTAGAAAAGCAAATTACTTGTTACCATGATGTATCCAATTTTAACTTAATGTCCATTTTACCCACAGTTAGATAGAAGAAGAACGACCAAGAGTTCCTGACAAAATTACTATTATATAGATGAGCTTTAGAATTTCAACTTGAGATGAACTCTATGATCTTCTAATTTTACACTGCTATGGAGAAAATTCAACAATGTTAACCGCACCTTCAGTCACGTCTGGTTTCTCATGTATTTGCATCATAGTCGGAACAGATGGTCCATAAATATCAGCATCTAGCAAGCCCACCTTGAGTTGACACATGTTGGCAAGTGCAACAGCCAAATTAACTGCAGATATATTGGCATGAGTTAGCAATACTCAGTTATAACCAATGCAATATTCCAGACTTCATTTAGTTTAATAGTCAAAAGTTAGGACATGACCCATAATTCCTTACTATCCAATTTGGGCCCTGCTTCTGTCTATTTTAAAGTTCCCATGCTACAGAGTGTGCACATTACTTCTTATTATCAATGAAATTATCTTTAATCATGAAAGAAACAAAGACACTTAGCATATTCTTCATCAGTAAGTTATCATATCATTTCCAAAATATGTATGTAGGAGGGCCCCTCCCTCCTACAAGCTCATAAAAAATGTTGAGTGAACCCCAACCTACAGAAAATCTATACCCCAATTTGTACACAGTCGTATGTCGCAAAGTAGCAACTCACTTGAAGGCATTGGAACAGGACATATACCTTAATGAACAATAAAATTTATACTGGGTATAACTGACGAGAAATGCTATGTAAGCTGACTATTGTGTTACTATCTATTCCTTCCACACCAAATGTAATAGTAGTAAGCATTCCAGGCCAATATCCCAATCCAACTCATCCTGCCAGCAATGGACTTGCCAAATTGAATTCCAACAACATCAAAACTTCTTTCTGAACAGCAGTAGCAAAATGAGCAAGCACCACATATAAAATCACCGAGTGATCACAAACACCACACGAGACAATTAACATTGATACTATTAAAACCAGGTACACAATCTGTGCCCAGTTGGCAAGTTATTAAGAATTGTAACCAAGTTTTAAAAGAATGCTTGGGAATATTCAGACAAAACCAAACAAGTCGATGACAAGGTACTTTGCAGCTCTATCTCGTAGAAGTTGCCAAGTATTATTTCCCGTAAAAAAAACACCATCTAAAGAACTCCAGATGATTTTGTCAGAGGAGTTACAATGATATAAAACTCCACATAAATGAAATTGAATGTCCAACAATCACATAAACCTCACTGGAGGAGTGAAAATTCTTAATGATTGCGGTCACCTTGTCATTCGATAAAATGGCAAAATAATAAATGATTCTATTTCCGAAGTCAGATAGGAGAGAACCAAAGGGATGCCAATTATTGATCCAGAGATATTTAACATTGCCATCTCTGATGCAATGATTAATACAATACCAAACTGCATCATGAAGATAAAGAATTATCCTCCAAGCATCAGAGCAAAACGCCATACATTTTAATCGCCAGAGACTTCTCTCTCTGAGCTTGTATTATTGTATCCCTGCTATCCAAAGACAAACCCTTGCATAAAAAGCAGCCTCATACACTTTAGAAGTATGTTTCCTTCCAATGAAACAGCCTTTTGAGACCAAGTCCTGCCTTGTATTTCTGTAGACAAATCTGAGTCCATTTGACTCTTGTCCCTCTGGAATTTTCAGCATGCCATCTCCATAATATAGAAACACAAGCTTTCTCAATTTTCTTGAGCACTTTCTTTGGTAGAATGAAAATATTAAAACAATAAAATGAAGTAGTCTGAACTCTGAATAACAGAGGATATGAGATCGTAGTTTTCCAGCATAACACAACTTCTTAGAGGCCCAACCAAAAAAGTATCAAGGGAACACAAAAGTATCAAATGACGAGCAATGTTAGACGTTGATATTGCTCTTCATTTAATCTACCAGAGGTCAAGGGCACACAAAAATCTCAGAGGTAAAGGGCCAAGTTGAAGTCCACTGATACTAAGAAATCACTGCAACACAGTATCAGGAATATCTGCGGCCAAGTTGAAGTCCACTGATACTAAGAAATCACTGCAACACAGTATCAGGAATATCTGCTACTAAAACTTCAGTTTTCCAAGGAGCCAGACATCATATAGAACTCGTCAAAAATGCTAAAAGTTCGGCAAAAGAAGAGTCTTCATACAGTATTGCCGTCAAATCGCCAGCAAAGCATAAGTGCATCATTCTGATTGTGCTAAAAAGAGGATGCAATGTGATTTTCCCTTCAGTGGCTACATTCTTACATTTAAAGTAGAATCTTCAGTGGCTGCATTCTACAGCAACCCATTTATTGCCTTCCAGCATTGGTGGAGACTCATGGTGACTACTGAGTCCTGAGTTATCAACAATTCCCATCTTTTTTTCCACATTCACTTAAAAAAACCAAAAACTTAGAATCTCTCTACTACTTCCTCCCTTCTTATAACACTGCACGTGAGGATCAAAGTTTCGCAGACATGTTATATTTAATCAACCACGTTTCACTAATCTAACATGACCATAGTACCATCAATCGAGAGATACAGAGCACCACCAATCACATCCGTCCAAAACAAATGGGCACGACAAAATCCCGAACCATATCAAGAAACAAAAGCATCCGGCATGCACCTGCGGTGGTGGACTTCCCGACGCCGCCTTTGCCAGAGGCCACGGCGACGATGTCCTTGACTCCATCAAGCCTGAGCTCGCCTCCACTCGAAAAGCCCCGAAAGCCTCCATACACCTACACCAACGGCAACGGGATTGAACGGCACCCAACAGCAGCAAACACAACGACGCTTGCATTTGAACAAGGTGGCGTCAGAGTGAGTGGAGAGGACTCACGGAGAGCGATCGCAATACACCCTTCATCGGCGAGGAGATATGGCGGTGAGGCCGTGGATGCCCGCCGAGGCTTGGTTTAGCGTCTGACGCTGGGCCAAACTCTACCCCCAGTTTTAGTGGAGCCAAGTGGGAAGCTTCAGGCTTTGGGCCTGGTCTGCGGGTCATTTTATAGCTTTTTTATATCATTTTATTTTGTTCTCTCTTTTTTCTTCCTTCTTTTTTTTCCTAGAACCATTGATAGGGGTGATTGATTTTCGATCTGATCCGATTCTGTCCTACCCAAGAATCAGAAACTAGGTCGGATGGACTAGTGGCAGGACTGACCGGTTTGGTTCATCATTTCTGGGATCGGGAACCCAACCATATGGTCTTGGGACTGAATTAACTAGTCCGGTTCTCTTCGGGAATAGTCCTATGAAACCAGTGAATCATTAGTAGGGATAAGCAATACCAACTTTAATTTTAATACGTTAATTAACATTATTTTTACATTTAAGAAATAACTGGTGGATTATTAGGTTTACATTTAAGAAATAAATAAATAATCCACCTTTTATTAGTTTCCCTCCCAAAACCAAAAACCAAACAGAAAATTACTAATTTCAATTTTATGAAATTGAAAATCATATTGGTGGCCCTAGGAACTTGATTGAACTAGCCGATTGATCCCAGTGCGATTGATCCAAGTGCAAGCCACCGATCTTCGCTGTGAAGCCCTCGCCAGGTCTAGGCTTGGGCTATGACCCTCAATAGGTCTAAGAGAGGGCCATAGCCCTCGCTGGTCATTGGCGAGCAGGCTTGACCCTTACCAAGGTTCGCTGGCCCTTGCTTGTGGCCAGTGAGAATTGATTAGTGTGACAGCCTAAATCTCCATAACGGATTAGTCGATGCTAGACTTCGACTACTAGAGGTTATAATTCTCAAGGTTAGGTTATCAAGTGGGAATTTTGTGGGTTTCGATTATTGACAAGCATGATGGATTGTTTGAGCTAAGGATATGTCTTGGACGTGATAATTTTATTGGGCCGTTAGCGAATGTTATCAAGACGTCAGTACACAGGATTAGTCTCGATGCAAAATTGAATCACGGTCCAAGCGCAAGGCCTCACCCAAGAACCTCCTCTCTTGAAAAGTCCTCCCTTCCCACTAATTCTCTCCCCTCCCTCACTTCACCCCATAGATGCCCCTACCCTAAACTCCCTCTTCTCCTTGAGCAATCCACCACCCTCCCTCTCCCTCATTTTCCTCTCTTGCCCGAGCTTTTCTTTGCTCTAGCAAGGATCAGCGGCACCATCACTCGACCTTGACAACAACAACCTCTCACCCTCAACTCCTCCGCCACCACTCCATTGTCACCATTGCTGCCTGTCATGTTGTTGCCCTTGAGATTGTGTAGCGCCGAAGAAGGAAGAAGAGGCTTGTGGTTCACCCGACTTCATCAAGCTTCAGCTTCCTTCAAAATTCAATTCTAAGGCAAGTGGACTCATAAACTCATTCCTAGACAATATAATCTGCATTGATATTGTGCGAGAGGTTTAATCTCAAAAATGGGTACGCCTAATGGAGTTGAACTTGCATGGTATTAGAAATTATGTTGCATGCTTGATTGGTCGCTTGCAATGTGGCCTTTAACTTACAAATAACTTGAAAGAGAGGGTGGATCACTTAATTTGTTGTTGGATTGAGATGGATTGGAGTTGCACTGGTGAGGGAATTTCAGCCAAGAGCCTAGAAAAGATAAGTTCGGGGAGAAATGATTTAGTGTATTAGTTCATTAGTTCCCATGTTGTTAGGAAATTGTGGATGAATTGAAATTGGGATCAAATGGTCATGTGTAAAGCTGTATAGCCGTGGGTTGGCAAGTAGAACTTAGAGGGAGATTCAGTCATGAGCTTGGGAGGTTGACTTTGGAATCTAGAGTTTCACAAGACAATGTTTGCTCTAAAAGGCAAGGTTATTTTGTAGCCTAGTGTGATGAGGCAATGGATGACTTAGTTCCTTGCCTAGTTCATTGGGTGAGCCATTACATTTGTATAAATGTTTAAATTTTGTAAAACGCTAGTGCCTAAGAGTAGGATGAGAAACCTTTTGATTGTCATGCTCTTTATATATATATATATATTATCTTACCTATATGAATGATGTACTAGATGGTCTAGTCATTAATTTAGGCATACTTACTTGTTGAGTTATATGCTCACCCTTGTGGATGTCACCATTTTCAGTTGACAACTATGCCTATTTCGCCTGTGGCCTCTTCCACTCGATATGGTACTCATTTGAGGTACTCGATCTTCTAAGAGGAGCATGAGTTGCCTAATTTCCCTTCCATATGTTTCCTCAAGCGTGTGATGGTAACGCTAGTAGATATAGGTATATATGATGAGATGGTAGCCCTCCACTTCATATCTGTCTATGCAATGCTATCAAGCTAGTCTTTGGTCCCTTGCCTTATTCATCGTTTAGAGCTGATGAGAGTGGCAGTAGTGATGGTGGTGAGGGGTAATCGTGGTGGGAGTTGGCTAGGGGAGCAATTGTATAGATAGACTTTTGAGTAGGAGCGACACGATAGCTACCTTTTGATATGGCCATGAGATGGTGTTGGGGCGTCGATGGAGTACGCCATATGAGGTTGGCCATACCTTTTTGATTGCCTCCCAGTAATTGATTTTTTTCTGATGTAAAAAGGATCGACTAAATGCCTATCCCTAATACATGCACTGGTAGGATGGTTTCACCTGTTTAGTTACTAAGCTTTCGCATGTGCCCTCTGACATAAATATATTAAGAGATTAAAGCAGATCGTGTGAGTAAGTAGGTGGCAAGCTTGGGTTGTCATAATTAGTGCCCCTTGGAATTAGAAGGAAAAAAAGGAAAAAAGAAAATAAATATATATATATTTTTTGTAAATTATAAAAAAAGGTCCTCATTATATTAGGAATTTAATTTTTTAGAAATTTATAAAAAAAATGTCTAAAATTGGATTAAAGATGAAAATATTTTAGCAATACTGGCCGAATTGGGTATGTGGTTCAATTTAGGTTGGATCATTTACTATTCGAGCTACTCATTTGATAGGTCTAATAAGTGTATATCGATTCCACTGTAATATCAATATTTACATGTACCCATATGACAGTGGTGCAATGCATAGGAACGTATGATCCAAACAAGTGCAAATATATGCCCATTGCACCTACCTCTTTAGTGGGTTGGGAAGAATCAGTGATTGTTTCCTCCTTTTTCTAACCTTTTCCTTGCATTCATTTGGAAACAACTTTTAGTTATTGACCCAACTAGATCAACATACACATTAGTTGAACACCTCATCATAATCCCTTATTTATTTTAGCAACAGCATTATAAATCATTGTGGGGCGAATGATAATTATTTTATTTCTCTATTTTTTTCAAAAACAAGTTTGGAACAGAAATCCATTTGGTAAAATAATTTCATTTTTCTATTTTTGGGATAAATTTTTAGCTCATAAATATATTTGGAATAAAAAAAATAAGTAGAAAATTTCTACTCATCGCTCACTCCATCTCTCTCGCGTATGGTCTCCCTCTATAGCACCCCCCCTTCCGAATGTTACTGCTCAAGCCACGATGTCCCAGTCCCGTCGCATCTACTTACAAGATTAATTTGATATTGGTTCTCAGGCAGTAGAAGTGTTCAGTTAAACATTACTAAACTAAATAAATTTTCACACCATATAAGAGCGGTAATGCGATTACTCATCTTTCATAAAAGTAGATTTCTACGGATTTATGTTAGTTTATGTACAAACATGAAGATAAACCTGGAGAGTACTACGGTAACTTAACCCCATCTACTGACAATAAACTCTCTCTCCTGATCATCCGTAGAAATCAAAATGTCGCAAGTCCTCTACTCTAGGCTTGCGGTCTTCTAAAAAAATCATCACCCGATCATCCTATCCCACTTAGGCAGTCGCTCTCGCTACCCCTCCATCGCCGACTCTGTCTACCACGCCATTATCTCCGTCGTCGTCCCCATCGAAAAAGTCGCGAGGGATGGGTCCCTCTCATTGGCTGTCGATCACCAGAAAGATCGACACGAAGCGGTAAGGCCTCGGAGGCAAACCAACTTCGATGTCCATAGTTAGAGTAGCGGTCACCCGTGTAAAAGAAATCCCGTGATCATTTAGGTTATCAAAGTCCTAGGTCTTGGTCACGAGAGTGATAGGAAGACCATAGGGAGCGCTGGGTGAAATTGGGATGGATCCCATACCTATTAGTCTAGAGAAAACAACAATACCACAAGTGTAAGTATTCCTTAGTGAGAAAAATCAACCACTCTAACATTTGTTTGATCCATCATACTAATTAGGTCCACACATGATATAGCAACCATTTCCATAGATAATTTTTCACATATCATGAGATCATATATAAAAGCATGACATGAATATACACGATGTGGATGGATAAATATTGGTCTTCCATATGCATCACCTCCCTACTGAGCCAATTTTCAATTCGTGCATCGATAATTACTGCTGAAGCAACTCCCTACCATGAGCTCCTCACTCTAAGGCTTTATGTTATTACCACGCAGTCCACCTTGCGCTACTCACCAAGGCATCCCATTTCCCTCGGGATAATTATGCTCATATCCATGGCTTCTCCTCTTCCCTATCATATTTAATCGTGACAATTTATGTAATGTAGGATAAACGAAACATGCCATGCTAAAAGTACTTGTATCAATCACCACAAAAAAGCATTAAACATGAGTAATCCTATGTCTAATGTCCATTATCCCAGTATAACTAGTATTCCTTTTCCAACTTCTTACTAATTGAGTCAGCCATGTGGGCACAAAGGTCCCACATAGTGAGCTATTCAAGTCGCAATAATATTAGCTCGTAATTACCACTAGTTTATAGCAACTTCGGCCTCAATTCACTCGAGCACTAGTATCCATTTGTCACCTACACGCAACTTCACTTGCCCTGGATTTCGCGGCTTACCTTCAGATCCGAAATACTCATACAGTTCTCCTCGAGCCAAATTTAACGTACTCAAAGGAGCTTTTTTTTTTTGGTAAAGGTAAGAATTGTATTGACTAATCAAAATTGCAAACAATAGAAACCAAGGTGCAAAGACCCGTACAAAATAACCCTCCACCAAAATCTACACAAATGTAAAGACAGGTGCAAAGCTGATGGGAGAGAAACGCAAAGGGTAGCAAGGGGGGACAAACCCCCAAAGAACAAATAAATAAGGTACAGTCAGGACAGAGGCACAAGACCAATAAAAAGGCCCAAAACAAACAAACCCACTGGGTCAAGCAAAAACCGAGAAGGAATAGCCCCAAGAAGATAGGATACACCTGTTGTTGGGGTTGTCTTCCATGTCCTTGAAAGTCAAAGTCTTGTCTTGGATAACCTTTGAGAAGTGCTTCTTAAGCGCAGAGGCATTATGGACCTGGTTCTTGAAAATAATATGGTTGCGCTCCAACCAGATCAAGTGGCACAGGGCTGTAAAGGAGAACTGAGTAATGTAGTGGTGAAAATACTGACCACCGAATTGGTTGATGGCCTAATGGAGGTTATCTTGCCAGGTTCTATTCCGCCACGAAAGGTCGCACTTAGCTGCCCAAAAAAGAGCAAGGGATCCCGTGAATTTACACCCAAAGAACAAGTGATTCACAGAGTCCAATCTGCAGTGACAAAAAGGGCATCACCATCCATAATCCTCCAATAATTCAACAAGTATACCTGGGTGGGCAGCCTATTAAGGGTGGCAAGCCATAGGAGGAAGGCGTGCCGGGGGGTAATGAGGCGCTCCCAAATGAATCGATGCCAATTAACAGGCCTACCCTTGCGTCTAATATTATTCCATGTGGAAGAAACCGAGAAGGTACTCGAGAGATGGCAAAGTCAGGTAAAACGATCACGTCTAGCCGGGGCAAGGACCTGGGGAAAATTAGGCCAGGTATGCAAATAATCCAAAACTGTATTAGGCAGAAAATGGCCTTTGCAAAAGTCTCGGACCATAGCCGTCCGAGAGATGCCCAATTGGTAAATGTCCCTATTCGAGAATAATTTAAACAAAGGACCATTGACGTGCTAAGGATCAAACTAGAAAGAAACAGATGTACCATCACCAATACACCACCGAGAGCGAGGAAGGAACAAGGGACGAAGTTCTAGAATTTTCTTCCAAGCCTAAGAGCAAAAGGTCAGCTTGTTCACCACTCAAAAAATTCTTGTTCTTTAAAAAGATAGAATGAATCCATTTGCACTATAGCAATTCTTTATTCAAGAAGAGGATCCAAATGTGCTTGAGTATTGCTGCCCAGTAGCAGTCAAGTAAACTGTGAATACCTAGACCCCCTTCATCCTTAGGAAGACATGCATCCAATCAAGGGACCTTGGCTCCTCCCACACCTAAACCTGGGCCCTTTCATAGGAACTGACGAAGAACTAACTCAATGTGGTTCAAGATGAACTTGGGAAGGATAAATACACTTGCCCAATAATTATTAATGGCCCGAAGAACAGAAGTAATGAGCTGAAGACGACCAGCAAATGAAAGGAAATATTGGGACCAAGATTGGGCTCTAGACTTAATAGCATTAACCAAGTAATTGCAGTCAATCTTGCTCAGCCTTTTAGCAATGATAAGGATGCCCAAATAGCGAAAAGGAAGCATACCTTCAGCAAAATTGAGGGAAGCAACCAGCTAGTTTTTCAAGGCATTAGAGCTTCCCAAATAATACATCTTACTCTTGTGGTCGTTGGGATTAAGACCAGACCAAGTCGAAAACTTATTTAGTCTCTCTTTCAATAGAGTAACCGAAACTATACTTGCCTCGAAAAACAGAAGCACATCATCCGCAAAAAAAGAGGTGAGTTAGTCGAGAAGGCTTGCACCTCCAGAAATATTTAAAGCCCGGAAGCTTGGCTTGGCCATCCAGAATACCGGAAAAGATTTCCATAATCAATGTAAACAGGTAAGGAGACATGGGATCACCTTGACGAATACCTCTCCCACTCAAGAAAAAACCATAAAGCTCGCCATTGATCGACACAAAGAATTTGGGGGAGCATACACATTCCATCACAAGTTTCACAAACGTCCCAGGAAAATCAAATGCAAGCAAGACCAATTCCAAAAAGTCCCAGTTGACAATGTCATAAGCCCTTTTGGAAGCCTACTTTGATGGCACATTTCGGTAATATAAGGCTCAAGGTGAAACCCGCTAAATAATTCCTGAACAATAAGAATATTATCGCTAATTCGATACCCCTTGACAAAAGCATTTTGGGGGGGGGGACTAATTACAGTCGAAAGAACAAAAGCAATTCTATCAGCCAAGATTTTAGTAATGCATTTGTAAATGGTATTGCAACAAGAAATAGGCCTGAATTCCCCCATCCTTGTTGCATTCGGGATCTTAGGAACAAGGGCTATAATTGGGGCATTAATCTCCTTTAATAAACTACCGAAAAGGAAGAAATCCTTGATGGCACCCATGGCCGAGTGATCGATTATATCCCACGTCATTTTAAAGAAATAAACATTAAAGCCATCCGGGCTAGGAGCTTTACCACTCGCCAGAGAGAACAAGGTGTCACGAATCTTTACTTTCAATACCAGTCTAGATAAAATACTGGATATGATCAGCCTATAGAGGATTAGAGATAACAAAAAGTACCTCTTGTAAAGAAGGGAGCTCATAACGCGGGGCTGAGGCAAAGAGATCTCGAAAGTAATCAACAATATGCTTCTGAACCGATGGCATGTCACTCAAAATATTCCCATCCACATCCATAATAGGGAGAATTCTATTTTGGAGATGCCTCTTGTTGACAAAGTGGTAGAAATACTTAGTGTTCAAATCTCCTTCCTTCAACCATTTCAGGTGGAATTTCTGTTTGAAAAAGGATTCTTCTTGCAATCTGAGTTCTGAGAAAGCCTTCAGTCGAAATTTTTCTAAGTCAGCAAGATCTTGGTTGTACGGGTCAAGAAGTAAGGCTTCCTGGACATCCAAGAGGGCCTTCATGGCATCCGGTGTATGGCTCAAAATATCCGAATAAAAGTACCAGTTAAGCTATTTCAAGCGGCCTTTCAGCAGCTTCAGTGTCTTCGGCACAAGCAGAATATAAGGGATCTCGTTATTTGGATGTCCCACACTTGGGTTATAACCGGACGAAAGGTCGGGTTAGAGAACCAAATATTAAAAAACTTGAATGGCTTCTTGGAAAACAGATGGGATCCAATATGGACAGTCATTGGAGAATGGTCTGAGACTCCATGAGCCAAAAAAGAAGCTTCTGATAAAGAGAATACCTTCCTCCATTGGTCGTTAATGAGGACCCAATCGATTTTCCTCTGTTTGCGCAAAGCCCCTGAAAAGGTAGACCAACTAAATCTAAAACCAAAATATCTAAGATCATCCAACTCAGCACGAGTAATGCATTAGTTGAATTCATCAAAAGCTGGTATCCAAGTATTAGAGCTCCAAACTCTATCAGAAGGATCTTTGATAGCATTGAAATCCCCCGCCACAAGCCAAGGTAAGTCCACATGAGAGTTGCTAAGGAGCTCATGAGCTGACCAAAGTACTCTTCTAGACACAAAAGTATAGCTAGCATATACCACTGAGATATAACAAACAACATTAATAGATAACATGTGAAGGCAACCATGGATGAACTGATTCGAGACTGAGAGGACGACAAAATCAGCAACCCGAGTATCCTAACCAAGCCAAATACGTCCCCAGGGAGAGTCAACATAGTTGGCCATCCAGGTCCAATTCGGGATCAATGAAGAGGACAAACTAGTAAATAAGGACGATAGAACTTTCATTTCCAAAATACCGACACAACAAAGGTTGTTAACTTTGACAAAATTTCTAATTTCAACCTGTTTAAGGGGATCAACCAATCCCCCAATATTCCAAATACCAAACGACATATGTATAGGGAAAAGGAGAAGGGTTACCATCTGTTACCTCCCCGCTTCCTTCTCGAAGAAGCTTTACGTTTAACAACAGGATCAGAGCAATTATCAAGGATAACATTAGGTTGGACAGCCCTGGAAGAGGATGCCACCATCAGCTTATTTAGATCAGCTTTCATTCCAAGGACTGGGTCAGTTTTGTTACAAGAGATTGGCTATGCAGTTCGAGCTAGAGGATCCTCGTCCCCATCACTACCGACATTGCTTATGGTATCCTCAATTTCTTCCTCGGAACTAGATGATGACACCACGGCATCACTTGATCTGCCCAAGCTATGCTCAGATGAAGCTCGGTTCAAGTCCTTAATCGGAATAAATAACGAGTTCTGAGAGACTTCACATAGTCCAGAAACTATCTGCTGCTTTCCATGCTAAGGAATCAGAGTGGAGACTTGCTTCTTTGGGCAAGATTTATTCCTTCTCTCAACAGTCTTCCACCCATCTTGTGGCTGAGAAGGGGGCTGAGCAAAGGCTTACACCACTTCAGTATCAGCTAGCATAGGCTAAGAGTGCGCCGAAGCTAGAGGTGATAGCTCGATATTAGCCGGATTGCTAGAGTTTGGGCATTTGTGGCCAAAAATACCATATTTAGCATAAGACAAAGGTTGCCATTCATACACCACCAAGATAGGATGCACAATGCCAGAATCCAATGCCATATACTCCAACAGGGGCGAATTTGCTGTATTTTCAACACAAACTCATACAAACAAGAGCATTTTCAAGTTAGCCGCATGAAGATCCACATGTAGTGGTTTCCCAATTCCACTAGCTATCAAGCTAATAGCATAAGCAGACCACATGGAAAAAGGCATGGATTTTAAGTGAATCCACATAGGAAGGGAAGCATGCTAATCTTTCTTAAGGATCAAGTGAGGGTGCTATTGTTGCAAAATTAGTAGGACTTTAGACATCGTGATATAGCCACTATCCAATATCTTCGTTCGGAAATCCGCATCAGAGATGTTAAAGAAGAAGAAGCCATCCTCATTAGCTATTATTTCTGTCACCTGAGGGCCCTAAATATGCTTGACAGCCATCTTGGTAACTTTGAATGACAGCCGTTTACTAACAAAATAACTAACCAAGCAAGATTTCCATTTCGGATGGGCCTCTTCTAATATAGCATCAGAAATGTGAACTAAGGGTATGCTATTTACTAAATCAGAAGGAATATAAGAGAGAGCATACCCTTTCTCAGTAGACTTTGCGACAATAACCCAGGATCATTAAGGAGGAACAGCAGCCTCTGAGTCTGGGCAAGGGGGGTCTAGAAGTAGAGCGGCCCCTACTCCAAGAGCGCCTTGCTTAGCGCGGTTTCTGCATTAGGTTACCAGTAGAGGAAGTGCCAACACCCACAAAGTTAGCTATGATGGCCACATTTGGGCGAGTAGCATTCGCTGAAGTAGGGGAGCTCACAGCAATAGCAGGAGCCTGAACACTTGGAGCGGCAATGTTCGTGTTGAAGCTAACACTTGGTATATGCTCGGGCATTTTGTCTACCTTAGCTCTCTCCATATCCGTAGGAGGCTTCCTTGGGATTGGACGGACAACAGGTTTAGGTGCCATGGAGTAATAAGAGCTTAGCCATGGAAGACAAACTAGAATAGCTAACTCGTGAACTACAATGCGAGACTCGGGATAACATGTTGGGAGAATCCACCCAGACAGATTAAAGAGAAGGCAAGGGCAACCTTAGAAGTCAAAAATCATCTCTAATTAACGGGTGAATAGCCGAGAAACACCAATAGCCTCATCTCGGAATAGTACCACGGCAGCACAATTCACAGATCTGAAATGGGAGAAACGGGAGGGCACAAGATGACAATCCCGCCAGAGGGATTGAATGCCAACAGGAGGTGAACCCCCACCCAACAGCCAAACTATAGCAAGATCCAACGCGTATATCACCAGGAAACCGTGAAACTCAGGCGAGGAAACAGATTAACAGCAAGAGTACGGGAGAGAGCATTTTATGAACAGTACGAAGCAAATCAATGAAAATGAAAAGTAACATACTCAAAGGAGTTACACATCGTGGAAACAAAAGAAGCCTAGGGATATGATAGAACTTAGGTCTCTACTCGTTCCTCGCATTGACTATATCTCTCGATTCCACTTTGGTGGTTTAACCTACAAATGTAGTGGTTGATTCCTTAAAGCATTTGGTACACTCGTAACAGCAGCAGCCACCACTTTGCCTTGTGTACTCCTAACACCTATGATCCCTCGTTGAAACCATAATAATTTCTTAGGAGTTTGGATTACTTCTTATCTAAATGCTCATATTGTGAACCGAAGGAAGGAAAGAAGGACAGTTTCGCTCACTCGTACCCATTTTAACTTCTCATAATCCAGCTTCAGCTTACTACAAGCTAACAATCATCCAAGATACCACATGCAGTTTAACCGAGCTCTCCTCATCAATCTTTATTTCAAGCTACCTAATTACCACACGATTCCACAGCTACATATAATGGAACAAGAGAAGGTGAGAGGGGTAGATTTAACTCGCTTGTGCTGCTGATGGTGTCGAAAATACAGCTCGGTCACCAATGGAATTGGTTATTGATGGCGGTGAAAGTAGCTTATGTTAGCCATCCAAACGGCCATCCGTTATCATCGAAAAGTCCTTAAGATCGTTGTAGTCGAGTTCTAGAAACTAAATAGCCAAATAATCGAATTTGTGTACATGATTTCAAATCCATCGTCGTTTTTTGCGGGATTCTAGCGACGCAGCGTTCGGATGCTTCCCTCTACCGCCCTCGAGCCGTCTAGCATCGATAGGACTGTTTTTCCTTCACACACACTCTTTCTCAAGCTTTATGGAGGAGGTGGAAGGTAGAAATGGCAAAAGTGAGGATTATAGAGGTCGTATTGAATTCCGGATGGGTCTTCCCATCACGAGTTGGGCCGGACTTAGCCTATGCTAGCTAGGCCCATATTCGACCTATTAATAAATTTTTAAATCCTTATTTTATTAAACCAATTTCGTAAATAGTAAATTAATACTATATAACGGTGAATTACAATCTCAGTTAATGCAAACCCACAACAGGAAAATTCTAACATTCTCCTACTTAGACGAGTATTAATTGAAACTGTACTGTAGTGTGTATAGCACTCTCCCTCCGGATGCTACCGCCAGAGTCGCGACGCCCAGGTCGTCACTTCTATTTCTTCTTACTATGGACTACCATTGTCATGCAGCGAAAATACATATATATATTTTTTATATTACAAGAAAATCTAAATAGACACTTTGGTTTCGGCAGTCGTACGTGCGGACTGCAAAAGACGACTTTCCATTATATTATTATTTATTTACATTGGATAGCATGGGTAGGAACACCGAGAAACTAACACTGGGGACTAATATCGAGCCTAACCCAGTGATAACGCTACTAGTCCTCCGCCCAACTATGTACATCTCCCTCGTTTCTCTTACCCGAGTCCTGGTCCAAAATGCCGCACTAATTTCCTACATGTGGACTTTCAAAAAAACTTCATTGGCTCAACCGATCCTGCCTAGGTTGCTGCTGCAGTCGAACCTCCACCTGTAACTCCTTCGTCAGGTCCATCACCATCCCCACCTCCATCGCCTCCATCTTCATCCCCACCGAAGAACTCGTAGGGGATCGGGCCCTCTCTTTCCCCATCAACATTAATAAAAATTGTCACAAACTTGTACTGCACATTAGCCATGCCCATTGCTGGATCCACTATCAGGGTCGATAGAACTCGTGTGAAAATAATGCATGGCACATTAGGGAGGGTGAAATCCTGGGTTTCGGTCTCAAAGGAGATGGGAAGTCCATAACAGCAACTAGGGGGAATCGGGATTGAGCCCATCCTGTCAATCTAAAACAACGATTACCACAAGTGTCAGTATACTCAGCAAGTGAATTCAACCACTCTTGCGCTCGTTCGGTTCAACACATTAATTCAGATCCATAGATAATCCATTCTACAAAACTCAATTAAAGTAATGGTTAATTCATTGTAATGCTTATGGTGTGCATGTGGATGAATGCATATACTCCCATGCAACTCACTTACCATTTTCGCACATGAGTCTCACTGCTGACTCAAGATTTCGATACCTCGGCTTTTAATGCCGATCCTCAAGGTAACTTCCACCTTGAGATCCTCACTTCGAGGCTTCGCGTAAGTTACCACGCGGTCCTCTTGGCATTACTAGCCAAGGCATCTTGTCTCCCTCGAGAAATTTCTTTATATCCTTTTTCTTTTAACCATGGCCCCTCCAATCACTTTCTTTCACCACGTGCATGAAATAATGCATGTAAATGAGCGTGATTGCATGAGTTAATATGCGACACATGACCAACTTAATATGCACAGCAGATTCATATATCACACATGCTCGATTTAAATTGCACCACATGCTTAATAGAATTCTACCGCAGCAAGACCATCTTTGACGTGTTCGTAGGACTCGTAAGAAGGTCTCAAATGCACATCACTTTAAGTTTAATCTCGTAGTTCTCACGTTGGTTTTAAAACTCTATACCATAACTCATTATCTGACTAATGAATTAATATATTATTTTCTTTCCACTTAATTTAAGATAGTAGCAAATTATTTGAATATATTAAGACTAACAATGATCTTAGAATACCTCCACTCAATGCTAAAGTCCATGGCCATTCCACCTTACTTAACCAAGATCTACTCTTCCACTAAATTACGGTTTGCAACTAAACACAAACAGTAGCACTAAAAAGAATGCTCCACGCTCGATATTCAATAACATAATTCATCGAGCTACCCTTAGTCTTGTGCGGAGCCTTGATTAGTTCCTAATCTTTCATATTACACGTATTTTATACCCGCGGCCCCTGCAACTTTACCGTTTATTCTCCTCATCATCCAAAACCAGCTTCGACTTTGACCACTTAGCATGATTTAACGATAACCTTACCTCCCACCGAGCTATCCACGTTGAGCCAAACTAGATCCGTCAACACTCTTCTCTTCTTTAAGCGATTGTCTACCATATGCCTCACCACGTGAACAATAAAATACAACCCCGATGTCCTTTCTTGTTCATCGTCCCTAGCTATCAACTAGGACCGTGACACATCACGAAACATACGACAATGCAGGGAATTACACCTACCTACTAAATTGGTGTCGATGCTTTTCCATGGCCGAACAACGTAATGGAACGAAGGAGAGCGAGAGGGGAATGAATCATTTGCCTGGTTCACTGTTCGGAGGAAAGTCGAGGTGGTTCCTTTTTCTTTTCTTTTTTTCGTTAGGGAGTTTGGTATTACAAACGGCGGCGAGGACACCCACAAACAGTCTTCGGATGATCTCTCTGGAGAGCTAGAAGGAGTCTCTTCTACTCACTTCTTCTTTTTTTTGTGGGTTTGTCGATCTTAGCGAGGCCAAGGAAAATGGTTGTCTCCACTTCCCCGTAAATTTCCGTCATGAACCGCTTGGGTGAGGTGTAAACCTTATCGCCAGATGTCCTTTAGTTGTTTCTCTCCTTTGTGCATGCATGGTAATCTCTCTTCCCACTATCTGCCATCTCATATCTCTTCTAATTGGGTCATTCTTTTATTTTATTCTTTTCCCTCCCCTGATTGTGTGTTTCGACCAAATCAATATTCAATGACTTAATGTAGTGTCGTGTTGGAATTCTGGGGTGAAGGGGCATTCTTTCTTATTGTAGCCACACTAGGACTATTAAAAATTCTAAGTCAAAGTTCCTGGCTTCAATTTCATGAAGCATGCATTCGGTGCAAGTGTAGGCGAAATGAGGTTAGAACTTTAACAAGCTAAAAAATTTAAAGTACCCACGTTGTTAACTAATCTATCATATCGCTCATGTCCGATCGATTGAGTCAGGTCTTCTTCGGATACTACCTCCGTTAGTTCGGTTATCTATTGAGGTACGACATCGCATATTCATTTCAAAATGTCCTCATTTTGGCGTAGGGCATAAATGGTTTCTTAATAAAATTGTCTCCTAGAAAATCATCCAAATGAGCTATGTCACATGCGTAGTACGACCTGGGCCTCAACGCATTATAACGAATACTCATCCTTCCGTTCTCTCTCTTAATCCTTTGGGATCGACTAGAAATTTCAATTCACGTGAGGTGTTTCATTGCAAAGCCGCGCAACGTCTAATTAATCGAACTCTCCAAGGCCGTCCGAGGTTAACCTCCATTTCTAAGTCAATGTTTCCTTCATCGTCCATTGCGAATCCACCCAATGGTAAGTCAGCTTTCAAATCCATTTCATCTGCTTTCCCATTATTTAAAACTAATTAAATGGCGAACTGTCTCTACGTCGATGGACTTTCCTTCGATGGTCTTAGATAGCTATTCTTAGTGGACGTCTATTCAGGGATTCAACACTAACCTCAATTACTTTTTTTTTCACTTTGTTAACAACAATGTCTCACAAATACATAGTCACGGTCCTAGAAAACTATATATACATTTTTCGGGATGCTACAGTGTGCACCTTCATATTGATTTATGGATTATTTGTAATGTCTTAAACACTGGATCATTGCAGTAACTGCGTCAATAGATACAAAGCCATCCATGGTCACAAATGTTCTCAACTTTACTAATATGAATTTAATATGATAGTGCGACAATTGGATAACACCTCAAAGGAGATACACTTTATGTGTTATCCACTTGTCGGATACCATTCTCTCTCCTTATGTGTCACAAACCTTGATGTTTCACTAGAGAATATCTATATGGTTATAATGAACCTATATATGGTTTATCTTAATAGTTAACTTCTCTTTATGTATAACAAGACATATAAACACAGCTAATTTCTAAATGCCCACAATCATTACTCGAGATTTACACGTGTTTTAAGATTTACAGGAATATATATTCAACATCAACTATGCCATAAACACTTCAATGCGTATCATTATGTTATAAAATGTAACAAAACAAATGCAAACTATATTAAAGCAAATAAAAAAAATACCTCCCACTAAACCACAGTATCCAATGATGCCTCTAAGCCCATATTAGTGACATGTTACTCAAAAAAACAAGGGTGAAGACCTTTAGTCAGTGGGTCTGCAATAATTTGATCTATACAAATATGCTCTACTGCAACATCACCTTTCTACATAGATTCTTTTATGGTCAGGAATTTGGCCTCCATGTGTTTAGACCCCTTTAAACCTTTGTTGTTGTTAATAAGCAACACTGTAGAGTTATTGTCACAGTATAAATGTATAGGCCTATCAACAAAATCAAATACGGTTAACTCCCTAATGAGGTTTCAAAGCTAAATGGCCTGAGTAACATTTGAAAAGCATGTTATGAGCTCCGCTTGCATGGTAGAGAATCATAAAATTTTTGTTTCTCACTTTTCCATGACACTGCATTGTCTGCCAACATAAATATGTATCTTATTGTTGATTTTTTGTTATCCTGACAGCCCGCAAAATTCGAATCCGAGTATCAAACTAGCTGCAGGTTCTCAACATGCTTGTAAGTCATCATGTAGTTTCTTGTCTTCTTTAAGTACCTCAAAACTTTCTTAGCAGCAACCCAATGGTTATATCCCGGGTTTGATTGGTATCTGTCTAGTAGTCCTGTTGCAAAGGTAATATTTGGTCTAGTGTAGACTTGAGCATACATGATACTCCCAAGCGTATTAGCATATGATACATTCTTTATTTGAAACTTCTCCATTTCTATCTGAGGACACTGTGAAAAACTCAATTTATCACCTTTACACACAGGAGCAATTCCTGGCCTATAGTCCTGCATATTGAATCTCTCCAAGATACAATCAATATATGTCCTCTAAGATAAACTCAAAACATGGCGTGAATGATCCCTATGGATCTTAATGTCAAGGACAAAAGACGCTTCATCAAGGTCCTTCATGTCAAAGTTCTCTGACAACATCTGCTTTGTCTCATGCAGTGATTTGATATCACTACTCGCAAGCAGGATGTCGTCCACATAAAGAACGAGAAAAATGTATTTTCTCCTACTAATCTTACAGTATATGCACTGATCTACTTTATTTTCAACAAAACCAAATGAAGTGACAACGCTATAAAACTTTAAATTCCATTATCTAGATACTTGCTTGAGACCATATATTGATTTCTTTAGTTTGCACATAAGGTCAGTTGAATTATTAACTTCAAAACCTTCAGGTTGAGTCATATAGACTTTGTTTTTTCGATATCTCCATTCAGGAAGGCAGTTTTGACATCCATTTGATGTAACTCCATATTAAAGTGAGTTATTAACGCCATAATTACCCTAAATGAATCCTTAGAAGAGACTGGAGAAAAGATTAATTCAAAATCTACTCTTTCTCTTTGAGTAAAACCTTTAACTGCCAATCTAACTTTAAACTTTTCTACCTTCCCTTTGGAGTCCCTTTTGGTTTTGTACAACCATTTATAGTCGATTGCTCTATGATCCTCAGGCAATTTGACAAGTTCCCAGACACCATTATATTTCATAAACTACATTTCATCTTTCATCGCATCCAACTACAGATCTGATTGAGCACAAGAAACAGCATCTTTATAGGCAATTGGATCAACCACGCAACCGATGTCGTAGTCATATTCTCCTAGATAGACTATATAGTCTGGTGGGATAGCTGATCGTCTTTGCCTACAGATCTCCTCGGTGGAACTTCCTCACTTAGATCTCGCATCTACGGGGCTTGATTTACTTCATCAGGAATAGTTTCAACCATGAGATCCTGAAGCCCAACAGGCATAGTTTCTGGTATGGGTGGTTCCACAATGGTCTGTATTGGCAGAGAAAACGTTATAGCAGTACTCGTCATACTATTATTTTCAATAGTCTCTGGATAAGTACCCTTTTTGGCCACGACGTATTTCAGAAACTTCGCTATTTGTGATTCCACAATCCTTATACCTCCATTACGATTGTAAAAATGATATCCTTGGGAATGGTCTGAATAGGACATGAAGTAGCACCTTGTAGTCTTGGGATCCAACTTATTCAAGATTGGGTTATACAGCTTCACTTCTGCAAGATAACCCTAGATTTTCAAATGATTTAGGTTGGGTTTACGTTCAGTCCATAACTTAAAGGGAGTTAGTAGAACAGCCTTAGTGGGAACTCAACAATTTAGTTAAGTTGGTTCTACTTGTTATACTCTTCATCATGTCCATGAAGGTGCGATTGCGCCTTTCGGCTGCACCATTCTCTTCAGGACTTCAGACATAGTAAAATGAGCTACTATCCCAGAATCCTTTAAGTATTTGGTAAATAGCCCTTTAAACTATCCAGCATCACCATGTCTGCCATAATACTCACTACCTTAGTTAGATCTGACAACTTTAATGACTTTTTCCAACTGTTTCTCGACTTTAATTCGAAATATCTTGAACTTATCAAGAAACTCATACTTTTATTTAATCAAATACAGATAACCATATCGAGAATAGTCACCAATAAATGTGATGAAATAATAATTTCTACACAATGTTTGGAGTATAGGGCCCACTTATATCAGTGTGTATAACCTCAAACAGGTCAGAAGTTCGGACTGCAGACTTCTTCTCTATTTTGGTAATCTTACCTCTACAATATTCTACGCAAGTTTTCAGGTCATCTTTAAGAATAGGTAGAATATTGGCATTTACAAGCTTTTCCACTCTTTTCCTTGAAATGTGACCAAGATGCTTATACCATAATATGTAAAACTGTTCTTTAGGTAGAGTTCTTTTTAAGACAACTTTCTTGGCTATACAAGATATGTATATATTATTGGGAGTCAAACACAATATGTACAATTTATTGGACATGTTGCAGCACCCAATCTTATTTAAATTAAAAAACATAGAAACCATACTATTCTTTATCTCAAAAGAGTAACCATACATATCCAAACATGATATAGAAACTAAGTTCCGTCTAAAGAAAGGTACATAGAAGGTATTTTTCAACATCAAATGAAATTCGGATTCTATAATTAAAATAACATCTCCCACGAATTCAACACCAACTTTGTTGTTATCTCTCAATATAAGTTTTGATTCATCTTAATTTGGCTTCCTCTGATTTATGAACCCATGTATGCTCATGTTTAGACAGCCAATTCTTATATTTGGTGCAGTCCTTTTTCATGTGAACTCTCTTCTTGTAGAAGAAATATCGGTCACTATCCTTCTTAAAAGATGCCTTCTTCCGACCCAAGTTATTAGAGGGACTAGTAGTGAGGTGAGTTCATTTATGAGTACGAGATTTTGCCCCTTTACTCTTTTTATTGCTAGAACTAGAAATAATTAAGGCATAGTGTCCTCCATCCTTTTTCAATTTCTCTTCTTTTGCTACTACCTTGGATATCAAATCATTTATAGATCATGTTTCGTCCTGTGTGTTGAAACTAGTCTTGATCATTCTAAATTCAGTGGGAAGGGTATTAAGAGCTTGATGTACCATAGCAGCATCAGGGATTACTATTCCTAAGACTTTCAGTTTTGTCTGCAAATCTAGCATTCTTAGGATATAATCCCTAATACCTTCTATACCTATATACTTCATATTAAACAGTATCTAGACAAGTGTCCCAACCTTAGCATTTGATGATACTCGATATCTAGCTTCCAAAGCTTCCAACATTTTCTTGGTAATGTAGTCAGTTGGCAGGCTACTCTTTAAATGTTCCTATATGGATCGCCTCATTGACAGCAAGCAGATTCGATTACTCTTTTTCCAGCGGCAAAACGTGCTATCTTAGGCACTGCGCTAGTCTCAATGAGATTAGCAGGCTTATCCTCATGAAAAGCAACATGAATATCCACCAATTCCATGACAAACAGAAAATCCTCATTCCATTTCTTAAAGTTCGAACCATTGAGGGCCTCTTTAACAGAAAATGTGGCTAGAAAAACAAGCAATGCTTACCATCAGCATCAAGTGAGCACTGTGTAATTTTAAATCCTTAAAAGTACACTGTTAACACCTAAATTTTGACTTTTTAAAATTCATTCACTTAAATACATAAAAAAATGAGAATTTGTTCTCACCAAAAATTAATTTTTTCATGCATTGCATATTTAATTTTTTGTCGGTCATGCATTTTATTATGGCTAACGACGGAGGATTTGAGCTTAAATTGACAGACGATTGGATTGAGCGTGAGGGAGGTGTGCCGAAAGGCTTATGAAGTTTTGAACTTAAAAGAAATTTTTTCACAGGGACTGAATTGCAAATACATAAAACTTCAGGGGCTGAATTGCAAATACATAAAATTTTAGGGATAGTGAAGAAATTAGAAAGGAAGATGGAGAAGGGGAGATATAGAAGGGAAGATGGAGAAATTAAAAAGGAAGATGGAGAAGGGGAGATATAGAAGGGAAGATGGAGAAATTAGAAGGAAAGATAGAGAATGGAAGATGGTAGAATTAGAAGAGAAGATGAAGAATTAGAATGGGAGATGGAAAGATTAGAATGGAAGATGGTGAATTAGAAGGGAAGATGGAGATAAAGAATGGAGGATGGTGGAAAGATGGAGATAAAGAAGGGAAGATGGTGGAATTAGAAGGGAAGGTGAAGTTAGTGGAAAAATTAGAATGATAGATGAAGATAGAGAAAGAAAGATGGGGGAGTAGGCTATAAAAGGAGGAAGAATGAGAGCTTAAAGGGGGGATTTTTGGAGAGATTAGAGAGAAATTGGGAAGATTTTGGAGATTGAAGAAAACTTGAGGAGAGATTTTGGGAGAGAAGAAAATTTAGAGAGAAAAAGAAAAAAAAAGAGAGAATTCTTTCAGAAGAGAGAATTGAGGGGAACGAGAGTTCGAAGCTTGGAGTTACCATCTTCATCGACCAATACAATCCGCGAGTCCATCCCCGTCGTTCGAGCCGCGATCCGCAATCTTGATCCACGAGGAAATCCGAGGTCCGAGTTCGATAATCAAATCCGCCAAGTTAGGTGACGATTCTAATCATTTAGAATATTCGAAATTGTGTTGCCTAAATGGATTGATTTAAATTTCGATTATACCTTGTTGGACATATTGCATTTCTTTGGAATAAGTTGCATATCCAATTTTTGAGATTTTTATTGCACGTTGTAATATTTTCTTTAAAAAATAAAAAAAGGGTTTGCTTTTGTTGCACATTTTCGCATCATGTAGATAATTGCACGCGTAATTTATCTTGTAAATATTTAGATTAAACCGCATGCATTGCATATAATTTAGTTCCTTACCTTGTCATAAAAAGAAAATAAAAAAAATTGCACCTTTGAATCTCAAGTGAAAATTCATCAAAATTGCCAAGTTGAACATTTTCATGAAATTGGTACCGAAAGGACGCTAGTAGAAATATTAGTGTAACCAAGTCCCCGAACTCATTAATCTCTGGTTCGTAGGAATAAAGTATTTCTCCCGATACTTTATTTATGTGCCTAATCAACCTACCCAAAATGATTAGTGGCGACTCCAAGATATATCCTTCTTTTGATAAAATTGAACCTAAGTCACGATTTGGTAGAACTTGGGAGAGTTCGAGCTAGGCTAGTTAATTCAATTTAATTAACCTGGTAATCCATTAACTTTAAAAATTGGGAAACCAGTTTTTTTTAGGTCGCGACATACACATATCAGAGAGTCACATGCATCATCACATAATCACCTTTGGGTAGAATATACGACATGCAGTTGCAAACTCTCTACTTGACAATGACCAAGATGATATATTCCAATTTTCGCGAATCACCACATTTAGGTGTATGAATCATTAGAATTGGTCACTTCTCAATCATATGTTGTTCATGCGTCCCTTTATGAACTAACACACAATTATCTTCTTTGGGAGTATGATTATGCATTAGAATAAGAGACTTCCCACCACAATTCGAGACTGATGTTTCTCAAATTCAAATAAGTGTGCCACTTTAGTGATCACTATTCAATCGAATCTTTGAAACTTTCTCACACCAGGGACATAGATTTAGTGCCTCACACTCACCATAAAGGTTGTGATTTTAAACTTGAAGATATAGGCAATTGTCATTAAAATCACAAATAGTGCCAACAACATTACTTCATTCATGTCAAAATTTCATACATGCAAGTGCTTAGCAACATTCTATACATCCTATATGTGGTCATTTAATTAGTGAGCCAATCTTAATATTTCCAGAGCTATATGGAAATATGAAAAAATGCCCAAAATACGCCTAAAATTATACTCATATAAGGGTTTTATGCATTTTTCAAGACTTTAAAAGACTCAAAAAATTAAAATAAATAAACCACAATGCAGAGAATTTCCATACGAGTACAACGGTGAAAAAATCACCTCCACCAGACTACACACGCGCCTCTATACACGCGCCCTCACGCGTTGCTAGGAGCGTCGACACGTGGAGCGCGTGCGTGGCATGCGCAGGCGAAGACCAATCGACGGTCAATGGTCAACTATCGGATCAAGTTAACGGTTTAGGTCGACCCGGCCAACGGTCAAAGGCGGCGCGATGATGTTATTGCTGATGTCATCTACCACGTGGCAGCCGCCCGTAAGAGGCGGTCACCCAATGGTGGTGCCACATGGCGTGCCCTGATAAGGCGGCGCCACCTAGGTGACGTCAGTAATGACGTCACCTAAGGCGGTTGGGGAGGTAGTTGGCACGTGGGGCGCGTCGCTCCCATGTACGTGGCGGCGGCCCTTTAGGCCGCGTGTGGAATGCGTGTGGCGTCCCTTGGCAGCTGACGACCCATGAAAATGATCAATTCTTCGGGACGAAGGTAAACATGCTTTCAAATTCAAATTTCACCATATCAAAATTCACGAAAATAAGAAAAATCGAGGCATACTAAACTTGAGCTGTTGGCTGTTCAAACGGTCATCCGTTGTCACCGACGAGTCCCTAGGATCGCCATAGTAGAGTTCTAGTAATTAAACAGCCTAATAATCAAATTTATGTGCTTGATTTTGAATCCATCGTCTTTTTTTTATCGAATTCTGGCGACATGGCGCTCGAATGCTACCCCTCTATCGCCCTCAGGCCGCTTGACGGCAATGGGACTGCCTTTCATTCACACACACATACACACACACACACACACACTCTCTCTCTCTCTCTCTCTCTCTCTCTCTCTCTCTCTCTCTCTCTCTCTCTCTCTCTCTCTCTTTATGAGGAGGTGAAGGCTAGAAATGGCAAAAGTGAGGATTAGAGAGGGTCCTAACCTATTTATAGAATTCTGATTGGACTCTCCCATCACGGGTCAGACTGGACTTGACTTGGCCTACACTAGCTAAGCCCATATTCGACCCATTAAGAAATCTTTAAATTCTTTCTTTATTAAACCAATTTCGTAAATAGTAAATTACTATATAACGATAAATTACAATCTTAATTAATACGAGCCCATGTCAAGAAAATTTTAACAGTTTAAGAGCAGAGCTTCACATGAGAAGAGGAAGATTGTCCAAAATGAAGCTGTGAGAAGTTCTCCTCCTCCTCTTGTTTCCTCCACGAAATCCCCTCCACCAGTGGACTCCATGAGAAAATTGAGACATGATGGTCTCCTCTTTTCCCAAGCTCATGATCACCATTCGTTGAACTTGAGAAGTCATATGCCAAGTGGCGAATTTACTTTCTCATGCAATTCGCCCTGGTCATCCACAATACACCTATTTTCCACCTTTGACTTGTGCTTGGCCTCCCTAAGATTCATCGCTTCTAGTTCCCTTTAACTTAACATTTAATTGTCTCTTATAATTATAGTCATGTTCCACACCTTTGAATGAAAGTTATGGTGCCGTGGACTTAGTGTAACAATGGCTCATCGTTCGACCTCGCGAAACATCTTGTCCTAATTTATGAGTTATCCGTCATGCCTTATTATATTTATTTTGAAGTCACATGCTTTAACGTCGACATAATAAAATTCGAAATACGAAATTCATGGTTAATCAGCCTACAAGTAAAGTGTGTTGTTGTACGTTTCCTAGTCAGCTAAACCGTTAAAACTTATTGCGATCATTTTCGTGGTATACCTAGAGTAACCTTTGTAGAAGAGTAATGGATTTCGATCGAATCCGCTACAACTTGCTGCGAGCATATCTCACAACAAATCAGCTTTCTAATCCATTTCGTTTATTTCTCTATTGTTTAGAACTAATTAAGTGGCGAGTTGCCTCTACGTCCACAAACATTTTTTTGATGATCTTGGACAGTTAGTCTCAGAGAACATTCATGTAGAGGTGCAATACCAGTCTCAATTACAATCCACTACGCTAATAACTATGTCTTATCATTAACAGAATAGTAGTCGGGGAAGCTATTTTCCAGGATGCTACACCCTCTCTCTTGCATTCCGGCCACGAGTCGTTAGCTGCGGCTAGATGGCCAGCAATTGTAGAAATTTTATGTTGTTATCTAATAAATTTCTGCTCTAGAGTTTTTGAGTAGAGAAACGAGACAGGAATTTTGTGTTGTTATTCTCGGAGAATAAAAATGAAAAAATTTATTTCTCGCAAGAAATAGCTCTTGAGAAGAAAATAAGTAGCATTTGCACCCTCCATAATCCATGGACCATTTAAAGGCACCCCTCGCTAAATAATGAAAACTAAAGTGACAACTTTTTTTTTGTAAGGTAAGAATAATATTAGCTAATCACAGCACAATACAAAAGAGAAGCCAAACACGAGTCTCGTACCCAAGGTTACAAAACTGTCTCCGAGGGTGCAAGGGTGTAAGGCTAGTCCAAAAGTATAAAAAGCAAACCAAAAGGGCCATACAAAGGGCCAAGAGGAAACAACGGCCAAAAACAGGTGGCCGGAACAAAGAAAAACAACAGCCAGCAGAACAGAATACAGGGACACGAAACACAACAGCAAAGCCCGCAGAAATCACAAGCGCTCCCCCTGCAACCAGCAGCTACCAGAAGTGTCCCAGTCGAACCCAGGACTAGCACAAGTAATTTCAGTAGCCAATTCATCACGCTGACCATTCCGGTGAGGCTCCTCAGCAGCATACAGCTGGTACAGTGAGGTTAGAATCCAGAGGATGGGGTAGCACCAAAGCTATGCCTGAGCCCAACAACGCCCAAATGCAATAGCTAGCAAGTAAGCCGGGGTGGAGGATCCAGTACAGCATCTAGAAGAAATCGAAATAGTGTCAGGATAGACAACACGCCAACACAGCAGCAGGGCAACAACTCAGCAGCCTCACAGGTGAGTCACACCAGCTGGTCCAGGGGGAGGTTGAAGCAGCTGGTCCAATGACAACTCTTTGTCCTTAATATATAGAATAAAAAAATGTGCTTTTCAGTCAAACACAAACAAGTCAATACTGACAAAGCTTATCACTTGCCTTTTATTTTTGTCGATCTAATATTTAATTCTCATCTCTCTAACTTTTGCTTAGTTTATTTATAGAGCACGGAAGTTGAACCGCGCACCTATAATGCTAGTGTCCTCACTCTCCATTCCATTTACCATTAAGACTGCGTATCTATTGACCTTTTATCACCTATCTCTACAACACAGAAAGAATGGCCAAAACAACTAATTCTAAAATGGTTACCCTGAGCAGAAGCTAGCCACAACGTTGGTCGGGGTCAAACAGAAAATAGGGTGGATAAGAGTACATCAGAATTGGACCCAATCTTTCACGAATGCATCAAGCAACTTATGCAGTTCTTCCCGGATCCGTCCATTTGATCTGTGACCGTGGCCTCCTCCGCGAGTTCCTCTTCCACAGCCACGACCTGTATACATGGGCATTGACATATACATGCCGATATCTTTATCGTCATCTCGACTCGCATTGAACTCGAAAAGCAAATTCGATCATGTCCAGGATGTTTCCTAATCTACCCTAATGGAATTTGCCTAAAAGTCTGTCGATCCGAACAATTGTCGCACACAAATTTCGAATGTCGACTCCATTTAAGGGCGGGGACGATAAGAAAACCTGGATGCGCAAAAAAACACGTGCCTGCGGCAGTCGTCCTCCAAAGTGTGTCCAGTCCCAGGACATAAGTAGACCCTAGCCATTAATGCAACCCCTTCCACGGCCACGAAAGGTCAAAAGCATGTCCTGCTTCCAGGAGAATAAAAACACATCAGCATTTTGGTGCCATTACGACAGAGTTCGGAAACGATTTAGTTGTTGAACGCGATGCAACATCCTTTATCTAAAACACTTCCTTCCACATGATCCTAACAAAACAAAAACAAAAAAAAAAAGTGTTCCAGTTTTGTGAATGCAATACCTATAGCTCCTGGTCTTCCTCTGCCACCGCAACTACTTCATTGCCCATTAGGTCAACCTCGGCGTCCACTCACTAGAGGAAGAAGGGGCAAAAAACAAAAATCAATTCAAAAAATATTAAATTATGATTAAAAATATTCATGTCAGCACCGGCATCATGCCGGTTGGATGGATTGAATTGGTACAATTGTAAAACCTTTAGAACTCAACTAGAAAAAAAAAATTATGATTGAATTGAAACAATTACAATAAACTTATGATTCTCTTTTTTTTTTTTGGATAATTTCCCCCTAATTGTCATCACAGGAGATGAGTTGCTTCATAGTCAAACGTGCGTGACTTCTCACCATTCACAACATGGTAATGATCAAAGGACAAATACTTGTGATTAAGGAGACATCATCGTCCTCACTCCTTAGGATTGCCCCTGATAAACATCTTATCTATAAGGGGAAAAGAATGCATACACTCCGGCCGCCACCGGCACATCTCGGCTCCTTGAATAAGAGAACAAGCACGGCGATTAGGTCGACCGCAAAAATAGGCCTAACGGGTTTGGTTTGGACGGGATAAGTACCCCCTTTTTCGAGAGCCGAATAGGCTTTCTATCTGTCCAAAGGGCCGAACGTTTCCCTGCTCGCTAAGACAACAGGAACAGTAGTGGTTCACACCACATGCGCTGGGGCTCTTTAACGACCGTCTTTCGTTTGTCGGAACGTGGAAATTGGTCGTCCCTCGTGGAGAAAATTGTTGCCTACCGATTTCCAAAGTCAAATCTGTACCGCTAGTGATTTTGGGAGAAACATTATCTTTTGCTTCTCCAGGTAAGCAGTGAGAGAATTCATTAGCCAGCCAAATTGCGAAAACGGGGTTTTCTATGGTTCCGAGCGTTTGGTTACTTCGATTAAATCGTTGGATCAATATGATCTAATTGGTAGAACGTTAACAATTTCCCTTGAGCAATTACTACACTCTTTGGGTAATTTTCATCCATCACCGAATATCTCTACTCAATCATTTGATCACGTGGATCTCAAGCAGTGCCGAAACGATTTAATATGCATAGAGAGATAAAAGTATTACTCGTTTTTCTTGTTATTGATTGCGCCATATTGCCGTCCGATTTGTGGCCTGTATCAATACCCTCAATTCAAGTCGCCATTTTCAACGGTCGTCGAAACGTGTCAAACCCCAAGTCATTGCTGCATCCGGTGTTCGATATCGGTCGGCGCTGAGGTGGGCCGGAGTTATTTAGTTCCTCCTCGGCCAAAAAAATTTGTGGACCCCCGATAACTTCCGAAATATCTATTCTCCTTCTCTTGGCCCTATCCGGACCTTTATTTCTGGAGGCCATCAAATTTTCATTGTGCTCTCTGTACAAGCCTTAACCACAAACTACAAGCATATCTTGTCCCCCACAAAATTGATCCGACGAGATAAGCCAAACCCGACCCGACCCTGTGTACCGTAAGGGGCGAAGCTACTGCCCTACCCGCGCATTGCAACAATCGTCGCGCGACCACGTGGGCCTCGCGCCGTGGGACCCACTTCTTCCGATCTTCGTCAGGACGTCCCAGAGCCGCCGGACCTCTGCGAACACGTCGTCCGTGGGGAGCTCGAACCGGCAACACGGACACGTGTTGGTCTTCCGCACCCACGGCAATATGCACATCCAGTGAAACGAGTGCCGGCACGGCAGCTCGCACACGTCCCGCCCTCCCTCCATCCCCTCCCTGCAGACCGCGCACACCCCTCCTCCCGCCGCCTCAACCGACGGCAGCGCCACCACTGCCGCAGGCGACGCCGGCACCTGGCGCCCCCCCTCCCCAGCGTCCAGGCACCGCTCGACCGCCCCGACGAAGGTCCGGCACCGGACCACCATCTCCACGTAGGGGACTAGGATCCCGCCGCTGAAGGCGCCGATCCCGGCGATGGAGAGAAGGTCCTTGGAGCAATGCCGCCGGAGGACGGACCGCCATTCGGAGGGGGCAGCATCCTCGAGAGCACGGGGGTCAAGGTGGCGGAGCTCGCAGAGGAGGAGGAGGAGTGTCGCCGCGTCGCGGTCGCGCCGGCGCTCGGGCGGGGCGTGGGAGGGAAGAGCGGGGAGGGGGAGGTGGCGGGTGAGGAGGCGGAGGGAGGAGAGGAGGTGGCGGGCGATGAGGAGGGACTTGAGGGGGAGCGGGAGGGAGAGGAGATGGCGGAGGGCGAGGGAGAAGAGCGAGGGGGAGGAGAGAAGGGCGGAGACGCGGCGATGGTGGCAGTGTAGGTCGGCGAGGACGGAGTCAGTGAGGGCGGAGAGTTGGGGCGGAGAGAGGGTGGCGAGGGCAGCCATGACGGTGGAGGAGGGCGTGGCTTGATGATCTTCTTCCGTGGCTTCCATCGATCAAGCGTATTGGATCGTGCGCTTTTGCTCTGGTGTTAAGCGTGGACTCGGAAGGATTGAGAAGATGAGGGTATGAGATTGAATGTATGTGGCCTTTTATATGTATGTTCCACAATTTCGTCCCTCCTTTCATTAAAAATTATATTATTTGGAGAAATATTTGACGCAGGGTCTTGTGGGATTGGTAGATAATCATTTCTTTTAATGAATTTGATATGGATTGTATTGAGGACAGAGAAGTAATCTCTATGGGACTTGCAGCGCTCCAAAAAAAAAAAGCATAAAAATTACCCAAAAAAAGTCTCAAATTTATTAAAGTTGTGCCAATATAGTCCTAAATCTTTTATATTTGTGTCGATTTAGTCTATTCGGCCAATTTTAATTTGTCAACGCTGACATGATAATTGTTAATAATTTTTTAAGTTTTTATTATTTGCTTCTTCTTTTTTTCATTCTCCTTCTTCCTTCGTCACCAGAGACAAGGGTTGGCGAGGCTGAACCTCACCGACCTTTGCCTTTGGGGGGCCAAAAAAAAAAGGAAAAAATAAATAATATTTATATAATATTATTAAAAACCAACACGTTGGCGCGGATCAAAGTTGACCGACTAGATAAAATTAGTACAAATGCAACAGGTTTAGGACTAAAATGGCAAAAGAAAAAGAAGAAGAACATTTATTATTCAATTTACACAATTTCAATAAGTTCAAGGCTTTTTTGGTAATTTTCCCTCACATAAGTTATCTCTTGCACTTGCACATGTGATGTGACGAGCGAGCGAGCGTTCGATATGTTACCAATAGGTGATATTTCGAGTCAAATTTTGCAAATGAAGTTAATTTTTTATCCCGTTAATTAGATTAAGTTCACTTGTAAAACTTTTTTTTTAAGAGATACCAACCCTCTATTGAAATTTCTAGCTTTCCATTCATCGGGTGAGATCCACCCTCAATACATATACATCTCCAATCAACCGCAATGATGAGGTGAACTGTAGCACGGTTCAAGAAGCTCCGGTACGTTTATGCATGTCGGTACAATTATTATTCATTAATGGAGAAAGCAAAAGCGCGCTATCTTCCGTGCAGAAAATCCCACGGCCCCTCTGGCCACATGTAGAAGCTCTAGAGAAAAAGGAGGTGGGATTGTAATGTCATAGTATTTATTTTTGTCCCAAAGTCCGTGTCCAATTCAAGAGAATTTATAAGGTTTATAAATCTATACTTGTGGCCCTGAATCAAAATAGCTTAGGAGCAATTCATAAGGTTTCACGCATTGTAATTTCCGACTCCGAAGCTGAAAGTCTCCCGATGCTTCGACGAGCTGCGCCAAACCTGAGGAAGCTTAACTCGTGTGCTTTTCATTGCTATAGGAAAAGCTATTTCCTTGATGAGAAAGATGGATGGGAACAAGAAGAAAAGAAGAGAAAAGCATAGACAGCGTCTGTTTCCTCATCCATGGCTTCTTCTTCTTTGTCCCCTACCAGAGCAACCGCAATAATGCAAAGGTTTGGTTGGACATGGCGATTCCACTACTCTTGCACATGTCGTGGCCTCGTTATCATCACCTTCTTCGCGATCACATGCTCCCTTAGCTTTTTTTTTTTTTTTTTTTTGGGTCTTTCAATCTGCATAGGATCCACAAAATCACCACTTTCTAGAGCCCCAACATTCTTAGATCTTTGACTGATTTTAGGACATTCGAAGATAGCGGGTTTGCTTCCGAATCGAGGCACAGGTTCCTCGTTTTTCTTTTCACTGCCTCCGCGTTCGGAAACCGAATCTCTAGAAATCAATTACCGAAAGATTGAACAGTGTTGCAAGATTGCAGTGAAATTGGCATCTTCGATGACTACTACCCCGAATGAGTCACTTGTGCATGTATCGGAGTTCGTAATTGCTAGTTTCCAACTTTGTATCTTCAAGTTCTCGGGAATTCTTGTTTTGGCAAATGTCATTTGTGCATTGAATATATCCTCAATACTATCTAGGAATTATTTTTGATTAAATTGTGATAATTACAAGACAAGCCCCGTAACTTGACAACTTTGTGCACTTAGGCCTAAAAACTTCCACTTCATTCATTTGAGTACTAAAACTTGCGACTTCGATGCGCTTTGAGTCCTTTCATCTTTTGACGGAAGGACTCAATTGAGACAATAGTTACAAATTCAAAGATTAAATGCGTGATTGAAATGAAAGTTGCCCGCGAACTAGCTCAGCCGTGTAGCCCTTAATGACAGTTTCCGCCATATTGAAAACCAAGAAGCGAACACTTTTAATCATCTCAACACTTTCATATGATTTCGCCATCTTCCGACCAGAAGGAGGAGATAAACAGAGCATAACTGTAGATTCAAAGAATCATCAACCACACAGGAAATGCACAGCTGTAGTGCCGACCAGAGTTTTTTTCACTTTTTGGTCAAGTTATTGCCGACCACAGTTAAAAGGTAAGAATAAACATTAAAAAGAAAAAGGCATATCATGTTCTTAGCTCATCAATGATTGTATTTGGATGTTTCATGTGCGACTTCACCTTTTCAGATTCGAGCAGATGTGGAAAGGCAAAACCAAAACCGAAAGTTCCCGAACTGAAGTAAACAACCTCCGCAATAGAGGGTACACTCATTATGCTTGCTATAGATGATAAGGGCCAGCTTCATTTAACTAGAGGGCGTGAATGAGCTATGTTGCTATTTTCTACTAAATTAATCACTCTAAGTTTGTATTCATGTCAGTCAACCAACTTAAGCAACCTGTTCTTCAGCAAGTTGCTTGGATTTACATTGTAGGTGTTAAAGAAGACAGTGATTGCCGAAGCTTTAGCAGCATGAAGGAGAGCAGCATACAAATCCAAGCATCATCCAGGCTCAAGAAATTTCATCATGGATCTTAATTTCCAAAGCCACTCAATCATTATGGAGCTTTGAGCCTCTATAGTTTCCTTCAGATGGAACCGCTAAGAGTCAGTTAGATCTACATCTTATGCTGATTGATCGCGGTCTCCTTCAAAATATAAAACTTCACATGCTTGGAACCCAGTAACGTTTCATCAATAGCAAATAAATGGAAGCAAATAATGTTAGTCATAATGCATTTATGACCATTAATTTTGTCCCCATTCGCTGTTGAATTTGCAAGTAGCTTTTTACTTTTTCTCCCAAAGCTTCATGCCTAGAGAGACTCCTCGTCCATCTCTTCCTTGTAAACATACATTTCTTCTCTCGACGGCCCAAGCAGTCCTTCCAAAACTTCGTACATCTCTTCATGTTTATCACTTGATGCATCTCTTGGAATGAAACTCCTTAGCCCTCTATCACTTTCTATCCAGCTATTGCCTGCAATCTTCTTCAACCCAATATTCTTCATCCTCCCCCTGACTCTATCCGCTTCTTCCCATCTCCCAGCTTGTGAATATAAATTTGCCATGATAACATAATTCCCGGTGTTCTCGGGCTCAATTTTAAACAAGTGATCACAAGCAAACTCGCCAAGCTCAACATCACCGGATACAGAAGCCCCATTGAGTAATGCACCCCAGACCTTGGCACTTGGTTGGATTGGCATCATGCGAATAAATTCTGCTGCTTCGGATAGCCTTTTTGCTCTGCTAAGAACACCAACCATGCAAGCATAGTGCTCAACCAGGGGGTGAATTCCATAGTTCGACAACATTTCGTTGAAAATTTTCCATGCTACATCTACAAGTCCATTGTGGGAACAAGCAGATAAAACTGCTGTAATTGCTACTGGATCTGGTTGGATCCTGTGAGTCTGCATGGTATTGAACAGGCTGAGAGCCGTTGTAGCATCTCCATGAGCTGCATAGGCCGATATTATAGCTGTCCACACAATCAAGCTCCTACTTTTTAGATGATCAAACACCAGTTGTGCCCCAGAAAGGAATCCTGACTTTGCATAGGTGTCAATGATGGCAGTACTAATATAAGTGTTCTGATCGTAGCTTCTCTTCAATGCGTAAGCATGTATTTCTTTTCCTCCCTTCAAGCATGAAAAAAAAGAACAAGTAGGTAGGATGCTCGAAAGTGTCACAGTATTGGGTCTAGTACCGGAGTCCAACATTTTGCGAAACAAATCCAAAACCTCCTCATGATGGTTGTTCTGAACTAAACCTGAAAGAACAGCATTCCATGTACTCAAACCAGGGCATTTCATCCCTTGGAAAATTCCCATTGCTTTGTCAACAAGACCATGAAGCATGTATCCTGAAACAATTGCCCCGTACGTGACTTCATCCTTCTCATCCATTTCCTCAAACAACTCCCTTGCATAATCTAGGCTTCCACATTTTGCATAGCACCCGATTAGTGCATTGTAAAGAGAAATATCAACCTCCACTTGGTGGTCTATCACAAACTTATGCACTTCCATGCCAAAAATCAGATCCTGCGACTGGCCACAGGCCTGCAATACACTTACAACTGTTACTCCATTGGGTCTCAATCCTAATTTCAGCATCTCCCTGTACAGTTCTTTACACTCGTTGTAGTACCCGCACTGAGAGTACCCGGCGATCATGGAGTTCCACGACACGATATCTCTCTCGGGCATCCTATCAAACACAATTCTCGCCAACCCCGCTTCATCACACCTCGTGTAAAATGTAACCAATGCATTCGCTACGAAGATATCAGAGTCGAACCCACTTCTCAGAACAAAGCAGTGCACTTCCCTGGCCAGCTTGGCATCACAAAACGATGACGACAGCGCCTTCAAAATACACGATATGGTGTAGAAATCAGGCCTGGCATCCCCGGAGCAAGAGAATACCAACGACGAAAACAGCCTCAGTGCGTCAGCGAATCTACTCTGGAGCGTATACCCGATGAGCAAAGCGTTCCAAGAGAAGATGTTCTTAAGGGGAATTTCGTCGAACACCTTGCGGGCTTCTTGGAGGCGGTTCGATCTCGCGTAGAAGGTGATGAGTTTCGAAGCGAGGAAGTTGTCGGGAACGACGGAAGACGAGACGATGCGAGCGTGGAGCTGCTTGGCTTGGCGGGGCAGCTGGTGATCGGTGCAGTACTGAAGCAGGCGACCAAAAGCGCCACCGTCGACCCCTCGTGCTCCGACCGGTTTAAGGCTTCGCAAGGCTTGTTCAAAGCGGCCATCGACGGTGTTTGGTCCGAGGCTGCCCAGTGTCTTTGTGATCCTCATTCATTGAGTCAATCTTTTCTCATTCGATTTCCCAACGGTCGACGTTCATCATCATCCATTGCGTTTCGGGTTCCAATTCCTCGGACTCTTGCAATTCAATCAGAGACATTTGGTTGCACGCTCGCATGCGGTGCCAAAACATTAATGTTCTAAATACATTTTCTTAAAAATAATTTCATCTATTACTTATAAAATTTAGAGTTAATATCACGAAAAATCTCAAACTAATACGCATGTAACATATTTACTCTAAATAATTTTTTTAACTATCAAAAATCCTAAACTGATACACCTTTGATAAATTTACCTAAAACTGGTATATTTTTGATAAATTTACCCTCCGTAAGTTTTCGGTAAATTCTATTGTCAAATTGCTAATTTGAATAACACGTGGCATTTGTTGGATGACGCATTTGGGATTTTTGCCCTCTATTTGTCACAGATATATCAATTTAGGATTTTTCATGCTAATCATATAATTTAATAGAAATTAATGGAGGGTAAATTTATCACATGTATTTTAATTTGAGGTTTTTAATTGTCAAAATAATTACTTTATGATAAATTTATCACAAATATATCATTTTAGAGTTTTTGGTGATCGAAAAAATAATTTAGGGTAAATTTATTATAATTGTGCTAGTTTAAATATTTTGTGGCAAAGAAAAAAATAATTTGGGGTAAATATGTTACAAATGTACTAGTTCAAGATTTTTCGTAATATTAACCCTAAAATTTAATTAATAAAAAGATATTTTTATTTTTAAAATTATCTTATATCTAAATATTTTTGTTAATGATAAAAAAAAAGTTCTAATTTTCCTTCATTTTGTAAACAACATAAGAATACATTTATATGAGAATATTTTCTGAAATCAGTGATTTTTTTGTTCCCAAACATTAGAAATTATTTACGCTACTGGGGTTGGATTGATGTTAGTGTTTATATTTTTGCTTATTCAAAACCTCGTGATCCAAAACTTTTTTTTTTAATTATTAACATGTGGTTTCACATATATAATGGAGTTCATCAACATATAAACCATTGAATAAAGTCTCGCGTTCCAAAATACAACTTCAACATCGACCTCGTTGATGACAATAGTTTGTATTTCACTCACAACAATAACAATCTCATATGAATTAACAAAGTTTATTGCAAATCAATTAGTCAAAGACCAATCTTTAGGAATTTTCTCTCCAGTATCCTGAAGATTATTCTACCATATAACCTGGTCTCTACACCGACCAAAAAAAAAAAGGGTCTTAGCAAAATTCAGAATCCTCTAACATTTTGGATGGAAATTTTTGAAAACTACAGACCAAATTCTCGTGTAATTAATATGTTGACTAACCTCTCCTAGAGGCTGAAGAACAAGCTTGGGAATTAAAATTCCGAAAGGGTCAATTTCTCTTCGATTTCGCTTGATATTGAACAAACATCGAGCGAAGAAGGTACTACTTAGAATCTGCAGGAAAAAAACCACCATTTTGACATCTACAATCGCTCTGGTCTTCTATTATGTCTCCCAGTACAATAAAAATTCCATACTTCAACTCATGCTTCCCTAATACGGGAATTGAAGAATTGATCCTAACCAATACAAAATAGCACAAGGAAATTTGTAGGGACAATGTCGAAGAAGGTCGTTCCATTCCCTTTTGCAAATTCAATTTCATCCTTAAACCTTAATTATGATCAATTTAGTCGTTGTGCTTTTCTAATAGTATTTTGTAGTCCTTGAAGTCAATTTGGTTTGATTGGCATCTGACGTGGCAATCAAAAAAATTTCAAAAAGAAAGAACGACGAAACAGAAATATTAAGAAAGACAAAAATTAAGATAAAAACACGGATCCAAGTGCATAAGAAAGAATACACCAAACGACGATTAGAGAAAGGTACCTCCAAAGGCCAGGGAGGTTCCGCCTAGAGGCGTCAAATGGGTGGGTCGGGTCGGGTCGGGTTTGGGTCGGGTCGAATATGCCCCGACCCATATTGACCCGTCTAACCCATCTTGACCCATATTTAATGACCCATACCCGACCCGACCTACAACTGACCTATACCCAACCCAACCCATTTTGACCCATATTACCTCATTTAACCTATTTTAGGCTCTTTACCTGTGTATATTACCTGGTTACAAACTTCACACCAAATAAAAAAAGTAAATTAAACAATAAAAAATTTTAAAATTAAAAAAATTAAAAAAAATCTATAAATTGAAATGCTTATAAATAAATAAAAAAAGGCTGACTAAATACTTATAAATCGATCCAACCTGTGTAAGGGAAAACGCTAAAATAAGACGGTAGCGATATAAAAAAAAAACAATTGCAACCTCATTTGTAATTGATCCATATAGAATAAAAAATTGACTAGTTTCCCACATACATAATCTCTAGTTACAAGAGCAAGTTTCAGCTGAATACAAATTGAGAAGAGTTCCATGTCTCTCAAGTCTCTTGGACCTTCTAATAAGACATCTAGTGCTGTGAATCCCTTTGCATTTTGAGCATTTACTTCAGTGCCGGTGCTGTAAAGCAAATACTTCATGATCAGCAAAATTTCCAACCATTCTTATATTAATGCTCCTGCCCTTTTCTTTGCCAATTCTTGCTCAACATACTGCACCCTATTGCAGTAGATATAACAATAGCAATTATAACAAGTGAAACAATTGAAGCTAACAAGTGGAATATATCAACAAGAGCAAATAGTTAATCATAACAGGACAAGTGGACATGCACGTGAAGAAATGAATCAAAAGTAGCAAAGCAGGTGGGCATACATAGATTTCCCAGATAGAATAAACACAAACGCCCCATGAAACATAACACTTCAGCAGTTGAAAACAGACTTAGTCCAAAGATCAGAACTAACAATACTTTGTTTGAATGCAAACAGAAGCGACAATCAACCAAGTATAAATCTCACGTGGAAATCCTAAATACAATTCATTCCCATTAAATTTCCGGAAGCACTGGACCGGTCATCAGCTGAAATCAGAGTGCGAATATAAAATTGAACTGATAGTCGACTGCATACAGATTCACAAATAATATATTGACATCTGACGCACACACAGACAGGGGGGGGGAGAGAGAGAACAAACAAATGTTCATGGGATGTGCATTTCCAGTTGAGAAAATTAAATTCCAAAAATATGCAAAATCAGATTATCACATTCGTTCCACCCATTTTTTTTTTCGAAATACCAATAACCCAACAGGTGAAAGGTGAAAGCTTGCCAAGGAAACTACCGAGACTTTTGATTAGAACACAGAGTTGCAGCTAGAATAGAGAAGCATGCAGCTCCCCAAAAGATCAACATCCCCAAATGGAAGCCTAAGCTGAAATGCATCATGAAGGGACCTACATAATCTAGAAAGAGTTCTGTCGAGTAAAAACTACAGTTAAATAAAAACATACCTGTTTCCTGTAAGGAAAATCTTCATCAGGCAACTTCTGTATGTCTCCCAAGCTCTTAAGCATTCCTCTCAGAAGATAAAAAGCATTATTTCCTGATAAAGAAAAGTTTTCGATTTTGGGAAGCTTGTTTACAAGAAAAAGTAACAACAGATCTTTTAGGCGAGCCCAGCATACACAATGGAAGGCGAGAATGGGACTCATTTAGATTATTCCAGCATATAACAAAGAAACACAAACCATGGGAGATAAGAGAGTTGACAGAACAAGTTTACCACTATAACAGAGCCTGGAAGATGAACATCTCGGTTTAGCTATAGAGAGAGAGAGAGAGAGAGAGAGAGAGAGAGAGAGAGAGAGAGAGAGAGAGAGAGAGAGAGAGAGAGAGAGAGAGAGAGAGAGAGAGAGAATACCTAATTTTTTAAAAGTAGATGAAATAATTTGGAAGGCTACGTCCCAGATAGCACAAAAACGATAATCCAGCAAACTCTCAATAGTCACACAAATTCTTTCGATGCAAGTGCGTCCAGACTTTCTTGATTCTGCATTTTCATGTATCTTGATCTGCTCCACTCCCTGATTGATCAAATCTTCATCGATGCAATAGTCTATGAGCCTCTTGAATGTTTCTGCTGAAGCAAATATGGCTTCCTCATGCTCGGATGGCAGAATCTCTACCAAAGCAAAGAGGGAAACATGAGAGAGCATTCATTTTGTTACGTCTCGCGAACAAAGAAACTAAGCACTGACTTAAACAAGAAATCAAAGACATGTCAAAATGCAAATTAAGCTATTATATCTTCCGATTTAAAAGAGGAGGAGCTATTGGAACTGATGACTCACCTCTAAGTGCATTGAATATCAGCGGGAGCTTAACAACACATATTTGCCTATTCAAAGAAAAAAAATTTCTCATTCCAGCATCCAGTAAACGAGCAGTGAATGTCATGCCATCCACAGATGTTTCGCTTGCAGATACTAAATGAACTAGTGAGCATAATAAATCAAGCAGTGCTTCAGGAGACACTTCTGAAGTTGGATATAGACAAAGAGCACTCAAACCATCTGTTATGCGCCTTGTAACAAGGGGCTGGCGAAGTTCCAAAAGGGTTTTGAACTAAGTCTTTGCAGATGAACCATAAGAAAATAAAACTGAAGAAAAACAGACTATTCGGAAATAAACTCAACCTCGAAATCCAATCAAAACACCCTCCCTACTCAAAACCAACTCCATGCACCACCGGAACCGACCCAAACGATCTTAAGACTCCACCAAGCTCAACGGAGCTCCAGGCGAAGCCTAAACCAACAAGGCGATTCGCGCTCCTCCCACTCCCAACAGAAACGCTAAACCCTAAATCACCACCCGAAAAAACCCAAAGTATCATCGCACACGCTGTAAATAGCGGGGAAAGCTCGGATAAATTGCAAATTACAGCGAAATCCATACCTCGCGCTCAAAGAAACTCGCCAGAATCGAACGAGCTTAACACCGCAAGCTAAGGTTCCTCCTCGCTGCCTCGCTCTCGAAGAACTCACCGGCCGCCGCGCCCAGCAAACCTTCCGCTTCTATGGGATATATATATATATATATATAGCAAGCATTGGGTGGGTCGAGAGAAAGCTTGTTGCTTGTTGGGTCGAAAATGGGTAAAAAGTGGGTCTAAAATGGGTTTCACGTGTGGCCCATATTTGACCCATTTAATTTTATTTCAATATTTTAAACCCATTTTTAGAAGTCCTCTAAAAATTAGTGACCCATATAAGACCAATTTTATATAAAAAATGGGTCAAATATGGGTCTATGATCCATATTGACAATTCTAGTTCCGCCTTATGAATATTGACTAATCTTTGACTCAATTGATTGAATTCCTTTCTTTTAGTTATGGGAAAAGGAAACGGAAGGGATAATTCTTATTATATTATAAAAAGGCTAATATTTGATTGAAAACATCACCAGAATCTTTGGGGTTAAGAATAAAGAATTGTTTCGACAAAAAAAAAAAGAAAAGAATAAAGAATTGTGGCTTATTTAAAACATTCCATTCTTTATTTATTTCTTTTTCCAATTAGTGAATAGAAGAATCATTTCAAATACTGCTCATGACTGTATTATAATGAATGATTGCCTATATTGAAAACCAAACTAAAATGATCAAGCAAGCAGAGAGGGCTAAATTTCCTCGTAAAATCTATTAGAGCGGAAACATGAATCTAGCCATACGTCAAAGCCATCCAAACAGCTCATCTTCATATCATCTGAGCTGGGAGAATCTTGTAGGTTTTTTTTTTTATAGAACAGAGACAAGGTGCAAAATGCTCTCTTCTTTAAAGCAAAACTATGAGAACATATGTATTAATTTTTGCCTTTACATGGTGCAAAGTAACCCATGTATGAAACAAGGTAAGAAACAATGTAACTTGATCTCAAGGCTACTGAGTAAATGTCGAAGCTAAGTTTTGTTTGTCACAAGAGTAAGTGTAGCAGGGGAGTCTTGGTCTTGGATTCAACCTCTTTCAAGTGAGAACATTCACGCACCAAGGCAGAGAACATTGGTGCCTGAACCAGAAGCAAGGCCCAGTCCACGAATCCCCTATACAACGGTATTCCTACACAATGAAAACTCCAAGACCAAGATGTTAAACTGGCAAAACTCATCCTAATGGCTGTTCATTTCCATCTTTAATGACTGGTGCTATTGAGTCTCCACTTTTGCAATCAGCCGAAGCATCTTTTCCAACTCTGTCATGCATCATCAGCATCAACATTAACATTACCTTTATATAGAAAGGATTAAACAGGGCACTCTGAAATATAGGAAATCTCCCCTCTGCAATGTGGATAGCTTTTCTCTACTTCGTTCTAAGACAGACCATACGCCAATCTATTTCCCACTCCATTAAATCTCGTTTTACTACCTTCCCCTAAGTACGTTTCGGCCAACTTTGTCCTTTCTTCATATTGTGTTCTCGGTAATATACTTCTGTTCTAAATAAGCTAAATATTTGGGACAGCAAGAAAACACTAAACGAACCTAGATGGGGACATCCATGAAAATGAGCAGACCGAAACTAAGAAGAGGAGGGCTGAAACTTTTGCATTTATGGAGTGAAGAACGAATCCAAGGAAGCCAATGCCAGCACAACCGCATGACTGAAGCAAGATTCATGCACAGGTTGCTGATTTTAAACTGCGAAAAGGAATGTCCATCTCTCTTCATGTCCTAAACTCATAACACTTGGCCAAAGGTCTATGATATACGCGATATAACTCCAAAGGTAACATCGAGAACAAAGATATTCTAGTCAGTTCACTACAAGAATAATGAAACTCAATTGCGGGTGTCCTTAGGGAGTGCTTTCCGAAAAAAATTCCTCATTACATAATGTTGTTAGTAAGGTCTCATCTACTGTAATCCTCACTGAAGCAGGAACCAGAAAATTGCTTGCCTAAAACCGAACGCAAACACAAAATTGGACAGTGGATCAGAAGAAGCAGATGAAACATGTCCTGTTTTATCGTTTCAAGATCTGAATTGACATTCTATAGGAAGTAAATGAAATAAAGCTTAGAAAGAATCCCGAGCAAACCCAGTCGAAAATAAGGCAAAGTAATGGCCTCGATATCTCCCCAAGGGTAGATACTTGCAAATGAGCAAACCTTTTTAGTGAAACCCTGCGCTGACATGAGCTCATAAAACTTGCGCATGAGCATTTCTTCCTCAACCTACGAGGAAGATCAAGAAATTTTTAGTACCTACTTGAGAAACTACGTAGTTTAAAATTTTCTCGCATCCCAGCACAAAGCTAACGTCGTAAATAACCCCTTCAGACAAATAAGAATCCATTGTTTATTGAGTTATGCACTTAGCAGGACTGATATAAAACGTCCACACCAGAAAACTCAACCCGTTCAAGAGCCGCAGGTAACAATTCCCTAAATCTGCCAACCGCTAACTCTATACTAAATAGTAAATGCCAACAGCCTATGACACGCTAACTCGGTAGATCATCATAGTAAAATTAGAGTATTAGCTACGGTACACAAGATTACATGAGAAGCGGTGATGAACGATGTCTACCTAATTTCAGAGAAAGCATGCAGTGTCAAGATGATTCTCATTTGGACTTGAAGAGATATAATAAAATGACCTTCGACAGGAATAGAACACTGAACAACAGGCCTTTTGCAGTACAAAGATTCATTATATCCTCAATCATCTCGAGAAAAGTCACTCATCAAAAATATCTGTAATTTAACGCAGATGTCTCTATCTATCAAAACAGAAAAAAAAAATGATACATCTAGACTACACTTTACTCTGATGGGTCAATGGTAGGCATTCTGATGATAAGATAATCACAGCACCTACAGCTGGACCTTCTCTTTCTGCTGCTTGCCACTCCGAAGAAAAGGAAGAAAAACCTCCTGATTGAGTCGGTGAGCAATCAAAGTCTTGTATATGAATCCACAAAGGGAAAGAAAGACCTTTTCCCAGATAAGTAAGATATACCTATGGCTGGAAAGATAGTGAGTGCTATTCTAAACTTAGTCTCTGAAATGCCCCAGCTCATCATAACCCTAAAACACGGCATTGGTGTTGGGATTCAAGTAACATGCATAGGCAAAAATTAAATTATAAATGCAGCGGAAATAAAACCCATACATGTATCTCCAGAGGCGTTGTTCGTGCGTTTCAATCAAAAATCAAATTAAATGAAGAGGGTTAACGAATTACCTCTTGTAGCATGCTTCAAACGAGTTGATTCAAATGTTCTTCGATTCGAGTCCCACAAACGTCGGACCTCTAGTTCAGACACACCACCAATCGCTGGACGAACGGAAGAAAGACGACGCGGAAAAAACTCCACAATCGATTGTGCTAGCAATCTCGTGAAAAATAACTCTCCGCGCTCTTGATTTTCGGTCACCGTAAGAACAAGAAAATTAGAGAGTTTTTCTCTGAATTTTCTGGATCTCTCCTTGCACACCTTTTCGCACACTAAAGCACGCCCGGAAGAAGTATTTCTCTCGGATCACTTTTTGCGCAAAGCTTCCAAGGAAAAACTGCGGCATCCGAGAAAAAAACTGTTTTTTTTCTTTCGTACACAAACCCACGATCTAATCGTGGGTTTGTAGGCGCAACGGTCAGCACGTTGCTGACCGTTTTCCATTGGCACACGATGAGCAACAATTGCTCATTGTGTGCCACGTATGTGCATGCACTATGCACTATTCTTTTTTTTTATTATATAATATTATATAATAAAAGTCATGGTCAGCACAATTGTGCTGACCATGATTGTTGCACGCACATCAGAATGTGCGTGCAACATAACAATTATATATATAATATATAAAAATATGTTTATAAATTATATCTTCTTATAATTTAATAAAAAACATATGCGTACATTTTGGATACATCAATATGTGTTCTATTTAAAGAGTGCGCGAGCATCGTATGCACGTACGTCCATGACCAAAAAATAAGAATTAAATTAAATCCAATTTAATTTAATTTCATTTCGACAAATCCGATAGTCGTGATTGCAACACATTTGCAATATCATATTTTTCGTTCAACATCGTCATGTATTGGTTAAGGTGTGTGACATTCCTAGGTTCATCATTGAGCTGGTAGTAAGACAAGTACTAACACATTAGTACTTCCAAGAGAATCAGTTGTCCCGATCAACCTCTAGGTCCTACAAGCCACGAGTGACATCTAGCAATATGTCATGGCTACCCAGACAGTGTGAATATTTTAAGAACATAATGAACCTGTCAGCTCCAGTTACAGTGTAATTCAATCGCTCCGTCTTACTATGTCCCGATCGAACAAAGGCCATGGAATATTTGTCAAGCCAGCAATTCGATCATATGCACAAATCTAATTTACATGCATTTGTACGAGACATAAACATTTTATTCTCGATTATAACCCCGGCCGAGGATTTCAATGCATTGTCATAACTAGATCGCATAGGACATCATACCTTGCATGTAACAAGGAGACAGATTCCATTTTGCGCACACGTGTGACTTCGTATGTGCACGAACTATAACCATTAAGTACAGAGACGGATCAACGAACCGTTAATATGCGCACTTATGAACTATAGCCATCCAACGTACAAGTCAACACTGTGCCTCAGGTCTAAGGATTATTTAGACAAGATTTGAGCACGAACGATTAGACATTGACCACGCTAAAAGCTTCTATGTCGCTAATCGTTAAATGTGTGTCACGTTTAGTGAGCTTGTCTGACACAAGCACCTGTGGTCCAATTCAGGCATCGCAATACCTATGACTCGTGACTCGTCATTCCTTTAAGTATTCAATATTTAAAAGCAAAATTAAGAACACATCGGTCTCAACAGGATCATTAATATCCACTCAATGATCCATCGACCGAGAACAGTTTAAAGATTCAGTCTAACTATAAACCCGCCACACATATTCTCGACGTCTCAAGAATAGGTTTAGTCACAACTAATCTTATGGAATTTATTCATATATAATTGGACAAATGAATAAACACGTCTTTGCCATTAATTTAATAATAAATTGAAATACAACCGAAATCTAATTTACATGCATTTGTACGAGACATAAACATTTTATTCTCGATTATAACCCCGGCCGAGGATTTCAATGCATTGTCATAACTAGATCGCATAGGACATCATACCTTGCATGTAACACGGAGACAGATTCCATTTTGCGCACACTTGTGACTTCGTATGTGCACGAACTATAACCATTAAGTACATAGACGGATCAACGAACCGTTAATATGCGCACTTATGAACTATAGCCATCCAACGTACAAGTCAACACTGTGCCTCAGGTCTAAGGATTATTTAGACAAGACTTGAGCATGAACGATTAGACATTGACCACGCTAAAAGCTTCTATGTCGCTAATCGTTAAATGTGTGTCACGTTTAGTGAGCTTGTCTGACACAAGCACCTGTGTTCCAATTCAGGCATCGCAATACCTATGACTCGTGACTCGTCATTCCTTTAAGTATTCAATATTTAAAAGCAAAATTAAGAACACATCGGTCTCAACAGGATCATTAATATCCACTCAATGATCCATCGACCGAGAACAGTTTAAAGATTCAGTCTAACTATAAACCTGCCACACATATTCTCGACGTCTCAAGAATAGATCTAGTCACAACTAATCTTATGGAATTTATTCATATATAATTGGACAAATGAATAAACACGTTTTTGCCATTAATTTAATAATAAATTGAAATACAACCGAAATCCCTAATATGTAACTATTACATAGTTGCTTTAGGGCATATATATCTAACAATCTCCCACTTGCACTAAAGCCAACTAGTTTGGTACCTCAAACCCATTTTGTCAATGTGTCTTTCAAAAGAAGACTGAGGTAAGGCCTTAGTAAAGGGATCTGCCACGTTCTCCGCTGAGGCAATTTTCTGCAAGGTGATATCACCTCTCCCAACTATTTCTCTATTGAGATGGAAGCGTCTCACAATATGCTTGGACTTCTGGTGAGACCTTGGTTCCTTAACTTGAGCTATTGCCCCATTGTTGTCGCAAAACAATGTAATTGGCTGCTCAATGGAAGGAACTACTCCAAGTTCAGAAATGAACTTCTTCATCCAAGCAGCTTTCTTTGCTGCTTCAGAAGCGGCTACATACTCTGCCTTAGTGGTGGAATCAGCAGTTATGCTTTGTTTGGAACTCTTCCAACTAACTGCACCACCATTGAGTGTAAAGATAAACCCAGATGTAGACTTATAGTCATTAGGATCCGATTGAAAATCGGAATCAGTATAAGCTTCAACTTTAAACTCTCCTTCTCCATATATCAAGAATAAATCCTTAGACCTTCGTAAGTATTTAAGGATATTCTTGACTGCTATCCAGTGTTCTTCCCCTGGATCAGACTGATATCTACTAGTAATGCTTACAGCATGTGCAATATCAGGTCTGGTACATAGCATTGCATACATTATGCTTCCAATAGCGGATGCGTAAGGTATCCTTGACATCCGTTCTCTTTCTTCAGGAGTGTTGGGACACATCTCCTTGGAAAGACGGATTCCATGCTTAAAAGGAAATAATCCTCTTTTGGAACATTGCATGTTAAACCGTGTTAACACTTCATCTATGTACGTAGATTGTGAGAGGCCAATTAATCGTCTCGATCTATCTCTATAGATCTTGATGCTTAAAATGTAGGTTGCCTCTCCTAAATCTTTCATGGAGAAATTCTGTGACAAGAATAGTTTGATCGATGATATCATCGGTATATCATTCCCGATCAAAAGTATATCATCGACGTACAGAACTAGAAACACAATTGCACTCCCACTAAGCTTCTTGTATACACAAGGTTCATCCGGATTTTTGATAAAGCCAAACGATTTGACTACCTCATCAAAACGGATGTTCAAACTTCTGGAGGCTTGTTTGAGTCCATAAATGGATCTCTTAAGCCTACACACCTTTCGACTTTCACCATTGGATTCAAAACCCTGTGGTTGTTCCATATAAATGTCCTCCTCGAGGAAACCATTTAGAAAAGCCGTTTTGACATCCATCTGAAATATCTCATAATCAAGGTGCGCAGCTATAGCCAACATAATCCGAATGGATTTTAGCATGGCTACAGGTGAGAAAGTTTCGTCATAATCGATCCCTTTCTTTTGACGATATCCTTTCGCCACCAACCGTGCTTTATACGTTCCAACTTGACCATCAGCGTTCATCTTCCTCTTGAAGATCCATTTGCAGCCAATTGGTACAACACCATCAGGCAGATCAACTAGAGTCCAAACATCATTGGAATACATTGAATCCATTTCGGATTTCATGGCTTCTAGCCATTTAGCAAAATCGATGTCCGACATCACCTCCTCATAGGTGTTAGGGTCACTCGGCTGATCACTATCATTCACAATGAATAGCGACTCAATATCTTTAATCGAGTGTCTATAACGAATAGGTAGACGAGACATTCTCGCACTCTTCCTAAGAGGTTGTGTATCAGAAGCTCCTACTGAATCAGAGATCGGTGTCTGAACTTGGTTATTTGGTATTTCATAATTTTCTTCTTGTAAGACTATTTTCCGTCCAACACCACCATCCTGGACGAACTGATTTTCCAGAAAGGAAGCATGCCTACTGATCGAAACCTTTTGATCAGAGTGAAAATAGAAATAATATCAAAGAGTCTCTTTTGGATATCCAATGAAGCGACCTTGTTCAGACTTGGCCTCCAATTTTTCTGTTCTCAACTTCTTAACAAAAGCTGGACAACCTCAAATCTTAATATGATTAAGACTTGGTTTCCCACCATGCCATATCTCATAAGGCGTAGTTGAAACAGATTTGGATGGCACTCTGTTCAGTAAATATGCAGCTGTCTCAAGGGCATATCCCCAAAGGGATATAGGCAAATCGATGTAACTCATCATAGATCGTACCATATCTAATAAAGTACGATTTCTTCTTTCAGATACACCATTATGCTCTGGAGTTGCAGGAGGTGTCCATTGTGATAAAATGCCATTATCTTTAAGATAATTCAAGAATTCGGTACTAAGGTATTCACCTCCTCGATCAGATCGAAAAGCCTTAATACTCTTTTCTGTTTGTTTCTCAACTTCAGACCTGAATTCTTTGAACTTTTCAAAAGATTCGGATTTATACTTCATTAAGTACAAATACCTATACCGTGAATGATCATCGGTAAAGGTAATGAAGTAAGAATAACCACCTATAGCAGTTTCATTAATTGGTCCACATACATCTGTATGTATCAATCCCAGCATGTCAGCAGCTCGCGCACTATGTCCTATAAAGGGCGCTTTGGTCATTTTTCCCAAAAGACATGCTTCACAAGTCGAGTATGGTTCAAAACCAATTGGATTAATATATCCATTATTACTCAACTTGTTGATTCTGTCTTCTTTAATATGACCTAATCGGAGATGCCAAACATACTTTGGATTTGGACTATCTCTAGAGCGTTTAGTTATGGCATTTACATTATGATTATTTTGCTTATTGACATTGGTAATCGTATTATCAGACATCGTAATGGTATAAAGATTATTGGTTAATAAGCCAGAACCAACACACGTTCTATTATAATAAATAGAACATACATCATCTATAAAAGAAAATTCATAATTCTCTTTACCCAAACGAGGTATAGAGATGATGTTCCGAACAGCATTCTCATAATGCAAACAATTCTTTAAAACCAAAATATGTCCAGAAGGCAAACATAAACGAAAAGTCCCTATAGCTATTGCAGCAACTCTTGCTCCATTTGCAAATGTCAGGACAATCTCATTTCGCCCCAGTATCCTGCTTATTTCCAGATTCTGCAAAGACATACAAATATGTGAGGTTGCAGCAGAATCTAAAATCCATAAGCTGGATTCAGCACTAACCATCATGTTAGCTTCAATAAGCATAGACATCATACCTTCGCAAGGTTGGTTCTTAGTCTTGACCTTCAAGCTTGCAAGAACTTCTTGCAATTCCTCCTCCAATGCCCCATGACACCACAATAATGACATTTCCCTTTTTCAACCTTGGGCTTTGGATGCACAGCAGTTTTCACAGGCTTCTTCCATTTCTTCTTCTTCAAAATAGTCTTACTCTTTGAAGAAGAAGCCTTAGCCATAGCTATCATATGAGGCCTCGTGTTGTGCATTTCCTTCTCATAAACTACCAACATGCTATGTAACTCAGCAAGAGTTTTCTCCATCTTATGCATGTGAAAGTTTTGGACAAAACCAGAGAAGGAATTAGGTAAAGATTGGAGGATCAAATCCACAGCTAAGTCATTGTCCATAACAAGATTCAGCCTCGCCAATTCTTCTATGTGCCAGATCATTTTCAAAACAAGATCATTAACTGATGATCCCTCAGCCATCCTCATGCGATACAATGCCTTAGATATCTCATATCTTGAGGTTCGACCATTTTCATCAAAGAATTCCTTTAAGTGAAAAATGATCGACCTAGCATCTACCATAGCTTCATACTTCTTTTGAAATTCATTATTCATCGAAGCAAGCATATATGACCTAACTTTTAAGTCATCATCACGCCACTTATCATAAGTGAGACGTTCCTCTTGGGTCCCACCCTCAGGAAAAGAGGTTGGTATCTTTTCATCAAGCACATACCCGAGTTTTTCTGAATTGAGAACAATTCTCAGATTCCTCACCCAGTCGGTGAAATTAGGTCAAATCAAATAATTCATGTCAAGTATCGAAGCAAGCGGGTTTAAGTTTACCATTTTCAGAGCAATAAATATCTGTGCAGAAAATAAATTGTTAGTCGTTGTCTTTCAAAATAACTATTTCATTTTGGCCTTTAAATGAAATAGATCCTCCACCAAATTTATATTCGGATCCCATACTCCTTAAAATGAGAAACGACAATCTTTGTTGGGTAAAGATTACTAGTGGGGATTGGAGTCTCACTAGCTCATAGTTCACCTCACCTAGCAGTTATTGGTGTTCCATGAACTTGGTGAGTGAATCAACTTATTCAACGCATCACATGCGAGTCCCAATCATAACTTCGGCCTCTAGACCATGAAAATCTCACCTGACAGTTATTGACTTTATGATCATAGTTAAGTCTAAACCATCGTCTCATGTAAGTATTGAAAACGCAAACGACCCCTCACCTAACAGTTATTGGAAATCGTTCGATTTTAACCCCACAACATCATATGTTTAATGGAGTGGTCCATTATTATGAATGACAATTGACCCCTATGTATCCATAGCCAGTCAATCAATCACTATAATATAGGATCAAACCACGACAATGAAAAGGCCACGAGTCCAAAAACCCGTTACGACTTAATATTATTTTAAAGGAGGTTTGGGTCATTATTAAAGGTTTCACTTTGCACATTAACCGGTTTAACATGCTCTCATAAACATAATAAATAAATAGATGTCAAACGCATAAACATCTATCCTATGTGGTGATCATGGAATTATGGTTTAATGGGTCTCGAGCCAAAAAGACCACATTTAACCATTTTAATATTTTAATAACGGAGAACTGCTTCACTTCTTCTTGGTTCCTCGAACTCTTCGCGAACCGGGCCCATAGAGCTCACCGGCTTAACGGCTCCTCCACGTAATCCTCGTAGCAATTACTCCAACAATTGACTATACTAAACTATACAAAAAATAAATATAACATGAAAAATCAAAGAAGGACGCAGCCTCCATTTAAAAATTACAACCCCAAAATATCAATAAACATCATACATTCATTATGGTTTTTCCATGATCACCACCCTTCCACGTAAGCAATAAATTCATAATTTAAAGCTTCGGAAGGCACAAATAAAATTCTGCATTGATTCAAAATTTATGGTCGAGCAACGCAAGCCGCATTAAGAAATCAATGCCCGCGAAACAATTTCACGTGCGTAATTCTAAGCGGTAAAAGCGTCGTCCCCTCTAGATTCACAATCACAAATCATTTTGCAGAATACAATCGTAAAATAATACTAACTACAGACTTTCGATTCAAAATTGATGCAGTTCTAATTTTTGCTCAATTGATCAAATTTATCATATAAATTAATCAACTTCTATAGGCCATGCAATAGCGAACAATTCACTAAAATTAAAATGGCTATTAGAACGCAAAAATTACTACGAACGTAAATCAATTAAACGCACGAAAACGCATAAAGATTGACTTTGATACCACTGTTGGGATTCAAGTAACATGCATAGGAAAAAATTAAATTATAAATGCAGCGGAAATAAAACCCATACATGTATCTCCAGGGCGTTGCTCGTGCGTTTAAATCAAAAATCAAATTAAATGAAGAGGGTTAACGAATTACCTCTTGTAGCGTGCTTCAAACGAGTTGATTCAAATGTTCTTCGATTCGAGTCCCACAAACGTCGGACCTCTAGTTCAAACACACCACCAATCACTCGACGAATGGAAGAAAGACGACGTGGAAAAACTTCACAATCGATTGTGCTAGCAATCTCGTGAAAAATAACTTTCCGCGCTCTTGATTTTCGGTCACCGTAAGAACAAGAAAATTAGAGAGTTTTTCTCTGAATTTTCTGGATCTCTCCTTGCACACCTTTTCGCACACTAAAGCATGCCCGGAAGAAGTATTTCTCTCGGATCATTTTTTGCGCAAAGCTTCCAAGGAAAAACTGCACGCATCCGAGAAAAAAACCGTTTTTTTTCTTTCTTGTACACAAACCCACGATCTAATCGTGGGTTTGTAGGCGCAACGGTCAGCACGTTGCTGATCGTTTTCCATTGGCACACGATGAGCAACAATTGCTCATTGTGTGCCACATACATGGTTAGCAATTGCTGACCATGTGCATGTACTATGCACTATTCATTTTTTTTATAATATTATATAATAAAAGTCATGGTCAGCACAATTGTGCTGACCATGATTGTTGCACGCACATCAGAATGTGCGTGCAACATAACAATTATATATATAATATATAAAAATATATTTATAAATTATATCTTCTTATAATTTAATAAAAAACATATGCGTACATTTTGGATACGTCAATATGTGTCCTATTTAAAGAGTGCGCGAGCATTGTATGCAGGTACGTCCATGACCAAAAAATAAGAATTAAATTAAATCCAATTTAATTTAATTTCATTTCGACAAATCCGATAGTCGTGATTGCAACACATTTGCAATATCATATTTTCCGTTCAACATCGTCATGTATTGGTTAAGGTGTGTGACATCCCCAGGTTCATCATTAAGTTGGTAGTAAGACAAGTACTAACACATTAATACTTCCAAGAGAATCAATTGTCCCGATCAACCTCTAGGTCCTACAAGCCACGAGTGACATCTAGCAATATGTCATGGCTACCCAGACAGTATGAATATTTTAATAACATAATGAACCTGTCAGCTCCAGTTACAGTGTAATTCAATCCCTCCGTCTTACTATGTCCCGATCGAACAAAGGCCATGGAATATTTGTCAAGCCACCAATTCGATCATATGCACAAATCTAATTTACATGCATTTGTACGAGACATAAACATTTTATTCTCGATTATAACCCCGGCCGAGGATTTCAATGCATTGTCATAACTAGATCGCATAGGACATCATACCTTGCATGTAACAAGGAGACATATTCCATTTTGCGTACACGCGTGACTTCATATGTGCACGAACTATAACCATTAAGTACAGAGACGGATCAGCGAACCGTCAATATGCGCACTTATGAACTATAGCCATCAAACGTACAAGTCAACACTGTGCCTCAGGTCTAAGGATTATTTAGACAAGACTTGAGCATGAACGATTAGACATTGACCACGCTAAAAGCTTCCATGTCGCTAATTGTTAAATGTGTGTCACATTCAGTGAGCTTGTCTGACACAAGCACCTGTGTTCCAATTCAGGCATCGCAATACCTATGACTCGTGACTCGTCATTCCTTTAAGTATTCAATATTTAAAAGCAAAATTAAGAACACATCGGTCTCAACAGGATCATTAATATCCACTCAATGATCCATCGACCGAGAACAGTTTAAAAATTCAGTCTAACTATAAACCTGCCACACATGTTCTTGACGTCTCAAGAATAGGTCTAGTCACAACTAATCTTATGGAATTTATTCATATATAATTGGACAAATGAATAAACACGTCTTTGCCATTAATTTAATAATAAATTGAAATACAACCGAAATCCCTAATATGTAACTATTACATAGTTGCTTTAGGGCATATATATCTAACAATTGGTGGGGTTGAGCTTCTTCTGCATAAGTATAACAAACATAGGACAGCTAAGAACGATGACCCTTCCCCAGGCAAGCCAGAAGCCTAAGTTGGAAGCCCTAAAATAGTCCTTCCAAATGTACATAATGATATACGTACCAGTAGCTGTGGTCTCTATGGCAGTTTATGATTGTCTTGTGGTCTGATTGAGGCTGATGGTCCCTGGGTAGCCACCCATAGCTGGTGGCAATTGGTCGAGGGTGCTTCTCAGGGGTGGTATTGGTTCTCGAAGTAGAGCTTTCTATGTAGATCAGCTGTTTTTGTTTTTGTACTTTAAATGGCCATCTACAATGATCAGTCGAGTGACAATGTGACCAAGGTCACGCGGTCAGTCAGTTTGTGGGGAACTTGAACTTTCTTTTTCACTGAAGAGCTGGCAAAGCATAGTAAATATTAGTCATGTTGTGATCCAAAATTCTTGAGCTTAGATCATTCCATGCATTTATGGAAAAGGTTGCTATAGATTCAGTTAGCACTATTAGTCATGTCCAATTCACGTATTCCATCCCGACACTTAACTCCTAAAAATCCGTACGATGTCCTCCACGAACTGCATTAAACTATGCGGTTGAGCTGATTTGCAGGCCGATTCCCAGGCTTTTAACCTCCAATTCACAAGGAGGATGTAACTCAAAACTGGAGAGGTCGTACTTGTAACAAGTAACTTGGATTTAACATATCAGTACTCTTTGGGGTCTATCGAAAAGTTGTACATCTTGACATTGAAAGATCCTGGAAGAAAATTAGCACCGTTGTTATAGATTGTGAGTTTTTCCAAGTCGAATGATCTAACTACCTTTCTTAGGCATATATCCATCAGAAATAAAACAACCCCTAAGGCAAGCCCAACATTCACTACATTGTCAAGAAGATATACTAAATTAGTGAACTATCATAATTTGCAGCAATAACTGAAAATTATAACTTGGGGACTTGAATTAGGTAAAATAGCTGCAGCTTGTGTAGTTCACGTGACATTGATCTGTAGGCATCTACCTTACATAGACATGCACTTCTTCAGAACTTTAGTGTGTCGGACACTCAGACACTTCCACACACATTGAACTCGGGGTCAACGCAAGTCCCTTGCGTGTCCAGTGGTAAAATGGGTCAGAAACCCAAACTTTTTTTTTAAAAATCTAATTATCACTTTAGCTGTAATAGAGTTGAGGTTCCTCAACTCAGTTATGGTATAGAGCAGAGTTTGTAGTTATATCCCCTCTATCTCTTTCTCCTCATCTTTCGCTTTACTGAAGCAATTTCACCTTGGATCAAAATTTCGATGCAAACTCAAATCTTTCCTTCGAATTTTGAGAAACTTGAGGATAGGAACGGGACAAGTCATCTAGAAAAATCCTACAGAAAAATATTTTGTGGTGGATAAGTCGATTCTTCTTTTGTTCTGGATGCACTGTCCTACTTGCATTGCAGGCTTTTTGCTTGTAAGGCCAAATTAAAGATTTTCAGTAGATTTTCTGATCCCGTTAGAGACTTAGAGCACAAATCTAACCATGGTCACATCATTGCCAGGAGAGTAGGGAGATTCATTAATTGTTATTGTGAAAATCCTAAATAATTCCTCAAATTTGAAGTACATTTTCAGCTGAAAAATTGACTATTCATGTTTGATGCATCAACATGGTAGATATTTTGATAAAAGTATTGCAAACTCTTACCTTTGTTGGGATTCTTTCAATTCTTTAATACAATTTAACTTTCGAAGAGGAGCCACTATTAAAAATATACATATAATATTTAACGTATCACAGTATGTCAGAATTTTTTATTTTTTGATAATTCACGTGTGTCGGAGTGTCGTGTCGTGTCGTGTCTCGTGTTGGTGTAACATAGGTAGGCATCCATCAGCAACTCATTTTGCTTCTCCAAATGCCTACTCAACAAAAATACATTTAGATTGACTACCTATGTTACATTTAAAAGGCCTCAACACGAAACAGCCTGCATACCCATCCACCCAAACAAGAGCCAAAACCGTATAAAGTTAGATTGACTAAAACATTCCAAGAGAAGCGGTGGCCAAAACCTTCCAATGGAACTAACTGCTACTGTTTGAAATTGATGCAGCCACATCAAGTTTGAAGCTATGTCGTTCTAGCTCAGAATCAAATAACCTTTTCTTTCTAAGTGCGAAAGTAACCATGGGTTAAGAATACTATTTGCCTCCACGCATTAAAATTTGAATATTAGAACAGTTATCATCACAAGTCCAATGTTGGAACAACTATTAAGACACTAGATAGTTCTTTGTTTTAGCCGACCGCTCAGCAAATCAAAGACCCACCAAAGAAGAGAAGTCCGTAGGTAATCCCTCCAGATCCTAAAAACAATGAGCAAATAGAACTGCAAAAAAATTGTTTAACCAAAATAAAACCAATGAAGGATACACATTCTCACTTCTTTCCCGTTCACGACAAAGGAATACCGAAGAGTCTAGTGCGAGAAAATTACTTCAACATCTCTCCGGAATATTTGGCATCCATTTTGTTTCCCTGGAGGTTGGAGCACTGCAGAGACCCAGTCATCTACAACTGCAATGAAAAATATGATTAAGAAAAGGGGATTATGAAATAGTTATTCTTTATTTGAAAAATATGATTAATTCAAAAAATCGCGTGTGAATAGACTAAAGTAATTGCACAATAAGAAGAACAAGAACTCCATGTGTAGCTCTGTCACGCTAAAAAAGACTTCTCATGGGTGTATATGGCCAGGGAGGTCGGTTCCAGGACTAGAACCTAGAACCAGACGGGGGAGAACCAGTTCCATCGATTGGTCCTGGGAAGCGTCGCTTTAAGGGCGGTTTCCATATAGACCTGGGAGCATAACATCCACACTCTTGAAAAAACAAGAGTGCTGCTGTTCTAACCAGCAAGTAGGACCAAAAGGAAAGAGGAAAGCTAGAGATCGCCTTGAGCTTTAGCTCAGGGTTTAAATATCATGAATCAGAGTAAAAATCTTTAAACTCTACACAGCTGAATGCTGAAGATATCTTTGGTGAGTCTCAAGGGCCTGAAAGCTCTCCATCCTGTGCGAAATTTTTTCGCTGTTAATCATTGTGCTCTATTGATTCTTTTCTTTCTTTATTTTACTCGCGTATATAAAAGAGGGCGAGGGCCCTACTAGTTGTAAACTAGCCCCTGTGATTACATTTCAGCCAGCTTCATCTGCCAACAACAATTGAAGTGTCGACTCCGTTGTTTTCAAGTTTGTATAGAAATGCATACTAGGATGTCATAATCTCTCATTGCATCGTTGTGTTGCGCATTTAAATAGTAAAGAAAATGCATGTTCTTAGCCGTTGTAGTTTATATTCTCCCTTTAAAGTTGGTTTCTTCAATTCTTTCAAGCCTAGCTTTATATTGATGGATTTGCAACGGCCATCAGGGATCAAGGAGACTGATGTTTCCATTGGAAAAGAGTGGAATGTCGCAAGCAATGGCAAAAAAATAGCGTAAGCTTATATCACTCAACCTCCATGAGCACACTATTAAGGTTTTATCAGTGTTCATTCTATATGACTTTGACCTCATCAGAGAAATAGTCACATTACTCTCTCTCTTTATCATGCCTTGTCGCCCTAACCCCTCACTTCCAACCACACTGGCTTGACATAAGATGTCAATGGCCTTGGCCTTGGAGGGGGGTTGGTTGAGGGTGGGAGAGAGGAGTTTTTCTTTTTGATCGAAAGGGAGAGGGGTTGATGTGGTGGGGATTAGGTTTAAAAAATTTCTGGGTGTGATTAGTGAGTTACTAATTGATGGAAGCGAATTCCTAATCGAAACAACAAACGTGCGGAAAAACATGCGAAAACATGTCCAAGGATCACAAACTTGTATCACCGATTGGAGCACGATCACACGAGGGAACGTATCCGTTTTCGATAGATTAAGAGTCTCCAACGACGGCCTTGCGAGAATCGATTGTCCAAGCGTTCTCAAGTTCGAGAGAGAGTCTGATAGTATATTTTAGTTTGGGAGAGTTCTACGTTCAGGAGAAAACTGACGTGAGTTTTTCACTCACATTTCAAAGAATAACTGCCTTTGGCAGTTATTCTCACTATGTGGGTTGTGATTGCCCGCATGTGCGGCACACAGTAATAATATATTCCAACATCTCCCACTCGCCCATGCAGGGCAAATAACTCCCACTCGTCCATGAAGGACTAAGAACTCTTACTTGTATATTATGGGTTATACACAATACCCTCTTCTCTGCAAGTTTCATATTGGCAAATAATCCGTGCGACCAGCATACATTGAGAGGTCATTGCTATACATCTGTTAGGAGTATATAGTGTTGAGGAAGTTTGTCTCTCTTAATGTTTTAACTCTGAAAAAACTTTCATTTTCCATTTTGGAATAAATTAATATATTGAAATTGCTTTTGCAGAGATGAGTTTGTGAAAAAAAGCTCATATGAATCCAGATCTGATGTTCAGATTCAAGAGAGAGATGTCATGTATCTAATTTTAAATCTGTAGAAGTAAAAGTGTTCAGATGAAAGAGGAACTGCCTCTGAATATGTTAGAAGGAAGAGTGTTATCTCTGAAGCCTTCAGATGAAGAAAAGTTCCGTTTAAAGACTTCAAGGAAGCTGCATCTGAATACTTATGGGCTAGAAGATTTTTATGACTCGTCAGCAAGGATCCTCCAGAAGTAAAAATTACTACTTAGCTTTGAAGTGAATTAGAGGAACTTCAGTTGTAAACTGACTCTGAAATATGTTTAGACACAATTTCAAACTCAGTCTTATAAGAGACTATGAAGACCCACGTATGGCAGGTTTCCGAGATGGCTAGGATATCTATGGAAGTTTGTATGATTTGATTGATCGAATTCTTGTCCCATCAAATCAGGAGAATATCTACAGTTGGATGACACCTTCCATATACAAAGAATATTGAAGATTGGATTGACTCTACTTATGGAAAGCTAAAGTCTCAGTTGTATGGGCGACTGACTCTGAAGCATTCAAACTCTGCTACAATGGCTAGAAGATCTTCTCTGATACAGTTTCCGTCAATCAAGATTGATGACGATTAATCAATGATTAAGGAGCGATCCTTGGGACATCTTGACCAACGGCTAGTTCAAGGTTAGAGGAGTATAAAAAAGGATCAACGAAGACGATTGGGTAGTGAGACGAACTGGAAATTCCAAAGCTTTGAGAGATTCAAACTCGCGACTATTCTCTTGTACATGAGAGACACCACTTACATGTATTGAGAGGCTATTCTGTTCTTCGTGTGAGAAGCATACAAATTCTTGTAATCCTCATTTATATATAGTGGAAATCAGCCTATCGGCTGTCAGCGTGGGAGAGTGAATGTAGGTTTGATATAAGCTGAACCACTATAACTGTTGTGTGCAAGATTCTCTATCTCATAACTCTGATCTTTGTGTTTTACACGCCAGCGTTAGCATTCAGAATCTGCATGCTCAGAAGTTGCATATTTGCATTCAGATTCATAAATTGTTCACGATCAGAATCACTAAATACACTTGTTTAGATTCGGATTCTGCATACATTTTGATTTGACTTTTAATTCCGCATCTTATCATCAAAATTTTTTTAAATCACCTATTCACCCCCTCTCTAGGTGATATTGCTAGATTCAACAATTGGTATCAGAGCAGGTTGCTGATATTTTTGGAGTGTTTTTACTTCAGAGCTAACGATCCAGGATGTCTAGCATCAATAATGCAAGAGCAGCTGATTCACACTATTGCAACAAACCACCATACTTCGATGGAAAAGATTACAATATATGGTGCAATAAAATGAAGTGGTTTTTCAAAGCATCAGATGAATCAATGTGGGATGTTGTTGTTAACGGAGTTGTACCCATAACCACAGCAACTCCTTCAACTGGAGATGAGACAAACAACAACACCAATGCCACAGCAACTCTGATAGATACTGAAAGAGCAAGGAGACGAAATCTTGACTCCAAAGCAGTGCATGCTCTCTTTTGTGCTTTATCTACTCCTTTATACAATCGTGTTGCAGAAGAAGAATCATCAAAAGTTATATGGGATAGACTTCACATTACATATTAAGGAATAGACAGAGTGAAAGAAATCAACCTTAGCATGTTGCTAAGTGATTATGAAGCATTTAAAATGAAATCTGATGAATCAATTGCTGACATGATTGACAGATTTCAGATACTAGCAAGTGGTCTAGTAAGACAAGGTGCTCCAGTGGCAGAACCTATGCAAGTTAGGAAGATTCTTCGAGGACTCAGTGATGAGTGGAACTACGTCAAACCATTTAATACAAGAGTGTTAAATAATCAGACCTCTATCCATTGATGAGTTTGTGGGAACTCTGTAATCTTATGAAGCCGAACGTGTCAATAAGACAAAAGATTCCAAAGGTACAAAATCTATTGCCTTAAGATCTGAAATACAGGGTGAGATGTCAGATTTAGATAATAAAGATAACGACGATGAAGAATTCGCACTCCTAGTGAAGAAGTTCAGAAAAATGGCTCGGAAAGGAAGAAACTCCAAAGGCAAAAGATCATTCAAACAACCTGATTAGTCAAACAGCGATAGATAGGAAAACAAAGACATAGTATGCTTTCATTGCAAAAAGGTTGGTCATATAAAACCAAAGTGTCCACTTCTGAAAAAGGACAAGGTCAAGTATGAGAAATACAAAAAGGCATTAAAAGCAGAAACACTGAGTGATTCAGAAGACAGTGATGAAGACTATGCGAACTTGTGTCTCATGGCAAAATCCGATTCAGATGCAGACTCAGATTCAGACTCAGAAACAGAGGTATGTGCTTCTGAAGTACCTGATGAAGTTTTTGATTATATTGAAGAATTCTGTTCGAATTATAAAGAAGCTCTTAAAATGGTTTCTAGTTTAAAAAAAAAGGAAAACTCATCGTTAAAACAACAGAATGAATCTCAATCAAATAAAATTAATTTTCTTGAAAGCGAATTTAATCTGATTAGAGAAAATCGTGATTCAGTTTTAAAAGAAAACATTTCCTTAAAAGCAAAGATTGAAAATATTTCAAAGAGATTCAATCAAGGATAAAAAAATCTGGAAAATATAATTTCCAAACAAGTTTCTTATGGGAACAAATCTGGTCTTGGTTTTAAAAAGGAAATAGATTTCAAAAATAGGTTTCCAGATTCAAATGAAAGGACCTCCAGCATTTCGTAAGGCAATTCGTAAAATCTGTTTATGCAAGGCAATGTATCAATTGTAGCGCCAAAAATCATATTAAGGATAATTGCATGATGATTTGGAGACCTGTAAAGAAAAATGGAATTGTCTTGACTAACATAAGTGGACCCAAGAAGACATGGGTATCAAAGAAATAGTGAGCTTACTTTTCCTTACAAGTACCTCAAAAAAGGAAAGACAAATGGTTCTTGGATAGTGGTTGCTCAAGTCACATGACAGGTGATCCAGGAAGATTTATTACTCTTTCAAAATACGATGGAAGAACTGTGTCCTTTGGATGAAAGAACAAAGGAAAAGTAATTGGACATGGAACCGTGAAAATAAGATATCTAACAATCAATGATGTCTCACATGTCAAGGGATTAAAGTATAATCTCATATCAGTAAGTCAACTATGTGACTCTAGTTATTGCATCTCTTTTTAATATATGAAATACACAGGTATTAGCAAAGATAAGAAACAAACCTTCACTGGTTACCGATATGGAAATATTTACCTTCTAAACGTTGAATCTGAAGATATCAAATGTCTAATCTCTATCAAGGATGATTCTGAGTTGTGGCACAGAAAGCTAGGTCATATTAGTATCAAACATATTTCCAATCTATTTTCAAAGAAGCTAGTTCGATGTCTTCCTACAACCAAGTTCAAAAAATCTGAACTATGCTCAGCATGCGCCCTTGGAAAACAAGTAAGAAGTTCTTTTAAGTCTATCAATGAAATATCAACTAATCGTACACTACAGTCTCTGCACATGGATATTTTTGGACCAAACAGAGTACTAAGTCTTGGGGGTAAGAAATATTGTCTTGTTATTGTGGATGACTATTGAAGATTCACTTGGGTTTTATTCCTTGCACATAAAAGTGAAGCCTTTTCCTCTTTTGCAAAGTTTTCGAAAAGAGTTCAGAATGAAAAAGGCTATGCTATTTCCACCATTAAAACTGATCATGGAGGTGAGTTTGAAAACCAAAGTTTCTCAGATTTTTGTGATGACTTTGGAATCCAGCATGTTTTCTCTTCCCCTTACACACTTCAACAAAATGGGGTAGTGGAAAGGAAAAACTGCTCTTTACAAGAAATGGCAAGAACTCTTTTGATCGAAAGCAAAATTGCATCTCACTTTTGGGCTGAAGCTGTTTCAACAGCCTGTTATATCTTAAATCGTGTTTCTCTAAGACCCATTATTGAGAAAACCCCTTATGAACTTTTTAAAGAAAGGAAGCTAAATCTTGCATACTTTCGCGTATTTGGATGTAAATGTTTTATATTGAAAAATGTAAGTGATCGTGTTTGGAAGTTTGAAGAGAAGTCAGACGAAGGAATATTTCTCTGATATTCAACTAAAAGCAAAGCATATCGCATCTACAACAAAAATTCACAGATGGTTGAAGAATCCATGAATGTCAAGTTCAATGAAGTTCTTCAGAATCAGAGAGATGAATCTGAACGAAGTCAGACAGTGATACTTGCTGAGAGTTCAGAACCAACTGGTGAATCTGAAGCTAATCATGCATTTGAAAAAGTTCAGAACCAAGAAAACAATCATCAAGGAACAGATGAATCATCAGAAATTCAGTCAGAATCCAAAGTTTCCAACGATGATCAAGATGAAGGATTTAGTAGAAATTGGAAACACAAATCTAGCGATCCTAAAGAATTAATAATGGGAAATCCAAATGAAGGGATCAGAACCAGATCCAAATTTAAGGAAGCTATGAGCAATATAGCACTAGTATCTGATATTGAACCAAAAGGAATCGAAGAAGCTCTGGCAAATGAAAATTGGATCAATGCAATGCAAGAAGAACTTCATCAATTCAAGATCAACAATGTATGGGAATTAGTTCCAAGACCCAAAAATCATCTTGTCATAGGAATAAAGTGGGTGTTCAGAAACAAGCTGGACGACAAAGGTAAAATTGTCAGAAATAAAGCAAGATTGTAGCAAAAGGATACTCTCAAGAAGAAGGGATGGATTATGATGAAACCTACGTACCTGTTGCCAGGTTAGAAGCTATAAGATTACTTCTTGCTTTTACTTGTCACAATAATTTCAAACTCTTTCAGATGTACGTAAAAAGTGCATTCCTGAATGGATATATTAAAGAAGAGGTATATGTTGAACAACCACCTGGATTCGAGGAACCAAAAGGTAAAGATCTTGTTTATGCTCTAAAGAAAGCTCTATATGGTCTTAAGCAAGTACCCCGTGCTTGGTATGAAAGGTTAAGTAGCTTTCTCTCTGAAAAGAAATTTGTTAAAGGTAGTGTTGACACTACTCTGCTCATTTAGAGGAATGATAAAGATATCCTTCTTGTTCAGATTTATGTAGATGATATTATATTCGGTTCTTCTAACGAATCTCTCTGCAAGAATTTTTCAAAAGTTATGCAGGATGAGTTTGAAATGAGCATGAAATGAGCATGATGGGAGAACTAAGATTCTTTCTCGGACTTCAGATTCAACAAACTAAAGAAGGGATATTTATTCATCAAGAAAAATATGCCCTTGAAATAGTCAGAAAATTTGGTTTGGAGAACTGCAAGAAGACTGACACTCCAATGTCTCATTCTTCGAAGCTTAACAAAGATGAATAAGAAAAAGAAGTTGATAAGAAGCTATATCGAATTATGATTGGTTCACTTCTTTATCTTTCAGCATCAAGACCTGATATTCTGTTCAGTGTCTGCCTCTGTGCAAGATTTCAATCAAATCCAAAGGAATCTCATCATTCAGCAGTCAAAAGGGTTATAAAATATATTGGCACTTATCCAACTCTTGAACTACGGTATTCAAAAGAATCAGATTTTGTTCTGAGAGAGTATTTAGATGCAAATCTAGCAGGATGAAAGATTGATAGAAAAAGTACTTCTGGAACAGGTCAACTCATGGGAAGCATGTTTTTTTTTTTGATAACCGAGGTGTCCGGAGGCTGGCGAGCTTTAGCTCAAACCGGAAGCATGTTGGTATTATGGTATTCTAAGAAGCAAAGCACTGTAGCACTTTCAACAGCAGAAGCAGAATATATATCACTTAGAAGCTGCTATGCTCAGATTCTATGGTTAAAACAGCAATTGAAAGATTATGGTGTCAAAAATTCAAATGTGGAGATACTATGTGACAATATAAGTGCTATAAACTTAACTAAGAATCTTGTCCTACACTCTCAAGCGAAGCATATTGAGATAAAACATCATTTCATACGTGATCATGTTCAGAGTGAAAATGTTCATATTCAATACATTGCCTCAAAGAACTAACTTGCGGATATCTTCACAAAACCACTCAATAAGGAGGCCTTCAACTATATTCGAGGTGAGTTGAACATTATTTCTCTCTGAATTATATCAGATACAGGGTCTTCAGGTGCAACAGCTTTGGAAGCACAACGCTTTTTATTCAGAAGCAAGGTCACATCTCTTATTTTTGGAATTTATTCATGCATAAGGATCAAAAGGTATGTTTTCTATCTTTTTTATACTATTTAGTCTGATTAATTGCTTGATTGATATTTTTCTCTTGATTTTATTCACTTAGATTGATTGTTTTTCTTTCCAAAAATAACCGTCTAGGCAGTTTTATTTTCCATATTTCAAAACTATTTTTAAAAACTGTCTCTCTTCTCAAACAAAACCCTATTTCGACATTGCACTCCTTTACGCTTGCCTTACGACCATCTCTAAAGAAACCTCTCATTTTCTCTCTAAACATTCCTCCCTCGATTCTCATAAAAATCCAATCTTTTTCCACAATATCTCCAAAATCGTCCTCCTCGTCCAAGAAAGCTAGTACTCCGAGTGAAAAGGCAACGAGGAAATCCTCAAGAATATCTTAAGGAACAAGATCACGGGAAAGCTCTCCAGCCAAAGGTACGATTTTGAGTGCTGTGGAGGTTAAGATGACTGAGGAAGTGTTTGACGAGAGAGTGGCTCTCGCTCATTCTGTCAAGCCCCTGTATGATGCTTTTAAAAGATAGGGTCAAAGAGATGAGATGGTAAAGAAATTGCTGAATATTCACAAGTTTTCAAGCGAAAAGGGCTTTTTGATGTTTATGAATATGCCTCTTCGTGTTGTAACTCCCATTGCTGTCTCTGGTCCATCAAAGACAAAGAAAGGGAAAGAAAAGGCTGTGGATCCTGGTTTACCAAAACCTAAGAGGACCCCATCAAAGGGAGTGACTATTCGAGAACCCGTTGTGGAAGTGAGTGATGATGAGGCAAAAAGAAAGATTGATGAGGATGATGACGTTGTTTTCAGAAATTTCAAAAGGAATTTGTTTCGAAGGACCAGAGAGAAGAATTTTGATAACTTCTTGTTTGTGTCTCAAAAGCATGTCGAAAAGTTTGAGGCATTGAAGGAAAGAGGTGTTATGCCCCCACAGAGTGTTTAATTTGAATTACTTTGATGCTACTGGAATCCCCATAAAGAAACATTTGACTGAGATGAAGTTGGAAAATTTTCTCTCAACAAGGACTCTAATTTTTCCTGACTTTGTTGCATACTTCTACTCAACAATTTCCTTCACTGATTTTGAGTCCATCTCCTACAACATTGGAGATGAAGTATATCATCTGAACGTACATGAGTTGGCAAAACTGATGGGAGTAAGGAAGAGGGCTTTCAAGCCCATTGACATCAAGCCAGAGGAAGCATATGCCTACTTGACAGGGAAGGAGCACTACAGCCGAGACTCAAAGGCACACTTTGCCTATAATGACTTCCCTCTGAAGCACCTCATCATGCACAAGATCGTCATTGAATCTTTGAGGCCAAAAGCAACTTCCAGAACTGACATCAGCAAGTATGAGGCCAAATTGATGTGGGCACTGGTTACAGGGTATGATTTTTCTCTTGCACACACTGTCATCCTGCATATGTATAGAATAGTGCATAAGCAAAAAGGGCAGTTGCCCTATGTAGGACTGGTTCAGATGATCCTCAACCACCACAAGATTCCACCCTTTAAAGAACTAACTCAAAAGAGCAGCAAGATACTCACTGCAGGTGAGAATATGATACAAAAAATGGGTTTTAAACAAGTGGATGGAGAGTGGTATAACAGGAACAAAGAAAAAGTTTTGGTTGAGTTGGAACAGGTTGAAAGGTTGGCAAATAGAAGAAAGACCATGGCCAAGAAGGGAAAAGAAGTTACTGTCCATAGTGAATCTTCTTCTAAAGAATATGAAGTGATGTCGATGGAAGAGGATGAAGAAACAGAAGAAGGAGAAGGAGTAGAAGAGAAGGAAACCGTGGATGCAGAATAGGAAGAAAAAGAGAAAGAGACAGAGAAGGAGACAGAGCAGGAACAAATGAAAGAACAGAAAGTCTCATCTGAGGATGATGAGAGAACTCCAACTGCTTCACCCAAGAAAGGTGAGAAGGTGGAAGAGGAGGTCAAGTACGATGACTAAAGCAAGGATGGACAAGAGCATGCTGCTGAGTAGGAGGTTCTTATAGATCAGGGCCTACCTGAGACTAATGATCAAGAAGAACGTCTAGAAAAGAAGGAAGAAAAAGCTGACCAGGTAGCATCAGAAGCAGACTCTGTTATGATACAAGAAATAGCCAAGACAGCAGCTGCAGCGGACACTGTCTTAACAAAAGAAGCAGTTGTTGATTCAAGTGCAGGCTTGTCTCTAGTTCAGAAAAAGGATGATCATCTGGTTGAACAATAGGACGAAGAAAATGTTTCGCACCTTGAAGAAATTCAGATTGTTGTTCAGGAGGTTAGATCTGCTGAAGAAGAAGTGTAGATAAAGACCTTTGTTTCATCAGACAAGGCACAGGAGACTTCAGACAAAACCCCTTCTCAAATTCAGAGGGAAGTTAGTCTTGAGAAGGTCTTTGCCCTGATCAAAGAAACAACCCAGCTAGAAGCTCAGAATCAGCCATCTTCTGCAAGTACACTCCATCCAGCTGCAAACTTAGATGCCATTTTCAAGGAGCTGCTGGAAACAAAATCTTCTCACGAGAAGATTCAGAAGGAAGTTGATCACTTCAAGGCTGAGATGATTTAGAGGATGGATCTGTTGGAACAGAAGGTTGAGAAGAGGATGAACAGATTTGAAGCAATGCTTGACAAGTACTGTCGTCTTTTCTGTGTTGAAATAGCAGGACTCACTTCTTACACATTGGTCTGAGATGAAAGGAGCAGTAGGATTGCACCACTAATCGAACCTTTCAATGATTACGAGGTTTTCGTTGGTACATGGGAAAAACCTGCATAACCCTCTAAGAAGACATATAAAAAGCAAACTGATATTCCATCATATTCCAACCAAAACCCATCTCTGTCTGTTTAAAATTTTGTTTTTAAAATTGATTGTTTCTGTCTTTTGGTTTGAATATGTATGAAATTCGTTATAGTAATCCTTGTTATTCTTCTTTATGCTTAAATATTTATCTTTTTGTTGATGACAAAAAGGGGAGAAGTTTATTTGCAGGGTGAACAACACATGGTATGGTGAACAACAAGATGGTGAATAGAAAAACTTTTGTATCTGAATACTATGCAGATGGACAAAGAAGATTATGCCTTTGTTTCGTGCGCAAAGACATACGCAAACCAAGAAAACCGATTTATTTCGACTTTTAAAACAAATGAAAAGAACCATACTGTTTTTCACATTATCTTATTTTTCGTAACAACATCCATTTAATGATGCTTATATTAAGGAAGTTTTGTCATCATAAAAAAGGGGGAGATTGTTGAGGAAGTTTGTCTCTCTGAATGTTTTAACTCTGACAAAACTTTCTTTTTCCATTTTTGGAATTAAGTTAATATATTGAAATTGCTTTTGCAGAGATGAGTTTGTGAAAATAAACTCATATGAATCCAGATCTGATGTTCAGATTCAAGAGAGAGATGTCATGTATCTACTTCTAAGTCTGTAGAAGTAAAAGTGTTCAGATGAAAGCGGAACTGCCTCTGAATATGTCAGAAGGAAGAGCATTGTCTCTGAAGCCTTCAGATGAAGAAGAGTTCTATTTAAAGACTTCAAGAAAGCTGCATTTGAATACTTATGGGCTAGAAGATTTTTGTGACTTGTCAGCAAGGATTTTCCAGAAGCAAAAATCGCTACTTAACTCTGAAGTGAATCAGAGGATCTTCAGTTGTAAACTGACTCTGAAATATGTTCAGACACAATTTCAGACTCAGTCTTATAAGAGACTCTGAAGACCCACGTGTGGCAGGTTTCCGAGATGGCTAGGATATCTATGGAAGTTTGTATGATTTGATTGACCGGATTCTTGTCCCATCAAATCAGGAGAATATCTACAGTTGGATGACACCTTCCATATACAAAGAATATTGAAGATTGGGTTGACTCTACTTATAGAAAGCTGAAGTCTCAGTTGTATGGGCGACTGACTCTGAAGCGTTCAAACTCTGCTACAATGGCTAGAAGATCTTCTCTGATACAGTCTCCGTCAATCAAGATTGATGACGATTAATCAATGATTGAGGAGCGATCCTTGGAACACCTTGACCAACGGCTAGTTCAAGGTTAGAGAAGTATAAAAGACGATTGGGCAGTGAGGCGAACTGAAAATTATAAAGCTTTGAGCGATTCAAACTTGCGACTATTCTCTTGTACACGAGAGACACCACTTACATGTGTTGAGAGGCTATTCTGTTCTTCGTGTGAGAAGCATACAAATTCTTGTAATCCTCATTTATACATAGTGGAAATCAGCTTATCGGCTGTTAGCGTGGGAGAGTGGACGTAGGCTTGATATAAGCCGAACCACTATAACTGTTGTGTGCAAGATTCTCTATCTCATAACTCTGATCTTTGTGTTTTGCATGCCAGCGTTAGCATTCAGAATCTGCATGCTCAGAAGTTGCATATTTGCATTCAGATTCATAAATTGTTCACGATTAGAATCACTAAATACGCTTGTTCAGATTCAGATTCTGCATACATTTTGATTTGACTTTTAATTTCGCATCTTATCATCAAAATTGTTTTAAATCACATATTCACCCCCCTCTAGGTGATATTGCTAGATTCAACATATAGCAGTTCAACATTGGACATGATCATCAGTAGCTTTTCGTATGTTGTACCCTAGATCGATTAGTCACATTCGCATATCCCTCTCTTGATCTCTTTAAAGTATGATGCGTTATATTCACAATTATGATTACACAAAATAATCATAACTGATTAGTCTGTGAATATAAATTTATAATGTGACGAAAAACTCTAAATCGATCTTCCTCATTCATTAAATCTCTCAATCTCAGTTCAACTCGCTTTTTTAGAGATGTCCCTTTAGATCAAATCAATCTCATGACTATAGGCAACACTATAAGATAGCGAATGCTAAATAGAAATCTCGAGAATAACGAAGAGTCTTGAGGGCACCAATTGAGGAACACTTATCCTCGAGAGTCTCACACAGCATATAAAGTTGAGATCTTAAACTTTTGCCAACTCTCATTGGTCAAATTTCTGAATACGTAATATGAAATACGAATTATGGTATTCTCTCCTTCCTTGTGGAGCGTATGTCTAAGTATCTTAATACCGTACAGATGATAGTCTAGACACACTCAATGTCTAACATGAGTTCACGTAACTACTTTACTCAAAAGTATCCATCAGAACTCACATCTGGCAATGAAGACAGATAAAGTGAAACATGTGGGTTATTTCACTTTCGGACATAATGCATATTAAGTCCTCATCTTAACATCATGTTAAGGCGACATTTTTATTTTAAGCTCAAGCTCTCAATTATCACCTAGATAATGAACTCAAAATTGTCTCATCTCTATTTATCACGTAGTAAATAGAGGCGATTACCCGTGTGAGTAGGTCAATCTCCTATCTGTGCGACATACTTTCTCAACATAATGCACCAAACTTTAACATCCATAAACATTATAAAAACTCATAGACAAATAATCTCAAACTTCATTAATAGTGAACAATCAGGGAAATTACAATATCCGGTATATCATATTCTACGCAATCCAAGAGATTTCACATGATTATAAAAAATATCTCTAGGAATCGGTTTTGTCATCGGATCTGCTAACATTCTATGCGTAGATATATACTGTATGTTCACATCCTTTCGTGCAACTACATCCTTAATGTAGTTATACTTAATGTCTATATGTTTGGTCTTACAATGGAACTTGGGATCTTTGGTGTAAGCTATCGTTGCTTGGCTATCACAGTTTACCAAAACTGGACTTGCAGCCTCGCCAGTAACACATAAATGTTCCAAAAATCTCTTAAGCCGGACATCCTCCTGCGCTGCTACGGACAAAGCCACGAATTCAACTTCCATGGTAGATAAGGCTATGCAATTATGTTTCTTACTGCTCCACGATATGGCGCCATTATTCAGTAAGAATACATTTCCAAAGGTAGATTTTCTCTCATCTAAATCTCCTCCCTAGCCAACATCAGTGTAGCCCTCAAAATGCAGATCACTTCCTTGATAACTCAACGCATAGTCAGTAGTAGCTTTTAGATAGTTCATGATTCTCTTGACATCACCCCAATGTGCTGGACTTGGATTGAATTGGTATCTGCTCACCAATCTAACTGCATAACAAATATCAGGTCTAGTACACATCGTAGCGTACATTAAGGTTCCAACGGCACTCGTATAAGGAACACTTTTCATTCTTTCTTGCTCTTGTGGAGTCTTAGGACACATTCTACGGCTCAGACCATTACTTTTTGCAATAGGAGTATCAATGGGTCTATAGTCTTGTAACGAAATTGTTCAAGGACTTTATTTATGTATATTTCTTGTGAAAGAGATAAAAACCTTTTCGAATGATCTCTCGAGATCTTAACTCTAAGAATGTACGTAGCTTCACCCATGTCTTTCATTTCGAAATTAGAAGATAGCCAATTTTTGACTGTCTTGACAAACTCCATATTGCTTCCAGCAATAAGTATATCATCAACGTATAATGATAAGATCACAAATTAACCTTTGGATCTTTTGACATTTACGCAATTATCTTCATGAATCATCTCAAAATCATATGCCATTACAGCATTATGAAAGCATATATACCATTGTCTTGAAGACTGCTTGAGGCCATATATCGATCTCAAAAGTCGACATACTTTATGTTCTTGGCCTTTAGTGACAAACCCAATGGGTTGTTCCATGTAAATTTCTTCTTCTAATTTTCCATTGAGAAAAGCAGTCTTTACATTCATTTGATGCAATTCAAGATCCAAGTTGGCCACTATTGCCAGAATAAGGCGAACAGAGGTGAATCTTACAACAGGAGAAAATGTATCTTCATAGTCAATTCCTTCCTGTTGATTATACCCCTTCGCCACAAGGCGAGCCTTATATCTCTCAATCGAGCCATCAGCCTTACGCTTTATTTTGAGAACCCACTTGTTCCCAATGGCTCTGCGTCTTTTTAGAAGATCAACTAGTTCCCAAACTTGGTTTGATCTCATTGACTCTATTTCTTCTTCCATTACTTTTATCCACATTTCTTTATCAGGGCGAGATAAAGCCTCATTGACATTCTTTGGCTCATCTTCATCTTGTAGAGCGATCATGAAAGCTTCCCCTTCGATCTCAAAGCATCGACAAGGAATGATTTTGCGACTTGTTCGTCGTGGAGAAGATTATACCCTAGGGACTTCATTCTCTATTACGCTCCCACTAGGATCAGATAGGGGAATCGACTCATCAAGTGGTTGCAATTGAGACTGATAAGTACTTAACTCCCCACTTCTCACATTGCTCCCACTTAGATCATTATATCCAACTATCCTATTATCTTGATCCAGTGTCTCAAATAGGGAATAGTTTTCACCTATTTCACCCTTTTTCAGAAAATCATTCTCTAAGAATGTGACATCTCAAGATTCAAACACAGTTACACTTCCATTGTCTTGCTTGCCTATGAACACATATCCTTTTGAGTGTTATGAGTATCTTATAAAGATACTCTTCTTGCCTCTTGGACCTAATTTTCCATATTTATGAGAGGTCTCATGAGTATAGGCAGCACAACCCCAAGGTCTAAGAAAACTTAAATTTGTTTTTCGACCTGTCCACAACTCATATGAGGTGGAAGCAACTGACTTTGAAGGTACACAATTGAGTACATAGACGGCAGTCAACAAAGCATCACCCCAAAAGGTAATAGGCAAATTAGCCTGTGCCATCATAGACCTAATCATTTCCATTAGGATTCTGTTCCTTCTCTCTGCAACACCATTTTGCTGCGGAGTATATAGAATAAACAATTGTCTTTCTATTCCCTTTTCATCACATAAACTTCTGAACTTATCAGATAAGTATTCTCGACCTCGATCAGATCTCAACACTTTGATTTTCTTATCTAATTGATTTTCCACTAAGGTCATAAATTTCTGAAAACAATCTAATGCTTCAGATTTATGGGAGATCAAATAGATATATATAAATCGAGTAAAATCATCTATAAAAGTGATGAAGTAAACAGCCCCATGCCTTGCCCTAACATTCATAGGACCACAGATGTCAGTATGGATTAATTGCAATGGGAATTCAGCCCTTGCTCCTTTTCCAAATGGCTTTCGAGTTGTTTTTCCCACGAGGCAATGCTCACAAGTAGGCAATTCAACTTCTTAATATTGCCTATTAAGCCCTCTTTGGCTAATCTATTCATACGATGTTGACCAATATGGCCAAGTCTTGCATGCCATATGTTCACATCATTATCACTGGAATGAGTAGATGTGAATAGGGAATAACAAACATTCACATTAGTGTTTTCAACATCCAACACAATAAAACCATCCATAAAATAACCTGATCTGTAGAAAGTTGTACCTAACAACAAATCCACACCATTGTCATGAAAATTCATATAAAAATCAAGCTTAACCAAAACTAACAAGAGACAAGATTTCGACGAATCTCTAGAGCATATAGAACATCATGTAGGAACAAAGTGCGACCACCTCGCATGATAAGTTGGCATGTGCCAACTCCTTTAACTTCGACTCTTGAATTATTCCCTACATAAATCCACCAAGCTCCATGTGGAATTCATCGAAATTCCATAAAGGTATTCCTATCTCTGGCTACATGGTCTGTGGCCCCTGAGCCTACAATCCACAAAGGATGAGACTCGGTTAGAAATATAGAACTTAAAACGTAATTAATGCTTTCAAGTATTTTAAGGGTTTCTACCTTCTTCGGTTCGCTACAGTCACGAGCGAAGTGACCCTTCTTGCCACAGTTATAACATTTCATTCTAGAAATATTCTTCTTGAAGGGACGTTTCCCTTTGCCATGCTTCTCAAATTTCGATTTCTTATCAGATGGTCCCGCTCCTTTACCTTTTCCCTTCTTAAAACCTCCAGAATGTTTGCGCTTAGAGCTCGAAGCTCCATGTGAACTAGTGCCAGCAAAATAGACATCAGTCTGTATCTTATTTGTTAGAAAGCAATTCTCCTCTAGCTCAAAGTGGCGCATTGCATCCTCAAAGGTCTTAACATTCTCGTTGTGGGTCAGGTTGACTTTCATGTACTCCCAACTGTTGGGCAAAGAGCGGATCACTGCCTGCACCTGCTGCTCATCAGATAATGTGTGACCTGCATCCTTCAGCTCACTTATCATGTTCGACATGCGCCTCAAATGTTGCTTCATATTATGCCCATGTGGCATCTTATATGTGTCGAATCTAATGGTGAGCTGCCTCAGTTTGGTGACGGATGTCTGCCCAAACCTAACTTTCAATGCATCCCACATATCCTTCGCATTTTCATGCTGTCTAAACTCACGCATGATATTGTTATTCATTCTGCTCAGCAACGTAATGCGAGCAGTGGAATTCTTCTTCATCCAAGCAGCGAAGGCCTCCTTATCCCTCCTATGCTGTGCAGTGGTTCCATCTTCTGGTTCTATCATGACCAGATTAAGGGCTTCTAATGCCTCAAGCTCTTCTAGCACATACTGGATTTTCATATTCCAGATCTCATAATTGTCACCATTCAGTATCTCGCCCTTATTGAGCTCAGCTACAATGTTCTTCGAGGCGGTTGCCATTATATCTGAATTTGAGGTGTTTTAGACATATTGCACGAATTTATATTGCCTAATATTTATGGATTCTATTTACACTAACTGATTATATTAATGCATAATCTCACGTAAGGACTTAAAGTCGAAAGTTCACTAAGTTCCCAATCATCGTCTAAGGATGCTCATTTGAAATTATTATTAATGTAATCATTTAGGTAAAATATTGAGTTCTTTCAAAGTTACCCAAACTATTTAGAACTCCCAATTCAAAAAACGTATAATACCACTAAAGTATTATAAACAGAAATTTACATTTCATTCATAATTAAATACTTCATGAAATATGTACAAACGATATGAATGTAAATGACATAAAAGTTTGCATTACATAGATAAAAAGGTTAACATGGTTCAAGCTATAAAATAAAATCAAAACTACAAAAAAAACTTAAATATAATCACGGGTTATTTCCGTTTTCTTAGTTAGACTATGAACCCATGTACACTCCATTGTACAAGGAAGGAAGTCCTTAAGGTCTTCAAGAGGGTTTGCAACCAAATCAGGTATTCAAATAAGTAATATTGAAAAACCCTTCAGGAATTTCTTAGTTTGATGCCAAGGCGCATTCTGTTTACGCCAAGACCCATTCATTCTAAGCGACGATGTTTTCGTCGCCCCAACTCTTAAGAACTCGTTCAAGAAATGCAGCACGAACTTCTTGTAAGTGATGTGATCAAGCCATATGCTATGCATCATCCTATGCCATTCCTCAGGCATAGTGTTCCTCAATGTATAAAACGCATTTTTAGCACTGATTTCTTGCCCTTTCCATATGATCTCTTAGATCATACAATTGACCATCTTTACGTGTGATATATTATCACTGTTATTATCCCATCTATAATCGCGCAACTCCTCAATCTTCTTATTACGTTCTCGCCTTAGCTGAGGTGTACCTCTCCTTATAGGTGGTTGCATTTTGCTCCTGTGCCATCCTGTACTAGGTCTTGGTCTTGCTGTCATTATTCCTGCAATGAATGTAGAACCAAGTGGATTACTAAAATCCTTCATTTAAGCAACAATTACGAACATATCGTAACAAAAAAAATGCTAATTTAAATGTCATGCAAATCCCTAAAGATATGCCCTTTTTCTTTGTCAACAGTCAAAGTCAACGGTCAAAGTCAACGTCAATGGTCAAACTAGTCAACGGTTGACGGTCAAATGGGTCATCGGTCAAAAGGATTGGTTTGGGCCCATTATGCGAGGGCTCAAGGCCCGTATAGTCTTTAAATAAAAAACTTGATGGCATTAAACACAAAAGTCAAGGTAGCCAAGTGGTCTTGGGCGCCTAAGTGCATGGGAGAAGTCGTGGGTTCAAAACCCACGACCGTCAGTTGGGCCTTTTTTTTGGGGGGGCCACGCACGTGGGCGCGTGAGGCCCACGCGCATCGTCTTGGCGGCGCGTGTGGTGCATGTAGCTCCATCCGGCGTCCTCCGGCGATGTTCAAGCACTCAAAATGCTCGTATGATCGAGCCCGTCCCAATAGTATGGTTAAAAGTTATTTTTGTTAAACCACATCTGGCCTCCTCCGGCAACGAGCGACCACTCGTTAGACTCGTATCGATGTCTACTTTCTAACCATAGGTTCATATTTTACATTTAACAAACGAGTCAATCACAGAAAGGCATGAACAGTACCGACGCAAACATGAACCATTTACGAAATGGGAAAAAAAAATCAATTGATGAAAAACGTGATCAGGAAAACAAGTTGAAACAGCTCTGATACCAATTATGGAAACGAATTCCTAATCAAAACAACAAACGTGCGGAAAAATATGCGAAAACATTTTCAAGGTTCACAAACTTGTATCACCGATTGGAGCACGATCACACGAGGGATCGTACCCGTTTTCCACAGATTAAGAGCCTCTAACGACGGCCTTGCAAGAATCGATTGTCCAAGCGTTCTCAAGTTCGAGAGAGAGTCTGATAGTATATTTTAGTTTGGGAGAGTTCTACGTTCAGGAGAAAACTGACATGAGCTTTTCACTCACATTTCAAAGAGTAACTGCCTTTGGTAGTTATTCTCACTATGTGGACTGTGATTGCCCGCATGTGCAACACACAGTAATAATATATTCCAACACTAATCAAATAATATTACAGTCAATGCAGGATTTTCAAGTAGATACTTCAGGAGATGGCGTCAAATTGCATTGTCCCGTGATCACGACCACCCAAGCAATGCCAAACAAAGTGTAGGAGCAGACTTATCGGAATTCAAGTATGTGCCTCCTTCATTTTGTTAGAGGTTATGGGTTTGAGAGAATAGATGACGTTTCTAGTTACTTGAAGTATTATTATAAGAGACATCGAGTTTGGAATCGAGTTTGGAATGCTTAACAGTATTACCTCTAGTTTAGGAGAACTCTAGGGGTTAATATGTAAGCGATTAGGCTCCAGTTAATGGGAACCCTAATATTCACGTTTTCACCTATTTAGCTTGTACGTGAACATATTATTTTGATTATATAACAACATATCCAACAATCAGTTCCTATATTTACCACATAACACAATTCATATTAAAAACTTGGATTAAAGTCAATCATCATTTGCAATCCAAATGAGTAAATTATCCTAATCATGAATCTATTTGAGATCAACAGACCTAAAAAATCTCAAAATCAGTTCACAACCAATATATACATAACAGTCAGGTATAAGTAGGCTAGTCAAAATAGTCCAAGGCCTTACAAATACAATAAACAAGTATAATAATATTCACAAAATAGAGATAGCAAAAAGCAAGTCTCAAGTAAATGGACTCCATCAAAATGGGTAATAGTAGGTGAACGGTTAAGTCCCCGCACACTTTAAATGAAATATATATATATTTATCAAGTAGATTATCCTGATTAGGATCCTACTCATTAAGCTCTCATCTATCTCTACCATCCTCAATAAAATATCAAATATGAATTTCATATTATCATGAATTCAATCATTTGATTAATCTACTAAAGGTATCTAGTTCTATTAAAAGGACTTATTATCATAACATCAGGTATAGAAGAATATATATTAATGTCATAAAGCATCATAATATCATATTCTTGAGTATCAAGCTAGTTTAATAAATTATGAATAAGGGCTAAATAGTTTGATTTATAAAGAGCCATTAATTTAAATTTATTTGTAAGAGAAAAATCACTGTTTAGTTTCAAAGAACATGACCAATAGTCAAGTCAATTACAATAAACTAGTCATGTAATATCAAGTTTTAATTAAGAACAAGACTAACAGGATTCTTATGCAAATAGCTATTTTCATGTTTCAATCGAGAATGTTACAATTACTTCCTTAAAGTTAAATAATCTAGCATCAAGTTTGGAATGAGATTATTTAACCAAAAAAGGGACAGTTCAACCTAGTTGGATTGTATCATCAAATTTGAAATGATACAAGCTTTCCTGATAGAACTTTTGAATTAGGTTAAAGTCATTTTTATCAAGTTTGGAATGAGACAACTCACCATTTTCAAATTAGTTAGCAACCATGAACATCGTGAAACATATAAACTATGCTTGACCAATAAAGGAAGATTCGATAATTTAAAACATATAATTAAAAGAAATGTAAATGGTAATTAAGACTAGTTTACATGGTCTTTAACCCCCATTTCCCCTATTGTTTTGAATAATTGATATTTAGGTATACCTTTTATGAGAGTATCGGCCATGTTATCCTTGATCGATGATAACTCCTTACTGTCGCGACCCGAATAATATTTTTTTTTTCTCGGGTGAATGGATTATCAGGTTAATTGACTAACCTAATTCGGATCCTCCCAAGTCCTACCGAATCGCAACTTAAGTTCTTTTCATGCAAAAATTTTTTATTTGGAGTTGCCACTAATCATTTTTGGTAGGTCGATTAGAAACCTAAATAAATTAGCAGGATAACTAATTTATTTCTACGAACCAGAAAAAATGAGTTCGGGGACTTGATTACGCTAGATTATTCTAACGCCCTTTCGGTACCATTTTATTTCATGAAAACTCATTTGGAATAATTGGGAAGAAGTTTAGGTCAAACTGACCAAAAGAGTAAAATGGTCATTTTTCAAGGATCAGGAGGTGGAAACATCAAAAATAGGATTGGCTAGTCGAAACAAATTTTATTTAGATACGCATAAATTAACGACAACACAAATACGAATGTGGTATGTGGATATGGAGACATGCGAGTGCGACATGACATAATCAAAATTTAAATCAATTCATTTGGACTAGGAAATTCTCGAAGATTTAATGGCTAGGATTGTTACCTGATTTGACAGATTTGATCGTCGAATTCGGATCTCGTGTCGCCTTATGGATCAAGATTGCGGCTCAAACGATGGGGATGAACTCGTGACTTGTGTTGATCGGTAGAGAAATTAGTGATGGTAACACCAAGATTTAAACTCCCACCATCTTTAAAACTCTCTTTTAAAAAAAGATTCTCTTTCTTTTTTTTTTCTCTCTAATTTTTTTCAATCTCTCAAAACTCTCTCAGGCATCCAAAATTTTCTTTCTCCCCCCTAGAATCCACTCTCCCTAGCTCACTTCTTCCTCCTTTTATAACTCATTCATCTATCTCTCATTCTCATTTTTCCACTAACTCCACTTCAATTTCATCTTCCATTCTCTATCTCTATCTCACATTCTAATCTCTCCACTAACTCTTCTTCATCTTCATCTTCCCTCCTCCATATTTATCTCCCATTTTAATTTCTCCACTAACTCTTCTTCATCTCCATTTTCCCTTCTCTATTCTTATCTTATTTTCTCCATCCATTCTTCTCTATCTTCTCTTCTCCATCTCCTCTTCTTCAACTTCCCTTCTCTATCCTAATTTCTCCACTAACTCTTCTTTTTGTTATTTGCAAAATAATCCCTAAAGAGTTAGGTATTTGCACTTTAGTCCCCGAAAAAATATTTCTTTAAGTCCAAATCTCCTCACAATTTTCAGCACACATTCCCTATGATTAGTTGAAATTCACCGCATATTAAATTTAAACTTATTTCTTGCTGCAGAATTTAATTAAAGCTCTTTGGCAAAATTGAGTCATTCTGAGTATAATTGGGCCAAGATGAAAATTTAGGATATTATAGAATAATGTCACAACTCCTAATAGTGAAAAATGAAAATAAATTGACTCAAATTGAAATTTTTTTTTATTCGAGATCATACCCGTGAAGAAATACACGACCCCGAATTGGATTTGTTTTTAAAAATTTACGATGGCCAACATGAAAAGAAAAACATTGACTATTTTTATGTATTTTTGTGGCCTCAAATGTTATTATTTATTAAATATTTTCCTAACTTCTAAAATATATATAAAAAAATACAAAAATTATGAAAAATTATTTTTTTATTCAAAAATGGTTCTCTAGGCTTGGCCAAGGTCTCCAAAGTTGATTTTTCATTTTTATGAATTTTTATGGATTTTCTATTATTTTTCAAAAATAAAAATACCGAAAAATACTAAAACTATGAAAAATCATTTTTTGGTCAAAATTGGTTCCCTAGGGTTGACCAGGGTCTCCAAAGTTGATTTTTCAATTTTATGAATTTTTATGGATTTTCTATTAATTTTTGAAAATAAAAATGTTGAAAAATACTGAAAATATGAAAAATCATTTTTTGGTCAAAATGGGTTCTCAAGGCTTGGCCAAGGTCCGCAAAGTTGATTTTTCAATTTTATGAATTTTTATGAATTTTTTATTAATTGTTTTTTTAAAAAAGAAAATGTGATTAAAAATCAGGTGTCAACAGCTGTCCCTCTTTGGAAGGAAGCTCAGCAGAGGTTCATTTCAAAGACGAGATGATACCTGAATCCTGATCGACTCAACACAAGAAAAAAAAGTCGTGACACTTGATTTCCAATACCCTCCGTAGCAAGTTCCGATCTAGATCCATTTTGAGGAGGCTTTCATGCAGTAAGGGAGAGACAAAGATGAGACTTTACCTGGCCCATATGTTCTCGTTGTGTGGCGGCTACCTGACACACATGCTGTACTGAAAATGGAGTGAGAACCTAAGGATTCGTTATAAGAAACCTTAGGGTGGTTGAATTTGGACTCGTATGATAGGTCAACTCAAGGTAGATTCCTGTATGGTGGGTTACCCCATGGAAATGCCTGTAAGGAAGACTTTGTACATGTAGAAAGGACTTGGTGCCTGTGAGAAGGACTTTTGGTTGCCTGTAAGAAGGACTTTTGGTTGCCTGTAAGAAGGATTTTGGTGCTTGTAAAAAGGACTTTTGGTTGCCTGTAAGAAGGACTTTGGTGCCTGTAGGAAGGACTTTTGTGTTGCCAGTAGGAAGGACTTTTGTGTTGCCTGTAGGAAGGACTTTGGGTGCTTGTAAGAAGGATTAGTGTTGCATGTAGGAAGGACTTTTGTGTTGCCTGTAAGAAGGACTTTTGGTTGCCTGTAAGAAGAACTTTTGGTGCCTGTAAGAAGGACTTTTGTGTGCTTGTAGAAAGGACTTTGGGTGCCTGTAGAAAAGACTTTGAGTGCTTGTAAGAAGGACTTTCTTGCCTGTAAGAAGGACTTTGGGTTGCCTGTAAGAAGGACTTTTGTGTTGCTTGTAGGAAGGACTTTTGTGTTGCCTGTAAAAAGGACTTTGGGTGCCTGTAAGAAGGACTTTTGGTGCTTGTAAAAAAGACTTTTGGGTTATAAGGGGTACCATTCTGGGATCTGAAGAGACTAGGAATCCTGCAGAAGCTCAAACCCAATTTATATTCTCTTGCCTCTCAAGCATAAACAAGGAGGGAGAGATCAATACATTTTGAATATTTCTGTTTTCAAGATAAAACATGCTCCATTAAAGAAGTTGGATACTTGCATGTGTCGCACTAGATTCAAACACCTTGACAATTGTAGGAATTCATTCTTTTAAAAGGTTCAGGTGGAAGATATACTTACCTAAGGATTTGGAGGACTGCTTGGTGATTTCTTGACAATTAGGCTTGTTCATTTAATAATCGCCAAATGGATTTCGAGACCTTGCATGGTAACTCGAATATCGAAAATGTGTTTTCTGTCAGGCAGTGTCAGAGGTAACATGCGCAAGCTTTCTCATCAATGAGTTCATTGGTTCAACAAAGTTTGCAGTGATTAGAAGCATTCTGTGTAATAACTCATGATACAATCAATCAAGATGTGAATCATGCATGACTATTCCGTCAAGTTTGCATTACCAATTCTGTTCAAGGAGGTTATCACAGTATGAATACCTCGAATGTAATACGAATGGGGGACTTCAGTCCGAAAGGGCTTTCTCTGACTCTCGAGAAAGGATGTTCATCCTGATTGTAGGATTGAAAAGAAATCACTCAATCTCACCATCATCGCATTCGACAAGGGTTTGAGCAATCTCGCAATTAGTACGATCAAGCCGATCTGGAGGTCTTTGATTAGGACCGTAATGTAGGTTGGGTCAAAGGCTTACCAAAGGGGACTCTTTTGAGTCAAGGTCATTAACAAAAGGTTTTTATTATCTGCTCCGGGTTTACAAGTCAAGAATCCTGCAAAAATGAGAGAGAAATAGTCTTGCTCGTACCTTTTCGAGCGATACTTAAAATCTTTCAACTCTACGTTAATTCAAGCGCCTTAATCAGAAAAGACTTTCAGAGGTTGTAACGTAGGTTGGGTTTAGGGATCAAGAAAGGCTTAATTTGGCCCAGAAGATATATGAGATGGGTTTAACATTGGTGATCATCGCATCTTTGTCACAGTTTCAGCCTTTCTAGAACAGTCCTTGGAGAATACCATCGTTGTCTGAGGATGATATCTGTTTTCGCTGGTGCCATTATCACTTCTAAATGGTATAAACTTCTACCATATATTTTGCAATCTGACTCCTTCAATGAATTTTCTCTTGCAATCAGGTCCCATTGGGGATTTACCGAATGTCTTCAAAATTGAATATTGATTCGAATGGGCATTGGCCTTGCTTTTAACTGGCACTTTGCTTTTTCATGCCCAGGGACTAGCTTTTCTTCTTTTGGTCCTGCCTTTTGCCTTTTGTCTTTTCCGCTCTATTTAGAAAGGAGAATTTTCAAAAATTGTGCCATATATACACATGTATATTAAAAATTTAGCACACTTGAGGAGTCGACTCGAGAACTCTTTGTAGACCAATTTCTTTCGAGTTCTTCTGCTTTGAGGTAGTGTCATCTTCATTTTAGAATTAGCATTGATCACCGATGGGGTTTTAAGAAATGAATATGCAAGCTCAATTGGGTGATGCAAAGGATATGAGTGTGTTGGATAGAGAAACGAATGTTTTTCGTCGTCCTAAGGCACTTGAATTACCGTGCGAGGTCGAAAGCAAAGAATCACTCGAAAATTGATGTTAGTCCGAGCAAGAAAATTTCTAACCATTTATCTTACGAAATTGCTAGGACTACCTCCATTTGGCCCCGGCGTGGGGTGGTTCTTGACAGGGGTTACGGAATGAAATCGCCGTTCAAATGGTTTGTCAATGGGCACCTGTAGTGTTTAGGATAGAAAAATGAATGCCTCCTTCCTTTCGATATCGTACCTTTCGCGAGAAAACCCATTGCCTTGGGGAATACGGAATCTATTTGGCACACAACTCGCCGTGGATTTGGGACGTGTATAGAAATGGGCTTACCTTTCATCATCCTGTCATGCCCCATTCGATGCATCATGTGTAGATCATGCTCCAAGTCAGAATCGGCAAATTAAACATGCAGACAAGTCATACATGAATCATGGCATGTGCAAAAATAATACGAATGTGGCAATTTTGGCATCATGCATGTTTGTGAAATAAGCAGGTATAGAAGAAAATTCTCAATAACGAGAGGATTTGAATTGTCCCTAGACGTGTGAACGGATCGAACAAATCGCGAAGTCTACCCCTTAAATTAAGGAGTAGCTTATCTCAGACTTTGCCCCCTTTTCAATTCAGGGTCTGCCATCAATTTGCCCCATTTTGATCGGAATGGATCTTTTCAGATGATCATAATTTTACCACTTGGGGTTATCTCCTTTAACATGTTAAATGTTAGTATAAATATTTCCTGTAAAAAAGGAAAGGAGATATGTTAGCTAGTATTAGAAGGGATAAACTGGAACAATACTAGTTTACCCTTCATCTTGAATGTTTTGCGTGATTCCTTTTATTAGTGTGACAGTCTGAAAATTCGACCCAGTCATCGGAATTTCTAAATGAATGGAAATACTTCGTTAATACACTCTGATCTACTCTCACTCAGGATTAGCTACCCTGAGATGACTAACCGAAGGGGAAAGGTTATCTGGAAAGAATCACCCAAACAGCCGCCCGTTGGTCTGAGACAGAGACAGAGTCGTTATTTAATGAATTGACCACAAAATGAAATCCGACTTTGGACAATCGAATTAGTACGATAAACACGATTAAGAAATGAGATCAGTTTCCGAAATGTCGCCAGAAGGGCAGACAGCCGGTGTACGTCGTGAAGCAAACGTGATTGGAAAATTACCAAAATGCCCCCAGTAAATGCTCAGCCCTTGGTTTGAAATCAAACTTGGTTTGAAATTCGTTCGCGCTCGGGACCCGATCGGTGCATTTGGCACGCAAATCGAGGCAAGTCAAATCAGTTGTCAAATCAATCATGCGTCACATCAATCAATCCATCATGTCAATCCATCAATCTTGGTTCAATTCCTAATGCAAATCAAATCTTGTCAAAGGACACATCAAAGTACAAAATCAATTCATGTCACTATGCTACCTAACCCACTATAAGCTTATTTCCTCTTATTTTAATTTGTATAATCTCTCTCCTCTCCCTCTAAAACCGCCGGCCACCCCTTTCTATCTCCCCTCCCTTTCATTTTCTCCTTCCTTTCCCTCTCTCCCTCACGGTTTCCTCTCCCCCTCCTCCGTCCGCCCGAGCCACCGTCCGCCGTCGTGGAGCAAGCCGCCGCCGCCGTCGGCCACCCCTCTCCCTTGGCTTGTCTTGGTAAGTCTTCTAAGCCCTCTCCCTCTCATTTTCGTGGCCTAGAGACCCCGAAACTAACCCGAACCAGCCCCTCCTCCCTTGACGTTTTGCTCGGCGTTTTGGGTTCAACGGAGCCTAGGCCTTAGGCGCTTGTGCCGCTGGTTTCCTCGACTTCCCTAACACCTAAAACCATTCTAATAGGACCCTTGGAGCCCCTCGAACAGCCCGGATCAGCCGCCAAGTCGCCGTTCCTTTCCGTGCGGCCGTGAGACCGTTCGTCCGCCGGTGTCCCTTGCCGCCTTTGTCGTCGTCCCGAGCCGATCTTGGTAAGCCCTACTACTAATCTTAGCCTAGATTAGTGGTATATGCTTGTAGGATGAAGTTTCAAGGGCTGGTTATACTAGTTAGGGAGTTAGAATGTGACTAAGGTTAGGATTAACTTAGGCTAAACTGATGAAAACTTGATTGGGCCAAATATGGGGGCTGTTGGCATTTGAATTGGGCCTTAAAACATTGATTATGGGCTGCAAATTGCCGTTTGGGCGCGTAAAGCGAAGGGCCAAAGAATGCCATTAGGCTTAGGGACTTAATTCTACACTAGTTGGTCCAAAATTTAATTAATTGGGCCTAATTCATGTGGTGGGCCACACATGGACGAAAATTGGAAATTAATTGGGCCAATTATAACTTTGAGTATTAAAATATAAGGCCCAATGAGGTATATGGGCTTAGGATAGCAAATTGGGCCTAAAATGGCCAAATTGGGCTTAATAGGTTAATTTTTAGAAATGGGCTTGGGCCCTACACGAATTTAATAATAATAATGGGCCGGAATTATAGATTTGAATTAAGAATAAAATTATGGGCCTTGGTCCATAAGATAAGGTCCAGACCCAATTGAACCTAAACTAATTAACTGGGCCTAATCTAAGTTAAGCCTAATTTAATTAAACTCAAGGGTTTATTAAGGCACTAAATCGTTAATCGTGGGTTACTAATCCCCTGGGAACTAACATTAGCCACTGGGTTCGATTGGAACGCTGGGATTGCCGGGATTGAATACCGACTTCATGGGTTCCCAAGATAACGTTAAACTTGAATGGATCTGCTTGGGGAAACTAATCGTAGAGCATTGGGCTGACGTGAGGCTTGTCTGGATGATTCCTTGTTATGCTCTGTTCCCGTGCTTATGTACAATTGCATGCATGCTCTGTGACGGAATTACTGCTTACTATTATCTGGGCCTCACATACATTGAGAGCATTGCATGAGTCACCAGAGATGTGACCTGAGAATGAGCCCCAGAGGCATTGTTATGTGAGGGAAATGGAGGGACAAGGGGGTAGCCAACGTAAGGCGTCAGGGAACGCAGTTGTGACATTTGCCGGATGGCACTGTTGGATGTGCCCTGATGGGATTTAGAGTGATAGGCGGGCTGATCCGTTGTGATCTGTCATGGCCGGTTGAGACCTAAGCTTGATCCGTTGGGATCCGATATGGCCGATCGAGGCCTGCACCATTTGCATGTGGCATTATGACTGATTGCTTGTTATGGCCCATTAGTGTTGTACGATTTGTATTATTGTGCGTTATGTGCTGTTCATGCGTTGGAGTCTAGTACCGAGGTGAGCTGAGAACATCTAAACCTTGGACCGTAAACCCTAGCTCATTGGTTAGGACCAACCCCACTTGTATACTTTACCCTACACTAGGATTAGTGGTGAGCTTGCTGAGTTCTCGACTCACTGGCGGTGGTTACCTTCCTTTTCAGATCCAGGACGCCAGTGATGGCAGCACCCCTAATGCTTTTTGGATTGCCAGTTCAGATGGATACCCAGATCACCCTCCATTTTGATATACATGCCGCGATGTGGCATACGTACATGACGACTGTTCTAGTAGAGCAGGGTGGATCCTACCTTGTACCCCATAGGTTCGAGGCGTGGTTTAGAGAGAGCCTTCATGGCTTTGAGGGACCACAGCGAGACTCTCCGATACCTATGGAGGAGGACCCATTCGCAGCGAGACTCTCCGATACCTATAGAGGAGGACCTATTCGTAGCAAGACTCTTCGATACCTATGGAGGAGGACCCATTCTGGCTACAGCCTGCCGAGTATGGAGGCCAAGTGATCGACCCCGACCCGCAGCAGGAGTTGCTGTCCCCAGGACGATCTGAGATTGACGGCCATGAGGAGGGCGATGCCATGGATACTGACGAGGAGGATCCAAAGGAGGACCCCGAGGAGGATTCCGAGGAGGAGCCTGAGCTGGACTGAGTTCCGCTGATGCTGGGTTAGCTTTTGGATTTTAGTGTGAGCGTAGGTCTTGGCTGTAGGTCGTGGTTTTCTTTTGGGGTCTGTACCTAACGCTTATGATATGTATATATATATTGTTTTTTGTGTTCATTCTGTTAGTTCTACCCCTCCGTATTGCATGTATGTATGTATGGTTAGGAGGTACGTTTCCGCAGGTTCGAGAGTTCGATGAAGGACGCGTCGTCTGGCCGCGACGAAGTGATTCCTAGACCGTCGTGTATCGTAAACCAGGCGAGTGCGATAAGTTTCGTTTGCAGGAACGGGATGCCGCGTGTCCGATTAGGGTTTGGGGTGTGACAATTAGCTTCATCGGATCAAGTTTGTCTCCACTTTCGGTGGGCATTTCATCATTAGAGCCAAGGTTGTGGCAGAGTATCGACTTTGGTATCGCTCGTCTAACATTTCTATTTCCCTCTGTAAAAAGAAATGTGCAAAAGGTTGTATTATTCATTTACAATACTTACAACATTCCCCAACCTTGGGGGATCGAACTCGGGATTTTTCGGACCACTGTCATTCCCCATGCCATCCGGTCCACAAGACCATAGGCATTCGTGGAGGTTCGCATTGGTCTTGTAATTCCATGTCTCGATTTTTTTCAAGGCAACTTACAATCTCTGTTGAGACGGAAGAAAGTATTTCAGAATTTGAGATAATCCTAGATAAATTGGAATGATACAAAATTATCCTTCTTTGAGACTGCTTGGGCTTTTTATTTGCAATTTCCTTGTTTGAAGCTGTCGATCCTCTGTCGGAGAAATGGATTCACCTGAGGCAAGTACCGCATAGGAGATATCATTAGAACGAATACATTTCACCTGTTCCAGTAAATTTGCATCAGTATGACCCTCAATATTGATTTTGGTGGCTTGTTGATTCGGGAGCTTTCCCTGAACCTAGGCTCACATGAAATAAATGCGTGTATGCATAAATGCATGAAATGCATGTAATAGTCCTAAAGTGACTCAGATTGTCCAAAAGGTAGCCAAAGCGGCTCCTGCTTTCATTTCAAGGATGATATTGCTTGATTGCATCCGCATTTACAGGATATCCTAACCCTTTCCCATCCATGTTTACAAGAATCAAAGCTCCCCCAGGAAAGACCTTTTTGACGACAAAAGGACCCTCATAATTTGGGGTGAACTTGCCCCCAGGATGAGAAACATTTGGAACTATTTTTTTCACTACCAAATCTTCTACTTTAAAATTTATGGGCCTGATTTTTTGATTGAATGCTTTGGCAACTCTTCTCTAGTAGCTTTGATCGTGACATATTGCCCTCAGACGCTTTTCGTCGATCAGGTTCAACTGTTCATACCTCTGCTGCGTCAACTCTGTTTCGGAGAGTTTGATTTGGGATAAGATTCTCAGAGAGGGGATTTCAACCTCTACCGGTAAAACTGCCTCCATACCGTAAACTAGGGAATATGGAGTTGCTCCAGTCGAGGTTCGTATCGAAGTCCGATATGCCATCTACGCGTACGGCAGTTTCTCATGCCAGTATCTATAATTCTCTGTGGTTTTCGTCAGGATTTTCTTGATGTTCTTGTTTGCCGCCTCTACAGCTCTATTCATTTGTGGGCGATAGGGAGACGAATTAAGATGTCGAATGTTGAATGCTTGTAGGAGATCATCGACTATCTTATTGTTCAAATTGGAGCCATTGTCTGTGATTATCGCTTGAGGGGCCCCATATCGGGAGATGATATCCCTTCTGATGAACTTGGCTACATTTTTTGCTGTGACATTCGCATATGAGCTTGCTTCGATCCACTTCGTAAAATAGTCGATCGCTACCAAGACAAAGCGGTGCCCATGGAAGCATTAGGGTGAATCGGACCGATCATGTTTATCCCCCACATGGTGAATGGCCAAGCTTCTGACATCTGGTGGAGCTCGTTCGGGGGTGCGTTAATTCTGTCGCCGTATACCTGGCACTGATGACAGGACCTTACATGTTGGTTGCAGTCTGCCTCCATAGTCATCCAATAGTAACCAAGCCGTATGATTTTCTTTGCGAGGAGGTGGCCTTTTTCTTATGAGGACTGCATATCCCTTCATGGATCTCTTTCATGAGCATGTTTGCTTCTTTAGCGTCTACACATCTCAATAGGACTGAATCGAACGATCTTTTATAGAGAGTTTGCCCACTCAGGAAGAATTTGGTAGCCATCTTTGCTATGTACTTCTTATCCCCGATCTGACTCCCTAGAGGGAATTCTCCTTTCAAAAGATAATTCTTAATGTCGTGATACCAAGGCTCGTTATCGAATTCGCCTTCCACTAGCATGTAATAGGCTGGCTGATCCATGACATTGATTTTTAAAGGCTTGATGTCGAGCTCATCCTCTACTTGCAACAACGAAGACAGAGTGGCTAATGCGTCTGCGAAGTAATTCTGGGTCCTTGGCAAATATTCGAACGAGATTTCGTCAAAATTATTGGTTAACTCCTCAAGCAACTCGTAATAGGGAATGAGCTTAGAATCTCTTGTTCTCCATTTCCCCTGAGTTTGGAGAATAATCAGCATGGAGTCCCCATAAACTTGTAACCTTCGCACCTTCATGGAGATGGCTAATTACAGACCTAGAATACAAGCTTCGTATTCTGATATATTGTTGGTGCATGGAAATACCAACTTCGCAGAAACCGGATAATGTAAGCCGTCCGGGGATATCAATACTGCCCCAGTTCCAGATCCGGCCAAATTAACGGCACCATCAAAATACATGGTCCACTTATCATCAGACAATACGAGGATTCGATCCTCGACCTCCACCTCATTAGAGATTACAAACCCTTGTGAATTTTTTGCCAACATGTCGGCTATGGCCCGCCCCTTGACTGACTTCTGAGGTGAACTCCTTATGTCAAATTCTGATAACAATACTTGCCATTTGGCCAGCTTTCCCAATAAGGCGGGTTTCTTCACCAAGTATTTAATTGGGTCGCATTCTGTTACCAACTGGATATGATGGTGGAGGGTATATTGTCTCAATCTGTGGAGTACCCAAATTAGCGCGACGCACGTCCTTTCAACCATCGGGTAATTAGCCTCCGATTGCATGAACTTCTTACTCAAGTAATAAACTGCTCGCTCCTTCCCGTCCTCCGGTTTTGTTTGGGCGAGTAGAGCTCCTAATAATTCCCGATATATCGTCAAGTACAGAGTCAAGGGGACTCCCGGGGTTGGTGGTACCAATATTGGAGGTAGGATCAAATACTCCTTAATCTTCTCAAATGCCTTATGGCATTCTGAATCCCAAATGACTTTGGCACCCTTCTTGAGGAGCTTGAAGAACGGTTTTGCCACATCAGAAAACTGGGATATAAACCTGGCAATGTAGTTTAACCGTCCCAGCAGGCTTATCACTTCCCTTACTGAGGTTGGGATACTAATGTCTCGTATAGCTTTGATCTTGGAAGGGTCGACCTCGATGCCATGACTGCTAACCACAAATCCCAAAAGCTTTCCAGATTTTGCTCCAAATATGCACTTGTTAGGGTTCAACCTTAGCTTATATTTCTGTAGACGTTCGAACAACTTTCTTAACACCAGAACATGGTCTTTTCCTGGTATGGACTTGGCAATCATATCATCTACGTACACCTCGATTTCCTTGTGTATCATGTCATGGAATGAGCAACCATGGCCCTTTAGTATGTCGCCCCAGCATTCTTCAACCCGAAAGGCATAACCCTATAACAAAAGGTGCCCCATGGTGTTATGAATGAGGTCTTCGCCTTATCTTCTTCCTTCATTAGGATCTGATTATAGCCATAAAATCCATCCATAAATGAAAACCGTTCGAACCCGTCTGTACTATCGACCAACACGTCTATATGCGGCAAAGGAAAATCATCCTTTGGGTTGGCTTTATTCAAGTCTCGATAATCGACGCAGATTCGGACTGTGCCATCTTTCTTCATCACTGGCACGATGTTTGCGATCCAATCGGCATAGGGGATCGCTTCTATGAATCCCACCTTGAGGAGCTTCATCACTTCCTCCTCAATTTTCTTGGAAAGTTCGGGCCTCGATCGCCTAAGCCTTTGTTTTTTTGGCAGGATGCTAGGGTCAATGGGTAGTACGTGTTCCACAATGTTGGGGTCAAGGCCGCGCATGTCTGCATACGACCAAGCAAAGACATCTTGGTATTCCCTAAGAAGTTCAGTCATTTGGGCAGCATCAGAGGGTGAAAAGGATTCCCCAATCTTCACTTCTCTGACATTCTGTGAGTCGCCCAAGTTCACTACTACTGCCTCTTCTGCTGTTAGGGGTTTAAACTCTTCATACCGACTCTAATCTCTCTGAATATCTATGAAATCCTCATCTTCTTTCCCAATGCCACAAGAGTAATCTTCTTGATGATCCGAGTCACACAACAGCCTATTATGCATGCTTGGAATGATATGCCTGAAATGTTATGAAGATGATTAGTCCCTTTCAGCAAGTAGTTTTCATGCATGATTTTCAAAAACCATTTGAAAAAACGTAATAAGAGAGCCAATCCTCGGGGTAAGTACACTGCAAGTGCCATAACTTTTGTACGGCGTTCACTTGAGTGCCATAACTTTTTTTTCGTTCACTTGAGTACCATAACTTTTAAAAATGGTTAACTTGAATGCTATTGCTTACATGGACACCGGAAAAGCTGACATGGCACCGGAAAAAGTTGACGTGGCACCGGAAAAAGTTGACGTGGCAGCCGGAAAAGCTGACGTGGCAGCCGGAAAAGGTGAAATGGCACTCAAGTGAACGATTTTTAAAAGTTATGGCACTTAAGTGAACGAAAAAAAAGTTATGGCACTCAAGTGAGCGCCGTACAAAAGTTATGGCACTTGTGGTGGACTTACCCCGCCAATCCTCATATCCTCGGACATCTTTGCTTCTCTTAATTTGCTTGATAAACTAGGAAGCGTGTGGGAATCCAGGCCTCAAATCTTCGAGAATCGAAGATAGGTATTATCATTAGGCTGGTTTGGAATGTTCCCGCACTCCCTTAATAAAACATGCACATGCATTTTATTAAATTTCACTGATAAGGCCGCATTACAAGGCAACCATTTGAACCAACGGCTCGAGATCCAAAGGTATTTTCTTGGAATTGAAAAGAGAGAAATCAGACGAAATGCAACAACTGAATTAAAATTACAATTAAAGAAATGCTATAAGAAGCAGAAGAAGAACCTCTTTACTCAAGCGAGATAGAGTCCTCGTCAAACCTCTTGATGATGACGTTGACGGTGTCTTCTAGAAACGAATTGGACATATCAAGCTCTGCTGCGCCTTGGATAGCTTCATCTACTAGCATCTTGGGGTGTTCGAAGAAATACTGACCCAGTGCACTCCAAATCGCGTTAATTTTTCCTTTCCAAGCTTTGGAGCCAATGAATGAATTAACTCTGCCTCCTCGACTCCCACGGCCCCTGTGATGGCCTCGGCCTTGACGTCCATGACAGCTTTTGGAAGTAAGGCCCTTACTGGATTCACCGGTATATCCTAAGCATGTTCGGTGCTTGTTGGTGTCCAATTGCAGCGGCGAGCGGATCCCTTGACCATTCTTTCGTAGACCGAGTCCAGGGATAAAACCATATGCCAATAGCATTTTTCCAGGTGCTAGAGTATACTTGGAAGGCGCAGGAGCCCTCTTTTTGGTTCCTGGAGGTGCATGCGTGACTGCTACCAACTCGAGAGAATGATAGCTAGCCTCTTCTTTGTACTCTGGCTCTACATGTGGGACCGTGCTCTTCTGGTATGCGGTGAAGTCCATTTCCCCATGCACGGTTATTACTTTCCCATCAACCATAAACCGAACCTTCTGGTGCAGACTCGACGATACTGCGCCTGCAGTGTGGATCCATGGTCTGCCCAATAGAAATCGAAAGCACTCGGGAGGTCCATGACTTGGAAACCAATAGAGAATTCTACTGGCCCAATTAGGACATCTAGTTCGATTTCACCAACCACATTCTTCCTCATTCCATCAAAAGCTCTGATTGTGGCATTGGAGGCACGGATGAGCTCTTCATTCACACCTAGGTTCCTGAGTGTGGCCAACGGACATATGTTGAATGCTGACCCATTATCAATTAGCACGTGAGAGACTTGCTTGCCGTGGCTTCTCGCCGATATGTACAGAGCCTTATTATGGGCCCATCCATCCACAGGAATGTCCTCATCGGAGAAGGATATTTGGTCCTTTAGCAATATGGACCCCACGAAGTTCTCCAGTTGCACCTCATTGATAGTCTCTGGTACGTATACTTCGTTTAGTACTTTCATCAGGGCACTTTTATGCCTTTCCAAATTGATAAAGAGGTCGAGCAGTGAAATTTGAGCTGGTAGTTTCCTTAGCTGCTCTATTACTTCAAACTCACTTGTCCTCACGATGGACAACGCCCTCTCTGCGTCCTCTTTTGACACCTCTCTCTTCTCTGATTCACCTTCTCTTAGTGGATAGCACCTGCCAGATCTCATGATGGCATCTATCTCGCCGGTACCGTAATCCCAAGAGACAGCTCTAGGATCGTAATCCGCTAGTGGAGGGACCTTTATCACAATCTTTTCAACTTTTTCATCATGTTGTGCCTTCCTCTGCTCCAGTTTAAGCTTCGTGAGGAAATCACTGCATGGTCGAGGGAACTACTCTCAACGTTCTCCCTTTTGTCTACCTCATCCAGCTTAATTACAAAGGGGGCCTTTGATCCAATCATAGCGATCAGCTCATCCTTTTCAACGTATTCAGAATGGTAGTCAGAACACCATGCTTCAGGCGACATCCCTAAAGTGGCCATTTTAGCTAAATATTTCATTTTTTTCTCTCTTGAGGCATTCCTATCGACGGGGCATGTAGTAGCTAGATCAAACACCTCTTGCAGCTTCGTAACATCGACCATGAATTCCAACTCGTCCATGTCATCCTTTTCCCATATGGCGTTTACCCTCTCGTGATCCGGTAGGGGATTTTACTACACATTCGGTTTCGTTTTGTCAAACTACAATACTCCTCCATCCATCAGTGCCTACACCTTATATTTGAGCACGAGATAGTTATTTGCGTTGTGCCCTTTTTCGCCCATGTGATAGGGGCACGATTGGGTCTCCTCAAACCTAGGAAACCTCGGCGGGTTTGGTCTAGGTGGCTCTTTGGCGACTAGGCGCCCTTCCAGCAACATTGGTAACAATTTCGATAGGGGACGAGGTAATGGAGTAAAAGACGGTGTAGTTCTTCTCTTAACTTCAAACTTTTCAGGAGTCGATTTGGACGAGCCACCTTGAGTAGGGGTGGATCCTGAAAACTTCTTTAGCCTCGGCGGGTTTGGTACAAAGGCGACTTCGCCTGCATTCTCCCTTTCCCTTTTGGTTGGATAAGGCCGTTTAAACGACGGCTCTGGTATACGCTTCTCCCTTAAGGCCCATTCATGACGTTCTGCCACCCTGATGAGATGCGCGAAAGTTTGACAGCCTGAGGTATTAAGCTTCTCGAAGTACTCGAGCGATAACGTCTTCAGAAACAGATCTACTAACTCCTCCTCTGGGATGGGTAGCTTGACATGGGTAGCTATCGCTCGCCACCTCTGAGCAAAAATACGTATAGACTCATTCATTCCTTTCAGGGTCCTCAACAGGTCTTCCCTGGTAGGCGCTGTAGCCGTGTTGAACTTTTATTGGTGAAGGAATTCCTCGGCTAGGTCTTCCCAATTGTCATACTCTTCCATGTCGAGCTCGATAAACCATGCCAGTGCAGCGCCAGACAGGCTCTCTTGGAATGTGTTCATCAGCAGTGGGACATAGTCAGAATAATGCGCCATTTTACGCAAGTAGTATTTCAAATGAGCTTGAGGACAGCCTGTCCCAGCTGGAACTTCTATCTTAGCGAACAGCGAGTTTTTGTCGAACCGAGCCAACTCGTATCCTTGGCTACTAAGACACTCTTCGATCTTTGCTAGCCTCCTCGCGCCTTCCTCAGTCCCAGCCATGGGTTTTTCTTTCTTCTCCCTTTCTGGGTCAACTACAATCGGTGAAGTCTTAGGAGGTGCTTCCTTCTCGGGTTCAATACTCACAGTCTGGTTGGTATCTGAGCCAGTATATGTATTGGTATTTGTAAACGGACTGGTCTCTGGTGCATTAAGGGACTTCCCTTGTGTGGCAGTCATCATTGCCTTCATTTCTGCCATCATGGCAGCCATCATGTTTATCTAGTTCTCGAGATTGGCCACCTTAGGGCTCAATTCCTCGCGTTCCATTCTTGTCCTAAGATGAGTTCTGATACGGCTACGCGGCACTTCCGTGATCAATGGTACCTGAAAAAAGAATTTATACAAATGAGTATGATGAATGAAAATGACAAGTCGGTCCATGACAACCCTTTAGACCCAAGAAACAAAGCCAACATGATCAAAAGATTGATCCCAACAAATTTCGATTTCGTCAGCTTTTACGAAAAAATTCATATCAATTCCCACAGAATTCGAAAAAGTACCAAACTTTGCTAGCTGATAAATAAGACAATGATGTACAACTTTCATTTTTTGAGATTGGGAAGATTTCTCATGGATTAGTACAGTTTAATACTTCTTTCTAAAAATGTTCTTTAGAAAACTGATTTGTCCAGTTTTTACTTTGAGGATAAATGGGTCATCAAAAATGTGAATTGATGCCCAAAAATTTCCAGTCCACTAATTAAAAGCCCAATCTACAACTTTCATGTTTTGATTTTTCTCAAAAGAGCATGTTTTCTAGTGATAAATGGAGAAACAAAAGTGAAATTGAGAAAATTCCAGAATCCAGACAATTTTCCTTTCACCTTAAATTCGGTAATAAATGGGAAATACATTGAATTGATTCAAAAATTTTTTTGAATGATGAATTAGGGTCTTATGAACATTTTCTATAAAGATTTTATGGGTCAATTAAAATCATAGAATTTAATAAACATTATGCAATACTAAAGAGTCAAGTCTAAACAGTAACATTTATTATAAGAAAAGCTCATAAAATCACGAAAATGCAATTAAACATGGAACAAGAATCCTAAACACAGCAAATCAAGCTATTTTTCTTTTCTTTGTGGCGACGCGATCTATAGGCGAACGGGCCTCCAACTCTTTCCGAAGTCGTGCATTCTCCTTAGTCAAAGTCTCCATTTGTTTCTTCGCCTTTTGCGCCTTCTTTGCATAGGTCTCGAGCTCGGCTTGACGGGTGGGCTTCATGATCACCAACGGGAACTTCGGAAGCATATGAGTTGGTATTACATGGTGCTTAATATACCGAGCCTTCGCATGATAACATCTTTCCTTTCCCGCGAGCTCCTCCTTGGGTAGTGATAGTGAACAAATCTTGGACTTGAGCCAAGTTTGGTCAAGATGCTTGATCTCGGTTCCATAATTCTCGGTTGCAACGAATTCAACTTGAAAAGTGTTTGGCCCCAAAGGTGGTGGAATATCCTGTAAAACTCCATATTGTCGTACCACACGGAGAGGATAATACTGCGTCATATCGATAATACCCAAAAGAAGTATAGGCTCCCGCTCACCATGGTACAAACGAGCCTTAGAGACTTGAAACCATATAGCTTGCCATAGAAAAACCTTGGGACTCGGATCTTTAAATAAATCAATCCACTCGGAATAAGACAATCTAGCTATTTTTTTTTGCAACTCTTGAAATTTTGCAATTGGGTTTTCCTCTGGACTTACCCGTGGAATGGTCATTCTTGAGCCGAAATTCGCATAATGAGAGAAAAACCACATTTGCAAAAGTCCAACCAGAGCGTGAAATGTTTTATCCTTGTTTTGTTTAAAACGAGTCAGAGATATAAAAGTCTCGGCCAAAATAGCATTAGTAAAGTTCATTCCACTACAAACTTGCCTAGCTATCCAAGCCATTGATGGACTAATAAAATTCTTTTGGAGTGGAAAGATCACAAGTCCGAAAAAAGCTAGAATAAAGATCCTGCTTTGCAAGTGTGAATTGCTCTCATAAATAAGTTCAATGAGGAATGAGAAAGGGCACATATGACAATTTCCTTTTAAAATTTTCCTCATTTTATTTTCGCTAATTTTCAAAAACTCAGCAAAAATGACAATTGGATCCATTCCTACACAAGGGCGAATTAAATCAATACTCAAAGGTTTTGCAATGGCAATGTTATACTCTTCCAAAGTCGGAGTGAGCTCATGCTTACCTAAAATGAAAGTAGCGGTATATGGGCACCATAAATGTGCAAGCGCCTGCATGACCCCAGTCTGTAATTCGATGTCCAAAAGTGGCAACATGTGACCCATACGGCTAAGGGCATAGGTCTGTGCATCAATGTTCAAACGCCCCCATATCTGCTTCAACTCGGCCTTTGGAATGTACACGAAAAGGATATCGATGTGTCCCATTGTCTATAGATCACGCGCCACAATCCTAAGTGTCATGGACCGACACAAACAATAACATAAGACAAGATGAAGTTCAGAAGCATACCTTACCGTGGGATAAACAATCACATGGACATACACATGACTCGTGGGTTAACCTTATTCTAACTATCCTAAAGGCTCACAAATTGAAGCGAAAAACTTACGGCAAGACGACAATCTAGCGCACATAATCAAGATTAGTCGCTATCCCGCGACGTAACCAAGATTAGCCGGGCCTTTCCACTTCGGCTGCTCGAGTCAAAAATTAAAACCACCGCTTTGGTAATCTTACCATGCCTGAGGTATAACTTTTAAAACTCATTTTTGAAAAGAAGTTCGGGATTGAATCTGGACTAACTTTCGACGTGATCTCACGGCGACGGGATGTGTGTGATGTAGTGGCCCAGGTCCGGCCACGGGATGTGTGTGATGTAGTGCTAAAACGATTAATCATGCACAACAATTAAATGCAAATACCGCTTCAATAATTCAAAAATTAAATCACAAATTTCACACACCAAACCTGCAAAACAAAGGGTTAGCCAAACACTCCACCTCTTATAACTCCCATTCTGCAAAACCATTTAACACATTAAAATTAGAATCCAACCAATTTTCAAATCAAATGGATTTTCACGAAATTATTTTTTGGCCTAAGTCCACTAAGGCTTTTAAAATTTCGAAAAAAATTCAAGTACTCCAATTAGTGCTTTATTCTTTAGAAAATTCCAAAAAACCAATCCCCAGCGGAGTCACCAAGCTGTCGCGACCCGAATAATATTTAATTTTTTTTCTCGGGTGAACGGATTATCAGGTTAATTGACTAACCTAATTCGGACCCTCCCAAGTCCTACCGAATCGCAACTTAAGTTCTTTTCATGCAAAGATTTTTTATTTGGAGTCGTCACAAATCATTTTTGGTAGGTCGATTAGAAACCTAAATAAATTAGCGGGAGAACTAATTTATTTGTGCGAACCAGAAAAAATGAGTTCGGGGACTTGATCACGCTAGATTATTCTAATGCCCTTTCGGTACCATTTTATTTCATGAAAACTCATTTGGAATGATTGGGAAGAAGTTTGGGTCAAACTGACCAGAAGAGTAAAATGGTCATTTTTCAAGAATCAGGAAATGGAAACATCAAAAATAGGATTGGCTAGTCGTAAAAATTTTTATTTAGATACACATAAATTAACGATAACACAAATACGAATGTGGTATGTGGATATAGAGACATGCGAGTACGACATGACATAATCAAAATTTAAATCAATTCATTTTGACAAGGAAATTCTCAAAGATTTAATGGCTAGGATTGTTACCTAATTTGACAGATTTGATTGTCGAATTCGGATCTCGTGTCACCTTATGGATCAAGATTGCGGCTCGAACGATGGGGATGAACTCGTGACTTGTGTTGATCGGTAGAGAAATTAGTGATGGTAACACCAAGATTTAAACTCTCACTATCTTCAAAACTCTCTTTTAAAAAAAGATTCTCTCTTTTTTTTTCTTTCTCTCTAATTTTTTTCAATCTCTCAAAACTCTCTCAAGCATCCAAAATTTTCTTTCTCCCCCCTAGAGTCCACTCTTCCTAGCTCATTTCTTTCTCCTTTTATAACCCATTCATCTATCTCTCATTCTCATTTTTCCACTAACTCCACTTCAATTTTCATCTTCCATTCTCTATCTCTATTTCACATTATAATCTCTCCACTAACTCTTCTTCATTTTCATCTTCCATTCTCCATATTTATCTCCCATTCTAATTTCTCCACTAACTCTTCTTCATCTCCATCTTCCCTTCTTTATTCTTATCTTATTTTCTCCATCCATTCTTCTTCATCTTCTCTTCTCCATCTCCTCTTCTCCATCTTTCCTTCTATATTCTAATTTCTCCACTAACTCTTCTTCATCTCCATCTTCCCTTCTCTATTCTTATCTTATTTTCTCCATCCATTCTTCTCTATCTTCTCTTCTCCATCTCCTCTTCTCCATCTTCCCTTCTCTATCCTAATTTCTCCATTAACTCTTCTTTTTGTTATTTGCAAAATAATCCCTCAAGAGTTAGGTATTTGCACTCTAGTCCATGAGATTTTAAGTATTTGCAATTCAGTCCCCGAACAAATATTTCTTTAAGTCCAAATCTCCTCACAATTTTCAACACACCTTCCCTGCGCTTAGTCGAAATTCACTCCATATTAAATTTAAACTTATTTCTTGCTGCAGAATTTAATTGAAGCCCTTTCGCCAAATTGAGTCATTCTGAGTATAATTGGGCCAAGATGAAAATTTAGGATATTAGAGAATAATGTCACAATGCCTAATAGTGAAAAATGAAAATAAATTGATTCAAATTGAAATTTTTTTTTATTTGAGATCATGCCTGTGAAGAAATACACGATCCCGAATTGGATTTTTGCTTTTAATTTACGATGGCCAACATGAAAAGAAAAACATTGACTATTTTTATTTATTTTTGTGGCCTCAAATGTTATTATTTATTAAATATTTTCCTAATTTCTAAAAATATATAAAAAATACAAAAAATTATGAAAAATTATTTTTTGTTCAAAAATAGTTCTCTAGGCTTGGTCAAGGTCTCCAAAGTTTATTTTGCAATTTTCTCATTTTTTCTTGATATTTTTATGAATTTTCGAAAATAACAATATCGAAAAATACTGAAAATAAAAAAAATCATTTTTTGGTCAAAATTAGTTCCCTAGGGTTGACCAGGGTCTCCAAAGTTGATTTTTCAATTTTATGAATTTTTATGGATTTTCTATTAATTTTTGAAAATAAAAATGTCAAAAAATACTGAAAATATGAAAAATCATTTTTTGGTCAAAATTGGTTCCCTAGGCTTGGCCAAGGTCCCCAAAGTTGATTTTTCAATTTTATGAATTTTTATGAATTTTTTATGAATTGTTTTTTTAAAGAAAGGGTGATTAAAATTCATGTGTCAACACTTACTCTCACAGATAATTCAATAACGCATGTGTTAGTCTCACATGTCTTTTCTTTGAATTGAAGAGAGCATTCTTGACAACTTGGATAGCTACTTGATTATCACAGAACAAGCTTAAAGAATTAATCTGTAGTTGATCAAAGGAATATCCAAAATCAGATTCTTTATCCATTTTGCCTCTTCGCTAGCGGAAGCTAAAGCAAAAAGTTCCGATTCTATAAATGAGATGGTAATATAAGTCTGTCTTTTGGATTTTCAAGTAATAGAAAGCTCCACCCAATGTGAATACATATTCACTTGTAGACTTAATATTTCCAATTTTTGAGCATCATGAGGCATCAAAATATTCATTCAGAGTTGGAGGATAACCAGAATAGCATAGAATAATCTTTCATATCTTTAAGGTATCTCACAAATTTAGTGAGGACATTCCAATGCTTTTTACTGGGATTACTAGTGAAATGACTTAGCATGTAAATTGTCAAGGCGATGTCTAGTGCAACTCATAGCATACGTGAGACTATTAATCAATTTCGAGTATTTTAATTGATCCACACTGGTTCCTTTGTTATGACTCGGTATTTTATTATAATCACATGGTGTTTCACTCGTTTTACATTTACTGTACCCCTAGTTAGAAAGTAGCTGCTCAATATAATGAGTCTAGCTAAGGGAGATAACTTGCCTTTTAAAACTTACTTTCATACCAAGAATGATATTAGCAATACCAAGATTTTTCACATCAAATTCTTTAACTAGAATAGATTTCACATCACTCACTATAAAATGATCGAAGCCAAAAATTAACATGTCATCAATATACAAACAAATGATGACTGTTTTATTTAACATAGCACGATGGTAAAGGCATTTATATAAATAACTAGATTGAAAGCCCTAACTCTTTATCACTTTGTCAAATTTAAGGTCCCATATCTTAGGTGCTTGTTTAAGACCATACAAAGATTTATTTAATTTACAAACTTTGTTCCCAAGACCTTTCATGACATACCCTTTCGGTTGTTCTATGTAGATTTTCTCATTTAACTTTCCATTTAAGAAACTTGTCTTTACATCTATTTGATGCACTATAAAGTGTTCAATAGATGCCAAAGTAAGAAGAATTCTTATAGTTGATAGATGACACACATTTGAATAGACATTAAAATAGTCTATTCTACTCTGCAGCTTATAGCATTTAGCTAGTAAATGTGTTTTGCATCTAGCTATTGATCCACCACTAGTCAGTTTCTTTTTCAATACCCATTTACAACCTAAGCCTTAGCCTTGTTTGGTAAATTAACTAGCTGCCAAGTGTGGTTCTGCAACAAAAAGTTCATTTCATCATCTATGGCTTCTACTCATAATAGGGATTCCCTACATCTCATTGCTTCTTAATAAGAAAATAGATCATTATCTAAATGGTAAATAATAAAGTTCTCATCAAAACTTTTGGGAACTCTCTCTCTTTCTCTCTCTTGTAGATACTCTAACAAGAATTGATTTAACAGCCAACTGCGTGGGATCAAAATCGATAGGGCCTATTTCATATTTTACAGGAAATTCTGAAATCATATCTATAGATCCAAAAATATTCAAGTCATGATCTCTAAGAAACTTATTTTGGAAGGATTCTGCATCTCTAGATTCTATCACTGTGTTAGTAGATAGATCCAAAAATCAATATGTAGTATTATCTTATGTACTACCTAGATATACACAAATAACGGTTCTAGGGTTCACCTTAGGCCTCTTTGGATCTTGTATTCTTACATAAGCAACACAGCCCTGTTAACACATGATTTTTAATCACATTTTCTCTTTAAAAAATTAATAGAAAATCTACAAAAATTTATAAAATTGAAAAATCAACTTTGAAAGCCTTGGCTAAGTCTAAGAAACTAATTTTGAACAAAAGGTGATTTTCTTTTTTTATATATTTTTTAAATATTTTTCAAAAATACAAAAGTACTTGAAAGTTCAAAAATAATAATAATTAAGGCCAAAAAAAATACACAAAAATATTCAATATTTTTCTTTTAAATCCCTTTTCATGATGGCTATTGTAAATTCAAAAAAATACACTTAGGGTCATGTGTTCCTTCACAAGCATAACCTCGAATCAGGCTTAACAAAGTCTAATTTGAGTCATCACTTTTAAAAGTTGTCACATTATCCTCTAATAGTCTAAATTTTCATCTTGGCCCAACTATACTTAGAATGACTCAATTTTGCAAAAGGGCCTTAGTTAAATTTTGCATTTTTTAACGGTAAGAAATGAGCTTAAATTTAACAAGCGATTGAACTAGACATGAGGTGAATTTCGACCAAACAAAGGGAATATGTGTTGAAAATTATATGTTGAAAATTATATGGAGATTTGGACTCAACTAGACTCAGATTTGTAAATACTTAAAATCCCAGGGAATAGAGTGCAAATACCTAGCACTTGAGGGATTATTTTGTAAATAACTAAAAGAAAAGTTAGTGAATAAATTAAAATAGAGAAGGAAAGATGGAGAAGAGGAGATGGAGAAGAATAGGTGGAGAAAAGCATATGAGTGTCGCGATCCAAAAATAATTATTTCAGGAGAATGGATTATTAGGTTAATTAGATTAACTAACCTAACGCAGACCCTCCCAAGCCCTACCGAATCACAACTTTGGTTTTTTGTTTAAATAATTTTAAGGTTTGGAGTCGTCACTAATTGTTCTTGATAGGTCGATTAGAAACCTAAATAAATTAGCGGGAGAACTAATTTATTTCTGCGAACCAGAGATCATGAATTCAAGGACTTGGTCACGTTAGATTACTCTAACGCCCTTTCGGTACCAATTTCATGAAAAATCATTTGGGGTGACTTGAAAAGATTTGGGTCAAACTAACCATGAGGGTAAAATGGTCAGTTTTCAAGGATCAGAAAATGAAAACAAGTCAAACCAGTTGGATGTGGTCATTCCTTATTTTCTAAAATTTTTTAGAATTGTTTTTGAAATTTTCTGAGACAATTTACCCATAAGGGGCAAAATCATCATTTTAGAAAAATAGGAAGGAAATTCATCAAAAATAGGATTGGCCAGTCGAAATGACCAGTTTCCTAAATTTTGAGATTTTTCTGAATTTTCTTTTGAAAAGTTTCTTTTCTGAATTTTCTTTTGAAAAGTTTCTTTTGTGTTTCTTAATACAAATACAATATCAGAAGATGCGATATATTCCCTAAAGCTGAAAGAGGGAGCAAGCTAACAACTTCTGTGCAATGTTGCAACCTCCAGCGAGGGACCTGGCCTTGGCTCGGTCTACCCATTCTAGGATTTGATGCAAGAATTTAAATTGCAGAAAGTAAAGACCTCCAATGGATGGCGCAGCTTTGGCTTGGCCCTCACTTTTGGGATTTAAGGTGCTGGAATTTAAATTGCAGGAATTTAAATTACAGGAAGTAAAGACCTCCAATGGGCCGCCTAGCATTGGCTTGGCTCTTCCCTTTGGGGTTTAATGTGCATGAATTTAAATTACAGGAAGTAAAGACCTCAAATGGGCGGCATAGCATTGGCTTGGCTCTTTCCTTTAGGGTTTAAGGTGCAGGAATTTAAATTACAGGAAGTAAAGACCTCTAATGGGTGGCTTAGCATTAGCTTGACTCTTCCCTTTGGGGTTTAATGTGCAGAAATTTAAATTACATGAACTAAAGACCTCCAATGGGCGGCCTAGCATTGGCTTGGCTCTTCCCTTTGGGATTTAATGGTGCGGAAATTAAATTGCAAGAATTTAAATGAGAGAATTTAAATGACCTCCAATGAGTGGGTTCTGCCCTTCACATTTTGGGGTTTGAATTCCTTAGAATAAATACAACAAATTGATTCGACAATTCAAATCAAAATCCATCCATGGATAGGCTGAGAACTTTGGTGGACATTCTGGGGGTTTGTCTGGATCAAATTTGTACCTTCATGGGATTTACCGTCGATATAGAATTTCTTTTTTGCTTGAAATAAAAATATTGGGGAAAGAGAGGGAGGAGTGTAGACAATTTGTGCTAATTTGTGACTAAAACCACAAATAAATGAATAAATGAAAACATTTAGCTCGAATTTGCTTGCTTCTTGACGAGGATGAACTCTTGATTTATGTTGATTGATGAAGAAATTTGTGATGATAAACTCCTAACTTTAAACTCCCACGATCTTCAAAATTTTGTCTCTCTCTTTTTGGTATTTTTTTCTCTCTAATTTTTCTTCAATCTCCTAAAACCCTATCAAATATCCAAAATTTTCTCCTCCAAAAAAATCCCCCTCCCAAGCTTATTTCTTCCTCTTTTTATAACTCACTCATCTATCTCCCATTCTAATTTTTTTAGTAACTCTATTTCCCATTCTAATTTTTCTACTAACTCTTCTTCATTTTCCATCTTCCCTTCTCTATCTCTATCTCACATTCTAATCTCTCCACTAACTCTTTTTATCTTCATATTCCCTTCTCCGTATTTATCTCCCATTCTAATTTCTCCACTAACTCTTTTTCACCTTCATCTTCCATTCTCTATTCTTATCTTCTTTTCTCCATCCATTCTTCTCCATCTTCTCTTTTCCATCTCCTCTTCTCCATCTTCCATTCTCTATTCTAATTTCTCCACTAACTCTTCTTTTTATTATTTGCAAAATAATCCTTCAAGAGTTAGGTATTTGCACTCTAGTCTCTGAGATTTTAAGTATTTACAATTCAATCCTGAAAAAAATATTTCTTTAAGTGCAAATCTCTTCACAATTTTCGACGCACCTCCCCTATGCTTAGTCAAAATTCACCTCTTATCAAATTTAAACTCATTTCCTACCGCTGAAGATAATGCAAAATTTAATTAAAGCCTTTTTGCAAAATTGAGTCATTCTGGGTATAATTGGGTGAATGTGAAAATGTTAAATATTAGAGAATTATGTCACAACTCCTAAAAGTGAAAAATGAACATAAATTGACTCAACTTTGACAATGCAAATTTATCAAATTTAAGCTCATTTCCTACCGCTGAAGATAATGCAAAATTTAATTAAAGCCCTTTTGCAAAATTAAGTCATTCTGGGTATAATTGGGCCAATGTGAAAATGTTAAATATTAGAAAATTATGTCACAACTCCTAAAAGTGAAAAATGAAAATAAATTGACTCAACTTGAATTTTTCTTTGCCCGATTCGAGATTATGCTCGTGAACAAATACACGATTTGCGATGGCCAACATGAAAAGGAATTTAAAAGAAAAATATTGGCTATTTTATGTATTTTTGGGGCCTTAAATGCTATTATTTATTAAATATTTTCCTAATTTCTAAAAAATATATAAAAAAATATAAAAATGGAAAAATTATTTTTTTATTCAAAAATGGTTTCCTAAGCTTGGCCAAGGCCTCCAAAGTTGATTTTGCAATTTTCTCATTTTTTCTTGATTTTGTTTTATGAATTTTAGAAAATAAAAATATCGAAAAATACTGAAAATATGAAAAATCATTTTTTGGTCAAAATCGATTCCCCAGGCTTGGCCAAGAAAAAAGATGATTAAAAATTAGGTGTCAACAGCTGTCCCTCTTTGAAAGGAAGCTTGGTAGAGGTTCATTTCAAAGACGAGATGACACTTGAATCCTAATTGACTCAACACAATGAGATAAAAAGGAGTCATGACATTTGATCTCTAATAGCCCTCTTTGCAAGTTTTGATCCAAATCTGGCTTGAAGAAACTCATATGAAGTGAGGGAGAGATAGAGAGGCTCGCGACTTGCCTGCTCTTTGTATGACTGTTGCCTGACATGAATGCTCTACTGAAAGTATAATGAAAATCTAAGGATTTGTTATAAGAAAACCTTAGGGTGGTTGAACTTGAACCCGATGGTAGGTCAACCCATGGTAGATTCCTAACGAAAAGATTGTACTGATTAAAATTAGATTAAAATTTGACTTGTATGGTAGGTCACACCATGGTATATTCCTAATGAAAGGATTCTACTAATTAAAATTGGATTAAGATTTAACCCGTATGGAGGGTCACCCCATGGAAATGCTTGTAAGGAGGACTTTGTGCCTATAGAAAAGACTTGGTACCTGTAGAAAGGACTTTTGTGCCTGTAAGAAGGACTTTTGTGCGCCTGTAGAAGGGACTTTGGGTGCCTGTAGAAAGGACCTGGTGCATGTAAGAAGGACTTTTGTCTGCCTGTAGAAAGGACTTTGGATGCCTGTAGAAAGGACTTGGTATGTGCATGTAGAAATGACTTTGGAAGCATGTAGAAAGGGCTTTGATGTGTCTCTAGAAAGGACTTTGGATGCCTATAAGAAGGACTTAGGTGCCTGTAAGAAGGACTTTTGTGTGCCTTTAGAAAGAATTTTGGGTACTTGTAGAAAGGACTTGGGTGCCTGTAGAAAGGACTTGGGTGCCTGTAAGAAGGACTTTGGGTGCCTGTAGAAAGGACTTGGTACCTGTAAGAAGGACTTTTCTGTGCTTGTAGAAAGGACTTGGATACTTGTAAGAAGGACTTTTGTGTGCCTGTAGAAAGGACTTGGCATGTGCCTGTAGAAAGGACTTTTACGTGCCTGTAAAAAGGACCTTGGATGCTTGTAAGAAGGACTTGCGTGCCTGTAAGAATGACTTTTGTGTGCCTATAGAAAGGACTTTTGGTATTTCGAAAGGTACCATTCTGAGATCTGGGAATACCAGTAATCTTGCAGAAGCTCAAACCCATTTAACTTATCTTGAAGGGTGCCATTCTAGGATCTGAGAAGACCAGAAATCCTGCAGAAGCTCAAACCCGATTTATCTTATCTCGAAGGGTGCCATTCTGGGATCCGGGAAGACCAGGAATCCTGCAGAAGCTCAAGCCTGATTTAACTTACCTTAAAGGGTGCCATTCTGGGATCTGGGGAGACCAATAATCCTGCAGAAGCTCAAACCCGATTTAGTTTATCATGAAAGGTTCAGGTTGAAGATATACTTACCTGGGGATTTAGAAGACTGCCTAGTGATTTCTTGACGACTAGGCTTGTTCATTCAATAATCGCAAAATGGATTTCGAGAATTTGAACGGTAACTTGAACATCGAAAATGTGTCACTTGTCAGGCAGTGTCAGATGCGACATGTGCAAGTATTTTTCATCAATGAGTTCACTAGTTTATGCAAAACTGTTTAGCTAAGTTTTCCATGATTAGAGACAATTTGTGTAATAGCTCATGATGCAATCGACCAAAATGTGGACCATGCATAATTATTCTATCAAGTTTGAATTACCAATTCTGTTCAAGGAGGTTATCATCGCATGAACACCTCGAATATGATTTGAATAGGGGACTTTAGTCCGAAAGGGCTTTTTCTCACTCTCGAGAAAGGTTGTTTATCCTGATTGCAGGATTGAAAAGGAATCACTCATTCTCACCATCATCGCATTTAGCAAGGGTTTGAGTAATTTCGCAATTGGTACGATCATGCCGATCTAGAGATCTTGATTAGGACTATAATGTAGGCTGAGTCAAGGCTTACCAAAGGGAACTCTTTCGAGCCAAGGCCATTGACAAAAAGGTTTTCATTATATGCTTCGGGTTTATAAGTCAAGAACCCTGCAAAAATGAGAGAGAAATAGTCTTGCTCGTACCTTTTCGAACAATACTTAAAATCTTTCAACTCTATATTAATTCAAGTGCCTTAATTAGAAAAGACTTTCACAGGTTGTAACGTAGGTTGGGTTTGGGGACCAAGGAAGGCTTATTTTGGCCCAGAAGATATATGGGGTGGGTTCGAGTTGGTGATCATTGCATCTTTGTCACCAGTCTCGGCGTTTTAGAACAGTTATAAAAGAATACTATCGTTGTTTGAAGATGGTATCTCCTTCTGCTGGTACCGTCATTGCTCTCAAACGGTGTAAGCTTTGACAAAGTATGCTTTGCAATCTTGGCTCATTTGAAGAGTTTTCTTTCACAACTAGATCTCATTGGGGATATACATTGATTTGAATGGGCATTGGCCTTACTTTTAACTGGCGCTTTGCTTTTTCATGCCCGGGATTAACTTTCTTCCTTTTTCCCCTTTTTTTATATATAGAAAAAGGAATTTCCAAAGATTGTGCTACTACACACATGCATATCAAACATCACACTTGAATAGATGACTCGGGACTCTTTGTAGACCCATTTCTTCTGAGTTCTTCTACTTTGAGGTGTCGCTATCTTCATCTTAGAATGAGCAATGATCACCAACGAGGTTTTAATAAATGAATAATAGGCTCAATTGGGTGATGTAAAGGATGAAAGTGTTTTGGATAGATAAACGAATACTTTTCGTCTTCTTAAGGCACTTGAATTACCGAACGAGGTCGAAAGCAAAGAAACACTCGAAAATCGATGTTAGTCCGAGCAAGAAAATTTCTAACCATTTACCTCCTACTATTGCTGGGACTACCTCCATTTGCCTCGGTGTGGGGTGGTTCTTGACAAGGTTTATGAAATGAAATCGCCGTTCAAATGGACTTTCAATGGTTACTTGTAGTGTTTAGGATAGAGAAATTAATGCCTCTTTCCTTTCGACTATCGTGCCTTTTGCGAGAAAACCCATTATCTTGGGGAACGCGGAACCTATTTAGCACAAAACTCCTTGCGGATGGACGTGTATGGAAATGGGTTGCCTTTCATCATTCTGTTATGCCCCACTCTATACATTCAATGCATCATGTGAAGTTTATGCCCACAGTCAGAATTGGCATAATTAAAGATGCAGCATAGTCATGCATGAATCATGGCATGTGTAAACATGATACAGATGTAGCAATTTTTTAGTATCATATGTGTTTACAGAATGAGCAAGTATGGAAGAAAATTCTCAACAATGAGAGTATTTGAATTGTCCCTAGATATGTGGGTGGATCGAACAAATCGAGAAGTCTACTCCTTAAGTCGAGGAGTGGCTTATCTCAGACTTTGCCCCTACACAATGAAATACATGGGTGAAGGAGAATTTGGGGTTGCTTACTGTTGACAACCGTCATCGTCATCGATCGAATGCCCCTGTAAGAAAGAAAGCATAAAAGCTATTCTCGAAACCAAATTATTTAAAGAAGACACACTCTCCTTTTCAATTCAGGGTTTACCATCAATTTCTCCCATTTTGATTGGAATGGATATCTTCAGATGATTATAATTTTGTCCCTTAAGGTCGTCTTCTTCGACATGTCAAATGTTAGTATTAACATTTCCTATCAAAAGAAAAGGAGACATGTTAGCCGATATTAAAAGGGATAAATTGGAAACGATACTGATTTACCCTTCATCTTGAATATTTTGCAAGATCCCTTTATCAGGTTCATTGGGTCAAGTTTGTCTCCAATTTCCGTTGGACACTTTATCATTTGGGCTAAGTCTATGGCAAAGTATGGGCCTTGATTTTGCCCATTGAGTATCCTGGTTCTTTTGATCTTTGAGATTGCTCGGGCCTTTTGCTCGCCTCTTAAGTCTTCCATCCAAAGCTGATGTCCACAAATCAATTTGCCCTTAATTTTGTCTAACCAGGGAATTTCACATTTGAATACAACTGTATTATTGGGTCGGGTTGCAAATTCCTGAAAGCAACAGAGATCCAATTTAAAACTAGAGCAATTGAGGATAAATTGAAACAATACGGAGTTACTCTTCAGGTTTACGCAGATTTTTACTCGCCATCAATTCGTCGCGGGGCTGGTGAAGTGATGGATTCGAGCATCTAATAAGGGGAAGTGAGATTACTACGTCTTGCTTTTACATTAATTCCAGACATTGATAAATGTGGAAAACGAGAAAAGAAACAAAGTAGATGCATTCATCCAGGATTGATCTTCCTTCCTTTGCAGGCTCTTCAGTGATCAGCTGGCTTCGTTTCAGATCAGGTACGCGTCGGCCATGTTGAAGGTCCCGTGATCATTAGTTTTGCAATACCGGCTCTGTATGCCCATTAAAGCCTCGGTACTTCACGAACATCAAAGTAGTTGATCATGGCGGCGATCTCGTCGTCGAGGCTACTTGCTCGGTGATGATGCATCCCCTCCTCCTCAGAAGGTATCAATGCTGATTCTATAGGCTTGGTCTTTTTGTACCTCGTCTCAACAGAACTTGATCCTGTTATGAATTGAATTAACTCACATCTTAAACGGGCATTTTCAACCCTCAGATATTGCCTTTCGTCAAGGGTGAGGAGGCTATTGCAGTTGGGGCATATGGCGGAGTCAAAAGCTTCCTTATACATCTTGTTCTTTACTCTGAGCTTTTCATTTTCAGCTCTTAAAAACTCGACCTCATTGCACTCGTATCGAGTCTTCATTCAGGTTCGCCTATTTTGAAACCAGAACTCGACCTGCGAAAATTCCAGTCCTAGCTCTTGACTCAGTTCCATTCTTTGTTAGTTGTTTGGCAAAGGGCACATTCTGAAGAAATCTTCAAGCCTTTGTACTTGCTCTTCAGTATGGCGACGGTAACGTTTCCTTTGACCCTTATTGTTGTTGTCCTTACCTTTATCGAGATCTTTGACGTTGTCGGCGGAAGGGCTGGCCTCCATGTGTCGTGACCCTCTAAATTTTTTTTTATTATTTCTTCTAAAGGGTTAACGGATTATTAGGTTGATTAGATTTGACTAACCTAACGCGGACACTTCCAAGCCCTACCGAATCGCAACTTTGGTTTTTGTTTAAATGATTTTAAGATTTGGAGTCGCCACTAATTGTTCTTGGTAGGTCGATTAAAAACCTAAATAAATTAGTGGGAGAACTAATTTATTTCTGCGAACTAGAGATTATGAGCTCGGGAACTTGGTTACACTAGTTAATTAAAACTAATGCCTTTTCGGTACCTTAATTTCATGGATATTCTAATTTGGCAACTTAGGCTTGGTTTATTCCTAAGGCTCTAGTAGGGTATTCTTTTTTGCGTTTTCCTCTTTTGAATAGGATGCATGGATGGTAAATATTTTTTATTTATTATATTTTTTACAGTGTTAAAAATTCCCCGAAGCCAACAGAGGGAGTTTGTTAACGACTTCTGTGCAGTATTACAACTTACTCATTTTTTTGGGTCTGTGATTCAAGAATTAAATTACACGAAGTACATGACAGTGAATAAACACCTCCAGTGGAAGGCCTAGCATTGGGTTGGCTCTTCCCTTTGGGATTTAAGGTACGGGTATTTAAATTGCAGGTATTTAAACTACTGTAAGTAAAAACCTCCAATGGGAGGCCTAGCATTGGCTTGGCTCTTCCCTTTAGGATTTAAGGTGCTGGTATTTAAACTACTGTTAATAAAAACCTCTAATGGGAGGCTAAGCATTGGCTTGGCTTTTCCCCTTGGGATTTAAGGTGTAGATATTTAAATTGCAAGTATTTAAACTACTGTAAGTAAAAACCTCCAATGAGAGGCTAAGCATTGGCTTGGCTCTTCCCCTTTGGGATTTAAGGTACAAGGATTTAAATTGCAGGTATTTAAACTACTGTAAGTAAAAACCTTTAATGGGAGGCTAAGCATTGGCTTGGCTCTTCCCCTTGGGATTTAAGGTGCAGGCATTTAAATTGCAGGTATTTAAACCACTATAAGTAAAAACCTCCAATGGGAGGCTAAGTATTAGCTTGGCTCTTTCCTTCGGGATTTAAGGTGCAGGTATTTAAATTGCAGGTATTTAAACTACTGTAAGTAAAAACCTCCAATGGGAGGCTAAGCATTGGCTTGGCTCTTCCCTTTGGGATTTAAAGTGCAGGTATTTAAATGACCTCCAGTGGATGTGCTTTGCCTCTCTATTCTGGGGTTTGAGTTCTTAAAAATAAATTACAACAAATTTATTCAACAATTTGAAATTTGTGCGCGCTTAGGAACTCCTTCAAGCCAATTTTGTGCTTCCGTAGGATTGACCGTTGATGTAGGGCCGCGGCTACCTGACATAAAAATAGAGTGAAGTGTCAGTATACAAAATATGTGCTAATCTGCACCTAAAACCAGAAGAGTGGAAAGAGTACTTATCTCCCATGTTTTAGAGAGATTTCTAGAATTGGTTTTCGCTCTCTCTGTTCTCAACATAGAGAGTCTCTTTTGAATTAAGAGAGACTTTTAATCACATATCAGCTGGGAAATTGGTAGGCACTTAGGAGTTCGTCTGGGCCAATTTTGCACCTCTGTGAGCTTTGCCATTAATATGGAATTGTTCTTCCCTGACATAAAAATATGAGGAAAATAGAGAGATGGAAAAAGTGTATACAATATGTGCTAATTTGCGACTAAAACCACAAATAACTGAATAAATAAAAACACTTAGCTCGAATTTGCTTGCTTGTTGACGAGGATGAACTCTTGATTTATGTTGATCGATGAAGGAATTTGTGATGATAATTCCTAACTTTAAACTCCCATCATCTTCAAAATTCTCTCTCGCTTTTTGGTATTTTCTTCTTCTCAAATTTTTCTTCAATCTCCCAAAATCTTCTCAAACATCCAAAATTTTCTCTCCAAAAATAAAATCCCCTCTCAAGCTCACTTCTTCCTCCTTTTATAACCTACTCATTTATCTCCCATTCTAATTTTTCCACTAACTCTATCTCCCATTCTAATTTTTCCACTAACTCTTCTTCATTTTCATCTTCCCTTCTTCATCTCTTTATCACATTCTAATCTCTCTACTAACTCTTCTTCATCTTCATATTCCCTTCTCCATATTTATCTCCCATTCTAATTTCTCCACTAACTCTTCTTCATCTCCATCTTCCCTTCTCTATTCTTATCATATTTTCTCCATCCATTCTTCTCCATTTTCTCTTCTCCATCTCCTCTTCTCCATTTTCCCTTCTCTATTCTAATTTATCCACTAACTCTTCTTTTTGTTATTTGCAAAATAATCCCTCAAGAGTTAGGTATTTGCACTCTAGTCCTTGAATTTTAAGTATTTACAATTTAGTCCCTGAAAAATATTTCTTTAAGTCCAAATCTCCTCACAATTTTTGACATATCTTCCCTATACTTAGTCAAAATTCACCACATGTTAAATTTAAGCTCATTTCTTGCCACTGAAAATAATGCAGAATTTAATTAAAGCCCTTTTGCACAATTGAGTCATTTTGGGTATAATTGGGCCAATATAAAAATTTGAAATATTAGAGAACAATGTCACAACTCCTAAAAGTGAAAAAATGAAAATAAATTGACTCAAATTGAATTTTTTAGGCATGGTTCGAGATTATGCTTATGAAGGAATATACAACCCCGAATTGGATTTTTTTAACTTTGTGATGGCCAACATGAAAAGGGATTTAAAAAAAATATTGACTATTTTTTATATATTTTGGTGGCCTCAAATGCTATTATTTATTAAATATTCTCATAATTTCTAAAATATATAAATATATATATAAATACAAAAAATTATTTTTTTGTTCGAAAATAGTTGCCTAAGCTTGGCCAAGGCTCCAAACTTGATTTTACAATTTTCTCATTTTTCTTAATTTTTTGTTTTATGAATTTTCGAAAATAAAAATACCGAAAAATATCGAAAATATGAAAAATCATTTTTTGGTCAAAAGTGGTTCCCTAGGATTGGCTAAGGTCCCCAAAGTTGATTTTTCAATTTTATGAATTTTCTATTAATTTTCAAAATTAAATAAATAAAAAATACGTAAAAACATTGAAAATATGAAAAATCATTGTTTGGTCAAAATTAGTTCCCTAGGCTTGGCTAAGGTCCCCAAAGTTGATTTTTCAATTTTATGAATTTTTATGGAGTTTTTTATTACCTTAGCAATAGAAAAAATGATTAAAAATCAGGTGTCAACACCATGGTCTGAATCCCAAACATGGGCTCGAACTCCTCCTCTCCCATATTCAGTAGGTAACGATAGCTTTCAAGGGTGTTGGGTTGAGACATCTTCGATTTTGTTGATAAATTTTCAAATTTTGCTACTTCTTCCGGTATTTCCACTCTCTCGAAGTTTTTATGAGCAACCGTCTTTGAAACTCTTTTCAGGAAATAGACGAAGATTATCAGGAGAACGTCTCCTTTTAAAATTCGGGCGTAGATTTAGAAAATTGTATTGTTTCTCCTAAGTCTTTCTCGTATCTCTCACTCGGCTCATCTACTTCAATATTTTTGTGGTAGAGGGCCCCTGCCATTATCTCCACCGTCGATTTGCTGGCGAGTTGTCCGATAAAGATGAAATTTCTATCTCCCACTTAGCTCGTCTTTTCATTCTTTCTTTTTTTCAAAGAGGTGGTGTCCCGTCCAACTTTTCGCCGAGACGTTAGATTCTCTTGGCTCGAGATTGCAGACTGCCCGGGATTTGAGCCGATGAAGATAATACCGAAAGGGGATGGCAAATAGGATAATCTGGCTGATAGAGACTGCCCCTGTGAATTCAATATTTAACTTGAAACAGATTATCACCTTTTCATTCCGATCATATGCTTCACCTCTATCATCTTCTCTTTCGTATTCTGTTCGTCAGATTCTCTCCTCTATCCTTTTAACGATAATGGCCAATCTTCCCACACACACCTTCCCGGTAGAAGTTATGTTTAGATGGAAAAGACTTTACCATCTTCTTGGCCGAGGCTATATTTACATAACCTATTATCCAAGTGTCGAAGCTGAGATCCTCGGTCTGTTTAGGGAGATACATGCTTCTTCAGTCGAAGGCACCAATTTAGAGAAAGAATACAAGGTGTTCCCACATGTCTTCATCAATTTTCTAGAGGCCTGTCGAAATACCCAAGAGACGGTCACCTTAGCCCGCGTCATGAAGGTCCGCTACCAGGATCGATCTTAGTGCTTGGAGTTTACAGAATGCTCGGTTGCTCGATAGAAGAAGGCCGCCAAGTCTGCTGATGAATGGGTCTCGCTGTTGGTTCACAAGAGAGAGAGAAGCTGGTGGAGCGCTTAGCTTTGAATCAGACTTACTTTGAGTATGACCCGAGGGATGTTGGGATGAAGTTTAGATGTGTGTGGCTGGAGGAGAGGCTTAATGATTTGACGGCGGACATAGCTTTCAAGAGAGACCTGATCGACAATCTGAAACTCGCCGTTGAACACCATGAGATTAATGCAGCAAGGTATAAGGAGAAATGTACTCGCATGTTCTTCAAGCTTGCAGATCTCAAATTCTATGATGCTCAATATAGGCTGAGTATCAACTTCATGGAGAGTCAATTGAACTCTTTTGTGATGCTTACCAAGGCTCAGTTCGGCTTTACTTTTCCTCCCCAGTAAGTGGTTGTAATGTTCCTTGGTGAATTGAATAAAAAAAAAGCTTCACATGTTTGTGGTTTTATTTTCTGCCATCTTTTCTCCCGTATAGCATGATAGAACTATCTGAAGTACTGAAGACGTTATGGCTTAATGTTCTTCTCGATAATCTAGTTAGCCTCTATAGACGATGATATTAAGAACATCAAAGAAACTTTCGACAGCAGACCCCACTAGCCACTTTGGGCCCCGTGAGATAGTTACATGAATTATTGCAAATACGACAACTCGATTAATGCGCCAATAAATAAATCAAGCCACCTGTTGCGTGCCCCACTTTACTCGTGCCTATCTCTTTTGGTGCCCACTTGTGTGTGTTAATTGTCTATAGCGTTGGGAGGAACGTTTATTGGCCACGCTTAATAATAATTCTCCGATCCTCCAAAATTCAACATGTGGTTCGAACCTGAGAAAGTTTAAAAGGCAGGCTTTTGATGGATTTAACCAGAAAGACGTTGCGGGGTTGGATCAACGTATTTGCTACATAGATTCTAATTACAAAATCTATACTTTCCAAAAATATAGGAACCTCCAAATACATTAAAAATGCTCCTACTCTCGATTCGGATACATTCACTACCCCCATCAAAATACATGGCCCATACATGCTGACTGATTGACAAATTCTGTCTCCAGGACTTTTTCGCTTGCCCCCTGGGTAATTGACTAAGGGATCGATAATTTCCTGTCCTTTCGTATTCTTCAAGATTATTCCTAGTTTGTTATCACCGATGAGCCCAATTTCCCTTCTGTCCGAGGTACCTATAATTCCCTACAAAAGTAAAGGAAATAATTAGTATGTGCTACGAGAGAGGTCGGTCAATGAATCCTAAATTAGCCCAATTTTGTTTCTTCATTTTATGAGAAATTAGAGAAAATTTCCTTAGAAAAATATAGGTGAATTTCTCAAAAAAAATTTTCTTGCAGATTTTACAGCTTAGCAAAAATGTGACAAAATCTTTTGATATTTAGCAAATTTCCCGAAGGGATTTTCCTCTTTTATCAGAATAAATTTTCAATGGTAAATTTGTTAAGAAAATCTCATTTCTATTGAAATAGGAAAGATGTGACAAAATCCTTTATTGGTCCACAAAATTCCCTAAAGGGATTTTTTCGCATTTAGTTTTTTAGAAATGGGATACAAATTTAATTTTTATGTCCTTTTGAAAAATGACCAAGACATTAAGTTCAAAATTTGACTGACACTTAACATGGACCGACCAAAAATAAATACAAGATAAGGTTAGAGAACTTACTTTTACCTTCAAAAATACCATGTAGATCACATAGACATGCACATGGATCGTGAGTTTAAATCTTAGCCTATCTATCATAAAGGCTTACAAATTGAAGCGAAAGACTTATAGTAAGGCGACAATCTCGCGTGCATAATCAAGATTAGCCGTGATCCCACGACGTAAACAGAATTAACCGGGCCTTCTCACTTCAGCTGCTCGAGCTAAAAATTAAAACCACCACTTTGGTAATCTTACCAAACCTAAGGCCTAACTTTTAAAACTCATTTTTGAAAAGAGGTTCGAGATTGAATCTGGACTAACTTTCAACGTGATCTCACGCTGAGCGCTAGAACCAAATCACAATACCATCCTAAAACTAGTGGCCCATGTCCGACCACAGGACGTGTGCGATGTAGTGCTAAAACGATTAATCATGCATAGCAGTTAAATTCAAACACCACTTCAAAAATGTGCAGAATTAAATAGAAAACCCCAACACCATGCCTTTAAAAATTTGCAGAATTAACGCAGACCCTCCCAAGCCCTACTGAATCGCAATTTTGATTTTTGTTTAAATGATTTTAAGGTTTGGAGTCGCCACTAATTGTCCTTGGTAGGTCGATTAGAAACATAAATAAATTAGGGGGAGAACTAATTTATTTCTACGAACCAGAGATCATGAGTTCGAGGACTTGGTTATGTTAGATTACTCTAACGCCCTTTTGGTACCAATTTCATGAAAAATCATTTGGGGTGACTTGAAAGGATTTGGGTCAAACTAACGAGGAGGGTAAAATGGTCATTTTTGAAGGATCGGAAAATGAAAACAAGTCAAACCAGTTGAACGTGGTCATTCCTTATTTTCTAAAAGTTTTGAGAAACTTTTTTAAAATTTTCTGAGACAATTTACCCACAAGGGGTAAAATCATCATTTTAGAAAAATAGGAAGGAAATTCATCAAAAATAGGATTGGCCAGTCAAAATGACCCGTTTCCTAAGTTTTGAGATTTTTCTGAATTTTCTTTTGAAAAGTTTCATTTGAATATGCATGAATCAATGACAATACGAACACGTATGGGATATGGCAAAACATGCATGATTTTCACTATGTGAAATGCATATAAATGACATTTTATGGCATTTTTGAATTGAATAAGATTAACGATGCAAAACATTCTGAATACAAACACAATATCAGAAGATGCGATATATTCCCTACAGCTGGAAGAGGGAGCAAGCTAACGACTTCTGTGTAATGTTGCAACCTCTACGGAGGGACCCGGCCTTGGCTCGGCCTACCCATTCTGGGGTTTTGATACAAGAATTTAAATTGCAGAAAGTAAAGACCCCCAATGGATGGCACAGCTTTGGCTTGGCCCTCACTTTTGGGGTTTAAAGTGCTGGAATTTAAATTGCAGGAATTTAAATTACAGGAAGTAAAGACCTCCAATGGGCGGCCTAGCATTAGCTTGGCTCTTCCCTTTTGGGTTTAATGTGCAGGAATTTAAATTACAGGATGTAAAGACCTCCAATGGGCAGCCTAGCATTGGCTTAGCTCTTCCCTTTAGGGTTTAAGGTGCATGAATTTAAATTACATGAAGTAAAAACCTCCAATGTGCGGCCTAGCATTGGCTTGACTCTTCCCTTTGTGGTTTAAGGTGTAGGAATTTAAATTACATGAAGTAAAGACCTCCAATGAGTGGTCTAGCATTGGCTTGACTCTTCCCTTTGGGGTTTAATGTGCAGGAATTTAAATTACATGAACTAAAGACCTCCAATGGGCGGCCTAGCATTGGCTTGGCTCTTCCCTTTGGGGTTTAATGGTGCGGAAATTAAATTGTAGGAATTTAAATGACATAATTTAAATGACCTCCAATGAGTGGGCTCTGCCCTTCACATTCTGAGGTTTAAATTCCTTAGAATAAATACAACAAATTGATTCGACAATTCAAATCAAAATCCATCCACGGGTCAGCTGAGAATTTGGTGGACATTCTGGGGGCTTGTCTGGACCAAATTTGTACCTCCATGGGATTTACCGTCGATATAGAATTTCCTTTTTGCCTGACGTAAAAATATTGGGGAAAGAGAGGGAGGAGTGTAGACAATTTGTGCTAATTTGCGATTAGAACCACAAATAAATGAATAAATGAAAACACTTAGCTCGAATTTGCTTGCTTGTTGACGAGATTGAACTCTTAATTTATGTTGATCGATGAAGGAATTTGTGATGATAACTCATAACTTTAAACTCCCACGATCTTCAAAATTTTGTCTCTCTTTTTGGTATTTTTTTCTCTCCAATTTTTCTTCAATCTCCCAAAACCCTCTCAAACATCCAAAATTTTCTCTCCCAAAAAAATCCCCCTCCCAAGCTTATTTCTTCCTCCTTCTATAACCCACTCATCTATCTCCCATTCTAATTTTTCTACTAACTCTTCTTCATTTTCCATCTTCCCTTCTCTATCTCTATCTCACATTCTAATCTCTCCACTAACTCTTCTTCATCTTCATCTTCCCTTCTCCATATTTATCTTCCATTCTAATTTCTTCACTAACTCTTCTTCACCTCCATCTTTCTTTCTCTATCCTTATCTTCTTTTCTCCATCCATTCTTCTCCATCTTCCCTTCTCTATTCTAATTTATCCATTAACTCTTTTTTTTATTATTTGTAAAATAATCCCTCAAGAGTTAGATATTTACACTATAGTCCCTGAGATTTTAAATATTTGCAATTAATTCCCTGAAAAAAATATTTCCTTAAGTCCAAATTTCCTCACAATTTTCGACGTACCTCCCCTATGCTTAGTCGAAATTCACCTCATATCAAATTTAAGCTCATTTCCTGCCGCTGAAGATAATGCAAAATTTAATTAAAGCCCTTTTACAAAATTGAGTCATTCTAGGTATAATTGGGCCAACGTGAAAATTTGAAATATTAGAAATTATGTCACAACTCCTAAAAGTGAAAAATGAAAATAAATCGACTCAACTTGAATTTTTCTTTGCCCGATTCGAGATTATGCTGGTGAAAAGACACACGACCCCGAATTGGATTTTTTAAATTTGTGATGGCCAACATGAAAAGAAATTTAAAAGAAAAATATTGACTATTTTTATGTATTTTTGTGGTCTCAAATGCTATTATTTATTAAATATTTTTCTAATTTCTAAAAAATATATAAAAAAATATAAAAAAGTAAAAATTATTTTTTTTTGTTCAAAAATGGTTTCCTAAGCTTGACCAAGGGCTCCAAAGTTAACTTTTCAATTTTTTATTTTTTCTTGATTTTTTTATGAATTTTCAAAAATAAAAATATCGAAAAAGATTGAAAATATGAAAAATCAGTTTTTGGTCAAAATCAGTTCCTCAAGCTTGGCCAAGGTCCCAAAAGTTGATTTTTTTATTTTATGAATTTTAAAAGTGAAAAGATGATTAAAAATCAAGTGTCAACAATGAGAATAAAGAAGAAACATGGAGATGAAGAAGAGTTATGGGAAAATTAAAATGGGAGATAGATGAGTGGTATAAAAGGGAAAATAAGGGAGCTTGGAAGGAGGAATTTTTTGAGGGAAAAAATTTTGAATGTTTGAGAGGGTTTTGGGAGATTGAAGAAAAATTAGAGAGAAAGAAAAAATCAAAAAGAAAGAGAGAATTTTTTTTCAAAAGAGAGTCTTAAAGATAGTGAGGTTTAAAGCTAGGTATTACCATTACCAATTTCTCTACTGATCAACACAAGCCACGAGTTTGTCCTCGTCTTTCAAGTCGCAATTTTTATCCACAAGGTGATATAAGATCCGAATTCGACAATTAAATTCATCAAATCAGGTAATAATCCTAACCATTAAAATCTTTGAGAATGTCATTGCTTAAATGGATTGATTTAAATTTTGATTATGCCTTGTTGTATTCGTATATTTTAATATACACAGTCGTACTCGTATTGCAATTTTCTGTATTTTTCGCTTAAAAGATCCGAACATCAGATTGTGGCAAGCTCTGCCTCTTACTTGGTAGTGTGAAGATCTATTGTATTCCATCTCTTGTATTTTGATTTATGTATTATCAAACTCTAGGATTGGTGGGCCGAGCCACCTGTTGAAGGTTCTTAATTTATTGCTTTCTGTATTTTATTTTCTGCAGTTTAATTTTCATATTATTAAACCCCAAAATCAGTGGGCCGAGCTACCTGCTAGAGGTTTTTTATTTACTGCTTTCTGTACTCCATTTTATGTGTTTTGGTTTCTACAGCATCGAATCCCAGAATTGGTAGGCCGAGCTACTTACTAAAGGTTCTTTATTTACTGCTTTTTGTAATCTATTTTATGCGTTTTAATTTCTACATTATCAAACCCAAAATGGGTAGACCAATCCACCTGCTAGAGGTCGTAACACTACACAGAAATCGTTAGCTCACTCTTTCTTTCGACTTCAGGGAATTTTTAATGCTTATATTTATATGTTGTTTTTTATATCACATCTTTTAATACTACGTTTATATTCAGAATATATTGCATCATCAGTCTTATTTAATTTGAAAATATAAAAAAATGTCATTCATGTGTATTTCATATAGTATAGCTCATGCATACTTTGCCACGCCGCATACGTGCTTGTATTGCAATTTTCTGTATTTTTTTTATCCAAATCCCAAATTGCGGTAGGTTCTGTTTCCTACTTGGTGGTGTAAAGATCTCATATATCTATTAACTGATTTTGTGATACGTATGTCGTATTCGTATGTCACGTACACATGTCATGTACATATGTCGTATTCGTATTGTCATTAATTCATGCATATTCATCTAAAAAAAATTCAAAAGAAAAAATCCCAAAAATTAGGAAATGGATCATTTCGAATGGCCAATCTTATTTTGATGATTTTTCTTCCTAATCTTTTCAAAATAACGATTTTACCCCTTATAGGCAAATTGTTTTGAAAAATTTCAAAAATTTCAGAAAATTCAGAAAAATTTCAAAAATTAGGAAACGGGCCATTTCGATTGGCCAATCCTATTTTTAATGATTTATTCACTTGTCCAATCTGTATGTCCGCGTTCATATGTCATGTACGCACGTTGCGTTCGCACGTCTACGTACGTAAATCGCATTCGCATATCGTATTCCTATGTCGTCGTATCCACCTGCCTATATTCGTATACCTACATATGCATGTCCACGTATGTATGTCGTATAACATACGTTTACGTTTGTATGTCATATTTGTATATCTATCCTCGCATGTTCATGATTGCATGTCCGCATTCGCATGTATACGATCACGTGTGTATATTTGCATGTTCACGTTTTGCTTATCCATGCACCCATTATCATCCATGCATTCCATTTAAAAAGCTAAAAAAAGAAGAAGAGAACACCTCACTAGGGCATTAGGAATAAAGCAAGCCTGAATTGCCAAATTAGAATATCAATGAAATGAAGGTACAGAAAGGACATTAGTTTTAATTAACTAGTGTAACTAAGTCCCTGAACTCATAATCTCCGATTTGTATAAGTAATTTAGTTCTCTCGCTAATTTACTTAGATTCTAATAGACCTACCAAAAAAATGATTAGTGGCGACTCCAAATTCTAAAATCATTTAAACAAAAATCAAATTTACGATTCGGTAGGGCTTGGAAGAGTTCGTATTAGATTAGTTAATCTAATTAACCTAATAATCTGTTAACCTTGGAATTTCACTGCTTGATTTTTTAGGGTCGCGACAAGCCCCAAATCTTAAAAAGTATCATATCTATAAGGATGATGAAGCCATATCTCATAAGGTATCATAGATAACTTAGAGTATGGCGACCTATTCCGGATGTGATTAGCAGTTAGAACTGCTTCTCCCTAGTAGGAGGAAGGCATGCTAGCTGTAAGTAACATAAAATTTAACATTTCATTTAATCTACTCCTAGCACGGCAACACCATTTGGAGTGAGTAAGAAGTAGTGGTTTCAAGTATTATGCCCTCTGAAGCACAAAGAACCCTATCATTGTATATTCTTCTCCTCTGTCACTTCTAAACATCTTAATTTTCAAGTTAAGTTGATTTTCTACTCTAGACTTGAAAATTTTAAACCTTTCAAAAGTCTCATCTTTCGATTTCAATAAATAGACTGATAATATATAGAATAATAATCTATGAATGTTATCAAATACTTTCAACCACCTCTAGTGACTTAATTTCTAAAATCACAAAGGTCAGAATGTATTAGCTCAAGAAGTTGTTTGCTTTTATAAGCTGACTTAAAACGTTTTCTAGTGATCTTAGCCTTTGTACACATTTTATATTTGTCAAATTGAATAGAGGTATCCAATGAAATGTTATGAGTTTTAGCTAAATGTTGCATTTTCCTGTAGTTCAAATGTCCAAGTCTATTGTGCAACGACTTTGGATCAATTAGAGTAGAACTCACATGGTTTATGCTGTTAGTATCTAAACTCAACCTATGCATACAATTAACAATAAATACACAATCGAAATAACATGAGTTAACTGACAATGTAACATCCTGGATTTTTGACCCATTTTCGAGATTTAAATTATTGAATGGACTTATTTCATTAAAGCGCTCTAGCTAAATCTCACTCGAGCCTGATCAACTCGAGATGACTAACCAAAGGGGAATGGCCACCTAGGACTGATATTCGTAACGCCTAACGGCCGCCCGTTGGTCTGAGCATTTGAAGTCGTGATTAAATGAAAGTGGCCATGAAATTGAATTTCTGAATTTGGACAATCAAATCTCTGGGAAGTTCGCAGTAGCGACCTGGACGTGAATCGGGTGGTAATGCAGTCAATGGATTTAATTAAGAATCCGAAGAGTGGAACAGAAGTGGAAAATGACCAAATTGCCCCTAGATTGCTCTAGATTCCCTAAAGTGAGAATAGAATATTTTTGGAACGGTTAAAATTTTAGTCGGGATGGACCTTGTAGTTCATGTCATTTCGCGATAGAAATTATCCGGTTTCGTCGGCACGTTTCCCGAGGCAGGGAATCGACCTCGAGAAGCGAACCTAATGATTAGATGCTCTAGTAGGAAGATCCCACTAGCCTTTGTTCCTCACCAATTTCTCATTTCAAATAAACAATAGAACATCCATTACCTTTGTGCCATTTGTCCATACCTCTGTGCCACTTGTCATCACCTTTGTGCCACTTGTCCTCCAAAGAAAGGGCTTGGTCTTTCCCATGCTATTGGCATTGGAACATGAAGAGAGCATATTCCTTCTTCCACCACTCTCTCTCACCATTCACGACACCCCTCACTCATGCTCTCTCTCTCTCTCTCTCTCTCTCTCTGCCTCTCCCTGCGCACCTCTCCTTCCGATGGCCATAACTTTCACCTCAGAGCTCCGTTTGTCTTCAAACTACCACCATTCTCTTCCTCTCTTTCATACGGTTTCAATGTCACCGGACTCGCACCAAACGGCCACCGGAGCTACCGTGTACAGCTCCATCTTCCTCTCGGATCAATTCCCGTTTTTGGTGCCGGTGGAGTGTCCCGATGGCTCTAGGCGACTCCTGACAGCTCCCAACCACCTTGAAGGACCCCGACCACCCCTCACAACCCACATGCAACCTCCCTTGACATCGTGAGACCCCGGGACAGCCCCCAACTTGCCATCTCGGCCTTGAAACCACTATCCTCGCCGGAACCGTGAGCTACATGCACTATCCAGCCATAGATCTACCTTGCCGTGGTTGATTCTTGCACTCCTAAGGGTAAGACAACCTTTAACACTCTTGTTAGGGCATGGTAGGGTTCAATGACCAAGCCTTAGAGGGTATCTTGACTTGGATTGGCTTGTGGATTTGAGTAGGTCTCATTTCAAGTCGCCGCCGTTGTCGCCGTCACCCGTGAGCCACTGTCCAACCGAAGATCACCGACCCACAGTCCACGTTCGTCTTTGTACTTGCTGTTCAAGCTCATATTAGGTGAGCTTTGCCTCTATACCTAGCTTAGAATGTGGGATGACACCGAGAATGGGCCCTAGGATGGGTTTAGGGCATGTGCAATTGAAATATGTTGATGCATGTTGATAGATATTACTGTAAATTGATGTTCTTACATGCTGAATTGCTGGCCATGAGTTGCATGCTTCATTCTTGGAGGAATAAGCTTATTTCAGAGGCTTGGGAGTCGGCCATGGTGTGGAATTGAACCCTAGGACGAACCTTAGGACATGAATGCGTAGAATAGGTTGTTGCATGTCATTGGATGTTGCCGATTGCAAATATATGCTTGCTGGCCATGAGTAGTAGCTGTTGTCCATGGGGTATAATGCATGTCTCCTGAGTTCTAATGTTGGCCTTTAAACTAGGTTGGAGTCTAGGGTGAGTTCTAAGGTAAACGGCTTTGTAAATTGACGTTTAATAACCATGATCTACTGCTGGTTGCTCATGTACTGTCATTAGTCATGACGGATGTGTGCCGATTGTGAACCATGCTTGTTGTCCATGGTGAGAAACGATGAATTGAGAGCCTTAGAGGGGAAAGATAGAGTGTGGAGTGCATGTTTGAGCACTATGTTTGCATACTATGATTGAATGCCATATTTGTAATATCTTGGATTGAAATGTGCGTCAATGGGTATGAGTCCGTTGAGTCCATCTTGGACAAAATTGACTTGCATGCGTAATAAAAAGGATGAGACCCTGAGGCGTTAGATGCTCCATGAAATGAGTCCCCTCTATGAAGGTGGATGTGTATCATTTGCCCGAAATTGTGCGGGTGATCAATGTGAAACGATATGGCATGAATTGAGCATGACGCAACTGCTAAATGATTTGACTGTGATGTCTGAATGCATGGCATGCTGGTACGAGTGTGTGGTGTTTGGCGGAGTGCGTAGAACCGTGCGGGACTGCCCGAAGGGTCAAGAGGACCATGGGGGAAGCGAAGCGACAAGGAGTACCGTCCGCAGTGCCCTGAGAGCCACGGTAGCAGTACTGTGCCTGAGACGTGCTCGGCACGGGGCGTTGGAGAGACAAGGGTGCCAACCGAAGTGTCAAAAGGGCCACGGTTCGAGGCACAGTCGGCAGTGCCCAGAGAGCCACCGACGGATCCTATGAGGGATGGTCATAGCATGCTGCATTGCATTTGATTGAGTTACACTCATTGAACACGACTGATAGTTTCTATGTTGGCATGAGAAACATGATCGCCTTGACCCTCGTATTCTGATTGTGTTCACTGTGAAAAGATACTAAACTCGCATGTTTAGAATCTTTCTGGTGTATGCTATTTTCTATGCCTGGTTTAGATGCTTGCTTGCTGAGTTTCGACTCACTTTGTGGCTGATCGCCTTTCAGATTCCCATCCCTAAGATGAGCATCCCCCCCGACCCGCTATGGAATCCCAGTAGAGGTAGAGAGCGACGAGTCTGATTATCCTGCTGTTGATTTTATATCTTATAGAAAGATTTCTAGCACTGTATGGGTCGATGAGAGAGGTGAGTTTTTGATACCTCATCGTTATGAGGCATGGATGATAAGGACAGGTTTGGTTTATAAGGGTCCAATGACTGGTTTTGATGTTCCAATCCACGGGTTAGATCAGTGGGGTCCCATAAACCCCTTATGTCATGGAGGCAAGGTAGTAGACCCAAAGCCAATAGAGATTTTGGATTCAGATGGGGACGTGATCATGGAGTTTGACGAAGCCGATGACGCGTACTACGACGTAATGATTAGTGATGACTCGAAGCCCTCGACGCTAGAGGAGTCTGACCCCGAGGAGTTGAATTTGTCCCAAGCGAGCGAGGTTGAGTCCGAGTAGACTCGTACCTCAGTTCCATGTGCTTGTTTTTGAGCGTAGGTAACTAGGCGAGCTTTTGAGGGTTGTACCTAACGCTATTTCGATGTAATGAACTGCTATGGCTTGTTTCGGTCTCTTTTACATTTCATGTATGTAACGGGTGTGATATCACCTCCGCTAGTGCATTAACTCTGAGGATCGATGGTTAGCGATAAGTCCTTGGTTATCGTGACCTTCTATGCAACCAATCGATCGAATCTAAAGTGAAAAGGGATGTCGCGTGATTCGCCGGGTTCGGGGCGTGACAGACAAAGTTACTGTACCATTTATAATTGAAAAAGTCATACCAACTTTATTAAGTAATTTACCTGAAGAAAGCACCAAATTTGTAGATTTAGCATGAGTCACTTCTGCCTTACCACCATTGCAATTTTTCATAACATCATTCACTTCTGTGACCTTAGTGAGTAGGTCTTGTCATTTGTAACATAACAGGTAGCGCCATTATCTGACCACCACTTAGAAGAGACACTAGCCTTTTCATTTTTCATTATTCCAATGAAGGCTTGAGGCTCAGATTCACTAATTAGCATATTAGCATCATTTTGTGGTGTGTTATTCTTTGGCTTTTTTGGTAGTTTACACTCTACTGCCCAGTGACCCTACTTTCCATAGTTATGGCACTTTCTCTTCTTCTTCCTTTTGAAGATAGTATTTTAGCTTCTAACTATGAAGATGATTCACCTTTTGGTAACTTGGACCTTTTTTGAGGTTTATTGAAATGCGAAACTAAGTTAGCAATTGGCTTTTATTGTCCTACTTGTTCTAAACTCTTTCTAGTACTGTTTTGATCCTCAATGTGAATATGTCTCTTTAATTCATCGAGTCCCATCTATTTCTTTAGTCTGTGCATTTCATTCTTGAAAGAACTTCATTTAGTAGGTAGTTTACTTAATACAAGACTGACAAATAGATTATCGGACATATCAGATTTATCATCTTTCAGCTTGTTCCTCATGTTGTGAAGTTCAATTAATTGAGAGGTGACGCTTGAATTCATATTGAACTTAAAGTCAAAGAATTTCTCCGTTATGAGAGTTTTATAGAGCCCCTCTTATTTTTGGAACTAAGCATCAAGTATCTTATATCTCCTTCGCCATCTTATACTCACTATAAGTCATAACTAGATGAGGATTTAGAGAGTTCAACGAGCAATTTGCACAAAAATCTTCATTTTTGTTCCATTGATATTCATCTACATCTTCAATGGTAAATACAAAATCACTCAAAACAATGTAGAATATTTCATGTTCTTTCGTGCCAAATTGAACATATAATTTCCAACCATGAAATTCAATGACATCAAATGATTGCAGATTTATAATATCATAGGAACTATACTTTGCCAGTTAACCAGAGCAAAGTATTAGAAATAGTATATCTTGGAGTTCTTAGAGCTTACAAAGTCGAATAAAGCCCCTGACTTGAATCAAACTGCTCTATCGAGGTGAAATTTGCCAAAACATACCCCAAAAATGGATCCCTAGCACCCAAAAACCTTAAAATAAATTGCCCTCGTCCCCATAAACTTGTTGGAAAATTTCTGTTGCCGTATCTTTGTTGTTTGACCTCCGTTCGACATGAGTGACCACTTAAAACATTCGTATCGATAAGTAGAACAAAACTTAAGTGGTTTCACCCCTTTGAAATTGGCTATAATTTATGGGTCTTCGAATCAAATATTTCGGCCGCTTGAATTTCAAACTCAGATCCCAATCAAGTAGATGCCTTACTTACTCAAATCTGACATGCGATTATAATAGTTCAAGATTGTTGGAGGTTATGGGTTTGAGAGAATAGATGGTGTTTCTAGTTGCTTGAAGTGTTATATCAAGAGCCATCAAGTTTAGAATGCTCAACAGTATTATCTCCAGTTTAGAAGAACCCTAGGGTTAATATGTAAGCTATTAGGCTCCAGTTAATATGGATCATAATATTCATGCTTTCATCTATTGGGCTTGTATGTGAATATATTATTTAGACTATATAACAATATATTGACACATTTGAGGGTAATGTTTCAAACCTTCATTAAACTCTAGAAACAAGACGCTAACCCTTCCACGACCTCTGCAGTTTTCTTTTACAAATGAAGAGTTATCATTAGAATGTTTGGCAAAGTTACCAACTGCAAACACTCCCATCGTCTCCTGCACGTCCAATAATTGCAAATTCACTCAAGTCAGTCTGGCTCTCAAAGATGACACCAAAGAGAAGTAGACATAGGGTTGAACCGGGGACCTCTCACTTCGTGAGGCAGCTGCCCGAAACCTATGGAGACCCACCCTCACCGTGTCAAACGATTCCCATGGGGACAGTGCCAACTCCTCTATCTGCCATTGTGGTTTGGGAGGATTAAGTCCACAAAGAATCAGAAAAAAACATATAAAGGTAGCTGCAAGTCCACCTCAATGAAAGGTGATCCAATCTCCTAAATAATCTGCCCCGAACTTACAGAGGACAAGAATAGCCACGGGATGCGCCAAGAGAACTAAATGATTAGCCACCCAAATTTGTAGGGAACTACAGATGATATTTCACAAACGGAACGACGTTGCAAAGATAAGCCTAGTATAGCGGGTCATATAGCACCATCTTAACTACACATTGGTAAAAAGTACACTAGAAACAAATCTGAGACAAATCACTGCGGATTTAATTGTGGGTGAAGAGAAAAGTGAGATGTAGAAATTCATGAGAGAGAGAGAGAGAGAGAGAGAGAGAGAGAGAGAGAGAGAGATTCTCGGACCGATTACCCGACGATGTTACCCACTAAGGGCCCAGGCACAATGCCGACCATCGTCCTTGCAGAATTGATCATACGTATGGGGAACTGCCAAAAATCCCCCCACCCGCAAGACTAATGAATTTCCTCTCAATTATTATCATCTTAAAAGGAATTCTGATCATGAATGTAATAAGCTAGCACCATTTCAATACCTGATGGAATAATTATAGACTGTACTAGAACACCACCTCTTTCAGAAACAAATGGCCTTTCCTAGTCGGGATCCGAGCTTCTAACAGTGCGATTAAAATTGTCCAACCCTTTTGAGTTCGAACCAGGGCGCATTCGAGATCGGCAGGACTAGCCAAGCCTCTAGCTCACCTGTAGCCAGGAACCGGCTGAAACCAGAGGGAAAAAAAAAAGTAGAAAAAGATAAATTAATAAAAAAAAATTATATTTAAAAAAATAAAAAGTGAATTTAGAAAAAATAGAAAAAAATTATTATAAAGAGTTGGAGGAAAATCAAATCTAATTTTCCATACAAAATGACCGATTTTAATAGTTTAGTCAAATACCGAAAAAAATTATCATTTACTTAAAAAATAACTTTTCAGAAAATATTTTCCAAAAATCTCACATTTTTTTACAAAACAAATGGAGCATTAGATGAAAAGAAATGAAACCGTCAACAAGACTATAATAGAGGCCAAATAAAAAGGACCATAATAGACTTTTTTTACACGCATTCAATACTAATGGTTCGAAAATTACTTTCTTATTCTTAGCTTAGAGATCGATTTTCTCCTAAATTGAAGAAATGGAGTCACAGAGAGATTGCTTTGTCTTCTCCCCACTCTTCTAGACAAGGAAACCCACATACTGAACTTAGTCAAAAAGAGTAATAAATGGGTGTTCATCATCATCCCCACGTGGGACGTGGGTTGTCGCTTTATGAGTAGTCTCTTGTATTCGCATCTCCAATAAGGCATGACAGGGCAAAGCAATAGCACAAGTCAAGAAGATGGGCATACTGAGAAAAATACTAACGTTTGAGGGTGGTTTCTTTTTCAAAAAGCGCACGCCAAACCAATTTGTCGGTTTTCAGATTGTATAGACATTTGCCCTCCTTAAGGCTCTACTTGTTTTGAAAAAAAATAGTTTGAAATTTTTTTTAAAGAAAATGATTGCTCCTATTATTTATAAAAATGAATGAATAAGAAATATTTAATCATTAATGAAAATATTTAGACGTAAATTATCGTTGAGAATGAAAAAGTTTTTCATTGTCTAATTATTTCAAACGATACAAGCAATTATGAAGAAATACATTACAAGTGCCATAAGTTATGTACGGTGCTCACTTTAGGATCAAAAATTTCAAAATAATCACTTAAATACCAAAATCGGAGAAAAACGATCACTTTAGTGCCAGATCGAAAAATTTTTTGGCCAAATTAAATACTTGACTTTTATGATCACAAGTTTTATCTGACATGGAAAATTTTTGAGAAACACTCGCCACAGGGACTTCTAAATAAATTAAATAGAACAATAAGCTATAAAATAAAAAAGGGTGGGGTTTGTCCAGGCGGTGAGAGTTTGCAGAGCCCTCGCCGCTGTACCCCCACCAACCGCAGGCAAGGACCACCTCGCTGACCCCAGTTTATGTAGTTGTCCATGAACGACAACGAAACCACGATCACATGGCATGAAAACAAGGAAATCAGAGATGTCAGAGGCAATTGGAGATCAAACGCGATTTTCAACTTCAATTTTACACAATTGCTCTCGGTATTTCATCTTGGCAATTTATCAAACAGTTGGCGTGTGACGTAGGATATGAGCTTGAGACTTAATTTTATGGCAAATCTTGAACCGATGATGACGTTCAGAGATCTAGAACAAACTTAATCATCATTCATCAATTTTGATTTTGTCAGGCCAAGCCATAATCTCAGCAAATCAGATTTAATTTTCTATGTTAAGCAAAAAAAAAATGATAAAAATATGTCTCTAGTCTTTTCTCTTTTTTCCTCCTTTCTCTCTAAATCTCTCTTAGTTTTCTCTCGCTTTCCTCTCTGGCTCTTTTTGTTCTCTCAAAGCTTCTCCACGAAGTGACGATCCCAAAAGAAGTAGGATTGTGGCTTGGCCTGCCATGGCAAGGGTCGACCTTGTCTAGATTTGCGTGAGGCCGAGACTCACTGTGGCTGGATGAGGCCTTGCCTAGGTCGGCGGGGGTCATTGACGAGCCTGAAGAAGTCCCTTTTTTAATTTAAGTTTTTAGCCTATTTTTCTATTTGATTTATCAATTTTTTTAATTTTTAGTTAATTTTTAAGCTTAAGTCCACGTGGATTTCCGATGAGCTACGTCGGCTTAGATATTAATAAAAAAAAGGCCACATAGGATTTTCGACATGCAGATTAGAGTTAGTACTTAAGATTCTTTTTTTAAAAAGTTGACAATTAAGCAATCATTTTGAAACTTTTGGCACTAAAATTAGTGTCGTATACAACTTATGGCACTTATAGTTAGGGGTGTCAGACTTATGGCACTTATAGTTAGGGGTGTCAGACCCGAACCGAAAAACCGAACCGAAATCGAAATCGAAACCGAACCGAACCAAACTGAAATTTTATGTATTTTCGGTTTGGTTCGGTTTTCTTTCGGATAATGAAAGAATAACCGATTTTTTCTTTTAGTTCGGTTTATTTTGCTTCGATTCGATTCGGTTAACCGAATCATAGGATTTCCCTCGAGATGATGTGGAATCGGGCTCTGAGTTGTCTTGCCTCGAGACGATTTAAGCGTTAAGACTCCAGGGAAACAGGAACAAAACTAGGTAAAGAGAAGAGAACAGACGACTCTGATGGCTACATGAACAGCTATCGACTTAGGGGGCAAAAAAGATTAACAAAGCATACACTAGTGCATTATGCAGCTCAGGTAACGATGAAGAACAAATTTGACGGTCATTTCCGGAAAGAAATTTCTAAGCAACAGATCTCGAATCTTAAGACACTCCCATCGAAGAACAGAGGGTTTCGAGCAAAATACTCCAGCGGTCGAACCCAAATCAAACACAAACGGAAACTACTACCTTCCGATCGGCGAACACGAGGAGATCATTTGGCACGGGCTTGAGCTTCTCGTACACAGGGCCCACGACGGCCGTCACGGCTCCCTCGACAGTCGACACCATCGATCTCAGAGGTCCGCAGTTGCTCTTCGCCCGGTCGTACAGGCTGGACACGAAGATCGGGGTTGAAACCGTGGTCAGCCTGACAAACCTGAGGTGTTTCAGCCGACGACCGGTCATGGTCTCGCAATTCTCGGCCTCCATCAGGTTCATCAACAAATCGGAGACCAGCCACGAGCTCAGGTCATGAGCGAAGTAGGAAGGACGAAGAAGAAGCAGATTCGGCGCAATGGGCGATGATTACCTTCAGCTATGCGCACGAACCAGAGAAATGACTTTACGCTGACGATTACCTTCAGCTGTAACTTGAACCCCAATTTACGCTGTGGCAAAAATAAAATAAAATCAAGAAATGAATTTGGTTGGGTTTTATGCATTTGGGAGCGAAAACCGAAAATCCGAACCGAACCGTACCGTACCAAACCGAATTTTTTATTCGGTTTGTATTCGGTTCGGATAATAATTCGGTTCGGTTCACTTGCTTATCTTATCGGTTCAGTTTAGTTCGGTTTTTTAAGAAAACCGAACCAAACCGAACCATTGACACCCCTACTTATAGTGCACTTTTCCCATATCTAGGATAATTATTTTCAAGTTATTCGTTTTTCACGAAACAAATGAATTAAATTGACAACTTAAGAAGTCAGCAATCTTAAACCTGTCCATGTTAGGATTAAACGCACAAAGACAATGAAATAGATAGTAAAGGCGAGAAAGAGAAATCCAGATACAAAGGTTATCCTTAAATTAGGGCTAATCTAGTAGAGGATTCTACTAAAATTAGCACATGACACCTTTCTATTACACTCTCAATTATAAGAGAAAAAAGTTACATATAACAGAAGCTATTCATGGGCCAAAACCCACATTACCAAAACCCACATTACCAATAAAATACGGGCTCAAACTATAAAAACCTTTTGGTATTCAAGGGAGCGTTTCTCTTGAAATGCCCTCTCATCGAAGAGTGGGATCTGGTATTCAAGGGGGCGTTTCTCTCTTGAAATGCCTGTTCATCAAAGAGTGGGATCTCTATGCTTTTTTGTCGATGGAAAGTATGAACTAGACCCTAACAATTCATTCCAAATGTTCTAGGGCACTATGTTAGGTTACCACGCCGTCACACTATTTGATTGTGTTGGTACTCATAGCAATTCCGGTTACATTGATGCAATAAAAATTACAAACTACTTCGATTTTTTCCACTTTATTTCGCGTCAATGGAGAGCTGAGAAATTGCAAAATGGGAAGAATGATGCATAAGCCTGCAATTTCACCCAAAAAAGTGAATGAGTGGTCGGGACATTCACTCCTTTATTAGTTGACCCTAAAGTTTTTGGACCACGTGTATTTTTCGGTGGCAACTTATGTCATGGAGAGTTCAATTGAAAAAACGCATAGTGACAGGACCCTCAGCCAATTTGAAACTTTTGGGGGTTTCACACGAGGTGGACTGCAACTATTGGTTTTTCTCCTGAAGATAGACATGTCCATTTCATCTGGTGTGGCTCGATTTCTCCGCAGGGCTAAATTATGTGGATTCGTGGATTCACGTGTCTATACTTTATCAATTAATTTAGGATAGTCCAGTATGAAAAAGACAAAGTGGTTATCTTAATGTTCTTTCCAAAGAGAAATAATGATATGCATAATAAAATAAGCATGTACAATTTAGAGGCGATAACATGGATCAAGAACCCATATTCTAACCCATATTTAAGAGTGTGGATCATAAAGGAGTTGTTTAACATACTAAAATGGGTCACTAATGACTTAATGGATCTTAAATGAGTTTTCAAATAGGTCATAAATGGATTAGCTAAATATTTGAAGTGAGTCTCCCATAAAAAAAAATCTTAAGTGAGACTTTTTTTTATTTTAATTCTTTTTAATTATGAAAATGGTCCACAATGTTTTATTAATATAACTTTTTAAATAATTCATAAGTTTTGCTAAGATAGATTATATTTAGAAGTGTTTTGGTAATATGGGTAGGGTTATGTATTTGTAGTTAGATTTGTACTACATAAAATGGATCAAAATGGGTTAAATGAGTCAACATGGATCAAACCATATTCGACACGACCCAAATTTGACACTCCCGTTACCCAACCTAATCCACCCATCCATTTGACAGCTTTAGTGCAACTTGTGGGACACATACAATAGGTGAGATGGTGGAGAAATTCCAGCTCAAAAAATAGAAGTCGTTCATTTGACTGTTGTGAGATTTTGTGACATCATAATAAACTATTCTAAAATCTTTAGCTATTTAATGGAGGCGTGATTTAATATTTAATTACTTTAACACTACCTCTTATTTAATATTTAATTACTTTAACACTACCTCTTACACTTCATCTGGCCTTTTTATCTGCTACTAAGCATGAAGATATTTCATTGAGGAGATAAATAGGGGCTTGGAAATATTTGAGTTCAGGATCTCTTGCTTTGATATCATGTGAGATTTTATGACACCACAACCATCTATTCTAAAAGCTTAAGCTACTAGATGAAGGGTGATTTAATTTTTAATTACTCTTACAAATGTCACTTATTTTGCTACATACTCTGTGTGTCGGAATCACTTGCTTATGTCAAATGTGTAGATGTAATCGATTTATGGAGTTTTTGTTTTGGTCAAAACTAGAGAAAATTGATTTATGGAGTTTACATAATCTTTCATTAGCTTTTACGTTGTCTGAATTAACAAATAAAAAGTAATTTATATCTCAAAATCCCAAATTGGCGCATAAAGCATTGTTTATTTTTGGGTAGCCCAAATGTGTTCTTTATTGTTTCATTTTTTCCATTCTCATTTTTCATTATCCTTCCCCTTTCCCAGTCATTCTAGTGCTACATCCATAACACCTCATTGGTTGGCACCATCATTTCGAGATAGAGAGAGAGATGCAAGAGTTTGGTTTGGGTCCTATCGCAACCCTCTCGAAGCGAGGTGTTCGAAGTAGGCTAATGGATTGCCAATGCCCTATTTGATAAAATGTGGAGGCATTATCATGGGCCCTCTTAGGCCCATACCAAAATCGTAACGAATGAGATTTTTTTTATTAAATTGAGATCGACCTTAGTGTGGTTGGGCGATATGTGCAATTTGTGCAAGTCAATGGAGTAGCCACCAATTTAAATCTACGTTTGGAGGGTAGATTATAAATCCTATTGAGCGATTGGGAGAGCCGTTCAATTTTATGAAACTAGAGAATTTGAGTTTAGGGACTAAGTTACGCAAATGTTTTCATTGACGTCCTTTCGATACTTAATTTAGGTAATTTTCCTAACTATGATTTCTATGCAAATGAATTGGGATGAGGAAAGGTCTAGAATCTAAGAGTTCATGCAGATAGAGATATCTAGCCTAATAGTCACAATTAGCAAAAGTAAGTGCGCAAATTAATAAATTAGGATTATGCGAATAAAACACATCAAATTATAAGATGGTATCCCTAGTAAAGCAATAAAGGCTTAGAGAATGAACCATTAAAGTTTGGGAAGGATTGGGAAAATTTCAAACAAATTGTCTAGAGGGGCAAAAAAGTCATTTGGAGAAGGCTCGCGGGCCAAAATCAACAAAAATGAGTCAAAGTGGTTGAATGTGGTCATTTCCTATTTACTGGGATTTTTGGGAATTTTTCTTTTTTTTTCAAATTTTTAAATAAAATTTTCAAATTTATTGGAATTTTCTATTATTTTCTATTTTTATTATTTTTTATGAAGTTTTTATTATTTTCTAGATTGGGTCAGCAAAGCCCCCGCCTCTTGAGCACCTAATCTAGAGCGTATGGGTCTTGGGCCAACCTAAATGACGTAGTTTTGACATTTTTTAATTTGAATTTTTAAATTTTTTGAAACTTTTTTATTGATTTTTCGAATTATTAATCTAATCCTACGCATTAGATTGAACCACAAGGCTAATTCATAGCCATACGATACACCATTTGAAATCTACAGCTTAGATCAAAAGGTGCGACTAATCCACAACCGTATGATTTGATTTTGATTTTTTTTATTTTTAGAAAATCATTTTCTATTTTAGAAACCATTTTTTTTTACAAAATTTCAGATCGCACCACATGGTCAAATCATAGCTGTCCAATCTAGATTTTTTTTTGAAAAAAACTAAAGTAACCGTTACTCAGCTAATGTGGCTGCCATGTAGCGTGCCACGTCAACCATTGACTAGTCAGCAAAGGTTGATAGTCAGCGGTTAAGAGGTCGAAGATGACTATGGACAGTCCAAAATTCTTTGACCCCGATCAATGGTGAAACCTGCTCTGATCAGGCTGATCTTAGTATCAATCAAATCCTCTCATTCTAAATCATAACATATCCAAGAACTTGCTAGATTTAACTGTGTGATTCATCCTAATGAAGCTCGAACCAGTATGCCAATGGTGGACGCTAACTTACACTACACAAAGAATTGAACCATTTCAAGCATACAAAAATCATCTACAGGGTCCAGGGACCTTACCTCATGTCTTGATTATTCGAACAATCTCTGTTTTGAGTTCATGACCTCGTGATATATTTGGAAATTTTTGAAGGTTACACATGAGGTTTTATTGAAAATCGAAGCAAGCAAATGGCAGGAATGTGATCAGTGATGTTCAAGGAGTAAAACACACAAAGCATGGAGGGCAGATTAGAGATCCACCATTGATGCACATCTTAGAGCTCGAAGATGGAACTCATAGTTTCAAAGATGGTTGGGCCTCCTGAGCTAGTGCGATCACTTTCCTAGAGTGAGACGAAACTTGTGGAGGTGGTGGTATGGTTCGATTCTTCCTCTAGGGATCTAGCAAAGCTCTACTACTCTCATCCTGATCTTGGGACAATGGTGATCTAGAGAGAGTTTCTCTCTCTTCTTTTCAATCTCTCTCTAACATGTTAGCTCACTCACGTAGATGAGACCTCCTTTAACTGAAAATGCATGAGAATTCAATATAGTTTATAGCGTCTCAAGGTGTCATCCTTCTTAGCTAATTGCGGTGTGCTTTAATCTATTATTGCTTTTAATACAAAGGGTGCATGTGAAGACTTAATAAACTAAAAACCATCGGAGGCCATACAAGCAATTACAAGTGCTCTCTAGAAAAGGGCAAGCTCGTTACGTATAGGATATGGCCGTAATCATAAGGTTCACTAACTTGCATTTACCATATATCACACGAATCCATACATGTGTGTTTGAATTCATATATGTATATAGATACTAGTTGGTTGCATTGCCTTTTCATTATATACAACCACAAAATACCTGGGAGGATTTAATGAGTATCATATACTCAAGGCTACTATCCACGATCATCAACAATATGCTATAATGCCACTATCTCAAATGTCTGGCTTATCTCTAAATGGTTAAATCAATGGGAGTGAGCCGAAGCTCAGCTAATAGGACATTCTAAGTCAATTGACTAAACCACCTATTTATCATTCGATTCAAGTAGGACCTATACAGTCATACCAAGCAAGACTCATCATGCATACCACACTCATCAATAATAGGCAAGCAATCACAAGCATATATGAGCATCATGCAACATAACTCTCACACACATGAGCATGCACATGATTCACTGTTCAGTTTCACTTCATTAATAGTTATCCATGGGATACAAGCCATCGTTTCATGAGGGACATAGACATCATTTTCATCAGTGAGGGACACCAGTCTTGAATCTAGATTTTACTCCAGTTTATCATTCATTGGACCCCGACCATGGAAATCTTGAGGGATATATGCCTCATTTTATCTGGGGGACACATGCCTTGATTTCCCTGCTCCAAGGCTTCATTCCAATGGGATGCAGATCGTGGACTTCTTGATTTCCACTCAGACTCCCACAGGGTATCTCTGAACACAGGCAGACATATCACTTGTTTATGTTGGGATCACCGGGACCCTTGCATCTCTGATTTTATTTACTCAATTCATATATTGACAAATCATCAATCAATCACGCCATCCACATGTACATTTGACCCTAAACTCATTGGGCAAGACTTTCAAGCATGTGTATGCTTTGATACTTACGTGCAATGCAACTCACACTATAGTTCGATCACTCGGAGTCATAGAACCTCACTATAGCCCTTTTTAGCAAACAGAGCCTAACCGCCTCTCATACATCACACACATGACATGGCCACAAAGACAAACAACCCATACATGGCACAAATACATGGCCACAAGATGAAATACCCTTACATGAAATAATGGACCTTAATTCCATGACGGTGACAAGCAATACTATCCGCCCAAGTACAAGATAAATAAATAACCAATTCCTTCCACCTAGACAAGCCAATTCTTTAGTTTGACACACCCAAGACTTACTCCTCATTTCAACATTCATGAGAACAAACAAATTTGTGCACTAAATCAACAAACTAGTAAGCAATTTAGTAGAAATGCCTTCGATTCAATTACTTGGCGAGACGAGACTTCCAATCATCGTTAAAAACTTGCTTTAATCATCTCTTCCTCCCATTGTTGAAGCCCAAATCACTTACCACCCAACTTCAATTGACCTTGAATCAACGACAAATAACATGACCATATTATAGAACTAGCTCACCTAATACTTTTGGGTACTAAATCAAGCAATGTGTCATTTAATTAAGCTCATCTTCCTTAAATTGCAAGCCAAACTTCACTTCCTAATACTTATTTTCCAAATTGTGTTTTCGTACCCAACCAATGAATGAAAGGCTAGTTTAGTGGTAGGGGTAGGGAGTTACTTACCTCAGTCAGAAATTGAGTGAGCATTTTAGGTATTGAAGATGAGGTGGCATATTCTAAAAAAAAATCAAGTTATCTATACGAAAAACAAGTGTAAATGGTCATAGCAACAATGGCTATGCACAATTGTATTCAAAGAAATGCCATAAAGGTTATGGATTTTGAAGATGCGGATTTAAGTCCTAAGTATGGATATTTTGACTATGACACTGTAGATGAAGGGGCTGGTGTTTTAAATACTAATGCATCCTCTGACATGGCATGTTTAGGTAATAAAATAGCCATGGGTTTAGTTAATAGTTAAGGAGGATTGTAATTTTTGGAGAAAAACTTATTTTGATCCTCAATGACTTATGTGATCATCTTTGTAATTTTACATTACTCTCAATGCGAAAATATAAAAGTTGTAGTCATACGTTTGTTTTTCCTAATTTTAAACAAATGAAGTTAAAAAAAAATATTAAATTGGCATTTAAGCTTACTAAACATCATTTTCCCCAAAGTTGCATCCAAATATACTTTTCGATTATAATATACCAAACAGTATTTGTATCAAACTTTATTATCCATAAATGTTACAAAAATTTATAAGCAATAATTTCAAACTTCATTAATTGTGAACATTCAAGGGAAATTACATTATGATGCCATCTAAGAGATTTTACATGACTATGGGAAATGTCTCTAGGAATTAGCTTCATCATCTGACTTGCTAACATTCTATGCATAAATATATACTATATATTCACATTCTTTCATGTAACTACATCTTTAATATATTTATACTTAATGTCTATGTGTTTGATCTTAAAATAGAACTTGTGATATTTGTTGCAAGCTATTACATGCTTAGCTATCATAGTATACCAAAATTGGATTTGTAACCCCACCAGTGACACTTAAATAATCCAAAAATCTTCTAAGCCAAACACCCTCCTATGCTGTTGTTGACAAGTCACGAGCTCGGCTTCCATGGTAGATAAAGCTATATATTTTTGCTTCTTACTGCTTCACGATATGATGCCATTATCAATATGAACACATTTCTAGAAGTAGATTTTCTTTCATCTAATTCTTCTCCCCCATCAATATCAGTGTAACCCTTAAAGTGTAAATCACTTCCTTAGTAACTTAGCATATAATCAGTTGTAGTTTTTAGATACCTTAAGATTCTCTTGATAGCAGCCCAATGTATTTAACTTGAATTGGATTGGTATCTACTCACCATGCTAACTACATAACAAATATCAGGGTTTGTATACATGATAGCATACATTAAGCTTCTAATGGCACTCGCATAAAGAACGTTTGTCATTCATTCTTACTCTTGTAGAGTTTTAGAACACATTCTGTAGCTCAAATATTTACCTTTTGCAATAAGAGTATCAATGGATTTACAGTCTTGCATATAAAATTATTTAAGGACTTTATTTATGTACGTCTCTTGTGAAAGAGATAACAGTATTTTCGAATAATCTCTTGAAATCTTAACTTCAAGAATGCATGTGGCTTCACCAATGTCTTTTATTTCAAAATTAAAAAATAGCCAACTTTTGACTATCTTAAGTAACTCCATATTACTTCTAGCAATTAGTAAATCATCAACATATAATGATAAAATCACAAACTGACCTTTGGATCTTTTAATGTATATGTGTCGCGACCCTCTAAAAAAAATTTAAATTCAAAAGGGTTAACGGATTATTAGGTTAATTAGATTTGACTAACCTAACACGGACCCTCCCAAGCCCTACCGAATCGCAACTTTGGTTTTTGTTTAAATGATTTTGAAATTTGGAGTCAGCACTAATCGTTCTTGGTAGGTCGATTAGAAACCTAAATAAATTAGCGGGATAACTAATTTATTCCTGCGAACCAGAGATTATGAGCTCGGAGACTTGGTTACACTGGTTAATTAAAACTAATGCCTTTTCGGTACCTTAATTTCATGGATATCCTAATTCGGCAACTTAGGCTTGGTTTATTCCTAAGGCTCTAGTAGGGTATTCTCTTTTGTGTTTTCACTTTTTAAATAGGATGCATGGATGGTATATATTTTTATTTGTTATATTTTTTTAACTGTTAAAGATTCCCTGAAGCCGAAAGAGGGAGTGTGTTAATGACTTCTGTGCAATATTACGACCTACTCATCTTTTGGGTTTGATGATTCAAAAATTAAATTATAGGAAGTACATTACAGTGAATAAACACCTCCAATGGGAGGCCTAGCATTGGCTTGGCTCTTCCCTTTGGGATTTAAGGTACAGGTATTTAAGTTGCAAGTATTTAAACTACTGTAAGTAAAAACCTCTAATGGGAGGCTAAGCATTGGCTTGGCTCTTCCCTTTGGGATTTAAGGTATAGGTATTTAAGTTGCAGGTATTTAACTACTGTATGTAAAAACCTCCAATGGGAGGCTAAGTATTGGCTTAGCTCTTCCCTTTGGGATTTAAGGTACAGGTATTTAAGTTGCAGGTATTTAACTACTGTAAGTAAAAACCTCCAATGGAAGGCTAAGCATTGGCTTGGCTCTTCCCTTTGGGATTTAAGGTACAGGTATTTAAATTGCGGATGGACTTTGTCCTCTCCATTCTGAGGTATGAATTCTTTAAAATAAAATACAACGAATTGATTCAACAATTTGAAATTTGTGCGCGCTTGAGGACTCCTCCAAGCCGATTTTGTGTTTCCATAGGGTTGACCATTGATATAGAGCTGCGGCTTCCTGACATAAAATAGAGTGAAGTGTCAGTATACAAAATATGTGCTAATCTGCACCTAAAACCAGAAGAGTGGAAAGAGTACTTATCTCCCTTTTTTTGGGAGGAATTTCTATAATTGATTTTTGCTCTCTATGTTCCCAATATAGAGAGTTTCTTTTGAATTAAGAGGGACTTTTAGTCACAGATCAGTTGAGAAATCGGTGGACAGCTTAGAAGCTTGTCTGGGCCGATTTTTGCATCTCTACGAGATTTTTGCTGTTGACGTAGAGATATCCTTCTCCTGACATAAAATATGGAAAAAAAAGGAGATGGAGAAAGTGCATACAATTTGTGCTAATTTGCGAGTAAAACCATAAATAAATGAATAAATAAAAACACTTAGCTCGAATTTGCTTACTCGTTGACGAGAATGAACTCTTGATTTATATTGATCGATGAAGGAATTTGTGATGATAACCCCTAGCTTTAAACTCCCATCATCTTCAAAATTCTCTCTCTTTTGTTATTTTCTTTCTCTCAAATTTTTCTTCAATCTCCCAAAACTCTATCAAACATCCAAAATTTTCTCTCCAAAAAATATTCCTCTCAAGCTCATTTCTTCCTCCTTTTATAATCTACTCATCTATCTCCCATTCTAATTTTTCCACTAACTCTATCTCCCATTCTAATTTCTCCACTAACTCTTCTTCATTTTCATCTTCCATTCTCCATCTGTATCTCACATTCTAATCTCTCCACTAACTCTTCTTCATCTTCATCTTCCTTTCTCCATATTTATCTCCCATTCTAATTTCTCCACTAACTCTTCTTCATCTCCATCTTCCCTTCTCTATTCTTATCTTCCATTCTAATTTCTCTACTAACTCTTCTTCATCTCCATCTTCCCTTCTCTATTCTTATCTTATTTTCTCCATCCATTCTTCTCCAACTTCTCTTCTTCATCTCCTCTTCTCCATCTTCCCTTCTCTATTCTAATTTATCCACTAACTCTTCTTTTTGTTATTTGTAAAATAATCCTTCAAGAGTTAGGTATTTGCACTCTAGTCCTTGAATTTTAAGTATTTACAATTCAGTCCCTGAAAAAATATATTTCTTTAAGTCCAAATCTCCTCACAATTTTTGACACACCAAAATTTACCACATGTCAAATTTAAGCTCATTTCTTGCCGCTGAAAATAATGCAGAATTTAATTAAAGCCCTTTTGCAAAATTGAGTCATTCTGGGTATAATTGGGCCAAGATGAAAATTTAAAATATTAGAAAACAATGTCACAACTCATAAAAAATGAAAATTAAAAACAAGTTGACTCAAATTAAATTTTTTAGGCCCGATTCGAGATTATACTCGTAAAGGAACACGTGACTCGAATTGGATTTTTCTGAATTTGCGATGGCCAATATGAAAATAGATTTAAAATAAAAAATATTAACTATCTTTGTGTATTTTTTTGGCCTCAAATGTTATTTTTCCAAAATTTTCAAGTATTTTTGTATTTTTTTTAAAACAAATTAAAAATATATATAAAAAAATACGAAAAATTATTTTTTGGTCAAAATTGGTTCCCTAGGCTTGGTTAAGGTTCCCAAAGTTGATTTTTCAATTTTATGAATTTTTATGGATTTTCTATTAATTTTCGAAAATAAATAAATAAAATATACGTAAAAATACTGAAAATATGAAAAATCATTTTTTGGTCAAAATTGGTTCCCTAGGCTTGGCTAAGGTCCCCAAAGTTGATTTTTCAATTTTATGAATTTTTATGGATTTTTTTATTACTTTAGCAATAGAAAAAATGATTAAAAATCAGGTGTCAGCAATATGCAATTATCTTCATTAATTATTTAAAGATCATAAACAAGCATATATACCATTGTCTTGAAGATTATTTAAAGCCACCTATCGATCTCAAAAGTTAACGTACTTTGTGTTCTTAGCCTTCAGCAATAAACTCAATGGCTTATTCCATGTAGATCTCTTCTTCTAATTCTCCATTGAGAAAAAACAATCTTTCATCCATCTAATCAAACGAATACATCACAAGGAAAACATACCATAATTACCACAGATTATGTGTCATCTTTATAGTCTCAAGAGTTCTGTTCACTTCGAATGTGATTCAATAGTTGAGAGGGAGAAAGCGTCGTTCTTTCTCTATGTTATTATATTCTATTGAATATGACTGATAGAAGAAAGTAAAAAAGAAGGAGAAGCTACGTCTACCAAAAGACGTGACTTTTTCACATTCAAAAAGTATAACTACCTTAGCAGTTATCTGTAGTGAGATAAGTGTGGTTGCTTGCATGGACAGCACACTAAAAGACCCATACTCCAACAAAAATGATAGGCAAAAAAAGATACAAGGTATAAACAGAAAGCTAACAATTAAACTCAGATCACCATGTTCAGCATTTCGGAAAGCAAACTCATTTACGAGAGTGAGGACATCGTTAGACAACTAGACAAATTCCACCACCCTTCGCCTCACTACCACCTTCATACCGTTATTTATCGCATAACCTTGAGGTTCCCCATTCATTTATAGAGCTAATTCATGAAGTTGCTCATTCTTAAGAGGTGACAATTTAATAAAAAAAAGTTTGCTAAGAATGAGCATACGTTATATCAATTATGGATTCGGATTGGGTCATGTATAAGTCGTTAAATGTATCAATTTGGATCGAATTATTTTCAACTTGACTCAAATTCAATCAGACTCACCTATTAGATGGGCCTATGTGTAAATGTACCCTCATAGATATATAAAATTTGATTTTGGCCATAGGTATGAAGGATGTTAATATGTTGAATGTTGAATACAAGTTAACTATATAGTCTACATTTGTTTCACGGAAAATATTTTCCCCAATTTCTAGTGTTTGAGGGGTAGAAAATATGTGGTCCTTTAAAACATTTTCCAATCAACGGAAAATATCTTACTAAATGTAGAGAAAATAGTTTTCATTTCTAAATTTGGGGAAATCATTTTCTAATCTTTCTTGTTAAGGCTCTCTCTTACCTCTTACACTTAGAGTGAATCTTCACTTGCAAAGTGAAAATTTGCAAACTCTCCAATGATGGAGGGGATGGTCTCTCTTACCGCCTCCGCCTTCGAACCTAACCCTACCTTGACTAATCCCCCTCTTGCTTGCTCAGTCTCTCCCTCTTCGATGTCAATTTCATCCTTCAAAACCTTATCCTCACCCTCGACTCTACTTATAGGAAGATCGTGGAGCCCACTCCCAAGTGTGCCTTCAAACTCTTCTTGCTTAACCTCGTCCACATAGAGATCAGTGACGATGAGCACTAGTAAAGGTTTGGACTCGATTTTGATCATGTTGCATGGCATGAGATAGACAAGGTCGCAGAGGACACCATCGGGCTTAGTGTGCTTAGGGTTGCTAGATCTAGCGAAGTTGATGAGGTGAGGTTGAGTGAGGCGAGTGATTGTCGCGACCCTAAAAAATTTCCAATTGGTGGAAAAATTCTCAAGCTAATGGATTATTAGGTTAGTTAAATGGATAACCTAATATGGACCCTCCCAAGTCCTACCGAATAGCAATGTTGATTTTATTCAAATGATTTTAAAATTTGGAGTCGCCACTAATCATTTTTGGCAGGTTGATTAGAAACCTAAGTAAATTAGTGAGAGGACTAAATTACTTCTACGAACCAGAGACTATGAGTTCGGGGACTTGGTTACACTAGTTAATTAAAACTAATGCCCTTTCAGTACCTTAATTTCATGGATATCTTAATTTGGCAACTCAGGCTTGGTTTATTCCTAAGACTCTAATGGAGTGTTCTCTCTTTATGTTTTCACTTTTTAAATGGGATGCATGGGTGATATTTTTTTTATTTTCAAAGTGTTAAAAATTCCCTCAAGCCGAAAGAGGGAGTGTGTTAACGACTTCTGTGCAGTGTTACAATCTACTCACTTTGGGGTCTGATGATTCAAAAATTAAACAGCAGGAAGTCAATGATAGTAAATAAAGACCTCAAATGGATGGCCTAGCTTTGGCTTGGCTCTCCCCTTTGGGGTTTAATGGTGCAGGAATTAAATTGCGGGAATTTAAATAACGGTAAGTAAAAACTTCCAATGGACGGCCTAGCATTGGCTTGGCTCTTCCCTTTCGGGTTCGATGGTGTAGGAATTTAAATTACAGTAAGTAAAAACCTCCAATGGGCGGCCTAGCATTGGCTTAGCTCTTCCTTTTGGGGTTTAATGGTGCATGAATTTAAATTGCACTAAGTAAAAACCTCCAATGGGCGGCCTAGCATTGGCTTGGCTCTTCCCTTTGGGGTTTGATGGTGCACGAATTTAAATTGCAGGAAATAAACGACCTCCAGTGGATGCGCTTTGCCTCTCCATTATGGGGTTTTAGTTCTTTAAAATAAAATATAACAAAATTTTTCAACAATTTGAACTAAAATTAGTTGACAAGTCGGCTGCAAATTTGATGGGCACCTTGGAATTTGTTTGGCTCACTTTGCATTTCCATGGAATTTATCATTGATACGGAGTTGTCCCTTTTTTTTTACCTGCCATAAAATATGGGAAAAAGGGAGATGGAGAAAGTGTATACAATTTGTGCTAATTTGAGACTAAAACCACAAATAAATGAATAAATAAAAATACTTAGCTCGAATTTGTTTCCTCGTTGACGATGATGAACTTTTGATTTATGTTGATCGATGAAGGAATTTGTGATGATAACTCCTAACTTTAAACTCCCACCATCTTCAAAATTTTCTCTTTCTTTTTGGAATTTTCTTTCTCTCCAATTTTTCTTCAATCTCCCAAAATCCTCTCAAACATCCAAAATTTTCTCCCCAAAAAATCCCCCTCTCAAGCTCACTTCTTCTTCCTTTTATAACCCACTCATCTATCTCACATTCTAATTTTTCCACTAACTCTATCTCCCATTCTAATTTCTCCACTAACTCTTCTTCATTTTCATCTTCCCTTCTCCATTTCTATCTCACATTTTAATCTCTCCACTAACTCATCTTTATCTTCATCTTCCTTTCTCCATATTTATCTCCCATTCTATTTCTCCACTAACTCTTCTTCATCTCCATCTTCCCTTCTCTATTCTTATCTTATTTTCTCCATCTATTCTTCTCCATCTTCTCTTCTCCATTTTCCCTTCTCTATTCTAATTTTTCTACTAACTCTTCTTTTTGTTATTTGCAAAATAATTCTTCAAGAGTTAGGTATTTGCACTCTAGTCCCTGAATTTTAAGTATTTACAATTTAGTCCCTGAAAAAATATTTCTTGAAGTCCAAATCTCCTCACAATTTTTGACACATCTCCCCTATACTTAGTCAAAATTCACCGCATGTCAAATTTAAGCTCATTTCTTGCCGCTGAAAATAATGCAAAATTTAATTAAAGCCCTTTTGCAAAATTGAGTCATTATGGGCATAATTTGGCCAAAATGAAAATAAATTGACTCAAATTGAATTTTTTAGGCTCGATGAAGGAATACACGACCCCGAATTGGATTTTTTAAATTTGTGATGGTCAACATGAAAAGGGATTTAAAATAAAAATATTGACTATTTTTATTTATTTTGGTGGCCTCACATGCTATTATTTATTAAATATTCTCCTAATTTCTAAAATATATACAAAAATATGAAAAATTATTTTTTGTTCAAAAATGGTTGCCTAAGCTTGGTCAAGGCCTCCAAAGTTGATTTTGCAATGTTCTCATTTTTCTTATTTTTTGTTTATGAATTTTCGAAATTAAAAATATCGAGAAATACTGAAAATATGAAAAATTACTTTTTTGGTCAACATTGGTTCCCTAGGCTTGACCAAAGTCCCCAAAGTTCAGTTTTCAATTTTATGAATTTTTATGGATTTTTTTATTAATTTTAAAAGAGAAAAGATGATTAATAATCAGGTGTCAATAGTGATGCGAGGCTTGATTGAGTCTATAGATAGGTCAAGCTTGACCTCACTAGATTTAGCGAGTTGAGCCTTGCTAGCCATTGGTGAGCTCGCAAGATTTAGGGAGTCTCAAGCCTTATCGACCATGCACAAGCTCGTTACTCGCTTGTGGCTAATTGTAGCGTCCTAGGCTTGCTACCCTCCTCACTAATCGCAATTTATTGTAATCTGTTATTTCATATGATAAAGGGCACATGCAAAAAACTAACACAGATAAGCGAGGCCGATATACAAGTGCATAAAATGTAGGCATGCCTAACAGGTTCAGCCTCTTAGGGTTCACTATTAGGCTTACCATATGTAGTAGGACCACTCAATAAGTTCGAAAACATATATATATATACGTCGCATACAAAAAGGTACTTTGCTTCCTCTCTAGACCATCCACGTTGGCACTACTCATCATCAATAATCCACAGACTTCTCACGGCTACAACAAAAAGGGATAGCCATGTCTTCATCAGCCAAAAACTTACCTGAACCTCTCAAGCTTGACTCCTTCATGCTCTATTGGGAACTACCACCTCTGGGGACAAATAGAATCAGACTCGAGAGACTACCATCTTCGTGTTTTTCAAACATGGCTAAGAACTAGTATGTAACAAACCTATTTGGCCCTACAACTAACACTAAGGTAGTAACGAGCCTCATGAAAGGTGTAGCCGACCCACTTGGATCAATGATCTCCTCCCAACTGTACGAGAAGCCAACGGGAGTATTATAGATGAAACTAAGCATCGTTGATGATATTGGCATCGTTAACATCTCACAGGTGTGAGTATAAAACTCAATAAGTCATTCATCTAAACAAATAACTAGGCCATCCAATTCATCATTTAATTAGGCAGGACAAAGGAATCACAACGCGACAAGCCAAGTATATTTTTCTTCCATGGATTCTTGATTGACCCACATAAATCCGAACCAATGCACTCATGCAACACAATGGAAACCAAATAGTTCAAATGCGGATTCACCTTGCCCACCACTAAATTGCATAATAGCTATTGTTGACCGACGAAATTCAGGACTCCAAGGGCCCAACCCCTAGCTCATGGATGATCACTCCCGTGAGTCTAAACGCAGAGTTCACAACTTCAAAGCATAGCACATAGCTATCTATTCTTGCAACTAGTCCATTCACATCCATATAGTGGTGACCAAACTAGTGAACCTATTGTGCAAGGCACATAACTTTAGATAACACCCACCAAGCCTCGACCAAACCTCCCCTCCTCTAGTGCAACTTCAATTCGCCTCTAATTCACAACAAACAAAATGATCTACCCATATAATTGAAGTATCCATGAGCTAAAGACTTTTTCATAGGCAACCGATCAGGCATACATCAAAGTTTTGCCCTCTATGCAAGCTCAAACCCCGTTCGGTATACCCATTTCCAAGGATGGCACCCCACACTATCACAAATGACGATCGAATGACCTAGTAATGAGACTAGATGATCATTTGCCTTAGATTGCTTGCCAAGGTAGGATCGAGGCTAGGTAGTTATGAACAAAGCTTGGGTTATCTTCTCCTTTGGTGCGTGAGGGTCTGAGCGAGGGCATAAGAACAAGGAGTTGCTCGATTGAGAAGGGAGGAACTAGCATCAAAGGTGAGGTGGCATGGGAAGGAGCTTAATGTGGTAGCTTCCACCATTGCCATCATTGTGAGCTCAGCAAGGCCTGACATTGGACATTGGGTTGAGGGGGAGTGACTGTGGGAGGAAGAGTGTGATGTCCTCAGTTTTTATGAGCAAAGGACAAAATATTTTTAAACATTGATTGACTGCAGGCCCCACCAAAATCAAATCACCACTCCACTAACTCTCTCTCTCTCTCTCTCTTCTTTTCCCTTGGAATGCCGTGTGCCACTTTTTCCTTCCCCACCTACTCTGACTTTTCCCCCTTCTTTTCTTCTTTTCCCTGGTGCTTTCCTCCTTTTTACTATTGCAAGGGGGGAGCCTTTTTCCATTTCTTTTTTTTGTTGTCGCAGAGTCTTCTTCTTCTTTCTTTGGGGGCTGTTGCACGACTTTTTCTTGTTCAGCGAGCTGCTGCAGCTTCCTCCCGAAGCCGCGCCTCGCCACCGTCGCGCCACCACCTCAATCTTGCCGTCCCGTCGCTTGCCAGCCGTGACTCGCGCCAAGCCGAGCCTAACTTTATTGCCCTCTCTCTCTCTCTGTTCAGAGCTTAGCCGCCCCCACGCCGTCCCTCCGTCGCTCGAGCTCACCACCGTCACCAACCTCTAGATCCATCGCCTTTGAGCTCTGTCTCACCGTCGTGCGAGCTCACCGTCGCCTGAAACCCCCCAAACCCGAGACCCACTCTTTCTCTCTCCTCTGATCCGCGACCCCGAGCTCGTGCCGCGTCTTCGCCGCCTTAGCCGAGCTCACACCAGCCCATCAGCTCGCCGCCTTAGCCACCCAATGCCCTTGAGTAGCCCCGTCGTTGTCGCCCAGCCCCACCTCCCGAAACCCGCGGACCCGAACCGCGAGAACCCCCTCGACGTCTTCCTCCCCTGTTCCGCCCTATTTCGCCCGATCTAGCCTTGTTGCCGTTGTTTTTGGCATTGTGGAGTCGTCCAGCCGATCGGGGCTCGTTTTTCGTCGTTTCCGGAGCTCGCCGCCGCCGCCGCTCGCTGGCCGTCACCGTCGTCCGCCGGCTGGAACTGCCAGAATCAAGCCGCCGTCGTCATCGTTGCATTGGAGTGGTGGGTTAACCCCTAATCTTTGATTAGGTCGTTAATTGCACTTAGGGATAGATTAATTAGCGCTAATCGCTGATTAAGTAGTCAATTGTGACCTGGTTAAGTTAGAACCTTGGTCAAGTTAAATGGTCACAATTAACTAGGTTAATCCTGGTTAGATAAATTCAGACTGTAGCTAGTTGGTGGTAAATTATGTTTGATTTGACCACCAGTGGGCGAGTTGGTTGAACTGAGTGAACCTTTGTTGTTGAGTCTTGTGATTGTTAGGAAATTATATGTTCACTGTTGAATGTCAACGTTATTTCGGGTGTGAATTAACTGTCTTTTCAGTGTTAGTGAATGATTGTTAGTGTGATTTTCTAAACTGAGTCTTTGAGCATGAAAAACGGCTGTATGCCGAGTTTGAGTATGACTATGCGTGTGTCTGCATTTGACTAAATACGAAGATAAGATAAAAACAAACAGATTTTTACTCGAGCTTGATATTTTCGTGTCGTGTCGATCGCAATACCATGAATTGTATCGTGCTGCATCGATTGGAATGCCACGAATTGTCTGATATTCTCGTGCCGTGTCGACCGGAATAACATGACTTTTATCGTGCCGTGTCGATCGGAATAACACGAGTTATCTGGATATTTTCGTGCCGTGTCGATCGGAATGACACGAATTATATCGTGCCGTGTCGATCGGAATAACACGAATAATCACAAGCACGACAATCCGTGTCGTCGAATTGGTTTAATACCGATTGCAGCTTGTGACGGACCGAAGAGCATCAACTGTCTAGTGTGCCGGGCACCAACTGTCTAGTGTGCCGAGCACCAACTGTCGAGTGTGCCATTTGATATGTCCGTCTCGGGTCGAGCGGAATAATACGGCTTATCAGATACCGTCGCCGACGAAGCGGGACGACGCCCGATTATACCGGAAGAGCACCAACTATCTAGTGTGCTGGGTACCAACTGTCTAGTGTGCCGAGTCAAGTGACCAGTAATAAACTGAAATTAATTACAGGGTGTTGCGCATGCAACTGGTGTTTATTTGTGCCTTGAATGATTGACTGTCAGGTCAAGCCTTGCATGTGATTGGTGATGATTGGTGGATTTGTGCTACATGTTAAGTTGCTCTGAGTGAATCAGCGCCCTAGTCGGACTTAGGCATTGACTCACGGAGATATTTATATCTTGCCCCCTGTTGTTAAACATTTTTCAGGTCCTGAGTGATGGAGGATGAGTTATTTTGGAGGATCCGTTGTCTTGACGGATGAGATTCTTTTTGAAGTAGATATGATTTTAACCCTGCCCTGACCTGTTGTCCTTTGTTGGTCTTAGGGAGCCACCCCAAAGTGTGGGGACTGTATCTAGTGTAGCTCCGTAGGGTTAATGAATAACTACTAATGAACTTGAAAATAGTTTGTTAAGTTGACTGAGTTTGTGCCTAATGTATTTTCCTGCTTTCCTATCCCAATTGATTGTTCTCTTCTAGAAGTAGCACGTTCAGTTTGCGCAGAAATTAAAGATAAAAGAAATGGGTCGATGACGTGCCTGGGACATCATCCTTAATGACCTGAGGCGTTTTGGTAGGGCTGCCGCGTGCCCGAGGATCGGGGCGTGACAGCCCCGCCCAAGGTGGTATCAGAGTAAGGTTAGCCTGATCTACCTAGTCATGGCCTTGAGTGATAATGTGCGATGGGTTTTGGGATAGATAGTAGGATTAAAACCCTATGCATGTGATTGTTATTGCGATTTTGAATTGTAGTTGTAGTATGAAGTTCTTATGCGTTGCTTTTGGGCAAGCATGAGTCCATAAGGTCTGCAGGATGAGCAACCGCGTCCCAAGAGTACCAAGGAGAAGGGTAACCCGAGAGGATCCTAGGATAGGCGGGATCCTGTAGGCGTTGGAAAGTCTAGAGAATATAGTGGGACAGCAAGTAAGGAATCAAGCTGCCGTTGCTAAGATCACCATGTATGAAGATCCGTTGGCTGGAAACGGGAATGGTGGTCAGCCAATGTACAATCTTGTGGAGCAGTTTCTAAAGTTGAAGCCGCCGAAATTTTCGGGAACAAGTGACCCTGAAGCTGCTACCACTTGGGTTGAGGAGTTGGAGAAAGCTTTCACCTTGCTGAGATGTTCTGAGGAAGACAAGGTGACGCTGGCTGTTTACCAAGTACAAGGTAATGCTAGCTCGTGGTGGAAAGCCACGCAAGGGAGGATATTTCCTGAGGGTTCGGTCCCGATGTGGGATGCCTTTGTGGAAGCTTTTAATGGCAAGTAATTTTCGGATTGTGCGCGAGAACTGAAGTTGGCTGAGTTTTTGCGCCTTTGCCAGAATCAGATGTCGGTGGATCAGTACGAGGCGAAATTTGCTGAGTTATCAAAGTACGCGCCAAAGATGGTTGAAGACCCTATTGATAGGGCGAGGAGGTTTAAAGATGGACTGAAGCTTGAGTTGAAAAGTGTGTTGGTGCCATTGAATCTGAATGACTATGATGAGCTTTTTGAAAGGGCGCAGCTGGTAGAAAGGGATTTATCTGAAAGGGCAGTCGCATCTAGATTGTGGTTTACACCTACTGCGAGAGATAACCGTAGGTTTGGGAAAGGACTGATGGTAGGAGGAAGATATCCCATCCCACCCAATTGAAGAAACGCCATAGAAAAGTCGGCTTATCGGCCCAATAACGTGTGTCGGCTCTGCCATGGGAGGCATGGATCTGCCCCGTGCCCTTTTAAGAGAGGAGCTTGTTTTGGATGTGGTCAGTATAGCCACCAAGTGAAGGATTGTCCGCAGAGGCCGATGGCTTCAAGACCGCCACTGCAAGGGGGACAGCTGCAAAGGAACGTTCCACAGAATCCTCAGAATCGACCTCTAGCTCACGGAAGAGTATATGCTATCACTCGAGAGGAGGCGAAGGATTCGCCGACCGTTATAGGTACGGTCTTCTTGCACAATCATGTTGCATATGCTTTATTTGATCTTGGAGCTACACATTCTTTTGTTGCTAAGCAATTTGTTAAATTAGCTAGGTTGAGTTCAGAACAGTTGGGTGTTGCTTTTAAGATTTCTTCGCCGTTAAGAGATAGCGTAATGTTTGCAGTAAGTTATCCTAGCTGCAAGTTGGTTGTAGGTGGTAATGAGGGAAGGATAAATTTGATTGTGCTGGAAATGTTTGATTTCGATGTGATTATTGATATGGATTGGCTCTCGGAGCAAAGAACTTCAATGGATTATTATCACAAGGCAATTCATTTTAACCCGCGGGATGGGGTTAGTTTTGAGTTTATTGGAAATGGAGGAGGAACCTCGACTCTATTAATTTCGTCGCTTGAAGCGACTCGTTTATTGGACAAAGGTTGCTATGGGTATTTGGCGTTTGTGGTTGATATGTCAGTTAAGGAATCGAGGATGGAAGACATTGCTGTAGTAGGTGAGTTTGTTGATGTTTTTCCTCAAGAGTTGCCAGGTTTGCCACCAGAAAGAGAAGTAGAATTTGTGATTGAGTTAATTCCTGGTACGAAGCCAATTTCTAAGGCACCGTATAGGATGGCATTATCGGAGCTTAAGGAATTCAAGGTGCAGATGCAGGAGTTACTAAATAAAGGATTTATCCGTCCCAGTGCATTGCCGTGGGGAGCACCTGTGTTGTTTGTCAGGAAGAAGGATGGATCATTGCGTCTGTGCATAGATTATCGACAGCTCAATCAGGTGACAATCAAGAACAAGTATCCATTGCCAAGGATCAATGATTTATTTGACCAGCTTCAAGGAGTTTTGGTATTTTCCAAGATTGATCTATGAACGGGATATCATCAGTTGAGGATCAAGAAGGAGGATATACCAAAGACGGCATTTAGGACGCGTTATGGTCATTATGAATTCACTGTAATGTCGTTTGGTCTAACAAATGCCCCTGCTACTTTTATGGATATGATGAACAGGGTGTTCAAGGAGTATTTGGACAGATTCATCATTGTATTTATTGACGATATATTGGTGTACTCGAGAAGTTATGAGGATCATGAGCAGCATCTAAAAACGGTATTGGGAACCCTTCGGGAGCATCAGTTATATGCCAAGTTCAGTAAGTATGAATTTTGGCTGACTCGTGTAGCTTTTCTAGGTCATGTGATTTCTGGAAAAGGCATTTCTGTGGATCCGGCCAAGATTGAAGCGGTCATGGATTGGCCAAGGCCGACAATGGTGACAGAAGTTCGAAGTTTCTTGGGATTGGCAGGCTATTATAGATGTTTCGTGGAAAGGTTCTCCCCAATAGCCATGCCTTTGACGCAACTGTTGAAGAAGAACGAGAAATTCGAGTGGACAGATAAATGCGAGAATCGTTTTCAAGAGCTTAAGCATAGGTTAACTACGGCTCCTGTGTTAACAATACCGTCTGGTCCTAGAGGGTATGAAATTTATAGGGACGCATCATTTAAAGGATTGGGCTGCGTTCTAATGCAACATGGAAGGGTAGTTGCATATGCGTCTCGTCAGTTAAGGCAGCATGAGTTGAACTACCCGACGCATGACCTGGAGTTAGCAGTAGTTGTTTCTGCTCTTAAGATTTGGAGGCATTATCTGATTGGAGAAAGGTTTCAAGTCTACACTGATCATTAGAGTCTTAAGTATTTGTTCTCTCAGAAGGAGTTGAACATGAGGCAACGTCGTTGGATGGAGCTCCTCAAGGATTATGATTGTGAAATTTTGTATCGTCTGGGTAAAGCTAATAAAGTTGTAGATGCGCTGAGTCGGAAGTCAGCGATTGCTCAGATGATGGTGCATGAGTGGCGTCTCTTGGAAGAAGTACGAGATTCAGACGTTAAGTTGGAGGTGAATCATCTGTCAGGTCTAATGGCTACGTTGAAGATTGAGCCAGAAGTGCAGGCTAGAGTTAAGGCCTTGCAATCGTTGGATCCTTCAATTCAGAAGATCCTTCAAGAGGACTCAGGAAAAAGAAAAGCCAACTTCCATGTAGCCGAGGACAGAATACTAAAGTTTCAAGGACGTTTGTGTGTGCTTGCTGATGAAGGTCTAAGAGAAGAAATTTTATCGGGGGCACACCATAGCAATTATAGTATTCATCCAGGTAGCACGAAGATGTACCAGAATTTGAAGCAATACTACTGGTGTAATGGAATGAAGGCAGATATAGCTAAGCATGTGGCAAAGTGTTTGACATACCAACAGGTCAAGGCTCAGCACTGTAAGCCTAGAGGATTGCTGCAGCCATTGAAGATCCCTGAGTGAAAATGGGAGCATATCACGATGGATTTCGTGATGGGGTGGCTAAGGAGTTAGAGAGGAAATGATTCGATTTGGGTCGTGGTCGACAGGTTGACGAAGTCAACACACTTCATTCCTATGAAAAAAGACTTTGCTTTGGACAGATATGCCGAACTCTATGTGAGGCATATCATGAGACTTCATGGAGTACCAGTGACGATCACATCGGATCGTGATCCCAAGTTCACTGTCACATTTTGGAAAAGTTTACAAACTGCGTTGGGAACAAAGCTGCAGTTCAGTACAGCCTACCATCCGCAAACGGATGGCCAGTCAAAAAGGACGATTCAGACGCTCAAGGACATGTTGCGAGCTTGTGTTTTAGATTTCAAAGGAAGTTGGGAGGATCAACTGCATTTAGTCGAGTTTGCCTACAATAACAGCTTCCAGCAGAGTATCAGGATGGAGCCTTTTGAGGCATTGTATGGTAGAGTTTGTAGGACTCCTGTATGTTGGGACGAGGTTGGTGAAAGAAAGATCACCGGTCCTGAGTTGGTGCAACAATTAATGGATACTGTCAAGCTCATTAGAGATAGACTCAGGACAGGGCAGAGTCGTCAGAAAAGTTATGCTGACAGGAGACGTAGACCTCTAGAGTTCCAAGTGGGCAATCACGTGTTTCTGAAGGTATCGCCTATGAGAGGAACGTCTCGTTTTGGCAGAAAGGGAAAGTTAAGTCCAAGGTATATTGGACCGTTTGAGATTTTGGACCGGATAGGAAACCTGGCTTAGCGTCTCGCATTGCCACCAAGACTTGCGCAAGTTCATAATCTCTTCTATGTATCGATGCTGAGGAAGTATGAGCCTAACCCAACTCATGTGTTGAGTTTCGAAGAGATCGAGTTAGACGAGCAAGCATCGTATGTGGAGCGTCTTGTGAGGATCATAGATAGAATGGACCAAGTACTTCGACGCAGGACGATTCCCTTGGTTAAGGTGGTTTGGCAACATCATGGGACAGAAGGAGCAACATGGGAGAGTGAAGAAGTCATGAAAAGCCAGTACCCTTTTCTTTTTGATGTTGTGTAACAGTTCAATTTCGAGGACGAAATTTCCTAAGGTGGAGAGAGTTGTGATGTCCTCAGTTTTTATGAGCAAAGGACAAAATATTTTTAAACATTGATTGACCGCAGGCCCCACCAAAATCAAATCACCACTCCACTAACTCTCTCTCTCTCTCTTCTTTTCCCTTGGATTCCCGTGCGCCACTTTTTCCTCCCCCACCTACTTTGACTTTTCCCCCTTCTTTTCTTCTTTTCCTGGTGCTTTCCTCCTTTTTACTATTGCAAGGGGGGAGCCTTTTTCCATTTCTTTTTTTTGTTGCCGCCGAGTCTTCTTCTTCTTTCTTTGGGGGCTGTTGCACGACTTTTTCTTGTTCAGCAAGCTGCTGTAGCTTCCGCTCGAAGCCGCGCCTCGCCACCGTCGCGCCACCACCTCAGTCTCGCCGTCTCGTCGCTTGCCATCCGTGACTCGCGCCAACCCGAGCTCCGCCCCGTCGTCCGCTCTCTCTCTCTCTCTCTATTCAGAGCTTAGCCGCCCCGACGCCGTCCCTCCGTCGCTCGAGCTCACCACCGTCACCAACCTCTGGATCCGTCGCCTTCGAGCTCCGTTTCACCGTCGCGCGAGCTCACCATAACCCGAAACCCCCCAAACCTGAGACCCACTCTTTCTCTCTCCTTTGATCCGCGACCCCGAGCTAGTGCCGCGTCTTCGCCGCCTTAGCCGAGCTCACACCAGCCTGTCAGCTCGCCGCCTTAGCCACCCAATGCCCTTGAACAGCCCCGTCGTCGTCGCCCAGCCCCACCTCCCGAAACCCGCGGACCCGAACCACGAGACCCCCCTCGACGTCCTTCTTCCCTGTTTCGCCTTATTCCGCCCGATCTAGCCTCGTAGCCGTTGTTTTTGACATTATGGAGTCATCCAGCCGATCGCGGCTTGTTTTTCGTCTCTTCCGGAGCTCGCTGTCACCGCCGCCGCTCGCCGGCCCGTTGCCACCGTCCGTCAGCCGGAACTGCCAAAATCAAGCCACTGCCGTCGTCGTCGCATTGGAGTGGTGGGTTAATCCCTAATCTTTCATTATGTCGTTAATTGCGCTTAGGGATAGATTAATTAGCGCTAATTGCTGATTAAGTAGTCAATTGTGACTGGGTTAAGTTAGAACCTTGGTCAAGTTAAATGGTCACAATTAACTAGGTTAATCCTGGTTAGATAAATTCAGACTGTAGCTAGTTGGTGGTAAATTATGTTTGATTTGACCACGAGTGGGCGAGTTGGTTAAACTGAGTGAACCTTTGTTGTTGAGCCTTGTGATTGTTAGGAAATTATATGTTGACTGTTGAATGTCAACGTTATTTGGGGTATGAATTATCTGTCTTTTCAGTGTTGGTGAACGATTGTTAGTGTGATTTTCTAAACTGAGTCTTTGAGCATGAAAAACGGCTGTATGCCAAGCTTGAGCATGACTATGCGTGTGTCTGCATCTGACTAAATGCGAAGATAAGATAAAAACGAACGGATTTTTACTTGAGCTTGATATTTTCGTGCCGTGTCGATCGGAATACCACGAATTGTATCGTGCCGCATTGATCGGAATACCACGAATTGTACCATGCCGCATCGATCGGAATAACACGAATTGTCTGATATTCTCGTGCCGTGTCGATCGGAATAACACGAGTTATCTCGATATTTTCGTGCCGTGTCGATTGGAATGACACGAATTATATCGTGCCATGTCGATCGGAATAACACAAATGATCAGAAGCACGAAAATCCATGTCGTTAGATTGGTTTAATACCGGTTGCGGCTTGTGACGGACCGAAGAGCACCAACTATCTAGTGTGCTGGGCACCAACTGTCTAGTGTGCCGGGCACCAACTGTCGAGTGTGCCATTTGATATGTCCGTGACGGGTCGAGCAGAATAATACAGCTTATCAGATACCGTCGCCGACGAAGCGGGACGACGCCCGGTTATACCGGAAGAGCACCAACTGTCTAGTATGCTGGGCACCAACTGTCTAGTGTGCCGGGTCAAGTGACCAGTAATAAACTGAAGTTAATTACGTGGTGTTGCGCATGCAAGTGGTGTTTATTTGTGCCTTGAATGATTAACTGTCAGGTCAAGCCTTGCATGTGATTGGTGATGATTGGTGGATTTGTGCTGCATGTTAGGTTGCTCTGAGTGAATCAGCGCCCTAGTAGGACTTAAGCGTTGACTCACGGAGATATTTATATCTTACCCCCTATTGTTAAACATTTTTCAGGTCCTGAGTGATGGAGGAGGAGTTATTTTGGAGGATCTGTTGTCTTGATGGATGAGATTCTTTTTGAAGTAGATATGATTTTAATCCTGTCCTGACCCGTTGTCCTTTGTTGGTCTTAGTGAGCCACCCTAAAGTGTGGGGACTTTATCTAATGCAGCTCCGTAGGGTTAATGAATATCTACTAATGAACTTGAAAATAGTTTGTTAAGTTGATTGAGTTTGTAGCTAATGTATTTTCCTGCTTTCCTATCCCAATTGATTGTTCTCTTCTGGAAGTTCACGTTCCGTTTGCGCAGAAATTAAAGATAAAAGAAATGAGTCGATGACGTGCCTGAGACGTCATCCTTAATGACCTGAGGCATTTCGGTAGGGTTGCTGCATGCCCGAGGATCGGGGTGTGACAAAGAGAGAGTGCTTGGTTTTTTTTTTTTTTTGGGGGGGGGGGGGGGGGGCGGGTTTTATATCCACAAGGAGAAGTTAGAGAGGAGAGAGACTTGGTGGAAGGAGAGGTGGTCTTAAAGAGGGGTCGGTGGAAGCTATGAGTAGCTTTGAAGCTTCGTGGTGAAACTGCGATTCAAATTCATGCCGGGATTGGTCTTGTACTCTAAAAATTCAAATACAATTTCACTAACGGTCCGGTAAGAATTGTCATGTTCAAAAGTATATTCTTCGCTCAATTAACCCACTGTACCAAATTCCATTAATCCTAAAAAATTATAGTCCTTAATAATCCAAGTCTGACATTTACTAATCTACTCATAGAAAATCCAATTTCATAATCCTTAGAAAAAAATTACTAAAACATTCAATTCTTTAAATTTTTTTTCTTTTCCTTCTTTTTTTCTCTTCTTCCTAAAAAATAGTGTTTTGAAAAATATTCTCCAAAAATGCCACATTTTCTGCGAAACAAATGGAACCTTAAATTATTTGACCCTGCCAAAAAAAAAAGGAGCCTTAAATTCGTATGACCATCTTTTCGCAGCATCTCATTAGTTAAAGTAATCCGAATTTCTGTAAGATTACCCGTAAAAAAAAAATTATTACCTCATCCAAGTAATGAATGAGACTTATACCACACATGGCTAAATGTCAAAGTAAATCAGCATATCCTGATTAATTTTGATGCGCTTATCATCTCTTGTCGATTGAATGATGATCACATGGACGAAGACTGGTCCACGTACGAAACGCGTCAATCACGGTGCCTCCTACTCATATCGACTTTGGGGACCATTCCCAATCACCAGCTTTAGGGCCATTCCCACCTACGCAATGGGTGGTGGAGTCTTTACCAGATGAAAGTGGACGACAAGGCTTGCGTGCAGCTAAAAATTAGTTGTGCGGAAAGTCATCTAATGTGACGTGGAAGCGGGCAACAGTAAAACAGTGTTCATTCATTGCATGTCCTTTCTTCTTCTTCTTTTTTTTTTTTTTGCATGATTTAATTAGGGGCAATTTTCAAAGTTCTTTGGACAAAACTTTGCTAGAAATAACGACTATAGTCTAACTTTAATTATTATTTAACAAATCGATCTATTGAATTGTACAAGATGACATGAATTAGGCACTGCGATTGATTTACACCAATTCTACATCTGTAATGGATGTGGTCCAGACAAGAACTTTATGACAGACGAAGGAAACTATTTTTTATTTATAAGAATTTTATAAGAGACGATGGAAACCATAAATTTTTTAAAAATAAAAATAAAAAAGATATTATAAAGCACAGAAAAAAATCGAATCCGATTTCTATATCAAACCAAGAAAACTAATTTCATGGACCTTTTCAAATTTCAGTACAATATTATCATTTTTCTAAAAAATACTTTTCGAAAACGTCATATTTTTTCACAGAAAAAATGAAGCCTACAAGCGGGTGATCTCCATTATCCACCAATCACACATAGAGTTTCGTGGATCTTCCTACCCAAACCAAAGGATAACATGAATATTTTTGGAGAAATGTTTTCCTGACGGTATTATCAAGGATCGTAGGATCTCAATTGTAGATTCACACACCATTTCGTATGTTTTATATAAAGTACTCCTTTATTAAGAAATCGTGTGGTCAAAATAATTGACAATATTATCAAATCGTGACGTTAGCAATTTTCACTTTTTCATAGGACAAACTAATTGTCAGCTAGTTCACTACCAAGACAAAATCACGTGATAAGCGTTGGAATTAGACTATAAGTTCGTACTTTTTGTACTTGCAGTTCATGCTGCATCAATCTCCCTGTATTTATAGCTCCCTCTCGGGTCTCAGTTTACATTGAACTAACAAGAGAAACTTGAGCCACCAAGACAAGCAACAACCATGTTCACCGAGCTGCTCTTCTTCTTCTTCCTCCTTATCCTCTCTCTCTTCTCAATCCTCTTTACCAGCAAGAATTCCATCACTCATCACAAGAGAAAAATACCACCATCACCCGCTAACAATCTCCTGCCGAAATCCTATCCGATCATCGGCTCCTACTTTGCGATCTACGCGAACCGTGAGCGGCGCGTTGAGTGGCTCTCCGACATGATCAAGCTCTCCCCATCCGCCACCTTCGTCCTCGACCGCTTCTTCGGCCAGCACCAGGTCTTCACCGGCAACCCCTCCAGCGTTAGGCATATCCTCAAGTCCCACTTCGGCATCTACCCGAAGGGTGAGCTACTCCGCTGCAGCCTCCGTGACTTCCTCGGCGACGGCATCTTCAACGTCAATGGTGATGCCTGGAAGTTCCAGCGGCAGGTCTCGAGCCACGAGTTCAACCGCAAGTCCCTGCGCAAGTTCGTGGAGCATGTGGTGGACGCCGAGCTGTCAGGACGCCTCGTCCCCATCCTTGCTTCTGCCGCCAAGACTGGCGCCGTGCTCGATCTGCAGGACATCCTGCAGCGGTTCACGTTCGACAACATTTGCAAGATCGCATTCGGGTACGACCCGGCATATCTTCTTCCCTCCCTTCCGCAAGCCCAGTTCGCTGAAGCATTCGAAGAAGCAGTCATGATCAGCAGTGGAAGGCTGAATTCGATCTTGCCCATCATATGGAAGCTCAAGAGGTTTCTCTGCATGGGTTCCGAGAAGCGTCTCAAGAAGGCAGTTTCTCAGGTACGGTACCTCGTACATCGCTGACATGATGTGACTAACTTATAGCAATATGAGCGAAGTCATGACAACTGTTGCATTTGAATGCTAAAGAAATCTCACTTCTCACTTCTCCGATTGTCATTGATCCTTGGGATGACTGTATGACTGATGCGTATTATATGTTTCAGGTGCGAGGCTTCGCGAGAGACCTCATAAGAGAGAAGAAAGAGAAGATGAGAGAGGGTCGCTCGCAAGACGTCTACCTAGAACTCGACATCCTGTCTCGGTTCTTGTTGTCGGGCCACTCTGACGAGGACTTTGTGATTGACATTGTCATCAGTTTCATCCACGCCGGTCGTGACACCACTTCGGCCGCGTTGACGTGGTTCTTCTGGCTCGTCTCACAGAACCTGCGAGTGGAGAGAGAGATACTCGATGAGATTGCAGAGAAGACCGGAGCGCTGTCGGCCGTCTATGAGGAGACGAAGGACATGGTGTACACACACGCGTCGCTGTGCGAGAGCATGAGGTTGTACCCTCCTGTTCCTGTGGACACCAAGGAAGCCACCGTCGACGACATTCTGCCCGACGGGACCCGGGTGAGGAAGGGAACGAGGGTCGTGTACCATCCGTATGCGATGGGGAGGCTGCCAGAGCTGTGGGGCTCAGACTGGCCGCAGTTTAGGCCTGAGAGGTGGCTGGCGGAAGGGGGCGGAGGAGGGAAATGGGGCTTTGTCGGGCGGGACTCGTACGAGTACCCGGTGTTCCAGGCGGGGCCTAGGATTTGCTTGGGAAAGGAGATGGCGTTCCTCCAGATGAAGAGGGTGGTCACCGCCGTGCTAGGGCGGTTCAGGGTGGTGCCGGCAATTGAGAAGGGGGCCGAGCCGTCATACTCGGCTGACTTGACGTCAAAGATGAAGGGCGGATTCCCTGTGAGAATTCAGGAGAGGAGTGGATTACTGTAGAGAAAAAGGGATTCGTACATGGAGGTTTCATGGCTTAGTGTGTAATAATTGCGTTATGATATTGGAAAATGCGATTCCTATGAGCATGTTTCGGAATGTAAATTTTTTTCTTCGACATAGAAAGTGTACTGGGAAGCATGTCTAATTAGGTTAGGGTGTCTCACCGAGAAAATATAAGATAGAGACATGGTAAATCCTACGTGGCCTAGATCATCACTCATTATGCGACATGTGGTGCATCGGGCCCACTAGTCATAAAACCAAAAAAATCTCTCTCTCCTCTCTCTCTATCTGGCATTGCTTCAGAGAAATCCAGAAGACGCCTCTTCCATGGCCATGAGCTCGACCTCCACAGCCATGGTGGCTACAACCTTCGCGGTCGGGACGCCAATTTGACGAGCTCGTGCCACCACGGCTTGCGGCCGCCATGGCCACAAACCTCGAGTTCTCGAGCTCGACAGCCATGGCGGCCTCGAGCTCAAGCTTCATGGCCAAGGATAGAGAAGACGTCGGCCACGACTGCGAAGCGGCAAGCCTAGGGCTCCTGACTGCCATGGCCATGGCATTCAAGCTCGAGCTCTGCGGCTACGGCGCCCATGAGCCTTAGGCTCGAGGTACGGCGGGGATGGAGACGACTTCGGCAAACAAAGGGACGAATCCATCTGTGGTGAGCCAGTTGCCGAAGACTCCGAGCGTGCTCTTCGCCGCGGCCCATAACGGCAAGGGTCGAGCTCGAGGTCCGGGAAGGGGAAAGAGATCAGCCAGAGGAGAGAGTGGGTGGGAGGTCGGAGAGGGCGGCGTTCGAGCTCAAGCTCCATGGCCATCGCGACATCTTTTGGATTTCTCAGCGCGAAGCAACGCCAGCAAGAGAGGGAAACAAGGAAGAGAGAGAGAGAGGAGAGAGAAATTTTTCTGCTTTTCTAATGAACCCTTGGGCGTCACGTGTGGCACAATAACTGGTGATCTGGGCCACGTAGGATTTACCACGTCTATACCTAATATTTTCTCTCAAAGAGAGAGTGTGTGTCTATGTACTCTAATGACGAATCCAAAAGGAATCTCCAACCTCATAATTATCTTTAGGATTTATTTCAAATACATAAAGTGCGTAACGATATAATCCGCAGCCTACACTTATCACTAAAAATTTAGATAATCGACTAATGTTTTAGACTATAACTATCCATATCAATTATGTCCCCGCTTTTAGGGTTTGGCAATTAGGTGCAAAAGCATTTCCCATCATCACGTCATATCTAATATTTTTCTCCATATATTACTATTACTTATAAAATAATATTGTAGTTGTTGTTATTGTTATTGTTTCATTCGTAACTCTACATTGTTTGAAATGAAAAAAAAAATTATTATTCACAATCCAGGAGTAAAAATTGTGATGTCATAGTACGCAATATGGCTTCACTAAAGCATAAAATACTTTCTTTCATATGTGGGCAAGATAGGTCTTCGTTCCATTCATGAGATCATGAATAGAAAACTAAAGATCCCACAAAGCCAAAGGTGGGATCAACATATTGTTAACATGCTCTTGGAACATCACATTGTCCACTCAAACGTATCATGAAGCACTTAATAAATGAAATTTCTTATTTTCCTCGAAACAATCATTTTGCCGACATTTGTGGTATTTATTGACCACCTGAAATTTTCCCGAATGATATATTCGTGCAAATATGAGTGGAATTCCACTTATGGTAGATTGACAGTTATTTAATTAATATAAAAACTGATTTACTCCATGTTTTGTGACCTACCATTTTACGGGACCACTATCAATTTCTTTAAAAGATTAATTGTGAGATAAATGGGGCTTTTGATATTTAAATATTCTAACATTCTTTCTTACGTGCGAGCTGGGCTTTGGCCTAATACTAAGTGCAAAAAGGGAAATAATTAAGTGATTGTCATTAATCTACTACAAGAATAACAGTTTATTTTGGGCCACAAAAGACAAATAGCATATAATCATAAATTATTGTGACATCCATTCTTTCAAGAATTTATAGCTCATAACATGTTGTTATTCTTACAGTGGCCCAAAGGCTATCATTCTAGAAAAGCTCATGCAGAAATATATAATAACGGAGGCATGCAAGTTTCTTGGAAATATTTTACGTAGGATCTCATGGTCTAATACCATGTAAAATTTTATTAATCCACTGCCAATTGTTATAAAAATCTAAATTGTTAGACAAAAGCATGTTTTATTATTTAATAGTCTAACATTTTCTTGTTGATTGCTCAAATCCAAAAATTTTCTACGATTAGTAGGGCATTTTATTTACTTAATCATATCTATCGTGAGGAAAATGCAGGTGCATATTGTATTGCCAAGTTATCGACAACAGAAGTGATATGTTTTTCCAGTAATCTTTGACCGATTTTGGAATCATTTTTCTTGTAGTTTATATGTGGAAAATTTATTTCCAAAGAATTTTAAAATACTTGAATCTTGGATAATCTTTAGAGAACATTGTACTATTTCTTTTAAATAAGAATCTCAGTTATCAAATTTTTTTTATAATACTCAAAGTTCAGATAATTCTCGTTAAAAAGAAACCAATATGTGGATCTCTCTGATTTGAACACAAAAGAAGAAGATGTGACAGTTTAGTAGATTTTGGTAAAAATACTTATATGATATATTATAGGTATATTTTTCCTTTTTTCATCGTTCTTACGATTAACAAATTTTCAGAGAGGGCAAATTTTGACCATATCAATTTAGGGTGTGTCCAAAGCTGTTAGAGGGGGTGAAAATGGTGTGAGCCTTATCTTATTTGATTGGAAAATTCTAAATAGGCTCTGGTCTACAGTGAGATGGTTGAAACCAGAAGGTTATATTGTAGCGGAAATTCATCCCTTCTCAATTGTATTACAATGAAGCAATCTTACCAATTATAATGTAAGAGCATATAAAGAACGAGTGGAAAACATCAATGAAAAGATATTGGAAATTCAGTTGACTTACTTCTATCAGTTAGAATATATTTGTTTCGCTGAAAAACAATAACTTGGAAATTGCCCTGAAATTGGTGTATTGCATCGATTATATAAATCATCAACGAAGAATATATTCACTGTTAACAAAAAAAAAAGATATTCTTTTTCTAATTTTAGTATCTTATGATATTTTGAGCACCATTTCTTTGGAGAATTTAGTTTTACAAAAAATTACATTTCATACTAATGAATGACTCATAATTATATCACTAATCTTGCAAATATAAACTTTTCGCTCAGACACGACGCTTTATAGGCCATATGACCACAGTTCTGGTCCTTGAAAAGTCAGATAATGACTCCAGACTCAGACTAGAGGCAAACTTCTTCTTAAGTCTCCTGCACGAAAGGTGAGCCGTCTCCAATTTTTATATTTTTAAAAACTTTAAAGTGGATTTTTGTGAAGGAAATTCTTTTCGACTTTTTGACATTTGGAAGGAAAACTATTTGAGGTATAAAAACCGTTTTCCATGTGTTGACAATACCAAGTACAGATTTGGAAAAAATCACTTTCTCTTCTCCAAAAGGAAACCACTTTCCTAAACGTTGAGAGATTGAAAACTGACCATTTCCTTTGAAAATAATTTTCATGAATAATAATTTATTTTATCATGAAAGTTGAAGTGAAAAAAACGCATTCTCGAATTGAAAAGCAAACGTTTACAAACATTTTAAAGACATGGAATTATGGAAACGCTATATGTGATAAGGGACCAGACTAACTTCGTTTTTTGTCGAAAAAAATCTACCTAACACCTCGGTAGCCGTATGGAAAGTTCCAATTGAGCACGTCAATAAGCGGGACTTGTCACATTCACTTTGTAAAGGCATTTTGTAAGCTTTCTTAATGCATCTAGCATTGCCGATAGGGCATGTTTGGTACTTGGGAATGAAACCATTGGGATGGGAATGGAAAGCTCGTTCCATTTCTTAATACTATTTGGAAAATTGGAATGAGACGGAATGGAAAAAGAAATGAAAATTGGAAGTTAAATTTTGCACATTGCTGCATTTTTGTAAGTTAGGAATGAGTGAGAACCATTGCAAATGGTAAAAATTACCAAAAAAAGTCATAAAACTATTGTAATTGTGCCAATTCAGTCCTAAACTTTTTTTTTATGCTAATGTAGCCCTAAACCTTTTACAGTGCCCCAATTTAACCCATTTGACTAGTCTGTACTAACGTGATAATTTTTAATAATATTTTAATTTTTTTAATTCCTTAATTATTTTTTTTAATTTTTAATAATTTTTCTGTCTTTTCTTTTCTTTTTTGGTTGGGCTGACAGCCTTATTTTGGCCAAAACCAAAAAAACATGAAAATAAAAATTCCAAAAAATTATTAAAAATTTAAAAATTAGTAAAAGTTTGCGACATCGACACTAGCCACCCAATTGGATTGGATTGACACAATTGCAAAAGATTTAGTATTGAATTGGAAAAAAATTAAAATTAAATTGAAACAATTGTAATAGGTTTAGGAATTTTTTGGTAAGTCTCTCATTGCGAATGTGTTAAAGGCAAGCTGACAAGTGGATCATTTTAATAAATCTTGGATTTGGCAACCTTTCTATGAAGAAACCATTGATATGGCGGGTAGACTTAACGTAATTTACGTTATACATGGCAATTTACAGCAATAAAAATGACGCCATAAAAGGGTACATCCCAATTGTTCTGCGACTTGGGAAAGAAGAATTGATGCGACCCAAAATGGAGTAATTACCAAATTAATTCATATTTCAATTAACAAAAGGTCAATGCCAATAAGATAAACCCTTTGTCGGCACCTAAGTTTGACTTCTCTTTTCTGTGTCTTTATACTCCAAGACAAGAGGTTAGCGTACCACTCAGTCCAAGCTGTGACCTTCTTCCTAACTTTGGGATATTTAGTTTAATATTTACGTCACGAATTAAATGGCACTTTTCCCCTCATTAACCTCAATAATCGAATGAACGAAATCCATTGGATAGTAAATTGAAAGTATATAACTGAAAAATAAGGTTTTATGCGACCCGTTGTTGTTAATGCAAAATGACAACGCAGTGTTTTTCACTGTACGAGAGCAGAGTTAGCTCCTGAGTAAAAGGAGAAGGTATTGATATCAACCATTCCGTTAAGAAAGCAGTTTTTTTTTTTGGGGGAAAAAGGTGTGCATGACAACAAATTATAGCAAAGGTGAATGATTCAAATCTTATTAGGAAAAAAATAAAAAATAAAAATAGAAACACGAAGATTTAAAGCTTGACTCTCCTAAAATAATTGTCTAAAAGGTTCTAAACCTATTACATAACATGATCAATGAGGTTCTGAATTTTTTAATTTGACTAATTTAGTCTTTAAACATTTTGGCAATTTAATATTTCTAGCCAAAAAGTTGGCTTGCCCAATTGGCGTCAGCCACCTACGTGGCACAGCCAACACTTACGTCAATGTTTTTGATATATATATATATATTCTTCTTTTCATTTTATTCTTTTCTTTTACTAGATATATGTAACGAGCCCTCGTCCAATGGCTGATGAGGGCTTCGTGAAACTTGTATTTAATAAAGGTGGCAAAATGGTCTAGAACCCCTTTTCTTTTAATCCATATTTGATGATACTTGTCATAAATTAGTTGTCTTAAATTTTAGAAATAGGCTTAACTTGCTCATAAATGGGTTACCTAACAACTTAGTGGGTCTTAAATGGGTTGAGAATTAACCAATTTCTAACCTGTATAAAGAATAAAGAAATTTTTCATTAGTCTTCTAGTAGTAAATAAAGCGCCCGATGTCTTAGTGGAGTTGGAGATGGGAGGACAATTCTATATTTATGCAAATTTTCATAATTTTTTAAATTATAATATTTTTCTTTTTCTTTCTTTCCCTTTTTCCTCTCTACAAAGTTTTTTGGTGAGGCGAGGACCACAAAGCCTTTCAACGTGGGGGTGGGTTGCAACTGTAGCCTAGACGGTCACTAGGTGAGGGCTTCACAGCCCTAGCTAGGTCTAGGCAAGGGCTCGACCTTAGATTGCGCCCAGCAAGGGTCAACTAGTGACCTCGCTGGACTTAGAAAGAAAAAAAGAAAGAAACGAAAAGAAAGTATAAAAATAAAAATAAAACAAAAAAATCAGAATATCTTTTAATTTTTTTAAATTGTTCATTATATTTGTATTTCATGAAAGTGTTTTAACAAATATATATTTATTAAAAAAATTATAAGAAATGATTTTTCTAGATTGGGTTTAATATGAAAATGTTTTAGCAGTATGAGTTGGGTTGAGTATGTGTTGAATATGGGTTGCTAGATTTGTATTGTAAGAAAATGTATAAAAATGTATAAGGGTAGAATTGTTTTGGATGATGAAATCAACCTTATTATCAACCAGAAGGATAAAATCCTTTCAAGAATGTATGCCATTAGTAGCAAAAGCAAAGGAGGATTGATGGCATATTAAATGGGTCAATTTGGAACGAATCATTTTTTACTCCCAAACCTGACCTCTGCCCATTTGACTAGTCTAGTATTTTATTACTATATAAGAGTGTCCCCCATTAATTATGTTCAAAAAGTACACTTAGAGAAATTCTTTAGCATGACTATTTTTTAGAGCAGCGCTATTTTCATCTCCCTTTTGGTTATGACACTCATTTCTTTCGATTAACATATCAAAATACCCTCTCTCTCTCTCTCTCTCTCTCTCTCTCTCTCTCTCTCCCCAATTTATTCTTTCTTCTTTTATCAGGCTAATCCACAAAACTTCCATTATTTCTATCACCTCTCTCACTATTTCACAATATAATGGCTCCATTATGCCCCTCAAGCTATTAATTTACCATATTTTTTATTATCATTTTACATAGAGAATATTGTCAATTTTAATTTATGGTCTCATATTTTCATTCACAAGAAATTTATATTTATGACTATGAATACAATTAAATGCTTTTTTTTTTTGCAATAGGGTGAGGGAAACTCATTTCAAAGTCGAAACGTCAAATTTATCTAATTATTTAGCTAATCTTGCTACAAAAATGAAAAGTATAAATTGATCAAAATGAAGAAAAGTTAATTTGTTAAAAGCATGATCAACGATCAAATATGTTTATATTTAATCTAAATATTAACAAAGGATAAACACATAAATGGAAAAATGGGAAACTTCTTACTATTCAACTCCTGCTATGATTCGACCAAAAAAAAAAATCCTACTACAAAGAAAGTAATTGACATTGATTGTAAATTCAATCTCATGGAAAGTAGATGAAAGCTTTAAAATATGCTTAAAACTCTCCCCTAAGAAAACCTTACGTGAGTTTGGAAGTGTGAAATATGTAAATAAATTTTCAACCCTATTTTGCAATTCCTAAAATGTGAAAAGCTCAAAAAAAGCACAAATTAGGGATGTTTAACGTTAGAAACATGCAAATTTATCTTGAAAAATCACTCACAACGTCAAAATCTGCTAGATAATTATATTGAGTTATAATTTTCGACTTTGCAATAAAGTTTCTCTTTAATTATTTCATAAAAAATTTCTTACCTTTTATATAAATTTTGTAATTTAATTAAAAAATAAGACCATAAATTAAAAAAAAACAACCCTTTTCTAGGCAAAGTGATAACATGATGCATGATATGATGATATTCTATTGGGTGTAATTTGACGTTTATGTTGTGAAATTGATAATTTAAGAGAGAAAATATAAATAAAGATAGTTGTGTTCGTTAGGATGACCAAAAAAATGAAATTATAAATGGAAGAGAGTAGGGTATTTCAGTCTATTGATTGAAAAAAGGAGTTATTTGGCTAAAATGGGGGTGGAAATATTGTGGTACTTTTTTTTCATTTATAGATTTTGCTTGGATGCCAATTAAATATGCTTCAATTGAAGCAAACCTGAGGAAATAAAATCAGATAGGCAGTTGACTTTTTGTCAAGATAAGTACTCAAGGATTTAATATTTACTTAACCTAGTAGCACTTGTAATCCAAACATTTAGAGGTGGAGATTAGGCTATTTAGAGGCTTATAAAACACCATGTAAGCATTATAACTCATATTGAATCATGGCCTTTGATTTGGAGCAATTTGTTAGATTTCGTATGGGAAATTTTGAAAATTCTCATCAAACAATCGGAGTTACATAGTAGAAATACATAAATAGGCGTACCCATACGTGGATTTTCTTTAGGGATTATCCGTTCATTTCAATCGAGAATCAAAACCACATATGAAAAGGGTTTTAGGCTTATCTTTTGAAGCGTGCTCGAGATGACTCGATTCATATGTTCTTGAGCCCCATAAGTGTTGGGCCTCTAGTTCCGACACACTGTCAATCTCACGATGAACATAAGACGAAACTCACTGACTATCATCGCTTTGATTATGCTAACAACCCTTGAGAACAAGGCAATACTAGTTTGCCTTTGATCACAAACAATTCTCACAACCCTCAGGTGTTTTACACGAGAACAATCTTATATGTGCACAAGAAAAGTGACATGGAACCTCACGAGAATAGACGAGAAAAGAGGGTATAAATAAGCCCCTAAACCTTAACCATAATCCTTATTTATGGGGGAGACGTTTAAGGAGGGAGGCTAGCCTTTTAGCCAGCCTCCACTGTCTTTGACCGCCTGCTTTGCTAGTTGGCAAAGCAAACTAACCCTAGCCATATCATCTTATAGTTCGTGCATCACGCCAACTTGCCGTTTTGCCGTTGTCTTGTTCCTTATGAAGTTATCGTCTTATAGTTCTGGCCTTATCATCTCATGATGAATGAATTATCTCCTTATGATGCACCTGTCCTTATCTCTTACAGAAAAGCACCATTATCATCTCGAGGAATGCATAAATGTCACATCAACATGTGATCATTTTGAGGTTTGTTCGTGCATATGATGCACATTTTTTTGTGACCAGAATTAGAACTAAATCAAATTTAATTTGATTGAATTTCATCTGACTATCCCTGTAGTAATTCTTGCAGATGTCTTTACAATCTTGACTTCTAATATTGTCTTGTATTGGTTATGGTGTGTGACATCCCTAGATTCATCACTAAACTAGTAGTGAAACGTTTACTAACAAATTAGTATAACCAAGAGAACTGACTATCTTAAGTAATCTCTAGAACCCACAAACCATGAATGACATATAGCAATATATCATGGCTACTCAAATAGTGTGAATGTTGCAAGAACATAATGAACTTGTTAGCTTTATCTATTGTATAATTTAATCATTCTATTTTACTATGTCTCGATTGAACAAAGGTCATCAATTGTAAGTCAAGTCACCAATTCAATCATATGTCCATATCTATTTAACATGCATAATCTCAAGACATTCTCTATCATAACCCTAGCCGAGGATTTTTCATGCACTGTCATGATTAGATCACATAGAACATCCACCTTGTACATAATAAGGAGATGAATCCTATTGTCACGCAGCCCTGTGACTTCGTATGCAAATAAATCATGACCATTGAGTAGAGAAGCGAATCGACAACCTGCCAATATGCATACTTGTGAACGACAGCCATTCAACATACAAGCCAATATCGTACTACAGGTTTGAGGATCATTTACACCTGAACTAAGCACGAACAATTAGTCATTGATCACGCACAAAGCTTTCATGTTCTCTAACTATTCAATATGTGTCACGTTCAGTGGACTCATCTATACGAGCACCGATATTCTAACTCGAATACTTAATATACAATGATTTGTGACTCGTTATCCTTTTAAGCATTCAATACTCAATAGTAAAGTTTAGAATATATCGATCTCAATAGCATTATTAGCATTCACTCAATGATCCACTGACTGGAAATAGTTTAAAGATCAGTCTAATTAATAGTATCTCACACATATCCTTGATGTCTTGAGAATAGGCTTAGCCATAATTAACCTTATGTACTTCATTCATTAGAATAACGGGACATAATGAAGGAACATGTCTTTGTCATTAATAAGAATGAAAGTACAATGAAATGTCCAAATCACAACAAAGCATCGTTGCTTTAGGGCATACACCTAAAAGTATATCATTGACATACAAGACCAGAAAATGCAATAGCACTCCCATTGACCTTTTTATATACACATGGTTTATTCGGATTCTTAATGAAACCAAACGGTTTAATCATTTCATCAAAGCGGATGTTTAAGTCCATAAATAGACCTCTTAAGTGTGCAAACATTATGGCTTTAACTAGGGGATGCAAAACCCAGTGGTTATTCCATAGAGATATCCTCTTCAAGGAATCCATTTAGGAAAGCCATTTTCTTGTCCATTTGAAATATCGCATATCTAGATGTGTAGCTATAGCCAACAAAATCATAATAGACTTTAGCATGGCTATAGGGGAAAAAGTTTCGTTATAATCGATACGTTCTTTTTAATGATATCCTTTCGCCACTAGTCATGCTATATATGTTCCAACTTGGCCATCAGCTTTAATCTTCCTTTTGAAGATCCACTTATAGCGTATTGGTACGATACCATCAGGCGGGTCAACTAATATCCAAACATTGTTAGAATATATCAAATCCATTTTAGATTTCATGGTCTCAAGCCATTTTCTAGAATCAATGTTTGATATCGTTTCCTCACAAATGTTAAGATTACTTGGTTGATCACCATCATTTACAATAAATAATTGTTGAATATCATCAAGCAAGTATCCATAACGTACAGGAGGACAAGACAATCTTGTACTCCCATTAAGAGATTGTATGTCCGAAGCTCCCACCGAATCAAAGATTAGTTTCTAAACTTGATCAGATAGTGCTTCATTGTTTTCTTGTTCTTACAAAATTATTTTACATCCAGCGCCACCTTCTTGGAATGAACTAATTCTCTAGAAAGGTAGCGTGTCTGTTGACCCAAACTCTTTGGTCAGAGTGAAAATATAAATAATATCCAAGACTTTCTTTTGGATATTCAATGAAGCGACCCTGTTTAGAACTTGCTTCCAATTTATCTATTCTTAGTGTCTTGACGAAAGTTGGATAACCCCAAATCTTAACGTACTTAAAACTTTGGTTTCGTACCATGCCATATCTCATAAGATGTAGTATGAATAGATTTAGATGGCATTATGTTTAGTGTATATGTGGTTGTCTCAAGGGTATATCCCTAAACGGATATAGGCAAATCAGTGTAACTTATTATAGATTGTACCTTACATAATAGGGTACAATTTCTTCTTTCTGATAAACTATTATACTCTAGAGTTGTGGGAGGTGTCCATTGTGATAGAATGCTATTTTCTTTGAGATAATCCAAAAATTCAATACCAAGGTATTCATCACCTCGAATGGATCGAAGGCCTTAATACTCTTTTGTGTCTATTTCTTAACTTTATTTTTGGACTCTTTGAATTTTTCAAAGGATTTAGATATATACTTTATCATGTATAAATAATCGTATCGTGAAAAATCATCGACAAAGGTAATAAAGTAAGAATAGCTGACTCTAGTAATCTTATTGATTGGTCCACATATATCTGAATGTATCAATCTAAGTATATTGGTAGCTCCTTCACTATGCCTTGTAAATAGCATTTTGGTCATTTTTTCTTGAAGGTATGCTTCACAAGTTGAGTATGATTCAAAACCAAATAGATTCATATTTCCATCATTACTCAATTTGTTGATTCTACATTCTCTAATATGACCAAATATGAGATATCATACATACTTTGGATTTGGACTATCTCTAAGACGTTTGGTAATGGCATTCATATCGTAACTTTCTTGCTAATTGAGATTGGTAAATATATTACCAGATATCGTAATGGTATATGGATTGTTGATCAATGTACTAGAACCAACACATTTTCTATTATGAAAAATGGTATTGACACCTGATTTTTAATCATCTTTTATCTTTTAAAATTAATAAAAAAATTGATAAAAACTTGTGAAATTAAAAATTCAACTTTAGGGACCTTGGCCAAGCCTAAAGAACCAATTTTGACCAAAAAATGATTTTTTTCATATTTTTAGTATTTTTTGACATTTTTATTTTTGAAAATTCATAAAAAAAATCAAGAAAAAAATGAGAAAATTGAAAAATCAACTTTGGAAGCCTTGGCCAAGCCTGGGCAAACATTTTTGAACAAAAAATAATTTTTCATATTTTTGGCATTTTTAATATTTTTTAGAAATTTGGAAAATATTTAATAGATAATAGCGTTTGAGGCCACAAAAATATAAAAAATACATTCTGCATTTTCCTTTTAATTTTACATTCATTTTGATTGAAGAAAATTCGAAAACAAATCGTTCGAAAGGGTGGTTTACCTAATTAATCACCTTTTTGAATTAATTACCAAAAATTGTAGAAATCTCATTTTCAGCTTTGAAATTTTCCATTTTTGCATTTTAGAGTCATACATTTCGCTTCTACTTTCCAAAATTACATTTTTTGGTCCAAAAGTTGAAAGAATTATCAAATTTTGCAAAGAAGGAGAAGCATCGACCGCCCCAACGATGGCAAGAGTATAAATGTTTATTGAGTTATTGCCGGGATCATGAAAGTTGCGTTGTCGCTTGTGATTCTCCACTAAAGATCTTGAGGATTGTTTAAACTGAAGGCATTCACGGACTTTCTAAAGCCGAGCTTAAATTATATGCTCCTTCTACTGGTTCTGGCTTCATTACAGGTGACCAATCACCATGAAAGTCAGGAGTTGGAAATTCTGCTAACGTTCTGATAGCTAGAGGCTGACGGTTCAAGATCATACAGGTTAGATCTTATTCCAATTATGATCAGTAGAATTCTTTTATTAGGAATCTACCATGGGGTGACCTACCATACGGGTCAAATCTTAATCCAACTTTGATCAGTAGAATCCTTTCATTAGGAATCTACCATTGGGTGAGCTACCATACGGGTCAAATCTTAATTCAATTGTGATCAGTAGAATCCCTTCATTAGGAATCTACTATGGGATGACCTACCATACGGGTCAAATTTCAATCAAATTTTTAATCGATAGAATCCTTTCATTAGGAGTCTACCATGGGGTGACCTACCATACGGGTCAAATTTTAATTCAATTTTAATTAGTAGAATCCTTTCATTAGGAATCTACCATGGGGTGGTCTACTATACGGGTCAAATTTCAATCAAATTTTAATCAGTAGAACTCTTTCACTAGGAATCTACCATGGAGTGACCTACCATACGAGTCTAAGTTCAACCACCGTGAGGTTTTCTTATAATGAATCATTAGGTTTCCATTCCCTTTTTAGCAGGGCAGTCAACAATCGCGAGGCGAATAGGTAAGTTTCAAGTAAATCCCTTGCCTCTCTATCTTTCCCTCACTTCATAGGAGCCTCTTCAAGCCCGGTCTGGATCAGAAATTACACGGAGAAGGTATTGGAGATCAAATGTCACGACTCTTTGTATTTTCTTAGGTTGAGTTGATTAGGATTCAAGTGTCATCTCGTCTTTGAAATGAACCTCTATTGAGCTTCCTTTCAAAGAGGGGCAAATGGAACATACATCTTCAGTAAAGGAAAATTCACAATTCTCTTTCACTAAACGTGGTATAGAGATAATGTTCCATACGGAATTTATAATACAGACAATTCTTTAAAATCATCACATGTCTAGAGGGTAAATGCAAACGAAATGTCCTCATCGCTAAGGCAGCAACTCTTACTCCATTCACAAATATCAGGATGATTTTATTTAGGTGCAGAATAATCGACCTTGCAGAAATCCAGAGAAGAATCAGGCAATGATTAGAGGATCAAATCCACAGGTAGCTCATTATCCATAACAAGATTTGATCTCACCAGCTCCTCAATATGTCAGATCGTTTTGAGAACATGATCATTCATAGATGAGCCATCTGCCATTTTCATGTGATATAGTGCTTTAAATATCTCATATCTAAAGGTTTGTCTATTCTCATCAAAGAATTCCTTTAGATGCACAATAATCGACCTTGTACTGTCTATATTTTCATACTTTTTTTTGGAACTCATTATCATTGAAGCAAGCATGTATGACCTAGCCTTTAAGTTATCTTCTTGCCACTTCTCATGAGTTACGCATTCCTCTGGGGTTGCACCCTTAGGGAACAAAGGTAACATCTTTGCATTGAGCACATATATGAGCTTCTCCAAGTTGAGAACTATTCTCAAATTTCATACCTAATCAGGTTTTCGCAAAGTCATAAGACCATGTGTGGGGGCTGATGCCTACCCAGTGCCAAAAGGTCAAGGAAGTAGGTGACCTAATGACAGGGGAGTCGGCGACTTGTTAGATCATCCATATTGTACCCAGGGTATTTTTCGAGTATATTGAATCAATATAGCTATCAATAGCAACACAATCTTAATCAGTATGGAAATGAAGTACTAGATAATTTTTTTATTATTTTCTTGTTGATTGTCGATATAGAATCATGCATGTACTATTCAATATCCAATTTCTCCAATTTCTATAAGATTTCTTTCTCTCCATTTTTTCCACAATTGAATTCGATGCGAAATTTAAAAATCTCCTTTTCAGAACTATAAGCTTAAACTGTAGAAGAATTTTTTGTTGTTCTCTTTTTTTTTTCATTTTCATTTTAAGAGGAACTATTTATTCAGATGGAAAGTAGTGTTTCCAATGGCCGAGAGGTGAGTAATGTGTAAGAACCTACCTTGGGAGGGGAACAACAGGTGAAAACAGCTGCTAATACCCCGTTGGCTGAGGAGCAAAAGTAGGAATCTACTCAAGGAGGGGCTCACGTCTGATTAGCTTATTAGTGAGATAATAGCTTACTAAGGCAATAATCAATAACTGGTCTGAGAGGATGATTAGCCACACTAGGCTTGAGACATGGCCCCGTTTTCTATGGGAGATAGCAGTGGCAAATTTTCCACAATGGGCGAAAGCCTGACGAAGTAATGCCACGTGAAAGTAGAAGGCCCATGATCGTGAACTTCTTTTCCTAAAGAAGAAGCAATAATGGATTCTAGGGAATAAGCATCACTTAACTTTGTACAGTAGTTGTGGTAATACAGAGGATGCAAGTATTATTCGAAATGATTGGGCTTGGAAATTAGGACTAGTCAAGCAGTTCTTGTTAAGAATTGAAGTAATCGGGTTTTAGCTCACCATTTTGGCATAGTAAATAAACGTCTATGTAGCAAACTAAATATTAGATGTCATACTTTCAAAATAGCTATTTTATTATGGCTTTAAATGAAATAGATGCTCTCACTAAATTTATTGAAACTCACACTCCTTAAATGAGAAATGACAATCTTTTTGTGTAGATTGTTAATGGGGATTAGAGTCTCATCAGTTTATAGTCCATCTCACTTGAAAGTTATTGGCATTTTATGAACTATATGAGTGAATTAATTTATTCAACACATCATATACGAGTCCCAATCATAACTTCAGTCTCTAAACCATGGAAGTCTTATCTAATAGTTATTGACCCCATGATCATAGCTAAGTCTCACTCATCATCTCTTGCAAGTACTGAAAACGCAAACGAACCCCTCACGTAACAGTTATAGGAAATTACTTGGTTTCAACCACATAACATCATATATTCAATGGAGTGGTCCAACACTATAATCGACAATTGACTTCTATATATCCATAGTTAAAGAATCAATCACTATAATAAAAGATCAAATCATGATAATAGAAGGCCACGGATTTGAAACATGTTTCACTTAATATTGCAATTAAGGAGATTCATGCCACAAAACGGTCTCATATTCACATATGCTTCCACAAATAAAATAGATGGATAAATGTCAAACATGAATATCTATCCTATATGGTGCAAGTTTAATGGACCTCGAGCCAATAAGATCACATTAAACAATCACAAGCCAAAAAATAGATTTCTCATTCATGATTAATTTAGTTCAATTCTTGTCAAGTTGAGCATACTCAACTTCATTAGACCTTTTGAAATAGAAAATGATTTTTCAAACACTAATTGGTCCATCACAAGAACTAAAACAAACCAAACTAATCAAATGTATGAATACTCCTAAGGATGGCTCTAATAGTATTTATTGGGTTTCGTACGGGGAAATTTTGAAAATTCTCATCAAACAATTAGAATATACGCAATGAAAATAAACAAACAAATGTACCCGTACATGGATCTTCCTTAGGGATTATCCGTGCATTTCAATCGAGAATCAAAATCACACACGAATAGGGTTTTAGGCTTACCTTTCAAAGTGTGCTCGAGATGACTCGGTTCGTATGTTCTTGAGTTTCACAAGTGTCAGGCCTCTATCTTTGATAGACCACCAATCCCATGATGAACAGAAGATGAAACTCGCTACCTATCGTTGTCTTGATTGTGCAAGCAACCCTTGAGAACAAGACAATTCAAGTTTGTCGTTGATCATGAACAATTCTCACAACCCTCAAGTGTTTCGCGTGAAAACAATCTCACACGTGTACAAGAAAGATGACATGGAAACTCATAGGAATGGACAAGAAAACAGGGCAAAAATTAACCCTCAACCCCTATTTATGGGGGAGGGGTTTAAGGAGGGAGGTCAGCTAAAAAGCTAGCCTCCATCGCCATTGACTGCCAGTTGGCCCCAGCCATAGCGATAGTAGCTGGCCGACAGTGATTGGCCAATGCACCGTGCCACTTTCCTATTCCACCGTCATCTTGCTCCTCATGCAGTCATTATCTCGTAGTTCATGCCTTACCATCTCGTGATGTATGCGCCAACTCCTCCTCACTCGCATGTCCTTATCTCTTAGAGAAAAGTGCTATTATTATCTTGAGGAATGTGTAAATGTCACATCAACATGTGATCATTTTGGGATTGGTTCGCGCATCATACGCTCATTTGTTTGAGACCAAAATTAGAATCAAATCAAATCTAATTTGACTTAATTCCATTCGACTATCTTGATAGTCGTTCTTGCAAATATCTTTGCAATCTCGACTTCAAATATCGTTGCATTCTGGTTATGGTGTATGACATTCCTAGGTTCATTACTGAATTAGCAGTAAGACATATACTAACATATTAGTATAACCAAGAGAAGCTATCTCGATCAGTATCTGGATCCCATAAGCCATGAATGATACTAGTAATATACTATGGTTATCCAGACAGTGTGAATGTTACAAGAATACAATAAACCTGTCAGCTTTGACTACAATGTAAGTTAATCCTTTTATCTTACTATGTCCTGATCGAACAAAGGCCATGGATTATAAGTCAACCTGCCAATTTGATCATATATCTAGATCTATTTGATATGCATATTCTCGAGACATTCTCAGTCACAATCCCGATCAATGATTTTCCATGCACTGTCATGATTAGATTGCATAAGACATCAATCTCGTACATAACAAGGAGACAAATTCTGTTGTCGCACACACCTATGACTTCATATGCAAACAAACCATGACCATCGAGTATATAGGAGAATCAACGATCTGCTAATGTGTGCATGTATGAACCATTGCCATTTGACATACAAGCCATTATTATGCCTCAAGTCTGAGGATCATTTAAACTTGACCAAAGCATGAACGATTAATCATTGACCACGTGCGAAGCTTCCTTGTTTGCTAACCATCCAACATCTATCACGTTTAATGAACTCATCCATACGAGCACCTACATTTTAATTTGGATATCTAATGTCCACTGACTTGTGACTCCTCATCTCTTCGAGCATCCAATACTCAATAGCGAAATTCAGAACGCATTGATCTCAATAGGATCATTGGCATCCACTTAATGATCCATTGACCAGGAATAGTTTAAAGATCGATCTAACTGATAATAAGGTCAGTCACAATTGATCTTATGAACTTCATTCATTAGAACAATGGGACATAACGAATGAACACATTTTTTCCATTAATAAGAATGAAAGTACAATGAAATGTCCATATCGCAACAAAGCATGGTTGCTTTAGGGTATACATCTAGCACAATTTGCATAGAGTTAGTAACCTAATCATCAAAATCTTAATTACCATACCTGGTAACAGATTAAGTGCCTTCAATTTTTCTAACCCCAGACCTTACCATTTAGTGAAAATGAATTCACATGCCTTGTTCTCACGCATCTCGTAAAGTGGAAGCACAAAGCATGGACCAAATTGAAGAGACAAATAAAAGGGAAATACAATTCACACCACCCACATGGAGCTGAGCAATACCATAGAATTTGGCACTCTCTTTTATCATGCATCATGTCAACTTGTGTTGGCTTTTTCGCCTACATATTCGTCCACTATATCATCATTACGATCTGTCTTTCCTTGCAATGTGGCGGTTGCCGCCAGAAGAAACGGGAACTTTAAGCAGTGGCGCAGGCACTATCCGAAGTCTGCACCAACTTTTGTCGAACTCCTATGAAAAAATCAAGAAGCAAAAAATGACGAACTCTTAAATCAGTCCTTAACGTTTTAATCGTTTGGGCCATCGATTGGTTCCTGAACATATTATTCTGGCCGGTTAAGTACTTAAAGTTTCAAAAAAGGTGTAATCGAATCCTGAGCATGCCATCCATGGATATTCGACCACTGAAATTCTGCATGACTCTCAGAATTGTGCGATGTGGATTAGAAAAAGGCCGCATGGTTGAGAGGTAGGATTTTTGGCATCGAAAGCCTACCAACTGCAAGCTTAGGACTTGATTGCCTATTTTTCCAAACGCTAAGAACTTGTCTGACCAAAATATATCTTTAAAAACTCAATTAACTAACATAAAAGCATTAATAAAGACTCATTCTGCACTTTTTCTGAAGAAAGTACCTAATGAATCAGCGGCCAAACCCATATAATATAGATTTTTCAAGAGATTAAAATTAAGAACAGTAAACCATGATTTCGTGAAACACAAGATTCTGAGCATCTAAAACTTTCCTTTCTTACATTCGCAAACTTATCTAAATACTAGTCAACATGGTTCAACGGTACTTGTCATTCAGTAATGTTGATGTGGATGCATATGTGGACAGGTCCGTAAGGTTGATGTAGTCAATAATGCAATAAATTTGCATCCAATACGATATGAATAAGTCATATTTGTTATGACACCAGCCTATTTCATTTAAATTGAGTTGGATTATCTGACATAATAAGTCTTGTTATGACACATAAAGGTTTGCTCATTAAATGAAGACGGGATATATTATTTAAATTTTCGGATAAGTTATTCTCGAACCTCCAAAATTGTACATAGTATTAGAGTAAGAGGACGCGATTTTAAATTTTGCAAGCCCAGTATTTATTTTTCCTACTATTAAATTCCATGCTTGAGCCAAATCCAGCTACAGGCTTGGGTAGTTTACATGTTAATAATATATCTTGCTTCATCTAATAGTCTATACTATGGGCATTTTGATATGTGTTAGAATTAGGCTTCCACATCCTCATAACATTGGTTAATTTTGCATAGTGTGGCTCCCAATTCTTCAATTCCACATGCTTGGGTTCTAATCTAACTTACATGTGAGGATATCTCTTAAAACATCATCCCACATCGCTTAATTAGGGAATTGATCGGACATTAAATATGCATACATTTGTACCCTCTCTCCATTTATTAATTTTAACTTTTGGGTTAAACCTTTATACTCGTTAACGAATAAGCATTGATCACATCTCTTTAGTATTTTCTTTATAGATCAATCTTAATGTTCAAGTGTCTAGTACAAAAAGTGACAATATTTCCGTTCATTCTTAAAAAGAAGGAAAGTTCCTCTAAGAATGTCTCTAATTAATGGTATTGATCGTAGATGTCATTCACATGTAAACTCAATTATTATCAAATAAGGGCAACGTGTATATTTGTTAGGCACCAATGATTGGAAAAAATTTCTTCCAGATAATCATAATCTTCACGAAAAAAAAAAAGTATCGGAGATAGAAATCATAGAATGCACAGAGCCATCCATCATGGTGATGCAAACGCAGGTGGGCGGTCAAAGCCCCAGTCATTACCACGATATTGGACTGAATAAATAAACGATAATTTGAGGACATGTTTCTGGTTCCAAGGGCGAGGCTCCTATCCAATCAGATTCGCCTATTAATTGATGATTGTACATGGGACCAGTCAGAGAGTTTGACCGTGGATTTGGGAATCCTGGCACCAAATCAAAATGTGTTTTCAGAAGAGAGGTTTCAGAAAGCTTTCAAGTGAAATGAATGGAGAAGGCATTTGGAATGTCATTTCAAAGACACGTATCATTTGAAACGCATAAGTTGGTCACATAATGCGCGCGCTCTCTCTCTCTCTATATATATGCCGATATCACATAATGCATTTGATACTTTGCAGAACCACTAAATTGCTTAGCTTTCGCAAATTTACTAGCGATGGCCCATGTGCCAACTTTACGAGGTTAACTCTGAATTAGTGGCACGATCGTGAATTGGTCTCGTCTATTTGGGATGATTTAGACAGTTTTGTCCTGATGGGTTGGGATTGAGGCTCGTTGAGAAAGGCCCCATCTGCCCTACTTCTTAAGATTTTTTAGGGGACTTCATGTCGACCCATGCCACCGTAACCTAGGAAGCATTGGTACTTTTTGAGGTCTCAATGTGGTGTCGAATTGCTGTGTGGAACAAGCAATCGAATAATAAAATAGACAGAATAAGAAAATAAATCGAATATTAAATGTACGTGGCTCGATCGTAGAGATCTAGGGTTACAAGGAGAGCAGCAACGAATCACACTATGGAACAAGCAATACATGGAAATTACAAACCATGCTCGAATCACTCAAATACTCTCAGTATTTCTAAGCCCTAATTATATCCAATAACTCACACGATATTTAGCCTCAAATTCCTCCAAAAATAATCTCTGAATCTCATAAATAAATTATACAAATCTTGCTTCACGATTTGTTACTTGAACGCTAATTCTTTTTGGATGTAATTCACGAGTAAAAAGTATCCCCTTCAATTGCACGCCAGCCAATACATATTGAGCACACCTATTGCCAAAAGCTTTCTCAAGGTTCTGCACCAACACTAAAAGCCAACTTGACCAAACGCGAAAAATATATATAATATATATCTTCGTGGATACATACAGCAGCCAAACCCATGTGACTTTTGTGAACCCAACTTTCCTCTTTTAAAATTTTCTTTTAGATAAGTCCGAATCCAAACAGAAAGTTGCAAGTGTTTTGCTCAATATTTCCGATATCCAGATCATCCAACTACATCGAACAAATAACAAGAATTTTCTTGGCACATATTTCAACGTCAACAAATTATAATTCATCTTGGAGTTGGGCATATATTTAAGAATCTCTATCTTGATTCGACGTTTGAGCCAAGTCACAATTTTTTCATTATAATTCAAACTTCACTACTACTCTCCCATAATGCCCATGGGTTCAACTGCCATAAACATCTTCCAAGTCTAATCGACACTTGAGCTTCGCCATAACCATAGAGCTTATCAGAACACCAACTACATATGCACCTTTAACTACTCTATAAGGGTTTTTTTTTATACAACCTCCTTAACTATAGAAAAAGCAAAAGGACCATTGCATCTATATCTATGAAGAGATCAACTACACATCTTGTAAACAACGGTAGTTATAGCAACTAAAGGCTCCATCTTGCTACAAGCACTATCTGTGTCATGTCCCAAGCCCGGCGAGCTACGCGACATCCTTACTGCCTATACGATGAATTCGATAATGATAACGACGACCCAAGAAACTCATTATCAATCCAATTGACGGCTAGAGTTTCAGTACTAGTGGAAACGATGCACCCCCATACACATTATACATAGAACGAGTAGAGGAGAGAGACAGATCGACTACATCAAAACAGCAACTTTAATACATAAATATATAGACAACGTTAGCATTTATATGCAAACCAATATCTACTATCCCTATTCGACATCCCATCGCTCGACCTTTGGACAAAAAGGATCTCAAGTTGGTTATCCTAGTCCCCTAGCTAACAACGTCAAAAAGAAAGAACACAAACTCTAGTCTAATCATCATCTGCTTCGCTCCCCTCGGGCGATGATGGTTCCTTTGGATTAGACTCCTCTGGCATCTAGGGATCACTCTCCATGTGCTCCTCCTCGACTGCGCCATTGATCTCTATAAGTCTATGATTAGAGTCTTCTACCACAGTATCTAGGCTTGTTACCTCTCCATTGGGGATGGCGGCCAATGACAGCTCTTAATTACCTAACCCATCAACCAAGATGTTGAATCCCTAAAGCGGTCCATAGTGGATATCTCCCAGCTTATATACCCATGCTATCAAAAGATGAGGCTTCCAATGCCTACCACCTGTATTTATCTATACCATACTCTTGTACCTAACGCATACTCTTCCACTAGGCCCGCGGTAAGTGGTAGTCTCAGTATCGATGTTCATTGAGATCCTATGACCTATGGGAGGATTGCTCATACTTATGGACGAGGGTCTAAAAGTACAGGTAAATAACCACCATGAGAATATATCTCAATAAGCTTACCTCTAATCTCACTCAAGACATCATATACTCTCAAATAGAACCCTAAGTATGCAATCTCAAGCACCACTAATATGACAGCCAGAAATAATGAATGAGGAAATGCGATTAAGGAACTCACAAATAATTTGGCTAGGCAAGCATACAATTCAAATATACACATAGATAACCAATGCAGATGTATGCCTATGCCATACTCAAGTTTAAGCTTAAGCTCAACAACATAACTCAGTTCACAAATAACATCTCAAGCTCATGCCTCAACCTACATATTTGCCTTACTACACAAAGACTCAAGTTGGCACATCTCTTAAAATCCATGTACCCGCATATATGCCTCTAGCGCATATAAGACCCAGGTAACACAATAACATCCCATTGCCTTAACCCATGTAGTATCAAAACTAAGACCCAAGTTGGCATCCTTATCACTTCGGCAACCCCGCGTCGTACGCATCTGGGTGTATTAGCCTTATCTCATCATTTCCCCTCATTGGGGCTCGCCCTCTACTGTTTGATATCCGTCATTTCAAGATATGTGCCCATGCCAACATGTAACTCATGACTCACATAATATTCAGTTAGGCATACTCAAGCAGATCAATGTAATGCAATTGTAAATGAGCAGATATCATAACCATGCAGTCTAGGCAATCAATCAAGTGCATGACCACATCAATCTCATAATATGACACAATGTCTAAGCCAATGACTTTACTAATTAAGCACAAATTCGTCAGGACTGCATCGAACTCCCGATTTCATTTGAAGCATGCATTTTCGGTACTCAATTCACGCAATTCGATCATGATCGCTCAAGGGCAGCTCGTGAATAATAAATTTTGACACTTGAACATACTCAGGGGTCGTGAACAGTACACACATGCAATGACCAGTGCTAATTTCCACTAAATGGCACCCAAATCTCACAATCAAGTCTAAATGTACCACACCTGAACCTTATGGACAACCACCTAACATGCATGAACAGTAACTTTTCCGATGTGAATAGCTGATTAACTTCGAAACAGTACTAGCCAGCAACAAATTTCCCGATTTCTCCTAAAAATCTAACCCGATTCACACTAAACCATATCTTAGAATTAATCTGGAAATAATCTAATGCCCTATTCATAGTTTAGGGGGTCGGTTACTTAAACAAAGCTGAAATGGTTCAAAATAAGGCTAGAACAGCAGTAGCAACGCATTGATGAAAAACAAATGACGGACGAACTGATTTCCACTAAATAGTCATAGTTCTATCCAAATCACAAAAAATATATCAAAGTTTTCACCAATCAGCTTTCAGATTCTCAAACTCAAAGCCTTACGGTGGCACATGAAAAAATGAGGCTTGATTTTCCCTCCGGACGACTTCAAATGTGCCGTTTCTTCTCGAGCACGAGTAAAAAATTGAACTGAGTAGAGGCTAATTTTGGTTATATTTGAGATTGATCCAAGGCTGATCTTGAGCTGATTTTTTTGTCGAGATATACTAGAGATGGTGATGAAGGTGTAGGTGGAATGGTGACTGGAGATAGTGGTAGTTGGACAGCAAAACAGTAGTGAAACGAGCGGTAGTTTTCTGGTGGCCAAAAATGGAGAGAGAAAATGAGAGAGAGGGGGGGTTATGAAATTTTTTTGAGAGAAAGAGAGAGAAAGAGTTGCTGAAAATTAAAGAGAGAGAGAGAGAGAGAGAGAGAGAGAGAGAGAGAGAGAGAATATCAAAGTGAATGATTAATTTTCAATATTCATGGTACTATTCACCGATTGGCTACACTATTAATGGTTTAATTGGTCAAAATTTTGACTAATGGTGACCAATGGTCAATTGACGTGATTGATTTGACATCTGATGAGATATTTCTCAAGATTTGTGCAAATTAGGATCAATCGAGCTCAAATTGGGTAGATTGGGGTTCAAGCACGAATGGGATTAGTCACAAGATCACACCATATTGTAATTCTAATCTCACAAAAAAAAAAAAGAATTCACTACTCATTATCTAGGGAGTCTAAAGTAAAACGGGGTGAAGCAGTCATTTCCAATTTACTGCTTTTCTTCGCGGCACTCTGGAAACAATTGCCAATTTCCGAGCCTTTCAAGGCAATATCCAATTTTAGCCATAGCGACACTCGTGAAAGTCGATTATCCTCTTTCAAATTCAAGTCATGACCAAATTCACATAATGGTGACTTTAGTAAATTTTCAAACTAATGGACGACTTTTAGGAATTACGTGTATCGACTATTTGGTCCACGTATTTATCTTTCTAGCTAGCATTTCTTCTTTGGTTAGTTATCTCAGAGTGATTAGTTTCGAGTGAGATTTATCTATAATGCATCAATGAAACATCCATTCTGTTAACAAATCCCAAAAAAAGAATCAAAATTCATAATGTTACAATCTGTATTGATTACTACGCTAGTATCCTTACCTAAGGATTTTCTTGTTGCAGCTAAACCTCAAGCTGAACACCGTTCGGATTTGTATCAACACTACTATAATCACTGCTACTCAATATTATTGGAAATTCATCAGATGTAACTTTTCTATTGATCATAGGTGAATTTACTTTCGGGCACCACAACTAATAACCACATTCACCTTGTGCATAGCCTAGGAACATGCACTTTCTTGCTCTTCTATTGACCTTACCATCACTAACTCGAACATAACATGTGCAACCAAATTTTCTAAGAATAGAATAATCAACAATATTACCTTATCAAACTTCTTCGGGAGTCCGACATCTAATCGCAATTAATGGGTTATATTCACTAGGTAGCTCACTATACTAATGCATTCTCTAGGAATCTCTTAGCCATACCAACACTAGAAAGCATTTTATGTGCCCTCTCTAGTAATGTTCTGCTTATCATTTTTGCAATATGTTGTGGTTCATTTGCACTAGTATGGTGTCTTACTATCCATTCTTTTATGCAGAATTCATTTAACAGCTCAAAGTAAAACTACATGCTTTTCCAGTTTGCACATGCTTGATTGTTTTATAAGTCTCCTTTTCGATCAAAGCTATAAGTTGCTTGATCCCAACTAACGTTGGTTCGTAACGTTGCATTTAATATCATCAAAGAGAAAACCATTGCAAGTTTGATGAAAGCCCTATTGAATATGTACAAGAAGCCCTTTGCGATCAAGAAGGTGTATTTGATGCTACGTTTGTTTAATTTGAAGATGACTAAATGTGTGTCAATTGCTAATTATACCAATAAATTCAATGTGATCGTTAGTCAATTGAATTCAGTTGATATTGACTTTGAAGATGCCTTATGTGTTTTAATTCTATTATCCTCATTGCCTAATAGTTGTAATTCTATCGTTACTATTGTTATTAATTTCTTTGGATCAACAAGTTTGACACTGATGGGATTCAAGATTTAATTTTGAGTGAGGACATTTGTAGAAGAGAATCTAACGAATTTGTATCTACTACTTTAATAGGTGAAAATAGAGAAAGAGATATTAATCGTGTTAACAAAGGTAGTATGAATATGAACAAAATTAGTTAGTTTAGGACTAGTGGTGCTATTTGTTGGTATTGTGGTAGGGGGAAGAATGAGAAAAGGTAAGGAAATTAGAGTTGAATCTACGGATGATGTTGCAACCGTAACTAATTGTGATTTAGATAATATTAATTTTCTTGTCTATCACTGATGACTCATCATTTGGCAGATAGATTATGGATTCTTTTTTTTTTTCCCATGCTACACTAAATAGAAACTGGTTTACAACTTATCAATGCATGAAAAGTAGTAAAGCACAGTTAACAAACAATGTTGCATGTGATGTTGTTGGTGTTGGCGATGTTAGAATAAGAATGCATGATAGTATTATGAGACCATTAAATGCAATTAGGCATGTTCTAGAGTTGAAGAAAAATTTGATTTCCTTGAGTGTCTTGAATTCAACTTGGTGTCAATATTCTTCGGAAAGTCAAGTCCTAAAAATTATTCAAGATGGTTTCATGATAATAAGAGCAATCAAGCATAATAGCATATATGAGCTTCATGGTGAGACAGTGACTGATTGCATCGTGGAGACGTCGGATGCATTTGTTTAAGAATCTGAATTGTGGCGTATATGTTTGGGGCACATTAGTGAGGAAAGCTTGAAGGTTTTTAAGTGGAAGAAATTTACCGTGTGGTTATGTTGTTGGTGAGCTGAATATATGCAGGCACTACAATTTAGATCAATGGCGGAAAGTGTAGTTTAGTGCGATTATCAAAGAAACCATGGAAAATTGTAGAATTACTTCACTTAGATGTTAGCAGGTTGTTGTGGTTTCATTCAAGGAAGAGTGCCAAATTTATGACTATAGTTGTGGATGACTACTCAAGGAATACTTAGGTATTTGTGCTTAGGCACAAGTTTAATAGCCACTGCTTATCTATGTAGCAATTTCCAATGAGCTTGCTTCATTGTCTCTAGCTTGTCTCCAGATAAAGGCAAATGCAACTCATCTAATATAGATAGTCCTCAATTTCCATCTCCTAGAAACCAAAATCCTTCCCATTGAAACTGTCGATTTTCACTTAAACTTTTTTTGTCACCACTAATTCGCTTCAACTCAAGCAAGCCTTGCTCTAATATCAATTGTTGCGCGGAAGAAGTGATCAAATTAAAAAATATACAGAATAAGAAAATAAATTGAATATTATATGTACGTGATTCGTTCGTAGAGATCTACGTCCATGGAAAGAGCATCAATAAATTTCACTATAAAAGGAGTGATACACGAATATTAGAGAAACACAATCGAGTCACTTAAATAGTCGCAATGTTTCCCACCCCCAAATTACATCCCATAAGCCACACATTATTTAGCTTCCAATTCCTCACGAAATAATCTTTCATTCTCACAAAAGAATTATACAAACCTTGATTCAAGATTCGTCGATTGAACACTAATTCTTCTTGGATGTAATTCACGCGTAAAAAGCACCCCCTTTTGAATTGCACGCGGACCAATATATATTGAGCACACCCACAACCGAAAGCTTTCTCAAGGTTCTGCACTAACACTAAAAGCCAACTTGAAAAAAAGTGGAAAGTATATAATATATATCTTCATGGATACGTACAATAGTCAAACCCATGTGATTTTTATTATCCGAACATGAGAATCCAACCTTTTCTTCATTTCTTATTTATATACTAATTGGCTAGACCGACCCACTCGGAAAGCACATAATTTTGAAGATACAAAATGATAGAGTTCGACATGTTTAAAAGAAAGGATCCGCCATGTCGTTTTACTATAAGAACGGAGAGTGTGTAAAGTGATGAATAGTTAGTGAGAACCGCGCATACATGGTTCCCATCTCTTTTGAACTTGAGAAGCACGCAAACACTATATGAATTTCCTTCCATTCAACTTTCCTTCACATGTAGCACAGGGACACAAGCCAATCGGAGGTGGCTCAATTGGAGGTGGCTCAGATCCCTCGGACCAGATAATAAGGATGATAAGTAAATAGAGGGTCTGAAAATCCTCCAAAAGTTCAATGGAGTGATTTTTTGTATTCCCTTTTTAATTCTTCCGGAAAATGTTACGAACAATGAAAAGTTAAAGTTTCGTGGGTTGGTGTAGTTACATGCTTGGCCATTGTTGCCACCATTTAAATTTATAAACCAAGATTGACCTGAAAATTGAGGGGGATTGTCCTTCTCTTTGGGTTTGGATTCAAGAATTGGCGGGAGCACTTTATGAGTGAAATCCGGAATTCACCTGGACGATATAAGGAATTAAGCTCTTAAGATCGTTTGAATAGGCAGACCAGTTGAATTACGCAAACCTGACTGAGGCAATACCTGACCACTAAACCTAAAAAGAGTTTAGCACCAATTTGATTCATTGCTTTACAACTAAAAGTACATTCTTTATATATGATATATATATATATATATATATGATTTTATCAGGACCACTAACAATAGAAAAAAGTGTCAAAAAAGTTATAAACCGATTGCATTGGTGTCAATTTAGTTCTAAACATTTTTATGCTAATTTAGCCCTAAACATTTTTCATTAGTATCAATTTAGCTATAAACCTTCTGCATTGATACAAATTTGGTCCTAAATCTTTTATATTTTTGTCAATTGAGTTAATTTAGACAATTTCGGCATAAAATCATTGACGTAAATGTTGATTATTCTATATGGTGTTGGCGTTGACGTCGATATTTTTAAATATCATTTAAATATTTTTAATAATATTTTAAAATATTTCCAAAATACCAAAATTGCCTTAATATTTTTAATAATATTTTAAAATATTTCCAAAATACCAAAATTGCCTTAAATTATTATTAAAAAATATTCATGTCAATGTCAGCTGTGGGCCAAAGGACAATTGATATCACGTTAGCGATTTCAAGCTAAAATTGACTAGATTGACTTAATTGACATAAATGCAAGAGATTTAGGACTGAATTGTCACAAATGCAAAAAGTTTAGGACTGAATTGATACAAATGCAAAAGGTTTATCACTGAATTGGCATAAAAAAGTTTAGGAATGATCTGGTACTAATATAATATGTTTATGACTTTTTTGACACTCCTCGCGCTAACAATATGAGTAATATTTCGATTAAGATGGTTGACCTTTGGTTTCAATTCATTAAATGACTATCTCTGAATGCCCAAGTCAATCATTCAATTGAGCATGGTTGAAAATTCTTCATTTTGACTCATGGTAAAGCGGAAGATTTCGTTGAAAATTGGGGTTATCTCAAGTCCATTCCTAGTTTTCAAACCATCTACAATAAGGGTCAATGATATAAATGGTTCTCAAATTTTGGCTCAATATATAGTGTGATCCATAAATATTTAATTTATTCAATGTGGATCATGAACTTTACCATAATGTGCAATGTAATCCCTAAACTTTTATTGTTGAATGTGATCACTAAACTTTTAGCACATGTTTAATTTCATCCCTGAACTATATGAAAATTTTCAATGTTATCCTTCCATTAATTATAGCTCAAGGACGAAATAAAACATTCTTGTATGGCCCGGGAACTAAATTGAACATGTACTAAAAAAATCTAGGGAGCATATCAAAAAATTTAAAAGTTCAGGATGACATTGCGCATTGGACTAAATTTTAGGAACTATGTCAAACAAACTAAAAGTTTATGGATTATATTGCACAATGAGCCAAAGTGAAGAGACTACCTTTTTCATTTTTCCTCGTTCAAAAGAAGTTTTTAGGAGAAAAGTACCAAAAAAGTCTTAAACCTATCATATTAGTACCAATTTAGTCTTAAACTTTTTATTTGAACAATTTAGTCCTAAAGATTTTTTCATTGGTGCCAGTTCAATCCATTCGACTAATTTTTGTTAGAAATTACCAACGTGGGCGCAGGCGGTGTAACATAGGATAATTGGTGCTGACGTAGATATTTTTTTAATAATATTTATTTAGAAATTTATTTTTAATTAATTTTTCTTTTTTTCCTAAACTTTTGCCCCTTTCAATCCACTTTAAATTTCCATCTCCTTCTTCATTTCCTCCTCCATCTCTAGGCCATCTTGAGTCGAACCTCCCCGTCTTGCTCTGCCATTGCCAAAGGCAAAGTGGCCGACAGAGCATCTAAGGTAACACTATCGAGCATCCAACCCTCTCCTTCAACCATTGTCACTCGAGGCTAGAGCTGTCAATATGGGTCAAAGACCCATATTTTGTATAAAATGGGTCATATATGAGTCATTAACTTTTGAATGACTCACTAAAAATGGACCAAAAAGGTTGAAGTGAAATTAAATGGATCAAAAGTGGGCTATGCATGAAACCCATTTTTGACCATATTAGACCTATTTTCGACCCATAACTCCTATAAATTACAAATGGGCCTAGGGACTCAAAGTCTAAACTTTCTTCTTATTATTTTTTTAATTTTCTATTTTTACAAATGGACCCATGGCGTTGTCCGCCGATCGCCGTCACCCGTCGCCGTCGTCGTGGTTGCCGCCGCCCGTTGTCGTGGTCGCCGTCGCCCGTCGTCACGGTCGCCGCCGCCTGCCGTCGCGAATGCCACCAGCCACTGCCGTTGCGGTCCCTGCCTGCCGCCGCCTCGATCGCCATTCGCCACCGCGGCCATCGTCGCAATCGTCGTCCGCGCTGCTGCCGCCGTCGCAGTTGCCATCCGTTGCCGCGATCCGCCGTCCACAGCCGCGGTCGCCGTTGAACTCCGCCATCAGCGGTTACAGCCGCCATTTGTTGCCGCGGTCACAGTCCGTGGCTGCAGCCGCCGTTTGTTGCTGTTGTCGCGGTCACCGTTTGCTATCGCCGCCACCGTTGATCACTGTCTGCCGCCGCTTGCCGTCCGCCGCCCCTTGTCATCTACCGCCGCTCGCCGCCATCCGCCGTGGCTGGAAAAAATGAAAGAAAAATAAAATAAAAATACTTTTTAAAAAAACTATTTTAATAATAAAATATTTTACTAGAGTTTTTATTGCACGAAAGTATTTTAGTAATATCCTTTTTCATTTTATTTAATAATTTTTTATCATTTAATTTTCCTTTTTATTTGATGTAAAAATTTCATCTGATAACATATACATGTGAAAAGCTTAAAATAGTTTAGATGAGTCATATAATTTTTCTTAGAATATTAATGTGATTTAGTAATATAGGTCAAAATGGGTCAGGTCGAGTATGAGTAGTTATGGATTGGGTCGGGTATGGGTCATTAAATATGGGTCAAAACGTGTTAGACGGGTTAATATGGGTCAGACCATATTCGACCCGACCCAAACCCGACCCGACCCACCCATTTGACACCTCTACTCGAGGCCATGGTTGCAGATTTGGAACTTGTTGCGAGGAATGACTTATGGATTGCCAAGCTTCCCCTCCATCGTGTTTTCTATTGGCTCCATCTTCCACTGTCATCGCTTACCCTAGGCTTGTGGTTGGTCCCGTCGATGGCCAATCACCCCTCTATCGTCCAAATCTCGACTGGCATTATATCTCTAGATTTGGTCTCATCCATGGCTGCAAGCCATGAATAGTGAGCTCAAATAGGAAGAAAAAATAGAGCCACAAGGTAAACAACGAGAGCTTGAACTCAGTCCATGGCTAATAAATCCGTCGGTTGGGGTCAGCCTAATCAAGGCACCGGCAACTTCGCCAATGGCAACGGTAGGGGAGGAGCAGGCGGGTGACTATGAGACTTTGGCCAAATCTGAACCCTAGCAAAGTTATAGGAAGGGAGAGGAGAAGTAGTGAAGGAGAGAGGAGGAAGAGAGAGAAAATGTTATTTTTTTAATTTTTTATTCTAGGTCATATCCTTGTGTCAAGCTCTAATTGGACATAGACATTATTTAAAAATGTCCACATCATTACCAACAGTCCTACATAGCATTTCTAGAGTCCATGTTAGTAATTTTCAACCAAAATTGATTGGATAGACTAAGTTGGTACCAATGCAAAATGGTTAATGACTAAATTAATCCAATTGAAATGTTTAGAACTGAATTGGCACCAATACAATAGGTATATGACCATTTTTTTTGTACTTTTCCCGAAGTTTTAGAATTAGTGGAACACTACCATGTGGTCTTAATATGCAGTCTCATAACCAGAATGACGAATTAGGGCCATAAACGCGGGCTCGGACGCTACTTTACCTTGAAATAACAAAAGGAAAATAAAGAAGTTTCATACTACTTCAATTCATCGCTCGACTAATCCATTATATGTATAAGTTATCATTTAACTGTCATTGATAGTTAGTTGACGTCTGGATGAATTGGGTCATATAGCTATCTCAAAATATACATGACAAACATTCAATTAAGACTGCATAAAAAATTATTATATCGACAATGGACCTAACAAAAGAGTGCTCGAGCTTTTACTAAGAATTGGGATCGGGTCCAATCCTTTATTTATACCATATGTAAACTTTTTGTAGAACTTCATTGTTGGAAAGAAGTTTTTGAATCTAGTGGAAAACTACCATGTGGTCTTCAAGGCAGTCCCAAAATCAGCATGATAATACAGCCATAAGCCCTTAATCTATGCCTATCTTGCCCCCTCATTTTTATGGATTGGGCTAAAGTATATTACAGGTGTCAAAACTTGTGTATGTCACTCATTTTAGTATCAAAACTTTCAAAACGATTGCTTAAATGCCAAATTTTTTTAAAATGCTCACTTCAATGCCAATTATAATTCGAGCTAACGTGGCTCGTTGAAAATCTGATGTGGCCTATTATTCATTAATATTTGAGCTAACGTGCTTGCTGGAGTTGGAATTGAAGTTAGCATTTTTCAAATAATTTGGCACTTAAGTTAACTTTTGAAAGTTTGGGCACCGAAGTAATCATTTTTTAAAATTTTAGCACTTAAGTAATCGGTTTGAAAATTTTGACACTAAAATGAGCGCCATACACAAGATTTGACACTTATATTGTACTTTAGCCTATGTATTGTGCTTTTGGGCTTAAAGGATCGGGATTATCTCAATTTAGCACTGGTCGTAGAGGCCAAATTGATTGAAATTTACTTGAAATTTGAGAAAATTGTACCAGCACTCCTAAATACGTATACAAAATACAATCGAGTACTAAATCCTAAGAGTTAACAATGAAAAATAATTTGCCACGCGTGAGAGGGGACTATTCATCCCCTTAAGTTGTCAAATTCTTCAAATTAAAAATTTTACAAGTTACCGCAAACACACGCCCCTCCGGAAAATGGGAATGTTTTAGTTCTCAATAAGTTTTTCATATGTTTGTAAAATTCTGTCGGTATTAGATTCACTGAAGTTTAATTTCATGACAGGTATTCAAGAAGGGTTCGGTGTTCGTCTTTGTCCAGCAAAATGATTCCACCAATATGTCGTTGAATAAAGAGGGGAATTTCGCACAAACTACGGATTGGATCGTCCAAGCCCAACTCTGCCGGTGCCTTCGTCTGAATTGGTTTTCAAGCCCATCTTAGTCTTTGTTAGATGTTCTTTGCTCTGACGCCCAGTTGGGCTGTTAGGCTACTTTATCTTCTTCTCCCTCTGTTTTTTTTTTTTTTGTGTGTCGAAATTATGTTACTTTATCTACTTGAAATGAAATGAGATTTCTCTGATAAAAAAAAAAGGATGGATTCGGCATTTTTTTATGCAAAAACTAATACCAAAATTGTCCATTTAACCCGTTAGATGTTACTTGCCCTGTACCGGGGTCTCAAAGACAAGCAAGCATGAAATAGTCCATGAAGCTCCTTTACAATTAAGTACCTTAGAAAGAAATAAGTCGTGCCGTGCGGATCGAGATTACAGGGGGCAATTCGTTTCTACATTCAAACACGTGCTATCGTCACTAGCCCCTTCGGATCTTTACACGATGTGTGTGTGCGTATTTATTTACTGGGCAATACCCAGTCAAGATCGCCCCGCACTAAGCATGCATGTATGTCTCCCTAAATCATTTGCATGATCAAACAAATATCCATGGTAATTCAAGTCTTGAAAATTGTTTGGCAAAATGATTACCTCTTGAGATGATGAATAGGAGGAGCTCAAATGTCCTAAAAAAATTCAGAGAGAGCAGAGGAAAAAAACATCTATGAGAATTTGCCATGACACAAAAAGTAAAAGAAAAAAAGTAGTGCCACATTAAAGTAAAGGCAAGTATCGGGGGAATTAAAAAAATCACTCTCAAGGATGAATTTTACTTTTACAAACGAAATTATCCGATCAATTCTAAATTTATTGTACAAATACCAATTCAGTTATAAATACCAATTCCTATAGAAGATAGGAAAAAGGGGAGATATAGAGGGATATAACCAAGATAAAAAAAAAATCTCTCAGGAGGGAGTGGGATAGACCATAATAGAATTCTCAAGAGAGCAAACATGACGAGAATCGAATTTTTCTCACCTATCAGCTCTCCTCCAGGTTAGGCCATCCCTTTGTTGTGTTAGGCCACCTCTCTAGTGGTGATGACCATCAAGTGTGGCTGCCTCTCCAACAATGCTAAGCTGGGGTTTGCAGCCACAAAACTAGGTATCTCTACAATCTTTCTAATATCGATTATTTCACGTGATAAGAGATCACGTCTCTCATTTTTTACCCACTTGAGCCTTCCCAACATCCAAAAGGGGTCTTGACATATTATGAAGAACTCAAGGTTGATCATTGATTTTCAAAAGGGATCTCAACATTCAAAACGGCTCTCTTGGACGACTTGTAGAGTGCATCATCAACATATGAAAAGAGGCTGAATATTTAGATTGTCCAGCACTCGTTTATTCACTTGACAAGATAATGAGCAAGACCAGTGGGTCATTCTCAAAGGATTCAACTCCAAATCGAGACCCCTAATTGTTCAGGTCTACTCCATCGATATTGTGCTAGAATTCAAATAACACAAACCTCTGCCCAATAATAACTCGCTTATTTGAACTTATCATTGAATAATTTCTAAAGCATCTCGATGTTTCAGCAAAATAGAGTTGATCTCGTTTGCACGTTGCCTCTAGTTGTTCGAATTTGAATCCATAATTCACTAAACAAAAGATAGTATATGACAAAATTCTTGGATTTTTTTTTTATCTTATCCAGTACTATCTCGACTAGAAATCTAGACAAACAAACATAGCCTCAGTGTTTGGAACAAAGAGAATCTTGAGATTGAAATAAGGTGAGAAGTTAATTGCACGAGCCCCTCCTGCTGTTGCTCACTGTCGTGAATTTCAGCAACTAATTGGAATTTCCATGGAAGTTGGGATGGATTTGCTGAAACTAGAGCTAGGGTTTTATCGAAATTAAAACATGATTTCTCAATTTGGGCCATTTTGCTGCCATATTATGGCACATCCTTTTTGTATGTATTTAAAGCGTCATTTATTTTGAGGAAAATGAATTATTCGAAAAATATTTTTCTAGAAAAGTGATTATTTTTGTTGCTTGAAATAATTAGTTTATGAAAAAAAAAATTCATTATCGATAATTATTTATATATAAATATTTTCATGGATGACGAATTTCTTTTGTTTCTTCATTTTTGTAAGTGATACATACGATTATTTTAAGATATATGTTTTGTAAATCATTCATTTTTTGTTTACAAAACAAACTCACCTAAGTACTGGTTTCTTCGCGAATCGTGTCAAGTCATTATTCTTATTATTCTTGTGCTAGTAATACGCAAGATCCCTAGGCGAACCAAGTCGTAAATGTAACTTAAATGAATGAGTTACAAAACAAATGATGGTTCCTATGATGATCCAAGATAATCCCGTTCTGACTTATCCATATTAACTCATCTAACCAATGTTTATATGATGGAATTTCTCCCACAATTTTGGCGTGTGGATAAGGAGCAACCAAAACAGCGAGTAATAGACTTCTTCGTTTGCGTCGAACAACCCTTTTTATTTACTATATTACATCTGCTATTTATACATCATATAATTCCCCCATAAAACTACATCTAGTCAAGATTGTGAGGAAGAGAAAGGGGTCGGCTCGCAACTTCTTCTATCAATAAAGCACTCATATTCAAATTTCTTACTAGACAACTTTGTCCTTAGGCCTCACAATCACACTTATTATCATATTATCTAGACTGGGGATCCATGGTAGCTTACTCCTGATTAGCCGATCATCCTCCTTGGGAACTCGAGTGTGACATCCAGAATTTTTCCTACATTAGAAATAATTAAAGGATAAAGTAAATCTTTTGGTTATGACCTTTAGGAAATTTTTAAAAGAGATTAATTAGTAACTTTTCAGGAAATTTATTTCGAAATTTCTTAAGAAAGTTATTGCTTAGCCTATGTAAGAGGTTTTTAGGAAAATTGCATTAGAAAATATAGTAGTCCTAAATTCAATATCTCTAAATCAAATGAAATAGGAAAGTCAATGCTAAGTCAATTGGGTCAATGGCAAGTCAATTTTATAAAGGATAAGAATGAAGTCAATGAAAAAGTCAATGGTATGTCAATTTTCTAATAGATAAGAATGCACAAGTCAATGGAAAGTCAATGGTAATAGTAAAAATGCATAAGATCAATGTCATTTTCAAGCATTAAATGAAAAGATAGTGTTCATTAGTAACCATACAAGTTGACCAAATTAACGATGATAAGTAGCTAATCTAAACACCTGAGAGAGATAAGCTTTCAGATGGACCAATGGGAGTAAGACACCAAGGTAAGATCATTAATGAAGTAACTTCAAAGAGAAGTAGAAAATTATAAATAAATTCACACTGGTTCACATTTGAAGAAGAATTTAACAAGCAAGTTCTTAAAGGAACTTGGGGAAGAAGCCAAAGATTATAACTATAAATGAGCAAGATTAATAAATTCAAGGTATTATTAAACATGTTCGTATTGTAGAAAAATTTAATGAGAAGAGATACCATTAATAATTAAATTTAAGATATTTTCTTAGAATTTGTAAGAAATGCAAAATAAGTAACAAAGGGATAAAAATAATGGATCAAGGGTGGGACAAATACCAAGCCAGTGACGGCATGGTGATGTCTGACCGACTCACTCCTAGCCAACGTGATGCTGGATTGGGACATGCCAGCTAGACTGTCGATGTGAGGCAATTGCAAACCCACGCTGTCGTGAGGATGGGCAGCTCATGGACGGCAGCTATCGCCACCATCCCTCTTTAGTGGATGGCCAATCTTGAATTCGTCATTGAATTTCTGGAATTAGGTTTAGTTTACACATAATTAAGAGGATTAGTTAATAAAGATGGAAATTAAGTTGATTAAACCCTTTTTGACATTTGGACCTATTAGAAAATGTTACATGGCTACTCTAAGTTAGGATGGCATCATGTAACACATAGGCTTGATAGGTGGTTTTGTCTTATGAAGATAAGTGGAAAAGAATATTGATTACGGCTTTTACTTGAAAGAAGGCTCTAGATTGCATGAGGAGCTTTGGTCGTGGGATTCAAGAAGAGAATCTCATTATGAAGGAAAGAGATTCAAGGGATATCATGATAGAGGGATGGACTTGAAAGGGCTTACAATAACACTACGGATTCAAGGAAGGTATGATGGGTTGTTTCTCTATAAAAATGGGAGTGGTCTCCCTTCTCGACACTAATATAGAGCTTGTCCCCCACTCACCTTAGAGTAGCTGACCACCCTCTTCCTATCTCTTCCTTGCTGCGCCACCCTCCCGCCACTGTCTATCGCCATGCATACTGCCTCAAGCCACCACCGCCCGATGCCTGAACTAGTCACTACCTATCATCTCAAGCCCCTGTAACACCACCACTGACCACATGTCGTTCCAGTGCCACCTCACGCCATGCCATCATCATTTTGCCATTTTTTCATAATCTTAGTTTGGGTTTCATAGTTGTAGAAAAGTACGGTAATCTAGTAAAGAGGTAAATAGATTTTCTAGATTTAACACGGCAATATTCGTCTATTACTTAATTTAGTGTCGCATTAACATTTTGTTTATGTGTGTATTCATGTGCATCATGGCACCAACAGCAAGTTTGGTTAAAATTGCGAGGGGAAAATCGAGAACACTAGGGGGGACTGATTGAAGAAAAAGTGACATTCACTGAGGCAAGATGAATGGGGATCTGACCTAGCCTAGGCATGGTGGGGTCTAAATTTGGCCAAACTGGGTCTAGCATAACCAAGAACAGCCCTATTGGGCATGAACCGAGCTAATCTGGATTGGTTCCAGACCAAACTAGAATCAGTTCAGCCTAGCAGAGCATAACCCGATTCTATTTTGGATTGCAGCCGGTTCAGTTTGGAGCCCCGCTGGATCGATTTAGGTCGTACGCCACTTGATAAATCCATCATTTCGTCTTCCCCCCGTCAATTTCTAAAGCTTTGCATGTTGGTTAATGACGAAAGATAATAATCGAAGTATGAGTGTGTGAGTATGTGATTGTCATTAAAAAACGAAGATCACCACCGTTAGCAAGAAAAGCAACAATGTAGAGGCTCGAGGTTAACAACGTATGGAAGTGATCGTTTTTCATGACAATAGGTATAAGTGTCCTCATTTGCTAAAATTTTTACTTGAGGCAATGGCATAGATGCACTTTACTTAAGGATGTGAAGTGACTGTGCCATCATACACATTCAGTGACAACCTTGCCTTGTACTGGAAGTGCTGATGAGAGGCTCGGGAAGAGGAAGCCCAAAAGTGAAAAGAAATTGCATTGATTGCATTTACATGTTTATTTGAAATTGAAAGTGAAAGGAAAATGCATCGGTTGTATTTATATGTTTATATAAAACTGATTTGATCAATGATTGACAATGCATAATGTTGACACCTTTTTTATTTTTCTTTTTTCATTTTTATTGTACAAAAAAGAGAATCAACATCAATTCTCACCAAAAAAATTTTCATGCATTGCATATTTAATTTTGTTTTAGTCATGCATTATCATTTGCATTAACATCGAGAAGTGAGCTTAATTCGATAGGCAGTCTGGATTGAGGTTCATTAGAATTTTAGTTTAAGGCAAACTGACATTATTTGATTCCCTTGAGCATATTTTTTAGATTAATTGAGTTAGTTAAATGATAATTTTTTGAAAAGGCTTAATTAAGTGCATATTTTTAGGAAAAAGTCTAATTTAAGCTTAAAAATTTGTGTGAAGGAGCTTGAAAAATAAAAATAAAATTCGGCCAAAGGGTGGATAAATGTTCCAAAATTCATATGTGTATAGACCTAATTTCTAATTCAAGTGAGCCCATTCTGATCATTCAATTAAGCAAGGCTTTTAATTGATTTCCCATTTAATTAATTAAAGCCCGATCCAAGTCCGAGATATCACAACAAGCCCACGAGGAGGGCCATTTTCGAGCATGTTCACCTTCCTTCTCTCTTGGTCGGAAATTGAGAGGTGTCTCAGTGGATTTTTACTCTCCAAAGATTGAATAAATTTAGATAATTATCCATAAAATACTATTCTAAAATCGAAACTCTATCTCTATCAAGCTCTAGATAACAGAGAGTTTCATCTGACTTGGACTCTTTAGGGATAAGAATTTTGATCCAATGACTTGAAATAAATCCTACTCTAGTTAGGATTACTAACCCAACATTTCATATGAAATCCTACTTTGACTAGGATTACTACTTCTTAGCTTCTATAAATAAGAGGGTTGTCTTAGTACTCAAGAGTTCGGCGATTATTGAAATTTTTGGCACTTCTAAGACCTGAACCAAAGGAAGCATTCTCAAGGAGTTCAAGGGTTTGATTGTCTCCCCTGAGGTCGAGACAATCCCCTAAGTTGATCCACCACACACCACTATTTGCACCCCACTCGAGCAGCCACTATTTAGCCGAAACCAGCAGCTAAGCCAATGCTCCAGCTCGATGCCATCCAGCCTGGTCAATAGCTCCTTCGATGCCCTGGTTAGCAGCTCCTCTGATGCCTTACTCAGCTGCTCCGGCCGTCTGTAAGGCCCGCCGTGTCCCCTACCCGACCATCCGTTGCTGCCTAGCTCAGTTGCGCAAGGTTCAACTGCAAAATCGCTATTGTCTAGCCCTGGTTTGAGGTCAACCAGCCCGTGTTTCGACATTAGTTTGAGGTTTAACTTCTCTACTATTTGTGCTAGATCATTCGGGAATGATTGCCAGCGAATTGAGCTCCAAAGCGATTGTTTTGGGCAAAATTTGCAACTTGCACGTATGCTGGAATTTGCGCAAAAAAGGATAAGATTTTCTCAATTTTTATTGTAAATTGATGCTTGTTTGATTGAAAAATATTTGTATTGATCTTGCATATTGATGAATTCATATGATTTGTGAGAAATAAAACTCTTTTTTTTAATAAAAAGAATAAAATTTTATCAATCATTAAAATCACGCCTTCGGAGACATTACTTGCGACGCACTTCCTTCAATTCAACTATGTATGCCACCCTAGTGGCCGCAACCTAGAGTTGCTCGAAACGATGCACGGTTTAGCATATAAAAAATTGGTCACGTTTTAATAAATGATTTTAGTTCATGTATTTTTTTAGCAAAACCAAAAGAAATTGAATTTTTGTTGAATAAAGAGTGGATTTTCAGTTCGTACATCTTCGTCGAATTGTGCTTTGATAGTGGATAATCTTCACTTTGAATTCTCACATTGTGTTGGTTGAGCAACCTTATCTTTAATTTTCTAATGACTTTTTGATGTTGTGGATAAAGATTGATCTAAATCGGATAATATCTAATTTGTCTTCGATAATCATTGCTCTGAATAATTATCTCATAATCATTGAATTGGTTGAATCATCTTTTCTCTTGCGGTTAATTATTGTTATGGATGAGAATTGTTTGAATTGGATAATTATTCGATTTTTGAGAATTATTTGAATTATTTTTGTAAACCCTAAAGATAATTTTCTCAAATTAAAATTGAACTTTGGATGAGGAAAGTGGTCCCCCTCTCACAATTTCGGCCACGCCCTTGAATTTTCAAAAATTTAAATAAGATGGCCCATCATTGTTTTTATTTGATCATGTTTGTTTCGTTGTTTTTATCTATTATATAGTTTGCACATTTATAAACAAACATGCCCATAATATATGCTCCATTGTGCCTTGTTGTCGCGACCTAAAAATTAGTTTCCCAATTTTTAAAGTTAATGGATTACCATGTTAATTAAATTGAATTAACTAGCATAGCTCGAACTCTCCCGAGTTCTACCAAATCGTGACTTAGGTTCAATTTCATCAAAAGAAGGATTTATCTTGGAGTCGCCACTAATCATTTTGGGTAGGTTGATTAGACACCTAAATAAAGCATCGGGAGAAATACTTTATTCCTACGAACCAGAGATTAATGAGTTCGGGGACTTGATTACGCTAATTTTTCAATTAACGCCCTTTCGGTACCAATTTCATGAAAATGTTCAACTTGGCAATTTTGATAAATTTTCATTTGAGGTTCAAAGGTGCAATTTTTTTTGGGTTTTCTTTTTATGATTTTTTTTAGATTTTTTCGATGTATTATAAAGAATGCAAAATCACCTAAAGCAAACGAAGATGTGAAGAGAGAGCAGGTAAAGTAAAATTACCCTAAGGACAGTGAAAATAAAACCCGCAACTCGTCGGGTGAATAATTACAGACCAATTAAATAAAACCCGAGACATGATCGGGAGTACAACAAAAATGGACCGGAATGGACATCGGTCAAACACCGGTCGCCAAGCCTCGTGGGTCGGGAGTACAACAAAACGGACCGGAATGGACATTGGTCATCCTCCAGTCTTCAAAGCATCGGGCCAAAGCCAAATGAAAATAATAAACTTATCCAATCGAACATGCACAATCACCAATGAGTTAAGACAATTCAAAAAATCAAAGAAATTTTAACACGTGCTGATTAAACTTCATTGAGACCATTTTTTACATTTTCCAATGCATTAACACAAAAAATACGAATTAAATCATATTGTCCATGAACATTCTTAGGGAGAAAGCAGTAACCATAAAATACAAAAGAAATAATGAAATGTATGCAAAAATTCTGAGATTTTTTATGTGGATGGGAAAATGTGTCGTTGACAACTTTCATGTTTTACATTCTTACTGAAGAGACACTCATTTTCATGTAGAAAATGGTCTTTCATGAGAGCTCAGCAGCAAAAAAACAAATTTCACAGAACAGACATACTTCAGGATTAAGCTCAAATGGACACTCAAATCTCAAAATTAATGCACCAAACTTTTCAGTCTACTAAACAAGACCCCAATGAACAACTTTCATTTTTTGTGAAGTTTCAAAAGAAGACTCTAAACATGAGATAACTACGAATCAATATGACCACGCATAGAAAAACACTTAGACTCAAGGACGCCAACAGAATTGCATGATTTCATTAAATGCATTAAAAATATGAAACGTGCATGAATATTTTTGTATTTTTTATATGTTATGCATTAAGATCTTATGAACAAATGTCATGCAGAGGTCTTTATGAGACGAAGTCTAGAATAACCCATGGAAAAGCATTTAGCATGAAAGGTCAGATTAGAAAACTTCCATCTGAGGTTCTGATCACCATATTTCCAGATTTCTGCTCTCCATTTCGGGACCCTTTTGACATAGCAAACGACGTCCATTTTCACGCCATAATATATCAAATCGAAGATCTCGAAGTCATCTACGAATGTTCAGTATATTTGTTTTCGAGATTTTGTCATCTAAACACGAAAAATTGAGTTACCAGATAATTACACATGCTGATGCGCCTAGACCTCGTTGGAGATGAATCCGTCGCGTCGCCAAGGCTTGTTCCACGGCGGCGAATTTTTCTCTCTCAAAATTTTTTTTCTTGAAATCTCTCCAAATTTTTTTTCAATCTCCAAAGTCTTCCTAATTTCTCTTTAATCTCTCCAAAAGTCTCCCCTTCAAGGCTCTCATTCTTCCTCCTTTTATAGCCTACTCCCCCATCTTCCTTTCTCTATCTTCAACTATCATTCTAATTTTTCCACTAACTTCATCTTCCCTTCTAATTCCACCATCTTCCCTTCTTTATCTCCATCTTCCCTTCTAATTCACCATCTTCCCTTCTAATTTTACCATCTTCCATTCTCCATCTTTCCTTCTAATTTCTCCATCTTTCCTTCTATCTCTCCCCTTCTCCATCTTCCTTTCTAATTTTTCCATCTTCCCTTCTATATCTCCCCTTCTCCATCTTCCTTTCTAATTTCTCCACTATCCCTAAAATTTTATGTATTTGCAATTCAGCCCCTGAAGTTTTATGTATTTGTAATTCAGTCCCTGAAGTTTTATGTATTTGCAATTTAGTCCCTGAAGTTTTATGTATTTGCAATTCAGTCCCTGTGGAAAAATTTCTTTTAAGTTCAAAACTTCATAAGCCTTTCGGCACACCTCCCTCACGCTCAATCCAATCGTTTGTCAATTTAAGCTCAAATCCTCCGTCGTTAGCCATAATAAAATGCATAACCGACAAAAAAATTAAATATGCAATGCATGAAAAAATTAATTTTTGGTGAGAACAAATTCTCGTTTTTTTATGTACTTGAATGAATTTTAAAAAGTCAAAATTTAGGTGTCAACAGCTGCCCCTCTTTGAGCGGAGACTCGTAGAGGTTTCGCTCAAAGACAAAATTGAACCTAAATTTTGACAATGCAAATGAATGATGATGATGATTTTTGATTTTTTTTTGTGGGGGAGTTTTAATCCAATTTTATGTGCAAGTGCAATGATGCATGATGTGCAGGACTGTAAATAACATGTGTTAAGATTTCTCTGCTCCGAGAAAACGGATTAAAGAAACCTCCACATGGATCGGATATAAAATGTCGGTCTTACCAGACACTTCATAATGCTAGTGATTCCCTTAAGCTCTAGGCATTTTGTGGATGCAAGAATCTTAAGGTACTGGTGCCTATCCGTTACCAGAGGTTTTCCCTGATGCGAGAAAGCGCAAGATCTGTAAGGGGATGTGTCCACTGCATCTCTTCGAGTGGAGTCACATAGTTTCTTTCAAGATCATTAGAGCTGGTCCTTGATGATCTAAAAGGGTATCAAAACCATAAGAGCATGTCGATTATGGTTTTTGATAAAATTTGTCGAGACCACGAGAGCATGTCGATCATGGTTCGAACAAGCATCTAGACACAAGAGCATGTCGATTATGAACTGGATGGATAAGATCAAGAACATGAGAGCATGTCGATCATGAACTTGATAGGGTACCAAAATCACAAGAGCATGTTGATTATGATTTTGATAAAATTTGTCGAGACCACAAGAGCATGTCGATCATGGTTCGAACAAGTTTTTCATGCAGGTCACAAGAGCATATTCATTATGAACTGGACGAAATTTAGAAATGTGCTTTCTCATTGGTGCAAACTCAAAGTTTGCGATTTTTTTTTAAAGGGTTAGAAAAGTTACCTGGGTTTTCTGGGTAGTTGAAAGGTAGACTTCTTACAAGATCATTAGAGTTGGTCCTTGATGATCTGAAAGGGAACGAGATCACTAGAGCTGGTCTTTGATGATCCAGAAGAGTTTCGAGATCGCTAAAGCGGGTCTTGGACAATCCGAAAGGGAAATGTGCCGCCAATCTCATAGGGCGGTGACCACATCGAGAGGGTGTGCTATACGAGCCATGTCAGTGTAAACACAAGATATTCAAAAATGGGTTCAGAAAACTTACCTGAGAGCTTGGAAGGTGGCCAGGTAGACACTTGCCAGCATGGCTTTGTTCATTCAATCATCCTTGGATGGATTTCAAGACCTCATGAGGTAACTTGAATATTAGGGATGCATGTGCTTAAACAATGTTTAGATGTAACATGTATAGGCATGCATGCTGAAATTCTATCAATGGATTTATGCGAAACTATTCTGTCAAGTTTGCATTACCAATTCTGTTCAAGGAGGTAATTACATTGTGAATACCTCGAATGTACTCTGAATGGGGGACTTCAGTCTGAAAGGGCTTTCTCCTACTCTTGAGGAAAGCTATTTATCCTAATTGTAGGATTCAAGAGAAATCATTCAATCTTACCATCATCGTCTTCAACAAGGGTGTGAGTAATCTCGCAATTGGTACTACCGAGCCGATCTGGAGGTCTTGATTAGGACCGTAATATGGGCTAGGTCAATGGTTTACCAAATGGGACTCCTGTGGAGTTAAGGCCTTTAAAGAAGATCTTCATCATCTGCTCTGGGTTTACAAGTCAAGAACCCAGCAAAAATGAGAAAGAAATAATCTTGCTCGAACTTCTTCGAGCGATGCTTAAAATCATTCAACTCTTACATTAATTCAAGTGTTCTAATCAGAAGAGACTTTCAAGGGTCGTAACGTAGGTTGGGATTTGGGTCTGAGAAACGAATGGCTCGTTTTGGCTTAGAAAAATTTATGAGAAGGGCTTGGTGTTAGTGATCATTGCAGTCTTGTCACCGATCTTTGACCTTCTGAAATTGATTTCAAGATGTGCCATCACTGCTTGAGGATGGAGCTTCCATTGATGATTGCAATTTCCATTTGACTCTCTTGGAGACTTTTTCTTTACAAGTCTGTCATTTGGGATTTTCAAAACAAATGAACAAGGATTTGAATGGGCATTGGCCTCACTTTTGATAGGCATTTTGCTTTTTATTGCCCGGGATTTTCTGTGAGATTAGCCTTTGCTTTTCTTAATCCCGATTCCCATTTTTTTTAGAGAGAGCTATTTTTTGACACCTATCTTTCTTTTCCTTTCTTTGCAAGGAATGATGCTATATACTACGTGAGAAATCTAGCATACGAGATGAGTTCACTTGGGGATTCTTTACTGCCCCGGTCTCTTGAGTTCTGTTCCTTGGTGATGACGTCATCTTCAAATTGGAATGAGCAATGATCACCAACGGGGTTCGAGAAATAATTATACAGGCTCGATTGGGCTGTACAATGGATGTAGTGTATAGGATAGAGAAATGAATGCTCTTCATCATCCTAAAGCACTTGAGTTAAAGTTCGAGTAAAATGCAAAGCAAGACCCGAAGATTGATGCTAGTCTGAGCAAGAGGATTTCTGACCATTTACCTCATGTCGCTGCTGGAATTACCTCGTCTTACCCCAATGTGGGGTGGTTCTTGACAGGGTTGAGAAAATGAAATCGCCGCTCAAAGCGATTTGCAATGGACACTTGTAGTGTTTGGATAGAGAACTGAATGCCTCTGTCACTTCGGCTATCGTACCTTTTGCGAGAAAACCCATTGCCTTGGAGAATGCGGAATCTGTCTTCCACTCAACTCACTGTGGATTAAATATAGGACGTATGTGGAAATGGCTTGCCTTTCATCATCCTGTCATGCCCCATTCTGTACATTCGATGCATCGTGTACAGTTTATATCCCAAGTCAAAATTGACAATTGAACGTGCAGAACGGTCATGCATAAATCATGGAATGTGTAAACATTATGCAAATATGGTAATACAATGTACAAGTATGGAAATTGCCCCTGGTTGTGTGGGCGAATCAAACACGTTGGGGGCCTATTTTCCGAGTCGAGGAGTAGCTTGTTTCTGGTTTTACCTTTTTTCGATCCAGGGTTCGCCATTGATTTCCCCTATTTCATCAGACAAATCGCATCAGGCGATCATAACTTGGCCCCTTGGGGCTGTTTTCTTTGATGTATCAGATGTTAGTTTAACATTTCCTGTAAAAAGGAAGGAGACATGTTAGCCAGTATCAGAAATGATGAACTGGACACGATATTGAGCTCCCCTTGAGTGCTTCGCGCAACTCCTTTACCAGTTTTACAACTCGGGATTTTCTCCGTGGGTATGTCAAGTTTAGACATTTCCTGTCAAACAATGGAGGAGAAGACGTATTAGTCAGTATTAGAAATGATGAATTGGATACGATACTGATTTACCCTTTATTTTGAATGCCTCGCACGATCCCCTTATCAGGTTCACTGGATTGAGTTCCCTTCAACTTTCGTGGGCCACTTCACCATTAGGGCCAAGATTGTGACAAAATACTGACCTTGGTATTGCTCGTCGAGTATTCCTGTTTCTTTCTGCAAAAAGAAATGCGAGAAAAAGTTATTTTATTTATTTACAATACTTACAATATTTCCATCCTCGAGGATCGAACTCGGGACGTCTCGGACCACTGTCATTCCCCATGCCATCTGGTCCACAAGACCGCAGGCGCTCATGGAGGTTCCTTTTAAGAGTCAATCCTTGAGATGACACAGTGTTGTTGTATTGTACTGGGTAATTCCAGGTCACTGTATTTTTCGGGGCGGTTTACAAACCCTGTTAAGAATGGAATAATTCAGAACACGAGACGAGTATGAGCAAATTAGAACGATACAGAATTACCCTTCTTTGAGATTGTTTGGGTCTTTCATTCACATTTTCCTCATTTGAAGCCGTCCATTCTGTGGCGATGTCCACGAATCTATTTGCCCAAAGTTTCGATTAATCGGGGAATTTCGTTTTTGGGTCAATTTGCAAATTCCTGTAAACAGAAGGGATCTAATTTAGAATCGAGACAATTTGAGGGTAAATTGAAACGATATTGCTTTACCCTTTTAGTTCGCGCGACTTTTTACTCGCAATAAATTCACTACGAGTTTGGTGTGGTAGCAGACTCGAGCATTTAATAGGAGAACAGGAAATTGCTGCTTCATGTGTTTGCGTTCATTCTGAACATCAATAAAAGTAGAAAACATCCCATGCAAGGAAATGAAGCGTCTGCATTCGTTCAAGATCGATTTTGCTCCCTCAGCAGGCTCTCCCATGATCAGCTGGCTTCATTCTGGACCAGGTATGTATCGGCTATGTTGAAGGACCCGTGATCTCAGCTTCGAAATACAGACTCCCTGTGCATATTACAGTCCCCGTGCTTCATTAACATTAAACTGGTTGATCATGGCGGTGAGTTCATCGTCAATGCCGCTTGCCTGGTGGTGATACATCTCCCCTTCCCTGGGAGGTATTGATGCTGATCCAGTAGCATTAGTCTTTTTGTACCCTGCTCCAACAGAACTCGATTCTGTTATAAACTGGTCTAACTCGCTTCTCAAACACGCATTTTCAATCCTCAGATCATGCATTTCATCGAAGGCGAGGAGGAGGCTGTTGCAGTTATGGCAGGTGGCGGAGTCAAAAGCCTCTTTATACATCTTGTTTTCCGCTCGGAGGTTTTCATTTTCAACTCTTAGAAACTCGGCTTCGTTGTGCTCATGTCGAGTCTTCATTCGGGTTCGCCTATTTTGAAACCAGAACTTGATTTGTGAAGGTTCAAGTCCTAGCTCTTGACTTAGTTCCATTTTCTGTTTGCCGTCTGGCATAGGACATGTTCTGAAGAAATCCTCAAGCCTTTGTACTTGCTCCTTAGTATGGTAACGGTAACGCTTCTTTTGACCCTTACCGTTGTTGTCCTTATCTTTACTGAGATCTTGGACGTCGTCGGCGGAAGGGCCAGGCTCCATAGGCTCGATCCCAAACATGGTTTCGAACTCTTCCTCTCCCATATTCAGTAGGCAACGATAGCTTTCGGAAGTATTGGGTTGAGACATCTTCGATTTGGTCGATGATTTCTCAAGGTTTACTATATCTTTCTGTATTTTCACTCTCTCTGAACCGTGTATGCTTTAAAACTCTCTTCAACGTATGAATAAAGATTATCAGGAGGATGTCTCTTTTAAAATTTGGCGTCGGCTTAGCATATGTATCGCTTCTCCCGAGATTTCTGTCTTTCTCAACCTTTCTTGAGTGTTTCTTGCTTGGCTCATCTTTCCTCATTTCTTCATAGTGGTAGGGTCCCTATCAACGTCTCTACCGTCGATTTGTTGGCGTGTTCTCCTATAAAAACGAATCTCATTTTCCTTGTCTCCCACCCAAGTCACCTTTCTTTCTTCTTTTTCAAAGTTGTGTCATCCCGTTAAACTTTTGGCAGAGATGTCGGATTTGCTTGGCTCGAGATTGGAGACGAGTAGCGGAGGTGATACTGATAGGGAATGGTAGACAGGAAAATCTGGCTAGTAGAGACTTTCACTGCAAAAATGAAAGGGAATGCGGCAGTATATGTTCTTCATATTCTAGAAAAATTGGAACGATACTGTTTCACCCTTGTATGTACTTTCATTGAATTTGAATTGAGGAAGTTCCTTCATTTGGATTAGATTGGATTGTATGTCCCGAGTTGCCCTTCACTTTGAGCTTGCCACATAAGTGCTTTGCTTAGTTGGGCCTTGTTTTCTTTTGGGCTGTTTTGGACCATCATCATTTTTTTATGCCATCAGGTCCGTGGATCGGAGGGCTCCTTTAATTTAAAGGTTACCTTCAAGGCAAATGAGTCCTATCGCATTCCATTGGGTCATTTCATTTTGCGACACTCTTGAGGCAATTTGCAATCCACTAGGCTTTTCACTTGAAATTTCCCTACGTGAGGCCATTCAACATTTCTCATTATGGCAGTCAGGGACGTTGCCACAAATTGATCCGCCCTGAGTTTAGCATAAAAAGGGATTCACGCATTCGACGGGATAAAAACAAATTCCCCCATGCCCCTGAATTAAATCTAGACACCTAGAAAGCTGGAAATATCACACGCAGGGGAATTAAGCATGAAGTGAAAGGTGCACTTGTTCAAGGTCAGTTCTGCCTCTCCTGCGGCTCTTCGATAATCAGCTAGTCTCGTGCTGGTTTAGGCATGGATGACCGATGTTTGAGAATCCCTAATCACTGGCTTTCGATCATGGCTTCGGATGTCTGTCAACCTTAAACTGGTTGACCAGGGCAGTAAGCTCATCATCTGGGTAATCTCTTGAACCTTCCAGCAACTGATGCTCGAATTAGGCATTATTGTTGGCAAATGCTGGCGGTAGATTTCTCATTCTGTCCTCGCCATGAGCAATTTGACTTCTCGCGCTGAAGTCTTCATCATTACTCCAGAAAGTGTGGGGATCACCAACTGTCCTGCTGCCAAGAACTCCTTCCATTCGAGGATTAGAGAAGTGGAAATACTCAGGATAATTTCCTGTCTGATTTTCTGGCTGCGCAGGCGCGCTAATCATGGGATGAATTCTAGCCACGGGTTGGTGCTCAAACCAAGGAGTCTGAATATACTGCCCCTGCGGTCTATACTCTTGAAGAGCATTAGGGTGATTCTGGGGGATACTTTGATTAACACCTGGGGGATTGATGGCACGGCTACTGGCTTGGTTGATGATGGGAAGTGGCTCGCCCCATGCTAACCTGTGGAACTTATGGTGGCGAGGAGACTCGACATTTAGGCTTGGATCGGTCCTGCCTTGGTTTTCTTGATTCTGAGCTGCATTGTGTTCTCTCACCCTTTTTCTGTACTTCTGAAGATGACTCGAAACATTTGCTTTAGTGAGTCCCTCTACCTTCATAATTTTCAGTATATGTTGCGGCCGTGCCGAATCGATTCCTAGCTGCTGAACTGCATTAACAAACATACGATGCAACTCGGGAGACCAACTCATCTTCTTTCTCCAGTTGCTTGGAACAAAATTGAGGGCTTGATGCTTGTTCTCATGGTCGTGCAATTGCTTCCTTACCACGTGCTGCCATATGTTTTGAGGCATCTGAACCCTAACTGGTTTCGTTACGACGTCTTGGGCCCCGTTTAAGACAGCCTTCATTATGGCTTGCTGATCATCGCTTGCCGATATTACGAGGACTGGCATGTTTAATTTAGAATTGATGACTTCCAAGAGAGTGAAAACATCCATGTCAATCCCTACCATGGCGGTGAGGACGATATCAAACTGGTCACTACTCCTCTTTAATATCTCTACGGCCTCTGTCGCCTTTGCTTGAGCTACAACCTTATACCGGTATTTTCTTAATACGGTAACAAGGATTGACAGAGAGACTGGATTACCGTCAATGGCCATGACCAGTAGACCCTCAGAGTAAGGAACTTTATCAGCTTCGACCAGGGTTGAACATGCTCCCGTTTCCCTAATGCTCGACATATTTCTGGATCTAGGACTGCCGATTCGAGACCGCCTCAGGATGTCTTCTCGGACTTGAGGGATCACGGGATCGTTGATGGCTTCTCGTAATAGGTTTTGAAAGCCAATGCTTTGATGGTGAAGGTTTTGAATTCTTCTCCAACGAGAACTCCTTCCTCTCTATCTTTTTCCTGCGAGTTCGTGTAGATGAACCCTCACTATCAAATAAGGACAAATTCTCTCTCTGGCAATAGCAACGACTTCCCCCTTCACGGGCAGTGCTATTAGATTTACCGAGGGGAAAATCTGACATTCAGCTTTTGATTAAAGGGGAAATCCTCGTTTATCGCTCAGTTTGTCTTCTTCTCTCTTTTCGCGGTAGAGGGCCCCTGTCAAGATTTCCACCGTCGATTTACTGGCGGGTCCTCCAATGAAGATGAGTAATATCTCTCTTTCTGCCGAAAATTTATTTGTCCCCCACTCAGCTCGTCTTTTCGTTCTTCCTTTTTTTCAAAGCGGTGGAGTCCTGTCCAGCTTTTTCACAGAGACGTCAGGTTTGTTCGGCTCGAGGTTGCTACTTGACTGGAATTTGAGCCAGCGGGGGTGTTGCCGACAGAGAATGGTAGATAGGAAAACCTATAAGGACTACCCCTGTGAAATCAGTATTTAAATTGAAGCAGATTACCATCTTCGCATTCCACTCATCTGCCTCACCTCTCTTCCCCTTTCTTTCGTATTCTGCTTTCAAAAATGGCCAATTCTCCTAACCACACCTTATCCGCCGAAGTCTTGGCTGGGTGGGAGAAACTCTATAGTCTTCTTGGTAGAGGTTACGCTCATATAGCCAAAAACTCTACCGTTGAGGCTGAAATCCTCGGTTTATTCAGGACCGTGGACGCTGCTTCTGTTGAGGGTACCCGACTGGGAAAGGAGTATCGGAACTTCTCGACCCTCTTCATCAATTTTCTAGCTACCTATAACCGTGCTTATGAGACGGTCCTTGTGACCGCCGTCGTGAAAGCTCGTTACCGAGACCGGCACGAGCGTCTGGCAACAGTCACATTTGTGGCTGATAATCACAAAAAGGCCCTCAAGTTTGCCAACGATCAACTTTCGTGGCTGGTTCGTGAGAGGGGAAAGCTGGTGAACCGTCTGGCCTTGGTCCGAACTTACGCCGAACAGGAGCCAGGCAATATTGTGATGAGGTGCAAATGCGGTTGGCTGCAGGAGAGACTTGATGACATTACGGTAGACATTGCTTTCGAGAGGGCGGCGATTCCGGACCTGGAGTTTGCTGTTGAGCATTACGAGGCCACTGTGGCCCAGGTTAAAGAGAAGTGCGATCGCCTCTTCTTTAGGCTCGCGAAGCTTGATCCCGAGAACGCCCGGTGCACCCAGAGCATCAACTCCATGGAGAGCCAGCTGAGCTCCTTTGTGATGCTTATTAGGGCTCAATTTGATTTCACTTTTCCTCCCCAGTGAGCTGTTGTAAGGTTTGTTGGTGAATGGAATGAAGAGAAAGTTTCACGTGTTTGTGCTTTTCTTTTTCCTGCCATTTCTTCGCCCATATAGCATGATAGGACGATTTACAGTACTGAAGACGTTGAGGCTTAACACTCTTCTTGGTGTTCTTGTTATTTGTTGCCGGCGATGATATCAAGGACATTGACGAAGGGTTCGGTGGCGGCCCCCACCGGTCACAGCGCCGTGAGTCAGTCGTGTGAATTATTGCAAATCGACCACTCGATCAGTGCTCCAATAAACAAACCAGGCTGCCCGTTGCGTGCCCCACTTTACTCCTGCCTATCTCTTTCGGCATCCACTTGAATGTGTCGGTCGCCTATAGCGTTGGGAGAAATGATTGCAAGCCATGCTCGGTAATAAAATACTGGTTCTCCAAAATCTTCCATGTGTTTTGAATCCGAGGAAGGTAAAAAGGCAAGCCTTTGTTCAATTTAATCAGAAAGGCATCGCAAGGTCGGGTTCATAATCTTGCCCCATGGGTTCTGATTACACAGTCTCGGCTTTTTCAACAAAAATACATGAACCCTTCTAATACATTAAAAATGTCCCCAGGCCCGATCTTGATAAATTTACAGCCCCATCAAAATATAAAGCTTGTACATGTTGACTGATTTACACGTTTCTGACTTCGGAAGGATTAATTCCTTCGCTTGCCCCCAGTATTATCAGTTGAGGCATCGGTAATTATCCGTCTTATCGTATTCCTCAAGATTGTTCCTGGTGTATTGTTGAATCTAATTTTGCTTCCGCCTAGGGTACCTGCGATTCCCTGCAAAAGTAAAGGAAATAATGAGTATGTGATCCAATAGGGGTCGGTCCATGACAGGTGCCTAGAATCTTTCCCATCTGAGTGTAACTTGTGGACAAAGGTGATGGTGTACATACAGTGACAAGATTCCATTTCAGAAGATTTTAGTTCGTCCACTTTTGACAACAAATTCGTGAAAATTCAACAAGTGTTCAAAATGACGCCCAAATTTACAGACACATGGCCAAGATGATTATGCACAACTTTCATGTTTTGACTTTATCCAAAAAATGTACAGATCAATACAGTTTAATGCATCTTTAGAGAAAATTTGTTCAGAAAGCTGATTTGTCCAGTTTCTGTCTAATGAACAAAAGGCCCATAAAAAATGTGAGTTAAGGTCCAAAATTTTCCAGGCCAATAGTTTAAAGTCCATTATCCAACTTTCATGTTTTGATTTCTAGTAAAAAAGCTTGTTTAGCAGTGCTTATTAATGAAACAAGATAAGGTCAGAAAACTGCCAAAATTTCAGACTGCTTTGCATTGGATCACAAATTCTGTATTAAATGGAAAACTGATTGGATTTATCTGAAAATTTTTGACGTGCAAGATAAAAGTCCAGTAGACATTTTTCATTCTTTGGTCGAGATCCAGAATTGAGTTGAAGAGGCTCGAAAAATTCTCACGAGGAGGAGAGTCGATCAGTCAGAATGCTTTACATTTTTCACCCAAAAACGTGAGTTTGGCCAAACTTCGTCCCAAGCAAATGAAGTCCATTGGTTCTGATTTTTTTATATGTTGAAAAATCATTATGTTGGCTACGACTTTCATTAAGGGTGTTTGCCCAAAATTTGACCATAGAATTTTTCAAAAATCGCGCAACACGCAAAGGTAAATCAGAACATGGGGAGAAATTCATTGGATTGCATTTCCTTGAAAAATTCGACCAATCTAACGATGTCATGAACCGACCCAAAATAGAATAAAATGCAAGATGAAGTTAGAGAACTTACTTTACCGTGAAAAATACCAATCACATAGACATGCACATGACTCGTGAGATAACCTTATTCTAACTACCTAAAGGCTCACAAATTGAAGCGAAAGACTTACGGCAAGGCGACAATCTCGCGCACATAATCAAGATTAGCCATGATCCTCTACGACGTAATCAGGATTAGCCGGTCCCACTCCGGCTTCTCGAGCTAAAAATTAAAACCACCGCTTTGGTAATCTTACCAAGCCTGAGGCATAACTTTTGAAACTCATTTTTAAAAAGAAGTTCGGGATTGAATCTGAACTAACTTTCGACGTGATCTCACGGCAAACGCTAGAACCAAATCACAATACCATCCTAAAACTAGTGGCCTAGGTCCGACCACGGGACGTGTGTGATGTAGTGCTAAAGAGATTAATCATGCACAACAATTAAATGCAAACACCGCTTCAATAATTCAAAAATTAAATGACAAGTTTCACACACCAACCCTGCAAAACAAAGGCTTAGCCAAACACTCCACCCCTTATAACTCCCGTTCTACAAAACCATTTAACACCTAAGGATTAAAATTCAACCAATTGTCAAACCAAGTGAATTTTCATGAAATTTTTCTGGCCTAAGTCCTCCTTAAATTTCAAAAAATTCAAGTTAGTCCCCAGCGGAGTCGCCAAGCTGTCGCGACCTAAAAATCAGTTTCCCAATTTTTAAAGTTAATGGATTACCATGTTAATTAAATTGAATTAACTAGCATAGCTCGAACTCTCCCGAGTTCTACCAAATCGTGACTTAGGTTCAATTTCATCAAAAGAAGGATTTATCTTGGAGTCGCCACTAATCATTTTGAGTAGGTTGATTAGACACCTAAATAAAGCATCGGGAGAAATACTTTATTCCTACGAACCATAAATTAATGAGTTCGGGGACTTCATTACGCTAATTTTTCAATTAACGCCCTTTCGATACCAATTTCATGAAAATGTTCAACTTGGCAATTTTGATAAATTTTCACTTGAGGTTCAAAGGTGCAATTTTTTTTGGGTTTTGCTTTTTATGATCTTTTTTAGATTTTTTCGATGTATTATAAAGAATGCAAAATCACCTAAAGCAAACGAAGATGTGAAGAGAGAGCAGGTAAAGTAAAACTACCATAAGGACAGTGAAAATAAAACCCACAACTCGTCGGGTGAATAATTACAGACCAATTAAATAAAACCCGAGACATGATCGGGAATACAACAAAAATGGACCGGAATGGACATCGGTCAAACACCGGTCGCCAAGCCTCGTGGGTCGGGAGTACAACAAAACGGACCGGAATGGACATTGGTCATCCTCCAGTCTTCAAAGCATCGGGCCGAAAGCCAAATGAAAATAATAAACTTATCCAATCGAACATGCACAATCACCAATGAGTTAAGACAATTCAAAAACTCAAAGAAATTTTAACACGTGCTGATTAAACTTCATTGAGACCATTTTTTACATTTTCCAATGCATTAACACAAAAAATACGAATTAAATCATATTGTCCATGAACATTCTTAGGGAGAAAGCAGTAACCATAAAATACAAAAGAAATAATGAAATGTATGCAAAAATTCTGAGATTTTTTATGTGGATGGGAAAATGTGTCGTTGACAACTTTCATGTTTTACATTCTTACTGAAGAGACACTCATTTTCGTGTAGAAAATGGTCTTTCATGAGAGCTCAGCAGCAAACAAACAAATTTCACAGAACAGACATACTTCAGGATTAAGCTCAAATGGACACTCAAATCTCAAAATTAATGCACCAAACTTTCCAGTCTACTAAACAAGACCCCAATGAACAACTTTCATTTTTTCTGAAGTTTCAAAAGAAAACTTTAAACATGAGATAACTACGAATCAATATGACCACGCATAGAAAAACACTCAGACTCAAGGACGCCAACAGAATTGCATGATTTCATTAAATACATTAAAAATATGAAACGTGCATGAATAGTTTTTTATTTTTTATATGTTATGCATTAAGATCTTATGAACAAATGTCATGAAGAGGTCTTTATGAAACAAAGTCTAGAATAACCCATGGAAAATCATTTAGCATGAAAGGTCATATTAGAAAAATTCCATCTGAGGTTCTGATCACCATATTTCCAGATTTCTGCTCTCCATTTCGGGACCCTTTTGACATAGCAAACGACGTCCATTTTCACGCCATAATATATCAAATCGAAGATCTCGAAGTCATCTACGAATGTTCAGCATATTTGTTTTCGAGATTTTGTCATCTAAACACGAAAAATTGAGTTACCAGATAATTGCACATGCTGATGCGCCTAGATCTCGTTGGAGATGAATCCGTCGCGTCGCCAAGGCTTGTTCCACGGCAGCGAATTTTTCTCTCTCAAATTTTTTTTTCTTGAAATCTCTCCAAATTTTTTTTCAATCTCCAAAGTCTTCCTAATTTCTCTCTAATCTCTCCAAAAGTCCCCCCTTCAAGGCTCTCATTCTTCCTCCTTTTATAGCTTACTCCCCAATCTTCCTTTCTCTATCTTCATCTATCATTCTAATTTTTCCACTAACTTCATCTTCCCTTCTAATTCCACCATCTTCCCTTCTTTATCTCCATCTTCCCTTCTAATTCACCATCTTCCATTCTAATTTTACCATCTTCCATTCTCCATCTTTCCTTCTATCTCTCCCCTTCTCCATCTTCCTTTCTAATTTTTCCATCTTCCCTTCTATATCTCCCCTTCTCCATCTTCCTTTCTAATTTCTCCACTATCCCTAAAATTTTATGTATTTGCAATTCAGCCCCTGAAGTTTTATGTATTTGTAATTCAGTCCCTGAAGTTTTATGTATTTGCAATTTAGTCCCTGAAGTTTTATGTATTTGCAATTCAGTCCCTGTGGAAAAATTTCTTTTAAGTTCAAAACTTCATAAGCCTTTCGGCACACCTCCCTCACGCTCAATCCAATCATTTGTCAATTTAAGCTCAAATCCTCCGTCGTTAGCCATAATAAAATGCATAACCGACAAAAAAATTAAATATGCAATGCATGAAAAAATTAATTTTTGGTGAGAACAAATTCTCGTTTTTTATGTACTTGAATGAATTTTAAAAAGTCAGAATTTAGGTGTCAACACTTGTGTCTTCGAAAAAATGAATTACGTTCCCTAGCCATGATCTTACATAATAGGATGGTAATTTGTATAAAATTTCGTAATCTACCCTTTGTATTATAGGGATGTTGTTATTATATACCATAGCTACTCATTAACTTAAATCTAAGAGTACATTGCAAATAATATTCCCTCCAACCCTAATCTTTGGGTTTGAGCAAATTAATCAAAAAAATCAAAATTAAGGTATATTATGGGCATTTTTGTTTATCTTTATTTATTCTTTGCATTTCATTTTTCGTTTGATTAAATTTCCTCCAACCCTAATCTATGGGCATGAACAAAATATTTAACATCTCCAAGCTTAAGATGTACTAATTTGTGGGTATGATTTTCTCACCAAAGCTCTAAAAACTTGGCTAATAATGCATGCATGAACATTCCACTTGTCTCTAAACCCATGATCTCTAATTGTTGTATATGTGCTTTTCCGGTACTTAATTTGAATTGGTCTATCACATCCCAAAATTCGGATGTTTGTAAGATAAATGAATTCGATAGATTTTTAACCAAGAATTCTTTTCTGATAAATAATATTAGATTTTCAAGTTTTAAGGGATAAATATTTGGACGTTAATATATTGAATTGAAAAGGGATTGGAAATTCTAAGGCGTTAGACAAGGAAAATAAAGTAGAATTAAGCAAGTCGGAATAATCAAGCCATCAAATCGAAGTATCAAGACCATTCGCATCAAGCCTTGTCTTAACTGAATCTTAAAATTGAATTTACCATTTTGTCCCTAAAGGTAAATTTCCCGTTTTGCCTTGAAATGACCCTTGTACCTTTTCGCAAAATTACTATTTTGTCTTTCAGTGCTACGTTACCAAAATAACCTCAACATTTATGCTAAATGATTAACCTACCCACTTGTTGTGAAATTAACAAAAATGCCCTTAGGTGTATGGATATGAGACAAAAGATCATTATGAGCATTTATTAAGCTTGGCCCCACCTTTTCTCTCCCTTCCTCTCTCCCCTCTCTTTTGCTGTGAACCCCCTTTCTCTCTTCCCCATTTTTAGCTGTGCACCATTTCTCCCTCTCCCTCTCCATTTTCTTTGGTTGTTGCCAGCCCCCACCTGTAACTTCTCGAATTTTCAACGTTTATAAGTTGAAAGAATATTAAATTTTTGAAGATTAAGAGACAAAAATTGTGACATCTTGAGTTTCGATCCCTTTTTTTAGAATTTGAATATAGAATGGTTATTTCATAAAGGAGCTATAAATGAATCTCACTTGTAGCTGGCCACTATGAGATGACTAACCAAAAGAAAAAGGCTAGCTAGGAATATAAGCATGTGGACCAAATGATCAATACGCGTGACTCTTAAAAGCCATCCGTTAGTTTGAGAATTTATTTAAAGCAGTCGTCTTATGAATGAGGCTGCGAATTGATTTTTGGAATAGGACAATCGACTCTCAAGAGCGTTATGGAGACTGAAATTGGATGTCGCCTCGAAAAGCGTGAATTGACAGTTTAACCATGACCAAATTAATTAACTACAGTTACTTTTTATTAATTGTAGTTGGGTTAATTAACTGAAGGTGGATTAGTTAACCACCAATGATTAATTAACTGTAGTTAGGTTAATTAATTATAGTAGGATTAATTAACCAAGGTCGGAAAAATTAATAATTATTATTTGGTTATTATTTGGTGATTATTTAGTGATAATCTAGTGATTGTCATGTGCCCATGAACAGATATGAACTTGTTAATAATCATCTATGTTTGAGATTAAACTATTATATCGAAGAATAAATTTGTGGATACATAATTAAGGATGTGGTGTTGACACCTAAATTTTGACTTTTTAAAATTCATTAACTTAAGTACATAAAAAAATGAGAATTAGTTCTCACCAAAAATTAATTTTTTCATGCATTGCATATTTAATTTTTTGTCGATCATGCATTTTATTATGGCTAACGACGGAGGATTTGAGCTTAAATTGACAGACGATTGGATTGAGCGTGAGGGAGGTATGCCGAAAGCCTTATGAAGATTTGGACTTAAAAGAAATTTTTCCACAGGGATTGAATTGCAAATATATAAAACTTCAGGGACTGAATTGTAAATACATAAAATTTTAGGGATTATTTTGCAAAAAAGAGTTAGTGGAGAAATTAGAAAGGAAGATGGATAAGGGAGATATAGAAGGGAAGATGGAGAAATTAGAAGGGGAGATGGAGAATGGAAGATGGTGGATCTGGAAGGGAAGATGAAGAATTAGAATGGAAGATGAAAATAAGAATGGAAGATGAAGATGAAGAAAGGGAGATGGAAGAATTGTCTATAAAAGAAGAGGAGAAGAGATTTTGAAGGGAGGAGAAAACAAATTTGGAGAGATTTCAAGAGAAAAAATTTTGAGAGAGAAAAATTCGCCGCCGTGGAACAAGCCTTGGCGACGCGACGGATTCATCTCCAATGAGCTCTAGGCACATCAGCATGTGCAATTATCTGGTAACTCAATTTTTCGTGTTTAGATGACGAAATCTCGAAAACAAATATACTGAACATTCGTAGATGACTTCGAGATCTTCGATTTGATATATTATGGCGCGAAAATGGACATCGTTTGCTATGTCAAAAGTGTCCCGAAATTGAGACCAGAAATCTGGAAATATGGTGATCAGAACTTGAGATGGAATTTTTCTAATCTGACCTTTCACGCTAAATGATTTTCCATGGGTTATTCTAGACTTCTTTTCATAAAGACCTCTTCATGACATTTGTTCATAAGAACTTAATGCATAACATATAAAAAATACAAAACGTTTCATGCACGTTTCATATTTTTAATGTATTTAATGAAATCATGCAATTCTGATGGCGTCCTTGAGTCTGAGTGTTTTTCTATGCGTGGTCATATTGATTCGTAGTTATCTCATGTTTAAAGTTTTCTTTTGAAACTTCAGAAAAAATGAAAGTTGTTCATTGGGGTCTTGTTTAGTAGATTGGAAAGTTTGGTGCATTAATTTTGAGATTTGAGTGTCCATTTGAGCTTAATCCTGAAGTATGTCTGTTCTGTGAAATTTGTTTGTTTGCTGCTGAGCTCTCATGAAAGACCATTTTCTACACGAAAATGAGTGTCTCTTCAATAAGAATGTAAAACATGAAAGTTGTCAACGACACATTTTTCCATCCACATAAAAAATCTCAGAATTTTTGCATACATTTCATTATTTATTTTGTATTTTATGGTTACTTCTTTCTCCCTAAGAATGTTCATGGACAGTATGATTTAATTCGTATTTTTTGTGTTAATGCATTGGAAAATGTAAAAAATGGTCTCAATGAAGTTTAATCAGCTCCTGTTAAACTTTCTTTGAGTTTTTGAATTGTCTTAACTCATTGGTGATTGTGCATGTTCGATTGGATAAGTTCATTATTTTCATTTGGCTTTCGTCCCGATGCTTTGAAGACTGGAGAATGACCGATGTCCATTCCGGTCCGTTTTGTTGTACTCCTGACCCACGAGGCTTGGCGACGGGTGTTTGACCGATGTCCATTCCGGTCTATTTTTGTTGTATTCTCGATCATGTCTCGGGTTTTATTTAATTGGTCTGGAATTATTCACCCGACGAGTTGTGAGTTTTATTTTCACTATCCTTAAGGTAGTTTTACTTTACCTGCTCTCTCTTCACATCTTCGTTTGCTTTGGATGATTTTGCATTCTTTTATAATACATCCAAAATACAAAAAAAATGTAGAAAATCCAAAAAAACCCAAAAAAAATGGAAAATCTGAAAATATAAAAAATGCCATTCATGTACATCTCATGTAGTATGTCTCATGTATGTTTGTCATGTTATCTGTATGTTCGTATAGACATATCGTATTTGTTTGTTCTCGTATGCACGTCACGTACGCGACGTTTGCAAATCCACATTTGTCGGTTATGATATGTTATTAACCCATGCATATTCATCCAGAAAAATTAAAAATTTCAAAATGAGGGTTTTATCCCCTCATTTTTTTTCAAAAATGAGGGTTTTATCCCCTTTTTTCAAAATGACGACTTTGCCCTTTATGGGCAAAATCGAAATGTACGTATTTACATACACATATCACTATGCATGTCACATATATATGTCACGTATTTGTATGGTGTATGTACGCATGTTACATATCGTATTCGTACGTCTTCATACGCATGTCACATACGTATTCGTATTCGTCTGTCCCCACATGCATGTTGTATTCATACACATGTCACCTACGTATGTCATTTGCATGTCATGTACGTATGTCATTCGCACGTCGCGTACGTATTCGTATTCGCATATCTATGTATTCGTATATTATATTCGTATGTCCGTATTTGTGTGTCGTATTCGTATGTCAACATTTGCATTCATACCCTTTATGCATTTCATTTTAAAGCTAAAACATAAAAGGAACACCTTACTAGGGTCTTAGGAATAAATCAAGCGAGAGTTGCCAAAATAGGATATCCATGGAATTAAGGTACCGAAAGGGCATTAGTTTTAATTAACTAGTGTAACCATGTCCCCAAACTCATAATCTCTGGTTTGCAAGAGTAATTTAGTTCTCCCGCTAGGTTACTTAGGTTTCTAATCAACCTACCAAAAATGATTAGTGGCGACTTCAAGATAAATCCTTCTTTTGATGAAATTGAACCTAAGTCACGATTCGGTAGAACTTGGGAGGGTTCGAGTTAGGCTAGTTAATTCAATTTAATTAACCTGGTAATCCATTAACTTTAAAAATTGGGAAACCGATTTTTTCGGGTCGTGACAGCTTGGCGACTCCGCTGGGGACGTGTTCTTAATTTTTGAAAATTTAAGAACTTAGAGGATTTAGGCCATAAAAATTTCATGGGAACTCATTTGGTCTAATAATTTATTGGATTATAACCTTTATGTGTTAAATGGTTTTGCAGATGGGAGTCATATGGGGTGGAGTGTTTGGCTAACCCTTTGTTTTGCAGGTTTGGTGTGTGAGAATTGTTATTTAATTTTTGAAACATTGAAACGGTGTTTGCATTTAAATGTTATGCAAGTGTTTATAGTTTTAGCACTACATTACACACGTCTAGTGGCCGGACCTGGGCCACTAGTTTTAGGATGGTGTTGTGATTTGGTTCTAGCGTTCGACGTAATATCACGTCGAAAGTTAGTCCAGATTCAATCCCGAACCTCTTTTCAAAAATGAGTTTTAAAAATTAGGCCTCAGGCTTGGTAAGATTACCAAAGCGGTGGTTTTAATTTTTGACTCGAGTAGCCGAAGTGGGAAGGCCCGGCTAATCCTGGTTACGTCGTGGGATCATGGCTAATCTTGATTATGTGCGCGAGATTGTCGTCTTGCTGTAAGTCTTTCGCTTCAATTTGTCAGCCTTTAGAGTAGATAGGCTAAGAATTAAACTCACGATTCATGTGCATGTCTATGTGATCTACATGGTATTTTTCAAGATGAAAGTAAGTTTTCTAACTTCATCTTGTATTTATTTTTGGTCGGTCCATGTTAGGTGTCGGTTAGATTTTGAATTTAATATCATCGTCATTTTTCAAAAGAAATTAAAAATTAAATTGGTGCCCTATTTTTCAAAAATAAATGTAAAAAAATCCATTCGGGAAATTTTATTGACCAATAGAATTTTTGTCACATCTTTTCTACTTACGTAGAAGTGAGATTTTCTCAACAAATTTACCTTGAAAATTCATTCTGATAAAAAAGGAAATTCTTTCGAAAAATTTGGTAAATATCAAAGGAATTTGTCACATTTTTTTAAGTTATAAAATCTGCAAGAAAATTTTTTCTGAAGAAATTCACCCATGTCTTTTGTAAGAAACTTTTCTCTAATTTCTCATAAAATTGAAAAAATAAAATTGAACTAATCTAGGTGTCATGGACCGACCCCTTTTCTATCACATACTTATTATTTTCTCTACTTTTGCAGGAAATTATAGGTACCCCGGATAGGAGCAAAATTGGGCTAATCGGCGATAACGTACCAGGAATATTCTTGAAGAATACGAAAGGACAGAAATTATCGATGCTTTAGCTGATAACCTTGGGGGCAATCGAAGAGGTCCCTTCTCCTGGAGATGGGATTACGTCAATTAGCTAGCATGTATGGGATATGTATTTTGATACAGCGAAAAATGTGTTCGGCTTAGACATGGGATATTCTTGATGTATTGAGGGGTTCCTGTGCTTTTTTGAGAAAGATATATACTGTGTAGTCAGAACCCATGAAACACATATGTTAAATCTAACCGTTCAATGCCTTTCTAATTAAATTAAACAAAGACTTACCTTTTTACCTTCCTTGGATTCGAAACACGTTGAGGATTTTGGAGGACCAGTATTTTATTACTGAGTATGGCCCACAGAAATTTCTCCCGATGCTACAGGCGGCCGACACATTCAAGTAGACGCCGAAAGAGGCAGGAGATGAGTGAAGTGGGGCAAGCAACAGGTGGCCCGAGTTATTACCAGCGCACTGATCGAGTTATCACAGCGTTATTGTTCGTAATCTCAAGATGGATAGTGGGGGCCACCGCCGAACCCTTCATCAGTGTTCTCGATATCATCGTCTGGAGCGATTAATAAGAACACCAAGAAGAACATTAAGCCTCGACGTCTTCGGTACCTCAAATCGTTCTGTTATGCTATATGGAAGAAACGATAGTAGGAAAATTAAACAAAAAACACGTGAAGCTTTTCTTTCATTCCATTCATCAAAGAGTATTACAACAGCTCACTGGGGAGGAAAAGTAAAGCCAAACTGAGCCCTGATAACCATTACGAAGGAGCTCAACTGACTCTCCAAACAGTTGATGCTCTGGGTGCACCGGGCGTTCTTGGGATCAAGCTCCGTAAGACTAAAGAAGAGGCGGTCGCACTTCTCCTTAGCCTGGGCCATACTGGCCTCGTAATGCTCGACGGAAAACTCCAGGTCCGAAATTGCCGCCCTATCGAAAGCAATGTCTGCCGTAATGTCATCAAGTCTCTCCTGCAGCCAACCGCATTTGCACCCCATCACAATATTGCTCGACTCCTGTTCGGCATAAGTTCGGACCAAGGCCAGACGGTCCACCAACTTTCCCCTCTCACGAACCAGCCACGAAAGCTGATCGTTGGCAAACTTGAGGGCCTTCTTGTGATTATCAGCCACAAATGTGACTGTTTCCAGACGCTCGCGCCGGTATTGGTAACGAGCTTTCACGACGGCAGTCACAAGGACCGTCTCATAAGCGCGGTTATAAGTAACCAGAAAATTGATGAAGAGGGTCGAGAAGTTCCGATACTCCTTCCCCAGTTGGGTACCCTCAACAGAAGCAGCGTTCATGGTCCTGAATAAACCGAGAATTTCAGCCTCAACGGTAGAGTTTTGGGCTATATGAGCGTAACCTCTACCAAGAAGATTGTAGAGTCTCTCCCACCCAGCTAGGACTTCAGCGAAGAAGGTATGGTTAGGAGAATTGGCCATTTTTGAAAGCAGAATACGAAAGAAATAGGGAGAGAGGTAAGGCAGATGAGCGGAATACGAAAATGGTAATCTGCTTTGAAGTAAATATTGATTTCATAGTGACGGTATTAGCCAGTCAAGATTTCTCTTATCTACCATTCTCTATTGGCACCACCCTCGTTAGCTCGAATTTTAGTTAGGCAGCGACCTCGAGCCAAGCAAAATCCGACGTCTTTGCGGAAAAGCTGGATGAGACGCCACCACTTTGGAAAAAGAAAGAATAAAAAAACAAGCTGAGTGGGAGACAAGGAAATTTTCGGCAGAAAGGGAGATACGACTCGTCATTATCGGAGAACTCGCTCGCAAATCGACAGTGGAGACGACGACGGGAGCCTTACCATTATGAAAAGATGAGAAAAGACGAGCCAAGCAAGAGACACGCAGGAAAGATTGAGAAAGACAGAACTCTCGGGAGAAGCAATACAGATGCTAAGCCTACGCCAAATTTTAAAAAAAGACATCCTCCTGATAATCTTCATCCATACTTTGAAGAGAGTTTTAAAGCATACACGGTTTAGAGAGAGAGAAAATACAGAAAGATATAACAAATCTTGAGGAACCATTTGCCAAATCGAAGATGTCTCAACCCAATACGCTCGAGAGCTATCATTACTTGCTGAATATGGAAATGAAGAGTTCGAAGCCATGTTTGGGATCGAGCGCATGGAGCCTGGCCTTTCCGCCAACGACGTCCAAGATCTCAGTAAAGATAAGGACAACAACGGTAAGGGTCAAAAGAAGTGTTACCGTCGCCATACTAAGGAGCAAGTATAAAGGCTTGAGGATTTCTTCAGAACATGCCCTATGCCAGACGGCAAACAGAAAATGAAACTGAGTCAAGAGCTAGGACTTGAACCTTCGCAAATCAAGTTCTGGTTTCAAAATAGGCGAACCCGAATGAAGACTCGTCATGAGCAAAACGAAGCCGAGTTTCTAAGAGTTGAAAATGAAAACCTCCGAGCGGAAAACAAGATGTATAAAGAGGCTTTTGACTCTGCCACCTGCCCCAACTGCAATGGCCTCCTCCTTACCCTCAATGAAATGCATGATCTGAGGATCGAAAATGCGTTAGACCAGTTTATAATAGGATCGAGTTTTGTTGGAGCAGGGTATAAAAAGACCAATGCTACTGGATCATCATCAATACCTCCCGGGAAAGGGAGATTTATCACCACCAGGCAAGCGGTATTGACGATGAACTCACCGCCATGATCAACCAGTTTAACGTTGATGAAGCACTAGGACTGTAATATGCACAGGGAGTCTGTATTTCGAAGCTGAGATCACAGGTCCTTCAACATAACCGATGCATACCTGGTCTTAAATGAAGCCAGCTGATCATGGGAGAGCCTGCTGAGGGAGCAAAATCGATCTTGAACGAATGTAGACGCTTCATTTCCTTGCATTGGATGTTTTCTACTTTTATTGATGTTCAGAATGAACGCAAAAGCAAGAAGTAGCAATTTCCTGTTCTCCTATTAAATACTCGAGTCTGCTACCACACCAAACTCGTAGTGAATTTATTGCGAGTAAAAAGTCGCGCGAACTAGAAGGGTAAAGCAGTATCATTTCAATTTACCCTCAATTGTCCCGATTTTAAATTAGATCCCTTCTGTTTACAGGAATTTGCAAATTGATTCGAAAATACAGTCGTACCCAAAAATGAAATTCCCCGATTAAACAAAACTTTGGGCAAATAGATTCGTGGACATCGCCACAAAATGGACGGCTTCAAATGAGGAATATGTGAACAAAAGACACGAACAATCTCAAAGGATGGTACTTTTGTATCGTTCCATTTTACTCATGATCGTCTTGAGTGTTGAACTGTTTCCTCCCATTCTTAATAGGGATTGTAAATCACCTTGAAAAGCATCGTAACGTGAAAAGGCCCAAGACCATGTCATCTCGAAGATCAATACCTAAAAGAGAACTTCCATGGACGCCTAAGGCCCTACAGGCCCGATGGTGTGGGAAGTGACAGTGGGCCGAAGTAATCCAAGTCCGATCCCCAAGCCTTGGTCCAAATGATTAAGTGTACAACGGAAACTGGAGACAAACTCGACCCAATGAACCTAATAAAGGGGTCACGCAAAACATTCAAGATGAAGGGTAAACCAGTATCGTATCCAATTCGTTATTTCTAATACTGACTAACACGTCTTCTTCTCCATTGTTTGACAGGAAATGTCTAACTTGACATACCCACGAAGAAAATCCCGAGTGGTAAAACTAGTAAAGGAGTTGCGCGAAGCATTCAAGGGTAACTCAGTATCGTGTCCAGTTCATCATTTCTGATACTGGCTAACATGTCTCCTTCCTTTTTACAGGAAATGTTAAATTAACATCTGATACGTCAAAGAAAACAGCCCCGAGGGGCCAAGTTATGATCGCCTGATGCGATCTGTCTGATGAAATAGGGGAAATCAATGGCGAACCCTGGATCAAAAAGAGGCAAAACCAGAAACAAGCTACTCCTCGACTCGGGGAATAGGCCCCCAACGTGTTTGATCCGCCCACACAGCCAAGGGCAATTTCCATACTTGTACATTGTATTGCCATATTTGCATGATGTTTACACATTCCATGATTTATGCATGACTGTTCTGCATGTTCAATTTGTCAATTTTGACTAGGGGTATAAACTGTACACGATGCATCGAATGTACAGAATGGGGTATGACAGGACGATAAAAGGCAAGCCATTTCCACATACGTCCTGTATTTAATCCACAGTGAGTTGAGCGGTAGACAGATTCCGCATTCTCCAAGGCAATGGGTTTTCTCGCAAAAGGTACAATAGTCGAAGTGAAGGAGGCGTTCATTCTCCACTTTAAACGCTTCAGGCAACTATTGACAACCCATTTGAACGATGATTTCATTTCATAACCCTGTCAAGAACCACCATACACTGGGGCAAAACAGAGGTAATTCCAACAATATCAGGAGATAAATGGTTAGAAATTCTCTTGCTTGGACTAATATCAATCTTCGAGTGTTTCTTTGCATGATACTCGAATTTTAATTCAAGTGCTTTAGGATGACGAAGAGCATGTATTTTCTCTATCCTACACACTCATCCTTTGCGTAACCCAATTGAGCCTGCAAATTCATTTCTCAAGCCCATGTTGGTGATTCTTGTTTATTTCAAGGTAACGACGACACCTTCCCCCAAGGAGCAGAATTGAAGAAATTGGGCCAATAGAGAATTCTCGAATTGGCTCATTTCATATGCTAGACTTTCATGTAATGTCTAGTATCATTTGTTGAAAATCATCTTGTTTCTAAAATTCAAAATCACAAGATTGTTAAATAAAAGAAAAAGAAAAACAAGTGTAGCCTAAAAAAAATGGGTCTGCTTCCAAACAAAAGGGAGTTGGGAGTAAGAAAAGCAAAGGCTACTCCAAAGACGAATTTAGGAAGGTCAAAGATCGGTGACAAGATTGCAATGATTACCAACACCAAGCCATTCTCATATATTTTTCTAAGCCAAAACAAGCCCTTCGTTTCTCAGACCCAAATCCCGACCTACGTTACGACCCTTGAAAGTCTCTTCTGATTAGAGCACTTGAATTAATGTAAGAGTTGAATGACTTTAAGTATCGCTCGAAGAAGTTCGAGCAAGATTATTTCTCTCTCATTTTGCGGGGTTCTTAACTTGTAAACCCGGAGCAGATGATGAAGACTTTTTTTGTCAATGGCCTTGACTCGAAATGAGTCCCCTTTGATAAGCCTTTGAACCAGCCCACATTATGGTCCTAATCAAGACCTCCAAATCGGCTTGATCGTATCAATTACGAGATCACTCAGACCATCGCTAAATGCGATGATGGTAAAGTTGAGTGATTTCTTTTCAAATCCTGCAATCAGGATAAACAGCCTTTCTCGAGAGTGAGAGAAAGCCCTTTTGGATTGAAGTCCCCATTCAAGCTACATTCGAGGTATTCACAATGTAATTACCTCCTTGAACAGAATTGGTGATGCGAACTTGATAGAATAGTTTTGCATAAATCCACTGAATGAATTTCAGCATGCATGCCTGTACATGTTACATCTAAACATTGTTTGAGCACATGCTTTCCTAATATCCAAGCTACCTCAAGAGGTCTTGAAATTCACCTAAGAGATATTGAGTGAACAAGCCATGCTGGCAAATACCCACCTGGCAATCTTCAAAGCTCCTATGTAAGTATATCTCCAACCTAAGCCTTTCAAAAGAATGAAATTCTGATGATTGTTAAGGCACTCAAATCTGTTACGACACATACGATCATTCAAGTATTCACCTTCTTCAGTGAAGCGTGATTTTTATGAAATACATGTCGTATTAGCATTAATTTGGTCTATGCGCATAATCTTGCCTCAAGTGAATAAGCAGGTATGATGCAGTCAGCCTGTCTAATCCTTGACCATTCGTTCAGTAGACTCAGGTAAGTTTTCTGAACCCATTTTGAAAATCTTGTGTTTACACTAACATAGCTCGTGTAGCACGCCCTCTCGATGTGATTACCGCCCTGTGAGATTGGCGGCACATCTCCCTTTCGTATCGTCCAAGACCAGCTCTAGCGATCTCGAAACTCTTCCGGATCATCAAAGATCAGCTTTAATGATCTCGGTCCCTTTCAGATCATCAAAGACCAGCTCTAATGATCTTGAGAGAAATCTACCTCCCAACTACCCAGAAAACTCAGGTAAGTTTTCTGAGCCCATTTTTGAATATCTTGTGTTTACACTAATATGGCTCGTGTAGCACACCCTTCCGATGTGGTCACTGCCCTGTGGGGTTGGCGGTACCCATCTTTATATCCTGATACAGTCACTGCCCTGTGGGGTTGGCAGTACCTATCTCCCTGATGTGATTTCACCCGAAGAGATTTGGTGGACACATCCCTTATCAGAATCATAATCGACATGCTCTTATGGTTTTGCTATCTTTCGAATCACAATCGACATGCTCTTATGATCTCGGAAGAAAACCTTTATAGATCTTGCGCTTTCTCGCGTCAGAGGGAAAATTTTGGCAACAGATTGGCACCAGTACCTTAAGTTTCATGCATCTATAAGAAGCTTGGAGTTTAAGGGAATCATCAGTATTATGAGGTATTAAGTAAAACAGGTATCTCTATATGCGACCCATGTGCATATTTCTTTAATCCATTTCATGGACAAAAGGAGTCTTGACACATGTTATTCCTAGGCTTGCATATCATGCATCACATTCCCTTGCATAAAAAATGGGATTAAAACTCCCACAAAAAAAAATTCATTCATCATTTCCATTGTCAAAATTTAGGTCAATTTGGTCTTTGAGCGAAACCTCTGCGAGCTTCCCCTCAAAGAGGGGCAGCTGTTGACACCTAAATTTTGACTTTTTAAAATTCATTCACTTAAGTACATAAAAAAATGAGAATTAGTTCTCAGCAAAAATTAATTTTTTCATGCATTGCATATTTAATTTTTTGTCGGTCATGCATTTTATTATGGCTAACGACAGAGGATTTGAGCTTAAATTGACAGACGATTGGATTGAGCGTGAGGGAGGTATGCCAAAAGCTTTATGAAGATTTGGACTTATAAGAAATTTTTCCACATGGATTGAATTGCAAATACATAAAACTTCAGGGACTGAATTGTAAATACATAAAATTTTAGGGAATATTTTGCAAAAAAGAGTTAGTGGAGAAATTAGAAAGGAAGATGGATAAGGGAGATATAGAAGGGGAGATGGAGAAATTAGAAGGGGAGATGGACAATGGAAGATGGTGGATCTCGAAGGGAAGATGAAAAATTAGAATGGAAGATGAAGATGAAGAAAGAGAGATGGAAGAGTTGTCTATAAAAGAGGAGGAGAAGGGATTTTGATGGGAGGAGAAAAAAAATTTGGAGAGATTTCAAGAGAAAAAATTTTGAGAGAGAAAAATTCGCCACCGTGGAACAAGCCTTGGTGACGCAACGGATTCATCTCCAACGAGCTCTAGGCGTATCAGCATGTGCAATTATCTGACCTTTCACGCTAAATGATTTTCCATGGGTTATTCTAGACTTCGTTTCATAAAGACCTCTGCATGACATTTGTTTATAAGAACTTAATTCATAACATATAAAAAATACAAAACGTTTCATGCACGTTTCGTATTTTTAATGTATTTAATGAAATCATGCAATTCTGTTGGCGTCCTTGAGTCTGAGTGTTTTTCTGTGCGTGGTCATATTGATTCGTAGTTATCTCATATTTAGAGTCTTCTTTTGAAACTTCACAAAACATGAAAGTTGTTCATTGGGGTCTTGTTTAGTAGACTGGAAACTTTGGTGCATTAATTGTGAGATTTGAGTATCCATTTGAGCTTAATCCTGAAGTATGTATGTTCTGTGAAATTTGTTTGTTTGCTGCTGAGCTCTCATGAAAGACCATTTTCTACACGAAAATGAGTGTCTCTTCAATAAGAATGTAAAACATGAAAGTTGTCAACGACACATTTTCCCATCCACATAAAAAATCTCAGAATTTTTGCATACATTTCATTGTTTCTTTTGTATTTTATGGTTACTGCTTTCTCCCTAAGAATGTTCATGGACAGTATGATTTAATTCATATTTTTTGTGTTAATGCATTGGAAAATGTAAAAAATGGTCTCAATGAAGTTTAATCAGCACGTGTTAAAATTTCTTTGAGTTTTTGAATTGTCTTAACTCATTGGTGATTGTGCATGTTCGATTGGATAAGTTCATTATTTTCATTTGGCTTTCGGCCCGATGCTTTGAAGACTGGAGGATGACCGATGTCCATTCCGGTCCGTTTTGTTGTACTCCTGACCCATGAGGCTTGGCGACGGGTGTTTGACCGATGTCCATTCCGGTTTATTTTTGTTGTATTCCCGATCATGTCTCGGGTTTTATTTAATTGGTCTGTAATTATTCACCCGACGAGTTGCGGGTTTTATTTTCACTGTCCTTAGGGTAGTTTTACTTTACCTGCTCTCTCTTCACATCTTCGTTTGCTTTGGGTGATTTTGCATTCTTTTATAATACATCCAAAATACAAAAAAAATGTAGAAAATCCAATAAAACCGAAAAAAATGGAAAATCTGAAAATATAAAAAATGTCATTCATGTGCATCTCTTTTAGTATGTCTCATGTATGTTTGTCATGTTATCCGTATGTTCGTATAGACATATCGTATTTGTTTGTTCTCGTATGAACATCCCGTACGCGACGTTTGCAAATCCACATTTGTCTGTTATGATATGTTATTAACCCATGCATATTCATTCAGGAAAATCAAAAATTTCAAAATGAAGGTTTTATCCCCTCATTTTTTTCAAAAATGAGGGTTTTATCCCCTTTTTTCAAAATGACGAGTTTGCCCTTTATGGGCAAAATCGAAATGTACGTATTTACATACACATATCACTATGCATGTCACATATATATGTCACGTATTTGTATGGTGTATGTACGCATGTTACATATCGTATTCGTACGTCTTCATACGCATGTCACATACGCATTCGTATTCGTCTATCCCCGCATGCATGTTGTATTCATACGCATGTCACGTACGCATATCATTCGCATGTCCACGTACGTATGTCATTCGCATGTAACGCCCGTATATGTATTCGTCTATCCCGTATGCATATTGTATTCATATACATGTCACGTACGTATGTCATTCGCATGTCATGTACGTATGTCATTCGCACGTCACGTACGTATTCGTATTCGCATATCTATGTATTCGTATATCATATTCTTATTTGTGTGTCGTATTCGTATGTCAACATTTGCGTTCATACCCTTTATGCATTTCATTTTAAAGCAAAAACATAAAAAGATCACCTTACCAGGGTCTTAGGAATAAGTCAAGCGAGAGTTGCCAAAATAGGATATCCATGGAATTAAGGTACCGAAAGGGCATTGGTTTTAATTAACTAGTGTAACCAAGTCCCCAAACTCATAATCTCTGGTTTGCAGGAGTAATTTAGTTCTCTCGCTAGGTTACCTACGTTTCTAATCAACCTACCAAAAATGATTAGTGGCGACTCCAAGATAAATCCTTCTTTTGATGAAATTGAACCTAAGTCACGATTCGGTAGAACTTGGGAGGGTTCGAGCTAGGCTAGTTAATTCAATTTAATTAACTTGGTCATTCATTAACTTTAAAAATTGGGAAACCGATTTTTTCGGGTCGTGACATGTGGTATGAGATAGTGCCAAATTATTATGTTTTCATGCTCAAAAAATTTAGTACGATATAAAAATGAGGAATATAAAGTTTGACAAAAAAAATGCATGTCTCTATAGTAACGTCTGAAATTTTGATTGTCTATTGAAGCATGAAAAATTACAATCATTTGAGTTGTGCACACGACCATGTTTGCATTGGACTAAATGCGAAGATATAATAAACCGGCATGATGTTTGGTGTGCTCCTATGATCACATGATGGAAATTGTCACCTGAGGGTACTTCAGGATGATGCTTGATATGTCTATATCGATGGGAGTTCGAAATCACACAGCATATTGGTTTTCGATATTCTGTGCCGGTGAGAATTTAGAGTCACGCAGCTGGACGGATGCCAATTGCAGCTTATTCTAGACTGATGCTTGTTAACACCTGATTTTTAGTTAATTTTATTTTTGGGAAATTTTAGAAAATCTATAAAAATTCATAAAATTAAAAAATCAACTTTGGGAAATTTTTGGGAAATTTTTTCAATAGTTTTTTCGGCATTTTATTTTAAAAGATTCATAGAAAATCAAGAAAAAATGAGAAAATTAAAAAATCAACTTTGAAGACTTTGTCCAAGCCTAGGAAACCATTTTTCAATAAAAAATAAATTTTCATTTTTTGTATTTTTTTGTATTTTCAAAAATTAGAAAAATATTTGAAAACTCACAAAAATAACATTCGAGGAAAAAAATATGAAATAATAATCAGTATTTTTATTTATATTTTATCTTCTTTTCGGCCAAAGAAAATTTGAAACAATTATTTTCGAATTGTGGTTTACCAACTTAATAACATTTTCAAATTAATTACCAAAAATTCTAGAAATTTCAATTTAGACCTTTATTTTTCCAGTTTTTTCATTTTTAGAGTCATGATAGTCCCCTCTATTTCCAAAAATTAAATCCCAATCTAAATTTCATGGAATTATCAAATTTCGCGAAAGGGCCCAAAAGTGAAATTTTGATTTTTGCAAATTAATCCATAAAATATATAAAATTGAATTAAAAATTTTCTAGGAACTAAATAGAAAATCAGGACATGTCACCCCCTACTTTTTAACCTTCTGAATCCAATGGTGACATTAGTTTTTGTAAATAAAAAAAAGTGCGATTTAGGGTTTGGATTTTGCAAAATGGATCCTTGGGTCAAACTTGAAAATTGGGGCTTTTATATAAATCCCTAGAAATTTTTGGAAAAAAAAAATTCATTCTCCAACAAAATTCATGCCCTAAAAATAAATTTGGCGATTTAATTGGATAAATTTGCATTTTTTGGGGGGTCAATTTCTCATTTTTAGTTAACGGGGTCAGTCAGTCAAACCAGACTCGACCCAAGACCCAGTGAACCATCTTCCTACCCACTTCCCTCTATCTCAAAAATTCAAACTCCACTCCTTGGCCGAGATTGAACGGCCAATTTGGAGGATCAATCAGCCATGGTTGAAGGTATTAGAGAGTGGGTTTTTTTTGCCATGACTTCCCCTTTCAATAGTACCAAGATTCACAACCTACGATGGCTAAAGGAACTCCGGTGAGCTCATTCAATGTGAAGACTTGTAAAAGTCAATGTTCACCAAAAGCTGGGCTAATTTGTGCTCAAATAGAGGTCTGACAATGTTGGATAGAATCCTAACTTCCATCCAACCTCCAGCGACCCAACGTCATGTGTGATCACGTGCTATTCAAGTCGATGGATATCCTCCCGCGTGCAAAATTTTTCAGAAGGTATATAATAGATTCCATGCATCTTTATTAAGGGATTTTTTTCATTCTGGTGTGGGGAAGCTAACAGAATAGAGAGAGAAGAAGAGAAAGGAGAGACAGGTTTTCGTGTTTGCCATAGCCAAAGCTTTGAGCTCATAATTGTGGAAGCTCGGTTAAGGTAATCGAAAGCAAATACAAACTTGAAAATCACTTTAGGAAGTTCACCTGAGATTTAAGGGAGTGATCGATACTAGTTTCAGAGCTTATCGATGCCAAAATAAGGTAAGCCACAAGTTTGAGCTCAGCTTGGTGCTCTAATGGTGAATTCTTAATTCGGCCATGATTCTAACATTTTATTTGTGCGCTTTACTCCTCAAACATCATTGAGCATATTCGCACTTCATTTTTATGTCGAACGTGTATGAGTCTTCATTCGAAACCTCCTACCTTCGTTGGACTATCACAACTTCGCCAACCTAATCTGACGATCGAGAGCTCAATTCGAGCTCAAGTTAAGTCTTCTGAATTCCTTATGATGCTACCTGTGGAAAGAATCAAATACTTATGCTTTGATTTGGGCAATTGAGCCGCCATTGCTATACTCTATTCGAGCTTGATATCTGTGAATCCTATTGATGATTAGGGCTAGGTTTTTAATATGTTGTAGGGAATACTCAAATGAATCGATTGAGATCAATCTCATTTCATTTGGTTAAGATTTCACCGTTAGATGGTCGCTGTTGAACTTCGACCGTCCATCTTACTTTAGCCTAGGAGAGAAGACGAAGTCTAGTCAGCATGTTGACTAGGTCAAAATTTGACGTGGCACGACGTGACAAGCCACGTTAGATGTTACGTCGGCATGTTGAACTAGTGAAGGCCGACATGGATGCCTCGTCAGCTTGAACAATTACAACGTTTTTCAGAATAGAATAAAAAAAAAAATAGATCGAACAGTTGGGGGGGAGTGATGCCACTTGTCTTGATGTGATATTTTTTGAAATAAAAAAATCGATTTTCGAATTAGAATAAATTTTTCAAAAAATCGATGATTGATTTTCTAATCTGATGGCTAGGATTAAGTTTATTTATTTGTGTCAACCGTCAGATCTAGTATGCTATTTGGACCGCTAGGATTTAGTCTAGGATGTGATCTCGACCATAAATATTAGTAATTCAGTAGAACAATCTTGATTTAGTCAAGTTCAAATTTAAGCAGTCCATTTTAGTCGTCTAATCTGAAGGTTGTGACTTAACCATGTGGGAAACCCTGAGTCGTAGGATTAGCCGCTGATTAAAAAAAATTCTGAAAAAAGGATAAAAAAATTTAAAAAAAAGAAATTTTTTTTAAAAAAATCTAAAACTGTATCGTTTAGAGAACCGGTTCAAACATGCATGAATTTGGGTCGAGTCTTCAGGTTTGTGGGTCGGGTCAAGTCGACCCGGTACAAAAAAATTAATAATTTTTTTATAAAATATAAATAAAAATTAGAAGATAAAAAAAGGAAAAATCCCTAAAAATAAAAAAAAAATTTCTAAAAAATTCCTGAAAAATTTGAAAAACTTCACAAAAATTATGAAAAATAGGAAATAACTACATTCAATTATTTTGACTTTTTTTTCACAATTTTGACTTCCTAGGTCTTGAAAAATGACCACTTGCCCCTTTAGCCAATTTGACCCAAATCTTTCCAAATCACCTATGAACTTAATTGGTGCATTTTGTAAGCATTTAGGGCTTCTCTAGCCTTACTTCAACTTGATTTGAAGTGATTTCTCCACACACATTCGATTCCTTGACTATCCATTTATTTTGATGATTGTGATTGATAGGACAGATAATCTCACCTGCATGAATCCTTTAGATTTTTAGGACTTATCTTACTAAAAAAGCATCTGCATGAGCTATATAGATTAGGAAATCACTCAATTTAGGTATCAAAAGAGTGTCGATCGATGAGTCGACGTAACTAAGTTCCCGAACTCATTTATCTAATTTTCGCAGAATGGAACGATCTCTCCCAATCACTCGATAGGGCTTCCAATCATACCCTCCAAATGATTGGTGACAACTCCAATGGCATGTACACTAATCACATGTTACCCAACCATACTAAGTTCGATCTTGATTTTAAATTTTCCTTGACGAGATTTGGTTTGGGCCTGGGAGGGCCCGCGTCTTTTGATCCAATCTCATGACCGCCGTATTTGAGTGCGCGAGATCCTGAAAGGTAATCCATTAGCCTCACCTCGATGGAGGGTTGCAATAGACTGACGACTTCGTTAGAAACTTGGTTTTAGAGGACTTTGGTCAATTTTTTTTTAAAAAAAATTTATTTGGTGTTTTCTAATGTTTTTTTTTCTGCAAATACTCTTGGAGGTGAGGCAAGTCACCTAATTACCTATGTTAAATGTTTTTGCATATGGGAGTTATAAGAGGTAAAGTAATTGCTAACATGTTTTGTGCAGGTTGGAGTTTGAGATTGATTGTTTATTTTCTACAATATTGAAGCACTATTTTGATATCAAATGTTTTGCATGTCTTACATATTCTGAGGATCATGACACCCATACACACAAGCCCCTAAACTCAAGCCGCGAAATACCTTTCTTAGGTCGCCATAAATAGAGATCGATATGCAAAGTTCTAGCTTTTGATTGTACCTGGGTTGACCATATTTGATCTCATTCGCTATATGAATTGATGATTCTTTCTACTTAATGTTTGATTGTACTTGTGGGTAAAAGTCATCGAGTCAGATAGTGAGAGCTTTTTAGGTTCATACTCTGTTCTTTTTTTTTTTCTAGAGTTAAATCTCTACTTATTTCATACGCGTATGAATTGGATAGTTAGTATACTTAAAACAAAAAAAAAGGTCTGGTTGGTAAGGTCATCATACCTTCGACTTGTAATTCATTTCTATACATTTTAAATTTTACATACCATGCATATCATACATCATAAAAAATCATTCGAGTGATTGGTTTTGAAAGCCATTTTTATGGTAGAAAGATAGTTTCCCCAAATTAGTCAGTAATTCCCAATGTGTTCGCAAGTAGGCGATATGGTATTCAAAACCACGACATCGTTGATATAGAGTCAATTAGAGCATTCCAATTCGCCCATATGAGGGAGATCATTGGGCGTAATCTCCTTCACTTAAGGGATTCTCGCGTTGCAACATACTTGAGTGGATTAGAAATCAATCGTGAAGTCGAATAATGGATTAGAATTTAAGAGGCTAAGAAGCATCGCTGCATTGAGAAAGTAAAGATAAGAGCCTAACGTCCTCATGATTAGGAAACCACACAACATGAGAGTGGTACTTACATGGTAATTATGCAAGAAATTCAAGTGAGCCGTCACAGAAATGCAGAGACAAAGGATCAACAAGACAATATCCAATATTTACTCATCTTTAGACAAGATGGTAACACCAAAAAGGCCAACACCTTGTCCAAATATGACCTTCTGGCAATATCATCTAGTGACTCCGAGATGGATGGATACATATGCTAGCAAGAAGGATCTCAATTTTAACTGGACAACTTTAGATCTGATTTGGAGCATCCTTAGTGTTTACCACACCTATTTACCTTAGTTTTCTCTTTCAAATTTTAGATTTTGGATATAGGGATCCTCTCTATCTTATCCCTTTAGATCTAATGTACTAGGGATCTTTAGAGCTGTGTTTATGTAGGTTCAACTCGTCTAGGGATTTTAGTAGATGGGTGTGATAGTGACTTTTATTCAAATCATTCCAATCATTTAAGTGATTCTAACTAATTGCATAATTTCTTTTGAGAGAAATCTAGATTAAAGCTCTCTAATTGACTTCTTTTGGTTAAATAGAAGTGTTTAACCTTTATTTCAACAAAAGAAAATTTAAAATTGAGTTAGTGCATTTTCATCACATTTGCACCGCATCCCCTATTTATTTTGTATCATAACTTGTTGACACCTGATTTTCAATCACCTTTTCTTTTCTTCTTTTTTAAAATTAATAGAAAATCCATAAAAATTCATAAATTTGAAAAAATTAACTTTGGAGACCTTTGCCAAGCCTAGGGAACCAATTTTGACCAAAAAATGATATTTCATATTTTCAGTATTTTTATTTTCTAAAATTGATAGAAAATCTATAAAAATGAGAAAATTGCAAAATCAACTTTGGAAGCCTTGGCCAAGCTTAGGCAACCATTTTTGAGTAAAAAAATAATTTTTCATATTTTTTGTATTTTTTTAAATATAATTTTTGGAAATTAGGAAAATATTTAATAAATAATAGCATTTGAGGCCACAAAAATACATAAAAATAGTCAATATTTTTCCTTTAAATCCCTTTTCATGTTGGCCATCGAAAATTTAAAAAATCCAATTCGAGGTCGTGTATTCCTTAACGAGCATAATCTCGAATCGGACCTAAAAAAATTCAATTTGAGTTAATTTATTTTCATTTTTCACTTTTAGGAGTTGTGACATTGTTCTTTAATATTCCAAATTTTCATCTTGGCCCAATTATACCCAGAATGACTCAATTTTACAAACAAGGCTTTAATTAAATTTTGCATTATTTTCAATAGCAAGAAATGAGCTTAAATTCAACATGCGATAGGTGTGTCGAAAATTGTGAGGAGATTTGGACTTAAAGAAATATTTCTCCAGGGACTGAATTACAAATACTTAAAATCTCATGGACTAGAGTGCAAATACCTAATACTTGATGGATTATTTTGTAAATAACAAAAAGAAGAGTTAGTGGAGAAATTAGAATAGATTAGGGAAGATGGAGAAGAGGAGATGAAGATAGGAAGATGGAGAAGATGAGATGAAGATAGGAAGATGGAGAAGAGGAGATGGAGAAAAGAAGATAAAGAAAATAAGATGAGAATAGAGAAGGGAAGATGGAGATGAAGAAGAGTTAGTAGAATGGGAGATAGATATGGAGAATGGAAGATGAATATGAAGAAGAGTTAGTGGAGAAATTAGAATGTGAGATAGAGATGGAGAAGGGAAGATGAAAATGAGGAAGAGTTAGTGGAGAAATTAGAATGGGAGATAGAGTTAATGGAAAAATTAGAATGGGAGATAGATGAGTGGTTTATAAAAGGAGGAAGAAGTGAGCTTGAGAGGAAAAAAATTTTTGGAGAGAAAATTTTGGATGTTTGAGAGAGTTTTGGGAGATTGAAGAAAAACTGGAGAAAAAAAATTCTTTTGGAGAGATTTCAAGAGAAAAAAATTTTGAGAGAGAAAAATTCGCCGCCGTGGAACAAGCCTTGGCAACGCGACGGATTCATCTCCAACGAGTTCTAGGCGCATCAGCATGTGCAATTATCTGGTAACTCAATTTTTCGTGTTTAGATGACGAAATCTCGAAAATAAATGTACTGAACATTCGTAGATGACTTCGAGATCTTCGATTTGATATATTATGGCACGAAAATTGACGTCGTTTGCTATGTCAAAAGGGTCCCCAAATTGAAAGCAGAAATCTGGAAATATGGTGATCAGAACCTGAGATGGAATTTTTCTGATCTGACCTTTCACGCTAAATGATTTTCCATGGGTTATTCTAGACTTTGTTTCATAAAGACCTCTTCATGACATTTGTTCATAAGATCTTAATGCATAACATATAAAAAATACAAAAATATTCATGCACGTTTCGTATTTTTAATGCATTTAATGAAATCATGCAATTCTGTTGGCGTCCTTGAGTCTGAGTGTTTTTCTGTGCGTGGTCATATTTATTTGTAGTTATCTTATGTTTAGAGTCTTCTTTTGAAACTTCACAAAAAATGAAAGTTGTTCATTGGGGTCTTGTTTAGTAGACTGGAAAGTTTGGTGCATTAAGTTTGAGATTTGAGTGTCCATTTAAGCTTAATCTTGAAGTATGTCTGTTCTGTGAAATTTGTTTGTTTGCTGCTGAGCTCTCATGAAAGACCATTTTCTACACGAAAATGAGTGTCTCTTCAATAAGAATGTAAAACATGAAAGTTGTCAAAGACACATTTTCCCATCCACATAAAAAATCTCAGAATTTTTACATACATTTCATTATTTCTTTTGTATTTTATGGTTACTGTTTTCTCCCTAAGAATGTTCGTGGACAGTATGATTTAATTCGTATTTTTTGTGTTAATGCATTGGAAAATGTAAAAAATGGTCTCAATGAAGTTTAATCAGCACGTGTTAAACTCTCTTTGAGTTTTTGAATTGTCTTAACTCATTGGTGATTGTGCATGTCCGATTGGATAAGTTCATTATTTTCATTTGGCTTTCAGCCCGATGCTTTGAAGACTGGAGGATGACCGATGTCCATTCCTGTCCGTTTTGTTGTACTCTCGACCCACGAGGCTTGGCGACGGGTGTTTGACCGATGTCCATTCCGGTCCATTTTTGTTGTATTCCCGATCATGTCTCGGGTTTTATTTAATTGGTCTGTAATTATTCACCCGACGAGTTGCGGGTTTTATTTTCACTGTCCTTAGGGTAGTTTTACTTTACCTGCTCTCTCTTCACATCTTCATTTGCTTTGGGTGATTTTGCATTCTTTTATAATACATCCAAAATACAAAAAAAATGTAGAAAATCCAAAAAACCAAAAAAAAAAATGGAAAATCTGAAAATACAAAAAATGCCATTCATGTGCATCTCATGTAGTATGTCTCATGTATGTTTGTTATGTTATCCGTATGTTCATATAGACATATCGTATTTGTTTGTTCTCGTATGCACGTCACGTACGCGACGTTTGCAAATCCACATTTGTCTGTTATGATATGTTATTAAACCATGCATATTCATTCAGAAAAATCAAAAATTTCAAAATGAGGGTTTTATCCCCTCTTTTTCAAAAATGAGGGTTTTATCCCATCTTTTCAAAATGACGACTTTGCCCTTTATGGGCAAAATCGAAATGTACGTATTTACATACACATATCACTATGCATGTCACATATATATGTCACGTATTTGTATGGTGTATGTACGCATGTTACATATCGTATTCGTGCGTCTTCATACGCATGTCACATTCGTATTCGTATTCGTCTATCCCCGCATGCATGTTGTATTCATACGCATGTCACGTATGCATATCATTCGCATATCCACGTATGTATGTCCTTCGCATGTAACGCACGTATATGTATTCGTCTATCTCGTATGCATATCGTATTCATACACATGTCACGTACGTATGTCGTTCGCATGTCATGTACGTATGTCATTCGCACGTCACGCACGTATTCGTATTCGCATATCTACGTATTCGTATATCATATTCGTATGTCCGTATTTGTGTGTCGTATTTGTATGTCAACGTTTGCGTTCATACCCTTTATGCATTTCATTTTAAAGTGAAAACATAAAAAAAACACCTTACTAGGGTCTTAGGAATAAATCAAGTGAGAGTTGCCAAAATAGGATATCCATGGAATTAAGGTACCAAAAGGGCATTAGTTTTAATTAACTAGTGTAACCAAGTCCCCGAACTCATAATCTCTGGTTTGCAGGAGTAATTTAGTTCTCCCGCTAGATTACTTAGGTTTCTAATCAACCTACCAAAAATGATTAGTGGCGACTCCAAATTCTAAAATCATGTGAAAAAAAATCAAAGTTGCGATTTGGTAGAGCTTGGGAGAGCTCGAACTAGGTTAGTTAATTTAATTAATTAATCTGGTAATCCATTAACCTAAAAATGAATTTTAGGTCGCAACATAACTCTTGGTAATTTATTTTAGCATGTTTTTCTACACATTCAAAATAGATGGGGAAAATGAATATCAAGGTCATTCCAGTCCCACATAAAGAGCTCTCAACTTGATGGAGCCGCCCCAACCCAAACAACCAAGTATACGTCGAGCAACGTCTAGGGCTCCTAGTAGAGCTCATCATAGTGGATTACTAGCCTGTCCTCATCCAAGCTCTAGCGAGTTTCTGGCATTTAGAGACTTTCACATTCAACTTTCGAGGATTAGAGATCCACTTACCTTGGAAGAGTACACTGCTATCATTGAAGTAGACTTTGCTGAACACATTGTGCAACCACTGTTAGGGAAGGACTCCATCTAAATCTTATCGAAATTCCTTCGTCTCAAAATTCCTAAAATTAATAAGATCCTCAAGTCCAATTCTGGTAGGTTCATCCTTCATTCATCCATAACAATTACTCATCCCTTCCAATTGATACTGGTCTTAAGTTAAGCCAGGGTATTCATTTTAGCCTTCTTTGCATTCCTCCTCTTCCCTACTTCTGGGACTATATTTGATCCTTCCGTGGTCCACCTTGCCCAACAAGTATTCTACCTTTAGAATTATTCTTACATGATCTTTGTTAAAACCTTCCTCTCCCCCAACTATTTTCAATCTGCCCAAAGGGGTATTTTTCAAGCTTCCAATGGCCTTCTCTTTGGTTCACCTCATATACCAAAACTCTTAATCTCCATATCGGATGTTATGAGATCAGCCAGCACATCCATCCACTCGGATCCTTCTTGAAATGTCAATCTTCTATCCCAAAATTATCTTTTAAGGAATAGACCAAGCGACTTGAAGACTTAGAGCCAAAGTACCTGCGGTGGCATTTGACCTGGCCCAGGACATTAAAGGCTTGCATCATTAGGATAGATAGGAATCCTATCCGCCTATTAGGTTACATGGGTGGAATCACATACCATCCGATTAAGGTAGTAAGATAGTTTGGCATGTTACAAGAGGTCCCGCTAGCAGTATGTCTTGGAATTTTCGCCTTTGACTTACCAAGAAGTGAGCCTACCAAGGAGACTAAGATACTCTACTAGCTAAGATTGACCTCATAATCAACACCTTGAAGAACTACCTCCTGCAAGAGGTGGAATGGCCAAATCACCTAGATGAAGAGATGAAAATTCACCATGCATCCAAGGAATATATCAAGCTATTCAAAGAGTACCAACAGTCTACGGTGGAGCCTTAGAGTGTAGCCATACATACCAAAAGATATGGGATCGCTACCATTGGAGGAAGATGAAGATCCACACATGTGTAACCCAGAGGGATCATAAGATGTTGAGGATACCTTAGCCTCTACACGCCTCCAGATTGCATAGATGATTTCCCTATCTAGTTTTAATATATGGATGTTATGATTTTTATAAATCTTTGCGAGACTTCGATTGTAATAAACTCATATCATTTTTATATATACTCATTCACCATGGTTTTCTTGATCTGACAAGAAATTATTATCACGGTTTATATTCCTTCTTAACAATATTCTCATTCACGATTAATGAGGAGAAAGACCATTTACATGACGCTAAGGCTCATGATCGAGCCTTTCATTACATTAACCGTATATGAACATGATATTAAGGAGGTTTTCAATTTTTGCACCTCATCTCTCTATTATTTGGTTCCTAACTTACTATTTGGAAATCAAGTGATAGTTTACAGTCACGAGGACTCGCAATAAAACAAAAAGGCTAAGAATGAAACACGAAGAGCTAACTCCTTGAGTGACCAATCTTGAGACGTAGATAAACATGGTAGCTACTATGGTTGTAGAGATGAAGGCGATGATGATATCCATGCAAGGAAAATACCCTAATGTACCTAAATCTAATCCAACTACACATCTAGGCTCATCCATTGACTTGGAGGCTAATCAGATAGCTAGTATTGAATCCCAACAAGTAAATATTCCCTAAAACCCCACCAATTGCAATCGACTTGGAAAGGGAAAAGAAAGAGAAACCCGTGGCCGAGACCGAGAAAGGCGCGAGAAGATTGGAAAAGATTAAAGAATGCTTGAGTAGCCAAGGCTATGAATTGGCGCATTTTGATAAAATCTCACCATTTGCAAAAATAGAAGTCCCAACTGGCTATAAAGAACCCAAATTCATTCGAAAGTATGACGGGATAGACTATCCTCGAGCACAACTAAAGTATTACTTGCGCAAGATGGTGCATTACTTCGATTATATCCCATTTTTTATGAACACATTCCAGGAAAGCTTGGCTGACACCGCTTTGGCCTAGTTTATTAAGTTAGACATAGAGGATTTTAGTAGTTGAAAGGCTCTGGTAGAAGAATTCCTAAACTAGTATAAGTTCAACATAGCTATACACACCAACCAGAGAAGACTTTATTAAGGATCCTAAAGGGGAAAAATGATCAATTCAGTCATTCGCCTAGAGATGGCGAGTAATGGCCACTCAAGTCAAACCAACAATTCCAAAGAAAGAGCTAGTGGATCTGTTCTTAAAAATGTTATCTTATGAATACTTCGAGAAGCTGAACACCTCATAATATCAAATCATTGCGCACCTCATCAAGGTCACTGAACGCTATGAGTGGGCTTTAAAGGAGAAGCATATATCAGAGTTGTTATTCAAATGACACTACTTGGCCAAAAAGGAGCGAGATAATTTAGGCGATAATGCCTTTGTACCAAACCCGCCAAAGTCAAAAAAGTTTTCAGAATCTGTCCCCACTCAAGGTAGCACGTCATTGTTAGCCTCGAAGAAGTTTGAAGCCAAGAGAAACGCTTCATCGATTTTTACACCATTACCTCGATTGTTATCAAAATTATTACCGATGCTGCTAGAAGGGTATCTGGTCACCATAGAACATCCAAGATGGAATCCACCTAAATCCCTTGAATTTGATGAGACCCAATGGTGCGCCTATCATACGAGTGAGAAATGGCACAACTTAGATAATTGTCTCATACTCAAGTAAAGAGTATATGCATTCATAGATGGAGGGGTACTGGACTTCGATACAACAGAACCAAATATGCAGGAGAACCCTCTACCAGAGCATAAGGAGGTGAACATTATTTGGGATGAAACCGATCTAGCAAATTGGAGTTCACGATCGATATGACCAAGCTACAAGAAGTGTTGGAATTAGCTATTGCATACCCTGATGAGATGGAGGCCTCAAGAGAGAAGAAGATATGATGTTTGGCAACATTAGTCACGTTAGGTGTTCTTAACCAAGGCAATGGCTCCATGACAAGCGGTATCCATTTGACGATTGATCTGTCCTCCGGTGCGTTCAAATAAGAAAATCACGATGGGAACTTGTGGAGGATTCATTTGAGTATACACTGAGTAGCAATCATAACATAGAAGAGTTTGAGGACAAGTTGGAAGACGAAGAAGTTTGTCGTAAAAGGGTACATGAATCCGATAAGAAGTTTCTACAGGAGGCCCTTAAAAGAGGTGACATAGTGGATACTCTGGACCAAGATAGTGGGGGTTACAATTATCGACTGCTTTACTCAGTCTTAACAATTTTTTTTTTGTTAAAATTGAAGAAATCTTTCCTGATGGTTGGAGTAGTATGGACGATCCAGTTAATGATAATGAGTGGGTCTGCGTGGCCAAAGAAGAAATTCCAAATCACGATAATGCTATGAGGAAAGAAGATAATCCAAGAACCTATGAACAACTCATCACCATAGAAAGAAGCATGGACCGTTTGATTTCGATGATAGTTGAATTATCTAAGATAGTGGCTAATGTCCGTATGCCATGTGCAGAAGAAAATCATCAAATGCTAAAACTATGGAGGACTATTGAATGGAAAAATTGTAGGTTAGCCGACTTGGAAAGACAGTTTAAAGACCTAGCCAATATGGTGTAGGAATTAAAAGACCTTGTAGTCCGAGGAGGGGAATGAGCGCCCTCTCAGGCTGATCAGTTGATATCATTCCCACAGAAGTTTGGGGGCACTAGTTGCCCTTTAGATCACATTTCATATTATCTTTATAGGATGGTTGGCCACCATGAAGATGACCAAGTCCTTATAAATAACTTTGAACACAGTCTGATGGGTCCGGCCTTACATTGGTATCATTCAATTGATCTGGATTGAATTTCAAATTGGAAGGATCTCTTGGACCAGTTTTTATGGCGATTTGAGGCCAACTTAAAATTCACAATCACCAGAAATGATTTGGCCTCATTACTAAAGAGGAGGGTGAGGATTTTAAGGTATTTACGTATATATGGGAGCTACAGACAAGGCAAATCTTGCCTCTTTTGATTGAAATGGAACTAGTGGAACTTTTCATATAAGCTCTTCCCCAAGAGTATTTCGAACACATATATGCATACAGATCTAATCTTTCAAACATTTGGTGAACATTAGGGCAAGGCATAAAAGCACCCTTCAAAAGAATGAGGTTAGAAGTGAGAAAAGTCCTGACTAGCCTAGTACTTCCATGGAAGTAGTCCAAAGTAGAAATCGCCAATAGCGGAATGACTTTTCACCCTTGACAGAACTAGTAAAGATGTCGCCTAGAGGATTATATAGTGACTATAATTCTGAAGACATTGACGAAGATGGGTTGGTTGCAGTGATAGAGTCAAAGCCTCCCTTTGTAATTAAACTAGATGTAGCAGATAACTAAGAGGACGCTGAGAGTAGCACCCTTAGTCAAGTGGTAATTGCCCTATCTGGTCTTGTATTAAAGGATACAAATGCACAACATGATGGAAAGATTGAAACAGTTGTGATAACAGTCCCACCACCAGAAGATTACGATCCCAAGGCTGTCCCTTAGAATTATGGCGCAAGTGAGATAAATGCCATCATGAGATCCAGGAGATGTTATGCACCTAGACAAGGTCAATTTGAAAAAAGGGAAGTATCAAAAGAGGACGTAGAGAAATGTTGTCCATCATGAAGACAAGTGAGTCCGATGTGATAAAACAATCGAGAAAAATGTTGAATTAGATATCACTACTTAATCTCTTCATCAACTTAGAGAAGCACAAGGACGCATTGATGAAAGAATTTACTGAGTGCATGTACCCGAAACTATCAATGGCGTGCAGCTGGAAGACTTCGTTGGATCTATTCTTCTGAAAGATTACATATCCTTCTCAAATGAGGATTTTTCCACAAATGGACGAGTTCATAACAAGGCCATATATATATATCCCTGAGAAGTCACGACAAGTAAGTCTCCAGCGTATTAATAGATAACAGGTCCACATTCAACATATGTCTATTGGCCATGCTAAGGAACCTGAATATAAATGAGAAGCTCATTCGCACTTCTAAGGCGACTATCAGAGTCTTCGATGGAATAAGAAAGTTCATGGTGGGGAAAATCGAGCTGGATGTCCTAATTAGGCTAGTCAAATTTTCCATTGAGTTCCAAGTTATGGATATTCGCAACGCCTTTAGCTTTTTTTTGGGTTGACCATCGATTTACATGGCTGGCTCGGTAACTTCAAGCTTACACCTCCTGGGACTAAGATAGAAGTTTCAGCACCTTCCAAGTATACTTTGACACCTGGAATGATGTTATCGGCATATGATTTTATCCCCAGACAGGGTCTAGGAAAATATGGCTAGGGAATTTGCTCATTACTTCAATTAGATACTAATGAACATCAAACTGGTATGGGATATGCCAGTGAATCCACTCTAGATGTTATTTCTAAAGGCTATCGTAGATGTCGAAGCAGAAGCCAACATATGAGTCGTGATAGTCAAGGAGGTAGAGCTAACTCCTTCATTGGTTCTAGAGGTTAGAAGGGTAAAGTAAAAATGATTGGAAGCCTACTAGATTAGTTTTTTTCCAAATGCCCCAAATTATTGGTAGATGAGAAGATTCAAAATGCACTGGAGCCTAATATGTCTAATCTATTTCTAAAAGACACTGTCAACATCATCATTGAGTAGCTTGACGAGGACTCTATCCTGCCTGTGTAAAGATACTCTTTCTTTCCATTCTCTTTAATGCATTTTAATTCCAACATTTAGATTCTTGCATCTTGCTTTTCTACAATTCTATTCTTGATATTCCATTTTTTTTCTTTTCATGATAAAACACCCTTGGATCTCTGTCATTGATCTAAGTAGTACATGCTGTAATGTAGTCCCACAAGTTTTGTTAAAGACATGTGGAATAACAAATCAGCCTAATAATGATACTTGACTTCAAATCTTTGAAGCTTGAGCACTGATTTGTCACATGATTCTTGCTTTCTTAAATGATTTAGGGGAGCAAAGATATCCGATGAAATGAGGACTAGTTCCCCCTTCCTTTCATTTCTTAAAATAGCTTTCAAAATGCTAACCATGCTTGTAACATTTTAGGCATATTATCCTTCATATGCATAATAAGTTACTATGTGGCTCAAACCATACCGATGACTTCTCTTATGAAATTGAGAAAGAAGACGATAGTGATACTGAGGACATCAAAAGGGATTGGAGTCAATATGAGTTATATAAGCCCTTGATTGTGGATGGCACCATTACAATCAATCTAGGAAACTCTGAAAATTTGAAAGAAGTAAAGGTCAGGGAAAGATTATCTTCATCAGAAGCATCATGTTTGATCAAACTCCTTCGAGCATTGTTGAGCACTCGCTCCCAATTGATCCAAAATCCTCGTTAAGAAATAGAAATTTTGACGAATAAAATTAGAGTTGTCTAAAAAGATCGAAGAAGAAGTAATGAACCTGCTTAAGGTGGAATTTATTTTAGTGTTCTCTTACCCTAAATAGGTGGCCAACATCGGTTTGATAATGAAGAAGGAAGGGAAGGTCAGAGTTTGCGTGGATTTACACGATCTAAATAAGGCAAGTTCAAAAGATAACTTTCCTCTCTCATACATTGATGTCATAGTTGACAACACTGCCGTTATGAGATATTCTCATTTATGGATAAATTTTCTGGATATAACCAAATTCTTCTAAAAGAGGAGGACAAGGCTGAAACCTGCTTCATAACGCCATAGGGCGCTTTCTATTATAGAGTTGTGCCTTTCCTCTTGAAAAACGTAAGGGCAACGCACCAAGGAGCCATAGTAGTTTTATTTGATGACATGATGCATAAAGAGATAGAGGTCTATATCAATGACATGATTGCAAAATCTAAACCTGACGAAGATCACATCCAAGTACTGAGAAAGTTGTTTGAACAACTCCGAAAGTACAGATTGAAGCTAAATCTCACTACATGTATATTCGAGTCGTGACCAAGAAAACTTCTCGGGTTCATGGTGAGTAACCGGAGAGTTGAAATTGACCCTTTTAAGGTTAAGACGATATTAGATATCGAAACCTCCACGACTCTCAAAGAAGTAAGGAGTTTGATGGAGAGGCTGAATTACATCGTTACGTTTGTCTATTAGCTCTCCGACATAGCAAAGCCATTCTTGAAACTATTAAGGAAAAGAGCCAAGGTGAATTGGGATTTCAAATGTCATCAAGCACCAGAGAAGATTAAAGGATACCTATCTAACCTTCAGTACCGGTCCCTCCCATGCCGGGTTTTCTGTTAACTCTAGATCTCACCATTCATTAGGAATTGTTGGAGCTTTATTAGCTCAAACAAGCCCAAAGATGGTAAAGAGCGGGTAATTTATGATATGAGTAAAAATTTTACTACATTGGATATGAATTATCCTATAGTTGAGAAAACATGTGTCGCGCATTGATATGGGTACTACACAAGTTAAGGCAATACACCTTCTATCACCGTATTCAGCTAGTCACAAAAAATGATCCAATAAAGTATTTTTTAGAAAAGCCAGCTTTATTTCGAAAATTGGCTAAGTGGTAAGTCCTCTTAATGAAATTTAACATTAGGAGTTCAACTCAAAAGTCCGTTAAGAGATAAGCCATAGCAGATATGTTGGCAAAACATTTCCAAGGATTTAATATCCTAAGCAATGAAAAGTCAAAAGATCATGTTTCAAACTTGTCTGAGGATGAGGATAAGTGGACAATGTATTTTAATGGCGCTATAAACCTCACCGGATCTAGAAGTGGGGTAATTTTAGTATTCTTGAAGGGTCAACATTATCCAGTTGTCGCAAAATTGATATTTCCATGAACCAATAATATTTCTAAAAATGAGGCGTATATCCTAGGGCTATAGTTAGCCCTCACTATGAAGGTAAAGAAGTTGCAAGTATATAGAGATTTTATGCTAATCATATTACAAACCCAAAGCGAATAGAAAACTAAAGATTCAAAACTCATCCCTTATCATATGTTCTTAGTAAAAATGATCAGCGAATTTGAAGAGATTGATTTCGAATAACTACCGAGAACTCAAAATCACTTTGTCGACGCCTTATCTATTCTATGATCCATGTTATACGTGATAAAAGGCCTAAACATCGATCCGTTGAGAGTTGACATTATCAAACAACCAGCTTATTGTATAGTGATTGAAGAAGGGTACCAACCTTGGTATCATGATATGAAGAACCACCTGCTGAAAAGTGAATACCCTCTAGGGAGCCAAATGAGAGATAAAATATATATATATATAGCCAAGATTACTACAACATTCTTTCTTAGCAGCCATACTTTATATAAGAAGTCATTCGATTTAGTCCTATTGAAGTATGCAGATGCCAAAGAAGTGAATCTGTTCATGAAGAAAATTCACGAAAGAGAATGCAAACAGCACATGAATGGCCATCTCCTCGCCAAAAAAATTATGAGACTCAGTTATTACTTTGACTATGAGTCAGATTGCAACCAGCATATGAGATAATGCCATCAATATCATATATGTGGAGATAAGATCAATGCTCTCTCAAACGAACTTTATTAAATGTCCAAGGTCAGGCCTTTTCTTATGTGGGGAATTGATATGATCAGGCCGATCAACCCTAAAGCTTCAAACATACATTGTTTTATCTTGGTGGCAATTGATTACTTCACTAAGCGGATCGATATCAATTCATGCACCAACGTTGCAACCAAGAGTGCCACAAAATTTATCAAATGAGATATCATCTCAAGTTATAGGACACCCTAATCTATCATTACAAACAACGCTTCCAACCCGAACAACGAGGTGATTGATGACCTTTTGGATTGATTTAAAATTAGACACCTTAATTCTTCCCCTTATCGCCCATAAATAAATGGAGCTATGGAAGCGGCAAATAAGAATATTAAGAAGAACCTACCTAAAACCTCAGAGAACTTTCAAGGTTGGCATGAGTGGTTGTTGCCATATGCATTAATGTCATACCGAATTTCAATTTGAAGTTTGATAGGTGTAACGTCCTATTCTCTAGTATATGACATAGAAGCCATCCTTCTTGTGGAAGTTGAAATCCACTTCTTACGAATACTATCCCAAGCCAAACTCTCAAAGGTCCAATGGATCTAGCAGAGGCATGACAAATTAAATGTGATTGATGAAGACCGACTAAAGGCCATTTGCCATGGCCACGCATATCGAAAACGGGTAGCTAGATCATTCGTCCGAAAAGTTAGACCTAGAAATTTCATAATTAAGGAATTAGTTGTGAAGAAGGTATTTCCAAATGTCTCCCATCCTGGAGGTAAGTTCACACCGAACTATGAAGGTCCATATGTAATCAAGAATGTTCTACTCGGCGGTGCCTTGATTCTCATGAATATGGATGGAGAAGAAATGACGAATCCTGTAAATGCAGACGTTGTCAAGAAATACCATCCTTGTATAAAACGAAGACCTGGTCAACCCCCATTACTCACGAATGCTAGAGTCACAGTAAAAATATTACATGGATTCCATCCTTCCATGCATGCATGCATCCATACTCTTTTTCTGTATAGCAGGGCCAAGAGAAATTCCTAGATAAAAAACATAACTCAAATAACCTTACCCAGATTAGAGGATTATGAAAGAAAAGAGTCCATGAGACATGTTACCTATTGGCGTATACTATTGATAATGTAAAAATTGTATCGTTCCAATTCTTTTAAACATGAGAACGTACATTGACTTTTAACCATTTTTGTTTCCCCAGGGAACTTCAATCACAGTAGGCAGGTAAGTATCCCTCACTTTAGGATTTTCTAATTCCCACGTTATAATGATTAGTAACTTGCACTATCAACAAAAATCCTCGAAATTACTTCATTTATATTTTCATTAAGAAAACTTTGAAGTTACCTAAAAATGTTTGAAACATACATACATAATGATTCTCCATGAGGACTAAATTTTGATTTCCAAATGAGGGCATTTAGACTTGTCAAACAAGTATAACTTAGAAGCTGAGAGGCAAACCACACCCGAACACGTCTCTACATACTTGAGTAATGAGTGAAGGGAGGGTGAGATAAAACAAAAACATTTGTCTATGAACATAGGGATCTTTTGCAGTGATTACTTAGATTGAAATGATGAAGGGTGTCTTCCTTTCTCTATCTTAAACACATAATAATCTTTTTCAAACCCATTTGAGCATATAAAGGAAGAATTCCAAAAAATAAACCTGTCAAAAACCACCCAACATTGGGGCAATTTGGAGGTTCATTGAGTGATTCCCTGGAGAAAAAGATCAAGATAAGACTTTATTGTGTTAGCTTACATCAACTTTTTGCCCGTGGAGGCTTGAAATATCAAAGTGAGGGAGAGCAGTTCATTTCTCTATCATACACACTTTATCTTTTGATGAGCCAACTTGAGCTTTCAAATCTTCATTTCTAAGGCTAGTTGGTGATCACCTCCCTACATTGGGGCAATGCATACAAAAGAGTAAGGTCATGAATGAAATAATCTTTTGTGCTTAGTCTAGAAAAGGCTTTAAAAAAATGAAAAATGAGAGATTTGGGGCTAACAAAAGTAAGGTACCAAGTAAAAGTAAGGCCAAAGCCCATTGTTGAAAGAAGAGCAATAATATCTGAAAATTGATTGAGGAAAATACAATGATCATGTTAAAAGGCAAAAGGGCTAGCAAAAGCAAGGTGCCTGATAAAAGTAAGGCCAAATCCCTTCATAGAAATAAAAGCCATGATACTGGGAATATGAGTAAAAAAAAATGATGAAAATAGAATCTGTCGATAAGAATGTAACAAAAACAAATGATGTCTAGAGCTTAGCTAAAAATAAGTATCTAAAAGACTTTTGAAGTTAAAAGGTATAGATATATCCCTAGTGGATATGAAGGTTGGTAATGATGCAAAGGTGATCACCGACCTACCATACCCCTCATTCTGAAAAAAAAATGGCTTCCCTATGCCTACCTTGAACCATTGTTACAACCTATCCCGAAGTCTTTCTCAATTGAGATTGTTTCAAGTCAACATGAGATTTCACACAATAAGCTACTGCCTAAAAGATAAATGCAATCTCGTTTTTATCTAATCTTCAAGGTTTATGACTTGTAAACCTGAAGAAGATACTCTTGAAATTTGACGCTTTTCTTAGCCTCAAAGCACCTACCCATTGCATAAGCATTTAAATAAACCTATATTACGGTCTCTTGAAAGACTTTCTCTAATTAATCAGGATGTATGCACTACAAATAGTCCCAAAATTTTTGACATATGGTTTGAGTGATGGTTTGAGTGTTTTTTAAAATCTTCCCCAATAAGGAAGCAACACCATTTAGAGTGAGATTATGAGAAGCCCTTTCTAATGAGTGTACTCCAATTGATATTACTGACTAAACTCATCTAGAATTTCAAACCTACTGATTCAAAATTATCATTGCAAAGGATTTTGATCATATATGTATGTTGCAAGATGTCTTGGAGAACCATCTTGTATCACATTGCATTTATTGAAGCAAGTTTACAAGACTCACAAACAATCATCATAGGGGCATGACTCATTCCAACAAAAAAGAAAAAAAATGAAATATTCAGAATATCAGAAATCTTCTAACTTTTTCTTGTTCAGTATAACAATTCGAGTTTAAACTTTTTTGATTCCATCAAGATCCCAGAATGACACCCTCTTTATAAGATAAATTAGATTTGAGCTTCTGCAGGTTCCTGATTTTCTTCGACCTTAGGATGGCACTTGAGAGAAAAAGTAACTTTTATGTAACATTCTATAAAGTCCTTCCTATAGGTACTCTTTCGATAAATTCCACATCGAGTGAATTATTTCTAAAGTCCTTTCTACAGACATAAAGTTTTTCTTATAGGCATTCTTTTGATGAACCCTACCTATTGTGAACCGTCTCTAAAGTCCTTCTAACAAGCATTCTTTCGATGGATCCCACATCAGGTGAACCATTTTCAAAGTCCTTCCTACGAGCATTCTCTCGATAGATCTCACATTAGGTGAACCGTTTCCAAAGTCTTTCCTATAGGTATTCGTTCGTTAGATCCCTCATTAGGTGAACCATCTCTAGAGTCCTTCCTACATGAATTTCTTCAGTATCCCACATCTGGCGAATCATTCCCAAAGTCCTTCCTATAGGTATTTCCTCGATAAACCCTGTATCGGATAAACCACTTTATATAGAATCCTTTTATTAAGAATCTGCCATGGGATAACCTACTATATGGGTTAAATCTTAGCTAATTTTAATCAGTAGAATCCTTTCATTAGGAATTTGCCATAGGATGATCTACCATACGGGTCGAATCTCAATTAACTTTAATCGGTAGAATCTTTTCATCAGGAATTTACCATGACCTACCGTACGGGTTAAATCTTAATCAATTTTAATTAGTAGAATCCTTTCATTAGGAATCTACTATGGGGTGATCTATCATACGAGTTAAATCTTAATCAAATCTTAATCAATAGGATCCTTTTATTAGGAATCTTCTATGGGCTGGCCTACCATACCGGTGCAAATTCAATCCTCCTAGGGTATTCTTACAACGAATCCTTATGTTCCCACTCCATCATTAGCAGATCAGTCAATGACATCTACATGGCGAGTAGGTAAGTTTCAAGTAATCTCTCGACCTCTCTCTTACACATCAAAAAAGAGCAAAATGAACTTTGGATTCAAACCTTTACAGAAGGAATTAGAGTCAGACGCAATGAATTTTCCTTTCTCCAGTGGACTCAACTAAATTCCAGTGTCATATTGTCTTTTGAAGCAATCTCTCATGAGGCCCCTCTTAAAGAGGGACAACTATTGGCAATTGATTTTTACTTAGTTTTATTTTTAGAAAATTTTAGAAAATCCATCAAAAAATTTATAAAATTGAAAAGATCAACTTTGGAGACCTTGCCCAAGCTTAGCGAATCATTTTTGACCAAAAAGTGATTTTTTATATTTTTAATTTTTTTAGCATTTTATTTTTGAAAATTCATAAAAAAAATGAAGAAAAATGAGAAAAATAAAAAATCAACTTTGGGGACCTTGGCCAAGCCTAGACAACCATTTTTGAATAAAAAATAATCTTTCTTTTTTTTTTCTTTTAGTATTTTTAGAAATTAGGAAAATACTTGAAAATTCACAAAAATAGTATTTTGGGCCACAAAAATATGTAAAAATAATTTGTATTTTTATTTTAAATTTCTCTTCATTTTGACCAAAGAAATGTCAAAAAAATAAATTAAGAATTGTGGTTTACCAAGTTAATCACATTTTCAGATTAATTACCAAATATTTTAGAAATTCCATTTTTGACCTTTATTTTTTCATTTTTGCATTTGTTGAGCCATAATAGCCCTCTCTATTTCCAAAAATTCATGAAATTATCAGATTTTGCGAAAAGGCCCAAGAGTGCAATTTTGATTTTTGCAAATTAGTCCCTAAAATGCATAAAATTCAATTAAAAATTTACTAGGAACTAAATAGAAAATCAAGGCATGAAATCCCCTAGTTTTTGGCCTTTTGAATCCATTGGTAATGTTAGTTTTTGTAGAAAAGGCCATGTAGCGTTTGGATTTTGCAAAATGTGTCCTCGCGTCAAACTTGAAAATTCGAGCTTTTATGTAAATCCCTAGAAATTTATGGAAAAAACAAATCATTTTCTAACAAAATTCATGCCCTAGAAATCAATTTTGCATTTTTAGTTAATCGGGTCAGTCGAGTTAAACCAGACCTAACCCAAGACCTGGTGAACCATCTTCCTCCCATTTCCTTCTATCTCATAGGTTCAAACTCCATTCCGTGGCCTAGATTGAAGAGCCAATTTGGAGGATTAATCAGCCAAGGTTGAAGGTATTGGAGAGTAGGTTTTGTTGGCCATGACTTCCCCTTTCAAAAGCACCAAGATTCTTGACCTACGATGGCCGGAAGAGCTTTGGTGAGCTCATCAATGCCGAGACCCGTAAAGGTTAACGCTCACCAAAAACTGGGCTACTTCGTGCTCAAATAGAGGTCTGATGACGTTGGATGGAATCCTAACTTTCGTCCAACCTCTAGCGATCCAAAGCTACGTGTGATCATGTGTTCCCACACAAAAAACTTTTCAATAAGGTATATAACAGATTCCACACGTCTTTATCAGGTTTTTTTTTTCATTCTAGTGTGGGAAAGCTAACATAATAGAGAAAGAGAAGGACAGAAAGGAGAGAGAGGTTTTTGTGCTCGCTATAACCAAAGGTTCGAGCTCACAATTGTGGAAGCTTGGTTAAGGTAATCTAGAGCAAATCCAAACCAGAAATCACTTCAAGAAGTTTGCTTAAGCTTCAAGGGAGCGATCGGTACTAGTTTCAGAGCTTGTCCATGCCGAAGAAAGGTAAGCCATAGGTTCAAGCTCAGCTCGGTGCTCCAATGGTGGATTCTTAATTCGGCCATGATTCTTACATTTTATTTGCATGTTTTAATCCTCAAACATCACTAACCATATTCACACTTCTTTTTTTGCATCAACCATGTGTGAGTCTTTATTCAAAACCTCTTACCTTCGTTGGACTGTCACAACTTGGCCAACCTAATCTGGCGATCGAGAGCTCAATCCAATCTCGAGGAAAGTCTTATGAACTCCTGGTGATGGTACATGTGTAAAGAATCAAATAGTTATGCTTTGATTTGAGCATTTGAGCCATCATTGCTATACTTTATTAGAGCTTGATATCTTTGAATTCTATTGATGATTAAGGCTGGGTTTTTAATATGTTGTAGAGAATACTCAGACGAATCAATTGAGATCGATCTTGTTCCATTTCGTTAGGATTTCACTGTTAGGTCATCCTCGATGAGCTTTGGGCTTCCGTGTTGCTTTAGCCTAGGGAAGAAGACAAGTCCAGTCAGCATGTTACTCAGTCAAAATCTGACGTAGGGCTGATATGGCAAGCCACGTCAAATGCTACATCAGCATGTTGACATAGTCAAAGGCCGACGTAGATGCCTCATTAGCTTAAACGACTAGAACATTTCTCAGAATAGAATAACAAAAAATAGATTGAATGGTGGCCATGGTGCCACTTGTCCTGATCTAACATTTTTTGAAATTAAAAATTAATTTTTAAATTATAATAATTTTTTTTTTAAATTCGATAATTGATTTTGTAATCTAACAACCAGGATTAATCAATCTATTTGTGTTAACCGTCAGATCTAGTATGTTGTTTGACGGTTAGGATTTAGTCTAGGATGTGATCTCAGCCGTAGATATTAGTAATATAGTAGAACGGTCCTGATTTAGTAACGTTCAAATCTAAGCGGTCCATTTTAGTAGTCTAATCCGAAGGTTGTGACTTAGCCACATGGGCAACCCTGAGCCGTAGGATTAGTCTGTGATTAAAAAAAATTCTCAAAAAAGGATAAAAATTTAAAAACAAATCCAAAACTGTGTTGTTTAGAGAACCGGTTCAAATCCACATGGATTTGGGCTGAGTCTTTGGGTTAGTGGGTCAGTCAACTCAACTTGGTCTGAATAATTAATAACAAATTCAAAAAAGGATAAATAAAAATAAAAAATAAAAAAAGGAAAAAATCAGTAAAAATCATAAAACAAAATCTAAAAAATTATAGAACATTTTGGAAAAATTCCCAAATTTTGTGAAAAATATAAAATGATCACATTCAACTAGTTTAATCTAGTTTAACAATTTTGAATTCCTGAGTTTTAAAAAATGACCATTTTGCCCCTCTAGCTAATTTGACCAAAATCTTTTCAAATCACCCGTGAACTTAATCGGTGCATTCTCTAAGTCTTTAGAACTTCTCTAGCTTGTTTTGACTTTATTTAATGCGATTTCTCTGTGTGCATTAATTCATTCACTGCCATCTATTTTGATAATTATAATTGATAAGACATATAATCCCACCTATAAGAACCCTTTAGATTTTTAGGACTTACCTTACTTAAAAAGCATTTGCATGAACTCTATAGATTAGAAAATCACTCAATTTAGGTATCAAAAGGGTGTCAACCAACGAGTCGATATAACTAAGCCTCCGAATCGATTTTCTGTGATTTTTGCATGATCGAACAATCTCTTCCAATCGTTCGATAAGGTTTCCAATCATATCCTCCAAATGATTGATGGCAACTCTAATGGCATGTATACTTATCACATATCGCCTAACCCACTAAGGTCGATTTTGATTTTAAATTCTCCCCGATGCGATTTGGTGTGGGCTTGGAAGGGCTCGAGCTGAGCTTGATCACAGTAAAAGGCTTGGCAATCCATTAGTCCATTTCATGAGCAAGGTCGCGACAATGCTCCTTACAGAAATGCCTATTCTGATGGGAATTTGGAATCACATGGCTTATCACTTGAGGTGCTTGATAGGGCCAGACAATACGCAATCATATAAAAAAAGCACCAATTACCCGGTGTGTTATGGTCAAGTTACCATTAATAACCAGAATGCATATGATGCATTATGCATGCAAGATATTGATTGGTGTTCTGGTTGTGTGCCCTAGTTCATGTGTTGTTTGTATAATACTATAATAATACTATGCATAGTTTGTGCCAAGGTAGGGTAAGTGTGTATGTGATTGATGGTTAACTAGTTTGAGTCAAGTGCCTGATCACATAGTAACTAGAGTGTTGCGAAAGTCACACGCTATTGGTCTAATATCAATAACAGCTTGCATGTTTAAGCTATCCTAGGTAAATCAACACCCTACTTGAGATTAGAGTGTTGACTCATGAAGATTTTATATTCCACCTGTTATTGTTAATCATTTTTAGAACCTGTCACCCTTGGAGAGTTGGATCTAGTTGATGAAGATAAAAGTATGAGGAAGAATACATATCCTATGGAGTCTATGACTGGGCCATAGCAATCGAAGTACATGCCATACCTTATAAATTCATCGTGAGTGTTTTATTGAATTTTCGTAAAGAACTATTCAAAATATGTTTATATGTATGTAAATATAGAAAGTTGTACTTTTATTTGAGAACTGGCATGTCATGTGGTTAGTTAAACCCCATTAAGGGCATACCCCATATTCATGTGCCTGGCTCTGTCATTTTTGTCATGCAATTGTGTTTGAGTATGGCCATCCTATTTGATCTAATTTTCTAATTAAGCCTTTTGCATGTACTATTTACAACTCTGAAAGATTAAGTAGATGGCGAGTAATGAGTAAGCTTTGAGGTAGCATACTAGGGCGCTATATAGTCTATGGTTATTAGGTGCGTTGTTGTGTTGGTCTATCACTTCATATGACACGATAATATTTGCACCATTATTATGTCTAAGGCTAATCTGGCTAATTGGTTGACATAGCTTGATCAAATGGCACGTGAATATGTGGAGCACAAATTATTCATGCACTAGCACATTGTCGGGTCCCTAAGACAGCCGCATTTTTTCTTGGTAGGCACGAGCTCACACCCCACTTAGATGAGTATAGTATGCTCATTAGTAAGTCTTTGGACTCTGAACTGATTCGTCCATACCTAGGGGAGGATTTCTGTGTATTGGCTAAGTTTCTCAAAGTTGAAATTTCTTTCATTCAAAGGGTTTTGAAAGCAAACTATGGGAGTTCCCCATTTTCATTCTTAATTGATTATTTTAACAAGGATGATTCTTTCCAAAATGGAAAAATTTTCTTGATTGCCTTCTTTGGATTGATAGTGTTCTCTCATTATGAGGACATCATCAATCCAAATATGGCTCATTTTACCCAAATTTGGAATTACTTGCCTTCATAAAAAAAATGTCTGGAAGGACCTTAATATACCTTGATGAAAAAAAATTTCAGATCAATCCATTGCATTTTCTATTTATGGTAGAATTAATGGTCAGGATAAAGCAACCTAGAACTTCAAAGTTTTTCTAATCTCACTGTTATCTCACTGTTTACTATCTATAAATGGGCTTTTTTCAATGAAGTCAAATAATAAAAATGATAGAATGGGCGTTGCACTAGCAAACTACAAATTTTCATATCATAATTCATATTTTTGATGGCCCATCTATCTATCAAACAAAAACCAAATAAAAAGTTTTTTGGATGAAATTTTTCCAAACGAGTATTAAATTATATTGATCTGTGAACTTTTAGCCTCGGCATAAAACATGAAAGTTGTAAATATAGATGACATTTAGACAGTTCTTTGATTTTTCATGAATTTCTAGCTAAAATTTGATGGAACTGAAATTTACCTGAGTCGCGATCATGAGTCAAGTCAAGTCATGTATGGGTCTAGTCTAGGGCCATTCATTGACTCATCATTCCCACCTATCATGCTACTCATGTTGATGCACTTTTGCAATTAATCTAACATGAATACCCCCACGTGCATGTATTGCTCAGTTAACAACAAGAAAGATGTCTAATAAAGTCAAGATCAATGCAATAATCCTAGAGGCTCTCAAGGAGCAGATGGATGTAAAGAACGAGCGACTCAAAGGAATGCTGTCCTAAGCCATCGAGAGAGTGATGGAAGGATTTGCAACCATGTAGTAGCCGTCTAGCTTAGCGCACCCACCCATAGCACTTCCTCCACATCCTCCGATGGGCAATCTTGAAAATACCCAGACTATGTTTCGATACATATTCTACCACTTGAGGATATTATTTTAACTGGCACTAGTTTTGGCATATCACTAGCCATAGCTACTACTCAACGGATCAAACCACTAACCTAGGACGAGTTTGCTCTACTCCTCCAAATGACTCGTCCTAAGGCACAGCTCCACCCTAAACTCGATGGTCCACTGAAGTTACATAGCGAGCCATGCATCACACCCTCCTCCATATATTTATGCTAAGAGACAAATTGGATTGTGATCTAACCAATTAACCCTACATCTATCCAGATGGTCGAAGTGATTGTTGACACCTGATTTTCAATCACCTTTTCTTTTCTTCTTTTTTAAAATTAATAGAAAATCCATAAAAATTCATAAATTTGAAAAAATTAACTTTGGAGACCTTTGCCAAGCCTAGGGAACCAATTTTGACCAAAAAATGATTTTTCATATTTTCAGTATTTTTCGGTATTTTTATTTTCTAAAATTGATAGAAAATCTATAAAAATGAGAAAATTGCAAAATCAACTTTGGAAGCCTTGGCCAAGCTTAGGCAACCATTTTTGAGTAAAAAAATAATTTTTCATATTTTTTGTATTTTTTTAAATATAATTTTTAGAAATTAGGAAAATATTTAATAAATAATAGCATTTGAGGCCACAAAAATACATAAAAATAGTCAATATTTTTCCTTTAAATCCCTTTTCATGTTGGCCATCGCAAATTTAAAAAATCCAATTCGAGGTCGTGTATTCCTTAACGAGCATAATCTCGAATCCGGCTTAAAAAAATTCAATTTGAGTCAATTTATTTTCATTTTTCACTTTTAGGAGTTGTGACATTGTTCTCTAATATTCCAAATTTTCATCTTGGCCCAATTATACCCAGAATGACTCAATTTTACAAACAGGGCTTTAATTAAATTTTGAATTATTTTCGATAGCAAGAAATGAGCTTAAATTCAACATGCGATAGGTGTGTCGAAAATTGTGAGGAGATTTGAACTTAAAGAAATATTTCTCTAGGGACTGAATTACAAATACTTAAAATCTCATGGACTATAGTGCAAATACCTAATACTTGAGGGATTATTTTGTAAATAACAAAAAGAAGAGTTAGTGGAGAAATTAGAATAGAGAAGGGAAGATGGAGAAGAGGAGATGAAGATAGGAAGATGGAGAAGATGAGATGAAGATAGGAAGATGGAGAAGAGGAGATGGAGAAGAGAAGATAAAGAAAATAAGATGAGAATAGAGAAGGGAAGATGGAGATGAAGAAGAGTTAGTAGAATGGGAGATAGATATGGAGAAGGAAAGATGAATATGAAGAAGAGTTAGTGGAGAAATTAGAATGTGAGATAGAGATGGAGAAGGGAAGATGAAAATGAAGAAAAGTTAGTGGAGAAATTAGAATGGGAGATAGAGTTAATGGAAAAATTAGAATGAGAGATAGATGAGTGGTTTATAAAAGGAGGAAGAAGTGAGCTTGAAAAAAGAAAATTTTTTTGGAGAGAAAATTTTGGATGTTTGAGAGAGTTTTGGGAGATTGAAGAAAAACTAGAGAAAAAAAATTCTTTTGGAGAGATTTCAAGAGAAAAAAATTTTGAGAGAGAAAAATTCGCCGCCGTGGAACAAGCCTTGGCGACGCGACGGATTCATCTCCAACGAGCTCTAGGCGCATCAGCATGTGCAATTATCTGGTAACTCAATTTTTCGTGTTTAGATGACGAAATCTCGAAAATAAATATACTGAACATTCGTAGATGACTTCGCGATCTTCGATTTGATATATTATGGCACGAAAATTGACGTCGTTTGCTATGTCAAAAGGGTCCCGAAATTGAAAGCAGAAATCTGGAAATATGGTGATCAGAACCTGAAATGGAATTTTTCTGATCTAACCTTTCACGCTAAATGATTTTCCATGGGTTATTCTAGACTTTGTTTCATAAAGACCTCTTCATGACATTTGTTCATAAGATCTTAATGCATAACATATAAAAAATACAAAAATATTCATGCACATTTTGTATTTTTAATGCATTTAATGAAATCATGCAATTCTGTTGGCGTCCTTGAGTCTGAGTGTTTTTCTGTGCGTGGTCATATTGATTTGTAGTTATCTTATGTTTAGAGTCTTCTTTTGAAACTTCACAAAAAATGAAAGTTGTTCATTGGGGTCTTGTTTAGTAGACTGGAAAGTTTGGTGCATTAATTTTGAGATTTGAGTGTCCATTTAAGCTTAATCCTGAAATATGTCTGTTCTGTGAAATTTGTTTGTTTGCTGCTGAGCTCTCATGAAAGACCATTTTCTACACGAAAATGAGTGTCTCTTCAATAAGAATGTAAAACATGAAAGTTGTCAAAGACACATTTTCCCATCCACATAAAAAATCTCAGAATTTTTACATACATTTCATTATTTCTTTTGTATTTTATGGTTACTGTTTTCTCCCTAAGAATGTTCGTGGACAGTATGATTTAATTCGTATTTTTTGTGTTAATGCATTGGAAAATGTAAAAAATGGTCTCAATGAAGTTTAATCGGCACGTGTTAAACTCTCTTTGAGTTTTTGAATTGTCTTAACTCATTGGTGATTGTGCATGTCCGATTGGATAAGTTCATTATTTTCATTTGGCTTTCGGCCCGATGCTTTGAAGACTGGAGGATGACCGATGTCCATTCCGGTCCGTTTTGTTGTACTCTCGACCCACGAGGCTTGGCGCGGGTGTTTAACCGATGTCCATTCCGGTCCATTTTTGTTGTATTCCCGATCATGTCTCGGGTTTTATTTAATTGGTCTGTAATTATTCACCCGACGAGTTGCGGGTTTTATTTTCACTGTCCTTAGGGTAGTTTTACTTTACCTGCTCTCTCTTCACATCTTCATTTGCTTTGGGTGATTTTGCATTCTTTTATAATACATCCAAAATACAAAAAAAAATGTAGAAAATCCAAAAAACCAAAAAAAAAAATGGAAAATCTGAAAATACAAAAAATGCCATTCATGTGCATCTCATGTAGTATGTCTCATGTATGTTTGTTATGTTATCCGTATATTCATATAGACATATCGTATTTGTTTGTTCTCGTATGCACGTCACGTACACGACGTTTGCAAATCCACATTTGTCTGTTATGATATGTTATTAACCCATGCATATTCATTTAGAAAAATCAAAAATTTCAAAATGAGGGTTTTATCCCCTCTTTTTCAAAAATGAGGGTTTTATCCCATCTTTGTAAAATGACGACTTTGCCCTTTATGGGCAAAATCGAAATGTACGTATTTACATACACATATCACTATGCATGTCACATATATATGTCACGTATTTGTATGGTCACGTATGCATATCATTCGCATATCCACGTACGTATGTCCTTCGCATGTAACGCACGTATATGTATTCGTCTATCTCGTATGCATATCGTATTCATACACATGTCACGTACGTATGTCGTTCGCACGTCATGTACGTATGTCATTCGCACGTCACGCACGTATTCGTATTCGCATATCTACGTATTCGTATATCATATTCGTATGTCCGTATTTGTGTGTCGTATTTGTATGTCAACGTTTGCGTTCATACCCTTTATGCATTTCATTTTAAAGTGAAAACATAAAAAGAACACCTTACCAGGGTCTTAGGAATAAATCAAGTGATAGTTGCCAAAATAGGATATCCATGGAATTAAGGTACCGAAAGGGCATTAGTTTTAATTAACTAGTGTAACCAAGTCCCCGAACTCATAATCTCTGGTTTGCAGGAGTAATTTAGTTCTCCCGCTAGGTTACTTAGGTTTCTAATCAACCTACCAAAAATGATTAGTGGCGACTCCAAATTCTAAAATCATGTGAAAAAAAATCAAAGTTGCGATTTGGTAGAGCTTGGGAGAGCTCGAACTAGGTTAGTTAATTTAATTAATTAATCGGGTAATCCATTAACCTAAAAATGAATTTTAGGTCGCAACAGCTTGGCGACTCCGCTGGGGAGTTATTCTTAATTTTTGAAAAATTTAAGAACTTAGAGGACTTAGGCCAGTAAAATTTCATGAATATTCACTTGGTTTGGCAATTGGTTGAATTCTAATCTTTAGGTGTTAAATGGTCTTACAGATGGGAGTTATAAGGGGTGGAGTGTTTGGCTAACCCCTTATTTTGTAGGTTTGGTGTATGGAAATTGGAATTTAATTTTTGCACATTTTGAAGCGGTGTTTGAATTTAACTGCTGTGCATGATTATTTGTTTTAGCACTACATCACACACGTCCCGTGACCGGACCTGGGTCACTAGTTTTAGGATGGTATTGTGATTTGGTTCTAGCGTTCGGCGTGAGATCACGTCGAAAGTTAGTCCAGATTCAATCCCGAACCTCTTTTCAAAAATGAGTTTTAAAAGTTAGGCCTCGGGCTTGGTAAGATTACCAAAGCAGTGGTTTTAATTTTTGACTCGAGGAGCCGAAGTTGGGAGACCCGGCTAATCCTGATTACGTCGTAGGGGTCACGGCTAATCTTGATTATGTGCGCGAGATTGTCACCTTGCCGTAAGTCTTTCGCTTCAATTTGTCAGCCTTTAGAGTAGATAGGCTAAGATTTAAACTCACGATTCATGTGCATGTCTATGCGACTTACATGGTATTTTTGACGGTGAAAGTAAGTTTTCTAACTTCATATTGTATTTATTTTTGGTCGGTCCATGTTAGGTGTCGGTCAAATTTTGAATTTAACATCAAGGTCATTTTTCAAAAGAAAATGAAAATCAAATTAGTATCCCATTTTTGAAAAAAAATAAAAATAAATAAATAAATAAATAAATGTGAAAAATCCCTTAGGAAAATTTTGTTGACCAGTAAAAGATTTTGTTACATTTTTCTACTTCAATAGAAATGAGATTTTCTCGACAAATTTATCCCTAAAAATTTATTCTGATAAAAGGAAAATCCCTTCGGGAAATTTGCTAAATTTTAAGATATTTGATCACATTTTTCAAGTTGTAAAAATTTGCAAGAAAATTCTTTTTGAGAAATTCACCCATGTTTTTCTAAGAAAATTTTCTCTAAAATTGAAAAATAAAATTGGACTAATGTAGGAATCATGGGCCGACCCCTATTGGATCACATACTAATTATTTTCTTTACTTTTGCAGGGAATTATAGGTACCCTGGGGTGGAGAAAAATCGGGCTCGTTGGTGATAACAATCAGGGGGCAAGCGAAGATATCGTTAACCCTAGGGGCATATGAAGAGGCCAATTCTTCCGGAGACAGAATCGTGTCAATAAGTCAGCACGTATGGGCCATGTATTTTGATGAGGGGTAGTGAATGCATCCAGATCGGGCCTGGGGACATTTTTAATATATTAGAAGGGTTCATGTATTTTTGTTGAGAAAGTCGATACTGTGTAATCAAAACCCATGGGGCGAGATTATGAACCCGATCTTGCGACGCCTTTCTGATTAAATTGAACAAAGGCTTGCCTTTTTACCTTCTTCGGATTCAAAACACATAAAAGATTTTGGAGGACTAGTATTTTATTACCGAGCATGGCCCGCAATCATTTCTCCCAACGCTACAGGCGACCGACACATTCAAGTGGACGCCGAAAGAGATAGGCAGGAGTAAAGTGGGGGCACGCAACGGGCAGCCCGGTTTGTTTATTGGAGCACTAATCGAGTGGTCGATTTGCAATAATTCACACGACTGACTCACGGCGCTGTGACCGGTGGGGATCAAGCTCGGGATCAAGCTCCGCGAGCCTAAAGAAGAGGCGATCGCACTTCTCTTTAACCTGGGCCATAGTGGCCTCGTAATGCTCAACGGCAAACTCCAGGTCCGGAATCGCCGCCCTCTCGAAAGCAATGTGTGCCGTAATGTCATCAAGCCTCTCCTGCAGCCAACCGCATTTGCACCTCATCACAATATTACCTGGCTCCTGTTCGGCGTAAGTTTGGACCAAGGCCAGACGGTCCACCAGCTTTCCCCTCTCACGAACCAGCCAGGAAAGCTGATCGTTGGCAAACTTGAGGGCCTTTTTGTGATTATCAACCACAAATGTAACTGTTGCCAGACGCTCGTGCCGGTCTCGGTAACGAGCTTTCACGACGGCGGTCACAAGGACCGTCTCATAAGCGCGGTTATAGGCAGCCAGAAAATTGATGAAGACGGTCGAGAAGTTCCGATACTCCTTCCCCAGTTGGGTACCCTCAACAGAAGCAGCGTCCACAGTCCTGAATAAACCAAGGATTTCAACCTCAACGGTAGAGTTTTTGGCTATATGAGCGTAACCTCTACCAAGAAGATTGTAGAGTCTCTCCCACCCAGCCAGGACTTCGGCGGATAAGGTGTGGTTAGGAGAATTGGCCATTTTTGAAAGCAGAATACGAAAGAAAGGAGAGAGATGAGGCAGATGAGCGGAATGCGAAGATGGTAATCTGCTTCAATTTAAATACTGATTTCACAAGGGCAGTCCTTATAGGTTTTCCTATCTACCATTCTCTGTCGGCAACACCCCCGGTGGCTCAAATTCCAGTCAAGTGGTAACCTCGAGCCGAACAAACCTGACGTCTCTGTGGAAAAGCTGGACGGGACTCCACCGCTTTGAAAAAAGAAAGAACGAAAAGACGAGCTGAGTGGGGGACAAAGAAATTTTCGGCAGAAAGAGAGATATTACTCATCTTCATTGGAGGACCCGCCAGTAAATCGACGGTGGAAATCTTGACAGGGGCCCTCTATCGCGAAAAGAAAGAAGAAGACAAACTGAGCGATAAACGAGGATTTCCCCTTTAATCAAAAGCTGAATGTCAGATTTTCCCCTCGGTAAATCTAATAGCACTGCCCGTGAAGGGGGAAGTCGTTGCTATTGCCAGAGAGAGAATTTATCCTCATTTGATAGTGAGGGTTCATCTGCACGAACTCGCAGGAGAAAGATAGAGAGGAAGGAGTTCTCGTGGGAGAGGAATTCAAAACCTTCACCATCAAAGCATTGGCTTTCAAAGCCTGTTACGAGAAGCCATCAACGATCCCGTGATCCCTCAAGTCCGAGAAGACATCCTGAGGCGGTCTCGAATCGGCAGTCCTAGATCCAGAAATATGTCGAGCATTAGGGAAATGGGCGCATGTTCAACCCTGGTCGAAGCTGATGAAGTTCCTTACCCTGAGGGTCTACTGGTCATGGCCATTGACGGTAATCCAGTCTCTCTGTCAATCCTTGTTACCGTAATAAGAAAATGCCGGTATAAGGTTGTAGCTCAAGCAAAGGCGACAGAGGCCTTAGAGATATTAAGGAGGAGTAGTGACCAGTTTGATAACGTCGTCACTGCCATGGTAGGGATTGACATGGATGTTTTCACTCTCTTGGAAGTCATCAATTCTAAATTAAACATGCCAGTCCTCGTAATATCGGCAAGCGATGATCAGCAAGCCATGATGAAGGCTGTCTTAAACGGGGCCCAAGACGTCGTAACGAAACCAGTTAGGGTTCAGATGCTTCAAAACATATGGCAGGACGTGGTAAGGAAGCAATTGCACGACCATGAGAACAAGCATCAAGCCTTCAATTTTATTCCAAGCAACTGGAGAAAGAAGATGAGTTGGTCTCCCGAGCTGCATCGTATGTTTGTTAATGCAGTTCAGCAACTAGGAATCGATTCGGCACGGCCGCAACATATACTGGAAATTATGAAGGTAGAGGGACTCACTAAAACAAATGTTTCGAGTCATTTTCAAAAGTACAGAAAAAGGGTGAGAGAACACAATGCAGCTCAGAATCAAGAAAATCAAGGCGGGACTGATCCAAGCCTGAACGTCGAGTCTCCTCGCCACCATAAGTTCCACAGGGTAGCATGGCGCGAGCCACTTCCCATCATCAACCAAACCAGTAGCCGTGCCATCAATCCCCCAGGCGTTAATCAAAGTATCCCCCAGAATCACCCTAATGCTCTTCAAGAGTATAGACCGCAGGGGCAGTGTATTCAGACTCCTTGGTTTGAGCACCAACCCGTGGCTAGAATTCATCCCATGATCAGCGCGCCTGCGCAGCCAGAGAATCAGACAAGAAATTATCCTGAGCACTTCCACTTCTCTAATCCTCGAATGGAAGGAGTTCTTGACAGCAGGACAGTTGGTGATCCCCACACTTTCTAGAGTAATGATGAAGACTTCAGCTCGAGAAGTCAAATTGCTCATGGCGAGGACAGAATGAGAAATCTACCGCCAGCATTTGCCAACAATAATGCCCAATTCGAGCATCAGTTGCTGGAAGGTTCAAGAGATTACCCAGATGATGAGCTTACTGCCCTGGTCAACCAGTTTAAGGTTGACAGACATCCGAAGCCATAATCGGAAGCCAGTGATTAAGGACTCTCAAACATCGGTCATCCATGCCTGAACCAGCATGAGACTAGCTGATTATCGAAGAGCCGCAGGAGAGGCAGAACTGACCTTGAACAAGTGCACCTTTCATTTCATGCTTAATTCCCCTGCGTGTGATATTTCCAGCTTTCTAGGTGTCTAGATTTAATTCAGGGGCATGGGGTAATTTGTTTTTTATCCCGTTGAATGCGTGAATCCCTTTTTATGCTAGACTCAGGGTGGATCAATTTGTGGCAACGTCGCTGACTGCCATAATGAGAAATGTTGAATGACCTCACGTAGGGAAATTTCAAGTGAAAAGCCCAGGCGAGCTCGAAGACGGGTAACTGTGTGTCGTTCCAATTTACCCTCAATCGTCGCAAAATGCTAAATTGGATTTGTTCCATTCTCTTCCAGGGGATTGCAAATTGCCTCAAGAGTGTCGCAAAATGAAATGACCCAATGGAATGCGATAGGACTCATTTGCCTTAAAGGTAACCTTTAAATTAAAGGAGCCCTCCGATCCACGGACCCGATGGCATAAAAAATGATGATGGTCCAAAGCAACCCGAAAGAAAACAAGGCCCAACTAAGCAAAGCACTTATGTGGCAAGCTCAAAGTGAAGGGCAACTCGGGACATACAATCCAATCCAATCCAAATGAAGGAACTTCCTCAATTCAAATTCAATGGAAGTACATACAAGGGTAAAACAGTATCGTTCCAATTTTTCTAGAATATGAAGAACATATACTGCCGCATTCCCTTTCATTTTTGCAGTGAAAGTCTCTACTGGCCAGATTTTCCTGTCTACCATTCCCTATCAGCATCACCTCCGCTACTCGTCTCCAATCTCGAGCCAAGCAAATCCGACATCTCTGCCAAAAGTTTGACGGGATGACACAACTTTGAAAAAGGAGAAAGAAAGGTGACTTGGGTGAGAGACAAGGAAAATGAGATTCGTTTTTATAGGAGAACACGCCAGCAAATCGACGGTAGAGACGTTGATAGGGACCCTACCACTATGAAGAGATGAGAAAAGACGAGCCAAGCAAGAAACACGCAGGAAAGGTTGAGAAAGACAGAAATCTCGGGAGAAGCGATACATATGCTAAGCCGACGCCAAATTTTAAAAGAGACATCCTCTTGATAATCTTTATTCATACATTGAAGAGAGTTTTAAAGCATACACGGTTCAGAGAGAGTGAAAATACAGAAAGATATAGTAAACCTTGAGAAATTATCGACCAAATCGAAGATGTCTCAACCCAATACTTCCGAAAGCTATCATTGCCTGCTGAATATGGGCGAGGAAGAGTTCGAAACCAGGTTTGGGATCGAGCCTATGGAACCTGGCCCTTCCGCCGACGACGTCCAAGATCTCAGTAAAGATAAGGACAACAACGGTAAGGGTCAAAAGAAGCATTACCATCGCCATACTAAGGAGCAAGTACAAAGGCTTGAGGATTTCTTCAGAACATGTCCTATGCCAGACGGCAGACAGAAAATGGAACTAAGTCAAGAGCTAGGACTTGAACCTTCACAAATCAAGTTCTGGTTTCAAAATAGGCGAACCCGAATGAAGACTCGTCATGAGCACAACGAAGCCGAGTTTCTAAGAGTTGAAAATGAAAACCTCCGAGTGGAAAATAAGATGTATAAAGAGGCTTTTGACTCCGCCACCTGCCCTAACTGCAACAGCCTCCTCCTCGCCTTCGATGAAATGCATGATCGGAGGATTGAAAATGCGTGTTTGAGAAGCGAGTTAGACCAGTTTATAACAGAATCGAGTTCTGTTGGAGCAGGGTACAAAAAGACTAATGCTACTGGATCAGCATCAATACCTCCCGGGGAAGGGGAGATGTATCACCACCAGGCAAGCGGCATTGACGATGAACTCACCGCCATGATCAACCAGTTTAATGTTAATGAAGCACGGGGACTGTAATATGCACAGGGAGTCTGTATTTCGAAGCTGAGATCACGGGTCCTTCAACATAGCCGATGCATACCTGGTCCAGAATGAAGCCAGCTGATCATGGGAGAGCCTGCTGAGGGAGCAAAATCGATCTTGAACGAATGCAGACGCTTCATTTCCTTGCATGGGATGTTTTCTACTTTTATTGATGTTCAGAATGAACGCAAAAGCAAGAAACAGCAATTTCCTGTTCTCCTATTAAATGCTCGAGTCTGCTACCACACCAAACTCGTAATGAATTTATTGCGAGTAAAAAGTCGCGCGAACTAGAAGGGAATTTGCAAATTGACCCAAAAACGAAATTCCCCGATTAATCAAAACTTTGGGCAAATAGATTCGTGGACATCGCCACAGAATGGACGGCTTCAAATGAGGAATATGTGAACGAAAGACCCAAACAATCTCAAAGAAGGGTAATTCTGTATCGTTCTAATTTGCTCATACTCGTCTCGTGTTCTGAATTATTTTATTCCATTCTTAACAGGGTTTGTAAACCGCCCCGAAAAATATAGTGACCTGGAATTACCTAGTACAATACAACAACACCATGTCATCTCAAGGATTGACTCTTAAAAGGAACCTCCATGAGCGCCTGCGGTCTTGTGGACCAGATGGCATGGGGAATGACAGTGGTCCGAGACGTCCCGCGTTCGATCCTCGAGGATGGAAATGTTGTAAGTATTGTAAATAAATAAAACAACTTTTTCTCGCATTTCTTTTTGCAAAAAGAAACAGGAATACTCGACGAGCAATACCAAGGTCAGTATTTTGTTACGATCTTAGCTTAACGTTGAAGTGTCCAGCGAAAGCCAAGGGAAACTCAATCCAGTGAACTTGATAAAGGCGTTACGCAAAACATTCAAGATGAAGGGTAAACCAGTATCGTATCCAATACATCATTTCTAATACTGACTAATACGTCTTCTTCTCCATTGTTTGACAGGAAATGTCTAACTTGACATACCCACGGAGAAAATCCCGAGTGGTAAAACTGGTAAAGGAGTTGCGCGAAGCACTCAAGGGTAACTCAGTATCGTGTCCAGTTCATCATTTCTTATACTGGCTAACAGGTCTCCTTCCTTGTTACAGGAAATGTTAAACTAACACCTGATACTTCAAAGAAAACAGCCCAAAGGGGCCAAGTTATGATCGCCTGATGCGATCCGTCTGATGAAATAAGGGAAATCAATGGCGAACCCTAGATCGAAAAGAGGCAAAACCAGAAACAAGCTACTCCTCGACTCGGGGAATAGGCCCCCAACGTGTCTGATTCGCCCACACAGCCAGGGGCAATTTCCATACTTGTACTTGTATTGCCATATTTGCATGATGTTTACACATTCCATGATTTATGCATGACTGTTCTGCATGTTCAATTTGTCAATTTTGACTGGGGGTATAACTGTACACGATGCATCGAATGTACAGAATGGGGCATGACAGGACGATGAAAGGCAAGCCATTTCCACATACGTCCTATATTTAATCCACAGTGAGTTGAGCGATAGACAGATTCCGCATTCTCCAAGGCAATGGGTTTTCTCGCAAAAGATACGATAGTCGAAGTGAAGGAGGCATTCATTCTCCATTCCAAACACTTCAAGCAACCATTGACAACTCATTTAAACGGTGATTTCATTTCATGACCCTGTCAAGAACCACCCCGCACTGGGGCAAAACAGAGGTAATTCCAACAATATCAGGAGATAAATGGTTAGAAATTCTCTTGCTTGGACTAACATCAATCTTCGAGTGTTTCTTTGCATGATACTCGAATTTTAATTCAAGTGCTTTAGGATGACGAAGAGCATTTATTTTCTCTATCCTACACACTCATCCTTTGCATAACCCAATTGAGCCTGCAAATTCATTTCTCAAGCCCATGTTCGTGATCCTTGCTCATTTCAAGGTAACGACGACACCTTCCCCCAAAAGAGCAGAATTGAAGAAATTGGGCCAATAGAGAATTCTCGAATCAGCCCATTTCATATGCTAGACTTTCATGTAATGTCTAGTATCATTTGTTGAAAATCATCTTGTTGCTAAAATTCAAAATCACAAGATTATTAAACAAAAAAAAAGAGAGAGACAAGTGTAGCCTAAAGAAAATGGGCCTGCTTCCAAACAAAAGGGAGTCGGGAGTAAGAAAAGCAAAGGCTACTCCAAAGAATCTCGGGCAGAAAGAGCAAAGTGCCTATCAAAAGCAAGGCCAATGCCCATATATCTGTAATGAACTTCTGACTTCGAACATACATTTTGACAATTCCCGAAAAAGGATCCCCAAAGAAGTCAGTTTGCAAAGTGTAAAAGAACTATCACCCCTCAGCCAATGATGGTATTCATTAAAGACAAATTCAGGAAGGTCAAAGATCGGTGACAAGACTGCAATGATCACCAACACCAAGCCCTTCTCATATATTTTGCTGAGCCAAAACGAGCCCTTCGTTTCTCAGACCCAAATCCCGACCTACGTTACGACCCTTGAAAGTCTCTTCTGATTAGGGCACCTAAATTAATGTAAGAGTTGAATGACTTTAAGAATCGCTCGAAGAAGTTCGAACAAGATTATTTCTCTCTCATTTTGCAGGGTTCTTGACTTGTAAACCCGGAGCAGATGATGAAGACCTTTTTTTGTCAATGGCCCTGACTCGAAATGAGTCTCCTTTGATAAGCCTTTGACCCAGCCCACATTACGGTCCTAATCAAGACCTCTAGATCGGCTTGATCGTATCAATTGCGAGATTACTCAGACCCTCGCTGAATGCGATGATGGTAAGGTTGAGTGCTTTCTTTTCAAATCCTGCAATCCGGATAAACAGCGTTTCTCGAGAGTGAGAGAAAGCCCTTTCGGACTGAAGTCCCCATTCAGGTTCAATTCGAGGTATTCATGACATGATAACCTCCCTGGACAGAATTGGAAATGCAAACTCGATAGAATAGTCATGCATGATCCATATTATGAGCATACACATATGGTTTTAATCATTGCAAACTCAACTGAATGGTTTTGCATGAACCGATGAACTCATTGATAAAAATGCTTACACATGTTACCTCTGACACCGTCTGACAAGTAGTGCATTCCTAATAGTCGAGTTACTCTCCGAGGTCTCGAAATTCATCCAGAGGCTATTAAACAAACAAGCCCTGTTGGCTAATGCTGGCCAAGCATTTTCAGGTGAGTATATCTTCAACCTGAACCTTTCAATTCTGATGATTGTCTGGGTACTCAAATCCATTGCAGCACATAAGGTCATTCAGTGAGCAAGCAGACACGATACAATCGGTCTGTCTATGCCTCGATCATTAACTTAGAAGATCCAGGTAAGTCTTCTGAACCCTTGCAACTCATGATCAACATACTCTCATGAAGTCTTCATCAGCTCACGATTGATACAATCTCGTGTTCTCAAGCTTTATCAAATCATGATTGACCAACTCTCGTGTTCTTGATCTTTGCCTCATCGGTTTATTCCTAAAGTGATGGGACAACAAAAATTAGGTTTGAGCTTCTGCAGGATTTTTGGTTTCCCCAGATCCTAGAATGGCACCCTTCATGATAAGTCAAATTGGATTTGAGCGTCTGCAGGATTTCTGGTTTCCCCAAATCCCAGAATGGTACCCTTCAAGGTAAGTTAAGTCGGATTTTGAGGATTCCTGGTCTCCCTAGATCCCAGAATGACACCCTTCAAGGTAAGTTAAATCGGGTTTGAGCGTCTGCAAGATTCCTGATTTCCCCAGATCCCAGAATGGCACCCTTCATGGTAAGTTAAATTGGGTTAGAGCGTCTGCAGGATTCTTGATCTCCCTAGATCCCAGATATACCCAAAAATCATTTTCTCAATCAATACCTCTTCAGTCTACCCAAAAAAGGTGAAATCTATGGTATATTATCTCCGGAGCCCTTCCATTGGAAACCCCAATATGGAACGGTCCATTTCCAAAGTCCTTTTTACAGGCGACCAAAGTCCTTTCTACAGGCGAGCAAGTCCTTTCTACAGGCAATCAAAAGTCCTTTTTACAGGCAACCAAAGTCCTTTCTACAGGCGACCAAGTCCTTTCTACAGGAAACCAAGTCCTTCTTACAGGCAAATCAAGTCCTTTTTACAGGCATACCAAGTCCTTTTTACAGGCATCAAAGTCCTTTCTACAGGCACAAGTCCTTCTTACAGGCATCAAGTCCTTTTTACAGGCACCAAGTCCTTTCTACAGGCACACAAAAGTCCTTCTTACAGGCACCAAGTCCTTTCTATAGGCAACCAAAAGTCCTTTCTACAGGCACACCAAAGTCCTTTTTATAGGCAAAACAAAGTCCTTTCTACAGGCACCAAAGTCCTTCTTACAGGCATTTCCATGGGGTGACCTACCATACAGGTCAAATCTTAATTTAATCAGTAGAATCCTTTCACTAGGAATCTACCATGGGGTGACCCACCATACGGGTCAAAATTCAATCCGATTTTAATCAGTAGAATCCTTTTATTAGGAATCTACTATGGGGTGACCTACCATACGGGTCCAAGTTCCACTACCCTAAGGTTTTCTTATAACGAATCCTTAGGTTCTCATCTCATTTTCAGCAGAGCACTCATGTCAGGCAACCGCCATACAACAAGCAGGTAAGTGCCAGGTAAATTCTCATCTTTGTCTCTCCCTCATCGCATGAAAGTCTCCTCAAACCGGGTTTGGATCGAAATTTGCTAAAAGGGGTATTGGAGATCGAATGTCATGACTCTTTTTATTTCATTGTGTTGAGTCGATTAGGATTCAGGTGTCGTTATTTTTTTTTTCAAACAAATCATTTTAAACTTCTACCGAGCTTCCTTTCAAAGAGGGGCAGCTGTTGACACCTGATTTTCAATCACCTTTTCTTTTCTTCTTTTTTAAAATTAATAGAAAATCCATAAAAATTCATAAATTTGAAAAAATTAACTTTGGAGACCTTTGCCAAGCCTAGGGAACCAATTTTGACCAAAAAATGATTTTTCATATTTTCAGTATTTTTCGGTATTTTTATTTTCTAAAATTGATAGAAAATCTATAAAAATGAGAAAACTGCAAAATCAACTTTGGAAGCCTTGGCCAAGCTTAGACAACCATTTTTGAGTAAAAAAATAATTTTTCATATTTTTTGTATTTTTTTAAATATAATTTTTAGAAATTAGGAAAATATTTAATAAATAATAGCATTTGAGGCCACAAAAATACATAAAAATAGTCAATATTTTTCCTTTAAATCCCTTTTCATGTTGGCCATCGCAAATTTAAAAAATCCAATTCGAGGTCGTGTATTCCTTAACGAGCATAATCTCGAATCGGGCCTAAAAAAATTCAATTTGAGTCAATTTATTTTCATTTTTCACTTTTAGGAGTTGTGACATTGTTCTTTAATATTCCAAATTTTCATCTTGGCCCAATTATACCCAGAATGACTCAATTTTACAAACAGGGCTTTAATTAAATTTTGCATTATTTTCAATAGCAAGAAATGAGCTTAAATTCAACATGCGATAGGTGTGTCGAAAATTGTAAGGAGATTTGAACTTAAAGAAATATTTCTCCAGGGATTGAATTACAAATACTTAAAATCTCATGGACTATAGTGCAAATACCTAATACTTGAGGGATTATTTTGTAAATAACAAAAAGAAGAGTTAGTGGAGAAATTAGAATAGAGAAGGGAAGATGGAGAAGATGAGATGAAGATAGGAAGATGGAGAAGATGAGATGAAGATAAGAAGATGGAGAAGAGGAGATGGAGAAGAGAAGATAAAGAAAATAAGATGAGAATAGAGAAGGGAAGATGGAGATGAAGAAGAGTTAGTAGAATGGGAGATAGATATGGAGAAGGGAAGATGAATATGAAGAAGAGTTAGTGGGGAAATTAGAATGTGAGATAGAGATGGAGAAGGGAAGATGAAAATGAAGAAAAGTTAGTAGAGAAATTAGAATGGGAGATAGAGTTAATGGAAAAATTAGAATGGGAGATAGATGAGTGGTTTATAAAAGGAGGAAGAAGTGAGCTTGAAAAAAGAAAATTTTTTTGGAGAGAAATTTTGGATGTTTGAGAGAGTTTTGGGAGATTGAAGAAAAACTGGAGAAAAAAAATTCTTTTGGAGAGATTTCAAGAGAAAAAAATTTTGAGAGAGAAAAATTCGCCGCCGTGGAACAAGCCTTGGCGACGCGACGGATTCATCTCCAACGAGCTCTAGGCGCATCAGCATGTGCAATTATCTGGTAACTCAATTTTTCGTATTTAGATGACGAAATCTCGAAAATAAATGTACTGAACATTCGTAGATGACTTCGAGATCTTCGATTTGATATATTATGGCACGAAAATTGACGTCGTTTGCTATGTCAAAAGGGTCCCGAAATTGAAAGCAGAAATCTAGAAATATGGTGATCAGAACCTGAGATGGAATTTTTCTGATCTGACCTTTCACGCTAAATGATTTTCCATGGGTTATTGTAGAATTTGTTTCATAAAGACCTCTTCATGACATTTGTTCATAAGATCATAATGCATAACATATAAAAAATACAAAAATATTCATGAACGTTTCGTATTTTTAATGTATTTAATGAAATCATGCAATTCTGTTGGCGTCCTTGAGTCTGAGTGTTTTTCTGTGCGTGGTCATATTGATTTGTAGTTATCTTATGTTTAGAGTCTTCTTTTGAAACTTCACAAAAAATGAAAGTTGTTCATTGGGGTCTTGTTTAATAGACTGGAAAGTTTGGTGCAATAATTTTGAGATTTGAGTGTCCATTTAAGCTTAATCCTGAAATATGTCTGTTCTGTGAAATTTGTTTGTTTGCTGCTGAGCTCTCATGAAAGACCATTTTCTACACGAAAATGAGTGTCTCTTCAATAAGAATGTAAAACATGAAAGTTGTCAAAGACACATTTTCCCATCCACATAAAAAAGCTCAGAATTTTTACATACATTTCATTATTTCTTTTATATTTTATGGTTACTGGTTTCTCCCTAAGAATGTTCATGGACAGTATGATTTAATTCGTATTTTTTGTGTTAATGCATTGGAAAATGTAAAAAATGGTCTCAATGAAGTTTAATCAGCACGTGTTAAACTCTCTTTGAGTTTTTGAATTGTCTTAACTCATTGGTGATTGTGCATGTCCGATTGGATAAGTTCATTATTTTCATTTGGCTTTCGGCCCGATGCTTTGAAGACTGGAGGATGACCGATGTCCATTCCGGTCGGTTTTGTTGTACTCTCGACCCACGAGGCTTGGCGACGGGTGTTTGACCGATGTCCATTCCGGTCCATTTTTGTTGTATTCCCGATCATGTGTCAGGTTTTATTTAATTGATCTGTAATTATTCACCCGACGAGTTGCGGGTTTTATTTTCACTGTCCTTAGGGTAGTTTTACTTTACCTGCTCTCTCTTCACATCTTCATTTGCTTTGGGTGATTTTGCATTCTTTTATAATACATCCAAAATACAAAAAAAAATGTAGAAAATCCAAAAAACCAAAAAAAAAAAATGGAAAATCTGAAAATACAAAAAATGCCATTCATGTGCATCTCATGTAGTATGTCTCATGTATGTTTGTTATGTTATCCGTATGTTCATATAGACATATCGTATTTGTTTGTTCTCGTATGCACGTCACGTACGCGACGTTCGCAAATCCACATTTGTCTGTTATGATATGTTATTAACCCATGCATATTCATTCAGAAAAATCAAAAATTTCAAAATGAGGGTTTTATCCCCTCTTTTTCAAAAATGAGGGTTTTATCCCATCTTTTCAAAATGACGACTTTGCCCTTTATGGGCAAAATCGAATTGTACGTATTTACATACACATATCACTATGCATGTCACATATATATGTCACGTATTTGTATGGTGTATGTATGCATGTTACATATCGTATTCGTGCGTCTTCATACGCATGTCACATACGTATTCGTATTCGTCTATCCCCGCATGCATGTTGTATTCATACGCATGTCACGTATGCATATCATTCGCATGTCTACGTACGTATGTCCTTCGCATGTAACGCATGTATATGTATTCGTCTATCTCGTATGCATATCGTATTCATACACATGTCACGTACGTATGTCGTTCGCATGTCATGTACGTATGTCATTCGCACGTCACGCACGTATTCGTATTCGCATATCTACGTATTCGTATATCATATTCGTATGTCCGTATTTGTGTGTCGTATTTGTATGTCAACGTTTGCGTTCATACCCTTTATGCATTTCATTTTAAAGTGAAAACATAAAAAGAACACCTTACCAGGGTCTTAGGAATAAATCAAGTGAGAGTTGCCAAAATAGGATATCCATGGAATTAAGGTACCGAAAGGGCATTAGTTTTAATTAACTAGTGTAACCAAGTCCCCGAACTCATAATCTCTGGTTTGCAGGAGTAATTTAGTTCTCCCGCTAGGTTACTTAGGTTTCTAATCAACCTACCAAAAATGATTAGTGGCGACTCCAAATTCTAAAATCATGTGAAAAAAAATCAAAGTTGCGATTTGGTAGAGCTTGGGAGAGCTCGAACTAGGTTAGTTAATTTAATTAATTAATCTGGTAATCCATTAACCTAAAAATGAATTTTAGGTCGCAACAGTGATGTGGACATACGTTTTGCCATATTCCACGTCAATCACGGTCCGCTTAAAGGTGGGTCATACGGGTGGGGAATTTGAACAAACGAACTTACAAAAATTTCATTTTTACACTTGAAAGATAATGGGGTGAGCGAATGGCCTAGTATATGAATTTTCTAGGCCTAAGGTAGGAGTATCAATTCAATATTCAATTTAGTGGCATACATGCATTTTAAACAAAGTTATCTTGTTATCCACTAGTAAAGGATGTCATGTATCACGATCTAAAATCAAACCTAATGGATTATTAGGTTAATCAAATTAACTAACTTAATTTGGATCCTCTCAAGTCCTACCAAATCACAATTTAGATTTATTTAATGCTAAGTTAATTCAATTTGGAGCCACCACTAATTATTTACGGTAGATTGTGCTTGACTAAGATATGCAAAGCCTTATTGTGACCCCTTCTTTTGGTCAGGATCTCTTCGTCCGAAAATGCAACTTGATCTTTCAAAAGGATTGCCATGACAAAATTTTCTAACTTGTCCCCATGCATATTTTCAAGTACATGAATCTCACCTAACACCTTTATCAAGGAACTATAGTGCGTTTCAAATGTTTGGAGGAGCTCCAACTAGGAAAGCTATCGACCACACTATATTTGCTTACTTTAATGGCTGCAAGAAACTCTTTTGCTTCCTTTTCGTTAATATGCTTATTTGGGCACTCGTCATTGTAAGTTCGCCCGAACCATGTTACTAAGGCTAGCTCTAAATCAGAGGACCATGGCACCATTTTTTCATTTTCATACGGGAAAAGTTATGGAGAGGTGATAATAAGGCTATTAGGCATGCCAATTCCTAGCTCATTATCAGAAGCATCTTCCAAAGCGAGCATTTCAGCTAATTCTAGGTCTACTTCGTTATGGATAGCCATCTTGTTCTCCGCTAACCTAACCTCAATCTTCAATTTATCTTGAGAGGTTAATGCAGCCAACTCTTCATCCCAATTAATGACAATTTATGAAATAATGGTCACCAACCTGGTCTAGCTTGCGTACACAATCATCCTGTGCTTCATCAGGCTCAAAACTTTCTTTCTCACCTGATCCAATAATAGGACATCCCTAGTCTATTAATAACTAGCTTGAACGAGAGTATCAAAGACATCAGCAACCTAAACACTAACACTTATGATCGGGCTTATTTCATCTTCAAAGACAGCATTAACCTTACGCTCATGATTGGACAAGGGATTATTCTGAACGTTCAATTGTCCATTTATCATGAACAAGAACACTCCAGATTCGAGTAAATTTTGGATAACACCTAGGAATCATCAGTGCTATGCCCAAGCTCACCATGATAGTAGTCACACTTCTTCATTTGATCAGACTTTGCAAAAGAAGTATAACCAAGTCTTAATGGTTCAGTTGTCAAGAGATTTCTCTTTTGTAACACAGCCTACACTTAAGAAGGAGTCTAAGGGAGAGGGGTAAGTTGCTTGCTGTTACGCCGATTTGCCCTTTGGTTATGTGAACCAAAATTAGATTGCTGTTGATTGGGGGCATATATCTTGGGTACCTGAACTTGAGGCTTCTGCACATAGGTCACGCTTACCTGCGAGGTCAATTTCTTATCTTTCTTAGTCAAGAACCATTTAGTGCTAAAGTTGGCATTGCCATACTAACTCTTTTTCAAGCCGATCTATACTTCCTCACCCATTATAATGAGTGGGCTAAATGATGTAGCAGCAATCCCCAATAATTATGACTGCATTGAGGAAGAATGGAGACAAACAACCTCATACATTCTTTACAAAAAATAAATAAATAAAAAACATCATGAGTCCGTGCTTCGGTGGCTCTGGCCTAAGTTGAGTGGTAATATTTCTCCTTATTGTGGCATATGCTTCATTGTCTCACCTTTTTTCATCTCAGTTTGCTCTAGATCTTCTTTAGAGATAATGATATCCAGGTTAAACCTAAAGTACTTGACAAACAGATTGGCATTAAACCTAAAGCGCTTAACAAATAGATTGGTGGCCTCTTCCCAATTCTCTATGTGGTTGGTGTTATAATCTGTGTGTCATCTCATGGTCACGTCCTTCAAATTGGCCTAGAAAATGAAATTTTTGCCGGAGCACTTATTCAGATTCTCCACTCGCATGACCCACCTTTAAGTGGACCGTGATTGATAGCGAATATGGTAAAACATATGTCAATATCACTTCGACCAACTGGATAGATGTAGGGTTAACTGATTAGATGACTGTCCAATTTGTCTCTTGGCACAAACAAATGGAGGAGAGTGTGATACGTGGCCTGCTATGCAGCTTCAATAGGCCATTGAGATTCACGGTGGAGCTGTACCTTGGGACAAATCATTTGGAGGAGTAGAGTAGACTCGTCCCAGGTTAGCGGTTTGATCCAATGGGTAGTGGTTGTGGCTGGTGATCGGATATTTTCTAACCATTTTTGTTTATAAGATAGGTTGGGGGTGAGATTGTGAGAGAAAATATATGGTATATTCGTACTCCTCATGAAAGTTGTCATGTTTGCTAATTTGGCAGGGCTAAGTAGTCCTTTAAAATTAAGAATAAAGGTTGGCAGAAAATAGGAACATAATAGTAAATAAGGAATGACCGCCCTACCATTAAATGTCCCTAGGAATAATAAACAAAAGTCGCTAGGGAATTGATAGAATAGAGAAAAATAAATCTAGAATAATCAGAAGGCAAGGGTCTTCGGGTCATCACACTAGGGGCCCATCAAAGTCTTAGAGAGGCCCCATAGATTGCCTTCGATATTCAAATGCCATGCTACGAACTATACTGGAACTCGCTCCATCCTTCTCACATTGAGCCATACAATAGATTTAATCCTTGTAAACACAACACCGTAATTGACACACACTATGTTCCTTTCTTGAATGTCTACACTCATAACCAAGTCGATGCACAAAACCAACTAAGCCATTGCTAATTCCCTGAAAAATAAGGGGATAATCACACAGCTTTGTAGAAAAATCACTAACGTTAAAATAGAGTAAATGTGACGTCCAGAAGTTGTATGAGAAGAGGAAAAAAAATGTGTGGACCCCACCTATTTTCTTTTCTTCTCTCCTTCCCTCCTTCATCTGCCATGCACCCTACCTACTCCTATCACCTCCCTCAATTCATGTCACCTCTATTCTTCCACCACTTCTTCTCTTTTTTTGAATTTTCTTCATCACTTCCCTCTCTCCCTTCCTTTTTCTCTCCCCCCTTCCTTTTTCCCCTCTTTCCCTTCGCGCGACCCAAACCCTCCTCCAACGCTATTTCGCTACTGCTTCACCTTCGTTTCTCCTTCTTCTTCGTTTTCTTCCTTTGCTTGTACAGCTGCCCGCCAACCACCGTCCTTCCAACCTCCTCCCGTCGTCGTTGCTAAGCGTGAGCTTGCCGCGCCTTTACCACCTCGGCCTCGTTTCTGCAGCGCCATCGTCACCTCACCCTTTCCGTTCAACACCACTTTACTGTCCAACCGTCGCCTCCCCTCTCCATCTGTTGCTGCTCCACCGCCCCAACTCCTCAGCTCCAGTCGTGGGCTGTTCTCTCGGCTGCTTACGTTGCCGCCGCTACACCACCATCTCCACCCCCCGAACTCACCTGTTCGAGACTACCACGACCAGCCCCTCACTCAGCCGCGAACCACCTACGTACAGTCGCCTTTTTGCTCGTCATGCTCCGTTGGGCCGTTCGAGGATCCTCGTGTCACCGCTGACACTCGTCGGAAATCGCCGCTATTCATCGTCGCCAGACAATTTTGGGGTGAGTTAACCTCTAATCTCCGATTAGGTCATTAATTGCACTTAGGTTACTTTAGATTAAATTCATATTATTGTAATTAGTTAATCCCGATCGGTTTAAGTTAGTAATCCCGATTAGATTAAATGACCGCGATTAGGGTAATTAGACTAAATTAACTTGTCTATATTGTGATTGGTCTATTTATTTGATACGAGCCGAGAGTGTTAAAATTTAATTAATTATTTCGGGGCTGATTCAAAATTTAATTAATTATATTGAACTTATAAAAATTTATTTAATTATTCCTGAGCTGATTAAGAATTTATTTAGTTATTTTTGAACTAATAAATAATTATTATTATTCTTGAGTTTATTATTAATATTAATTAATTTGGACAAAATTAATTAATTAATGTTTGGTTAATTAATTATGATGCTTTAATTAATCATGACTTATTATTATTAAATTAATGATTATTTAAGATGATTCACATATAAAAATTTAATTAATTATTTCTAGACTAATAAAAAATTTAATTAATTATTTTTGGGTTGATAAACAATAATTATTATTATTCTTGGTTTAATTAATAATTGATTAATTAATTATGGTGTTTTAATTAATCATGATGCAAATTATTAATTATTATTAAATTGATAATTATTTATGCTGAATTTGTTGGTTAACGTTATTAAATTATCGATGGATGATTATTTGTTGATTTTCTAATTCACGATTAATTATTTATTTATCTACTTGTTATTGTTGATTTATTCTTGAGTGATTTAATGGATAGTTATGTATGTGACCGCATGCAAAGTCAAAATTTCTTATTTGAGCATGAAAAAGAAAACGGTCTTGAGCCGGATTTTGAGCACGATCGTATGTGCATTTTGATTAAATGCAAAGATAATAACTGGATTGATTGTCTAGCGTGCTTGTGTGGTCACATATTGGATATCGTCACTCGAGGTATCTTGGGGACGACGCTTGATAAGTCCGTGTTGTGTCGATCGGAATCACATGACTTATTGAAAGCACGATAGTCTGTGTCGTCAAATTGATCAGATGCCAGTTGCAGCTTGTGACGGACCGAAGTCTTTACAGGAATGCTTGATATATCTGTGCTGTGTCGATCGAAATAACACGGATTATTGGTTGCCGTCGCCGACGAAGCGGGACGAAGCCCGATTATTCTGGAAGAGCACCAACTGCCTAGTGTGCCGGGCACCAACTGTCTAGTGTGCCAGGGCCAAGAGCCCGTTAATAACTGGAAATCGCATGTTGCATAATGCCTGAGAGTTGTGTGCATGGTTATGGTAATTGCTTTGATTTGGGATGCGATATAATTGTCAAGTAAATTATTGTACTATGTGAACCAACGCAAGATAAATTGTATGTGAGTGACATTTGGATTGCTTTTATGTTGACATGCCTGTTTAGGTTACCTGAGTGAATCAATGCCCTAGTTGGATTTAGGCATTGACTCACAGAGATATTTATATCTCACCTGTCGTTGATAAATATTTTTCAGGTCCGTAACTTTGGAGATATGTAGATATGGATGGCGAGGGTGCCATGACCCCTCTTTTGGAGTAGATATGAAGTTAACCCTATCCCGACCCATTGTTCTTTTTGCTGATCTTAGGAAGCCACCCCGAAGTATGGGGTTGCATAAACTGTAGCTTCGGTAGGGTTAACTATTATCTACTAATGAAAATGATAGTCTTTTGCTGAGTTGGATGTAGATTAATTTGTTGTTCTACTTATCTATTACTATTATTTTAGTGATTATTTGGGAGTTTCACCTTCTGCATGCGTATAATTATAAGATAAAAATAAATGGGTCGATAGCGTACCTGGAACGTCACCATTTTAAGACTCGAGGATGTCACATCCCACTTTTTGTGGTATCAGAGTAAGGTCAGCCTATCTACCTAGTCATGGCCTAGAGTGATAAGGTGTAATGGGTTGGGATAGATAGTGGGATTAAAATCCTGTGCATGTGATTGTTATTGCGATTTTGAATTGTAGTTGTGGTATGAAGTTCTTATGCGTTGATTTTGGGCGAGCAGGAGTCCATAAGGTCTTACAGAATGAGCAACCGCATCCCGAGTGTGCCAAGGAGACGGGTAACCTAAGAGGATACCAAAATGGGCGGGATCCTGTAGGTATTGGAAAGCCTAGAGAACATAGTAGGACAACAAGAAAGGAACCAAGCTGCCGTTGCTGAGGCCACCATGTATGAAGATCCGTTGGCTGGAAACGAGAATGGTGGTCAGCCAATGCACAAACTTGTGGAGTAGTTTTTGAAGTTGAAGCTGCCAAAATTTTCAAGAACAGGCGACCCTAAAGCTGTTACCACTTAGGTTGAGGAGTTGGAGAAATCTTTCACCTTGCTAAGGTGTTCTGAGGAAGACAAGGTAACGCTGGCTGTTTACCAACTGCAGGGTAATGCTAGCTCGTGGTGGAAAGCCATGAAAGGAAGGATATTTCCCGAGTACACACCAAAAATGGTGGAAGACCCAGTTGATAGGGCGAGGAGGTTTAGAGATGGATTGAAGCCTGAATTGAGGAGTGTGCTGGTGCCATTGAATCTAAAGGACTATAATGACCTGTACGAAAGGGCCCAATTGGTAGAAAGGGATTTATATAAAAGGGCAGCCGCATCTGGATCGCGGTTTACACCTGCTGCGAGAGATGACCGTAGGTTTGGGAAGGGACTGATGGTAGGAGGAAGATATCCCATCCCACCCAATCGAAGAAATGCCATAGGAAAGCCGGCTTATCGGTCCAATGATGTGTGTCGGCTCTACCATGGGAGGCATGGATTTGCCCCCTGCCCTTTTAGGAGAGGAGCTTGTTTTGGATGTGGTCAATATGGCCACCAAGTGAAGGATTGTCCGCAGAGGCCGATGGGTTCAAGACTGCCATTGCAAGGAGGACAACTACAAAGGAACGTTCCATAGAATCCTTAGAATCGACCTCCAACTTAAGGAAGAGTGTTTGCTGTCACTCGAGAGGAGGCGAAGGATTTGTCGACTGTTACAGGTACGGTCTTCTTGCACGATCATGTTGCATACGCTTTGTTTGATCCTGGAGCTACACATTCTTTTGTTGCTGAGCAATTTATTAAATTAGGTAGGTTGAGTTCAGAACTGTTGAGTGTTTCTTTTAAGATTTCTTCGCTATTAAGAGATAGCGTAATGTCTGCAGTAAGTTGTCATGGCTATAAGTTAGTCGTAAGTGGTTATGAGGGAAGGAAAAATTTGATTGTGCTAGAAATGTTTGATTTCGATGTGATTATCGTTATGGATTAGCTTTCGGAGCAAAGAGCTTCATTGGATTATTATCGCAATGCAATTCATTTTAACCCGCCAAATGGGGTTAGTTTTGAGTTTGTTGGAAATCGAGGAGGAACATCGATTGTATTAGTTTCGTCGCTTGAGGCGACTCGTTTGTTGGACAAAGGTTGCTACGGGTATTTGGCGTCTGTGGTTGATGTGTCGGTTGAAGAATCAAGGATGGAAGACATTGTTGTAGTAGGTGAGTTTGCCGGTGTCTTTCCTCAAGAGCTACCAGGTTTGCCACCAGAAAGAGAAATAGAATTTGTGATTGAGTTAGTTCCTGGTACGGAGCCAATCTCTAAGGTACCGTATAGGATAGCACTGTGGGAACTTAAGGAATTAAAAGTGCATATGCAGGAGTTACTGGATAAAGGATTTATTCGTCCTAGTGCATCGCCATAGGAAGCACCTGTGTTATTTGTAAGGAAGAAGGATGGATCTTTGCATCTGTGTATAGATTATCGACAGCTCAATCAGGTGACAATCAAGAACAAATATCCATTGCCAAGGATCGACGATTTGTTCGACCAACTTCAAGGAGCTTCGGTATTTTCCAAGATTGATCTACGGATGGGATATCATCAGCTGAGGATTAAGAAGGAAGACATACCGAAGACAACATTTAGGACGCGTCTGTCATTGTATTTATTGATGATATATTGGTGTACTCGAGAAGTTATGAAGATCATGAGCAACATTTAATAACGATATTGGGAACCCTTCGGGAGCATAAGTTGTATGCCAAGTTCAGTAAGTGCAAATTTTGGCTAACTCGTGTAGCTTTTCTGGGTCATGTAATTTCTGGAGAAGGAATTTCTATGGATCCGGCCAAGATTGAAGCGGTCATGGATTGGCCAAGGCCGACAACAGTGACAGAAGTTCGAAGTTTCTTAGGATTGGCAGGCTATTATAGACGTTTCGTGGAAAGATTCTCCGTGATAGCCATGCCTTTGACGCAACTATTGAAGAAGAATGAGAAGTTCGAGTAGACAGATAAATGCGAGAACAGTTTTCAAGAGCTTAAGAAAAGGCTAACTACCGCTCCTATTTTGATGATACCTTTTGGTTCTAGAGGGTATGAAATTTATAGCAACGCGTCATTTAAAGGATTGGGTTGCGTTCTAATGTAACATGGAAAGGTAGTTGCGTACGCGTCTTGTTAGTTAAGGCCACATGAGTTAAACTACCCGACGCATGACTTAGAGTTAGTAGCAGTTGTTTTTGCTCTTAAGATTTGGAGGCATTATCTAATTGGAGAAAGATTTCAAGGGTATACTGATCATTAGAGTCTTAAGTATTTGTTCTCTCAGAAAGAGCTAAATATGAGGCAACGTCATTGGATGAAGCTCCTCAAGGATTATGATTGCGAAATTTTATATCATCTGGGTAAGGCCAATAAAGTTGCAGATACGCTAAGTCGGAAGTTAGCGATCACTCAAATGATGGTACATGAGTGGCGTCTCTTGGAGGAAGTTCGAGATTCAGACATTAAATTGAAGGTGAACCATCTGTTAGGTATAATGGCTACGTTGAGGATTGAGCTAGAAGTGCAGGCTAGAGTTAAGGCCCTGCAATCGTCGAATCCTGCAATTCAGAAGATCCTTCAAGAGGACTCAAGAAAAAGAAAAGCCGACTTTCATGTAGCTGAGGATGGAATACTGAAGTTTCAAAGACGTTCGTGTGTGCCTGCTGATGAAGGTCTATGAGAAGAAATTTTATCGGGGGCACACCGTAGCAGTTATAGTATTCATTCAAGTAGCACGAAGATGTACCAGAATTTGAAGCAATACTACTGGTGGAATGGAATGAAGACAGATATAGCCATGCATGTGGCAAAGTGTTTGACTTGCCAGCAGGTCAAGGCTCAGCACTGTAAGCCTAGAGGATTGCTCCAGCCATTGGAGATCTCTGAGTGGAAATGAGAGCATATCACGATGGATTTCGTGATAGGATTGCCAAGGAGTCAGAGGGGAAATGATTAGATTTAGGTCGTGGTCGACTGGTTGATGAAGTAAGCACATTTCATCCCAGTAAGGAAAGACTTTGCTTTGGATAGATATGCCGAACTCTATGTGAGACACATAGTAAGACTTCATGGAGACACATAGATATGCCGAACTCTATGTGATCTCAAGTTCACTACCACATTTTGGAAAAGTCTACAAGCTGCATTGGAAACGAAGTTGCAGTTTAGTACAGCATTTCATCCTTAGACGGATGGTTAATCTGAAAGGACCATTCAGACGCTTAAAGACATGTTGTGAGCTTGTGTTTTAGAATTCAAAAGAAGTTGGGAGGATCAATTGCATTTGGTCGAGTTTGCCTACAATAACAGTTTCCAACAAAGTATTAAGATGGCGCCTTTCGAGGTATTGTATGGTAGGGCCTATAGAAGTCTAGTCTGTTGGGACTAGGTAGGTGAAAGGAAGATCACCAATCCTAAGTTGGTGCAACAATTAATGGAGGCTGTCAAGCTCATTAGAGATAGACTTAAGACAGCACATAATCGTTAGAAAAGTTACGCTGATAGGAGACGTAGGCCTCTAGAATTCCAAGTGGGTGATCATGTGTTCCTAAAGGTGTCACCGATGAGAGAAACGTCCCGTTTTAGCAAGAAGGGAAAATTAAGTCCAAGGTATGTTGAACCATTTGAGATTTTGGAGAGGATAGGAAATCTGGCTTATCGTCTTGCATTGCCGCCAAGATTTGTGCAAGTTCATAATGTCTTCCATGTATCGACGTTGAAGAAGTATGAGCCTAACCCAGCCCATGTGTTGAGTTTTGAAGAGATCGAGCAGGATGAGCGAACATCGTATGTGGAATGACCTGTGAGGATCATAGACAAGAAAGAGCAGGTACTTCGACGCAGGACGATTCCGTTAGTTAAGGTGGTTTGGCAACATCATGGGACCGAAGGAGCAACTTGGGAAATCGAGAAAGTTATAAAGGATCTACATCCTTTTCTTTTTGAAGAATTGTAACAATAGTCTGATTTCGAAGACAAAATTTCCTAAGGTGGGGAGATTTGTGACGTCTAGAAGTTGTATGAGATGAGGGAAAAAATGTGTGGACTCCACCTATTTTCTTTTCTTTCTTTTCTTCTCTCCTTCCCTCCTTCGTTTGCTGTGCGCCCCACCTACTCCCATCACCTCCCTCAATTCACGTCACATCTATTCTTCCACCACATCTTCTCCTTTTTTACTTTTCTTCATCACTTCCCTCTCTCTCTTCCTTTTTCTCTCCCCCCTTCCTTTTTCCCTTCTTTCCCTTCGCACGACCTAAACCCTCCTCCGACGCCATTTCGCTGCTGCTTCACCTTCGTTTCTCCTTCTTCGTTTTCTTCCTTTGCTTGTGCAGCTGCCCGCCAACCATCATCCTTCCAACCTCCTCCCGTTGTTGTTGCTAAGCACGAGCTTGTCGCGCCTTTACCACCTCGGCCTCATTTCCGCCGTGCTATCTTCACCTCACCCTTGCCATTCAACGCCACTTTGCTGTCCAACCATCGCCTCCCCTCTCCCTCTGTTGCTGCTCCATCGCCTAACTCCTCAGCTCCAGTTGCGGGCTGCCCTCTTGGCTGCTTGCGCCGCCGCCGCTACACCACCATCTCCACCGCCCGAACTCACCCGGTCGAGACAACCACGACCAGCCCGTCACTTAGCCGCGAACCACTATTGACACCTAATTTTTAATCATCTTTTCTATTTTAAAATTCATAAAATGAAAAAATCAACTTTGGGAACCGTGGCCAAGCCTGGCGTACCAATTTTGACCAAAAAATGATTTTTCATTTTTTCAGGATTTTTCGATATTTGTATTTTCGAAAATTCATAAAAAAAGTCAAGAAAAAATGAGAAAATTTTAAAATCAACTTAGAGGCCTTGGCCAAGCTCAGAAAACCAATTTTGAACAAAAAATAATGTTCACATTTTTAATATATTTTTATATATTTTTTAGAAATTAGGAAAATATTTAATAAATAATAGCATTTGAGGTCATAAAAATACATAAAAATAGTCAATATTTTTCTTTGAAATTCCTTTTCATATTGGCCATCGCAAATTTAAAAAATCCAATTCGGGGTCGTGTATTTCTTCACGTGCATAATCTCGAATCGAGCAAAGAAAAATTCAAGTTGAGTCAATTTATTTTCATTTTTCACTTTCAGGAGTTGTGACATTATTATCTAATATTTCAAAATTTCACCTTGGCACAATTATACCCAGAATAGCTCAATTTTGCAAAAGGGCTTTAATTAAATTTTGCATTATCTTCAACATCAGAAAATGAGCTTGAATTTGACGTAAGGTGAATTACGACTAAGCATAGGGGAAATGTATTGAAAATTGTGAGAAGATTTGGATTTGAAGAAATATTTTTTTAGGGACTGAATTGCAAATAATTAAAATCTCAAGGACTATAGTGCAAATACCTAACTCTTGAGGGATTATTTTACAAATAATAAAAAGAAGAGTTAGTGGAGAAATTAGAATAGAGAATGGAGGATGGGGAAGAGGATATGAATAAGAGAAAATGGAGAAGAATAGATAGAGAAAATAAGATAAGAATAGAGAATGGAGAATGGAGAAGAGGAGATGGAGAAGAAAAGATAAAGAAGAATAGATGGAGAAAAGAAGATAAGAATAGAGAAGGGAAAATAGAGGTGAATAAGAGTTAGAGGAGAAATTAAAATGGGAGATAAATATGAAGAAAGGAAAATGAAGATGAAAAAGAGTTAGTGGAAAGATTATAATGTGAGATAGAGATAGAGAAGGGAAGATGAAAAATAAAAAAGAGTTAGTAGAGAAATTAGAATGGGAGATAGAGTTAGTGAAAATATTAGAATGGGAGATAGATGAGTGGATTATAAAAGGAGGAGGAAATAAGCTTGGGAGAGGGATTTTTTGAAGAAAAAATTTTGGATGTTTGATAGGGTTTTGGGAGATTGAAGAAAAATTTAAGAGAAAGAAAATACCAAAAAGAGAGAGAGAATTTTGAAGACGATGGGAGTTTAAAGTTATGGGTGTCGCGACCCTAAAAAGTTTTTGATTGGTGAAAAACATTTTCGATCGGGTTAACGAATTATTAGGTTAGTTAGATGGATTAACCTAATATGGACTCTTCCAAGTCCTACCGAATTGCAACGTTGATTTCATTCAAATGATTTTAAAATTTGGAGTCGCCACTAATCATTTTTTGGTAGATTGATTAGAAATCTAAGTAAATTAGCAGGAGGACTAAGTTACTTCTACGAACCAGAGATTATGAGTTCGGGGACTTGGTTACACTAGTTAATTAAAACTAATGCCCTTTCGGTACCTTAATTTCATGGATATCCTAATTTGGCAACTTAGGCTTGGTTTATTCCTAAGACTCTAGTGGAGTATTCTCTCTTTGTGTTTTTCACTTTTTAAATGGGACGCATGGGTGGTATTTTTTTTTTTCAAAGTGTTAAAAATTCCCTGAAGCCGAAAGATGGAGTGTATTAACGACTTCTGTGCAGTGTTACAGTCTACTCATTTGGGGTTCGGTGATTCAAAAATTAAACGGTAGGAAGTCAATGACAGTAAATAAAGACCTCTAATGGATGGCCCAGCCTTGGCTTGGCTCTCCCATTAGAGGTTTAATGGTGCAGGAATTAAATTGCGAGAATTTAAATGACGGTAAGTAAAAACCTCCAATGGACGGCCTAGCATTGGCTTGGTTCTTCCCTTTGGGGTTTGATGGTGTAGGATTTTAAATTGTAGTAAGTAAAAACCTCTAATGGGCGGCCTAACATTGGCTTGGCTCTTTCCTTTGGGGTTTAATAGTGCATGAATTTAAATTGCAGGAAATAAACGACCTATAGTGGATGCGCTTTGCCTCTCCATTCTGGGGTTTTAGTTCTTTAAAATAAAATACAACAAATTGTTTCGACAATTTGAACTAAAATCCGTTGACGGGTCAGCTGCAAATTTGATTAGCACCTTGGAATTTGTTTGGCCTCACTTTGCACCTCCATGGAATTTATCGTTGATACGGAGTTATCCCCGTTTTTTTACCTACCATAAAATATGAGAAAAAGGGAGATGGAGAAAGTGCATACAATTTGTGCTAATTTGAGACTAAAACCACAAATAAGTGAATAAATAAAAACACTTAGCTCGAATTTGCTTGCTCGTTGACGAGGATGAACTCTTGATTTACGTTGATCGATGAAGGAATTGGTGATGATAACTCCTAACTTTAAACTTCCACCATCTTCAAAATTTTCTCTCTCTTTTGGTATTTTATTTCTCTCAAATTTTTCTTCAATCTCCTAAAACCCTCTCAAACATCCAAAATTTTCTCTTCAAAAAAATCCTCTCCCAAACTCACTTCTTCCTCTTTTTATAGCCTATTCATCCATCTTCCATTCTAAATTTTCCACTAACTCTATCTCCTTCCACTAACTCTTCTTCATCTTCATCTTCCTTTCTCCATCTCTATCTCACATTCTAATTTCTCCACTAACTTTTCTTCATCTTCATCTTCCATTCTATATATCTATCTCCCATTCTACTAACTCTTCTTCATCTCCATCTTCCATTCTCTATTCTCATTTTATTTTCTTTATCTTCTCTTCTCCATCTTCTCATCTTCATCTCATCTTCCTCATCTCATTTTCTTCATCTCCTCTTCTCCATCTTCTCTTTTCCATCTTCCCTTCTCTATTCTAATTTCTCCACTAACTCTTCTTTTTGTTATTTACAAAATAATCCCTCAAGTGTTAGGTATTTGTACTCTAGTCCATGAGATTTTAAGTATTTGCAATTCAGTCCCTGGAGAAATATTTCTTTAAGTCCAAATCTCCTCACAATTTTCGACACATCTACCGCATGTTGAATTTAAGCTCATTTCTTACTATTGAAAATAATGCAAAATTTAATTAAAACCCTTTTTATAAAATTGAGTCATTCTAGGTATAATTAGGCCAAGATGAAAATTTGAAATATTAGAGAACAATGTCACAACTCCTAAAAGTGAAAAATGAAAATAAATTGACTCAAATTGAATTTTTTTAGGCCCAATTCGAGATTATGCTCGTGAAGGAATACACGACCCCGAATTTTATTTTTTTAAATTTGCGATGGCCAACATGAAAAGGGATTTAAAATAAAAATATTGACTATTTTTATGTATTTTTGTGACCTCAGATGCTATTATTTTTTAAATATTTTCCTAATTTCTAAAAAATATATTTTAAAAAATACAAAAAATATGAAAAATTATTTTTTACTCCAAAAGGGTTGCCTAAGGTTGGCCAAGGCTTCCAAAGTTGATTTTGCAATTTTCTCATTTTCTCTTGATGTTTTATGAATTTTCGAAAATAAAAAGTTCGAAAAATATTGAAAATATGAAAAATTATTTTTTGGTCAAAATTGGTTCTCTAGGCTTGCCAAGGTCCTCAAAGTTCATTTTTTATTTTTATTAAGTTTTCTTGATTTTTTTATTAATTTTAAAAAAGAAAAGATGATTAAAAATCAGGTGTCAACAGCTGCCCCTCTTTGAAAGAAAACTCGATAGAGGTTTATTTCAAAGACGAGATGACACTTCAATCTTAATCGAGTCAACCTAAGAAGATGCAAAGAGTTATGACATTTGATCTCCAATACCTCTCTGAGCGAGTTCTGATCCAAATCGTACTGGAGGAGGATTTTATGAAGTAAGGGAGAGATAGAGGAGCGAGCTTACCTGGCACTTACCTGCCCGTTGTGTGGCGGTTGCCTGATTTGGATGCTCTACTGAAAGTGGAATGAGAACCTAAGGATTCGTTATGAGAAAACCTTAGGGTGGTTAAGCTTGGACCCATATAATAGGTCAACCCATGGTAGATTCCTAACAAAAGGATTCTATTTATTGAACTTTGATTGAAATTTGACTCGTATGGTAGGTCACCCTATGGTGGATTCCTAGTGAAAGGATTCTACCGATTAAATACATTACGATTTGACCCGTATCGTGGGTCACCCTATGGAAATGTCTGTAAGAAGGACTTTGTGCATAGGGAAAGGACTCGGTGCTTTTGTGTGCCTGTAGAAAGGACTTTGGCGCCTATAAGAAGGACTTTTGTGTGCCTATAAAAGGACTTTTGCGTGCCTGTAGAAAGGACTTTGGTGCCTGTAAGAAGTACTTTTGTGTGCCTGTAAAAAGGACTTTTGTGTGCCTGTAGAAAGGACTTTGGTGCCTGTAGAAAGGACTTTGGTACTTGTAAAAAGGATTTTGGTAATTGTAAAAAGGACTTTGTGTGCATGTAGAAAGGACTTTGGTGCTTGTAAAAAGGACTTTGGTGTCAGTAGAAAGGGCTTTGTGTGCCTGTAGAAAGGACTTTGGTGCCTGTAAAAAGGACTTTTTGTGCCTATAGAAAGGACTTTGGTTGCTTGGAAGAAGGACTTGGGTGCCTGTAAGAAGGATTTTGGTGCCTGTAAAAAGGATTTTGAGTGCTTGTAGAAAGGACTTGGTGCCTGTTATAAGGATTTTTGTATGCCTGTAAGAAGGACTTGGGTGTTTGTAAGAAGGACTTTTGTGTGCCTGTAGAAAGGAATTTTTGTGCTTGTAGAAAAGGACTTTTATGTGCCTGTAGAAAGGACTTTAGATGCCTATAAGAAAGACTTAGGTGCCTGTAAGAAGGACTTTGGGTTGCCTATAAAAAGGACTTGGGTGCCTATAGAAAGGACTTCATGCTTGTAAAAAGGACTTTTGTGTTTCGAAGGGTGCCATTCTGGGATCTGGGGAGATTAGGAATCTTGCAAAAGCTCAAACCCATATTATCTTACTTTGAAGGGTGTCATTCTGGGATTTAGGAAGACCAGGGATCCTGCAGAAGTTTAAACCCGATTTTACTTACCAAAGAGGACTCTTTTGAGTCAAGGCCATTGACAAAAGGGTTTTCATCATCTGCTCCGGGTTTACAAGTCAAGAACTCTACAAAAATGAGAAAGAAATAGTCTTGCTCATACCTTTTCAAGTGATGCTTAAAATCTTTCAACTCTACGTTAATTCAAGCGCCTTAATCAGAAAAGGCTTTCATGAGTTGTAACGTAGGTTGGGATTGGAGACCAAGGGAGTAAAAAGGTTTATTTTGGCCCAGAAGAATATGAGGTGGATTTGACATCGGTGATCATTGCATCTTTGTTACCAGTTTCGGCCCTTCTAGAACAATCCTCAAAGAATACCATCGTTGTCTGCGGATGGTATCTACTTTTGTCGATACCGTTGTCACTTCTGATCGGTATAAACTTCATCTGAGTATATTTTACAATTTGACTCATTTGAAGAGTCTTCTTTGGCAATCAAATCCCATTAAGAATTTACAACAGAAGACAAGATGTTTTCTCCGAGTATACATGGACATTGATTTAACTAGGCATTGGCCTTGCTTTTAACTTGCACTTTGCTTTTTCATGCCCGGGACTGGCTCTTTTGGTCCTCCCTTTTGCCTTTTCTTTTTCATTCTGTCTAGGAAAAGGAATTTTCAAAAATCGTGTCGCATGCAAATACATATCAAAGGTCTAGCATACTTGAAGAGTCGACTTAGGAACTCTGTGTAGACCTTACTTCTTCTGAGTTCTTCTACTTTAAAATAGCGCCATCTTCATCTTGGAATGAGCAATGATCACCAACGGGGTTTTAAGAAATGAATATGCAGGCTCAATTGGGTGATGCAAAGGATATGAGTGTATCGGATAAGGAAATGAATGCTTTTCATTATCCTAATGCACTTGAATTATCGTACGAGGCTAAAAGTAAAGGAACACTAAAAAATTAATGTTAGTCCGAGCAAAAAAATTTCTAACCATTTACCTCGTGCTACTTGCTGGGACTACTTCTATTTGGCCCCGATGTGGGGTGTTTCTTGACAGGGGTTACGAAGTGAAACCGCCGCTCAAATGGGTTTTCACTAGTCACCTATAATGTTTAGGATATAAAAATGAATGCCTCCTTCCTTTCGATATCGTACCTTTCGCGAGAAAACCCATTCCCTTGGGGAATACGGAATCTATTTGGCACACAACTCCCTATGGATATGGGACATGTATGGAAATGGGATCACCTTTCATCATCTTGTCATGCCCCATTCTACACATTCGATGCATCATGTGTAGGTTATGCTTCAAGTCAGAATTGGCAAATTGAACATGCATAAGAGTCATGCATGAATTATGGCATGTGCAAACACAATACGAATATGGTGATTTTGACATCATGCATGTTTGCGAAGTGTGTAAGTATAGAAGAGCATTGTCAAGAACGAGAGGATTTGAATTGCCCCTGGACGGGTGGGCGGATCAAACAAATTGAGAGTTTACTCCTTAGGTCAAGAGTAGCTCGTCTCTGACTTTGCCCCTGCAAAATGAAACGCATGGGTGAAGGAGTCGAGTGGAGGTTTGATGCATTTGGGCTTGCTTAATTTTGACAACCATCTTGGTTGCAGGTCGAATGCCCCTGCAAGAAGAAAATCAGAAAGGCTATCATTGAAATCAAATGAGTTAAAGGAGATAAACTCTCCTTTTCAATTTAGGATTTGCCATCAATTTGCCCCATTTTTATCGGAATGGATCTCTTCAGATGATCATAATTTTACCACTTGGGGTTGTCTCCTTCACATGTTAAATATTAGTATAAATATTTCCTGTAAAAAGGAAAGGAGATGTGTTAGCCAGTATTAGAAAGGATAAACTAGAACGATACTGGTTTACCCTTCATCTTGAATGTTTTGTATGACTCCTTTTACCAGCTTCACCGGATCGAGTTTGTCTCCACTTTCGATGGGCATTTCATCATTAGAGGCAAGGTTGTGGCAGAGTATCGACTTTGGTATCGCTCGTCTAGTAATTCTATTTCCTTCTACAAAAAGAAATGTGCAAAAGGTTGTATTATTCATTTACAATACTTACAACATTCCCCAACCTTGGGGATTGAACTCGGGATGTTTCGGACCACTGTCATTCCACATGCCATCCGGTCCACAAAACCGTAGGCGTTCGTGGAGGTCCGCCTTTAAAGGTTGATCTTTGAGGTGACGTGGTTTTATAATTCCATGTCTCGATTCTTTTCAAGGTAACTTACAATCTCTGTTAAGACGAAAGAAAGTATTTTAGAATTTGAGACAATCCTGGGCAAATTGGAACAATACAAAATTACCCTTCTTTGAGATCGCACGAGTCTTTCGTTCGTATTTTCTTCATTCGAAGTCATCTATTTAGTAACGATATTTACGAATCAATTTGCCCCCAGTTTCGTTCAACAAGGGGATTTCACATTTGGGTATGACTGTGTTCTCGGGACATTTTGCAAATTCCTGAAAATAGAAAGGGTTGAATTTAAAACTGGAGCAATTTATGATAAATTGAAACGATACGGGTTTAGCCTTCGAGCCTACGCGGATTTTTACTCGCAATTAATGTTATCCCGAGTTTAGTGAAGTAAAGGCTCCGAGCATTTAATAGGAGAATGGGAAATTACTACTTCTTACTTTTGTGTTCATTCCGGACATCAATAAAAGTAGAAAACATCCAATGCAAGGAAATAAAGCAATCTGCATTCATTCAGGATCGATTTCGCTCCCTCTGCATGCTCTCCTATGATCAGCTGGCTTCATTCCAGATCAAGTATGTACCGGCCATATTGAAGGACCCGTGATCCCAGCTTTGAAATACAAACTCCGTGTGCATATTACAGTCCTAGTGCTTCATCGACATTGAACTGGTTGATCATGGCAGTGAGTTCGTCGTCAATGCCACTTGCCTGGTGGTGATACCTCTCCCCTTTCTCGGGAGGCATCAATGCAGACCCTATGGGCTCGGTCCTTTCATGCTTTACCCCAACAAAACTTGATTCTGTCATAAACTGGTCTAACTCACCTCTTAAACGTGCATTTTCGATCCTCAGATAATGCATTTCGTCGAGGGTGAGGAGGCTATTGCAGTTGGGGCAGGTGGCGGAGTCAAAAGCCTTTTTATATATCTTTTTCTCCGCTCGGAGGTTTTCATTTTCAACTCTTAGAAACCCGACTTCGTTGTGCTCATGACGAGTCTTCATTCGGGTTCGCCTATTTTGAAACAAGAACTTAATTTGCAAAGTTTCAAGTCCTAGGTCTTAACTCAGTTCCATTTCTATTTGCCGTCTAGCATAGGGCACGTTCTGAAGAAATTCTCAAGCCTTTGTACGTGCTCCTCGGTATGGCGATGGTAATGCTTCCTTTGAACCTTACTATTGTTGTCCTTATTTTTACTGAGATCTTGGACGTCGTCGGCGGAAGGGCCAGGCTCCATGGGCTCGATCCCAAACATGGCTTTGAACTCTTCCTCTCTCATATTTAGCAAGTTGGTTAGTGATTTCTCAAGGTTCATTATTTCTTCTTGTATTTTCACTCTCCCTGAACTTTTCTGAGTGACTGGATATGCTTCGAAACTCTCTTCATAGTATAGATGAAGATTACCAAGAAGACGTCTCTTTTAAAACTTAGGCGTGGGCTTAGCATCTATATTACTTCTCCCAAGAGTTCTGTCTTTCTCAATCTTTCTTGCGTGTCTCATGAACAGTTTGTTTTCTTTCATCTTTTCATGATAGGGGTCCCCGTCGTCATCTCTCCTGCTTATCTCCACCGTTGATTTTGCGAGTGCATTTTCCCATAAAGACGAATCAGATCCTCTTTTCCGCTGTAAATTTTCTTTGTCCCCCACCTAAGTCGTCCTTTTCTTCTTCTTTTCCGAATCGGTGGTATCACCTCAAACCTTTTCTGCAAAGATATCAGATTTGTTCAACCCGAGATGGCAGACCGACAAGGGATTCGAGCCGACAAAGACAACATTGGAAAGGAATGGCCGGTAGGAAAATCTGAATGATAGATATTGCTACTGTGAAGTCAATATTTAACTCGAGACAGAATACCATTTTCGCATTCTAATCGTCTGCTTCACTCATATCCTCTTCTCTTTCATATCCTGCCCATCAGTCTTGATTCTCTCCCCTATTTATTTTAACGATAATGGCCAGTCTTCCCATGTAGATCTTCCCAGCCAACGTTATATTCAAATAGGAGAGGCTTTATCATCTTCTCGGCCGAGACTATATTTGCATAGCCCATCATCCGAGCATCGAAGCTGAGATCCTCGGTCTGTTCGGGGAGATAAATGCTTCTTCAGTCGAAGGCACCAGCTTAGAGAGGGAATACAGAGCGTTTCCACATGTCTTCATCAACTTTCTGGAAACATGCCGAAACACTCAGGTGTCACGACTCGAAAAAATCGGTTTCCCAATTTTTAAAGTTAATGGATTACCAGGTTAATTAAATTGAATTAACTAGCCTAGTTCGAACCCTCCCAAGTTCTACCGAATCGTGACTTATGTTCAATTTCATCAAAAGAAGGATTTATCTTGGAGTCGCCACTAATCATTTTGGGTAGGTTGATTAGATACCTAAATAAAGCATCGGGAGAAATACTTTATACCTACGAACCAGAGATTAATGAGTTCGGGGACATGGTTACGCTAATATTTCTACTAGCACCATTTCGATACCAATTTCATGAAAATGTTCAACTTGGCAATTTTGATGAATTTTCACTTGAGATTCAGGTGTGCAATTTTTTTGGGTTTTCTTTTTTAAATGCATGCAATGCAAATGCAATTACATAAATGCAATTAAGACATGAAACTACATGATTTATGCATTCTAGATTACATGACAAGTATAATGAACATGCATGATGGCTTTTAAAAAATTGGGTTTTGATGCAAATAAGTATGAATCCTATTTTAGATGACATGCAATATGAAATCTAATTTATATGACATGCGAATACGAAGACATATGAATACAACATGCAAATGTAGACATACAAATGCGACATGAGAACGTAGACATATGAATACGGCATGCGTACATAGATATACGAATGACATACGTACGTGGACGAACGAATATGACATACGTACATGGATATATGAATACAACATGTATACGTGACATACATACGCGACATGCGACATGAATACACGAATACGGCATACGTACGTAACATGCATACGTAGACATGCATACGTAACATGCGACATGAATATATGAATACGACATACGTACGTGACATACGAACATGGACATGCGTACGTGAATATGCGTACATGACATGGCAAAATATGCATGAGCTATACTATATGAAATGCACATGAAAGACATTTTTTGTATTTTTATATTTTCCACATTTTTTGTATTTTTGGATTTTCTACATTCTTTCAGATTTTGGATGTATTATAAAAGATTGAAAAATCACCCAAAGCAAACAAAGATGTGAAGAGAGAGCAGGTAAAATAAAACTACCCTATGGACAGTGAAAATAAAACCCGCAACTCGTCGGGTGAATAATTACATACCAATTAAATAAAACCCGATACATGATCAGAAATACAAAAATAGACCGGAATGGATATCGATCAAACACCCGTCGCCAAGACTCGTGGGTCGGAAGTACAACAAAACGAACCGGAATGGACATCGGTCATACTCCAGTCTTCAAAGCATGGGGCCGAAAGCCAAATGAAAATAATGAACTATCCAATCGGACATGCATAATCACCAATGAATTAAGACAATTCAAACGCTCAAAGAAAGTTTAACACGTGCTGATTAAACTTCATTGAGACCATTTTTTACATTTTCCAATGTATTAACACAAAAAATACGAATTAAACCATACTGTCCATGAACATTCTTAGGGAGAAAGCAGTAACCATACAATACAAAAAGAAATAATGAAATGTATGCAAAAGTTCTGAGATTTTTTATGTGGATGGGAAAATGTGTCGTTGACAACTTTCATGTTTTACATTCTTATTGAAGAGACACTCATTTTCGTGTAGAAAATGGTCTTTCATGAGAGCTCAGCAGCAAACAAACAAATTTCACAAAACAGACATACTTCAGGATTAAGCTCCAATGGACACTCAAATCGCAAAATTAATGCACCAAACTTTCCAATCTACTAAACAAGACCCCAATGAACAACTTTCATTGTTTGTGAAGTTTCGAAAGAAGACTCTAAACATTATATAACTACGAATCAATATGACCACGCACAGGAAAACACTCAGACTCAAGGACGCCAACAAAATTGCGTGATTTCATTAAATGCATTAAAAATACGAAACATGCATTAATATTTTTGTAGTTTTTATATGTTATGCATTAAGATCTGATGAACAAATGTCATGAAGAAGTCTTTATGAAACGAAGTCTAGAATAACCCATGAAAAATCATTTAGCATGAAAGGTCAAATTAGAAAAATTCCATCTCAGGTTCTGATCACCATATTTCCAGATTTCTGCTCTCAATTTCGGGACCCTTTTGACATAGCAAACGACGTCCATTTTCGCGCCATAATATATCAAATCGAAGATCTTGAAGTCATCTACGAATGTTCAATATATTTATTTTCGAGATTTCGTCATCTAAACATGAACAATTGAGTTACCAGATAATTGCACATGCTGATGCGCCTATAGCTCATTGGAGATGAATCCGTCGCGTCGCCAAGGCTTGTTCCACGGCGGCGAATTTTTCTCTCTCAAAATTTTTTCTCTTGAAATCTTTCCAAACTCTCTCAAACATTCAAAATTTTCTCACACAAAAAATCCTCTCTTTCAAGCTCTCGTCTTCTTCCTTTTATAGCTCACTCATTTATCTCACATTCTAATTTCTCCATTAACTCTATCTCCCATTCTAATTTTTCCACTAACTCTTCTTCATCTTCATCTTCCCTTCTTCATCTCTATCTCACATTCTAATTTCTCCACCTATTCTTCTCCATCTCCATCTTCCCTTCTCTATATATATCTCCTATTCTAATTTCTCCACTAACTTTTCTTCATCTCCTTCTTCCCTTCTCTTATCTTATTTTCTCCATCCATTCTTCTCCATTTCCTCTTCTCCATCTTCCCTTCTCTTATCTTATTTTCTCCATCCATTCTTCTCCATCTCCTCATCTTCATCTTCTCTTTTCCATCTCATCTTCTTCATCTTCCCTTCTAATTTCTCCACTAACTCTTTTTTTCTTATTTGCAAAATAATCTCTTAAGAGTTAGGTATTTACACTCTAGTCCTTGAGATTTTGAGTATTTACAATTTAGTCCCTGAAAAAAATATTTCTTTAAGTCAAAATCTCCTCAAAATTTTCAACACACCTCTCCTATGCTTAGTCGAAACTCATCTTCATCTTCTCTTCTCCATCTCATCTTCTTCATCTTCCCTTTTAATTAAAGCCCTTTTGCAAAATTGAGTTATTCTGAGTATAATTGGGCCAAGATGAAAATTTAGAATATTAGAGATCAATGTCACAACTTCCAAAAGTGAAAAATGAAAATAAATTGACTCAAATTGAATTTTTTATGCCCGATTCGAGATTATGCTCGTGAAGGAATACACGACCCCGAATTGTATTTTTGGATTTTTTTTAAATTTGTGGTGGCCAACATGAAAAGGGATTTAAAAGAAAAATATTGACTATTTTTACGTATTTGTGTGGCCTCAAATGCTATTATTTATTAAATATTTTCCTAATTTTTTTAAAATATATATATATATAATACAAAAAAAATGAAAAATTATTTTTTGTTTAAAAATGGTTACCTAAGCTTGGCCAAGGCTTTCAAAGTTGATTTTGTAATTTTCTCATTTTTCTTGATTTTTTTATGAATTTTCGAAAATAAAAATATTGAAAAATACTGAAATTATTTTTTGGTCAAAATTGATTTTCTAGGCTTGGATAAGGTCCCCAAAGTTGATTTTTTTGTTTTATGAATTTTTTTTTTAATTTTTTTATTAATTTTAAAAGAGAAAAGATGATTTAAAAATCAAGTGTCAACAGCTGCCCCTCTTTGAAAGGAAGATCGATAGAGGTTCATTTCAAAGACGAGATGACACCTGAATCCTAATCGACTCAACACAAGGAAATAAAAAGAGTTGTGACACTTGATCTCCAATACCCTCCCTAGCAAGTTCCGATCTAGACTCATTTTGAGGAGGCTTTCATGTAGTGAGGGAGAGATAAAGAGAAGAGCTTACCTGGCACTTACCGGCTCGTTGCATGACAGTTGCCTGACACGCATGCTCTACTGAAAATCGAATGAGAACCTGTATGGTAGGTCGTCCCATGGTAGATTCCTGATGAAAGGATTCTACTGATTTGATTGAAATTTGACCTGTATGGTAGGTCACCCCATGGAAATGCCTGTAAGAAGGATTTTGTGCATGTAGAAAGGACTTGGTGCCTGTAAGAAGGACTTTTGGTGCCTGTAAGAAGGACTTTGGGTTGCCTGTAGGAAGGACTTTGGGTTACCTTTAGAAAGGACTTTGGGTTGCCTGTAAGAAGGACTTGGTACCTGTAGAAAGGACTTTTTGTGCCTGTAGAAAGGACTTTAGGTGCCTGTAAGAAGGACTTTTGTATGCCTGTAGAATGGACTTTGGGTTGCCTGTAAGAAGGACTTTGGGTTGCCTGTAAGAAGGACTTTTGATGCCTGTAAGAAGGACTTTGGGTGCCTGTAAGAATGACTTTTGATGCCTGTAAGAAGGACTTTGGGTGCCTGTAGGAAAAACTTTAGGTGCCTATAAAAAGGACTTTTTGAAAATGGACTATTCCGTATTGGGGTCTCCAATGAAAGGGCTCCAGAGACAGTATACCCTAAATGTCACCTTTTAGGTAGACTGAAGAGGTATTGATTGAGAAAATGATTTTCGAGTGCCAATCTGGGATCTGGGGAGACCAGGAATCCTGCAGACGCTCAAACCCAATTTCACTTACCATGAAGGGTGCCATTCCGGGATCTAGGGAAACCAGGAATCCTGCAGAAGCTCAAACCCAATTTTTGTTGTCCCATCACTTTAGGAATAAACCGATGAGGCAAAGATCAAGAACACGAGAGTTGGTCAATCATGATTTGATAAAGCTTGAGAACACGAGATTATATCAATCGTGAGCTGATGAAGACTTCATGAGAGCATGTTGATCATGAGTCGTAAGGGTTCAGAAGACTTACCTGGATCTTTTGAGTTAATGATCGAGGCATAGACAGACTGATTGTATCATGTCTGCTTGCTCACTGAATGACCTTATGTGCTGCAATGGATTTGAGCACCTAGACAATCATCAGAATTGAAAGGTTCAGGCTGAAGATATACTCACCTGAAAATGCTTGGCGAGCATTAGCTAATAGGGCTTGTTTGTTCAATAGCCTCTGGATGAATTTTGAGACCTCGGAGGGTAACTCGACTATCAGAAATGCACTACCTGTCAGACAGTGTCAGAGGTAACATGTGCAAGCATTTTTATCAATGAGTTCATCGGTTCATGCAAAACCATTTAGTTGAGTTTGCAATGATTAAAACCGTATGTGTATGCTCATAATGTGGATCATGCATGACTATTCTGTCGAGTTTGCATTTCCAATTTTGTTGAGGGAGGTTATCATGTCATGAATACCTCAAATGTAACCTAAATGGGGACTTCAGTCCGAAAGGGCTTTCTCTCACTCTCGAGAAAGGCTTGTTTATCCTGATTGCAGGATTTGAAAAAAAATCACTCAACCTTACCATCATCGCATTCATTGAGGGTCTGAGTAATCTCGCAATTGATACGATCAAGCCGATCTGGAGGTCTTGATTAGGACCGTAATGTGGGCTGGGTCAAAGGCTTATCAAAGGGGACTCATTTCGAGTTAAGGCCATTGACAAAAAGGTCTTCATCATCTGCTCTGGGTTTACAAGTCAAGAACCCTGCAAAATGAGAGAGAAATAATCTTACTCGAACTTCTTCGAGTGATGCTTAAAGTCATTCAACTCTTACGTTAATTAATGTGCTCTAATCAGAAGAGACTTTCAAGGGTCGTAACGTAGGTCGGGATTTGGGTTTGAGAAACGAAAGGTTCGTTTTAGCTAAATATATATATATATATATATATATATATGAGAATGGCTTGGTGTTGGTGATCATTGCAGTCTTGTCACCGATCTTTGACCTTCTTGAATTCGTCTTCAATGAATACCACCATTGGTTGAGGGGTGGTAGTTCTTTTACACTTTGCAAACTGACTTCTTTGGAGATCCTTTTTGGGAATTCAAAATGTATGTTCGAAGTCAGAAGTTCATTACAGATATATGGGCATTGTCCTTGCTTTTGATAGGCATTTTGCTCTTTCTGCCCGAGATTCTTTGGAGTAGCCTTTGCTTTTCTTACTCCCGACTCCCTTTTGTTTGGAAGTAGGCCCATTTTCTTTAGGCTACACTTGTTTTCCTTTTTCTTTTGTTTAACAATCTTGTGATTTTGAATTTTACCAACAAGATGATTTTCAACAAATGATACTAGACATTACATGAAAGTCTAGCATATGAAATAGGCTAATTCGAGAATTCTCTATTGGCCCAATTTCTTCAATTCTGCTCCTTGGGGGAATGTACCGTCATTACCTTGAAATGAGCAAGGATCACCAACATGGGCTTGAGAAATGAATTTGCAGGCTCAATTGGGTTATGCAAAGGATGAGTGTGTAGGATAGAGAAAATAAATGCTCTTCGTCATCCTAAAGCACTTGAATTAAAATTCGAGTATTATGCAAAGAAACACTCGAAGATTGATGTTAATCTAAGCAAGAGAATTTCTAACCATTTATCTCCTGATATTGTTGGAACTACTTCTGTTTTGCCCCAGTGTGGGGTGGTTCTTAACAGGGTTGAGAAAATGAAACCGCCGCTCAAGAGTTTTGCAATAGACACCTGTAGTGTTTGGATAAAAAACTGAATGCCTCTGTCACTTCGGCTATCGTATCTTCTTGCGAGAAAACCCATTGCCTCGAGGAATGCGGATCCTAGCTACCGCTCATCTCACTGGGGATTAGATTTCAGGACGTGTATGGGAATGGCTTGCCTTTCATCATCCTGTCATGCCCCATTCTGTACATTCGATGCATCATATGTAATTTTATGCTCCCTATTCAAATTTGGTAGATCAAACATGAAGAACAATCATGTATGAATCACACAATGTGCGATCATTTTTCAACCAGGCAGATGTAGCAATTAACAAAATTGTCATGTTTCTCAAAAACAGATGAGAGGGAATCTAAGTTGCCCCAAGACAATGCGAGCGGATCAAATTAGTCGGGGGCGAGGACGAGCTCATTCTCATGTTTGCGCCAAAATATGCTCGCCCTAATTGTGATATGGCAAAGACCAACGTGGTTGGTCGAATGCCCTTGTTTGCCTCATTTCCATCAGGATGGATCGTATCAGGCGATTATGGCTTTTGCCAAAATTGGGAATTGCCCCAGATATAGTCACTGCTGGGAATTTGATTTTGAGTTTTGGCAAATGACTCGTTTCCACATCGGATCCCGCATGAGAAAAATGTGCATGAAATAGGATCTTAAGATGATGGAGAAACTTCGATTTTGATTTGCTTCAGTGGTAACAATCAAAGACATGTCTTCTAGCTTGGCACCTGTAAGAAGAAAATTGGGTGTCACTTTGAAAGACATATGAGAAAGAGATACGACACTTTGGCAGAATCCAAAATTGCCCTTGTACATACCCCAACTGGGAATTTGACTTTGGGAATTTGGTGGACAAGGACTTTTCAATTTGCCCGGTGTTCCTTTAGCTGACGTCGCATGGTCAAAGGGTCGGTGAAGCAAAGATTTGCTTTGATCGATTGATATCAAATAACTCATGAGATTTTTTGTGAAAATCTTGATGAACAAGTCATGCAAGAATGCAAGAAGACTCTGGGGATCACGAGTTGTCTTTGTCCATGTGAATGAGTTGTAGAAACTTTGGCGCCTGCTTTGAGAATTCCAAGATTTTTCTTTGGATTTTATTAGTTTTAAGGGGAAGGGATACTTACCTATCCGGCACAGTGATGACCCCTGCAAAATTGAAAGGGAATGCGTCAGTATATGTTCTTCATATTTTGAAAAAATTGGAACGATACTGTTTTACCCTTGTGTGTACTTCCATTAAATTAAGGAAGTTCCTTCATTTGGATTGGATTGGATTGTATTTCCCGAGTTGCCCTTCACTTTGAGCTTGCCACATAAGTGCTTTGCTTAGTTAGGCCTTATTTTCTTTCGGGATGCCTCGGACCATCATCATTTTCCATGCCATCAGGCCCGTGGATCGAAGGGCTCCTTTAATTAAAGGTTACCTTCAAGGCAATTAAGTCTTATCGCCTTCCATTGGGTCATTTCATTTTGCGAGACTCTTGAAGCAATTTGCAATCTCTTGGGTGAGAATGGAACAAATCCAATTTAGCATTTTGCAACGATTGAGGGTAAATTGGAACGACACACAGTTACCCGTCTTCGAGTTCGTTTGGGTTTTTCACTTGAAATTTCCCTATGTGAGGCCGTTCAACATTTCTCATTATGGCAGTCAACAACATTGCCACAAATTGATCCGCCCTGAGTCTAGCATAAAAAGGGATTCACGCATTCAACGGGATAAACAACAATTACCCCCTTGCCCCTAAATTAAATCTAGACACCTAGAAAGCTGGAAATATCACACGCAAGGGAATTAAGCATGAATGAAAGGTGCACTTATTCAAGGTCAGTTCTGCCTCTCCTGCGGCTCTTCGATAATCAGCTAGTCTCATGCTGGTTCATGCATGGATGACCGATATTTAAGAATCCCTAATCACCGGCTTCCGATCATAGCTTCGGATTTCTGTCAACCTTAAACTGGTTGACCAGGGCAGTAAGCTCATCATCTGGGTAATCTCTTGAACCTTCCAGCAACTGATGCTCGAATTGGGCAATGTTGCTGGCAAATGCTAGCGGTAGATTTCTCATTCTGTCCTCGCCATGAGCAATTTGGCTTCTCGAGCTGGAGCCTTCATCATTACTCGAGAAAGTGTGGGGATCACCAACTGTCCTGCTGCCAAAAACTCCTTCCATTCGAGGATTAGACAAGTGGAAGCGCTCAGGATAACTTCTTATCTGATTCTCTGGCTGCGCAGGCGCGCCGATCGTAGGATGAATGCTAACTACGGGTTGGTGCTTAGACCAAGGAATCTGAACATACTACCCCTGCGGTCTATACTCTTGAAGAGCATTGGGGTGATTTTGGGGGATACTTTGATTAACGCCTAGAGGATTGATTGCGCGGCTACTGGCTTGGTTGATGATGGGAAGTGGCTGGCCCCTTGCTAACCTACAAAATTTATGGTGGCGAGGAGACTTGACGTTGACGTTCAAGCTTGGATTAGTCCCGTCTTGGTTTTCTTGATTCTGAACTGTATTGTGTTCTTTCACCCTTTTTCTGTACTTCTGAAGATAACTCGAAACATTTCCTTTAGTGAGTCCCTCTACCTTCATAATTTCCAGTATATGTTGCAGCCGTGCCGAATTAATTCCTAGCTGCTGAACTGTATTAACAAACATACGATGCAGCTCGGGAGACCAAATCATCTTCTTTTTCTAGTTGCTTGGAACAATATTGAAGGCTTGATGATTGTTCTTTTGATCGTGCAATTGCTTCCTTACCACGTGCTGCCATATGTTTTGAAGCACCCGAAGCCTAACTGGTTTCGTTATGACGTCTTGGGCCCCATGTAAGACAGCCTTCATTATGGCTTGCTGATCATCGGTTGTCGATATTACAACGACTGGCATGTTTAATTCAGAATTGATGACTTCCAAGAGAGTGAAAATATTCATGTCAATCCCTACCATGGTGGTGAGAATGATATCAAACTGGTCACTACTCCTCCTTAATACTTCTAAGGCCTCTGTCGCTTTTGCTTGAGCTAAAACCTTATACCGGCATTTTCTTAATACGGTAACGAGGATTGACAGAGAGACTGGATTACCGTCAATGGCCATGACCGGTAGACCCTCAGGATAAGGAACTTCATCAGCTTCGACCTGGGTTGAACATGCGCCCGTTTCCCTAATGCTAGATATATTTCTGGATCTAGGACTGCCGACTCGAGACCGCCTCAGGATGTCTTCTTGAGGGATCACGGGATTGTCGATGGCTTCTCGTAACAGGCTTTGAAAGCCGATGCCTTGATGGTGAAGGTTTTGAATTCCTCTCCCACAAGAACTCCTTCCTCTCTATCTTTCTCCTGCGAGTTCTTGTAGATGAGCTTTCACTATCAGATGAGGACAAGTTCTCTCTCTAGCAATAGCAACGACTTCCCTCTTCACGGGCAGCGCTATTGGATTTACCAAGGGAGAAAATTTGACATTCAGCTTTTGATCAAAAGGAGAAATCCTTGTTTCTCGATCAGTTTGTCTTCTTCTTCTTCTTCTTCTTCTTCTTCTTCTTCGTTTCTTTTTTTTAATGTGGTGGCCCCCCCCGAAATCCTTTCATAACTTTTCTTGTGGATTTGTCGACACCCATGACTGTAGATCAACAGTAAGCCCACGATTCTCGATTTATACGTCATTTCTCTCCAAACTGTGATCATGCTTGGGGCACAAGATTCGATTTCTATCTGGGGTTGCTCGATGAAGTTGGAGTCCCATATACGATTCTAATACGGTATTTGCACATTTGATGGGTGGAAATAGAATTACTCCATTGCTTAACCCTAGATACCGAGAAATCAAAAAATATCCCACGGAGGGGAATTAGGCATGAAATGAGAAATACATTCATTCGAGATTGGTTCTGCTTTCCTTGAGGGTTCTCTACCAACAGACTAATTTCAGAATTAGATCAACTCCGAATTAGATCTGGTACAGATGACCGAGGATTCACAATCACCGGCTTCGGACCATGGACTTCATTACAGATTCGGAGTTTCGCCAGGGTCGAACTGGTCCATCATGGCAACAAGCTCACCCTCAAGGCCATTCCACTCGTGGTGTTACATGTCTCTTCCCTCGGGAGGTACCAATGTTGATCCAATGAGATCGGTACTCCCATGCGCTCCTTGAACAAAACCTAATTGTGTTGGGAATTGATTTGAGGGTTGGAAAGGTAGTGGAGGAGGAATATAGGGGCTGTCAGAAACCAACGGCTCCTCGTCATTCTTCGTAGCAATGGCGGAAATCTTTTCTAACCGCTCCTTCAAACGAGCATTTTCATCCCTCAGGCGTTGGTTGTCGAAATATAGCTCGGTAAAAGCGGTACGGCCACCACAGTTATGACAGATGGTGGTGGCAAGAACGTCTGGCCAAAGTTTTTATTTTCAGCCTTTAAAAACGCATTTTCATGGCGTTTATACTGAACCTTCATTCTGGCTTGCTTATTTTGATACCAGAACTTGATTTGCCAAAGCTCCAGCCCTAGCTCTTGACTCAGTTCCATTTTCTGTTTGCCATCCGGCATAGGGCACGTTCTGAAGAAGTCCTCAAGCCTTTGTATTTGCTTCTCAGTATGGCGACGGTAATGTTTCTTTTGACCTGTACTGTTGTTGCCCTTATCTTTACTGAGATCTTGGACGTCGTCAGCAGAAGGGCCAGGCTCCATGGTCTGAATCCCAGGCATGGCCTCGAATTCTTTATTTCCCATGTCCAGCAAGTGGCGGTAACCCTCATATATGTTGGGTTGAGACATCCTTGATGGGCTACTGGTTCCTCAACGTTTGCAGCTCTCTCTTGTATCTTTACTCTCTCTGAGCAAGCATGTATGCTTAAAAACTCTCTTCTGAGTATGGATAAAGATTACCAGGAGAACACCTCTTTTAAAATCTAGGCACGGGTTCAGAAATTGTATCGCGCCTCTCGACATTTCTGTCTTTCAGACGAGCCTTCACTCTGTCTACAAATGGAGACAATTCTTCTTTTCTTTTCCACTAAAATTTACTTGTCTCCCACTCGGCTCGTCTTTTTCTTCTTCTTTCACGGTAGGGGGGCCCTGTCGTTATCTCCACCGTCGATTTGCTGGCGAGTCCTCTAATAAAGACGAGTCATATCTCTCTTTCTGCCGAAAATTTCTTTGTCCCCCACTTAGCTCGTCTTTTCGTTCTTTCTTTTTTCAAAGCGGTGGAGTCCCGTCCAGCTTTTCCACAGAGACGTCGGGTTTGTTCGGCTCGAGGTTGCCGCTTGACTGGAATTTGAGCCAGCAGGGGTGTTGTCGACAGAGAATGGTAGATAGGAAAACCTGACCAATAAGGATTGCCCTTGTGAAATCAGTATTTAAATTGAAGCAGATTATCGCCTTCGCATTCCAATCATCTGCCTCAACTCTCTCCTCCTTTCTTTCGTATTCTGCTTTCAAAAATGTCCAATTCTCCTAACCATACCTTCTCCACCGAAGTCCTGGCTAGGTGGGAGAGACTCTACAATCTTCTTGGTAGAGGTTACGCTCATATAGCCCAAAACTCTACCGTTAAGGCTAAAATCCTCAGTCTATTCAGGACCATGGACGCAGCTTCTGTTGAGGGTACCCAACTGGGGAGGGAGTATCGGAACTTCCCGACCCTCTTCATCAATTTTCTGGCCGCCTATAACCGCGCTTATGAGACGGTCCTTGTGACTGCCGTCGTGAAAGCTCGTTACCAAGACCGGCACGAGCGTCTGGAAACAGTCACGTTTGTGGCTGATAATCACAAGAAGGCCCTCAAGTTTGCCAACGATCAGCTTTTGTGGCTGGTTCGTGAGAGGGGAAAGTTGGTGGGCCGTCTGGCCTTGGTCCGAACTTACACCGAACAGGAGCTAGGCAATATTATGATGAGGTACAAATGCGGTTGGCTGCAGGAGAGACTTAATGACATTATAGCAGACATTGCTTTCGAGAGGGCGGCGATTTTGGACCTGGAGTTTGCCGTTGAGCATTACGAGGCCAGTATGGCCCAGACTAAGGAGAAGTGCGATCACCTCTTCTTTAGGCTCGCGGAGCTTGATCCCGAGAACGCCCGGTGCACCTAGAGCATTAACTTCATGGAGAGCCAGCTGAGCTCTTTTGTGATGCTTATTAGGGCTCAATTTAATTTCACTTTTCCTCCCAAGTGAGTTGTTGTAAGGTTTGTTGGTGAATGGAATGAAGAGAAAGTTTCACGTGTTTGTGCTTTTCATTTTCCTGCCATTTCTTCGCCCATATAGCATGATAGGACGATTTACGGTACTGAAGACGTTGAGGCTTAACACTCTTCTTGGTGTTCTTGTTATCTGCTGCCGGCAATGATATCAAGGACATTGACGAAGGGTTCGGTGGCGGCCCCCACCGGTCACAGCGATACCCGTGAGTCAGTCGTGTGAATTATTGCAAATCGACCACTCGAATAGTGCTCCAATAAACAAACCAGGCTGCCCGTTGCGTGCCCCACTTTACTCATGCATATCTCTTTCGGTGTCCACTTGAATGTGTCGATCGCCTGTAGCGTTGGGAGAAATGATTGCGGGCCATGCTCGGTAATAAAATACTGGTCCTCCAAAATCTTCCATGTGTTTTGAATCCGAGGAAGGTAAAAAGGCAAGCCTTTGTTCAATTTAATCAGAAAGGCGTCACAAGGTCGGGTTCATAATCTTGCCCCATGGGTTTTGATTACACAGTCTCAGCTTTCTCAACAAAAATACATGAACCCTTCTAATACATTAAAAATGTCCCCAGGCCTGATCTGGATGCATTCACTACCCCTCATCAAAATACATGGCCCATACGTGCTGACTTATTGACACGATTCTGTCTCCGGGACTGCTTCACTTGCCCCCAATGCAATTGGCTAAGGCATCGACAATTTCCATTCTTTCGTATTCTTCAAGATCATTTCTGGCGTATTGTTGCACCCAATTTTACTCTTGCCTGGGGTACCTATAATTCCCTGCAAAAGCAAAGGACACAATTAATATGTGATCTAAGAGAGGTCGGTCCATAACTCCTAGATTAGTCCAGTTTTATTTTTCTTAATTTTATGAGAAATCAGAGAAAACTTTCTTTGAAATATATAGGTGAATTTCTCAAAAAAGGGTTTCTTGCAGATTTACAGCTTAGCAAAAATGTGATAAAATCCTTTGGTATTTAACAAATTTCCAGAAGGGATTTTTTTTTTACTAGGATGAATTTTCAGGGATAAATTTATCAAGAAAGTCTGACTTGAAGTAGGAAAGATGTGACAAAATTCTTTATTAGTCAATAAAATTCCTTAAAAGGATTTTTTCACATTCATTTTTGAAAAATAGGATCGCAATTTAATTTTTAATTTCTCTTGAAAAATGACGATGATATTAAATTCAAAATCTAACCGACACCTAACATGGACCGACTAAAAATAAATATAAGATCAAATTAGAAAACTTACTTTCACCGTGAAAGAAATACCATGCAAATCATATATACATGCACATGAATCGTAAGTTTAAATCTTAGCCTATCTACACTAAAAGGTGACAAATTGAAGCGAAAGACTTACGGCAAGGCGACAATCTCGCGCACATAATCAAGATTAGCCGTGATCCCACGACGTAACCAGGATTAGCCGGGCCTCCCCACTTCGGCTGCACGAGCTAAAAATTAAAACCACTGCTTTGGTAATCTTACCAAGCCTGAAGCCTAACTTTTAAACTCATTTTCGAAAAGAGGTTCGGAATTGAATCTAGACTAACTTTCGACGTGATCTCACGCCGAACGCTAAAACCAAATCACAATACCATCCTAAAACTAGTGTCCCAGGTCCAGCCACAGGGCGTGTGTGATGTAGTGCTAAAACAATTAATCATGCACAACAATTAATATACAAACACCGCTTCAAAAATGTGCGAAATTAAACAAACAATTCCAATACCAAGTCTGCAAAACAAAGAGTTAGTCAAACACTCCACCCCTTATAACTCGCATCTGCAAAACCATTTAACACATAAAGATTAGAATCCAACCAATTTAGATCAAATGAATTTTCATGAAATTTTTCTGACCTAAGTCCTCTAGGTTCTTAAATTTTTTCAAAAATTTAGAATAAAGTCCCCAGCGGAGTCGCCAAGCTGTCACGACCCGAAAAAATCGGTTTCCCGATTTTTAAAGTTAAGGGATTACCAGGCTAATTAAATTGAATTAACTAGCCTAGTTCGAACCGTCCCAAGTTCTACCAAATCGTGACTTAGGTTCAATTTCATCAAAAGAAGGATTTATCTTGGAGTCGCCACTAATCATTTTGGGTACGTTGATTAGATACCTAAATAAAGCATTGGGAGAAATACTTTATTCCTACAAACCAGAGATTAATGAGTTCGGGGACTTGGTTACGCTAATATTTCTACTAGCGCCCTTTCGGTACCAATTTCTTGAAAATGTTTAACTTGGCAATTTTGATGAATTTTTACTTGAGATTCACGTGTGCAATTTTTTTGGGTTTTCTTTTTTAAATGCATGCAATGCTATTGCAATTACATAAATGCAATTAAGACATGAAACTACATGATTTATGCATTCTAGATTACATGACAAGTATAATGAACATGCATGATGGCTTTTAAAAAATTGGGTTTTGATGCAAATAAGTATGAATCCTATTTTAGATGACATGCAATATGAAATCTAATTTATATGACATGCGAATACGAAGACATATGAATACAACATGCAAATGTAGACATACAAATGAGACATGAGAACGTAGACGTATAAATACGGCATGCGTACGTAGATATACGAATGACATACGTACGTGGACGAACGAATATGACATACGTACATGGATATATGAATACAACATGCATACGTGACACACGTACGCGACATGCGACATGAATACACGAATACGGCATACGTACGTAACATGCGTACGTAGACATGCGTACGTAGACATGCATACGCGACATGCGACATGAATATATGAATACGACATACGTACGTGACATACGAACATGGACATGCGTACGTGAATATGCGTACATGACATGGCAAAATATGCATGAGCTACACTATATGAAATGCACATCAAAGACATTTTTTGTATTTTTATATTTTCCACATTTTTTGTATTTTTGGATTTTCTACATTTTTTTTTAGATTTTGGATGTATTATAAAAGATTGCAAAACCATCCAAAGCAAACAAAGATGTGAAGAGAGAGCAGGTAAAATAAAACTACCCTAAGGACAGTGAAAGTAAAACTAGCAACTCGTCAGGTGAATAATTACAGACCAATTAAATAAAACCGAGACATGATCGGGAATACAAAAATGGACCGGAATGGACATCGGTCAAACACCCGTCGCTAAGGCTCACAGGTCGGGAGTTCAACAAAACGGACCGGAATGGACATCGGTCATACTCTAGTCTTCAAAGCATCGGGCCGAAAGCCAAATAAAAATAATGAACTATCCAATCGGACATGCATAATCACCAATGAGTTAAGACAATTCAAACGCTCAAAGAAAGTTTAACACGTGCTGATTAAACTTCATTGAGACCATTTTTTACATTTTCAATTGTATTAACACAAAAAATTTGAATTAAACCATACTGTCCATGAACATTCTAAAGGAGAAAGCAGTAACCATAAAATACAAAAGAAATAATGAAATGTATGCAAAAGTTCTGAGATTGTTTATGTAGATGGGAAAATGTGTCGTTGACAACTTTCATGTTTTACATTCTTATTGAAGAGACACTCATTTTCGTGTAGAAAATGGTCTTTTATGAGAGCTCAGCAGCAAACAAACAAATTTTACATAACAGAAATACTTCAGGATTAAGCTCAAATGGACACTCAAATCTCAAAATTAATGCACCAAACTTTCCAGTCTACTAAACAAGACCCCAACGAACAACTTTCATTTTTTGTGAAGTTTCAAAATAATACTCTAAACATAAGATAACTACGAATCAATATGACTACGCACAGGAAAACACTCAGACTCAAGGACGCCAACAAAATTGCGTGATTTCATTAACAGGTCTTTATGAAACGAATGAATATTTTTGTATTTTTATAACTACGAATCAATATGACTACGCACAGGAAACGTACATGAATATTTTTGTATTTTTTATATGTTATGCATTAAGATCTTATGAACAAATGTCATTAACAGGTCTTTATGAAACGAAGTCTAGAATAACCCATGGAAAATCATTTAGCATGAAAGGTCAGATTAGAAAAATTCCATCTCAGGTTCTGATTACCATATTTCCAGATTTCTGCCCTTAATTTCGGACCCTTTTGACATAGCAAACGACGTCCATTTTCGCGCCATAATATATCAAATCGAAGATCTCGAAGTCATCTACGAATGTTCAGTATATTTCTTTTCGAGATTTCATCATCTAAATACGAAAAATTGAGTTACCAGATAATTGCACATGCTGATGCGCCTAGAGCTCATTGGAGATGAATCTGTCGCGTCGCCAAAGCTTGTTCCACGGCGGCGAATTTTTCTCTTTCAAAATTTTTTCTTTTGAAATCTCTCCAAACTCTCTCAAACATTCAAGATTTTCTCACCCAAAAAATCCTCCCTTTCAAGCTCTCTTCCTCCTTTTATAGCCCACTCATTTATCCCCCATTCTAATTTCTCCATTAACTCTATCTCCCATTCTAATTTTTCCACTAACTCTTCTTCGTCTTCATCTTCCCTCCTTCTCCATCTCCTCTTCTCCATCTTCCCTTCTCTTATCTTATTTTCTCCATCCATTCTTCTCCATCTCCTCTTCTTCATCTTCTCTTCTCCATCTCATCTTCTTCATCTTCCCTTCTAACTTCTACACTAACTGTTTTTTTTGTTATTTGCAAAATAATCCCTTAAGAGTTAGGTATTTACACTCTAGTCCTTAAGATTTTGAGTATTTGCAATTTAGTCCCTGGAAAAAATATTTATATAAGTCCAAATCTCCTCAAAATTTTCAACACACCTCTCCTATGCTTAGTCGAAATTCATCGCATATCAAATTTAAACTCATTTCTTGCCGCAAATTTTAATTAAAGCCCTTTTGTAAAATTGAGTTATTCTGAGTATAATTGGGCCAAGATGAAAATTTAGAATATTAGATAATAATGTCACAACTTCTAAAAGTGAAAAATGAAAATAAATTGACTCAAATTGAATTTTTTAGGCCCGATTCGAGATTATGCTAGTGAAGGAATACACGACCCTGAATTGGACTTTTGGATTTTTTTTTTAAATTTGTTGTGGCCAACATGAAAAGGGATTTAAAAGAAAAATATTGACTATTTTTACGTATTTGTGTGGCCTCAAATGCGATTATTTATTAAATATTTTCCTAATTTTTAAAAAATATATATAAAAAATACAAAAAAAAATGAAAAATTATTTTTTGTTTAAAAATGGTTGCCTAAGCTTGCCCAAGGCTTCCAAAGTTGATTTTGCAATTTTCTCATTTTTCTTGATTTTTTTTATGAATTTTCGAAAATAAAAATATTGAAAAATACCGAAATTAGTTTTTGGTCAAAATTGGTTCTCTAGGCTTGGATAAAGTCCCCAAAGTTGATTTTCTTATTTTTTGAATTTTTTTGAATTTGTTTTATTAATTTTAAAAGAGAAAAGATGATTTAAAAATCAAGTGTCAACATCAGGAAACAGTCACCTTAACCCCGTCATGAGAGCTCGCTATCAAGATCGATCTGAACGCTTGGAGTCTGCAGAACAAGCGGTTGCCCAGTACAAGAAGGCCGTCAAGTCTGCCGAAGAACGTGCCTTGTTTTTGGTTCACGAGAGAGAGAGGCTGGTGGAACACCTAGCTTTGAACCAGACTTACTTTGAGCATGACCCGAGTGATATCGTGATGAAGTTCGGAGGTGAGTGGCTGGAGGAAAGGCTCAATGATATAAGAGCAAATATAGCTTTCGAGAGAGACCTGATTGAGAATCTGAGATTCGCCGTTGTACATCACAAGGTTAGTACAGCCAGACAAAAGGAGAAATGTATTCGCTTGTTCTTCAAACTTGCAGATCTTGAATCCCAGCTCGCTCAATGTAGGCAGAATATTAGTTTCATAGAAAGCCAGTTGAACTCTTTTGTGATGCTTATTAGGACTCAGTTTGGTTTTACTTTTCTTCCCCAGTGAGTGGTTGTAAAACTCGTTGATGAATGAAATGAAAGGAAAGTTCCGCATCTTTTGTGCTGTGATCGTCTTGCCATATTTTCTTCTGTATAGCATGATAGAATGGTTCAAAACCCTGGAGGCGCCGATGCTTAACATTTTTCTCGATATTAGCTACTTTAGACAATAATATCAAGAGCATTGAATTAACTTTCGACAATGGACTCCATTAGCCACCTTGAGCCCCGTGAGCTAGCCACGTGAATTATTGTAAACGACCATTTGATTAGTGCGCAAATAAATAAACCAGGCCACCTGTTGCGTGCTCCACTTTGCTCATGCTCATCTCTTTCGGCGTCCACTTATTTGTATCGGCAGCCCGTAGCGTTGGCAGAATGCCTCGTAGCGTTGGTAGAAATGCCCGTGGGCCATGCTCAGCAATAAAATACTGGTCCTTCAAAAACCTCCACATGTTTTGAATCCGAGAAAGGTAAGAAGGCAAGCCTTTATTCAATTTAATCAGAAAGGCGTCGTAAGACCAGGTTAATAAACTTGCTTCATGGGCTCTGATTACACAATTTATGCATTCTCAATAAAAATACAGGAACTCTTCTAATACATTAAAGATGCCCCCAGGCCCGATCTCGATAAATTTACGGCCTCATCGAAATACATAGCCCATACGTGCTCGCTGATTGATACGATTTTCTCTTCGAAACTTCTTCGCTTGCCCCTAGTGTAATTGGCTAAGGCATCGGTAATTTTTTATTCTTTCACATTCTTCAAGATTATTCCCTGTATAATGTTGAACCCGATTTTACTCATGCCTGGGGTACTTGTGATTCCCTGCAAAAGTAGAGGAAATAATTAGTATGTGATCTAAGAGGGGTCGGTCTATGACTCCTTAAATAGTCTAGTTTTATTTTCCAATTTTATGAGAAATTAGAGAAAATTTGCTTCAAAAAACATGGGTGAATTTCTTTAGAAATGATATTCTTACGGATTTTATAGCTTAAAAAATGCTGTAAAATCTCCCAACGTTTATCAAATCTTCTAAAGGAATCTTCCTCTTTTATTACAATGAATTTTCAGTGGTAAATTTGTCAAGGAAATTTCATTTTCGTTGAAGCAGAAAAGATGCGACAAAATTCTTTAACAAAATTCCCTGAAGGGATTTATTCACATTCATTTTTTTTTTTCAGAAATAGGATACCAATTTTAATTTTTAATTTCTTTTGAAAAATGACGATGATATTAAATTTAAAATCTAACCGACACCTAACATGGACCGACCAAAAATAAATACAAGATGAAGTTAGAAAACTTACTTTCACCGTGAAAAATACAATGTGGATCACATAGACATGCACATGAATCGTGAGTTTAAATCTTAGCCTATCTATTCTAAAGGCTGACAAATTGAAGCAAAAGACTTACGGCAAGTCGACAATCTCGCGCACATAATCAAGATTAGCCGTGATCTCACGACGTAACCAGGATTAGCCGGGCCTTCCCACATCGGCTGCTCGAGCTAAAAATTAAAACCACCGCTTTGGTAATCTTGCCAAGCCCGAGGCCTAACTTTTAAACTCATTTTATTTTATTAAATTCAAATCCCAGAATGCAAAGGGCAGAGCCAACTCATTGGAGGTCGTTTACTTCCCAGAATTTAATTCCCGCGCCATTAAACCCCAAAAGGAAGAGCCAAGACAATGTTAGGCCACCCATTGGAGGTTTTTATTTACCGTCACTTTAATTCCTGCAATTTAATTCCCGCACCATTAAACCCCAAAGGGAAAAGTCAAGCTAATACTAGGCCGCCTATTGAAGGTTTTTACTTACTGTCAATTTAAATTCCTGCACCTTAAACCCCAAAAGAGAGAGCCAAGCCAAAACTGGGCTGTCCATTGGAGGTCTTTACTTACTGTCATTTAAATTTCTGCATTTTAATTCTTGCACCATTAAACCCCAAAGGGAAGAGCCAAGTCGATGCTAGGCCGCCCATTGGATATTTTTACTTATTATTATTTAAATTCCTATAATTTAATTCCAGTACCATTAAACCCCAAAGGGAAGAGCCAAGCTAATGCTAGGCCGCCCATTGGAGGTTTTTACTTACTGTCATTTAAACTCTTGCAATTTAATTTTCGCATCATTAAACCCCAAAAGAGAAGGTCAAGCCAAGGCTGAGCCATCCATTGGTGGTCTTTATCTATTGTCATTTAGTTCCTACAATTTAATTTTTGAATCACCAGACCCCTGATTGAGTAGACCGAGCCACCTGTTGAAGGTCATAACACTACACATAAGTCATTAACATACTCCCTCTTTCAGCTTCAAGGAATCTTTAATACTTTGAAAATACCAACAAATGTCATTCACACACATCCTATTTAAACAGTGAAAACACCAAAAAGAGAACACTCCATTAGAATCTTAGGAATAAACCAAGCCTCAATTGCCAAATTAGGATATCCATGAAATTAAGATACCGAAAAGGCATTGGTTTTAATTATAACTAGTGTAACCAAGTTCCCGAACTCATAATCTCTGGTTCATAGAAGTAACTTAGTTCTCCCGCTAATTTACTTAGGTCTCTAATCAACCTACCAAAAATGATTAGTGGCGACTCCAAATTTTAAAATCGTTTGAACAATAATCAAAGTTGCGATTCGGTAGGACTTAGGAGGGTCCGTATTATGTTAGTTAATTTAATTAACCTGATAATCCGTTCACCAAATTGGAAATTTTTTAGGGTTGCGACAGCTTGGCGACTCCGCTGGGGACTTGTTCTTAATTTTAGTAAAAATTTAAAAACTTAGTGGACTTAGGTCTGAAAAATTTCGTGAAAATTTATTTGATTTGGCAATTGCTTGGAACTCATTCTTTAGGTGTTAAATGGTCATGCAGAAAGGGAGTTATAATGGGTGGAGTGTTTGGCTAACCCTTCGTTTTGCAGGTTTGGTGTGTGAGAATTATTATTTAATTTTTGAAATATTGAAGCAGTATTTGTATTTAATTATTGTGCATGTTTAATTATTTTAGCACTACATCACACACGTCGACCTAGGCCACTAGTTTTAGGATGGTATTGTGATTTGATTCTAGTGTTCAGCGTGAGATTACGTCGAAAGTTAGTCTAGATTCAATCCCGAACCTCTTTCTAAAAATGAGTTTTAAAAGTTAGGCATCAAGCTTGGTAAGATTACCAAAAGTCATGGGATCACAACTAACCCTGATTATGTGCGCGAGATTGTCGCATTGCCATAAGCCTTTCGATTCAATTTGTTAGCTTTATAGTAGATAGGCTAAGATTTAAACTCCCGATTCACATGCATGTCTATGTGACCTACATGGTATTTTTCACGGTGAAAGTAAGTTTTCTAACTTCATCTTGTATTTATTTTTGGTCTGTCCATGTTAGGTATCGGTTAAATTTTGAACTTAACATCATGGTCATTTTTTCAAAAGAAGATAAAAATCAAATTGGTGTCCCATTTCTAAAAAATAAATGTGGAGAAATCCCTTAGGGAAATTTTGTTTACCAATGAAAGATTTCATCATAGTTTTTATTAAGGCTTCAATGAACATAAGATTTTCTTAACAAATTTATCCCTGAAAATTCATTTCCATAAAAGAGGAAATTCCTTCAGAAAATTTGGTAAACGTCGGGAGATTTTACCACATTTTTCAAGCTATAAAATCTGTAAGAAAATTCTTTCTAAAGAAATTCACCCAATGTTTTTTGAAGAAAATTTTCTCTAATTTCTCATAAAATTGAAAAATAAAATCGGACTAATCTAGGTGTCATAGACCGACCTCTCTTGGATCACATACTCATTATTTTCTCTACTTTTGTAGGGAATTATAGGTACCCCAGGCAAGAGTAAAATTGGGTTCAACAATATGCCAGAAATGATTTTGAATAATACAAAAGAATGGAAATTGCCGATCCCTTAGTCAATTACCCTAGGGGCAAGCAAAGAAGTCTTGAAGACAGAATTATGTCAATCAGTCAGCATGTGTAGGCCATGTATTTTGATGGGGATAGTGAATGTATCTGGATTGAGAGTGGGGGCATTTTTAATGTATTTAGAGGTTCCTGTATTTTTGAAAAGTATAGATTTTGTAATCAAAATCTATGTAGCAAATACGTTGATCCAACCCTGCAACGCCTTTCTGGTTGAATCCATCAAAGGACTGCCTTTTAAAATTTCTTGGATTCGAACCACGTGGAGAATTTTGGAGGATCAGAGAGTTATTGTTAAGCGTGGCCAACAGACATTCCTCCCGACGCAACAGACAATCGACACACACAAGTGGGCACCGAAAAAAATAGGCATAAGTAAAGTGGGGCACGCAACAGGTGGCTTGGTTTATTTATTGGTGCACGAATTGAGTGGTCGTATTTGCAATAATTCATGTGACTAGCTCACGAGGCCTAAGGTGGCTAGTGGGGTCTGATGTCAAAAGTTTCTTTGATGTTCTTAATATCATCGTCTACAACGGCTAACTAGATTATTAAGAAGAACATTAAGTCACAACGTCTTCAGTACTTTAAATCGTTCTATCATGCTATACGGGGAGAAAAGATAGTAGAAAATAAAAGAGTTCAATTGACTGGGGAGGAAACGTAAAGCCGAACTGAGCCTTGATAAGCATCACAAAAGAGTTCAATTGACTCTCCATGAAGTTGATGCTCTGCCTACATTGAGCAACCTGGGATTCGAGATATGCAAGCTTGAAGAACAGACGAGTACATTTCTCCTTGTACTTGGCTGCATTAATCTCATGGTGTTCAACGTCGAGTTTCAGATTATCGATTAGGTCTCTGTCGAAAGCTATGTCCACCGTCAGATCATCAAGCCTCTCCTCTAGCCACTCACATCCAAACTTCATCACAACATCCCTCGGGTCATGCTCAAAGTAAGTCTGATTCAAAGCTAAGCGCTCCACCAGCTTCTCTCTTTCGTGAACCAACAACGAGACTTGCTCATCAGCAGACTTGGTGTCCTTATTGTATCGAGCAACCAAGCGTTCTGCAAACTCCAGGCACTCAGATCAATCTTGATAGCGGGCCTTCACGACGCGAGCTAGGTGACCGTCTCCTGGGTATTTCGACAAGCCTCCAAAAAATTGATGAAGACATGTGGGAACGCCCTGTATTCTTTCTCTAAATTGGTGCCTTCGACTGAAGAAGCATTTATCTCCCTAAACAGACTGAGGATCTGAGCTTCAACACTCGGATGATAGGATATGTAAATATAGTCTCGGCCAAGAAGATGATAAAGTCTCTCCCATCTAAACATAACTTCAGCCAAGAAGGTGTGTGTAGGAAGATTGGCCATTATTGTTAAAAGGATAGATGAGAGAATTTGACGAGCAGAATACGAAAGAGAAGATTATAGAAGTGAAGTAGATGATCGGAATGCAAAGGTGATAATCTGTTTCAAGTTAAATATTGAATTCACAGGAGTAGTCTCTATCGGCCAGATTGTCCTATCCGCCATCCCCTTTCGGTATTATCTTCATCGGCTCGAATCCTGGGCAGTCTGCAATCTTGAACCAAGAGAATCCGACGTGTTTACGAAAAGTTGGACGGGACGCCACCACTTTGAAAAAAGGAAAGAATGAAAAGACGAACTGAGTGGGAGACAAAGAAATTTTCTTATTTATCGGATAACTCGCTAGCAAATCGACGGTGGAGATTGTTGAGGAAGTTTGTCTTTCTGAATGTTTTAACTCTGACAAAGCTTCCCTTTTCCATTTTGGAATTAAGTTAATATATTGAAATTGCTTTTGCAGAGATGAGTTTGTGAAAAGAAGCTCATATGGATCCAGATCTGATGTTCAGATTCAAGAGAGAGATGTCATGTATCTACTTCTAAGTCTGTAGAAGTAAAACTGTTTAGATGAAAGAGGAACTGCCTCTGAATATTTCAGAAGGAAGAGCGTTGTCTCTAAAGCCTTCAGATAAAGAAGAGTTCCATTTAAAGACTTCAAGGAAGCTTCATCTGAATACTTATGGGCTAGAAGATTTTTGTGGCTCGTCAGTAAGGATCCTCCAGAAGCAAAAATCGCTACTTAACTCTAAAATGAATCAGAGGAACTTCAGTTGTAAACTGACTCTGAAATATGTTCAGACACAATTTCAGACTCAGTCTTATAAGAGACTCTGAAGACCCACGTATGGCAGGTTTCCAAGATGGCTAGGATATCTATAGAAGTTTGTGTGATTTGATTGACCGGATTCTTGTCCCATCAAATCAGGAGAATATCTACAGTTGGATGACACCTTCCATATACAAAGAATACTGAAGATTAGATTAACTCTACTTATGGGAAGCTAAAGTCTTAATTGTATGGGCTACTGACTCTGAAGCGTTCAAACTCTGCTACAACGGCTAGAACAACGGCTAGAAGATCTTCTCTGATACAGTCTCCGTTAATCAAAATTGAAGTCGATTAATTAATGATTGAGGAGCGATCCTTGGGACACCCTGACCAACGGCTAGTTCAAGGTTAGAGGAGTATAAAAGAGGATCAACGAAGACGATTGGGTATAGAGACGAACTGAAAATTCCAAAACTTTGAGCGATTCAAACTTGTGACTATTCTCTTGTACACGAGAGGCACCACTTACATGTGTTGAGAGGCTATTCTGTTCTTCGTGTGAGAAGCATACAAATTCTTGTAATTCTCATTTATACATAGTGGAAATCAGCCTATTGGCTGTCAGTGTTAGAGAGTGGACGTAGACTTGATATAAGCTGAACCACTATAACTGTTGTGTGCAATATTCTCTATCTCATGACTCTGATCTTTATGTTTTGCACGCCAGCGTTAGCATTCAGAATCTGCATGCTTAAAAATTGCATATTTGCATTCAGATTCATAAATTGTTCATGATTAGAATCACTAAATACACTTGTTCAAATTCAAATTCTACATACATTTTGATTTAACTTTTAATTCCGCATCTTATCATCAAAATTATTTTAAATCACCTATTCACCCCTCTGTATGTGATATTGCTAGATTCAACAATTGGTATTAGAGCTTGGTTGCTCATATTTTTGGAGTGTTTTTACTTCAGAGCTAACGATTTAGGATATCTAGCATCAATAATGCAGGAGCAGCTGATTCACAATATAACAACAAGCCACCATACTTCAGTGGAAAAGATTACAATATGTGGTGCAATAAAATGAAGTAGTTCTTCAAAGCATCAGATGAATCAATGTGGGATGTTGTTGTTAACGGAGTTGTACCCACTGCCACAGCAACTCCTTCAACTGGAGATGAGACAAACAACAACACCAATGCCACAGTAGCTCTGATAGATATTAAAAGAGCATGGAGACGAAATCTTGACTCCAAAGCAGTGCATGCTCTTTTTTGTGCTTTATCTACTTCTTTATACAATCGTGCGGCAGAAGAAGAATCATCAAAAGCTATATAGGATAGACTTCACGTTACATATCAAGGAACAGACGGAGTGAAAGAAACCAACCTCAGTATGTTGCTAAGTGATTATGAAGCATTTAAAATGAAATCTGATGAATCAATTGCTGACATGATTGACAGATTTCAGATACTAGCAAGTGGTCTAACAAGACAAGGTGCTCTAATGGTAAAACCTATGCAAGTCAGGAAGATTTTTCGAGGACTCACTAATGAGTGGAACTACGTCAAACCATCAATACAAGAGTGTCAAACAATCTGACCTCTATCCATTGATGAGCTTATGGGAACTCTGCAATCTTATGAAGCCGAACGTACCAATAAGACAAAGGATTCCAAAGATAAAAAATCTATAGCCTTAAGATCTGAAATACAGGGTGAAATGTCAGATTCAGATAATGAAGATGACGACGATGAAGAACTCGCACTCCTAGTGAAGAAGTTTAGAAAAATGGCTCGAAAAGAAAGGAACTTCAAAGGTAAAAGATCATGCAAACAACCTGATCAGTCAAGCAACGATAGACAGGAAAACAAAGACATAGTATGCTTTCATTGCAAAAAGGTTGGTCATATAAAACCAAAGTGTCCACTTCTGAAAAAGGACAAGGTCAAGTATGAGAAATACAAAAAAAGGATTAAAAGCAGAAACACTGAGTGATTCAGAAGACAGTGATGAAGATTATGCGAACTTGTGTCTCATGGCAAAATCCAATTCAGATGCAGACTCAGATTCAGACTCAGAAACAGAGCTATGTCGTTCCAAAGTACCTGATGAAGTTTCCGATTATATTGAAGAACTCTGTTCGAATTACAAAGAAGCTCTTAAAATGGTTTCTGGTTTAAAAAAGGAAAATTCATCGTTAAAACAACAGAATGAATCTCAATCAAATAAAATTAGTTTTCTTGAAAGAGAATTTAATCTAATTAGAGAAAATCGTGATTCAGTTTTAAAAGAAAACATTTCCTTAAAAGCAAAGATTGAAAATATTTCAAAGAGATTCAATCAAAGATAAAAAAAATCTGGAAAATATAATTTCCAAACAAGTTCCTTATGATAACAAATCTGGTCTTGGTTTTAAAAAGGAAGGAGATTTCAAAAATAGGTTTCCAGAATCAAATGAGAGGATCTCCAAAAAACCTTCTAAATCTGCATATCAACAGCATTTCGTAAGGCAATTCGCAAAATCTATTTATGCAAGGCATTGTATCAATTGTGGCGCCAAAAATCATATTAAGGATAATTGCATGATGATTTGGAGACCTATAAAGAAAAATGGAATTGTCTCGACTAACACAAGTGGACCCAAGAAGACATGAGTACTAAAGAAATAGTGAGCTTACTTTTCCTTGTAGGTGCCTCGAAAAAGGAAAGACAAATGGTTTTTAGATAGTGGTTGCTCGAGTCACATGACAAGTGATCCAGGAAGATTTATTAGTCTTTCAAAATACGATGGAAGAACTGTGTCGTTCGAAAGAAAGAACAAAGGAAAAGTAATTGGACATGGAACCATAAAGATAGGATGTCTAAGAATCAATGATGTCTCACTTGTCAAGGGATTAAAGTATAATCTCATATCAATAAGTCAACTATGTGACTCTGGTTATTGCATCTCTTTTCAAGATATGAAATGCACAGGTATTAGCAAAGATAAGAAACAAACCTTCACTAGTTACCGATATAGAAATATTTACCTTCTGAACGTTGAATTTGAAGACATCAAATGTCTAATCTCTATCAAAGATGATTCTGTGTAACACCCTAGATTTTCGACCCATTTTGGGAATTAATAAAAGATTGGATTATTTCATTATTGCACTCTAGCTGAACTTCACTCGAGCCTGATCAACTCGAGATGAGTTTTTTTTTACTAAAGTTGTAAATAAATGAAAGTGGCCACGAATTGAACTCCCAAAAATTGGACAATCGAATATTAATGGCTATTGCAGTCAAAATTTAGGAACTGTACCAAAAAGGGCTGAAATTGGCAATTTCGTGTGAAACTTCGGAAAACGAAATAAAATTCGAAAAAAAATAACCAAATTGGGCCTGGAATCCTCTGATGCTCATTAGAATGAAACTTAGAATATTTTTACGGCAATTAGAATTTTAGATTGAGTTGGCCACGTAGTTCGTGCCTTTTTGCAGTAAAAAATTCCCAGTCTCGTCGACGCGTTTCCGAGGTAAAATGTTGTAAACCATCGGTCTTGGAATCAACCTCTCATCATCATGCACAATCTCTCACCCCCACCATGTATAAAACAATGCCATCTCCCACTACCTCTTTGATGATGATATTCCATCTTCCACTACCTCCTTTGATGATGTCCCCTCCCACTACCTCCTTTCTTGAAGTTTAATAAGACTTAAATGTAGCAAAACCATCATGTGATCTAGAGGAGGAGGAAGGAAAGCCTTCAAGGCAAGAGCCAAAAGTCTCTCTCTCCATTCAATCTCTCTCTCGGGTTCCATTGCATTGTCATCTTCAAAGGGCCATAACTTCTTCTACAAAATTCCAATTGCCATGAAACCAATGCCATTTTCTCGTTCTCTTCAAAATCTTTCCAATGCCACCTGGCTCGAGCCAAGCAACCACCGGAGCTGGCCGGGGCATCTCCTCAAAGTGGACTGCTTAGATCCCGTCGTCGCATGGTTCCAGTGCGCGTCCGGGGGAAAACGGCTTGTTCGAGCCCGTCCAGAGGTCAAACGACTCTCTGTTTTCGCCCACACGTCCGTAAGATCCTGAACTTCGATGTTCTCTAATTAGATTAGTCATTCAACCACTGAACATTCATGGACCCTGTTTGAACAGAAGCTGGTCCTGGTGAGTCTTCGCCACCGTCGGTGCTTGTCGTTGCGTGTGTGATCCGACCAAGGATCAGCCTTATCGGGTCCATCCTTGCCCTTCCTAAGGTTGCTAAGGTTGCTAAGAAGGTGAGCTTAGTCCCTAACCCTAGCATAGAACTTAGGATGATGCCGGGGTAGCATCTTGATGACGTTGCATATTGTTAAACTCGCTAGATTTAAGATTTACCGTGGACTGTGTTTGCCGGAAATCCTGGGTGCATCCAAGTTAAGATCTCCATAACGAATTAGCTGATGTCCTTGATGTGTGATCAGTCCACGGTTATGAGTTTACTGTCTAAACGTAATATACAGCTTAGGGTGATGCCGGGGTAGCATTGGTTGCGATTGCATGTTGATATTGTGCTGGATTTGTATGGCATCGTGAACTCCTTTGTTGGAAATTTCTGGTGCTTGCTTGTTTGAGTCTCGGTTGTGGGCTAGGTATTGTTTTTATTGTGAAATTAACACCCAGTCTTGGGGGCTTGAAGTGCTCGTGTGAGGTTGTGGGGTTTGAAAGCTAGAAATTATTGTACATATATGTGTGTTGTGGACAAGCACTACCATTGTTAGTCTTGCATTATAAATGGTGATTGAAGTTTAAATGGGAAATGCTTGTGAATGTGTAGCATTGTGTGACTGTGAGTTACCATTGAACGAGGTTGACGTACATGCTTGGAGTGTGGCCATGAGTCACGAATGCTGGAAATTCACGTGCCCATGTGCTTGAATTGCAATCCCTAGAGTGGGAAGCTAATGCATGAGACGCATGTTTGATTGCTATGTTCGTGTGAAATGAGCTTAAGGAGACTGCATATAGTGAAGTTGACTTGTATGAGTATTCATTGGGGACGAGGTCACGAAGTGTTACACGTTGCCTGTTGCGGATGTGAGTGACTGTATGCATGACACGTTAGCATGAATTGTGTACATCGTTTAGCGGAGTACGTAGAACCGTGCAGGACGGCCCGCAGTGCCTTAAGAGCCACGGGAACTGGAGAAATAAGGAGCACCGATCGCAGTGCCTAGAGAGCCACGATCGCGGTGCTACGTCTGTAGCGTGCTAGGCACGAGACGTTGGAGCTATAAGGGTGCCAACCGGAGTGTCAAAAGGGCCACGATTCAGGGCACAGTCGGCAGTGCCCAAAAAGCTACCGACAGGTCCCAATGGGGACATGCATAGCATGCTGCATTACATTTGACTAAATTGAACTGGTGTTGTGATATTGAGAATCAGCACGTGGCATGTGGTTAATAAACTTGTCTAAGTATTCATGTGCAACTGCATGGTGGCATTTCATGTTAAGTATGCCTGTTTGTGATCATTGGCGTATGCTGCATTCTATGCCTGGTTTAGGTGCATGCTCATTGAGTTTTCAAACTCACTTGTGGCTGATCGCCTTTCAGATCCACACCCTTGAGGATGTCTATGACTCTCATTCGCCATGGTCGACCTGTAGAGTTAGAGGATCATGAGGTAGAGTATTAGGTGCCTGGTGACGGGTGGTACAAAAAGGTGGTTACTACAGTCTGGGTAGATGAGGGGGAAAAAGACTGCCTAATAGGTCACCAGTATGTAGCTTGGTACAAATAGAGAAGTTGGTTTTGGCAGGGACCATTGGATGCCATGGCTGCACCCGTCCTAGGGCTCGATGGGAACCCGGTACTTAATGTAGTTCACGAGGGTAAGGTTGTGGATCTCGAGCCAATGGAGGTGGAAGATTTCGATGGGGATGCAAAGATGGAGTTCGACGGCGAAGACGATGAATTTGGTGATAGTGACGAAGACTCGGAAGAGTTTCCCCTAATTGACGAGGATGACCCTTAGTTGTACTTATCTCATGTTGACTGGACGTCTTTTGTTAGTAGGACTTTCCCCATGTATCGTACCCCAACTACTATGTTATGCCATGCTTGAACCTACTATGTTTTATTTGATTATGTTGGAACCTTTCATGCTTTCGATTTGGTCTCTACCTGTCTACCTTATGCATGCGTGTATGTCTGGAGATTAGAGCGCTTCCGCTGTCATGTTTATTGGCTGTCGCTTGCCGGGCGATGAGGCCTAGGTCGTCGCCCACTATAGTTGAGCGACGATTGAACAGGTATCTAGGGGATGTCGCGTGTGCCCTCCGGGTTCGGGGCATGACATTCTGAGTTGTGGCACAGAAAGCTAGGTCATATTAGCATCAAACATATTTTCAATATATCTACAAAGAAGCTAGTTCGAGGTCTTCCTACAACCAAGTTCAAAGAATCTAAACTATGCTCAGCATGCGCTCTTGGAAAACAAGATGTTCTTTTTAAGTCTATCAATGAAATATCAACTAATCGTACACTGCAGTCTCTGACATGGATATTTTTGGACCAAACAGAGTACTAAGTCTTGGGGTTAAGAAATATTGTCTTGTTATTGTGGATGACTATTCAAGATTCACTTGGGTTTTATTCCTTGTACATAAAAGTGAAGCCTTCTTCTCTTTTGCAAAGTTTTCGAAAAGAGTTCAGAATGAAAAAGGTTATGCTATTTCCAGCATTAAAAGTGAGCATGGAGGCGAGTTTGAAAACCAAAGTTTCTCAGATTTTTGTGATGACTTTGGAATCCAGCATGTTTTCTCTTCTTCTTACACACCTCAACAAAATGGGGCAATGGAAAGGAAAAACCGCTCTTTACAAGAAATGGCAAGAACTCTTTTGATCGAAAGCAAAATTACATCTCACTTTTGGGCTGAAGCTGTTTCAACAGCCTGTTATATTTTAAATCGTGTTTCTCTAAGACCCATTATTGAGAAAACCCCTTATGAACTTTTCAAAGAAAGGAAGCCAAATCTTGCATACTTTCGTGTATTTGGATGTAAATGTTTTATATTGAAAAATGTAAGTGATCGTGTTGGGAAGTTTGAAGAGAAGTTAGACGAAGGAATATTTCTCGGATATTCAACTACAAGCAAAGCATATCGCATCTACAACAAAAATTCACGAATGGTTGAAGAATCCATGAATGTCAAGTTCAATGAAGTTCTTCAGAATTAGAGAAATGAATCTGAACGAAGTCAGACAGTGATACTTGCTGAGAGTTCAGAAGCAACTGGTGAATCTGAAGCTAATCACGCATCTGAAGAAGTTCAGAACCAAGAAAACAATCATCAAGGAACAGATGAATCATCAGAAATTCAGTCAGAATCTAAAGTTTCCAACGATGATCAAGATGAAGAATTTAGTAGAAATTGGAAACACAAATCTAGCCATCCCAAAAAATTAATAATGGGAAATCCAAATGAAGGGATCAGAACCAGATCCAAATTTAAGGAAGCTATGAGCAATATAGCACTAGTATCTGAGATTGAACCAAAAGGAATCGAACAAGCTCTGGCATATGAAAATTGGATCAATGCAATGCAAGAAAAACTTCATCAGTTCAAGATCAACAATGTATGGGAATTAGTTTCAAGACCCAAAAATCATCCTGTCATAGGAACAAAGTGGGTGTTCAGAAACAAGCTGGACGATAAAGGTAAAATTGTCACAAATAAAGCAAGATTAGTAGCAAAAGGATACTCTCAAGAAGAATGGATAGATTATGATGAAACCTACGCACTGGTTGCCAGGTTAGAAGCTATAAGATTACTTCTTGCTTTTGCTTGTCACAATAATTTCAAACTCTTTCAGATGGACGTAAAAAGTGCATTCCTGAATGGATATATTAAAGAAGAGATATATGTTGAACAACCACCTGATTCGAGGAACCAAAACGAAAAGATCTTGTTTATGCTCTAAAGAAAGCTCTATATGGTCTCAAGCAAGCACCCCGTGCTTGGTATGAAAGGTTAAGAGCTTTCTCTCTTAAAAGAAGTTGTTAAAGGTAGTGTTGACACTACTCTATTCATTCAGAGGCATGATAAAGATATCTTCTTGTTCAGATTTGTGTAGATGATATTATATTCGGTTCTTCTAACGAATCTCTCTGCAAGAATTTTTCAAAAGTTATGAAGGATGAGTTTGAAATGAGCATGATGGGAGAACTAAGATTCTTTCTCGGACTTCAGATTCAACAAACCAAAGAAAGGATATTTATTCATCAAGAAAAAATGCCCTTAAAATAGTCAAAATTTGGTTTGGAGAACTGCAAGAAGGCTGACACTCCAATGTCACATTCTTCGAAGCTTGACAAAAATGAACAAGGAAAAGAAGTTGATCGGAAGCTATATCGAAGTATGATTGGTTCACTTCTTTATCTTTCAGCATCAAAACCTGATATTCTGTTCAGTGTCTGCCTCTGTGCAAGATTTCAATCAAATCCAAAGGAGTCTCATCATTCAGCAGTCAAAAGGATTATAAAATATATTGGCACTTATCCAACTCTCGGACTATAGAATTCAAAAGAATCAGATTTTGTTCTGAGAGGGTATTCAGATGTAGATCTAGCAGGATGTAAGATTGACAGAAAAAGTACTTCTGGAACATGTCAACTCATGGGAAGCATGTTGGTATCATGGTATTTTAGGAAGCAAAGCACTGTAGCACTTTCAACAGCAGAAGAAAAATATATATCACTTGGAAGCTGTTGTGCTCAGATTCTATGGTTAAAACAGCAATTGAAAGATTATGGTGTCAAATATTATACTATCTGACAATACAAGTGCTATAAACTTGACTAAGAATCCTTTCATACACTCTCGAGCGAAGCATATTGAGATAAAACATCATTTCATACGTGATCATGTTCAGAATGAAGATGTTCATATTCAATACATTGATTCAAAGAACCAACTTGCGGATATCTTCATAAAACCACTCGATAAGGAGGCCTTCAACTATATTCGAGGTAAGTTGAACATTATTTCTCTCTGAATTATATCAGATGCAGGGTCTTCAGGCGCAACAGCTTTGGAAGCACAACGTTTTTTATTCAGAAGCAAGGTCAGATCTCTTATGTTTGGAATTTATTCATGTATAAGGATCAAAAGGTATGTTTTCTATCTTTTTTTATACTATTTAGTCTGATTGATTGCTTGATTGATATTTTCCTCTTGATTTTATTCACTTAGATTGATTGTTTTTCTTTCCAAAAATAACCGTCTGGGCAGTTTTATTTTCCATATTTCAAAACAATTTTGAAAAACTGTCTCTCTTCCCAAACAAAACCCTATTTCGACATTGTACTCCTTCACGCTTGCCTTACGACCATCTCTAAAGTAACCTCTCATTTTCTCTCTCAACATTCCTCCCTCGATTTTCAAAAAAATCCAATCTTTTTCCACAATGTCTCCAAAATCGTCCTTCTTGTCCAAGAAAGCTAGTACTCCGAGTGAAAAGGCAACGAGGAAATCCTCAAGAATATCTCAAGGAACGAGATGACGGGAAAGCTCTCCAGCGAAAGGTACGATTTTGAGCGCTGTAGAGGTTAAGATGATTGAGGAAGTGTTTGACGAGAAAGTGGCTCTCGCTCATTCTGTCAAGCCCCTGTACGATGCTTTTAAAAAACAGGGTCAAAGTGATGAGAGGGTAAAGAAATTGCTGAATATTCACAAGTTTTCAAGCGAAAAGAACTTTTTGATGTTTATCAATATGCCTCTTCGTGTTGTAACTCCCATTGCTGTCTCTGGTCCACCAAAGACAAAGAAAGGGAAAGAAAAGGCTGTGGTTCCTAGTTTACTAAAACCTAAGAGGACCCCCATCAAAGGGAGTGACTATCCGAGAACCTATTGTGGAAGTGAGTGATGATGAGACAAAAAGAAAAATTGATGATGATGATGACTTTGTTTTCAAAAATTTCAAAAGGAATTTGTTTCGAAGGACTAGAGAGAAGAATTTTGATAACTTCTTGTTTGTGTTCCAAAAGCATGTCGAAAAGTTTGAGGCATTGAAGGAAAGAGGTGTTATGCCCCACAGAGTGTTTGATTTGAACTACTTTGATGCTGCTGGAATCCCTATAAAGAAACATTTGACTGCGATGAAGTTGAAAAATTTTCTCTCAACAAGGACTCCAATTTTTCCTGACTTTGTTGCATACTTTTACTCAACAATTTCCTTCACTGATTTTGAGTCCATCTCCTACAACATTGGAGATAAAGTATATCATATGAACATGCATGAGTTGGCAAAACTGATGGGAGTAAGGAAGAGGGCTTTCAAGCCCATTGACATCAAGCCAGAGAAAGCATATGCCTACTTGACAGGGAATGAGCATTACAGCTGAGACTCAAAGGCACATATTGCCTACAATGACTTCCCTTTGAAATACTTCATCATGCACAAGATCGTCATTGAATCTTTGAGGCCAAAAAACAACTTCCAGAACTGACATCAGCAAGTATGAGACCAAATTGATGTGGGCACTAGTTAGAAGGTATGATTTTTCTCTTGCACACACTGTCATCCTGCATATGTACAAAACAGTGCATAAGCAAAAAGGGCAATTACCCTATGCAGGATTGGTTCAGATGATCCTCAACAACCACAAGATTTTACCCTTTAAAGAACTAACTCAAGAGAGCAGCAAGACACTCACTGCAGGTGAGAATATGATACATAAAATGAGTTTTAAACAAGTGGATAGAGAGTGGTATAACAGGAACAAAGAAAAATTTCCGGTTGAGTTGGAGTCTGAACAAGTTGAAAGTCGACAAAGAGAAGAAAGACCATGGCCAAGAAGGGAAAAGAAGTCATTGTCCACAGTGAATCTTCTTCTGAATAATATGAAGTGATGTCGATGGAAGAGGATGAAGAAACAGAAGAAGGAAAAGGAGTAGAAGAGAAGGAAACAAAGGATACAGAACAGGAAGAAGAAGAGAAAGAGACAGAGAAGGAGAAAGAGTAGGAGCAAATCGAAGAACAGGAAGTCTCATCTGAGGATGATGAGAGAACTCCAACTGCTTCACCCAAAAAAGGTGAAAAGGTATAAGAGGAGGTCAAGGACGATGACCAAAGTAAGGATGGACAAGAGCATGCTGATGAGCATGAGGTTCTTATAGATCAAGGCCTACTTGAGACTCGTGATCAAGAAGAATGTCTGGAAAAAAAGGAAGAACAAGCTGACCAGGTAGCATCAGAAGTAGACTCTATTATGATGCAAGAAATAATCAAGATAGCATTTGAAACAGCCACTGTTCAGATGGAAGAAGCAGAAGATCAATTGGGATAAAAGGAAGAAGAAGAAGCCAAGACAGCAGCTGAAGCAGATGCTGTCTTGATAAAAGAGGCCGTTGTTGATTCAAGTGTAGGCTTGTCTCCAGTTTAGAAAAAGGATGATCATCTGGTCGAACAACAGGACGAAGAAAATGTTTCGCACCCTGAAGAAATTTAGATTGTTGTTCAGGAAGTCAGATCTGCTGAAGAAGAAGTTCAGATGAAGACCTTTGTTTCATCAGACAAGGCACAAGAGACTTCAGACAAAACCCCTTCTCAAATTCAGGGGGAGCTTAGTCTTGAGAAGGTCTTTGCCCTGATCAAAGAAACAACCCAGCCAGAAGCTCAGAATCAGCTATCTTTTGCAAGTACACTCCATCCAGCTGCAAACTTAGATGTCATTTTCAAGGAGCTGCTGGAAACAAAATCTTCTCACGAGAAGATTCAGAAGGAAGTTGATCACTTCAAGGCTGAGATGATTCAGAGGATGGACTGTTGGAACAGAAGATTGAGAAGAGGATGAACAGATTTGAAGCAATACTTGACAAGTACTGTCGCCTTTTTTGTGCTGAAATAGCAGGACTCACTTCTTACACATTAGTCCGAGATGAAAGGAGCAGTAAAGTTGCACCACCAATCAAACCTTTCAAGGATTATGAGGTTTTCGTTGGTACATGGGAAAAACCTGCATAATCCTCCAAGAAAATAGACAAAAAGCAGACTTATATTCCATCTTCTTCCAACCAAAACCCATCTTTGTCTGTTTAAAATTTTGTTTTTAAAACTGATCGTTTGTCTTTTGGTTTGAATATGTATGAAATTCGTTATAGTTATCCTTGTTATTCTTCTTCATGCTTAAATATTTATCTTTTTGTTGATGACAAAAAGGGGGAGAAGTTTATTTGCAGGGTGAACAGCACATGGTATGGTAAACAACAGGATGGTGAACAGAAGGACTTTTGCGCAAAGAAATACGCAAACCAAGCAAACCGATTCATTTCGTCTTTTAAAACAAATGAAAAGAACCATACTGCTTTTCACATTATCTTATTTTTTGTAACAACATCCATTTAATGATGCTTATATTGAGGAAGTTTTGTCATCATCAAAAATGGGGAGATTGTTAAGGAAGTTTGTCTCTCTGAATGTTTTGACTCTGACAAAACATTCCTTTTCCATTTTGGAATTAAGTTAATATATTGAAATTGCTTTTGCAGAGATGAGTTTGTGAAAAAAAGCTCATATGGATCCAGATCTGATGTTCAGATTCAAGAAAGAGATGTCATGTATCTACTTCTAAGCCTGTAGAAGTAAAAGTGTTCATATGAAAGAGGAACTGCCTCTGAATATGTCAGAAGGAAGAGCGTTGTTTCTGAAGCCTTCAGATGAAGAAGAGTTCCGTTTAAAGACTTCAAAGAAGCTACATCTGAATACTTATGGGCTAAAAGATTTTTGTGACTCGTCAGCAAGGATCCTCTAGAAGCAAAAATCACTACTTAACTCTGAAGTGAATCAGAGGAACTTCAGTTGTAAACTGACTCTGAAATATGTTCAGACACAATTTCAGATTCAATCTTATAAGAGACTCTGAAGGCCCACGTATGGCAGGTTTCCGAGATGGCTAGAATATTTTTGGAAGTTTGTGTAATTTGATTGACTGGATTCTTGTCCCATCAAATCAGGAGAATATCTACAGTTGGATGACACCTTCCATATACAAAGAATACTGAAGATTGGATTGACTCTACTTATGGAAAGCGGAAGTCTTAGTTGTATGGGCAATTGACTCTGAATCGTTCAAGCTCTGCTACAACGGCTAGAAGATCTTTTCTGATACAGTCTCCATCAATCAAGATTGATGATGATTAATCAATGATTGAGGAGCGATCCTTGGGACACCTTGATCAACAGCTAGTTTAAGGTTAGAGGAGTATAAAAGAGGATCAACGAAGACGATTGGGTATAGAGACGAACTGAAAATTTCAAAGCTTTGAGCGATTCAAACTTGCGACTATTCTCTTGTACACGAGAGACACCACTTATATGTGTTGAGAGGCTATTCTGTTCTTCGTGTGAGAAGCATACAAATTCTTGTAATCCTCATTTATACATAGCGGAAATCAGCCTATCGGCTGTTAGCGTGGGAGAGTGGATGTAGGCTTAATATAAGTCGAACCACTATAACTGTTGTGTGTAAGATTTTCTATCTCATAACTCTGATCTTTGTCTTTTGCACGCCAGCGTTAGCATTCAGAATCTGCATGCTCAGAAGTTGCATATTTTCATTCAGATTCATAAATTGTTTACGATCAGAATCACTAAATACACTTGTTCAAATTCAGATTATGCATACATTTTGATTTGACTTTTAATTCCGCATCTTATCATCAAAATTGTTTTAAATCACCTATTCACCCCCCTCTAGGTGATATTGCTAGGTTCAACAATAACGGCATGGGCCCTCTACCACAAAAAGATTGAAGAAGACGAGCCGAGTGAGAGATACGAGAAAGATTAGGAGAAGCAATACAGTTTTCTAAACCCACGTCTGAATTTTAAAAGAAGACGTTCTCCTGATAATCTTCGTCTATGTCCTGAAAAGAGCTTTAAAGACGGTCGTTTATAAAAACTCCAAAGAGAGTGAAAGTACAAGAAGAGGTAACAGACCTTGAGAAATCATTAACCAAATCGAAGATGTCTCAACCCAATAATTTCGAGAGCTATCATTGCCTGTTGAGTGTGGGAGAGGAGGAGTTCGAGGCCATGTTTGGGATTCAGACCATGGAGCCCGGCCCTTCCGTTGACGACGTCCAAGATTTCGGTAAAGATAAGGACAACAACAATAAGGGTCAAAAGAAATATTACCGTCGCCATACCGAAGAGCAAATACAAAAGCTTGAGGATTTCTTTAGAGTATGCCCTATGCCAGACGACAAACAGAGAATGGAACTGAGCCAAGAGCTAGGACTGGAATTTTCGCAAGTCAAGTTCTGGTTTCAAAACAGGCAGACCCGAATGAAGACTCAATATGAGCGCAATGAGGTTGAGTTTTTAAGAGCTGAAAATGAAAAACTCCGAGCGGAGAACAAAATGTATAAAGAAACTTTTGATTCCGCCACATGCCCCAAGTGCAATAGCCTCCTTACCCTCAATGAAAGACAGTATCTGAAGGTCGAAAACGCCCATTTGATAGGTGAGTTAGATCAGTTCATTACAGGATCAAGTTCTGTTGGGCTGAGATACGAAAAGACCGAGCCTATGGAGCCAATATTGATGCCTTTCGAGGAGTAGCGAATATATCACCACCGAGCAAGTAGCGTCGACAACGAGATCGCCGCCATGATCAGCTAATTTAATGCTGATGAAGCACCGGGGCTTTAGTGTGCATACGGAGCCGGCACTTCAAAACTAGTGATCACGGACCTTCAACATGGCCGATGCATACCTGATTCGAACAAAACCAGTTGATCACTAAAGAGCCAGCAAAGGAAAGAAGATCCAACCTGCATGAATGCATCTGCTTCGTTTCTTTGCTTGTTTTCCACTTTTATCAATGTCCGGAATTAATGTAAAAGCCAGAAGTAGTAATCTCCCTGCTCGGAGCCGTTACCGCACCAAACTTGGAAAAGTTAATAGCTATTAAAAAGCAGCGTAAACTCGAATGGTGGTTTCGTATCGTTCCAATTTACTTTCAATTACTCCGATTTTAAATTGAACTCCTTTTATTTTTAGGAATTTGCGAGCTAACCTAGAAACACCGCCATACTCGAATGCGAAGTCCTCTTGGTAAATCAATTCGCAGATATTATCACCGAATGGACGACTTCAAACAAAGAAAAATACGAGCGAAAGACGCGAGCGTCCTCAGAGATGGGTAGTTTTGTATCATTTCAATTTACCCTTAATCGTCTCGAATTCTGAATTACTTTATTCCGTCTTAACAGGGGTTGTAAATTATCTCAGAGAACATCGTGGCGTAGATTTGCCCAATACGACAAGACCGTACCATCTGAAGATTAACCCTTAAAGGGAGCCTCCATGGACACCTACTATCTAATGGGCCTAAGAGCATGAGAAATAACAGTGATCTGAAGCGAAAGAAATCAGTACGCTCAACGAGCAAAATCAAGGCCCATACTTTGCTACAGTCTCGACCCTAATGATAAAGTGTCCGACAAGAACTGGAGACAAACTCGATCCGATAAAGCTGATAAGAGACTCGTGCAAGGCATTCAAGATGAAGGTAAACCAGTATCGTTTCCAATTAATCCCCTCCAATATCAGCTAACATGTCTCCTTTTCTTTTGACAGGAAATGTTAATACTAACATTTAACATATCGAAGAAGACACCTCCAAGCGGCAATTCAAAATTGCATTGCTCGATCTGCTCATATGCCTAGGGGCAATCCAAATTTTCTCATTCTTAATATGCTTGCACATTTCGTAAACATGTATAACGCTTGAAAATTGCCACATCCGTATTGTGCTTGCACATACCATGATTCATGTATGACTATTATGCATTGTTAATTTTGCCAATTCTGGCTTGGGGCATAAACTGCATATGATGCATCGAATGTGTAGAATGGGGCATGACAGGATGATGAAGGCGCCCCATTTCTATACACGTCCTATATCCATAGTGAGTCGTGTGCCAAATAGGCTCCGTACTCCCCAAGACAACGGATTTCCTCGTGAAAGGTACGATACTGAAAGGAGGGATGCATTCAATTCTCTATCCTAAACACTATAGGTAACTATTGACAACCCATTTGAGCGGCGACTTTATTTCATAACCCCTATCAAGAACCACCCCACATCGGGGCCAAGTGGTTAGAAATTTTCTTGCAAATAGTCTCAGCAAATAGCATGAGGTAAATGGTTAGAAATTTTCTTACTCGGACTAACATTAATTTTCAAGTATTACTTTATTTTCAACCTCATAAGGTGATTCAAGTGCCTTAGGACGACAAAAAACATTCGTTTCTCTATCCAATACATGCATATCCTTTGCATCGCCCAATTGAGCTTGTATATTCATTTCTTAAAACCCCGTTGGTGATCGTTACCTATTCCAAAATGAAGATCGCGCCATCTCAAGATAAAAGAACTCAAAAGAAGTGGGTCTACATAAAGTTCTCAAGTCAACTCTTCAAGTGTGATCTTTGACATACGTGTGTATAATGACATAGTCTTCAAAAAAAAAAAGAAAGTCAATTTCGAGCATAAAAAGAGCAAAGCACCAGTTAAAAGCAAGGCCAATGCCCATGCAAATCAATATTCACGTACATTCAGTGAAAACATCTTGTCTTCTGCTGTAAAATTCCCAATGGGATCTAGTTACAAATGAAAACTCTTCAAATGGGTCAAATTGCAAAATATACTCAATATCAGCAAAAGTTGACACCTGCCTCATCCCACGATAGTGCCCTCTGAAGATTATTCTAGCAGGTTGAGAATGGTGGTATAGATGCAATGATCACCAACGTCAAACCCACCCTATATATCTTCTAGGCCAAAATAAGCCTTCCTTGGTCTCCAATCTCAACCTACGTTACAACCCATGAAAGTCTTTTCTGATTAAGGCGCTTGAATTAACGTAGGGTTGAAAGATTTTATGCATCGCTTGAAAAGGTGCGAGAAAGACTATTTCTCTCTCATTTTTGCAGGGTTCTTAACTTGTAAACCCGAAGTAGATGATGAAAACCTTTTTGTCAATGGCCTTGACTCAAAAGAGTCCCCTTTGGTAAGCCTTGACCAAACCTATATTATAGTTCTAATTAAGACCTCTAGATCGGCATGATCGTACCAATTGCGAGATTACCCAGACCTTGTTGTATGCGATGATGATGAGAATGAGTGATTCCTTTTCAATCCTACAATCAGGATAAACAGTCTTTCTCGAGAGTGAGAGAAAGCCCTTTTAGACTAAAGTCCCCCATTCAAATCATATTCGAGGCGTTCATGTGATGATAACCTCCTTGAACAGAATTGATAATGCAAACTTGACAGAATAATTATGCATGATCCACATTTTGGTCGATTGCATCATGAGTTATTACACAAACTATCTCCAATCAAGAAAAACTTAGCTGAATAGTTTTGTATAAACCAGTGAACTCATTGATGAAAAATACTTGCACATGTCGCATCTGACACTGCCTAACAAGTGACACATTTTCAATGCTCAAGTTACTTTTCAAAGTCTCGAAATCCATTTTGCGATTATTGAATGAACAAGCCTAGTCGTCAAGAAATCACTAGGCAGTCTTCCAAATCCTCAGGTAGGTATATCTTCAACCTGAACCCTTCATGATAAACTAAATCGAGTTTGAGCTTTTGCAGGATTTTTAGTCTCCCCAGATCCTAGAATGGCACCCTTTGAAGTAAGTTAAATCGGGTTTGAGCTTCTGCAGGATTCCTGATCTTCCCAAATCCTAGAATGGCACCCTTCAAGGTAAGTTAAATGGGTTTGAGCTTCTGCAAGATTGCAGGTATTCCTAGATCTCAGAATGACACCCTTCAAAACACACCAAGTCCTTCTTACATGCATCCAAAGTTCTTTCTACATGCACATAAAAGTCCTTTCTACAGGCGCACAAAAGTCCTTTCTACAGGCACCCAAAGTCCTTTCTACAAGTATACAAAAGTCATTCTTACAGGCACCAAGTCCTTTCTACAGGCACCCAAAATCCCTCTTACAGGCACCCAAGTCCTTTTTACAAGCACCCAAAGTCCTTTCTACAGGCACACAAAAGTTCCTCTTACAGGCACCCAAGTCTTTCTTACAGGCATCCAAAGTCCTTTCTACAGGCACATACCAAGTCCTTTCTACAGGCACCCAAAGTCCTTTCTACATGCATACAAAAGTCCTTCTTACAGGCACCCAAATCCTTTCTACATGCATCCAAAGTCCTTTCTACAGGCACATAAAAGTCCTTTCTACAGGCACATAAATGTCCTTTCTACAGGCACCCAAAGTCCTTTCTATAAGAGCACAAAATTCCTTTCTACTGGAGCACAAAATCCTTTCTACAGGTATACAAAAGTCCTTTACATGCACCAATCCTTTCTACATGCACCCAAAGTCCTTTCTATAGGCACACAAAAGTCCTTCTTACAGGCACCCAAGTCCTTTCTACAGGCACCCAAAATCCTTTCTACAGGCACAAAAAAGTTCTTCTTACAGGTACCCAAGTCCTTTCTACAAGCACCCAAAGTCCTTTCTACAAACACCCAAAATCCTTTCTACAAGCATACAAAAGTTCTTCTTACATGCACCAAATCATTTCTAAAGGCACCCAAAGTCCTTTTTACAGGTGCATAAAAGTTCTTCTTACAGGCACAAAAGACCTTTGATATGCACCAAGTTCTTTCTATATGCACAAAGTCATTCTTACAGGTATTTCCATGGGGTGACCGACCATACAGGTCAAATCTTAATCCAATTTTAATCAGTAGAATCCTTTCATTAAGAATATACTATGGGGTGACCCACCATACAGGTCAAATTTTAATCAGTAGAATTCTTTCGTTAGGAATCTACCATGGGTTGACCTACCATACGAGTTCAAGGTTTTCTTATAACGAATTCTTAGGTTCTCATTCCACTTTCAGTAGAGCATTCATGTCAGGCAACACCCATACAATGAGCACGCAAGTCGCAGGCCTCTCTATCTCTCCCTCACTTCATAAGAGCTTCTTCAAGCCATATTTGGATCAAAACTTGCAAAGAGGGTTATTAGAGATCAAATGTCACGACTCCTTTTTATCTCATTGTGTTGAGTCAATTGGGATTCCGGTGTCATCTCGTCTTTGAAATAAACCTCTACCGAGTTTCCTTTCAAAGAGGGACATCTGTTGACACATGATTTTTAATCATCTTTTCTCTTTTTAAATTCATAAAATTAAAAAATCAACTTTGGGGACCTTGGCCAAGCCTGGGGAACCAATTTTGGCCAAAAAATAATTTTTCATATTTTTAGTATTTTTCGATAATTTTATTTTAAATTCTTAAAAAATCAAGAAAAAAATGAGAAAATTGCAATTGGAGGCCTTAGCCAAGCTTAGGAAACCATTTTTGAACAAAAAAATAATTTTCACATTTTTTTATATTTTTTTAATATATTTTTTAGAAATTAGGAAATTATTTAATAAATAATAGCATTTGAGGCCACAAAAATACATAAAAATAGTCAATATTTTTCTTTTAAATTCCTTTTCATATTGGCCATCGCAAATTTAAACAATCCAATTCGGGGTCGTGTATTTCTTCACGAGCATAATCTCGAATCAGGCAATGAAAAATTCAAGTTGAGTCAATTTATTTTCATTTTTCACTTTTAGGAGTTGTGACATAATTCTCTAATATTTCGAAATTTCACCTTGGCTTAATTATACCTAGAATGGCTCAATTTTGCAAAAGGGCTTTAATTAAACTTTGCATTATCTTCAGCGGAAGGAAATGAGCTTAAATTTGACATGAGGTGAATTTCGACTAAGTATAGAGGAGGTGTGTTGAAAATTGTGAGGAGATTTGGACTTAAAGAAATATTTTTTTAGGGATTTAATTGCAAATACTTAAAATGTTAGGGACTAGAGTGCAAATACCTAACTCTTGAAGGATTATTTTGCAAATAATAAAAAGAAGAGTTAGTGGAGAAATTAGAATAGAGAAGGGAAGATGGAGAAGATGAGATGAAGAAGAGAAAATGGAGAAGAATAGATAGAGAAAATAAGATAAGAATAGAGAAGGGAAGATGGAGAAGAGAAGATAAGAATAGAGAAGGGAAGATGGAGGTGAAGAAGAGTTAGTGAAGAAATTAGAATGGGAGATAACTATGAAGAAAGGAAGATGAAGATGAAAAAGAGTTAATGGGGAGATTAGAATGTGAGATAGAGATAGAGAAGGGAATATGGAAAATGAAGAAGAGTTAGTAAAGAAATTAGAATGGGAGCTAGAGTTAGTGGAAAAATTAGAATGGGAGATAGATGAGTGGGTTATAAAAAGAGGAAGAAATAAGCTTGGGAGGGGGATTTTTTGGAGAGAATTTTGGATGTTTGAGAGGGTTTTGGGAGATTGAAAAAAAATTTGAGAGAAAGAAAATACCAAAAAGAGAGAGAAATTTGAAGATGATGGGAGTTTAAAGCTATGGGTTATCATCACCAATTCCTTTATTGATCAACATAAATCAAAAGTTCATCCTCTTCAACGAGCAAGCAAATTCGAGCTAAGTGTTTTTATTTAATCATTTATTTGTGGTTTTAGTCTCAAATTAGCACAAATTGTATACACTTTCTCCATCTCCCATTTCCCCATATTTTATGTCAGGTAATACCGACTCTATACCAATGGTAATTTCATGAAGGTGCAAGAAAAATTAGCCCAGACAGTCCAAAACATCCGTCAAATTTTCAGCTGACCCATGGATGGATTTTGATTCGAATTGTTGAATTAATTTATTGTATTTTATTTTATTGAATTCAAACCCCAGAATGCGAAGGGCAGAGCTCACTCATTGGAGGCCGTTTACTTCCCGCAATTTAATTCCCGCACCATTAAACCCCAAAGGGAAGAGCCAAGCCAATGCTAGGCCGCCCATTAGAGGTTTTTACTTACTGTCAATTTAAATTCCTGCAATTTAAATTCCCACACCTTAAATCCCAAAAGAGAGGGCCAAGCCAAGGCTGGGTCGTCCATTGAAGGTCTTTACTTACTGTCATTTAAATTTCTACAATTTAATTCTTACACCATTAAACCCCAAAGGGAAGAGTCAAGCCAATACTAGGCCGCCCATTGGAGGTTTTTACTTACTGTTATTTAAATTCCTGTAATTTAATTCCAGTATCATTAAACCCCAAAGGGAAGAGACAAACCAATGCTAGGCCGCCCATTGGAGGTTTTTACTTACTGTCATTTAAACTCCTGCAATTTAATTTCCACATCATTAAACCCTAAAAGAAAGGGTCAAACCAAGGCTGAGCCATCCATTTGTGGTCTTTATCTATTGTCATTTACTTCCTACATTTTAATTTTTGAATCACTAGACCCCTAAATGAGTAGGCCAAGCCACATGTTGGAAGTCGTAACATTGCATAGAAGTCATTAACACACTCCCTTTTTCGACTTCAGGGAATCTTTAATACTTTGAAAATACCAAAAAATGAAACTCACAGACATCCCATTTAAAAAGTAAAAACACCAAAAAGAGAACACCCCATTAGAATCTTAGGAATAAACCAAGCTTGAGTTGTCAAATTAGGAAATCCATGAAATTAAGGTACCGAAAGGGCATTAGTTTTAATTAATTAATGTAACCAAGTTCCCGAACTCATAATCTCTTATTCGTAGAAGTAACTTAGTTCTCCCGCTAATTTACTTAGGTCTCTAATCAACCTACCAAAAATGATTAGTAGCGATTCCAAATTTTAAAATCATTTGAACAAAAATCAAAGTTGCGATTCGGTAGGACTTGAGAAGGTCCATATTAAGTTAGTTAATTTAATTAACTTGATAATCTGTTCATCCAATTGGAAATTTTTTAGGTTCGCGACAACCACCCTCGTACAGTCGCCTTTTTGCTCGTCGTGCTCCGTTGGGCTGTTCGAGGATCCTCGTGTCGCCGCCAACGCTTGCCGAAAATCGCCGCCGTTCATCGTCGCCAGACGATTTTAGGGTGAGTTAACCCCTAATCTCCAATTAGGTCGTTAATTGCGCTTAGGTTAGTTTAGATTAAATTAACATTATTGTAATTAGTTAATCGTGATCAGTTTAAGTTAGCAATCCCGATTAGATTAAATGAACGCTATTAGAGTAATTAGACTAAATTGACTTGTCTATATTGTGATTGGTCTATTTATTTGATGTGAGTCGAGAGTGTTAAAATTTAATTAATTATTTTGGGACTGATTCAGAATTTAATTAATTATTTTGAACTTATAAAAATTTATTTAATTATTCCTGAGCTGATTAAGAATTTATTTAGTTATTTTTGGGCTAATAAATAATTATTATTATTCTTGAGTTTGTTATTATTATTAATTAATTTGGACGAAATTAATTAATTAATTTTTAGTTAATTAATTATGATGCTTTAATTAATCGTGACTTATTATTATTAAATTAATAATTATTTACGATGATAGACGTATAAAAATTAAATTAATTATTTCTAGACTGATCAAAAATTTAATTAATTATATTTGGGTTGATAAACAATAATAATTATTATTCTTGGGTTAATTATTATTTTTAATTAATTAATTTGGAAGAAATTAATTAATTGATATTTGATTAATTAATTATGGTTTTTTAATTAATTGTGATGCAAATTATTAATTATTATTAAATTGATAATTATTTACGCTGAATTTGTTGGTTAACTTTATTAAATTATCGATAGATGAATATTTGTTGATTTTCTAATTCACGATTAATTATTTATTTATTTGCTTGCTATTGTTGATTTATTCTTGAGTGATTTAATAGATAGTTATGTATGTGACCGCATGCAAAGTCAAAATTTCTTATTTGAGCATGAAAAAGAAAACGGTCTTGAGCCAGATTTTGAGCACGACCGTATGTACATTTTGATTAAATGCAAAGATAATAATTGGATTGATTGTCTGGCGTGCTTGTGTTGTCACATATTAGATATCGTCGCTCGGGGTGTCTCGACGATGCTTGATAAGTCCGTGCCGTATCGATCGGAATCACACGACTTATTGGAAACACGATAGTCTGTATCGTCAGATTAATCGGATGCTGGTCGCAGCTTGTGACGGACCGAAGTCCTTACATGAATGCTTGATATATTTGTGCCGTGTCGATCGAAATAACACGGATTATTGGTTGCCGTCGCCAACGGAGCGGGACGAAGCCCGGTTATTCCGGAAGAGTACCAACTGCCTAGTGTGCCGGGCACCAACTGTCTAGTGTGTCAGAGCCAAGAGCCCGTTAATAACTGGAAATCGCATGTTACATAATGCCTGAGAGTTGTGTGCATGGTTCTAGTAATTGCTTTGATTTGGGATGCGATATAATTGTCAAGTAAATTATTATACTATATGAACCAACGCAAGATAAATTGCATGTGAGTGACAGTTGAATTGCTTTTATGTTGACATGCCTGTTTAGGTTACCTGAGTGAATCAATGCCCTAGTTGGACTTAGGCGTTGACTCACAAAGATATTTATATCTCACCCGTCGTTGATAAATATTTTTCAGGTCCGTAACTTTGGAGATATACAGATGTGGATGGCGAGGGTGCCATAATCCCTCTTTTGGAGTAGATATGAAGTTAACCCTATCCTGACCCATTGTTCTTTTTGCTAGTCTTAGGAAGCCACCCCGAAGTATGGGGTTGCATAAACTGTAGCTTCGGTAGGGTTAACTATTATCTACTAATGAAAATGGTAGTTTTTTGCTGAGCTGGCTGTTGATTGATTTGTTGTTCTACTTATCTATCCCTATTATTTTAGTGATTGTTTAGGAGTTTCACGTTCCGCATGCGTATAATTATAAGATATAAATAAATGGATCAATGACGTGCCTACGACGTCACCCTTTTAAGACCTGAGGATGTCACAGTAAAAGTTTTAACACTTGATATCTCGAACCACAAAACTATTATGTGATTCGTTACTCAAAATCATCAAGTACAATATTAGTTATAATGTCTATCATAAACTTAGCAAGTGCAGTAGATTTTTTCTTTTTACTTTCGGGCTTTTTCTCCCAAGCCTTCCATTACTCAAGATAACCGTCTACGATATTTGTTATAATTTCAAGCATAAAATCAATAAATGCAATAGACATTTTTTTCTTTTTACTTTTAGGCTTTCTTTTCTTAAGTCTCCCATTGAGACTTCTAGTACTGAGCAATGTCGTCACTACGCATTAGGATAGTAGAAATATACATATCATCATTAGGTAAATGACATCTACGTCATCACCTAAGGTAATATATTTAGTGGATGGCGACAGATAATTCTGTTGTCACGAACTATAATTAGAAAATACATCGTTACCTCAAGCACCTACAATCGTTGCTTTTCTTACTAACGATAGCAGAAATAGTTTTTCAAATGACAGCCACACTCTCACGCACGCATGATTCATTTCTTAATCTTGATTAGGATTACTATGCCGTCTATACATTCTAAGAAACATCCTATACCATATGCAATAAATACTCATGCATATGAGAATAACTTATTTCTCAATCTCCCTTTAGTAAATTTGTACACATGTTCAGACATTTAATTCATATGTAAGGAAGAACCATGCATTCACTACATCATATTATTAAACTAACACCCTGTTTCAAAGTTAGTAATTTCCCTACCTTTTTTTCGAATAATACATGTGAAAGAACTTGAAGATGAGCGTGAAAGTGGGAAATCGAGAATGAGAACATGTGAGGGAGAGAGAGAGTAGGCGTGAGGGAGGGGGAGGCGGAGGTGCAAGAGAGAGAGAGAGGGAGCACATGAGGGAGAGGGAGAAAGACAAAATTAGTGGATGTCGAAAATGAAAAGAGCACACCCCTATTTATAGTCTTTTTCTAGCTTTTCTGACAATCTACTTCATTAATGACCTTACTTTAGTGTTTTAATCCTATTGGTCCATCTAAAAGCCTATGTCTCTTAGGTTTCCAAACTAACTACTTATCAGTATTTGATTGGTCCATTTGTTTGGGCTAGTAATCTTAGGTTTCTATATTAGTCACGTATCCTCATTTGATTGATCCATTTGTATGATTATTAATGAACCTTATCTTATCATTTAATGCTTGAGAATGATATTGATCTTATCCTCAAGTTTGAAAGTGACATGCATCATTATCTTATCATTTAATGCTTAAAAATGATATTGATCTTATCCTTATCCAACTGACTTCCCATTGACTTATGCATTATTATCCAATTGAATTTCCATTGACTTACTTTTTGCCAAAAACTAACGACTATTGACATCGGAACAAAGAAGGAGGCTCCAACAACATAACTGAGTAGTCGGCGCCAGCCAATCAGATGGGTGGCCATGAACCGCTCAAGCTGGGTGGCCCTGGCACTTCGCTAGTTGGGTGCGACCAACCTTGGTCAGGCATGTACCCATCACCAACCAAGCTTGCTTGGCTGAGCCAGGCGGTGTTTAGCGGTTCTCACCTCTAACCATCTCGTCCTCGCACATCTTGTTCATCATTTAGGCCATCTTGTCACATTTTCTTAATTTAATGATTAGTCAGCATTTCAATCTACATACAATTTAATAATTGCTAAAATCATGAATGTCCCAGTTCCTAAAGCGATGGTACTAAATTATGTGTCTTACAATAACTTCGGCCTTTCTCATGTGCTTATCCCATTTCTCAAGGAGGCGTAATAGCTAAGCTAATGGGCTTCGTTAGGGTGGCTGCTGGTTAGTGGGCTTATGAGCTATGTAATTGGGTTGGTTCAATAACCACGGGCTTGATTAAAAGATGGCCTAGGAATTGGGTTTCGATCTAGGCTTGATATATATGGGCCATTGCACTAGTTTAAAAAAAAATTAATTTGAAACTAGTGCATGCTAATGGTAAGTTCAATGTATGGATGATTCAATAAAAATTTCTATTGGAATTTTTTTTTACATTTTACGAAGAACGGAGTTATTTTGAGCAGAAGCAACTAGGTAGATTTAGATATCGTGAGTGACATTGAAAAACTTACCCGAAATAAGGTTATCCCATGAAGATAGAGGTAATTAAACATTTATGCTTTTGTATTTTCACTTTTACCCTAGATATTCATTTTGTTGAAATTACCAATTATGCTTGATAGAGACATCCGAAGAAATCAAATGTTCCAGAATTTAACACATTCCTCTCACAACAAACTGTGCATTTTGACATAATTCTTATCAAACAACTAATTTGTAGCCACAGATGCAACATAACTTATTAATGGATTGGCACTCTTAGGAAATTCAGCCTTCATTAGTTTCCCAGTAAAGAGATGGATTTTTTCATGATGTAACTTCGACATGGTGATATATGAATAATGGGGCATGAAGCAAAGTCTAAATGCTTTCATTTTTGGAACCTATAAATTATGAATAGGAGCAAAATGAAGAAGTACTATTTAAATGTTCATGGTGTTATAACCTTATCGACATTTGAATAACTCATCCCATGTGAACAGCTTGGTTCGTTTGTTATCTTGGTAATATTAGTGAAGATAATCGGGTTTCTCTATCTCTCCTAAAGTGAAATTCTCTTACTAGAATTTTTGTTCAATTCCAAATGTGTTATGGAAGCAGAAAAAAGGGTTTGTGCGGGGTGGAACCTAGCACGCCTACTGTTGAAATATTCGGTTCAAGGTGCTGACGAAGCACTACTACATCTAGGCAAGCCCGTCACCGCAAATTCACGAGATACATTTGGGGAAGCGTAAGACTGGCGATACACTTCAGCCCAAGCTCATCTTTCACTAGGTAACCAATTTTCTTAACACTAAGTACAGACTTGGGGAACCAAACCTATGACCTTCAGCTTGCAAATCAAATTTTGGACTACTTGGTCAACCCTCAATCGCGCACGCTATAGATAAAGCAACATTTTTATCTACTCTAGGAGTTGATAGTTTTGTACGTGCATCATAGTTATCCTCAAAATAAACTCTTTGAATCTAACAGAAGGTAAAAGAGACTATATAGACACATACCAAAACAGCTCATGCAGTATTCAACGTGCCTTCAGCTTTGGCCAAAAAATTGGGGCAGCATGAAAATGATAACACACTAAGAAGTGTGACCCAGTGGGGCAAAAAATTCCATTTTCCAATATGTCAAAATATAAAAAATCCTTCATATTCGATCATTACGGTCCGTCAATGTTATATTTTATAGGTGAGACTACTCTAAAAAAATCATCAATATCGAATCGCGTCCCCATAAAAATGCTAAGTAACCAAATTTCCATCCTGTGTTACCTTCAAAGTCCAACGTGACAATTCCACCTGTAGATTACATCCACGTCCTCATCATCTTTATTTTTTCTGAGTCTTTTCTTTCCTTCGTTTTTTTTTTTTTCCACTTTCATCTATCTTCTTTCATTCCTCTGCTCTTCCAACATGAAAATTTACTCGCAACCGCCATTGAAGCCCTGAAACGAAGCTTTCTCTACCCTCCTTCATCTCAGTACTAAGAAAGCAGCAGAACCGGAACCTCAGCTCCAAGACTCACCCTTTCTTCATCAGTTGGTGCTTTTGCACCATTAGTCGGGACCCCAGACATTTGCACCCTTATATGAGTAGAAGAAATAAACGGTAAAGAACAATGGTGACATATTTTGAAATGTAATTTTCGGTCATAGAGCTTCACCTCCTAAAGAGTTACCGGTCAATCTAGAACACATTAGGGCCTTCCTAGAAGCACATATACATAACCGATTGTATAATCTGCTAATATTTCACGATTCGTGCTCAGAAATCACAATTCCAAGATGGCAATATCATCCCATCTTTCGGCTCAAATGAACTTCTGCAAATCTAAAGAATCTACCAAATGTTTCTGTGTGTAAGATAAATCTTCATGGTAAAAGATTTTTTTTTTTTGGGGGGTGGTCTGAATCATTGTAACCAATTCAAGGGCAAGTAGCTTACATGACAGGCAGTTTCCAAGTTTTGTTTCTTATCGATCCTCGAGATCAGAAGCAAGAGAAACAATTAACACAATCTGAGACAAGATAATAATTCTGATGATGGTGTATAATATAGTACAGCAAATGGTACATCAATCTGGTGTTTCTTGCATCCAGGATGGCAATCGACCTAATATTATTTTCGATGTGAATGCTTGAGAAACACAAGGCATGATTGTTATGTACAATCTGAAGCTGGTACTACGATCACCTTAACCATATGTTCTATTAATATCTAGTTACCTAACCAAACCAGCGTACTTCCAGACGGGTGGAAAAGCTTTCCGCCCGGAAATCATTAGATCTTCTTAACAAGGATATTACTTCCGAAAAGTAAGAGGGCAAACCTGAAAATGAAAGAAAGAGGTTTTAGAAATTGTTTTGCGCACTACAATAAACCAAATAAACCATTGAGCTCATGCAAATGACAATTCATTGGATGAATTGAAGTTTTATGTCTTTGGAAGAATCAATACACCACATTGCACTAATTACTTGTTAAGAGAAAGATCACCTATAGTTATACTAACCTTTCTATTAAAGACACACACACAATGTCTGAAAAAAGAGTGTTTTATCACAATGTTTCCTCTACTTTACTAGGAAATTCGGATGTTACTGGACCTCCATGGTAACAAAAAGCACAAACATGCATCAATCCTTGCTTTCTTCGAACTCCAGAAACAAGACATTAAAAGATAAACTGGTGCTTTCATGATCAAGATAGCTTATCTACTCTTGTAGGCCAATGTATGTTATTCTGGAAATTGATGCTGCTAGTTATTACACCCATCCGTCAAAGAAAGCAACCAGGGAAACGCATATCCACAAACTTTTTTCCTCATATTGCTATCTGAACCACCTTTTCCAATATCTTGTGACATCAGTGGCATGCTGTTCTCTGTCATATTAAAGGGGAATTTGATCAATCTGATGATACCAGCATACTATATAGACAGACTGAGTAAGATATATAGCAAAGTGCAAATTAACCCAATTTTTTAAAATTATATCCGGAGAGTTTTTGTGCTAGATAGGCCTTGAAAATCACCTTTTCTTAAGGTCTCATACTTTGAATCTTCAGGGTATAGTAGGTACCTCTTTCCATTAAGTTCCAAAGAAGACCTAACGAGATTACACTTGATCATTCTTAAAACTTTCTGGGTTGTAGGAAGGCGAAAGTCTCACAGAAAAAGTTAACCTATGCATCTGTTTCTTTCCTAGGTCAAGAATTTAGGTCCTTAGCGGGTCACTTAAGTAGGAAAAAGAAAAAACATAAAACCATGCTAATCAACCCAGATGATGAAACTGCTTTTGTTTAGAAAATTTACCTTACCTTTTTTTACACTGAATATTTTTGGATTATGTTGAATAAGAACGAACAACAGTAGATGGCTTTAATTAGGGTTTCTAACCGTGCATGAACATTTCTAGGGTTTTCTTCTCAGCTTAAAACCAAGTAGCGTCTCAAAAGTTGAACAAATGGTGATCATCTTCGACTGAATTTCATCTCTCACCAAATGCTCGATGACGCCTCCCTAATGGAGAATGTAACCAAACGCGGAGGAGTGGAGGTCATCAGCGTCCCGGAAACTCCACTGTCTGTTGCTTGATTGCATATCCAGAGAAGAGATGGAACCTCCGGAAGCCTCCTCGAAGCTCCCAAAGGAGATGTTCTCCTCTAGGGCGAGCGAATTTTCATAATTATTCCCTGCAGAGCTCGAATCCATCGACCCGTTTTCATAGTAAGGCATTGTGTTCACATTGCTCATGTTCTGTAAACTGAACTGATGAGGCAAATTATTTGGATTTGCCATGTGCAACCAACTTTGCACGTCAAGGACTTGGTTCGGGATAACCTTGTTCCCGGAATATTTCTCGTTAAGGCTCATCCTCGTGGAAGCTGGAGCGCAAAGGCTTTCAGCAGCTTGCTCCTTGAGAGAAGCCAATTGTGCTTGCAAATTGAATACCTGCAAGGGTTGTAATCAAGCAAATCATAAACTCCCTCAAACTAGGGTTTTTACTTATCAAATCAGAGGGTGAGTCGCAATAATATGCCTATCATCGCATTATATAAGCAACCTGTTGTTGTAACGCGAAGATGTGCGAGACGCATCCGTAAATGGGGTCTTGGAGCCGCGCCTGAGCCTCGTACGAGATGGTCACAGCGGCCTCACACCGATCACTCACGGGGAGGTTTGTAAGGAGCTTCGACACGTTGCTTGCACCAAAGACCTTGTGAATGGCCGCGAAGTGCGTCGCGCCTTGCTCGTGGCAGAAATACGGGGCAAAGACGCAGCCTCTCACGCATTTCCTCCTCAAGAACTTGCAAGCTCCACAAGGAGACCCAGAGCCAGTCATGGTTGATCCTTGATTTATTCTTTGAAGTGGGTTTTTCTCAAGGGGGTTCACTGATTCTTTTTCTTTGCTAGCTATAAGCTCTTCAGCTTTTGGGAAGGAGGCATTGATCGCCATAGTTTATAAACACTGAGGAAGAGGGAGGGCGAGTACATTTTAATGAATATAAAATATCGTTTTGTCGTCTTAATGGGCTGCAAATTTCATTTATTTAGCACTTTATTTTCATTAAAGAATGGAAAATCCCTTTCATCCTCCTCCGTCCTAATTTTTATTATACCATGAATCTGCCCGCCATATGAAATTGCGTATAGGCGCAGCCTTAAACGACAAAAGAGCTAAACATAAACCGAACCCAATTGTCCATTCTGCTTGATGATTAGGTTCAATCAAAAATGGAGCTGGAGCTCATTTTTTCATGTTTCTTGTCCATTTGTGAGAAGCTTCATTTCACTGGCAGTTGCTATACCATATATTTGAACTAGGTTCATTGAGGTGAAAAGAATTTCTCCATAAATGTTATCACGTGTGAAAAATTGTAGTTCTAGTAAAATTTTGGAATAGTATTGTCTTTGGGTAAAATTCATTCAAAGTATGGACCGAGGTTTTTCAATTATACCATACACGATAATCCGAGGACAAACTAAAAAGTCATTTTCATTGTACATTTACTAATTAGAAGCTCGTTGGTTCTGAGGTAAGTACTAGGCCATGTCATCTGCCATTCTTGGTTTGAATGCATTTTCTTCGGTGAGTTTTCCGATTGGTGGGTTACAAACATGGGCATCACCCACTTTTATATTTTACTTAAGTCCACATATAATCTACTAATGAGACGCGCATGATCGGAGGAAATTTCCTCCGGGCCAGCGATGGAAGAAGATACAACAATTTCCAAAATGTAGAGACTTATATTATGCTGTCGAATACTCACTTTGCAACCTAATAAAGCATGCGAGCTTTACAGTGTAGGTTCTACAAAATCCATCGCACGACCCAAAAATAAATGGCGGACTAATGAAACGGAATCTTAATGAAAGCAAGATGTTGGGGTTCCCAGTTAATTTGCCCTTAATTGCATCCTCTCGCGTTTCCAGGTCACGAAGTTTGAGGTCCCTCGCCATTTCCATTATTCATTTTATTTTATCTTTTATTTTTCTATCGATATTTTTCCAATTGCCATCCTTGGGCTTGGCCGGCTTCTAAGAGCTCCAGTAGTCGTTTGACGAAATGAGCATTTGTTTTTCTCATCCTTTTTAAATTCGAGGTCGGAAGCCACCAAGTGAATTTAAGAAAGAACAAATGTAAGTCTTATGCTCGTATAGATGTCAAGCAAATTCTTCATGTGATCCATAGAAAATACCCTGCTTTCATATTACGAATGTACGTGTTAAAATAGGAAATATCACCGTTTTCCAAAATTGTAAGGTTTTAGCAACAATAATTTTGCGCTCAACTTGAATCTAAAACTAGAGTTATTTAGCTGTTCCGATTTCAGTTTCTAGTATCCCTTTTACTCTTTTATAAGCCTTTTGAAAGTACACCTCGAGAATAGAGGTGAGTGATTGCAAGTTCTAGGAGATTCTGTATAGGTTCTAGCTGTAACCTAAAACCTATTCATCAGAACAAATTTATCATTTTCTAGAACCTAGAACCTACCTTGCATATCCTAAAATCTGGAACATACCTTGTTTGTACTTTGAAACCTATGAGAACTTGAAACCTATCCTATTACAAATTCCAAGGTCCATTTCAAAGACTATCCAAGTTCGACATGTATTCTTAATTAAACGATTGTAGTTAATCATAACCTTTAATGATAACTACTTGTAGCTACATTCTATTGACTGCAACTCTTATGTATATACACGAAGAATACGAAATATTAACAAAATAAAAGTCTTAGTGATAAATATCATTGAAAATAAAGATTTTGACTAGTAGTTCCAAATTACACACTAATCATCAGAACAATGGAATATTGCAAGATCATGTGAAAATTTATACCAAGAAAAATACAAAATATTATTCTCAATTTCAGGTTCCACTGGAACCTACCATTTGGAATAGGATTTTCAATTTTTGGAACTTGAAACTTATCCTATGTATCCTTGAAACAGGAAGCAGACCAATTCCCATTGGTTTGATTTTTCAATTACTTTGAAACCATGCTCACCCCTACTCAAGAAGCCCATCTCATGTTCTTGTTTAGTGCGACTTCCTGACAGTTAACTTCTTCTACTATGTCCGTCAGCTCAAACTCCGGATGTGCTCCCGACAATGGTCCCGCCACAATAATGAACATCTTGAATGGACATGATCTAATGAAGAATAATTCTTGGCATAAAGATTGGAGGGGACATGAAAATTCTTGGTTGGATGTATCTGGGTGAGTGTTGCATGGTTGATGGCATGTGAAGGTGGGACTCTCTCGCGCAGCAGGTACACCTGTTCGTGCATTTTGATTGCGTGGGGCTGTTCCCATACGATGTGTATCGCTGATCTAACCGAGAACCCACTCGTGTGCACTAACGTTAAACAAAGAACAAATCCTATATACAATTGAATCAGTGCCATTCAAATTTGGTTCAATCATTATAGTAAACATCGATGAGAATCTGAGCAATTTATAATGCAAATTGGTACCGATATGTGTCAAAAGCAAATTATTTCAGGGGAAAGAGCCACATTTGTTTAATGGGTAAGTCATATAATTGCCAAAATTGTAAGATGACTAATGAATGTATTTATAATGGGGAATAGAACTTTCTGCTAGATGATTCCCATACAGCTTTCTAAGTGAGAACCAATCAAAATATAGGGGTTTTTTGTCAGGCCACTTTGATGTTGGTACCATATGTTGGCTTTCCGTTCCACGGTTGTATTTAAATGAGAGTAATTTAAAGCCAAAATTGAAAAGGTTATCAAAACAAAAAAATAGAACAGAAGAAAATAAAAATAAGGGGAGCATCTGAAAATGAATGGCACAAAAGATAGTGACAAGGTGGAGAGAGAGAGAGAGTTTGTTTTCTTGTACACTTTGAAATGTTTTAGGGCTAGTAGGTCAAGGCTTGTCTAGCAATACGGTACTACTCGGATTAACTAATCACTAATATAATTCTTGATCACTATTCTGTCACACATAGGAACCAACATGTAGACGTTGGCCCAATGTGAATTCGGCCCCACGTTCAACCCCAATAATAATGACACTACAACTTAAACACACACATCCTATCAATTCCTCCTTTTAACTCCTAAATTATAATTTGATTGTTCAACCCCCCAAGGAAAAACTAGTGAGGGCTAGCTAGCTCTTACAAGTAAGGGGGAACAAAAATGCTATGGCAGATTTTGGTTTATTTGTGAGACATTAATGAGGAGATTAGGAGTTATGACCTGTGAAAAGCAGCTTCCACGGTTCTAATAAGATAGTTTATATGTATATAATAGTTTTTGGAAGTCATCCAATCATGGAGATTAGAATCATTTTTGGCTAACAATCTTGTTAAGCTGATATTTAGTTCATCATATAAGTATACTGGAATAACAGTTGCTCAGTTGTGTTAGGATGCGGGATTAAAAATTCGATATATTTACATAGAAAGATCGCCAAGAAGGAATTCAAGTTCAAACTTGACAACATATCCAAATAAACACACATTCACTCAAAACCTTAAAGTGATAAGTTATAGGTCAACTAAGATATATTAAGTATTCTACACCACACTAATTCTTTGATATGGGACGTTTCTAACATAACTGATACATGCATCCTAACATTCTTCTCTTCATGTGTTAGATTTGCCCTCCTTTTGCATCAAGATATCTCACTTGGAATATCTATCAACGCTCGATTTCATTCTTGGTCACTTTCTCCGGACCAAACCATAAGGTCTGCCATCATACCCATGTTCCTGTACCATAATGCCCATCATTCACAAACTGCATTGGTTACCAAATTTTTTATTTGAGATATTTGCCCAACATCAAAATAGTTTGGGTCTTACCAATCTACCATCAGTTTTGATACCATTAGATGGGAGCGGAGTGCAAAAGTTTGACATATTTATCTAAGGACATAAATAGTGCAAAAGCTTGTCGCTTATTGTTTTGATTAGTTGGATTTATTCACAATCTTGACCATGCATTGTCTCTATGTATTTTTTGGCCAAATGACTCGGGAATTATCATCTAAATGTTTGGTGTAATCTTATTAATAAAATGGGTTAATATCACAAAAAAAATCTCAAACTAGTATACTTGTGACAAATTTATTCCAAACTAATTTTTTTTATCACTAAAAACTCTAAATTGATATACATGTGATAAATCTACCCTTAATTAGGTTTCATCAAATTTCACCATTAAATTGTTGATGTGGATAACGCATGTGACTTGATACTGTCACATGGACTAAGTCTACAAGAGAATCTCATAAGGTTAATATCATAAAAAATCCTAAATTGATACACTTGTAACAAATTTACCCCAAACTAATATATCTATGACAAATTTACCTCCAAGCTAATTTTTCCACTCACCAAAAATGTTAAACTTGTATACTCATGATGATTTTACTCCAAACTAATTCTTTTGTCAAAAAAAATCACGAACTGGTATATGCATGACACATTTACCCTCCCTTAACATTGTGAAATAAGGCTGAGTTATGATGTGCAATCGAGTTTATTGTCCAGATTTCTCCAATATCGCCTCTAAAGTCTTTAGGGCAATGCACCGTGCACTTTCTTTCTCGCACATTTCAATCTTTTGTGGCTTTTTTTAGATTACTTTGACATAAATATCCTGAATGTTTTCTAGACGTTTCCTCTACTAAACCCCACCTTCTTCCTACCGCCACTTTCGCCTTCCTTGGTCATGATCTTGGGTTTATGTTGTAGGTTTCATCTTGTCAAGGTAGAAAAATGAGAGTCCTCTATCCCATGTCCCGTTCGAGACTCTATGTTTCTTCTATGTTTCCGAGAACCTCCCATCTTTCATTTTGTTGGATCTCTCAGTCAAAGGAATAAAAAAAAGCCACAAAGGATCGAAAAGTGCAAAAAAGAAAGTGCAAGGTGCACTGCCCCCAAAGACTTTAGTGTCGATGTTTGAGAAATCTGGACAATAAATTCGATTGCACATCACAACGCGTCCCTATTCTAAGTAAATGTGTCACATGTGTACCAGTTTATATTTTTTTTGTGATCAAAAAAATTAGTTCAAGGTAAATTTATCATAAATCTACAAGTTTGAAATTTTTGGTAATTGAAAAAATTAGTTTGATAAATTCATTACAGATATATCAATTTGGGGTAAATTTGTCTCTAATGTACTCATTTTGTGTAAATTTGTCACAAATATATTAATTTAGAGTCTTTTCATGATATTAACCTTATGGGATTTCCACATAAGCTTAGTCCACATCACCATACCAAGTCACATGCTCCATCCACGTCAACAAATTTAACGGTGATATTTGACAGAAGCTAAGAGATTGTAGATTTGTCATAAGTGTAATAGTTTGAAATTTTCATGACATTGACCCTAATAAAATTTAAACCAATCAATTCTATGGCATCATTTTTTTCTTTTTATGGAGGAAACCTGCAGTCACTAAAGATTTAGATCCACTATATTTGTTGGATAAATTGACAACTTAAATTAATTTCCTCGCAGTAATTGATTTATCAGAAGCCAATATTTAGAATAAATCATGTCACAAAAACACCCTGATCTTGCTAAAGCATCCTCGTATTTAACAAAAATCACACGCCCTAATCCCTAATTCGAATTCCATCTCATGTCTCTCCCTTTTATATCAGGCACCAGCAACCCGGCGCTGCAACCTCTTGCCCCTGCGTCACCTCTTGTGTGTAAACACCGACAGCCGTGACACCGCCACTACTCCCCTCTCTCTCTCTCTCTCTCTCTCTCTCTCTCCGCCAGGATGTGGCGCAACCTCCGATCCAGAGAGAGAGAGAGAGAGAGAGAGAGAGAGAGAACCACGGTGAGCAGGCGTGCGCCAATGGTATTAGTGGCGGCCAACGTGTAAAGCTCTGCGGTAGAGTGCCAGAGGTGCCGGAGGTAATCGTGCGATGGAAGAATGAAAAGGCCAAGGAAGAGTAAAAACAGAAAGAAAGGAAAAGAAAAAGGAATGTAAATAAAGATACCAAACAAAATAAAATAAAATTGAGGATGACATATCTCAACTGTGAATATTTAATGCGTTGACCTGGCCTCTCTATTGAGATAACCTAGACGTGTAAACTTACCATCTAATATAGAGATTATGAATAAATAATGGAATTAATAAACCGTAGTAAAAAGAGTTTGAATGGGCAGCTCAACCTAAAAACTATTTTCATCTCATGATGTAGAGAGTCCAACTTACATGGTATGTACATCTATACGATGGACCGGTGAAAATAGATTGTAAACACATTTCTTAACCTGATGGGTTGAGTTATTAAATGAGTTTATTATATTAAGTAAATGGGTTTAAAATGATAGAGCCCAAAATAATATGGATGCTAAATGAGTTTACCACTTATTTAGACTCAACTTATATCTATGACTCTCTCTTCACTCTCGCTTGCCCTCACTCGATTTTATGTTCATTCAATCCATGCTTTCACCTCATATTGTCTCTAAGTTTTTTTTTTCATATAGATTTGGTTAGATATGAAAGCGTTTTAATATTATGGGTCGGATCATTTGATATATGTCAAGTCAGTTATGAGTCACTAGATTGTATTGCATAAAAAAAGGTCAAAACAAGTTAAATTGATCAATTTGGTTTGGACCATTTTCGATTAATCATTAAACCAACCCATAAGTTTTTGATCCTACATATTTAGCATGGATTGCACTAGATAATAACAGTTGGGATCAATCTAGGGTTCGTGCACCAAATGCATGTGATAGTTTGTCTGAACAATGCAACATGATATTATAAATAAAGACTGGAATTTTGCCTAACGTATCTAGCTAATTATACGGCTGGCCTTATGAAATGCGATCAGTTTGGAATGGTGCGAGATTAAAAAAAAAAAGCTAATTACAAAAAGAAAACTTGTACATGATACAACGTGAAATAAATATGTGGAGCAATACAAAGAGATATCCATGACCCACTTTGGGATTGACCTAATGACGATGGGTTTCATGCTTTCGGCTAGAGGATCCAATAGTTGAGGACTCTTTTCCTATCCTGAAGAACTTAGATTCAAGGGAAAATTATTCAAAAAATCCCGAAGTTATTGCATTTTTATCAATTTAGTCCTAAATTTTTAATTATGCAAATTGAAGCTTAAACCTTTTCACATTTTGCCAATTGAGTCAATCTATCCAATTTTGACCGAAAATTGCTAAGATGGATACTAACCATTTTGTATAATGCGATTAGCACTGACATGGACAATTTTTCATAATCTTTTTTTAAATTGAATTTTGTTGATTTACTTATTTACTCTTTTTTATATCTTTTTTTCCTTCTTCCTTTAATCGGTTGTCAAACCTCGATGAGGTCAACCTCTCTCACCCCTAGCAAGGCCATCTTGATGAGATTGGCCTCGAATGACTAGGTGAGGCTTGCCCTTGCTGGCCACTAGCAAGGTCGACCTCACCAACTCGGCAGTGGCAAGCCTCGCCCACCCCTAGTTAGGCTTGCTCTCGTCAAATCTAGCAAGGTCGAGCCTTGTGGGCAACGCTTGCTCTCCCCAGTAGCCGGTTTAGATGAGTTTCACCAAAGGCTACTGAGGTTAACCTTGCTAGCTCTTGTCTCTAGCCGCTCGCTAGTGACTAGCTAAAGGAAGAAGAAGAAAGGAAAAAAAAAAACAAAGAGAAAGAAAAGAAAACAATAAAATCTTCAAAAATGTATTAAAATAGTAGTAATAATAATTGTCCATTTCAGCGTCGATTATGTTACATAGGATGTCTGGTATACACATCAATGATTTTTTTTATCAAAATTGACCGAGCGGACTCAATTGATAAAACATGAAAATTTAAAGACTCAATTGGCACAATTAAAAGCTCAAGATTGAACTAACAAAAGTGCAATATATTTAGGACCTTTTTAGATAATTTTCCCAAGATTTAAGTTGGGGTCTTGACAATAGGTTAGTTCCCTTCTAGTTAACTTGACTAATTACGGTTGGATCGCAAGCTATGAAACAAACAAATTAACATGCACGATCGTAAGGCAATTATTGAACCATAAAATCAAAACATGTATTGACACAGATAACAAACGTGATTACAAATTTAAACTACGCTAAAGCGAACAGTCGATCTTACCTAATTACCAATCAACAAGGATGGAAATGTATCACAAAATGTCGCCGCGATGACAACTGCCCAGCTCATCAGAGGATGTGCATACGGCTTTTTAGTCATGTGTACTTGTTGGCCACTTGAGGCAGGAAAAAGGGGCAGGAGTGGTCTCGGAGACAAAAAGGCATGTTTATTACCTGGGGATCATTAAAATAATCAAACCTTTGGGCAATAATGTGAAAAGAGGGTTCAACTAATCTAAAAAGGACAACACCATCAACTCCGCATGTGTGCGACTTTATATCTAGCTTCCAACACTGTCATTAAAGAATTTCACCAAAAGGTGAACACCGGAACCTTTTTGCCTTTCTTAAAGTACTAGAAAATGTATTATATTTCTTTCTGCAAGGAAATGTACGTATTTGAATACTTCCTCCTTCATTTTCAATAACATCTATTTGGTCAAATAATTTTTTTAAAATTAATTAACAAGTAACACGTTTCCCATGATTAAGAATTTCTATGTAGAGAAAGATGCATTTGGCTGTACTTAACAATTAAAACAAGGGTTAATGCCAAGAAAAAAATACCAAATTAATATCCTTATGAAAAATTTACCCTAAACAATTTTTTTATCACAAAAAAATCTCAAATTGGTATACATGTAATAAATTTATCCGAAACTAATTTTTTGACCACAAAAAATCATCAACTAGTATACATGTGATTAAAAACTATACTATGCATAAAAAAATGTGATTAAGACAATCAAAAGATTAGAAACTACCTCATATTCCTATTTCGGAGTGAGAATTAGTAAGGAAAGAAATTGTACTTTTGAGCCAAAGAGTTTGTTTACATATGGTGCTCAACTAGCTAGACGATACATATGGTTAATTGAGTGAGTAATTTGTTTTGGCAACTATGCGGAGATTTCTTACCTCCATATTTTTGAATTATTAGCTCTATTTGCAATGCCGGGTAATGTGCCTAAGCTGCTATACTTTATCTGCTCTATTATATTTACATCTTTAACCAGAAAAAAAAACAAAAAAGAATGTTGAGAGCAGGTGAATTGGAGTGAAATAAAGATTCCACGTTACATTATTGGAGCAAGAAGAAGCAATTGATGTATACTTGGGTTTTGAGCATGCTCTTGGATCCTCCATCGTGAAGGTATTGGAGTTTTTAATGCATTTGTCGGTATGTTATCAGAGCCAGACATCCACATGCTTTAATTGACCCATAAGTCCGACAAAGTAAGTGGGCTCTGTTGAGGAAAATATGTTCGTATTGTGAAGAAGTGGAATCAAACTTGATGTGATAATACTCTTTTGAGAAATTATTTACTCCACAAAATTGCTAATTGTTATCGGCTAAAATCCCTCGGGATACAACAAACTGTCAGAGTGAGAATATTATATAGCAGTTACGATTTTTCAAAGAACTCTCAAAAGGGAAAGGATTGAAAAGAAGACCTTATATCTCTTTGAAAACAAAAATAGTTGTTGTAGTTAGTGAAATATTAAACAGAAACGTTGAATATACAATAGCAAATGCCTTTGTGAATAGATATGTTATTTTGAAAAGAACACAACTTTTTATGTCAAAAAAAAAATACAACTTCATGTATAAAAACTGTAGATTTGGACACAACTCTTCATATCCAACAACACTATAAAATCATAGACAACTCTTCGTCTCCAAAAACTGTCATGTTTAAAAAAAATTGCAACCATTCAAAGGCTGTCCGATAATTGTCATGTCTAATGCTTGTTAGGCAAAATAAAAAAAAAATTGAAATTCATTAATAGAATTACCATAAACATATTGTAAACAATCACATTGTTCAATAGGACATATTTGTTATTTTCTAATTATAAATTTGAAATTTAATTAATAAAAAATAATCGTTGATTACCACCAAATTTGGTCCATGTACTAAGTGGTAAGTGTGCCTAATAAACGCACATCCGAATGCAAGTATTATAGGGTCCATTAACTTAGCCCATGTCTTCATTTGTGAGACTGAAGGACTTTCACACTCCGTGCCGCGATACACTTCCATTTTTCTTGTGTGGAACAAGGAAAGGCACCACTTTATTTGTTTTTAGAAAAAAAAAATCATCGATCCCCTACTTTGTTTAGTGCAAAACAAAAAGTTTCTAAATAAAATTTTAACAAAAAAATACGATTAAAATTTGGATAAGATTAATATACCTATATAAAGGTCTATTTGGAGTTAAACCTTTGTTTAGCGCAAGTATCACAAAAATTATATAAAAAAAAAGTCACAAGTAATTGTAGTTTTAAACTTGTTACCTTAAATAATAGAATCGGATATACGGCACATATACTAACATTTAGTTTCAACAAAAAGTTCTATAATTTACTAGCACTATTATGGCTTGTGTTTGTTCTTGTTTCATGAGCAGTCTAAAAAGTAATCCTAACTTTCTTAAGAAGCAACATCACTTTTAAGCCTACATAGGTGAAGTGTCTATCATGTATTTCTGTTACTAATTAACATGTTATTAACATGTATTATACTTCATTAAGAACATAACTTGGCTTGCAATAATGTAATAGACAATACTGACTTCTCATGTTTAGGCTAATGTTAGTCAGTATCAAATAATTACTTTCGATAACTTATTTTTACCCATTAAACATTATCACTAGTGATATACTAGTATTAGGTTGAATTACCATTATTGGTGATTTTAGTCAAAGGGTTTTAGCCCCATTCATTTTGAGGTCATCTTTACAACATCTCTTGGTAGAGCTTTTGTAAATAGATCAGCAGATTCTTGCTTAATCTCACATAGACAATTGTTGTGTACTGTCTTGAATTAGTTGTCTCATATACTCATGTCTTAGAATTCTGCTCCATCACAACAACAGCAAAAAGCTCAGGCGCGCGCACCGCCTCTTCCTGGAACTCCGATCTGGATAACAGATTATTCTTCACTTCCTTTCTCAAATCAGTAGGGCCCAAGGTAATAGTTCTACCATCCTTCTTAAAAGTGTAGGTATTTCTAAAACCATCATGCTGCGTTTTCCTATCAAATTGCCACGGTCTCCCCAACAGGATATGACAAGCATCTATAGGGATCACATCACACCACACCTCGTTAGTATATTTCTTGCCAATCGAAAGCTGCACAAGACACCTTTTACTCACTTTTATCTCGTTTCCCTTTTTGAGCCACGACAATTTATATGGTTGAGAATGATTCTCCGTTTTCAACCCCAACCTCTCCACCATAGTAGTGGAAACTACGTTCTCGCAACTCCCTCCATCTATGATCACATTACATAGTTTTCCTCCACTTGTACACCTAGTATGAAAAATATTATGCCTAAGCCATGACTCATCTTCCGTAACAGCCATATTTAAAACTCGTCGAACAATTAAAGACTCACCAGAATCAGCATAAATAATCTCGTTTTGCTCCGGATCCGCATCCTCTGGTTCTCTATCAGATTCATCATAGACTGGCTCCTCGTCATAGACCGGATTCTCTACAAACGTCACAATCTAACGGTTCGGGCAATCAGCAGCAAAGTGTCCTAACCCCTGACACTTGAAGCAACGCTTAGATGCTACTCCTCCCCTGCTAGATCCAGCATTACTCTGCTCCCCTTTGCATGTTGTAGGCTTGGAACCCGCACTTCTAACTGCTACCGGTGTCGAGTTAGCCGAAGAACTCCCCGCCTTTCCTCGGAAGTCCTTGGTTGACCACCGATTCTGGAACTTGGAACCGCTGCCCTTTCTTTTCAATTGTGACTCCACTTTCAAGGCTAATCGGCACACATCCTCATACGTCCAATACTGCTGCAAGTGGACGACATCAGAGATCTCAGTTCGTAGCCCGGCCAAGTACCGAGCAACAGTTTGTTCCTCCTCCTCATCCACATCACAACGCATTCGCAACCGATCAAACTCCTCGATATACTCCTCCACCGTTGAATCTCGCTGCCTAACGTTATGATATTCAATAAACGCTTCTTGCCTGTAATGAGTGGGCAAGAACTTTCCCTGCAGCAATTTTTTCATCTTATCCCAGTGTTTCACCTTTGATTTTCCTTCCCTAGCACGATGTTTCTTAACATGCTCCCACCAGATCGAAGCGTGCTTCCGTAACTTGATAGCTACTAGTTTAACCTTTTGCTCCTCAGTCAAATCCTTAACATCAAATACCCTCTCTACTGTATGTAGCCAATCAATAAACTCATCAGGATGAATCTTACCTTCAAACTCAGGAATCTCGATCTTCATCCCAATATTTCGAAAAGGTGAACGATGTCCAGGTCGCATCCCCCGATTTCGCCCCTGGTTCCGAACCCCAAAAGGGTTCACGTCTTCCTCCTCGTCGTAGGATGTCGCATCAGATTCCTCTTCTTCGGATTGAATGCCCAACCCAACCTGCGCGAGTTGTCGTTCCAAATCCTGGATTCGCCGTCTCTGTTCCTCAATTTCCACGTCTCGTGGGTCTCTGTGACGCGGCTGTTCGTCTGCTTCAGGAACGACTCCACGCCCCCAGCCACCACGACCTCGCCGTCCACCACGACCACCACGATTCTGTTCAGCCATCGATTCAAAGCAACCTGTGCTCTGATACCAATTGATGCCGAAGCGCGTACGAAATTGGCCAAACAAGAAACTCGTAATGATAAACGAGGAACAATTCGTTCTCTCAAATTCAATTTACTAAAAAAATCAAAGTCTGCCTTGAGAATCCCTAAACACCCCTTTTATATGGTGCTAACCTAATCTAAAATAGGAAACACAAATATTACAAAAAAAATGCCACTAAAAAGAAATCTCGAAAATACATAAAATTAATAATAAATCTCTACTTATCGGTAAAAACTGCCGAAACCGGGTGCATCAAGCTATATGCTTTATGTATGGAGCAGGTATGAAATTTTACCGACGACACCTCTATAAATGCTATGAGTTAATTATATCCAGGATTAGAATGCTAGGAATCAATGTTTCCGATTTAGGAGCGAGAATCTGCGATAGGATTAAAACACAATTACAAATTACATATTGTCTAACCTGAAAGAAACACTAAATGACAATCATCTAAAGGATTAAGTACCGTTTTAATTCTTTTAATATTGATATATATGCCATTTGATCCACTAACTATTTTGTGTGCCATGTGACTGTCGCGACCCTCTAAAAAAATTTTAAATTTCAAAAGGGGTTAACGGATTATTAGGTTAATTATATTTGACTAACCTAACGCGGACCCTCCCAAGCCCTACCGAATAGCAACTTTGGTTTTTGTTTAAATGATTTTGAAATTTGGAGTCGCCACTAATCGTTCTTGGTAGGTCGATTAGAAACCTAAATAAATTAGCGGGAGAACTAATTTATTCCTGCGAACCAGAGATTATGAGCTCGAGGACTTGGTTACACTAATTAATTAAAACTAATGCCCTTTCGGTACCTTAATTTCATAGATATCCTAATTCGGCAACTCAGGCTTGGTTTATTCCTAAGGCTCTAGTAGGGTATTCTCTTTTGTGTTTTCACTTTTTAAATAGGATGCATGGATGGTATATATTTTTATTTGTTATATTTTTTTAAGTGTTAAAGATTCCTTGAAGCCGAAAGAGGGAGTGTGTTAACGACTTCTGTGCAGTATTACGACCTACTCATCTTTTAGGTCTGATGATTCAAAAATTAAATTATAGGAAGTACATGACAGTGAATAAACACCTCCAATGGGAGGCCTAGCATTGGCTTGGCTCTTCCCTTTGGGATTTAAGGTACATGTATTTAAGTTGCAAGTATTTAAACTACTGTAAGTAAAAAACCTCCAATAGGAGGCTAAGCATTAGCTTGACTCTTCCCTTTGGGATTTAAGGTACAAGTATTTAAGTTGCAGGTATTTAACTACTGTAAGTAAAAACCTCCAATGGCAGGCTAAGCATTGGCTTGGCTCGGCTCTTCTCTTTGGGATTTAAGGTACAGGTATTTAAGTTGCAGGTATTTAAATACTGTAAGTATAAACCTCCAATGGGAGGCTAAGCATTGGCTTGGCTCTTCCCTTTGGGATTTAAGGTACATGTATTTAAGTTACAGTTAACTACTGTAAGTAAAAACCTCCAATGGGAGGCTAAGCATTGGCTTGGCTCTTCCCTTTGGGATTTATGGTGCAGGTATTTAAATTGCGGATGGACTTTGTCCTCTCCATTTTGGGGTATGAATTCTTTAAAATGAAATACAACGAATTGATTCAACAATTTGAAATTTGTGCGCGCTTGAGGACTCCTCCAAGCCGATTTTGTGCTTCCATAGGGTTGACCATTGATATAGAGCTGCGGCTTCCTGACATAAAATAGAGTGAAGTGTCAGTATACAAAATATGTGCTAATCTGCACCTAAAACCAGAAGAGTGGAAAGAGTACTTATCTCCCATTTTTTTTGAGGGATTTCTATAATTGATTTTCGCTCTCTATGTTCCCAATATAGAGAGTTTCTTTTGAATTAAGAGGGACTTTTAGTCACAGATCAGTTGAGAAATCGGTGGATGGCTTAGGAGCTTGTCTGGGTCGATTTTTGCATCTCTACGAGATTTTTGCTGTTGACATAGAGATATCCTTCTCCTGACATAAAATATGGGAAAAAATGAGAGATGGAGAAAGTGTATACAATTTGTGCTAATTTGCGAGTAAAACCATAAATAAATGAATAAATAAAAACACTTAGCTCGAATTTGCTTGCTCGTTGACGAGGATGAACTCTTGATTTATATTGATCGATGAAGGAATTTGTGATGATAACCCCTAGCTTTAAACTCCCATCATCTTCAAAATTCTCTTTCTTTTGATATTTTCTTTCTCTCAAATTTTTTTTCAATCGCCCAAAACTCTCTCAAACATCCAAAATTTTCTCTCCAAAAAAATTTTCTCTCAAGCTCACTTCTTCCTCCTTTTATAATCTACTCATCTATTTCTCATTCTAATTTTTTCACTAACTCTATCTCCCATTCTAATTTCTCCACTAACTCTTCTTCATTTTCATCTTCCATTCTCCATCTCTATCTCACATTTTAATCTCTCCACTAACTCTTCTTCATCTTCATCTTCCCTTCTCCATATTTATCTCCCATTCTAATTTCTCCACTAACTCTTCTTCATCTCCATCTTCCTTCTCTATTCTTATCTTCCATTCTAATTTCTCTACTAACTCTTCTTCATCTCCATCTTCCCTTCTTTATTCTTATCTTATTTTCTCCATCTATTCTTCTCCAACTTCTCTTCTTCATCTCCTCTTCTCCATCTTCCCTTCTCTATTCTGATTTATCCACTAACTCTTCTTTTTGTTATTTGTAAAATAATCATTCAAGAGTTAGGTATTTGCACTCTAGTCCTTAAATTTTAAGTATTTACAATTCAGTCCATGAAAAAATATATTTCTTTAAGTCCAAATCTCCTCACAATTTTTGACACACCAAAATTTACCACATGTCAAATTTAAGCTCATTTCTTGCCGCTGAAAATAATGTAGAATTTAATTAAAGCCCTTTTGCAAAATTGAGTCATTCTGGGTATAATTGAGCCAAGATGAAAATTTAAAATATTAGAAGACAATGTCACAACTCATAAAAAGTGAAAATTAAAAATAAGTTGACTCAAATTAAATTTTTTTAGGCCCGATTCGAGATTATACTCGTGAAGGAACACGTGACTCGAATTGGATTTTTCTGAATTTGCGATGGCCAATATGAAAATAGATTTAAAATAAAAATATTAACTATCTTTGTGTATTTTTTTTGTCTCAAATGTTATTTTTCCAAAATTTTCAAGTATTTTTGTATTTTTTTAAAAAAAATTAAAAAAATATATATAAAATATGAAATTTTATTTTTTGTTCAAAAATGGTTACCTAGGCTTGGCCAAGGCTTCCAAAGTTGATTTTGCAATTTTCTCATTTTTTCTTTATTTTTCATGAATTTTCGAAAATAAAAATACTAAAAAATACTAAAAATATGAAAAATCATTTTTTGGTCAAAATTAGTTCTCTAGGCTTGGCCAAGGTCCCCAAAGTTAATTTTTCAATTTTATGAATTTTTATGGATTTTTCAAAAAATAAAAATGCCGAAAAATACTGAAAATTTTTAAAAGAGAAAAGATGATTAAAAATCAGGTGTCAACAGTGACATCATTACTTTCATTGTTTTTGCAATCTATGTCCTTCTATCACCTACCACTTCTTACCATGTGGTACTGATGCGGTACTAAAAGGAATGAATAGAAAAAAAATTAGGAGATAAAGACACAAATGATCCTTAAGGTTTGACCTCATAAGCAATGTTGGATGAAGTGGTAACAAGATAGCCATAGGGAAATCTATGGCTGGATCCTTTGCAATGGAAATGCTCTCTTCACCCGAAATCACTAACTCCTAACAAAATAAAACGCAGCGAGCTCCGAAACAAAAGCAAAGGGAGCTGTGCTAGTAGCGCACATCTATTTTTCATTTGGCTTCCAATCAAAGTTTGACAAATAAGGGAAGGGTTTAAGGCCTAACCTAGGTTGGAAAAATCGTTGAACTTTTATTTTGTTTAATGTGGTCCCTAAACTTTAATCTAATGTTGAATTTAGTTCCTCAACTTTTAAATGCATCTTACTTCTTCAAACCCACTACCTGTTTACATCCCATTAGGATTTGAACAGATCAGGTACTCGATATGCCCTCCCTGCTTCTATCCCTATTTAGAACTGTAACACCTTAAAGTTGAGTGGAGTTGTTTGCTTAAAGTTAATGTAAGCTACGACTTGGGTGATCCATAACTAGGAGGTGTTTGTCACACTTTGTGAAATATTTATGACGTCCTTTTTCCAAACTTAATTATAATGAAAAATGTAATATCAAAATAGAAAGAAAATGCGGACTAATAATTTTAATTTGCTTTTCATAAGCCAGGAGATCTTATAATGAATGCATGAGCATAAAATGGAAGCCAGCGCACTTTAACTTTTCTACCAGAAAAAGGAATCCACCGTCAGAGCTTGGTCTCTCCATCTTCATATTCTATACATTAACTATCTCTAATTATATAATCTTTACTTAATTATTTCTTGACTTTCTTCTAGGAGTTCTTCCCAACTTTTGCGTGGTAGAACAGTACACGGAAACATTTTAAAGAAAAATCAGCTTTCAGGAAAGGTGAGACACATTGATCACTGTGTAAACGATTAAGTTAATTTCAATTTGATTTGACTTTCAATATGATCTATTTGGCACTTCCAATGCCCGTCGATGAAAACGTCAAATTGATGGTGTGGAGCTGACGTGATGCTTATATGGCTTTGGGAATAAATAGTTCAATAGGTGTTGTACAATGAAAGTGCACAATTAAGGACATGTGACGTGATAATTTGACATTTGGAAAACTGTGATAAAGATATTATACAATGTAAAAGTGACTATTGAGCATTTGATAAATGTTCTAATGTTAGCAAAATCATTCCAAAAATAATTTAGGCTAATAAGATCAAATATTGAACTATAAAGAAGTGGTCTTTTGTGAATTTTTTTTTTGTTATTTCCTCAAAATGTTTTTAACTCTTGGATCTAGGACTTTTCGTAAAAGTGTTTTTTGTGAACTTTCCTATCTTTAAAGCATCAAAGGTTGAATATTTTCTTCTCAATGAAAGAGGATATATAGATACAATTGCATTAAATAATCAATAAACACCTCCATTAATTGTTTAATCTTATGTAGGTGCCGTGTCATATGATCCCACGGATTTTTTTGGCTATGCAAATCCAGTATTTTTGTACATGAAGAATTTCTTTTTTGGTTCCAATAAGAAAGGAAATGAAGAGAGTTATGGGATATGCGAGAGATTGTGCCTTGCCGATTGCCGCTTTTTAAGAAAAAGAAATCAGTCGACCTTCTCTTATAAAGTTTGTGATTCATTTAGGCATTACCATAAGAATTACAGATGTTGCCCAAAAATGTAAATTGAAGTACGGTTAATCTACACAATCCATGACCTAAAATTTTGCGATCTGCAAACCCGTCAGTATAGCCAAATAATATGCTGGCAACTAGCGGCTGATTTCAAATAAGGTATTTACTCACGATGCGGATTGAACTTCGGACCGAGTCGAAGATAAGTGATTACCAGCTACCTTGGCGGTGAATAATCAAATAACTTGGTTGATGGCGTCATCGTTCTTGTGGCTTCTCTTTTACTTTGTCTTGATTACATTCCAATCAAACCGCCGCACGTGCGGGTCCCAGCGCAGTTATCGCCGCAGCCTTGTTGGAATCGACGAAAGCGATGAAATAGCAGTCATACATAATAAACATGAGAGAAGGACTTATCCTTGTCGGCGAGAACTAGGAAACTCGCAACAAAACAAGTAGTTGCCCCTACTAAACAATATCATTCTCCCTTCTTCCTTAAGCCACTTCTCCCTTTATGATTATTCCCTCGTAAATGTGGCGTTTAACAAAGATTTATCTCCCAATTTTTTCTTCAAGTTTACATTGACTCTAACATGATTTGTCCAGTCCTTGAATGTTGAGATTATTTCCCTTTCTTGTTGCCGCTTCTTTTGTTGGATGCGTTCGGCTGCACCTTTGCCGGTAGGATCATATTTATCTCTGACCTATTTTCTGATTGGTGGCTTATGGATACGAACACTATTAACATGTAAATTTTAATCAAGTTTGCTTGTAGATGATGTTTTTAGCTTATATCCCATTAATCAGAGCGATGATGGAATCAAGTTTCCTCCGACTGAGAATCTAGTTGTGATTCACGAGACCAATCTTATCGAATTAATCAGCCAATGATGGGTAAAAACAGAGAGAAAGTGAGGGTTTATACTATCCAAAAGGCGCTCATGTTGTTGTGGATACTATCTCTCACGAAGTAACTTGCATGTCTAGCTTTAAGGTGATTTGCATAATATGATTGATTAAGCCCACCATCTAACAAAACTCATAAAGTTTTCTACGGGAAGAAATTTTGGACTATATGAAATAGAAACTAAATGACTAAAATTACCAGAATTCGTCTCTTTCAACTAATAATTGAGTCAACTAAACAAACAAAACTGCCTAAGACTAGCTGAAAAGTGAAAACAAATCCTCTAATCGATAGACCAAGATCAGTAATCATAGGACGTAACATGAAAAATGACAGGTACATTACCCAATTTACTCATGCACGTGTCCTTTTCTAGGGTTTCTAAATGAGACAGAGGAGTGCAAGCAAAAACCAAAGAAATAAAGAAAGAAGAATCAAATGAATACGAAATGAAGCGGAGTAAGAGTTTGGTTTTGAGGACAAAAGATGGTGTTGGAGAATGATGCTGACTTGTGTGCCCTTAGGACTGGTCAAGCCGACACCGGAGTTGCAGATGGGGCCATTGCACGTGTATGGATGATTGCCAAATATCTAGGGTTTAATTTTTTTCCCCCTTTTATTACATCTGTATTCATATGATGTAAGTGTTTCTTATTCTAGAAGAAACCTATTTTTTAAACAAACTTTGGAAATGGGTGGAATGTGGTGAGACCCAATCTAGGATTATCATCGTGATCTTTGTGTGTTCGTCTGTGCTTGAGCACGACGACCACATCGTAATGGTTAGATGTTTTGAAAATTTAAATCTGGCTCTAAGTGATGTGCGACAATCAACTTAATAGTATATGCAGAACTATGAATTCCAATTCACATTTTTTCAATAAACAGGACTATCAAATTTAGTCTAAAAACTTAAATAGTTAGAAAATAACGATTTTCATCTATTTTTGCTTATATAATGCATACTTTAATTATAGTTACAACAAACCCAATGGAGCTTTGAAAAGACAAAAGGGCTTGTCCTTTCAAGAAGCGAAACCCACCGGCTAACGATTGAAACCCATTTAAAAGAACTCTAGAACGTGCATCTCATCATGTCCCTATCCATCCCACGTGTGTTGCAGGACTAAAAGGGCCCTATTTATTGAAGTTCAACATATCTAGCAATTAAACTCTGGACGTTCAAAGCACCTATTTAATTCGATCAAGACATGCATATGTCAAAGACAATGTTGTTGCCCAACGTCGAAGAGACAAAAGCATGAATGCTTCGTTTTCAAGAGCTCACAACAAAGTAGCTTACAGATCATCTACTCTTGATGTCCTAAAAAATACACCGAATATCATATCAATTGATTATTCCTCCTGTAGGTTGAATAGGGGGCAATCATTCAAAGTCTAAACCACAATATGGGGGGATGGTATATAATCTTCTTGCAAAGAACAGAAACGACAATACTGTTGTCATTTTCAAATAAATTGTAAGGGAAAAAAATTAGGGTTTATGGACTTGTCACCGTGTGGGTGCAACTAATAAGTATATATAGAAAAGAAGGGTTTCTTTTGCTTATTCAAATGGCCAAGGATATGAGTGGCTAATTATTTTATTGCATTTGTGGAAGAAAAAGTTGAGCATATATGAAATGTTTATATCCCATGACACTTTGACATGATATCATTAACAAGCTAAGACGGTGTTGAAGGACGGTAATATAATGTACATTTCTAGAAATGAGAATGCTTAATTGATCTAGGGATGTCACTCGTATTCATCGCGTCTTGTAAGAATCACAAGGTATATCTTCTGAACGCATAAAGACAGCTTGGAAAAAGCCAACAAGGCGCCGAGAGCTTTAGCTTGGATAGAAGGACCAAGACCGTTCTCCTGAATCCGACTAACAATGACAAAGTAAAGGCCCTACAAGCTTGTCTCAATGTGCTTAATGGGGTCAAGTCTTTCGTTTGATTTGGAACGAAAGTGTCTCCTCATGTTCCTCTTTGGTCTCGACTCTGTATGAGCTCCCACTAAGGCACTAGAATACAATCCTGTCTTTAATGAGCTCTCTCTCTCTCTCTCTCTCTCTCTCTCTCTCTCTCTCTCTCTCTCTCTCTCTCTCTCTCTCTCTCTCTCTCTCTCTCTCCTTCCACTTATGTTGAAAGGCTTTTCCTAATTATATTAAAACCAATTTAAATGTGGCTTCATTATATAATGTGACGGACTCCACTGACGTGAATGTGGCTCATTTGTTCAAATGCCCATCTGTAAACCGATTTCATATCTGTTTGAATACACCTAGCATTAAGGGCACAAACTTCAATTCCGGAATACACGAGATAAACTAGAAGAAACGGGAATAAAAGGGTTTTGATCTAGTCATCAGATAAGATAGATGAGCTGAATTTAATTTCATGATCTTGAATGCGTTTGGCTTGGCCATGCATGTTAGGAAGCGAACAATGCCATCAAAAATTCAACTGTAGTGCACAATGTGTAGGGAAAATGCACAGGTCCCTCATGCAAAACATTCATGCTTCCAAATAGAGGACACGGAAAATCCACAGGTCCCTCGTGCAAAACAGACATGCTTCCAAATAGAGGAAACGGGATCATCAAAAGTTCTTTGTCGAGCCATATTTCTGATTTGCAAATTACAAATATAAATCACAAATACGTATATTCGATTAGGTTTGCATGTAGATATTCATAACTCATGACCTGCCACTTCGAGTCCTAGATGGAGGAAAATTTGAAGGAAAATATAGCACAAAAAAAGAAAGAAAAATTCAATCTACACAAACGCTTTGGAAGAAGTCCCAAACTAATGAAAACTTCAACATGGACGGACAGCTCTCCAACAAATTGAAAAAAACAAATTTGGGTCACGGGTATAAATATGGCCAGAAAAAAAATGACATTTATGAGGAAAGAAAGAGTAGAAAGAAGACATCTGTGGATGACAATCTCTTATGGAGACCTTAGTTAACGTAGTAGAGAGGCAATGACTACTTCGGATGTGTTAATTAGTATTTACAAGATTGTAAGTGGGCTTAGAGACAAGGCATGGCCCAAAAGACTCCACTCTAGTTTAGTGTGTTCATGATGCCTCTCCAACCCGGCCCGCCCAAGCTTTAACCGTTGTCGATTCACGCAATGGTTACATACCTTGGAATTAATGGACTTAATATTATCGATCCAGTTAACTATCCTCTCCATTATTGAATTAAATATTAATTGATAATATTTCATTAACCTATCCCTAGAGAGGAATAGTTCCTGCATCATCTTCTAAAGAAGAGTTATCTTCCACAGGATTCGAATTACTTCAATGTTCCTACCATGACATCCATACAATGATGGCGGGAAATTAATGTTGGTTCTCTTTAACTTAAACCCCAAAGAGCTCCTTTGGGCACAATGCAAAGCACAATTTATGTTTTTAACTTTGTCTAGTTAATGATGGTTTGGATCATTCTCTATGGACTGAACTAACTTTTGATTCATTTACATAGGATGCCAATCATGCTATGGGCTCCTAGTTTTGTAGCCTTTCTAACCTAAAATTACAAATGCGCATCCCAATCCCAAACTTCTGTTAAAATGGTGGGTCAATTCTATGATTAGAGCTTCATCATTGCTTACCTAGATTACGAGTCATAATGGTTAATTCCCTCTTTACATTTTACTTTATCAAACAGCGGCACGTGCATAGTTGTCGCACGACACAACAAATGGAAAGAAGCCAACAATTGATTCGTTAGTGAGGCAGTGTCAAATCAATCAACTTGAGCAGCCAATATGCAAAAGCGTGATACCTCTACAAGTGATGATGGAGCCGATGAAGTGGTTTTGCAATACACACTGAAGATGATGGGAGCCGATTGATTAGCCTTTTTTTTTTAAGAGATGAGTGGTTTCAAATTCCAAATTAAAACATGATTGTTAGAATTAATTTTCAATTTTTCAGAACTTGAAACTTACCGTGCATACCCTAGAACCTGAAATCTATCATGTCATAAGTTACACGGTCAGTTTCAATGTCTATGCAAGTTCTACTTGTATTCTTAATTGAAAGACTACAATGAATTCTCACTTTTAATAACCACCATTTATTGCTATAATCCGCTGACCATAACCCATATTGAGGCACACGAAAAAGTATGAAATATTGATAAAGTAAAAGTTTCAATCATAAATATCACCTGAAATAAAAAATTTAGACTAATGGTTCCAAATTATACACTCTTATCTAAGGCCATGGAATACTCCATTATCGTGCAAAGGCATAGAGCAAAAAAAAAAAAAATACAAACATATGCTAGATTTTATGTTTTAGGTTATAGGTCAGTATTTCACTTGAAATCTGGAACCTATCTTATATACCCAAAACTTGGAACCTATATTGTTTCCACTGGTTCGGTTCTCCTATTTCCGATTCTATCCTGAAACCATGCTCACTTCTACTTTTTCTTAAATGATTAGATGCTAACAAGAGCATATCACCAAAGTTATGGTTCGATTTTTATTTTGATGAATGCGAAGAAAATGGAAAGGTGGGTTCGGAGAAGGGTACTCGAGTAAGACGATTGTAGGTGCTGATCATTGCAGGATGAATGCTTGCCTTTCAAATTCGATAATGGATCTAAAGGACGTACATTGGCTTACCAGATAAGATAAAATGCTATAAGAAGATCTAGGTTTGGCATAGTTTTGACTATATTGTGATTGTGATGTGTTATGACTCTATTCTAGCGTGAACTATATGTGAAGCAAAGTTGCTTGAAGAGGAAATTCACCATTATGAGTCGTAATTTAATATAGGAAAGGAATGATGAGACCCTAATGATAGAAAGGGCCCACAATTTACACACCTTAACAGAAGTTTTTGGGATTGGGATGCGTATTTGTTGACTAGGTTAGAAAGGCTACAAAACTAGGGCCACATAGCTTGATCAGCATCCTCTTGATCAGCATCCTATGTAAGTGAATCAGAAGTTAGTTCAGTCCACAGAGAATGATCCAAACCATCATTAATTAGACAAAAAAAATAAATGTGCAAATTGTGCTTTACATTTGTGCCCCAAAGGAGGTCTTTGGGGCTTTAAGTTAAGAGAACCAACATAAATTTGCCGCCAATCGTTGTATGGAAGTTATGGTCAAAACGTTGAAGTAATTCGAATCCTGCCGAAGATAACTCTTCTTTCAAAGATGACCTAGGACCTATTCCTCATAAGGGATAAGTTAACAAGATATTATCGATTAACAAGATAAATGGTAAATTCATTCCAGTAAAAGATACACCATCGAAAAAAGGTACTGAACTGATGGAAGATTAAGTGCATTAGTCATCTGGCCACGAATTTATTTGTTGGCGCCCACGACTGCTCCTCATGGAAATGTTCAAGCGTGCATATTGCACCAAGTTCGGCCCCTTAAAAAGTCCTGGAAGCCGTACTCGAACATTTCGTCCCTGAGTTTCTTTTATTTTATCAAATTCCCGCATTTTTTAAAATTGACTTATTGTGGTCCTTCCATTGAATAAACACTGATGGGGCATTGATTGGCACATGATGTTTCCATCTACATGTTTAAATGAAGAAGTTCAGGAATTAAAAGAATCCAGCCACGCAAATATTGAGCAAAAATTGTCCCAAGAGTACCGCTCCTATGTTACTTTTACCAATTCAATTATAAATTTAGTTTTGCCAATTGAGTCATAAATTGAGTTAATTTGGCCAATTTTAGCTAAAAATCACTTATGTGAACATCAACCCTCTCGCATGACACAACGACATTGACCTCTACAAATTTTAATAATTTTTAAAAAATTATTAATTTTTCTATTTTAATCTTTTCTTATTTTCCTTCTTTATTTTTTATTTTTGCCTTTTCTTTCCCTTTTTCCCTCCTACAACCACCCCTAGGCCTTGTCAATGGCCAGTAGAGGTCACCAGCCTTGAGCAAGATATACCCTCGCTAGCCAACGCCAACCCATGTCTGCCAAAGTGAGGATTAACCCTCACCCTATCTAGCAAGCGTAGCCCCTGCCTAGGGCCAGCCAACGATGAGGCCCAGTGGTGGCAGGCCGACGGAAAAAGCAAACAATAAAAGAAAAGGGGGGGGGGGGGGGGGGGGGGGGGAAGGCAAAGCAAGAAAACATAAAAATAAAACAAAAAATTAATAAAAAAAATTTCAAAAAAAATATTAAAATTTACCCAACTCAACGATTTCAGGCCAATTTCTTTACCAAAAAAAAAGATTTCAGGCCAATTTAGTGAGATGAACTCAATTGGCAAAATTAAAATATTTAAGTGTGAATTAACAAAAATGCAATAAGTTTAAGATTTTTTTATAATATTCCCAAGCATTGAACAATTGAGCAATGTTTTCCGCTGTGCGGTCTTCTATGTTACTTCGCTTCTAGCTTTCCCCGATTCAAATGGATTCATTCTTTTCAGTTTATATTCTCATATACTTCTAAACCTAAGAATAGGTTAAAAACTCATCAAAACAACCTGGCATAGCCTAATTACAATGATGCAAACAAAAGGACATGCTTAGCAATAAGCCTGACTAAACGATATATGTTCTGGAGGTGTACATGACGACCGTAATAGCAAAAAAAGACACCATGGAGACTCAAATTTATATAATCCGCATCAATATATCTCAATATCGAGTGTGTTGATATTTTCCACTGGGAATGTATGCAGAGCGACAATATCAATATTGCAGTAACATCGGTATAAGGACAAATTACAATCCAGTGGTTCTATGCAACAAAGATATCGGATAGCAAAGTAAAATTTATTGTGTAATCAATTTTCTCTTGTTGGTTATGTGGATACATTCTCTGTACTGCCAGCTGATGTTTACACAGAGTCCGGTTATTTAAACTGACAGACAACTAATAGAAGATCACATCCGCAACCCAAATATTAGCAGCAACAACACCACGTTAAGCGAGACGGACTATGTACAATATGTAGTGAATGAACATAAAAATATGTTCACTACCCATAAAATACACTAAGCATGCTACATTGACAATTTACCTGTCCGCCAGTAAGCAAGAGGCCCACATCAAAGTTCCGACTTCCTGCAAGAGCACCGTGCTTATTATGATCAATTTCAGCTGCATCCATCCTCACCAGCACAACCACACTGGTATGTTATGGAACACGAGCACTTTTTTCCCAGAGTGAAGAAACGCATATGATCACAAACCTGAGATCGACTCAAATTCTGATGTGGGAGCTCCTTTCCTTAAGGGTATACAAGAATGTGAGGGGATACATGCTGATAAGCCTCAAAGATGGGACTTCCAGAGCATGCATTGTACAGTTCACCAGATGCAGGGGTAAAAATCAAGAAAAAATGCCCCTTCTATTGGAATAAGATGTCATCATTAGTTGATGCTGGCAAAGCTTTGAGTACATCTCTTAATGCATAATAATGGCTGTCACATTTGTGGTCCGAAATTAAATTGCTGGAGAGCAATATCCTCGGAAAATGATCCCCAGGACGCCGTCTCCATAGAGTGAAGTACTCAATCCTACTATTTGAGTTGCAGTCCATATTTCTCTTCAGGTAATACACAGTACCTGGCAAAAATAACTCCTCAGGCATTGTTCGTTCCTTCTCCATAACAGCATCACCCTTTGCTGTTTTGGACTTGGAGAGAACTCTTGGAACAATAGCTGATTCCTGTCGGATGGATGGATCTGTTTTCAAAGTCAAAATATCATTAAATCCAAGAGAAACAAGAAAGCTATTGTTGCTGGAAGGACACTCAGAACAAAAATAATTCAATGATCAATAGTTCCATTTGTTAAACATGCATTTAACATTACGAGGCTTTGGAGGAACAACTAAATGGGCCAGTGATGATCCAACATGAAGTTGCATTTGATTCATATGGCATCCACCTTGTTTGGGGAGTTGCATGAAGGTCACCAGATAAGGCCGACAGATAAGCAGCAGTACTTGGGTATACCAGGGTACACAAGTCACAGGAGGCCAAGCTCATGTCTTTTTGTGGATGATTGCACATAAAAGGATAGGGAATTAAGATCCAAGACAATAGTTCTGTCAAGTCGTTCAGCCATCACCAGAAGCACGGAACCTATTGACTATCAAATAAATACTATCCACACACAATGTTGCATTAAGGGACTAAGTCAACATTGGTAAGAGGAGCAAGCACATTAATAATTATGTGCCATTAAAAAATGACAAGAATAATAGCATTTTTTTCCCTGGAAAATCTTGACAAATATTTAGAGATCAGGCTAAGAGCTGAAAAAAAGGAACCACGCACCCAGAAGAAAATTTGTAGTCAATACTCTGTTGATAGAAATGACAGTTGGGAATACACTTGGCCACCAACCTAGATACAAATACTATGATAGACAAGCAACAGAAGCCCATAACGTCCTCTGAAGGAGTATTAAATAAAATCAAGTTGGTCTTCAATTGCAAGTTCTGATTTAATAACACAGACTCTCATTAGTGTAAGCAGTCTATTCAGCAAGGATAAGTACAAGGTACCTTCTGCTTAGACAACAATACACACACCCAGAAGGAAAATAGCAACAATGGTCCAGTCAATCACACAAATTTTGCTAAAAAAACACAGCAACACAATATTGCAAAAGGCCTCACCCAATTTTTCTTTGTTAGTTCTGAATTTAGCATAATCAGCAAGTTTCCTTGCCACATCTTGTACTGAAGAGACAACCTGTTTTGCGTTTGAAACCAGGTCAACGATACTTTTCCAATCTTCCTTTTCAATTATACTAGTCCTGCAGAAGAAAAGGGTTCATTAAAGAAGAATTCTATGGGATGGTATAACTGAACAGTGAAAAACTTGAAATTGAAATTCCTTTTCCTAATGAGGAGGAATGGTGATAATATCTGCATGTGTTCTCGATACAGTAGCAAACATCTCCGGCAAAAATAATTAAAACAGAACGGTCATGCAAAGTAACTTAGCTAGTGGTTCCTATAAAGAGCAAACGAGAATAACAGAAACAGAAGGAAAAATTGAATCGCAAGTCTTAAGCCTTAGGTACAGAACACAATTGAGTCCTCAACATTTCAATTGATACAATACAAATCCAAAACCTATGCCCAAAAGTGCAATCAAGTCCTACAACTTTCAGTTGGTTCAATAGGGTCCTAAGCCCATTATCCAAAGATGCGATTTAGTCCTAAAACTTACATTCAAAAGTGCAATTTAAGAACATCGCAGTACGCAATTTCTAAGTGGCACGTGGGGAATTTCAGGTAGCATTCATTCAAAGGACTTGAATGCACTTTTTGAAATGGATTTAGAACTTAATTGAATCAGTTGAAAGATTATGATTCGATTGCATCATGTATTCCTGAACTTAGACTGCAAAACTATTCCTTTACCCCACAACAACTGCAAACAAATTGACCAACAAATTCACCACAAATACAACAAAGGAGTTTATTTTTCTGGATAGCACGCATTTCAACGACTTCAAAACAGAGCTGCCTCTTGGTGTTGAAATCAATAGTAGATTGCAACAAAGCGAGAGGAGAATGTCATCATCTTGATCAAGGCTTTTAAAGCAATATACCTTCCCACTAAATGTCTATACGGACACAAGAAAAGCACTAGATTGCAACTTACGTAGTTCTGAATGAAGCCAGAAACCTATATGTGACATCCCAAGAAGCAAAGAGAAAACTCAGGGACATGTACAAGGGAAGTGCAAAACATTTTGTCCATTGGTCAAGTGAATCTTTGCAATTACATTTTCATCAAATGAGTCATAAACATTATCAATTTTGGTCAATTAAGTCCACTAATCAACTTTTTATGCCTAAAAGCTGTGTGACTTGTTTTATGATGAGCCTCGTGTGATTTTCCAAAGTCACATTCCATCAGTTGCAAGTTTAAGACTTGATTGACCAAAATTGACACCATTTTGGATTGACCAAAATAAAACGTCCAGATTTAGTCAACCAAAGGGAAAAGCATTTGGTTTATAATCGGACCTATCTTGAAAACTCACATAGGTCACTAGTCAGTCCTAATAAACCACTTGGGCTGGCCTCTGCACTCTGGTGATTCTGCTGTTTACTGAAGAATTCAGCGTCACACGCCCTTATAGATATTTGGAAGTGGTTATCTGCTACTACAACTCTCCAATCACATTATACACTCGGGTCTTTGGACACAAGGACTCAAACTAATTAACTGCGGAGTCATTACCAGAACTGCTATTATATCATAAGCAGAAGGGATACAACTTTGAAAATCATTTGGTGATGCCCGATGGAAAGAGGACATTAGATGCAATTTTTAAAGAAGATCAAAATGATTCCATTTTCCAGACCACACTATATATATATTGCATCATTGCTAATCAAGATGATTCATTACCAACTTACCAAATCTTTTTACATTCGCGGTCATCATTTCATAACAATAACAAAAAAGAAGCAGAGAATTCTCATTATCAAATCACCAAATAAGCACCAAATGAACAACCACTCACAGATAAGTTTGTCACAAACGTGACTTCTTAGGTGCCAGTTAAGTAGATGGAACCAACCTTTTCAGTTGGTTGGTATAAGAGATAAGAGAGTAGATATGTGGTTACTTTATTTCTTTGGGAAGAACCTTACTGTTAAGGATTTCAAGGAGCTGTTCTATTGAAGTTAATGGACATTCGACATACAGAAAATTTTTCCTGACAAGTGGAGGCTACTTGTTTCTTGCATAAATATGATAGACAAAAGGTCAAATTAGCTTCTGCAGGGCGACTTCCACTCACCAGTCGGTCTGAAGAATCTCATTTCTCAGTCTTGTCAATGAAGCGACGCTTAATCTTGGTACTATGTCATCCTGTATATAATCTCAAGTAAGAACAGTAAGATGAGCTGCAAATAAGACAATCACCAAAATACTGCAGCAAATCAACACTATTATCACCCAATTGCTGTGCTATCCAGCTAAGAAGATAACACAAAAAAGAATGTACTTCTACCTGCATAACAACATTTGCTACAAAATCAGAGCAGCTTTCAGCTAACTCTCTGGAAACACAAGGCGGTGTTGCATATCCAACAGCAGAAACAAGTTCTGGACTGAAGCCCAACTCCTTTTTTGATTTCTTGCGTAGCATTATTGCAAGTAAAGAAGCTATAGCACCACCAAGAGAATGACCAACTAGCCTTAACCTAAACCCCTGACAATAAACTTTGTTAAACAAACTTGTCATGAAACCTCTGAAACGGAAAATTACTCTAAAAGATAAATATTTTTCCTGTTACAAAAGAACTTAATATTACCTCATGCTTATCTAAGCACTGCCTGATGGCTCCAATCTCATGAGCAAGAAACCAACGCGCAGCTTCAGCAGTACCAAAATGGGTTGAGTAGCCCTCAAATGTGACTTCTTCATGGCTTGAAGAGGCAACATTAGTGATCAGATCGTACACAGAATGTGTTCCTCGAATGGCCAATATTACAAGTTTCTTGCGATAGTCGATCCCTATGTAGTAACCAGGCCTCAAGATGCTAGAGTTCTTCACAAATTTTATCACATTGCTTTCTCGAAGCATGCTGTTTCTGGCAATACCAGCAGCACTATCCTTATAACAACCTTTTGCCAATTCAGTGTGATACATGAGATCTTGGACCTGAAAAGTGGATCCCCAAAATGAAAGACAAAGTTCAGTGGCCACAAAACTCATAACCCTTCATTTGTACTTTCAGTCAGAAGACATAAGAAGCATGTATTTACTCAATATGCAGCTAAGTCGGGTTGACACTTACTATTGCATCAGAAGATATCAAAACACCATTTATATCCTCGAAAGGATTTGCAGATGCTTGACGAAGATAAATAAGATACAAGCCCACAGTAAGATCACCTAGGCTCCAGTCTTGGACTCCCATTTTACTCTTTTGGATGCTTGCAATGATCTCCGACACAGACCTAGCAGTTGGTGGAGAGGAGCTTCCGCCTTGACCTGCATTCCCTGGAAATTTAGTTACGAAGTCAATGACTTTCACATGGTAGATGCTGAATTGCATAGATACCGATACAGCCCCGCCCAGAAACCTTCTGGTCTTAAATGAAAAGGTGACACGGAACATGCATCTCAATACTCTATTACATCACCTCTTCATTTAAACAAGCATGAAATGTTACAAAGAACTGCCTCCTTTCCTGTGACCGGAAATGGATGAACATCATCCAAGCTTGCTATCAAGTCTTAAACATGGCATTAAACTCTAACAAATGAACCCGCAATTGTGATTGTAATAAGAGAAGCTTGTAAAACTGTCAGAACTCCTCATTATCACCAGGTTGTAAGACTATCTGCGGAGGAACACAGATTGCAATTAAAATACCTGTCGGCAAAGCCCACCTGCACATCTGCAGCGCCGGTTCCAAAGCCTTCGGGAGCCAAGCAAGTTCGATTTTCCATTTTCCATCACCCAAATCTTCATCATCAGAGCTATGCCTGCTCATCCCAGAACCATGAGTCATCTTCCTCTGCACTTCAGACTCCGCAGAAACTCGACCCCCATTCTGCTTCGCCTCATCGGGTTCGAGCTCCTCGGTCTTCGACACTTGAGACCGATGTCTACAAAGCACAGCAGACACTAACCTTCTAGGGGACTCCTGTCCCTTCAACACATCATTAGCGATACCTGTGTGATTAGGCAGAATAACAAGAGCGGGAACAACTCCCTATATGAGCTCATTCACAGATGAATCGAATTTGTAAACGCACAGTTCGTAATGGGATAGCATTAAGCTGAAAAAAATCAAAACTCGGCAAATCTAGATACTTGCAAATGGAAAGAAAAAATCAATTCATGATTCTAAGATTTATGAAAGCTAAACAGGGGAATTTGCCTCGAGATCGAGATCGAGAGAGAGAGAACTCACGCATGTTCTGGAGAAGACGCCTCATGGATTGACGAACCATTTTCGGTCGAGAGAGAAAGCTTTCCTCAACGGCTATGGCGGATTCGCCGTTTCGGCTCGACCCCGGGGGAATTAGAATAATATTGGTAATTCAACAAGAACAATAAGGGTATTTTGGACATTCCACAAGGATTCGAGAATTTCCGCGGTCGATGGTGTGCAGGGCTCAGGGGGGTTGGACCTATTTGAAACGACACCGTAAGACGGAGCACGACATCAAAGATTTCCCCTCCCTGAAGCGACGTCGCCCCGTTCACCCATTGCGAGAATTTCCGCAGCCGACCGTAGTAGGTCCGTTTGGTTCAACATTTGCCCAAAGAACTTCGAAAAAATACAAATACCTTTGAGCTAAAAGAGTTTGATGAAATACAAATATTTTTTGAAAAACTATAAATAAAAAGTACATTTGGATGCAACTTTGACGTAAATGCTATTTGGTAAAAACTACCCTTTGTAAATGATTTGATTTTTTTAATTATTTTTAATTATTTCAAATATTTTTTTTATTTTTTTAAAAAAATATTATTATATTTTAATAATTTCTTTAATTATATTATATTTTTATTATATCGATTTTTTTAATTATTTTATTTTATTTTTCTGATTTTTCCAATTCTTTAATTACTTTATTGAATTATTTCTATTTTTAATATTTTTAATTTCGAATTTTTTTATTTTTAATTATTTTTATAATTATTTAGGTTTTAAATAAAATTTTATTTTATTTTAAAATATTTTTTATTTTAAATCAATTTATTTAATTATTTTTATTTTCATTATTTTTAATTATTTTCTTTTTTATTTTTTATTTTTTGATAAAATTATTTTTAATTTTAATTATTTTATTTTTAATTACTTTCTTAAAAGAAAAAAAAATAAAAAAAAGATTCAATAAAAATTGTAGTTGCATTTCGAAAATGGAACTTCTCAAAGTATCTCAAGAGATACTTTAAAGTAAAGGCCTTTAGAGAGCATTTGAAATGCAATTGCATCTCTCTAAAGTGAGTCAAAAAAGTTACCAAACACTATTTGTATTTGGTCTGAGATTTTAGAATTTCAAAGCTCATTTTAAATGCTGAATCAAATAGGCTTAAGCCTAGCAAGGCTCAAAGCAAGGCGTCGGACCCACTTGAACGACACCGTAAGACGGATGACGACATCAAAGATTTCCCCTCCCTGAAGCGACGTCGTCCCGTTCACCCGTCGCGAGAATTTCCGCAGCCGACGGTAGTAAGCCCAGCAGGGCTCAAAGCAAGGCGTCGGACCCACTTGAAACGACACCGTAAGATCGGATGACCACATCAATATTAGATTCCCCTCCTTGAAGCGACGTCGTCCCGATCAGCCAGCCATTCGCTGAGCTTTTTCCTCTATAAATGGGAGCAAGCAATTAGGGTTTCCCACTCACCCGTGTGCATCCCTTTCACAGATTCAGTAGCCACCCGAAGTCGGAGGGGGCCCCCCTACGCAAAGCTTCGACGAACTCGTCGCGAATCGTCCATGGCTTTTCCCGAGTTCTTTTCTCTCTTGGAACTTTTTCGTCCACGGTTTTCGTCTTGATTCTTCACGATTTCGATTCTAACTTTCGCGTCTCTCGGATTTAGTGGAGAATGAGGTGATGATGCTGATGTTTCCCTATTGGTTTGACTCGCCGGTATGATGGCGTCCGACCTTTGTATTAGCTCTATCTGATCATTCTCCATCTTCGTCTTCCTTCTCTCTCGTCTTCCCTACAATCTTTCCCAATTCGTTCATTGATTTTGGCTTTTGGGAAAGATTTGCAATTTGAATGGCGGAGATTTGTTCATCTGGATGCTTGCTTTTCCTGGTGCGCTTTCCTTGGGGCGGTGAATGCGACCGCCACTATTTTGCGGAACGCGGCGACGGCGGCCGATTTACTTCTTCTTTGAGTAATTTGTTTGAAATTTTTCTATGTCCATGTATCCACGGGAAATGGGCTCACCAGGATTTACAACTACACCGGTTAAGCGACCGCGGTCCTGTTAAGGTTTCATTTCCTTTTCAAAACTAATTTGTTTGAATTTCTTTTATTTTCATGTGGATATACATGTCATGTCCATCGTCCAGTATGGCATGTACATTACCTCGATGCATAATTTAACCTCGATGCATTGTTTGAATTAAGGCGAGTTATTTTAAAAGTATTTTCGATCAAGACAAATGACGAAAGGCAGTGGATCAAGCAGGTCCTACACGGTGTTTAGCTATCATAAACCATTGTAACTGGATATGGAGAGTTTCCATTATAGAAAGCCAGTGAAACTTGTACATTATCTCAATGCATTGTTTTAATTAAGGCGAATTATTTTGAAAGTATTTTCGATCAGGACAAAAGACAGTGGATCAAGCACATTCTATGCGGTGATAACTAGCATAAACCATTATAACTACATCTTACACGGTGATAGCTAGCATAAGCCATTATAAATGGGTATGGAGAGTTTTCATAAGATTTCAATCTTAATCTATCTATTCTCAATCTCTAGTAAAAAATGTGCATTACCTCAATGCAATGTTTTAATTAAGGCGAATTATTTTAAAAGTATTGTTCGAAAATATAATATTTGTATGTAATTGTATCATTTAAAGTAATTATTCTAAAAAAATATTTTCATCAGTCATAATAATTTATCCATAATTTATGGCTAATCATTTTCAGTGAATTAACTTTCATAAATGGTACAAATAATCGTTTTTACAAAAATATTTTGTAAATCATTCATTTTTTACGAATGCATATATTCTAAATATTAAAATAAGTTAACTGTAAAAAAGAATTGCTCGTAACAAGCTTCATTCTTTGTTACTCAAATAGTTAAATGTTTCATCGCCATGCTTATCATTGGCTTTTCTACTAATTTTCTCTTTTAATTAGATTATTTTGTGTTGAATGATTACTTGATCCCATACAATTTAGTGGAACCTGTGGAACCTGCTACTGTGGCTACATATCTTAGTAAATAAATAAAGATGAAATATTACCTTGCTTCAATGCCGAGATGAAATCTTTACCAAAGAATTATATACAATACCAAAAATCCGAAGGGGGACGTATGAGAATTGTCTCATGATATCTCACAACTGATTTAACAAAATTGATTGGTAGGAGAACTTAAGCGAGCATCGAGGGAGGCTGAGAGCGACGGCAAGAGGCGTGGGTGTGGGTGGGCATTTTGGGCGAGAGAGATGGATCTGTCCGGTTTCCCTTTGGAATAGAGAGCTGGACCACCCAGATGCCGATTTCATTTTTAGGAAATTAGATAATCGGAGCAACCCGGTTCCATTTTTAGGAAATCATGGAATCGATTTCTTCGAGATTCGGTCCGAGTGATTCCCAGTCCTGTCGGTCAATTATACTCAGCCCGACTAGAGATTAAGTTTTTCCAGATTGATCATTTCCAAGTAGAAAGATGATTGTTTTGCTTAGTTATCTCAATAAAGATGTATTCGATCAAAAGTAGAAAGATGATTCTATTTAAATTCTAATTTGTTAAGTAAAATTGTTTTTCGACCAAAAGAAAAAGTAGGATCGTTAATTCTTTCTGAATATGTCAAACGAGAATCCTGCATAGCTAGAAGAGAAGTCTTGTCACATCGTTATCAATTTTTTTATATGCTCAAAACGATTTTTTTTTATATGCTCAATAACAAATTTGTTTAGCATCCATTACATCAAGCTTTCTGGCAATAACTTATTCAATTTATATAAAGTGTCTCATCCAATACTTTTCATAGATTCATATTCCATAATTTTAAACTACGGAAATTGAGGTATGAGAGAAAATATCCTATTTCATAAAACAAATGCAAGGGGAAAACAAACCTAGAAATGAACGAAAAAAGTTGATAGACTATCCGCTCATGAGACAATTACTATACAATTGATCCTAAATTGCCCTATAGAAAATCAAGTTTGATGGTAGGTATGGCTGACCAACTAATTAACTAATGCAATCCCGAGTTCAAGGTTGGCAATTGGTGTTTGTCCTAACCTTGTTATGCCAAATTTATGGCTAAATCAAACTCACCCCATCTACTAGTCACAAAGCACGACTTATTTATTAAACCATTTAACCAACCATCGGATTAAGTTTTTCATTTTTTGAAACTTGAAACCTTCCCTGCATGCTTTGATTCCATTTGTTACTATAATCCACTGATCATAATGCCTTGGAGCCTAGAACTCTGCCCAAGTTGTAATTGAAAAATTGCAGTGAATAATCACCTTTAATTATCACCATTTTTTACTACAATCCACTTATCATAACTCATATTTAGACACACAAAAAATATGAAACATTAATAAGAAAAAAACTCAATCATATATATCACCGGAGATGGAAGTTTAGATTAATGATTTTAGATTACAAACCCACTATCAGATGCTATGAAATATCGCAATATTACTTGAAGACATAGAGCAAGAAAAAACAAAAACAAAAATTGTTCCAAGCTCTAGGAGGTTGAATTGAAATCTACCCATCGAAATCAATTCCCCAATTTTGAAACTTGGACTCTACCTTGCCTGCACACCGTGAATCTGAAAGCTGCACACCGTGAATCTGAAAGCTGCCCTATTTCCATCGATTTGATTCCTCATTTTCCGATTCTAATCTGAAACCATGATCACACCTACTGTTTACACAGCATGACTCTTGTAAGATATGAATCATGTGTACAAAATTTGTTTGACATGTCTAAATGTATTTATACAAGTTGTCTTGATATGAATAATATAACCAAACATGTCTAGTTTTTTGGATTTTGAAGTTTTGTGAGAGGATGCAAAGTGACATTCTGAGGAATATGGTAGGCAAAGTGGTATTATGGTTAAAGGTAAGGAGGAAATTTTGGTTTTTTCCCATTTTGGTTATTTTTTCTCCTTTTGTTTCCATCTTCTTGTTGCACTCCACAACTTTTTTGTGATACTATAAAGAGAAAAAGGGAAGGAAATAGAAGGAAAAAAATTCAAAAAATCTAACTCGAATTATCATCACCTTTTTTTCCCTTCATTTCCTCAAACAAAACCTTAGATAGATAGAGAGATAGCTAAGACATGCATGATAGCACTTCTAAAGCAAAATTTATGCTTTAGAAATACTTCTAGAGCAGAAATCTGTCTAGTGATGCAACTTTTAAAGCAGAAATTCGTTTGGTTATACAACTTTATTTTGTTAATTTTGAAGTAACTTTTTGCTTTAGAAACTATTTTCGATTGACTTTTAGAAGTACAAAAAATTACTTTCTTCTTTCCAAAGTAGAAATCTTTCGATATCAATATCTCTCTCACTTCACCTTAACTCTCTTTCATTTTTGTCTCTTTTCATTCATAACGCCTCTCTCTCTTCACCGTGAATTGTTCTCTACACTCACTCCTAATCACACTCCCACCATTGCTACTCACTAATGCTCGTTGCTACCGCCAACCACTTGCTATCATTTCCCATCGACATTGTCCGGTTTCTGTCTCTGGCTGCTGAAGTAACGATATTTGTAAAAAGTAAGCAATATTTTTTAGTAAAAATAAAAATAATTTTTTTAAAATTCAAATAATTTCAATTGCATGAGATTTTTTTTATCAATATCATTTTTCTTAATAAATTATAAGAAATAAATATTTTATGATTTGATTAAATATTGAAGTATTTAAATAATATAAGTTGGGTCAAGTATGAATCAACTATATGTTGGATCGGGTATGGATCATTAAGTTTGTACTATATAAAAATGGGTCATTATGAGTCGGACGATATTCAATCCGCCCAAACTGAATCCGACTCACCCGTTTGACACTTCTAGACATAGGCAAGGAAGCACTGAAACTACCTATATTTTTAGCGTGGATATATAAGATCGGCCATCGTATTCATCAATATAATTTTCCCTATAAATCCGTCGGTATTTGTATTTTACTTTTCTTGAATGACATGCATTTTAGGCTAGGATCAATAATTTTTTTTTGTAGAAGATTTTGTGCTACTAATGTTCCAAAAGTAGAAATTTTCAACTGTTACCAAATAAATTGCTGTTCCACAAGTAGAAATTTTGTCATGTTATCAAACGTCTTTCTCTGATCAAAAATTAACTTTTGGAGCAGAAGTATAAAAATTAACTTCCACACAAAAACAAAAGTAAAAAAATCAACTTCAGACTAGAAGTTGATTTCTAAAGTAGAAGTGTTGCCATGCATACCCCTAATTGCAGACTAACCGACGACCAATTCTCCTGCTTAATGTCACAGCTGACGTCCACCATCTGGCCTCATGGTGTGTTACAAGCACGCTATGTCTTTTCTCGTTATCTTGAAATCATTTGACAGTCTCTTCTTGTTCATCACGAATTGCTCCAAAAACGATTTCATCTTACCCTTTTATAACTGATAATTGACTTATGTGCTAGGTGAAAATATGTAAATACTTCATTATTTATGATATGACATTACATTAAATATTAAGAAAGCAGTAACGGGTTGACTTGGCATCGTTTTTCGATTTGTGGCAGCATAACATTGATCACATTTTGGTACAGTGATATATAATAATTGCGCTTACGATGTTCTACCCGCCAAATTATAAGTAAAAATTCTTTTGCTAAGCATAAACTACAAAACACTCATAAAACGCTTTTCTGAAGTTGAACTGTCATACTAGTAGATATTTGAATCGATAGACTAGATCTGAATCTTACTATTCGATTCGATTCAACGCATGGCCAAGGCGATGTGTATCCATTTTGTGAATTTACGATTTACTTTATCTCAAGTGAATATATCGGTTCACTGGCAATTCCCTGATTCAACACCAACTACTAAAGTCAGTTCATAAGCTATTATATTTTGACCTATTAAATCATAGACTTGTGTTACTAAATTTTTCCACATGTACAGAATGACCCCTCCAGCTCATTTCCTTCTTTTGCATTTAGATCATGCGAAACACGGAAAATAAAGGGAAATAGCTTGTCCGACCAATTCTACTCAAAGTCAATCAAGGTTCGATAACCACAAGTCCATGAGGTTTCTTTTAATATAGTGCCTACGCCAGCTGTATAAAATGAGATAATCATTACCATTTTAACGCAAGTGGGTAGATAGAATATGGGGAAAATTCGGATTTAAAAATTGCTATGTGCATTTGAGTAGGGTTTGCTGAAAAAATTCTCTTGCTTTTCCCTTTCTTTTACGTTATTCCCATCCTGCCCTTACTCCACAAGGCAATTTAATCCATACTTTTGGTCATATGATGGATTGCGCGAGGCCAAAATGCAATTTAGAGGAGTTGCTCATGCCAGGTGTAAATACAATGGAAGCTCACTTCTGCCATAAGTGCCCAGCCATTTTCTCCACTTTATCTCACTTCACTAGGCAAAAAGCCCTCCTCACTTTTCTTCTCCCTCCGAGTTGATAGAATCTAAATTGTCCATGGCTGCGATGAAGGCCTTGGTGATGGAGAAGATGAGACTGGCCGCTACGAGACTTAGAAAACAGGCTACGAGGATAATTTGGGTTTTCCAAAAGCCCACCTCTCGTTACACTGATTTATTTCTTATCAACCCTTCTGATGCTATCTCAGCTAGTGCCCCAGAGGGGCCACAACCAATTCTAAGTGACAGGTTGTTATTACTTGCGCACCTCGAATAGTTATTAAGATTTGACACGGTTCTCTTCGGATTAACCCTATTTCTTGCCAATTTTGACCTCTTTGAAATGAAATTAATTATGTGGGCAAAAAACTTTCTGCAAGATAATAGTTACAAGCCCTTTCCTCCTCAATGTTGATGTTGAATCTATGAGTGCTTATTGAAAACCAGAGACGTAAAAGCCTAACGAACAACATTGAAAAATGATAAAATTGAAGTAGTTATAACGTTGAGAAGAGAAAGGTTGAAAGGCATTGAATATCATGTGCCTGTGCCGATTCATCCCTATTACCAGTACTGGTTCCCTCGAAGGTCAAGCCGTAGTCCCTGTCCCGAGGAGAAGTAGAAAGAGTTAGGAGGAGGGAGCACCCTTTGCCCGAAGAAATAGGCGACTTCACCTTCAAGCCGTCAAAAAAATCAAGCTAGTATATGATCACGACATTACATTGATATATAGGTCTTTTTTAGGGCCTTTTGATCATGATGCATCATGACGTGCCAATATGTTATCGGGGTGAGCGGTGGTTTTCTGAATTGAGGACTCTTGAATAAAATTCGATCCCAGACGCATCTCGAAACCCAATATCTATTTTCTTAATTTGATGTTGAAATTGATGGTTGACGTGCTTCTCGGGATATGGATCACGCGCGAAGGGTAGAACAAAAGAAGCGAAAAACTTTCCTGTCACTACTCTTTACACGGTAAAGTAAGCATCTTCTTACCAAATTGAATAGACTTTCCTTGTGGCTTTTAAAAAAGCTTCTCGCTATCTTGGCTTCAACATTTTTGGCCAAAAGAAAAATAAGAAATAGCTTCATTATGTGATGACCATCATTAATGCTTTATGACTGCTTCTTGGTCGACAGGGACGTTGCAAAGTTATCTGATATGGAAGAGGTGGTGTGGCTATGATATAGAGAACCCTAAATATATATTTCTCATATTTTACTCTTCGACGGTGTTTTCTTTTTAAGCGTGAGAAGATATAAGTAATTTGATTTTTATATAGTTTTCATTTAAATGATCTACATTGTCAAAGCAGGATGAACAAGACAATCTCGTAAAGAACGAAGGATGGGACATCCAAAAGTTGAAGAATTTAAAAGGCTTCCGACAGCGCACCTGATTAACAATCTTGATAACCATAGGTGAATGATCTAAGACACCATTGGCAAGAAAATTAGCCTCTGAGAAAGTGAAGCCAGAGCTCCATTTGTCGTTAATCAAAACCCTGTGAATCTTCCTTTATTTCCTCATAAATCCAGAGGAGGTGGACCAAGTGAGGCGGTGGCTAATGTATCTTAAATCATTGAGGCCAACTTGGTCGAGACAAGTGTTGAATTCATTAAAGGCGGGGATCCATAAATTGGAGCTGCCCATTCTATTCGATTCATAGCGAATAGCATTGAAGTCCCCAGCTACGACCTAGGGGTCAGCCGCAAAAATAGTGCTAGATTGGATGAGGTTAGCCCAAAGACTCCTCCGAGCAACAAAAATGTGATCTCCATACACCACTGAAAAGTAACAAGACTTGGACAAGGTTAAGAGCTGAGCATTATAGTGGATGACTTGCAAAGACATAGAGCAAACATCAAGGTCTACCACATTCGAGTTCCATCTAACCCAGATTCTACCCCGAGGGGGGTGAGAGCAATTAGAAATCCAACGCTAACCTAAAATGAGCTCAGCCAAGATCTTAGCAAAAAGGGACAGGTTGACCTTCGTCTCGAGGATGCCAATGCAAGAAAGCTTATGGTTCTTCACAAAAGAGCGAATTTTGGCATGTTTAAGGGGTTTACTAGACCCTTGTCGCGACCCTAAAAATTTTTCTTTTGGTGGAAAAATTTCCAAGTTAACGGATTATCAGGTTGATTAAATTTCCAAGTTAACGGATTATCAAGTTAACGGATTATCAGAGAGAGTTAAGGACCCTCCCAAGTCCTACAGAATCGCAACTTTGATTTTTTGTTCAAATGATTTTAGAGTTTGGAGTCGTCACTAATCATTTTTAGTAGGTCGATTAGAAACTTAAGTAAATTAGCGGGAGAACTAAATTACTTCTACGAACCAGAGATTCTAGGTTTGGGGACTTGGTTACACTAGTTAATTAAAACTAATGTCTTTCGGTACCTTAATTTCATTATTATCATAATTTGGTAACTCATGCTTGGTTTATTCCTAAGGTTCTAGTGAGATGACCTCTTTTTTTGCATTTTTACTTTTTAGTTGGAATGCATATGAATGATATTTTTTGGTATTTTCAAATCATTAAAATTCCCTGAAACCGCAAGAGGGCGTGAACTAACGATTTCTGTGCAGTGTTGCGACCTCCAGCAAGTGGCTCGGCCTACTCATCGTGGGGTTTGATGGTGCAAGAATTAAATTGCAGAAAATTATAGTACGAATGCCTCATATAGATATGGAGACATATGAGTACGACATGATATAATCGAGATTTAAATCAATTCATTTGGGTAACAAACTTCTTGAAGATTTTAATGGCTAGGATCATTACTTAATTTGACGGATTTAATGGCCAAATTCGAACCTCTTATCACTTTATGGATTAAGATTGCGGCTCGAACGACGAGGATGAATTCTTGATTTATGTTGATCGATAAAAGAATTGGTGATGATAATCCCCTAACTTTAAACTTCCATCATCTTTAAAATTCTCTCTTTTTTTGGTATTTTTTTCTCTCAAATTTTTCTTTAATCTCCAAAAACCCTCTTAAAATCCAAAATTTTCTCTCCCAAAAAATCCTCCCTCTAAACTCTCTTCTTTCTCCTTTTATAGCCCATTCATTTATCTCTCATTCTAATTTCTCCACTAGCTCTATCTCACATTCTAATTTTTCCACTAACTCTTCTTCATCTTCATCTTCCTTTCTCCATCTCTATCTCACATTCTAATTTTTCCACTAACTCTTCTTCCTCTTAATCTTCCCTTCTCCATATCTATCTCTTATTCTACTAACTCTTCTTCATCTCCATCTTCCCTTTCCTATTCTCATCTTATTTTCTCTATTTATTCTTCTCCGTCTTCTCTTCTCAATCTCCTCCTCTCCATCTCCTCTTCTCCATCTTTCCTTCTCCATATCCTCTTCTCTATCTTCCCTTCTCTATTCTAATTTCTCTGCTAACTCTTTTTTTTGTTATTTGCAAAATAATCCCTTAAGTGTTAGGTATTTGCACTATATTCCCTGAGATTTTACGTATTTACAATTCAATCCTTGGAGATATATTTCTTTAAGTCCAAATCTCCTCACAATTTTCAACACACTTCCCATATGCTTAGCCTTTTTGCAAAATTGAGTCATTTTGGATATAATTGGGCTAAGATGAAAATTTGAAATATTAGAGAACAATGTCACAACTCATAAAAGTGAAAAGTGAAAATAAATTGATTCAAATTGAATTTTTTAGATCCGATTTGAGATTATGCTCTTGAAGGAATACACAATCCTAAATTAAGTTTTTTTTAATTTATGATGGCCAACATGAAAAGGAATTTAAAAGAAAAATATCGATTATTTTTTTATGTATTTTTGTGGTCTCAAACGCTAATTTTTATTAAATAACATCCTAATTTCTAAAAAATTTTAAAAATGCAAAAAAAATATGAAAAATTTTTTTTGTTCAAAAATGGTTGCCTAGGCCTGGTTAAGGCTACCAAAGTTTATTTTGTAATTTTCTCATTTTTTTTCTTGATTTTCTATGAATTATTGAAAATAAAAATGCCCAAAAATATTAAAAATATGAAAAATAATTTTTTGGTCAAAATTGGTTCCCTAGGCTTAGCCAAGGTCTCCAAAGTTGATTTTTTAATTTTATGAATTTTTATGGATTTTGTTATTAATTTTAAAAGAGAAAAAATGATTAAAAATCAGGTATCAACAACTACCCCTCTTTGAAAGGAAGCACAGTAGAGGTTCATTTCAAAGACGAGATGACACCTAAATCCTAACCGACTGAACACAATGAAATAAAAAGAGTCGTAATATTTGATCTCCAATACCTCTCTTAGCAAGTTTCGATCCAAACCTGGCTTGAAAAAGCTCCTGTGAAGTGAGGGAGAGATAGAGAGGTAAGGGATTTACCTGCAACTTACCTGCTCATCGTATGGCTGTTGCCTGACATGAATGCTCTATCGAAGGTGGAATGAAAACCTAAGGATTAGTTATAAGAAAACCTTAAGGTGGTTGAACTTGAACCCGTATGGTAGGTCAACCCATGGTAGATTCCTAACGAAAGGATTCTACTGATTAAACTTCGATTGAAATTTGACCCGTGATAGGTCATCCCATGATAGATTCTTAGCGAAAGGATTCTACTGATTAAAATTTGACCTGTATGGTAGGTCACCCCATGGTAGATTCCTAATGAAAGGATTCTACTGATTAAAATTAGATTAAGAATTGACCCGTATGGTAGGTTACCCCATAGTAGACTCCTAATGAAAGGATTCTACTAATTAAAATTAGATTAAGATTTCACCCATATGGTAGGCCGCCCCATGGAATGTTTGTAAGAAGGACTTTGTACCTGTAGGAAGGACTTGATGCCTGTAGGAAGGACTTTTGTGTGCCTGTAGAAAGGACTTGATGCTTGTAAAAAGGACTTAGTGCTTGTAGGAAGGACTTGGTGCCTGTAAAAAGGACTCGGTGCCTGTAAGAAGGACTTTTTGTATGCCTGTAAAAAGAACTTTGGGTGCCTGTAGAAAGGACTTTAGGTGCCTGTTGTCGCGACCCTAAGAATTTTTTTCGATCGGGTTAACAGATTATTAGGTTTATTAGATGAATTAACCTAATACGGACCTTCCCAAATCCTACTGAATCGCAACTTTGGTTTTTGTTCAAATGGTTTTAAAATTTGGAGTCGCTACTAATCATTTTTGGTAGGTTGATTAGATACCTAAGTAAATTAGCGGGAGGACTAAATTACTTCTACGAACTAGAGATTATGAGTTCGGGGACTTGGTTACACTAGTTAATTAAAACTAATGCCCTTTCGGTACCTTAATTTCATGGATATCCTAATTTGGCAACTCAAGCTTGGTTTATTCCTAAGACTCTAGTGAGGTGTTCTCTTTTTGTATTTTCACTTTTTAGATAGGATGCATGGGTGGTATTTTTTTTTTACTTTCAAAGTGTTAAAAATTCCCTAAAACCGAAAGAGGGAGTGTGTTAACGACTTCTATGCAGTGTTACAGTCTACTCACTTTGGGGTCTGGTGATTCAAAAATTAAACGGCAGGAAGTCAATGACAGTAAATAAAGACCTCCAATGGATGGCCCAGCCTTGGCTTGGCTCTCCCCTTTGGGGTTTAATGGTGCAGGAATTAAATTGCGGGAATTTAAATAACGGTAAGTAAAAACCTCTAATGGGCGGCCTAGCATTGGCTTGGCTCTTCCCTTTGGGATTTGATGGTGCAGGAATTTAAATTGCAGTAAGTAAAAACCTCCAATGGGCGGCCTAGCATTGGCTTGGCTCTTCCCTTTGGGGTTTAATGGTGCATGAATTTAAATTGCAGTAAGTAAAAACCTCCAATGAGCGGCCTATCATTGGCTTGGCTCTTCCTTTTGGGGTTTGATGGTGCAGGAATTTAAATTACAGGAAATAAACGACCTCTAGTGGATGCGCTTTGCTTCTCTATTCTGGGGTTTTAGTTCTTTAAAATAAAATACAACAAATTCTTTCAACAATTTGAACTAAAATCTGTTGACGGGTCGGCTGCAAATTTGATGGGCACCTTGGAATTTGTTTGGGCTCACTTTGCACCTCCATGGAATTTATCGTTGATATAGAGTTATCCCTTTTTTTTACCTACTATAAAATATGGAAAAAAGGAAGATGGAGAAAGTGTATACAATTTGTGCTAATTTGAGACTAAAACCACAAATAAATGAATAAATAAAAACACTTAGCTCGAATTTGCTTGCTTGTTGACGAGGATGAACTCTTGATTTATGTTGATCGATGAAGGAATTGGTGATGATAACTCCTAACTTTAAATTCCCATCATCTTCAAAATTTTCTCTCTCTTTTTGGTATTTTCTTTCTCTCCAATTTTTCTTCAATCTCCCAAAACCCTCTCAAACATCCAAAATTTTCTCCCCCAAAAAAATTCCCCTCTCAAGCTCATTTCTTCCTCCTTTTATAATCCACTCATTTATCTCCCATTCTAAATTTTCCACTAACTCTATTTCTCATTCAAATTTCTCCACTAACTCTTCTTCATTTTCATCTTCCCTTCTCCATCTCTATCTCACATTCTAATCTCTCCACTAACTCTTCATCATCTTCATCTTCCATTCTCTATTCTTATCTTATTTTCTCCATCCATTCTTCTCCATCTTCTCTTCTCCATCTTCCATTCCCTATTCTTATCTTATTTGCTTCATCTATTCTTCTCCATCTCCTCTTCTCCATCTCCTCTTCTCCATCTTCCATTATCTATTCTAATTTCTCCAATAACTCTTCTTTTTGTTATTTGCAAAATAATCCTTCAAGAGTTAGGTATTTACACTCTAGTCCCTGAATTTTAAGCATTTACAATTTAGTCCATGAAAAAATATTTCTTTAAGTCCAAATCTCCTCACAATTTTTGACACACTTCCCCTATACTTAGTTAAAATTCATCGCATGTCAAATTTAAGCTCATTTCTTGCTGCTGAAAACAATGCAAAATTTAATTAAAGCCCTTTTACAAAATTGAGTCATTCTGGGCATAATTGGGCCAAAATGAAATCTTAAAATATTAGATAACAATGTCACAACTCCTAAAAGTGAAAAAATGAAAATAAATTGACTCAAATTGAATTTTTTAGGTCCGGTTCGAGATTATGCTTGTGAAGGAATACACGACCCCGAATTGGATTTTTTAAATTTATGATGACCAACATGAAAAGGGATTTAAAATAAAAATATTGACTATTTTTATTTATTTTGGTGGCCTCAAATGCTATTATTTATTAAATATTCTCCTAATTTCTAAAAAATATATAAAAATATAAAAAAATATGAAAAATTATTTTTTGTTCAAAAATGGTTGCCTAAGCTTGGCTAAGGCCTCCAAAGTTGATTTTGCAATTTTCTCATTTTTCTTGATTTGTTTTTTTTATGAATTTTCGAAATTAAAAATATCGAGAAATATTGAAAATATGAAAAATTATTTTTTTGGTCAAAATTGGTTCCCTAGGCTTGGCCAAGGTCTCCAATGTTGATTTTTCAATTTTATGGATTTTTTTTATTAATTTTAAAAGAGAAAAGATGATTAAAAATCAGGTGTTATCTCCTGTAGAAAGGACTTTTGGGTGCCTATAGAAAGGACTTTTGTGTGCCTGTAGAAAGGACTTGGTGCCTGTAAGAAGGACTTAGTGTGCCTATAGAAAGGACTTTGGTGTCATGAAGGGTGCCATTCTAGGAACTAGGAAGACTAGGAATCCTGTAGAAACTCAAACTCGATTTCTCTTACCTTGAAGGGTGCCATTCTTGGATTTGGGAAAAAGCTCAAACCTGATTTAACTTACTATGAAGGGTGCCATTCTGGGATTTGGGAAGACCAAGAATCCTATAGAAGCTCAAACCCGATTTAACTTACCATAAAGGGTGCCATTCTGGGATTTGGGAAGACCAAGAATCCTATAGAAGCTCAAACCCGATTTAACTTACCATGAAAGGGTGCCATTCTCGGATCTGGGAAGACCAAAAATCATGTAGAAGCTCAAATCCAATTTAACTTACCATGAAGGGTGCCATTCTGGGATCTGGGAAGACCAGGAATCCTGCAGAAGCTCAAACCCGATTTAAATTGCCATGAGGGTGCTATTCTAGGATCTGGGAAGACCAGGAATCCTGCAGAAGCTCAAACCCGATTTAACTTGCCATGAAGGGTGCCATTCTGGGATTTGGGAAGACTGGAATCCTGCATAAGCTCAAACCCGATTTAACTTACCATGAAGGGTGCCATTCTGGGATTTGGGAAGACCAGGAATCCTGCAGAAGCTCAAACCCGATTTAACTTACCATGAAGGGTGCCATTCTGGGATTTGGGAAAACCAGGAATCCTGTAGAAGCTCAAACCCAATTTCTATTCTCCCATCACTTTAGAAATAAACCGATGAGACAGACATCCAATTATCTCAAATTTTTCATTTTCGAGACGAATCATGTTTCATTGAAGAAGGTAAATACTTATATGTGCCGCAATGGATTCGAATGCCTTGGCAATCATTAGAATTCATTTTCCTCAAAGGTTCATGTTGAAAATATACTTACCTGAGGATTTGTAAGACTGCCCAGTGATTTTTCGACAACTAGGCTTGTTCTTTCAACAATTGTCGTATGAATTTCGAGACCTTGAAAGGTAACTCAAACATCAAGGATGTATGACCTGTCAGGCAGTGTTAGAGGTAACATGTGTAAGCATTTTTATCAATGAGTTCATTGGTTCATGCAAAACTACTCAACAAAGTTTGCAGTGATTAGAAGCAATTTGTGTAATAACTCATGATGCAATCAATCAAAATGTGGATCATGCATGACTATTCTGTCAAGTTTGCACTACCAATTCCGTTCAAGGAGGTTATCATAGTATGAACACCTCGAATGTAATATGAATAGGGGATTTCAGTCCGAAAGGGCTTTCTCTCACTCTCGAGAAGGATGTTCATCCTGAATGGAGGATCGAAAAGAAATCACTCATTCTCACCATTATCGCATTCAGCAAAGATCGAGTAATCTCGTAATTGGTATGATCAAGCTAATCTGGAGGTCTTGATTAGGACTATAATGTAGGCTAGGTTAAAGGCTTACCAAAGGGGACTCTTTTGAGTTAAGGCCAATGACAAAAAAGTGTTCATCATTTGTTCCGGGTTTACAAGTCAAGAACCCTGCAAAAATGAGAGAGAAATAATCTTCTTTATACCTTTTCAAGTGATGCTTAAAATCATTCAACTCTACGTTAACTCAAGTGCCTTAATTAGAAAAGACTTTCACGGGTTATAACGTAGGTTGGGATTGGAGACCAAGGAAGGCTTATTTTGGCTTAGAAGATATATGGGATGGGTTCGACGTTGGTGATCATTGCATCTCTGCCACCATTCTCAACCTGCTAGAATAATCTTCAGAGGACACCATCGTGGTATGAGGAAGGTGTCAACTTCTGCTAATACCGTCGTAGCTTCCGAATGGTATAAATTTCAGCTGAGTATATTTTGCAATTTGACCCATTTGAAGAGTTTTCTTTTGTAACCAGATCCTAATGGGGATTTTACAGTAGAAGACAAGATGTTTCCACTGAATGTACGTGAATATTGATTTGCATGGGCATTGGCCTTGCTTTTAACTGGCGCTTTGCTTTTTCATGCCCGAAATTGACTTTCTTCCTTTTTTTTTCTTTTTCTTTTCTTTTTTGAAGACTGTGCCATTATACACATGTATGTCAAAGATCACACTTGAAGAGTTGACTTGAGAACTCTATACAGACCCACTTCTTTTGAGTTCTTCTGCTTTAAGGTGTCGCCATCTTCATCTTGTAATGAGCAATGATCACCAACAGGGTTTTTAAGAAAAAAATATGCATGCTCAATTGGGCAATGCAAAGAATAAAAGTGAATTGGATGGAGAAATGAATGCTTTTCATCGTCCTAAGGCACTCGAATTACGTGTGAGGTTAAAAGCAAAGCGACACATGAAAATTAATGTTAGTCCGAGCAAGAAAATTTCTAACCATTTACCTCGTGCTATTTGCTGGGACTACCTTCACTTGGCCCCAATATGGGGTGGTTCTTGATAGGGGTTACGAAATAAAGTCGTCGCCCAAATGGGTTGTCAATGGTTACCTGTAATGTTTAGGGTAAAGAAATGAACGCCTCCTTCCTTTTGGTATCATACCTTTTGCGAGAAAACCCATTGCCTTGGGGAATACGGAACCTATTTGGCACACAACTCATTATGGATATGGGACGTGTATGGAAATGGGGTCGTCTTTCATCATCCTGTCATGCCTCATTCTACACATTCGATGCATCATGTGTAGATCATGCTCCAAGTCAAAATCGGCCAATTAATCATGTAGAAAAGTCATGTATGCGTCATGGCATGTGTAAACGCAATGCAGATGTGGCGATTTTTAGCACTTTATGTGTTTACAGAATGTGTAAGCATGAAAGAGAATTTCTCAAGAAATGAGGGATTCGAATTGCTCATGGACGTGCTGACCGAACAAACTAAGGGTCTACTCCTTAAGTCAAGGAGTGGCTTGTCTCCGACTTTTCCCTCTTCTTTTCAATTCAGGGGTTTGCCATCAATTTGCCCTATTTTTATTAGCAAGGATCTTATTAGATGATCATAATTTGCCACTTGGGGTTATCTTCTTCGACATGTTAAACGTTAGTATTAACATTTCTTGTCAAAAGAAAAGGAGACATGTTAGTCGGTATTGGAAGGGATGAATTGGAAACGCTACTGATTTACCTTTCATCTTGAACGTTTTGCATGACCCTTTTATTAGCTTCGATGGATTGAGTTTCCCTTGGCTTTCGTTGGACACTTCACTATTAGAGCCAAAGTTGTAGCAAAGTACTGACTTTGGTATTGTTCGTTAAGTATTCCTGTTTCCTTCTACAAAAAGAAATGTGCAAAATGTTGTATTATTTATTTACAATACTTACAACATTCCCATTCCTTGGAGATCGAACTCGGACCGTTTCGGACCACTGTCATCCCCCACGCTATTGTTGACACCTGATCTTTAATCATTTTTTCTATTGCTAAAGTAATAAAAAATCCATAAAAATTCATAAAATTGAAAAATCAACTTTGGGGACCTTAACCAAGCCTAGGGAACCAATTTTGACCAAAAAAACGATTTTTCATATTTTCAGTATTTTTACGTATTTTTTATTTATTTATTTTCAAAAATTAATAGAAAATCCATAAAAATTCATAAAATTGAAAAATCAACTTTGGGAACCTTAGCCAAGCCTAGGGAACGAATTTTGACCAAAAAATAATTTTTCATATTATATATATTTTAATTTTTTTAAAAAAAAATACAAAAATATTTGAAAATTTTGAAAAAATAACATTTGAGGCCAAAGAATACACAAAGATAGTTAATATTTTTATTTTAAATCTATTTTCATATTGGCCATCGCAAATTCAGAAAAATCCAATTCGAGTCACGTGTTCCTTCACGAGTATAATCTCGAATCGGGCCTAAAAAAATTTAATTTGAGTCAACTTATTTTTAACTTTCACTTTTTATGAGTTGTGACATTGTCTTCTAATATTTTAAATTTTCATCTTGGCCCAATTATACCCAGAATGACTTAATTTTGCAAAAGGGCTTTAATTAAATTATGCATTATTTTCAGCTACAAGAAATGAGCTTAAATTTGACATGTGGTAAATTTTGGTGTGTCAAAAATTATGAGGAGATTTGGACTTAAAGAAATATATTTTTTCAGGGACTGAATTGTAAATACTTAAAATTCAAGGACTAAAGTGCAAATACCTAACTCTTGAAGGATTATTTTACAAATAATAAAAAGAAAAGTTAGTGGATAAATTAGAATAGAGAAGGGAAGATGAAGAAGAGGAGATGAAGAAGAGAAGTTGGAGAAGAATGGATGGAGAAAATAAGATAAGAATAGAGAAGGGAAGATGGAGATGAAGAAGAGTTAGTAGAGAAATTAGAATGGAAGATAAGAATAGAGAAGGGAAGATGGAGATTAAGAAGAGTTAGTGGAGAAATTAGAATGGGAGATAAATATGGAGAAGGGAAGATGAAGATGAAGAAGAGTTAGTGGAGAGATTAGAATGTGAGATAGAGATTGAGAATGGAAGATGAAAATGAAGAAGAGTTAGTGGAGAAATTAGAATGGGAGATAGAGTTAGTGGAAAAATTAGAATGGGAGATAGATGAGTAGGTTATAAAAGGAGAAAGAAGTGAGCTTGAGAAAGGATTCTTGGGAGAGAAAATTTGAAGTGTTTGGGAGAATTTTTTGGAGAGGAAATTTTGGATGTTTGAGAGAGTTTTGGGAGATTGAAGAAAAATTCGAGAAAAAGAAAATACCAAAAGAGAGAGAATTTTGAAGATGATGGGAGTTTAAAGCTAGGGGTTATCATCACAAATTCCTTCATCGATCAATATAAATCAAGAGTTCATCCTCGTCAACGAGCAAGCAAATTCGAGCTAAGTGTTTTTATTTATTCATTTATTTATGATTTTACTCGCAAATTAGCACAAATTGTATACACTTTCTCCATCTCTTTTTTTCCCCATATTTTATGTCAGGAGAAGGATATCTCTACGTCAACAGCAAAAATCTCGTAGAGATGCAAAAATCGGCCCAGACAAGCTCCTAAGCTGTCCACCGATTTCTCAACTGATCTGTGACTAAAAGTCCCTCTTAATTCAAAAGAAACTCTCTATATTGGGAACATAGAGAGCGAAAATCAATTATAGAAATCTCTCCCAAAAAAATGGGAGATAAGTACTCTTTCCACTCTTCTGGTTTTAGGTGCAGATTAGCACATATTTTGTATACTGACATTTCACTCTATTTTATGTCAGGAAGCCGCAGCTTTATATCAATGGTCAACCCTATGGAAGCACAAAATCGGCTTGGAGGAGTCCTCAAGCGCGCACAAATTTCAAATTGTTGAATCAATTCGTTATATTTCATTTTAAAGAATTCATACCAAAGAATGGAGAGGACAAAGTCCATCCGCAATTTAAATACCTGCACCATAAATCCCAAAGGGAAGAGCCAAGCCAATGCTTAGCCTCCCATTGGAGGTTTTTACTTACAGTAGTTAAATACCTGCAACTTAAATACCTGTACCTTAAATCCCAAAGGGAAGAGCTAAGCCAATGCTTAGCCTCCCATTGGAGGTTTTTACTTACAGTAGTTAAATACCTGCAACTTAAATACCTATACCTTAAATCCCAAAGGGAAGAGCCAAGCCAATGCTTAGCCTCCCATTGGAGGTTTTTACTTACAGTAGTTAAATACTTGCAATTTAAATACATGTACCTTAAATCCCAAAGGGAAGAGCCAAGCCAATGCTTAGCCTCCCATTGGAGGTTTTTACTTACAGTAGTTAAATACCTGCAACTTAAATACATGTACCTTAAATCCCAAAGGGAAGAGCCAAGCCAATGCTTAGCCTCCCATTGGAGGTTTTTACTTACAGTAGTTTAAATACTTGCAACTTAAATACCTGTACCTTAAATCCCAAAGGGAAGAGCCAAGCCAATGCTAGGCCTCCCATTGGAGGTGTTTATTCACTGTCATGTACTTCCTATAATTTAATTTTTGAATCATCAGACCCAAAAGATAAGTAGATTGTAATACTGCACAGAAGTCGTTAACACACTCCTTCTTTCGGCTTCAGGGAATCTTTAACACTTAAAAAAATATAACAAATAAAAATATATACCATCCATGCATCCTATTTAAAAAGTGAAAACACAAAAGAGAATACCCTACTATAGCCTTAGGAATAAACCAAGCCTGAGTTGCCGAATTAGGATATCCATGAAATTAAGGTACCGAAAGGGCATTAATTTTAATTAACTAGTGTAACCAAGTCCCCGAGCTCCTAATCTCTGGTTCGCAGGAATAAATTAGTTCTCCCGCTAATTTATTTAGGTTTCTAATCGACCTACCAAGAACGATTAGTGGCGACTCCAAATTTTAAAATCATTTAAACAAAAATCAAAGTTGCGATTCGGTAGGGCTTGGGAGGGTCCGCGTTAGGTTAGTCAAATCTAATTAACCTAATAATCCGTTAACCCCTTTTAAAATTTTAAATTTTTTTTAGAGGGTCGCGACAGCTATCAGGCCCACAGGGCTGTGGGCGCCCATAAAGGTTCTCTTTTAAGAGTTGATCTTCGAAATGACATGGTCTTGCTCTGGGCAACTTCACATCACAGTTCTTTTCAAAGCAATTCACAATCCCTATTAAGATGAAAGAAAGTAATTCAAAATTTGAGACGATCATGAGTAAATTGGAACAATATGATATTAACCTTCTTTGAGATTGCTCTGGTCTTTTGTTCATATTTTCCTTGTTTGAAGCCGTCCATCCACAGATTGATTTGTTCCTAGTTTCGTCTAACAAGACGACTTCGCATTTGGATATGATTATATTCTTGGGGCAATTTGCAAATTCCTAAGAATACAAGGAATTCAATTTTCAAACTTGTAGCAATTTGAAGGTAAATTCAAATTATACGGCATTACCCTTTGAATTTACGCGAATTTCTTTTACTCGCAATTAATTCGTCGCAAGTTTGGTGCAGCAACGGATCCATGCATTTAATAGGAGGAAGGAAGATTATTACTTCTTGCCTTCACATAAACTACAGACCCCTTTAAAAGCAGAAAGAACATATGGACTCATTCAAGATTGGTTCTGCTTCCTCTGCAGGCTTTCCATGATCAGCTGGTTTTATTCTAGATCAGGTACACACTGGCCTTGTTGAAGGAGCTGTGATCACCAACTTTGAGATATAGGCGCCATGTGCACATTACAGCCATGATGCTTCATCAACATCAAATTGATTGATCATGGCGGCGATCTTGTCGTCAACGCTACTTGCTCGGTGATGATGCATCCCTCCTCCTCGGAAGGCATCAATGCTGGCTCCATAGTGTGGACACCAGATTTTTAATTATTTTTTTTAATTTCAAAAATTAATAGAAAATCCATAAAAATTCATAAAATTAAAAAATCAACTTTGGGGACCTTGGCCAAACATAGGGAACCAATTTTCATCAAAAAAATGATTTTTCGTATTTTCAGTATTTTTCGATATTTTTATTTTCGAAAATTCATAAAAAATCAAGAAAAAATGAGAAAATTGCAAAATCAACTTTGGAAGCTTTGGCCAAAATTAGGCAACCATTGTTGAACAAAAAATAATTTTTTGTATTTTTTTTGTATTTTTTAAACATATTTTTTAGAAATTAGGAAAATATTTCATAAATAATAGCATTTGAAGCCACAAAAATACATACAAATAATCAATATTTTTCTTTTAAATCCCTTTTCATATTGGCCATTGTAAATTTAAAAAATCCAATTCGGGGTCGTGTATTCCTTCATGAGTATAATCTGGAATCGGGCCTAAAAAATTTCAATTTGAGTCAATTTATTTTCATTTTTCACTTTTAGGAGTTGTGACATTATTCTCTAATATTCTAAATTTTCATCTTGGCACAATTATACCCAGAATGACCCAATTTTACAAAAAATGCTTTAATTAAATTTTACATTATTTTCAGTAACAAGAAATGAGCTTAAATTTGACATGCGGTGAATTGTGTCAAAAATTGAGAGGAGATTTGGACTTAAAGAAATTTTTTTTTTCAGGGACTAAATTGTAAATAATTAAAATTCAGGGACTACAGTGCAAATACCTAACTCTCTTATTTTGCAAATAACAAAAAAAAGAGTTAGTGGAGAAATTAGAATAAAGAAGGGAAGATGGAGAAGAGGAGATGGAGAAGAGAAGATGGAGAAGAATGGATGGAGAAAATAAGATAAGAATAGAGAATGGAAGATGGAGAAGAGAAGATGAAGAAGAATGGATGGAGAAAATAAGATAAGAATAGAGAAGGGAAAATGGAGATGAAGAAGAGTTAGTGGAGAAATTAGAATGAGAGATAAGAATAGAGAAGAGAATATGGAGATGAAGAAGAGTCAGTGGAGAAATTAGAATGTGAGATAGAGATGGAGAAAGAAAGATGAAGATGAAGAAGAGTCAGTGTAGGAATTAGAATGGGAGATAGAGTTAGTGGAAAAATTAGAATGGGAGATAGATGAGTGGGTTATAAAAGGAGGAAGAAGTGAACTTGAGAGGGGAATTTTTTGGGGAGAAAATTTTGGATGTTTGAGAGGGTTTTGGGAGATTGAAGAAAAATTTGAGAGAAAAAAAAAATACCAAAAAGAGAGAGAGAATTTTGAAGATGATGGGAGTTTAAAGCTAGCAGGTTATCATTATCAATTTCTTCTTCGATCAACATAAATCAAGAATTCATCCCAGATTTGAAGCTAAGTGTCCCTCTACTCTCTTTGATTTTTTAGTATAAACTAGCCCAAATTTTCTACTCTTCTCCCATTTCTCCATATTTGATTTCAGGTAGGAACCAATTATATCCATCAAGCACTTCTAATAATGCCATTGAAGCTAAGTGCTTCTTTCCTTGTTCTAATTTTTAATGTGAATTAAATCATATTTGCTCAATTACTCCATTTCTTCATATTTTTATATGAGGCAAAGGATAACTCCATGTCAACGGTAAATCCCATGGAGGTGTAAGATTGGTGCTGACGAGCTCTTGAGTGCCCATTAAATTTTCAATTGATCCGTCGATGGATTTCGGCTCGAATTGTCAAATCAATTCGTTTTATTTTAAAGAATTTAAACCCCAGAATGTGAATGGCAGAGCCCGCTCACTGGAGGTCATTTTAAATTTTTGCAATTTAAATTCTTGTTCCTTAAACCCCAAAGGAGAGGGCCAAGGCAAGGCTGAGCTATCCATTGGTGGTCTTTATTTATTGTCATTTACTTCATGTAATTTAATTTTTGAATCATTAAACCCTAAAATGAATAGCTCGCAGTATTGCACAGAAGTCGTTAATTCACTCCCTCTTTCGGCTTCAGGGAAATACTTAATATTTTGAAAATGCCAAAAAAAATGTCACTAACGTATATTCCATTGAAAAAAGTGAAAATACAAAAAGAGAACACTCCACTAAAGCCTTAGGAATAAACCAAGCCTGAGTTGCCAAATTAGGATACCCATGAAATTAAGGTACCGAAAGGGCATTAGTTTTAATTAATTAGTGTAACCAAGTCCTCGAACTCATAATCTCTGGTTCGTAGAAGTAATTTAGTTCTCCCGCTAATTTACTTAGGTTTCTAATCAACCTATCAAAAATGATTAGTGGCGACTCCAAAATTTAAAACCATTTGAACAAAAAACCAAAGTCGCGATTTGGTAGAGCTTGGGAGAGCTCGAACTAGGTTAGTTAATTTAATCAATTAATCTGGTAATCCATTAACTTAAAAAAATGAATTTTAGGTCGCAACAGCTTGGCGACTCCGCTGGGGACGTATTCTTAATGTTTGAAAATTTAAGAACTTAGAGGACTTAGGCCAGAAAAATTTCATGAAAATTCATTTGATATGAATTGGGTGGATTCTGACTTTTAGGTGTTAAATGGTTTTGCAGGATGAGAGTTATAAGTGGTGTAATATTTGACTAACCCTTTGTTTTGCAGGGTTGGTGTTGGAATTGTTTATTTAATTACGCACATTTTTGAAGCGGTGTTTGCATTTAACTGTTGTGCATGTTTAATCGCTTTAGCACTATATCACACGTGTCCCGGGACCAGATCTGGGTCACTAGTTTTAGGATGGTGTTGTGATTTGGTTCTAGCGTTCGGCGTGAGATCACGTCGAAAGTTAGTCCAGATTCAATCCTGAACCTCTTTTCAAAAATGAGTTTTAAAAGTTAGGCCTCAGGCTTGGTAAGATTACCAAAGCGGTGGTTTTAATTTTTGACTCGAGTAGCCGAAGTGGGAAGGCCCGGCTAATCCTGGTTACGTCGTGGGATCACGGCTAATCTTGATTATGTGCGCGAGATTGTCGCCTTGCCGTAAGTCTTTCGCTTCAATTTGTCAGCCTTTAGAGTAGATAGGCTAAGATTTAAACTCACGATTCATGTGCATGTTTATGTGACTTACATGGTATTTTTCACGGTGAAAGTAAGTTTTCTAACTTCATCTTGTATTTATTTTCGGTCGGTCCATGTTAGGTGTCGGTCAAATTTTCAATTTAATATCATGGTCATTTTTCAAAAGAAAATAAAAATTAAATTGGTTTCCCATTTCTGAAAAAAAAATAATAATAATAAATGCGGAAAATTCACTTTTGGGAATTTTGTGGACAAATAAAGGATTTTGGCACATCTTTCCTACTTAAGTAGAAATGAGATTTCCTTAACAAATTTACCCCTGAAAGTTCATTTTTATAAAAGAGAAAAATTCCTTCAGAAAATTTGATAAACGTCAGAAGATTTTTCCACATTTTTCAAGCTATAAAATCTGCGATAAATTTTTTTCTAAAAAATTCACCCATATTTTTCTAAAAATTTTTTTCCTAATTTCTCCTAAAATTGTAAAATAAAATTGAACTAATTTAGGAGTCATGGACCGACCTTTCTTAGATCACATACTCATTATTTCCTTTACTTTTACAGGGAATCGCAGGTACCCCAGGCAGGAGCAAAATTGGATTCAACAATACATCAGGAACAATCTTAAGGAATACGATAAGACAGATAATTACTGATGCCTCAACTGATAATCCTAGGGGCAAGCGAAGAAATCAATTCTTCCGAAGTCAAACGTGTCAATCAGTCAACATGTACAAGCTTTGTATTTTGATGGGGCCGTAAATTTATCCAGATTGGGCATGGGGTATTCTTAATGTATTGGGAGATTCCTGTACTTTTTTGGGGGAACCAGAGACTGTATAGTCAAAATCTATGTAACGTGTATGTTGACCCGATCTCGCAATACCAGTCACGGGCCTCACTATGACCGGTGGGGGCCGCTGCTGATTCCTTTTTCCATGTCTTCGATATCATCATCAGAGAGGAGTAATGGGGTTTCGCCTTTGTCTACTAGACTGTAGGCCATTATTTTATGGCTACCATCTGTCGTGATAAGATAAAATGGATGCAGTCCTACCAGTTAAGGTAGAAATACGTTCTCTACATATTCCGTTAGAAGTACAGTCAACAGTGGCGTATTGGATCCAGCAGAAGTAGATGACCTCATCCTGCGAAGGTTGCTGCGACAGGAAAAGTTTGCTCTGGACTACGGTGACCCATATGTCATGAAGAAGATGCTTCCAAGAGGTGCTTTGATCCTAATTGAAATGAGTATGAGAAATACCTTAAGTCATTCATGCTATGCGGAGATAAAAATCGCGAGAAGATTAAAGCACAAAGATACGAAGCTTTTCTTTCAATTCATTCATCAAGAAGTATTACATTAACTCACTGGGGAGGAAAAGTAAAGCCAAACTGAGCTCTAATAAACATCACAAAAGAACTCAACTGGCTTTCCATGAAATTAATGCTATGCCTACATTGAGCAACCTGGGAGTCGAGATCTGCAAGCTTGAAAAAATAGGCAAGTACATTTCTCCTTGTACCTGGTTGCATTCATCTCGTGGTGTTCAACGGCGAGTCTTAAGTTGTCGATCAGGTCCCTCTCGAAAGCTATATCAGCTGTTAGATCGTCGAGCCTCCCCTCCAGCCATTTACATCTGAACTTCATCACAACGTCCCTCGAGTCATACTCAAATAAGTTTGATTCAGAGCTAGGCGCTCCACCAGCTTCTCTCTCTTGTAGACCAACAGTGAGACCTGCTCACCAGCAGACTTGACAGCTTCCTTGTATCGAGCAACTGAACGTTCTGCAAACTCCAGGCATTCAGATCGATCTTGGTAGCGGGCTTTCACGACGCGGGCTAAGGTGACTGTCTCTTGGGTGTTTCGGATAGCCTCCAGAAAATCGATGAAGACGTGTGGGAACGCTCTGTATTCCCTCTCTAAGTTAGTGCCTTCAACCGAAGAAGCATTTAGCTCCCTGAATAGGCCGAGGATCTCAGTTTCGACTCTCGAATGATGCGCTATGTGGATATAACCTCTGCCAAGAAGATGATAGAGCCTCTCCCATTTGAACATAACATCAGCCGGGAAGATGTGTGTAGGAAGGTTGGCCATTACCGAGGAGAAAATCAAGGCAGATAGACGGAACACGAGAGTATTGGAAGAGAAGGTCAGGGGAGACTAACGGAGTGCGAAGATGGTAATCTGCTTCGAAGTAAATATTGATTTCACAATAGCAGTATCAACTAGTCAGACTTTCCTATCTGCCGTTCCATATCGGTATCACCCCTGTCTGTTCGAATTCGCTACTCATCTGCAATCTCGAGCCAAACAAATCCAACGTCTCTACGGAAAAGTTGGACGGGGGCGCCACCGCTTTAAAAAAGAAAGAACGAAAAGACGAGCTTAGTGGGGGACAAAGAAATTTTCAGCAGAAAGAGAGATACGACTTGTCTTTATCGGATGGTTCGCTGGCAAATTGATAGTGGAGATAACGACAGGAGTCCCCCCTTATTGTGAAAGGATGAAAGAAGACGAGCTGGGCGAGAGGTACGATAAAAAGAGTTGAAAAAAGAACAGAACGCTCAGGGGAAGCAATATAATTTTCTAAACCCACGTTTGAAGTTTAAAAGGAAACGTTCTCCTGATAATCTTCATCTTCCTCTAAAGAGAGTTTCAAAGCATACACAGTCGCTCAGAAAATTTCAGAGAGTGTGGAAATACGAGGAATGGTAGCAAACCTTGAGAGATCATTAACCAAATCGAAGATGTTTCAACCTAACACACTTGAGAGTTATCATTACTTGCTGAATATGGGAGAGAGAGAGTTTGAAGCCATGTTTGGGATCGAGCCCATGGAGCCTGGCCCTTCTGCCGATGACGTCCATGATCTTAGTAAAGATAAGGACAATAACGGTAAGGATCAAAAGAAGTGTTACCGTCGCCATACTAAGGAACAAGTACAATGACTTGAGGATTTCTTCAGAACATGCCCTATGCCAAATGGCAAACAGAAAATGGAACTGAGTCAAGAGCTAGGACTTGAACCTTTTCAAATCAAGTTCTGGTTTCAAAATAGGCGAACCCGAATGAAGACTCGTCATGAGCATAACGAAGCCGAGTTTCTAAGAGTTGAAAATGAAAACCTTCGAGCGGAAAACAAGATGTATAAAGAGGCTTTTGACTTTGCCACTTGCCCCAACTGCAATAGCCTCCTCTCCTTCGATGAAATGCATGATCTGATGATCGAAAATGCACGCTTAAGAAGTGAGTTAGACCAGTTTATAACAGGATCGAGTTCTGTTGGAGCAGGGTACAAAAAGATCAATGCTACTGGAGCAGCATCAATACCTCCCGGGGAAGGGGAGATGTATCACCACCAGACAAGCGGCATTAATGACGAACTCACCGCCATGATCAACCAGTTCAATGTTGATGAAGCACTAGGGCTGTAAGGCACACGGAGTCTGTATTTCGAAGATGGCGATCACGGGTCCTTCAACATGGCCAATGCATTCTAGATCTGGAGTAAAGCCAGCTGATTAGGGGAGAACTCGCAGAGGAAACCGAACCGATCCCGAGCAAATACATATATTTCGTTATCTTGTGAGGGAAATTTTCTGCTTTTATAGATTGTTGGAATTAATGTAAAAGCAGGAAGTAGTGGTTCTCCTTCTCTTATTAAATGCTTGAATCTGCCTCTTCACCAAACCTGCGATGAATTAATTGCAACTGAAAGTCTGCGCAAACTCGAAGGGTAACGCCGTATCATTTCAATTTACCCCAAATTGCTCCAGTGTTAAATTAGATCCCTGTGTTTTCAGGAATTTGCAAATTGACCCGAGAACACAGCCATACTCGAATGCGAAGTCCTCTTATTGAATGAAACTGGGGGCAAATCAATTTGCGGATATTATTACTGAATGGACGACTCCAAACGAAGAAAGACGCAAACGAAAAACCTAGACAATCTCAAAGAAGGGTAATTTTGTATCGTTCCAATTTGTCCATGATCGTCTCAAATTATGAATTACTTTCTTCTATCTTAACATGGGTTGTAAAATGTTGTCGCGACCTAAAATTCATTTTTTTTAGGTTAATGGATTACCAGATTAATTGATTAAATTAACTAACCTAGTTCGAGTCCTCCCAAGCTCTACCAAATCACGATTTTGGTTTTTTGTTCAAATGGTTTTAAAATTTGGAGTCGCCACTAATCATTTTTGGTAGGTTGATTAGAAACCTAAGTAAATTAGCGGGAGAACTAAATTACTTCTACGAACCAGAGATTATGAGTTCGGGGACTTGGTTACACTAGTTAATTAAAACTAATGCCCTTTCGGTACCTTAAATTCATAGATATCCTAATTTGGCAACTCAGGCTTGGTTTATTCCTAAGGCTCTAGTGGAGTGTTCTCTTTTTGTATTTTCACTTTTTTAAATGCAATATATGTGAGTGACATTTTTTTGGCATCTTCAAAATATGAAGTATTTCCCTGAAGTCAAAAGAGGGAGTGAGTTAACGACTTCTGTGCAGTGCTCCGAGCTACTCATTTTGGGGTTTAGTGATTCGAAAATTAAATTACAGGAAGTAAATAACAATAAATAAAGACCACCAATGGATAGCTCAGCCTTGGCTTGGCCCTCTCTTTTTGGGGTTTAAGGTGCAAGAATTTAAATTGCAGAAATTTAAAATGACCTCAAGTGAGCGGGCTCTGCCCTTCACATTCTAGGATTTAAATTTTTTAAAATAAAACGAATTGATTTGACAATTCGGGCCAAAATCCATCGACGGATCAATTGAAAATTTAATGGACACTCAAGAGCTCGTCAGCGCCAATTTTACACCTCCATGGGATTTACCGTTGACTTGGAGTTATCCTTAGGCTGACATAAAAATATGGAGAAATGGAGTAATGGAGCAAATATGATTTAATTCACATTAAAAATTAGAACAATGAAAGAGGCACTTAGCTTCAATGGCATTAGGAGAAGTGCTTGATGGATATAATTGGTTCCTGCTTCAAATCTGGGATGAATTCTTGATCGATGAAGAAATTGATGATGATAACCCTCTAGCTTTAAACTCCCATCATCTTCAAAATTCTCTATCTCTTTTTGGTATTTTCTTTCTCTCAAATTTTTCTTCAATCTCCCAAAACCCTCTCAAACATCCAAAATTTTCTCTCCAAAAAAATTCCTCTCTCAAGCTCACTTCTTCCTTCTTTTATAATCCACTCATCTACCTCCCATTCTAATTTTTTCACTAACTCTATCTTCCATTCTAATTTCTCCACTAACTCTTCTTCATTTTCATCTTCCCTTCTCCATCTCTATCTCACATTCTAATCTTTCTACTAACTCTTCTTCATCTTCATCTTCCATTCTCCATATTTATCTCACATTCTAATTCTCCACTAACTCTTCTTCATCTCCATCTTCCATTCTCTATTCTTATCTTAGTTGCTCCATTCATTCTTCTTCATCTTCTCTTCTCCATCTTCCATTCTCCATTCTTATCTTATTTTCTCCATCCATTCTTCTCCATCTTCTCTTCTCCATCTTCCCTTCTTTATTCTAATTTCTCCACTAACTCTTCTTTTTGTTATTTGCAAAATAGTCCTTCAAGAGTTTGATATTTGCACTCTAGTCCCTGAATTTTAATTATTTAGAATTTAGTCCCTAAAAAAATATTTCCTTAAGTCCAAATCTCCTCACAATTTTTGACACAATTCACCGCATGTCAAATTTAAGCTCATTTCTTGTTAATGAAAATAATATAAAATTTAATTAAAGCATTTTTTGTAAAATTGGGTTATTCTGGATATAATTGTGCCAAGATGAAAATTTGGCATATTAAAGAACAATGTCACAACTACTAAAAGTGAAAAATGAAAATAAATTGACTCAAATTGAATTTGTTTTAGGCCCGATTCGAGATTATGCTCGTTAAGGAATACATGACCCCGAATTGGATTTTTTAAATTTGCGATGGCCAACATGAAAAGGGATTTAAAGGAGAAATATTGGCTATTTTTATGTATTTTTGTGGCATCAAATGCTATTATTTATTAAATATTTTCCTAATTTCTAAAAAATATATTTAAAAAAATACAAAAAATATGAAAAATTATTTTTTTTATTCAAAAATGTTTGCCTAAGCTTGGCCAAGGCTTCCAAAGTTGATTTTACTCTTTTTTTATGAATTTTTGAAAATAAAAATATCAAAAATATTGAAAATATGAAAAATTATTTTTTGGTCAACATTGGTTTTCTAGGCTTGACCAAGGTCCCCAAGGTTGATTTTTTAATTTTGTGATTTTTTATGGATTCTTTTATTAATTTTAAAAGAGAAAAGATGATTAAAAATCAGGTGTCAACAAATGCCTTGAAAAGAACCGGAACGTGGAATTGCCCAGTACAACGTAGCAAGACCACACAATCTCAATGGTTAACTCTTAAAAGAAAGCCTCTATGGACGCCTACGGTCCAATGGGCCTGATGGCATGGGGAAAGACAGTGGTCCGAAATATCCCGAGTTCGATCCCCAAGGGTGGGAAATGTTGTAAGTATTGTAAATAAATAAAACAACTTTTTGCGCATTTCTTTTTGCAGAAAGGAACGGGAATACTCGATGAGCAATATCAAGGTTAGTATTTTGTCATGAGCTTAGCCTAATGTTGAAGTGTCAAGTTAAAGCTAAGGGAAACTCAATCCAGTGAACTTGATAAAGGGGTCACGCAAAACATTCAAGATGAAGGGTAAACCAGTATCGTATCCAATTCATCATTTCTAATACTGACTAACACGTCTTCTCTTCCATTGTTTGATAGGAAATGTCTAACTTGACATACCCACGGAGAAAATCCCAAGTGGTAAAACTGGTAAAGGAGTTGTGCGAAGCACTCAAGGGTAACTCAGTATCGTGTTCAGTTCATCATTTCTGATACTGGCTAACATGTCTCATTCCTTTTTACAGGAAATGTTAAACTAACATCTGATACGTCAAAGAAAACATCCCCAAGGGGCCAAGTTATGATCGTCTGATGCGATCTGTCTGATGAAATAGGGGAAATCAATGGCGAACCATTGATCGAAAAGAGGCAAAACAAAAAACAAGCTACTCCTCGACTCAGGAATAGGCCCCCAATGTGTTTGATCCACCCATACAGTCAGGGGGAATTTCCATACTTGTACATTGTATTGCCATATTTGCATGATGTTTACACATTCCATGATTTATGCATGACTGTTTTGCATGTTCAATTTGTCAATTTTGATTGGAGGTATAAACTGTACACGATGCATCGAATGTGTAGAATGGGGCATGACAGGACGATGAAAGGCAAAGCATTTCCACATACGTCCTGTATTAAATCCACAGTGAGTTGAACGGTAGACAGATTCCGCATTCTCCAAGGCAATGGGTTTCCTCGCAAAAGGTACGATAGTCGAAGTGAATGAGGCATTTATTCTCCATTCCAAACACTTCATGCAACCATTGACAACCCATTTGAACGGTGATTTCATTTCATAACCCTGTCAAGAACTACCCCACACTGGGGCAAAACAGAAGTAATTCCAACAATATCAGGAGATAAATGGTTAGAAATTCTCTTGCTTGAACTAACATCAATCTTCGAGTGTTTCTTTGCATGATACTCGAATTTTAATTCAAGTGCTTTAGGATGACGAAGAGCATTTATTTTCTCTATCCTACACATTCATCTGTTGCATAACCCAATTGAGCTTGCAAATTCATTTCTCAAGCCCATGTTGGTGATCCTTGCTCATTTCAAGGTAACGACGACACCTTCCCCCAAGGAGCAAAATTGAAGAAATTGGGCAAATAGAGAATTCACGAATTAGCCCATTTCATATGCTAGACTTTCATGTAATGTTTAGTATCATTTGTTGAAAATCATCTTGTTGCTAAAATTCAAAATCACAAGATTGTTAAACAAAAGAAAAAGAAAAACAAGTGTAGCCTAAAAAAATGGGCCTGCTTCTAAACAAAAGGGAGTCGAGAGTAAGAAAAGTAAAGGCTACTCCAAAGAATCTCGGGCAGAAAGAGCAAAGTGCCTATCAAAAGTAAGGCCAATGCCCATATATCTGTAATGAACTTCTGGCTTCGAACATACATTTTGAGAATTCCCGAAAAAGGATCCTTAAAGAAGTCAGTTTGCAAAGTGTAAAAGAACTACCACCTCTCAGCTAATGGTGGTATTCATTGAAGACAAATTCAGAAATGTCAAAGATCGGTGACAAGACTGCAATGATCACCAACACCAAGCCCTTTCTCATATATTTTTCTGAGCCAAAACGAGCCCTTCGTTTCTCAGACCCAAATCTCGACCTACGTTACGACCCTTGAAAGTCTCTTCTGGTTAGAGCACTTGAATTAATGTAAGAGTTGAATGACTTTAAGCATCGCTCGAAGAAGTTCGAGCAAGATTATTTCTCTCTCATTTTTGCAGGGTTCTTGACTTGTAAACCCGAAGTAGATGAAAGACTTTTTTGTCGATGGCCTTGACTCAAAAGAGTCCTATTTAGTAAACCTTTCACCCAACCTACATTACAGTCCTAATTAAGACCTCCAGATCGGCTTGATCGTACCAATTGTGAGATTGCTCCGACCCTTGTTGAATGCGATGATAGTGAGATTGAGTGATTTCTTTTCAATCCTGCAATCAGGATAAACATCCTTTCTCGAGAGTGAGAAAAAGCCCTTTTGGACTGAAGTCCCCCATTAATATTACATTCGAGGTATTCATACTGTGATAACCTCCTTGAACAGAATTGGTAGTGCAAACTTGACAGAATAGTCATGTATGATCTACATCTTGATTGATTGCATCATGAGTTATTACACAGAATGCTTCTAATCACTGCAAACTTTGCTGAACTAATAAACGCATTGATGAAAATGCTTGTATGTGTTACCTCTGACACTGCCTAATAGGTAACACATTTTTGATGTTCAAGTTGCCTTTCAAAGTCTCGAAATCCACTCGGCAATTAGTGAATGAACAAGCTTGGTTGTCAAGAAATCACTAGGCAATCTTCTAAATCCTCAGGTAAGTATATCTTCAACCTGAATCTTTGAATGAATTTTGACGATTGCCAAGGTGCTCGAATCTAGTGCGGCACATACAGGTATCCACCTTCTCCAATGAAGCATGATTCGTCTCAAAAATAGAAATGTTCGAGATGTTTTGATTTCTACATCTTTGACTTATACTTGAGCAACAAGATAATATAAACTAGGTTTGAGCTTCTGCAAGATTCCTAGTCTTCCCAGATCCCAGAATGGCACCCTTCATGATAAATTATTAAGTTTGAGCTTCTGTAGGATTCTTGGTCTTCCCAAAATGGTACCCTTCAAAACACCAAGTCCTTTCTACAAGCACCCCCAAAGTCCTTTCTAGAGGTACACTAAAGTCCTTCCTACAGGAACTCAAAGTCCTTCCTACAGGCACCAAGTCCTTCTTACAAGCACCAAAGTCCTTTCTACAGGCACCCCAAAGTCCTTCCTACAGGCACCCAAAGTCTTTCCTACAAGCACCCGAAGTCCTTCCTACAGGCACTAAGTCCTTTTTACAAGCACCAAGTCCTTTCTACAGGCACCCAAAAGTCCTTTTTACAGGCATACCAAGTCCTTTCTACAGGCATCTAAAGTCCTTTCTACAGGCATACAAAAGTCCTTCTTACAGGCACCCAAAGTCCTTCCTACAGGCACCAAGTCCTTCTTACAGGCACCAAAGTCCTTTTTACAAGCACCAAAGTCCTTTCTACAGGCACCCCAAAGTCCTTTCTACAGGCACTCCAAAGTCCTTCCTACAGGCACCCGAAGTCCTTCCTACAGGCACTAAGTCCTTTTTACAGGCACCAAGTCCTTTCTACAGGCATCCAAAATTCTTTTTTATAGGCATACCAAGTCCTTTCTACAAGCACCTAAAGTCCTTTCTACAGGCATACAAAAGTCCTTCTTACATGCACCAAAAGCCCTTCCTAAAGGCACCAAAGTCCTTCCCATAGGTACCAAAGTCCTTCCTACAGGCACCCGAAGTCCTTCATACAGGCACCCAAAAGTCCTTCTTACAAGCACATAAAAGTCCTTTCTACATGCATAAAGTCCTTCTTACAGGCATTTTCATGGGGCGACCCACCATACGGGTCAAATCTTAATCACTAGAATCCTTTCATTAGGAACTCTGTCATGGGGTAACCTACCATGCGGGTCAAATTTCAATCAAATTTTAATCAATAGAATCCTTTCATTAGGAATCTACCATAGGTTGACCTACCATACGGGTCCAAGTTCAACCACCATAAGGTTTTCTTAACAAATCCTTAGGTTCTCATTCCATTTTCAGTAGAGCATGCGTGTCAGGCAACCGCCAGATGACAGGCAGGTAAGTGCCAAGTAAACTTTTCTCTCCAAATCTCTCCTTCAATTCATTGGAGCCTCTTCAAATCTGCCTTGGATCAGAGCATACATCGAGGGGTATCGACGATCAATGTCACGACTCTGGTTATTTGCTTGTGTTGAGTCGATTAGGATTCAGGTATCATCTCGTCTTTGAAACGAACCTCTACCGAGCTTCCTTTCAAAGAGGGGCAGCTGTTGACACATGATTTTTAATTATTTTTTATTTTCAAAAATTAATAGAAAATCCATAAAAATTCATAAAATTAAAAAATCAACTTTGGGGACCTTGGCCAAACCTAGGGAACCAATTTTGACAAAAAATGATTTTTCGTATTTTCAGTATTTTTCGATATTTTTATTTTCGAAAATTCATAAAAAAATCAAGAAAAAATGAGAAAATTGCAAAATCAACTTTGGAAGCTTTGGCCAAGCTTAGGCAACCATTTTTGAGCAAAAAATAATTTTTTGTATTTTTTTGTATTTTTTAAATATATTTTTTAGAAATTAGGAAAATATTTCATAAATAATAGCATTTGAGGCCACAAAAATACATAAAAATAGTCAATATTTTTCTTTTAAATCCCTTTTCATATTGGCCGTTGCAAATTAAAAAAATCCAATTTTGGGTCGTATATTCCTTCACGAGCATAATCTCGAATCGGGCCTAAAAAATTTCAATTTGAGTCAATTTATTTTCATTTTTCACTTTTAGGAGTTGTGACATTGTTCTCTAATATTCTAAATTTTCATCTTGGCACAATTATACCCAGAATGACCCAATTTTACAAAAAAGGCTTTAATTAAATTTTACATTATTTTCAGTAACAAGAAATGAGCTTAAATTTGACATGCGGTGATTTGTGTCAAAAATTGGGAGGAGATTTGAACTTAAAGAAATATTTTTTAGGGACTAAATTGTAAATAATTAAAATTCAGGGACTACAGTGTAAATACCTAACTCTTGAAGGAGAATGGATGGAGAAAATAAGATAAATATGGAGAATGGAAGATGAAAATGAAGAAGAGTTAGTGGAGAGATTAGAATATGAGGTAGAGATGGAGAAGGGAAGATGAAAATGAAGAAGAATTAGTGGAGAATTAGAATGGGAGATAGAGTTAGTGGAAAAACTAGAATGGAAGATAGATGAGTGGGTTATAAAAGGAGGAAGAAGTGAGCTTGAGAGGGGAATTTTTTGGGGAGAAAATTTTGGATGTTTGAGAGGGTTTTGGGAGATTGAAGAAAAATTTGAGAGAAAAAAAATACCAAAAGAGAGAGAATTTTGAAGATGATGGGAGTTTAAAGCTAGCGGGTTATCATCATCAATTTCTTCATCGATCAATATAAATCGAGAATTCATCCTAAATTTGAAGCTAAGTGTCCCTCTACTCTCTTTGATTTTTTAGTATAAACTAGCCCAAATTTTCTACTCTTCTCCCATTTCCCCATATTTGATTTCAGGCAGGAACCAATTATATCCATCAAGCACTTCTCATAATGCCATTGAAGCTAAGTGCTTCTTTCCTTGTTTTAATTTTTAATGTGAATTAAATCATATTTGCTCCATTACTCCATTTCTTCATATTTTTATATTAGGCAAAGGACAACTCCAAGTCAACGGTAAATCCAATGGAGGTGTAAAATTGGCGCTGACGAGCTCTTGAGTGCCCATTAGGAAGTCTGGACGATATAATAGGAACCCCGAAGTAACGGAATGGGAGAGTACCTTGTGAAAAGCCGAAGATACGTATGATTCCAAACTTCAAGTCCTCTAATCCCCCGGCAAGGTAAATTTTACTCTTCATCGTATTCAGTTTGAAGCCAGACCAAGCGAAAAATCTATCAATGCCTTCCTTTAGAAAGGTGGCGGATGTAATATTAGCTTGGGAGAATAATAGGACGTCATCCGCGAAGAAAAGATGAGTCAAGTGAGTACTCCTGCACCTCCAGAAAAATTTAAAGGAAGGCCGTTAAGCTATGGAAACCAAGATGCCCGAGAATACTTCCATCACTAACGTGAACAAGTAAGGGGACATAGGGTCTCCTTGACGAATCCCCCTGCTACTAGGGAAAAACCATGAAGTTCCCCATTAATTGCAACCGAGAACATAGGAGATCTCACGCAAGATAAAATCAACTGGATGAGCTTCGATGGAAAACCGAATGCCAATAAAACCATCTCCAGGAATTGCCAATCTACCATGTCATAGGCTTTGTGGAAGTCAACCTTTATAGCACATTTTTGGCAAATAAGGAATATGGTGAAAGTCACAGAAAAGTTCTTGAACTACCATAATATTATCACTGATGTGCCTTCCTTTAACAAATGTGTTTTGTGAAACGCTGATAAGAGAAGGTAAGACCTTGGCTATTCTATTAGCGATGATCTTTGTAATGCATTTATACACCGTATTGCAACATGCAATCGGTCTAAATCATTCAATGCTGTAGCATTTGGGACTTTAGGCACCATCGTCAGAATGGTGGTATTGCTCTCCTTTAGCAGATGACCAGAAGAGAATATATCTTTGATAGCATGCACAACCGAAGAACCAATCACATCCCAGGCATTTTGAAAGAAGTCAGCCGTAAATCCATCAAGGTCAGGTGCCTTGCCTTTCGGGAGAGAGAACATAGCACTACGAATCTCCATATTAGACACATCAAGTGATAAAAACTCAATCTGACCATTATCCAAGGGACGGCCAATAACTAACCTTAGGTCTTCAAGCAAAGGCGTGTCAGCCAGAGGAGCCGAAGCTAATAAGTCCTTGTAATAGTCCACCACCACGTCGCAGACCTTTGGGAGGTCAGTAATCAGAGTACCAGAACTGTCAACGATAAAGAGGAGTCTGTTGCTGAGGTGTCTCTTGTGGACAGAAAAATGGAAAAATCTAGTATTTAGGTCCCCTTCTTTAAGCCATTTGATCCGAGATTTCTGGCTATAGAAGGATTCTTCGCTGAGATGAAGTTCAGTGAAGGACTGCAGCAGAGCCTTCTCGGTATTTGCCAAAACTTCATTGTTGGGAACATTCGCAAGGGCATCTTGGATAGCAAGAAGCTCCTCTCTAGCCCTGGCTGTGCGAAGCGATATGTCGGAGAAGGCATTTCTGTTCAATAGTTTCAGCCGAGCTTTCAGAAGCTTCAGGCGTTTGCATAAAATGAACATCGGGGAACCGGATAACGGGATGTTCCAGACTTGCGCCACAGTAGAAGCATAAGTAGGGTGAGACATCCAGAAGTTAAAAAACTTAAAAGGTCTCCTGCTGCTCCCAGGAAGAGCAATCCGAATGATAATTGGAGAATGGTCCGAGACTCCCGGCGCAAGAAAGTTAGCTTCAGAGTAAGAAAACTCGCTGCTCCAATAACCATTTACCAAGGCACGATCGATCTTGCGCTGTTTCCTGGTTGACCCCGAAGAGGTCGACTAGGTGAATCTATATCCGATGTAATGAAGATCATCAAGTCTAGCTTGGTTTATGCATTCACCGAATTCATCATAACTAGGCAGCCATGTGTTTGAGCTACCTCTTCTGTCCGAGGGATCTCTAATGGCATTGAAATCACCAAGGACAATCCAAGGATGACTGAGATACTGACTCCAATGAATCAAGTCAGACCACAAAGGCCGTCTAGTCATACAAGTGTGCTCCGCTTAAATCATAGAAATAAAGCAAAGCTTGTTCAGAGGAAGGAGTTGCAAAAAACCATGGATGGACTGAGCAGAGGAAGCCCGTAAGTCAAAAGTGGCACGCTGAGGGTCCCAACAGAGTGAACATAATTAGCATGCCAATTCTACCCAGGGATAAGACGAGCATATATGTTCAAAAACAGAGGCTCTGGAACTTTAGTCTCAAGAATACCAATACAACACAGATTATTAGATCTTACTAAGCTTCTGATTTCAACTTGCTTGATAGGATCCATAATTCCCCTAATGTTCCAGGCTCCAAAAAACATGAGGCCAGACAAAGTCACTTTCTCCTCTTGCCCCATCTCTGTTTAGATTTAGGGGCAGTTGTCACAGCAGTTGGCGGGCTGCAATTAGGGATGCTTTCAGGAACAACATCAGGAGTAGGAGACTCTGGAGGATCAGGGGCATGGATAGAGGTACCCCCTGGTTCAGACGTATGTATACCGAGAGATCCGTGCCGAGATACAGGAGGAGCAGGGGAAGGGGAGTCCTCCTCACTCCCAACTTCACTAGCATCCTGAGCAACTTCGTCAGATTCAGATGAGAAAGATGTCGGTGGAGAGCCCGCTGGATGAATTATAGCAGCAAGGGCCTCTACAATTTGGATTTCAGAACTCTTAGGATTAGACTTTTTCCCACGCACACCAAGGGGTTGGGGTGCTGGTAAGGTCGGTGCAGGGGAATTGCGTTTAGGACAGTTATCCCCAGTACTTCAATTCCTGTCATTCTTATCCGAAGTTTCAAGTGGCTCCGGAACCTGGATTCTATTCCTAGTAGCAACAGCAGGCTCCGACACATCAGGAGGCAACTGATCATGCCCAGGAGTAGCATCTGTTTCCTAGCATTGATGGCCAAAAATGCCACATTTCTTGCAAGAAATCGGCTTCCACTCATACTGGACTGAAATGGTGGAAGGCTCCATATCATCATCTAGCGAGACATGAAGGCAATCAGGTAAATTCTGGTTAGCCTTGATCTGAATGCATACCCGCGCATAGGCAATTCTTTGCATCTTTTCCGTAGGTAGATCCACATGTAGTGGCTTTCTGATATTACTCGCTAGTATGCTGATTCCTCTAGCAAACCATAGTGCATTAGGAATGCCCGACAGTCTAATCCAAACCGGCAAAACGTGATGCTGGTCTCTTTTGAGCACCAATCTAGGGTGCCATTGTTGGAACATCATAGGAATCTGAGAGACTGTTATGTGGCCAGTGTCAAGGATTTTCCACCTATACTCATTGTCCGGTATATGAAAAAAATAAAAGCCATCAGCATTCATTACAACTTCCAGCAATTGTACTCCCCATAATCCCTTCACAACCGATTCAGTAAGCCGAAAAGGAAGTTTCCTCCCGACAAAATAACCGACCAAACAAGCTTTCTATTTTGGATCACAATCTTCCAGAATTTCATCAGGGATTTTAATAACACCATTAACCTTTACAGGAGGAATGTAAGAGAGTGAGTAACCTTTATCAGCCGCTCTAGCAACGGCAGCCCAAGTCCGCTTAGTAGGAGGAGGAGTGCCTTCAGCATTGGCTGAACGAGGAGCTCTGGAGCGACCCCTGCTTCTGCTTCGTCGAGCAGATAGTAGTACCGGATGTGAGTGTGCCATCGAAGGAGGCACTTTAAGTTGTGTAGAATCAACCCTAACCGAAGGAGCTTCAACAGAGTTGGGTCGGCTAATGGGTGGCCTTCGACCTTCAATCGAGAGTCGTCACTGGGTGTGGAATTACTTGTCTTTTCCAGCGCCCAGAGATTCCGAGAGAGTCGGGAAATCACCGCCAGCCATCAAGTGAGAGCGATTTTCATCCGAAGATGACGTCTTCTCGAAATTGCCCTGGGCTTCTATTCCCACACGAGCATCACGGGACTTAGAACAATCCTTCGAATGATTCCGAGAGGCCACAAGGGGCCGTCTATCATTCTCTGAGCCCACGAGGGGTGGTCGCGAGGAGGAGGCATCGCGTAGATTAGGGTTGTTAGCCTTTGACGATCTTCACAGATCTGTCATAACTCCCCACCGGCAAATCCGCTCCCAAATCGCACCGGACAATGAAGAAAGCAGGGGTCAGCCACCCCTATTACCGAAAATCAGAGAGATCCGACGGTTGGAGGATCTGTAATCACAGGAATCCAACCGGAGAACCCAACCCGGCGACAAGAACGAAGGAGAGAATATGGAGCTACAGTAACCGAGCGCTACAGTGCACACGCGGGCAAATGGAAAAGCATTTGTTTTCGTTGTTGTTTTTTTTTTAACCGAGGTGTCCGGAGGCTGGTGAGCAAAGCTCGAGCCGGGGCCGTGAACCCAACTAATCCTCGGGGAGATGCCGTAGGACCCCACCACCACGGCGCTCCGGGTAAGACACCAAGGGGCGAGTAAGTTTCGACCCCGCGACAGTTGTTCGTCTTTTATAAATTCAAGAATTTCAGCTATGACTATGAAATACGAATGCTCCCATCTATCCCTGTTAATCATTACACTGATCCCAAAGGCCAACACAATAGAATCTAAAATGTTATCCCATGATAATGTATATAGAGCCTAAGCTTGCTTTGAGCACTCTAATTTCTTCAAAGTAATAGCATCGGAGGTATGACCCGGCCAGTTAAGGCTATGAGCATATCACTGATAGAAGGGATAAGCCAATCGATGCACATCGCGAGGAGAACCGATTGACCCAACCCAAGGTCCAACTATGAGCTTTTTAACTGTAACAACTTAAATATACGTTATTGGAGCTAGAATTACTGAGGCTGCTGGCACCAGACTTGCCCTCTAATGGATCCTCGTTAAGGGATTTAGATTGTACTCATTACAATTATCAGACTTAAAGAGTCCGGTATTTTTATTTATTGTCACTACCTTCCCATGTAAGGATTAGGCAATTTGCGCGCCTGCTGCCTTCCTTGGATGTGGTAGCCATTTCTCAACCAATTTTTTTTTTGTTTCAGAATTAATCAGCCGAATTTGAATCCTGTATAATATGTGCATAAAAAATGTGAGCCGAATAAAAAAAAGAGATTGAGCAGAGAGACAGAGAGACAGAGAACCGCTTGATATATAAGTGATTTTAAAAAAATGCTTTCATCTAGTTTAGAGAGAAAAAATCCAAAAATCAACTCTTCGGTGAAGCATTGAATGCAGATATTCTTGCAAAAATCTGATTTGAAGACGATTTTCTTTGGTTTCTTATAGAGAATGCAGATTTTCTTCTTTGAGGGTTTATTTAATTATGCTTTTGGTCAAATAGTCAATGAATTTGGTTTGATGGGGTTCGTGTATTTTGCTCAGCACAGAGGGGGAGAATGGGTGGTGTTCAAGTTCCAATCTTTCGCATGCTTTGTAAGACTGGCTTGCTTCCCTTCTCATGCTTTGAAAGAATGAAAAGTTAATTTATAATTAATAATAGAAGGAAATCGAGCAATAAATCGTGCAGAACAGCAACAGACACTTGCCTAGAGAGAATGTTTCTATGGGTTCCGCCACGAAGATTTAAAAAGGGAGTAGTGTGTGTTGGTTTCCAACCTTTCTTCTTGAATAATTTAATACAACATTTGAAGAAGAAATAGAAAAGGTCGTGGGCAGCCGTGCATTTATTCGTCCAATTTCGGGTAGAAACGGAAACCGGATCCAGTTCGGTCCAATTCTTGATTTCAAAATTTTTGAATCCGAATACAGAGCTATAGGGTTTGTTCTTAGTTTCAGGCCAAGAACTGGATCATTTAGAAATTGATCACCTCTACCTTAAGGGTCTGACATGCATAAGCACATTTTCCATCGAAATGAGCACAGATATTGCAGGCATTCAACAAAATTGAGTGCTTTTAATCGGGAGATAAATAAATAAACACGTTTCGTTGCTCCAGTCAAGACAATGATTGATGGCGTCGCAAGTTCAGAAGTGAATAATTTATTAGTCAAACATTCTTTTTATGGCTAGATCTTGTTTTCTTCTTCTCATTGCGAAAAAAATTTTCGTCAAACAACGAATTCAACAATTTTTATTGATTCAACTTTAATCATCTATTTTGGAAAACTTCACGCATCATGAAATCATGCTTTAAGTAAAGTAAACAATTATTTCATGATTTTTATGTCCTAAGAAAGAAAACGGACATAACCTGACCTGTTTTTTAATAGCAATTTTGCCCTTTACTTTTTTTTTTTTTTTTTTTGCCTTTTCCTATTTGCTCAAAACTAAAAATATATATATATATATATATAGGGCGAGAGCTTGCAACCCTTGCCTGGACTTGGGCGAGGATTGGCACCACTTGGGTTTAGAAAAACTGCTTGGGATAAAGGTTTAAAAGAAGAGAGATCTGCAAGACGTGCCTCATGCATTTACTTTTAAATGGCCTAAGGTTTGTGAGAGGAATTAAAGTTAAATGAAAAATGAAGAGACCATGGATTTAGTTTGGGGACACCCAGTTGATTTTTAGGCTATAAATACTCCGCTTGAATGATGCAAAACTAATAAATTAATAAGCTTGCAATATTGTTGGCCTCGTCAACTCTAAAACTAATTCGTCAATATTTTGGTTGTTTGTTAATTTCGACCTGTAATAATTATTTCCCAACCTTCACATGCCTAACTTATAATTGTTTTTGAATACATTCAGGCTTTTGATTTGGGGACATGCTGTCCGATTGCCTTGAGTAGCTTCGACGGAGCAGCAGAAACTTCTCCTCCTCCGCCATGGTACCTCTCCTTTTCTTATTATTTTCTTCATTAATTTTTGACTCGGCAAATCGATATTGATCTTCCAAAATCATTATATTTAATTATGTGCCTGAGCTCATGGAAAATATTAACTATCGTGCAGCGAACTTATTTTGAACATATTAGCAGGGAGGTTGCAATTCTTTTCTTTTCTTTTCTTTCTCCATTTTTCGTTTAATGTAGAAAATAAATGGGAAGAAAGATGGGTGTCGCGACCCGAAAAAAATTTCCTTTCAGGTGAACGGATTATCAGGTTAATTAAATTAACTAACCTAATACGGACCCTCCCAAGTCCTACCGAATCGCAACGTTGATTTTATTCAAATGATTTTAAAATTTGGAGTCGCCACTAATCGTTCTTGGTAGGTCGATTAGAAACCTAAATAAATTAGTGGGAGAACTAATTTATTTCTGCGAACCAAAGAAAATGAGTTTGGTGACTTGGTTACGTCAGATTACTCTAACGCCCTTTCGGTACCAATTTCATGAAAATTCATTTGGGGTGACTTGAAAAGATTTAGATCAAACTGATCAGAAGGGAAAAATGATCATTTTTCAAGGCTCGGGAAGTGGAAATAGGTCAAACTAGTTGAATGTGGTCATTCCTTAATTTCCACAATTTCTAAGAATTTTTCGAAATTTTTCAAGACAAGTTGCCCATAAAGGCCAAAACTGTCATTCCACAAAGAAATGGTGGTCAAAGCCACAAGATATGTGTCTGGCCAGTCAAGATTGACCATTTTCCATTTTATGCAATTTTTTAGGACTTTTCAAATTTTTCAAGACAATTTACCCATAAGGGGCAAAATCGTCATTTTGGAAAGATCAGGATGGAGGTTCACAAAAAATAGGATTGGTCAGTCGAAATGACCCGTTTCCTAATTTTCGAGATTTTTCTGAATTTTTCGAGATTTTCTCAGACAATTTGCCCGTAAGGGGCAAAATCGTCATTTTTTCGAATTTTTATTTATTATTTCTAATCCGAAGACCACCGAGGTGACACGTGGCATTCGTGGCCACCAGATCAGAAATACTCTTTTTTATTTTTGAAAAAAAAGGGGGATTTTTTTTAATTTTTTATTTTAAATAAATATTTTTCATATATTTTTTATTTTAAAATAAAATATATTTTTTTTTAAAAAATGGGTTGCTGATGTGGCATAACACGTGGCATCCACATCAGCCCCCATCTCGGCCGTTGACTAGTTAGTGTCTTGAAAACGCGTGACTTTCCCTCATAAGATTGGTAGCCTAAGTAGGTATTTTGGAAACAATGAGATCTTGGGGCATGCTGAGCATAAATTGTGACTCTCTAGTGTATTTTTGACTTTTCGTGTTTTGATCTTGAATCAGAAGTACTCTTTTAATTGGGATATCAGAAAGACTATTATGTATAATATCAAATTTCAACTTGAAATACATGGTCACATAGAGTACTATTGTTGCTAAACCTCATCAAATAACTCGTATTCACCTCTAGGACCTTCGGCCTCCATACCAACTTTGCTCAATCCAAGAATCAACATCTGTCTCGCTACACTTAACCATTGGATTGCTCAATTCAGAACTAAAAAGAGACCATTCAAGTATTAACAATGACATGCGAGCCGTTTAAAAGTTTATCATGCACTAACACTACCAAAATCGGACCCTTCACATGCGGCCAAGCCTAATTCGTCGCCAAATTCACAGATTCGTTCACCAATTCCACAAATCCAACTCTCACAGATATCAATCGTGCTAAAGGAACAACATGCACGTCAATCAAAATTCATCGCACGTTAACGTCGCTAAGACCGAGCCTATCTTACAGCTCAAATCGACAATCCATCCACCGATTCCACAAATCCTATCCTTTAGTCCAGACTATCGTATTAGATTTCAAGACATATAACCAAAAATTAACATTCTAACAGCAGATGGGTTAGAGTCTACTCACCTCTAGTCCACGCGCATGACCGTCGCAAGACACAACGCCGCTCATGAGCCTCCTTCCTCCTTCACGCTGGTCAGAATTACAAGTTCATCCCGTTCGGTGCGAGGAGATCTCACACTGGAATGTCACTGATCCTTCATGCGGTGCAGCTTGACAATGGCCCGCTTGCTATAGAGTTTCGACACCAGCATAATTTCGGGTGAAGCCCTAGACATCACTGAGAGTCTCGGCTTCTCTCCAATATCAAGGTGACCTCGCTCGAAGTCATACCCATTCCGTGCTTTGATCCCAAAAAAATTTCCTCTGGGTCCTCCATTCAACACCTTCTTCGGATCCTTCATCCATCAAGCCGGTGACTAATTTGCAAGCAGCTAGTCCATCCCTCTGTGGGATATGATGAAGCGGAGTGTAAAGAGTTCTCATTTGAAGGAAGGATCGAGGTGAGGATGAGGTTGAGAGAGAGGAGAAGGTCTCGGGTAGAACGAAAACAACGATCGAGCTCTTTCCTCTAGTAAGGAGGTGGTGTGAAGTCTTCGAGTGGGTGTCGGTATTAGCGTTGGGCTGCTTGGGATCCTCCGTCTGGGTGGTTTTAGCCCCTTTTTTTAGAGGCCCTCGAGAGCCATTTTTTCCAGAGAGGAAGAGAGGTCAGGTTACACGCATCAGTGCCATGTGGTTCTTGGACCTTGCAGCACATAGCATTAAACGTTTCATAAGGTTGCAGTCCAAAGAGTCCAAACAGTCCGATCCAGGCACGACTTCCCATCGAGCACGTTGCTCTGGTTAAGTTCCAAGTAGTCCTCGTATTTCATCGCGGTGTACATGGCTCGGTTGTTTTCACCATCCACCAGCTGCTCCGCTGGCGTGACGACAGCGTCGCCAGATGGTCCGATAGATTGAGCGATGGACATCCTTGTAGCCTTGTTGTTCACAACAGCTCGATGCAGAACACTCTTGTGCTTCCCGTTGGTCATTATCTCGAGGTGATCAGCAACGTTGACCAAAAAGGCTTTTGGAATGGGATCGACGTTGACCCACTTCCCACCGTGGTGCACTTGGAGGCCACCAATTCCATTCTGCATGAGCATGGTCAACAGGCCGTGGTCTGAGTGTGGTGGCATGCCCATAGCAAGTTCTGGCTGCGGGCATGGCGGATACAGATTTGCCGTCCATGCCTGTAGGCTCGAATCCATGTTCATTGCCTCATGGATATAGCCTGGTTCGAGTCCTAAGCTCTCCGATATACCCTTGAGCAGTTCCCTAGCTAATCTCCAGACCGCGCCAGAGTACTCTGCTAAAACTTCACTGAAGCTTTCTGGTTTGGTAGGGCTGTGAAACTTTGGAAGCACCCTTACCCTCAGAAAATCTCTCCAGAAAAACACCTTGTCGACAGAAGCATTGAAGCTCGTCCGCATCGTATGGGGTCCAACACGTGCTTCCCTTCGAACTCCCTCTTTTCCTCCTCTGTCAGATCGAAAAATCCTGCCAGCACATCGAACATCGCCTTCATTTGGCTCTCGGGGACTCCGTGGTTGATCACCATGAAGAAGCCCCAGTCTTGACAAGCCTTTGCAAGACCCGCGACAACTTTAGAACGTTGATCGGGATTACTCGAGGAGAGGAGAGAGAAGTCGATGACGGGGATGGAGTCATCATGGTTGGAATCAACGGCATGATCATTGGAAGTGCAGGTGTAGGCATAGTGGGAGGGGATGGAAGTGAGGTTGGAAGATTCAGCTAGAGCCTTAACACTCGCTGTTTGGAGCTGAGAAAAATTAGCTTCTTGATGGTCTCTCTAAGTCAGCCGGCGACGCCTTCAAAGGCTTGTCCTCTTACAGGATTGCCAGCGTGCTCGTCTTTGTTCTCAGAGAAGTCATTGTTGCCGTGTCCGTCTCCCATGACCACTGCCTATTTCCTCCTTTATCTCTGTTGCGACATCGGAATCCTCTAGTGCCTCTCTTTCCTAGCTGCCCTTCTTGCCAACCCTTCTTCTTTAATCTCCCTTCTTCCGCTAATCGTCCGACCTAAGGAAGTTGCCAACACCTGGTCTTGTCTTCATCTTCTTTTGTTCTTTTCTGTCCACTAACCTTCCTTTCATCCCCTCTTTACGCGCTTTCATGAATGGAATAAAGTAATCATGCAGAGGGTTTGATGTTCCTTTATAATTCTGAGGCGAAGATTATACTCGCCTGCAGGACTAAGACAATCACCAGTAGGATCTTCAAACTTCGCTTGGCGGAACAGTTGATGGATGCGGACAATTTGCCGATCTGTTAGAGAATTGATCAACATTTTGGGTTGGAATTCAGGGCCCATCTCACCGATCAATTTTAGAGTTCAACTGGATGACATGATTCCGAAAATTTCTTAAGAGACTGATGGAGGATCTGGTTCGCTCCAGACAATACGAATAGAGTCCAAAGATGAACGTCTGGCATAGTGGGAAATGGACTGCTTCAAAAGATCATTTCTCTTCCACGTGTTAATCAGGATGGCATATCCTTGCCGAGAATCGGCGAACTGATTAGAGGAAACGCCGTTAGCGTCCTCTCCGTTGGAAACAGAAGCACGGCCTCGATAATGAAAATGACTGACGTAATCTGCATCGTCGGCCTTTGACCCCTCTTCGTGCATATCATCAAGGCGACAAGCTCAAGAGCTGCCTCTCCCCTCGTTGGGTTATTATTATTATTATTATATATATGTATATATTTTTAGACGTTGTTCTTGAAGGTCTCCTCTTTCAACTGATTGACGAGCTGGAGGAGATTACTTTCGTCGAGAGAATTTGCAGCTGGCCATCTATCCATGATCTCTCCCTAATACCTCTTAATATTCTTGGCGGAAGATTCAAACGCTCACATCCACCCAAAATTTCGTCCTCTCTGCCGACACTCTATTTTGGTGGTGCCCTCCATCAACATGCCTTCTCCTATTATTTTTATGCTTTAATCCACGCCGAAAGCATCCACTAAAAATTTTGATGAAAGAACGTTAGCCCCCTCGCATACCAACCGGTGGAACTCCTGGTTAGGTTCTACTTGAAACACCAATCTAATGCCGTCCTTCGTGTCAACGACCGCAGGCATGCAAGAGCAAAAGTATCTGCTATCTATGATCCTGTGGACATCCTCACGCGTGGCTCGGGATTGCTCGATTGCATTTAACTTGAAAACGAGGGACCAGATTGAAAACATCTTCATCATTTTTCATTCATTTCATTTCATTTTCTCTGAATTGTTCAATCTGTGAACTTTATTGGACCAAAGTGTAGTATAAGGCATTACGAGATAATGTTACGACTCCAAAAATATAAAAAATAACCAAACTAAAATGAAATTCAAATTTTTTTTAATTAATCTAAAAACGAGGTTAACGAGGTATTTCCGATTCCAGATCATTTTTTTTTGCAGATTTTCTTTGGCCAAAATAAGAAAAAATTAAAAGAAAAATACTGTTTAATTATTCACATTTTTTATGGCCTCAAATGCTTTTTTTATTGAATATTTTTATAATTTGAAAAAAAAATTAAAAAAAATATTAAAAAATATCAAAAAATGAAAAAAATATGAAAAAATTATTTTTTTTGTCAAAATTGGTTCTCTTGGATTGGTCAAGGTCTCCAAAGTTGATTTTTCAATTTTATGAATTTTTATGTATTTTCTATTAATTTTAGAAAATAAAAATACCGGAAAATACTAAAAATATGAAAAATCATTTTTTGGTCAAAAAGTGGTTTCCTAGGCTTGACCAAGGTCCCCAAAGTTAATTTTTCAATTTTATGAATTTTTATGGATTTTTTTTATTAATTTTAAAAGAGAAAAGTGACTGAAAATCAGGTGTTAATAATGGGTAGCCACGGAATGTAAATCCGTATTTCATGAGGATACAACTTACGAGCATTTCACGTCCAAATTGGGCTACGGTATAATGATATAGACTGATACGAGCAATAATCAAATACGACTACAGCATCAGAAATACATTACAACTACAAGCTTAAATTGCGGCACCCGCAAAAGACTTCAATTCAAGACAAATACAGAAGCCACAAAATAAATGTGAGTAACCACAAGCATCCACAAAATCACAGGAAACGATTCACGTTTTAACCATAGAAATGAAGTATAGCCAAGCCTATTTAAATGCTGCCTTGGCCCGCCAATAAGCCTCTAAGAAGATTTCCGCTTGTTATCTTATCAAAGCCGCATGTTCTACCTTTAGGGTAGCATGTTTTGCCTTTAGGGTCAACTCATTCAATCACAAATGTTGCCAAAAGACTCCTTCAATTCGTCCAGCTTCTGGGGACCCATCGCATGCATTCCGATTTTAATTACTTCCCGATCAAGCCCCGTTTCATTAACCCGCAATAAGGAAGACACGCTGCTCCTGTACTCCGGCAGCTTCGATGGAGTAGCAGGAAGCAAGGCAGGCACCTTTCCTGTAGGAACCAAATAAAGAGGAAGGAGGAATTTTGCGGAAGCTTGGAGGATTTAATTTGGAGAGAATAACAAAAAATGCAAATGAGAGAGCAATATTACAAAATACCTTTGCCAAGGTTTTACACAAAGAAAATCAAGCTTTGCTCTAAGCCTGTTCTTACAAGAACTCTCTCTCTCTCTATATATATATTTCTTCTCCTCCTTGATATGAAACTTACAAGAAAAACCACACATATTTATAGCTAATTCTATACCTAATTTTTTGCCAAATTTAAATGTCTTTATTTTACTACACTTAATTTTATCAAACTCAAGCACACCTAAGTTGTCCATTTTTTACAATCAATAGTAAAAAATTGAGGCTTAAGCATACCTAAGTTGTCCATTAATAGTTAAAAATTGAGGCTTCTTCTTTTTTTGACTTTCTTCCAAAATGTATTTTAATATTTTCAATAACCTCCCTTAAAATTGATTTTGGAAGTTCATAACCCCAAGCATCGTCTTCAATCTTTCGAACAAATCAGCCTTCAATGGTTTTGTCAGGATATCTGTAATCTGGTCTTCTGATTTGCAGAAATTAAGTTCAATTTCACCATCTTTGACTTGCTCACGAATATAGTGATACTTGATGTCGATGTGCTTGCTCCTGCCATGAAATACAGGATTCTTGGCTAATGCAATAGCCGACTTATTGTCACACATCAATTTAGTAGGACCTGCTTGTTCATACATCAATTCACGCAGCATCCATCAAAGCCATATTGCTTGACAAGCCCCTGAAGCTAATGCTATGTATTCTACTTCAACTGTCGAGAGTGCAACAACCTGTTGTTTTTTCGAAGACCAAGAAATCAATCTTGATCCAAGAAAGAAAGCATACCCTGAAGTACTCTTTCGAGTCTCAGTATCACCTGCCCAATCACTATTCGTATACCCCAACAGATCAAAGTTGTCAATATAAGAATATAAAATTCCATAATCACGAGTTCCACTGACATACCGCAAAATTCTTTTTGCCCCCTGCAAATGTGATTGGTATGGTTTTTCCATGAACCTGCTAATAATTCCCACTCCATAAGTAATATATGGTCTTGTAGAAGCTAAATATCTTAAACTGCCAACAATGCTTTTGAAATAAGTGGGATTTACCAATTCACCGGTTCCTTCTTTCTTCAACTCCAACCGTTCAATTACGGGAGTTCGAATTGGTTTGAGCGATTCCATTTTTAATCGCTTCAAAATATCATTAGCATATTCCTGCTGTGAAATAAATATGCCATTATCTGTCTGCTTCACTTCAAGCCCAAGAAAATAGGACATCAATCTTAAATCAGTCATCTCGAACTGGCTAGTCATAGCCTCCCTGAATTCTGAAAATATTTTTTCAGCTGCCTGTAAATATCAAGTCATCAACATAAATGCACACAATTATTATGTCACCGTTAGTATTTGACTTGATATACAGTTATCGCGACCCTCTAAAAAATTTTATCTTCAAGAGAGGTTAACGGATTATTAGGTTAATTAGATTTGACTAACCTAACGCGGACCCTCCCAAGCCCTACCGAATCGCAACTTTGGTTTTTGTTTAAATGATTTTGAAATTTGGAGTCGCCACTAATCGTTCTTGGTAGATCGATTAGAAACCTAAATAAATTAGCGGGAGAACTAATTTATCCCTGCGAACCAGAGATTATGAGCTCGGGGACTTGGTTACACTAGTTAATTAAAACTAATGCCCTTTCGGTACCTTAATTTCATGGATATCCTAATTCGACAACTCAGGCTTGGTTTATTCCTAAGGCTCTAGTAGGGTATTCTCTTTTGTGTTTTCACTTTTTAAATAGGATGCCTGGATGGTATATATATTTATTTGTTATATTTTTTAAGTGTTAAAGATTCCCTGAAGCCGAAAGAGGGAGTGTGTTAACGACTTCTGTGCAGTATTACGACCTACTCATCTTTTGGGTCTGATGATTCAAAAATTAAATTATAGGAAATACATGACAGTGAATAAACACCTCCAATGGGAGGCCTAGCATTGGTTTGGCTCTTTCCTTTGGGATTTAAGGTACAGGTATTTAAGTTGCAAGTATTTAAACTACTATAAGTAAAAACCTCCAATGGGAGGCTAAGCATTGGCTTGGCTCTTCCCTTTGGGATTTAAGGTACATGTATTTAAGTTGCAGGTATTTAACTACTGTAAGTAAAAACCTCCAATGGGAGGCTAAGCATTGGCTTGGCTCTTCCCTTTGGGATTTAAGGTACATGTATTTAAGTTGCAGGTATTTAACTACTGTAAGTAAAAACCTCCAATGGGAGGCTAAGCATTAGCTTGGCTCTTCCCTTTGGGATTTAAGGTACAGGTATTTAAGTTGCAGGTATTTAACTACTGTAAGTAAAAACCTCCAATGGGAGGCTAAGCATTGGCTTGGCTCTTCCCTTTGGGATTTATGGTGCAGGTATTTAAATTGCGGATGGACTTTGTCCTCTCCATTTTGGGGTATGAATTCTTTAAAATGAAATACAACGAATTGATTCAACAATTTGAAATTTGTGCGCGCTTGAGGACTCCTCTAAGCCGATTTTGTGCTTCCATAGGGTTGACCATTGATATAGAGTTGCGGCTTCCTGACATAAAATAAAGTGAAGTGTCAATATACAAAATATGTGCTAATCTGCAGATAAAACCAGAAGAGTGGAAAGAGTACTTATCTCCCATTTTTTTGGAGGGATTTCTATAATTGATTTTCGCTCTCTATGTTCCCAATATAGAGAGTTTCTTTTGAATTAAGAGGGACTTTTAGTCACTAATCAATTGAGAAATCGGTAGGCAGCTTAGAAGCTTGTCTGGGCTGATTTTTGCATCTCTACGAGATTTTTGCTGTTGACGTAGAGATATCCTTCTCCTGACATAAAATATGGAAAAAAAAGGAGATGGAGAAAGTGTATACAATTTGTGCTAATTTGCGAGATAAACCATAAATAAATGAATAAATAAAAACACTTAGCTCGAATTTGCTTGCTCGTTGACGAGGATGAACTCTTGATTTATATTGATCGATGAAGGAATTTGTGATGATAACCTCTAGCTTTAAACTCCCATCATCTTCAAAATTCTCTCTCTTTTGGTATTTTCTTTCTCTCAAATTTTTCTTCAATCTCCCAAAACTCTCTCAAACATCCAAAATTTTTTCTCCAAAAAAATTCCTTCAAGCTCACTTCTTCCTCCTTTTATAATCTACTCATCTATCTCCCATTCTAATTTTTCCACTAACTCTATCTCCCATTCTAATTTCTCCACTAACTCTTCTTCATTTTCATCTTCCATTCTCCACCCCTGCCATAGCCATTCTATGGCAGGGGTGCCATAAAATGAAATCCAACCGTTTATTTAAATTCGAAGGTTGGGATTGCGCCACGTCAGCGAGCTGAAATTTTAGGAGGGAAGATGGAAAAGGAAGCAGATTTCCAGCGGAAAAAAGAACAAAAAAAACCTAATTTCAAAAAACAAGTAAAGGAAACCCAATTCTCTCTCTCGTGGAAGGACTTGTCGTCCGAAATTTTTGTTTGATCTTCAACCTCCTCCATTCGCTCCGGTCCTCCTTCGACACCAGCGTCCGTGTTACGCCGTCGTCGTTCCTATTTCCCACACTCAGCGGAACCGCACCCTCCTCCATTCGCTCCGGTGAGTGTCTCCTTCGACGCCAGCCTTCACGGAATCGCGATCGCCGTTGCGATTCCCCACGCTACACAGAACCGCCGTCAATCTTCCCCACACCCTCCTCCTCTGTTGACTTCGGTGACCGTCCCCTTCGACGCGAGCCTCCGCGGAATCGCCGTCGACGTTCCCCGACACCCGTTAGTCATGTGAGACAACTCCCTGGAGACCCTTATCTCTGTCTGAACATCTCGACTTAACACAGAGCCCTTGTTCTTCGGATTGCTCTCCGACTCTTTCGTTTGTTCGACCATAATACGTTCTCTGTCTCTGTCTCTCTCTGTTCCAAATCTTGGTGAACTCATCTCAAATTTTTGGCAGAAATGGTAGAGAATCAGTTCATAGGTAAAAGCGTGTTCACAGGAAATTAGTTGTGTCATGCTGCTTTCAGCTATTCTTGTCGTGTGTATACTTACATTGATAGATTGTTTGAACCAGCACGTCGCCTGGGAGATTGATTTTTTTTTTGTATGGCCAACACGTTTCCCTGAATCAGAAATATTTCCCACTTGCAAAGTTTGATTTTTGTGGCTTTGGAATGATGTGATAAATTTTCTTTCTCCAGTTGCAGATTAAGAGAACTCCAAGAAAGGCACGGTTGGGGAGAAAACACAGCATCTTCGCATACAGAGTGGTAGATCATAGTAAGTGAACATCTGTGATGGTGTAAATTATGCCCCCAACAACCAATGTATATGCATACTCATCTAGCAACTCAGTTGTCCTTTGTCAAAATAGTTACGAATGTACTTCATAGAGTTGGTCCGTACGATGGAGATATTTTGGTATTGACTGGGATTGGTCGTCCTCAATGCAGAAATGCGCTCCTTCACATATTCGAACACCTTGTCCTTAATTTCCATTCCGATCATGAGTTTGTTGGGAAATAGGGTTGAAAGAGAAACAAGTTACCCTCCAAAGCATTCGACTTTATTGATTCAAAATGCATTGAGTGAACTGATTCACATGATCCGCACATGGTTGAGTATTGAGTCCATAAAAGATGATTTACCAGTGCATTATGCCTTTTGAATCCTTATTGGGTACAACATAGCATTAACTTACTTAACCTGCTATGTACAATTTTAGTGTCAGTATCTAGTTGAAGTTGAGATGAGAATTTCTTTGATTCCTTAGCAAGGTCATACTACAATAAGAAATCACATGAGGTTGCTTCCATGGAAGAGAGGTATGTTAGTTGGTTACTCTTGAAGTAGGACAATTAAAATTTTCAATGATTTAGCGATGTAACAATTAAATGGTTTCTTGTTTTGTTTAATCAGGACGATGCTTGTCCCAATGGATGTAGCCGTATAATAAGAGGTTTAGAAATGGAGTTGGAACAAACTCGATTTCAACTAGAACAAACCCGAAGGGAGCTGGAACATAGCCAATGTTCACATCGATTGACTATACAAGAATTAGAACATACCCAAGCTTCGCTTCCAGTGACAGTACAGGAGCCACAGAATGCAAGGGAGGTGAATGACGGCTTCCGAGATGTGATTAGTGGCTTCAGGAATGTCAACATCGATTAGAAATGCTCATTGCATTAGTGTTTTGTGAAAGATGTAGCTTAAACTTATAGGATGTAAGCAGGATCTTAGTATTTCCGTTTATGTGTTTGTAATCACTCAAAAGTACATGTTACCTTGTTTCTTGAGATTTAAAGCTCCTTAATGAATTTTTTTGCCGAATGAGGAGAACGAACCAATCTACACATCCTTCAGCTTAGTTTGTTGTAGATGCTCCAAATTGCTGCTATGAATGGATTTTGGTGTATTGAATTTAATGGTCGGGTTTGCTTCTATGACAGATAATTTTTTGGAGGCTTGTGGCAAGCAGTGGATTCCTTTTTCTTTAGTTTAGTTGAAGTTGCTGTATCTAAAACTGATGCAGGCTTTTCTTTTGATCGTGTTTTACAATTAGTTTATGAGTCTTTCAAGTAGTTGTTGATTATGTATTCAATTATTACATTTTTTTAATTATAGTGTCAATGTAAATGGGAAACAGGTTTGAAAACTTCTTGTATAAATATAAGAGTTGGTCATCTCCAATCAGTCGGTAACAAACTCAAATAAAGTTGGTGATTGGGCAAAGAAACGGACATCGTCCGTAGGGAGACAGAAAATGAGGTTGTCGGGGTAGGGTATGGTCAAGATGCTGCAAATGCCGGTCTATATAGCCTTTGCACTCAAATCCACATCTGCTTGGTCGGAGGCCAGAGGTCTGCATCTTTCTCATCTGCATAATGCTAATGATGATGACAATTGGTCAAGTGGGGACTAAGGGATAGTATAGCAAGTTGGAAAATTATGTTCCGGAAAAATGCTATTTCGAGTCCGAAATAATACAACTTGGTGAAAACTTCTACATTTTTTTTTATTTCATTCGCTCGACTAAAACCGCGAATAATAGTCAATATTTCATAACAAAATTGACCTTTCAAAGGTTACATATTCATGTCAGAAAGAATATTGCGGAAGAGATGAGCAAAGCTCACTTCATACCACTATCCGTGTATGATTCCGAATGGTACAGCGAATTATGTAATGACAAGACGCTGCTTAAGTCGTCCTTTGGTGCTTTATGCAGCCAGCCATGCCTCCAACTTCTTGGCTCCTTCGGATTTATCTCGGACTTTCTAGAAGCTTGACCGGGTGAGAGGATCCTCGATAAGGAATGCAGTTGAGATGCACTCCCCTTTGATGGTCTTCTTGCTTGATGTTTTCGGTGTTCTTGCCTCCTCGCTCTTAATCTCCCTTCCTTGTAAAGATTTGGTGCGTAACTGAGGTTGCGAGGAACTTGATTCAAGCTACCACAGGGCGGGATGTGCAATGTTGGAGTTGCCTTTACCAAGGATCTGCTCTCCTTCCATGAAAAAAATGAGTGTTGCGGCTTTGAAGAAACCTACAGAAGGAAATAAGAGCAACCGGGATAAGGACATTAGAGTTTGTCATAAATCAGACAAGAATTAACAAACGAAATTATCTGCTTAATTTTCCACCAAAAAGTTCTCACACATCAATGCACGGATTTCATCCACTATATATATTCACATGGTTATTGTGGTCAAGATTCCAACAAAGCAGGGAGATAACATCGACATGTTCCAGAAAATGCTCATGAATTGAGACATAGCAGAACAGTTACACAAATTTCTTAAGGCAAAACACCTCAAAAGCCTATGTTGGGTTATCAAACTTAAATTAAGACATAAGGTTCATGAGGGTGATCTAGGAAACTTGATACTTACAACAGATACAAGGCCGGATGAAGCAAATCCCAATGTAGAAGTAGAGAATGGCGACCCCCCACGCTTGCTGCCTTTTTCATCATTCTTGGATGAGTCCTGTTCGACAGGGACGGAACCAAAACTTGACACAGAAGAATCCATTTCCACTCCCTCCGGAAAACCCACTTCAATATTCTCTTCATCTTCTGCTCCTCATCCATGTCCTCAATTGCCTCTTCCAAGCACAATTCAGTTTCGACATATTCTCTGACCTGGAAACTCAATGCAACTATTATTTATTTATGCAGAAAGTAATTTGCTAAAAATTACTGGGAACAAACTAAATTCGTGAGGATCTACGTTGCATACAACAGTACAAAAGGGACAAGAAGGATGCTAACAAGCTTACTCAATGAGCAAAAAACACAAAATAAAGGAAGGACAAAGCAAACTGATGCATAAAGTTCATTTCGCAGTAGATCATACCAAGACTTGATCTGCATAATCAAGTCGATCGGGATGGACATGGAGAGAAAACTTCAGAAGAAATTTATCTAATGTGACAGCACAACCGGCATATCAGGCTGCGCTTTTATCACCTGTAAAAAAAAAAAAAAACAGAAGCACACTTTCAGTTGCTTGAAATATATAGGCCACTCACAAAAATAGTCAATACCCTCTATCTGACTAAGGACGTGCAAGTTTTTCCCAACCTGAAAAGAGCATATTCAGTTAGCACATGCATGAAGAAGCATCTTGCTTCATGGACTGTTTTTCTTTTCCTTAAGTGCCTCACACTCCATTCTAACAAAGTAACACTTTACAGAGGACGTAGTAGGGTCTCTTTTTTTCTCTTCTTTGCCGCCATCCTTAAACACTGATTAACTATCATATCAGCAAAGGTGAATAGCTTACTGGCAGTTGAAACGTGTATAGAAGCTCTCATTGCAGCAAACAAGGCTCCAAAATTTAAGGTGAATTTATCCAATGCAGGGTACCCAATGCATAAACGGCAGAAGCCCTCACCTGAAGTTAAATATCATTTACATCATACAATAGGCAGGAATCATCTGTCAAGATTGAGATGATAAAGCTAAGCACAGACCTCCGACTGGGGCTTGAATAATAGAGGATCAAATATAGCAGGGGCATTTACAGACAGTTGGTGCCGGGGAGACTCCACTGTTGACTTTTACATGAATAAATTTTCGTTTTTTCGGTTTTGGAATGTGTTTTAACAATTCCAAGGATACCATAGACGGCCGTTGTTTTGTTACACTTCTCAATTCGATCAACATTAAGACGAACCGCTGCAAGATCAAGGAAAGAGGAGACAAAGAGGAGAGAAAGATGTCGGGCCAACAAAAACCGCTGCAGCCTCGGACTCGTTCGACACACAGGCAAAGGGGCGAGAGCGACGGATCGATCTGTTGAAGATGTCGTCCTTGCTCGACAGGAATTCCAAAAGCAAGGGGGCGAGAGAAAGAGCGAGAGCGGGATTTGTTGCCGGTGTTGCTTCCTCACTTGCAGGGATTCCAGCGGCGAGAGCCAGATCTGTTAGCCGGTGTTGGTTCCTCACTCGATAGGGATTCCGGCGGTGTTGCTTCCTCGCGAGAGCGAGATCTGTTTACCGGTGTTGCTTCCTCGCGAGAGCGAGATCTGTCTGCCGGTGTTGGTTCCTCACTCAACAGGGATTCCAGCGGCGAGAGCGAGCGAGATCTGTTTTGGGCTTTTTCTTTTTTGTTTTCTTTGCGCGACGACAGCCAAGCCAGGCAAGTTCCCGCCCAAATTTTCGGCTATAGTATTCAGCTGACGTGGCGGAATCTCGGCCGTCGGATTTAAATGGACGGCCGAGATTCATTTTATGTCACCCCTGCCATAGAATAGCTATGGCAGGGGATCCGGTTCCCCTCTTTCAACTGATTGACGAGCTGGAGGAGATTACTTTCGTCGAGAGAATTTGCAGCTGGCCATCTATCCATGATCTCTCCCTAATACCTCTTAATATTCTTGGCGGAAGATTCAAACGCTCACATCCACCCAAAATTTCGTCCTCTCTGCCGACACTCTATTTTGGTGGTGCCCTCCATCAACATGCCTTCTCCTATTATTTTTATGCTTTAATCCACGCCGAAAGCATCCACTAAAAATTTTGATGAAAGAACGTTAGCCCCCTCGCATACCAACCGGTGGAACTCCTGGTTAGGTTCTACTTGAAACACCAATCTAATGCCGTCCTTCGTGTCAACGACCGCAGGCATGCAAGAGCAAAAGTATCTGCTATCTATGATCCTGTGGACATCCTCACGCGTGGCTCGGGATTGCTCGATTGCATTTAACTTGAAAACGAGGGACCAGATTGAAAACATCTTCATCATTTTTCATTCATTTCATTTCATTTTCTCTGAATTGTTCAATCTGTGAACTTTATTGGACCAAAGTGTAGTATAAGGCATTACGAGATAATGTTACGACTCCAAAAATATAAAAAATAACCAAACTAAAATGAAATTCAAATTTTTTTTAATTAATCTAAAAACGAGGTTAACGAGGTATTTCCGATTCCAGATCATTTTTTTTTGCAGATTTTCTTTGGCCAAAATAAGAAAAAATTAAAAGAAAAATACTGTTTAATTATTCACATTTTTTATGGCCTCAAATGCTTTTTTTATTGAATATTTTTATAATTTGAAAAAAAAATTAAAAAAAATATTAAAAAATATCAAAAAATGAAAAAAATATGAAAAAATTATTTTTTTTGTCAAAATTGGTTCTCTTGGATTGGTCAAGGTCTCCAAAGTTGATTTTTCAATTTTATGAATTTTTATGTATTTTCTATTAATTTTAGAAAATAAAAATACCGGAAAATACTAAAAATATGAAAAATCATTTTTTGGTCAAAAAGTGGTTTCCTAGGCTTGACCAAGGTCCCCAAAGTTAATTTTTCAATTTTATGAATTTTTATGGATTTTTTTTATTAATTTTAAAAGAGAAAAGTGACTGAAAATCAGGTGTTAATAATGGGTAGCGACGGAATGTAAATGCGTATTTCATGATGATGCAACTTACGAGTATTTCACGTCCAAATTGGGCTACGGTATAATGATATAGACTGATACGAGCAATAATCAAATACGACTACAGCATCAGAAATACATTACAACTACAAGCTTAAATTGCGGCACCCGCAAAAGACTTCAATTCAAGACAAATACAGAAGCCACAAAATAAATGTGAGTAACCACAATCATCCGCAAAATCACAAGAAACGATTCACGTTTTAACCATAGAAATGAAGTATAGCCAAGCCTATTTAAATGCTGCCTTGGCCCACCGATAAGCCTCTAAGAAGATTTCCGCTTGTTATCTTATCAAAGCCGCATGTTCTACCTTTAGGGTAGCATGTTTTGCCTTTAGGGTCAACTCATTCAATCACAAATGTTGCCAAAAGACTCCTTCAATTCGTCCAGCTTCTGGGGACCCATCGCATGCATTCCGATTTTAATTACTTCCCGATCAAGCCCCGTTTCATTAACCCGCAATAAGGAAGACACGCTGCTCCTGTACTCCGGCAGCTTCGATGGAGTAGCAGGAAGCAAGGCAGGCACCTTTCCTGTAGGAACCAAATAAAGAGGAAGGAGGAATTTTGCGGAAGCTTGGAGGATTTAATTTGGAGAGAATAACAAAAAATGCAAATGAGAGAGCAATATTACAAAATACCTTTGCCAAGGTTTTACACAAAGAAAATCAAGCTTTGCTCTAAGCCTGTTCTTACAAGAACTCTCTCTCTCTCTATATATATATTTCTTCTCCTCCTTGATATGAAACTTACAAGAAAAACCACACATATTTATAGCTAATTCTATACCTAATTTTTTGCCAAATTTAAATGTCTTTATTTTACTACACTTAATTTTATCAAACTCAAGCACACCTAAGTTGTCCATTTTTTACAATCAATAGTAAAAAATTGAGGCTTAAGCATACCTAAGTTGTCCATTAATAGTTAAAAATTGAGGCTTCTTCTTTTTTTGACTTTCTTCCAAAATGTATTTTAATATTTTCAATAACCTCCCTTAAAATTGATTTTGGAAGTTCATAACCCCAAGCATCGTCTTCAATCTTTCGAACAAATCAGCCTTCAATGGTTTTGTCAGGATATCTGTAATCTGGTCTTCTGATTTGCAGAAATTAAGTTCAATTTCACCATCTTTGACTTGCTCACGAATATAGTGATACTTGATGTCGATGTGCTTGCTCCTGCCATGAAATACAGGATTCTTGGCTAATGCAATAGCCGACTTATTGTCACACATCAATTTAGTAGGACCTGCTTGTTCATACATCAATTCACGCAGCATCCATCAAAGCCATATTGCTTGACAAGCCCCTGAAGCTAATGCTATGTATTCTACTTCTACTGTCGAGAGTGCAACAACCTGTTGTTTTTTCGAAGACCAAGAAATCAATCTTGATCCAAGAAAGAAAGCATACCCTGAAGTACTCTTTCGAGTCTCAGTATCACCTGCCCAATCACTATTCGTATACCCCAACAGATCAAAGTTGTCAATATAAGAATATAAAATTCCATAATCACGAGTTCCACTGACATACCGCAAAATTCTTTTTGCCCCCTGCAAATGTGATTGGTATGGTTTTTCCATGAACCTGCTAATAATTCCCACTCCATAAGTAATATATGGTCTTGTAGAAGCTAAATATCTTAAACTGCCAACAATGCTTTTGAAATAAGTGGGATTTACCAATTCACCGGTTCCTTCTTTCTTCAACTCCAACCGTTCAATTACGGGAGTTCGAATTGGTTTGAGCGATTCCATTTTTAATCGCTTCAAAATATCATTAGCATATTCCTGCTGTGAAATAAATATGCCATTATCTGTCTGCTTCACTTCAAGCCCAAGAAAATAGGACATCAATCTTAAATCAGTCATCTCGAACTGGCTAGTCATAGCCTCCCTGAATTCTGAAAATATTTTTTCAGCTGCCTGTAAATATCAAGTCATCAACATAAATGCACACAATTATTATGTCACCGTTAGTATTTGACTTGATATACAGTTATCGCGACCCTCTAAAAAATTTTATCTTCAAGAGAGGTTAACGGATTATTAGGTTAATTAGATTTGACTAACCTAACGCGGACCCTCCCAAGCCCTACCGAATCGCAACTTTGGTTTTTGTTTAAATGATTTTGAAATTTGGAGTCGCCACTAATCGTTCTTGGTAGATCGATTAGAAACCTAAATAAATTAGCGGGAGAACTAATTTATCCCTGCGAACCAGAGATTATGAGCTCGGGGACTTGGTTACACTAGTTAATTAAAACTAATGCCCTTTCGGTACCTTAATTTCATGGATATCCTAATTCGACAACTCAGGCTTGGTTTATTCCTAAGGCTCTAGTAGGGTATTCTCTTTTGTGTTTTCACTTTTTAAATAGGATGCCTGGATGGTATATATATTTATTTGTTATATTTTTTAAGTGTTAAAGATTCCCTGAAGCCGAAAGAGGGAGTGTGTTAACGACTTCTGTGCAGTATTACGACCTACTCATCTTTTGGGTCTGATGATTCAAAAATTAAATTATAGGAAATACATGACAGTGAATAAACACCTCCAATGGGAGGCCTAGCATTGGTTTGGCTCTTTCCTTTGGGATTTAAGGTACAGGTATTTAAGTTGCAAGTATTTAAACTACTATAAGTAAAAACCTCCAATGGGAGGCTAAGCATTGGCTTGGCTCTTCCCTTTGGGATTTAAGGTACATGTATTTAAGTTGCAGGTATTTAACTACTGTAAGTAAAAACCTCCAATGGGAGGCTAAGCATTGGCTTGGCTCTTCCCTTTGGGATTTAAGGTACATGTATTTAAGTTGCAGGTATTTAACTACTGTAAGTAAAAACCTCCAATGGGAGGCTAAGCATTAGCTTGGCTCTTCCCTTTGGGATTTAAGGTACAGGTATTTAAGTTGCAGGTATTTAACTACTGTAAGTAAAAACCTCCAATGGGAGGCTAAGCATTGGCTTGGCTCTTCCCTTTGGGATTTATGGTGCAGGTATTTAAATTGCGGATGGACTTTGTCCTCTCCATTTTGGGGTATGAATTCTTTAAAATGAAATACAACGAATTGATTCAACAATTTGAAATTTGTGCGCGCTTGAGGACTCCTCTAAGCCGATTTTGTGCTTCCATAGGGTTGACCATTGATATAGAGTTGCGGCTTCCTGACATAAAATAAAGTGAAGTGTCAATATACAAAATATGTGCTAATCTGCAGATAAAACCAGAAGAGTGGAAAGAGTACTTATCTCCCATTTTTTTGGAGGGATTTCTATAATTGATTTTCGCTCTCTATGTTCCCAATATAGAGAGTTTCTTTTGAATTAAGAGGGACTTTTAGTCACTAATCAATTGAGAAATCGGTAGGCAGCTTAGAAGCTTGTCTGGGCTGATTTTTGCATCTCTACGAGATTTTTGCTGTTGACGTAGAGATATCCTTCTCCTGACATAAAATATGGAAAAAAAAGGAGATGGAGAAAGTGTATACAATTTGTGCTAATTTGCGAGATAAACCATAAATAAATGAATAAATAAAAACACTTAGCTCGAATTTGCTTGCTCGTTGACGAGGATGAACTCTTGATTTATATTGATCGATGAAGGAATTTGTGATGATAACCTCTAGCTTTAAACTCCCATCATCTTCAAAATTCTCTCTCTTTTGGTATTTTCTTTCTCTCAAATTTTTCTTCAATCTCCCAAAACTCTCTCAAACATCCAAAATTTTTTCTCCAAAAAAATTCCTCTCTCAAGCTCACTTCTTCCTCCTTTTATAATCTACTCATCTATCTCCCATTCTAATTTTTCCACTAACTCTATCTCCCATTCTAATTTCTCCACTAACTCTTCTTCATTTTCATCTTCCATTCTCCATCTCTATCTCACATTCTAATCTCTCCACTAACTCTTCTTCATCTTCATCTTCCCTTCTCCATATTTATCTCCCATTCTAATTTCTCCACTAACTCTTCTTCATCTCCATCTTCCCTTCTCTATCTCTATCTCACATTCTAATCTCTCCACTAACTCTTCTTCATCTTCATCTTCCCTTCTCCATATTTATCTCCCATTCTAAATTCTCCACTAACTCTTCTTCATCTCCATCTTCCCTTCTATTCTTATCTTATTTTCTCCAACCATTCTTCTCCATCTCCTCTTCTCCATCTTCCCTTCTCTATTCTAATTTATCCACTAACTCTTCTTTTTGTTATTTGCAAAATAATCCCTCAAGAGTTAGGTATTTGCACTCTAGTCCCTGAATTTTAAGTATTTACAATTTAGTCCCTGAAAAAATATTTCTTTAAGTCTAAATCTCCTCACAATTTTTGACATACCTTCCCTATACTTAGTCAAAATTCACCACATGTCAAATTTAAGCTCATTTTTTGCCAATGAAAATAATGGAGAATTTAATTAATGCCTTTTTGCACAATTGAGTCATTCTAGGTATAATTTGGGCCAATATAAAAAAATTTGAAATATTAGAGAACAATGTCACAACTCCTAAAAGTGAAAAAATGAAAATAAATTGACTCAAATTGAATTTTTTAGGCCCGGTTCGAGATTATGCTCGTGAAGGAATACACGACCCCGAATTGGATTTTTTAAATTTGTGATGGCCAACATGAAAAGGGATTTAAAATAAAAATATTGACTATTTTTATATATTTTTGTGGCCTCAAATGCTATTATTTATTAAATATTCTCATAATTTCTAAAATATATAAACAATATATATAAATACAAAAAATTATCTTTTGTTCGAAAATAGTTGCCTAAGCTTGGCCAAGGCTCCAAACTTGATTTTTCAATTTTATCATTTTTTTTAATTTTTTGTTTTATGAATTTTCGAAAATAAAAATACCGAAAAATATCGAAAATATGAAAAGTTATTTTTTGGTCAAAATTGGTTCCCTAGGCTTGGCTAAGGTTTCCAAAGTTGATTTTTCAATTTTATGAATTTTTATGGATTTTCTATTAATTGTCGAAAATAAATAAATAAAAAATACGTAAAAATACTGAAAATATGAAAAATCGTTTTTTGGTCAAAATTGGTTCCCTAGGCTTGGCTAAGGTCCCCAAAGTTGATTTTTCAAGTTTATGAATTTTTATGGATTTTTTATTACTTTAGCAATAGAAAAAATGATTAAAAATCAGGTGTCAACAGCTGCCCCTCTTTAAAAGGAAGCTCGGTAGAGGTTCATTTCAAAGACGAGATGACACCTGAATTCTAATCGACTCAATACAAGGAAATAAAAAGAGTCGTGACATGAATGTTCCACTGAAAATGAAATGAGAACCTAAGGATTCGTTATATAAAAAAACTTTAGGGTGGTTGAACTTGAACCCATATGGTGGATCAACCCATGGTAGATTCCTAATAAAAGGATTCTACTGATTAAAAATTGAATTAAAATTTGACCTGTATGGTGGGTCATACCATTTGACCCGTATGGTGGGTCGTACCATGGTAGATTCCTAATAAAAGGATTCTACTTATTAAATTTTGATTGAATTTGACCTGTATGGTAGGTTACCCCATGGAGATACCTGTAAGAAGGACTTGGTGCCTGTAGAAAGGACTTGATGCCTGTAAAAAAGACTTGGTACCTGTAAAAAGGACTTTGTGCCCGTAAAAAGGACTTGGTGCCTGTAAAAAGGACTTAATGCCTGTAAAAACGACTTAATTTGCCTGTAAGAAGGACTTGATTTGCCTGTAAAAAGGACTAAATTTGCCTGTAAGAAGGACTTGATTTGCTTGTAAGAAGGACTTACTTTGCCTGTAAGAAGGACTTTGTGCTTGTAAGAAGGACTTGCTTTACCTGTAAGAAGGACTTGATTTGCCTGTAAGAAGAACTTTGTTTGCCTGTAAGAAGGACTTTATGCCTGTTAGAAGGACTTGATTTGCCTGTAAGAAAGACTTTGTGCTTGTAAGAAGGACTTTTTGCCTGTAAGAAGGACTTTGTGTCTGTAAGAAGGACTTGATTTACCTGTAAGAAAGACTTTGTGCCTATAAGAAGGACTTGTTTTGCCTGTAAGAAGGACTTAGTTTGCCTGTAAGAAGGACTTGATTTGCCTATAAGAAGGACTTGATTTACCTGTAAGAAGGACTTGATTTGCCTGTAAGAAGGACTTTGTGCCTGTAAGAAGGACTTTGTGCCTGTAGGAAGGACTTGCTTTGCCTGTAGGAAGGACTTTGTTTGCCTGTAAGCAGGACTTGATTTGCCTGTAAGAAGGACTTTATGCCTGTAAGAAGGAATTGGTTTGCCTATAAGAAGGACTTTGTGCCTGTAAGAAGGACTTGGTTTGCCTGTAAGAAGGACTTAGTTTGCCTGTAAGAAGGGCTTGGTGTACCTCAAAGGGTGCCATTCTGAAATCTGAGGAGACCAGGAATCCTACAGAAGCTCAAACCCAAATTATATTCTCCCGTCGCTTTAGGATTAAACCAAAGAGGCAGAGATCAAAAGGTATCGAACATTTCTGTCCTTGAGACAAATCATGCTTTATTGAAGAAGGTGGATACCTGTATATACCACAATGGATTCGAGTATCCCAACAACCATCAAAATTCATTCTCTTGAAAGGTTCAGGTTGAAGATATACTTACCTGAGAATTTGGAAGAAATGCTTGGTGGCCTCTTGACAACCAGGCTTGTTCATTCAATAATCGCCGAATGAATTTCAAGACTTTGGAAGGTAACTCAAACACCGGGAATGTGTTGCCTGTCAGGCAATGTCAGAGCTAACATGTGCAAGCATTTTCATCAATGCGTTCATTGGTTCATACAAAATTGTTCAGCTAAGTTTGCCATGATTAAAGGCAGTCTGTGTAATAACTCATGATGCAATCGATCAACATATGGATCATGTATTGCATTACCACTTCTGTTTAAGGAGGTTCTTATAGTATGAACACCTTCCGAAAGGGCTTTCTCTCACTCTGGAGAAAGACTGTTTATCTGTAGATTAAAATGTTAGACCTATGTGGAAATGGTTTGCCTTTCCTCATCCTGTTATGCTCCATTTTGCACATTTGATGTCTCCTATGCAGTTTATGCTCTCAGTTGGAGTTGGTAAATTAAACATGCGGAATGGTCATACATAATTCATAAAATGTGTAAACACAATGCCGATGTGACAATTTTTTAGCATCATGTGTGTTTATATAATGTGCAAACATGGGCGGATTTGAATTGCCCCTGGTGTGTGGGTGGATCGAACAAATTGGGAAACCCACTCCTTATGTCGAGGAGCGGTTTATCTCAAGTTTTGCCTCTGCACGATGAGGCATATGGGTGAGGGAGCATTTTGGTTTGTTTAGTGACAGCGACCGCCATGGTTTAGCAGTTAAATGCCCCTGCAAAAAGCAAAGAAATTATTCGAGATAAGGAAGACATATTTGCTTTTTCGCTTTAGAGCTTGCGATCAACTTGCCCCATTTTTCACCAGAATAGATCTTGTCAGATGATCATCATTTTCTTTTAGATTTGTCTCCTTCAACATGCTACATATTAGTATAAATATTTCCTGTAAAAATAAAAAGAGACATATCAACCAGTATTAAAAGGGATAAATTGGAAACGATACTGATTTACCCTTCATCTTGAATGCCTTGGACAAGTCTTTTACCAATTTTGCCGGATTGAGTTTTCTTCGACTTTTGTTGGATGCTTCACCATTAAGCCGAGAATGTGGCAAAATATTGACTTCAGTATTACTCGTCGAGTATTTCTTGGGGATCGAACTCGGGATATTTCGGACCTACTGTCATCCCCTATACCATTCGATCCATTGGACCGTAGGTGTCCATGGGGCTTTCTTTTCAAAGGTTAATCCTTGGGGATAACGCGGCCCTGTTGTATCACCTTGGGCCTTGTTACAGTATTTCTTGAGGTAATTTGCAATCCCTGTTAAGAATGGAATAAAACAATTCAGGACTTGTGATGATTATGAACAAATTAGAACGATACAGAATTACCCATGTCTGAGATTTGTTCGGCTCTCTCATTCGCACTTTCCTTTGTCTGAAGCTATTCATTCCGTGGTAATGTCCACGAGTTGATTTGCCCAAATTTAGTCCAACCAAGGAATTTCGTTTTTGGGTCTTTTTGCAAATTCCTGAAAATATGAGGGGCTTAATTTTAAAACTTGGAGCAACTGAGGGTAAATTGAAACGATACGGAGTTACCCTTCAGGTTTATGCAGATTTTTACTCGCCATCAATTCGTCGCGAGGTTTGTGAGGTGGCGGATTCGAGCATTTAATAGGGGGAAGTCGGATTATTACTCCTTGCTTTTACACATTCACAAAAGCAGAAAAACACATCACGCAAGGAAATAAAACACATTCACTCATTCAGGATCAGTTCTGCTTCCTCTGCAGGCTCTCCCATGATCAGCTGGCTTCATCCCGGATTAGGTATGCATCGGCCATATTGAAGGTCTGGTGGTCACTGGCTGAACAAGTGCATCACAGTCCCGATGCTTTACCGATATCAAACTGGTTGATTATGGCGAAAAGATCATCGTCAATGTCCGCTTGGTGGTGATCTGTCCCTTCTTCCTCGGGAGGTATTGATGCTGATCCAGTATCATTGGTCCTTTTGTACCCTGCTCCAACAGAACTCGATCCTGTTATAAACTGGTCTAACTCACCTCTTAAACGTGCATTTTCGATCCTCAGATCATACATTTCATCGAGGGTAAGGAGGAGGCTATTGCAGTTGGGGCAGGTGGCGGAGTCAAAAGTCTCTTTATACATCTTGTTTTCCGTTCGGAGATTTTCATTTTCTTCATTCGGGTTCACCTATTTTGACACCATAACTTGATTTGCAAAGGTTCAAGTCCTAACTCTTGACTCAGTTCCATTTTCTGTTTGCTCTCTGGCATAGGGCATGTTCTGAAGAAATCCTCAAGCCTTTGTACCTGCTCCTTAGTATGGCGACGGTAACGCTTCTTTTAACCCTTACCGTTATTGTCCTTATTTTTACTGAGATCTTGGACGTCGTCGGCAGAAGGGCCAGGCTCCATGGGCTCGATCCCAAACATGGTTTCGAACTCTTCCTCTCCCATATTCAGCAGGCAATGATAGCTCTCGGGAGTATTGGGTTGAGACATCTTCGATTTGGTTGATGATTTCTCAAGATTTGCTACTCACTTCCGGTGTTTTCACTCTCTTTGAATTTTTCTAAGCGATTGCCTATGCCTTAAGACCCTCTTCCGAGCATGGCGTCTCTTTTAAAATTAAACGTGGGTTTAACAACTGTATTGCTTCTCCCGAGGGTCCGGCTTTTCTCAATCCTCTTTTCTTATCGTGTCTCTTGCTCGGCTCGTCTCCTTCCATCTTTTCGTGATAGGGGGCTCCTATCGTTATCTTCACCGTCGATTTTACTGGTGAGTCCCTCAATAAAGACGAGCCATCTCCTCTTTTCTGCCGAAAATTTCTTTGTCTACCACTCGGCTCATTTTTTTTTTTCTCTCTTTTTCAAAGTGGTGGCGTCCCCTCAAACCCTTTTTTTTTTCAAAGATGTCGAATCTACTTGGCTCGAGATTGGAGACGAGTAGCGGAGGTGATACTGATAGGGAATGGTAGATAAGAAAATCTGGCCAGTAGAGACTTCTCCTGCAAAAATGAAAGAGAATGCGGCAGTATATATTCTTCATATTCTAGAAAAATTAGAACGATACTGTTTTACCCTTGTGTGTACTTCAATTGAATTTGAATTGAGGAAGTTCCTTCATTTGGGCTGGATTGAATTGTATATCCCGAGTTGCCCTTCACTTTGAGCTTGCCACATAAGTGCTTTGCTTAGTTAGGCCTTGTTTTCTTTCGGATTGCCTTGGACCATCATCATTTTCTATGCCATCGGGTCCGTAGACCTGAGGGCTCCTTTAATTTGAAGGTTACCTTCAAGGTAAATGAGTCATATCGCATTCTATTGGGTCATTTCATTTTGCGACACTCTTGAGGCAATTTGCAATCCCCTCGGTGAGAATGGAACAAATCCAATTTAGCATTTTGCAACGATTGAGGGTAAATTGGAACGACACACAGTTACCTGTCTTCGAGCTCGCCTGGGCTTTTCACTTGAAATTTGCCTACGTGAGGCCATTCAACATTTCTCATTATGGCAGTCAGCGACATTGCCACAAATTGATCCGCCCTGAGTCTAGCATAAAAAGGGATTCACGCATTCGACGGGATAAAAAACAAATTACCCCCTTGCCCCTGAATTAAATCTAGACACCTAGAAAGCTGGAAATATCATACGCAGGGGAATTAAGCATGAAATGAAAGGTGCACTTATTCAAGGTCAGTTCTGCCTCTCCTGTGGCTCTTCGATAATCAGCTAGTCTCGTGTCGGTTCGGGTGTGGATAATCGATGTTTGAGAGTCCCTACTCACTGGCTCCTGATCGTAGCTTGGGACGTCTGTCAACCCTAAACTGGTTGACCAGGGCAGTAAGCTCATCATATGGGTAATCTCTTGAACCTTCCAGCAACTGATACTCGAATTGGCTATTGTTGTTGGCAAATGCTGGCGGTAGATTTCTCATTCTGTCCTCGCCATGAGCAATTTGACTTCTCGTGCTGGAGCCTTCATCATTACTCGAGAAAGTGTGGGGATCACCAACTGTCCTGCTGCTAAAAACTCCTTTCATTTGAGGATTAGAGAAGTGGAAGTGCTCAGGATAACTTCTTTCTGATTCTCTGGCTGCGCAGGCGCGCTGATCATGGGATGAATTCTAGCCACAGGTTGGTGCTCAAACCAAGGAATTTGAATACACTGCCCCTGCGGTCTATACTCTTGAAGAGCATTAGGGTGATTCTGGGGGATACTTTGATTAACACCTGAGGGATTGTTGGCACGGCTACTGGCTTGGTTGATTATGGGAAGTGGCTCGCCCCATGCTAACCTGCGGAACTTATGGTGGCGAGGAGACTTGACGTTCAAGCTTGGATCAGTCCCGCCTTGGTTTTCTTGATTCTGAGCTGCATTGTGTTCTCTTACCCTTTTTCTGTACTTCTGAAGATGACTCGAAACATTTCCTTTAGTGAGTCCCTCTACCTTCATAATTTCCAATATATGTTGCGGCCGTGCCGAATCGATTCCTAGCTGCTGAACTGCATTAACAAACATACGATGCAGCTCGGGAGACCAACTCATCTTCTTTTTCCAGTTGCTTGGAACAATATTGAAGGCTTGATGATTGTTCTCTTGGTCATGCAATTGCTTCCTCACCACGTGCTGCCATATGTTTTGAAGCATCTGAACCCTAACTGGTTTCGTTACGACGTCTTGGGCCCCGTGTAAGACAGCCTTCATTATGGCTTGCTGATCATCGCTTGCCGATATTACGACGACTGGCATGTTTAATTCAGAATTGATGAATTTCAAGAGAGTGAAAACATCCATGTCAATCCCTACCATGGCGGTGAGGATGATATCAAACTGGTCACTACTCCTTCTTAATACTTCTAAGGCCTCTGTCGCTTTTGCTTGAGCTAAAACCTTATACCAGCATTTTCTTAATACGGTAATAAGGATTGACAGAGAGACTGGATTACCGTCAATGACCATGACCAGTAGACCCTCAGGGTAAGGAACTTCATCAGCTTCGACCAGGGTTGAACATGCGCCCGTTTCCTTAATGCTCGACATATTTCTAGATCTAGGATTGCCGTCTCGAGACCGCCTTAGGATGTCTTCTTGGACTTGAGGGATCACGGGATCATCAATGGCTTTTCGTAACAGGCTTTGAAAGCCGATGCTTTGATGGTGAAGGTTTTGAATTCCTCTCCAACGAGAACTCCTTCCTCTCTATCTTTCTCCTGCGAGTTCTTGCAGATAAACTCTCACTCTCACTATCAAATGAGGACAAGTTCTCTCTCTGGCAATAGCAACTACTTCCCTCTTCACGGGCAGCGCTATTAGATTTCTCGCTCAGTTTGTCTTCTTCTTTCTTTTCGTGATAGAGGGCCCCTGTCAAGATCTCCACCGTCGATTTACTGGCAGGTCCTCCAATGAAGACAAGTCGTATCTCCTTTTCGCTAACGTTTGCCATGTCTTCCACTCAGCTCATCTTTCCGTCTTCTTTTTCAAAGTGGCAGTATCTCGTCAAACTTTCTGCAAAGATTTCGGACTCACTTGGCTCGAGGTCGCCATCTGATGGGAATTCGAGCCAACGAGGGAGGTGCCAATAGAGAATGGTAGATAAGAGAAATCTTGACTGGTTGATACCGTCACTATGAAATCAATATTTACTTCAAAGCAGATTACCATCTTCGCATTTCGCTCATCTGCCTCACCTCTCTCCCCCTTTCTTTCGTATTTTGCTTTCAAAAAAGGCCAATTCTCCTAACCATACCTTATCCGCCGAAGTCCTAGCTGGGTGGGAGAGACTCTACAATCTTCTTGGTAGAGGTTACGCTCATATAGCCAAAAACTCTACCGTTGAGGCAGAAATCCTCGGTTTATTCAAGACCGTGGACGCTGCTTCTATTGAGGGTACCAACTAGGGAAGGAGTACCGGAACTTCTCGACCCTCTTCATCAATTTTCTGGCTGCCTATAACCGCGCTTATGAGACGGTCCTTGTGACTGCCGTCGTGAAAGCTCGTTACCAAGACCGGCACGAGCGTCTGGAAATAGTCACATTTGTGGCTGATAATCACAAGAAGGCCCTCAAGTTTGCCAACGATCAGCTTTCGTGGCTGGTTCGTGAGAGGGGAAAGTTGGTGGACCGTCTGGCCTTGGTCCGAACTTACTTCGAACAGGAGCCGGGCAATATTGTGATGAGGTGCAAATGCGGTTGGCTGCAGGAGAGACTTGATGACATTACGACAGACATTGCTTTCGAGAGGGCGGCAATTTCGGACCTGGGGTTTTCCGTCGAGCATTATGAGGCCAGTATGGCCCAGGCTAAGGAGAAGCGCGATCGCCTCTTCTTTAGGCTCACGGAGCTTAATCCCGAGAGCGCCCGGTACACCCAGAGCATCAACTGTTTGGAGAGTCAGTTGAGCTCTTTCGTAATGGTTATCAGGGCCCAGTTTGGCTTTACCTTTCCTCCCCAGTGAGCTATTGTAAAACCTGTTGATGTATGGAATAAAAGGAATGTTTCGCATGTCTATACTTTTGTTTTCCTGTCATCTCTTCTCCTGGGGAACGATTTAGGGTGCTGAAGATATTGAGGCTTAATCTTCTTCATGATGCTCTCGCGGGTTGTGGTAGACGATGATATCAAGAACATTAGAGAGGCATTCAGTGTGGCTTTCCACCAGCCGCCTAGAGACCCGCGTTCAATCATGTAAATTAATAAAGCTGCCACCACTCGATCAGTGTGCCAATAAATTCGGCCATTTGTTGCGTGCTCCACTTCAACCGTGTTTTGTTGCTTTCGGCGTCCACTCGTATGTATCGGGCACCTGTAGCATCGGGGGAGTGTCCTGTGGGCCACGTTCATTAATAGAACCTCGGTCCTCTAAAACCCTCCGCGTGTTTCGGATCCGAGGAAATTTTAAGACCGGTCTCTGGTTGATTTAATCAGGTTAAGGTACTTATTTCATGGTTTCTGATTATATAATCCATATTGTCTTTCAAAAGACGCGGGATCCTCTGCAATACATTAAATATGCCCCCGTGTTTAATCAGTATAAATCCACAGTCATATCAGAATACACTGCCCATACAAGTTTACGGATTGACACAACTTTGTCTATCAAAGATGGACAGTGTTCGTTTGCCCCCCAGAATTAACGGTTGAAGCCTCGGTGTTTTTCGTCTTTTGGTATTTCTGAAGATGATTCTTGATATATTATTGAACTTAATTTTTACACCCGTCTGGGGTATCTAGGATCTCCCTGCAAAAGAAAAGGATATAATTAGTATGCGACACAAGGAATGTCGGTCCATGACTCCTATATTAGTCCAATTTGATTTTTTCTATTTTATAGAGAAATCAGAAAAAAAAAATTTCCTTAGGAAGAAATGGGTTAATTTCTGATACAGAATTTTTTTTTGCAGATTTATTACTCTTTTTTTTATTATTTTTTTAAAGGAATGTGACAAAATCTCTTGACGTTTACTAAAATTTTTGAAGGAATTTTCTTTTTATCAAAATAAATTTTCAGAGGTAAATTTGTTAGGAAAATTTTATTTTTATTGAAGCAGGAAAGACATGACAGAAATCCTTTATTGGTTAACAAAATTCCCCCGAGACATTAGTCTAATTTTATTTAGAGAAACTTTTCTTAGAAAAACATGAGTGAATTTCTCGAAAGAAATTTTTGTTGCAAGTTTTTATAATTTGAAAGAATGTGATAAAATTACTTGATGTTTACCAAAGTTTTTTTTGAAGGAATTTTTCTTTTTATCGAAATAAATTTTCAGAGGAAAATTTCATTTTTATTGAAGCAAGAAAAACATGAAAAAAATCTCTTATTGGTCAATTAGTCTAATTTTATTTAGAGAAAATTTTCTTAGAAAAATATGAGCGAATTTCTCGAGAAGAATTTTCTTGCAAGTTTTTATAATTTGAAAAATGTGATAAAATCACTTGATGTCTACTAGAGTCTTTTTTGAAGGAATTTTTCTTTTTATTGAAATAAATTTTCAGAGGAAAATTTTATTTTTATTGAAGCAATAAATTTTTAAAAGAAATGAGGGACAAATTTAATTTTTATTTTCTTTTAAAAGAATGGTCGTAATATCAAGCTCAAAAACTGACTAACACCTAGCATGGACCGACCGAAAATAAATACAAGATAAAATTAGAGAACTTACTTTTATCTTGGAGAAATGCAAATCACATAGTCATGCGCATGACTCAAGTGAGGAGTGGACTCTAGAAAATAAAAGAAGGAGAGACAGGGTATGGAACTAAAAGGCCCCCACTATCTGAATTGACAACCTTACCCTCCGCGCAATCAAATCACAATGGGAAGAATTGTCAATTTAGATAATGAGCGGGATAAAATATGGTCAACCCAAGCGCAATCGACGCAAGAGCTTTGCATATTCGATCCCTATCTATGGTTACCTAGGAAAAATTTCGCGATTTGGGTTTAGACGCTTGTGTGTGCAAGTGTTGTGATCCTCAGAATATGCAAGACATGCACAACAATTGATATCAAAACAGCGCTTCTAAAAATGTGAGAAATTAAACATAATCCCAACACCGAGCCTGCAAAATAAATGGGTTAGCCAAACACTCCGCCCCTTATAACTCCCATCCTACAAAAGCATATAACACCTATAGAATGAGTCCCAAGCAAAATCGCCAGAAGCGACATATCCATGAAATTTTCATTGGCCTAAGTCCACTAAGACTTTTAAAATTTCGAAAAAATTTAAGAATTCCAATTGGTATCTTTTTTCGAAAATTTAAAAATCTCTATCCCCAGTGAAGTCGCCAAGCTGTCGCGACCCTCTAAAAAATTTTATCTTCAAGAGAGGTTAACGGATTATTAGGTTAATTAGATTTGACTAACCTAACGCGGACCCTCCCAAACCCTATCGAATCGCAACTTTGGTTTTTGTTTAAACGATTTTGAAATTTAGAGTCGCCACTAATCGTTCTTGGTAGGTCGATTAGAAACCTAAATAAATTAGCGGGAGAACTAATTTATTCCTGCAAACCAGAGATTATGAGCTCGGGGACTTGGTTACACTAGTTAATTAAAACTAATGCCCTTTCGGTACCTTAATTTCATGGATATCCTAATTCGGCAACTCATGCTTGGTTTATTCCTAAGACTCTAGTAGGGTATTCTCTTTTGTGTTTTCACTTTTTAAATAGGATGCATGGATGGTATATATGTTTATTTGTTATATTTTTAAAGTGTTAAAGATTCCCTGAAGCTAAAAAGGGAGTGTGTTAACGACATCTGTGCAGTATTACGACCTACTCATCTTTTGGGTCTGATGATTCAAAAATTAAATTATAGGAAGTACATGACAGTGAATAAACACCTCTAATGGGAGGCCTAGCATTGGCTTGGCTCTTCCCTTTGGGATTTAAGGTACAGGTATTTAAGTTGCAAGTATTTAAACTACTGTAAGTAAAAACCTCCAATGGGAGGCTAAGCATTGGCTTGGCTCTTCCCTTTGGGATTTAAGGTACAGGTATTTAAGTTACAGGTATTTAACTACTGTAAGTAAAAACCTCTAATGGGAGGCTAAGCATTGGCTTGGCTCTTCCCTTTGGGATTTAAGTTGTAGGTATTTAACTACTGTAAGTAAAAACCTCCAATGGGAGGCTAAGCATTGGTTTGGCTCTTCCCTTTGAGATTTAAGGTACAAGTATTTAAGTTGCAGGTATTTAACTACTGTAAGTAAAAACCTCCAATGGGAGGCTAAGCATTGGCTTGGCTCTTCTTTTTGGGATTTAAGGTACAAGTATTTAAGTTGCAGGTATTTAACTACTGTAAGTAAAAACCTCCAATGGGAGGCTAAGCATTGGCTTGGCTCTTCCCTTTGGGATTTAAGGTACAGGTATTTAAGTTGCAGGTATTTAACTACTGTAAGTAAAAACCTCCAATAGGAGGCTAAGCATTGGCTTGGCTCTTCCCTTTGGGATTTATGGTGCAGGTATTTAAATTGCGGATGGACTTTGTCCTCTCCATTTTGGGGTATGAATTCTTTAAAATGAAATACAACGAATTGATTCAACAATTTGAAATTTGTGCGCGCTTGAGGACTCCTCCAAGCCGATTTTGTGCTTCCATAGGGTTGACCATTGATATAGAGTTGCGGCTTCCTGACATAAAATAAAGTGAAGTGTCAGTATACAAAATATGTGCTAATCTACAGATAAAACCAGAAGAGTGGAAAGAGTACTTATCTCCCATTTTTTTGGGAGGGATTTCTATAATTGATTTTCGCTCTCTATGTTCCCAATATAGAGAGTTTCTTTTGAATTAAGAGGGACTTTTAGTCACAGATCAGTTGAGAAATCGGTGGACAGCTTAGGAGCTTGTCTGGGCCGATTTTTGCATCTCTACGAGATTTTTGCTGTTGACGTAGAGATATCCTTCTCCTGACATAAAATATGGAAAAAAAAAGAGATAGAGAAAGTGTATACAATTTGTGCTAATTTGCGAGTAAAACCATAAATAAATGAATAAATAAAAACATTTAGCTCGAATTTGCTTGCTCGTTGACGAGGATGAACTCTTGATTTATATTGATCGATGAAGGAATTTGTGATGATAACCCCTAGCTTTAAACTCCCATCATCTTCAAAATTCTCTCTCTTTTGGTATTTTCTTTCTCTCAAATTTTTTTTCAATCTCCCAAAACTCTCTCAAACATCCAAAATTTTCTCTCCAAAAAAATTCCTCTCTCAAGCTCACTCCTTCCTCCTTTTATAATCTACTCATCTATCTCCCATTCTAATTTGTCCACTAACTCTATCTCCCATTCTAATTTCTCTACTAACTCTTCTTCATTTTCATCTTCCATTCTCCATCTCTATCTCACATTCTAATCTCTCCACTAACTCTTCTTCATCTTCCCTTCTCCATATTTATCTCCCATTCTAATTTCTCCACTAACTCTTCTTCATCTCCATCTTCCCTTCTCTATCTCTATCTCACATTCTAATCTCTCCACTAACTCTTCTTCATCTTCATCTTCCATTCTCCATATTTATCTCCCATTCTAAATTCTCCACTAACTCTTCTTCATCTCCATCTTCCCTTCTATTCTTATCTTATTTTCTCCAACCATTCTTCTCCATCTCCTCTTCTCCATCTTCCCTTCTCTATTCTAATTTATCCACTAACTCTTCTTTTTGTTATTTGCAAAATAATCCCTCAAGAGTTAGGTATTTGCACTCTAGTCCCTGAATTTTAAGTATTTACAATTTAGTCCCTAAAAAAATATTTCTTTAAGTCCAAATCTCCTCACAATTTTTGACATACCTTCCCTATACTTAGTCAAAATTCACCACATGTCAAATTTAAGCTCATTTCTTGCCACTGAAAATAATGCAGAATCTAATTAAAGCCCTTTTGCACAATTGAGTCATGCTAGGTATAATTTGGGCCAATATAAAAAATTTGAAATATTAGAGAACAATGTCACAACTCCTAAAAGTGGAAAATGAAAATAAATTGACTCAAATTGAATTTTTTAGGCCCGGTTCGAGATTATGCTCGTGAAGGAATACACGACCCCGTATTGATTTTTTTTAAATTTGTGATGGCCAACATGAAAAGGGATTTAAAATAAAAATATTGACTATTTTTATATATTTTTGTGGCCTCAAATGCTATTATTTATTAAATATTCTCATAATTTCTAAAATATATAAACAATATATATAAATACAAAAAATTATTTTTTTGTTCGAAAATAGTTGCCTAAGCTTGGCCAAGGCTCCAAACTTTATTTTTCAATTTTCTCAATTTTCTTAATTTTTTGTTTTATGAATTTTCGAAAATAAAAATACCGAAAAATATCGAAAATATGAAAAATTATTTTTTGGTCAAAATTGGTTCCCTAGGCTTGGCTAAGGTTCTCAAAGTTGATTTTTCAATTTTATGAATTTTTATGGAGTTTCTATTAATATTCGAAAATAAATAAATAAAAAATACGTAAAAATACTGAAAATATGAAAAATCGTTTTTTGGTCAAAATTGGTTCCCTAGGCTTGGCTAAGGTCCCCAAAGTTGATTTTTCAATTTTATGAATTTTATGGATTTTTTTATTACTTTAGCAATAGAAAAAATGATTAAAAATCAGGTATCAACAACAGTGTATGCTCATACGGGCACTTTTGAAAATCACGCTCTAACAGGTATGTGTCGATACGTGTGTACCAAGCACGAGGTGCTTGTTTTAGCCCATACAAAACCTTCTTCAGTTTGTAAACTTGATTTTCATGCCCTTTCTCATAACCCTGTGGTTGCTCCACGTAGACTTCCTCTTCAAGAACACCATTGAGGAATGCTGATTTCACATCTATTTGATGAATCTTCTAATGATTTTGAGCTGCAAGTGCTAAGATCATCCGGATGGTATCCATCCGAGCCACTGGTGCAAATACTTCAAAATAATCAATACCTGGCTTTTGCTTGTAGCCCTTTACAACCAGTCTGACCTTATAACGGTCCACCTGACCATTGGGTTTGTACTTTGTCTTGTACACCCACTTGACACCAATGGGTTTTTTACCATGTGATAACGAAGTTAGCACCAATGTGTCATTCTTCTCAATGGAGTGAATTTCTTCATCCATTGCATGAATCCACCTTTCATCTACAGCTGCTTCATCATAGGTTACAGGATCACATTAAGCAAACAAACAAAAGTTTACCAATGTTTCATCAGTGATTTCGTTATTATCACTGCCATCGCCTCCTGTAACCACGTAATCCCTGAATTTTGCTAGCGTCTCCCTCAGTCGTTGTGAATGACGTAGTGGTGGTTCTGAAGCTGCTGTTGGTGAAGATGTACCACTAGTTGAAGATGATGGAGGCTCTTCTATTTCTCTCTCCAATGGTCCATCTTCGATGGTGATGCTTTTCCGGTCACCCTTTTGGTTCCAGTCCCAAGCTTCATCTTCAAAAAACTGGACATCCCTGCTGATAATTACCTTTTCAGTGACTGGGTTATACAGCTTATAACCTTTAGTTGTGTCACTATAGCCAATGAAGATGCATTTCTCGCTTTTGTCATCCAACTTCTTTCTTCGTTCATCTAGTATATGGGGATATGCCACGCACCCAAATACTCGTAGAAACGAAACATCTGGCTTGTTGCCGCTCCAAGCCTCTTTTGGGGTTCTTCCAAGAACACTCCTTATTGGACATCTGTTTAGTACAAATACAGCACAAGCAACCGCTTCTGCCCAAAAATTCTTAGGCAAATTTTTGGTTTTTAACAAACTTCTTGCCATTTCAAAAATTGTCCTGTTCTTTCTTTCTGCTATACCATTTTGCTGAGGTGTATAGCTGGTAGTCAACTGACGTTTTAGTCCATGAATTTTACAAAATTTGTCAAATTCATTTGAGGTAAATTCTCCCCATCTATCCGATCTCAACGTCTTCAGATTAAAGCCACTATGTTTTTCAACATAGACTTTAAATTCTTTGAACTTGCCAAATGCTTCAGATTTTTCTCTCAAGAAATATACCCAAGTTTTTCTGGTAAAATCATCAACAAAAATCAGCATATACCTTTTTTGTCCGACTGATTCAACCTCAACATGGCCACATATATCTGTATGTACCAGCTCCAAAGGTTGTTTTGCTCTTCTAGCTTTCCCAACTGGAAATGATTCTCGATGTTGTTTTCCAATGAGACAGCCTTCGCATGGACGATCTAGACATTCGATTAAAGGCATGCCGGTCACCATCCTTTTCTGAACCAGTAGTTTTAGTCCACGAAAATTTAGATGACCGTATCGAAGATGCCACAGCCAGTTGTTATCTTTCATCATCGCTTGAAAACTCAAGAGATTCTTCGTCTGAAGAGTCATGGGAAACATCCGGTTCTTCGTCATTTGCACCGTTGTGATCAACTTGTTGTTGACACCTCTGATGGTGCAAATTCCATTTTCAATGTGAACTTTGTGGCCTTTTTCGGAAAGTTGCCCAACACTTAGCAAATTCCAAAAAAGTCCTGGCACAAAGTAAACATCTGCAATAGCAACATTAGTACCATCTTTTGACTTGATATTAATGTTACCTTTGCCCATCACGGGAATTTTTTATTTATTCCCGAGGTTGACTTCACCACGACTCGTCTCATCCAATTGCGAGAATAATTTTTTCCGGCCAGTCATATGATTGCTGCAACCAGTGTCTAGATACCATATTTTGGTGTCTGCAGTACTTGAGTCATCCTTCGTACATGCTAGCACCAAGTATTCTTCAGCATCGGTGGTATGTGCGTGCTCCGCCTGCTCGTACGTCGCCTTTGTATGGCATTCGGATTTGTAATGTCCGAACTTGTTGCACTTAAAACACTTGACTTTTGATTTGTCACGTGTTTTAAATTTCCCGATGAAATTGGAATTTCCACCTCTTCCTTGGCCTCTTCCGCGACCTCGACCTCCTTGATAGCTTCCTCGATTTGATGGAGCGATACGACTTTGCAAAGCTTGCTCGGGATATGAGCCGATGGACTTCTGATTCATTCTTTGCTAATGCGAGCATAATGAACCCATCAACCGCTCCAACGTCATGGTTGATATATCTTGGCCTTCTTCGATTGCCACAACAACGTAGTCAAATCTTTCAATCAAAGACCTCAAGATTTTTTCTACGACACGTACATCTTGGAGTGTTTCACCATTAACCCTCAATTGGTTAACGATGTTTTGTACACGATCAAAATATAAAGAGATAGATTCAGAATCATTCATGCGTAAAGACTCAAAATCACCTCGAAGTGTTTGAAGTCGAACTCTTCGAACACGATCGTCGCCCTTGTAGGATTTTTGCAAAATATCCCACGCTGCTTTGGCGGTCTCGGCATTCGATATTTTTTCAAATATCGTCTCCTCCACGGCTTGAAAGATCGCATATAATGCTTTCTAATCTTTTTTCCGGGACTCCACCAATGAATCCTTCTCCTCCTTTCTCATGGCATTGAATTCTTCGTTATTAGCTACTTCGATGTAGCCATTCTCCACCAGGTTCCACAAATCTTGCGATTTGAACAAAACTTTCATCTGGACGGACCAGTTGTTGAAATTCTTTCCGTTCAACTTTGGAAGTTGAAATTGAACGGAACTTGTGGACGCCATAACTGGACTCTGATACCAAATGTAGGAACCAAATAAAAAGGAAGGAGGAATTTTGCGGAAGTTTGGAGGATTTAATTTGGAGAGAATAACAAAAAATGCAAATGAGAGAGCAATATTACAAAATACCTTTGCCAAGGTTTTACACAAAGAAAATCAAGTTTTGCTCTAAACTTGTTCTTACAAGAACTCTCTCTCTCTCTCTCTCTCTCTCTCTCTCTCTCTCTCTCTATTTCTTCTCCTCCTTGATATGAAATTTACAAGAAAAACCACACATATTTATAGCCAATTCTACACCTAATTTTTTGCCAAACTTAAATGTCTTTATTTGACTATACTTAATTTTATCAAACTCAAGCACACCTAAGTTGTCCATTTTTTACAATCAATAGTCAAAAATTGAGGCTTAAGCACACCTAAGTTGTCCATTAATAGTAAAAAATTGAGGCTTCTTCTTTTTTTGACTTTCTTCCAAAATGTATTTTAATATTTTCAATATTTCCTTCATCGCCGGGTTTGCACGCCGGAGGAGGACGCCCTCTACGTCGAGGTGCGATCAGGGATGGATGACGGAGGAGTTGGTTAGAGAGATGAGGAGGTTTGGGCTTTCGGTTTTATAGAGATGGAGGGCTGATATCACGAGGAAGAGGGAGAAGATGAGGAATATAGAGGGCTTTCTGATTGCACTGTAGGCTTTTGCTTGCTAGAGTTGATTTGAAAATCTCCTCCAGCTGCTGCCTCCGGGGGGGGGGGGGCTTTCTGATTTCATGAGTTGCTCCAAAATTTACTTATTTAAATGATCAAGGTCATAGTATGTTGATGTTGAGTCGTTGGTACTTTAGGGTTTTTATTTTCGTTATAAAGTGTTCAATTTATTTGTAAAGTATTCAATTATTTACACAACTTGTGGCGTTGTTTATCAACCTATGCAATTAATTATGAAGGAAACTTTTTAAGCTTCGGGCACTACCACCTATAGATGATGATAACAAACCTTCAATAGATGAAAAGGCAGATTTTCTTATTTAATGATTCTTTTGGTTAAATATTCAACTTCTCTATTTTATATTTAAACTTATTTCCTCCCCTTTTTTCCCATTAATAATTCTTTTTTTCGGGTCAAATGTTTAATAAGAGTTTGGTTAGATGGGTTCAGCGTATTTTATTCAGTCGAGAGAGAGAGAGAGAGAGAGAGAGAGAGAGAGAGAGAGAGAGAGAGAGAGAGAGAGAGCAGAAGAGATTCATGGACGTTGGAAGTAGATGTGAAATGACGCTCTATTGGGATGGAAGAATAGCGAAGCCCTGCTTCGCATTTTTTTCATTCTTTGTCTCATCTTAAATACATTAAAAAAATTGATTTGTTTTAGCTGACTTTAGAATTTCCTAATTACAAACATTATTTGGTTATACCAAATGAAAAATTGGTTATTTAAGATAATCTTCGATAAACAACATTTGCCAAGTGTTAGTTATATCTTTTCATTTGTTTTACCTTATTTTCCTATGGTACTTTACATACAGGGAAAATTTAAAAAAAAAGACTTGAGATACTTTCATTTTCTCAAAAAAAAAAAATCATAATGAATCTTTTTTTTTCAAAAAAGGGTCTGAAGTGCCCAATCTTGTTTTAAAAAAGGGCATGAGGTTGCCAACCAACAAACATATAATATTTTTGACAATTGTACAAAGGCATTTTTGTCAAAAAAAAATTTGAATTGTGAAAGACCCAGAACTCTAAAAGTAAAAACCAAAACCCCCTTCTCCAAACCACATTTGTTAAGGAGAAGGAGCTGGCCATGTGTGATCGAGCGACGATGTGTGATCAAACGACGGTGGCGACGAGGCTAGGTAGAGCAATCAGGTGCAATTAGGAAACAATGGCAACGATGGCGAGGGCGGTGGCGACGATCTTTAAAGGTGAGGGATTCTGAAAGAAATTAAAAATTCTTCCTCCTTGGCTTCACGCAAAGTCTTCGCCCCCAATTGGAGAATTGTTTTGATTATGCCTTCCCTATTACCTCCATTATTCATTCAAGGTCCGGTGGCACTGGCAACATGCGACTAGATGGTAACTCTACAACTGAGAAGAAAAGCTCTGGCCACCAACCCAACCATGGCCGCTTCAAAGGTGGAAAGTGTCGCGGCCCGATTTTGAAAAATATCAAAATCGATCGAGTTAATAGATTACTAAGCCTTTCAGAGCAAGCTTAACTCCGGCCCTTCCAGACCCATACTAAATCGCAGCGGGTTATCAGATTCAATCTTAAGTGTGGTTGGGTGACGTGTACATAAGTGTACATGCTTTCAAAGTTTCCACCGATCTTTGGGGAAGGTAGATCGAAAATCTCGTCGAGCGGTGGAAGTAGCCGTATGACTTTAATAGAACCAGAGATTCATGATCAGAGATTTAATTACACCAATGTTGCTATTAACGTTCTTTTGGTACTGTCGCAACCCGAAAATTTTTTCAATTGATGGAAAATTCCCAATTTAATGGATTATTAGGTTTATTAGATGGATTAACCTAATACGGACCATCTCAAGTCCTACCGAATTGCAACGTTGATTTTTATTCAAATGATTTCAAAATTTGGAGTCGCCACTAATCATTTTTGGTAGGTTGATTAGAAACCTAAGTAAACTAGCGGGATGACTAAATTACTTCTACGAACCAGAGATTATGAGTTCGGGGACTTGATTACATTAGTTAATTAAAACTAATGCCCTTTCAGTACCTTAATTTCATGGATATCCTAATTTGGCAACTCAGGCTTAGTTTATTCTTAAGGCTCTAGTGGAGTGTTCTCTTTTTGTGTTTTTACTTTTTAAATGGAATGCATGAATGGTATTTTTTTTTTTGGTATTTTTCAAAGTATTAAGTTCCCTGAAGCCGAAAGAGGAAGGGTGTTAACGACTTCTATGCAGTTTTACGACCTCCAATAGGTGGCTCGGCCTACTCATTCTGGGGTCGATAATTTGAAAATTTAATTATAGGAAAGACCACCAATGGATGGCCTAGTATTGGCTTGGCTTTCCTCTTTGGGGTTTAATGGTGCGGAAATTAAATTGTAGAAATTTAAATGACGGTAAGTAAAAACCTCCAATGGGCGGTCTAGCATTTGCTTGACTCTTCCCTTTAGGGTTTAATGGTGCGGAAATTAAATTGTAGAAATTTAAATGATAGTAAGTAAAAACCTCCAATGGGCGGTCTAGCATTGGCTTGGCTCTTCCCTTTGGGATTTAATGGTGCGGAATTAAATTGCAAGAATTTAAATGACAGTAAGTAAAAACCTCCAATGGGCGGCCTAGCATTGGCTTGACTCTTCCATTTGGAGTTTATGATGCAAAAATTAAATTATAGGAATTTAAATGACAGTAAGTAAAAACCTCTAATGGACAGCTAAGCATTGGCTTGGCTCTTCTCTTTAGGGTTTAATGGTGTAGGAATTAAATTGCAGGAATTTAAATGACAGTAAGTAAAAACCTCCAACGGTCAGCCTAGCATTGGTTTGGCTCTTCCCTTTGGGGTTTAATGGTACAAGAATTAAATTGTAGGAATTTAGATGACAGTAAATAAAGATCTCCAATGGACAGCCCAGCCTTGACTTGGCCCTCTCTTTTGGGGTTTAAGAAAGGAGATCTCTACCATGTTGAATTTTATCTCGTGCTTCCACTTGGGTCCGTCATTGGCATTACTCAAACACCCAAATTCAAAACAAAACCAAGAAAAAAAAAACAGTAGTTCCAGTAAAAGATGCAACAGGAAACTCCTTTCGCAACAAATTCTACTGTTGTTTAACAAAGTTGGCTTTTGAACCAGGCAATTCAGAGAATCCCGGCCATATTTTCTTATCAGTGTGCCAAGAGTCCTAAAAATCTCGCCAAGATGATTGACTTCACTATTTCCCTTGAACAGTGGTTCTTTGGCTAATGTTTCAGCCATAATATAATTTCTTCAACAAGTTCGCCATTGGGAGTTAATTGAGAGAATTTTAAGTTATTGTGGCATTAGCCTCCAGAATTTTTAAAATGAAAGGTATTGTTGCCTGTTGTTGGATATGTTGAAAAGGTATGGAAGAAAGAATGTGAAAAGAAATTGGAAGAGCTTCACCTGTTTGGGACAAGTGGGGAAAATAAAAGCCTGGAAATTTGAAAATCCGTCTTCGACTAAGCGGGCCAGAAATTTTTTAGCCTGAATAGACCAGGAGGGATTTTATATCTACCATTTACATTTGGAGGTGGCCAGGTTTTCAAGCTTTGCAATATGTAGCCCGAAATGGCCCGGCCCGCCCAACCCTTTTTTTTTCATAATTTATTGTTTGTATATTAATTCAATGGGACGAGGAAACTTCTCAGGTGACATTCCATTGATTGATCCATGACTTGAATATAAGCACATTTAAGGAAGTTATAAGATAGAAGAAGATAGACAAGAACGATTTGACTATCTGGTAGGTTAGCATCTACTAATCGCCTTCTTCCCAGCCACCGATGTTGAAAAGTAAACGGTTGTCGACCAATAATTCATTTCGGAGATGCAAATATATAATTAGACTTCTTTCGAGTGTTGGCTACATTCCAAAAGAGACACGACAAACGTTTGGAAACTACGAATCGACTCAGCAAGACCAATAATATATTTCCGAGACGCAAATATATAATCGTTCTTTTTGTTTTTGCCGCAATAGCAAGACGTTTCCATGGTCTTTCGGGTGTTGGCTACATTTCGTGAGAAACACGAAAAACGTTGCGAAACATTGAATCAAACTCAGCGAGATTACAACAACTACAAATAATAATATAATGTCGGTGTTGCGCATATCATGGCACAGCAATTAATTTAATAAATAGCCAACTTCACTATCATTTCCCACAACGCTTTTTAAAAGGCAGCCATCGAATTTTAACCATAGGGAGAATGTCATTATCCTAAGCTTCCATCCGTGATATCCAGCTGGAAGTAACAAGGACCAGGACTTGCGCCGTAATGAACGACCAAGACTAGTAATTCGTGACTCATGGGGTAGGATTATTAATTTTCCTTCCGGCGACTATAGTTGGAAAAAGTCAATGAATTTCGACCGATAATACATTTCCAAGATGCCAATATTTGATTTTTAGAGATAATTATGCAATTCATTTTTCGAACCGCCTATGATGATGGACTGTATCAAATGAAAAAAAAGCTTAGTTGCAATGAATTTGCGATACGTGTTCTCAATCTTACTTGAACACGATACATCAAGTATTCGAACAATCGAATGCAGATCATGTTCAATATTTATTTTTATTTTTTTGCTGAATAATTTCGTAAACAGCGTGCCATCTTCACACATATCTTCTTTTGTTTTATTGTTTTTCTACGATTGAGGATAAACATGATTTCTTTGTTTCCACACCACCAAATCCAAATACCTAGCGATATTGCGGAAGAAGACCATGTTTTCTCATTTTCACACAACAGATATGGGTGTATTTGTTTCACGAAAAATCAAAAGTTTGGAAAACACTTTTCAAAAAAAAAAATAAATGCTTGTATCTTTTAGAAAGACTAGTTAATAGAAAATATTTTCATTATCAATAACACTTTATGTCTAACTATTTTCCCAGTAATGAAAATATTTTGCATTTCATTCATTTTTATAAGTGATCCAATGTTTTTTTTTTGAAAAATATTTTCCAAATCTTTGATTTTTGTGAAACAAATAGATCTAGGTTCTGTTTGTTTTACCAAAAAAGGTTTTTAGGAAAAAAATTCTATATTTTCCCATTTTTGGTGCACAAAAAATAAACTAATCGAGAAAAATATTTTCCAGGAATGGAAAAAAAAAGTACCTTCAAAAGTAGGGAAAATGATTTTTGTTTATAAAAGGGAATCATTTTCTCCATCTTTCCTCCCTACACTCCTTCACATCCCTTTTTATTTTTAAGTATTTTTTTATTTTTATTTTTGTTTTTTTTCCTTCTTTCTCAGTAGAGTGCTAGCCATGCAACGAGTAGTCGATTGACACAAAAATGGGCTAACAGCCTTGAGGATCACTAGATTCGACAAGCTCGAGCTCACTTGTAGTTGCTACTGGAAGCTCGCGGTGGAGGAAGAAGAAAAAGAAAAAGAAAGAAATAAAAAATTATATAAAATTTTTTCACATTAACATTAGTCGTATAACGTAGAACGGTCATCGTCTACTTTAGCAACTTTCGGTCAAATGATGACGCAAACAATCTAATTAGATTTTTCTTATCAAATGATGAAACATATTGTCCAATTTATTTTCAAGCCTCAGTTCAAAATTATAAAATATTATCATTTTTCTGAAAAATGACTTTTTAAAAATTATTTCTTAAAAATGTGACATTTTTTTAGAAATAAATGGAGGCTTACTTTTTCGTGCGTGTGTGTGTGCGCGTGTGTGTTTGTCTTTTTTGGGGGTTGGTGGGGTGTCGCGCGCGCGCGCGTGTGTGTTTGTCTTTTCTGGGGGTTGGTGGGGGTGTGGGGATTGGGCCGGGCCCAAACGAGACTAACTTGATAAATGGATGGGCACCACAACCAGTGGAGCTGATGTGATAGTTCTTAGGGAAATTAAATTCTTTATGTGAAGGGCGTGTAGCGTACTGCTGTAGTGACTACAACGAGACCGTCATCCACCATGCAATCCTTGAAATTCTACAATTTGCGGAGAGTGCTCCTTCTATAGGAAGCTTAAGTAAGATAATTCTCTGAACTCAAAAAACTTTTTATAACACTATAACTCACTCTCATCCCAAATTACAAATGCACACACTTGTATAGAGAAAGACAATCAGATTTACACAGTTTCTACACACAAGAACAATAAGAAGATGAACACTCGTAGGAAAAACTAATTTTTGTTGACTTCTACTTCCTAGGGCTGGGTTGGAAAAAAAAAATTGGAAAATCCAACTAAGTAAGCACGATGGCGGAAGACTTTTACTTGCTTTCCCCCACCTCACATATCAAATTGGGAAAATTGTAAAAAAAAATTCTAAAGATTTGTACTTTTATCAATTCAATTCTAAACCTTTTTACATTTTGACTATTCAGTCCTATTTGCCAAATATCGCTGACGTGGCTACCAGCTGTCCTATTTGGCATTGTGGGTATTGATACGGATAAATTTTAATGATATTTTAATATTTTTTAAAATGATTTTATTTATTATTTATTTTTCATTTCTTTTTTCTCTTTGGTGAGAGGGTTGGCCCTGCCAAAAAAAGAAAAACAAAAAAAGAGAAAAAATAAATAAATACAATTAATAAAAAATATTCAAAAATTATTAAAATATATTTTTTAAAATTTGTCTACATTAGCGTCAGTGGTGCCACATAAAATAACCAGCATCTATGTCGGCCATTTTCAACTAATAGGACTAAATTGGAAAAATGTGAAAAAGTTTAGTATTGAATCATAAATTTAAAAAGTTTATGATTGAATTGCCAAAAGTGCAAAAATGCTTATGACTTTTTTGATAATTTTTCATAATATATTAGCTAACAGACATGTTTTGGAAGTTGTGTGCTCTCTTAGACAATTAATCAATCAGGATTAATTCAAATATTTATGTTCTCCCCTCCTCTCATTTACTTACCTTCTTTTGAAATTCAAGATAAGGGAGCCGCAAATTTATATTGCGGCATAAAATATATCAAGTTACTCAGGGTTACGTCACGATTAAGTAAAATAGTATCTATTGAGATTATGGACATCAAACCATTATTCGCATAAAATATATTGTGCCACGTAGAAGTGACACGTGGTGGGACAAGTTGATGTGGAATAATTATTGCCAACATTTAAGTGTCAATTAGTATGACATGCATGTTGTTCAGGCAGTGTGGTTTGTTCAATTCCATCACGCCCATTGTGTAACGGGTACACGATATACCTTTCCCTAATTGAGGGGTAGTCTTGCCTAAAGATGAACATTGCATCAAATGTCAAAAACTGGAAGCCTATTTGACATAGAAACAAAGTTCGAGAGGATTTTTAGATTTTGTATAATATGACTGAAACTATTATAAGCTCAAGAATAATGTATCATTTTTCTCGATGTCACTTTATATTCTCTGCTTTTTATGCTATGAATCTATGATTTTGTGTTGTCACTTTCGTAGCTTTGTCGTAAGGCTTCTGATTTTAAAAGGGTTTTTAAATGAATGGGACTAGGAAACTTCTAGGATGGGATTACAACCCAAGCATTATTGAATGATATCCAGAAGATGGCAAGGATAACCAATCAAGGTGATTGATTGATTTGACTTTTTTGGGATTAGCGGATTAGCATCAACTTGTCGTTTTCTTAATTTGTTTTGGTCGAAAAATAAAATAAAAATTAGACAATCAAGTTTTTGGACATACGATGTCTTCTAATGATAGAAAAGAATTTTCCGAACAATTTCGTCAACCGCACGCCTTATTTTTTTGTTTTTTAAATTCCACACTCAACTAACAAATCCAATTATCAAGCAACATCGCAGAAGACGAAGACCATGTTTTCTCATTTTCACACGAACGACGACCCAGGATATATACAAGCAATTTTTCTGCTATAAACCAAATTAAAAAGCCATCTTTGAGCTCTTTCCTCTTGTCAGGCCACTCGTCGAATTCATGTTCGATCCCCTACAACATGCTTGGTGTAAATGAGTTACTGCTAAATGCTACTAGTGCCTAACCATGCAAAAAAAAAAAAAAATGCAGTGAAAAATGCAAGTGTGACATGCAATATAAATATTTTTGTTTACGGTTTGAGTTCAACCTCTAATTTTCTTATATGATAAATGATAATTCTACGAGCGAAAATTTTAGTGTCAATAAAAGATTGTCATTGCTTGTCCTATGCAATTAGTGATATAGAAAGAAATTCAGTATGTCTATCTCTTGCAACACCACTACTAGTGATTATTTGAAAAGGTAGGGTATAGTCCAAGCACTCAAACTTTGTAACATTATTTTGTAACTCAGTAAAAACGTCTCTTTTCACTCTCTTATGTTAGTTTAACTACTATTTATTACTTCATAAAGCAAGGTGCGATTCCGTTAGATATATAACTATCCCAACTATAGAAATTAAATTGATTCCAAGTAAGATTAAGATTTAGATACATACATAATATTTCAATCTTAGTAAATACATTAATTCCAATGGCAGATTTGTCTCTTCACTTTAAAGCTATTCATGCGTATTCACTCTAACGGTATTTTTTATATAGAATGCGCATTTTAATATTTATTTGAGAGATTCGGTGGCCAGAGCGATGAAAACCCGCCAAGATATACATGAACTCGAGACAAATTAATAAAAAGACGAAAGTGCATTCAGCAAAAAGAAAGACATTAAAAGTCCAGTGCCTTAATTCCTTGTCCCCAGAGGTCGTTATATTGAGAGCCCACGCTCCATTCCAAGCACACCCAAAGCAAACTTGAGAGAAAGAAAGGATTTGATATCTGTGGCGTTTAAAGATCCAATGGAAAAAGGGACGAATTCACGGGCATCATTCGGACCTTCCTATGAGGTTTTCCTTAGTTTCCGAGGAGCAGACACCCGTCATGGATTCACGGATTGTCTTTATCATGGCATGGTTGGAGCTGGGATCCTCGTCTTTAGGGATGATGAATCCCTCCATGTCAGTAAAAAGATTGGTGGTGAACTTCTACAAGCAATTGAAAACTCTAAGATCTACATTCCCATATTCTCCACAAACTTTGCTTCGAGTCACTGGTGCCTTCGGGAGCTCGCATATATGTTGGAGTGCATGTCAAAATCAAATGAAAACAAAGAGATTCTGCCCATTTTCTTGAACGTGGAACCTGATGATGTCAAGCTCAAAACCAGCCTATACACAGAAGCTCTTGCAAAGCACAAGAAGAAGTTCTGTTCTGAAGTGGAGGCATGAAAAAAGGCTCTGGTTGAGGTGGACGAGATAAAGGGATGGAAATTGAAGAAAGATGAAGGGTAAATGTCCTAAACTTTTTAACTATCATCTGTAGATTTCCATTTCCTCCCAATTCAGTTTGATTCCTGTACTGTTGACGAAAAGATCGTTTGTTCTTGTCGTCAGTTCTATGCAGTTTAGATAGATGCCGCGGCTATCAGCGATATCGCAACGATAGCTCCAGCATATGGTACTATTGCGGTGGGAGCACATCCTAGTCATTCTGATTCTCTCTCCTCTCACCGTCTGTCTACAAAACAGTAACCGCGAACCGTAATAGATCTCTGAGCAGCTGTCCAGCCACCGCAGCAGCTCTTGCTGCTGAGCCATCCGTCCCCCACCTTCTGTCTCTCACTCACCGTGGTGAGTTGTGTCGGGGTTCGGTAGGTCGGGTGTGACGTCGCCGGCGTTGCTGGCCTTGGGCGAGGTCAAAAGGCCATGACCCACATGATGAGGAGGATTGAGGCTAGGCTGAGATAGTAGGTCAACGGGGCGTGATGGTGACTGACTTTGGGGGGCAGAAAGAGATAAGCGAAAATCAAGATTGCTTCGGCGTTCAGATTCTCGTTTTTCTTTTTTTCATTATTAAGTCACGGAGGGAGTAATTTGATTCTGAGCAAGGCTAGGCTAAGCTAATGGTTTTGACCATTAAAAAAAAAAAGAGGCTAAGCTAATGGTGAATTCCGGACCATGAGTGCTCTCACCAAATTCATGAAAATGCTCGTTGACCATTGAGAAGTGGATTAGCAAAATATTCTATTGGAAGACCACAAACTAGGGATGAGCAAATTGGACCGATCGGACGGGGACCGTTTGGACCGAACTGGGACCGGTGGTCCATTTTCCAATTCTATAAAGGTCTGGTCTGGTTCCCGGTTCCTAAAATTGGAACCGATGACCGGGCGGTCCGATTCCCAGTTCCTAGGACTAGACCGAACCGGATCGCCCGGATTGGACCGGTCCTTTTTTAAATTTTTTTTTTTAATTTGGTCCGTGAATCTCTTTCGGCTTCTTGGGCCTCTTGTTTTTGCTACTAGGAAGTCATTTTAACGTTATTGATTTAAAAAATTAGAGAGTAATTTGGGCTACATTTTTTTGTCCCGTCTGGTTCCCGAAATGGTCGGTCTGGTTCCCGGTTCTAACAAATTGGGAACCGGGACCACCGGTCCGATTCTTGATTCTTGATTCTTGAGGGGAACCGGACTGAACCGGGAGCTAATCACCCCTACCACAAATGATACCCAAAAGTTATGTAGAAAAGAAGGCGAAAAAAATTAGGTTTCTGACTTTTTTTTTTTGCATAGACTAATCACATGGATATGATAATAAAGTTCGCTTTAAAAATGCGGAGAATGGTTTTAATTATCTATTAGTGGTTAAAAACTATTCATTATTGGTTAAAACATTGGAATATAATTATAGTAAAAAAGAAAAATGAAAATATTACTTAACAATGTATTTATATAGGTAAAATTAAAAACTGAGATAGGAAATTGTGGGTGGTTGACCATAGCGAGCTACCGCCTTCGCGGTGGTCAGCCTTATGATGACAATGGCGTTTGTCGTGATGGCCGCCTCAGCATAGCTGTTAGTTTGATCCCACGTCTCTTAAATATATGTGCCTAGGACACATTATAATCAAGTATATAAGCAATATGGGACTATACTGAAACTCCCACTCGTGTGTAAGTCGTACATGCTTAACTTGCTCGGCTATTCAAGCTATGTTAAAATGTTTAAACAAAAAACTTAAGCATGACATAGAGAGATTTTATGTAAATAAAGCACATTATAAACATTCATTTGAGGGGAAACCACATTGAGATCTAGAACTCAACTTGCACAAGACGATTATAAGGTTGGTTGCTTGTTAACGACGACGACAATTTGCGGTGGCAGTCTGTCGACAAGACAACCACCTTCACGGTGGCTACATGTCAAGGACATAGCGCTATGAGTTCTCATATGTTTCCAACCGACTAATCGTGCCGTTAAGACTGATTAGATTAAGAATAACAAAACATTACTCATGCTTAAAAAAAATTAGGAATGATCGAACCCCAAGGACCTAGATACTTTCTCTTTTTTGCCATTTGATACCTCGATTGTTTTCATGCAGTTAAATATCTCAAATTTTTAGAACTGATGAGTACCTAATTAAATAAGAAAACGCTTAGTACCAAATTGCACTCTAAGAAAAAATTTAGGTTCTTGGGGTGTCATTGCTCTAAAAGTCCATGATCTTTTTATTTATATAATAAATAACCTCTATATTTATCTTTTCATGCTTACATTGAATATATTTGAATGTGAAATTTGCCGATAATGTTTATAAGCACATATATAATTGAGAACATAGTGATCAAAAGAGGGTTGTTTTATGCTATGATCTAGTAATGTACGTTAGTGGGGATTTATTATGGGTAATCTCTGGAAAAATAACCTTCCAACGAACGCCACTACCCTTGAAATCGGATGAAGAAGTCATCTTGTTCCTTTCTTTTTCTCGAAAAAGTCATCTTGTTCTTAGGGAATAATTTTGTAGACTGTCACTCTATATAAAGTGACGGAATGGTCTTCTTTGCATTTGTTTTTTACAATATAAAAGTTATCCCTAACATGATTGTTACGTTATGTCAGCCAAGGAGATCTGATACAATCTATAATTCAGACTGTTTTGGTTAAGTTGAATGTCAGAAATAAAAGTGTGACTGAATATCTAGTTGGAGTTGATGATCGCGTAGAAGCTATAATCCAAATATTGCATTTGGAATCTGATGGTGTCCAATTTCTTGGAATCCACGGAATGGGTGGTGTAGGCAAAACAACACTTGCCAAAGTCATTTTCAACAAACTATCTTCTAGCTTTCAAGGATGCAGTTTCCTTGGAGACGTCAGGGAATCATCACGTCGCAATGGTCTGGTACATCTGCAAAAACAACTATTATCGGAGTTCCTTGATTCTAGGTTTACCAACAATATTCGTGATATTGATGATGGGGTCAACAAGATTAAGAGAGTATTTTCCAATAAAAGGGTGCTCATTGTTCTTGATGACGTGGATGAGAAAGAGCAATTGAAAAGTCTAGCAGATAGAGATACTTGGTTCGGTTCTGGTAGTAGGATTATCATAACTACCAGGAACAAAAATGTCATAATGATTGAGGAAGAAGAAACAGGCGAAGGCCCTGCAAAAAAGTTCGCAAATGTTTCAACCTATGAAGTACAAGAATTGGAATTTGATCATGCTCTTAAGCTTTTTAGTAGGCATGCCTTTCGAAGAGACTCTCCACCAGATCATTATGTCTCCCTTTCGGAAAAAATTGTCTCCACTTTGGGAAAGCTTCCTTTAGCTCTTGAGGTAACCGGTTCGTCCCTTAATGGTAAATCTGAAGTATTTTGGGTAGACACATGGAAGAAGCTACAAAATGCTCCCCCCATGGAAGTCCAAAAAACATTGATGATAACTTATGAAAGGTTAGATGATGCACAAAAGCAAGTATTTCTAGACATAGCTTGCTTTTTTGTTAATGTGGATAAAACATACCCTTTCTACATGTGGGATGATTGTGGATACTATCCACATGATGCCATTGAAGTCCTCCTTCTCATGTCCTTTGTAAAAATCAAAGATGACGATACTTTTTGGATGCATGACCAAGTGCGGGACCTCGGAAGGGAGATCGTCCGTCAAGAGAACTTCAAAGACCCCTCCGAGCGTAGCAGAGTGTGGAATCATGAGGAAGCCTTGAGCATTCTGAAGCGGAAAGAGGTATAAAAAGAGAACAACAATTTAGTTTCTTGTGAATTGTTGTAGATTATTCTTGCAAAATGAAAAGTTAGTCGCTATTAGCACTTGCAATTGTTTGCTTTTGACCTTCAAGTGTGGACTTCTTGATGTTTCTTTTGTCAGGGAACTAAGAAAATTGAAGCACTGTCACTAGGATATCGTGGAGACATTGTAACGTATGATGAAGTTGCTAATTTACGTAACTTAAGGTTCCTTGAAGGGAATGGGGTGTTCTTTATTGGGGACTTCAATGATCTTCTCTCCAGTTTAAGATGGCTTTCTTGGCAATATTGCTCTTCCGAGTTTGCGGCCACAAACTTTCATCCAATTAGTTTAGTCGTTCTGGACCTTTCATGCAGTGATATTACGGAGGAATGGATTGGCTGGAATCAAATCAAAGTATGATGCGAGTCCCACTCCTTTACACATACATCGTTTTTCTTCTCATTATTCTCATGCATGTCATTTCATAATATATATATCTTATCGAATTATTTTTCAGGAGGCAAGCAAACTAAAAGTACTAGATCTCAGCAATTGTGCATATTTAAGGAGAACACCGGATTTATCTAAGATGGTGTCCTTAGAGAGATTGATTCTGAAAGGTTGTCGCTGCTTACTTGAAATTGACCCATCCATTGGTAAATTGAAGCTCCTAACTAGTTTGAACTTGAATCGATGTCAGTCTCTTCAAGAGTTGCCTGAAGAAATAGGATGTCTACAAGCTTTGACAGAGATTGTCATGCCTCGTACGCTGGCTGAATTAAGACTTCCGGAGTCGTTTGGTAATTTGAAGTCGTTGTTGTCCTTTGATTTATCAAATATGCAGATAAGCAAACTGCCCAACTCAATTGGGGGTCTGTTGAAGCTTAGGCAGTTAAATTTATGTCAGTGTACGAAGATAAAGGAACTTCCGAAGTCAGTTGGGAAATTACAATCATTAGTCGAGTTGGACTTGTTATTGACAAGTATTGGTCACCTGCCTGATTCAATCGGCGATCTGAAGCAACTGAAAGTACTTAGAATGAGCAACATAAGTGGGATAACAAAATTACCAAGGGCGATTGGGCTGGTGGAGAAGCTTGAAGAGTTGGACGCTAGAGGATGTTGCAACATGACTGGTGAAATTCCTGAAGAAATTGGGAGGCTATCTTGTTTGAGGATTCTAGACCTATCTGACACATGTATATCTGGATTACCGGCCACGGTGAGTTGCCTCTCTAATCTCCAAACACTTAATCTAGAACCATGCCCTGAGCTAAAACAGTTGCCGGAGCTTCCCCGTAGCTTGACTTGTCTGAGATGGGCCACCGATACTGTCATTGATTCCTACAAAGACGTGCCATATGAGCAGGAGAGTGTCTCTGCTCTTCCCACAAGCACCGGTACTCGATCTCAGCTGGGAACGCAAAAATTGTCCGGCAATAACGCACAATTCCTCCCCCTGCTCCCATCTAGTTTAAGAGAGTTAGAAGTTCGGCCTTTGGTGACCACACGATCGCCGGATTTTTCCAATTCTACTAACTTGTTCCGTAGTTCGATTATATTTGACGCTGAGTTGGGCGACCTCCAAATGCAGCAGTGCACGTTTAGAAAATTGGACGCACTGTTTCAGTTGGAAATGGAAAGATTGAGATATTTAAAGATGCTTTGGTGCGAGTTCCTCCCAGATGTACTTGATCTGTCGCACATGAAGAACCTGCAAGAGGTACATCTGCTTGGCTGCGAGTTGCTCGTCGAGATTCGCGGCCTTGAAGGATTGGGATCCCTTTGCTTCCTATCAGTCGTGGATTGCAGTTCCATGGAAAGAATGTCAGACCTATCGAATTTGAGAAAGCTAAGGAAGCTCAGAGTAGGCGATTGTCCAAAGCTAAGAACCGTGGAAGGTCTGAACCACTTGGAATCTTTACAGAAGCTGTGGATTCACAATTGCAGGTCGTTGGAGAGTTTGGCGGACACCTCAAATTTGGATTTGAAATGTTCCACTATTGAACATTGCGAGCAGTTGCCCGACCACAACAGTTATTGTAGATGTCAAAATATCACGTATTCAAAGTTTATTGTCTCCGAACACTCCTGGATATTTTGAGCCGGTTTTACGAAATCCCACCTGAAGAAAGTCTGCCAAGTATTATGACGGCCGGATGTTGCTTTGAGAAGGTAATTGACATTTGTGTTGTGATACAAGAAAGTTTACCTTATGATCATGTTCCATTGAGTGCCTAGTGATTCTTTGCACAAAAAAGTGCCAGTGATTCAACCTATATTCCTGGGGTCATTTTCTAGTTGTTCTACAAGAGGTAAGTCAAATTTTTGAGATTTAGACTACGTAAAATAATCTTACGAAGGCTTTTTCCAGTGACAAATATTGGTTACAAATACACCCCATTGGGATTGAAAGATTATTTCAAGATAAGGGCTATAATGTCAAAAAACTCGGCACATGACCTCGACCAAGAATGAAATCGTGCTGGACTAATTCGCCCATGGAGCTCAAGCTCAGAAACTTTTACAGATTGCTGCGAAGCGGGCAATAGAGAAGGGAGCTAGGCACCATCTTACAATGGTTGAAGAAGGGACGAGAAAGGGGAGGAGCCGTGCAAGGACGTGGAGCCCATACTAAGAGAAACTAATTGTCTTCTGCTGCAGAGCCAAAACTTTGCCGGACTTTTGATCCGGTTTTGTACTTGGATTCTGTCAATAAAGGTCTCTCGATTCCAATGTCTTTCAACTTTAGTTTTAGTTTCAAGTGTTCAGCCTTCACTGTACATTGTAAATATGAATTTCGTGTTTACATTTAGTGTTTTCATTTAAACATGTAGGCTCTCTTTTGGCTCGTTCGCCTCTAGGTTGGATCGCGTAAGTCAGCCTTTCCCCAAGGTTCGCTCACCTAAATTGTAGAGAGAGCCATAAAGAGAAGCTTTGGGAGCGAATATATTCTATTGCTCAATTGTTAAATGGCACAAGAATAACTCAAGTATTAATATTTGTTTATGGCGCTCACTTTTTTTTTGTAAGGAAAATTTTTTGGTAAGGGTTTATGGCGCTCACTTTGGTGCCTTTTTTTTAAATCACTTAAATGCCAAATCGAAGAAAAAACAATCACTTAAGTGCCAAGGGCAAGAGATTCTAGCCAAACTATATACGACGCTCACTTTGGTGCTAAGTCATTTATAAGTGCATGTGGACTCCATGTGGCAATTTCTATTTTTGGAATCAGCCCATGTCAAAAATTTATTTAAAAAAGGTCAACCTAGCGATTTTTATTTAAAAAATCAAATTTAAACTTAAAAATACGTTTGAAAGAAGTTAAAAAAAATAAAGAAGAATTTGGCAATGGTGAGAGCTTGGATAGCCCTCATCATCGCCGCCCCACCATCCCGGCAATGGCCAGCGATGGGTGGGGGCTAGTTGGTGGGGTTGCCGAGCCTCAGATAGTGGCCAACGACCCCGCTAGCGAAGGTCACATCCCTCACCCATATCAGGTGAGGGTCACCAGCCATCAACCAAGTTTGGCCAAGGGTCATTAGCCACTTGTCGGGGCTCAACATCGCTTGCCGACTAGCCCTCACCCATTGCTAGCCATTGCAAACGACAAGAGGGCAGTGGTGGCGAGGGCTATGCAAGCCCTCGCCATTGCCAACTTAATTTTTTTTATTAAGTTATTTAGCTTATTTTTCTATTTTTTTAAAAAAAATTTAGTACAAATAATAAGCAAATTTTGATGTTTTTGCAGATAAAAATGCTAAAGTCCTAATACTTGTTATATATTTTTAATTATTTTTATAGATTTTTTTTATTGCTAACTAGGATCATTTAGCGAGACACATAGATGCTATGTAAGATTTTCAACGGAACTTAGCATATTTAGCACTCAAATAATCATTTTTCAAAAAAAAATTGACACTTAAATGATAAAAAAAAAAGTAACACTAAAGTGAGTATTATACACAAATATTAACACTTGTGGTATCTTTCTATCATTGTTAAATGGTACAAATGAGAGGAAGGTCACCCCTATATATACATGAGGTCATCTAATTACAACCGTTGATCTTCTCTTAGTCTAGTAGTGGAGATTCAATCTCCCCAATTACTATCGTCCACCATTGATACAAGAAATATCTAGAGTACAAAAAATTCCCATGTGCCCCCTAGTACTATTTGAGAAACTTCATGAAAACCCTAGACCCTTAAGCTGTGTTTGGTCATCTAGAATTATAGTCATGATAGAATTGATGTGAGATATATATATATATATAGAGAGAGAGAGAAATCCTGCAGAAGCTCAAACCTAATTTAACTTATCATGAAGGGTGCCATTCTGGGATCTAGGAAAACCAGAAATCCTGCAGAAACTCAAGCCCACATTATCTTACCTTGAAGAATGCCATTTTGAGATTTAGGGAGACTAGGAATCCTGCAGAAGCTTAAACCCAATTTCACTTACCATGAATGGTGACATTTTGGGATCTGGGGAGACTAGGAATCCTACAAAAGCGCAAACCCAATTTCACTTACCATGAAAGGTGCCATTCTAGGATCTGGGGAGACCAGGAATCCTGCAAAAGCTCAAACCCAATTTCACTTTTCTCATCACTTTAGGAATAAACTGATGAGGCAGACATCCAATTATCTCAAATTTTTCACTTTCGAGACGAATTATGTTTCATTGAAGAAGGTAAATACCTGTATGTGCCGTAATGGATTCGAATGCCTTGACAATCATAAGAATTCACTCTTTTGAAGAGTTTAGGTTGAAAATATACTTACCTGAAGATTTAGAAGACTTGCTAGTGGCTTCTTGACAACTAGGCTTATTCATTCAATAAACGAATTTCGAGACCTTGGAAGGTAGCTCGAACATCGAGAATGTGTTACCTGTTACGCAGGTCAGAGATGACATGTGCAATCATTTTCATCAATGAGTTTATCAGTTCATGCAAAACTGTTCGGGTAAGTTTGCAATAATTGGAGGCAAGTTGTGTAATAACTCATGACGGAATCAATCAAAATATGGACCATGGCATAACCATTTTATCAAATTTGCATTACCAATTCTGTTCAAAAAGATTATCATGGTATGAACACCTCAAATGTGATTTGAAGGGAAATTTCAGTCCAAAAGGGCCTTCTCTCACTCTTGAGAAAGACTATTTATCATGACTGCAGGATTGAAAAGAAATCACTCGATCTCCTTATGGGGCGCGGCCATCACTAGCATCCTGGATTTGTATATATGGCAACCACCGCCAGTGAGTCGAGGACTTAGTAAGCTCACCGCTAATCTTAGCATAGGATAGAGTATACTAGCGGATTTGGTCCTATCCAGTCGTCTAGGATTTCTGGTCCTCTCGTTCGGGCACTTTCACTCACTATAGGTATCAACCTCCGAGCACGAACAATCCAGGCATACGCAGTAAAATAACAAGATCATCATATAATATAGACGGGCAATCAACAGTCAATATCAACGCTCAACATGCCATAACAGATGCATAATTCAGCCCGTCTCAACTGATCCCATTGGATCCTGCTTGCGTCTCATACGCATCAGGCTTGTGTGTATCTCTCCACTTTAGGTTGGCACGCTTCAACTGGTACGCCTCAGGTTGGCACGCTTATCTCTCCACTTCCTCGCGTAAAAACGTATCAGGGCCAACCTCCTGGCTTATCTTTCCAGTTCCCCGCGTAACACGCATCAGAGCCATCCACCCAGCTTATTGCTCCAATTCCCAGCGTAAAGACGCATCAGGGCCATCCACCCCTTGTCACTCCTCTCAATGACCCATGCCATGCTCACATCATACTGTACTCTAATAGTCTCAAACAATGCATATCACAGAGCAGGCATTCACAAGGTTTCATATGCAAGAGGCATAGCAATTCGAGGAATAAATCTGAGCACCCCACATTCATCAGGATAGGCCACATGTAAACTCGATACCCTACACGCGGTTCTTCCAACATCTGAGTTCAATTAAGTATTCCACATTTTTCAAAAAAACCATTCAATTTCCCCTTAGGCAATTCCTAAGAACCCAATAGTAACTGATACCATCCTTAAAAACCATTTATTTCGGAGTCCAGTCCTATTAGGCCTGATGACCCGGTCTAAGCCCAGTCGTTATTACCAATTCCCGACCCATCCATGGCTCACAATTACCTTATCAGGGTACAATTGGGTTTTAATAATTTAAATTCAAGCCTAGACTAACGCCCATAATGTTCCTTCCTTAACTCAAGCCCATTAACTTAGTTTAAGCCCAACTGGGTCTAAGGCCCATTCACTATTTTCAAACCCACAATTTAATTATTAGAATTTAAATATATTAAGGCCTAATATTTTATTAATTTTTGACCAAGGCCCAAGTCCATATTTTTACTTAAGCCCATTAAGCCCATTCTCACTTAATTATGCCCAATTAAATTCCTTAAGCCCATGTACTACATTGGGCCCTAAATTTTCATATCGAAACCCATAATTACGGCCCAATTAAGCTTGCATTTTCATCCAAATGGTGGCCCGTCAAGACAACCCAAGCCCAACTTCACATAATGGGTCCAATTAGTCTAAAACTGAACCCCAAACCCATTAGCACCCTTAGGCCCTCTATTCCCATGCCTAATGTCATCAATTTCAGCCCACATTCAACATTTCAAAGCCCAAATCCAAGCACTCAAGATCACATGCTCGGCCCAACAATAAATCCCTTAATTAGTCTTATGTAAACTAGCCATAATCACCCATTATCCTCTCTAATCACCATCATCAGCCCTTAATGCATAGAACCACCATGCATAAACTATTCCTAGGCCATAATTAGGGGTTATGCTTACCAAATAGGGGCTGGAAATCGGCGGCAAAGGCAACGGGCCTCAAGTGGCCGAATGGTGGCTCACGGCCTCGGGGATGGTGCGGCGTCGTGGGGTTATTCCCGTGGCTTCGGGGGCTTCAAGAGACCTAAATACATTGGTTCTACATGTTAGAAAGAGTGAGGGAGTGACGGTGTGAGCTCGGGCAGCCCGGTTCCTCCCGGTGTCAACGACGACGATGAGAGAGCACGAGGGAGAGGAATCTGGTCGGGGTTCCCTGGGGCTTCGAGGGTCACAAAAATGGGAGGAGAAGGGGCTAAGAGACTTACCAAATGAAGATGAGATGATGGTGATGGTGGTGGAGGCCGAACGGCAGCAGCACGGGCGGTTGGACGGCGGCATTCTCAGGCGGCCACGGACGGAGAAGAAGGGAGGACAAGAAGATGAAGAAAAAGAAGAAGAAAGGAAGGAGGAGGGTGGCCGGCTGAATTATAGGGGAGAGAGAGAGAGAGATATTATAACAAAATAAAAACAAAAGAAATAAGGGTTATAGTGGATTAGGTAGGATACTTATACTTTGAGAAGACTAAATGTGACTTGATTGATTTCTTTGAAAATTGTGCCTTGAATTGATTGATGTGATTGATTAATTAATGTGACACTTGATTTGACTTGCCTCAATTTGCGTGCCAAATGCACCAATCAGGTCCCGAGCGCGAACGAACTTCGGACTGGGTTTGGTTTCATTCTATCGTACTCGCTCTCAAATAATCCTATTTGGTCTAATTGTAAGGGTTGAACATTTACTGGGGGCATTTCGGTAATTTTTCATTCACGTCTCGCTTCTCGACGTACACCGGCAGTCTGCCCTTCAGGCGACGTTTCTGAAATTGAATCCATTTCTTCATCGTGGCTATCTTACTAATTCGATTGTCCAGTGTCGGATTTCATTTCGTGGTCGACTTCATTAAATACCGATTCTGCCTAAGTTTCAGACCAACATGCGGCTGTTTGGGAAATTTTACCAAGTAGCCTTTCTCCTTCGGTTAGTCGTCCCAAGGTAGCTAATCTTGAGTGAGCGTCAATCAGAGTATTCTAATGAAGTATTTCCATTCATTTAGAAATCTCGATAAACGGGTCGAATTTTCAGATTGTCACATTTTTGTCTTTTCTGTTTTGTTTAGAAAAAAGAATTTCCAAAAATTATGCCATATACACATGTATATTGAAAATTTGGCACACTGGAGGAGTTAACCCAAGAACCCTTAGTATACCTATTTCTTTTGGGTTTTTCTACTTTGAGATGGTGCCACCTTCATCTTGAAATAAGCAATGATCACCAACGGGGTTTTCAAGAAACGAATATGTAGGCTCAATTAGGCAATGCAAAGGATAAAAGTGTATCGAATAGAGAAACGAATGCTTTTCATCGTCCTAAGACGCAAGGTTGAAAGCAAAGGAACACTTGAAAATTGATGTTAGTCCGAGCAAGAAAATTTCTAACCATTTACCTCGTGCTATTTGCTGAGACTACCTCCATTTGGCCCCGATGTGGGGTGGTTCTTGACAGGAGTTATGAAATAAAGTCTCCGCCTAAATTGGTTGTTAAGGGTTACCTGTAATGTTTAGGATAGAGAAATGAATGCCTACTTTCCTTTGGTATCGTACCTTTCGCGAGAAAACCCATTGCCTTGGGGAATACGGAACCTATTTGGCACGCAACTCATTGTGGATATGGGGCGTGTATGGAAATGGGATCGCCTTTCATCATCCTATCGTGCCCCATTCTACACATTAGATGCATCATGTGCAGTTTATACTCCAAGTCAGAATTGGAAAATTAAACATGCAAAATCGTCATGCACAAATCATGGAATGAGTAAACACAGTGCAAATGTGGCAATTTTTTAGCACTCGTGTGTTTACATAATATGCAAGCATGGAAGAGAATTTCTTAGGAAATGAGGGATTCGAATTACCCCTGGACGTGCTAACCGAACAAATTGAGGGTCTACTTCTTAAGTCAAGGAGTGGCTTATCTCTAAATTCGCCATCTTCTTTTCAATTAATGGGTTTACCATCAATTTGTCCCAGTTTTATCAGCAAGGATCTTACTAGATGATCGTAATTTGCCGCTTGGGGTTGTCTTTTTCGACATGTTAAATATTAGTATTAACATTTGCTGTCAAAAGAAAAAGAGACATGTTAGCCGGTATTCGAAGGGATAAATTAGAGACGATATCGGTTTACCCTTCATCTTGAATGTTTTGCACAACCCCTTATCAGCTTCACCAGATCAAATTTGTTTCCAGTTTTAGTTGGACACTTTATCATTAGGGCCAAGGCTGTGGCAAAGTATGGGCCTTGATTTTGCTCGTCGAGTATCCTGATTTCTTTCATTTCGGATCACTGTTATTCCTGATGTTCTCAAGCTCATTAGACCGTAGGCGTACATGGAGGCTCCCTTTTAATGGTTAATCTTCGGATGGTACGGTCTTGTCGTATTGGGCAAATTTACGTCACAATACTCCAAGGTAATTCACAACCCCTATTAAGATGGAATAAAGTAATTTAGAATTCGAGACGATTGGGAATAAATTGGAACGATACAAAATTACCCTCCTTTGAGATTGCCTGGGTCTTTTATTCATATCGTCCTTATTTGGGGTCCTCTATTGATTAGCCTCGACTTTTGTTTAACAAAAGGACCTCGCATTTGGGCACGACAGTATCCTAAGGTCGATTTGCAAATTCCTGAAGACAACAGAGATACAATTTAAAACTAGAGCAATTGAGGGTAAATTGAAACGATACGGGTTTACCCTTCGAACCTACGCCGATTTTTACTCGCAATTAATGTTATCCCGAGTTTGGTAAAGTAAAGGCTCCAATCATTTAATAGGAGAATGAGAAATTACTACTTCTTGCTTTTGCGTTCATTCCGGATATCAATAAAAGTATAAAACATCAAATGCAAGGAAATAAAGCATCTGCATTCGCTCAAGATTGATTTCACTCCTTCTGTAGGCTCTCCCATGATCAGCTGGCTTCATTCCAGATCAAATACGCGTCGACCATGTTGAAGGTCCTGTGATCACTAGTTTTGAAATACAGGCCCCGTGTGCTATAGCCCCGTGCTTCATTGGCATCAAACTGGTTGATCATGGTGGTAAGTCATTGTCAATGCCACTCATCTGATGGTGATACATCTCCTCTTCCTCGGGAGGCATCAGTGCTGCCTCTATAGGCTCGGTCTTTTCGTGTCTTCCTCCAATAGAACTTGATCCTGCTATGAACTGATCTAATTCACCTGTTAAACAGGCATTTTCGATCCTCAAATACTGCTTTTCGTCGAGGGTGAGGAGACTATTGTAGTTAGGGCAGGTGGTGGAGTCAAAAGCCTCTTTATACATCGTGTTCTCCGCTCAGAGTTTTTCTTTTTCAACTCTTAGAAACTAGGCTTCATTGCACTCATATCGAGTCTTCATTCGGGTTTGTTTATTTTGAAACCAGAACTTGACTTGCAAAGGTTCAAGTCCTAGCTCTTGGCTCAGTTCCATTCTTTGTTTGCCGTTTGGCATAGGGCACATTCTGAAGAAATCCTCAAGCCTTTGTATTTGCTCCTTAGTGTGGCGACGGTAACGCTTCCTTTGACTCTTACTTTTGTTGTCTTTATCTTTACTGAGATCTTGGACGTCGTCGGCGGAAGGGCTAAGCTCCATGGTCTGAATCCCAAACATGACCTCGAACTCTTCTTCTCCCGTATTCAACAGGTAACGATAGCTCTCAAGTGTGTTGAGTTGAGACATCCTTGATTTGGTTAATGGTTCCTCAAGATTTTTCTACCTCTTCTTGTGTTTTCACTTTCTTTGAATTTTTCTGAGCGACCGTGTATGCTTTAAAACTCTCTTCAAAGATAGATGAAGATTATCAGAAGGACGTCTCTTTTTAAAATTAGGCGTGAGCTTAGTATATGTATTGCTTCTCTCAAGAGTTCTGTCTTTCTCAACCTTTCTTGCGTGTTTCTTGCCCGACTCGTCTTTTCTCATCTTTTAATAGTGGTAGGCCTCCGGTCATTATCTCCTTCGTCTGTCTCAAATTTCGGTTTTGCAAGCAATCCCTTTCCTGGTTTATAAATAAAGACAAGTTTTCTCTTCTTTTCTACTACAGATTGCCTTGTCTCTCACTCGGCTCCTCTATCTCTTCTTTCTTTTTTAAAGTGGTGGCGTCCCCTCAAATTTTTTCACAAAAATTCCGGATTCATTCGGCTCGAGATTGCAGACTAATAGGGATTCGAGCCAACGGAGGTGGTGTCGATAGAGAATGGCAGATAGGAAAATCTAGCCAATAGAGACTGTCCCCATGAAGTTAATATTTAACTTAAAGCAGATTATCACCTTGCCATTCCAATCAGCTGCTTCACTTCTTTCCTCTTCCCTTTCGTATTCTGCTCATCAGTTTTGATTCTCTTCTTAATCTTTTAACGATAATGGCCAATCTTCCCACGCAGATGTTCTCGGCTAAAGTTATGTTCAAATGGGAAAGACTTTACCATCTTCTCAATCGAGAATATATTTACATAGCCCATCATCCGACTGTCGAAGCTGAAATCATCGGTTTGTTTAGGGAAGTAAATACTTCTTCGGTTGAAGGCACTAACTTGGAGAGGGAATACGGGGCATTCCCGCATATCTTCATCAACTTTCTAGAGGTATGCCGAAACACTCAGGAGATGGTAACCTTAGCCCGCGTCGTGAAGGCCCGCTACCAGGATCGATCTAAATACCTGGAGTTTGCAGAACGCTCAGTCGCTCGATACAAAGAGGCTGTCATGTCTAGTGATGAGCAGGTCTCACTGTTGGTTCACGAGAGAGAGAAGCTGGTGGAGCGCCTAGCTTTGCATCAAACTTACTTTGAGCATGACCCGGGGGACGTTGTGATGAAGTTCAGATGTGAGTGGTTGGAGGAGAGGCTTGATGATCTCACAGTGGATATAGCTTTTGAGAGAGACCTGATCGACAATGTGAAACTCACTGTTAAACACTATGAGATTAATGCAGCTAGGTATAAGGAGAAATGTACTCGCATGTTCTTTAAGCTTGCAGATCTCGACTTCTAAATCGTTCAGTACAGGTAAAACATTAGTTTCATGGAAAGCCAGTTGAGTTCTTTTGTGATGTTTATTAGGGCTCAGTTTGGCTTCACTTTTCCTCCTCAGTGAGCGGTTGTAATACTCCTTGATGAATGAAATGAAAGAAAAGCTTCGTATCTCTGTGCTTTAATCTTCTCGCCATTTCTTCTCCTGTGCAGCATGATAGAACGGTTCAAGGCACTGGAAGCGCCGATGCTTAACATTTTTCTTGATATTAGCTACTTCAAACGATAATATTAAGAACATTGAATCAACTTTCGACAGCGGACCCCACTAGCCACCTTGAGCCCCGTGAGCTAGCCACGTGAATTATTGCAAATATGATCATTCGATTAGTGCATCAATAAATAAACCAAGCTACCTATTGCGTGCCCCATTTTACTCATGCTTATCTCTTTCGGCGTCCACTTAGGCCTGTCAGTTATCTGTAGAGTCGGGAGAAATGCCTGTAGGTAATACTTATTAATAAAACACCGATCTCTCCTAAGTTCTCTAAGTGGTTTGAATTCGAGGAAGTTTTAAGGCAGGCCTTTGATGGATTTAATCAGAAAGACATCGCGGAGTTGAATTAACATATTTGATTCATGGGTTCTGACTACCCAGTATATACTTTTCAAAAAAAGTATAGGAACCCTCGAATAAATAAAAAAATGTCCCCATGTCTAGTTCGGATAAGTTCATCGCTATATCAGAATACACAGTCCATACATGCTTATTGATTGACGTAATTCTGTATCCGGGAGATTGGACTTCCTCGCTTGCCCTTTGGATTATCAGCTAAACATTCGGCAATTATCCATCCTTTCGTATTTCTCGAGGTTATTTTTGGTTTTGCTCCCGCCTGGGGTACTTATAATTCCCTGCAAAAGTAAGGGGAATAATTAGTATGTGATCCAAGAGAGGTTGGCCCATGATTCCTATATTAGTCTAAATTCTATCTTTCATTTTATGAGAAATTAGAAAAACTTTTCTTAGAAAAACATAGGTGAAGTGTGTGATGTAGTGCTAAAGCAATTAATTATGTGTGATGTAGTGCTAAAGCTAGTGGCCCAGGTCCGGCACGGGATGTGTGTGATGTAGTGTTAAAGCAATTAATTATGCACAACAATTAAATTCAATCACCGCTTCAAAATGTGCAAAATTAAATTCCAATTCTCACACACCAAACCTGCAAAACAAGGGGTTAGCCAAACACTCAACTCCTTATAATTTCCATATGCAAGACCATTTAACATTTAAAGGTTAGAATCCACCCAACTCAGATCAAATGAATTTTCATGAAATTTTTCTGGTCTAAGTCCTCTAAGTTCTTAAGTTTTGAAAAATTAAGAACACGTCCCCAATAGAGTCGCCAAGTTGTCGCGACCCGAAAAAATTTCCAATTAGGCGAACGGATTATCAGGTTAATTAAATTAACAAACATAATACGGACCCTCCCAAGTCCTACCTAATCGCAACTTTGATTTTGTTCAAATGATTTTAAAATTTGGAGTCACCATTAATCATTTTTGGTAGGTTGATTAAAGACCTGAGTAAATTAGCAGGAGAACTAAGTTACTTCTACGAACCAGAGATTATGAGTTCGGGAATTTGGTTACACTAGTTAATTAAAACTAATGCCATTTCGATACTTTAATTTCATGGATATCCTAATTTAGCAACTCAAGCTTGGTTTATTCCTAAGATTCTAATGGGTGTTCTCTTTTTGGTATTTTCACTTTTTAAATGGAATGTATGTGAGTAACATTTTTTGGAATTTTTAAAGTATTAAAGATTCCCTGAAGCTGAAAGATGGAGTGTGTTAACGACTTTTGTGTAGTGTTACGACCTCCAATAGGTGGCTCGGCCTATTTATTCAGGGGTCGGTGATTCAAAAATTAAATTGCCGAAAGTATATGACAATAGATAAAAACCACCAATGGATGGCTCAGCCTTGGCTTGACCCTCTTTTTTGGGGTTTAATGATGCTAAAATTAAATTGCGAGAGTTTATATGACAGTAAGTAAAAACCTCTAATAGGTGGCCTAGCATTGACTTGGCTCTTCCCTTTAAGGTTTAATGGTATTGGAATTAAATTACAGAAATTTAAATAACAGTAAGTAAAAACCTCTAATGGGCGGCCTAGCATCGGCTTGCCTCTTCCCTTTGGGGTTTAATGGTGCAAGAATTAAATTACAGAAATTTAAATGACAGTAAGTAAAGACCTCTAATGGACGGTCCAACATTAGTTTAGCCCTCACTTTTGGGGTTTAATGGTGCAAGAATTAAATTATAGAAATTTAAATGACAGTAAGTAAAGACCTCTAATGGACGGTCCAACCTTAGTTTAGCCCTCACTTTTGGGGTTTAAGGTGCACGAATTTAAATTGACAGTAAGTAAAAACCTCCAATGGGCGGCCTAGCATTGGTTTGGCTTTTCCTTTTAGGGTTTAATGGTGCAGGAATTAAATTGCATGAATTTAAATGACAGTAAGTAAAAACCTCCAATGGGCGGCCTAACATTGGCTTGGCTCTTCCCTTTAGGGTTTAATGGTACAATAATTAAATTGCGGGAAGTAAACGAACTCTAGTGAGTAGGCTCTGCCCTTCACATTCTGGGATTTGAATTTAATAAAATAAAATACAATGAATTGATTCAACAATTCGAATCAAAATCCATTCATCGGTCGGTTGAAAATTTGACGGACGTTTTGGACTGTCTGGGCCAATTTTGCTTGCACCTTCATCAAATTACCATTGGTATAGAGTCGTGATTACCTGACATAAAATATAGGAAAATGGAAGATGGGAAAATGTATACAATTTGTGCTAATTTGCGACTAAAACCATAAATAAATAAATAAATAAGAACACTTAGCTCGAATTTGCTTGCTCGTTGACGAGGATAAACTCTTGATTTATATTGATCAATGAATGAATTGGTGATGATAACCCTTAGTTTTAAACTTCCATCATTTTAAAAATTCTCTCTCTCTTTTTGGTATTATCTTTCTCTCAAATTTTTTCCAATCTCTCAAAACCCTCTCAAACATTCAAAATTTTCTCTAAAAAAAACCCCCTCCCAAACTTATTTCTTCCTCCTTTTATAACCCACTCATCTATTTCCTATTCTAATTTTTCCATTAACTCTATCTCCCATTCTAATTTCTCTACTAATTTTTCCTCATTTTCCATCTTCCCTTCTCCATTTCTATCTCACATTTTAATCTCTCCACTTACTCTTTTTCATCTTCATCTTCATTTCTCTATATTTATCTCCCATTCTAATTTCTCCACTAACTTTTCTTAACCTCCATCTTCCCTTTTCTATTTTTATCTTCTTTTCTCAATCCATTCTTCTCCATCTCTTCTTCTCCATCTTCCCTTCTCTATTCTTATCTTATTTTCTTCATCCATTCTTCTCTATCTTTCCTTCTCTATTCTAATTTCTCCACTAACTCTTCTTTTTATTATTTGCAAAATAATCCCTCAATAGTTAGGTATTTGCACTCTAGTCCCTGAGATTTTAAGTATTTACAATTCAGTCCTTGAAAAAATATTTCTTTAAGTCCAAATCTCCTCATAATTTTCGATGCACCTCTCCTATGCTTAGTCAAAATGCACCTCATGTCAAATGTAAACTCATTTCTTGCCGTTGAAGATAATGCAAAATTTAATTAAAGCCTTTTGGAAAAATTGAGTCATTTTGGGTATAATTGGGCCAAGATGAAAATTTGAAATATTAGAGAATTATGTCATAACTCCTAAAAGTAAAAAATGAAAATAAATTGACTCAATTTGAATTTTTATTTGCCCGATTCGAGATTATGCTCGTGAAGAAATACACGACCCCGAATTGGATTTTCAAATTTACGATGGCAACATGAAAATAAATTTAAAAGAAAAATATTGACTATTTTTATGTATTTGTGTGGTCTCAAAGGCTATCATTTATTAAATATTTTCCTAATTTCTAAACAATATATAAAATATATTAAAAAATATAAAAAATTATTTTTTTGTTCAAAAATGGTTGCCTAAGCTTGGCCAAGGCCTCCAAATTGGATTTTGTAATTTTCTCATTTTTTTTCTTGATTTTTTTATGAATTTTCGAAAATAAAAATATTGAAAAATACTAAAAATATGAAAAATTATTTTTTGCTCAAAATTGCTTCCCTATGCTTGGCTAAGGTCTCAAAGTTAATTTTTCAATTTTATGAATTTTCAATCTTGAAAATCAATCAAAAACACGAATTAAAGGAGACAAGCACAACTTACCAAATGAAGAACTCAATTTATGGAAACTCAAAATCATGACTGTATGAGCAATTTGATCCAACGGGATTCTTTCCTTTGTCAACCCAACGGCTACGAGATCTTTCTTCTTGATACAATCTTGTTCAAATGGAAAGTTTGAAGAGCGATCCTTAGGTGCCTTACAATGGGAAGTTGGAAGTTATGGAGTATAAAAAAGAGGAGTATCAAAGTCGAATAGAGAGAGCCATAGAGCAAAATTCTAAATTTCAAGATCAAGAGAACTTTATATTCTTTATATACCTTGATCCATACATTGTATTACTTGAAAGTGTGCATTCTAGTGTGAGTGTTATCTAGGAAGTCTTTCGAATCAAGAGTTATTTACTAAGTTGTGACCTCTAAGGTATTCCCTAGTAGAATCCAGTTGATTGGCTACTAGCATGAAAAAGTAGACATAGGCTTAAACTAAAGCCGAACCACTATAAATCCTTGTGCAGTGCTCTATCCCTTGATCTATGTTTAAACTATGTGATAGTAGAACTGTGCTCACTATTGATTCTAAGAATATCTCATATCTTACTTGTATTGATTATATAAGAGATAAGCTTTGAGCTTATTCGATTACATTTCCGTATTGATTTTTAAAATCCTTTGAAATCACCTATTCGCTCCCCTCTAAGTGCCACCGCTAGCTACAACTATAGGTTTGAAGGCTTGCTTGCTCACCTAAGCCATCTTTTTAGCCTATTGGGCCTTAAAAACATCTAGTTCCATGACAACTGTCCCTTGTGGCCACGCCAATAATGCTTCAAGATGAAAGTAGTCACATCGACATGTCAAGAAAACCCAATGAATTAGTCGTGAGGTGATGATCTCTCATCATGCTTCCACCACCAGCCTTTTTCTATTTCCTATCAAATTTTACCTACATGTGGCAAGTTCAATTGGACATCCATAACTCTATCTTTTTATTTCTTCAATTAGCCATGATCTGAAAATGAATGGGGCCCATTCTCTCTCTTCCTCATAGCATGAGAAATCCTAAATTGTCTTCCCCTTCATCGCCGTCCTCACCTCCATGATTACATCGAAACTCATTCGAGCACATTTTTTTTCTTTGGTAATCTTTTCTACCTCTTTTTTTTTTGGGGTTTGTCTGGCGAACTCATCCAAAATCAACAAATTAGGATTTTCAATGGCTTTAATTGGAAGTGGTTCAAAGAGAAGCGCAACCTGAGAAAAAAATCAAAGACGATAAGATTACCAAAGGTAAAAATATGCTCAAATGAGTTCCAATGCCTAATCACAATGACAAAGGCAACAATGAAGAAATGTGCTCCATGAAGAGGAAAACCTAAGGATTTTCATGCTATAAGGGAGAGATAGCAAAAATCAACCCTAATTGGAGAGATATATATATATATATATGGATTTGCAAGTGAACTTTCCATGTCAACTGGCTTATTGCCATGAATCCAGCTCATCAATTTCACAATCAAGGGTAAATGTGTCATAGGTATACCTATTTAGAGTTTTTAGTGGTCAAACATTAATTTGAGGTAAATTTATCATGAGCCTATTAATTTGTATTTTTCCGCAATATGAATCCTTAAGCTTAAAGGAACCGATAGGAGGTCATGTCCTTGATATTCTTTAGGGTTTGATGCATTTGGGACGAAAAGAGGAATCTTAAGCTCAGTTTATTTTACGAAAAATGAATAATTTTTTAAAAATAATTTTTTAAAAATGATCGCTTGTATTAATTGAAATAATTAATTAATAAAAAATATTTTCATCATCAACAATAATTTATATTTAAACATGTTCGTGGACAATGAAAAGTTTGGAGGTACTAAAATTAGTCTATAAACAGTGTGAATTAGATGATATATATATATATATATGGTTAGATATGAAGATATTTTTTTTAATCAGCAGGCTAAGATGGTCATGTTCAACGGCACCTGATCAGCACATTGGTCAGTCTTTATTATTTATATGGACAATATGAATACACACAGCATGGCTCTACACTGCAGGGATGTTGAAAATTAGATTGTGCGCGGATGCGTGGTTTTGATAGAAATTTGTGTTTTGATATGTGCAAGGGTATGTGCATATTTTTATAGAGGATGGACAAAGGTCGGATACTTTAAGGAATGTAGACAAGGTTTACGGGAGAAAGGATAGTTTCACTAGTTTACGAAAATGGTAGTACAAATATAGTTGATGGAGGAAATGTTGATGTTGGTGTTGGTGGAGGAGAACAGGAGTTTATTCTCAAACTCCCCACACTTTCTTTTTCTAGTACTTCATGGCCTATTTATAGGCCTCTTCCACCTCCATAGTATAAAATTCTAGAACATCATAAATAGACACATTTATAGACTTTTCTATAAAATCTAGAGCATATTTTTCTATATTTTTCTACACATTACCCTTCTAAGAATATTCTAGAAATTCTCTAGAAGTATCTTAAATACTCATATCTTTCTAGACTATTCTACAAAACTTTATCCTAAAATATTCTAGAAATTGGATCAACTTTCTAACACTCCTCCTTGATCCATTTTCGTGATACTCCAAGCATGCTCCGTAGTGCCTCGAACTTTTTTGGCGACAGTGCTTTGGTGAATATGTCCGCAACTTGATCTTCAGTCTTGCAATATTGGAGCTTGATCTCTCCATTGCTTTGTATAGTCTCGAACTTGGCTAGAAATGCTTCTTATGATGTCCCATACCTTTTGTGCCATATTCATTCCACGATCCCTTGCATCATTCTATACTTGATTTGCCATAACACTTGCACTTGCCTTTAAATAAGCAAACATGTCTCTAACGAAGTCCCAAATTTCTCGGGCCATCAAAGACTTTTAGTTGTAGTTGTTCCATCGTATGTAGAGATGGGAAACTTTTGTCAGGCATGCATATAGCTAGGTGTTTTTGTTCATGCGGCGATGTTGGCCTATGTTTTAGTTTTGGCTTTGGCTCTGACTTTGGCTTAGGCTCTGGCTCCAGCTTTGGCTCTAGCTATATAGGCTCTGGCTTTGATTTTAGTTGAGATGGTGAGGATAAACGCCCAAAACCATTCGAATATGCCTAGCTCTGATACCATGTTGAAAATTAGATTGTACACGGATGCGTGATTTTGATAGAAATTTGTGTTTTGATATGTGCAAGGGTATGTGCATATTTTTATAGAGGATGGACAAGGGTTGGATACTTTAAGGAATGTAGGCAAGGTTTATGAGAGAAAGGATAGTTTCACTAGTTTACGGAAATGGTAGTACAAATATAGTTGATGGAGGAGATCTTGATGTTGGTGGAGGAGTACAGGAGTTTATTCTCAAACTCCCCACACTTTCTTTTTCTAGTACTTCATGACCTATTTATAGGTCTCTTCCACCTCCATAGTGGAAAATTCTAAAACATCCTAGATACACACATTTCTAGACTTTTCTATAAAATTTAGAGCATATTTTTCTAGATTTTTCTACACATAACCCTTTTAGGAATATTCTAGAAATTCTCTAAAAGTATTTTAAATACTCATATCTTTCTAAACTATTCTAAAAAAGTTTATCATACAATATTCTAGAAATTGGATCAACTTTCTAACAAGATTATAACATGGTCTTGGTCATCTTTCACGGTGGAAAAACGGAATCCCCCTTTTGCGATTTGTGTTTCAACTCGTCAGTTTTACATTCTTCTTTTTACATAAAATCCGACCGACCTTGCCACGAAGATCAACCCGTGGCCTGTGCCGTGTCCCGCACCTTCAAGAACACGCCAACGCAGTGAAACGCAAACATGGTCACTTCGAGAAATTTCGGTAGAAGCCTTTTTGGCGAAGTTGGGAGCAGAACCAGATTCCATCCAGCCTCTGTCCACCGAATAAAGTTGAAGATGACGACCCTTTTTAGCGTTTTCATTTCTCAGTTCGGTAGGGGTGTTGTAGCTCTTGGAACATCGGGTCAGGTCTGACAGAGGGAGGAAACTGTCAAGAAGAAGAAGAAGAAGAAGAAGAAGAAGAAGAGTGAAAAGTGAATGGCGATAGAGTACAGATGCTGCGGAGCAGGGTTCTGGGTCCACATAGGGATCATTACTTTCCTAGTGGCCTTCGCGGGTCTCATGTCTGGGCTGACGCTGGGTCTCATGTCATTGAGCCTCGTCGATCTTGAAGTCCTTGCCGAGTCTGGCACACCAACTGATCGTAAATATGCTGGTACTCAGTTCTCAGACTTGATTTAGCTCTGTTTTTACTGATATCTCACCCCCAAGTTGTAGAATGCACCGGTTCATGTGAGCCCAATATGAAGTTGAATGGATCCCACGTTGAATGTGGTGCAGTCGGCTCACCTAATGCACCCAACAACGGTTCTGTTCTTTGCCAATAACATGGAACAGCAATGTAGTGAAACTTATTTGGCATTTTGTATTTTGACATTTTAGTTTAGGCCTGTTTTTAGCTATTTCTAAGTTAAACATGGTTATCAATTTTCACCATTACTCCATGTGTAGAAAATTTTATTGATATCCCTTCTTTGAAGGCTGGGCTTGCTTTTAGTTAACTGACCTGGTGACTATAGTTAGTGAATATTTAAAAGGGTCAAAATTGAAGTTAAACGCCTCTTCTTCTTCTTCTTCTTCTTTTTTTGGTCAAAAGTGTCAAACGCCTGTCGAAGGTGACAACATCATCATGAAAAACTAAGTGTCCCCGCAAAGTGTCCAATTTCTGGACCTTTTTGGGATAGTCCCAGATTTTATTTTGCCAAGCCCAACATAAGGATCTGTGTCCATATCTGATCCCCACGACTGAGTCCAGGTAACATAGGATAAAGGAAGGCACTATGATCGGCTGTCTGATAAAAAAAATGCTTCACAAAAATTCTCAATTTTGCTAGAGCTTTGTGGAGATGCTATGCGGAGATACACGCTGTTGCCTCTGCATTTCGTTTGTATTGACACAAGTCACTTTCCCTCAGAACAATTAACCATGGATGTGGCGAGTAGTGCAAAGGACGGTAGTCTGACCATTAATATCCAGAAAGACTGATTATCTGTTGCCAGACTTGCAGCCTTCAGATACATATCATCTAGTTGTTACCCTATTGACTGAACATCAGTTCCTTTCCATTACAGAAAAGATATTGCCAGTTGTTAGAAGACAACATTTGCTGCTGTGCACCCTACTAATTTGCAATGCTGCTGCTATGGAGGTGAATGAGGGGAATTGTCTCCTTTGCAGTTTAAGGATCAAGTGATTCATTTCTCGGTTTTGTTTGTTGTGCTTGCAGGCGCTGCCTGTCTTTCTTGATAGTTTGGTAACAGCTTGGGGAGCTATTCTTATTTCAGTAACCTTGATACTTTTGTTTGGTGAGGTATGTTTTTATTCTGAGTAGCTTATTTTAAGTTGCATTCATGAGCATGAGCCTCATACAGGAATACAATCTTGTTGAGTGTTGGTGCAACTCAATAGGGAACTACTAGAGTTTATTTGTCAAAAATACATATCCCTTACTTGTCTTTTGTTACACATGGAAAATTCCTAAGCTGTACCGATAATGTTGGGTTTCCTTTAGCTAAGGATCCAGTGTAGTAAATAAATGTCATTCCAAATGTTCAACTTTAGTAGTGAAGAATAGTGGAGCAGATATCCTCAGTTCAACTTCAAGTATTCTGTGTTGTTAATACTGTTGCATCAGGCAACAGGGATTGGGCTTCTTTTAATCTTGGTCTGTGTATGTTCACATTTGAATGTACCCCTCACTACGTTGCAGATTATACCCCAAGCAGTGTGTTCTAGGTATGGTCTGGCAATTGGTGCAGCAGTGGCTCCTGTCGTCCGAGTTCTTGTCTTTATATGTTTTCCTGTTGCATATCCCATAAGCAAGGTGAGATTTCATACCTCAGGGATTAGCTTAATCCACTACCACAGGCTAATATCGTCATAAGATTCTGACAATAGCCTGCAAAATGTATATTGGCAGCTCTTAGATTTCCTTCTGGGAGAAGGACACGAGGCTCTGTTTCGCCGTGCTGAGTTGAAAACACTAGTTGATTTTCATGGTAATGAGGTAAGAATAGACATGCAAATCCATAATCTGTACTTGGTAAATTATCAAATTTTATCTTGCCTGATGGTCATTCTGTTGATCTAATAATGGCGAGTTATGACTGTGATATGCAACTCTTTACTTCAAAATTCATGTTTACGACTGAATGATCTTTGAATCATCAGGCAGGAAAAGGTGGCGAACTTACACGGGACGAGACAACTATAATCGCAGGAGCACTTGAACTCACTGAGAAAACTGCAAGAGATGCGATGACGCCTATATCTGAAACTTTTGCCATAGATATTAATGCCAAACTTGATAGGTAGCACAAACTTCTTTTAATTATATACAATATAACATGCATGGCATTTGTCTCACCTATTTAGGAGAGGCATTACTTATTGCTAGTTGTAATGGTGCAGAGATTTGCGCAAGATGATTTTGGAGAAAGGACACAGCAGAATTCCAGTATATTATGAGCAACCAAGAAATATAATTGGTCTTATATTGGTAAATTTCCTATTAATCTTGTGATTAATATAATGTGTGCAGCACCACTTAGATATGTCCTTTTTAAATTGATATGTTACTGAACCCTGGATTTTTCTGTGTAAATCCTTTCATGTGTCACATCAAACTCATCAATTGGCGCGGTAGTTGGTCAGCTGCTCATCCAAGCACCTGCTTCGACAGTGCAGCTGATGAACTTGACTGTTGGACTCATAGAGCATTTTGTGTTCTTGATGTTTTACTTCCTCGGTTCCTCCCCTTGCACTGTCTATATTAAAGGATAACCAGCTTTTTCGGCAGCTAACATGCTGGCATTTTGTATGTGTTCTACTTCAGTTTACTTGCACTTTATTAAAAGGAGGAACCAAAATGAAACAGCAAGAGTGAGATCAGTCCAATATTACTAAGGCTTCTGCAAACTATTGCCTTTGTTTTATTGCTTTCCATGTTCATCTGTATATTTTTTATTCAACTTGCAGGTGAAGAATTTACTGGCTATTCACCCAGGAGATGATGTGTTAGTGAAGAATGTCCCCATCCGAAAGATCCCAAGGTATTGTCCGGTTCTGTGCTTTAGATCTCAATTGTCTTTTTCATGGATGTGTTTGCATGATTCAGTGAGGGTAGTATGGACATAGTAAGTACCGTACTTTGACATTAAGATTGCCAGTGGATTCATCTAATAAGGGTGCTAGATTTCGGTGCACTATACGAAGCTTTTAGCTTATTACGTGCATGAATGGCCTCTCTCTCAGGGTTCCCGAGTCAATGCCTCTCTACGATATACTAAATGAGTTTCAGAAAGGGCATAGCCATATGGCGGTTGTTGTTAGAGAGAGCAATGATAAGGAGCATTCAGCAGCAGATCAACAAAACGAGGGTAAGAGCCGACTTAATTCAACAATCTTATTGTTCAAGTTAAAGACAAAAAGGGGAAAAGAAAGCTTCCCACTTGCCCTAAGTTTGACTTCGTTATAATGAATAAACCTGTACAGCGACAGAGGTGAAGGTGGTCATTTTTGGCGAGCAAGATTACCAAGGAAAGTGTCTAAAGAAAAAGAGATCGATGAAGCAGCTGAAGGATTCTCACGGAGGAGATGTTAAAGAACTACACAAAGCTGCCAGCAAGAGCGGGAAATGGACCAAGGACTTTCACTCTGAGGTCCTCCATTTCAGTGAGGATTCACTCCCAAAGCTAGCCGAAGAAGGAGAAGCTATTGGCATCATAACATTGGAAGATGTCATCGAAGAGATATTACAGGTAACCCACCCACCATTGTTTCTCTACTTTCCGGGATTGCTTTTTTTTTTTTTTATCGGTATCAGAATATTTTGATGCAATCCACTGACTTTGTTTCTGCAGGAGGAGATTTATGATGAGACGGATTATGTTGCAAAAAATCACGATACTAATTCTTCGTAGCTTTACCATTGCGAATCAGATATACAGGTGAATGTTAATTGGTAGAAGCTGTGTTGATCTACAAAAGCATAGTATTAGAAGCTGATATGGTTGTTCAATTAAAGTTTGGATTTGATAGGAGATTATGTTTTATCTCGAACAATGCTTTATTCATAGGCACACTACGCAAAGATAGTCTTTCATGAGCATATCTTGTGATACTGTTAACTTTGAAATGATTCTGACTTCTGAGGCAGCATCATCGCAATTGCAAGAGAATTGATTGATGTTCTACGTGATGAGCATTGCCATTCATATCCATTCACCTGGATTACTTATTAATCGTTATGACGACCGACTGTAGAAAAAAAAATTAAGGGGTGATCAACTTTTCTCTTATTATTCAATACTAGTTTGGAACTTTTTTGTAAAATTTTTTTTGTTGCAAAAGATGGCTCAATTTACATTTTGCATATTTTGACTTGCCATCGTGGCAAAAGTCATATCGCAAATTAAAACAGGTTTACAGAGATTCTTCTTTTTTTTTATAACCTTTCCTCCTTATTTGGACGCAGCCTCTTGCAAATGCAGGGTAAGGCTTGCCTTCATTCACCTTTGTGGTGGGGCTCTTCCCCGGACCCCCGTCTCACGGAGATGTTATCGTGCACCGGGCTGCCCTTTTTAACCTTTCCTTCTTATATCACCCCAGTGTCCATCCTACACACTGAGGTTGAGTCCAGCAACCCTTCCTTCCCTACCACCATTAGTACTCTAAACCACCGCCACCAACATTGAGAGGGGTTGCTGCCTCTAACCCTCTCTTCGACTTCCTCGACTCCCTCTCTTTCGACAATGCGTGTGCCAACCTCGAGCGGAGGTGACAATGTCGACACGGAGGTAGTGACCCCTCATTGGAGGTTATAAATCCTTATCCGATGGCGGAAAACATGATGGACTATCCAGTCAATCGGGTCCTATTGGTAAGCTCTTGATGAGCACGACCTAATTGTACTCTTTGTAATGAAGTAATATTTTCAGTGAATCTTGGTCAAAACCTTGGGTCAAAGTTTAGGTGTCTGCATAGCTTTCCCTTTTGTATCTATGGAGGGAGTTTGATTTGTAGCGGGAGTTGACTCTATAAAGGCAAAATTGCATGGATACGTATAATTTGCTCTTCGTCCTCTTCAGTCTCTCTTTTTGAAGTATTATCAAACTTGACATGGATTGATATTACCTATTTTAATTAGGATCAAATTTAGCAATGATTTCATTAGCAATCTTAACCACAAAGCATTTGCATCCAAAAATATGGAAATATGCTATAAAGCTGTTCGCGCGATTTGTGATCGGGAATATCTTTCACCGAAATTAGTACTTCGGTTTTTATTAAGAAGGATTCTGTGGCTCTGTTCTGAATGAAAAAATGGACGATCTGAGTGAACAAGGTAATGACTGATGGAAAGGTGTAGAAATTCGGACGATTTACGACTACAATACTCCTACTTGCAGGAATTGGTAAATAGATTACTGGAATATGAAAGTACAGGTAACGAAAAGTGCGAAGAAAGCTAAAGCTGGGCTGCAAACAGGAACGAAAGCTTAAAACTTCAAGGGAAATAGAGTGTTTTTTTCTGGATGATTGTGGACCTCTTTCCTTCCTTTTTCCTGGATACTTAGGCTGCGTATGATAACGATTCTGATTCCAAAAACTGATTCTGATTAAAATTACTTTTTCTGATCTGTTCTTGGATGAGTTTTGGAGAACTGGAAACGCGTTTGATAACTGCACAAAATTTATATTTCGAAAAACTGTTTCTCTTTCTAATTTTTTTTTAATTTTAAGTCAAATAACTATGTAGTTATTTTGTAAAATTTCATCCTAAATGAAGGCTAATTTCCAATGCACACTAAAATAATTTAAAATACATTTATTTTTTTAGCATGTCATAAATGAAACACAAATTTTAATACATTATGTCTGAAGTTCAATTGAAGTCCCAATTTATGAAAATGAGGTTAAACTAGCATAATCTAAGCTTTTTCTCTTTTTAGGAAATTTCTAAATTTTTTGTGATTTTTTAAAAATTTTCCAATTTTTTTTTACAATTTTTTATTTTTTATTTTTATTAGGTTCAGAGGAAAGTGATGAGAAAAATAAAAGTGAAAAGTGAAAGATGTGAGATATCATTCTGTTTTGTGATTGTCAAAAGTGATTCTTTTTTCAGAACTAACTTTTTTTTTTGTTCTGGATTTTACTCTAAAATTGATTCTGATTCTCTAAAACTGATTCTGGGAACAAAATCAGAATCAGAATTATTTGAGTTATTAAACATGATTCTCATTCTTTACTGTTCCAGAGAACAGAATTAGAGAATGAGAATGGTTACCATACGCAGCTTTATTCTTCTCGTGCTCATAACCGTTCGAACAGTTATTCTTTGATTTCAAACCTTCGAATTTTAGCGCCACTCCTTGTCTTTCTCAAACCACGATCCACAAAACTAATCCGTAAAAATTGGGACTCATGTTCTTCGTGGTTCACAACTACATAAGTAACTTCCCTTTTTTAAATATTATCTCTTCACTTCAAAAACCTGTTCGCGCCCATGAGTTTTGCTTCGCACTCCCCGTCTTTCGGTATGAAGTTTTCACACTGTGTGATATGCTGAACTCAAGTACAACATTACTTTTATTCGGGAGTATCCCTCAACCTTCGCGAATGTTGCGCACATCCCGAACGACTATGCGTCGGCTTGTTCTCTGTATGACATTTTCTTCTTGCTTTACTTCGGGATCCTATCTTTTAATTCTCCCGAATGACGCATACATTCCGAATGAAAAATGTCGGTTTATCTTCCAGCATAATGTTTTCTTTTTCATCGTACTTAGGAATTTATTGATGTACTCCTTTTCGTACATGTTATCTCCAAGACACCGAATTGGGCGGCAATTTTATGGTGTCATCATATGCCCCCTTTTAAAAGAATTAAAAAGTTTAATTCTTTTAAACTCTCAACACATTCCTCTTTCCTGAACGGTGTCTTTTCTTTTTCTTCTAACAACGTCTTTCTTGTCATCTTAAATACCTATCTTTTCAACCTCTTTCTCCAAACGATGCATATCGCGTCGTTTCCTCAAAATTCATTTTTCTTTTTTGTATCAAACGACTTTTTTCACATCGTTTCATCGACCATTTTCAGATCAGTTATAAAGCTGTTTGTCCCCACATAATTAAATTTTTGTCCTATTCTCATTACGTTCGTTTCGTTTTCGCGCTCTCGCCTGATCTTCCTCTTCTCCTCCAGAGCATCCTGTCGAAACCCTAACGTTAATCCCTCGTTCTCTCATCAATGGCGTCTCAAGCTTCAAACTTTTTTCATGCAACGGCCCTTGATCGCTTTTCCGACTTCATGGAATCAGACGATTTGGATGGCCGTCGCTACTTCTCTCTGCTGAACAATGACGGTACTGATTCCTTTGTCCTAGGCCCTGCTGTTTACAATCATTTTTTACTCCCCGAGATCTTCTCTGATGTTTTCCCTCGATACATGACCGAGGTTCTTCCTATCCATCATCAACCCATTCAGTTTCATCATTGGGTTTCTTAGCCTTCTTGATTTAGGGCTTTTTTTCCTTTTGACCAGTCGTTCTACCAATGGTATTCCCGACTTTCTGCTTCTAAGGCTACACTCTGGGATGAACTCCAGATTCACGATGCCCTTCGCTTTTCCCGTTTTGATTTCCGCCTGAGCTTTGAATTAATCGGTGCCTTGTCTAGTTTTTGGTCATCATCCACTAATTGCTTCTTTTTCCCTTTCACCCCCATGATTATAACCCTTCTGGACTTGGCTTGCATTACTGGTCTTAGCCTTTTAGGAGAAGACGTCGCCACCCTTTCTGTAAATGCTCATCCAGAGTTTCGTTTGCTCTTGGATTCCGACCTGTCCTACGGGACTTTTCTAAACAAATACTTCAAAAAGGAAAGGGAGGTTACCGAAGAAGAGCACATCTCCTTTTTGCTCTACTGGCTGTGCAAGTTCCTTTTTTGTCACCCTGTTATGAGGGTTTCTAAAGATTTTTTTATACATAGCCACTGCTTTAGCCGCAGGAACCAAGTTAGCTTTGGGCAAGACTGCTCTTGCTCTTCTGTATAGGGGTTTATCTCATGCTGCTTTAGTCACTTTCACTAGTATCTTAGGGGTTTTCGGTGGCCCCCTCTGGATTCTGCAAGTCTGGGCTGTTTTTTATTTTCCGTCCTGATTTTCAGAGTTTCGATTTGGCCAGCCCCTTTCCATTTCTGTAAGATACCCCTGCTTGCCAAGCATTAAGTCGGGAAGTTGTCCCCCTTAATACCGAATTTTCTTCCTATTTTCGGTATTTCATTACTCAGCTTTACTCTATAGACGTGGAGACTTTTAATTTTGCCCCTTTTCTTTCTCCCGAGTTCCGTCGGCATCTCCCTGTTCTTTTTCAATAACCGCAGTGAGTACTAGCAAGTTGTGTTAACTTCCATCAACCTCCCCCTCAAGATTTCGTTCAAAGGTCGACTTATTTCTGGTTTTGAAATTTACTCCCCCCAATATTGCGCTTGGCAATTTGGGCTCACTCAGGGGCCTCCTGTCCCAGCACTCTATACTTTCTCCTTTCCTTCCCTTCCCGAAAAAGTCACTTACAAATCTTCAGACACCTCTGCCTTCGTCGAGCTTAAAGTCGTAATTCGGAGAATATACCGAAAACTTCCTGTATTTCGGTACGAACCAAAACTTGGCTATACCACTCCCGATTTTGTAATCTGGTGGGATGACCATCGTTCCCGTTTCTTTTCTGAGAGTGAGGACCTAGACTCATTCTTGGATCAGAATCTGCGAATACCAGATTCAACCCCTACAACCGACATGGCACCTAAAGCACTCCCGACACCAGCATCCGCGGGAGATTCAAAGTAAGGTTAATTAACCTCTCTCTTCTTCATGTGCAAGTTATAGGTTTACCTTTCATTTCACATTATTATGTACGTCTGCAGATGGCAAGAGGAAAAGAACAGTGTCACCAAAATCCCCTGCTCCTCGAAAATTACCTCAGAAGAAACCATTACAGAGGACAGGCATCCGCATTTCAGAACCTTCATCTGATAGTCCAGTTCCCGAAGTGCCAATTCGGCTATTGAAGAAACCGCAATCAAGTACGTGTAGGTATTTATATTTTCCCATATTTTATACCATGGCTATTAAGCTCGTCATTTCTAATTTCATTCTTTTGAATATTAGTTCCCACGTAGAAAACACCTACCTCCTCTACTTTTGAACCTGCCATCGAGATCCCAGTCGGGACATCTAGGACTCCTGATCATCCACCTTTGATTGAGCTTGACCCTGTGGAGCCTGAGATTACTTACCTTGATTCTCCACCGACTTCAGACAGACTTACGATTACGCTCCCGGGTTTCGTCCCCGAAGAACCTGTTTCTCACAGGGAGCTTACTTTGCCCGAAGAAGTTCTTTCGCTTGGTATGTATTTCCTAACCAACTCCTTTTGCTATTAAAATACTACACTTTTAACTGCCATTAGGATTCCCGATTTCAGTGATTTCTCTTCCTTTTCTCCGAATTGAAGCCGATCCAGACGTGGCCCAACTCACTAATTCAACTTCAAATGCCCCTGTAGAATCTCCTTATACTCAAAGTATGTAAACTTCATACTTTACTGCAATTAGAAGTTCTTGAAATATTAACTAACTCGCTCCCTTGGATTATAGGACTTCACTCCTTAAAAGCAAAGAAACTAATTTCAACTGTTGAAGTTGTAAATCCCAAAAGTCCTCTTCCTCCGTTGACGCAACCCTCATCATCTCCAAGAGTGTTTGACATCCCGTCTTCCTCAGAAAGTTCGCCGAGGGAGAAGATTCCTCCTCTGTCTGAGCAAGAGAAAGCCAGGCTTGAAAATGTTTCCCAGTTTGATATAGGGGGACCTATCCCAGTTCTATTGCAAAATATCTTATCGGCAACTTCTCTAGTTTCCGCTCCAGTTGCCAAGGCTAAATGCAAGAATTCTTGGACCTCCTGGAGCCTGGTTATAGCGAGCTGGTTATGGATTCCAAGAAAGAACAAAGAGCCAGGATGCTTGCCCAAGAGATTTTCTCGGGTAATCCCTCCTACATGCCTTCGATAGAGCTTCAAAGCGCTTGTGAAGTATTTCAACTCGATTTTGTCGAAGCAATAGACACAGTACTGGTTAATATGCACACCCTGTTGTATTTTCTTTCCATAGAACAACCACATTTGGCCACTGAGGATGAGCTGCTTGCACGACGGGATAAGACGCTCTCGTTTTTCAAGACCTATAATGCTCTGGATCAAGAACTTGAAAAACTCAAGAGGAGGAAAGTAGACCTCGAGGCAGTACTCAAGACGATTGAAAATGAGATTCGTCTTCAAGAAGCGAAGAAGAAACAGGCCTGTGTTTCTTGCCGACGGGAGTTCAACAAAATTCACTGAATTGACCAAGAAATATGACGCCGGCAAGCACAAGAATCAGGTTGTAGAGAAGAGAATGAAAGAAATGATGGAGCATAACTTCAACTTCGAATTTCAATTGCGAACTTTTGTGCAAAGAGCTAGACAATTGTTGGACGAGGCTGAATGGTGATCTTATTGATGAGTTTTGTCTTCTCGAATTTTATATTTCGTGCCTCTGATACTTTCTCTGCTTTGCTACATCGTAACTTCTTGATAACTAGACTTCGGGAAGATAACATAAAGGATTAAATCCCTTTCCCGAAGGTTTTCTTCGCCTTATCCTTTTCGCAACACGGATTCAGGAAGATAACAACGGTAGCAGGCACTGAAACCCTTTTTTTTAAATTCTCAATTACTTGCGTAATGAATGAAATTCGGAATCATAATGCCATAAGGGATCAAACCTTCTTCCCAAAAAACTGTTTGGCTTGGACATCCTTAATTCACTTCAAATCGGGAATGCGACAATGTGATGAATCAGAACATATTTATGAGATTATTTCACCTTACATCCCTTTGTAACTGAGATTTGGGAAAACGATTCAACACCGATCAGTAGAATTCTCAAAGATGCTTCAACTAATAATTCGAGTAACCTAATTTCGGTACATTAACCTCGCGTACTTAATGCTGCACCGAAATCTCTTCCCGAAGTCTCCTCAACTTAAGTCTTGAACAACTTGAATTCGAGAAACTCACCCTGTTAATAACTGAATATTCCCCACACAATTTTACGCTTCCTTGCTATTTTGCTCATTCTCAAAGACACCCCCACATTCTGATAACTGCTTCATTGTCTTGTCTATATATCATCCAGTCATCCTTTTTCAAAAGTATCTTATTCTGAACGTCAGCTTCAATCTTTATTCTACCATGTCTTCCAACGGTTATCATTCCAACCATGGAGGTAATATTCAGCAACAGTCCTTCATCTGCTTGTTTTATGCTTTGTCCGTGATCCATGTTTGATAAATCCAAACAATCACGATTTAATCTTTTCAGCTCCACTTCCAGTTAGTCATTCACCTGATGATGACCGTGATATCTGGAAACGCCTTCACGAACTTCTTTTCCACGGTTATAGTGGCCTATTGAGGTCTCCTGAATTAGAAGAGGAAGTGAACAATCTGTCCAATATGCTTCGGGCCAAACTTTTCTTGTTTATCGACCCGTACTTCCTTGATTTGACATGGGAATTTTTTCTGTCTTTTTCCTTCCAGTTTGTACACTTCTCGTCTGACTATTGAAAAAATTCATGACCTCAGTCCCATTGCTCAAGAGTCTAGCATCATTGGAGTTCGCATCTTCAATAAATCAATGGAATTATCCAACCTGAGGAAGGAGCATCGTAGAGTTGGTCAAATTAATTCTCAACTCAACTGTCGCGACCCTCTCTAAAAAAATTTTAAATTTTAAAAGGGGTTAATGGATTATTAGGTTAATTAGATTTGACTAACCTAACGCAGACCCTCCCAAGCCCTACCAATTCGCAACTTTGGTTTTTGTTTAAATGATTTTGAAATTTGGAGTCGCCACAATCGTTCTTGGTAGGTCGATTAGAAACCTAAATAAATTAGCGGGAGAACTAATTTATTCCTGCGAACCAGAGACTAGGAGCTCGGGGACTTGGTTACACTAGTTAATTAAAACTAATGCCCTTTCGGTACCTTAATTTCATGGATATCCTAATTCGGCAACTCAGGCTTGGTTTATTCCTAAGGCTCTAGTATGGTATTCTCTTTTGTGTTTTCACTTTTTAAATAGGATGCATGGATGATATATATTTTTATTTGTTATATTTTTTTTAAGTGTTAAAGATTCCCTGAAGCCGAAAGAGGGAGTGTGTTAACGACTTCTGTGCAGTATTACGACCTACTTATCTTTTGGGTCTAATGATTCAAAAATTAAATTATAGGAAGTACATGACAGTAAATAAACACCTCCAATAGGAGGCCTAGCATTGGCTTGGCTCTTCCCTTTGGGATTTAAAGTACAGGTATTTAAGTTGCAAGTATTTACAATACTGTAAGTAAAAACCTCCAATGGGAGGCTAAGCATTGGCTTGACTCTTCCATTTGGGATATAAGGTACATGTATTTAAGTTGCAAGTATTTAACTACTGTAAGTAAAAATCTCCAATGGGAGGCTAAGCATTGGCTTGGCTCTTCCCTTTGGGATTTAAGGTACAGCTATTTAAGTTGCAGGTATTTAACTACTGTAAGTAAAAACCTCCAATGGGAGGCTAAGCTTCGGCTTGGCTTTTCCCTTTGGGATTTAAGGTACAGGTATTTAAGTTGCAGGTATTTAACTACTGTAAGTAAAAACCTCTAATGGGAGGCTAAGCATCGGCTTGGCTCTTCCCTTTGGGAGTTAAGGTACAGGTATTTAAGTTGCATGTATTTAACTACTATAAGTAAAAACCTCTAATGGGAGGCTAAGCATAGGCTTAGCTCTTCCCTTTGGGATTTAAGGTACAGGTAATTAATTTGCAGGTATTTAACTACTGTAAGTAAAAACCTCCAATGGGAGGCTAAGCATCGGCTTGGCTCTTCCCTTTGGGATTTAAGGTACAGGTATTTAAGTTGCAGGTATTTAACTATTGGAAGTAAAAACCTCCAATGGGAGCTTCAGCATCGGCTTGGCTCTTCCCTTTGGGATTTAAGGTACAAGTATTTAAGTTGCAGGTATTTAACTACTGTAAGTAAAAACCTCCAATGAGAGGCTAAGCATCGACTTGGCTCTTCCCTTTGGGATTTAAGGTACAGGTATTTAAGTTGCAGGTATTTAACTACTATAAGTAAAAACCTCCAATGGGAGGCTAAGCATCGGCTTGGCTCTTCCCTTTGGGATTTAAGGTACAGGTATTTAAGTTGCAGGTATTTAACTACTGTAAGTAAAAACCTCCAATGGGAGGCTAAGCATCGGCTTGGCTCTTCCCTTTGGGATTTAAGGTACAGGTATTTAAGTTGCAGGTATTTAACTACTGTAAGTAAAAACCACCAATGGGAGCTTAAGCATCGGCTTGGCTCTTCCCTTTGGGATTTAAGGTACGGGTATTTAAGTTGCAGGTATTTAACTACTGTAAGTAAAAACCTCCAATGGGAGGCTAAGCATTGGTTTGGCTCTTCCCTTTGGGATTTATGGTGCAGGTATTTAAATTGCGGATGGACTTTGTCCTCTCCATTCTGGGTTATGAATTCTTTAAAATGAAATACAATGAATTGATTCAACAATTTGAAATTTGTGCGCGCTTGAGGACTCCTCCAAACCGATTTTGTGCTTCCACAGGGATGACCATTGATATAGAACTGCGGCTTCCTGACATAAAATAAAGTGAAGTGTCAGTATACAAAATATGTGCTAATCTGCACCTAAAACCAGAAGAGTGGAAATAGTACTTATCTCCCGTTTTTTTGGGAGGGATTTCTATAATTGATTTTCGCTCTCTATGTTCCCAATATAGAGAGTTTCTTTTGAATTAAGAGGGACTTTTAGTCACAGATCAGTTGAGAAATCGGTGGACAGCTTAGGAGCTTGTCTAGGCTGATTTTTGCATATCTACGAGATTTTTGCTGTTGACATAGAGATATCCTTCTCCTGACATAAAATATGGAAAAAATGGGAGATGGAAAAAGTGTATACAATTTGTGCTAATTTACGAGTAAAACCATAAATAAATGAATAAATAAAAACACTTAGCTCGAATTTGCTTGCTCGTTGACGAGGATGAACTCTTGATTTATATTGATCGATGAAGGAATTTGTGATGATAACCCCTAGCTTTAAACTCCCATCATCTTCAAAATTCTCTCTCTTTTGGTATTTTCTTTCTCTCAAATTTTTCTTCAATCTCCCAAAACTCTCTCAAATATCCAAAATTTTCTCTCTAAATTTTTTTTTTCAAGCTCACTTCTGTCTCCTTTTATAATCTACTCATCTATCTCCCATTCTAATTTTTCCACTAACTCTATCTCCCATTCTAATTTCTCCACTAACTCTTCTTCATTTTCATCTTCCATTCTCCATCTTTATCTCATATTCTAATCTCTCCACTAACTCTTCTTCATCTTCATCTTCCCTTCTCCATATTTATCTCCCATTCTAATGTCTCTACTAACTCTTCTTCATCTCCATCTTCCCTTCTCTATTCCTATCTTCCATTCTAATTTCTCTACTAACTCTTCTTCATCTCCATCTTCCCTTTTCTATTCTAATTTATCAATTAACTCTTCTTTTTGTTATTTGAAAAATAATCCTTCAAGAGTTAGGTATTTGCACTATAGTCCTTGAATTTTAAGTCCAAATCTCTTCACAATTTTTGACACACCAAAATTTACCACATGTCAAATTTAAGCTCATTTCTTGCCGCTGAAAATAATGCAGAATTTAATTAAAGCCCTTTTGCAAAATTGAGTCATTCTGGGTATAATTGAGCCAAGATGAAAATTTAAAATATTAGTAGACAATGTCACAATTCATAAAAAGTGAAAAATAAAATTAAGTTGACTCAAATTAAAAATGTTTTAGACCCGATTCGAGATTATACTCGTGAAGGAACATGTGACTCGAATTGGATTATTTTGAATTTGCGATGGCCAACATGAAAATAGATTTAAAATAAAAATATTAATTATCTTTGTGTATTTTTTTGGCCTCAAATGTTATTTTTCCAAAATTTTCAAGTATTTTTGTATTTTAAAAAAAACAATTAAAAAAATATATAAAAAATATGAAATTTTATTTTTTGTTCAAAAATGGTTGCCTAGGCTTGGCCAAGGCTTCCAAAGTTGATTTTGCAATTTTCTCATTTTGTTTCTTTATTTTTCATGAATTTTCGAAAATAAAAATACTAAAAAAATACTGAAAATATGAAAAATTATTTTTGGTCAAAATTAGTTCTCTAGGCTTAGCCAAGGTCCCCAAAGTTAATTTTTCAATTTTATGAATTTTTATGGATTTTTTAAAAAATAAAAATGCCGAAAAATACTGAAAATTTTTAAAAGAGAAAAGATGATTAAAAATCAGGTGTCAACAGCTGCCCCTCTTTGAAAGGAAGCTCGGCAGAGGTTCATTTCAAAGACGAGATGACACCTGAATCCTAATCGACTCAACACAATGAAATAAAAAAAGTTGTGACGTGAATGTTCCACTGAAAATGAAATGAGAACCTAAGGATTCGTTATAAGAAAACCTTAGGGTGGTTGAATTTGAACCCGTGTGGTAGGTCAACCCATGATAGATTCATAATGAAAGGATTCTACTGAATAAATTTTGATCCGTATGGTAGGTCATCCCATGGTAGATTCCTAACGAAAGGATTCTACTGATTAAAATTTGATTGAAATTTGACCTGTAATGGTAGCTCAACCCGTGATAGATTCCTAATGAAAGGATTCTACTTATCAAATTTTGACTCGTATGGTAGGTCACCCCATAGTAGATTCCTAATGAAAGGATTCTACTGATTAAAATTTTGACCCGTATGGTAGGTCACCTCATAGTAGATTCCTAATGAAAGGATTCTACTGATTAAAATTTGATTGAAATTTGACCCGTATGGTAGGTCAACCCATGAAACTGCCTATAAGAAGAACTTTGTGCCTGTAGAAAGGACTTGGTGCCTGTAAAAAGGACTTTGGTGCCTATAAAAAGGGCTTTGGTGCCTGTAAAAAGGACTTAGTGCCTGTAAGAAGGACTTTAGTGCCTGTAGAAAGGACTTGATGCCTGTAAAAAAGACTTTGTGCCTGTAGAAAGGACTACGATGCCTGTAAAAAGGACTTTAGTGCCTGTAGAAAGGATTTGATGCCTGTAACAAGGACTTTGTGCCTGTAAAAAGGACTTTGTGCCTGCAAGAAGGACTTGATTTGCCTGTAAGAAGGACTTTTTGCCTATAAAAAGGACTTGGTTTGCCTGTAAGAAGGACTTGCTTTGCCTGTAAGAAGGACTTGATTTGCCTGTAAGAAGGACTTGATTTGCCTGTAAGAAGGACTTGATTTACCTGTAAGAAGGACTTGCTTTGCCTGTAAGAAGGACTTGCTTTGGCTATAAGAAGGGCTTTGTTTGCCTGGAAGAAGGACTTTATGCCTGTAAGAAGGGCTTGATTTGCCTGTAATAAGGACTTTGTGCCTATAAGAAGGACTTGATTTGCCTATAAGAAGAACTTGATTTGCTTGTAGGAAGGACTTGCTTTGCCTGTAGGAATGACTTGCTTTGCCTGTAAGCAGGACTTGATTTGCCTGTAAGAAGGACTTTATGCCTGTAAGAAGGGCTTTGTGCCTGTAAGGAGGACTTGGTTTGCCTGTAAGAAGGACTTAGTTTGCCTGTAGGAAGGACTTAGTTTGTCTGTAAGAAGGACTTGGTGTACCTCAAAGGGTGCCATTCTGAAATCTGGGGAGACCAGGAATCCTGCAGAAGCTTAAACCCAAATTATATTCTCCTGTAGCTTTAGGAATAAACCAAAGAAGCAGAGATCAAAAGGTCTCGAACATTTTTGTCTTTGAGACAAATCATGCTTTATTGAAGAAGGTGGATACCTGTATGTATCGCAATGGATTCAAGTTCCTCAACAACCGTCAGAATTCATCCAGGTTGAAGATATACTTACCTGAGAATTTAGAAGAAATGTCTGATGGCTTCTTGACAACCAGGCTTGTTCATTCAATAATCGCCAAATGAATTTCAAGACTTTGGAAGGTAATTCGAACATTGGGAATGTGTTCCCTGTCAGGCAGTGTCAGAGGTAACATGTGCAAGCATTTTCATCAATGAGTTGATCGGTTCATGCAAAACTATTCAACCAAGTCGACAATGATTAGAAGTAGTCTGTGTGATAACTCATGATGCAATCAATCCAAATGTGGAACCTGCAAAATTATTCTGTCAAGCTTGCATTACCAATTCTGTTTATACTCTAAGTTGGAGTTGGTAAATTAAACATGCGGAATAGTCATGCATAATTCGTGAAATGTGTAAACACAATGCCGATGTGACAATTTTTAGCATCATGTGTGTTTATATAATGTGCAAACATGGGCGGATTTGAATTGCCCCTGGTATGTGGGTGGATTGAACAAATTGGGAAGCCCACTCCTTATGTCGAGGAGCGGTTTGTCTCAAGTTTTGCCCCTGCACGATGAGGCATATGGGGAGGGAGCATTTTGGTTTGTTTAGTGACAGCGACCGCTATGGTTTAGCGGTTAAATGCCCCCCATTTTTCACCAGAATAGATCTTGTCAGATGATCATCATTTTCTTTTGGATTTGTCTCCTTCAACATGTTACATGTTAGTATAAATATTTCCTGTAACAAGAAAAGGAGGCATGTCAACCAGTATTAAAAGGGATAAATTGGAAATGATACTGATTTACCCTTCATCTTGAATCCCTTGGACAAGTCTTTTACCAATTTTGCTGGATTCAGTTTTCTTCGAATTTTGTTGGATGCTTCACCATTAAGCCGAGAATGTGACAAAATATTGACTTTGGTATTACTCGTCGAGTATTCCTGCTTGCAAAAAGAAATGCACAAAAAGTTGTTTTATTTATTTATAATACATACAACATTCCCCACTTTGGGGATCGAACTCGGGATATTTCGGACCTACTGTTATCCCCCATACCATTCGGTCCATTGGACCGTAAGTGTCCATGGGATTTTCTTTTCAAAGGTTAATCCTTAGGGGTAACGCGGCCCTGTTGTATCACCTTGGGCCTTGTTATGGTATTTCTCGAGGTAATTTGCAATTCCTGTTAAAAATGGAATAAAAAAATTCAGGACTCGAGATGATTATGTGCAAATTAAAATGATATAGAATTACCCATGTCTGAGATTGTTCGGGTCCCTCGTTCGCATTTTCTTTTATCTAAAGCTGTCCACTCTGTGGTAATATCCATGAGTTTCTTTGCCCCAAATTTTGTTCAACTTGTATTTGGGTATAATTACGTTCTTGAGTCAATTTGAAAACTCCTGAAAATTGAAGGGATTAACTTTAAAACCTGGGTAGTTCGAGGTAACTTGAAACGATACGGGTTTACCCTTCGGATTTACACGGATTTCTTCTCGATATTAATTTTTTCGAGTTTGGACGATAACGGCTCCGAGCATTTAATAGGGGGAAAGGGAAATGATTACTTCTAGCTTGTACATCAATTTTGGACATCTATAAAAGGCGAGAACGTGCGATGAAACCAAGTAGATGTATTCGTCCAGGCTTGATCTTCTTCCTTTTGCAAGCTCTTGAATGATCAGCTAGCGTTGTTCCGGATCAGGTACGCGTCGACCGTGTCGCAGGTCCCATGATCACTAGTTTTGAAATACAGGATCCGTATGCACATTAACGCCATGGTGCTTCATCAGCATCAAACTGCCTGATCATGGCGGCGAGTTCGTCGCCAATGCCACTTGCCTGGTGATGATACCTCACCTCCTCCTCAAAAGGCATCCATGCTGGTCCTAGAGTCTCGGTCTTTTCATACCTTGTTCCAACAGAACTTGATCCTGCTATGAACTGATCTAACTCACATCTTAAACGTGCATTTTCGATCCTCAGATAATGCATTTCATCGAGGGTGAGGAGAGTATTACAGTTGGGGCAGGTGGCGGAGTCAAAAGCCTCTTTATATATCTTGTTCTCTGCTTGGAGGTTTTCATTTTCAACTCTTAGAAACTCGGCTTCGTTGTGCTCATGACGAGTCTTCATTCGGGTTCGTCTATTTTGAAACCAGAACTTGATTTGCGAAGGTTCAAGTCCTAGCTCTTGACTCAGTTCCATTTTCTGTTTGCCGTCTGGCATAGGGCACGTTTTGAAGAAATCTTCAAGCTTTCGTACTTGCTCCTCAGTATGGCGACGGTAACGCTTCTTTTGACCTTTACTGTTGTTGTCCTTGTCCTTACTGGGCTCTTGGACGTCGTCGGTGGAAGGGCCGGGCTCCATGGGCTCGATCCCAAACATGGCTTCAAACTCTTCCTCTCCCATATTCAGCAAGTAACGATAACTTTCAAGTGTGTTGGGTTGAGATATCTTCGATTTGGTTAACGATTTCTCAAAGTTTGATATCTCTTCTTGTGTTTTCACTCTCTGGATTTTTCTAGGAGACTGCGTATGCTTTAAGAGTCTCTCTTTCGAGCACGAATGAGAATTATCAAGAAGATGCCTCCTTTAAAATTAGACGTGGGTTTAGCAACTAGATTGCCTCTCTCGAGTGTTCTGGCTTTCTCGATTTTCTTTTCATCGTATCTCTCGCCCAGCTCGTCTCCTTCCATCTTTCCGTGGAAGAGGGCCCCTTGTTGCTATCTCCATCGTCAATTTGCTGGCGATTTCTTCAATAAAGACGAATCGTATCTCTTTTCTGCCGAAAATGTCTTTCTCTCCCACTCAGGTTATTTTTATCCTTTCTTTTTCAAAGTAGTGGCGTCCCATCCAGCTTTTCCGTAGAGACGTCGGATTTGCTTGGCTCAAGATTGGAGACGAGTAGCGGAGGTGATACTGATAGGGAATGGTAGACAGGAAAATCTGGCCAGTAGAGACTTCCCCTGCAAAAATGAAAGAGAATGCGGCGGTATATGTTCTTCATATTCTAGAAAAATTGGAACGATACTGTTTTACCCTTGTGTGTACTTCCATTGAATTTGAATTGAGGAAATTCCTTCATTTGGATTGGATTGAATTGTATGTCCCGAGCTGCCCTTCACTTTGAGCTTGCCACATAAGTGCTTTGCTTAGTTGGGCCTTGTTTTCTTTCGGGTTGCCTCGAACCATCATCATTTTCCATGCTATCGGGTCCGTGGACCGGAGGGCTCCTTTAATTTGAAGTTACCTTTAAGGCGAATGAGTCCTATCGCATTCCATTGGGTCATTTCATTTTGCGACACTCTTGAGGCACTTTGCAATCCCCTGGGTGAGAATGCAACAAATCTAATTTAGCATTTTGCAACGATTGAGGGTAAATTGGAATGACACACAATTACCCGTCTTCGAGCTCGCCTGGGCTTTTCACTTGAAATTTCCCTATGTGAGGCCATTCAACATTTCTCATTATGGCAGTCAGCGACGTTGCCACAAATTGATCCGCCCTAAATCTAGCATAAAAAAGGATTTACGCTTCCTCGAATTAAATCTAGACACCTAGAAAGCTGGAAAATATCATACGCAGGGGAATTAAGCATGAAATGAAAGGTGCACTTATTCAAGGTCAGTTCTGCCTCTCCTGCGGCTCTTCGATAGTCAGCTAATCTCGTGCTGGTTCGGGTGTGGATGACCGATGTTTGAGAGTCCCTACTCACTGGCTCCTGATCGCGGCTTCGGACGTCTGTCAACCCTAAACTGGTTGACCAGGGCAGTAAGCTCATCATCTGGGTAATCTCTTGAACCTTCCAGCAACTGATACTCGAATTTGGCATTGTTGTTAGCAAATGCTAGCGGTATATTTCTCATTCTGTCCTCGCCATGAGCAAGTTGACTTCTCGTGCTGGAGCCTTCATCATTACTCGAGAAAGTGTGGGGATCACCAACTGTCCTGTTGCTAAAAACTCCTTCCATTCGAGGATTAGAGAAGTGGAAGTGCTCAGGATAACTTCTTGTCTGATTCTCTGGCTGCGCAGGCGCGTTGATCATGGGATGAATTCTAGCCACAGGTTGGTGCTCAGACCAAGGAATCTGAATACACTGCCCCTGCGGTCTATACTCTTGAAGAGCATTAAGGTGATTCTGGGGGATACTTTGATTAACACTTAGAGGATTGATGGCACGGCTACTAGTTTGGTTGATGATGGGAAGTGGCTCGTCCCATGTTAACCTGCGGAACTTATGGTGGCGAGGAGACTTGACGTTCAGGCTTGGATCAGTCCCGCCTTGGTTTTCTTGATTCTGAGCTGCATTGTGTTATTTCACTCTTTTTCTGTACTTCTGAAGATGACTTGAAACATTTCCTTTAGTGAGCCCCTCTACCTTCATAATTTCCAATATATGTTGTGGCTGTGCCGAATCGATTCCTAGCTGCTGAACTGCATTAACAAACATACAATGCAGCTCGGGAGACCAACTCATCTTCTTTTTCCAGTCGCTTGGAACAATATTGAAGGCTTGATGATTGTTCTCTTGATCGTGCAATTGCTTCCTTACCACGTGCTGCCATATGTTTTGAAGCATCTGAACCCTAACTGGTTTTAATACGACGTCTTGGGCCCCGTGTAAGACAGCCTTCATTATGACTTGCTAATCATCGCTTGCCGACACTACGACGACTGGCATGTTAAATTTAGAGTTGATGACTTCCAAGAGAGTGAAAACATCCATGTCAATCCCTACCATGATGGTGAGGATGATATCAAACTGGTCACTACTCTTCCTTAATACTTCTAAGGCCTCTGTTGCTTTTGCTTGAGCTAAAACCTTATACCGGCATTTTCTTAATACGGTAACAAGGATTGACAGAGAGACTGGATTACCGTCAATGGCCATGACCAGTAGACCCTCACGGTAAGGAACTTCATCAGCTTCGACCAGGGTTGAACATGCGCTCGTTTCCCTAATGCTCGACATATTTCTGGATCTAGGACTGCCGACTCGCGATCGCCTCAGGATGTCTTCTTGTACTTGAGGGATTACGGGATCGTCGATGGCTTCTCGTAACAGGCTTTGAAAGCCGATGCTTTGATGATAAAGGTTTTGAATTCCTCTCCCATGAGAACTGCTTCCTCTCTATCTTTCTCCTGCGAGTTCTTGTGGATGAACTCTCACTATCAAATGAGGACAAGTTCTCTCTCTGGCAATAGCAACGACTTCCCTCTTCACGGGTAGCGCTATTAGATTTTCCGAGGGAGAAAATCTGATATTCAGCTTTTGATCAAAGAGGAAATCCTTGTTTCTCGCTCAGTTTGTCTTCTTCTTTCTTTTCGTGGTAGAGGGCCCTTGTCAAGATCTCCACCGTCAATTTATTGGCGGGTCATCCAATAAAGACGAGTTGTATCTCCTTTTCTGCCGAAAATTTCTTTGTCTCCCACTCAGCTCGTTTTTTATTCTTTCTTTTTCAAAGTGGTGGCGGCCCATCCAACTTTTCTACAGAGACGTCGGGTCTGCTCAGCTTGAGGTTGCCGCTTGACTGGAATTTGAGCCAACGGGGTGTTGCCGACAGAGAATGGTAGATAGAAAAGCTCGACCAATAAGGACTGCCCTTTTGAAATCAGTATTTAAATTGAAGCAGATTATTGCATTCGCATTCCGATCATTTGCCTCGCCTCTCTCCTCCTTTCTTTCGTGATCTGCTTTCAAAAATGGCCAATTCTCCTAACCATAACTTCTCCGCCGAAGTCCTGACTGGGTGGGAGAGACTCTACAATCTTCTTGGTAGAGGTTACGCTCATATAGCCCAAAACTCTACCGTTGAGGCTGAAATCCTCGGTTTATTCAGGACCGTAGACGCTGCTTCTGTTGAGGGTACCCAACTAGGGAGGGAGTATCGGAACTACCCGACCCTCTTCATCAATTTTCTGGCCGCCTATAACCGTGCTTATGAGACGGTCCTTGTGACTGCCGTCGTAAAAGCTCGTTACCAAGACTGGCACGAGCATTTGAAAATAGTCACATTTGTGGCTGATAATCACAAGAAAGCCTTCAAGTTTGCCAATGATCAGCTTTCGTGGTTGGTTCGTGAGAGGGGAAAGTTGTTGGACCGTCTGGCCTTGGTCCGAACTTACGCCGAACAGGAGCCGGGCAATATTATGATGAGGTGCAAATGCGGTTGGCTACAGGAGAGACTTGATGACATTATGGCAGACATTGCTTTCAAGACGGCGGCGATTTTGGACTTGGAGTTTGTCGTCGAGCATTACGAGGCCAGTATAGCCCAGGCTAAGGAGAAGCACGATCGCCTCTTCTTTAGGCTCGCGGAGCTTGATCCCGAGAACGCCCGGTGCACCCGAAGCATCAACTGTTTGGAGAGTCAGTTGAGCTTTTTCGTAATGGTTATCAGGACTCAGTTTGGCTTTACTTTTCCTCCCTAGTGAGCTGTTGTAATACTCTTTGATGAATGGAATGAAAGAAAAGCTTCACGTGTTTTTTTATTTAATTTTCCTGCTATCGTTTCTTCCGCATACCATAACAGAACGATTTGAGGTACCGAAGATGTCGAGGCTTAATGTTCTTCTTGATGTTCTTGTTTAATTGCTCCAGACGATGATATCGAGAACATTGATGAAGGGTTCGGCGGTGGCCCCCACTATCCATCTTAAAATCACGAACAATAACGCTATGACAACTCGATCAGTGTGCTGGTAATAAATCCGGCCACCTGTTGTGTGCCCACTTTTATCCATATTTTGTTTCTTTTGGTGTCCACTTGCTCGTGTCGGTCGCCTGTAGCATCGGGAGAAATTCCTGTGGGCCACATTCATTAATAGAACCTCGGTCCTCTAAAGCCCTCCGCGTGTTTCGGATAAGAGGAAATTTTAAGACCGGTCTCTGGATGATTTAATCAGGTAAAGGTATTTGTTTCATGGGTTCTGATTATATAATCCATATTGTCTTTCAAAAGACGCGGGATCCTCTGTAATACATTAAATATGCCCTCGTGTTTAACCCGTATAAATCCACTATCATATCAGAATATACGGCCCGTACGTATTCATTAACTGACACATGTCTGAGTTCGAGAGGATCGACCTCCTCACTTGCCCCCAGGATTAAGAAATCGGCAATTTCCTGTCTTTTCGTATTTCTAAAAATAATTCGTGGTGTGTATTATTGAACCAAACTTTACCCCCGCCTGGGATACCTGGGATTTCCTACAAAATAAAGGATATAATTAGTACATGACGCAAGAAAGGTCGGCCCATGATTCCTACATTAGTCTAATTTTATTCTTCTATTTTGTTGAGAAATCAAATGAAATTTTCTTAGGAGGTCACATGTGGATTTTTCAAAAATAATTTTCTTGAGATTTTCATAACTTGGAAAGTGTGATAAAATCTCTTGATCAAATTTTCTAGAAGGAATTTTCTATCAAAATAAATTTTCAAAGGTATATTTATAAGGAAAATTTTATTTTTATTGGAGCAGGAAAGACATAAATAAAATCCTTTATTAGTCAATAAAATTCCCACAAGACATTAGTCTAATTTTATTTAGATACAATTTTCTTAGAAAAACATGAGCGAATTTCTCGAGAAGAGTTTTTTTTGCAGATTTTTATAATTTGAAAAATGCTATAAAATCACTTGATGTTTACCAACATTTTTGAAGGAATTTTCCTTTTTATCAAAATAAATTTTCAAAGGTAAATTTGTCAAGAAAATTTTATTTATATTGAAGTAGGAAAGACATGACAAAAATCCTTTATTGGTCAACAAAATTCTCTCGAGGTATTAGTCTAATTTTATTTAGAGGAAATTTTCTTAGCAAAACATGAGCGAATTTCTTGAAAAGAATTTTTTTGTAAGTTTTTATAATTTGAAAAATGTGACAAAATCACTTGATGTCTACCAAAGTTTTTTTTTTTAAGGAATTTTTCTTTTTATTGAAATAAATTTTCAGAGGAAAATTTTTTCAGGAAAATTTCATTTTTATTGAAGCAATAAAAACATGACAAAAATCCCTTATTGGTTAATAAAATTCCCCTGAAGGGTTTTTTTTTCACATCATTTTTTCAAAAAAAAAAAAAGAAAAGGGGGGCAAATTTAATTTTTATTTTCTTTTAAAAGAATGGTCGTAATGTCAAATTCAAAAACTGACTAACACCTAGCATGGACCGACCGAAAATAAATACAAGATAAAATTAGAGAACTTACTTTTACCTTGGAGAAATGCAAATCACATAGTCATACGCATGACTCAAGTGAAGAATGGACTCTAGAAAATAAAAGAAAGAGAAACAAGGTATGGACCTAAAAAGGCCCCCACTATCTGAATTGACAAACTTACCCTCCGCGCAATCAAATCACAATGGGAAGAATTGTCAATTCAGATAATGAACGGGATAAAATATGGTCAACCCGAGCTCAATCGACGCAAGAGCTTTGCATTTTCGTTCCATATCTATGGTTTTCTAGGAAGAATTTCGCGACTTGGGTTTAGACGCTTGTGTGTGCAGGTGTCGTGATCCTCAGAGTATGCAAGACATGCACAACAATTGATATCAAAATAGCACTTCTAAAAATGTGCGAAATTAAACAAATAAACCCAACACCGAGCCTACAAAACAAAGGGGTTAGCCAAACACTCCGCCCCTTATAACTCCCATCCTGCAAAAACATATAACACATATAGAATGAGTCCCAAACAAGATCGCCAGAAGCGAGATATCCATGAAATTTCCATTGGCCTAAGTCCACTAAGACTTTTAAAATTTCGAAAAAATTTAAGTATTCCAATAGGTATTTTTTTCGAAAATTTAAAAATCTCGTCCCCAGTGGAGACGCCAAGCTGTCGCGACCCTCTAAAAAAATTTTAAATTTTAAAAGAGGTTAATGGATTATTAGGTTAATTAGATTTGACTAACCTAACGCGGACCCTCCCAAGCCCTACCGAATCGCAACTTTGGAGTCGCCACTAATCGTTCCCGGTAGGTCGATTAGAAACCTAAATAAATTAGCGGGAGAACTAATTTATACCTGCGAACCAGAGACTAGGAGCTCGGACACTTGGTTACACTAGTTAAATAAAACTAATGCCCTTTCGGTACATTAATTTCATGGATATCCTAATTCGGCAACTCAGGCTTGGTTTATTCCTAAGGCTCTAGTAGGGTATTCTCTTTTGTGTTTTCACTTTTTAAATAGGATGCATGGATGATATATATTTTTATTTGTTATATTTTTTAAGTGTTAAAGATTCCCAGAAGCCGAAAGATGGAGTGTGTTAACGACTTCTGTGCAGTATTACGACCTACTTATCTTTTGGGTCTGATGATTCAAAAATCAAATTATAGGAAGTACATGACAGTGAATAAACATCTCTAATGGGAGGCCTAGCATTGGCTTGGCTCTTCCCTTTGGGATTTAAGGTACAGGTATTTAAGTTGCAAGTATTTAAACTACTGTAAGTAAAAACCTCCAATGGGAGGCTAAGCATTGGCTTGACTCTTCCCTTTGGGATTTAAGGTACAGGTATTTAAGTTGCAGGTATTTAACTACTGTAAATAAAAACCTCCAATGGGAGGGTAAGCATTGGCTTGGCTCTTCCCTTTGGGATTTAAGGTACAGCTATTTAAGTTGCAGGTATTTAACTACTGTAAGTAAAAACCTCCAACGGGAGGCTAAGCGTTGGCTTGGCTCTTCCCTTTGGGATTTAAAGTACAGGTATTTAAGTTGCAGGTATTTAACTACTGTAAGTAAAAACCTCCAATGGGAGGCTAAGCATCGGCTTGGCTCTTCCCTTTGGGATTTAAGGTATAGGTATTTAAGTTGCAGGTATTTAACTACTATAAGTAAAAACCTCCAATGGGAGGCTAAGCATCGGGTTGGCTCTTCCCTTTGGGATTTAAGGTACAGGTATTTAAGTTGCAGGTATTTAACTACTGTAAGTAAAAACCTCCAATGAGAGGCTAAGCATTGGCTTGGCTCTTCCCTTTGGAATTTATGGTGCAGGTATTTAAATTGCGGATGGACTTTGTCCTCTCCATTCTGGGGTATGAATTCTTTAACATGAAATACAACGAATTGATTCAACAATTTGAAATTTGTGCGTGCTTGAGGACTCTTCCAAGCCGATTTTGTGCTTCCATGGGGTTGACCATTGATATAGAGCTGCGGCTTCCTGACATAAAATAAAGTGAAGTGTCAGTATACAAAATATGTGCTAATCTGCACCTAAAATTAGAAGAGTGGAAAGAGTACTTATCTCCCGTTTTTTTGGGAGGGATTTCTATAATTGATTTTCGCTCTCTATGTTCCCAATATAGAGAGTTTCTTTTGAATTAAGAGAGACTTTTAGTCACAGATCAGTTGAGAAATCGGTGGACAGCTTAGGAGCTTGTCCGGGCCGATTTTTGCATCTCTACGAGATTTTTGCTGTTGACATAGAGATATCCTTCTCCTGACATAAAATATGGAAAAAAAATGGGAGATGGAGAAAATGTATACAATTTGTGCTAATTTGCGAGTAAAACCATAAATAAATGAATAAATAAAAACACTTAGCTCGAATTTGCTTGCTCGTTGACGATGATGAAATCTTGATTTATATTGATCGATGAAGGAATTTGTGATGATAACCCCTAGCTTTAAACTCCCATCATCTTCAAAATTCTCTCTCTTTTGGTATTTTCTTTTTGTCAAATTTTTCTTCAATCTCCCAAAACTCTCTCAAACATTCAAAATTTTCTCTCCAAAAAATTTCTTTCAAGCTCACTTCTTCCTCCTTTTATAATCTACTCATCTATCTGCCATTCTAATTTCTCCACTAACTCTTCTTCATTTTCATCTTCCATTCTCCATCTCTATCTCACATTCTAATCTCTCTACTAACTCTTCTTCTTCTTCATCTTCTCTTCTCCATATTTATCTCCCATTCTAATTTCTCCACTAACTCTTCTTCATCTCCATCTTCCCTTCTCTATTCCTATCTTCCATTCTAATTTCTTTACTAACTCTTCTTCATCTCCATCTTCCCTTCTCTATTCTAATTTATCCACTAACTCTTCTTTTTGTTATTTCAAAAATAATCCTTCAAGAGTTAGGTATTTGCACTCTAGTCCTTGAATTTTAAGTATTTACAATTCTGTCCCTGAAAAAATATATTTCTTTAAGTCCAAATCTCTTCACAATTTTTGACACACCAAAATTTACCACATGTCAAATTTAAGCTCATTTCTTGCCGCTGAAAATAATGCAGAATTTAATTAAAGCCCTTTTGCAAAATTGAGTCATTCTGGGTATAATTGAGCCAAGATGAAAATTTAAAATATTAGAAGACAATGTCACAACTCATAAAAAGTGAAAATTAAAAATAAGTTGACTCAAATTAAAAAAATTTTAGGCCCGATTCGAGATTATACTTGTGAAGGAACACGTGACTCGAATTGGATTTTTCTGAATTTGCGATGGCCAACATGAAAGTAGATTTAAAATAAAAATATTAACTATCTTTGTGTATTTTTTTTATTGGCCTCAAATGTTATTTTTCCAAAATTTTCAAGTATTTTTGTATTTTTTTTTAAAAAACAATTAAAAAAATATAAAAATTATGAAAATTTATTTTTTTTGTTCAAAAATGGTTGTCCAGGCTTGGCCAAGGCTTCCAAAGTTGATTTTGTAATTTTCTCATTTTTTTTCTTTATTTTTCATGAATTTTCGAAAATAAAAATACTAAAAAAATACTGAAAATATGAAAAATCATTTTTTGGTCAAAATTAGTTCTCTAGGCTTGGCCAAGGTCCCCAAAGTTAAATTTTTAATTTTATGAATTTTTATGGAATTTTAAGAAAATAAAAATGCTGAAAAATACTGAAAATTTTTAAAAGAGAAAATATGATTAAAAATTAGGTGTCAACATCCACTCAGACGTAGATGTTGCTACCAACATCCGTGATTTCTTTTTTTTTCAATTTGTATGAAGACGCGATCCATGAAATGAACAATCTTACAGACATAATCCTAACCAAGACGCATCGCTTGGCTGATTTGGAAGTGCAACTTGCTGCTTTTCAACTCGATCTATGCTATCATGCCCATCTTCTAGCTGATTTGCGTGCTTTGGAAACGGACTTGAAAGTCCTATTGGCTAAAATTGGGGCATACTTCCATTTTGTATAACTGTACTCATGTTATTGCTGCATTTCCCAAATCGAAGGATAATATTTCTTTAGGTATTTTCCATTGATTGACCGAAGTAACTCTTATCCATCAATATCCATCAATCTGTATGCATTCCCACTCATCACTTCAGTCACTAAATACAGTCCTTCCCAATTCGGTGCCTATTTGCTGAGCTCTGGATCTTGTTGATTAACCGGTAAAATGGTTTTCCATACCAAATCACCAATAGAGAACCGCTTCTCATTTACTCTTTTATTATAAACTCGGGCTACTCTTCTCTTTTGTGCCAGTAATCTGTCCAAGGACATTGCTCGAACTTCATCTAAATCATCAATATTAATATGCATCCAGTCACGATAGTCTTCGGGAAGTAATTCGCTTTGAAGTTGAACCCTTAAAGACTCCACTGTGATTTCCATTGGTAGCATAGCTTCTTGTCCATATGTAAGCATATATGGACTAACACCTATACTTGATCTTCTAGAGATTCGGTAAGCCCACAACACTGTTGACAATAGAGAGTCCCACTTTCTTGGGTTTTCTTCTAGATGCCTCTTGATCAATCTCACAACTATCTTATTTGTAGCTTCGGCTTGTCCATTAGCCTGCGGATAGTATGGTGTCGAATGCAACATCTTGATTCCTTTTGACCGAGCGAAATTCATCACTTCTCGTCTAGTAAACACCGTACCTTGATCTACTGTGATGGTCTCAGGCAACCCGAATCGGTCAATGATGTTTTCTTCAATAAACTTGATCACCGTACCTTGACTTATGCTCTTATATGGAATTGCTTTCACTAATTTCGTGAAATAGTCTGTAACAAGCAATATGAAACTATGTTTATTAGAAGATGGTGGATAGATCTTACTGATTATGTACATTGCACGTCCTCTAAATGGCCACGGTTTTACGATCGGGTTAAGCTCTATGGATGGTGCGTGTTGCAATGGTCCATGCCTCTGACAGGAATGACATGCCTTAGCATACTTAATGCAATCTTGTATCATTGAAGGCCAATGATATCCGTGTCTTTTCAACAACCATCTTATCTTTATCCCAGCCTGATGTGATCCACATATTCCTTCATGTACTTCTATCATGACCAATTTTGCATCGCCTTTGTTCAAGCACCGCAGCAACAAACCATCAGAAGATTTGTAATACAATTCTTCTTCCATCAAAATATATTTCTGAGCTTGCCTTCTTAACTTTTGGTCTCTTGAGTTAAGCTCCTTGAGGTATTCCACTATGGGCTTTCTCAAGTATTCTTTCGGGACTTCTTTGCTCATGGCTATCGGTATCTCTCTTTGCTTAATGGAAGGTACCGATAACACGATGTTTGAAACCATGCTTGCCAGTTCTTTTGATATTTTGTATCCCGAAGCCATCTGTGCTAACTCATTGGCTTCTTGATTCATTTTCCTCTTAACATGAACAACTTCATAGTCTAAGAACTGACTCAATTGTTTCTTGGCCAAATAATAATAGCCAATCAAATTTTCGTTCAGGCATTGGTAATCTCCATTCAGCTGTTTGATTACTAGTTGGGAATCACCAATTATTTAACAAACTAGGCATGTAGATCACTTAATATTCCCAACCCGATAAGCAGTGCTTCATATTCGGCTTGATTATTTGAATATTCAAAGTCTAACTCGCAAACGCACCTAATATATTCTCCCCTAGGAGATATTATGACCAAGCCAACTCCCGAATTGTTGTTAGCACATGATCCATCAAAGTGCATGGTCCATGGCACAACGCAAGCGAAATGTTGTTCATTTTATTCACTTTCTCCCATTTGCAAACATGGGTATTTGGTAAGGAAATCAGCTACGACTTGTCCTTTCATTGCCTTTAGTGGGACATATACCAACTCAAACTCAGACAAAATGAATGCCCACTTAGCTACTCGACCTTTTATGATAGGTCGAGACAACATGTATTTTATCATGTTCATCTTGGCAAGCACGTGTACGGTAGTTGGCAACAAATAATGTCTTAATTTCACAGATGCAAAATACAAAGACAAACATAATTTTTCTAGCACGGTATAACGTTTTTCAACATCCGTCAACATCCTGCTCAAATAATATACCACTTGTTCTTTTCCTTCATCATTTTCTTGTGCCAATAAACTCCCGATAGTATTATCGGCAGCTAATATATACAATCTCACTGGCTTACCAAGCTTTGGTGACGCTAGAACATAGGGTTTTATTAAATAATTTTTTATCGCATCAAAAGCCTCCTGCTGCTTCTCACCCCAGACAAACATGTCTTTGTCTTTGAGTCTTAGAAGCTGTGACATCGGTTCAATTTTCCCAGATAAATTAGCAATGAACTGACGCAAGAAATTAATCTTTTCAAGTATCATATGGAGCTGCTTCTTCGACTCAGGTGGTCTTAATTCCATGATGGCCTTCGCTTTGTGCCTAATCACTTCAATTCCTCTTTGGTTAACAAGGAACCCCAAGAAATTCCCAGCTTGCACACCGAAGGCACATTTAAGTGCATTCATCTTTAACCTATACTTTCTCATGCGAATGAAGGCCCGCTCCAAGTAATCCAAATGATCATCCCGAGCTAACTTCACAACAATATCGTCAATGTAAACTTCCATAAACTTCCCGATCATATCATGGAAGATAAAGTTCATTGCCCGCTGATACGTTGCTCCTGCATTCTTTAACTTGAACGGCATGACAATTCCTAGACACCTAAAGGCTGTTTTCGGGACATCTTTCCGAGCGATGAATATCTAGTTATATCCTGAATGTCCATCCATCAGAGATAACATCTCATTTCCCAATGCCGAGTCAATCAACATGTCTGCTGTGGGTATGTGATACTCGTCTTTCGGAGTAGCAGCATTAAGATTCTGAAAATCAATACATACTCGTAATTTCCTGTTCTTCTTTTTCACTGGAACTATCTTAGAGATCCATTCCACATACCTAGCTGTCTCGATAAATCCCGCCCTCAGTAATCTTTCAATTTCCTCCTTAATTTTGTCGACCACATCTGTGGCGAACCTCCTTGCTTACTGTTTGTGTGGACGGAATCCCTTTTTAATTGATAACCTGTGCTCAACAACTTCTCTTGATAATCCTAGCATCTCATGGTAATCCCAAGCGAAGCACTCCTTGTATCGAGTAAGCAACTTTACCAAATCATTCCTCATGCCCGCTGGTAGAAGTGCACTTACAAATATGGGTCGGTAATGCTCATCCTTCCCGATATTTATCTCAACCAAAGGGTCTTCAATCTCTATGGACTTGGCCTCCTCTTTAATTGGTGACTCTTTCCATTCTTCGATACAATCTGATGCTTTCTGATCTTGCTGAACTATTTCAACCAAGTATGCCCAGTACCTTATTTCAGTTCCTCATAACGATGTATCAACTTCCATAGAGATCTTTCAAGTCTTGAGATGCCAAGCTCGATTTAGGGATCCATTCATTCCTTCCCTTACCAAAGCGGCAAAATACATAAGATCGTGAATCGGTCTCGGGAATCTCCAAAACTCGATTTCCAGTCAAGTAATCTTCGTCTTCTGGATGAATCTCTGTCCATCCTATCGAGATGACTTTCCCGTCTGCCTTGGCATACTCCACTTTCTCTCCATTCCAAAATACCAGCATCTGATGTAATGTTGACGGCACACATTGATTGGCATGAATCCAATCCCTCCCAAGCAACAAATTATACGTGCCATCAGACTCGATCACGAAGAAAGTTGTCCTTGTCGTTTTGGACCCGATAGTAATATTCACCACAATAGCTCCTTTCACGCTTGTTACTTTTCCTAGAAAATCGGATAGTTGTACATTCGACGGTGTAATCTCATCATCTCTCTTACCCAACTTCCTAAAGTATCCGTACGACATTAAATTCAAAGTTGCCCTGGCATCCACAAATATCTTGCCTACGGGTCTTCTATCCACTTTACCGGATATAAGTAATGACTTTAGATGTTTGGCTCTCTCAACTGGGACTTTCTCAAACTCCATTACTTCGTCCTCAGAAAAGTGAAACTCTGCCATAACCACTTCCCTCTCAGAGATATGTCCCCAAATCTTCTTCCACCGTTAAGTTTATCCTGAATTCAGGTGGGAGTCTCGCATTCACCATCCCGATTCTTTCTGGATGGTCACGCTCTTTCGGCATCTTAGACTTCCCCTTTCGAAGTTGATTAGCTTTGTTTCTTTCAGGCTTCATGCAATCTTACCCGGAACCATGTTCATGCTTAGGGGCTAGTTCTATTGTGAACTGTCCAAAATCGATTGTTGGCTGTTCTTCTCGAACTTTCTTTCCTTGAATCAGTCTTTGGTTTGAACTTTCTTCTTGCTGATTCGAAGTCACAGCCTCTCCTTCCTTATTTTTCTCTATTTCGGCATCGCTACGTTTCCAAACCCAGTTCCTTTTTCAATAATTGGGACCTTCCTCTCACTCCGAACTTGTTCAAAATACCTTTGCTTGCTCTTCTGCCTTTGGTCCCTCCTTTTTATGGTTCGGTATGAGGCTTGGCCGGGTGGCTTTGCTTCCTTCCATTTTCCTTCGGGAAGATCGTGAGGAATTTTGTAAGTCTTCTTCCTTTCAAACTTGAATGGAACTGGTTGCAGCGCTGGATCATCTTCCCTTTCTTTAATAAAGCTATGTTGGACTTGAGAAATTCTATTCTCCTTGATTTCTCATGGTACAGTTTCAAGTGTTGGATCATCAAATTCTTCTCCCCAACTAGACGGTTCAACCGGTAACTCTGGTTCTTTGAGGTAGTCAGGCTTTCCATAATACACAACATACTCGAACTTTCCAGTAGGTTCTCCAAGAAGACCAACTTCGGGATCTCCCTCTTGGTAATGTTGCCACAAACTCTTTTCCTTGGTTGATTTGTTTGGAACCTTATTGTTCTCACCCCCTTGATTATTATTTCGGCCCGCTTGGACCTTCTTGTCCTGTGACGCTTTGGGATGATTTCCCTTCTTGACTTTCTCCGATGCGGGAGGTGGTTGATCATCAAATTCATCCCCCCAACCAAACGGTTCAACTGGTAATGATGGACGTGTGAGGTATTCCGGCTTACTATAGGACACAACATAATCATATTTGCCACTTGATTCTCCAAGAAGCCCGACATCTGGGTCCCTTTCCTTATAACGCTGCCACAAACTCTTCTTTTTTATCGGCTTACTTGCAGTCTTACCTACTTCGTCACTTCGGGATTCGCCTTGACTTCTATCAGATTCTCGAACTTGCTAATGACAAAGCTCTTTCTGGTACTCACAGCGTGCTAACTCGCGCCAATCTTCCAATTTTAATTGTGCGCACTGATCGTCCCTCACATGCTCTTGAAAAGAAGTGTTCAGAACTACAATCTCGAATTTGACTTTACTTACCCGTGTTTCCTTTTCAGGTTCACGGCAAAGATTTTGTATCTAAGTTGGCTTTTCTGATATCATTGCTTCAGGCGTCCTCCGTGTCTGGTTTTCCTTTTTGGAATAGAATCTATTTCGGTATCCTCCCCTAGTCCCACGTACTAAATGACTCGTGGAACCATGTCTAAAGCCTCCTCGGGATCTGATATTTCCCTGAATGAATGAGCCTGAACGGTATCTTCCTCTAATTTCGTGGACCGGATGATTTATGAAATCATTTATACACTCTCTTCGGGGTCTGATACTTCCCCGAATGAAAGAACCTGATCGGTATCTTCCTCTAGCCCCTTGGACAAACCGATATTCCGACCAATATTGGTCTTGACGATTCATGTCCTGGTGACAATGAGAACATACACCTTCGGTTTGATAACCCGACAGGGTATGAATATTCACTATTCCCGTCATCTTAGGAAAAGGATCTGCATCAACCTCCATTGGTGATTTTCTCTTGTCTTCGGCAAATTTGATCTTGCCTTGCCGAATCGCCTCTTGTATTGTCTTTAGAAAGACAATACAGTTTGCAGTATTATGGCTAACCGAATGGTGCCACTTGCAGTATCTCTTATCTACCAACTCTTCCTTAAACGAGATTTTCTGTCCTTCAGCCAATTTGATCTTCCCGTCTTTCAGCAACAGATCAAATATTTCGCCTAACTTGTAAATGTCAAACGAATAGCTATTTGATTCTTTTGCTTTTGCCATTGCAGGCCCCTTCATTCTCGGTGGTTTAAGAGCTGGGCACATATACGGTTTGTCGAGCACCATTGTTGCCACTGCTATCTCTTTTTCCTCTTCTTCTTCCATCGGGATGTCCACTTCGGGGTTTCCCAGCTCCACCAGAGCCTGTCTATTTTCCTTCATTGGCCTTTTATCCTTCTCCTTCAGGAAATGCTCATACTTTGAGACCCTAGTCGTTAACTGAAAAAGGTCATCAAACGTCTGGCCTTTAAAACGCTCCCAAAGGTTAAACTTCAACCCATTAAACGCAAGATCGGTAAATTCTTTCTCAATGAGGGATGTCAGGCATCAGTTCCTTGACTTCTTAAACCAAGCAATGAACTAATCTGTAGTTTCACCACAATACTGGTGCATTCTCGCTAAATCGGCTACTGACCGATAAAATTGAGAATGGAACTGCCTTTCCATTTCAGCCCATGTCTGGATTGAGTTTGCTGACAAGTTGGCGTACTAGGTAAATGTTATCTTAGACAATGACAGGGGAAATAGCTTGAGCCTCAAGTATTCATTTGTCCCAACTTCTCCACACTGTGCTAAGAATCGCCCTATGTGCTCCACCGTTGACTGGTCTTCTTCACCAGTAAAGACAGCAAAGTCTGGCGTTTTAAATCCCCTCGGGTAAGGGATATTGTCCACCCAATCTGGATGTGGCTTCCTATAAACTGGCCTCGGAACACCCCTGTCTACCCCCAACTGCTGGAGCACTATCTCTGCTACTCGATCGGGATTCCATGGTCTCCCATTCTGCTGGCCACCTAATGCCTCTTGCCCCCTAGGATCAATCGGTATGGGTCTAGCAACTCCTTGATTTTCTGGATTAAAGTTAACCAGTAGTGCTGGTCTATAAGGTTGATTCCCGACACCATACGGATATGCTGGAATTCCCAAAGGCCTCATCAGCTCAAGATTGGGTACATTCAGCATCGGATGTATATTCTGGACATTTGGGTTGGTTGCATTTTCTTCGGCTAGACCACCTTGTGGGAAGGTATACCCACTTACTCCATTTACTAGATTCACTTGAGTTGGATTCTCCAGTCTTGGTATGATAATAACTGGGGAAGGTTGAAAAGGAGGTCCTCCATACCCTGACCACCAATAGGTAGGCCATACATTTGAGGACAAGGTATAGCCATAGAAACGTTTACCTGAAAAGGGGGTCCTTGAGACGATAAACCCAGTCGCGATACAACGTCATTTATTGCATTGACCACCATTGGCTTGATAACATCAATGACATGGCGGATCATATGGTTGGTCAATTCATTCTGCTGCTCTTCAAACATTCTCTTCATCGTGGCTACCAGTATAGCATCTGGTGCCAATACACGAGCCTGGTCATCCGTCAACTGCCGTGGTATGTCAGCATTAGCTCCACCCACTACATTGGCTGCAGAATGCTCAGACTGGTTACCATCACCTGGATTGTTGGTATTGTCATTCTGACCATCCAGTTGGTTCCTTATTCTTACCATTTTCTCAAAAACTCACCACACGGGTTCCACTGGGTGTGCCAAAAAGATGTTCACGTGATTTGTGATCGGGAATAGCTGTCACCGAAATTAGTACTTCGGTTTTTATTAAAAAGGGTTCTGTGGCTCTGTTCTGAATGAAAAAAAAATGGACGATGTAAGTGAACAGGGTAATGACTGATGGAAAGGTGTAGAAATTAGGACAATTTACGACTACAATACTCCTACTTGCAGGAATTGGTAAATAGATTACTGGAATCTGAAAGTACAAGTAACGAAAAGTGCGAAGAAAGCTAAAGCTAGGCTGCAAACAAGAACGAAAGCTTAAAACTTCAAGGGAAATAGAGTGTTTTTTTCTAGATGATTGTAGACCTCCTTCCTTTCTTTTTCCTGGATACTTATTCTTCTCGTCCTTATAATCATTCGAACAGTTATTCTTTGAATTCAAACCTTCGAATTTTAGCGCCACTACTTGTCTTTTTCAAACCACGATCCTCAAAACTGATCCGTGAAAATTGGGACTCATGTTATTCGTGGTTCACAACTACATAAGTAACTTCCCTTTTTTGAATACTATCTCTTTACTTCAAAAACCTGTTCTCGCCCATGAGTTTTGTTTCGCACTCACCGTCTTTCGGTATAAAGTTTTCACACTGTGTGATATGCTGAACTCAAGTACAGCATTACTTTTATTCAGGAGTATCTCTCAACCTTCTCGAATGTGACGCACATCCCGAACGACAATGCGTCGGCTTGTTACTCTGTATGACATTTTCTTCTTGTTTTACTTCGGGATCCTATCTTTCAATTCTCCCAAATGACGCATATATCCCGAATGAAAAATGTTGGTTTATCTTCCAGCATAACGTTTTCTTCTCATCGTACTTAGGAATTTATTGATGGTACTCCTTTTCGTATACATCATCTCCAAGACACCGAATTGGGCGACAATTTTATGGTGTCAACAAAAGCTTAAGTGAGTTTTCTCAACAATTGGTCTAAGATACACTTTACTAGTTATATAGCAAGCAATGAAAGTAATCCAAAAGACAGGAAGTTGTATATCCCTCTAAAGCAATGTCCATGCCTTATCTTGCAATGTATGAGTTTTTCTTTTCACTGCTTCATTTTGTTGAGGTGTACATGGTATAGAGAAGTTATGCTTACCCTCCTTGTTCATCACAAAATGCAAGCGTAGGGATCCATCCATATGTAAACATAGTATCTATTTCCTTTAAAGGGTATTATGAGTGAATTATTGAAGCTTCATGCTTTTTTTTCCTTTGAATTTCGCAAAAAAAATATCAATATATCTCACTTTTATTATTATGACAATCAATCCTGCTACTTCTGGGGGGGGGGGGTCTCGAGAAGGGGTGTACATCTCCATGTCTTTTGGATTACTTTCACTGCTTGCTATATAACCGGTAAAGCATATCTTAGACCAATTGTTGAGAAAACGAAACTCACTTAAGCTTTATAGCATATTTTCATATTTTTGGATGCAAATGCTTGGTGATTAAGGTTGCTAATGATTACTTTTCTCATTGTAGGACGGATGCAAATTATGCTTTTCATGTTTACCTTGAGGATAGGTAAAATGAATCTAGACCGATCGAAATAGTGAAAATGTTGAGGCAAAATGGATTGAATTGACACAATTATAAAAGATTTAGAACTCAATTGACAAAAATAAATATTTTAAACTGTTTTGATAATTATCCCTCGTTATCATCAAAGCCCAAATACTTTTTAAGATAGAATACTCTCGGGGACCGGGGCTGTATTCCCTTTCCTGCATTCTCAGTTAATAATTAGTTCTCACCTTGGCAAGCCCGGAGGGTTTTTGATTTTGCACCAACTGATGAGAGTCCCTAGGGGTGAGCGGTTCCAGGTTCCGGGTAGGTTCCACTGGAACCTGGAACCTACCCACTAGTACAGGTTCCTAATTTTGCCGAACCTGAAACCTACCCTGCATACCATGGAACCTGGAACCTACCCTATTACAGGTTCCAGGTTTCAGGTTCCGGTTCCAGGGTACCCGAGAACCTACTGTACTGGACCAAATGATTTTATACTGTTAAAGAAGATAGCAAAAACAACCGTAATGTCAACCGAACGCAAGAACTAATCATAAAAACAAACAGGCAGATCCAAACAACTCACATGATGAAATTAATGATTTTCCAAACAACTCACATGATATACTATTTTGTCCATAATTGATGTCCCATTGCTACTCACACGCATGTGTGGGATAGAGATACGATTTGCCCCAACATTCATAACAATTCAAGCAACATAGGATTTTATCAGACCTGAGAACAACCAACTTTTACCAAATTTAATAAACCCCATTTGGGAGAAACATCTTACAAGAAAACCTCTGAAAGCAGTCTGGATTTTCACTGCAGCCCACCTCCCTATCCCACCTTTCGGCATTGTTCCTCTTCCATGGCTCCTTAGCTTCGCTATCACCACAACTGCCCCTACTGCTGCAACCACAGCATTGGCAGCGACCGCTATGGCAGCTACGACCGCAATTGCCTGCTCATTTTGCCCTTTCGTTGCCTCTGCAACATAAGACTTGAGCTACGCAGCATCCGAGATGGCCTGACACCTATTCCTCGCATCAGAATCCTTCCACGACTTGCTAAAACTCCACCTTTTCGTCTCTTTCTTGTCACCAGAAACAGAATATGCACGGTCAAGACTAAAGCATTTTAAACCAAGATTAAGGGATCAATGTCAAAACCATTAACCATAATCAATGTCAAGACCAAAAACATGGGGCTTCCCCAGTTCAAATTGATATGAATTATGGAAGAAAGCTACGATAAAAATTACCTTTCCACTACACGGTGAACAGTCCAGTCTTGATTTTTCAATCCCGCAATCAGTACAAGGAGTATAAGCCCTTCCACTGAAATATTATGCGACCTCACACCATGTTTTCATTGAAAAGCCAACACAGGCAAATGAAATCAGAACCAAATGTTGATAGTTGGACCAAGACAACACAATGCATATCCCATTACTAGCATAAATTCGACCTACATCCACACTCTACAGACCCTCATCTAACAAAATGGGATCATAGGGAGAGCCAACCTTGAAGGCAAATCGACCTCGAGCCCTAGTAACTCCTTAACCGGATCATAACCTACCTGCCATTAATACCACGGAAGCCAAAAAGAAAATCAAGAAGCATTTTTAAGCTCAATCAAGAGCTTTGGCGCTGAATCGTCACCCTCCAAGGAGGAAGAAGGAGAAGTTGCGCAGATAATGAGGGAAGGTCGTCTCCTCGAACGCAAGAGGACCAAGATGAGTAAGAAAATACAAATCGCATAAAACCAAATGGAGTAAGAAAGACTTACCAATTGCAAGGCAGCACTGAAGGGATCCGACGAAAATTGTAGGGCAGAAGAAGTTCTGAAGTTCTGGTGAAGACCGAAGATAGAATTTCAAAATTAGGGTTTAAAAAAACAGTTCCACTAGAGGCCAACTAAGGGTCGCGAGGCCTATGATCAGATTCAAAGAGTCAAGATGCCGGAGAGTTAAGAAGCAGGGACTAGACGCAGAAACTGGACGCCCTTTTCGATCAGGAACACAAGTTCGTGAGAGGTGGCGCAAGCGTGCCCAAAGTGCTACTGTGTTGGAGCACTGTGATGAGAGGAGAGATAGGGGATTAGGGTCGAGTACGGAGGAGGGAGCAAGTGCGAGGAGGCGGATGGCGGCGGTAGCAAAGCGACAGTTTCGGAGGAGATGTGGAGGTTTCAGGCAGAGCGAGAGCGGAACTGGAGTAGAGAGACGATAAAGACATCGCCATGAAGAGTCTTCACCGAAGAGCGAAGAAACTGGACCGGTGTAGAGGAAGCCACTGCAAAGCCCAAGTGGACCATCCGCAACATCAAAATGTCTCTCTTAAAAAACACGGTTCCGGTTCCAGTTTTGGTTCCGGTTCCAGGGTAGAACCGGGAACCGGAACCGGCGGTTCTTTAAAATCCAGAACCAGGAACCGGACCCTGGCTTATTAGAACTGGGAACGGAACCGGAACCATCGGTTCGGTTCTTCGATTCTCGGTTCTACCCTGGAACCATGCTCACCCCTAAGAGTCCCACTCTTCAATGCAAATATGGTAGAAAGTATAGCCAAACAACTCTACAGGCTCAACACTTCGCTCGTGAAGCTAACTCGCTCCAAGCTCTACGCAGAGTGCTTCCAACTGTTCGTCCGAATCCGCAAGACTCCTCACTTGAAGCCGGACCACTACACTCTCTCCAGTGCCATCACTGCTTGCGCCAATGCTCGCAACGCCACGCTAGGCGAGCAGCTTCACGCCCACGCTATTCGAGCCGGCTTCAAAGATTACCCCCACGTTGCTAACACCCTGCTTTCGCTCTACGTGAAAGCATAAGATATGGGTTCTGTGAAGAGGGTGTTTGGGGAAATTGAGAACCCTAATGGGTACTCATGCACGACGGTGATGTCGGCTTGTACGGAGCTCAGGGAAGTCGACTATGCCTACGAGGCGTTTGATGAAATGCTTCACTGGGATGTGGCAGTTTGGAATGCCATTATTACTGGGTGTGCAAATAATGGACGTGAAGAAATTGCCTTTGCCAAGTTTGCGGAAATGCATGAGCTGGGTATTAAGCATGATAATTATAGTTTCGTTTGTGTGCTGAGCTTGTGTTCTTTGAAGCTGCTTGAGGCAGGTACATTGTTTAGTTACTACGATGGGATTTCTAATTAAGGCCTCAGTCGTTAATTCCCCGCTTACAACGTACTTCGACAGTGAACGTGTTGGTGATGCTTACAAAATCTTTGATGATGCTGAAGTGTGTGATGAAATCACCTTTAATGCGACGATAGATGGTCTTGTGGGATTAAGTAGAGATGAGGAGGCTCGTTTGATGTTCAGGGAAATGCTAAAGTCTGGGCTTAGTCCTACTGAGCTCACCTTTGTAAGTCTCATGAGTTCATGTTCGTTGGAGAGAGATGCTGCTTAACTACATGTATTTATGATCTTAAGCCAAATGTATATACTCTCAGTATTACTCTGGCCATGTGTGCTACCCACTGTTCCTTGGGACATGCAAAACAGATTCATTGCAACATCATCAGAAATGCATTTCTCTCAGAGGCTTCTTTGAGTAATGGGTTGATCACGGTGTATTCAAAATGTGGAGTTCTGGACTCTTGCTTGAGAGTGTTTAACAAGTTGCCTGCGAGAGACACAGTGTATCATGGAATGCCCTTATCTCTGCTTTTGCTCAGCATGGGAAAGGGAAGGAAGCAGTGAACTATTTTAAGGCAATGTGGAATGAGTCCGAGTGTAAACCAGATGTTGCCACTTTTACAGCGTTACTATCTGCTTGCAGCCATTGCGATCTAGTTAGTGATGGCATTCACATATTTGACTTTATGTTAAATACATATGTCCTTACACCTCAAGAGGACCATTTCTCATGTATGCTTGACCTTCTTGGTCGAGCTAGATATCTAGATAAGACTGAAACAGTAATAAACAGTCAGCTTTTTCAAGCACATTCTAGGACATGGTGGACATTATTCAGTGCTTGTGCATCTCCTAACAATTTAAGGTTTGGAAGAATTGTTGCCGAGTTGATTCTGAAAAACGAGCTGGACAATCCATCAGTCTATGTGCTTTTGTCAAATATGTATGCAACTGCTGGTCAATGGGATGAGGCCGCAAATGTGAGGAAGAGATTGAAGAGCAATGGGGTTGCAAAGCAACGCAGTTGCAGCTGGATCAGATGTTAATCCAGTTGAACAGTAGATATACACTATCCTGGTATTGGAAACATTACAAACTTGAAACGGAATGTTAAGCGAGAGCTGAGCTGGTTAGTTTGGTGGGAGTTTTCTGCAATTATATGGTGAAGGCTTTTAGGAACTTCCTGTAATTAGAGTATATGCTCCTCTTTGAATGAAGCATAACTTATACATACTAGCCCATGAACATGTACTTACATGGATACCGTAGTGAGTTTGCTAATATGCATGATTTTACCCTAAAACTTATTCCAAAAGGTTCCTCTTTTGTCATAAATGTTCTCAAAATTTTTGCTCTGATGTTACTCATAGTAGGTTCTAGATAAAACAATCTTTGCCAATGGTTTGAGTGATTGTGTAATCAGTAATGGTTCACACGCTTGCAAATATGCAATATATCCTATGAGCAGGTACTCCAGCTTCTCCTATAGTTAAGTTTCTATGCAAAGATATACTGTGCTGCTAAGTTTCTTACTGACTTCCTCTAAACTGAAGTAGCAGTCTATCTATTAATATCCTAAAACACAGATAATCTGTGTGGCTAGAGTTGCAGCTTTTTGGATACATATCATCTAGTTGTTACACTTGCCTTGGGCCATCATTCCTAGAGTGATGCACCACATTGCTCGGATGTGGTGAAAAGTAAGCTAGGGTCCTCACACTTTTATGGGCGAGTGTGGGGGGCAAGAAATGCCCAAAGGACTAGGGATCCGAATAGGGAGTTAGAACATAGGAACCTTAACGGGAAAGTTGAGAGAGAGTTAACAGATACTTTTGCTAGAAGAAGAGTGAATATTGCGTGCCTGCAAGAGGCTAAATGGGTTGGAGAGAAGGCTAAGGAAGTGGAAGGTACTGGATTCAAGTTGTGGTACATAGGCACAAAGAAGAGTCAAAATGGAGTTGGGATTTTGATCGATAAAAATTTCAATGATAAAGTTGTTGATGTTAAAAGATTAGGCGATCGGATTATCTTGATTAAGCTAGTAGTGGGAGAGTTGATATTAAACATCTTTGGTGTGTATGCCCCCCAAGTTGGATTGCCAGTAGCGCATAAGAACAGATTTTGGAAAGACTTGGAGGACATTTTAAGGGAGATACTATGTGAGGAGAAAGTATTCATAGGAGGAGATCTTAATGGACATGTTGGCCAAAGTAATGGAGGTTTTGACAGAGTTCATGGAGGTTTTGGCTATGGGACTAGAAATGAGAGTGGCGAAGACATCTTAAACGTTGCACTAGTGTATGATTTAATGTTAGCAAATACTTTCTTTAGGAAAAGAGAGTCACATCTAATCACTTTTCGTAGCGGTCAGAATCGTAGTCAGATTGATTTCTTTCTTGCTAGAAGAGAGGATAGAACCTCGTATATAGATTGCAAAGTCTACCCTGGAGAATGTGTAGCTATGCAACATAAGTTGGTGGTCTTAGAGGTTCGGTATAAGGCATAGGATATGCCGGGAAGGGCTCAAAATCCCAGAATAAGATGGTGGAAGTTAAAGAAAGGAAGACATACAGATTTCAAGGAAAAGATATTTCAAGAAGGACCGTGGAAAATAGAGGGAGAAGTAAATAGGATGTGGAGTAAGATGTCTAAATGCATACAGAGAGTGGCAAAAGAGGTGTTAGGTGAAAGTAAAGGGCACAGACTTCAAACAAAGGAAACTTGGTGGGGGAATGAAGAGGTACATGAGGCAATTAAGAAGAAGAATGAGTGCTTTAGATGTCTGCATAAATATCCTAATGAAGAGAATTTGCAAAACTTTAGATTGGCACGAAAAAATGCCAAAAAAGCTGTGAGAGAGGCTAGAGGCAAGGCTTTCTCTGATATGTATAAAAAAAACTTAGGAGCAAAGACTAGATGTATCAAGGATGAAAATAAAAAACTATTAGTAAAAGATGAAGAAGTGAAGGAAAGGTGGGTTAGCTATTTTAACAAGCTTTATAATGGGGAGGGCGATCGAGGCAAGGTGGATCTGGTGGACGCTTTTGATGAGTTAAACAGAAGATTTGTGCGTAGAATTAGAGCACAAGAAGTTTATGATGCTTTAAAGAAGATGAAGACTAGTAAAGCCGTAGGACTAGATGGTGTCCCTATTGAAGTATGGCAATGCTTAGGGAATGTGGCAATAAGTTGGTTGACTAAACTGTTTAACAAGATTTTCCAAACTAATAAAATGCCTAATGAATGGAGGAAGAGTATGATTGTGCCTATCTACAAGAACAAGGGGGATATTCAGAACTGTAGCAACTATAGAGGCATTAAGCTTATGAGCCATACAATGAAATTGTGGGAAAGAGTTATTTAGCATCGTTTTAGAGTAGAAACCAAGGTCTCTGTAAATCAATTTGGATTTATGCTAGAAAGATCTACTATGGAGGCTATCTTCTTAATACGACAGTTGATGGAGAGAAATCGAGAAAAAAAGAAGGATCTACATATGGTATTTATTGACCTCATGAAGGCATATGATAGGGTCCTAAGAAAAGTTTCGTGGAGGATTCTTGAGAAGAAAAAAGTATCATTAAAGTATGAAGAGGCAATCAAGGATATGTATGATGGTGTTACTACATGTGTGAAGGCCTATGATGGCACATCAAGTTATTTTCCGATCACAGTAGGTTTACATCAAGGTTCGACTCTGAGTTCCTATCTTTTTGCACTAATTATGGATGAGCTAACAAAAGATATTCAAAATGAGGTGTCGTGGTGTATGCTGTTCGCAGATGATATTATACTTATTGATGAGACCAAGGCTGAGGTCAGTGCTAAATTAGAATTATTGAGAAACACGTTAGAGTCCAAAGGAATTACGTTAAGTCGGAGTAAGACGGAATACATGAAGTGTGAGTTCGCCACGACAAGATGAGATGATCAAGAATCTGTAGATATGCTTGGATAGGAGGTACCTAAACAAGATGCTTTCAGATATTTAGAATCAATTTTGCAAAAGAGGAGAGAGATTGACGAGGATGTTAGCCATAGAATCAAAGCAGGTTGGATGAAATAGCGCAGTGCATCAGGATTTTTGTGTGATCGCAAAATCCCTCTTAGGTTAAAGGGAAAATTTTATAGAACAGCAACAAAACCTGCAATGCTATATGGAGTTGAATGTTGGCCGATACAAAAGCAACATGAGCATAAAATTGGAGTAGCAGAAATGAGACTGTTAAGGTGGATGTGTGGTCATACAAGGATAGATAAGATAAAAAAAAATGACGATATTCAACGAAAAGTTGGAATAGCATCGGTGGCAGAAAAGATGAGAGAACATAGATTGAGATAGTTTGGACATATCCTTCGTAGACCCTTAGATGCTCCAATAAGAACATAAGTGTATTACCGAGAAAACGATATGAAGAGAGGACGAGGTCGGCCGAAACTTACTTGGGGGAAGGTAGTAAAACAAGATTTAATAGAGTGGGAAATAGATTGGCGTATGGTCTGCCTTAGGACGGAGTGAAGGAAAGCTATCCGCATTGTAGAAGGGGGGATTTCCTGTGTTCCATAATGCCCTGTTTAGTCCTTTCTATTTATTTATTTATTTATTTTTGGGTAGACATATTTTTACTTTTATTTTAGTATATTTTAAACTTTTCGCTTCGGGTTCATCGACCGCCGACCCCAACTAGTTTGGGATAAAGGTGATGTTGATGTTGATGTTGATGATGTTGATCATCTAGTTGTTACACTATCGGCTAAAGATTAGCTCTTTTCCATTGCAGAAGATATTTCTGGTTATTAGACTACAACATTTGCTGCAGCGCACCCTACAAATTTGCAATGCTGCTGCTATGGAGGTAAATGAGGTGAATTGTCTCCTTTGCATTTTGATGAACAAGTTATTCATGTCTCGGTTTTGTTTGTTGCACTTGCAGTTGCAGGCACTGACTGTGTTTCTTGATAGTTTGGTAACCGCTAAGCGAGTTATTCTTATTTCAGTGACCTTGTTACTTTTGATTGGTGAGGTATTTTTCATTCCGGGTAGCTTATTTTAGGCTGTATTAATGAGCATTGGCTCTTATTTTTCAATAAAAAAAACTCGTTGTAAGTCTATGAACTGGGAACCCATATAAAAAAAATTTCGCACAGCATAACTTATAAGCCTTATCAGAAAACTAGGAGTAATGGCTAATTACTTCTATTTGTCCAGTAGCACATAAATTGTTCTTACAATTTTCTCAAAACAAATTGCATAGGGACAATTCGTGTATTCCCCATTGCAACTTATTGGAAAATCGGTCCATGCTGATAAAACATCAAAGATGTTGGTAACTTTCAAATGCCATTGCCAACAAAATTTCGACTGGGATCTGGTTTAGTCTGTAAAAGTTTTGACTAGAGAGAGGACAATGGAGGTTCAGCCAAAGCATTTAAGGCGCACTCACTTCAATGATCAAGCAAATTAGCAAGAAAAACCTTTCTCTTTCCACATGCAAGTTTGAAAACAGTCTAGTCAGCTCATCTTATAGAACCTTTAATAAAATTTTGAAATTCTGTCATTTCAAAGACATAAAAACTAAATCCTCACGTCATGTTTTTTCTATGACTTAAGCACATTCATCACTCTATCGTTAGATTATATCATCAACGAGTTTGTGTTCGATTTTTCGGAACTCAAAAGTTACTGAAAATGAGATTGGACTTTTTTGAAAATGAGAGGACACTTTTTGCTTGCCAATTAAAATCAAATTTCACATAAGAAAGGGTTTTAACTACTCCCCTTAACCGGGAAGATTCCTCCTATGTTGGTTCATTTTAGTAGATCGACATACTGTGTTTAGTGCTTTAATCTAATATGAACCATATAATAGATGTAGATGTTTCTTATGCACATTAACGAGCATCCTGAGAGTAATTGTTGCATCCAGAGTATTCAATCATATTCATGTATGATTATAGATGTGGATGATATAAAAAGACAAGGAAATAAGGACTATTCAATTAAATGCGCACCTTCAATTGCTCCCTCACTGGTTGGACGTTGCTTTTGTGCAGCTCAAGTCCAGCTAACTTCTTTGGACCTGTCCGACCAAAAGAATAAAAAAAACTTCTTTGGACCAGCGAAAAGTTCAGGAAATCAAGGAGGACATTCAGGCCATTCAAACAATCTTTGTTAATTAGGAAGGCAAATGGACCTTGGAAAGAGCTGCGTGCATTGATCATGGTTAGCACCCTCAACCTTCTTGTGTTCGTGAACAAATTAAGACCAATGTGACACGGGCCAAGGTTTTCAAGCCCCAATCAATCGACCATCTGGCCGAGAAGATCCCCAAGACTTGTTGTGTCTGGGTCCCCTAAGGTTTATCTAGGGTTTTCTACCGTATTTTTCTAGAATATTCCAGGGCTGGCGATATTGTAATTGTATGTAATTTCTGGAATCTTCCTATTTATGTTGGTGGTTAGGGAGATGGTAGATGAATTCTGAGCCTTAGATCTAATAAAGATCAACATTTGTAATTCGAGACCCTCTAATATACAAAGAGGAGCTCTCTTTATTATTTGATCATCCACATAACAAAATACAAAAGCCTTCTCCCAGAGTCTCTCTCTAAAATTCTCTCTCTACGAAGATCCGAATGAAAAAGACTTAGCTTGGGCGCTTCAACAATCCAAAGGACTCTCGAGTCACCGCACGAGCTGATCCTCAGCAATTAGCCCATGACATATGCATACCTCTTCTGGCTTGGGTAAATCCAAAACTCCTTTTACTGCAATTGTTCCCTATATTTATAGAATTTGCATTGCAATTAATATATAAAATCAGAAAATAAGAGAGTAAAATCAATGTCCATACCTGCAAATCTTACCATATTGCCCCACATTAAGAACATCATCACAAAGCCATAGCCTGCTGGATCTTCCAAGATCATCACGACATTCTTGCTCAAGAACTTCACAATAATCTGGAGTTTTATCGTCAATAGTGTGATCTTTATCTATCACTTGGGAAGTTAGCAAATGGTGATCTCTCGTGGTAATGAGGATAACCACTCATACTTTTCAACTAAAGCACCTAACTATTTTACAACTAAGCATTAACTATTTTACATCATTGATATCTTCGAGAACAAGGATCATTAATCCTTTTAATCAAGGGACAGTTTTTGGTTTGATCGAAAAGTCAACTCATGATCATTTTTATGACGATTGAGAATTAAGAGCCTAACTATGCTTGCAAGGAAAAAATTACATTTTTTTTTCTCATGTATGGTTTTCATAACATATAGTAGGAATCAAGAAATTTTTGCCATAAATCATAGGTTCAAATATGTCTATGCTATGACAAGTAATTGTAAGCTTATACATTTTAAAGTATCAGACCACTAGATTCGATTCACAAAATTTGAGATTTCGATTAACGATTCTTATATCAATCACACAAATATCGATCCATGCAAATAATCTACCGGAGTCATCATAACTTACTGTCCTCTTTTTTAAAGGACAAGTGATTGTCTAAATGACCTTTTGAATAGCTAGGTCTAGATATGGCCACGGGCCGGTTCCGGCCCGGGACCGAACCGGAACCGGCCCGTAAAAACCGCCGAACCGGCCCGTACGGCCGGTTCGGAACCGCCGGCCCAACGGCTACTAGCCGTTGGGGGGGCCCTTTTATTATTTTTTTTGTTTTTTGTTTTAAATTAAATTTAATATCAAAAAATTTCTTATAAATACCCCCCTCCCCCCTTCATTTTATTCACAACTTCTCTCAATTTTCTTCTCTCAAATTCTCAAATTCTCAATCTCAAATTCTCTCAAGTCGCGATACTCGATCCACTTTCATTTCTCTCGAAATTCTTCATTTCTTTGTTGTTGGAAATTCTCGAAAAATGGCAAGTGGAAGCCATGGCGGGAGGGGTAAAATCCCGATGGCGCCGATGGGATCGTCCAATTATCCTCAATCTCATAATCCTCAAGATTATGCATATTATGGCTTCGACGACGACGAAATTGAAATCGACAATATTCCAAATGTCGAGGAGCCCGTTCCAACACAAGGTAGCATGAATCCTCCCACCGAAGAAGCTTCAATAACGATGGAACGAGGGAGGTCATCCGTTTCCTCGATATGGGAGCACTTCACGAAGACGTGCATTGAAGAAAACAAATATCAACTTACTTGCAAACATTGTGGAAAAAATTACAAATTCGCAAGTGGTCAAGGATATGGAACATTTCAACGGCATTTGAGGTCAAAACATCCAATGCTAGCTGGGATCGACACTCGTCAACAACAAATTTCCGGGTACGCCAAAACTAACGCTCCTCCTTTATTCCGTTATAGCGAAAATGTTTATAAAGAAGAATTAGCTAGATTTATGGCCGTAGAACATTTAGCATTTAATTTTGGTGAGAAATTTGGTTTTAATAATTTTATACAAAATGCATGCACTCCACAAGCAAAACCCGTTTCTAGAAATACCCTTAAACGCCAAATTTTTAATTTGTATAAAAAAGGAAAAGAAGAATTAAAAATATTTTTTATGAATTATAATGGACGTGTGCATATAGGTAGTGATATTTGGACCGATCCTTGGCAAATTCATTCTTATATGGGTATTACGTGTCATTGGATAGATGACGATTGGAATATTCAAAAAAGAATAATTGCATTTCGAGTTTTTGAGGATAGACATACGGCAATTAATATTTATAGATTAATTAGACAAGTTTTAGAAGAATATTGTTTGGTTGAAAAAGTTTTTTCTATTGGTTTTGATAATGCCGCGGCAAATACCGCTTCTATTGAAGACTTGGAAAAACTTTGTAAACCCACTTTTGGTGGAGAATTTTTTCATGTTAGATGTGATTGCCATGTTTTAAACTTAAGTATACAAGAAGGTTTACAAACTCTTAACATTTTTCTCGACCCAATAAAAATCGCAATCCAATATTTATAGAGACATCCCCAAATTATGAAAGATTGGTGTTGTAACAGTCTGAAAATTCGACCCAAATATCGGAATTTCTAAATGAATGGAAATACTTCGTTAATACCCTCTGATCGACGCTCACTCAGGATTGGCTACCCTGAGACGACCAACCGAAGGGGAAAGGCTACCTGGGAAGAATTTTCCAAACAGCCGCCCATTGGCCTGAGACAGAGACAGAGTCGTTATTTAATGAAATTGACCACGAAATGAAATATGACTTCGGACAATCGAATTAGTAAGACAAACACAATTAAGAAATAAAGTCAGTTTCTGAAATGTCGCCAGAAGGGCAGACAGCCGGTGTACGTTGAGAAGCCAGACGTGATTGGAAAATTACCGAAATGCCCCCGGTAAATGCTCAGTCCTTAGGATTAATAGAATTAGGATTTTTGAGAGTAGATTCGACCAATCGAAATCAAATCCTGTCTGAAATTCGTTCGCGCTCGGGACCCGATCGGTGCATTTGGCACGCAAATCGAGGCAAGTCAAATCAGTTGTCAAATCAATCGATGTCTTGTCAATCCATCAATCAAATCCATCAGTCAATCATGGCACAAGTTCCAAGGTAAGTCAATCAATCAATCCATCATGTAAATCAAGTGTCATTCAAGCATAGTAAACATCATATCCCTAACACTATTACCCCATTACCTACCCCACTAACCCATTTGAATCTGACTTAAGCCTTGCCTTCTCTCTCTCCTCCCTCATTTCTTCCATTTTCGGCACTCTCTCTCTCTCACTCTCCCTCCCGAAACCTCTCTCCCTCTCCTCTCAACTCTCTCGGTCTCTCTCCCTCTCTCCACCGCCGTGCCGCCGTCGTCCGCCACCCTCCCCCGTCGTCACCACCTCAAGGTAAGCCTCTCTCTTCCTTTCCTTGTTGTCACGTGGCCATGAGAGCTGCCTCAAGCCACCCCGACCTCACCGTCTCTCTCTTCCTCTCGATGCCGTGCTCGTCTAGCCCTTCGTCGTCGTCGATCATCGTCGTTCGGCCACCGCCCCTCACCGTCAACCATCCTCACTCCTTGGCCCTTTGAAGCCGTTTGCCGACCGAGCCAACCCGATTCTCCTTGTAGGCCGAAAAGCCTTCACGATCATCCTCGCTCCGCCCTTCGTCGTCGTTGTTTCCAACCATTCCCGGTAAGCTCTGCTACTCATCTTGGCTTAGGTTAGTAGTATACGTATGTGGAATGCATATAGGGAACCGATTGTGATGATTTTTAGAAGAGATTACATGGTTGAAACTTAGACAAGTAAGGTTGGTTTAGGTGATTGGTATGTGGGAGTTAAACCAAGAGTTTAGAGACTTGTAGAGAGCTAGAAAGGTGGTATACAAGGCTGTGGGAATTCGGTTTGGGCGTGTATGGGGTGGCCGAAGTGCCTTAGTGGGCTCGGGAAATTGAATAAAGCAAGTCGGGCCTAAAATGAGCTAACGGGCCTAAGAGATCCTAATGGACTTGCCAATGGGCGAAACTAACAACTTGAATGGGCCTTGAAACCATGATTAGTGGGCTGTGTTGATGGGCTTAGGCGTGTACACTAGTGGGCCAAAGGGTGCTAGTGGGCTTGGGAACCTTAAATTCAAGTAATTGGGCCAAAACTAGACTAAATGGGCCTAATCCAACTAATGGGCCACTAAGGGACGAAAATTCACTTAAATTGGGCCTAAATTATGTCCATGAACATTAAATTATGAAACCCAAAAATGTATATGGGCTTGGGTTATCAATTGGGCTTGAAATAATGGAAATGGGCCTAAATAGTAAACCTTTAAAAATGGGCTTGGGCCTCACACGAAATTAATAAAATAATGGGCCCAACCCATATAATTTAAATTACGAAATGAATTATTGAACCTCAACTTTTGAAGTGGGCCTTAGGCCCAGTCGAACTTAGCTTGATTAATTAAGACCCTTAATTAGACTGGACCTTGGTTTATATGGGCTCGAATTGTGGATTGGCCTTGGGTAAGCAATGGCATGATGGAATCTTGTACAAGTATGTAAGGCAAGTTAGACGATCGATAGTTCGAGAGTAGAAGTACTTGATCTTTGTATGTACAGTAAGATGAATATGAGATTCAGTGGTGATTTAATGATGTGCTCTACTCTTGCGTTTATATTCCATGGCATGCATGCTCTGTGTTGAGTTATCGATGCGATCATTTGGGGCCCTGCATACATCCAGAGCATTGCATGAGTCACCAGAGATGTGACGTGAGACTGTGCCCAGAGGGGAAATGGAGAGAAAAGGGAGACCAACGTAAGGCGTCAGACACGCAGTGTGGTATATGTCGTGTGGCACTAATGGTTGCGCCCTGATGGGATATGGAGAGAAAAGGGAGGCCAGCATAAGGCGTCTGAGACGCAGCGTGGCATTGCCGTGTGGCACTGAGAATGAGCCATGATGGGAATTGGAGTGATAGGCGGGCTGATCCGTGGGATCCGTGATGGCCGTTTGAGGCCTGTAGCATTGCATAGCATGATTGCTGATTGTTTGTTATTGCCCGTCTGTATTGCGTGAATTGTATTATTATAAAGCTCGTGTCAGCTAATTGATGTGTGATGGTTACTGGGGAGGCCGAGGGCGTTAGACTCCGAACCCCGAACCCTAGTTACTGATTAGGACCGACCCCACTTGTATACCCTACCCTACGCTAGGATTAGTGGTGAGCTTGCTGAGTCCTCGACTCACTGGCATTGGTTGCCTTCTTTTCAGATCCAGGTCGCCAGTGATGGCCGCTTCGCCGATGCTTTTTGGTCTGCCGATTCAGATGGACACTCAGGTCACCCTCCACTTCGATATGCTCGCTACCTTGTGGCATAGGCACGTGATGACCATACTCGTAGATTAGGGAGGTCCTTACCTAGTACCCCATAGATTTGAGGCATGGTTTAGAGAGGGCCTCCATGGCTTCGAGGGACCCCAGAGAGATTCCCCGATCCCCATGGAGGAGGACCCATTCTGGCTGCAGCCTGCAGAATATGGAGGCCAGGTGATTGACCCCGATCCAGTACAGGAGTTACCGTCTCCCGGGCATTCCGAGATCGATGGCCACGAGGAGGGCAATGCGATGGATACCGAGGAGGAGGAGGATCCAGAGGAGGACCCCGTGGAGGATTCTGATGATGAGAACTGAGTGCCTGGCAGAAGTCTTTTGTTTTGATGTTAGATTGAGCGTAGGTGGATTTGTAGGATTTTGGTTCCTTTTTGGGGGTCTGTACCTAACGCTTGATTCGTATATATATATGGCTCTTTGTGTTTAATTCTACTCGTACTACCCCTGCTTCGTATGTATGCATGTATTGCTAGAAGGCACGTTTCCGCAGGTATGAGAGTTCGACGAAGGCCGCGTCGTCTGGTTGCGACGAAGAGAGAGATTACTGGGCCGTCGTATATCGTAAACCAGGCGAGTGCGAGGTGTATCTTCCGCAGGAACGGGATGCTGCGTTCCCGATAGGGATCCGGGGCGTGACAGGTGTAGATTTTGTAAACAAAATGGAAAAAGGCCAAGAAGATTTTCAAGAGATGTTCCAACTCGTTGGAATTCCACGTACGAATTGCTTAATCAATCTTTTGAATATAAAGTTTTATTATGTGCATTTATTTCGACTAATGTTCCTCAACTTGAGTTATTACCACAACATTGGAATATTTGCCACAAAATTTTAGATTGTTTAAAAGTTTTCAATGATGCAACTTATACTTTATCCGGTGTTTATTATCCTACGACTCATTTATTTATAATAGAGTGTGTTAATATTGCTGGTGTTTTTGAAGAATATGAAGACGATGAACAATTAGGTGCAACTATTAAGGTAATGAAATCAAAATGGCTAACTTATTATAAACATATTCCTTTTATTTATTTGGTTGCTTCTGTTTTCGATCCACGTACGAAATTAGAAGGCGTAAAAGATTTTTTGACTATGTATTATGGATGTCTTCATATAGAAATGTATTTAGATATTAATTTATTAAAAGGAATGGTTAGCAACTCAATAGTAGCATTATATAATCATTATTATAATAGATATAATGCCACGGATATTGGATCTTCTTCTCAATTTAGTCGCGTAGAAAACGAGAGCGGAGGTAAAATGAGTAGATGGTATAAAATGCTAATGAGTAGGCAAAAAAGACAAAGGGGACACATGGATATTTCCGAATTTGATCACTATTTAAGCACTAACTTTGAGACTAACTCATTTGCAAGTGGCACAGATTTTCAAATTTTAGAGTGGTGGAAGGAGCATTCGAGTCAATATCGAATTCTCTCTATCATCGCTAGACAGGTTTTAGCAACTCCTTGTTCAATAGTTGCGGTTGAACAAGCTTTTAGCGCTGGAAGCAACATTTTGGACGATCATCGTTCAAGATTATCTCCGCATTCTGTGGAGGCTCAAGCTTGTGTCGATGATTGGACGAAGGCTCAATATCGACAACAAGAGATGGATCGCAACGTAGAAGCCCAATTTTTCGATGATGGAGCGAGCACCGTGACGGGAACCACCGCCGGAAGCGACGATTGACGATGAGGTAAGTATGGGGTTATCAAAGGTAAAAGAACTACATGGGCTTTGATTCTTCTATCCCCAAGAAGATATGTAGGCACTTAATGATAATTCATTAAGTTAAGCCCTTTCTCTTTCTCTTTTTTTTTCCTCTAAGTTTGATTATAATTTTGTAAAATTTTACTTGAATTTTTATTACTTAAAAATTTGATTTGATTTTGAAAATAAAAATTCCCAAAGTAAAAAAAAACCAGGCCAGTTCGGAACCGGAACCGGCCCGGAACCGCCGGTTCGGCCCCGAGGGCGAACCGGAACCGTCCGATTCGGAACCGTGGCCATGTCTAGCTAGGTCTCTTCCAAAAAGAAAAAAAGAAAAAAAGGTGGGTCTCAATATAGACCCATGCATGCGGGCACAACTAGCCCACTCTATGTCTGACATGTTTGATTTGATCTATAAGCGTTCACTTATTTCTACTTCTTCAGTATTCAAGTCAAGGTCCGATTCCGGCGGAGCTCAAGGGCTTGTGATCTGTTCGAGTCAATCCTTCGCTCAAATATCAGATTTGCATATCAAGACTGAGTGGGAAAGGCAAACGTACGATTCTGTCGTCTCATCATACTCCTTCATCTGCATGTTGTTAAGGTTCAGAATGTCCTCCATTGAAAGGGAAGGTTGAAGAGAATCAAATAAGGCTAGCTCCTCTACTCTTGTAATGGCATACCCATACAAATCTCCCTATGATGAATTGATTGAGTATAATGAAAATAAATGATTTAAAAAATGTTTTTCTAAAAACGGTCATTTGTATCGGTTGAAATTATTAGTTGACGAGAAAACAACAATTCATATTTCTGACGATGAATTTTGAAAGGATTAATATCACGAAAAATCTCAAACTTATACAATTAAACGATTAAACTTGTATTTTAGTTCAGCTGTGATTCCCAACATGGGCCCTATTTGAAGCCTAAACAAGTAAATTTGTATTTTAGTTCAGCTGTGATTTCCAACATGGGCACTGTTTGAAACCTAATGATTTATTTTCGTAACTACATTTTATTCAATCGATAACAAATTGGATTAGATAAGAAGTATAAAGTGCTGTAAGACTTTGGATATCCGTGTTATAAAAATACACTCGAGAAAGCCACATTCGGATGCACTTTCGGCATTTCTAGTATAGATATTGCGAGAGTAGATATGGATGAGATTCTTGCAAATTGTACCAAACCTAATCAGAATTTATAGTACCAAGGAAGGTTCTGACAGAACATTTCTAAATCAAACAACTTAATGTTTTGCTCACATGTGCAAGACAAGTTCTATGGTAGTCCATCTCAGTGTATAATTCTATGAAGTCATGAAAACTCACCAACTCTTTCTAGTAATATGAATGATCATAGGAGATTGAGACTTGAATGGAAAATAAAAAATGATCGACAAGGAGCCACAACCGAGCCATGGATTGGTAACGCGCAAGATCATGTACAAGAAACTGGCATCAGAACTTCCATTTTCTTGACTTACAAATATGAAGCACAAAGCCCAAGCCACTCCAAAATAAAAAGGCAAAACTTGAATGACAGGAAAAAAGAAGAAAAATCAAAATCATCAGCTAGAAGAGGTTAAATGTTCAAAACATTGAAAACTGTGACAGAAGTTAGGATTGGCAGAGTGATTTGCGACGTAGACTTGACTGTGTCCACTCAAAATGCCTGGTATTGATCTGCTGCTCTAAGACCTCGGCTCCTCCTCTTCCGGCTGCTCATTCTCCCCAGACATCTCCTCCAATGACTTGCCCTTCGACTCGGGCACCAAGAACGTAAACAGGAGACCCAGGAAGTTGACTACTCCCAATAAGATGAGCGAGTTCCGGACCCCAATGCCCGCAGGGTAGCCAGCGTCTGCCTTGGCTGGGTCCTGGTTCTGTGCCAAGTACAAGAATCCGAACGCGCCGATGATCGCCCCAAGCTTCCCCGCCGCTGCAGATATCCCATGGCAGGTCGACCGCAACCTGGCAGGGAAGATCTCAGCTGGGACCACGAAAGTGGTGGCGTTGGGCCCAAAATTGGCGAAGAAGAAGGTGAGCGAGTACATCAACACAAACCCAATGCGGTTTTCTTTGTGCGTCCAGTGGTTGTATGGGATAGCGAGCGCGAACATGAACACCGTCATGAAAGCGAAGCCCATCAGCTGGATGGCGAACCGCCCCATCTTGTCAATGAAGGCCACGGTGAACCAATACCCAGGGACGGTGCTGCACAGGGCGATAAGCGTCTGCGCCCTCGCAATCCTGAACACCTCCTCAAGGGCGTTCATGGTCTTTGCAGCGGGGATCCACCCAATTGCGCTGAAGATATCCTTCTGGAACAGGTTCTGGCTGTAGAATGCAATGTCGAGCAAGAACCAGGTGGAAGTCGTCCCAAGCAGGTGGAGGCCATGTCGGTTGAGGAACTGCTTGCTGAGCAAGCCGAACCCGCTGGCCTCACTCTTTGTCAGCTGCTCCACCTTGCTCTGCTCGGCCTCAATATCCACTTGCAAGACCTTGGACATGTCCGCTGCGGCCTGCTTGCCGTTCTTAGCCACAAGGGCGGTGTAGCGGGCGGTCTCCGGCATCTTCATCCTCCAGTAGTAGGTGAGCCCGGCCGGAATCGCTCCCACCATCAAGACGATCCTCCAGACATAGTCAGCCTGAGGAACAGTCGAGGCCAGCGGGTCCACCTCATAAGCCGGGGCGTCGAACCTGGTCTTGAAGGCTGTCGAGATGATGATGGAGAAGACACCGCCAGCAAGGATCCCGAAGCCCTGCATAGCGAAGACGGCAGCGATGAAAGCACCTCGGGTCTTCTTATTTGCATACTCGGACATGATTGTTGCTGACAGCGGGTAATCACCACCGATACCAAAGCCAAGCCAGAAGCGGAAGAAGCACAAGGTGGCCATCACCGCCTTGGCGTCATGTCCAAAGGAGAGGCCCGAGGCGACTGAACATACGACCATGAGAATCAGGGTCAGGCCATAGACCTTCTTGCGCCCCAACTTGTCACCGAGCCACCCGAAGAAGAGCTGGCCAGCAAGGGTACCACAGAGCGCTACGCCGTTGACGGCTGCCGAGACATTCGGAGGCAAAGTACCGGGCTTTGCCGCACCATCGACATGGTAATAGATGCGGCCGAGCAACTTAGTGACTAAGGAGATGCAGAACAAATCATAGGCATCAGTGAAGAAGCCCATCCCAGCGATAATGATCGCAGTGAAGTGGTACCATTGGGTCTTTGCGACATCGAGGGCGTTCAGGACTTGCAACTGTTGCCCCGCCATTGTCGCCAACTCTCTCCGCCCTCTTCCTCTGCAAATAATTTCAGGATAGACAAGAGATAACTGTGAGTACATACGCTAACCAGCTGCAAATTGATCATATTTATAAACACAAGTCAAGACCGTCAAGAATTGCCCATGGTACACCCAATTTTGCAAGCGCGATTTACTGTCCATTAAAGTGATTCGTTACATATACAACTCATCATCCATAAAATGAATATTTTTTAGCCCAAATTTCCTAAAACAATTCGAAATCCTACACAGTATTCAGAATTTCATTATTAAGAAAGTATATCTTGACTCGGGCAATAAGAGAAAGATCCGAGCGTCAAGACCAATTACATAAATGTTCCTTTAAATACCATTTACTTGTTTTGCAATCATACACAAATCCAAATCTGCCCTTTCATCAAGGGCCAAGGCAATGGAAACGTCGGAGTTATTGATCTCTTTTTCTTATCCTTTTTTTTTCCCTTCATTCTTCTACCGAAGACAAGTAAAATCACAGAAGCGATCGAATGTCCAGAACACAAAGAACCATCTCTGATGGCAAAAGAAAGAACACCCAGATGACTGAAACATCAACAAACTCACGTGTTTCCGAGTTGGGGGCGATACAAGACAAACCGACCCAAATAAAGAAAAAGAAATCGTGCACGAGAACAAACGCGACAGAGATCACCGTAAGACTGAAACATCAAGAATGCGTTTCCGAGTCGCAGGCGATGCGACGAAGACACTAAACGACAATGAATAAACGCGACAAAGACCGGCCTACGGAGACGTACGAAGAAGATACAACGTGCTTGTAAGATAATGGGGAGAGAGAGAGAGAGACTAACCTTGTTTCCTGTGCAGAAAACGACGGAGAAAGAGAGAGGAAGAGAGATTAAATTGTAAGCTTTTCTGGTAGATGGCTTCGGGTGCTTTGGTTTTGGGATGAGTAAGTGGTGAATTTATATGCCTATCGAGTCCCCTTGAGGCTCTAACGAACTTTGGGAATGTCCATAGCATATGCCGCCTCATTTTCCGCTCTACCGTATTTGGGCCTTAGTCTCTTTTATTAGAAAGTAGGATATTCGAACATTTTCCGTTTTGGTTATTTCTCACAGTAAATTCTGTCCACACATAACGAGTAAAATGGACATCCACACGTGGCGTGGCAAAGCCCGGTACTTTGCCTCCTAATGTCTCGGCAGCCGTCAACGGCATAGCGCTCTGTGGGACCCTTGCTGCCCAGCTCTTCTCTTCGGGTGGCTCGGTGACAAGTCGGGGTCGTATGTTCAGTCGCCTCGGGCCTTTCCTTTGGGCATGACGCCAAGGCGGTGATGGCCACGTTGTGCTTCTTCCGCTTCTGGCTTGGCTTTGGTATCGGTGGTGATTACCCGCTGTCAGCAACAATCATGTCCGAGTATGCAAATAAGAAGACCCGAGGCGCTTGCATCGCTGCCGTCTTCGACATGCAGGGCTTCGGGATCCTTGCCGGCGGTGTCTTCTCCATCATCATCTCGACAGCCTTCAAGACCAGGTTCGACGCCCCGGCTTATGAGGTGGACCCGCTGGCCTCGACTGTTCCACAGGCTGACTATGTCTGGAGGATCGTCTTGATGGTGGGAGCGATTCCGGCCGGGCTCACCTACTACTGGAGGATGAAGATGCCGGAGACCGCCCGCTACACCGCCCTTGTGGCTAAGAACGGCAGGCAGGCTGCAGCGGACATGTCCAAGGTCTTGCAAGTGGATATTGAGGCCGAGCAGAGCAAGGTGGAGCAGCTGACAAAGAGTGAGGCCAGCGGGTTCGACTTGCTCACCAAGCAGTTCTCAACCGACATGGCCTCCACCTGGTTCTTGCTCGACATTGCATTCTACAGCCAGAACCTGTTCCAGAAGGATATCTTCAGCGCAATTGGGTGGATCCCCGGTATCCATTCTACACACCTACCGCGATTGGTACTCTAAACCACCGGCACCGACATTGAGGGGGGTTGCAACCTCCAACCCTCTCTTTGACTTCCTCGACTCTCTCTCTCTCTCTCTCTTGACAATGCGTGTGTCGACCTCCAGTGGAGGTGACAATGTCGACATGGACGTAGTGACCCCTCATTCGAGGTCACAAACCCTTATCCAATGGCGGAAAACGTGATGGACTATCCGGTCAATCGGGTCCTATTGGAAAGCTCTTGATGAGCATGACCTGATTGTACTCTTTGTAATGAAGTAATATTTTCAGCCAATCTTGGTCAAAACCTGGGGTCAAAGTTTAGGTGTCGGCACGGCACAGCTTTTCCTTTTGTGTCTGCGGACGTAGTTTGATTTGCGGCGAGAGTTGACTCTATAAAGGCAAAATTGCATGGGTACGTAGAATTTGCTCTTCGTCCTCTTCAGTCTCTCTTTTTGAAGTGTTATCAAACTTGACATGGATTGATATTACCTCCTGTAGTTAGGATCCAATTTAGCAATAATTTCGTTAGCAATCTTAATCACGAAGCATATGCATCCAAAAATATGGAAATATGCTATAAAGCTTAAGTGAGTTTTCTCAACAATTTGTCTAAGATGCGCTTTACCGTTCATATGCCAAGTAGTGAAAGTAATCCAACAAGACATGGAGACATATATCCCTCCATAAGCAATGCCCATGCCTTATGTTGCAATGTTCAATTTTTTTTTTTTAGCTACTCCATTTTGTTGAGATATATACGGTTCATAGAAGTTATGCTTAAAACCATTGTTCATCACAAAAGGCAGCAAATTCACGACTATCAAATTTACCAATGTGATCCAACCTTATAGATGAAATAATATATCTTTTCTCATTGTATGGTGGATGCAAATTATGCTTTTCGCGTTTATTTTGAGGATCGGTAAACTGAATCTAAATCCGTAGACATAGTAGAAACCTTGAGGCAAATGAATTGAATTGACATAATTGCAAAATATTTAGAACATTTTTTTTTCAAAAAAATATTTACAATTCGATTGATAAAAATAAATCAAAATTAAATTAGTATAATTACAATAAATTTAAAATTATTTTGATAATTGTCCCTCGTTGCATCAAAACCCAAATACTATTTGCACTAGAATACTCTCGGGGGCCGGGGTTGTATACCCTGCCCTGCATTCTCAGTCAATAATTATTTATCACCTTGGCAAGCTCAGAGGGTCTTCGGTTTTGCACCAGCTGATGAAAGTCCCACTCTTCAGTGCAAATACAGTAGAAAGTACAGCCAAACAACTCTACAGGCTCAACACAACGCTCGTGAAGCTAACTCGCTCCAACCTCTACGCAGAATGCCTCCAACTGTTCGTCCGAATCCGCGGGACTCCTCACTTGAAGCCGGACCACTACACTCTCTCCAGCGTCATCACTGCTTGCGCCAATGCTCGCAACGCCACGTTGGGCGAGCAGCTTCACGCCCACGCTATTCGGGCCGGCTTCAAAGATTACCCCCACGTTGTCAACACCCTGCTTTCGCTCTACGCGAAAGCGGAAGATGTGGGTTCTGTGAAGAGGGTGTTTGGGGAAATTGGGAACCCAGATGTGTACTCATGGACGACGGTGATGTCAGCTTGTACGAAGCTTGGGGAAGTCGATTATGCCTGCGAGGCGTTTGATGAAATGCCTCACTGGGATGTCGCAGTTTGGAATGCCATTATTACTGGGTGTGCAGATAATGGGCATGAAGAAATTGCCTTTGCCAAATTTACGGAAATGCATGAGCTGGGTATTAGGCACGATAATTATAGTTTCGCTTGTGTGCTGAGCTTGTGTTCTTTGGAGCTGCTTGAGTTTGGGAGGCAGGTGCACTGTTTAGTTACTAAGACGGGATTTCTAATTAAGGCCTCAGTCGTTAATTCCCTGCTTACAATGTACTTCGACAGTGAACGTGTTGGTGATGCTTACAAAATCTTTGATGATGCTGAAGTGCGTGATGAAATCACCTTTAATGCGATGATAGATGGTCTTGTGGGAATAACTAGAGATGGGGAGGCTCTTTTGATCTTCAGGGAAATGCAAAGGTCTGGGCTTAGTCCTACTGAGGTCACCTTTATAAGTCTCATGAGTTCATGTTCATTGGAGAGAGGTGCTGCTCAACTACATGTTCAAGCTATCAAAAGGGGTCTTGAATCTTGTACTGCAGTTATTAATGCTGCAATTACCATGTATTCTGGCTGTTGCAATTTAGAGGTAGCTAAGATGGTTTTTAATAGATTGGATAAGAAGGATCTTGTGTCTTGGAATGCCATGATCTCCAGCTACGCTCAATTAAATTTTGGTAGATCAGCGATCTTGACCTACCTACAAATGCAAAGCCTTGGTTTTGAACCTGATGAATTCACTTTCGGAAGTTTGTTAACTAGCTCTGAGTCGACAAAAATAGTGGAGATGATTCATGCCCTTCTACAACAAAAGGGTCTCCTCTTGAATATTCAAGCTTCCAATGCATTAACTTTGGCATATTCTAAGCATGGGAAGATGATGCATGCCTACCAAGTGTTTCGAGACATATCTTTAAAAAATCTGATCTCATGGAATACCCTATTTTCTGGTTTGCTGTCAAATGGTTTTCCAGTGCAGGGCTTACAATGCTTTTCTGAGATGTTTATTTATGATCTTAAGCCAAATGCATATACTCTCAGTATTGCTCTGGCCATGAGTGCTACGCTCTGTTCCTTGGGACATGCAAAACAGATTCATTGCTACATCATCAGAAATGCATTTCTCTCAGAGGCTTCTTTGAGTAATGGATTGATCACAGTGTATTCAAAATGTGGAGTTCTGGACACTTGCTTGAGAGTGTTTAATAAGATGCCCGTGAGAGACACGGTATCATGGAATGCCCTTATCTCTGCTTTTGCTCAGCATGGGAAAGGGAAGGAAGCAGTGAACTGTTTTGAGGCAATGCGGAATGAGTCTGGGTGTAAACCAGATGTAGCCACTTTTACAGCGTTACTATCTGCTTGCAGCCATTGTGGTCTGGTTAGTGATGGTACTCGCATTTTTGACTTTATGTTAAATACATATAGCCTTACACCTCAAGAGGACCATTTCTCATGTATGCTTGACCTTCTTGGTCGAGCTGGATATCTAGATGAGGCCGAAACAGTAATAAACAGTCAGCATTTTCAAGCACATTCTAGCTCGCTGTGGACATTGTTCAGTGCTTGTGCATCTCATAACAATTTAAGGCTTGGAAGAATTGTTGCAGAGTTGATTCTGAAAAACGAGCCAGACAATCCGTCGGTTTATGTGCTTTTGTCAAATATATATGCAACTGCTGGTCAATGGGATGAGGTTGCAAATGTGAGGAAGAGATTGAAGAGCAATGGGGCTGCAAAGCAATGTGGTTGCAGCTGGATCAGATGTTAATCGTTGAACAGTAGATACACACTATCCTGGTATTGGAAACATTACAGACTTGAAATGGGACGTTAAGCGAGAGCTGAGCTGGGTTAAAGTTTTGTAGGAGTTTTCTGCAGTTATATTGTAAAGGCTTTTAGGAACTTCCTGTAAATAGAGTATGTGCTCCTCTGTTGAGTGAAGTATATGGTATACATACTAGCCCATGAACGTGTACTTACATGGATACTTAGAGAGTTTGCTAATGTGCATGATTTTACCCTAAAACTTATTTCATAAGGTTCCTCTTTTGTCACAATTGTTCTCAAAATTTTTACTCCAATGTTACTCATAGTAGGTTCCAGATAAAATGATCTTTGCCAACGGTTTGAGTGGTTGCGCAATCAGAAATGATTCACACGCTTGCAAATTTGCAGTATATCCTATGAGCAGATACTCCAGCTTCTTCTATAGTTAAGTTTCTGTACAAAGATATACTGTTCTGCTAAGTTTCTTACTGACTTCCTCTGAACTGAAGTAGTCTGTCTATAATATCCTGAAACACAGATAATCTGTGGCTAGAGTTGCAGCTTTTTGGATACATATCATCTAGTTGTTACAGTATTGACCAAAGATCAGCTCTTTTCCATTGCAGAAGATATTTCCGGTTATTGGACTACAACATTTGCTGCAGTGCACCCTACTAATTTGCAATGCTGCTGCTATGGAGGTAAATGAGGTGAATTGTCTCCTTTGCATTTTGATGAACAAGTTATTCATGTCTTGGTTTTGTTTGTTGCGTTTGCAGTTGCAGGCACTGCCTTTCTTTCTTGATAGTTTGGTAACAGCTGGGCGAGTTATTCTTATTTCACTGACCTTGATACTTTTCTTTGGCGAGGTATGTTTTCATTCCGGGTAGCTTATTTTAGGTTGCATTAATGAGCATAAGCTCTGATTTTTCAAGAAAAAACTAGTTGTAAGTCTATGTACTGGGAACCTGTGTACAAAAATTTTCACACATCATAACTCATAAGCCTTATCGGAAAACTAGGAGTAATGGCTAATTACTTCTATTTGTCCACGGGCACATAAATTGTCCTTACAATTTTCTCAAACAAATTACTAGGGACAATTCATGTATTCCCCATTGCAAATTATTGGAAATTCGGTCCATGCTGATAAAACATAAAAGATGTTGGTAACTGTCAAATGCCATTGCCGACAAAATTTCGACTGCAATCTTGTTTAGCCTGTAAAAGTTTTGACTAGAGAGAGGACGATGTAATGCGCACTCACTTCAATGAGCAAGCAAATTAGCAAGAAAAACCTCTCTCTTTCCACATGCAAGTTTGAAAACAGTCTAGTCAGCTCATCTTATAGAGCCTTTAATAAAATTTTGAAATTCTGTCATTTCAAAGACATAAAAACTAAATCCTCATTACATGTTTTTTTTTTTTTATAACTTTAGCACATTCATCACTCGATCGTTAGATTAGATCACCAACAAGTTTGTGTTCGATTTTTCGGAACTCAAAAGTGACTGAAAATGAGATAGGACTTTTTTGAAAATGAGATGACACTTTTTGCTTGGACATTTTTGCTTGCCAATTAACATCAAGATTCACATAAGAAAGGGTTTTAACACTCCCCTAAACCGGGAAGATTCCTCTTATGTTGGTTCATGATAGTAGATCGACATCCTGTTTTTAATGCTTTAATCTAATATGAACAATATAATAGATGTAACCCACCATCTGGTGGCCAAGTTGGTTTGCACTTAGTTCCTTTCATGAGAGGTCCTGAGTTCAAAACTTCTTAGCGCTAAGTGACTTAACCGAGGGCCTATGGTTGTGGGATCTGCGGGTCCTTCCGAAGACTAGTCGTGCTTCACCGTTGGTTTGAGCACAAACTTGCTGGTCGCGTGAACACCTCGATTATAAAAATATATATATATATATAATAGATGTAGATGTTTCTTAGGCACATTAACGAGCATCCTGAGAGTAATTGTTGCATCCCGAGTTTTCAATCATATTCATTTACGATTATAGATATGGATAATATATAAGGACAAGGAAATAAAGCCTATTCAACTAAATGCGCACCTTCAATTGCTCCCTCACTAGTTGGACGTTGCTTTTGTGCAGATCAAGTCCTACTAACTTCTTTGGACCAGAGAAAAGTTCAGGAAACCAAGGAGGACATTCAGGCCATTCAAACAATCTTTGGTAATTAGGAAGACAGATGGACCTTGGAAAGAGTTGCGTACATTGATCATGATGAGCACCCTCAACCTTCTCATGTTCGTGAACGAATGAGGACCTATGTATATCTCTTCTAGCTTGGGAAAATCCAAAACTCATTTTACTGTAGTTGTTCCCCGTATTTATAGAATTTACATTGCGATTAATACATAAAAATCAGAAAATAAGAGTAAAATCAATGTCTATACCAGCAAATCTTACCATGTGCCCCAAATTAAGAACATCATCACAAAGTCATAGCCTACTACGTCTTTCAGGATCAGCACGACATTCTTGTTTAACAAAATGCGTACTCATCAACCGAATGAAGTCATGCATTTGGAGGGCTTCTCCTTCCTCAAGGACTTCTCAACAAAAACTTGTACTCCAATAGTTGTGTCACAGTCGCAACTATCAAGAACGTTCTTGACATACTCTGTGAATCATCCTTTGAAGAAATAGGCAATATCAAAGAAGATCTCCCTTTCTTAGTCCTTTAGTCCATCCTAACTTAACTTAGGAACATCGGTTTTGTCGGGACATTTGGCAAGTTTATTCAATGCACCTTGCCGCTCACATTCTTTTCTAATACATAGGAAAGAGCCCAGAATCTCAAGTGCTAAAGGAAGGTGATTAGCATAATGCAAAGCATCATCCATGAGATCCCTCCTTATTACTACGATGTTGTCTCTCCAAAAAGCATGCTTATTGAAAAGTTCAAGAGCTTCTAATCTCTAGAGTTTTACCATTATTAGTGTGATCTTTATCTATTGCATGGGAAGTTAGCAAATGGTGATCTCTCGTAGTAATGAGGATCATTAACCTGTCAATCAAGGGTCAAAGTTTTCCGTTTGATTGAAAAGTCAACACACGATCATTTTATGAAGGATTGAGAATTAAAAGCCTAACTATGCTTCTTACCTTACCCAAAAAAACAAAAGCCTAACTAAGCTTGCAAGGAACAAATTACATTATTTTCTCGTGTATGGTTTTCATAACATATAGAAGGAATCAAGAAATTTTTGCCATAAATCATGGGTTTTAAATATGTCTATGCTATGACGAGTAATAGTAAGCTCATACATTTTAAAGCATCAGACGACTAGATTCGATTCTCAAAATTTGAAATTTTAATTCACGATTGTTATATCAATCTCACAAGTACTGTGGGAGTCATCACAACTTACTGACCTCTATTTGAAAGGACAAATGATTGTCTTAGCGACCTTTTGAATAGGTGGGTCTCTTCGACCAAAAAAAAAACAAAGAAAAATAGGTGGGTCTCGATATAGACCCGTGCATGCAAGCACAACTAGCCCATTCTATGTCTGACGTGTTTGATTTGACTTATAAGTGTGCATTTATTTTGTAAAAATAAATAATTTAAAAATTATTTTCTTAAAAACGATCATATAAATTAATTAAAATTATTAGTTAACAAGAAAATAACAATTTATATTTCTGACAATGAATATAATTTTCTTTTATTCACATATGTATATAATACTAGGGATCATTTTAGAATGGTTAATATAACGAAAAACCTTAAACCGCTACACTTGTGATAAATTTACCTCATATTAATTCTTTAATCATGAAAAATTTCAAACTAGTGAATTTGTGATAAATTTATCACAAACTAACTTTTTACCATTAAAAACCCCAAACTGATATACATATAACAAATCTATCCTATGTTGGTTTTTGCTATCTTGGTTTAGGGAAAATCCCAAATAAGAGCCGGAAATGCTATCATTTTCTCAAATAAGGGTCTCAAGTGAATCTTGTTCCAAATAAAGGTCTGAAGTGGTCATGGAGTCTTAAAAAAGGGCTTGACCTAACGAAGTGTTTTCGTCATTTCCCCATTTTGCTATTGATTTTGAGGTTTTTTCTTTGTTTTTCCTTTTGTTTTTTTTATAAATTTAAATAAAGAAAAAAAAACACACAAACATATATGGGACGGGTACCCCTCCGACCCGTGGGCATCACCCCACCGCTAGTGGGGGGGGTCAGCGAGTGCTAGTGACCGGTTCGACCAAAGGCGAGGGCTATTAAGCCTTCTCTCAAAGTAAGGAGAGAGTCGATGACCCTAGCATTGACCAAGGCTAGGATTATCGACCCCTCCCTTGGTCAAGGTAGCCCTTGTCCAGATTCGAGAGAGGACTCGACCCTTTCCTAGTAAGCCTTGAATGGGGTTGCCCCCCCCCCCCCCCAAAACCTTAGGATCCAAAAAAAAGAATGACAGTGGGATGGAGGCCACAGGCAAGAGGATAACCATCTTTTGTCTGTGTGTGTTTTTTTTCTTTCTTTTTTAAATTTTTAATAAAATAGAAAAAGAAAAGACAAATAAAGGGCAATGATGAAAATGCCATTGAAACCAAGCCCTTTTTTGGGAGTCCATGGCCACTTCGGGTCCTTATTGAAAACAAGGTTTATTTCAGACCCTTGTTTGAAAATATAATGGCACTCCAGACTCTTGTTTGTAATAAGATTCACTTGGAGCCCTTATTTAAAAAAATGAGAGTACTTCGAAGCCTTATTTGGATTTTTTTCTTGATTTAATACCATGAAAAATTTCAAATTGGTATACCCATGATAAATGGACGTCAAAACCCCAAATTGGTATACTCGTCAACTCCCACATGTTTCCAACCCCCAAAAAAAAAAACTCTTACATGTCATTCAACTCAGTAATTTGACGGTAAAATTAGTGAAAATAAATGGAGGGTAAATTTGTCACCTGTGTATTAGTTTGAGATTTTTCATGGTAAAGAATTTTAGTTTATGATAAATTTATTATAAGTGTATCAGTTTGAGATTTTTGTGATATTAACCCCTTTTTTTAAAAATATATATGTTTCAAATCATCTATGTTCAACAAAACAAACGGAGTCAAAATGTTGGTGAATTCGAGCACAGTATCTATAAGTCCAACTGCTTTTAGCTTTCTACAGTCTGCAAAGGATCGTGTTATTAGAGATAACTATAGGAACACTACTTATTTTTTGAGTTTACCACCTACATTCGCGTTTCCTGGACCGGGCACCCTACGGTGCAATGTTGTCTCTTGGTTCAAAGGATTTTGAATATGGAAATAATGGAACTCATCAAGTTGATGTATAGCTAAAATCAAGTTCGACTCAACCCATATTTCGGTGTTCAACTCAAGATGTATTGAATATTAATTTTTCTACTCGAGTTCGACTCAATTAGAAAATCGAGATATTTAAGTTTGACTCAACTCAATTACAATTAATTCTTCAAATTATTAAACCTTTCTAACTCTCCATTTTAAATAGTTCTAAATTAATGAGGAATAGACAAAATGGATTAGAAAACTGTCTTATGTAGGACTAAGAAGTGAATGGGCTAGGCTATTAGTCATTGAACATGACGGGCCGTGTAGTGGACTGCTGCAAAAAAAACAGAGACTGAGCTCGGCCCACCTGAATTTCCAGCTCAATTGGATGTCGGCTTGCCATGATTTGTCATTGGATCGTCCCAACCACAAGACTATGTAGCCCATGGCCAGAACGCTCTTTTTCCAAAAGCCTAGCTTTCATTTCTGAGAAACGACCCATTAGTTCTTCTAGCCCTGAAACCGACCCAACTGGATTCATGCTGGGCCCAAGCCCTCACGATGAAAGCAAGGAAGAGATCAAACTCCCAACTTGATTTGAGGCCCATATAACCACCAGCTAGTAAAAGGGGCTGAGCCCAACTTGAATTGATGAGAAGAGGCCCACCTTGGACCACCAAACTGAGCAGAAGAGACCTACTTCTCCTTCTTCCTATTCTTCCTCGGCGACATCACCAGGCACGCATTCTCCCCTCTTCGAGTACAGCTTCTAGGTTTGTTTGGACAACCGACGACTCCGCGTCAACTAGCCAGCTTAAGGAGTAACGACAGACCTAAGACAAGTCGTCTTTCTAAATTGCTCACTAGTTACTGCAATGCGGGGGATGGCGGTAAGTTGGCTGGCGTTTGGGGTTCTGGTTGGTCATGGCTAAGGAACAGTGGAGTTGGTGTGATATGACTGATTTTGAGTGCTTGGCGTTGATGCAAAAGGAGGTGCTGCAGAACTAGGCTCTATTGTAGAGGCTTAGATAGCGTTAGTGGTGGGGCAAAATGTTAGAATTTTCCGTTTATGGGCTCGCCTTAATTGTAATTGTAATCGACCGTAATACGGTATTAATTTATCGTATACGGTATTGGTTTAATAAATGATGGATTACGGTTTTCTTAACGGGCCGAAAATTGGGCCTAGAGTGTGGATCGGACTTGGCTCGACCCGTGATAGGAGGGCCCGGCCGAAACCTCTATAAATAGAGGCTTGGACTCCCTCCCTCAGGCTAAGGCATAAGCACCATTCTTCCTCCCCTTCCTTTATATGGTTTCTAAGAGAGAGAGATGGGAAGGAAGTCGAAGGTGGCGGCCTCATCTCGCCGGGCATACAGATAGCCATAAGGGGGAAGAGGACGCCTCGTGTAGCTGCTACTCAAGGCCGATCGTCGGAATCTTCGCGACAAATGACGGACGACGCCAAATCAGGTACATTGACTCGAATCCTTGGCTATTTCGTTGCTAGAATCTGTCTACGGCGATCTAGGGAGACCGTCGAAGTAGACGGACGGCCGATTGGACGGCTAACAGTTGGTATCAGAGCCACCGTAGTTCGGTTTTTAGTACGTTCGGATTTGCCTGATTTCGTGATTTTTTTCCATGCTGAAATTGGATTTTAGATGCATATTTCGGTTCCTCTTGTCGAGACGAGCATTTTGAGAGGTCGACGGCAGCTATCCGAGGCCGCACGCGCCCGCACGCGTCGCCTGGAGGGACGGCCGTGCCGACGCGTGCGTTTCACGCGCCACACGCGCCACACGCGCCGGTCGTGGATCACACGCGTCGTGCGTGGGATCCACGCTCCCAACACATTTATTGTGTCAGGCGGCGCCGCGCCATGCGTGGCCCGCGGTAGTGCGCCACGTGACCCACCATCGAGTGGCCACGTGGCGCGTTGGCAGGACGTCGGGCCGACCCGTTGATCGCGTTGACCCGACCCGGTTGACCGTTGACCCGACCAAGTCAACGGTAACGGTTGACCATTAACGGCCGTTGACCGTTGACCGTTAGTCAACGGTCAACTGTAGGTCGCCGCACGTGCAACGCACGTATGGCGCGTGAGGGCGCGTTCGGCAGCCGATCGGGGTGATTTTTTCACCCATGTGCTCGTATGAAATTGTCTACACTGTGGTATGTTCAATTTAATTTTTTGAGCCCTCTAAGGTCTTGAAAATTGCGAAAAACCCTTGTGCAAGTATAAAATTCAGGGGTATTTTCGTCTTTTTTAAATTGTCTGGTTGTTTCCATATGTTTTTGGAAATAATAAGGCAGGCTCAATTGTAGAATACCACATAAGAATTGTGTAGAATTTAAATGAGCACTAATAATCAAAATTGAAACTCACAAATGAGAGAAGAAATTCCATTAGTACAGGTTGTGATTTCAATGACAATTGCCCATGTCATTAAGTTTGAGATCACAGCACACGGTAAATGTAAGGCATGAAGTTAATATCCCTAGTGTGAGAGAGTTTCAAAGACTTGATTGGGTTGTGACCGCCGAAGTGGCACACTTAGTCAAATTGGAGAAATATCAGTTTCGCATTGTGATGGGATGTCTCCTGTTTTGATATATGGTTATACTCCTAAAGGAGGTAATTGTATGTCAGATCATGGAGGGGTACATGAACAACATATATTGGGAGGTGACCGATTCTAATGATTCATACACCCAAAGGTAGTGTTTCACGAAAAATTGGAAAATATTCTCATGGTCGTTGTCATGTAGAGAATTTACAATTGCATGTCATGTATTCTACCCTAAGGTGATTATATGATTATGTGTGTAATTATCTGAAATGTGTACTTTTTTAAGGATTTAAAGTTACACTATGCTTACATAATGTTAATGGTAAATATTGCTTATTTTTTCAGTCGCTTTTTCTGTCAATGGCAACTTCGTGATAGAGGTTCTGAATGGTTCAAACTTCAAGAAATGGAGGCAGGATTTTTTGTTTGCTATGGAAATAGCCGATGTTCACATTGCTCTTACCAAAGATAAACATGCTGTTTCCACGGACACCAGTGAAGGATCTGAGAAGGCGTATTTAGCCACCTGGGAAAAGAGCAATCGGATCTGCTTACTTACAATGAGAAGATCCATCCAGGAACATTTGCTGAATGGCCTCCCATCTGACTGCACTGCAAAACAAATGATGGAGGCACTGTAAGCCAGGTACCGAGTATCCTCCAATGCTCAGGTTGGAACTCTTATCCAGCAGCTATTTAATATGAAGTATACGGGTGTGGGAGGTGTTAGAGATTATATCCTAAGAATGTTGGATTTGCATACTAAAATAAATGCCTTAAGTTTAGTAATCGCTGAAAATGTGTTGGTACACCAAGCCCTGAACACCCTTCCCCCTGAGTTTGGGATCCTCAAGACCAACTTCAATTCACAGGATGAAAATTGATCTATAAATGATCTGATTTCTAGAGCAGTCTCAGAGGAAGAAAAATTAAGGAAGGAAACTGGAAACTTAGCCTTAGTTGCCTCCAGTTCCACTAATAGGGAGGGTAAGGGTTCTAAATCTCATACTCCCAAAGATACTCGTCCCGCCACGAGTCAATCTGGTAAATTGGGGCCAAAGAAAGCATCCTTTAAGAAGGATAGTGACCGATGTTTCTTTTGCAAGAAAATGGGTCACATGAAGAAAGACTTCGCTAAATATAAGAACTGGCTATCTAAACGTGAGCAGACAGGTATTGATTCTTTGGCACTGGTTTGTGAATCCAATCTATCTGAAGCCCCATCTAGTTCGTGGTGGCTAGATAGTGGTGCGACTAATCATGTTGCATTTACCATACAGGGGTTCATAAACCGAAGGAAGCCAAATCAGGATGAGTCAAAGCTCATAGTTGGAGATAATAATAAAGCTGCTGTTGAGTTCGTGGGATATGTCATTTTAATTTTAGAGTCTGGTTTTAATTTGATGTTAAGAAACACTTTATATGTACCTTCCTTCAGACGGAATTTAGTTTCTGTATCCTGTTTGGACATGTGTGATTACTCCTTTGAAATAAAGAACAGTGTGATTTCTATGTTCTATAATTCAAATAAAGTTGGGTACTACAATATGTTCAATGAATTGTACAGATTGTGTTTAACTCCCAATGAAATTTATGCAGCTTATACAACCGAAAGAGTTGTCTCCAAAAGGCCTTTACCTAAAGAACAGTCTTACAAGTTGTGGCATAAACGTCTTGGTCACATTTCCAGGGAAAGAGTAGAAAGGCTTGTAAAAGCCGACATTTTACCTACTCTTAAAGATGACCTGGAAACTTGTGTCGACTGTTGTAAAGGCAAGATGACCAAAATAAAGAAAAAGAGTGCAGTCCGAACTCCTGACCTATTGGAGGTCATACATACAGATATAAGTGGACCCTATATTCCAACATTGTATAGAAATTATTATTTCATCACATTTATTGATGATTATTCCCGATATGGTTATCTGTACTTGATTAAAGAAAAGTTTGAGTCTCTTGATAAATTTAAGATATTTCGGACTGAAGTCGAGAAACAGTTGGGAAAAGTCATCAAGGTTGTGAGGTCTGACCGTGGTGGTGAGTATTATGGCAGACATGGCGATGCTGGACAGCTTAAGGGGCCATTTGCCAAATACTTGGAGGATTCTGGGATAGTAGCTCAGTTTACTATGCCTGGGAGCCCTGAGCAAAATGGTGTGGCCGAAAGGCGAAATCGCACCTTAATGGATATGATGAGGAGTATGATAAGTAGGACCAATCTGCCTAAGTTCCTTTTGGGTGAAGCTTTGAAGACGGCGCTATACATACTGAATCGAGTTCCCACTAAGGCTGCTCCACTGACTCCTTTTGAATTATGGGCTGGACGGAAACCCAGCCTGAATCATTTTAAGGTCTGGGGTTGTCCTGTAGAAGTGAAGCTATATAATCCAATTTTGAGTAAGTTGGATCCTAAAACCATAAGGTGCTATTTTGTATCATATCCAGATCATTCCAAGGGATACAGATTTTACAATCCTAATGGAGGCCAAAGGATTATAGAGTTACAGACAGCGAAATTTCTGGAATCCGACGTGGCCGAAAAGGGTACCTGTTTAGAAACTATTGAAAGAGAAGATACGACGGGAAACACTGCATCGTTTTCTTCACCATCACAGACTGTTATGGAGCTTCCCATACCGGAGACTGTACTTGTTGAGCTTCAGGATCCTATGGTTGATACCGTTCATGATGAACCTAATCAAGCCCCACAGGCTCAGTTTCAAGTTGAGGAAATTCCACTAAGAAGGTCTATTAGGCAAAGACGATCAGCGATCCCACCGAATTATATGGTTTACCTGGGTGAACAGGATTATGATATTGAGTAGTTGATCCAGTTACCTATAAGAATGCTGTTACCTGTGAGCAATCAAACCTGTGGTTGGATGCGATGCAGGATGAGCTACAATCCATGAGGCATAATGGAGTTTGGGATCTCGTCAAGTTGCCTGCAGGTCATAGGGCGATCGGCTGCAAATGGGTCTACAAGACGAAGAGGGATTCCAAAGGAAAAGTAGAGAAGTTCAAAGCCAGACTGGTAGCCAAAGGTTTCACTCAAAGAGAGGGAGTGGATTATGAATCAACATTCTCTCCCGTCTCTTTTAAAGAATCTTTTAGAGTGATTATGGCTTTAGTAGCTCATTTTGACATGGAGTTACACCAGATGGATGTCAAGACTGCTTTTCTGAATGGGGATCTCGAAGAAGTTTACATGATTCAACCTGAAGGTTTTGAGGTTGATGATTCCAGTGACCTTGTATGCAGATTGAAGAAGTCGATCTATGGCCTTAAACAAGCATCCAAGCAGTGGTATTTCAAGTTTCATAGTGTCGTCACTTCATTTGGCTTCGTTGAAAATAAAGTGGATCGGTGTATATACTACAAGGTCAGTGGGAGAAAATACATATTTCTTGTTCTCTATGTGGATGACATTCTACTGGCGAGCAGTAATATTGATCTGTTACATGAGACAAAGCACATGCTGTCAGAGAATTTTGACATGAAAGATCTTGGTGAGGTGTCTTTTGTCCTTAGCATTGAAATCCATAGGGATTGTTCATGCCACATTTTGGGTTTATCTCAGAGGACATATATTGATCGTATCCTGGAGAGATTCAACATGCAGGATTGCAAGCCAGGTATTCCTGTCTGTAAAGGTGATAAGTTGAATCTTTCGCAGTGTCCTCAGACTGAGATGGAGAAATCTGAAATGAAGAATGTATCTTACGCTAGTGCACTTGGGAATATCATGTATGCTCAAATATGTACTAGACCATATGTTGCTTTTGCAACGGGTCTTCTGGGCAGATACCAGTCAAATCCAGGACATGCTCATTGGATTGCTTCCAAGAAGGTTTTGAGGTACTTGAAAAGGACGAGGGACTACATCATGACATACAGGGGTGTTCAGAAACTATAGCTAGTTGGATACTCGGATTCAGATTTTGCGGGCTGCCAGGACGACAAGAAGTCGACTACAGGCTACATATTTATGTTAGCGGGCGGTGCAGTATCATGGAAAAATGAGAAATAGAAATCCATATCCTCCTCGACCATGCAAGCGGAGTTCATAGCGTGTTTTTCAGCAGCTACTCAGGCTATTTGCCTCCGGAACCTCACTAGGGAGTTGACCGTACTTGATTTTATTGACAGACCCATACAGTTGTATTATGACAACAATTCAGCAGTATTGTTTATCAACAACAATAGAAGTCTTAAGGGGGTCTAAACATATGGAGGTCAAATTTTTGACCATAAAGGAGTCTGTGCAGAAAAGCGATGTTGCAGTAGAGCATGTTTCTATAGATGATATGATTGCTAAAGGTGTTCACCTATGTGTTTTTGAACGACATGTCATTAGTATGGGCTTAGTGGCATCATTAGATGCTGTGTTTTAGTGGGAGGCATATTTCAGTTTGCTCTAATAAAGTTTGCATCTGTATTTAATTACATTTTGTAATATAAAGACATGTATTGAAGTGCCTACAGCACTATTAATGTTAAATACATATTATTGTAAATCTTGAGATATGTGTAAGTCTCGAGTATTGGCTATGGGCATTTAGATATTAGCCATGTTTATATATCTTGTTACACATAAAGAAAAGTTAACTATAAATTTGAGACATATGCAGGTTCATTGGAACCATATATAGATATTCTCTAGTGGCACGTCAGGTTCAGTGTCACATAAAAAGAGAGAATGATGTCCAATAAAGAGGATAACACATAAAGTACATCTCTTTTGAGGTGTTATCCAATTACCACATTGCCACATATTAAATCTATATCAGTAAAGTTAAGAACACTCGTGACCATGGATAGCTCTATGTCTGCTGATGTAGTTACTGGCATGATCTGGTGTTTAAGGCTTTATGGGATCGGATTGGCCGCTAAGATTAATCCTTAAACCAATATGAAGGGGCGCACTAAAGTACAATTTCAATTAATGCTTGCCCAAGTGGGAGAATGTTAGAATTTTCCGTTTATGGGCTCGCCTTAATTGTAATTGTAATCAACCATAACACGGTATTAATTTATCGTATACGGTATTTGTTTAATAAATGATGGATTACGATTTTCTTAACGGGCCGAAAATTGGGCATAGAATGTGGATCGGACTCGGCCCGGCCCGTGATGGGAGGGCCCGGCCGAAACCTCTATAAATAGAGGCATGAACTCCCTCCCTTAGGCTAAGGCATAAGCACCATTCTTCCTCCCCTTCCTCTATACGGTTTCTAAGAGAGAGAGAGACGGGAAGGAAGTCGAAGGTAGCGGCCTCATCTCGCCGGGCATACAGATAGCCATAAGGGGGAAGAGGACGCCTCGTGTAGCTGCTACTTAAGGCCAATCGTCGGAATCTTCGCGACAAATGACGGATGACGCCAAATCAGGTACGCCGACTCGAATCCTTGGCTATTTCGTTGTTAGAATCTGTCTACGGCGATCTAGGGAGACCGTCGAAGTAGACGGACGGCCGATTGGATGACCAACACAAAATGCTGCACCAAAATTTCATGCGTGTGACTCCCCTTCAAATTTCAGAATAGAGCCTTAGAACCGCCGCCCGAGGGGGGGGTATTGGTGAAGGGATCGCGGTGAAGTCAGGGAATTCTCGGGCAAATGGAGTATTAGGTGGAAAAAAAAATAGAACTCTTTGTTTTCTCAAAAAATCCTAGCTTCCTTGTTCAAGATTGTTGAACCGGTGAACGGGGAGCTTCGCTAGTAGAAGAGAGAGAGAGAGAGAGAGAGAGAGAGAGAGAGAGAGAGAGAGAGAGAGAGAGAGAGAAGGGTTCTGTTTAAGGTCGCCATTGTTGTACTGGTTTTTGCACTTCTTGGCATTAATGGGTAATTGGGACTAGATTGCCCTCCCTCTAAGTGCCTTGAACTTAGCTGTGCTTTATTAAATAAAACGAACAATGGGGGCAAAGTAAAGAATGAACGAAGAAGGACTAGGAGTGAGGGGTGAGTAAGGTTACCAAGAAGGCAAGAAATGGTCATGGTTTAGGGAGAGTAAGCTGCCAAAATTGGTTTATAGAATTAAATGGGAGAACAGCGAGTTTACTATTTCGAAGAAGTAAATGAAAAGGAAAAAGCTAGATACTGGATAAGTAACTTGCGTATTAGACTCGATGCAGTAGAAAACCAGTTTTGTTTGGAACTGATATATATTATGTGACCTCATGATGACAAAAAAGAATTTATTATGGAACTTAGCATAGCATAACATGCATCAAACGTGAGCATGGTCTTGGTATTTTTTTACGTCAAAAGTGGAATGAGTAAAAATTTATGGAAAAAAGGGGCTTCGCGCCAAGACAAATTGGCCCCATGGAGTTTATGGGAAGATCTTGCTCTGTGCCTGGGTAGCCCTGTTTGTGACTAGGTTAGTCTCTAAGGCGGTACAAAACTATATCATAATTACATGGACAATGCTCCCTGATCTTGATAACTTTTGTTGATATGTTCATATGATCACTTTCATGTCATAGTCATCATATGTCGTGTTTTCATGCTATTGTTGATAGTATGTTAATTGGTAGGTTACAATCCTGGCTACTTAGAATCTAAATGTTTAGCTACTTTCATGTTATTCGTTCACCTCATTGGAGGAGTTAGTCTGTGAATTAGAGACTCGTCTTCCTGCGTTTATCTCACTCCTTTTCGTTGACATATTTTTAGGCATGTGAGTATGGCCAGTCCCCCCACTATTTTATGTGGCATACATATCCTTCTGTGTTAGGAGGTCTCACCATTTACTATTCCAAGGGTACCGAACTTGGAGTTTGTACGGGCTATATGCACCTTGTGGTCAACGGAGGGATTGATGTGGGAGTGGTCCCACATTGTCTTATGGCCATCTATGGCCAACTAGAGGACAATCTAGGGTTCATCAGACACACTACCGTTCGAATATGTGTCTTGAGATGGTTTGGTGTAGTGTGACGTAATGATCGACACTTTTGGCTATATAGATTTTTTTTACTTCAGTTGGGAAGCTTTGATGTACGTATTCTCGATATGTATAGGGTAGAGGCGGTAGAAACCTTTTTGAGACCCTTCCGATGTATCTCCCTAGTTGTACTCAAACTTTGACCGATCCTTATTGGTCCATAGTAAATAAAAATGTGGTAATGTGGTGTTTTAATAACTTGTATGCGTGATTGTTCAAAATTTTAGTGTTATTATTATTATACGATAGTAGACGTGACTAGCCTAGGACATCACAACTTTTAATATATAAAAAAATAATTGAAAGCTGGATTAAGCTAGTGAGTTTATTGAGCTAACTATTGATAAGCTCAAGCTTGACAGGTGAGTCGATCTTGAGTAGTCATTGAGCCAAATGCGAACTACTTGTAATTACCTATACTCATTTCACCTTTAATTGCGGGGAAAATGGGAACATCGAAAGAAGGATTTACACACAATCCAGTTTGATTTTGTTTTATTGAAGTTGATCAGAAGTTTTACTTCGAATTCCTGCAAAAACTCTAGGTTACCTTTTTTATTAAAGGTGAGCAGTTCCAGGTTTCACAAAACAAATTTCTTATATTTTAGAACCTCAAACCTATCTTAAAAGTAGAAACCTACCACCATGTCACAAGTTCCATGGTTTATCCAAGTTCCACCTATATTCTTAATTGAATAGATGGAGTAAATATCACTTTTAATGACCACTACTTGCTACCGTAATTCACTAATCATATATTCAAACACACTAATCGTTCTTGATAGATCAATTAAAAACCTAAGTAAATTAGTGGAGAACTAAATTACTTCTACGAACCAGAGATTCAAAGTCCGGTGATTTGATTATGCTAGATTACTCTAACGCCCTTTCAGTACCATTTTATTTCATGAAAAATCATTTGAGAAAGTAATATTACTCGATTTTAACCTAAGGCACTAACAAAGGTTATCATGCGGTGCACAAACAATTAGTTGAACATTCACAAACCAAGCAAACAGAGAATGCATGCGTCACACAAAATATTTCTTTTTTTGTTGGTTTTCGTTCTTTCTTTTATGAATCAATGCAAAGTTATACTATATACGATGCATAAAATTAGTCTAAAATGCAATGGTATAAATTAAATGCAAATCTAAAAAAAATTCAAATAACATGACATAAAGTGACGTAGCAAAAAATGACATGACATGCAAATACGGCATGCAAACATAGATATATGAATACGACATATGTATGTATTTAGTGACAGATATATCACAAAAACAGTCAAAGAAATTTATGATTTCACAAACAAGATCGATAATATAATGTAATGAAAAGACGCAATATAACAAGCAGTAAATAAAGATAAGCATTAAAATCCCCTGAAGTCAGAAAAGGGGGGTGAGTTAACGACTTCTATGCAGTGTTACAACCTCTAACAGGTAGCTCGGCCTACTAATTCTAGAGTTTGACAATACGAAAATCAAAGTACAAGAAATGGAATACAAACGATCTTTACACCACCAAGTACAGAGAAGAGCCTACCGCAGTCTGGGGTTAAGATCTTTTAAGCGATAAATACAGAAAATTATAATAAATAAAGATAAGTATTAAAATTCCCTAAAGCCAAAAAGAGGGAGTGGTTTAACGACTTTTGTACAGCATTATGACCTCTAACAGGTGGCTTGACTTACCAATTCTGGGGTTTGATAATGTGGAAATCAAAATATAAGAGATGGAATACTGAAGATTTTTACACCACCAAGTAGAGGACAGAGTCTATCGCAATCTGGGATTCGGATCTTTTAAGTAATAAATGCAAAAAATTGCAATAAATAAAGATAAGCATTAAAATTTCTTGAAACTGGAAAAATGGAGTAAGTTAACAACTTCTGTGCAGTGTTGTGACCTATAGTAGGTGACTCAACCTACCAATTTTGGAGTTTGATAATGCGAAAATCAAAATACAAGAGATAAAATACAAAAGATCTTTACACCATCAAGTAGGAGGTAGATCCTACCGCAGTTTGGGATTCAGATCTTTTAAGCGAAAAATGTAGAAAATTGTAATAAATAAAGATATGTGGATATGAAGACATATGAATATGGCATGGCATAATTGAAATTTAAATCAATCCATTTATGCAACGAAATTCTCGAAAATTTTAATGGTTAAGATCATTACTTGATTTAACGGATTTGATTGCCGAATTCGGACCTCGTATCATCTTGTGGATCAAGATTACGGCTCGAACGACGAGGATGAATTCGTGACTTATGTTGATTGTTGGAGGAATTGGTGGTTGTAACACTTAACTTTAAATTTCCACTATCTTTAAGATTCTCTTTTGGAAGAGAATTCTCTCTTTCTTTTTGATTTTTTTATTTCTCTCCAATTTTTCTTCAATCTCCCAAAACCTCTGAAACATTAAAAATTTTCTCAAAAAAAAAACCCTCTTCCAAGCTCACTTCTTCCTTATTTTATGGCCCACTCATCTATCTCCCATTTTCTATTTCATTTTCCATTTTCTATTTCTATCTCTCATACTAATTTCTACACTAATTCTTTTTCTTCTCCATCTTCCCTTCGCTATTCTCATCTTATTTTCTCCATCTCTTCTTCTCCATCTTCTCTTCTCTATTCTAATTTCTCCACTAACTCTTCTTTTAGTTATTTACAAAATAATCCCTCAAGTGTTAAGTATTTGCACTCTAGTCCTTAAGATTTTAAGTATTTGCAATTTAGTCCTGAAAGAAATATTTGTTTAAGTCCAAATCTTCACACAATTTTTGGTAAACCTCCCCTATGCTTGGTCGCTTGTCAAATTTAATCTCATTTCTTGCCGAAGATGTAAAATGCAATGCATAAAAAAATATTTTTTATGAGAATTAATTCTCATTTTTGTGCAACAGGTGTTTACCCCTCCACCAATGAATTCAGAATGATGAATACTATAGGGTAGAGGTCTTGAATTTTCATGGGTGCCCCTAGAAAAAGTTTAATTTTCTTTTTTGTTAACTAAGGGGTTAAATTGAGAAATGCAAAATTCAACTAAGGCACTTTTACAAAATTGAGTCATTTCCAGTATAATTGGGTCAAGATGAAAATTTGGACTATTATAGGATAATTTCAAAACTCCTCAAAGTGAAAAATGAAATAGATTGACTCAAATTAGATTTTTTTAGGCCCGATTAGAGATTATACTCGTGAAGGAAAACATGACCCCGAGATGGATTTTTTGAATTTGCGATGGCCAACATAAAAAGGGATTTAAAAGAAAAATAATTACTATTTTTGTGTATTTTTGTGGCATCAAATGTTATTTTTCCTGAATTTTCAAGTATTTTTTTTATTTTTCGAAAAATATTTTAAAAATACAAAAATATGAAAAATCACTTTTTATTCAAAATTGGTTCCTTAGACTTGGCTAAGGCTTTTAAAGTTAATTTTGTAATTTTATGAATTTTTACGAATTTTTTATTAATTTTTTAAAGAGAAACTATTATTAAAAATCAGGTGTCAACACCGCTATGGAGCAAAATGATGGGCAAGATATTCGTTTGACACACTGTACAATCCCCTGGGTCATCTGTGGAAAAAAATGAAGAAAGCTATAATGGATGAAGTCGTAACTGAAGAGAGCTTAGAAGAAGGTAATCAAACTATTTTTGGTTGATTATATGACAGTCCATCAACAAACTTTTGGGCATTTCAAACAACAATGAAGAAGACATGGAAAATAGAAAACATGGTATGCTCTCACCTAGAACTCAGCTTATTTTCTTTTGTTTTCGAGAACACAAAAGAAAGAGACAGGATTCTAGATTCTAGACCCCGATCTTTCTCACGCCACTTATTAATTTTGAGAATTTGGGAACCAAGTATACTTCCTTAGTGTTTACCATTCGATTCTTGTGCATTTTGGCTCCATATAGTGGGATTACCTATGTAAGGAAGAAAGGAGGGGGTGATTAGAAATATTGCAGGGAAATTTGAAAAAGTGACAGATGTCAAGATAAAAGCTAGAGGTCAAATGGGCATATCTATGAGTAAAGCAAAAACTATTTTGTCTCCATCCTCCCCTTTGGAATCCGGGATAATATATAGTTTTAAAGGAAAGATGTTTTGGCTGGATTTTCATTATGAAAGACTATCCACATATTGCTATTTATGTGGAAAAATAGGCCACTATGCACAAACCTTGTAGCACCCCACTTCAAATGCTACCGTCAAAACTATAACGCCCAAGTCGTCACATCTATCCGTTCATATTATAAATAATTATTTTCACACAGCGGATAATCTCACATGACAATAAAGAGGGGAAGTTATAGTGATTTTCAAGGAATTTATTTAGACACATCGATCTCGGCAAACATACACAGATGAGAGCACATAAGATAGATATTCATTGTGGTTTTATTTATTTACATTGAAAAGCCTAGGTAGAACACGAGGAGACAAACATCTTGGACTAACGTAGAGTTTAGCCCAATTATATGTACCACGAAACTTCTCCACATCAAAAGTCATTCAAAATGCCGTAACTTTCACTAAGGTTTACAGACTTCCAAATATGTCACATCGTCAGCTCGCCTAATCCCGCCTAAGTCACCGCTTCAGTCGGCCCACCTCTAACTACCCTATCACTCAGAGCATCCCCACTGTCATCTCCATCGTCCTCGTTAAAGAGCTCGCGAGGTAGCGAGCCCTCACACTATCCTTCGATATTAATAAATATCGACACAAATTGGATCACCTGGTGGGCCATGCCCATGGCTACGTGATGGTCACTATGGCAACGACGCTAGTGAAGGTCATACCAGGAGCGTCGGGCAGTACGTGGTCCTTCGACTTGAACTTAATGGAGATAAGGAGGCCGTGTAATGCTATGAATTCTCGACCCTTTTTCGGATTTCTTAATAGAATGGATATGTTTCATTACTTGCACTCTAGTTAAATTTCGATCGAGATTGATCACCTCGGGATGGTTAACTAGAAGGAAAAGACTATTTAGGACCTTAAAGTACGTGGACTTAATCAGTTGATACACGTATCTCCTAATAGCCGCCCGTTGCCTGAATATTTACTAAAGTCGTAAGCTAATGAATTTGGCTACGAGATGGATTTCCAGATTTGGACAATCGAGGGTTCTCGGGCATCGCAATGGTATTTTGGATATCATGATGAATTTCAGAACTGCAGTTTGGGTAAGGATTGCCAAGAGGGAGACAACAAGTGAAAATTTTTGTTTTACCCCTGGCTCGCTCTAAGCTTCCTAGTTGGTTATTCGTGCTTGTTTTTAGAATTTAGATGCTTAGCCTACGTTCACATCGTCATTTGCTTCATTTTGATATCCATATCAATTTTTCCAATAAATTGACCCAATCAGTCCCGTCGTCGCGTGCCTTTTTCTTTCCATTTTCCATTTGATCTTATCTAAGGCAAATAGCCATGTGTCCTAATCCTATGGTGCCAAATGTCAAGTCTCCTCTTCATTCACCACAGTCAAGCCATGATTGGCTTATACTTTGACTTGGGGGACAAAGCTTGCTTGACAAGCTTCATTAAAGACCTTCCAATATCTCTCTCTCTCTCTCTCTCTATATATATATATATTTCATGTGAGAGATCAGCTGGTGAGGCTCCTCTCTCTTCTTCCCTTATTGAAGTTCCTCACGTTTCCTCTCGGCCCTTGCGTTTTCTACACGCGGACCTAGAGAAAAATGGCTCGTTCCAGATCATCCGATATCCAAATTGACCTATGTTTTCTCCCATGCAACCATAAGACCTTGAGATTCGATAATATGAAGTGGATCAGCCAAAAACCTCCCACAGAATTCTCAGTTTTGAATTAAAATCAGCTCTATTTTGATCGATTTTCTGTTGTTGTGTTCCAGTCGTTCTTCGCCATTTCTGGAGCCACCATCCACCACCGAGCACTACCACCATCTCCTCATCATCTTAGCTCACCCGTGGTCCATCCCCATCTCTTGATTTGGCTATTTGCTCCCTCATCTCTCTTGGATTTCAGCTAAACCATTGGTTGCCCTGTTGATTCTAACAGGTTTTCTTCCTTTTCCTTTAGCTTTTCAAGCTTGGTTTAGGTAAGTATAACTTCTATTCTTAGCCCAGAGTGTTAGATGCTATTAGGTTGAAATGCTAGGGTGAGTTTTAGTGAGTTTTAAATTGTATTTTTGCTTAGTTTGTTCTGTTTAACCTTGCTGGATTTTCTGTGGCAATTTGGTCTGATTTGGCTATGCTGGTTGGTGCGTTATTTTGGGCAAAGAAATGTAGGCTTTATGTAGGTTCTCAGGTCGTATTTGAGTATCGAATTGCTATCTAAAAATTGAGCTCACACATTGTTAAAACCGGTTATGTTTAGGCATGTTGTTTGCTAAAAATTTTGATGGCCATGCTTGTGTTTGTGTGAGACGAGCAAGAGTAGCCAAGACAAAGTTCCAAGGGCTAGTTGTGCATGCTAGGGTTCATGTGACGAGGTCTAGGCATGGTAGAATGGGTTCAGGTTATGAGAAATTTAGTACTGAACTCAGAATTGTTCGTCGTGACATTTATGATGTTAGAATTTAAAATAAGATAAGCATGCTTGTGATTGTTCAAGAGTAGGTCAACTTGTAATAAAGTTGACTCGCTGAGTGATAAAAAGGCGGGAGAATGGTGATATGCTTGTGTGACTGTGTTGCATGTTTTCATATTCCTGAGATGTGATGTTTATCCGTACATATTACATAGCATACACATGGCAATGTCTTGAAAATGAGGAGGTTAGCCTGATGAGAATATTAGACTAGGAAGGAATAAGGGTGATTCCAATGAGCGCGATTTGCCGTCGAAGGCGCTTGACATGAGAGGCACGGGGTTGCTGGAGAGATAAGGGTGTCGACTTGCGTGTTTCGCGATCGAGGCACGGGCCGAGGCATGTGAGATGCGAGGCTGGGACCAATGGGCCATATGATATCTTGTGATTATCAGAACTAGTCATATCTTTAATAAAGTCAGAGCGAGTTCATTGGGAACTGGCCAAGTATACTTCACTCTATTGTGACCACATTGCATGTGACATTAAGTATATGAATTAGACAGGTTTATAGACATTTATGTCTGATGTTCGTTGCATGATCAACTTTGGAATCGCATTCCTATTAGAACATTTGTGCATGTACATCTCTCTCTATGCTAGATTTAGAAGTTATGCTTACTGAGTTTTCGACTCAAACTTTTTGGTTGATCGCCATTTCTGACCCTCGCTCGTGAGATAAGTACTTCAGGTGTGCGTTACAGCATCCCAGTAGAGATAGAGAGGTAGGAGACTTATACCCTGGTTTTGATAATACTGTATATAAGAAAGTAGAGTGTTCTGTCTAGATAAACAAGGGAGGTGAGTTTTTGATATCCGTTAAGTTCGAGACATGGTTGGAGTGGCAAGGCTTAGTGTTTGGCGACCCCATTTCTGGTTTTGATGTATGAATCAAGAGCGAGTACAAGTATGGACCCATAAAGTCTCTAACGTACGGTGGTGAGGTCATCGATCCAGAGCCGATGGAGGTTGAGCCAGAGGAGTATTGGCCGATGGAGATTGGCGGTCATGAGGACGATTGGTTCGTGGGTGAGCAGCCGAACGAGGACCTAGAGCAGATGTTGTCGATGCCCGAGGAATCCGATCCGAAGGAGCTGCCGTCTTCTAAGGAGAGTGGAGCAGAGTCGGATTAGACGAGAGTTTTAGTTGTCTCTTTTTAGTATTATCTAGTAAGACGTGGTGTTTTGAGCTATATATATATCTTGATGTGTATATTTGTATATATCCTTGTGGTGATGTTTGGATGGTAATCAGATGTTGATTCGATATGTACATACATATATATATGGTTTGCATTTATCTAGGAATGATATAGCAGGTCTCTCTATCTTTCTGCATAAATGTATATCAGGGGTAGTTATGCATTTTCCGTTTGCGTTGGGGTAGCCGTCATTTGGTCGCCATCAAACTTGGGCGATCGACAGTCGTTGGCCATTTGACAGAGGAGAAAGAAAGATGGGATGTCACGTGGCCGTAGGGTTCGGGGCGTGACAGGCCGTAGCGAGACCCAGGTGGTATCGAGATCGAACTCATACCTGTCAATCTAAAATCACAAACACCACAAGTGTAAGTAACCTTAGTAAGGAAAACCAACCACTCTAACGTTCGCTTGGTCCAATATACCATTCGATTCCACAAATAACATAGCAGTCATTTTCAATGGATTATATTTTACATACCACGCAATCACGTAAAGGAACATGTTATGATGCAGATAGTGCAAAAGAATGAGTTCCTATCTTATTTTATGCCCCACAGGTACCCCATACCATTTCTTTCCTGAATTAATTTCCAATCATCCACTAGTACTTTTTCGGCAACTATTGCCGACCCTCCTGGCAATTCCTGTTATGAGTCACTCACTCCGAGGCTTCGCATAATTACCACACGATCCTCCTGGTACCACATCTCAGGGCATCCCAACTACCTCGGGCAATTTTATACACATTTCTTTTGTAGCCTTTGACCCCCTTTTCCCACTATTTAAATGCAATGCTATGCAATATAATACCTCTCAAATCTTTTGCTCTTGTATCACCTCGAGATCTAGCATCACTCTCATCAATCATCTCACTAACCCCCATATTGTCACTACCTATCCTACATTTTCTTACTCCTGACCTTGAAGACCATGTTTTTTCCATAATTAATCACAAGTAGAACCATTTGACCTCATCCCACATCTAAATTGAACCTAATTAGAACCGACTGCTTCAATGTGTGACTTAGCTTTTTAGGTTGCACGATGTACTCGTTAATCCTATGCAGCCAATAGCCATGAAACCATCCATGACTACATGAAAAGCGAGCCAACCGCATGAATGTCAACATAAATCTCTAGAAGCTATTCAAGTTGGAAGTTAGTCGCCATCTAGCCTCTGTTGTCTAAATTTTTACCTTGGCTATTTCGACTAGTACAGCTCTCGAACTACCTCACCCGCGACTTAATGGTCCAGCTAGTAATTGCATGAAATTCCCTAGTTGGATAGGTCTGTCGAAGTGTAAGACGGTAAGTAGAAGGAAAGTTTCTCGCTATCCTTAACCAATCGCCAAATTTCCATTTCACTAACTCGAGCAACCAAACTACCACACAGAACATATCTTTGTAGTCACAAATACTAAAGCAAGAGAAGGTGAGAGGGGTAGGTTTAACTCGCCTTGGCTGTTTTCAACGAGGTTGTGGCTCGGCTTGCTAGCGAAACCCTCTGTGGTTGCTGGCTTTGAAGGGTGAATTGGCTGACAGCTCGACAAAAATCTCCCACAAGCTTTCCACGATCAAAGAAGAAATATAGGGTTGAAGCATTAGCTCCTCTGTTTCAATCCAGCGAATTGCATGAAGGGAATTTCTTATCATAAGGTTCTCTTTTTCTAGGATTTATATATCTTTTGTTGGGAAAGGTTGAATGCCATGTGTTATATCCATCTCAGTGTTGTTTTCGTGCATGGCTTTGCGTGAGGACTTGTGGAGATAACCTCATCTCGCCACCCATTCTGCCACTACCATTTCTAGACATCCAAGGTAGGAGATAATCCCTTCCTACATTTTGCCCATGTTTACACGTATCTAGGATTTCAATCATATATGTCCTTAGTTCAATATATCAGAGGGTCTCCCTAATTTAGCTCTTCCATGGTCGCGATCATATTTTTGTGTCTACCCATTTTCCTATCATCCAACATTCATTTGCTTAAATTCTTAATTTACTTCATCTGATTGACGCTTAAGTACTTATAAAGTAATCCGAGTCCCGTAACGTCAGGGGTGTCGTCAAGTCATTATTCATTTCCCACATGCACTCACGTTTCAATCTCGCTATTTCCAACCCACGTCCTCGCTTGTATTTTCTATTTCTATCTCAATACCATTTAGGACTTTTCCAGGCACCGTTCACATGCGTAGCATAACACGAACTTCAATCATGTTATGTTGAATGCGTCCTCCTGTCTCCCTCTCTTTTAATCTTTTGGAAAGTGAGTAAAATTTCAACTCTCATAAGGTGTCTCATTATAGGGTCATATGATTTCTAATTAATAGAACTCCTGGAGACCATTCATGGTAAACCCCATTTCTAAGTCACCGTTCCATTCGATAGTCTTGTGAACTTCGTACTACTCATCTACTTCCTTCGTAACTTATTGCGAGTCCACCCAACGATAAGTCAATTTTCTAATCCATTTCGTCTATTTCCAAATCGTTTAGAACTCATTAAATGGCGAACCACCTCTACGTCTATGGACTTCCCTTCAATGATCTTGAACAGCTAGTCTTGGAGGACATTCATTTAGGGATTCAATACCAACCTCAATTACACTTTGTTTCACTAATCGCTATGTTTCACAGTTATATAACAGTAGTCAAGGAAGCTATTTTCCAGGGTGGTACAAAACTGCCTTGAGACACCTTATAATGAAGAGGTTTTTGCTGATAATGAAAATATATTCTATGGATCATGGTTGAGATATGAGATGAACCTCGAGAGCTCTTTCTGAAAATCATTCTATGAAGCCAAAGTGGAAGAAAATCTAGACGAGGAGACTATCCTGAAACCCTCTGAAATCTTTGGTCTCCCAACCTTTGTTCAAATGAAAGGTGGAGGGCGAAGCCATCAATACCTCAAGAGATGAGAGGAGCCAAAGGAAAATGAGTTAATTGGAGCAAATTACCTTAAGTTGTGACCAGAACATCAAAAACAGGGGGGTGCTTATGCTAAGTCCCTCATGATAGAACTCCCTTCATTCTACCAGGACCAAGAGCTGCAGAACCTAAAATAGGAAAAAACAAACAAACAAACAAACAAACAATCGAAAGGTCAAAAAAGGAAGGAGGGCATCGAGCTGCGAAGATATGAATGAAAGATACATGATTTTGGATTAAGCAAATCTACTTGAGACACTTGTTATTGCTACGGAAGAAGCAAATACACAGGCTTTAATGGCTAGCCCTAATAAGTCATCGAGTTACAAATGAGTATTCTAGCTTGGAACTATCAAAGGTTGGGCACATCTTCGATAGTTTAAGCTCTGCGAGCCATAGTGGCTTAGGAAAAGGCCCAACTTAATTTTTCTTTGTGAAACAAAAAATCAGGAAAGAGTTGTCCAAAGGGTGAGGAAGAGACTCAATTTCCAAAAACAGTTCGTGGTGAATTCAGTAGGTTTGGGAGGCGGTTTGGCGCTGTTTTGGGAGAAGAGACAAGGGTCGCAATTCTGTTAGCTACTGAAGGACTCATAGATATTTTATATAAAGACCCAACGTAAACGACGCAATTTAGGGTGATACTAATTTACGCACTAGCAACTTACCAGTAAAGAATACAATCATGGGAAAGACTTAGACAGCTCAAGACGAGGAATAATCTACCCAGGGTGTGGATTGGGGATTTCAACGAAACTCTATACCATTGGAAGAAGGTTGGGAGAGGAGAAACAGACAACTATAGAATGCAGTGAATTACTGAATAGTTATGAAATAATGGATCTTGAAAGTAAAGGCTGCGCGTTTACATGGTCAAATAATAGAGAAAGTGGATACTTGGTCAAGAAAAGGCTGGATAGAGTTGTGTACAACTTAGAATTGAGAATTACTTTCCCACTTGCTGATGTGTTTGCTCTACCCATGATAGGTTCTAACCATAGCCCCATTCTCCTTTCCTTATCTGCAAAAAAGGTAAAGAGGAAAAGGAATTTCAGATTTGAGTCCTTCTGGTTAGAAAGCGAGGAGTATGGACTCATCATTACAGAAAAATGGGAGGATTCAACAAAAGAAGGTGATGATCTTGCCCCAAAAATTAAGAAAGTCACTGAGGCCCTTGCAAAATGGAGTAGGGGAAAATTCCTTAATAATCTAAAGCAAATCCAATAGCTAAACGATGAGTTCGAAGAGGTCACAAATGATAAAAATGTTGATCACAACAGATGTAGAAAGGAAAACATTTTGGACTAGATTGAAAATGCTTGGAGAAGAGAAGAAATGTACTGGAGCATAAGATCTACAATCAACTGGTTAAAGTGGGGGGACAAGAACACTAAATTTTTTCATGTAACCACTATTCAAAGAAGACGGTGAAATAGGATTTCTATGCTAAAGCTGGTAAGCCAGGATGTGTGGGTTAAAGACCCTAAGGCCTTGAAGGAGATAACATCGAAATACTTTGAAGGCTTATATAGTACAGCGGATCCTCGTAACTTTCTCCCTATTCTTCATCAATACCCCTCATTGGTTACTAATGAAATGAATGTAGAACTTGCAATTGAGGTATCCTTGGAATAAGTCCATCGAGGTGTGCTTGAAATGGGTTCTCTGAAAGCCTTTAGCCCCGACGAGCTAAATGGGCAATTTTATATAAAAAAAAACTAGGAGTGTATAAAAATGGAAATCTGGGCGGAAGTTAAAGATTTTTTTGAAACTGGTGTGATGAATCTTGAGCTAAACAGAACCCATATTACCTTAATTCCCAAGGTAAAAAACTCGGAAAGCCTTGACCAATTCAAATCAATCAGCATTTGCAACTTTGACTACAAAATCATTTCTAAGATTCTGGCGAATAGATTAAAACGCTGGCTACCAGACATTGTTGCAAAGGAGCAAAGTGCTTTTGTGGGAAAGAGATAAATTCAAGACAATATTCTCATCATTGAGGAAGTTTTGCACCAAATGAGAGTTAGAAAGCAAAGAAAGAGGTTCCAAGCAATACTTAAACTAGATATGAAGAAGGCATACGATAAGGTGGAATGGAATTTCTTGAAAGCATGTCTCATAAGGATGGGCTTTTGTGCGGTATGGGTGGAATGAGAAATGTGTTGTGTTACTTCGACAATTCTAAGTGTGAAATTCAATAAAAAACCATTACCAGATTTTAAGCCTTCAAGAGGTATTAGATAAAGAGATCCCTTATCCCTACCTCTTTATCTTAGTGGTGAACACACTCTCAATGCTTATGAGAAAGGCGTTGAACAATGGAACAATCAAAGGCATAAAGCTGAACAGGTCATGTCCTACTCTATCATATTTATTCTTCACAATTGACTCCATCTTTTTCTCATACGAATAGTTGATTGAATGTCAAAATCTAGGTTTAATTTTGAACCAATACGGTATGGCCTCTGCCCAAGAGATTAATTTAAATAAGTCGGGCCTCTTTATGGGGTCAAATTGCCCTGCACAACTTCAAAATAGTCTAGCAAGTTTTTTGAGGGTTCCAATCTTACAACAAATTGGGAAATATCTTGGGATTCCCTCTGACTGTGGGAAATCAAAAAAAGAAATGTTCTCGTGGATTAATGCAAAAGTCAATATGAAGCAAGAGAGTTGGAAAGAAAAGCTGATTTCTAAGGCAGGGAAGGAAGTTTTGCTCAAGATAATTGTGCAAACAATTCCTCAATAAGCAATGTCAACATTGAAATTGCCAATCTCTATTTGTACATGTACAGAGAAGAGGATAGCGTCCTTTAGGTGGAAGAACAATGAATCCGGAAAAGGTATACACAAGAAGAATTGGACACTCTGAAAGTGCAAAAGGATAACGGAGGTCTTGGCTTCAAAGATCTTGCTACTTTTAATAAAGCAATGCTTGGAAATCAAGCTTGGAAGCTAACCTAGAATCAGAATTCTCTTTGGAGTAGAATATTGAAAGGCTTATATTACCCATAAAGGAATTTTTTGCTAGCTATGAAAGGCAATAGGCCTTCTTGGGGGTGGTAGAGTATCTTCTATGGAAGGGATGCTATAGCAGGGATCATTGAGATGGTCCATTAAAAATGGAGAAAAGGCAAGCATAAGGGAAGACTTATGGCTAAAGAGGGGCATCAATGGCCCAGCAAACAAAGATGATCCTTCAAGAGTGTCTGATTTGATATCAAAATAGGACGCGAAATGGAACGAAAACAAAATCAAATTAAACTTTGAGGAGGTAGTCAAGGAAATTTTCTCTATCCCTATTAGCCCCTTCTTAAAGACAAATAAACTGGTTTGGACTGAGAAACACGATGGATCCTTCGCATTGAAAAGCACCTACAACACAAATAGTGAGAAAGATAAAGCGAAACTTCTAAACAAGTGTCTTCTTCTCTCCACTCCTCTTGAGGACTGTGGAACAAGATATGGAAAGCCTAACTACCCCCAAAGATTCGTATTTTCATTTGGCAACTATGCCAGAATGCCCTATCCACCCGAAAAAGCTTATTTACATAAAAGATAACCCCCCACCCTTTTTTGCCTCTTGTGTGACACTCAGGTGGAAACTACGAAGCACATCTTCCTCTCTTATCCTTGGACTAAGCAAATATGGTGAGAATAGAGCACCTTCAACCATAACATCCCCCCCCCAAAACAGTAGACGAATGGATGTGTGGCTCCAAACTCAACTCCAAAACAACAACACATCACACAGATTAAAAAAAAAAAAGCAACAGCTATCTTATGGTGCATTTGAATAAGGAGAAACAATGTAATATTGAGGGAGAAAAAGGCTAACGCATAGAATCTAACTCTCGAAATAGAGACTATCTTGAGGAATTATAGCAAATCAGTCGGTAAAGATCTAAACTTTACTAAGGAAAAGGTAGTCTCACCTCTGAAATGGATACTTCCAACGAGATCTGAATTGAAGTTGAACATCGACGCCTCTGTTGGTGGTACCTCTGCGGGTGGAGCCATTATCGGTGTTCTCAGAGACTTAGATGGCATTCTAAGATCTCGTGCTCCACTCTAAGCTGAGGCAACAACACTGTTGGAAGCCCTAATGTTTTGGAAGTCGAAAGGTCTAGAGTTTAGAGGTGAGAGAATAAAGAAACTATGTATTGAGTCTAGTAATTGTACTTTTGTACAACAAGTCAATGGGTAAGACTACTTGGGCTAGGAGGCTAAGGCGCTTTTACTAGAAGCCCAAAATATATTGCCTAGGATGCTTATATTTCAGTCACCTACCACAAGTAAAGGTGGCCACGGGCCGGTTCCAGACTGAAATCGGCCCGGGTCAAACCCTGAACTGATCCGTTGACCAGACCGATTCGTTCCGAACCGAAACCGGCCCGTGTGGCATAGGCTGATTCCGGTTCCATAATTTTTGGATGTTCCGAGCCAGTTCGGAATTGGTTCGAAACCGCCGGTATTAGCTGTTTGGGAAAACGGCTATTATTAGTCGTTTGTCCCAAACAGCTATTATAGCCTTTTGCATTTTTTAATTAATTAAATACTATTAACTATTATAAATACCCATCTTCATCTTTCATTTTTTCCTCACAATACTATTAACTATTATAAATACCCATCTTCATCTTTCATTTTTTCCTCACAATTTCTCTCAAATTCTCTTATTTCTCTCATTTCTCAAATTTTGTTAATTTTGCCAATTCTCTCAAATTCGCTCAATTTTATCAGTCTTCTTCCGCTCAATTCTCTCAAAAAATGGCAAATGAAAAAGGGAAAAAGCCCGATGATTCCGGAAGAATCTAATTATTCTCATGATCCTCATGAGTATGCACATTGGGGAGACGATGACGATAATAATATCAATGTTATTTCCTATATCGAGCACGTCCAGACGCAAAAAAGTCTGCATCCTACTAGCAATACCGAATAAGCGTCAATAACAAAGGAAATGAGTCGAGGGGGTAGATCCATCATATGGCAACACTTCACCAAGCAATATATAGAAGGAAACGACTTCAACTTCACATGTAAGCATTATATAAACATATACAGATTTACAAGTCGAAGCGGTTATAGAATATATCGATGACATGTAGTGTCAAAACATCCAACGGAATTCAGGATCGACACGAGATAACAACAAATTCTCAAGTTTGTTGATTCTAACACTTCTCATTTGTTTCATTACGATAGAAATAATTATGAGCGAGAATTAGCTAAATTTGATGCTATTGAACATTTATCGTTTAATTTTGGTGAAAATTTTGGTTTTAATACTTTTATACAAAATGCATATACTTCACAAGCAAAACCTGTTTCGAGAAATACGTTTAAATGTCAAATTTTTAAACTTTATAAAAAAGGAAAAGAAGATTTGAGAATTTTTTTTGTATTTTTCAATAGACGTGTGCATATAGGTAGCGACATTTGGGGTGATCCTTGACAAACTCGTTATTATATGGGTATTACATGTCATTGGATAGACGATGATTGAAGCATTCAAAAAAGAATTATTACATTTCGAGTTTTTGACGAAACGTATACGACACATAATATTTATAAAATAATTAAGCAGGTTTTAGAAGAATATTTATTAGGTAATAAAATTTTTTCAATTGATTTTGATAATGCCTCGGCAAATACCGCTTCCATTCACGAGTTAGAAATAATTTGTAAATTTTCTTTTAGTGGAAATTTTTTTCACATTAGATGTGTTTGCCATGTTTTAAATTTATGTGTACAAGATGATCTACGAACTCTTGAAATTTCTCTCCGTCCAATAAAAATAGCAATTTAATATTTATGGAAACATCCCCACATTATGAGAGACTGGGTAGATTTTGTAAACAAAATGGAAGAAAACCAAAAAAATTTTCGAGAGATATTCGAAATCATTGGAATTCTACATATTAGTTGCTTAATCAATTTTTTTTATATAAAGATTTATTATGTACCTTTTTTACGAATCATATTTCTCAAAATAATTTATACCCACAAGAGTGGGATATTTGCAAAAGAATTTTAAATTTGTTAAAAGTTTTTAATAATGCAACTCATACTTTATCCGATATTTATTATCCTACTACACATTTATAGCAATGCGAAAGAAATGGATGTAATATTATACCAAAATTTTATTGGTTGCTTGTGTTTCGGATCCACATACCAAAATGGATGGCTTACTTGATGATTTGAATTCCTACTATGAATGTTTACATTTGACTAAAACTGTGATTATTAGAGATATAGAAAAAGGAGTTAAAAATATAATAGTAGAATTGTAGAATAAGTTTTGCAATAGATATAATATAGTTGATAATACTAGAACTTCTTCCCAAGCTAGCGACATGTAAAGCAAGCACCTAGGTAGAGGATCTAGAAATCTAATAAATAGGAAAAAAAGACAAAAGGGAATAATGGAAAATATTTCCGAAATAGAGATTTATTTAACCATTGTATTTGAGTTTCCTCAATTAGAAGGCATAGATTTCCAAATTTTACAGTGATAAAATAGTCATTCAACTCAATTTTCAGTACTAGCTCGCATTGCAAAAGAGATTTTAGCAACATATTGCTCAACAGTTGTAGTTGAACAAGCATTTAGCATTGGAGGTAATATTTTGAATGACCGATGTTCAAAATTAGCTTCGGATTCGGTTGAGGCTCAAACTTGTGTCGATAATTGGACAAAAGCTGTATATCGACAATAAAATATGGATTGCAACAATAAATTCGAATTCTTTAATGACAGAGATACCACCGCCACGGCTAGCGACGATTGACGATGAGGTAAGTATGGAGTTATCAAAAGTAAAAGAACTACATGGGCTTTGATTCTTCTATCCCAAGAAAATATGTAGCTGCTTATTGATAATTCATTAAATTCAATCCCTTTCCTCTCTCCCATTTTTTCCCCGATCCCCAAATTTGATAATTTGTATCTAAAAATTTATTATTTCATAATTTTTTATTTTTTATTTCATAATTCATTATTTTAATTTTTTTATTTTATAAAATTTTATTTGAAAACCTGTTTGAACCGGAACCGGAACCGACCCTTGAACCGGCCCGAACCATCGATTCATGAATAGGAACAGGAACCACCTTAAAGGTTCTGGTTTTGATTCATGATAGGTCACGAATCGAAACCGACCTGGTTCCAAACTGTGGCCATAATTGCAGGCGAGAGATAAACATGGCCACCGACTAGTTGGCCAAATCACACCAGATGAACTGTGTTTCGATTGATTGTGTCTCTAGACTTCCCTCAATCCCTTTGGAATTTTCTTTGTCTTGATGCCCCTGTTTTGGGCTCCTTTTGTAATGACTCTTAATATTTTGATTATATGATTGCTTTTTTGACCCAAAAAAAAAGACATCTCCTACTCAATATGACATTTTTACATTTCAAAATAACTTGATTGAATATATGAATAGAAGAGCATTACATATCTGTGACGTGAAATGGAGGATTGGAGTAAGAAGTGGGTATGTTCTCTTCCTCATATCTATATGTTAGAATCTATCAATAATTGGAAGAAGTTGAAGTTCAAGCCCGTTAACATAACTAGTTGAATTTATGTTCACTCAAAAAATTTAAGCTAATGAGTTATGAGCCAATTAGATTCTTCACACCACATTAATTCTCCAATGCGGATTTTTCTAACACAACTCACATTTGGTTCCACAACAAAAAAAAATTGTTAAAATGGGATTTTTATTTCAAGTAATATCTTTTTTTAGATGGTTATGCAGAGATTGTTACATAAGATGTTCTGCAATGTTGGGAAATCGTCATGCAATGCAATTTGGATTATTGGCGTCCTTGCTCATCCTTATAGTTTTTACAATATTTCGGTTGTTTTAACTGTTGACCTTTCTCTCTTCTACTCTCTGATTTCTGCCGTCCTCATCTGATTGTTTGGCCGCATGATGGTTTTCGCGGAATCGTTCTACGTTTGTTTTGCTGTTTGAGTGACAAGGAGTCAACAAATACCGTAAAACATTTTAAAATATAGAAAATTGGTACGTAAATACTCTTTTTATAATCTTTCAAGACTTAAAATATTTCTCTTCATTTTCAAATTGTTGTAGTAGAGAAAACAAAAGGCAAGAAAAACACTTTTTTTTAAGTGTAGACCAAAAAAACCAATTTTTGGGTCAAAAGTAAAGCTAAAATATTTGTTTCATTTATTTCATAGAAAATAAATAATTTGAAAGATATTTAATTGTCAAGAATAATTTATATTTAAATATTTTTATGGATGATGAAAATATTTTTCATTCATTCATATTTAAATATGATATAAGCAGTCACTTTTAGAAAAATGTTTCAAATTATTTATTTTTCAAGAGTCAAAAATTTCATTATTGAAAATGTTGACACCTGATTTTTAATCATCTTTTCTCTTTTAAAAACTTTTCAGTATTTTTCGGCATTTTTATTTTTTGAAAAATCCATAAAAATTCATAAAATTGAAAAATTAACTTTGGGGACCTTGGCTAAGCCTAGAGAACTAATTTTGACCAAAAAATGATTTTTCATATTTTCAGTATTTTTTAGTATTTTTATTTTCAAATATTCATGAAAAATAAAAAAAATGAGAAAATTGCAAAATCAACTTTGGAAGCCTTGGCCAAGCCTAGGCAACCATTTTTGAACAAAAAATAAATTTTCATATTTTTTTATATTTTTTTATATTTTTTTTACAAAAAATACAAAAATACTTGAAAATTTTGGAAAAATAACATTTGAGGCCAAAAAATACACAAAGATAGTTAATATTTTTATTTTCAATCTATTTTCATATTGGTCATCGCAAATTCAGAAAAATCCAATTCGAGTCACGTGTTCCTTCACGCGTATAATCTCGAATCGGGCCTAAAAAAATTTAATTTGAGTCAACTTATTTTTAATTTTCACTTTTTATGAGTTGTGACATTGTCTTCTAATATTTTAAACTTTCATCTTGGCCCAATTATACCCAGAATGACTCAATTTTGCAAAAGGGCTTTAATTAAATTCTGCATTATTTTCAGCGGCAAGAAATGAGCTTAAATTTGACATGTGGTAAATTTTGGTGTGTCAAAAATTGTGAGGAGATTTGGACTTAAAGAAATATATTTTTTCAGTGACTGAATTGTAAATACTTAAAATTCAAGGACTAGAGTGCAAATACCTAACTCTTGAAGGATTATTTTACAAATAACAAAATGAAGAGTTAGTGGATAAATTAGAATAGAGAAGGGAAGATGGAGAAGAGGAGATGAAGAAGAGAAGTTGGAGAAGAATGGATTGAGAAAATAAGATAATAATAGAGAAGGGAAGATGGAGATGAAGAAGAGTTAGTAGAGAAATTAGAATGGAAGATAAGAATAGAGAAGGGAAGATGGAGATGAAGAAGAGTTAGTGGAGAAATTAGAATGGGAGATAAATATGGAGAAGGGAAGATGAAGATGAAGAAGAGTTAGTGGAGAGATTAGAATGTGAGATAGAGATGGAGAATGGAAGATGAAAATGAAGAAGAGTTAGTGGAGGAATTAGAATGGGAGATAGAGTTAGTGGAAAAATTAGAATGAGAGATAGATGAGTAGATTATAAAAGGAGGAAGAAGTGAGCTTGAGAGGGGAATTTTTGGAGAGAAAATTTTGGATGTTTGAGAGAGTTTTTGGAGATTGAAGAAAAATTTGAGAGAAAGAAAATACCAAAAGAGAGAGAATTTTGAAGATGATGGGAGTTTAAAGCTAGGAGTTATCATCACAAATTTCTTCATCGATCAATATAAATCAAGAGTTCATCCTCGTCAACGAGCAAGCAAATTCGAGCTAAGTGTTTTTATTTATTCATTTATTTATGATTTTACTCGCAAATTAGCACAAATTGTATACACTTTCTCCATCTTCCATTTTTTCCCATATTTTATGTCAGGAGAAGGATATCTCTATGTCAACAGCAAAAATCTCGTAGAGATGCAAAAATCGGCCCAGACAAGCTCCTAAGCTGTCCACCGATTTCTCAACTGATTTGTGACTAAAAGTCCCTCCTAATTCAAAAGAAACTCTCTATATTGGGAACAAAGAGAGCGAAAATCAATTATAGAAATCCCTCCCAAAAAAAGGGAGATAAGTACTCTTTCCACTCTTGTGGTTTTAGGTGCAGATTAGCACATATTTTGTATATTGACACTTCACTTTATTTTATGTCAGGAAGCCGCAGCTCTATATCAATGGTCAACCCTTTGGAAGCACAAAATCGGCTTGAAGGAGTCCTCAAGCGCGCACAAATTTCAAATTGTTGAATCAATTCGTTGTATTTCATTTTAAAGAATTCATACCCCAGAATGGAGAGGACAAAGTCCATCCGCAATTTAAATACCTGCACCATAAATCCCAAAGGGAAGAGCCAAGCCAATGCTTAGCCTCCCATTGGAGGTTTTTACTTACAATAGTTAAATACCTGCAACTTAAATACCTGTACCTTAAATCCCAAAGGGAAGAGCTAAGCCAATGCTTAGCCTCCCATTGGAGGTTTTTACTTACAGTAGTTAAATACCTGCAACTTAAATACCTGTACCATAAATCCCAAAGGGAAGAGCCAAGCTAATGCTTAGCCTCCCATTGGAGGTTTTTACTTACAGTTGTTAAATATCTGCAACTTAAATACCTGTACCTTAAATCCCAAAGGGAAGAGCCAAGCCAATGCTTAGCCTCCCATTGGAGGTTTTTACTTACAGTAATTAAATACCTGCAACTTAAATACCTGTACCTTAAATCTCAAAGGAAAAAGCCAAGCCAATGCTTAGCCTCCCATTGGAGGTTTTTACTTGCAGTAGTTTAAATACTTGCAACTTAAATACCTGTACCTTAAATCCCAAAGGGAAGAGCCAAGCCAATGATAGGCCTCCCATTGGAGGTGTTTATTCACTGTCATGTACTTCCTATAATTTAATTTTTGAATCATTAGACCCAAAAGATAAGTAGGTCGTAATACTGCACAGAAGTCGTTAACACACTTCCTCTTTCGGCTTCAGGGAATCTTTAACACTTAAAAAAATATAACAAATAAAAATATATATCATCCATGCATCCTATTTAAAAAGTGAAAACACAAAAGAGAATACCCTACTAGAGCCTTAGGAATAAACCAAGCCTGAGTTGCCGAATCAGGATATCCATGAAATTAAGGTACCGAAAGGGCATTTGTTTTAATTAACTAGTGTAACCAAGTCCCCGACCTCCTAATCTCTGGTTCGCAGGAATAAATTAGTTCTCCCGCTAATTTATTTAGGTTTCTAATCGACCTACCAAGAACGATTAGTGGCGACTCCAAATTTCAAAATCAATTAAACAAAAACCAAAGTTGCGATTCAGTAGGGCTTGGGAAGGTCCGCGTTAGGTTAGTCAAATCTAATTAACCTAATAATCCGTTAACCCCTTTTAAAATTTAAAATTTTTTTAGAGGGTCGCGACAGCTTGGCGACTCCGCTGGGGACGGGATTTTTAAATTTTCGAAAAAAGATACCAATTGGAATACTTGAATTTTTTCGAAATTTTAAAAGTCTTAGTGGACTTAGGCCAATGAAAATTTCATGGATATCTCGCTTCTGGCGATCTTGTTTGGGACTCATTCTATAGGTGTTATATGTTTTTGCAGGATGGGAGTTATAAGGGGCGGATTGTTTGGCTAACCCCTTTGTTTTGCAGGCTCGGTGTTGGGTTTATTTGTTTAATTTCGCACATTTTTAGAAGCGCTGTTTTGATATCAATTGTTGTGCATGTCTTGCATACTCTGAGGATCACGACACCTGCACACACAAGCGTCTAAACCCATGTCGCGAAATTCTTCCTAGAAAACCATAAATAGGGATCGAATATGCAAAGCTCTTGCGTCGATTGCGCTCGGGTTGACTATATTTTATCCCGCTCATTATCTGAATTGACAATTCTTCCCATTGTGATTTGATTGCGCGGAGGGTAAGTTTGTCAATTCAGATAGTGGGGGCCTTTTTAGGTCCATACCTTGTCTCTCCTTCTTTTATTTTCTAGAGTCCACTTCTCACTTGAGTCATGCGCATGACTATGTGATTTGCATTTCTCCAAGGTAAAAGTAAGTTCTCTAATTTTATCTTATATTTATTTTCGGTCGGTCCATGCTAGGTTTTAGTCAGTTTTTGAGCTTGATATTACGACCATTCTTTTAAAAGAAAATAAAAATTAAATTTATCCCTCATTTCTTTTTAAAAAAATTTTTTTTAAAAAATGATGTGAAAAAATCCCTTCATGGGAATTTTATTAACCAATAAGGGATTTTTGTCATGTTTTTATTATTCAATAAAAATGAAATTTTCCTAAAAAAATTTTCCTCTGAAAATTTATTTCAATAAAAAGAAAAATTCCTTAAAAAAAAAACTCTAGTAGACATCAAGTGATTTTATAACATTTTTCAAATTATAAAAACTTGCAAGAAAATTCTTCTCGAGAAATTCGCTCATGTTTTTCTAAGAAAATTTTCTCTAAATAAAATTAGACTAATGTCTCGGGGGAATTGTATTGACCAATAAGAGATTTTTGTCATGTTTTTCTTGCTTCAATAAAAATGAAATTTTCCTGACAAATTTTCCTCTGAAAATTTATTTAGATAAAAAGAAAATTTCCTTTAAAAAAAACTTTGATAAACATCAAGTGATTTTATCACATTCTTTCAAATTATAAAAACTTGCAAGAAAATTCTTCTCGAGAATTTTTTTTTTTGGTAAGGTAAGAATTATATTAACTTTCCCAAGGAGAATACAGCGAAAGCCAGATACAAACCTCGTACCCCAAGCGACACAAGTGGGTGTCCCAAAGGGTGCGAGGGTGTAGCGGCACAAGAGCTACAAAATACAAGAACCGAACAACAACAAAGAGGGAAACAAGATACACAAGGCAGCAACCTGCCCGAGAACAGAAGAGCCCAGACAGCACACGGAAGCCAAAATAGAACAGCAGGAACTGATCACCGAACAAGAGCCAGGCCATGCTAGTAGCAGGATGAAGAGTACATCATCAACAGCCACGGGATGACACTAACACATCAAGGAGACCAGTTCAGGAACTAGGAACATCATTCAAAAATCGTCTGAGGGAGACCCCAGCTGCGCTGGATTTTACGGTTACGCGGCAGGTCAGCTACTGGCCTCAGAGATATGGCCTTGTCCCGTACAGCCTTGGTCAAATGCTTCAGAAGTGCCGGGACAAAGAGAGGCTGATTCCGAAATAAGATGTTATTCCTTTCTGTCCATATCAAGTGACACATTGCAGCAAAGGAAAACCGAGCTATTTTCTGATGAAAATGATGTCCGCCGATAGTCTTGGAGGCCCACCGAATGATGTCCTGCCACCCCTGATTGAACCAGACCAGATTGCACTTGTTGGCCCAAGACCGAGCTAAGGAACCAGTGACCCTGCACCGAAAGAATAAGTGCTCAACAGAATCCGGCCTGAGGTTACAGAAAACGCAGAGCCCCTGATCAATTCTGCCATAAGTGAGCAAAATAACCTGAGTTGGCAAGCGATTAAGCGTAATAAGCCATAAAAGGAAGGCATGCCGCGGAACTATGTTGCGATCCCAAATAAAAGAGTCCCACTGGACCAGAGGGCTCTTTTGACGAATAAAATTCCAGGCTGAGGCGATGGAGAAGTCACCCGAGGGATGTTCCAGCCACAAGAGCTTGTCAATCCTATCGTGCACCAATACAGGAGTCGGCTCAGACCACGAACAGAACACAGAATACATCGCAGACGAAGGGGGAGTCGTCAAGACAACGTCCCTCACCGAGGCATCCCTGGGTATACGGGAGCAATAAATGTCTCTATCAGAGAATAACTTGTAAAGAGGGCCTTTCGGATGCCAGTTGTCAAACCAGAAGGAAACGGAGTCCCCTCTCCCAATACGCCACCGGAAGGCCAACTGAACGGCAGAGCGAATGTCCAGAATTTTCTTCCACGTCCAAGAGCAAAAGGTAGGTCTTTTCACGACCCAAAAGTTCTTCAACTTTAAGAAAGTGGAATGTATCCACTTGCACCACAAAGATTCCTTGTCGGTAAAGAGGATCCAAATATGCTTCAACAATGCAGCCCGATTACAGTCAATCAATCTCCGAATGCCTAAACCACCTTCCGCCTTAGGACGGCAAATATCCTCCCAAGACACCTTAGCGCCACCCGTGCCAAGCTCGGGCCCTTTCCACAAGAATTGCCTTAAAATACGTTCAATACTGGAGAGTATCGATTTGGGAAGGGTAAAAACACTCGCCCAAAAAACATGAATAGCATGAAGTACCGATTTAATAAGTTGCAACCTCCCCGCAAAGGATAGAAAGCGGTGGCACCAAGATTGAGCCCGAGAAGTAATCAAGTTAACCAAGGAGACACAATCCTCTTTAGAGAGTCTAGAAGATATAATAGGAACTCCCAAGTAACGGAAAGGGAGAATACCTTGTGAGAAGCCAAAGGTACGAACGATAGCAGCCTTCAAGTCCTCTGATCCACCGGCAAAGTAGATTTCACTTTTCAACAAATTTGGCTTCAAACCAGACCAAACCGAAAACCTATCGATGCCCTCCTTTAGCAAGACGGAGGAAGTTAGGTCGGCCTGGGAAAATAAAAGGACGTCATCCGCGAAGAACAGATGACACAACCGAATGCTCTTGCAACGCCAGAAAAACTTGAAGGCCGGCTGCTGGGTAATGGAATCCAGAATGCCCGAGAATATTTCCATCACCAAAGTGAATAAGTACGGGGACATTGGGTCACCCTGGCGAATCCCTCTACCACTAGGAAAAAACCCATGTAGCTCCCCATTGATAGCCACCGAGAAGCTTGGAGATCTCACACACGCTAAGATCAACTGGGTGAGCTTGGAAGGAAAACCGAAAGCCAACAGAACCATCTCCAAGAAATGCCAATCCACAGTGTCATAGGCTTTATGAAAATCAACCTTGATGGCACATTTAGGTAAATAGGGAATATGGTGGAAGTCAGCAAAAAGTTCCTGAGCTAGCATGATATTATCACTGATACGTCTCCCTTTAACAAATGCATTTTGGGAGGCAGCAATAACAGAAGGCAGAATCTTGGCTATTCTGTTCGCAATGATCTTCGTGATGCACTTGTACACCGTATTGCAACAAGCAATCGGTCTAAAATCGTTCAGTGCAGCAGCATTCGGGATTTTGGGCACCATGGTCAGAATGGTGGTATTACATTCCTTCAATAGACACCCAGAAGAGAAGACATCTTTAATAGCATGTATCACCGAAGGGCCAACTACTTCCCATGCATTATGAAAGAAGTCAGCTGTGAATCCATCAGGGCCAAGAGCCTTGCCTTTTGGGAGGGAAAACATGGCATTGCGAATCTCTAACTCAGACACTTCATGCGATAGAGACTCAATCTGGGCATTATCCAATGGACGAGCTATCACTGACCTTATATCCTGCAGCGTAGGAGCATCATCCAGAGGAGCCGGGGCCAATAAATCTTTGTAATATGCCACAACAACTTCGCAGACCTTCGGGAAGTCACTGATCAGGGAGCCAGAACTGTCAACGATGGAGAGGACTCTGTTACTGAGGTGTCTCTTGTTAACAGAGAGGTGGAAGAATCTCGTGTTGAGGTCCCCTTCTTGGAGCCATTTAATCCGAGATTTCTGGCTATAGAATGATTCTTCGGAAAGGCGGAGATCAGTAAAGGACTGCAGCAGGGCCTTCTCAGTATCAGCCAGCCCTTGGTTGTTGGGATCATTCGCAAGAGCTTCCTGGGCAGCAATAAGATCTGCTCTAGCCCGGGAAGTGCGAAGCGATATGTCAGAGAATTCATTTTTGTTCAACAGTTTCAACCGAGCTTTAAGAATCTTCAGGCGGCTGCACAACCTGAACATCGGGGAGCCCCTGACTGGGACGTTCCAGACCTGAGAGACAAGAGAATTATACGACGGGTGAGACATCCAGAAGTTAAAAAACTTAAATGGTCTCCTGCTGCAGCTAGGAGAGGCAATCCGAATGATAATAGGAGAATGATCCGAGACACCCGGCGCAAGAAAGTTGGCTTCAGAGTAAGAGAACTCGCTGCTCCAGTGGCTATTAACCAAGGCACGATCAATCTTGCGCGGCTTCCTGGTGGCACCCGCAGAGGTCGACCAGGTGAATCTATAACCAATGTACCGCAGATCATCAAGTCCAGCTTGGTTTATGCAATCACCAAACTCATTGAAACTAGGTAGCCAAGTGTTGGAACTACCTCTTCTGTCAGAAGGGTCCCTAATCGCATTAAAATCGCCCAAAACAATCCACGGTTGATCAAGATCTTCACTCCAATAGATCAGGTCAGACCACAAGGGTCGTCTAGCAACAAAAGTATGCTCAGCATAAATCATAGAGACCACGCAACGCTTGTTCAGAGGAAGGAGCTGCAAAAAACCGTGAATAGACTGAGCCGAGATAGCTCGCAAGTCAAAAATAGCCCGATGAGGGTCCCAACCAACCCAGATCCTTCCTCTATCAGAGAAGTTATAATTGGCACACCACCTCCAGCCAGGGATAAGGCGGGCAGAAATATTCAAAAAGAGCGACTCAGGAACTTTGGTCTCAAGAATACCAATACAGCACAAGTTATAAGATCTTACCAAGCTTCTGATTTCTGCTTGCTTGATAGGATCCATAAGCCCCCTAATGTTCCAGGCTCCAAAAAACATGCTAGCAGCCAGAATTATTTTTTCTTCTTGCCCCCTTTCTGTTTAGACTTGGGGGCAATAGTCACAGCAGTAGGCAGACTACAGTTGGGAATACTTTCAGGGACAATTTCCGGAGTAGAAGAGTCCGGGAGATCAGGGGCAGGATTAGGAATGCCCCCTGATTCAGCTTCTTGTAAGCAAAGAGATCTTCGAGTTCGAGGGGGTGCAGGGGAGAGGGAGTCATCGTCACTCCCAACTGCACTAGCAGCCTGATTATCTTCACCTGAGTCAGATGAGGAAGATACCGATGTAGCATCAGCCGAGTCAACTAATGCAGCCAGGGCCTCCACAATTGTGATTGTAGATTTCTTAGGGTCAGATTTTTTCCCACGCACCCCTGGAGGATGAGGTGCATCTGAGGTAGGAGCAGGGGTATTGCGTTGGGGACCATTAGCTGCAGAAGTACGACTCTTGACGGCCCTGTTCGTGGCCTCAAGTATCTCAGGATCTTGGACTTCCTTCCCAATAGAAACAGCAGGCACAGATGTATGAACAGGCACAGGAATAGCCCCAGAAGTAGTCCCTGGTTCTTGGCACCGATGGCCAAAAATGCCACATTTCTTGCACGAAATCGGCTTCCACTCGTAATGAACTGAGATAGGGCAAGGCTCCATATCATCGTCGAGGACGACATGAACAAAATCAGGTAAATGCTGGTTAGCCTTGATCTGAATATACACCCGGGCATAAGCGATTCTTTGCATCTTCTCCGTAGGAAGATCAACATGTAGTGGCTTACCGATATCACTCGCCACCAAACTGATTCCTCTAGCAGACCACAAGACATTAGGAATACCAGAGAGTCTAATCCAAACCGGCATCACATGATGCTGATCTCTTTTGAGCACCAATCTGGGGTGCCATTGCTGCAGCATCATCGGAATCCGAGAGACTGTTATGTGACCTATGTCAAGGATTTTCCGCCTATACTCATCATCAGGTATATGGAAGAAAAAAAAGCCATCAGCATTAACAACAACATCCTGCAATTGAGCTCCCCATAACCCCTTCGCAACCGATTCAGTCAGCCGAAATGGGAGACGCCGTCCAACAAAGTAACCAACCAGACAAGCTTTCCATTTAGGGTCACAATCTTCCAGAATTTCATCTGGAACTCTAATAGCCGAGCTACCAGGCACCTTAATAGGAGGAATGTAAGAGAGTGAATAACCTTTCTCAGCCGATTTAGCCACAGCAGCCCACGTTCGCTTAGCCGGAGGAAGGGCTTCAGCATTGACTGGTCGAGGGGCACGGGAACGGCCCCTGCTTCTGCTTCGACGAGCAGATGTCGCACTCGGAGGTAGGATGGCCTTCGATCGATGCAATTCAGGCTGTGCAGATTCAGCCCTTACCGAGGGAGCTTCTGAGGAATTTGATCGAACAGGTAGTGTGCGACCTTCAGCAGAGGAACGTCGCAGATTGAGCGAACGATTCTCTTTGCCAGCACCCAGAGATTCCGACAGAGAAGGAAAATCACCCTGGTTGCCAGCATGAGAGGGGTTCCCATCACCATCAATGAGTGGCCCTTTCTCCGGATTCGCATAGGCATCAGACACGGCTCGTGCATCTCTGGATGTGGACCGATCCTTCCATGGGTTCCGAGAGGCACCAGGGGTCCTCTTGTTCCTTTCTATTCCGGCTATGGGCGGCCTGGAAGACGAGGCCCCGCGAGCATTCATGTCAGTCATGGTCACAGAACTACCATTGCTCGACGTTACAGACGCACACGCAAAGGCTCTTTCGTGGACGGGACGAGAGAGCACGGGAGATCACTCCCGTGAAGCCGCAATGGAAGAGGAAGCGAGCTCCACTTCGCGAACAGACCGGGATCCCACGGGTGGGTGGCCGGAGCCGGAGCAAATCAGCTGGAAATCGCACACAAGCCAGCAGCGCGCGGGAGATGGGCGAGCTACAGTGCAGAGCGAAATAAGGAGCAAATGGGAAACATATATTCTTCTCGAGAATTTCGCTCATGTTTTTCTAAGAAAAGTTTCTCTAAATAAAATTAGACTAATGTCTCGGGGGAATTGTATTGACCAATAAGAGATTTTTGTCATGTTTTTCTTGCTTCAATAAAAATAAAATTTTCCTGACAAATTTTCCTCTGAAAATTTTATTTCGATAAAAAGAAAAATTCCTTCAAAAAAAACTTTGGTAAACATCAAGTGATTTTATCACATTCTTTCAAATTATAAAAACTTGCAACAAAAATTCTTTTCGAGAAATTCGCTCATGTTTTTCTAAGAAAATTTTCTCTAAATAAAATTAGACTAATGTCTCGGGGGAATTTTGTTAACCAATAAAGGATTTCTGTCATGTCTTTCCTGCTTCATTAAAAATAAAATTTTCCTGACAAATTTACCTCTGAAAATTTATTTTGATAAAAAGGAAATTCCTTCAAAAATTTTAGTAAACGTCAAGAGATTTTGTCACATTCCTTTAAAAAAATAAAAAAAAAGAGTAATAAATCTGCAAAAAAAAATTCTGTATCAGAAATTAACCCATTTCTTCATAAGGAAATTTTTTTTTTCTGATTTCTCTATAAAATAAAAAAAATCAAATTGGACTAATATAGGAGTCATGGACCGACATTCCTTGTGTCGCATACTAAGTATATCATTTTCTTTTGCAGGGAGATCTTAGATACCCCAGACGGGTGTAAAAATTAAGTTCAATAATATATCAAGAATCATCTTCAGAAATACCAAAAGACGAAAAACACCAAGGCTTCAACCGTTAATTCAGGGGGGCAAACGAACACTGTCCATCTTTGACAGACAGAGTTGTGTCAATCCGTAAACTTGTATGGGCAGTGTATTATGATATGACGGTGAATTTATACTGATTAAACACGAGGGCATATTTAATGTATTGCAGAGGATCCCGCGTCTTTTGAAAGACAATATGGATTATATAATCAGAAACCATGAAATAAGTACCTTAACCTGATTAAATCAACCAGACACCGGTCTTAAAATTTCCCCGGATCCGAAACACGCGGAGGGTTTTAGAGGACCGAGGTTCTATTAATGAACGTGGCCCATGGATACTCCCCCGATGCTACAGGTGCCCGATACATACGAGTAGACGCCGAAAGCAACAAAACACGGTTGAAGTGAAGCACGCAACAAATGGCCGAATTTATTGGCACACTGATCGAGTGGTGGCAGCTCTATTAATTTACATGATTGAACGCGGGTCTCTAGGCGGCTGGTGGAAAGCCACACTGAATACCTCTCTAATGTTCTTGATATCATCCTCTACCACAACCCGCGAGAGCATCATGAAAAAGATTAAGCCTCAATATCTTCAGCACCCTAAATCGTTCCCCAGGAAAAGAGATGACAGGAAAACAAAAGTATAGACATGCGAAACATTCCTTTTATTCCATATATCAACAGGTTTTACAATAGCTCACTGGGGAGGAAAGGCAAAGCCAAACTAGGCCCTGATAACCATTACGAAAGAGCTCAACTAACTCTCCAAACAGTTGATGCTCTGGGTACACCGGGCACTCTCAAGATTAAGCTCCGCGAGCCTAAAGAAGAGGCGATCGCGTTTCTCCTTAACTTGGGCCATACTGGCCTCATAATACTCGACGGCAAACTCCAGGTCCGAAATTGCCGCCCTCTCAAAAGCAATGTCTGCCGTAATGTCATCAAGTCTCTCCTGCAGCCAACCGCATTTGCACCTCATCACAATATTGCCCGGCTCCTGTTCGGAGTAAGTTCGGACCAAGGCCAGACGGTCCACCAACTTTCCCCTCTCACGAACCAGCCACGAAAGCTGATCGTTGGCAAACTTGAGGGCCTTCTTGTGATTATCAAACACAAATGTGACTGTTTCCAGATGCTCGTGCCGGTCTTGGTAACGAGCTTTCACGACGGCAGTCACAAGGACCGTCTCATAAGCGCGGTTATAGGCAGCCAGAAAATTGATGAAGAGGGTCGAGAAGTTCCGGTACTCCTTCCCTAGTTGGGTACCCTCAACAGAAGCAGCGTCCACGGTCCTGAATAAACCGAGGATTTCAGCCTCAACGGTAGAGTTTTTGGCTATATGAGCGTAACCTCTACCAAGAAGATTGTAAAGTCTCTCCCACCCAGCCAGGACTTCGGCGGATAAGGTATGGTTAGGAGAATTGGCCATTTTTTAAAGCAGAATACGAAAGAAAGGGGGAGAGAGGTGAGGCAGATGAGCGGAATGCGAAGATGGTAATCTGCTTTGAAGTAAATATTGATTTCATAGTAACGGTATCAACCAGTCAAGATTTCTCTTATCTACCATTCTCTATTGGCACCACCCTCGTTGGCTCAAATTCCCATTAGATGGTGACCTCGAGCCAAGCGAGTCCGGAATCTCCGCAGAAAGTTTGACGAGACACCGCCACTTTGAAAAAGAAGACAGAAAGATTTGCTGAGTGGAAGACGCGGCAAACGTTAGTGAAAAAGAGATACGACTTGTCTTCATTGGAGGACCCGCCAGTAAATCGACGGTGGAGATCTTGACAGGGGCCCTCTATCATGAAAAGAAAGAAGAAGACAAACTAAGCGAGAAACAATGATTTCTCCTTTGATCAAAAGCTAAATGTCAGATTTTCTCCCTCGAAAAATCTAATAGCGCTGCCCGTGAAGAGAGAAGTCGTTGCTATTGCCAGAGAGAGAACTTGCCCTCATTTGATAGTGAGAGTGAGAGTTTATCTGCAAGAACTCGCAGGAAAAAGATAGAGAGGAAGGAGTTCTCGTGGGAGAGGAATTCAAAACCTTCACCATCAAAGCATCGGCTTTCAAAGCCTATTACGAGAAGCTATCGACAATCCCGTGATCTCACAAGTCCAAGAAGACATCTGGAGGCGGTCTCGAGTCGGCAGTCCTAGATCCAGAAATATGTCGAGCATTAGGGAAACGGGCACATGTTCAACCCTGGTCGAAGCTGATGAAGTTCCTTACCCTGAGGGTCTACTGGTCATGGCCATTAACGGTAATCCAGTCTCTCTGTCAATCCTTGTTACCGTATTGAGAAAATGCCAGTATAAGGTTTTAGCTCAAGCAAAAGCGACAGAGGCCTTAGAAGTATTAAGGAGGAGTAGTGACCAGTTTGATATCATCCTCACCGCCATGGTAGGGAATGACATGGATGTTTTCACTCTCTTGAAATTCATCAATTCTGAATTAAACATGCCAGTCGTCGTAATATCGGCAAGCGATGATCAGCAAGCTATAATGAAGGCCCAAGACGTCGTAACGAAGCCAGTTAGGGTTCAGATGCTTCAAAACATATGGCAGCACGTGGTGAGGAAGCAATTGCACGACCAATAGAACAATCATCAAGCCTTCAATATTGTTCCAAGCAACTGGAAAAAGAAGATGAGTTGGTCTCTCGAGCTGCATCGTATGTTTGTTAATGCAGTTCAGCAGCTAGGAATCGATTCGGCACGGCCGCAACATATACTGGAAATTATGAAGGTAGAGGGACTCACTATAGGAAATGTTTCGAGTCATCTTCAGAAGTACAGAAAAAGGGTGAGAGAACACAATGCAGCTCAGAATCAAGAAAACTAAGGCGGGACTGATCCAAGCCTGAACGTCAAGTCTCCTCGCCACCATAAGTTCCGTAGGTTAGCATGGGGAGAGCCATTTCCCATCATCAACCAAGCCAGTAGCCGTGCCATCAATCCCACAGGCGTTAATCAAAGTATCTCCCAAAATCACCCTAATGCTCTTCAAGAGTATAGACCGCAGGGGCAGTGTATTCAGATTCCTTGGTTTGAGCACCAACCTGTGGCTAGAATTCATCCCATGATCAGCGCGCCTGCGCAGCCAGAGAGTCAGACAAGAAGTTATCCTGAGCACATCCACTTCTCTAATCCTCGAATGGAAGGAGTTTTTAGCAGCAGGACAGTTGGTGATCCCCACACTTTCTCGAGTAATGATGAAGGCTCCAGCACGAGAAGTCAAATTGCTCATGGCGAGGACAGAATGAGAAATCTACCGTCAGCATTTGCCAACAACAATGCCCAATTCGAGTATCAATTACTGGAAGGTTCAAGAGATTACCCAGATGATGAGCTTACTGCCCTGGTCAACCAGTTTAGGGTTGACAGACGTCCCAAACCGCGATCAGGAGCCAGTGAGTAGGGACTCTCAAACATCGGTCATCCACACTCGAACCAACACGAGACTAGCTGATTATCGAAGAGTCACAGGAGAGGCAGAACTGACCTTGAATAAGTGCACCTTTCATTTCATGCTTAATTCCCCTGCATATGATATTTCCAGCTTTCTAGGTGTCTAGATTTAATTCAGGGGCAAGGGGGTAATTTGTTTTTTTTATCCCGTCGAATGCGTGAATCCCTTTTTATGCTAGACTCAGGGCGGATCAATTTGTGGCAATGTCGCTGACTGCCATAATGAGAAATGTTGAATGGCCTCACGTAGGGAAATTTCAGGTGAAAAGCCTAGGCGAGCTCGAAGACGGGTAACTGTGTGTCGTTCCAATTTACTCTCAATCGTTGCAAAATGCTAAATTGGATTTGTTCCATTCTCACTCAGGGGATTGCAAAGTGCCTCAAGAGTGTCGCAAAATGAAATGACCCAATGGAATGCGATAGGACTCATTCGCCTTAAAGGTAACCTTCAAATTAAAGGAGCCCTCCGGTCCACGGACCCGATGGCATGGAAAATGATGATGGTCCAAGGCAACCCGAAAGAAAATAAGGCCCAACTAAGCAAAGCACTTATGTGGCAAGCTCAAAGTGAAGGGCAACTCGGGACATACAATTCAATCCAGTCCAAATGAAGGAACTTCCTCAATTCAAATTCAATAGAAGTACACACAAGGGTAAAACAGTATCGTTCCAATTTTTCTAGAATATGAAGAACATATACTGCCGCATTCTTTTTTGCAGGGGAAGTCTCTACTGGCCAGATTTTCCTATCTACCATTCCCTATCAGTATCACCTCCACTACTCGTCTCCAATCTCGAGCTAAGCAAATCCGACGTCTCTACGGAAAAGTTGGACGGGACGCCACTACTTTGAAAAAGAAAGGATAAAAAATAAGCTGAGTGGGAGACAAAGACATTTTCGGCAGAAAAGAGATACGACTCGTCTTTATTGAAGAACTCGCCAGCAAATTGACAGTAGAGACAGCAACAAGGGGCCCTCTTCCACGGAAAGATGGAAGGAGACGAGTTGGGCGAGAGATACGATGAAAAGAAAATCGAGAAAGCCAGAACACTCGAGAGAGGCAATATAGTTGCTAAACCCACGTCTAATTTTAAAGGAGGCATCTTCTTGATAATTCTCATTCGTTCTCGAAAGAGAGACTCTTAAAGCATACGCAATCTCCCAGAAAAATCCAGAGAGTGAAAATACAAGAAGAGATATCAAACTTTGAGAAATCGTTAACCAAATCGAAGATGTCTCAACCCAACACACTTGAAAGTTATCGTTACTTGCTGAATATGGGAGAGAAAGAGTTCGAAGCCATGTTTGGGATCGAGCCTATGGAGCCCGGCCCTTCCACCGACGACGTCCAAAAGCCTGGTAAGGACAAGGACAACAACGGTAAAGGTCAAAAGAAGCGTTACCGTCGCCATACTGAGGAGCAAGTACGAAAGCTTGAAGATTTCTTCAGAACGTGCCCTATGCCAGACGGCAAACAGAAAATGGAACTGAGTCAAGAGCTAGGACTTGAACCTTCGCAAATCAAGTTCTGGTTTCAAAATAGACGAACCCGAATGAAGACTCGTCATGAGCACAACGAAGCCGAGTTTCTAAGAGTTGAAAATGAAAACCTCCGAGTGGAGAACAAGATATATAAAGAGGCTTTTGACTCCGCCACCTACCCCAACTACAATACTCTCCTCACCTTCGATGAAATGCATTATTTGAGGATCGAAAATGCACGTTTAAGAGGTGAGTTAGATCAGTTCATAGCAGGATCAAGTTCTGTTGGAACAAGGTACGAAAAGACCGAGACTATGGGACCAGCATGGATGCCTTCTGAGGAGGAGGTGAGGTATCATCACCAGGCAAGGGCCATTGGCGACGAACTCGCCGTCATGATCAGGCAGTTTAATGCTGATGAAGCACCAGGGCGTTAATGTGCATACAGATCATGTATTTCAAAACTAATGATCATGGGACCTGCGACACAGCCGACGTGTACCTGATCCGGAACAATGCTAGCTGATCATTCAAGAGCTTGCAAAGGGAAGAAGATCAAGCCTGGACGAATACATCTACTTTGGTTTCATCGCACGTTCTCGCATTTTATCGATGTCCAAAATTGATGCACAAGCTAGAAGTAATCATTTCCCTTTCCCCCTATTAAATGCTCGGAGCCGTTACCGCACCAAACTCGAAAAAATTAATATCGAGAAGAAATCCGCGTAAATCTGAAGGGTAAACCCGTATCGTTTCAAGTTACCCTCGAACTACCCAGGTTTTAAAGTTAATCCCTTCAATTTTCAGGAGTTTTCAAATTGACTCGAGAACGTAATTATACCCAAATACAAGTTGAACAAAATTTGGGGCAAAGCAACTCATGGATATTACCACAGAGTGGACAGCTTCAGATAAAAGAAAATGCGAACGAGGGACCCGAACAATATCAGACATGGGTAATTCTATATCGTTCTAATTTGCACATAATCATCTCGAGTCCTAAATTTTTTTATTCCATTCTTAACAGGGATTGCAAATTACCTCGAGAAATACAGTAACAAGGCCAAGGTGATACAACAGGGCCGCGTTATCCCCAAGGATTAACCTTTGAAAAGAAAACCCCATGGACACCTACGGTCCAATGGACCGAATGGTATGGGGGATGACAGTAGGTCCGAAATATCCCGAGTTCGATCCCCAAAGTGGGGAATGTTGTATGTATTATAAATAAATGAAAGAACTTTTTGTGCATTTCTTTTTGCAAGCAGGAATACTCGACGAGTAATACCGAAGTCAATATTTTGCCACATTCTCGGCTTAATGGTGAAGCATCCAACAAAAGTCGAAGAAAACTCAATCCAGCAAAATTGTAAAAGACTTGTCCAAGGCATTCAAGATGAAGGGTAAATCAGTATCGTTTCCAATTTATCCCTTTTAATACTAGTTGACATGTCTCCTTTTCTTGTTACAGGAAATATTTATACTAACATGTCACATGTTGAAAGAGACAAATCCAAAAGAAAATGATGATCATCTGACAATATCTATTCTGGTGAAAAATGGGGGGCATTTAACCGCTAAACCATGGCAGTCGCTGTCACTAAACAAACCAAAATACTCCCTCGCCCATATGCCTCATCGTGCAGGGGCAAAACTTGAGACAAACCGCTCCTCGACATAAGGAGTGGGCTTCCCAATTTGTTCAATCCACCCACATACCAGGGGCAATTCAAATTCGCCAATGTTTGCACATTATATAAACACACATGATGCTAAAAATTGTCACATCAGCATTGTGTTTACACATTTCACGAATTATGTATGACTATTCCGCATGTTTAATTTACCAACTCCAACTTAGAGTATAAACTGCATAGGAGACATCAAATGTGCAAAATGGGGCATAACAGGATGAGGAAAGGTAAACCATTTCCACATAGGTCTAACATCTTAATCTACAGATAAACAGCCTTTCTCTAGAGTGAGAGAAAGCCATTTCGGACTGAAGTTGCCCATTCAGATTACATTCGAGGCGTTCATAATATGAGAACCTCCTTAAACAGAATTGGTAATGCAAGCTTGATAGAATAATTTTGCATGATCCACATTTGGATTAATTGCATCACGAGTTATCACACAGACTACTTCTAATCATTGCCGACTTGGTTGAATAGTTTTGTATGAACCGATCAACTCATTGATGAAAATGCTTGCACATGTTACCTCTGACACTGCCTGACATGCAACACATTCCCAATGTTCGAATTACCTTCCAAAGTCTTGAAATTTATTCGGCGATTATTGAATGAACAAGCCTGGTTGTCGAGAAGCCACCAGGCATTTCTTCTAAATTCTCAGGTAAGTATATCTTCAACCTGGATGAATTCTGACGGTTGTTGAGAAACTTGAATCCATTGCGATACATATAGGTATCCACCTTCTTAAAAAAAGCATGATTTGTCTCAAAGACAGAAATGTTCGAAACCTTTTGATCTCTGCTTCTTTGGTTTATTCCTAAAGCTACATGAGAATATAATTTGGGTTTGAGCTTCTGCAGGATTCCTGGTCTCCCCAGATTTCAGAATGGCACCCTTTGAGGTACACCAAGCCCTTCTTGCAGACAAACTAAGTCCTTCTTACAGGCAAACTAAGTCCTTCTTACAGGCAAACCAAGTCCTTCTTATAGGCACAAAGTCCTTCTTACAGGCAAACCAAGTCCTTCTTATAGGCATAAAGTCCTTCTTACAGGCAAATCAAGTCTTGCTTACAGGCAAACAAAGTCCTTCCTACAGGCAAAGCAAGTCCTTCTTACAGGCAAATCAAGTCCCTTCTTACAGGTACAAAGTCTTTCTTACAGGCAAATCAAGTCCTTCTTACAGGCAAATCAAGCCCTTCTTACAGGCATAAAGTCCTTCTTACAGGCAAACAAAGTCCTTCTTACAGGCAAAGCAAGTCCTTCTTACAGGCAAATCAAGTCCTTCTTACAAGCAAAGCAAGTCCTTCTAACAGGCACAAAGTCTTTCTTACAGGCAAAGTAAGTCCTTCTTACAGGCAAATCAAGTCCTTCTTACAGGCAAATGAAGTCCTTTTTACAGGCAAAACAAGTCCTTCTTACAGGCAAATGAAGTCCTTCTTACAGGCATAAAGTCCTTCTTACAGGCAAATCAAGTCCTTCTTACAGGCAAAACAAGTCCTTCTTACAGGCAAATCAAGTCCTTCTTACAAGCAAACCAAGTCCTTCTTACAGGCAAATCAAGTCATTCTTACACGCAAACCAAGTCCTTCTTATAGGCAAAAAGTCCTTCTTACAGGCAAATCAAGTCCTTCTTACAGGCACAAAGTCCTTTTTACAGGCACAAGTCCTTTTTACAGGCACAGAGTCCTTTTTACAGGCACAAAGTCCTTTTTACAGGCATCAAATCCTTTCTACAGGCACTAAAGTCCTTTTTACAAGCACCGAAGTCCTTTTTATAGGCACCAAGTCCTTTCTATAGGCACAAAGTCCTTTTTACAGGCATCAAGTCCTTTCTACAAGCACTAAAGTCCTTCTTACAGGCACCAAGTCCTTTTTACAAGCACCAAAGTCCTTTTTACATGCACCAAGTCCTTTCTACAGGCACAAAGTCCTTCTTACAGGCAGTTTCATGGGTTGACCTACCATACGGGTCAAATTTTAATCAAATTTTAATCAGTAAAATCCTTTCATTAGGAATCTACTATGAGGTGACCTACCATACGGGTCAAAATTTTAATCAGTAGAATCATTTCATTAGGAATCTACTATGGGGTGACCTACCATACGGGTCAAGATTTGATAAGTAGAATCCTTTCATTAGGAATCTATCACGAGTTGAGCTACCATATAATTTCAATCAAATTTTAATCAGTAGAATCCTTTCGTTAGGAATCTACCATGGGGTGACCTACCATACGGGTCAAAATTTATTCAATAGAATCCTTTCATTAGGAATCTATCATGGGTTGACCTACCATACGGGTTCAAATTCAACCACCCTAAGGTTTTCTTATAACGAATCCTTAGGTTCTCATTTCATTTTCAGTGGAACATTCATGTCACGACTCTTTTTATTTCATTGTGTTGAGTCGATTAGGATTCAGGTGTCATCTCGTCTTTGAAATGAACCTCTGCCGAGCTTCCTTTCAAAGAGGGGCAGCTGTTGACATCTGATTTTTAATCATCTTTTCTCTTTTAAAAATTTTCAGTATTTTTCGGCATTTTTATTTTTTGAAAAATCCATAAAAATTCATAAAATTGAAAAATTAACTTTGGGGACCTTGGCTAAGCCTAAAGAACTAATTTTGACCAAAAAATGATTTTTCATATTTTCAGTATTTTTTAGTATTTTTATTTTCGAAAATTCATGAAAAATAAAGAAAAAAATGAGATTATTGCAAAATCAACTTTGGAATCCTTGGCCAAGCCTAGGCAACCATTTTTGAACAGAAAATAAATTTTCATATTTTATATATAAATTTTTTAATTTAAAAAAAAATACAAAAATACTTGAAAATTTTGGAAAAATAACATTTGAGGCCAAAAAATACACAAAGATAGTTAATATTTTTATTTTCTATCTATTTTCATATTGGCCATCGCAAATTCAGAAAAATCCAATTCGAGTCACGTGTTCCTTCCCGAGTATAATCTCAAATCGGGCCTAAAAAAATTTAATTTGAGTCAACTTATTTTTAATTTTCACTTTTTATGAGTTGTGACATTGTCTTCTAAAATTTTAAATTTTCATCTTGGCCCAATTATACCAAGAATGACTCAATTTTGCAAAAGGGCTTTAATTAAATTCTGCATTATTTTCAGCGGCAAGAAATGAGCTTAAATTTAACATGTGGTAAATTTTGGTGTGTCAAAAATTGTGAGGAGATTTGGACTTAAAGAAATATATTTTTTCAAGGACTGAATTGTAAATACTTAAAATTCAAGGACTAGAGTGCAAATACCTAACTCTTGAAGGATTATTTTACAAATAACAAAAAGAAGAGTTAGTGGATAAATTAGAATAGAGAAGGGAAGATGGGGAAGAGGAGATGAAGAAGAGAAGTTGGAGAAGAATGGATTGAGAAAATAAGATAATAATAGAGAAGGGAAGATAGAGATAAAGAAGAGTTAGTAGAGAAATTAGAATGGAAGATAAGAATAGAGAAGGGAAGATGGGGATGAAGAAGAGTTAGTGGAGAAATTAGAATGGGAGATAAATATGGAGAAGGGAAGATGAAGATGAAGAAGAGTTAGTGGAGAGATTAGAATGTGAGATAGAGATGAAGAATGGAAGATGAAAATGAAGAAGAGTTAGTGGAGAAATTAGAATGGGAGATAGAGTTAGTGGAAAAATTAGAATGGGAGATAGATGAGTAGATTATAAAAGGAGGAAGAAGTGAGCTTGAGAGCGGAATTTTTAGAGAGAAAATTTTGGATGTTTGAGAGAGTTTTTGGAGATTGAAGAAAAATTTGAGAGAAAGAAAATACCAAAAGAGAGAGAATTTTGAAGATGATGGGAGTTTAAAGCTAGGAGTTATCATCACAAATTCCTTCATCGATCAATATAAATCAAGAGTTCATCCTCGTCAACGAGCAAGCAAATTCGAGCTAAGTGTTTTTATTTATTCATTTATTTATGGTTTTACTCGCAAATTAGCACAAATTGTATACACTTTCTCCATCTCCCATTTTTTCCCATATTTTATGTCAGGAGAAGGATATCTCTATGTCAACAGCAAAAATCTCGTAGAGATGCAAAAATCGGCCCAGACAAGCTCCTAAGCTGTCCATCGATTTCTCAACTGATCTGTGACTAAAAGTCCCTCTTAATTCAAAAAAAACTCTCTATATTGGGAATATAGAGAGCGAAAATCAATTATAGAAATCCCTCCCAAAAAAAGGGAGATAAGTACTCTTTCCACTCTTGTGGTTTTAGGTGCAGATTAGCACATATTTTGTATATTGACACTTCACTTTATTTTATGTCAGGAAGCCGCAGCTCTATATCAATGGTCAACCCTATGGAAGCACAAAATCGGCTTGGAGGAGTCCTCAAGCGCGCACAATTTTTAAATTGTTGAATCAATTCGTTGTATTTCATTTTAAAGAATTCATACCCCAGAATGGAGAGGACAAAGTCCATCCGCAATTTAAATACCTGCACCATAAATCCCAAAGGGAAGAGCCAAGCCAATGCTTATCCTCCCATTGGAGGTTTTTACTTACAGTAGTTAAATACCTGCAACTTAAATACCTGTACCTTAAATCCCAAAGGGAAGAGCCAAGCCAATGCTTAGCCTCCCATTGGAGGTTTTTACTTACGGTAGTTAAATACCTGCAACTTAAATACCTGTACCTTAAATCCCAAAAGGAAGAGCCAAGCCAATGCTTAGCCTCCCATTGGAGGTTTTTACTTACGGTAGTTAAATACCTACAACTTAAATACCTGTACCTTAAATCCCAAAGGGAAGAGCCAAGCCAATGCTTAGCCTCCCATTGGAGGTTTTTACTTACGGTAGTTAAATACCTGCAACTTAAATACCTGTACCTTAAATCTCAAAGGGAAGAGCTAAGCCAATGCTTAGCCTCCCATTGGAGGTTTTTACTTACAGTAGTTTAAATACTTGCAACTTAAATACTTGTACCTTAAATCCCAAAGGGAAGAGCCAAGCCAATGATAGGCCTCCCATTGGAGGTGTTTATTCACTGTTATGTACTTCCTATAATTTAATTTTTGAATCATTAGACCCAAAAGATAAGTAGGTCGTAATACTGCACAGAAGTCGTTAACACACTCCCTCTTTCGGCTTCAGGGAATCTTTAACACTTAAAAAAATATAACAAATAAAAATATATATCATTCATGCATCCTATTTAAAAAGTGAAAACACAAAAGAGAATACCCTACTAGAGCCTTAGGAATAAACCAAGCCTGAGTTGCCGAATTAGGATATCCATGAAATTAAGGTACCGAAAGGGCATTAGTTTTAATTAACTAGTGTAACCAAGTCCCTAAGCTCCTAATCTCTGGTTCGCAGGAATAAATTAGTTCTCCCGCTAATTTATTTAGGTTTATAATCGACCTACCAAGAACGATTAGTGGCGACTCCAAATTTCAAAATCATTTAAACAAAAACCAAAGTTGCGATTCGGTAGGGCTTGGGAGGGTCTGCGTTAGACTAGTCAAATCTAATTAACCTAATAATTCGTTAACCCCTTTTAAAATTTAAAATTTTTTTTAGAGGGTCGCGACAAAAAACAATTTGCAAAATGAAAGGCTTTATTTTTCTAAAATAAATGATTCAGAATATACATTTTTTTTAATATGCTTGAAATAATTAATTAATAAAAAATAATTTCATTATCCATAAAATTTATTCAGCCAGTTATTTGCTTAAAACAAATATAACCAATCATTTTTTAAGGAAAAACCAACAGATCGTTTTGTGCTGCCAGGTCTGAAATTTTCAGATGATAAGAGGAGCTTTAAAAAGCCGAAGAGGGAGCGGTAGGGATTTTGGAAAGCGCGGTAGGTTTACTTAAACCCTGGAGACGTAGAGAGAGCTGAACCAATTTCACTCGAGAATCAATGGGTTTCTGGGGTAAGCATGTCTTCTTTCATCTATGATGCGGTTTCGATTACTTCGAAGTTCTTGATACTAACCCAGAAGGCCTTCTTGCGTCCCTTTGTGTTCTTATCAAAGTGAGCTTCTTTGTTCAAGATTTTCGCGATTTCACACGCTGGTGTTGCGTTTGAGGGAGTTCTATGGATTACAGACTGGAATTCTTCAATTAAGACTAAAAACGTCCCGCTCATTTGGGCTTGCATCATGAACAAGACTGATTACTTTTTGGGTCACTAATGATTTCTCTTATGCATTTCATTCATGGTGGAGAAACCTCAGTAGGATTTTACACGTTTTGGCCCCTACTTTCGTGACGCTCTGTTGCACCTTTCTTACATCAGTTGGCGTTTCTTTGCAGGGATTGAAGTAAAACCAGGAAAAAAAGTGAACCCTTTTCACGAGGATAATCTACAGGGAAGGCTTCACGTAACCCAGGTTATTCTTCTTCTTGTCATTGCTCTTTCTCTTGCTTATTCAAGCATGGTGATGTTAATTGATACGGAGCAAGAAGCTTTACTTTTTAAAATGAAACGGAAACTATGGTATAATGTGCCTTTTAGACCCATACCGACTTCTGTCAACGAATTCAGGCAGCATTGGATATTGCAGTGCGTAACCTTTGTCGTTTGAAAGATGTTTGATCAATGTTCTCAATGGATGTATACTTCTTGTGTGAATTGTAGGCGACATTGGGACTTGGCTCATCTGCTGAGAAGAGCATATTGCAATGTTTCAGGGAAGATAAGCCTCCTATTTTTCTATGTACCCTGCTGCCTAATAAGATCGAGTCATGTTCCTTGGATCTTGAATTCAACGTTGAAGATTCAGTGTCCTTCTCTGTGACTGGCCCAAAAAGTATCCATCTTTCTGGTTACCTCCTGTTGGATGATGAGGATGTTGGAGATGACTATGGACTGTATCCTTTTCGAGTGCCTTATGAACTTGTAAACTTATAATTTTGTAATTGATGATGTAACTCTGTTTGAGTTCTTCTTGACTAAAATTTAAAGTGATTCTTTTGGAGAGGATGGTCTGGACACAGGGTCTGAGGAGTCATCTCAGGAGTTTGATAGTGAGGATGAATATGAGGATGACTACACTAATACCAGTGACGATGAGATGTTTGCACGCTCTTCTCCTCTGGTCCGCAACAGTGGAGGTGACTTGCAGGAATTTGATTTTCAATCTACCTAAGCATTTTTATCCCTCTCTTGTTTGCTTGTTTCTGGTAAACCCGAAGGAAGTTAATTTGGTTTAGTTAGTTATATATTCAGGAACTCAATGTGCATGCTTGAATGGTCTAGTTTATAGTTGTGCCTTGCCCCGTATATTGGTGTACTTGTACTAATTGATGCAGAAGGCCTTTCTTATGCCCTTCAAAACATTCAGTTGTCTAGTGATGTAAGGGAATTTTCTCTTTGTTGATTCTTCCTGTCCCATAAGTGTCTTTGTTTTCTCTTTTACAATTTCATTGATGGTGTATTTCTGCTGTTAACTCTGGTTATGAGTCTGACGCTTTGAAATTATTTGCTCTTATAACTTAATTTTTGAAGATAATATTCCTGCAGTTGTAATTGAGGAGATAACAGAAGATGATAAACCTGCCAATGAGAATCCTTTGTCCAAGAAACAGAAGAAGAATAGACCAAGTGGTTTGGAAGATAATTCTCAGTCGCAATGTCAAATTGTTGTTAGGAATACCAGTAGTACCACACCTGTGGAAAGTGAGGATGAAGATGGCTTTCCGTTATCTCTTTCTCACGAAGGCGATGCTGCTATCCTGCAGCCTGAAGCAGTTTCAAAACGAAAAAAGGAGACGACTGGGGTATCGAAAAAGAAAGTCGATGAGGTTCAGGCTAACAACCAAAAGAGAGAAGTAGAAAGTGTCGAGCAAGACAGTCAACCAGATAGGTAAAGTATTTATTCATCTTTGTTTTTGACTGGGAACAATGGTGCTAACCCGATTCTTGTTAGTGGACCATGTTGACTTTACCCCGTCTTAAGTTCATTATCAGTCATAGTTGGAAAATGTTCATCATGCTGCATCAATTCTTGAGCTTATCTGCAACTATTAGTAAGCTGGGGTGACTGGACTAGATGGGACTCGTACTAACATTTGACTTCTTGTCATTCGCTTAATTTTTTTTAGTTTTTATACTAAATTGGCAGGAAAAGGAAGAGAAAGAAACAGAAAAAACAGAAAGATATGGATAAAGAAGGAGAAGTTAATACTGATGTTGATGACAGCAAGATTGTTCCATTGACTGATAAAGGAAGCAAATCTCATGAGGTGAAGAACGAGGATATGGATCAGGTTACGCCTGAAGAAAACCAGCATTATGATGAACCTTTAAGTACTCAGTGGGTTATCTTAACCCAACCTTCTCTTATAAAATACTAGTTCCTTTGTATTTAGCATGTTGACCAAGTTTGATGGCCAATATGGCGAATATATGCTTAGGTTTAATACAATGAGTCATTATTAAAGGAAAAAATGTTGTGAGATCGATTTTTTTAATGATTAAAAAAGATTGAGTCGTTACAGTATCTGGCAGTATGGTTCCAGATACAGTGATTATTTCCCAAGTTTTAGATGATTTTATAACTGTGAGAACAGGAAATATAGTGCCTGTAAGTTGGATTGTTATGATTGACACTATAGTAGTAATTGGTGTTTTGTTTTGTGTCCATAGCTCTGAAAGAGGATATTTTTAAATTACATACGTAAGGGAACTTTGTGAAACCTGATATTCTTATCTCAATTGGAAAAAAGAGAAGAAAAGGCGCTTATCTCTCACATTGGGTTGCCGATCTAATGAATGAGGATTTTACTAACCCAAGTATTTCTAAGAATTTTAATGTCTGATATCGAGAAAAGAAGAATTAAACAGAAACTATTATTTAATCATTTGTTTAATTTTGGTCTAAAATGTACATTTTCCCCAGTGAAAATCAACAGGAGAAGAAAAAGAAGAAAAAGAAAAAGAAGTCCCAGGAACCTGCAGCAGCTGCAAACAGGGATCAACCCATGACAGATGTGAAAGGCAGGAGTGCGTCCAAGGTTGAGCCGAAAGAACAACAAAGCGATGGCAACCCCTCGCAAGTCAGGACTTTCTCGAATGGCTTAGTTATTGAGGAGCTAGAAATGGGCAAACCAGATGGCAGAAGAGCTACTCTTGGAAAACAGGTTTCTGCTTCGCTTCTATCTAGTGACTTTCTTGGAACAGGATAAGATGCTAACCATTTCCATGCTTTTAATCCATTTCCCCTTCCTGGCTTTACTTCCGTGTTAAAAGCAGCAGAATTTGGCTGAGATATTTTGAAGTCCTCTTTTTCGTAGTTTTGGTTTTTGTTTTACTTTTCTTCCAGGTTTTCACACATTAAAGCATATTTAAAAATATATATTTTTTTTAGGGGTGATGTTTCATGAATGGACTTCCTGTTGTTGTGAAGGGAAAGGGGGAATTAACACTGACATTTTCTTTAAATGGACTCTGAATACTGCAGGTCTATGTTGATTCACCTAGTTAAGCCTTCTCAAGAAGTGTTCAAATTAACCTTAACCTCTATTTAGAGTCCTTTTAAAAAAAATATATATAATCTTGATCTGGTGGAGATTTTAATTTTGTTTTGGTGATGAGTATTTAATGCTCTGCAACCCCTGTCGATTTACCTGGTTTGTCCTTCTTATGAATGTTCAATTCATCCTTAACATTCATTTAGACGTGCTTTTTTCGCTTGATTTTGTGGAATGTCTAGTCTTGTTTGTGTAATGAGTATGGGTTGCTGATTTCAGGTTAGTGTGCACTATGTCGGCAAACTGAAAAAGAATGGCAAGATATTTGATTCAAATATAGGAAGAGCACCATTTAAATTCCGATTGGGTAATAATCATGGTACATAAACTGTTGATTTCTGGAACTTAATCTTTGCCAATCATTTGTTTTAAATGCATTATGTTGACTGTGCAGGTATTGGACAAGTGATAAAGGGATGGGATGTAGGAGTTAATGGTAAATGAGAGACTAGAATTTTCAAAATAATTTAAGATATCCCTTTATTTGTGTCTTTTTCATTTTGTAATTTTTTATCCTTGTGCAACTCTTAGGAATGCGCATTGGAGATAAAAGAAGGCTCACTATTCCACCTGCTATGGGGTATGCGATTTTCATTTTAACTTCTGTCTACTTGATATTTTTTTGTAAGACTTACATGTTCGATTTTTCCCTTTTTCCTTTCCCTTTCTTCCCGCTGATCTTGATATGTTGCATTTTCACGGCCTAGCTTGTGGTGAATTCTGCCAAGTCTAGATGCTAAGCATGCTAATTACTATACTCTATTTATCAGAGCGTGGAGTAACTTTTCTATATCATATAAACTAGTAGACTACTATGCATTCTTCATCTCCTCTTAATATTCATCTTGTTTATGCTCTATGTTTGTCTCTCTAATGCAGTTATGGTGCTCAAGGCGCTGGTGGGAAGATACCGCCAAACTCATGGCTTGTGTTTGATGTTGAGTTGGTCGATGTTCGCTGATTACGCTCAGTTTTGTCAGTGTGCCTTGCTGAATCGTGTTTAGCTGCATTTGCGGCACCAAAGTTTTGTTGTGCTTTTACCTGTGGAAGACAAGATGGCTCTGTTTCTATAGATGCTGAATCGAACACGATCAATGCAAGTATTAATTTCTAGGAGCCGTCCCTATGTGATATCTCCTAGTCTTATCAATGAAATGTCGATTTATTTTCTTGCAGTAAATCTACCATTTTTTTTTCACATGTTGGTGTCAAGCCAAGCTGCTTAAGTAGCGCAGTATCCTCTTGTTCTTTCTCAGTACAGAAGGCTGTGCAACTTGGAGAAGACAAGGTAGTCACCACAAATCAAGGAGAGCAAATACGGGGTGGGAAAAGAACTTGGAGTGAGTTCTCTGACCAGTTTCTGTGTAGTACACTAGTACTTTTATATTTCCACTAGCCAATCTGCTGGTTACTCGCACTACGGAGGTTGAAATGGATCGTGGTTCATTGTGGTGCAAATGCAATGGACCGTATGACTAAGTAAAATTTCCATTTGGATTATCCGTTGCTTCATTGAGTAGCTTCTTCGTCCGTAATGAGTGGCAGGAGCAAAAGAAAATCTGACATTGCGCGAGCATAATGTAGTACAAATTCGGCACGATTTGCACTATTTTTGTAAGATCTTCCCGTCTAAAGGGTATAGCGCTTTAGGGGCGGCTGTCCTTCATATGTGTCTTCGATGTCAGTAGATATGAAGTACTTGTACAAGATGGATCTATAAAGTGGTGGTTTGGTTCTTGATCATCCCTTTCACGGGCTAATCCATGCAGTCACCGGAAGGATGGATGAAGGTGGTGACTGTTGTGGTGACTGTCTATGTAGCACCGACACTTTTATTAGGTGTGCGTATCGTGTCCGACACCGACACTCGTCGACACGCGTCCGACACTCGTTGACCGCATGTCGGGATTTCGACACTCGGTCAACGCGTGTCGGACGCGTGTCCCTCGTGTGTCTAGCGTGTCTAGTGTGTCGGACACGACTATTAAAAAAAAGAAAAACTTTTGAAACCTTGCCGGTTTTGAAGTGATTATGGAAATGTGTGCAATGAAGGAGAAGTTCATTACATAGAGCTTGAAATCCATAGAAAAAAGGAAAAATAAGGAGATCTCATAGACTTCTTGGTTTCCATTGCGCTCGGGAGCTCTAAAAATTAACGTTCGATGGAGCGTTCATGGAGGGAGAAGCTAATGGCGCGGTGACATGGGTATGCAGAGACTCCTCTAGGCTATTGGTTGAAGGAGCAGCGAGGTCTGTGAATGTTCGATTTTCCCTTCATGCTGAAATCCTAGCTCTATTGGATGCTTTGAAGTGCTTGAACTCACATGAGTTTGCAGACAGAGTGCTTAAAGAGATAGATTTGGAGTTAGACAGTATCTATTTGGTCAAAATGCTCCAAGACATAGATATAGTCTCATGGGAAATACAAGCGTTGATCAAGGAGTGCTTAGACTTGTTTTCAAAAGTGAAAAGCTACGGCTAACCCATTGTGCACGGACCCAAAACAAGATTACGGATTGGGTTGTTAAAACACAATTTCATAATACTCTTCTACCTGACTAGGTTTTTAACCCATCTCAAACCCTTTGAAATTTGTTATACTTAGAAGCACATATGATATTCTTTTTGACTTTATAATACGAATCAAATGACCTTTTCGACAAAAAAAGCTCCTGAGTTTATCAAACTTCACATAAATAAAAGCTTGCCCTTTTCGATTCAAATTAATGTATATGACACATGTTTTGGCTTTATTTATTATTTTTATATTTAAAAATATATTTAATACAACGTGTCCTCGACGTGTCGGAATTTTCTATTTTTGAGAAATGCCGTGTCGCCGTGTCGTGTCGTGTTGCGTGTCGGTGTCGGTATCCGTGCTACATAGGTGACTGTTGTCTGCGCCAATATTCTCTTCGTCGTCTCTCGGTGCTCTGCGCTTCTGAGCTTCCCATTGCTGATAATCTAAAGAAACTGACAAAGCTTAGACAAATCTTGAATCTTCTGAGACTTGGAGTCCGAGCACTGGCCCTTGAGGGGGGATGGTAATTAGATTCACGTCCCCGTGCCATGGCAATCCGAGGGTCAAGGAGGATAGCGGTTCAGAGCCATTAGCTGAAATGGTTCAACTCGTCCCACCCAAGGTATCCTGACTCCAGTCCCAAGCCTACCCTGATCAATTCCAGCAGCAACATGCTCAGCTTTCTTACTTCAACGGCGTACTTTCCCACGAGCTCTCTGTAATGCAGAAACAGATTTAAAAGTGAGCGGAAGGTGACCCCGAGAGCCCCTTGGCTCTCCTGGGCTCCTAAAATTGCTGCAGGTATGCAATGGTGACCCGTCTACAATTCCAAATCCTTACTTATCCATGTTAAAATTGCTATTCGTGCGTGGTTGGTTCCCTTATTAGACTAGGTGATCGGTTTCGTCAATCACTATACAGTCATATTGAGTGGAACCAACACCAACATGTCCTGTCCTAATGAGAGAATGGAGTTGAGTCCAGTAACGGAAAGAAACGAGGAAAAAGGTGTGGACCGGTAGAATCAGTCGGTGCAAGTGCTAAAAATGTGTGTTTTGCCAAGAGTTTGCCTCAACAAGAGTGTTGAGTCGGTCTACTATGGACAAAACTCAGTTTTTCAGCCGGACCGAATGTATGTATGCTGGTAATGCACAGAAATGCAAGCGAAAGGTTACTTATAACGAGCCGGCTTCTCGGGCCAGCGTTGAACGTGTTCGTCCACGGGATGACAAGGGTGTCGCAGGCTGTCACTCCAGAAGTGCACCTTCTCTTCGTCATAGTGGATGCTTGTGTACAACCTGCAGCTCCTCTTTGGGTCTTCCGAGTGGACACTCGCCTTGTCCTCAATCGGCAGCTCGAAGAACTCCCCTGCCACGTCCAACGCATCGCTCATTAGGTTCTTTGAAACCCCATGATTCGTCAATTGCAGTTGACACGAAAAGGCATTTTATCTCTCTGATAGCATTTGCAATTCACGAGTGCTGGTGCAACAATTAGACTATCTATCTTTCAGAACCTGATTTTAGGCGCCCCCGTCGAAACGTACTTGTTGCCCTGTTTGATTGTTTTCGAGAAGCAGATTCTTTCCAGCGAACTAAAATGATTGAATTTATACTACTGCAGTACTGAAAAAGTTCCAGCGGAGGCGAAAATGCAAAACCCGAAAGAAGCCAAACTCTTGGCCTGCCTTCAGAACTCACCGCACATTTTCTGCTCAGTCTCGTCCGAGGTCGATTACCGGAATGACTTCGCAGAGCGCAAATTCTTTGTCCCCAGGTCAGCTTTCCAGAGGCAGCAAGTAAGAATCCAGCACTTGTTGCAAGTCGCTTCTGCTCAACTTAGTTCCTTATTGGTGGCCAATCCTCAGTTCCGGGAATTATATAAACTCAGGAGTTAGTGAGGTGACCATGCCTGAGAAGCATATTATTTCCTGAGAAATGTAGTCGATGCTTTGGTGCTAAACAATCATATCGATAATAATGTCCAACTTCACAGGTCCACCGAATCACGCCTGCGTTATTTTGTCAGCGAAGGGTTGTTTTGTCTGTCGTGGTCGAGGCATAGAGGCCCAGGATTTTCAAGAATCGGAGAGCACTATAAGCATATTTTATGCCGGCTGGACTCACAATTTAAATCGACCCGACTCAACCATTCAAGACTCAATAGCCTAGCTTGATCGGAGTATAATACTTTATTGAGCGGGTAGACTCAATTTTCATAAAGCAATACTAGCTAAACTTGATGTGGAATTGGAGCTTGAGCTTGACTTTCGACTTCTCCACGTACCATTTTATTGTTACAAAGACAAAAATCCAGTGTTTGTGCTTCTTATAGGTTTAAACCACCAAAAAAACATTTAGAAATCAAACTTATGAACCACTTGACCCTTGCCAGCCCAAGGCTGGGGGTCCCTCGCCGGAAGGTAGTAAGGGGGGCATCGACGAGGCCGGGTGATGGCCGATGGAGGGAAAAGAGGAAAAACAGAAGAAAAAAAGTAAAAAAAGGAAAAAGAATAAAGAATAAAGAATAATAGTACCTTGAACTTGGAAAAGGAAGAATCTAAATAGTGTTTCACTATCTTCAAATCAAGCAATGGTGAGTAGACTTGTCAAACAAGTGGATCGGGTCGAAAATGGTCTACCTTAAGTTGACGCATTTTACACATAATGCGAATTGAATAACTTATACCCAACTTAACTTGTATCAAACTCATACCAAACCTGACCGAGGATCCATATTTAATAACTTTATCCTTAAATAGTCACTTTGAAGAGCGAACGGCTTTTTGACAGAACAATGATTAAAAAAAAATGTGGCTCCATGTACTAGCTCCATATTTAATTTTGGTTGAACTTAGCAACTAACTATGTAGCATCCTAAAAATTTACCTCCTTAAGTTAAAGTTATTCTGAATACAAAGTCGATTAAGAGTATAGTCAATTATAAATTGAGACGGATGCAACCTCTTAGATAAATACCCTTTTCGAGACTAATTATATGATATCGCTATGGGAAATTCTACATAGTGAGTAGGAATTTCATTATCCTATATGAAGGTCATTTTCAATATATTGCAAAATGTGTCCGCAATAAATTATAAAGGGTCTACTCGATTGAAAAATGTGCAATATTGCATTTCATCGGAGAATTAGAACATGAAGAGATCTGTCTTAGAAATTCATTTATAAATTCAAGATTCACAAAAAAAAAAAAAATTTGAGGCTCGTACAGGTGTAATGCGGATGAGATGTTAAAGGAGGTGGATTCACGTTCAAGCTTGGCTCAGTGGGAGGTAGCACACAAAACTTTAGTGGGAAGTGATGTGCGTGGATGTGTCACATATGGGTAATACCAATGATGAAAAATTCGAGAGAAAAAAAAATATAACACTTGGAAAAATACTTCTCAGTTTCACCAAAGGGTGTGATCATCAAATGCATAGGGAAGGAAATCTTCATCATTTTCCCCTCCCTCTTTTTCTTTTGCGTACACCCTCCATCCCAAGAGCTTCTTTCTCACAGGTTTTGGTATATGCCACCAGAAAAATGGCTCGTTCGAGCTCATCTAGAGGCCGAATTGAACTCCATTTTCTTCTACGCGACCGTAAGTTCATAGGGAACATGGATATGAGGGCTGATTGTCTAGGGAGTGGACATAATTTCATGGGTTTGAGCAAAATAAAAGTTCAATGAGTAGAGAGCGAAAACCATGTATGGTGTACCAAAGAGAGTAATTGAAACATTGTGGTCATGTGGCATTGACATACCGGCGAACTAACAATTCGATCGCTAGGAGGTGGCACCGAGAAGGTGATAATTGGTCAAGCCTTTCTACTTGTGATGGGGCTCAAACATAGGCTAGTTAGTTAAGGGTTGCTTTAGGTGTCATGGTGCATTAATCCGGTATTGGAAATGTCGCCAATATGATATGGGATTTTAATTTTTATTTACATGGAGGTTCGGCTGTAAGCTTAGGGGCTACTTGTACTATCTTAAATGGCCATGCATGAGGTAAGGGACCTCGTTTCATACTCGCATTTCATGTCACCGTGGATTGAGTGTGTATAGCTTTCGAATGCAGGAATTACTTTATTTTGACAAGCCGAGTAGTTAATGCACCGATTATCTAATGAGTTGTAGTTGCCTCGCCTAGTTGTAACATTTGATACGTGCATTCATAGCATGGCACAATCTGCATATACTTGAATTTCATGACATTGCATACATGGTGAAAGGGGTTGAGGGTCACAAAAAAAACAATGAATTTTGTTTAATTCCCTACGGGGGTCAAGATGTCTTAGTTGGCGGCACCAAGAGGACCTTGTGATATGTAGCGATATCTCAAAGTGAGAAGCTCGTGGTGGGGAGTTAGCCATGAGGATCGGTGGTAAAGCAAGGAAAAGTACTAACGTCATGAGTGGTAATTGACTCGAGTATGGTAAGTTTGTCAAAAGTATGAGTTGGTAAGTAGACTCTAGTACAATAATGGTAAGTAATTTGCATGGGAGTGCATGCATACATTCATTTGCATATTGTAACATTCCAGTGACATATTGTCGCGACCCTAAGAATTTTTTTCGATCGGGTTAACGGATTATTAGGTTTATTAGATGAATTAACCTAATACAGACCTTCCCAAGTCCTACCGAATCGCAACTTTGGTTTTTATTCAAATAGTTTTAAAATTTGGAGTCGCCACTAATCATTTTTGGTAGGTTGATTAGATACCTAAGTAAATTAGCGGGAGGACTAAATTACTTCTACAAACCAGAGATTATGAGTTCGGAGACTTGGTTACACTAGTTAATTAAAACTAATGCCCTTTCGGTACCTTAATTTCATGAATATCCTAATTTGGCAACTCAAGCTTGGTTTATTCCTAAGACTCTAGTGAAGTGTTCTCTTTTTGTATTTTCACTTTTTAGATAGGATGCATGGGTGGTATTTTTTATTTATTTTCAAAGTGTTAAAAATTCCCTAAAGCCGAAATAGAGAGTGTGTTAATGACTTCTGTGCAGTGTTACAGTCTACTCACCTTGGGGTCGGTGATTCAAAAATTAAACGGCAGGAAGTTAATGACAGCAAATAAAGACCTCCAATGGATGGCCCAGCCTTGACTTGGCTCTCCCCTTTGGGGTTTAATGGTGTAGAAATTAAATTGCGGGAATTTAAATAACTGTAAGTAAAAACCTCCAATGGGCGGCCTAGCATTGGTTTGGCTCTTCCTTTTGGGGTTTGATGGTACAGGAATTTAAATTACAAGAAATAAATGACCTCCAGTGGATGCGCTTTGCCTCTCCATTCTGGGGTTTTAGTTCTTTAAAATAAAATACAACAAATTGTTTCAACAATTTGAACTAAAATCCGTTGACGGGGGTCGGCTGCAAATTTGATAGGCACCTTGGAATTTGTTTGGGCTCACTTTGCATCTCCATAGAATTTATCGTTGATATGGAGTTGACTCTTTTTTTTACCTGCAATAAAATACAGAAAAAAGGGAGATGGAGAAAGTGTATACAATTTGTACTAATTTGAAACTAAAACCACAAATAAATGAATAAATAAAAATACTTTATTCGAATTTGCTTGCTCGTTGACGAGGATGAACTCTTGATTTATGTTGATCGATGAAAGAATTTATGATGATAACCCCCAGCATTAAACTCTCATCATCTTCAAAATTTTCTCTCTTTTTTGGTATTTTTTTTCTCTCAAAATTTTCTTGAATCTTCCAAAACCCTCTCAAACATCCAAAATTTTCTCTCCCAAAAATTCCCTCTCAAGCTCACTTCTTCCTCCTTTCATAACCCACTCATCTATCTCTCATTCTAATTTTTCCACTAACTCTATCTCCCATTCTAATTTTTCCACTAACTCTTCTTCATTTTCATCTTCCCTTCTCCATCTCTATCTCATATTCTAATCTCTCTACTAACTCTTCTTCATCTTCATCTTCCCTTCTCCATATTTATCTCATATTCTAATTTCTCTACTAACACTTCTTCATCTCCATCTTCCCTTCTCTATTCTTATCTTATTTTCTCCATCTTCTATTCTCTATTATTATCTTATTTTCTCCATTCAGTCTTTTTCATCTTCTCTTCTCCATCTCCTCTTCTCCATCTTCCCTTCTCTATTCTAATTTCTCCACTAACTCTTCTTTTTGTTATTTGCAAAATAATCCTTCAAGAGTTAGGTATTTACACTATAGTCCCTGAATTTTAAATATTTACAATTTAGTCCCTAGAAAAAAATATTTTTTTAAGTCCAAATCTCCTCACAATTTTCTACACACCTCCCCTATACTTAGTCAAAATTCATTGCATGTCAAATTTAAGCTCATTTCTTGCCGCTGAAAATAATGCAAAATTTAAATAAAGCCCTTTTGCAAAATTGAGTCATTCTGGGTATAATTTGGCCAAAATGAAAATTTCAACTATTAGAGAATAATGTCACAACTCCGAAAAGTGAAAAATGAAAATAAATTGACTCAAATTGAAGTTTTTTTAGGCCCGATTCGAGATTATGCTCGTGAAGAAATACACGACTTCGAATTGGATTTTTTAAAATTTGCGATGGCCAACATGAAAAGGGATTTAAAAGAAAAATGTTGACTATTTTTATGTATTTTTGTGGCCTTAAATGCCATTATTTATTAAATATTTTCTTAATTTCTAAAAAATATATTTAAAAAAATACAAAAAATAAGAAAAATTATTTTTTGCTCAAAAATGGTTGCCTAATATTGTCCAAAGCTTCCAAAGTTGATTTTGCAATTTTCTCATTTTTTATTGATGTTTTATGAATTTTCCAAAATAAAAATATCGAAAAATACTGAAAATATGAAAAATTATTTTTTGATCAAAATTGGTTCTCTAGGCTTGGACAAGGTCTCCAAAGTTGATTTTTTAATTTTATAAATTTTTATGGATTTTTTTTATTAATTTTAAAAGAGAAAAGATGATTAAAAATCAGGTATCAACAGCTGCCCCTCTTTGAAAGGAAGCTCAGTAGAGGTTCATTTCAAAGACGAGATGACACCTGAATCCTAATCGACTCAACACAAGAAAATAAAAAAGAGTTGTGACACTTGATCTCCAATACCCTCCGTAGCAAGTTCCGATCCAGACCCAATTTAAGGAGGCTTTCATGTAGTAAGGGAGAGACAAAACTAAGTTTACCTGGCACTTACCTGCTCATTGTATAGCGGCTGCCTGACATGAATGCTCTACCAAAAGTGGAATGAGAACCTAAGGATTCATTATAAAAAACCTTAGGGTGGCTGAACTTAAACCTGTTTGGTAGGTCATCCCATGATAGATTCCTAATGAAAGGATTCTACTGATTTAAAATTTGATTGAAATTTGACTTGTATGGTAAGTCACCCCATGACAGATTCCTAATGAAATGAATCTATTGATTGAAATTGATTGACATTTGACCTGTATGGTAGGTCACCCCATGGAAATGCCTGTAAGAAGGACTTTGGGTGCCTGTAAGAAGGACTTTTGTGTGCCTGGAGGAAGGACTTGGTGCCTGTAGGAAGGACTTTGGTTACCTGTAAGAAGGACTTTTGTGTGCCTGTAAGAAGGACTTGGTGCCTGTAAGAAGGACTTTGGGTGCCTGTAAGAAGGACTTTGGGTGCCTGTAAGAAGGACTTTTGTGTGCCTGTAGGAAGGACTTAGTGCCTGTAGGAAGGACTTTGGGTGCTTGTAAGAAGAACTTTGGGTGTCTGTAGGAAGGACTTGGTGCATGTAAGAAGGACTTTTGGTGTGCCTGTAGGAAGGATTTGGTGCATGTAGGAAGGACTTTTGGTGTGCCTGTAGGAAGGACTTTGGTGTGCTTGTAGGAAGGACTTGGTGCTTGTAAGAAAGACTTTTGGTGTGCCTGTAGGAAGGACTTGTGGTGTGCATGTAGGAAGGACTTGGTGCATGTAAGAAGGATTTTTGGTGTGCCTATAGGAAGGACTTTGGTGTGCTTGTAGGAAGGACTTGATGCCTGTAAAAAAAACTTTAGGCTGCCTTTAAAAAAGACTTTGGTGTGCATGTAGGAAGGACATTGGTGCATGTAGGAAGGACTTTTATGTTGCTTGTAAGAAGGACTTTGGGTTGCCTATAAGAAGGACTTTGGGTTGCCTGTAGAAAGGACTTTGGGTTGCTTGTAAGAAGAACTTTGATGCCTGTAGGAAGGACTTTTGTGTTGCCTGTAAGAAGGACTTTGGGTTGCCTATAGAAAGGACTTTGGGTTGCATGTAAGAAGAACTTTGATGCTTGTAGGAAGGACTTTTGTGTTGTCTGTAAGAAGGACTTTTGTGTTGCCTGTAAGAAAGACTTTAAGTTGCCTGTAGAAAGGACTTTGGTGCCTGTAAGAAGGACTTTTGTGTGTTGAAGGATACCATTCTGGGATCTGGGAATACCTGGAATATTGCAGAAGCTCAAACCCAATTTCACTTATCTCAAAGGGTGCCATTCTGAGATCTGGGAAGACCAGTGGTCCTGTAGAAGCTCAAACCCAATTTAACTTACCTCAAAGGGTGCAATTCTGGGATCTGGGAAAACTAGGAATCCTGCAGAAGCTCAAACCTAATTTAACTTACCTTGGTGGGTACCATTCTGGGATTTGGGAAGACCAGTGATCTTGTAGAAGCTCAAACCCGACTTAACCTACCTCAAAGGGTTCAGTTTGAAAATATACCTACCTAAGGATTTGGAAGAAATGTCTAGTAGTTTCTCAATAACTAGGCTTGTTCATTCAATAATCACTGAACGAATTTCGAGACCTTGAAAGGTAACTCGAACATCGGGAATGTGTTACCTGTCAAGCAGTATCAGAGGTAACATGTACAAGTATTTTCATCAGTGAGTTTATCTGTTCATGCAAAACTACTCAGCAAAGTTTGCAGTGATTAGAAGCAATCTGGTTAATAATTTATGATGCAATCAATCAAAATGTGTATCATGTATGACTATTCTATCAAGTTTGCATTACCAACTCTGTCCAAGGAGGTTATCATGGTATGAACACCTCGAATGTAATATGAATGGGGGACTTCAGTCCAAAAGGGCTTTTTCTTACTCTCGAGGAATGTTATTTATCCTAATTGCAGGATCGAAAAGAAATTACTCACCATCAACGCATTCAACAAGAGTCTGAGTAATCTCACAATTGGTACGATTAAGCTGATCTGGAGGTCTTGATTAGAACCGTAATGTAGGTTGGGTGAAAGGTTTACCAAAGGGGACTCTTTGAGCCAAGGTCGTTGACAAAAATTCTTCATCATCTGCTTCGGGTTTACAAGTCAAGAACCCTGCAAAAATGAGAGAGAAATAATCTTGCTCGTACCTTTTCAAGCGATACTTTGAATCATTCAACTCTACGTTAACTCAAGCGCCTTAATCAGAAAAGGCTTTCACGGGTCGTAACGTAGGTTAGGATTAGGAACCAAGGAATTAAAAGGCTTATTTTGGCCTAGGAAATATATGAGATGGATTTGATATTGGTGATCATCGCATCTTTGTCATTAGTCTCAACCCTCAGAATAGTCTTCAAAGGACACCGTCGTTGTACGAGGAATGTGTCAACTTCTGCTAATACTGTTGTCACTTTTGAACGATATAAACTTTATCTGAGTATTTTTCACAATTTCACTCATTCGAAGAGTTTTCTTCTGCAATCAGATCACATTGGGAATTTATAATAAAAGGCAAGATGTTTTCACTAAGTGTATATGGACATTGATTTGAATTGGCATTGGTCTTGCTTTTGACTGGCACTTTGCTTTTTTTTTTATGCCAGAGACTGGCTCTTTTGGTCCTGCCTTCTTGCCTTTTCTTTTTCGTTCTATCTAAGAAAAGGAATTTTCAAAGATTGTGTCACATACACATACATATTAAAGGTCTAGCATAATTGGAGAGTTGACTCAGGGACTCTGTGTAGACCTTACTTCTTCCGAGTTCTTCTGCTTTGAAGTAACGCCATCTTCATCTTGGAATGAGCAATGATCACCAACAGGGTTCTAAGAAATGAATACGCATGTTCAATTGGGTGGTGCAAAGGATATGAGTGTATTAGATAGAGAAGCGAATGGTTTTCGTCATCCTAAGGCACTTGAGTTACCGTATGAGGCTGAAAGTAAAGGAACACTCGAAAATTGATGTTAGTCCGAGCAAGAAAGTTTCTAATCATTTACCTCGTGCTATTTGCTGGGACTACTTCCATTTGGCCCCGATGTTGGGTGATTCTTGACAGGGGTTATAAAATAAAGTCGCCGCTCAAATGGGTTATCAATGGTCACCTGTAATGTTTAAATCGAGAAGCGATTTCCTCTTTCCTTTCGGCTATTGTGCCTTTTGCGAGAAAACCCATCGTCTTGGGGGACGCAGAAACTGTTCAACACACAACTCACTGTGAATATGGGACATGTATGGAAATGGGGTCGTTTTTCATCATCTTGTCATGCCCCATTCTACACATTTGATGCATCATGTGTAGATCATGCTCCAAGTCAGAATCGGTAAATTAAACATGCAGAAGAGTCACGCATGGCATGTGCAAACGCAATGCAGATGTAGCAATTTTTTAGCATTATGCATGTTTACGAAATGTGCAAGTATATCAAGAATTGGAGAATTTCTTGTGAAAGGGGAATTACGAATTGCCCCTGGATTGAGAGTCTACTCTTTAAGTCGAGGAGTGGCCCGTATCTGTGTTTGCCCCTATATAGAATCTGGGCCTTTTCCATGTTAACAACTGTGATGGTTGTCAGTCGAACGCCCCTTTCCGATTCAGAGTAACCATCAATTTCCCCCATTTTCATTAGAATGGATATTATCGTATGATTCTAATTTTGCCCCCTTGGGGCCATTTTCTTCGACATGTTAAATGTTAATATTAACATCTCCTGTCAAAAGAAAAAGAGATATGTTAGCCGATATTGGAGGGGATAAATTGGAAACGATTCTAGTTTACCCTTCATCTTGAATGCCTTGCACGAGTCTCTTATCAGCTTCACCGAATCGAGTTTGTCTCCACTTTTGGTGGGCATTTCACCATTAGAGCCAAGGTTATGGCAGAGTATCGACTTTGGTATCGCTCGTCGAATATTCCTGTTTCCTTCTCCAAAAGAAATGTGCAAAAAGTTGTATTATTCTTTTACAATACTTACAACATTTCCATCCGCAAGGATCGAACTCGGGACGTCTCGAATCACTGTCATTCCCCATGCCATTTGGTCCACAAGACCACAGGTGTTCATGGAGGTTCCTCTTAGGGGTTAATTTTCGGATGGCACAGTCTTGTCGTATTGGGCAATTTTACACCATGACGTTTTTTCAAGGCAATTTACGATCCCTATTAAGACGGAATAAAGTAATTTAGAATTCGAGATGATCATGGATAAATTAGAACGATACAAAATTACCCTTCTTTGATATTGCATGGGTCTTTCGTTCGCGTTTTTCTTCGTTTGAAGCCGTCCATTCAGTGATAATATCCGCAAATTGATTTGCCCCTAGTTTCATTCAACAAGAGGACTGGGCATTCGAATATGATTGTATTCTTGGGGTCGTTTGCAAATTCCTGAAAATGCAGGGGATTTGATTTAAAACTCGAAGCAGTTTGAGGGTAAATTAAAATGATACAGGTTTACTCTTCAAGCCTACACGGATTTTTTTACTCGCAATTAATGTTTGTTGACACCTGATTTTTAATCATCTTTTCTTTTTTTAAAAATTAATAAAAAAATCTATAAAAATTCATAAAAATTAAAAAATCAACTTTGGAGACCTTGGCCAAGCTTAGAGAACCAATTTTGACCAAAAAATGATTTTCCATATTTTTGGTATTTTTCAGCAATTTTTATTTTCGAAAATTCATGAAAAATAAAGAAAAATGAGAAAATTGCAAAATCAACTTTGGAAGCCTTGGCCAAGCTTAAGCAACCATTATTGAACAAAAAAATAATTTTTCGTATTTTTTATATATTTTTTAGAAATTAGAAAAATATTTAATAAATAATAGCATTTGAGGCCACAAAAATACATAAAAATAGTCAATATTTTTATTTTATATCCCTTTTCATGTTGGCCATCACAAATTTAAAAAATTCAATTCGGGGTCGTGTATTCCTTCACGAGCATAATCTCGAATCGGGCCTAAAAAATTCAATTTGAGTCAATTTATTTTCATTTTTCACTTTTAGGAGTTGTGACATTATTCTCTAATATTCTAAATTTTCATCTTAGCCCAATTATACCCAGAATGACTCAATTTTGTAAAAGGGCTTTAATTAAATTTTGCGACAAGAAATAAGCATAAGAGAGGTGTGTTGAAAATTTTGAGGAGATTTGGACTTAAAGAAATATTTCTCATGGGACTGAATTGCAAATACTTAAAATCTCAGGGACTAGAGTGCAAATACTTAACATTTGAGGGATTATTTTGTAAATAACAAAAAGAAGAGTTAGTGGAGAAATTAGAATAGAGAAGGAAAGATGGAGAAGAGGAGATAGAGAATGGAAGATGGAGAAGATGAGATGGAGAGGAGAAGATGGAGAAGAATAGAGGAGATAGAGAATGGAAGATGGAGAAGAGGAGATGGAGAAGAGGAGATGGAGAGGAGAAGATGGAGAAGAATAGATGAGAATAGAGAAGGGAAGATGTAGATGAAGAAGAGTTAGTAGAATGGGAGATAGATATGGAGAAGGGAAGATGAAAATGAAGAAGAGTTAGTGGAGAAATTAGAATGTGAGATAGACATTGGAGAAAGGAAGATGAAGATGAAGAAGAGTTAGTGGAGAAATTAGAATGGGAGATAAAGTTAGTGGAAAAATTAGAATGGAAGATAAAATGAATGGTTATAAAAGGAGGAAGAAGAGAGTTTGGAAGGGGATTATTTTTGGAGAGAAAATTTTGGATTCTTGAGAGGATTTTGGGAGATTGAAGAAAAATTTGAGAGAAAAAAATACCAAAAAGAGAGAGAATTTTGAAGATGATGGGAGTTTAAAGCTATGGGGTTATCATCATCAATTTCTTCATCGACCGATATAAATCAAGAATTCATCCCAGATTTGAAGCTAAGTGTCCCTCTACTCTCTCTGATTTTTTGGTATAAACTAGCTTAAATTTTCTACTCTTCTCCCATTTCTCCATATTTGATTTCAGGCAGGAACCAATTATGTCCATCAAGCACTTCTTATAATGCCATTGAAGCTAAGTGCCTCTTTCATTGTTCCAATTTTTTATGTGAATTAAATCATATTTGCTCCATTACTCCATTTCTCCATATTTTTATGTCAGGCAAAGGACAACTCCAAGTCAACGGTAAATCTTATGGAGGTGTAAACACAAAAAGAGAGCACTCCACTAGAGCCTGAGGAATAAACCAAGCTTGAATTGCCAAATCAGCATATCCATGAAATTAAGGTACCGAAAGGGCATTAGTTTTAATTAACTAATGTAACCAAGTCCCCGAACTCATAATCTCTGGTTCGTAGAAGTAATTTAGTCCTCCCGCTAATTTACTTAGGTTTCTAATCAACCTACCAAAAATGATTAGTGGCGACTCCAAATTCTAAAATCATGTGGAAAAAATCAAAGTTGCGATTTGGTAGAGCTTGGGAGAGCTCGAACTAGGTTAGTTAATTTAATTAATTAATCTGGTAATCCATTAACCTAAAAATGGATTTTAGGTCGCGACAGCTTGGTGACTCCGCTGGGGACTGGAATTTTTGAATTTTCGAAAAAAGACGGCACTAATTAGAGTACTTGAATTTTTTCGAAATTTTAAAATCCTTAGTGGACTTAGGCCGATAAAATTTCATGGATATCTCGCTTCTGGCGATCTTGTTTGATACCCATTCTTTAGGTGTTAAATGGTCTTGCAGATGGGAGTTATAAGGGGTGGAGTGTTTGACTAACCCTTTATTTTGCAAATTGGTGTTAGAATGGTTTGTTTAAATTCTGCACATTATTGAAGCGGTGCTTGCATTTAAATGTTATGCATGTGTTTATAGTTTTAACACTACATCACACACGTCCTGTGGTCGGACCTGGGCCACTAGTTTTAGGATGGTATTGTGATTTGGTTCTAGCGTTTGGCGTGAGATCACGTCGAAAGTTAGTCTAGATTCAATCCCGGACCTCTTTTCAAAAATGAGTTTTAAAAGTTAGACCTCAGGCTTGGTAAGATTACCAAAGCAGTGGTTTTAATTTTTGACTCGAGCAGCCGAAGTAGAAAGGCCCGACTAATCCTGATTACGTCGTAGGGGATCACGACTAATCTTGATTATGTGCGCGAGATTGTCGCCTTGCCGTAAGTCTTTCTCTTCAATTTGTGGGCCTTTAGGATAGTTAGAATAAGGTTATCCCACGAGTCATGTGAATGTCTATGTGATTTGCATTTTTCACGGTGAAAGTAAGTTTTCTAACTTCATCTTATATTTATTTTTGGTCGGTCCATGTTAGGTGTCGGTTAAATTTCGGACTTAACATCATAGCCATTTTTCAAAAGAAAATAAAAATCAAATTGGTGTCCCATTTTTGAAAAAAATAAATAAATGTGAAAAATCCCTTTGGGAATTTTTGTTGACCAATAAAGATTTTGTCACACTTTTTCCTTAATGCTTCAATGGACTCGAGATTTTCTCGACGAATTTACCCCTGAAAATTCATTCTGATAAAAAAGGAAATTCTTTCGAGACATTTGGTAAATATCAAAGGAATTTGTCACATTTTTTTCTAAGTTATAAAATCTGCAAGAAAATTTTTTCTGAAAAAATTCACCCATGTTTTTCTAAGAAAATTTTCTCTAATTTCTCATAAAATTGAAAAATAAAATTGGACTAATCTAGATGTCATGGACCGACCTCTCTTGGATCACATACTCATTATTTTCTCTACTTTTGCAGGGAATTATAGGTATCCCAGGCGGGAGTAAAATTGGGTTCAACAATACGCCAGAAATGATTTTTACGAAAGAATGGAAGTGGCCAATGCCGCAACTGATAATCCTGGGGGCAAGCGAAGAAGTCCCGAAGACAGAATCGTGTCAATCAATCAGCACGTATAGGCCATGTATTCTGATGAGGCAGTGAATGTATCTGTCAGGCCTGGGGTTACAATTAATGTATTGAGAGGGGGGTTTCTGTATTTTTATCGAAAAAGCATAGACGGTGTAATCAAGAACCCATGAAGCATGTGTATTAATCCGACCTTGCAACGCCTTCTTGATTAAATCGACTAAAGGCTTGCTTTTTAACTCCCTCGGATTCGAATCACGTGGAAGATATTAAAGGCCCGGTGCTTTATTATCAAAGTGTGGCCCACAGGAATTCCTTCCGACGCTACGGACAATCGACACATATAAGTGGGCGCCGAAAGAGATAGGCACGAGTAAAGTGGGGACCCAACAGGTGGCCGGGTCTATTATTAGCACACTGACTGAGTGGTTACAACTATATTAATTTACACGACTAGTCACGGGCATCACTGTGACCCGCTGCGCGTCATCATTTCATAGCCACCATCTGTCTAGATGAGACATGATTGAGGCAGTCCTATCAGTCGAGGTAGAAATACGTTTCCTATGTATTCCGTCGGAAGTACAGTCGACGGTAGCATCTTGGATCCAGCAGAGGTAGATGACCTCGTCCTGCGAAAGTTGCTGCAACAGGAAAAGTTTACTCTGGACTATGGAGACCCATATGTTGTGAAGAAGATGCTCCCAGGAGGTGCTCTGATCCTAATTGAGATGGATGTGAGAAATACCTTAAGTCGTTCATGCTATGCGGAGGAAGAAATGGCAAGAAGATTAAAGTACAAACATGCAAAACATTCCATTCATTCCATACAAGCTTTACAACAAGTCACTGAGGAGGAAAGGTAAAGCTAAACTGAGCCCTAATGAGCATCACGAAAGAGTTTAACTGATTCTCCATAAAGTTGATGCTCTGCCTACACTGAGCGATCTGGGAATCGAGATCTGCAAGCTTGAAAAATAGGCGGGAACATTTCTCCTTGTGCCTGGCTGCGCTAGCCTCATGATGTTCAACGGCGAATTTCAGATTATCGATCAGGTCCCTCTCAAAAGCTATATCTGCCGTCAGATCATCAAGCCTCTCCTCCAGCCATTTACATCTGAACTTCATCACGATGTCGCTCGGATCATGCTCAAAGTATGTCTGGTTTAAAGCTAGGCGCTCCACCAGCTTCTCTCTCTCGTGAACCAATAGCGAGACCCGCTCTTTAGCAGACTTGACGGTCTTCTTGTATCGAGCAACCGAGCGTTCTGCAAACTCCAGACATTCAGATCGATCTTGGTAGCGGACCTTCACGACTCTGGCTAAGGTGACCGTCTCCTGGGTATTTCGGCAAGCCTCCAGAAAGTTAATGAAGACGTGTGGGAACGCCTTGTATTCCCTCTCCAAGTTAGTGCCTTCGATCGAAGAGGTATTTACTTCCCTGAACAGACCAAGGATCTCAGCTTCGACACTCGGATGATGGGCTATATAGATATAGCCTCGGCCAAGAAGATGATAGAGCCTCTCCCATTTAAACATAACGTCAGCCGGAAAGATGTGGGTAGGGAGATTGGCCATTATCAAGGAAGAAATCAAGGCAGACGAGCGGAATATGAAAGAAAGGAGAAAAGTGAAGCAGACGATTGGAATGTGAAGGTGGTAATCCGCTCCACATTAAATATTGACTTCACAGTGGCAATAGCTGCCGGTCAGATTTTCCTACCGGCTATTCCCTTTCGATGTTATCTCCATCGGCTCGAATCTCGGACGATCTGCCATCTCGAGCCAAGCAAATCCGAAATCTCTGCAAAAAGCTTGAAGAGACGCCACCACTTTGAAAAAAGAAAGAAGAAAAGACACGCCGAGTGGGGGACAAGGAAAATGGGATTCGTCTTTATGGGAGAACTCGCCAACAAATCAACGATGCAGATAACGATAGGGGCCCTCTGTCACGAAAAGATGGAAATAGACGAACCGAGCAAGAGACACGATGAGAAAAGAAGATTGAGAAAGATGGACTCTCGAGAGAAGCAATACATCTTTCTAAACCCACGCCCGAATTTTAAAAGCAGACGTTCTCCTGATAATCTCCGTCTACGCCCTGAAAAGAGTTTCAAAGACGAACGCTCAAAAGAATCCAGAGAGGTTGAAAATACAAGAAGAAGTAGCAAACCTTGAGGAATTATTGAAGATGTCTCAACCAAACACACTTGAGAGCTATCGTTATTTGCTGAACATGGGAGAGGAAGAATTCGAAGCCATGTTTGGGATCGAACCCATGGAGCCTGGCCCTTCCGCCGACGACGTCCAAGATCTCAGTAAAGATAAGGACAACAATAGTAAGGGTCAAAGGAAACGTTACCGTCGTCGTACTGAGGAGCAAGTACAAAGGCTTGAGGCTGTCTTCAAAACGTGTCCTATGCCAGACGGCAAACAGAAAATGGAACTGAGTCAAGAGCTAGGACTTGAACCTTCGCAAATCAAGTTATGGTTTCAAAATAGGCGAACCCGAATGAAGACTCGTCATGAACACAACGAAGCCGAGTTTCTAAGAGCTAAAAATGAAAACCTCCGAGCGGAAAACAAGATGTATAAAGAGGCTTTCGACTCCGCCACCTGCCCCAACTGCAATAGCCTCCTCAGCCTCGATGAAATGCATTACTTGAGGATCGAAAATGCACGTTTAAGAGGTGAGTTAGACCAGTTTATAACAGGATCAAGTTCTGTTGGAGCAGGGTACAAAAAGACCAATGCTACTGGATCAGCATCAATACCTCCCGAGAAAGAGGGGACAGATCAGCACCAAGCAGACACTAACGATGATCTTTTCGCCATAATTAACTAGTTTGATATTGGTAAAGCATCGGGACTGTGATGCACATGCTCAGCCAGCGACCACCAGACCTTCAATATGGCTGATGCGTACCTGATCCGGAGTGAAGCTAGCTGATCGTGGGAGAGCCCGCAGAGGAAGCAGGACCGATCCTGAACGAATACATTTCATTCCCCTGCGATGGATGTTTTCTATTTGTTATGGACGTCTAGGATTAATGCAAAAGCAGAAAGTAGTAATTTTCCATGCTCCTATTAAATGCTTGAATCCGTTGGTTCACCAAACCCGCGACGAATTAATTGCGACTAAAAGTCCGCGAAAACCCGAAGGGTAGTTCCGTATCGTTCCAATTTACCGTTAATTGCTTCAATTTTAAATTGGACCCCTTTTATTCTCAGGAATTTGCGAACTGACCCGAGAACACCGCCATACTCGAATGCGAAATCCTCTTGTTGAATGAAACTGGGAGCAAATTAATTCGAGCATATTATCATTGAATGGACGGCTTCAAAAAAGGGAATACGAGTGAAAGACGCGAGCAAATCTCAGAGATCGGTAATCTTGTATCGTTCTAATTTTTCCATAGTTGTCTCGAGTCCTGAATTACTTTCATTTTTAACAGGGATTTTAAATGGTCTTGAAAAGAACCGTGGCGTGGATTTGCCCAATACGACAAGACCGTACCATCCGAAGACTAACCCTTAAAAGGGAGCCTCCATGAACGCCTGTGGTCTTATGGACCAGATGGCATGGAGAATGACAGTGGTTCGAGACGTCCCAAGTTCGATCCTCGAGGATGGAAATGTTGTAAATATTGTAAATAAATAATACAACCTTTTGCACATTTCTTTTTACAGAAGGAAACAGGAATACTCGACGAGTAATACCAAGGTCAGTACTTTGTCATGATCTTAGCCTGATGTTGAAGTGTCCAGCGAAAGCCAAGGGAAGCTCAATCCAGCGAAGCTAATAAAGCGGGGCGTGCAAAACATTCAAGATGAAGGGTAAACCAGTATCGTTCCAGTTTATCCCTTCTGATACTAACTAACACGTCTCCTTTCCTTTTTACAGGAAATATTTACACTAACATTTAACATGTTGAAGGAGACAACCCCAAGTGGTAAAATTATGATCATCTGAAGAGATCCATTCCGATCGAAATGGGGCAAACTGATGGCAAATCTTAAATTGAAAAGGAGAGTATGTCTCCTTTAACTCATTTGATTTCAATGATAGCCTTTTTGGTTTTTCTTCTTGTAGGGGCATTCGGCTTGCAACCAAGACGGTTATCAAAATTAAGCAAGCCCGAATACATCAAACCTCCACTCGACCCCTTCCCCCATGCGTTTCATTATGCAGGGGCAAAGTGAAAGACGAGTTACTCTTGACCTAAGGAGTAAAACTCTCGATCTAATGAGTAAAACTCTCGATTTGTTCGATCCGCCCACCTGTCCAGGGGAAATTCAAATCCTCTCGTTCTTGAGAAGGTTTTTCTATACTTGCACATTTCGTAAATATGCATGATGCCGAAATTGCCACATTCGTATTGTGTTTGCACATGCCATGATTCATGCATGACTCTTCTGCATGTTCAATTTGCCAATTCTGACTTGGAGCATAACCTACACATGATGCATCGAATGTGTAGAATGGGGCATGACAGGATGATGAAAGGCGATCCCATTTCCATACATGTCCCATATTCACAGTGAGTTGTGTGCTAAATAGGTGCCGCATTCCTCAAGGCGATGGGTTTTCTCGCAAAAGATACGATACTGAAAGGAAAGAGCCATTCATTTCTCTACCCTAAACACTATAGGTGCCCATTGACAACCTATTTGAGCGGCGGTTTCATTTCATAACCCCTGTCAAGAACCACCCCACATCTAGGCCGGATGGAGGTAGTCCCAGCAATACCATGAGGTAAATGGTTAGAAATTTTCTTGCTCGGACTAACATCAATTTTTGAGTGTGTCTTAACTTTCAAACCTCATGCGCTAATTCAAGTGCCTTAGGATAACGAAAAGCATTCATTTCTCTATCCTATATACTTATATCCTTTGCATCGCCCAATTGAGCTTGCATATTCATTTCTTAAATCCCCATTGGTGATCGTTGCTCATTCCAAAATGAAGATGGCGCTACCTCAAAGCAGAAGAACTTAGAAGAAGTAAGGTCTACACAGAGTTCCTGAGTCAACTCTTCAAGTATGCTAGACCTTTGATATGTATGTGCATGTGACACAATCTTTGAAAATTCCTCCTTTCTAAACAGAACGGAAAAGACAAAAGGCAAAAGGCTAGACCAAAAGAAGAAAATCCAGTCCTTGGGCATGAAAAAGCAAAGTGCCAGTCAAAAGTAAGGCCAATGCCCGTTCGAATCAATATTCATTTTTGAATGTCTTTGAAAACTCAGTGAAAACATACCATCTTCTTCGGTAAATCCCTAATGGGACCTGATTGCAAGAGAAAATTCGTTGAAGGAATCAGATTGCAAAATATACGGTTGAAGTTTATACCATTTGGAAACGACAATGGCACCAGCGAAAACAGATACCATTCTCAGACAACGATGGTATTCTCTAAGGGCTGTTCTAGAAGGGCCGAAACTGCGATAAAGATGCGATGATCACTAATGTCAAACCCATCTCATATATCTTTTGGGCCAAATTAAGCCTTCCTTGATCCCCAAACCCAACCTACGTTACAACCTGTGAAAGTCTTTTCTGATTAAGATGCTTGAATTAACGTAGAGTTGAAAGATTTTAAGCATCGCTCGAAAAGGTACGAGCAAGACTATTTCTCTCTCATTTTTGCAGGGTTCTTGACTTGTAAACCCGGAGCAGATGATAAAGACTTTTTGTCCCCTTTGGTAAGCCTTTAACCCAGCCTACATTACGGTCCTAATCAAAGACCTCCAGATCGGCTTGATCGTACCAATTGCGAGATTGCTCAGACCCTTGTCGAATGTGATGATGGTGAGATTAAGTGATTTCTTTTCAATCCTGCAATCAGGATGAACATCCTTTCTCGAGAGTGAGAGAAAGCCCTTTTGGACTGAAGTCCCCAATTCATATTACATTTGAGGTATTCATACTGTGATAACCTCCTTGAGCAGAATTGGTAATGCAAACTTGACAAAATAGTCATGCATGATCCACATTTTGATTGATTGCATCATGAGTTATTACACAGACTACTTCTAATCATTGCAAACTTAGCTGAACAAGTTTTGCATGAACCAGTAAACTCATTGATGAAAATGCTTGGACATGTTGCCTCTGACACTGCCTGACAGGTAACACGTTCCTGATGTTTGAATTACCTTCAAAGGTCTCGAAATCCATTCTGCAATTATTGAATGAACAAGCCTAATTGTCGAGAAACCACCAGGCGTTTCTTCCAAATCCTCAGGTGAGTATATCTTCAGCCTGCACCTTTCGAGGGAATAAATTCTGACGATTGTCAGGTTGCTCGAATCCGACATGGCACATATGGTCATTCAGTGAACAAGCAGGCATGACACAGTCATCCTGTCTATGTTTTGATCATTTACTCAGAAGAACTAGGTAAGTTTTCTGAACCTTTTCATCACATGAACAACATGTTCTCATGAGACTTTCATTAATTCACAATTGACCCGCTCTCGTGTTTTGGATCTCTACCTCTTTCGTTTATTCCTAAAGCGATAGGAGAAGTAAAATTGGGTTTGAGCTTCTGCAGGATTCCTGGTCTCCCCAAATCCCAGAATGGCACCCTTTGAGGTAAGTAAAGTTGGGTTTGAGCTTCTGTAGGATTCCTGGTCTCTCAAGATCCCAGAATGGCACCCTTCCAGGTAAATTAAATTGGGTTTGAGCGTCTGCAGGATTCCTGGTCTCCCCAGATTCCAGATTGGCACCCAAAAATCATTTTCTCAATCAATACCTCTTCAGTCTACCCAAAAAGGTGACATTTAAGGTATACCGTCTGTAGAGCCCTTCCATTGGAAATCCCAATACGAAACAGTTCATTTTCAAAGTCCTGAGTTGCAGGCACCACATAAATGAGCCCTATTTCTAGGGTATGTTATCTTTGGAGCCATTCCATTGGAAATCCCAATACGTAATGGTCCATTTTCAAAGTCCTGAATTGCAGGCACCACATGAACGAGCCCTTTTTGTAGGGTATGTTATCTCTGGAGCCCTTTCATTAGAAACCCCAATACGGAACGGTCCATTTTCAAAAGTCCTGAGTTGCAGGCACCACATGAACAAGCCCTTTTTGTAGGGTATATTATCTCTGGAGCCCTTCCATTGGAAACCCCAATACGGAACGGTCCATTTTCCAAAGTCCTTCTTACAGGCACCAAAGTCCTTCTTACAGGCAACACAAAAGTCCTTCTTACAGGCACCAAGTCCTTCCTACAGGCACACAAAAGTCCTTCTTATAGGCACCCAAAGTCCTTCTTACAGGCACCAAAGTCCTTCTTACAGGCAACCCAAAGTCCTTCTTACAGGCATCAAAGTCCTTCTTACAGGCAACCAAAAGTCCTTCTTACAGGCACCAAAGTCCTTCTTACAGGCACAAAAGTCCTTCCTACAGGCACAAAGTCCTTCTTACAGGCATTTCATCAGTAAATCCCACATCAAGTGAACCATGTTCAAAGTCCTTCTTACAGGCATTTTCTTCGGTAAACCTACATATTGTAAATCGCTCAGTAGAATCCATTCATCAGGATTCTGTCATGGTACAACCCACCATACGGGTCAAAATGCAGGCGAATCCTTTAAATAGGATAGATTGCCACTGGAGTCCTTTCATTAGGAACTCTCACATGGGTTGACCTACCATACGGGTCAAAGCTCAACCTCCCTGAAGTATCCTCAGAATGAATCGTTGCAAAGTTCATATCAGGCAACAACCATACGACGGGTAGGTAAGTCCCAGGTAAGCTCTCCCCTCTATCTCTCCCTCGCTTTATAAGAGCCTCCTCAAGCCATGTTTGGATGAGAACTTACACCGGGAGTATTAGAGATCAAATGTCACGACTCTTTTTATTTCATAGGTTGAGTCGATTAGGATTCAGGTGTCATCTCGTCTTTAAAATAAACCTCTACCGAGCTTCCTTTCAAAGAGGGGCAGCTGTTGACACCTGAATTTTAATCATCTTTTCTTTTTTTAAAAATTAATAAAAAAATCTATAAAAATTCATAAAAATTAAAAAATCAACTTTGGAGACCTTGGCCAAGCTTAGAGAACCAAGTTTGACCAAAAAATGATTTTCCATATTTTTGGTATTTTTCAGCAATTTTTATTTTCGAAAATTCATGAAAAATCAAAGAAAAATGAGAAAATTGCAAAATCAACTTTGGAAGCCTTGGCCAAGCTTAGGCAACCATTTTTGAACAAAAAAATAATTTTTCGTATTTTTTATATATTTTTTAGAAATTAGAAAAATATTTAATAAATAATAGCATTTGAGGCCACAAAAATACATAAAAATAGTCAATATTTTTCTTTTAAATCCCTTTTCATGTTGGCCATCACAAATTTAAAAAATTCAATTCGGGGTCGTGTATTCCTTCACGAGCATAATCTCGAATCGGGCCTAAAAAATTCAATTTGAGTCAATTTATTTTCATTTTTCACTTTTAGGAGTTGTGACATTATTCTCTAATATTCTAAATTTTCATCTTAGCCCAATTATACCCAGAATGACTCAATTTTGTAAAAGGGTTTTAATTAAATTTTGCGACAAGAAATAAGCATAAGAGAGGTGTGTTGAAAATTTTGAGGAGATTTGGACTTAAAGAAATATTTCTCCTGGGACTGAATTGCAAATACTTAAAATCTCAGGGACTAGAGTGCAAATACTTAACATTTGAGGGATTATTTTGTAAATAACAAAAAGAAGAGTTAGTGGAGAAATTAGAATAGAGAAGGAAAGATGGAGAAGAGGAGATAGAGAATGGAAGATGGAGAAGATGAGATGGAGAGGAGAAGATGGAGAAGAGAAGATGGAGAAGAATAGAGGAGATAGAGAATGGAAGATGGAGAAGAGGAGATGGAGAAGAGGAGATGGAGAGGAGAAGATGGAGAAGAATAGATGAGAATAGAGAAGGGAAGATGGAGATGAAGAAGAGTTAGTAGAATGGGAGATAGATATGGAGAAGGGAAGATGAAAATGAAGAAGAGTTAGTGGAGAAATTAGAATGTGAGATAGACATTGGAGAAAGGAAGATGAAGATGAAGAAGAGTTAGTGGAGAAATTAGAATGGGAGATAAAGTTAGTGGAAAAATTAGAATGGAAGATAAAATGAATGGTTATAAAAGGAGGAAGAAGAGAGTTTGGAGGGGGATTATTTTTGGAGAGAAACTTTTGGATTCTTGAGAGGATTTTGGGAGATTGAAGAAAAATTTGAGAGAAAAAAATACCAAAAAGAGAGAGAATTTTGAAGATGATGGGAGTTTAAAGCTAGGGGGTTATCATCATCAATTTCTTCATCGACCGATATAAATCAAGAATTCATCCCAGATTTGAAGCTAAGTGTCCCTCTACTCTCTCTGATTTTTTAGTATAAACTAGCTCAAATTTTCTACTCTTCTCCCATTTCTCCATATTTGATTTCAGGCAGGAACCAATTATGTCCATCAAGCACTTCTTATAATGCCATTGAAGCTAAGTGCCTCTTTCATTGTTCCAATTTTTGATGTAAATTAAATCATATTTGCTCCATTACTCCATTTCTCCATATTTTTATGTCAGGCAAAGGAGAACTCCAAGTCAATGGTAAATCTAATGGAGGTGTAAACACAAAAAGAGAGCACTCCACTAGAGCCTGAGGAATAAACCAAGCTTGAATTGCCAAATCAGCATATCCATGAAATTAAGGTACCGAAATGGCATTAGTTTTAATTAACTAGTGTAACCAAGTCCCCGAACTCATAATCTCTGGTTCGTAGAAGTAATTTAGTCCTCCCGCTAATTTACTTAGGTTTCTAATCAACCTACCAAAAATGATTAGTGGCGACCCCAAATTCTAAAATCATGTGGAAAAAATCAAAGTTGTGATTTGGTAGAGCTTGGGAGAGCTCGAACTAGGTTAGTTAATTTAATTAATTAATCTGGTAATCCATTAACCTAAAAATGAATTTTAGGTCGCGACACTGTTATCCCGAGTTTGGTGAAGCAACGAATCCATGCATTTACTAAGAGGGAGAAGGATTACTACTTCCCACTTTTGCACAGATTATAGACATCAATAAAAGCAGAACAAATCCTACGCAAGAAAGTAAAACGCATGCACTCATTCAGGATCTGTTCGGTTTCTTTTGTGGGTTTTCCGGTGATCAGCCAGCTTCGTTTCAGATCTGGTACGCATTGGACATGTTGACGGTCCTGTGAACACTAGCTTTGAAATACAGGCTCCTGTCGCGACCTAAAATTCATTTTTTACGTTAATAGATTACCAGATTAATTGATTAAATTAACTAACCTAGTTCGAGCTCTCCCAAGCTCTACCAAATCGCGACTTTGGTTTTTTTGTTCAAATGGTTTTAAAATTTGGAGTCGCCACTAATCATTTTTGGTAGGTTGATTAGAAACCTAAGTAAATTAGCGGGAGAACTAAATTACTTCTACGAACCAGAGATTATGAGTTCGAGGACTTGGTTACACTAGTTTATTAAAAACTAATGCCCTTTCGGTACCTTAATTTCATGGATATCCTAATTTGGCAACTCAGGCTTGGTTTATTCCTAAGGCTCTAGTGGAGTGTTCTCTTTTTGTATTTTCACTTTCTTAAATGGAATATACGTGAGTGAGATTTTTTTTTGGCATTTTCAAAATATTAAGTATTTCCCTGAAGCCGAAAGAGGGAGTGAGTTAACGACTTCTGTGCAGTGCTGCGAGCTACTCATTTTGGGGTTTAGTAATTCAAAAATTAAATTATATGAAGTAAATAACAATAAATAAAGACCACCAATGGATAGCTCAGCCTTGGCTTGGCCCTCTCCTTTGGGGTTTAAGGTGCAGGAATTTAAATTGCAGAAATTTAAAATGACCTCCAGTGAGCGGGCTCTGCCCTTCACATTCTGGGGTTTAAATTCTTTAAAATAAAACGAATTGATTTGACAATTCGGGCCGAAATCCATCGACGGATCAATTGAAAAGTTAATGGGCACTCAAGAGCTCATCAGCGCCAATTTTACACCTCCATGGGATTTACCGTTGACTTGGAGTTGTCCTTTGCCTAACATAAAAATATGGAGAAATGGAGTAATGGAGCAAATATGATTTAATTCACATGAAAAATTAGAACAATGAAAGAAGCACTTAGCTTCAATGGTATTATGAGAAGTGCTTGATGGATATAATTGGTTCCTGCCTGAAATCAAATATGGGGAAATGGGAGAAGAGTAGAAAATTTGAGCTAGTTTATACTAAAAAATCAAATAGAGTAGAGGGATACTTAGCTTCAAATCTGGGATGAATTCTTGATTTATGTTGATCGATGAAGAAATTGATGATGATAAGCCGCTAACTTTAAACTTCCATCATCTTCAAAATTCTCTCTCTCTTTTTGGTATTTTTTTTTCTCAAATTTTTCTTCAATCTCCCAAAACCCTCTCAAACATCCAAAATTTTCTCTCCAAAAATCCTCTCTTTCAAGCTCTCTTCTTCCTCCTTTTATAGCCCACTCATTTACCTCCCATTCTAATTTCTCCATTAACTCTATCTCCCATTCTAATTTTTCCACTAACTCTTCTTAATCTTCATCTTCCCTTCTTCATCTTTATCTCACATTCTAATTTCTCCACCTATTCTTCTCCATCTCCATCTTCCCTTCTCTATATATATCTCCCATTCTAATTTCTCCACTAACTCTTCTTCATCTCTATCTTCCCTTCTCTTATCTTATTTTCTCCATCCATTCTTCTCCATATTCTTTTCTCCATCTCATCTTCTCTATCTTCCCTTCTCTTATCTTATTTTCTCCATCCATTCTTCTCCATCTCCTCTTCTCCATCTTCTCTTCTCTATCTCATCTTCTTCATCTTCCCTTCTCTATTCTAATTTCTCCACTAACTCCTTTTTTTGTTATTTGCAAAATAATCCCTTAAGAGTTAGGTATTTACACTCTAGTCCTTGAGATTTTGAGTATTTACAATTTAGTCCCTGAAAAAATATTTCTTTAAGTCCAAATATCCTCAAAACTTTCAACACACCTCTCCTATGCTTAATCGAAATTCATCGAATATCAAATTTAAACTCATTTCTTGCCGCAAAATTTAATTAAAGCCCTTTTGCAAAATTGAGTTATTCTAAGTATAATTGGGTCAAGATGAAAATTTAGAATATTAGAGAATAATGTCACAACTTCTAAAAGTGAAAAATGAAAATAAATTGACTCAAATTCTATTATTTATGAAATATTTTCCTAATTTCTAAAAAATATATTTAAAAAATACGAAAAATTATTTTTTGCTCAAAAATGGTTGCCTAAGCATGGCCAAAGCTTCCAAAGTTGATTTTTTAATTTTATGAATTTTATGGAGTTTTTATTAATTTTGGAAAATAAAAATATTGAAAATACTAAAAATATGGAAAATACGTTTTTGGTCAAAATTGATTCCCTAGGCTTGGCCAAGGTCCCCAAAGTTGATTTTTTAATTTTATGAATTTTTATGGATTTTCTATTAATTTTGAAGAGAAAATGTGATAAAAAATCAAGTGTCAACAGCTGCCCCTCTTTGAAAGGAAGCTCGACAGAGGTTCATTTCAAAGACGAGAAGACACCTGAATTCTAATTGACTCAACACAATGAAATAAAAAGGGTCGTGACATTTGATCTCCAATACCCATCTTTGCAAGTTCCGATCCAAACCCGGCTTGAAGAAACTTTCATGCTGTGAGGGAGAGACGAAGATGAGAGTTTACCTGGCACTTACCTACCCTTTGTGTGGCGGTCGCTTGACACGGATGCTCTACTGAAAATGGAATGAGAACCTAAGGATTTGTTAAGAAAACCTTAGGGTAGTTGAACTTGGACCCGTATGGGAGGTCAACCCATGGTAGATTCCTAATGAAAGGATTCTACTGATTTGATTGAAATTTGACCCGTATGGTAGGTCACTCCATGGCAGAGTTCCAAATGAAAGGATTCTAGTGATTAAGATTTGACCCGATGGTGGGTCGCCCCATGAAAATGCCTGTAAGAAGGACTTGTGCCTGTAGAAAGGATTTTGATGCCTGTAAGAAGGACTTGGTATGCCTGTAATACAGGACTTGGCATGCCTGTAAGAAGGACTTAGTATGCCTGTAAGAATGACTTGGTTTGCCTGTAAGAAGGACTTAGTGTGCCTGTAAGAAGGACTTGATTTGCTTGTAAGAAGGACTTGGTTTGCTTGTAAGAAGGACTTGATTTGCCTATAAGAATGACTTGGTGTGCCTGTAAGAAGGATTTGGTTTGCCTGTAAGAAGGACTTGATTTGCCTGTAGAAAGGACTTTGATGCCTGTAAAAAGGACTTGATGCCTGTAAGAAGGACTTGTGCCTGTAGAAAGGACTTTGACGCCTGTAAAAAGGACTTAGGATGCTTGTAGGAAGGACTTGATGCCTGTAAGAAGGACTTTTGTGTTGCCTGTAAGAAGGTCTTTTGAAAATGGTCCATTCCGTGTTGGGGTCTCCAATGGAAGGGCTCCAGAGACAGTATACCCTAAATGTCACCTTTTGGGTAGACTGAAGAGGTATTGATTGAGAAAATGATTTTCGGGTACCAATCTGGAATCTGGGGAGACCAGGAATCCTGCAGACGCTCAAACCCAATTTCACTTACCATGAAGGGTGCCATTCTGGGATCTGGGGAAACCAGGAATCCTGCAGAAGCTCAAACCCAATTTTTGTTGTCCCATCACTTTAGGAATAAATCGATGAGGCAAAGATCAAGAACACGAGAGTTGGTCAATGATGATTTGATAAAGTTTGAGAACACGAGATTATATCAATCGTGAGTTAATGAAGACTTCATGAGAGCATGTTGATCATTAGTCGCAAGGGTTCAAAAGACTTACCTGGATCTTCTGAGTTAATGATCGAGGCATAGACAGACTGATTGTATCATGTCTGCTTGCTCACTGAATGACTTTATGTGCTGCAATGGATTTGAGCACCCAGACAATCATCAGAATTGAAAGGTTCAGGCTGAAAATATACTCACCTAAAAATGCTAGGCGAGCATTAGCCAACAGGGCTTGTTTATTCAATAGCCTCTAGATGAATTTCGAGACCTCGGAGGGTAACTCGACTATCAGGAATGCACTACCTGTCATACAGTGTCAGAGGTAACATGTGCACGCATTTTTATCAATGAGTTCATCGGTTCATGCAAAACCATTCAGTTGAGTTTGCAATGATTAAAACCGTATGTGTATGCTCATAATGTGGATCATGCATGACTATTCTGTCGAGTTTGCATTTTCAATTCTGTCCAGGGAGGTTATCATGTCATGAATACCTCGGATGTAACCTGAATGGGGACTTTAGTCTGAAAGGGCTTTCTCTCACTCTTGAAAAAGGCTTTTTTATCCTGATTGCAGGATTTGAAAAGAAATCACTCAACCTTACCATCATCGCATTCAGCGAGGGTCTGAGTAATCTCGCAATTGATACGATCAAGCCGATCTGGAGGTCTTGATTAGGACCGTAATGTGGGCTGGGTCAAAGACTTATCAAAGGGGACTCATTTCGAGTCAAGGCCATTGACAAAAAGATCTTCATTATCTGCTCTGGGTTTACAAGTCAAGAACCCTGCAAAATGAGAGAGAAATAATCTTGCTCGAACTTCTTCGAGCGATGCTTAAAGTCATTCAACTCTTATATTAATTCAAGTGCTCTAATCAGAAGAGACTTTCAAGGGTCGTAACGTAGGTCGGGATTTGGGTCTGAGAAACGAAGGGCTCGTTTTGGCTCAGAAAAATATATGAGAAGGGTTTGGTGTTGGTGATCATTGCAGTCTTGTCACCGATCTTTGACTTTCCTAAATTTGTCTTCAATGAATATTACCATTGGTTGAGGGGTGGTAGTTCTTTTACACTTTGCAAACTGACTTCTTTGGGGATCCTTTTTCGGGAATTCTCAAAATATATGTTCGAAGTCAGAAGTTCATTACAGATATATGGGCATTGGCCTTGCTTTTGATAGGCACTTTGCTCTTTCTACCCGAGATTCTTTGGAGTAGCCTTTGCTTTTCTTACTCCCGACTCTCTTTTGTTTGGAAGCAGGCCCATTTTCTTTAGGCTACACTTGTTTTTCTTTTTCTTTTGTTTAACAATATTGTGATTTTGAATTTTAGCAACAAGGTGATTTTCAACAAATGATACTAGACATTACATGAAAGTCTAGCATATGAAATGGGCTAATTCAAGAATTCTCTATTGGCCAAATTTCTTCAATTCTGCTCCTTGGGGGAAGGTGTCGTCGTTACCTTGAAATGAGCAAGGATCACCAACATGGGCTTGAGAAATGAATTTGCAGGCTCAATTGGGTTATACAACGAATGAGTGTGTAGGATAGAGAAAATAAATGCCCTTTGTCATCCTAAAGCACTTGAATTAAAATTCGAGTATCATGTAAAGAAACACTCGAAGATTGATGTTAGTCCAAGCAAGAGAATTTCTAACCATTTATCTCATGCCCCAGTGTGGGGTGGTTCTTGACAGGGTTATGAAATGAAATCACCGTTCAAATGGGTTGTCAATGGTTGCTTGAAGTATTTGGAATGGAGAATGAATGCCTTCTTCACTTCGACTATCGTATCTTTTGCGAGAAAACCCATTGCCTTGGAGAATGCGGAATCTGTCTTCCGCTCAACTCACTGTGGATTAAATATAGGACGTATGTGGAAATGGCTTCCCTTTCATCGTCCTGTCATGCCCCATTCTATACATTCGATGCATCGTGTACAATTTATATCCCCAGTCAAAATTGACAAATTGAACATGCAGAACGGTCATGTATGAATCATGGAATGTGCAAACATCATGCAAATATGGCAATACAATGTACAAGTATGGAAATTGTTCATGGCTGTGTGGGCGGATCAAACACGTTGGGGGCCTATTCCCCGAGTCGAGGAGTAGCTTGTTTCTGGTTTTGCCTTTTTTCGATCCAGGGTTCACCATTGATTTTCCCTATTTCATCAGACAGATCGCATCAGGCGATCATAACTTGGCCCCTTGGGGCTGTTTTCTTTGACGTTTCAGATGTTAGTTTAATATTTCCTGTAAAAAGGAATGAGACATGTTAGCTAGTATCAGAAATGATGAACTTGACACGATACTGAGTTACCCTTGAGTGCTTCGCGCAACTCCTTTACCAGTTTTACCACTCAAGATTTTCTCCGTGGGTATGTCAAGTTAGACATTTCCTGTCAAACAATGGAGGAGAAGACGTATTAGTCAGTATTAGAAATGATGAATTGGATACGATACTGCTTTACCCTTCATTTTGAATGCCTTGCACGATCCGCTTATCAGGTTCGCTGGGTTGAGCTTCCTTCAACTTTCATGGGCCACTTCACCATTAGGGCCAAGATCGTGACAAAATACTGACCTTGGTATTGCTCGTCGAGTATTCCTGTTTCTTTCTGCAAAAAGAAATGCAAGAAAAAGTTGTTTTATTTATTTACAATACTTACAATATTTCCATCCTCGAGGATCGAACTCGGGACGTCTCGGACCATTGTCATTCCGCATGCCATCTGGTCCACAAGACCGCAGGCGCTCGTGGAGGTTCCTTTTAAGAGTCAATCCTTGAAATGGCACGGTGTTGTTGTATTATACTGGGTAATTCCAGGTCACTGTATTTTTCGGGGCGGTTTACAAACCCTGTTAAGAATGGAATAAAATAATTTAGAACTCGAGACGAGTATGAGCAAAGTAGAACGATACAGAATTACCCTTCTTTGAGATTGTTTGGGTCTTTCATTCACATATTTCTCGTTTGAAGCCATCTATTCTGTGGCGCTGTCCATGAATTTATTTGCCCCAAGTTTTGTTTAATCGGGGAATTTCATTTTTGGGCACGACTTGTATTTTCGGGTCAATTTGCAAATTCCTGTAAACAGAAGGGATCTAATTTAGAATCAGGACAATCTGAGGGTAAATTGAAACGATACTGCTTTACCCTTCTAGTTCGCGCGACTTTTTACTCGCAATAAATTCACTACTTCTTGCTTTTGCGTTCATTCTGAACATAAATAAAAGTAGAAAACATTCAATGCAAGGAAATGAAGCGTCTGCATTCGTTCAAGATCGATTTTGCTCCCTCAGCAGGCTCTCCCATGATCAGCTGGCTTCATTCTAGACCAGGTATGAATCGGCTATGTTGAATGACCCGTGATCTCAGCTTCGAAATACAGACTCCCTGTGCATATTATAGTCCCAGTGCTTCATCAACATTAAACTGGTTGATCACGGCGGTGAGTTCATCGTCAATGCCGCTTGCCTGGTGGTGATACATCTCCCTTTCCCCGAGAGGTATTGATGCTGATCCAGTAGTATTGGTCTTTTTATACCCTGCTCCAATAGAACTCGATCCTGTTATAACCTGGTCTAACGCATTTTCGATCCTCAGATCATGCATTTCATCGAGGGTGAGGAGGAGGCCATTGCAATTGGGGCAGGTGGCAGAGTCAAAAGCCTCTTTATACATCTTGTTTTCCACTCGGAGGTTTTCATTTTCAACTCTTAGAAACTCGGCTTCGTTGTGTTCATGACGAGTCTTCATTCGGGTTCGCCTATTTTGAAACCAGAACTTGATTTGAGAAGGTTCAAGTCCTAGCTCTTGACTCAGTTTCATTTTCTGTTTGCCGTCTGGCATAGGGCATGTTCTGAAGAAATCCTCAAGCCTTTGTACTTGCTCCTTAGTGTGGCGACGGTAACGCTTCTTTTGACCCTTACCGTTGTTGTCCTTATCTTTACTGAGATCTTGGACGTCGTTGGCGGAAGGGCCAGGCTCCATGGGCTCGATCCCAAACATGGCTTCAAACTCTTCATTTCCCATATTCAGCAAGTAATGATAGCTCTCGAGAGTATTGGGTTGAGACATCTTCGATTTGGCGAATGGTTCCTCAAGACTTGCTATATCTTTCTGTATTTTCACTCTCTCTAAACCGTGTATGCTTTAAAACTCTCTTCAAAGTATGGATGAAGATTATCAAGAGGATGTCTCTTTTAAAATTTGGCGTGGGCTTAGCATCTGTATTGCCTCTCCCGAGAGTTCTGTCTTTCTCAATCTTTCCTGCGTGTCTCTTGCTTGGCTCGTCTTTTCTCATCTTTTCGTAGTGGTAGGGCTCCTGTCGTCGTCTCCACCGTCGATTTGCGAGCGAGTTCTCCGATAAGGACGAGCCGTATCTCCCTTTCTGCCGAAAATTTCCTTGTCCCCCACTCAGCTCGTTTTTTTATTCTTTCTTTTCCAAAGTGGTGGCGTCTCATCCAGCTTTTCCGCAAAGACGTCGAGGTCGCTACCTAACTAAAATTCGAGCTAACGAGGGTGGTGCCAATGGAAAATGGTAGATAAGAGAAATCTTGACTGGTTGATACCGTCACTATGAAATCAATATTTACTTCAAAGCAGATTACCATCTTCGTATTCCGCTCATCTGCCTCACCTCTCTCCCCATTTCTTTCGTATTCTGCTTTCAAAAATGGCCAATTCTCCTAACCATACATTCTCTGCCGAAGTCCTGGCTGGGTGGGAGAGACTCTATAATCTTCTTGGTAGAGGTTACGCTCATATAGCCCAAAACTCTACCATTGAGGCTGAAATCCTCGGTTTATTCAGGACCGTGGACACTGCTTCTGTTGAGGGTACCCAACTGGGGAAGGAGTATCGGAACTTCTCGACCCTCTTCATCAATTTTCTAGCTGCCTATAACCGCGCTTATGAGACGATTCTTGTGACTGCCGTCGTGAAAGCTCGTTACCAAGACCGGCATGAGCGTCTGGGAACAGTCACATTTGTGGCTGATAATCACAAGAAGGCCCTCAAGTTTGCCAACGATCAGCTTTCGTGGCTGGTTCGTGAGAGGGGAAAGTTGGTAGACCGTCTGACCTTGGTCCGAACTTACGCCGAACAGGAGCCGGGCAATATTGTGATGAGGTGCAAATGCGGTTGGCTGCAGGAGAGACTTGATGACATTACGGCAGACATTGCTTTCGAGAGGGCGGCGATTCCAGACTTAGAGTTTGCCGTCGAGCATTATGAGGCCAGTATGGCCCAGGCTAAGGAGAAGTGTGATCGCCTCTTCTTTAGGCTCGCGGAACTTAATCCCGAGAGCGCCCGGTGCACCCAGAGCATCAACTGTTTGGAGAGTCAATTGAGCTCTTTCGTAATGGTTATTAGGGCCCAGCTTGGCTTTACCTTTCCTCCCTAGTGAGCTATTGTAAAACCTGTTGATGTATGGAATAAAAGGAATGTTTCGCATGTCTATACTTTTGTTTTCCTGTCATCTCTTCTCCTGTGCAGCATGATGAACGGTTCAAGGCACTGGAAGCACCGAGGTTTAATATTTTTCTTGATATTAACTACTTCAGACGATTAAATCAACTTTCGATAGCGGGCCCACTAGCCATCTTGAGCTCCGTGAGCTACCCACGTGAATTATTGCAAATACAACCGTTCGATTAGCGTGCCCATAAATCAGGCCACCTGTTGTGTGCCCCACTTCAATCGTGCTTAGTCTCTTTTGGCGTCCACTTATTGCTGTCGGTCGACTGTAACGTTGGGAGGAGCGCCTGTGGGCCATGCTTATTAATAAACATCAATCACCCAAAGACCTCCACGTGGTTCGAATCCAATGAAGTTTTAAGGCCGACCTTCGGTTGATTTAATCAGAAAGGTTGTAAGGTCGGGTTAAGATTCTTGCTTCATGGGTTCTGATAACTACACTTTTTCAACAAAATACAAGAGTCTCTCCAATACATTAAAATTGCCCCCCGATTTGGCCTGAGTCGAAGGTTGGACATCTGGCCTCTGGGTAGGTTAATCATTTCTGCACTTGAGTAACTCATGGATAAAGTAGGCAAGGCCGTCCAATGATCGATTATGACTTGATTCCTCACTTGAGCTCATTGGATAATTTTTCAAGTTATTTTTGAACGTCATGCATCAGCTCTTCTCAGCTACTTGTGATGATTTTTTTTTAGAACATCTCCTATCAATAGGGAAAGAAGACATGTCAAACATGAGATTAAAAAGGGTAAATTGGAATTGATACCGAGTTACCCTTCACTTTGAGCTTGTCACATAAGTGTTTTCGCCTGGCACTGTCATTTTTCATGCCATCGGGCTCGCAAAACCGCAGGCGTCCATGGAGGTTCATTGTTTCAATTTAAGGATTGACTTTAGAGCAACAAGTCCTATTGCGTTCTATTGGGCAATTTCATCTTGCAATTCTCTCAAAGTAATGTACAATCTCCTATGCAAGCTTTGAGCAGTGATGAAAACAAGTTCCAAACGGCAATGAAGATTGACACGAACAGCGGCTGGTTTGGTCTGAAATTTGTGATATTGAGACCAAAAGCAAAACTTTTTGGGGGAAATCGGCAAGGCCGAATTGAAGTGATGATGGCTCTGACTTCTCCGCGGAATCCATCTGAAAGACTATGGCAAGTTACCCTGTAAAAGGCAATGATGAAAATGAGTATGAGCATCAAGAATGGGGAGCCGATCCATGACATCCTCTAGACTCAAAAAACGAAGGCAACCATGATCAAAGGGTTGATTACTGCAATTTCGAATTTCGTCAGTCTTTACGAAACAATTCATATTAATTCAAAAAATGACTAGAATGATGCCAACTTTTGCAGTATTGTACCTAAGACAATGATGAACAACTTTCATGTTTTGATGTCTTTCAAATAACTTCTGGATCAGTACAGTTTAATGCATCTTTTGGAGATAATTGTTTGGAAAATTGTTCTGTCCGGTTCTTGTTTAAAGAACGAAAGGCCTACCAAAAAGGTGAGTTAAGGTCTGAAATTTTGCAGGCCAATATTTTAGAGGCCATTCTCCAACTTTCATGTTTCGAGTTCTTGTAGAAAATCTCGTTTAGTGGGAGTTATTAACAAAATGATATGAGGTCAGAAAACTGTCAAAGTTTCAGACTGATTTGCAATGGATCACAAATTCTGTATTAAATGGAAAACTGATTGGATTTATCTGAAACTTTTTGACATGCAAGATCAGAGTCCATTAGACATTTTTCATTCTTTGGTCGGGATCCAAAATTGAGTCGAAGAGGCTGGAAAAATTCTCACGAGGGGAAGAGTCGATCAGTCAGAATGCTTTGCAGTTGTCATCCATTTAGAAAAACGCGAGTTTGGCCCAACTTTGTCCCAAGCAAATGAAGTCCATTGATTCTGAATTTTTTATATGTCTAATATCATCACGTTATCTACAACTTTTGTCAAGGGAGTTTTCCCCAAAATTGATCATCAGATTTTACAAAAAATTGTACAATGCAATGTGATAAATCAGAATCAAAGAAAGCTGATGAAATTGCAAATATTGAGAGGATTCATCCGAAACAAAATGACTCATGGAGATGAAAACATGACAAGTAAATTCCCAACCAACCAACTACAGAAGGAAGAACATTACTTGGCTTGACAAATACGAGACTAATGAAAGGACATGACTTGACTCAACCTAATAATGTCATGGACCGACCCAAAATAGAATAAATGCAAGATGAAGTTAGAGAACTTACTTTACCTGTGAAGAATATACCATGTAGGTTACATAGACATGCACATGAATCGTGAGTTTAAATCTTAGTCTATCTACTCTAAAGGCTGACAAATTGAAGCGAAAGACTTACGGCAAGGCGACAATCTCGCGCACATAATCAAGATTAGCCGTGATCCCACGACGTAACCAGGATTAGCCGGGCCTCCCCACTTCGGCTGCTCGCGCTAAAAATTAAAACCACTGCTTTGGTAATCTTACCAAGCCTGAGGCCTAACTTTTAAACTCATTTTTGGAAAGAGGTTCGGGATTGAATCTGGGCTAACTTTCGACGTGATCTCACGCTGAACGCTAAAACCAAATCACAATACCATCCTAAAACTAGTGACCTAGGTCCGATCACGAGACGTGTGTGATGTAGTGCTAAAGCGATTAAACATGCACAACAGTTAAATGCAAACACCGCTTCAAAAATGTGCGAAATTAAATAGACAATTCCAACACCAAGCCTGCAAAACAAAGGGTTAGTCAAACACTCCACCCCTTATAACTCCCACCTACAAGACCATTTAACACCTAAAGGTCATATTCCAACCAATGCCAAATCAAATTAATTTTCATGAAATTTTCTAACCTAAGTCCTCTAAGTTCTTAAATTTTCAAAAATTAAGAACATGTCCCCAGCGGAGTCACCAAGCTGTCGCGACCTAAAATTCATTTTTTACGTTAATGGATTACTAGATTAATTGATTAAATTAACTAACCTAGTTCGAGCTCTCCCAAGCTCTACCAAATGGCGACTTTGGTTTTTTTGTTCAAATGGTTTTAAAATTTGGAATCGCCACTAATCATTTTTGGTAGGTTGATTAGAAACCTAAGTAAATTAGCGGGAGAACTAAATTACTTCTACGAACCAGAGATTATGAGTTCGGGGACTTGGTTACACTAGTTAATTAAAACTAATGCCCTTTCGGTACCTTAATTTCATGGATATCCTAATTTGGCAACTCAGGCTTGGTTTATTCCTAAGGCTCTAGTGGAGTGTTCTCTTTCTGTATTTTCACTTTCTTAAATGGAATATACGTGAGTGACATTTTTTTTTTTGGCATTTTCAAAATATTAAGTATTTCCCTGAAGCCGAAAGAGGGAGTGAGTTAACGACTTCTGTGCAGTGCTGCGAGCTACTCATTTTGGGGTTTAGTGATTAAAAAATTAAATTACAGGAAGTAAATAACAATAAATAAAGACCACCAATGGATAGCTCAGCCTTGGCTTGGCCCTCTCCTTTGGGGTTTAAGGTGCAGGAATTTAAATTGCAGAAATTTAAAATGACCTCCAGTGAGCGGGCTCTACCCTTCACATTCTAGGGTTTAAATTCTTTAAAATAAAACGAATTGATTTGACAATTCGGGCCGAAATCCATCGACGGATTAATTGAAAATTTAATGGGCACTCAAGAGCTCATCAGCGCCAATTTTACACCTCCATGGGATTTACCGTTGACTTGGAGTTGTCCTTTGCCTGACATAAAAATATGGAGAAATGGAGTAATGGAGCAAATATGATTTAATTCACATGAAAAATTAGAACAATGAAAGAAGCACTTAGCTTCAATGGTATTATGAGAAGTGCTTGATGGATATAATTGGTTCTTGCCTGAAATCAAATATGGGGAAATGGGAGAAGAGTAGAAAATTTGAGCTAGTTTATATTAAAAAATCAAATAGAGTAGAGGGATACTTAGCTTCAAATCTGGGATGAATTCTTGATTTATATTGATCGATGAAGAAATTGATGATGATAAGCCGCTAACTTTAAACTTCCATCATCTTCAAAATTCTCTCTCTCTTTTTGGTATTTTTTTTTCTCAAATTTTTCTTCAATCTCCCAAAACCCTCTCAAACATCCAAAATTTTCTCTCCAAAAATTCCTCTCTTTCAAGCTCTCTTCTTCCTCCTTTTATAGCCCACTCATTTACCTCCCATTCTAATTTCTCCATTAACTCTATCTCCCATTCTAATTTTTCCACTAACTCTTCTTAATCTTCATCTTCCCTTCTTCATCTCTATCTCACATTCTAATTTCTCCACCTATTCTTCTTCATCTCCATCTTCCCTTCTCTTATCTTATTTTTTCCATCCATTCTTCTCCATCTTCTTTTCTCCATCTTATCTTCTCTATCTTCCCTTCTCTTATCTTATTTTCTCCATCCATTCTTCTCCATCTCCTCTTCTCCATCTTCTCTTCTCTATCTCATCTTCTTCATCTTCCCTTCTCTATTCTAATTTCTCCACTAACTCCTTTTTTGTTATTTGTAAAATAATCCCTTAAGAGTTAGGTATTTACACTCTAGTCCTTGAGATTTTGAGTATTTGCAATTTAGTCCCTGAAAAAATATTTCTTTAAGTCCAAATATCCTCAAAATTTTCAACACACCTCTCCTATGCTTAGTCGAAATTCATCGCATATCAAATTTAAAATCATTTCTTGCCGCAAAATTTAATTAAAGCCCTTTTGCAAAATTGAGTTATTCTGAGTATAATTGGGTCAAGATGAAAATTTAGAATATTAGAGAATAATGTCACAACTTCTAAAAGTAAAAAATGAAAATAAATTGACTCAAATTCTATTATTTATGAAATATTTTCCTAATTTCTAAAAAATATATTTAAAAAATACAAAAAATACGAAAAATTATTTTTTGCTCAAAAATGGTTGCCTAAGCTTGGCCAAAGCTTCCAAAGTTGATTTTTTAATTTTATGAATTTTTATGGAGTTTTTATTAATTTTGGAAAATAAAAATATTGAAAAATACTAAAAATATGGAAAATACGTTTTTGGTCAAAATTGATTCCCTAGGCTTGGCCAAGGTCCCCAAAGTTGATTTTTTAATTTTATGAATTTTTATGGATTTTCTATTAATTTTGAAGAGAAAATGTGATAAAAAAATCAGGTGTCAACAGCTCCGTGTGCACATTGCTGCCCTAGTGCTTCATCAACATTGAACTGGTTGATCATGGCGGTGAGTTCGTCGTCAATGCTACTTGCCTTATGGTGATATATCTCTCCTTCCCTAGGAGGCTTTACTACTAACCTCGTAGGCTCAGTCTTTTCGTGCTTTCCCCTAACAGAACTTGATCCTGTCATAAACTGGTCTAACTCACCTCTTAAACGTGCATTTTCGATCCTCAGATAATGCATTTCATCGAGGGTGAGGAGGCCATTGCAGTTGGGGCAGGTGGCGGAGTCAAAAGCTTCTTTATACATATTGTTCTCCACTCTGAGGTTTTCATTTTCAACTCTTAGAAACTCGGCTTCGTTGTACTCATGACGAGTCTTCATTCAGGTTCGCTTATTTTGAAACCAGAACTTGATTTGCGAAGGTTCAAGTCCTAGCCCTTGACTTAATTCCATTTTCTATTTGCCGTCTGACATAGGGCACGTTCTGAAAAAATCCTCAAGCCTTTGTACTTGCTCCTCAATATGGCGACGGTAACGCTTCCTTTGAACCTTACTGTTGTTGTCCTTATCTTTACTAAAATCTTGGACGTCGTTGGCGGAAGGGCCAGGCTTCATGGGCTCGATCCCAAACATGGCTTCGAACTCTTCCTCTCTCATATTCAGCAAGTAACGATAACTCTCAAGGGTGTTGGGTTGAGACATCTTCGACTTGGTTAGTGATTTCTCAAGGTTCATTATTTTTTCTTGTATTTTCACTCTCCCTGAACTTTTCTGAGTGACTGGGTATGCTTCGAAACTCTCTTCAAAGTATAGATGAAGATTACCAAGAAGACGTCTCTTTTAAAACTTAAGCGTGCGCTTAGCATCTGTATTGCTTCTCCCAAGAATTCTGTCTTTCTCAATCTTTCTTGCGTGTCTCCTGCACAGTTTGCTTTCTTTCGTCTTTTCATGGTAGGGGTCCCCGTCGTCGTCTCTCCTGCTTATCTCCATCGTTGATTTTGCGGGTGCGTTCTCCCATAAAGACGGATCCCATCTTCTTTTCCGCTGCAAGTTTTCTTTGTCCCGCACTTAGGTCGTCTTTTTCCTTTTCTTTTCTGAAGCGGTAGTATCACGTCAAACATTTTCTGCAAAGATATCGGATTTGCTCGGCTCGAGATTGCCGTCTAACGGGGATTCGAGCCAACGGGGGTGGTGCCAATAGAGAATGGTAGATAGGGAAATCTTGACTGGTTGACACTGTCACTACGAAATCAATATTTACTTTAAAGCAGATTACCATCTTCGCATCCTCTTAGTCTGCTTCACCTATCTCCTCCTTTCTTTCGTATCCCGCTCGTCTGCCTTACCTTCCTCCTTGATAATGGCCAATCTCCCTACCCACATCTTTCCAGCCGATGGTATGTTCAAATGGGAAAGACTTTACCATCTTTTTGGCTGAGGCTATATCTACATAGCCCATCATCCGAGTGTCGAAGCTGAGATTCCTGATTTGTTCAGGGAGATAAATGCTTCTTTGGTTGAAGGCACCAGCTTAGAGAGGGAATACAGAGTATTTCCACTTGTCTTCATTAACTTTCTAGAAACTTGCCGGAACACTCAGGAAACGGTCACTTTAGCCCGCGTCGTGAGAGCTCGCTATCAAGATCGATCTGAACGCCTTGAGTCTGCAGAACAAGCTGCTGCTCGGTACAAGAAGGCCGTCAAGTTTGTTGAAGAACGTGCCTCGCTATTGGTTCACAAGAGAGAGAAGCTAGTGGAACGCCTAGCTTTGACCAGACTTACTTTGAACATGACCTGAGCGATATCGTGATGAAGTTCAGATGTGAGTGGCTGGAGGAAAGGCTCGATGATCTAACGGCAGATATAGCTTTCGAGAGAGACTTGATTGAGAATCTGAGATTCGCTGTTGAACATCACGAGGTCAATGCAGCTAGACAAAAGGAGAAATGTATCCACCTATTCTTCAAGCTTGCAGATCTTGAATCCCAGCTCGCTCAGTGTAGACAGAATATTAGTTTCATAGAAAGCCAGTTAAGCTCTTTTGTGATGCTTATTAGGGCTCAGTTTGATTTTACTTTTCCTCCCCAGTGACTGGTTGTAAAACTCATTGATGAATGGAATGAAAGGAAAGTTTCGCATCTCTTATGTTGTGATCTTCTTGCCATATCTTCTTTCGTATAGCATGATAGAACGGTTCAAAACCCTGGAGGCGCCGATACTTAACATTTTTCTCGATATTAGCTACTTCAGACAATAATATCAGGAGCATTGAATAAAATTTCGACAGCGGATCCTATTAGCCACCTTGAGCCCCGTGAGCTAGCCATGTGAATTATTGCAAATACGACCATTCGATTAGTGCGCCAATAAATAAACCAGGCCACATGTTGCGTGCCCCACTTTGCTCATGCTCATCTCTTTCGGCGTCCACTTGTTTGTGTCGGCAGCCCGTAGTGTTGGCAGAATGTCCTGTAGCGTTGGCAAAAATGCCCGTGGGCCATGCTCAACAATAAAATACTGGTCCTTCAAAATCCTCCTCGTATTTCGAATCCAAGAAAGGTAAAAAGGCAATCCTTTATTCAATTTAATCAGAAAGGCGTCGTAAGGCCGGGTTAATAAACTTGCTTCATGGGCTCTGATTACACAATTTATGCCTTCTCAATAAAAATACAGGAACTCTTCTAATACATTAAAGATACGCCCAGGCTCGATCTGGATAAATTTACAGCCTCATCGAAATACATAGCCCATACGTGCTCGCTGATCGATAAGATTTTGTCTCTGGAACTTCTTCGCTTGCCCTCAGGATTATCAATTGCGGCGTCGACCATTTCCTATCCTTTTCGCAATCTTCAAGATTATCTCCGTATAATGTTGAACCCGATTTTGCTCCTGCCTAGGGTACCTGTGATTCCCTGTAAAGGTAGAGAAAATAATTAGTATGTGATCCAAAAGAGATCGGTTCATGACTCCTACATTAGTTCAATTTTATTTTTTCATTTTATGAGAAATTAAAGAGGATTCTCTTAGAAAGGCATAGGTAAATTTATTCAAAAAGAATTTTCTTATAGGTTTTTATAACTTGAAAAATGTGATAAAATCCCTTGACGTTTACCAAATTTTCCGAAGGAATTTTTCATTTTTATCAAAATAAATTTTTAATGATAAATTTGTCAAGGAAATCTCGCATCCAATGAAGATTTAAGGAAAACTGTGACAAAATCTTTCATTGGTCAACAAAATTCTCCTAAGGGATTTTTCACATTCATTCATTTTTTCATCATTTTTCATTTTTTTTCAAAAATGGGACACCAATTTGATTTTTCTTTTCTTTTGAAAAAATGATCACAATGTTAGGTTCAAAATTTGACTGAATCCTAACATGGACCGACCCAAAAATAAATACAAGATGAATTTAGAAAACTTACTATCACCGTGAAAAATATCATGTAGGTCACATAGACATGCATATGAATCGTGAGTTTAAATCTTAGCTTATCTATTCTAAAGGTTGACAAATTGAAGTGAAAGACTTACGGCAAGGCGACAATCTCGCGCACATAATCAAGATTAGCCATGATCTAACGACGTAATCAGGATTAGCTGGGCCTTCCCAGTTCGGCTGCTGGAGCTAAAAATTAAAACCACTGCTTTGGTAATCTTACCAAGCCTGAGGCCTAACTTTTAAAGCTCATTTTTGAAAAAGGGTTCGGGATTGAATCTGGACTAACTTTCAACGTGATCTCACGCCGAACGCTAGAACCAAATCACAATACCATCCTAAAACTAGTAACCTAAGTCTTGCCACGGGACGTGTATGATGTAGTGCTAAAACAATTAAACATGCACAACAATTAAATGCAAACGCCACTTCAATATTTCAAAAATTAAATAATAATTCTCGCACACCAAACCTGCAAAACGAAGGGTTAGCCAAATACTCCACCCCTTATAACTCCTATCTGCAAAACCATTTAACACCTAAAGATGAGTTCCAAACAAGATTGCCAAAAGCGAGATATCCATGAAATTTTCATTGGCCTAAGTGCACTAAGGCTTTTAAAATTTCGAAAAAAAATTCAAGTATTCCAATTGGTGTCTTTTTTTCGAAAATTTAAAAATCCCGTCCCTAATGGAGTCGCCAAGCTGTCGCAACCCTAAGAGTTTTTTTTCGATCGGGTTAATGGATTATTAGGTTTATTAGATGAATTAACCTAATACGGACCCTCCCAAGTCCTACCGAATCGCAAATTGGTTTTTGTTCAAATGGTTTTAAAATTTGGAGTTGTCACTAATCATTTTTGGTAGGTTGATTAGATACCTAAGTAAATTAGCGGGAGGACTAAATTACTTCCACGAACCAGAGATTATGAGTTTGGTGACTTGGTTACACTAGTTAATTAAAACTAATGCCCTTTCGGTACCTTAATTTCATGGATATCCTAATTTGGCAACTCAAGTTTGGTTTATTCCTAAGACTCTAGTGAAGTGTTCTCTTTTTGTATTTTCACTTTTTAGATAGGATGCATGGGTGGTATTTTTTTATTTTCAAAGTGTTAAAAATTCCCTAAAGCCGAAAGAGGGAGTGTATTAACGACTTCTGTGCAGTATTACAGTTTACTCACTTTGGAGTTTGGTGATTCAAAAATTAAACGGCCGGAAGTCAATGACAGCAAATAAAGACCTCCAATGGATGGCCCAGCCTTGGCTAGGCTCTCCCCTTTGGGGTTTAATGGTGTAGGAATTAAATTGCGAGAATTTAAATAACTATAAGTAAAAACCTCCAATGGGCGGCCTAGCATTGGCTTGGCTCTTCCCTTTGGGACTTGATGGTGCAGGAATTTAAATTGCAGTAAGTAAACCTCCCATGGGCGGCCTAGCATTGGCTTGGCTCTTCCCTTTGGAGTTTGATGGTGCAGGAATTTAAATTGCAAGAAATAAACGACCTCTAGTGGATGCACTTTGCCTCTCCATTCTGGGGTTTTAGTTCTTTAAAATAAAATACAACAAATTGTTTCAACAATTTGAACTAAAATTCGTTGACGGGTCGGCTGCAAATTTGATGGGCACCTTGGAATTTGTTTGGGCTCACTTTGCACCTCCATAGAATTTATCGTTGATACGGAGTTGTCCCTCTTTTTTTACCTACCATAAAATATAGAAAAAAGGGAAATGGAGAAAGTGTATACAATTTGTATTAATTTGAGACTAAAACCACAAATAAATGAATAAATAAAAAATACTTAGCTCGAATTTGCTTGCTTGTTGACGAGGATGAACTCTTGATTTATGTTGATCGATGAAGGAATTTGTGATGATAACCCCTAGCTTTAAACTCTCATCATCTTTAAAATTTTCTCTCTTTTTGGTATTTTTTTCTCTCAAATTTTTCTTGAATCTTCCAAAACCCTCTCAAACATCCAAAATTTTCTCTCCCAAAAATTCCCTCTCAAGCTCACTTCTTCCTCCTTTTATAACCCATTCATCTATCTCCCATTCTAGTTTTTCCATTAACTTTATCTTCCATTCTAATTTCTCCACTAACTTTTCTTCATTTTCATCTTCCCTTCTCCAGATTTATCTCCTATTCTAATCTTTCCACTAATTCTTCTTCATATCCATCTTCCCTTCTCTATTCTTATCTTATTTTCTCCATCCATTCTTCTTCATCTTCTCTTCTCCATCTTTCATTCTCTACTCTTATCTTATTTTCTCCATCCATTCTTCTCCATCTTCTCTTCTTCATCTTCCCTTCTCTATTCTAATTTCTCCACTAACTCTTCTTTTTGTTATTTGCAAAATAATCTTTCAAGAATTAGGTATTTGTACTCTAGTCCCTGAATTTTAAGTATTTACAATTTAGTCCCTGAAAAAAATATTTCTTTAGGTCCAAATCTCCTCACAATTTTTGACACACTTCCCCTATACTTAGTCAAAATTCACTGCATGTCAAATTTAAGCTCATTTCTTACCATTGAAAATAATGCAGAATTTAAATAAAGCTCTTTGCAAAATTAGATCATTCTGGGTATAATTGGGCCAAAATGAAAATTCGGAATATTAGAGAACAATGTCACAACTCCTAAAAGTGAAAAATGAAAATAAATTGACTCAAATTAAATTTTTTTAGGCCCGATTCGAGATTATACTTGTAAAGGAATACATGACTTCGAATTGGATTTTTTTAAATTTGCGATGGCCAACATGAAAAGGGATTTAAAAGAAAAATGTTGACTATTTTTATGTATTTTTGTGGCCTCAAATGCTATTATTTATTAAATATTTTCGTAATTTCTAAAAAATATATTTAAAAAATACAAAAAAAATAAGAAAAATTATTTTTTGCTCAAAAATGGTTGCCTAATCTTGGTCAAAGCTTCCAAAGTTGATTTTGCAATTTTCTCATTTTTTCTTGATTTTTTTATGAATTTTAGAAAATAAAAATATTGAAAAATACTAAAAATATGAAAAATTAGTTTTTGGTCAAAATTGGTTCTCTAGGCTTGGAAAAGGTCCCCAAAGTTGATTTTTTAATTTTATAAATTTTTATGAATTTTGTTTATTAATTTTAAAAGAGAAAAGATGATTAAAAATCCGATGTCAACACATATAACTATGTCTGAATTCTATTCATTATGTCAAATCGATAATTGGTTAGTTTGCTTTCATGGACTCGAACAATATGGTGAATCAAGCGAGCATTAGAGTAATTGGATTTACTTGCTGAGTCTTTTGAATGAGTGAATGGACGGCCTAGTCATTAGGCTAGAAGTTTTACCTGCTAAGCTATTGTTAGCTTACCCCTATTTAGGGACTATCTTTTCAAATACTCGGGTAAAGAATGGATCAACCTCTGAAGATGGTGGCAAATAGGAAAGTCGATGATAGTGCCGATAGGATGAGAATAGTCATCATAGTTCGTAATAATTGAATTATGTAAAGAATCTTCCCAAGGATATATGTAATTGTAAATAAACTTAATTCCACTTTTTAGGTCTATATTTTGTTGATCATGTGTCTTAACAAGAGTATGAACCCTATGAATAAAGCCAAACCTTTAGAGGCCATGCGTGCTATATGTTCTCCATGCACTCGTGTTATGTTTAGCCTTCCACTTACGCCATCAATGTTAATAATATCATATTAAAAATAGAATTGGCTCTGACAAGCTGGCATTGAGGCCGAAGTTTAATGAGAATATTTACCTAAGAATGATAATAGTTAGATATGATAACTTGGGACATCAAGGCTCCGGTGGTAGCATTCGTAGTGAGGTGCTATAAACTGACCCACCAACACCCTTTTTTTTTGTATTTTATTTTCCAAAGCCCATTTATGACCCATATTTTGAGTTTAAACTACCCATGTATGATTCATTTAAAATGTGGGTTAACATATGATTTCGTGACCCATTCTGACACTTCTATTGGTGGGTAACTCAAATTACGTGGACTAAACATCATTATGGGGTTGGCAGCCCGCAGGCTCGCCCAGGCCCGTCCACCTAACAATCAAGCTTGGCCGAGAAAATAGGCCCGATTGGGCGGGCCTAGCTAACTTTGTTAGGCCTTTATAATTTCTATGCAGGGCCTCGGGATGAGTCCTTAGGCCTAAGCTCATTGTAATGGTCCATATTTTCCAAGGGAGCCCATTGGAAAACGGTTTTCATTGCTTTAGTTACCATTACAAGTAAATTCAACTCTTTCTGTTCGACCACACCCCCCCCCAAACAAAAAGGAAGCGATCTTTTATTGACCCTCTGTGGTTAGTCGAAATATTTTTGTATGGTCATCATACTATGCAGCAGCAATACTTGATATGACAAGTTAATAAAAAGGAAATGACCATTAAATTTAAATACCGAGTAAGATGGCAAGCGTATTACATGTAGTGATATGATTGATTGGTCACACCATGTTAATAAATCGTCATATAAAAATATTATTTTTCTAGTTAGGGGAAGACCAGTTTTGGCACAATTTTCCTAAATTAAGAGAAATTAACTACCCTCTCCCTCAAGCCCCACTTTATTGCGCTCAACTTGGCCTTCACCGAGATCCGCCAAATGCAATGCCACCACTGGTGCTTGATCCCTGTCGCATCAACCTGTCCGTAGCTCTCTCTCTCTCTCTCTCTCAAAAACTTCGGGGTACAAAAAGTCCAAAGGTCTGCTAGAGAACTTGCAGTGAAATGGTTAAATGTAGGACTTTTGCCTATATTGGTGGCCCTAAATCAAAGTAATTCGCGCACGTCTTTGCACGAATTACTTATAATTTTGGAGTCGAACTTCTTTAGATGACCCTATTTAACTATGTCGATGCCCCCCCCCTCTCTCTCACGATATCAGGGCAGAAAGCCATGTATGCAAATTTTTTGAGACCTCATTTACCTTCCCAATTAATTTTTTCCTACTTACTAACTAAACAAACAAAAAAAAACCATTTTAACCGTGATGAGGAGTGATAGAACATTTAAATATTACAACATGCATTCATCTAATAATTTGAATTTTTAGAACAGTTGATAGTAGCTAAACAAAATCTCACATAGTATCAGAATAGAAGGTCTTGAGTTAGAATATTTCCAAATCCCTATTTGCCTCCCCAAATGTTTTTTTGTTTAGTACAAAGCATAAATATCAAATTGAGAAGAATAAAATAATTAAATATTTAACAGCACCTTCAATTAATAGTTTAAACTCTCATAATAATGAATAGAAATCCCAAAAAAATTACGCTTACGCACGAAAGGCGACAGAGGCGACCACGTCACATGGCTGAGATGGAGGGGACAGCACAAGCGGAGCGGGACACAATGTGGGAAGAAGGGCCGTAGAAAAACGGAGAAAAGGAAAGAAAATGCGTAAATATATTTTGGACCATTCAGTTCACTTGTATTTTTAACAAAAATACAACAATAGTTTAGTCATCGCATGTGTCTTTCTCTCCGAAAGGGTGAATCGAACACGAAAATTTAGTCTACCCAATTCTTTTTCGGCAAATACAATTTGAGCTCATCTAGTTCCACGCGATACACTTAAACAACTACAGGGACGGACAATCTGCAATTCCAAGATGATGATCGTGGTGATCGAGGAGTGTTCATCTATCTTGATATAGAATTTATGCCACGTGCCATTGTCATTGACAATAATTTTTATTTTTGTTTAATATTAATTAATAGAATTGTATATGATTATGGCAAGAGGGTGGCCAGATAATAGAGTTACGTATGGTAATGCTTCAGAAAAAGTGATAATATTTCCAAAGAGTTCCGGGAACACTTTTGACAAATCTAAACACTTTTGGAGCAGAAACAAGAAACAAAAAAAAATTATTTCTATGTTCTGGGAACATTTTTTAGAAATAATTGAAAACACTTTCGCTCTTGAATACACTCTTTTCTCTTTTGTTCTTGCACGAATAGCTCCTCCCTCTTCTCTTTTTGTGTTCCTTAACTAGCCAATGCCGTCACTCCTTTGGTGAGTTTGCACCGGTTCCTCCTCTTCTTCTTCCTCTTCTAAGCAATCGACCAGCACTCTACATGGCAGGCAAGCTCGCACAAGCCAAACCCCGCCATAGCTGATCGAGCTTCAACCTCGGTCGACGATGGTAGGGGTCAGGGTCGCGCAAGTCAAACCCCATCGCCGGTCGAGCCTCGGCCAGCAATAGTAGGGTCAGCCCCGCGCTCACCATGCAAGGCCTAGCCCCTACCAAGATCTAGGTAGAGCTCGCTTAGGCGGGTTCATGCAAGACGAAGTCTCGCCCAAATCTGGATAAGGCTTGCCTAAGCAGGCTCACAGGAGTGCCGCCATCGCCGATAGAGATCGATGTAATTAACAAACATATTTTTATTCTTTTTTTTGTTTTAGGAATAGAATTTTTTTGCAGTTACCAATGTGTTTCTGTTTTTAGAAATCATTGCCAAGAATAGAAACAGAAAAAAGTATTTTTGTTTCAAAAGTTGTTTCGAGAACAAAAACGTTACCATATATAGCCTAAGGAAACTTTAGTTCTCATCATCCCATCATGTTCCTGTCAGCCGACTGATCTTCAATTGGCTTGGAAAACGAAACTATGGATCACGTCGACTTCCTTGATATGTTTCATTCGTGTTTGACTAATGGGATTTCGTGCTATGTAGGACAGTTGATATTCACGTTAGCGATTTTTAGTCAATGAAACTCAATTGGCATAAAGTGAAAAGGTTTGAAACTCAATTGTCAAAATTAAAATATTTAAGATTGAATTAATAAAAGTACAATAAGCCTAGGATTTTTGGAAAATTTTCCCAGCAAAGGTGCCATCATCTTACGTCCATAATTCCTCTCCATGTAAACATTAGCCTTAGCAAGAGTTGACATAATTGGGAAAATGCACTCAACTACAGGAGATTTTTTTATATCACATGAGACATTGGAGTTTGGAGAGGGATTTTTGAAAGTTAATGTACTACAACAGGATGAGACAACCCTTCAGATAAATGAACTCATCTCCATATTCTTAGGGCTAGTGATGAGTGTAAACTAAAATAAAATAAATAATAGAAAAAGATGAACAGGTATATCTAGGAAATGTCGATATGTATCCATCATATTGCAGCTCACGGATCTTTAATAGTGGCATACATGGATATTTCCAACGAAAGACGTTTGAAACTTATATAACAAGCAATATCAATCATATTGCGAAATTCATGGCGGAGTCAATTATATTATAACGTACTTCTCTGCTATAATCATTTTGATCACACTTGTCCCTTCGAATTGAAATTAAACTCACCAAAGATTTCTCAACCTTGTCTTAAACAAGCAACTTTTGAAACAAAATTTTCGAGAAAAGGGGGTTAAAATAGCGAACAATGAAATAAAAATCAAATCCAACTGAATCAAATGACTCGGTACCTCATAGCAAACATTTGGCAACAGCTTTCATCTTTATGCATTTGGAACTTTTCCCATACACGCTTCAAACTCTCAGCAAAATCTCAACCCCATCACCAATCGTCAATCCCTCTTTTCAAGCGCTCTCTCTCAGCAAGAATTTACCAAACAGAGAGCATCAACACCAACCTTGAGGCCACCTATTCCGAGGGTCCCATCGGGGCAACCACTTCTTCTTCTGATTACCGTTCTCATTAGCGTGACCATTTGATCCCAAGTGAATCTTGGCCTTCCGATCCTTCCTCGGCCATATCATAAGCTTCGACAAGAGCCCCCGGCCAGCTGCCCTTCTCAGGCCAGGGTGATCAGGCGGGTACTCTTGGGCTGCCATCAATCCAATAGGTTGAGGGAGACAGCTGAAGATGTCACCATCCTCATTGCCGTGCCTAACAGGGAAGATCTCGTCGCGGGAGCGGATTGAATTGAGATTCAAGTACTTCTGTTCGAGGGACTCCTTGGGCACGTTCCTTGCCAACAGCGGAGATGCACCGCCCCAGTTGTTGGTGCCGAGCGATGGATGTTGTGGTGTTCTAAACTCTCGCAATCCCATTTGGTGATGCCTCATCTCTCTCTCTCTCTCTCTTTCTAAGATGGTACTAGAGAATGGTTGGGTTGAACTCCTTGTTGGGAGTGTTTTGTTTGTGGAATTGGAGGAGTGATGAATCAAGAATATAATGATTGAAAAAGATACATTGGGATTGGCTTCATATAGTTTGAGACTTTATGTTAAAATTAAATAATCTTTTTGGTGGTTTTCTTTTATCATAGAACAAGATTTGTGGTTTCTTGGGGATGTCACAAGAATTAAATAACGTACGATTCTAGGGATGTAAAATGTGACCGATGTAGACATGAAATTTTTTTTTTTATGTTTATCTGGTCTCAAAATTTGGATATATTCATTTATTAATGAGTGTAAAACCACGACGCATTTGCGCTCTTGGTTGGCGCCTTTCGTGGCGAGGCTAAAAGCGTCTAAGTTGACTTTTGCATATATATATATATTATATATATATTAGCATAATCTAATTTTGCAACCGAAAATTTCTCCCTAAACATTGAAAGAACACAGCAAAATGGAATATTTGTAAGATCTCATGGAACTACTCGTAAGGGAATTTTTTTTTTTTTTAACTTTCTCGTTCTGGGGAAGGGCAAACAGCGAAAAAGAAAGCAAATTTATTAAATGTTTGTGTCATTAAATCAGATTCAACGGATCCGAACTCCATTAAGATTGTCAAAAGATTCTGACTACTCACGAAAATCTGGAGGAATCTTTAGAAAGAAAGGGAAATCAAATTATAAAGTGATTCGATGATTGGTATAGATAATGATTACAGGAAATATCCTCTAGGTCTCCATTTATTTCAGAAAAAAATCATTTAAAAAATAATTATTAAAATATTGGTCATTTGTCTTGCTTGAAATAAGTAGCTAATTGTGTTTTCATTATCAATAGCAATTTATATCTAAATATTTCTATGAATAATGATTTTTTTTCATTTGTATATTTCTGTTAGCGAATACAAATGATCGTTTTTAGAAAAATATTTTTAAATTCATATTTTTTTGGCGATTTAGTAGAACAATGTGCTATATCGAGGAAAATCAGTATAATATGGTGATTCCATGATATAAGAAATTGTTCGATTGACTTGCTAATATGGAAACATTTAAATCTCCATAGTTGGAATAGAAATCATTGTAAAACAGCCACATATCTCCTCACATTAAAGCAATAAATTACCTCGAGACTTTTGTAGTGAAGTACGAGATGAAAAATATAGATACATACGGATACATGCCACTCTCGCTAGAATTACGTCAAAAAGATTTGGTGTTATTTTGATAGAATCGTGAGATTAGGTGATTATAGTCTTGCATCAGTTGCATTACAACTAGAAAAGCTGACGTGATATAATAGGCCTCTTTTAGTTACAAGTTATATATATAGGGAAAATTACCAAAAAAATCTTAAATCTATTGTCATTATGTTAATTTAGTCCTGATTTTTTATGTCAATTTAGCTCCAAACATTTTGCATTTATGCATATTATTCCATTTGGTCGGTCAAAGCTGACATGACAAATTTCTAATAATATTTTAATATTTTGTAATTATTTTTGTGATATTTTTTTGTATATATTTTTTAGGTTTGGGCCAATAAGAGTCTATCGGCTGAGGGCTCGCCGCCCTTCTGTAGACTTGGGTGCGGGTTGCAAGCCCTTGCCTAGCGGCCAACCTAGACAGAGGTCGCTAGCACAAACCTAAAAAAGAAAAGACAGAAAAAATTATTAAAAATAATTAAAAATTTAAAAAATATTAATATGCTATTAAAAATTTATTATTTTAGTGTCGATGACACCATGTCAACTTTCGCTCATCAAATGGACTGAATTAACATAATTATAAAAGGTTTATAACAAAATTGACATTCAAAAATTTAAGACTGAATTAACACAATTGTAATAGGTTTAGGAATTTTTGGTAATTTTCCTAAAATCTTATTTAGTAACTAAATTTTGTTACTGTCGTACTCTCTAAAAAGAGATTAGGATGTGATTTTTATTATGATTATGAAATTAAATGATCATATCTTGGGGATACAAATAATTTTTAGTAGCTTACGTTAACAATTGACTAAAGGAAAATACGTAAAATAAGTGTACAGTTGAAGTAACTTGCCACGAAGATGATATATCTCGCTTTTTACAAACGAACGAAGAAGTTCCGCGAAAGAAAAAGATGATGACTGTGACACCTAGTTTTTAATCATCTTTTGCTCTTTTAAAATTAATAAAAAAATCTATAAAAATTTATAAAATTAAAAAATTTAACTTCGGGAATCTTGGTCAAGCCTCGGGAACCAATTTTGGCCAAAGAATGATTTTTCATATTTTCAGTATTTTCGGTATTTTTATTTTCTAAAATTAATAGAAAATCTATAAAAATTTTTTTATAAAATTTAAAAAAATCAAAGTTGGGGACCCTAGCCAAGCCTAGAGAATCAATTTTGACCAAAAAAAGATTTTTTTATATTTTTAGTATTTTTATATTTTTTTAATTTTCAATAAAAAAATCCATAAAAATGAGAAAATTATAAAAATCAACTTTAGAAGCCTTGGTCAAGCTTAGGCAACCATTTTTGAACAAAAATAATTTTTCATATTTTTCATATTTTTATATATTTTTTAGAAATTAGGAAAATATTTAAATAGCATTTGATGCCACAAAAATACATACAAATAGTCAATATTTTTCTTTTAAATCCCTTTTCATGTTGGCTATCACAAATTTAAAAAACCTAATTCGGGTCGTGTATTCATTCATTAGCATAATCTCAAATCGGGCCTAAAAAAGTTCAATTTGAGTCAATTTATTTTCCTTTTTCACTTTTAAGAGTTGTGATATTATTCTCTAATATTTCAAATTTTCTTCTTGGCCTAATTATACCCAGAATGACTCAATTTTGCAAATGGAGTTTAATTAAATTTTGCATTATTTTGAGCGGCGAGAAATGAGCTTAAATTTGACATGTGATGAATTTCGACTAAGTATAGGGGAGGTGTGTTGAAAATTGTGAGGAGATTTGGACTTAAAGAAATATTTCTCCAAGGACTAAATTGGAAATACTTAAAATCTCAGGGACTAGAATGCAAATACATAACACTTGATGGATTATTTTGTAAATAACAAAAAGAAGAGTTAGTGGAGAAATTAGAATAGAGAAAGGGAGATGGAGAAGAGGAGATGGAGAAGAATAGATAGAGAAAATAAGATAAGAATAGATAAAGGAAGATGGAGATGAAGAAAAGTTAGTAGAATGGGAGGAGAAGGGAAGATGAAGATGGAGAAGAGTTAGTGAAAAAAATTAGAATGTGAGATGAGGATGGAGAAAGGAAGATGAAGATAAAGAATAGTTAGTGGAGAAATTAGAATGGGAGATAGAGTTAGTAGAGAAATTAGAATGAAAGATAAATGAATAGGTTATAAAAGGAGGAAGAAGAGAGTTTAGAGATGGATTTTTTGGAGAGAAAATTTTGGATATTTAAGAGGGTTTTGGGATATTGAAGAAAAATGTTAGAGAAAGAAAATATCAAAAAGAAAGAAAATTTTGAAGATGATGAGAATTTAAAACTAGTGGGTTATCATCACCAATTCCTTCATCAATCAACATAAATCAAGAGTTCATCCTCGTCGTTCGAGCCGCAATCTTAATCCACAAGATGATACGAAGTTTGAATTCGGCCTTCAAATTCGTCAAATCAGGTAACGATTCTAGCCATTAAAATATTCAAGAATTTCGTTACTCAAATAGATTGATTTAAATCTCGATTATGTCATGTCGTACTCATATGCCTCCATATCCATATGTCGACTTCGTACTATAATTTTCTGCAACTTAATTCTTCAATAATCAAACCCCAGAATGAGAAGGCCAACCCACCCACTGGTGGTCCTTTATTTAATGCAATTTAATTTCCTACAATTTAATTTCAGTACCATCAAATCCCACGATGGGTAGGCCGAGCTAAGGACGAGTTCCCTGTTGGAGGTTCTTAATTTAATGTAATTTAATTTCAGTACCATCAAACCCCACGATGGGTAGGCTGAACCAAGGCCGAGTCCCTCATTAGAGGTCTTTTATTTAATGCAATTTAATTTCTTGCAATTTAATTTCAATACCCTTAAACCCTACGATGGGTAGGCCGAATCAAGGCCGAGTCCCTCGTTGGAGGTCTTTTAGTTAATGCAATTTAATTTCAGTACCATTAAACCCCACGATGGGTATGTCGAATCAAGGCTGAGTCCCTCATTGGAGGTCTTTTATTTAACGCAATTTAATTTCCGGTAATTTAATTTCAGTACCATTAAACCTCACGAAGGGTAGACCGAATCAAGGCCGAGTCCTCTGTTGGAGGTCCTTTATTTAATGCAATTTAATTTCAGTACCATTAAACCCCACGATGGGTAGGCTGAATCAAGGCCGAGTCCCCTGTTGGAGGTCCTTTTTTTAATTCAATTTAATTTCATGCAATTTAATTTCAGTATCATCAAACCTCACGATGGGTAAGCCGAGCCAAGGCCGAGTCCCTCGTTGGAGGTCCTTTATTTATTGCAATTTAATTTTCTGCAATTTAATTATTGTACCATTAAACTCCAAAATGAGTAGGCCGAGCCACCTGCTGGAGGTCGCAACACTGTACAGAAATCATTAGTTTACGCCCTCTGGTAGTTTCAGGGAATTTTAATGATTTGAAAATAGCAAAAAAACATTATTCATTTGCATTCCATCTAAAAAGTGAAAATACAAAAAAGATGTCATCTTACTAGAACCTTAGGAATAAACTAAGCTTAAGTTGCTAAATTAGGATAATCATGAAATTAAGGTATCGAAAGGGCATTAGTTTTAATTAACTAGTGTAATCAAGTCCCCGAACCCAGAATCTCTGTTTCTTAAAAGTAATTTAATTATCCTGCTAATTTACTTAGGTTTCTAATCAACCTACTAAAAATGATTAGTAGCGATTCCAAACTCTAAAATCATTTGAACAAAAAGTCAAAGTTGCGATTCGGTAGGACTTGGGAGGGTCCGTATTAGGTTAATTAATTTAATCAACCTGATAATCTGTTAACCTAGAAATTTTTATACCAAAAGAAAAATTTTATGGTCGCGATAGCTTGGCGACTCCGCTGGGGACGTGTTCTTAATTTTTTGAAAACTTTAAGAACTTAGAAGACTTAGGCCAAAAAAATTTCATGGAAATTCATTTGGATTGGCAATTGTTTGGGTTCTAACTTTTAGGTGTTAAATGGTTTTGCAGGTCGGAGTTATAAGGAATGGAGTGTTGGCTAGCTCTTTGTTTTGCAAGCTTGGTGTATGGGAATTGTGATTTAATTTTTGAAATATTAAAGCGGTATTTACATTTAATTGTTGTGCGTGTTTAATCGTTTTAGCACTACATCACACACGTCCTGTGGTCAGACCTGAGCCACTAGTTTTAGGATGATATTGTGATTTGATTCTAGCGTTCGGCGTAAGATTACGTAGAAAGTTAGTTTAGATTCAATCCCAAACCTCTTTTTAAAAATGAGTTTTAAAAGCTAGGCCTCAGGCTTGGTAATATTATCATAGCGGTGGTTTTAATTTTTAACTCGAGGAGCCGAAGTGGAAAGGCCTCAGGCTTGGTAATATTATCACAGCTAATATTGATTATGTGCGCGAGATTGTCCCATTGCCATAAGTCTTTTGCTTCAATTTGTGAACCTTTAAGGTAGATAGGTTAAGATTTAAACTCACAATTCATGTGCATATTTATGTAACCTACATGGTATTCTTCGAGGTAAAAGTAAGTTCTCTGATTTTGTCTTGCATTTATTTTTGGTCGGTCCATGTTAGGTGTCAGTCAAATTTTGAACTTAACATCATGGTCATTTTTTCGAAAGAAAATAAAAATCAAATTGGTATTTTATTTTTGAAAAAAAAAATGAATGCAAAAAATCCCTTCGGGAGATTTTATCGACCAATAAAAGATTTTGTCATGTCTTTCTTGCTTCAATAGAAATGAGATCTTCTTAATAAATTTTACCCCTAAAAATTCATTTTGATAAAAGAAGAAAATCCCTTCGGGGAAATTTGCTAAATATCAATGGATTTTATTACATTTTTTCTAAGTTGTAAAATCTTTTTGAGAAACTTACCTATGTCTTCCTAAGAAAATGTTGTCTGATTTCACTACAAAAATTGAAAATTAAAATTGGACTAATGTAGCAGTTATGGATCGACCTCTTTTGGATTATATACTCATTATTTCTTTTACTTTTACGGGGAATCATAAGTATCCAAGGCGGGAGCAAAATTAGGTTCAACATTATACCAGGAATAATCTTAAAGAATACGAAATGATGGGTAATTGCCGATGTCCTAGCCAATAATTCTGCGGGCAAATGAAGGGATCGATCCTCCCGGAGACAGAATCGTGTCAATCGACAAGAATGTATGAGCTATGTATTTTGATGGGACCTAAATGTATCCGGATCATGCATGGAGGCATTTTTAATGTATTGGGAGATTCATGTACTTTTTTGAGAAAAGCAGAGATTGTAGAATCAGAACCCATGGAACAAGTTTATTAACCCGACCTTGTGATGCCTCTCTGATTAAATCGAACAAAGGCTTGCCTTTCACATTCCTCGGATTCGAACTACGTGGAGGACTTTGGAGGACCGGTACTTTATTACTGAGCATAGCCCACAGACATTCCTGCCAACACTAAAGGCAATCGACACATATAAGTGGGCACCGAAAGGTGTAAACTTTGAATAAAGTAAGGCACGCGACATGTAGCCTAATTCATTTATTGGTGCACTGATCGAGTTGTCATGTCTGCAATAATTCACGTGACTAGCTCACAAGTCTCGATGTGGCTAGTGGAATCCGCTGTCGAAAGTTTCTTCAATGTTCTTGATATCATCATCTACAGCAGCTAACAAGAACATCAAGAAGAACGTTAAGTCTCAACGTCTTCAGTACCTCGGATCGTTCTATCATGCTATACGGGAGAAAATGTGGTAGAAAATAAAAGCACAAACATGTGAAGCTTTTCTTTCATTCCATTCACTAAGGAATATTACAACCACTTACTAGAGAGGAAAACTAAAGTCGAATTGAACCCTAATAAGCATTACAAAAGAGTTCAACTGACTCTCTACGAAATTAATGATCTGCCTACACTGAGCTACATAGGATTCGAGATTTGCAAGCTTGAAGAATAGGCGAGTACATTTATCCTTATACCAGGCCATATTAATCTCATGGTGTTCAACAGCGAGTTTCAAATTATCGATCAGGTCTCTCTTGAAAGCTATATCCGCCGTTACATCATCAAGCCTCTCCTCTAACCACTGACATCTGAACTTCATCACAACACCCCTCGAGTCATGCTCAAAGTAAGTTTGATTCAAAGCTAGGCGCTCTACCAATTTCTTGTTGACACCTAAATTTTGACTTTTATTCACTTAAGTACATAAAAAAATGAGAATTAGTTCTCACCAAAATTTAATTTTTTCATGCATTACATATTTAATTTTTTGTCGGTCATGCATTTTATTATAGCTAACGACGGAGGATTTGAGCTTAAATTGACGAACAATTGGACTGAGCGTGAGGGAGGTATGCCGAAAGCCTTATGAAGATTTGGACTTAAAAGAAATTTTTCCACAGGGACTGAATTGCAAATACATAAAACTTCAGGGACTGAATTGTAAATACATAAAATTTTAGGGATTATTTTGCAAAAAAAGAGTTAGTGGAGAAATTAGAAAGGAATATGGAGAAGGGAAGATATAGAAGGGAAGATGGAGAATGGAAGATGATGGATTTAGAAGGGAAGATGAAGAATTAGAATGGAAGATGAAAATAAGAATGGAAGATGAAGATGAAGAAAGGGAGATGGAAGAGTTGTCTATAAAAGATGAGGAGAAGAGATTTTGAGGGGGAGGAAAAAAATTTGGAGAGATTTCAAGAGAAAAAATTTTGAGAGAGAAAAATTCGCCGCAGTGGAATAAGCCTTGGCGACGCGACGGATTCATCTCCAACGAGCTCTTGGTGCATCAGCATGTGCAATTATCTGGTAACTCAATTTTTCGTGTTTAGATGACGAAATCTCGAAAACAAATATACTGAATATTCGTAGATGACTTCGAGATCTTCGATTTGATATATTATGGCGTGAAAATGGACGTCGTTTACTATGTCAAAAGGGTCCCGAAATGGAGAGCAGAAATCTGGAAATATGGTGATCAGAACTTGAGATGGAATTTTTCTAATCTGACCTTTCACGCTAAACGATTTTCCATGGGTTATTCTAGACTTCGTTTCATAAATACCTTTTCATGACATTTGTTCATAAGATCTTAATGCATAACATATAAAAAATACAAAAATATTCATCCACGTTTCGTATTTTTAATGCATTTAATGAAATCATGCAATTCTGCTGGCGTCCTTGAGTCTGAGTATTTTTCTGTGCGTGGTCATATTGATTCGTAGTTATCTTATGTTTAGAGTCTTCTTTTGAAACTTCACAAAAAATGAAAGTTGTTCATTGGGGTCTTGTTTAGTAGACTAGAAAGTTTGGTGCATTAATTTTGAGATTTAAGTGTCCATTTGAGCTTAATCCTGAAGTATGTCTGTTCTGTGAAATTTGTTTGTTTGCTGCTGAGCTCTCATGAAAGACCATTTTCTACACGAAAATGAGTGCCTCTTCAGTAAGAATGTAAAACATAAAAGTTGTCAACAACACATTTTCCCATCCACATAAAAACTCTCAGAATTTTTGCATACATTTCATTATTTCTTTTGTATTTTATGGTTACTGCTTTCTCCCTAAGAATGTTCATGGACAGTATGATTTAATTCGTATTTTTTGTGTTAATGCATTAGGAAATGTAAAAAATGGTCTCAATGAAGTTTAATCAGCACGTGTTAAACTTTCTTTGAGTTTTTGAATTGTCTTAACTCATTGGTGATTGTGCATGTTCGATTGGATAAGTTCATTATTTTCATTTGGCTTTCGGCCCGATGCTTTGAAGACTGGAGGATGACCGATGTCCATTCCGGTCCGTTTTGTTGTACTCCCGACCCACGAGGCTTAGCGACGGGTGTTTGACCGATGTCCATTCCGGTCCATTTTTGTTGTGTTCCCGATCATGTCTCGGGTTTTATTCAATTGGTCTGTAATTATTCACCCGACGAGTTGCGGGTTTTATTTTCACTGTCCTTAGGGTAGTTTTACTTTACCTGCTCTCTCTTCACATCTTCGTTTGCTTTGGGTGATTTTGCATTCGTTATAATACATTGAAAAATCTAAAAAAATTTCATAAAAAGAAAACCAAAAAAAAAAATTTGCACCTTTGAACCTCAAGTGAAAATTCATCAAAATTGCCAAGTTGAACATTTTCATGAAATTGGTACCGAAAGGGCGTTAATTGAAAAATTAGCGTAATCAAGTCCCCGAACTCATTAATTTCTGGTTCGTAGGAATAAAGTATTTCTCCCGATGCTTTATTTAGGTGTCTAATCAACCTACCCAAAATGATTAGTGGCGACTCCAAGATAAATCCTTCTTTTGATGAAATTGAACATAAGTCATGATTTGGTAGAACTCGGGAGAGTTCGAGCTATGCTAGTTAATTCAATTTAATTAACATGGTAATCCATTAACTTTAAAAATTGGGAAATCGATTTTTAGGTCGCGACAGCTTGGCGACTCCACGGGGGACTTGTTCTTAATTTTTGAAAAAACTTAAGAACTTAGAAGACTTAGGCCAGAAAATTTCATGAAAATTTATTTCATCTGAATTGGGTGAATTCTAACCTTTAGGTGTTAAATGGTTTTGCAGAATGTGAGTTATAAGGGGTGGAGTGTTTGACTAACCCTTTATTTTGCAGGCTTGGTGTTGGGGTTATTTGTTTAATTTTGTACATTTTTGAAGCGGTGTTTGAATTTAACTACAGTGCATGATTAATCACTTTAGCACTACATCACACACGTCCCGTGACCGGACCTGGGTCACTAGTTTTAGGATGGTGTTGTGATCTGGTTTTAGCGTTCGGCGTGAGATCATGTCGAAAGTTAGCCCAAATTCAATCCCGAACCTCTTTTCAAAAATGAGTTTAAAAGTTAGGCCTCAGGCTTGGTAAGATTACCAAAGTAGTGGTTTTAATTTTTAGCTCGAGCAGCCGAAGTGGGGAGACCCGGCTAATCCTGATTACGTTGTAGGGGTCACGGCTAATTTTGATTATGTGCGCGAGATTGTCGCCTGGCCGTAAGTCTTTCGCTTCAATTTGTCAGCCTTTAGAGTAGATATGCTAAGATTTAAACTCACGATTCATGTGCATGTCTATGTGACGTACATGATATTTTTCACGGTGAAAGTAAGGTTTCTAACTTCATCTTGTATTTATTTTTGGTCGGTTCATGCTAGGTGTCGATCAAATTTTAAATTTAACATCAACGTCATTTTTCAAAAGAAAATAAAAATTAAATTGGTATCCCATTTCAAAAAAAAAAATAAATGCTGAAAAATCCCTTCTGGGAATTTTGTCGACCAGTAAAAGATTTTGTTACATTTTTCTACTTCAATAGAAATGAGATTTTCTTGACAAATTTATCCCTAAAAATTCATTCTGGTAAAAGGAAAATCCCTTCAGGAAATTTGCTAAATTTTAAAGAGGTTTTATCACATTTTTCAAGTTGTAAAAATTTGCAAGAAAATTTTTTTTGAGATATTCACCCATGTTTTTCTAAGAAAATTTTCTCTAAAATTGAAAAGTAAAATTGGACTAATGTAGGAATCATGGGCCGACCCCTATTGGATCACATACTGATTATTTTCTTTACTTTTGCAGGAAACTACAGGTACCCGAGGCGGAAGTAAAATTGGGTTCACCAATACAATAGGAATAATCTTCAGAGATCAGAAAGGATGGAAATTATCGATGCCTTAACTGATGACCCTGGGGGCAAGCGAAAAAATCCATTCTCCCGGAGACAGAATTATGTCAACCAATGGGCACGTATGGGCTCTGTATGTAGATAGGGCGGAAAATGTATTCGGGTTAAACATGGGGGCATTTTTATTGTATTGGAGGGATTCCTGTATTCTTGTTGAAAAGACGCAGATTATCAGAATCCATGAAGCGTTCTTCCCAATATTACAGTCGACCGACACCAATAAGTGGACGCCGAAAGAGGCTAAGCACGATTGAAGTGGGGCACGCAACAGGTGGCGGGTTCATTATTAGCACATTGATTGAATGATTACGACGGTATTGATTTACCTGACCAGTCACGGGCCTCACTATGACCGGTGGGGGCCGCCGCCGAATTCTTTTTCCGTGTCCTTAATATCATCATTAGTGAGAAGTGATGGGGTCTCGCTTTTGTTTGTTTGGCTGGTTGTAATCATCACAGTCACCATCTGTCAAGATAAGATATGATTGAGGCTATCTTGCTAGTTGAGGCTGGGACATGTTCACTGTATATTTTTTCGGAGGCACGATTAATAGAGGCGGACTGGATCCAGCAGAGGTAGATGACCCTGTCTTGTGAAGATTGCTGCCGACAGTCCCTCTTCCAGAAGAGAAGATTGCACCGAACTATGATGGTTCATATGACATAAAGAAAGTCCTCCCAGAAGGTGCTCTGATCCTAACCAAGTTGGATATTTGTATTGACTCTGATTTCGTGAGGAAACGAAGAGATGGCGCGAAGATAAAAATATAGACATGCGAAACATTCTTTTTATTCCATACATCAACAGGTTTTACAATAGCTCACTGGGGAGGAAAGGTAAAGCCAAACTGGACCCTGATAACCATTACGAAAGAGCTCAACTGACTCTCCAAACAGTTGATGCTCTGGGTGCACCGCGCGCTCTCGGGATTAAGCTCCGCGAGCCTAAAGAAGAGGCGATCGCACTTCTCCTTAGCCTGGGCCATACTGGCCTCATAATGCTCGACGGCAAACTCCAGGTCCGGAATCGCCGCCCTCTCGAAAGCAATGTCTGCCGTAATGTCATCAAGTCTCTCCTGCAGCCAACCGCATTTGCACCTCATCACAATATTACATGGCTCCTATTCGGTGTAAGTTCGAACCAAGGCCACACGGTTCACCAGCTTTCCCCTCTCACGAACCAGCCACGAAAGCTGATCGTTGGCAAACTTAAGGGCCTTCTTATGATTATCAGCCACAAATGTGACTGTTGCCAGACGCTCGTGCCAGTCTTGGTAACGAGCTTTCACGACGGCGGTCACAAGGACCGTCTCATAAGCGCGGTTATAGGCAGCCAGAAAATTGATGAAGAGGGTCGAGAAGTTCCGATACTCCTTCCCCAGTTGGGTACCCTCAACAGAAGCAGCGTCCACGGCCCTGAATAAACCAATGATTTCAGCCTCAACGGTAGAGTTTTGAGCTATATGAGCATAACCTCTACCAAGAAGATTGTAGAGTCTCTCTCACCCAGCTAGGACTTCGGCGGAGAAGGTATGGTTAGGAGAATTGGCCATTTTTGAAAGCAGAATACAAGGGAGAGAGAGGTGAGGCAGATGAGCAGAATGCGAAGATGATAATCTGCTTTGAAGTAAATATTGATTTTATAGTGACGGTATCAACCAGTCAAGATTTCTCTTATCTACCATTCTCTATTAGGCACCACCCTCGTTAGCTCGAATTTCAGTTAGGCAGCGACCTCGAGCCAAGCAAAATCCGACATCTTTGCGGAAAAGCTGGATGAGACGCCACCACTTTGGAAAAGAAAGAATAAAAAAACGAGCTGAGTGGGAGACAAGGAAATTTTCGGCAAAAAGGGAGATACGACTCGTCTTTATCGGAGAGCTCGCTCGCAAATCGACGGTGAAAACGACGACGGGAGCCCTACCACTATGAAAAGATGAGAAAAGACGAGCCAAGCAAGAGACACGCAGGAAAGATTGAGAAAGACAGAACTCTTGGGAGAGGCAATACAGATGCTAAGCCCACGCCAAATTTTAAAAGGGACATCCTCCTGATAATCTTCATCCATACTTTGAAGAGAGTTTTAAAGCATACACGATTCAGAGTGAGTGAAAATATAAGAGAAGATAGCAGATCTTGAGAAACCATTCGCCAAATCGGAGATGTCTCAACCTAATACTCTCGAGAGCTATCGTTGCCTGTTGAATATGGGAGAGGAAAAGTTCGAAGCCATGTTTGGGATCGAGCCCATGGAGCCTGGCCTTTCCGCCAACGACGTCCAAGATCTCAGTAAAGATAAGGACAACAACGGTAAGGGTCAAAAGAAGCGTTACCGTCGCCATACTAAGGAGCAAGTACAAAGGCTTGAGGATTTCTTCAGAACATGCCCTATGCCAGACGGCAAACAGAAAATGGAACTGAGTCAAGAGCTAGGACTTGAACCTTCTCAAATCAAGTTCTGGTTTCAAAATAGGCGAACCCGAATGAAGACTCGTCATGAGCACAACGAGGCCGAGTTTTTAAGAGTTGAAAATGAAAACCTCCGAGCGGAAAACAAGATGTATAAAGAGGCTTTTGACTCCGCCACCTGCCCCAACTGCAACAGCCTCCTCCTCACATTCGATGAAATGCATGATCTGAGGATCGAAAATACACGTTTAAGAGGAGAGTTAGACCAGTTTATAACAGGATCGAGTTCTATTGGAAGAGGGTACAAAAGGACCAATGCTACTGGATCATCATCAATACCTCCCGAGGAAGAAGGGACAGATCACCACCAAGCGGACATTGACGATGATCTTTTCACCATAATCAACCAGTTTGATATCGGTAAAGCATTGAAGCTGTGATGCACATGCTCAGCCAGTTATCACCAGACCTTTAACATTGTCGACGCGTACCTAGTCCGGAATGAAGCCAGCTAATTATAGAAAAGCCTGCAGATGGGGAAGAAAAATCAATTCTGAATGGATGAATATGCTTTATCTTGCATGGGATGTTGTCTTCTTTTATGAATGTCTAGAATTGGCGTGAAAGCAAGAAGTAATCATTTCTCTTTCCCCAATTAAATGCTCGAGTCTACCACCACACCAAACTCGTAGTGAATTTATTGCGAGTAAAAAGCCGCGCGAACTAGAAGGGTAAAGCAGTATCGTTTCAATTTACCCTCAATTGTCCCAATTCTAAATTAGATCCCTTCTGTTTACAGGAATTTGCAAATTGATCCGAGAATACAGTCGTACTCAAAAACGAAATTCCCTAGTTGGACAAAATTGGGGGCAAATCAATTCGCGGATATTATCACTGAATGACAGACTTCAAACAAGAAAAATGCGAAGGACGCGAGCAATCTCAAAGAAGGGTAATTTTGTATCGTTCCAATTTACCCAAGATCGTTTCGAATTCTGAATTACTTTCCTCCGTTTTAACAGGGATTGAAAATTGCCTTGAAAAGAACTGCGGCGTGAAACTGCCTAGTGCAAGACCGCGTCTTTTCAAGGATTAACACCTAAAGGTGAACCTCCACGAACGCCTACGGTCTTGTGGACCAGATGTCATGGGGAATGACAGTGGTCCGAGACGTCCCGAGTTCGATCCTCGAGGACGGAAATGTTGTAAGTATTGTAAATAAATAAAACAACTTTTGCTCGCATTTCTTTTTGCAGAAAGAAACAGGAATACTCGACGAGCAATACCAAGGTCAGTATTTTGTCACGATCTTAGCCTAATGTTGAAGTGTCCAGCCAAAGCCAAGGGAAACTCAATCCAGTGAACCTGATAAGGGGATCGTGCGAGGCATTCAAAATGAAGGGTAAATCAGTATCGTATCCAATTCATCATTTCTAATACTGACTAATACGTCTTCTCCTCCATTGTTTGACAGGAAATGTCTAACTTGACATACCCACGGAGAAAATCCCGAGTGGTAAAACTGGTAAAAGAGTTGCGCGAAGCACTCAAGGGTAACTCAGTATCGTGTCCAATTCATCATTTCTGATACTGGCTAACATGTCTCCTTCCTTTTTACAGGAAATGTTAAACTAACATCTGATAAGTCAAAGAAAACAGCCCCAAGGGGCCAAGTTATGATCGTCTGATGCAATCTGTCTGATGAAATAGGGGAAATCAATGGCGAACCCTGGATCGAAAAGAGGTAAAACCAGAAACAAGCTACTCCTCGACTCGGGGAATAGGCCCCCAACGTGTTTGATTCGCCCACACAGCCAGGGGCAATTTCCATACTTGTACATTGTATTACCATATTTGCATGATGTTTACACATTCCATGATTTATGCATGACCGTTCTGCACGTTCAATTGTCAATTTTGACTGGGGATATAAACTGTACACGATGCATCGAATGTACAGAATGGGGCATGACAGGATGATGAAAGGCAAGCCATTTCCACATACGTCCTATATTTAATCCACAGTGAGTTGAGTGGAAGACAGGTTCTGCATTCTCCAAGGCAATGGGTTTTCTCGCAAAAGGTACGATTGTCGAAGTGAAGGAGGCATTCATTCTCCATTCCAAACACTTCAGGCAACCATTGACAACCCATTTGAACGGTGATTTCATTTCATAACCCTGTCAAGAACCACCTCACATGGGGGCAAAACAGAGGTAATTCCAATAATATCAGGAGATAAATGGTTAGAAATTCTCTTGCTTGGACTAATATCAATCTTTGAGTGTTTTTTTGCATGATACTCAAATTTTAATTCAAGTGCTTTAGGATGACGAAGAGCATTTATTTTCTCTATCCTACACACTCAACCTTTGCATAACCCAATTGAGCCTGCAAATTCATTTCTCAAGCCCATGTTGGTGCTCATTTCAAGGTAACGACAACACCTTCCCCCAAGGAGCAGAATTGAAGAAATTGGGCCAATAGAGAATTCTCGAAATAGCTCATTTCATGTGCTAGACTTTCATGTAATGTCTATTATCATTTGTTGAAAATCATCTTGTTGCTAAAATTCAAAATCACAAGATTGTTAAATGAAAGAAAAAGGAAAACAATTGTAGCCTAAAGAAAATGGGCCTGCTTCTAAACAAAAGGGAGTCAGGAGTAAGAAAAGCAAAGGCTACTCCAAAGAATCTCGGGCAGAAAGAGCAAAGTGCCTATCAAAAGCAAGGCCAATGCCCATATATCTATAATGAACTTCTAACTTCGAACATACATTTTGAGAATTCCCGAAAAGGATCCATAAAGAAGTCAGTTAGCAAAGTGTAAAAGAACTACCACCCCTCAACCAATGGTGGTATTCATTGAAGACAAATTCAGGAAGGTCAAAGATCGGTGACAAGACTGCAATGATCACCAACACCAAGCCCTTCTCATAAATTTTTCTGAGCCAAAACGAGCCATTCGTTTCTCAGACCCAAATCCCGACTTACGTTACGATCCTTGAAAGTCTCTTCTGATTAGAACACTTGAATTAATGTAAGAGTTGAATGACTTTAAGCATCGCTCGAAGAAGTTCGAGCAAGATTATTTCTCTCTCATTTTGCAGGGTTCTTGACTTGTAAACCCGGAGCAGATGATGAAGAATTTTTTTTTCAATGGCATTGACTCGAAATGAGTCCCCTTTGATAAGCCTTTAACCCAGCCCACATTACGGCCCTAATCAAGACCTCCAGATCGGCTTGATCGTATCAATTGCGAGATCACTCAGACCCTCGCTGAATGCGATGATGGTAAGGTTGAGTGATTTCTTTTCAAATCCTGCAATCAGGATAAACAAGCCTTTCTCGAGAGTGAGAGAAAGCCCTTTCGGACGGAAGTCTCCATTCAGGTTACATTCGAGGTATTGATAACCTCCCTGGACAGAATTGGAAATGCAAACTCGACAGAATAGTCATGCATGATCCACATTATGAGCATACACATACGGTTTTAATCATTGCAAACTCAACTGAATGGTTTTGCATGAACCGATGAACTCATTGATAAAAATGTTTGCACATGTTACCTCTGACACTATCTGACAGGTAGTGCATTCTTGATAGTCGAGTTACCCTCCGAGGTCTCGAAATTCATCCAGAGGTTATTGAACAAACAAGCCTTGTTGGCTAATGCTCGCCAAGCATTCTCAAGTATGATGCAGTTAGCCTGTCTACTCCTTGACCATTCGCTCAGAAAACCCAGGTAAGTTTTCTGAACCCATTTTTGGATATCTTGTGTTTACACTGACATGGCTCGTGTGGCACACCCTCTCGATGTGGTCACCGCCCTGTGAGATTGGCGGCACATCTCCCTCTCGGATCGTCCAAGACTAGTTCTAGCGATCTCAAAACTCTTCCAAATCATCAAAGACTAGCTCTAATGATCTTGGCCCCTTTCAGATCATCAAAGACCAGCTCTAATGATCTTGAAAGAAATCTACTCCCCAACTATCCAGAAAACCCAGGTAAGTTTTCTGAACCCATTTTTATATATCTTGTGTTTACACTAACATGGCTCGTGTAGCACACCCTCTCGATGTGGTCACCGCCCTGTGAGATTAGCGGCACATTTCCCTCTCGGATCGTCCAAGACCAGTTCTAGCGATCTCGAAACTCTTCTAGATCATCAAAGACCAGCTCTAATGATCTCGATCCCTTTCAGATCATCAAAGACCAGCTCTAATGATCTTGAAAGAAATTTACCTCTCAACTACCCAGAAAACCCAGGTAATTTTTCTAACCCTTTTCAAAATCGCAAACTTTGAGTTTGCACTAATGAGAAAGCACATTTCTAAATTTCATCCAGTTCATAATCAACATGCTCTTGTGACCTGCATGGAACCATGATCGACATGCTCTCGTGGTCTCGACAAATTTTATCAAAATCATAATCGACATGCTCTTGTGATTTTGGTACCGTATCAAGTTCATGATTGACATGCTCTCATGTTCTTGATCTTATCCATCCAGTTCATAATCAACATGCTCTTGTATCTGGGTGCTTGTTCGAACCATGATCGACATGCTCTCGTGGTCTCGACAAATTTTATCAAAAACCATAATCGACATGCTCTTATGGTTTTGATACCCTTTCAGATCATCAAGGACCAGCTCTAATGATCTTAAAAGAAACTATGTGACTCCACTCGAAGAGATGCAGTGGACACATCCCCTTACAGATTTTGCGCTTTCTCGCATCATGGGGAAACCTCTGGTAACGGATAGGCACCAGTACCTTAAGATTCTTGCATCTACAAAATGCCTGGAGCTTAAGGGAATCATCAGCATCGTGAGGTATTTGGTAAAACAGACATTTTCATATGCGATCCATGTATAGATTTCTTTAATCCATTCCACGGATAAGAAAAGTTTTGACACATGTTATTTCTAGCCTTGCATTTCATACATCATTCTCTTGCATAGAAAATGGGACTAAAGCTCCCACAAAAAATATCATCATTCATCACTTACATTTGCAAAATTTAGGTTCAAGTTTGTCTTTGAGTGAAACCTCTGCGAGCTTCCACTCAAAGAGGGGCAGCTGTTGACACCTAAATTTTGACTTTTATTCACTTAAGTACATAAAAAAAATGAGAATTAGTTCTCACCAAAAATTAATTTTTTCATGCATTACATATTTAATTTTTTGTCGGTCATGCATTTTATTATAGCTAATGACGGAGGATTTGAGCTTAAATTGACGAACAATTGGACTGAGCGTGAGGGAGGTATGCCGAAAGCCTTATGAAGATTTGGACTTAAAAGAAATTTTTCCACAGGGACTGAATTGCAAATACATAAAACTTCAGGGACTGAATTGTAAATACATAAAATTTTAAGGATTATTTTGCAAAAAAAGAGTTAGTGGAGAAATTAGAAAGGAATATGGAGAAGGGAAGATATAGAAGGGAAGATGGAGAAATTAGAAGGGGAGATGGAGAATGGAAGATGATGGATTTAGAAGGGAAGATGAAGAATTAGAATGGAAGATGAAAATAAGAATGGAAGATGAAGATAAAGAAAGGGAGATGGAAGAGTTGTCTATAAAAGATGAGGAGAAGAGATTTTGAGGGGGAGGAAAAAAATTTGGAGAGATTTCAAGAGAAAAAATTTTGAGAGAGAAAAATTCGCCGCAGTGGAATAAGCCTTGGCGACGCGACGGATTCATCTCCAACGAGCTCTAGGTGCATCAGCATGTGCAATTATCTGGTAACTCAATTGTTCGTATTTAGATGACGAAATCTCGAAAATAAATATACTGAACATTCGTAGATGACTTCAAGATCTTCGATTTGATATATTATGGCGTGAAAAATGGACGTCGTTTGCTATGTCAAAAGGGTCCCGAAATGGAGAGGAGAAATCCGGAAATATGGTGATCAGAACCTGAGATGGAATTTTTCTGATCTGACATTTCACGCTAAATGATTTTCCATGGGTTATTCTAGACTTCGTTTCATAAAGACCTTTTCATGACATTTGTTCATAAGATCTTAATACATAACATATAAAAAATACAAAAATATTCATCCACGTTTCGTATTTTTAATGCATTTAATGAAATCATGCAATTCTGCTGGCGTCCTTGAGTCTGAGTATTTTTCTGTGCGTGGTCATATTGATTCGTAGTTATCTTATGTTTAGAGTCTTCTTTTGAAACTTCACAAAAAATGAAAGTTGTTCATTGGAGTCTTGTTTAGTAGACTGAAAAGTTTGGTGCATTAATTTTGAGATTTAAGTGTCCATTTGAGCTTAATTCTGAAGTATGTCTGTTCTGTGAAATTTGTTTGTTTGCTGCTGAGCTCTCATGAAAGACCATTTTCTACACGAAAATGAGTGTCTCTTCAGTAAGAATGTAAAACATGAAAGTTGTCAACGACACATTTTCCCATCCACATAAAAACTCTCATAATTTTTGCATACATTTCATTATTTCTTTTGTATTTTATGGTTACTGCTTTCTCCCTAAGAATGTTCATGGACAGTATGATTTAATTCGTATTTTTTGTGTTAATGCATTAGGAAATGTAAAAAATGGTCTCAATGAAGTTTAATCAGCACATGTTAAACTTTCTTTGAGTTTTTGAATTGTCTTAACTCATTGGTGATTGTGCATGTTCGATTGGATAAGTTCATTATTTTCATTTGGCTTTCGGCCCCGATACTTTGAAGACTAGAGGATGACCGATGTCCATTCCGGTCCGTTTTGTTGTACTCCCGACCCACGAGGCTTAGCGACGGGTGTTTGACCGATGTCCATTCCGGTCCATTTTTGTTGTGTTCCCGATCATGTCTCGGGTTTTATTCAATTGGTCTGTAATTATTCACCCGACGAGTTGCGGGTTTTATTTTCACTGTCCTTAGGGTAGTTTTACTTTACCTGCTCTCTCTTCACATCTTCATTTGCTTTGGGTGATTTTGCATTTTTTATAATACATTGAAAAATCTAAAAAAAATTCATAAAAAGAAAACCAAAAAAAAAAATTGCACCTTTGAACCTCAAGTGAAAATTCATCAAAATTGCCAAGTTGAACATTTTCATGAAATTGGTACCGAAAGGGCGTTAATTGAAAAATTAGCGTAATTAAGTCCCCGAACTCATTAATTTCTGGTTCGTAGGAATAAAGTATTTCTCCCGATGCTTTATTTAGGTGTCTAATCAACCTACCCAAAATGATTAGTGGCGACTCCAAGATAAATCCTTCTTTTGATGAAATTGAACCTAAGTCATGATTTGGTAGAACTCGGGAGAGTTCGAGCTATGCTAGTTAATTCAATTTAATTAACATGGTAATCCATTAACTTTAAAAATTGGGAAACAGATTTTTAGGTCGCGACACTTCTCTCTCTCATTAACCAACAGCGAGACTTGCTCATCAGCAGACTTGATAGCCTCCTTGTATCGAGCAATTGAGTATTCTGCAAACTTCGGGCATTTAGATCGATATGGTAGCGGGCCTTCAAGACGCGGGCTAAGATGATCGTCTCCTAGGTGTTTCAGTAAGCCTCCAGAAAATTGATGAAGACATGTGGGAACACCATATATTCTCTCTCTAAGTTGGTGCCTTCGACTGAAGAAACATTTATCTCCCTAAACAAATAGAGAATTTCAGCCTCGACATTCGGATGATAGACTATGTAAATATAGCCTCGACCAAGAAGATGGTAAAGTCTTTCCCATTTGAACATAACTTCAGCCGGGAAGATCTGCGTGGAAAGATTGGCCATTATCGTTATAAAGATAGAGGAGAAAATCAAAGCTAACTAGCAGAATACGAAAGTATTAGAGGAGAGAATCAAGGCAGACAAGTGAAATACGAAGGTATTAGAGGAGAGAGTCAAGGCAGACTAGCAGAATGTGAAGGTAGTAATCCGCTCCGCGTTAAATATGGACTTCACAGTGACAATATCTATCGGTCAGATTTTCCTACCGGCCATTCCCTTTCGATGTCATCTTTGGCGGCTCGAATCCCTTGTCGGTCTATAGTCTCAAGCCAAACAAATCTAATATCTTTGTAGAAAAGGCTTGAGGTGATGCTACCATTTCGGAAAAGAAGAAGAAAAAGATGACCTAAGTGCGGGACAAAGAAAATTTGCAGTAGAAAAGAAGATAAGATTCTCTTTATGGGAGAACGCACCAGCAAAATCAACGATGGAGATAAGCGGGAGAGATAACGATAGGGACCCCTACCATGAACAGATGAAAGAAAACAAACCGTGCAAGAGACATGGTAAAAAGGTTGAGAAAAACAGAATTCTCGGGGGGAGCAATACGATTTCTAAACCCACGCCTAGATTTTAAAAAGCGGCATTCTCCTAGAAATCTTCATCCATGCTTAGAAAAAAATTTTTAAAAGCATACACAGTTGCTCAGAAGAATTCAGAGTGGGTAAGAATATAAGAGAAGATAGCAGATCTTGTGAAACCGTTAACTAACTGAGGATATCTCAACCCAACACACTTGAGAGCTATCGTTACTTGCTGAATATGGGAGAGGAAGAGTTCAATGCCATGTTTAGAATTCAGACCATGAAGCATGGCCCTTTCGCCGACGACGTCCAAGATCTCGGTAAAAATGAGGACAACAACAATAAGGGTCAAAGGAAGCATTACCGTCGCCATACTGAGGAGCAAATACAAAGGCTTGAGGATTTCTTCAGAACGCGCCCTATGCCAGACGGCAAACAGAGAATGGAACTGAGCCAAGAATTAGGATTGAAACTTTCGCAAGTCAAGTTCTGGTTTCAAAATAGGTGAACCCGAATGAATACTCGATATGAGCGCAATGAGGTCGAGTTTTTAAGAGCTGAAAATGAAAAGCTCCGAGCGGAGAACAAGATGTACAAAGAAGCTTTTGACTCCGCCATATGCCCCAACTGTAATAGCCTCCTCACCTTCGACAAAAGGCAGTATCTGAGGGTTGAAAATGCCCGTTTAAGAGGTGAGTTAGATCAGTTCATAACATAATCAAGTTCTGCTAGGGCGAGGTACGAAAAGACCGAGCCTACGGAGTCAGCATTGATGTCTTCCGAGGAGGAGGGGATGCATCATTACCGAGCAAGTAGCGTTGACGACGAGATCACCGCCATGATCAACCAGTTTGACATTGATGAAGCACCGGGGCTTTAATGCGCACACGGAGCTTGTATTTCAAAGCTAGTGATACGGGACCATCAACATGGCCAATGCGTATCTAATTTGGAATGAAGCCAGCTAATTATGGAAAATCCTGTAAAGGAAGCAGAACCAATCCTGAATGAGTGCATATATTTTACTTCCTTGCATAAGACTTTTTTTTGCTTTTATAGATGTCTGTAATTTATGTAAAAGCAAGAAGTAGTAACCTTCCTTCCTCTTGTTAAATGCATGGATCCGTTGCTGCACCAACTCTTGACAAATTAATTGCGAGTAAAAGAAATCCGCATAAACTCAAAGTGTAACGCCATATCGTTTCACTTTACCCTCAAATTGCTCTAAGTTTTAAATTGAATCCCTTGTATTCTAAGGAATTTGCAAATTGCCCCAAGAATACAATCATATCCAAATGCGAAGTCCTCTTATTAAATGAAACTGGAAGCAAATCAATCTGTGGACATTGCCACTGGATGGACTACTTCAAATAAGGAAAATATGAACGAAAGACCTGAGCAATCTCAAAGAGGGGTAATTTTGTATTGTTCCAATTTGCCCATAATCGTCTCGAGTTCTGAATTGATTTATTCTATTCTTAACAGGAATGATAAATTACCTTAATAAGCATCATGACATGGAATTGCCCAATGCAATGCAGCAAAACCGCGTCATCTCAAGAATTAACATTTAAAGGAAAGCCCCATGGACGCCTACAGTCTAATGGGCCTGATGGCATAGGGAATGACAATGGTCCACAGCAGTCCAAGTTTGATCCCCAGGGTCGGAGAATATTGTAAATGTTGTGAATGAATAATACAATCTTTTACATATTTCTTTTTTGCAATAAGAAACAGGAATACTCGACGAACAATATTGAAGTCAGCATTTTGACACAATCTTAGCTTAATGGTGAAGCATCCAACAAAAGTCGAGGAAAACTCAATCCAGAAAAACTGGTAAAAGACTTGTGCAAGGCATTCAAGATGAAGAGTAAACCAGTATCGTTCCAATTTATCCCTTCTAATACTGGCTAACATGTCTCCTTTTCTTTTAACAGGAAATATTTACACTAACATTTAAAATGTTGAAGGAGACAACTCCAAGGGGAAAAATTACGATCATCTAAAAAGATCCGTTCTAATAAAAATGGGGGCAAATTGGGGTATCCAATTGATGACCGTGACGATCGTCAACAAGGCCCAAGTGCTTCACTTCACCCATGCATATCATTGTGCAAGGGCAAAGTCAGAGACAAGCTACTCCTTGCTTAAGGAATAGGCTCCCTATTTGCTCGATCTGCCCACATGCCCAGAGACAATTCAAATTCTCCCATTCTTAATACACTCGCACATTTCTTAAACATGCATGATGCTTAAAAATTGCCACATCCATATTGTGTTTGTACGTTCCCTGATTTATGCATTACTCTTCTGCATGTTTATTTTACCAATTCTGGCTTTGAACATAAATCACGCATGATGCATCGGATGTGTAGAATGGGGCATGACAAGATGATGAAAGCAAGCCATTCCCACACATGTCCTACATTTTAATCCACAATGAGTCGAGTGCTAAATGTGCTCCGCATTCCCCAAGACAATGGGTTTTTTCGCAAAAGGTATGATAGCCGAAAGGAAGGAGGCAATCATTTATCTATCTTAAACACTTCAGGTAACCATTGATAACCCATTTGAGCGGTGATTTCATTTTGTAACCCCTATCGAGAACCACCCCACATCGGAACCAAATGAAAGTAGTCCTAGCAATAGCACAAAGTAAATGATTAGAAGTTTTCTTGCTCGGACTAACATCAATTTTCTAGTGTTCTTTGCTTTCAACCTCATACGATAATTCAAGTGTCTTAGGAAGACGAAAAGCATTCGTTTCTCTATTCAATATACTCTCATCCTTTGTATCGCCCAATTGAGCCTGGATATTCACTTCTTAAAATCCTGTTGGTGATCATTGCTCGTTCTAAGATAAAGATGGGCCCAACTCAAAGGAGAAGAACTCGGAGGAATCAAGTCTATATAGAACTGCCAAGTCGACTCTTCAAGTGTGCTAGATCTCTGATATGTGTAGGGCACAATCTATGAAAATTCTTTTTCCAAACAGAATAAAAGGGTGGGGACCAAAAGAAGAAAAGCCGTCCCTGGGCATGAAAAAGAAAAGTGCCAGTCAAAAGCAAGGCCAATGCCCATTCAAATCAATATTCATTTTTGAATACCTTTGAAAATTCAGTGAAAACATACTATCTCATTCAGTCAATTTCCCATCGAACCTGATTGCGAAAGAAAATTCTTTGAAGGAATCAGATTGCAAAATATACAATTGAAGTTTACACCGTCCGGAAGCGACGACGGTATCAGCAGAAGTTGACACTTTCCTCAAATAACGGTGGTGTCCTTTGAAGTCTATTTTAAGAAGGTCGAAATTAGAGATAAAGATGCAATGACCACCAATGTCAAACTCACCTCATATATTTTCTGGGCCAAAATAAGCCTTTCACTTCTTTGGTCCCCAATCCCAACCTACGTTACAGCTCGTGAAAGTCTTTTCTGATTAAGGTACTTGAATTAACGTAGAGTTGAAAGATTTTAAGCATCGCTCGAAAAGGTACGAGTAAGACTATTTCTCTCTCATTTTTGCAGAGTTCTTGACTTGTAAACCCAAAGTAGATGATGAAGACTTTTCTGTCGATGGCCTTAACTCAAAAGAGTCTCCTTTGTTAAGCCTTTGACCCAACCTACATTATGGTCCTAATCAAGACCTCCAGATCGGCATGGTCGCACCAATTGCGAGATTACTCAAACCCTTACTGAATGCGATGATGGTAAGATCGAGTGATTCCTTTTCAATCCTGCAATCAGGATAAACAACCTTTCTCGAGAGTGAGAGAAAGCCTTTCGAACTAAAGTTCCCCATTCAGATTACAATCGAAGTATTCATGCGATGATAACCTTCTTGAGCAGAATTGGTAATGCAAACTTGACAGAATAATTGCGCATGATCCACATTTTAGTTGATTGCATCATGAGTTATTACACAGACTGTCTCTAATCATGATAAACTTAACTGAACAGTTTTGCATGAACCAATGAATTCATTGATGAAAATGTTTGCACATGTTACTTCAGACATTGCCTGACAGGTAACACATTTTCGACGTTCGAGTTACCTTCTAAGGTCTCGAAATTCGTTCGGTTATTATTGAATGAACAAGCCTAGTCGTTGAGAAATCACTAGACGTTTTTTCCAAATCCTCGGGTAGGTATATCTTTAACCTGAACCTTTCGGGATAAGTTAAATCAGGTTTGAGCTTTTGCAGGATTTCTAGTCTCCCCAGATCCCAGAATGGCACCCTTCATGGTAAGTTAAATCGGGTTTGAGATTCTGCTAGATTCCTAGTCTCCCCAGATCCTAAAATGGCACTCTTCAAGATAAGTTAAATTTGGTTTGAGCTTCTGCAAGATTCCTAGTCTCCCCAGATCCCCGAATGGCACCCTTCAAGGTAAGATAATTGGATTTGAGCTTCTGCAGGATTCCTGATCTCCCTAGATTCCAAAATGGTACTCTTCAAGGTAAGATAATTGGGTTTGAGCTTTTGTAGAAATCCTGATTTCCCAAGATCCTAGAATGGTAAGATAAATTGGGTTTGAGATTCTGCAGGATTCTTGACCTCCCCAGATCTCAAAATGACACCTTGTGAGGTAAGTGAAATTGGGTTTGAGCTTCTACAGGATTCCTAGTCTTCCCAGATCCCAAAATGACATCCTTTGAGATAAGTGAAATTGGGTTTGAGCTTCTGCAGGATCCCTAGTCTTCCCAAATCCCAGAATGGCACCCTTCAAAGTAAAATAATGTGGATTTGAGCTTCTGTAAGATTCCTGATCTCCCCAGATCTCATAATGGCACCCTTCGTGACACGAAAGTCCTTTCTACAGGCACTAAAAGTCCTTTCTACAAGTACCTAAAGTCCTTTCTACAGGCACACAAAAGTCCTTTCTACAGGCACATAAAAGTCTTTCTTACAGGCACCAAAGTCCTTTCTACAGGTACCCAAAGTCCTTTCCACAGGTACACAAAAGTCCTTTCTACGTGCACCAAAGTCCTTTCTACATGTACCTAAAATCCTTTCTACAGGCACACAAAAGTCATTCTTACAGGCACCAAGTCCTTTCTACAGGCACCCAAAGTCCTTTCTACAGGTACCGAGTCCTTTCTACAGGCACAACGTCCTTATTACAGGCATTTTAATGGGATGACCTACCATACGGGTCAAATCTTAATCTAACTTTAACCAATAGAATCCTTTCATTAGGAATCTACCATGGGATGACCTACATACAGGTCAAATTTCAATAAAATTTTAATTAGTAGAATCCTTTCATTAGGAATCTACCATGGGATGACCTACCATCCTTTCTTAGGTTTCCATTCCCTTTTTAGCAGAGTAGTTGACAACCACGAAGTGAACAGGTAAGTTTCAAGTAAATCCCTTGCTTCTCTATCTCTCCCTCACTTCATAAGAGCCTCCTCAAGCCCGACCTGATCAGAACTTACATAGAAAGGTATCGGAGATCAAACATCATGACTCCTTGTATTTTCTTAGATTGAGTCAATTAGAGTTCAGGTGTCATCTCTCCTTTGAAATGAACCTCTACCGAGCTTTCTTTCAAAGAGAGGCAATTGTTGACACCTAATTTTTAATTATCTTTTCTCTTTTAAAATTAATAAAAAAAATCGATAAAATTCATAAAATTAAATAATTCAACTTTAGGGACATTGGCCAAGCCTAGGGAACCAATTTTGGCCAAAAAATAATTTTTCATATTTTCAATATCTTTCGATATTTTTCGATATTTTTCGATATTTTTTTCCTGGCCAAGCCTAGAGAATCAATTTTGATCAAAAAATAATTTTTTATATTTTCAGTATTTTTATATATTTTTTATTTTCAATAAAAATATCCATAAAAATGAGAAAATTACAAAATTAACTTTGGAAGCCTTGGCCAAGCTTAGGCAACTATTTTTGAACAAAAAATAATTTTTTGTATATTTTTCAGAAATTAGGAAAATATTTAATAAATAAATAGCATTTGAGGCCATAAAAATACATAAAAATAGTCAATATTTTTCTTTTAAATCCCTTTTCATGTTGGCCTCACAAATTTAAAAAACCTAATTTGGGGTCGTGTATTCCTTCATGAGCATAATCTCAAATCGGGCCTAAAAAAATTCAATTTGAGTCAATTTATTTTCATTTTTCACTTTTAGGGGTTGTGACATTATTCTCTAATATTTCAAATTTTTATCTTGGCTCAATTATGCTTTAATTAAATTTTGCATTATTTTGAGCGGCGAGAAATGAGTTTAAATTTGACATGCGATGAATTTCGACTAAGCATAGGGGAGGTATGTCGAAAATTGTAAGGAGATTTGGACTTAAAGAAATATTTCTCCAGGGACTGAATTGCAAATACTTAAAATCTCAAGGACTAGAGTGCAAATACCTAGCACTTGAGGGATTACTTTGCAAAAAATAAAAAGAATAGTTAGTGAAGAAATTAGAAGAGAGAAGTGAAGATGGAGAAGAGGAGACAGAGAGGGGAAGATGGAGAACAATAGATAGAGAAAATAAGATGAAAATAGAAAAGGAAAGATGGAGATGAAAGAGAATTAGTAGAACGGAAGATAGATATGGAGAAGGGAAGATGAAGATGAAGATGAAGATGAGTTAGTGAAAAAATTATAATGTGAGATGGAGATGGAGAACGGAAGATAAAGATGAAGAAGACTTAGTGGAGAAATTAGAATGGCAAATAGAATTAGTGGAGAAATTAGAATGAGAAATAAATGAGTGAGTCATAAAAGCAGGAAGAAGAGAGTTTGGATGGGGATTTTTTGGAGAGAAAATTTTAGATGTTTGAGAAGGTTTTAGGAGATTGAAGAAAATTTTGAGAAAAAGAAAATATCAAAAAGAGAGAGAAAATTTTGAAGATAATGGGAGTTTAAAGTTAGGGGATTATCATCACCAATTCCTTCATCGATCAACATAAATCAAGAGTTCATCCCCGTCGTTCGAGCCACAATCTTAATCCACAAGGTGATGCGAAGTTCGAATTTAGCCATCAAATCCATTAAATTAGGTAATGATCCTAGCCATTAAAATCATCAAGAATTTCGTTACCCAAATAGATTGATTTAAATCTCGATTATGTCATGTCGTACTCATATATCTCCATATCCACATGTCACATTCGTATTATAATTTTCTGCAATTTAATTCTTGCACCATCAAACCCCAAAATGGGAAGGTCGACTCACCCATTGGTGATCCTTTATTTAATGCAATTTAATTTCAGTACCATTAAATCCCACGATGGGTAGGCCGAGCCAAGGTCGAGTCCCCCGTTGGAAGTTCTTTATTTAATGCAATTTAATTTCCTGCAATTTAATTTCAGTACCATCAAACCTCATGATAGGTAGCCCAAACCAAGGCCGAGTCCCCTGTTGGAGGTCTTTTATTTAATGTAATTTAATTTTAGTACCATTAAACCACATGATGGGTAGGCCGAATCAAAGCCGAGTCCCCCTTTAGAGGTTCTTAATTAAATGCAATTTAATTTCAATACCATTAAACCCCAAGATGGGTAGGTCGAATCAAGACCGAGTCCCCCGTTGGAGGTCCTTTATTTTATGCAATTTAATTTCCTGTAATTTAATTTAAGTACCATTAAACCCTACGATGGGTAGGCCAAATTAAGGCCGAGTCCCCTGTTGGAGGTCCTTTATTTAATGCAATTTAATTTCTTGTAATTTAATTTCAGTACCATTAAACCCCACGATTGGTAGGCCGAATCAAAGCCGAGTCCCCGTTGGAAGTCCTTTATTTAATGGAATTTAATTTCAATATCATCAAACCTCAAATGGGTAGGCCGAGCCAAGGCCAAGTCCTCCCGTTAGAGGTCCTTTATTTATTGCAATTTAATTTTCTGCAATTTAATTGCTATACCATTAAACCCCAGAATGAGTAGGCCGAGCCACCTTCTGGAGGTCGCAACACTATACAGAAATCGTTAGTTCACGCTCTCTTGCGGCTTCGGGGAATTTTAATGATTTGAAAATACCAAAAAATGTCATTCATATGCATTTTATCTAAAAAGTGAAAATACAAAAGAGAGGTCATCTCACTAGAACCTTAGAAATAAACTAAGCTTGAGTTGCCAAATTATGATAATCATGAAATTAAGGTACCGAAATGGCATTAATTTTAATTAACTAGTGTAACCAAGTCCCCGAACCCAGAATCTCTGTTTCATAAAAGTAACTTAGTTCTCCCGCTAATTTACTTAGGTTTCTAATCAACCTATCAAAAATGATTAGTGGCGACTCCAAACTCTAAAATCATTTGAACAAAAAATCAAAGTTGCGATTCAGTAGGACTTTGGAGGGTTCGTATTAGGTTAATTAATTTAATCAACCTGATAATCCGTTAACCTGGAAATTTTTATACCAAAAGAAAAATTTTAGGGTCACGACAATGACTTTTTAGGAACCCCTTTTTCACAAGCGGGAACGAAACCAAAAAAATGAAGGATAACCCGTACTTCATTAAATCTCATCCACCTCTAAAAAACCAAACTTTATAGGCGCAAAGATTTTCAAACTCAAATTTCTACTGTCTTATTTGATATCAATTACTTATGACCTGTTTGTTAACGTTTCTATTTCTCTATTTCTATTTCCTAAAACAAAAATGAATCAGGAACATGTTTGGTAATATAAATGATTCTGCTTCTAATTCTACTCTTCAGAATAGTTTTGAACCAAAAATAAAAAGTAAAAAAATTATTTCTCGAAAAAAGAGCACTTTTGAAAATAAAAAAAAAGAAAAAAAAGTCTCAGTTCTTTTGAAAAGATTAAGTCCATGTGAATTTTTAAACTTTAAAAAAATTTAAAATTAGATTTAAAAATTTACCGAATACTAGTTTTTTTAAAAAAAATTAAAAATAAAATTAAACATAAGCTTTAAAATTTAACAAAAAAATTTAAAAATTTAAAAAAGGGGAATTAAAAATATAAAAAAAATTCAAAAAAATGCAAAAAAAATTGAGAAATTTAATAAAATAATAACAGGGGGAAATTAAAAATATGTGATTTTTTTATATAATTTATAAATTAAAATCATTTTAAAATTTTTAAAAAAATTAAACTAAATATTTTAAAAAAAGAATTATCGCCACTTGCTCGTTTTATGAATAAAAATTTTGTATAGTTACCAAATACGTTTCTACTTGAAAACATAAATTTTTGTACAATTAGTGAACGTGGTTTGATTATCTAAAAATCATTTATGGAACAAAATTTGAAAATATGATTTTATCAGAATCACTTTAAAGCAACAGAAATATTACCAAACATGCCCTTAGGTACTCGAATCAATTTTCATTTCACTTTTTGTGGAAAAAAAATAAGGGGATTGAGCTTTTTTGTTGTAAAAATATTGAATTAGAGATTCTGCTGCTAATTATGTCTCGAATTTAAAGCCACGATTGAAACCCGATCATATGCCTAGCCGTAAGATTTTAATTAGGAAATTTTTGATTGGACCTTTGGTGGGTGGAACATGTGAAGCAACAATACATCCTTGTTGGAGTTGAACACCTAATTTTAGTTGGCTAGAAAAGGGTTTCTCATTTTGATACAAACATACATAAGAGATAGATCATGGCTTTAGCCCACTGGAGTAAGGGATAATTATTAAAAGAAAAAAACAGTCTTAAACTTATTGTAATATGATAATTTAATCCTAAAATTTTTGATTTTATCAATTGGGTCCTCAAAATTTGATGATTTGTTAATATAATCCTTTCAGGCAATTTTGATCAGAAATTGCTATTGTGGAATGTTGGTTGTCCTACCTAACATGACTAATGTTGAAATTTTAAGTTTATTTAAAATTTTGGAACTTTATTTGGATCTTGTTTTCTTTTATACTTTTCTTTTCTTTTATTTTTCTTTTTTCTACCAAGTTCGATGAGGTTTGGCCGGCGGCCCTTGCTAGCTTGGTAGGGAAAAAAGAAAGGAAAAAATAATAATATTTTAGAATTCCCTGAAGTAGGCAACTATTTTCGAACAAAAAAATAATTTTTTGTATTTATATATATTATTTATATATTTTAGAAATTATGAGAATATTTAATAAATAATACATTTGAGGCCACAAAAATATATAAAAATAGTCAATATTTTTATTTTAAATCCATTTTCATGTTGGCCATCACAAATTTAAAAAAATCCAATTCGGGGTCGTGTATTTCTTCACGAGCATAATCTCGAACCGGGCCTAAAAAATTCAATTTGAGTCAATTTATTTTCATTTTTTCACTTTTAGGAGTTGTGACATTGTTCTCTAATATTTCAAATTTTTTATATTGGCCCAAATTATACCCAGAATGACTCAATTGTACAAAAGGGCTTTAATTAAATTCTGCATTATTTTCAGTGGCAAGAAATGAGTTTAAATTTGACATGTGGTGAATTTTGACTAAGTATAGGGAAGGTATGTCAAAAATTGTGAGGAGATTTGGACTTAAAGAAATATTTTTTCAGGGACTAAATTGTAAATACTTAAAATTCAGGGACTAGAGTGCAAATACCTAACTCTTGAGGGATTATTTTGCAAATAACAAAAAGAAGAGTTAGTGGATAAATTAGAATAAAGAAGGAAAGATGGAGAAGAGGAGATGGAGAAGAATGGTTGGAGAAAATAAAATAAGAATAGAAGGGAAGATGGAGATGAAGAAGAGTTAGTGGAGAATTTAGAATGGGAGATAAATATGGAGAAGGGAAGATGAAGATGAAGAAGAGTTAGTGGAGAGATTATAATGTGAGATAGAGATAGAGAAGGTAAGATGGAGATGAAGAAGAGTTAGTGGAGAAATTAGAATGGGAGATAAATATGGAGAAGGGAAGATAAAGATGAAGAAGAGTTAGTGGAGAGATTAGAATGTGAGATAGAGATGGAGAATGGAAGATGAAAATGAAGAAGAGTTAATGGAGAAATTAGAATGGGAGATAGAGTTAGTGGAAAAATTAAAATGGGAGATAGATGAGTAGATTATAAAAGGAGGAAGAAGTGAGCTTGAGAGAGGAATTTTTTTTGAGAAAAAATTTTGGATGTTTGAGAGAGTTTTGGAAGATTGAAGAAAAATTTGAGAGAAAGAAAATACCAAAAGAGAGAGAATTTTGAAGATGATGGGAGTTTAAAGCTAGGGGTTATCATCACAAATTCCTTCATCGATCAATATAAATCAAGAATTCATCCTCCTCAACGAGCAAGAAAATTCGACCTAAGTGTTTTTATTTATTCATTTATTTATGGTTTTACTTGCAAATTAGCACAAATTGTATACACTTTCTCCATCTCCCATTTTTCCCATATTTTATGTTAGGAAAAGGATATCTCTATGTCAATAGCAAAAATCTCGTAAAGATGCAAAAATCGGCCCAGACAAGCTTCTAAGCTGTCCACCGATTTCTCAACTGATCTGTGACTAAAAGTCCCTTTTAATTCAAAAGAAACTCTCTATATTGGGAACATAGAGAGCGAAAATCAATTATAGAAATCCCTCCCAAAAAAACGGGAGATAAGTACTCTTTCCAATCTTCTGGTTTTAGGTGCAGATTAGCACATATTTTGTATACCGACACTTCACTCTATTTTATGTCAGGAAGCCGCAGCTCTATATCAATGGTCAACCCTATGGAAGCACAAAATCGGCTTGGAAGAGTCCTCAAGCGCGCACAAATTTCAAATTGTTGAATCAGTTCGTTGTATTTCATTTTAAAGAATTCATACCCCAAAATGGAGAGGACAAAGTCCATCCGCAATTTAAATACCTGCACCATAAATCCCAAAGGGAAGAACCAAGCCAATGCTTAGCCTCCCATTGGAGGTTTTTACTTACAGTAGTTAAATACCTGCAACTTAAATACCTGTACCTTAAATCCCAAAAGGAAGAGCCAAGCCAATGCTTAGCCTCCCATTGGAGGTTTTTACTTACAATAGTTAAATACCTGCAACTTAAACACCTGTACCTTAAATCCCAAAGGGAAGAGCCAAGCCAATGCTTAGCCTCCCATTGGAGGTTTTTACTTACAGTAGTTTAAATACTTGCAACTTAAATACCTGTACCTTAAATCCTAAAGGGAAGAGCCAAGCCAATGCTAGGCCTCCCATTGGAGGTGTTTATTCACTGTCATGTACTTCCTATAATTTAATTTTTGAATCATCAGACCCAAAAGATGAGTAGGTCGTAATACTGCATAGAAGTCGTTAACACACTCCCTCTTTCGGCTTAAGGGAATCTTTAACACTTAAAAAAATATAACAAATAAAAATATATACCATCCATGCATCCTATTTAAAAAGTGAAAACACAAGAGAGAATACCCTACTAGAGCCTTAAGAATAAACCAAGCCTGAGTTACCGAATTAGGATATCCATGAAATTAAGGTACCGAAAGGGCATTAGTTTTAATTAACTAGTGTAACCAAATCCCCAAGCTCATAATCTCTGGTTCGCAGGAATAAATTAGTTCTCCCGCTAATTTATTTAGGTTTCTAATCGACCTACCAAGAACGATTAGTGGCGACTCCAAATTTCAAAATCATTTAAACAAAAACCAAAGTTGCGATTCAGTAGGGCTTGGGAGGGTCCGCGTTAGGTTAGTCAAATCTAATTAACCTAATAATCCGTTAACCCCCTTTAAAAACAAAAATTTTTTTAGAGGGTCACGACAGACTGGCGACTTCACTGGGGATGAGAGTTTTAAATTTTTGAAAAAAATACCTATTGGAATACTTAAATTTTTTCGAAATTTTAAAAGTCTTAGTGGACTTAGGCCAATGAAAATTTCATTGATATCTCGCTTATGGCGATATTGTTTGGGACTCATTCTATAGGTGTTATATGTTTTTGCAGGATGGGAGTTATAAGGGGCGGAGTGTTTGACTAACCCATTTGTTTTGCAGGCTCGGTGTTGGGATTATGTTTAATTTCGCACATTTTTAGAAGCGCTGTTTTGATATTAATTGTTGTGCATGTCTCGCATATTTTGAGGATCACGACACCTGCACACACAAGCGTCTAAACCCAAGTCGCGAAATTTTCCTAGGTAACCATAGATAGGGATCGAATATGCAAAGCTCTTGCGTCGATTGCACTTGGGTTGGCCATATTTTATCCCGCTCATTATCTGAATTGACAATTCTTCCCATTGTCGTTTGATTGCACAGAGGGTAAGGTTGTCAATTCAGATAGTGGGGGCCTTTTAGGTCCATACCCTGTCTCTCCTTCTTTTATTTTCTAGAGTCCACTCCTCACTTGAGTCATGCGCGTGACTATGTGATTTGCATTTCTCCAAGGTAAAAGTAAGTTCTCTAATTTTATCTTGTATTTATTTTCGGTCGGTCCATGCTTGGTGTTAGTCAGTTTTTGAGCTTGATATTACGATCATTCTTTTAAAAGAAAATAAAAATTAAATTTGTCCCTCATTTCTTTTAAAAAAAATTTTGAAAAAATGATGTGAAAAAATCCCTTCATGGGAATTTTATTAACCAATAAGGGATTTTTGTCATATTTTTATTGCTTCAATAAAAATGAAATTTTCCTGAAAAAATTTTCCTCTGAAAATTTATTTCAATAAAAAGAAAAATTCCTTAAAAAAACTTTAGTAGATATCAAGTGATTTTATCACATTTTTCAAATTATAAAAACTTGCAAGAAAATTCTTCTCGAGAAATTCGCTCATGTTTTTCTAAGAAAATTTTCTCTAAATAAAATTAGACTAATGTTTCGGGGGAATTGTATTGACCAATAAGAGATTTTTGTCATGTTTTTCTTGCTTCAATAAAAATAAAATTTTCCTGACAAATTTTCCTCTGAAAATTTATTTCTATAAAAAGAAAAATTCCTTAAAAAAAACACTTTGGTAAACATCAAGTGATTTTATCACATTCTTTCAAATTATAAAAACTTGCAACAAAAATTCTTTTCGAGAAATTCGCTCATGTTTTTCTAAGAAAATTTTCTCTAAATAAAATTAGACTAATGTCTCGGGGGAATTTTGTTAACCAATAAAGGATTTCTATCATGTCTTTCCTGCTTCAATAAAAATAAAATTTTCCTAACAAATTTACCTCTGAAAATTTATTTTGATAAAAAGGAAATTCCTTCAAAAATTTTAGTAAACGTCAAGAGATTTTGTCACATTCCTTTAAAAAAATAATAAAAAAAGAGAGTAATAAATCTGCACAAAAATTCTGTATCAGAAATTAACCCATTTCTTCCTAAGGAATTTTTTTTCTGATTTCTCTATAAAATAGAAAAATCAAATTGGACTAATATAGGAGTCATGGACCGACATTCCTTGTGTCGCATACCAATTATATCCTTTTCTTTTGCAGGGAGATCCTAGATACCCTAGACGGGTGTAAAAATTAAATTCAATAATATATCAAGAATCATCTTCAGAAATACCAAAAGACGAAAAGCACCGAGGCTTCAACCGTTAATTCTGGGGGGCAAACGAACACTGTCGATCTTTGACAGACAGAGTTGTGTCAATCCGTAAACTTGTATAGGCAGTGTATTCTGATATGACGGTGGATTTATACTAATTAAACACGGGGGCATATTTAAAGTATTGCAGAGGATCCCGCGTCTTTTGAAAGACAATATGGATTATATAATCAGAAACCATGAAATAAGTACCTTAACCTGATTAAATCAACCAGAGACTGGTCTTAAAATTTTCTCGGATCCGAAACACACGGAGGGTTTTAGAGGACCGAGGTTCTATTAATGAACGTGGTCCACGGACACTCCCCCGATGCTATAGGTGCCCGATACATACGAGTGGACGCCGAAAGCAACAAAACACGGTTGAAGTGGAGCACGCAACAAATGGCCGAATTTATTGGCACACTGATCGAGTGGTGGCAGCTTTATTAATTTACATGATTGAACGCGGGTCTCTAGGCGGCTGGTGGAAAGCCACATTGAATGCCTCTATAATGTTCTTGATATCATCGTCTACCACAACCCGCGAGAGCATCATGAAGAAGATTAAACCTAGACGAATACGCCTACTTAGTTTCATCGCACGTTCTTGCCTTTTATCGATGTCCAAAATTAATGCACAAGCTAGAAGTAATCATTTCCCTTTCCCCCCTATTAAATGCTCGGAGCCGTTAACCGCACTAAACTCGAAAAAATTAATATCGAGACGAAATCCGCGTAAATTTGAAGGGTAAATCCGTATCGTTCCAATTTACCCTTAAATTGCTCCGGTTTTAAATTTGATCCCTTCTATTTTCAGGAATTTGCAAAAGCGACTCGAGAATACAGTCGTATCCAAAAACCAAATTTCCTGGTCGGGCTAATTTGGGGGCAAATCAACTCATGGACATTACCACGGGATGGACAGCTTCGGTTAAAAAAAAATACAAGCGAAAGATCCGAACAATCTCAGACATGGGTAATTCTGTATCGTTCTAATTTACACATAATCATCTCGAGTCTCGAATTGTTTTATTCAATTCTTAACAGGGATTGCAAATTACCTCGAGAAAATACCGTAATATGGTCCAAGGTGATATAATAGGGCTGCATTATCCCCAATGATTAACCTTTGAAAGGAAAGCCCCATGGACACCTACGGTCTAATGGACCGAATGGTGTGGGGGGATGACAGTAGGTCCGAAATGTCCCGAGTTCGATCCCCAAGGGTGGGGAATGTTGTAAGTATTATAAATAAATGAAACAACTTTTTGTGCATTTCTTTTTGCAAATAGGAATACTCGACGAGTAATATCAAAGTCAGTATTTTACCATAGTCTTGCCATAATGGTGAGGCGCCCAACAAAAGTCGAGGAAAATTCAATCCAGCAAAATTGGTAAAAGACTCGTGCAAGGCATTCAAGACGAGGGATAAATCAGTATCGTTTCCAATTTATCCCTTTTAATACTGGCTGACATGTCTCCTTTTCTTTTTACAGGAAATATTTATACTAACATTTAACATGTTGAAGGAGACAAATCCAAAAGAAAATTATGATTATCTGACAAGATCTATTTTGGTGAAAAATGAGGCAAATTAATCATAAGCTCTAAAGCGAAAAAGCAAATATGTCTTCCTTATCTCGAATAATTTCTTTGCTTTTTGCAGGGGCATTTAACCGCTAAACCATGGCGGTCGCTGTCACTAAACAAACCAAAATGCTCCCTCACCCATATGCCTCATCGTGCATGGGCAAAACTTGAGACAAACCGCTCCTCGACATAAGGAGTGGGCTTCCCAATTTGTTCGATCCACCCACACCCAGGGGCAATTCAAATCTACCCATGTTTGCACATTATATAAACACGCATGATGCTAAAAAATTGTCACATCGGCTTTGTGTTTACACATTTTATGAATTATGCATGACCATTCCGCATGTTTAATTTACCAACTCCAACTTAGAGCATAAACTGCATAGGAGACATCAAATGTGCAAAATGGGGCATAACAGGATGAGAAAAGGCAAACCATTTCCACACAGTTCTAACATTTTAATCTACAGATAAACAGCATTTCTCCAGAGTGAGAGAAAGCCCTTTCGGAATGAAGTCCCCCATTCAGATTACATTCGAGGTGTTCATACTATAAGAACCTCCTTAAACAGAAGTGGTAATGCAATACATGATCCATATGTTGATCGATTGCATCATGAGTTATTACACAGACTGCCTTTAATTATGGCAAACTTAGCTGAACAATTTTGTATGAACCAATGAACGCATTGATGAAAATGCTTGCACATGTTAGCTCTGACATTGCCTGACAGGCAACACATTTCCGGTGTTTGAGTTACCTTCCAAAGTCTTGAAATTCATTCGGCGATTATTGAATGAACAAGCCTGGTTGTCGAGAAGCCACCAAGCATTTCTTCCAAATTCTCAGGTAAGTATATCTTCAACCTGAACCTTTCAAGAGAATGAATTCTGATGGTTGTTGGGATACTCGAATCCATTGCGGTATATACAGGTATCCACCTTCTTCGATAAAGCATGATTGTCTCAAGGACAGAAATGTTCGAGACCTTTTGATTTCTGCCTCTTTGGTTTATTCCTAAAGCGACAGGAGAATATAATTTGGGTTTGAGTTTCTGCAGGATTCCTGGTCTCCCCAGATTTCAGAATGGCAGCCTTTGAGGTACACCAAGCCCTTCTTACAGGCAAACTAAGTCCTTCTTACAGGCAAACTAAGTCCTTCTTACAGGCAAACCAAGTCCTTCTTACAGGCACAAAGTCCTTCTTACAGGCAAACCAAGTCCTTCTTACAGGCATAAAGTCCTTCTTACAGGCAAATCAAGTCCTGCTTACAGGCAAACAAAGTTCTTCTTACAGGCAAAACAAGTCCTTCTTATAGGCAAATCAAGTCCTTCTTACAGGCACAAAGTCCTTCTTACAGGCAAATCAAGTCCTTCTTACAGGCAAATCAAGTCCTTCTTACAGGCAAACTAAGTCCTTCTTACAGGCAAACCAAGTCCTTCTTACAGGCACAAAGTCCTTCTTACAGGCAAATCAAGTCCTTCTTACAGGCACAAAGTCCTTCTTACAGGCAAATCAAGTCCTTCTTACAGGCATAAAGTCCTTCTTACAGGCAAACAAAGTCCTTCTTACAGGCAAAGCAAGTCCTTCTTACAGGCAAAGCAAGTCCTTCTTACAGGCAAATTAAGTCCTTTTTACATGCAAATCAAGTCCTTCTTACAGGCAAATTAAGTCCTTTTTACAGGCATTAAGTCCTTTTTACAGGCACAAGTCCTTTTTACAGGCACAAAGTCCTTTTTACGGGCACAAAGTCCTTTCTACATGCACCAAGTCCTTCTTACAGGTATCTCCATGGGGTGACCTACCATACGGGTCAAATCTCAATCAAAATTTAATTAGTAGAATCCTTTTATTAGGAATCTACCATGGTACGACCCACCATACGGGTTAAATGGTATGACCCACCATACGGGTCAAATTTTAATTTTTAATCAGTAGAATCCTTTTATTAGGAATCTACCATGGGTTGATCCACCATACGGGTTCAAGTTCAACCACCGTAAAGTTTTTTTATATAACGAATCCTTAGGTTCTCATTTCATTTTCAGCGGAACATTCATGTCATGACTCTTTTTATTTCCTTGTATTGAGTCGATTAGAATTCAGGTGTCATCTCGTCTTTGAAATGAACCTCTACCGAGATTCCTTTCAAAGAGAGGCAGCTGTTGACACCTGATTTTTAATCATTTTTTCTATTGCTAAAGTAATAAAAAAATCCATAAAAATTCATAAAATTGAAAAATCAACTTTGGGGACCTTAGCCAAGCCTAGGGAACCAATTTTGACCAAAAAACGATTTTTCATATTTTCAGTATTTTTATGTATTTTTTATTTATTTATTTTCGAAAATTAATAGAAAATCCATAAAAATTCATAAAATTGAAAAATCAACTTTGGGAACCTAAGCCAAGCCTAGGGAACCAATTTTGACCAAAAAATGATTTTTCATATTTTCGATATTTTTCGGTATTTTTATTTTCAAAAATTCATAAAACAAAAAATTAAGAAAAATGAGAAAATTGAAAAATCAAGTTTGGAGCCTTGGCCAAGCTTAGGCAACTATTTTCGAACAAAAAAATAATTTTTTGTATTTATATGTATTGTTTATTTATTTTAGAAATTATGAGAATATTTAATAAATAATACCATTCGAGGCCACAAAAATATATAAAAATAGTCAATATTTTTATTTTAAATCCCTTTTCATGTTGGCCATCACAAATTTAAAAAAATCCAATTCGGGGTCGTGTATTCCGTCACGAGCATAATCTCGAACCGGGCCTAAAAAATTCAATTTGAGTCAATTTATTTTCATTTTTTCACTTTTAGGAGTTGTGACATTGTTCTCTAATATTTCAAATTTTTTATATTGGCCCAAATTATACCCAGTATGACTCAATTGTACAAAAGGGCTTTAATTAAATTCTGCATTATTTTCAGTGGTAAGAAATGAGCTTAAATTTGACATGTGGTGAATTTTGACTAAGTATAGGGAATGTATGTCAAAAATTGTGAGGAGATTTGGACTTAAAGAAATATTTTTTCAGGGACTAAATTGTAAATACTTAAAATTCAGGGACTAGAGTGCAAATACCTAACTCTTGAGGGATTATTTTGCAAATGACAAAAAGAAGAGTTAGTAGATAAATTAGAATAGAGAAGGGAAGATGGAGAAGAGGAGATGGAGAAGAATGGTTGGAGAAAATAAAATAAGAATAGAAGGGAAGATGGAGATGAAGAAGAGTTAGTGGAGAAATTAGAATGGGAGAAAAATATAGAGAAGGGAAGATGAAGATGAAGAAGAGTTAGTGGAGAGATTAGAATGTGAGATGGAGATAGAGAAGTGAAGATGGAGATGAAGATGAGTTAGTGGAGAAATTAGAATGGGAGATAAATATGGAGAAGGGAAGATGAAGAAGAGTTAGTGGAGAGATTAGAATGTGAGATGGAGATGGAGAATGGAAGATGAAAATGAAGAAGAGTTAGTGGAGAAATTAGAATGGGAGATAGAGTTAGTGGAAAAATTAGAATGGGAGATAGATGAGTAAATTATAAAAGGAGGAAGAAGTGAGCTTGAGAGAGGAATTTTTTTTGAGAGAAAATTTTGGATGTTTGAGAGAGTTTTGGGAGATTGAAGAAAAATTTGAGAGAATGAAAATACCAAAAGAGAGAGAATTTTGAAGATGATGGGAGTTTAAAGCTAGGGGTTATCATCACAAATTCCTTCATCGATCAATATAAATCAAGAATTCATCCTCGTCAACGAGCAAGCAAATTCGAGCTAAGTGTTTTTATTTATTCATTTATTTATGGTTTTACTCGCAAATTAGCACAAATTGTATACACTTTCTCCATCTCCCATTTTTTCCCATATTTTATGTTAGGAGAAGGATATCTCTATGTCAACAGCAAAAATCTCGTAAAGATGCAAAAATCGGCCCAGACAAGCTCATATGCTGTCCACCGATTTCTCAACTGATCTCTGACTAAAAGTCCCTCTTAATTCAAAAGAAACTCTCTATATTGGGAACATAGAAAGCGAAAATCAATTATAGAAATCCCTCCCAAAAAGACGGGAGATAAGTACTCTTTCCACTCTTCTGGTTTTAGGTGCAGATTAGCACATATTTTGTATACCGACATTTCACTCTATTTTATGTCAGGAAGCCGCAGCTCTATATCAATGGTCAACCCTATGGAAGCACAAAATCGGCTTGGAGGAGTCCTCAAGCGCGCACAAATTTCAAATTGTTGAATCAGCTCGTTGTATTTCATTTTAAAGAATTCATACCCCAAAATGGAGAGGACAAAGTCCATCCGCAATTTAAATACCTGCACCATAAATCCCAAAGGGAAGAGCCAAGCAAATGCTTAGCCTCCCATTGGAGGTTTTTCTTTACAGTAGTTAAATACCTGTACCTTAAATCCCAAAGGGAAGAGCCAAGCCAATGCTTAGCCTCCCATTGGAGGTTTTTACTTACAGTAGTTAAATACCTGCAACTTAAATACCTGTATCTTAAATCCCAAAGGGAAGAGCCAAGCCAATGCTTAGCCTCCCATTGGAGGTTTTTACTTACAGTAGTTAAATACCTATAACTTAAATACCTGTACCTTAAATCCCAAAGAGAAGAGCCAAGCCAATGCTTAGCCTCCCATTGGAGGTTTTTACTTACAGTAGTTAAATACCTGCAACTTAAATACCTATACCTTAAATCCCAAAGGGAAGAGCCAAGCCAATGCTTAGACTCCCATTGGGGGTTTTTACTTACAGTAGTTTAAATACTTGCAACTTAAATACCTGTACCTTAAATCCCAAAGGGAAGAGCCAAGCACCTCCCATTGGAGGTGTTTATTCACTGTCATGTACTTCCTATAATTTAATTTTTGAATCATCAGACTCAAAAGATGAGTAAGTCGTAATACTGCACAGAAGTCGTTAACACACTCTCTCTTTCGGCTTCAGGGAATCTTTAACACTTAAAAAAATATAACAAATAAAAATATATACCATCCATGCATCCTATTTAAAAAGTGAAAACACAAAAGAGAATACCCTACTAGAGCCTTAGGAATAAACCAAGCCTGAGTTGCCGAATTAGGATATCCATGAAATTAAGGTACCGAAAGGGCATTAGTTTTAATTAACTAGTGTAACCAAGTCCCCGAGCTCATAATCTCTGGTTCGCAGGAATAAATTAGTTCTCCCGCTAATTTATTTAGGTTTCTAATCAACCTACCAAGAACGATTAGTGGCGACTCCAAATTTCAAAATCATTTAAACAAAAACCAAAGTTGCGATTCGGTAGGGCTTGGGAGGGTCCGCGTTAGGTTAGTCAAATCTAATTAACCTAATAATCCGTTAACCCCCTTTAAAAACAAAAAAATTTTTAGAGGGTCGCGACAAAGACTACCAACGGATGGCTTAGCCTTGCTTGGCTCTCTTTTGGGATTTAATGGTGCGGAAGTAAAATTACAGGAAATTAAATTGTGATAAATAAAAACTTCCAATGGATGGTCTAGCATTCGCTTGGCTCTCCCCTTTAGGGTTTAATGGTGCGGAAATTAAATTACAGGAATTTAAATGACAGTAAGTAAAAACCTCCAATGGACAGTTTAGCATTAGCTTGGCTTTTCCTTTTGGGGTTTAATGGTGCAGGAATTAAATTACAGGAATTTAAATGACAGTAAGCAAAAACCTCCAATGGGCAGCCTAACATTGGCTTGGCTCTTCCCCTTGGGGTTTAATGGTGTAGGAATTAAATTGCAGGTATTTAAATGACAGTAAGTAAAAACCTCTAATGGGCAGCCTCACATTGGCTTGGCTCTTCCCTTTGGGGTTTAATGGTGCAGGAATTAAATTGCAGAAATTTAAATGACAATAAGTAAAAACCTCCAATGAACGGCCTAACATTGGCTTGGATTTTCCCTTTGGGGTTTAACGATGTGGGAATTAAATTGCAGAAATTTAAATTATAGTAAATAAAGACCTCCAATGGACGGCCCAGCCTTGGCTTGGCCCTCTCTTTTGGGGTGTAAGGTGCAGAAATTTAAATCGCAAGAATTTAAATAACCTCTAGTGAGTGAGCTTTGCCTTTCACATTCTGTGGTTTGAATTCTATAAAATACAACGAATTGATTTGACAATTCGAGCCCAAATTCATTGACGAGTCGGCTGAAAATTTGGTGGGCATTTTTGGAGCTTGTCTGGGCCAACTTTGCACATATATGGGATTTTATCGTTGACCTGAGGTTATCCTTTAACCTGACATGAAAATATTATGAAAAGAGGAGGGAGGGCAGTGTAGGCAAATCACAATACCATTCTAAAACTAGTGACCCAGGTCCGGCCACGGGATGTGTGTGATGTAATGCTAAAGCAATTAATCATGCACAACAATTAAATGCAAACACCGCTTCAAAAATGTGCAAAATTTAAATTCTACATCAACTTGCAAAACAAAGGGTTAATCAAACACTTTACCCCTTATAACTCCCACCTACAAGACCATTTAACACCTAAAGATGAGTTCCAAACAAGATCGCCAAAAGCGAGATATTCATGAAATTTTCATTAGCCTAAGTCCACTGAGACTTTTAAAATTTCGAAAAAAATTCAAGTATTCCAATTGGTGTCTTTTTTTCGAAAATTTAAAAATCCCGTCCCCAGCGGAGTCACCAAGCTGTTGCGACCCAAAGAATTTTTTTTTTCGATCGGGTTAACGGATTATTAAGTTTATTAGATGAATTAACCTAATACGGACCCTCCCAAGTCCTACCGAAACGCAACTTTGGTTTTTGTTCAAATGGTTTTAAAATTTGGAGTCGCCACTAATCATTTTTGGCAGGTTGATTAGATACCTAAGTAAATTAGCGGGATGACTAAATTACTTCTACTAACCAGAGATTATGAGTTCGGGGACTTGGTTACACTAGATAATTAAAACTAATGCCCTTTCGGTACCTTAATTTCATGGATATCCTACTTTGGCAATTCAAGCTTGGTTTATTCATACGACTCTAGTGAGGTGTTCTCTTTTTGTATTTTCACTTTTTAGATAGGATGCATGGGTGGTATTTTTTTTTATTTTCAAAGTGTTAAAAATTCCCTGAAGCCGAAAGAGGGAGTGTGTTAACGACTTTTGTGCAGTGTTACAGTCTACTCATTTTGGGATCTAGTGATTTAAAAATTAAACGGCAGGAAGTTAATGACAGTAAATAAAGACCTCCAATGGATGGCTTGGCCTTGGCTTGGCTCTCCCCTTTGGGGTTTAATGGTGCGGGAATCAAATTGCGGGAATTTAAATAACGGTAAGTAAAAACCTCCAATGGGCGGCCTAGCATTGGCTTGGCTCTTTCCTTTGGGGTTCAATGATGCAGGAATTTAAATTGCAGTAAGTAAAAACCTCCAATGGGCGGCCTAGCATTGGCTTAGCTCTTCCCTTTGGGGTTTAATAGTAAATGAATTTAAATTGCAGGAAATAAAGGACCTCCAGTAGATGCGCTTTGCCTCTCCATTCTAGGGTTTTAGTTCTTTAAAATAAAATACAACAAATTGTTTCAACAATTTGAACTAAAATCTGTTTACGGGTTGGCTGCAAATTTGATGGGCACCTTGAAATTTGTTTGGCCTCACTTTGCACCTCCATGGAATTTATCTTTGATACGGAGTTGTCCCTTTTTTTTTTACCTACCATAAATATGGGAAAAAAGGAGATGGAGAAAGTGTATACAATTTGTGCTAATTTGAGACTAAAACAATAAATAAATAAATAAATAAAAACACTTAGCTCGAATTTGCTTGCTCGTTGACGAGGATGAACTCTTGATTTACGTTGATCAATGAAGGAATTGGTGATGATAACTCCTAACTTTAAACTAACACCATCTTCAAAATTTTCTCTCTCTTTTTGGTATTTTCTTTCCCTCTAATTTTTCTTTAATCTCCCAAAACCCTCTCAAACATCCAAATTTTCTCCCCTCAAAAATCCCTCCCTCAAGCTCACTTCTTCCTCATTTTATAATCCACTCATCTATCTCTCATTCTAATTTTTCCACTAACTCTTCTTCATTTTCATCTTCCCTTCTTCATCTCTATCTCACATTCTAATATCTCTACTAACTCTTCTTCATCTTCATCTTCCTTTCTTCATATTTATCTCCCATTCTAATTTCTCCACTAACTCTTCTTCATATCTATCTTCCTTTCTCTATTTTTATCTTATTTTCTCCATCCATTCTTCTCCATCTTCCATTCTCTATTCTTATCTTATTTTCTCCATCCATTCTTCTCCATCTCCTCTTCCCATCTTCATCTCCGCTTCTCCATCTTCCATTCTCTGTTCTAATTTCTCCACTAACTCTTCTTTTTGTTATTTACAAAATAATCCCTCAAGTGTTAGGTATTTGTACTCTAGTCCATGAGATTTTAAGTACTTGCAATTCAGTCACTGGAGAAATATTTCCTTAAGTCCAAATCTCCTCACAATTTTTGACACACCTACCGCATGTTGAATTTAAGCCCATTTCTTGCTATCGAAAATAATGCAAAATTTAATTAAATATCTTTTTGTAAAATTGAGTCATTCTAGGTATAATTGAGCTAAGATGAAAATTTAGAATATTAGAGAACAATGTCACAACTCCTAAAAGTGAAAAATGAAAATAGATTGACTCAAATTGAATTTTTTTAGGCCCGATTCGAGATTATACTCGTGAAGGAATACACGACCCTAAATTGAATTTTTTAAATTTACGATGGCCAACATGAAATGGGATTTAAAAGACAAATATTGACTATTTTTATGTATTTTTGTGGCCTCAAATGTTATTATTTATTAAATATTTTCCTAATTTCTAAAAAATATATTTAAACAAAAAATATGAAAAATTATTTTTTTTACTCAAAAATGGTTGCCTAGCTTGGCCAAGGCTTCCAAAGTTAATTTTTCAATTTTCTCATTTTTTTCTTGATTTGTTTTATGAATTTTCGAAAATAAAAATATCGAAAAATACTGAAAATATGAAAAATTATTTTTTGGTCAAAATTGGATCTCTAGGCTCGACCAAGGTCCCCAAAGTTAATTTTTCAATTTTATGAATTTTTATGGATTTTCTATTAATTTAAAAAAGAAAATATTATTAAAAATCAGGTGTCAATAGCTGCCCCTCTTTGAAAGGAAGCTAGGTAGAGGTTCATTTCAAAGATGAGATGACACATGAATCCTAATTTACTCAACACAATGAAATAAAAAGAAGTCGTGACATTTAATCTCCAATACCTTTCTGTGTAAGTTCTGATTCAGGTCGGGTTTGAGGAAGCTTTTCATGCAAAAAGGGAGAGACAAAGATGAGAGTTTACCTGGCACTTACCTACCCGTTGTGTGGTGGTTGCTTGACATACATGTCCTACTGAAAATGGAATGAGGGCTTAAGGATTCGTTATAAGAAACCTTAGGGTGGTTAAACTTGGACCCGTATGGTAGGTCACCCCATGAAAATGCCTGTAAGAAGGACTTTGTGCCTGTAGAAAGGACTTGGTGCCTGTAAGAAGGACTTTTGCGTGCCTGTAGAAAGGACTTTGGATGCCTGTAGAAAAGACTTTAGTGGCCTGTAGAAAGGACTTTGAGTGTCTGTAGAAAGGACTTTGGTTGCCTATAAAAAGGACTTTGGGCTGCCTTTAAAAAGGACTTTGGGTGCCTGTAGAAAGGACTTAGTACCTGTAAGAAGGACTTTGTGCTTGTAGAAAGGACTTGGTGCCTCTAAGAAAGGCTTTTGTGTTGCCTGTAAGAAGGACTTTGGGTTGCCTGTACGAAGGACTTTGGTACCTGTAGGAAGGACTTTTGTGTTACCTGTAAGAAGGACTTTTGTGTTGCCTGTAAGAAGGACTTTAGGTTGCCTGTAGAAAAGACTTTGAGTTGCCTGTAAGAAAGACTTTTGGTGCCTGTAAGAAGGACTTTTGTGCCTGTAAGAAGAACTTTGAATTGCCTGTAAGAAGGACTTTGAAAATGGACCATTCCATATTGGGATTTCCAATGGAAGGGCTCCGGAGATAACATACCCTAGAAAAAGGGCTTGTTCATGTGGTGCCTGCCACTCAGGACTTGGGAATGGATCATTCTGTGTGAGAAATCACCAATAATTACCTAAATGTCACCTATTAGGTAGACTGAAGAGGTATTGATTGAGAAAATGATTTTTGGATGTCAGTCTAGGATCTGGGGGGACCACGAATTCTGTAGAATCTCAAACCTGATTTTATCTTACCTGGAAGGGTGTCATTTTGAGATCTGGGGAGACCAGAAATCCTACAGAAGCTTAAACCCAATTTCTGTTTTCGCGTCATTTTAGAAATAGCCAAAGAGGCAGAGATTAAAAACACGAGAGCGGGTCAATCGTGAACTAACAAAAGTCTCATGAGAACATGTCGTTCACGAGTCGAAAAAGGTTTAGAAAACTTACCTGGGTCTTCTGAATTAATGATCAAGGCATAGACAGGCTGACTGTGTCATGCCTACTTGTTCACTGAATGACTATGTGTCGCATTCGAGCATTTTGACAATCGTTAGAATTCGTTCCTTTGAAAGGTTTAGGTTGAAGATATACTTACCCGAGGATTTGGAAGAAACGTCTGGTGGTTTCTCGACAATTAGGCTTATTCATTTAATAATCGCCAAATGGATTTCGAGACTTTGCATGGTAACTCGAATAACGAAAGTGTGTTATCTGTCAGGCAGTGTCAGAGGTAACATGCGTAAGCATTCTCATCAATGAGTTCATTGGTTCAGCAAAGTTTGTAGTGATTAGAAGCATTCTATGTAATAACTCATAATGCAATCAATCAAGATGTGGATCATACATGACTATTCTGTCAAGTTTGAATTACCAATTCTATTTAAGGAGGTCATCACAGTATGAATACCTCAAATGTAATACGAATGGGGAACTTCAGTCCGAAAGGGCTTCTTTCACTCTCGAGAAAGGATGTTCATCCTGATTGCAAGATTGAAAAGAAATCACTCAATCTCATCATCATCGCATTCAACAAGGGTCCGAGTAATCCCGCAATTGGTACGATCAAGTCGATCTGGAGGTCCTTGATTATGACCGTAATGTAAGCTGGGTCAAAGGCTTACCAAAGGGGACTCTTTTGAGTCAAAGTCATTAACAAAAGGTCTTTATCATTTACTCCGGGTTTACAAGTCAAGAACCCTGTAAAAATGAGAGAGAAATAGTCTTGCTCGTACCTTTTCAAGCGATACTTAAAATCTTTCAACTCTACGTTAATTCAAACGCCTTAATCAGAAAAGACTTTCGCAGGATGTAACGTAGGTTGGGTTTGGGAATCAAGGAAGGCTTAATTTGGCCTAGAAGATATATGAGATGGGTTTGACATTGGTGATCATCGCATCTTTTTCGCAGTTTCGGCCCTTCTAGAACAGTCTTTAGAGAATACCATCGTTGTCTGAGGATGGTATCTGTTTTCACTGGTGCCATTGTCTCTTCTAAACGGTATAAACTTCTACCGTATATTTTGCAATCTGATTCCTTCAACGAATTTTCTCTTGCAATTAGGTCCCATTGGGGATTTACCGAAGGAGATGATATGTTTTCACTGAGTTTTCAGAGGCCTTCAAAAATGAATATTGATTCGAATGAGCATTGGTCTTGCTTTTGACTAGCACTTTGCTTTTTCATGCCCAGGGACTAGCTTTTCTTCTTTTGGTCCCGCCTTTTGTCATTTCCGTTCTATTTAGAAAGGAGAATTTTCAAAAATTGTGTCATATATACACATGTATATTAAAAATTTAGCATACTTGAGGAGTCGACTCGGGAGCTCTTTGTAGACCAATTTCTTCCGAGTTCTTCTACTTTGAGGTAGTGTCATCTTCATCTTAGAATTAGCAATGATCACCGATGGGTTTTAAGAAATGAATATGCAAGCTCAATTGTGCAGCGCAAAGGATATGAGTGTATTGGATAGAGAAATGAATGTTTTTCATCATCCTAAGGCACTTGAATTATCATAAAAGGTTGAAAGCTAAGACATACCTGAAAATTGATGTTTATCCGAGCCAAAAAATTTCTAAGCATTTACCTCGCTTCATTCGCTGGGACAACCTCCACTTGGCCCCGATATGGGGTGGTTCTTGACAGGGGTTATAAAATGAAATCGCCGCTCAAATGGGTTGTCAATGGGCTCCTATAGTATTTAGGGTAGAGAAATGAATGCCTCCTTCCTTTTGGTATCGTACCTTTTGCGAGAAAACCCATTGCTTTGGGGAATGCGGAATCTATATGGCACACAGCTCGCCGTGGATATGGGACGTGTATAGAAATGGGATTGCCTTTCATCATCCTGTCATACCCCATTCTACACATTCGATGCATCATGTGTAGATCATGCTCCAAGTCAGAATCGGCAAATTAAACATGCAGATAAGTCATGCATGAATCATGGTATGTGCAAACACAATACGAATGTGGCAATTTTGGCATCATGTATGTTTGTGAAATAAGCAGGTATGGAAGAAAATTCTCGACAATGAGAGGATTGAATTGCCCCTGGATCGAACAAATCGCGAAGTCTACCCCTTAAATTGAGGAGTAGCTTATCTCAGACTTTGCCCCCTTTTCAATTCATGGTCTGCCATCAATTTGCCCCATTTTGATCGGAATGGATCTTTTCAGATGATCATAATTTTACCACTTGGGGTTGTCTCCTTCAACATGTTAAATGTTAGTATAAATATTTCTTATAAAAATGCCTCTTTTTAAAACTTAGGCATGGGTTCATAGATCATATCGCTCCCTCCAAGATTCCTGTCTTTCTCAACTTTTTGCCGTGTCTTCTGCATGGTTTGTTTTTTTTTTGTGAAAGTAAGAAATAAATTAGCTACTCAAAAGCGCGATTACAAAGAGCCGAAACACAAAAACCTCGCACCAACTAAGACACGAGAGTGTCCCAATAGGTACAAAGGTGTAACGGCAAGAGAGAGAGCCCAAAGGCATAGTGCAAACGACCAATACACGGCCAAGAGGGGCGAAAAATAGACCCAAGCAAAAGAAAACACGGCCAAAACACGGCTAAGAAGGCGAACACCGGACCCCAACCTAGGTGAATACATCAAGAGACATCCCCCAATTTGTCTGGATTTTGATGTTGCACGGTGAGTGTGGAACCGGCTTCAGGGACAAGCCTCGGTCTTTCACCAACTTCTCTAGTTGGGTGCGCATAGCAGGCAAGAAACAAGGTCGATAACGGAAGAGAGCATTGTTCCGTTCCATCCATATAATGTAGCAAAGAGCAGCGAATAAGAATCGGCCGATCTTGTCCCAAAAAGAGGATCCTTGGAACTTACGGCCCACCCAGGCTGATCTTGTTTTCTTTCATTTTTTTCATAGTGGTAGGGCTCCTGTTGTTATTTCTTCCACCTGTCTCAAGCGTCGGCGTTGCAGGTAAGGTCTTTTCTCGGTTCACAAATGAAGACAAGCATTCTCTTCTTTTTCGCTAAAGTTTATCGTATCTTCCACTTAAGTCATCTTTTCCTTCTTCTTTTCCAAAGTGGCGACATCATCTCAATTTTTTTTTTTTGCAAAGATTTCGGATTTGCTCGGCTCGAGATTGCAGACGTGCCAAGGGATTCGAGTTGATAAAGATGACACTAAAAGAGAATGACCTGTAGGAAGATCTGACCGATAGATATTGCCCGTGTGAAGTCAATATTTAATGCAAAGCGGATTACCGTCTTCGCATTCCGCTAGTCTATTCTGACTTTCTCCTCTAATACCTTCGTATTCCGCTCGTCTGCCTCGATTCTCTCTTCAATCTTTTAACGATAATGGCCAGTCTTCCAACGCAGATCTTCCCGACTGAAGTTATGTTCAAATGGGAAATACTTTACCATCTTCTTGGCCGAGGCTATATTTACATAGCCCATCATCCGAGTGTCGAGGCTGAAATTCTCGGTTTGTTCAGGGAAGTAAATGCTTCATCGGTCGAAGGCACTAACTTGGAGAGGGAATACAGAGAGTTCCCACATGTTTTCATCAATTTTTTGGGGGCTTGCCGTAACACCTAAGAGACGGTCACCTTGGCCCGAGTCGTGAAGGCCCGCTACCAGGATCGATCTGAATGTCTGGAGTTTGCAGAACGTTCAGTTGCTCGATACAAGGAGGCTGTCAAGTCTGCTGATGAGCGGGTCTCACTGTTAGTTCATGAGAGAGAGAAGTTGGTGGAGCGCCTAGCTCTGAATCAAACTTATTTTGAACATGACTCGAGGGACGTTGTGATGAAGTTCAGATGCGAATGGCTGAAGGGGAGGCTCGACGATCTAACAGCTGATATAACTTTCGAGAGGGACCTGATCGACAACTTAAAACTCGCCGTTGAACACCACGAGATGAATACAACTAGGTACAAGGAGAAATGTACTCGCCTGTTTTTTAAGCTTGCAGATCTCGACTCCCAGGTCGCTCAGTGTAGGCATAGCATTAATTTCATAGAAAGCCAATTAAGCTCTTTTGTTATGCTTGTCAAGGCTCAATTCGGCTTTACTTTTCCTCCCTAGTAAGTTGTTGTAAAACTCGTTGATATATGGAATGAAGGAAATATTTCGCATATCTATACTTTTATTTTTTCGCCATGTCTTCTTTTCCGCATAGCATGAATGACCTGAGGTACAGGAAACGCTGAGGTTTGACGTTCACCTTGATGTTCTTGCTTGCTGCTGTAGACGATGATCTCGAGAATTTTAAAGAAGCTTTCGACAGCGGACCCCACTAGCCGCGTCGAGACCCGTGAGTTGGTCACGTGAATTATGACAACTTGATTAGTGCGCTAATAAATGAATCAAACCACCTGTTGCGTGCCCCTACTTCGTTCATGCTATTTTCTTTCGGCGTCCACTTGTTCGTGTCGGTCGCCTGTAGCTTTGGGTGGAATGATTGTGGGCCTTGTCCATTAATAAAATACCGTTCCTCTAATATCTTCCACGTGGTTCGAATCCGAGGGAGTTAAAAAACAAGCATTTAGTCAATTTAATCAAGAAGGTGTTGTAATGTCGGATTAATATACATGCTTCATGGATTCTTAATTACACCGCTTATGCTTTTTCGATAAAAATACAGAAACCCCCCTCTCAATACATTAAGCGTATCCCCAGGCCTGCCAGATACATTCACTGCCTCATCAGAATACATGGCCCATACGTTCTGATTGATCGACACGATTCTGTGGGACTTCTTTGCTTGCCCCCAGGGTAATTGGCTAAGGCATCAGCAATTTCCATTCTTTCGTATTCTTGACGATTATTCTTGATGTATTGCTGAACCCGATTTTGCTCCCGCCCAGGGTACTTGTGATCCCCTGTAAAAGTAGAGGAAATAATTAGTATGTGATCTAAGAAAAGTCGGTCCATGATCCTAGATCATTGTTTTTCAATTTTATGAGAAATTATAGAAAATTTTCTTAGAAAAACGTGGGTGAATTTCTCAAAAAGGATTTTCTGGTAGATTTTACGACTTGAAAAATGTGATAAAATGAATTTACAGGGATATTCATTGAAGCATTAAGGAAAACCGTGACAAATTCTTTCATTGGTCAACAAAAATTTCATTAAGGGATTTTTCACATTAATTAATTTAATTTAATTTACTTTTTTTATTTTTTTCAAAAATGGGTCACCAATTTGATTTTATTTTCTTTTGAAAAATGGTCATGATGTTAAGTTCAAAATTTAATCGACACCTAACATGGAAGGACCAAAAATGAATACAAGATGAAGTTAGAAAACTTACTTTCACCGTGAAAAATACCATGTAGATCACATAGATATGCACATGAATCGTGAGTTTAAATCTTAGCCTACCTATTCTAAAGGCTGACAAATTGAAGCGAAAGACTTACGGCAAGGCGACAATCTCGCGCACATAATCAAGATCAGCCGTGATCCCACAACGTAATTAGGATTAGCCAGGCCTTCCCACTTCAGCTGCTCGAGCTAAAAATTAAAACCACTGCTTTGGTAATCTTACCAAGCCTGAGGTCTAACTTTTAAAACTCATTTTTGAAAAGAGGTTCGGGATTGAATCTGTACTAACTTTCAACGTGATCTCACGATGAACGTTAGAACCAAATCACAATACCATTCTAAAACTAGTGGCCCAGGTCCGGCCACGGGATGTGTGTGATGTAATGCTAAAGCAATTAATCATGCACAACAATTAAATGCAAACACCGCTTCAAAAATGTGCAAAATTTAAATTCTACACCAACCTGCAAAACAAAGGGTTAGTCAAACACTCCACCCCTTATAACTCCCACCTACAAGACCATTTAACACCTAAAGATGAGTTCGAAACAAGATCGCCAAAAGCGAGATATTCATGAAATTTTCATTGGCCTAAGTTCACTGAGGCTTTTTAAATTTCGAAAAAAATTCAAGTATTCCAATTGGTGTCTTTTTTTCGAAAATTTAAAAATCCCGTCCCCAGTGGAGTCACCAAGCTGTTGCGACCCAAAGAATTTTTTTTTCGATCGGGTTAACGGATTATTAGGTTTATTAGATGAATTAACCTAATACGGACCCTTCCAAGTCCTACCGAATCGCAACGGTTTTTGTTCAAATGGTTTTAAAATTTGGAGTCGCCACTAATCATTTTTGATAGGTTGATTAGATACCTAAGTAAATTAGTAGGATGACTAAATTACTTCTACGAACCAAAGATTATGAGTTCGGGGACTTGGTTACACTGGTTAATTAAAACTAATGCCCTTTCGGTACCTTAATTTCATGGATATCCTCATTTGGCAACTCAAGCTTGGTTTATTCATAAGACTCTAGTGAGGTGTTCTCTTTTTGTATTTTCACTTTTTAGATAGGATGCATGGGTGGTATTTTTTTTTTATTTTCAATGTGTTAAAAATTCCCCGAAGCCGAAAGAGGGAGTGTGTTAACGACTTCTGTGCAGTGTTATAGTCTACTCACTTTGAGATCTAGTGATTCAAAAATTAAACGGCAAGAAGTTAATGACAGTAAATAAAGACCTCCAATGGATGGCCCGGTCTTGGCTTGGCTCTCCCCTTTAGGGTTTAATGGTGCAAGAATTAAATTGCAGGAATTTAAATAACGGTAAGTAAAAACCTTCAATGGGCGGCCTAGCATTAGCTTGGCTCTTCCCTTTGGGATTCGATGGTGCAGGAATTTAAATTGCAGTAAGCAAAAACCTCTAATGGGCGGTCTAGCGTTGGCTTAGCTCTTCCCTTTAGGGTTTAATGGTGCATGAATTTAAATTACAAGAAATAAACGATCTCCAGTGGATGCACTTTGCCTCTCCATTTTGGGGTTTTAATTCTTTAAAATAAAATACAACAAATTGTTTCAACAATTTGAACTAAAATCCGTTGACGGGTCGGCTGCAAATTTGATGGGCACCTTGGAATTTGTTTGAGCTCACTTTGCACCTCCATGGAATTTATCTTTGATATGGAGTTGTCCCTTTTTTTTTACCTGCCATAAAATATGGGAAAAAAGGAGATGGAGAAAGTGTATACAATTTGTGCTAATTTGAGACTAAAACCATAAATAAATAAATAAATAAAAACACTTAGCTCGAATTTGCTTGCTCGTTGACGAGGATGAACTCTTAGTTTACGTTGATCGATGAAGGAATTAGTGATGATAACTCCTAACTTTAAACTCCAACCATCTTCAAAATTTTCTCTCTAATTTTTCTTCAATCTCCCAAAACCCTCTCAAACATCCAAATTTTCTCCCCCCAAAAATCCCTCCCTCAAGCTCACTTCTTCCTCATTTTATAATCCATCAATCTATCTTCTATTTTAATTTTTCCACTAACTCTTCTTCATTTTCATCTTCCCTTCTTCATCTTTATCTCACATTCTAATATCTCCACTAACTCTTCTTCATCTTCATCTTCCTTTCTTCATATTTATCTCCCATTCTAATTTCTCCACTAACTCTTTTTCATATCCATCTTCCCTTCTCTATTTTTATCTTATTTTCTCGATCCATTCTTCTCCATCTTCTCTTCCCCATCTTCCATTCTCTATTCTTATCTTATTTTCTCCATCCATTCTTCTCCATCTCCTCTTCTCCATCTTCCCATCTTCATCTCCTCTTCTCCATCTTCCCTTCTCTATTCTAATTTCTCCACTAACTCTTCTTTTTGTTATTTACAAAATAATCCCTCAAGTGTTAGGTATTTGTACTCTAGTCCATGAAATTTTAAGTATTTGCAATTCAGTCCCTAGAGAAATATTTCTTTAAGTTCAAATCTCCTCACAATTTTTGACACACCTACCGCATGTTGAATTTAAGCTCATTTCTTACTATTGAAAATAATGCAAAATTTAATTAAAGCCCTTTTTGTAAAATTGAGTCATTCTAAGTATAATTGAGCCAAGATGAAAATTTGGAATATTATAGAACAATGTCACAACTCCTAAAAGTGAAAAATGAAAATAGATTGACTCAAATTGTATTTTTGTGGCCTCAAATGCTATTATTTATTTAATATTTTCATAATTTATAAAAAAATATATTTAAACAAAAAATATGAAAAATTATTTTTTTTACTCAAAAATGGTTGCCTAAGCTTGGCCAAGGCTTCTAAAGTTGATTTTTCAATTTTCTCTTTTCTTGATTTTTTTATGAATTTTCGAAAATAAAAATATCGAAAATACTGAAAATATGAAAAGTTATTTTTTGGTCAAAATTGGATCCTTAGGCTCAGCTAACGTCCCCAAAGTTGATTTTTGCAATTTTATGAATTTTTATGAATTTTCTATTAATTTAAAATGGAAAAAATGATTAAAAATCAGGTGTCAACAGTCATCCCATGGAAATGCCTGTAAGAAGGACTTTGAGCGCCTGTAAGAAGAACTTGGTGCTTGTAAAAAGGACTTTTGTGTGCCTGTAAAAAGGACTTTGGTGCCTGTAAGAAGGACTCTTGTGTGCTTGTAGAAAGGACGTTGGGTGCCCATAGAAGGGACTTTGGTGCTTGTAAGAAGGACTTTGTGTGCATGTAGAAAGGACTTTAGATGCCTGTAAAAAGGACTTTTATGCTTGTAAGAAAGACTTGGTGCCTGTAAAAAGGACTTTGTGTGCTTGTAGAAAGGACTTTGGTGCCTATAGAAAGGACTTTTGTGCCTGTAAAAAGGACTTGGTGCCTGTAGAAAAGACCTTATGTGCCTGTAGAAAGGACTTTGGGTGCTTGTAGAAAGGACTTTGGATGCCTGTAGAAAGGACTTTTATGCCTATAAAAAGGACTTGGTGCTTGTAAGAAGGACTTTGGTGCCTGTAAAAAGGACTTTAGGTGCTTGGAGAAAGGACTTTGGGTGCCTGTAGAAAGGATTTTTATGCCTGTAAAAAAGACTTTGGGTGCTTTTAAGAAGGACTTTATGCCACGAAGGGTGCCATTCTGGGATTCAGGAAGATCAGGAATCCTGCAGAAGCTTAAACCCGATTTAACATACATGAAGGGTGTCATTCTGGGATCTGGGAAGACCAGGAATCTTGCAGAAGCTCAAACCCCATCTAACTTACCTTGAAGGGTGTCATTCTAGGATCTAGGAAGATCAGGAATCCTGCAGAAGTTCAAACTTGGTTTAACTTACCATGAAGGGTGCTATTCTAGGATCTAGGGGGACCAGTAATCCTGCAGAAGCTCAAACTCGATTTATCTTACCTAGAAGGGTGCTATTCTGGGATTCGGGAAGACCAGAAATCCTGCAGAAGCTCAAACCCTATCTAACTTACCTTGAAGGGTGCCATTCTGGGATCTAGAAAGACTAGGAATCCTGCAGAAACTCAAACCCAATTTCTATTCTCTTACCGCTTTAGGAATAAACTAGAGAGGTAGAGATCAAAATACCTTGAACATTCCTATTTTTGCGACAAATCATGCTTCATTGAAGAAAATGGATACCTGTATGTACCGTAATGGATTCGAGCATCTTGACCCTCATCAGAATTCATTCTCTTGAAAGGTTCCGATTGAAGATATATTTACCTGAGGATTTGGAAGAAACGTCTGGCGGCTTCTTGACGACTAAGTTTGTTCACTCAATAATCGTCGGATGATTTCGAGACCTTGGAAGGTAACTCGAATATCAGGAATGCGTTACCTGTCAGGCAGTATTAGAGGTAATATGCACCAGCATTCTCATCAATGAGTTCATTAGTTCATGTAAAACTACTCAACAAAGTTGGCAATAATTAGAAGCAATCTATGTAATACTCATGATGCAATCAATCAAAATGTGTGCCATGCATGACTATTCTGTCAAGTTTGCATTACCAACTCTGTTCAAGGAGATCATCGTGGTATGAATACCTCAAATGTAATCTGAATGGGGGACTTTAGTCCGAAAGGGCTTTCTCTCACTCTCGAGAAAGGCCGTTTATCCTGATTGCATGAGAGAAATCACTTAATCTCACCCTCATGGCATTCAACAAGAGTCTGAGTAATCTCGCAATTGGTACGATCTTGCCAATCTAAAGAGAACTCTTTAGAGTTAAGGCCATTGATAAAAAGTATTTCACCGTCTGCTCGAGATTTACAAGTCAAAAGCCCTACAAAAATGAGAGAGAAATAGTCATGCTCGTACTTTTTCGAGCGATGCTTAAAATCCTTGAACTCTACGCTAATTCAAGCGCCTTAATCAGAAAAGACTTTCATGGGCTATAACGTAGGTTAGGAGTGGGGACCAAGGAAGTAAAAAGGCTTATTTTGACCCAGAAAATATATGAGGTTGGTTTGACGTTGATGATCATTGCATCTTGTCACCAGTCTCGGCCCTTTAAATAGTCCTCCAAGAATACCATCGTAGTACGAAGATGATGTCAATTTCTGTTGCCACCCTCGTTGTTCCCGAACGATGTAGACTTCAACTGCGTATATTTTTGCAATCTAGCTCCTTTGAAGAGTTCTCTTTTGCATCTGGACCCATTGAGAATTTATATTGATTTGAACAGGTATTGGCCTTGCTTTTAACATGCGCTTTGCTTTTTTATGCCCGGGATTAACTTTCTTTCTTTTTCCCTTTTTCTTCTTCTTTTTTTCTTCTTCTTTTTTTTTAGAAAAAGAAATTTCGAAAGATGGTGTCATTATACGTACGCATATCAAAAATCACCCTTGCATAAATAACTTGGGAGCTCTTTATAGACCCATTTCTTCTGAACTCTTCTGCTTGGAGGTGTTGCCATCTTCATCTTGGAATGAACAATAATTACCAACATGGTTTTAAGAAATGAATATGCAGGCTCAATTGAGCGATGCAAAGGATGAAAGTATATTGGATAGAGAAATGAATGCTTTTCGTCATCTTAAAGCACTTGAATTACCGTGCAAGGTCGAAAGCAAAGAATCATTCGAAAATTGATGTTAGTCCGAGCAAGAAAATTTCTAACCATTTACCTCGTGAAATTGCTAGGACTACGCTTATTTGGCCTTGATGTGGGATGGTTCTTGATAGGGATTGCAAAATGAAATCGTCGCTCAAATGGGTTATCAATAGTCATCTATAGTGTTTAGGATAGAGAAGCGATCGCCTCCTTCCTTTAGGCTATCGTACCTTTTGCGAGAAAACCCATTGTCTTGGGGAATGCGGAACACATTTAGCACTCGACTCACTATGGATTAAAATGTAGGATGTGTGTGGGGATGGCTTGCCTTTCATCATCCTCTCATGCCCCCATTTCACACATTTGATGCATCATGTACAATTTATGCCCCAAGTCAGAATTGGCAAAATTAAACATGCAGAAGAGTCATGCATGAGTCATGGAATGTGTAAACACAATGCAGATTTGACAATTTTTAACATCACATGTGTTTTTAGAATGTGAAAGTATGGAAAAGAATTTTTCAAAAAAGGAGGGATTCGAATTGCTCCTGTACATGCAGACCGAATAAATTGAGGGTATACTCCTTAAATCAATGAGGGGCTTGCTTCTAACTTTACTCCTGCAGAATGAAGCACATGGGTGAAGGAGTCGAGTGAAGATTCAGTGCATTTGGGCTCGCCTAATGTTGACAACCGTCATGGTTATCGGTCGAATGCCCGTGCAAGAAAGAAAGCAGAAAGATTATCCTCGAAACCAAATGAGTCAAAGAGAACATACCCTCATTTTTAATTCAGAGTTTGCCATCAATTTGCTTTAGTTTCATTAGACTGGATTTCACAGATGATCATAATTTTGCCGCTTAGGATTGTCTTCTTCGACATGTTAAATTTTAGTATTAACATTTCCTGTCAAAAGAAAAGGAAACATGTTGTTGATATTAGAATGGATAAATTGGAAACGATACTGGTTTACCCTTCATCTTGAATGTTTTGCACGACCACTTTACCAGCTTCGCCGGCTTGAGTTTCCCTCGACTTACGTTGGATACTTAACCCTTATAGCCAAGATTGTGGCAAAGTACTGACTTCGATCTCGTTCGTCAAATATTCCTATTTCAAAAAGAAATGTGCAAAAAATTGTGTTATTTATTTACAATATTTAGAACACTCTCCAACCTTGGGGATTGAACTCGGGATGTTTCGGACCACTGTTATTCCCCGTGCGATTTGGTCTATGAGACCATGGGCGTCCATGGAGGCTCCCTTTTAAGAGTTAACGATTGAGATGGCATGGTCTTGCTACACGGCGTTGGGCAATTCCACGTCCCAATTTTTTTTCAAGGCAATTTACAATCCCTATTAAGATGGAAGAAAGTAATTCATAATTTGAGACGATCATGGGTAAATTAGAACGATACAAAATTATCCTTCTTTAAGATTGCAAGCGTCTTTTGTTTGCATTTTCCTTATTTAAAGCCGTCCATCCAATGGTAATGCTCACGGATTGATTTGCCCCTAATTTTGTCCAATCAGGGAATTTCGTTTTCGGGTATCACTGTACTCTCGAGTCATTTTTCAGATTTCTGAAAACAAAATGGATCTAATTTAAAATTGGAGATATTTGAGGGTAAATTGAAACGATACGGAGTTACCCTTTGGGTTTTTACGGACTTTTAGTCGCAATTAATTCATCGCGGGTTTGGTGAAGCGGCAAATTCGGGCATTTAATAGGAAAATTACTACTTTCCGCTTTTGCATTAATCCTAGACATCCATAAAAGCATAACATATCCCATGCAAGGAAATAAGGCATATGCATCCAGTGGCCAGTAAGCTTTATTCCGAATCAGGTATGCATCGACCATGTTGAAGAACCTGTGATTATCAGCTTCGAGATATAGGTTCCGTATGCATGTTACAATCCTAGTGCTTCATCAACATTGAACTGGTTAATCATGGTGGTGAGTCCGTCGTCAACGTCACTTGCATGGTGGTGATACATCTCTCCTTTCTCGGGAGGCATCAATGCTAACCCCATAAGCTCGGTCTTTTCGTGCTTTCCCCCAACTGAACTTGATCTTGTCATAAACTAGTCTAACTCACCTTGTAAACGTGCATTTTCGATTCTCAGATAATGCATTTCATCGAGGGTGAGGAGGCTATTGCAGTTGGGGCAGATGGCGGAGTCAAAAGCCTCTTTATCAATCTTATTCTTCGCTCGGAACTTTTCATTTTCAGCTCTTAGAAACTTGGTTTCGTGGCGCTCATGACGATATTTTACTCGGGTTCACCTATTTTGAAACCAGAACTTGATCTGCGAAAGTTCCAGCCCTAGCTCTTGACTCAGTTCCATTCTTTGTTTGCTGTCTGGCATGGGGCACGTTCTGAAGAAATCCTCAAGCCTTTGTTTTTGCTCCTCAGTATGGCGACGGTAGCATTTCCTTTGACCCTTATTGTTGTTGTCCTTATCTTGATCGAGATCTTGGACATCATCGGCGGAAGGGCCAAGCTCCATGGTCTGAATCCCAAACATGGCCTCGAACTCTTTCTCTCCCATGTTCAGCAAGTAACGATAGCTCTTAAGGGTGTTGGGTTGAGACATCTTCGATTTGGTTAATGATCTCTCAAGGTTTGCTGTCTCTTCTTGTATTTTCACTCTCTCTAAACTTTTCTGAGCGACTGTGTATGCTTCAAAACTCTCTTCAGAGTTTAGATGAAGATTATCAAAAGGACTCCTACTTTTAAAATTTAGACATGGGTTTAGAGAACTGTATTGTTTCTCCTGAGCGCTCTGTCTTTCTCACCCTTTTTCATCGTATCTCTTGCTCAGCTCGTCTTCTTTCATCCTTTCATGGTAGGGGGCCCTTATCGCTATCTCCACCATCGATTTGCTGGCGAGTCCTCCAATAAAAACGAGTCGTATCTTCCTTTCTGCCGAAAATTTCTTTGTCCCCCACTCAGCTCATCTTTTCATTCTTTTTTTCAAAACGGTGGCGTCCCGTCCAACTTTTCCGCATAGACGTCGGATTTGCTTGGCTCGAGATTGCAGACGAGTAGTGAATTTGAGCCAACATGGGTGATATCGACATACAATGGCAGATAGGAAAGTCTAACTAGTTGATACTCTCACTACAAAATCAATATTTACTTCAAAACAGATTACCATCTTCGCACTCCGCTAGTCTGCCCTAACTCTCTCCTCTAATACTCTCGTGTTCCGTCCATCTGCCTTGATTTTCTCCTCGATAATGGCTAATCTTCCTGCACACATCTTCTCGGCCGACGTTATGCTCATCTTCTTGGCAGAGGTTATGTTTACATAGCCCATCATCAGAGTATCGAAGCTGAGATTCTCGGTTTGTTTAGGGAGATAAATGCTTCTTCTGTTGAAGGCACCAACTTAGAGAGGGAATACAGGGCGTTCCCTCACGTCTTCATCAATTTTGTAGAGTCTTGCCAGAATACTCAAGAAACGGTCACCTTATCCCGTATCGTGAAAGCTCGCTATCAAGATCGATCTAAATACCTTGAGTTTGCAGAACGCTTAGTTACTCGATACAAGGAAGCTGTCAAATATGCTGATGAGCGGGTCTCGCTATTGGTTCACGAGAGAGAGAAGCTGATGGAGCGCCTAGCTTTGAATCAGACTTACTTTGAGCATGACTCGAGGGACATTGTGATGAAGTTCAGATGCGAGTGGCTGGAGGAGAGGCTTGATGATCCCATGGCGAATATAGCTTTCGAGAGAAACCTAATCAATAATCTAAAACTCGCCGTTGAACACCATGAGATTAATGTAACCAGGTATAATGAGAAATGTACTCGTCTGTTCTTCAAGCTTGCAGATCTCGAATCCCAGGTAGCTTAGTGTAAGCAAAGCATTAATTTCATGGAGAGTCAGTTAAACTCTTTTGTAATGCTTATCAGGGTTTTGTTCGGCTTTACTTTTCTTCCCTAGTGAATTGTTGTAAAAATGGAATGAAAGGAAAGTTTCGCATGTTTGTACTTTAATTTCCCAGCTATCTCTTCTCCCATGCAGCATGATAGAACGGTTCAAGGCACTGGAAGCGCCAAGGCTTAACATTTTTCTCGATATCAGTTACTTCAGACGATAATATCAAGAATATTGAATCAACTTTCGACAGGGGACCCCACTAGCCACCTTGAGGCCAGTGAGCTGGTCACGTGAATTATGACAACTCGGTCCACGCGCCAATAAATGAATTAGGCCATCTATCGCGTGCCCCTACTTTGCTCATGCTGTCTTTCGGCGTCCACTTGCTTGTGTCAGCCGAAATGTCGGCAGAAATGTCTATGGGCCATGTCCATTAATCAAACACCGGTCCTCCAAAGATCTTCACATGGTTTAAGTCTAAGGAAATTCAAAAGCAGGCTTTGGTTAATTTAATCAGGGAAGCGTCGTAAGATCGGATTAACGGACTCGTTTCATAGGTTCTAATTACACAGTCTATGTTTTTTTTTCCAACAAAATACAAGAACCCCTCTCAATACATTAAAGATGCCCCCCGTGTTTGATCTGAATAAATCCATCGCTGTATCAGAATATAGCCCATACATGTTCACTGATTGACACAATTTCGTCTCCGAAAGATGGACTTTTGAAGATTATTCCTGGTATATTGTTGAACTTAGATTTTTACTCCCGCCTGAGGTACCTGTGATCCCATGTAAAAGTAAAAGTTATAATTAGTATGCGATGCAAGAGAGGTCGGTCCATGATTCTTATATTAATCTAATTTTATTTTTTCATAAGAAATTAGAGAGGATTTTCTTAGAAAAGAATGGGTGAATTTGTTCAGAAAGAATTTTCTTGTAGGTTTTAATAACTTAAAAATTGTAATAAAATTCTCGACTAAATTTTTCGAAGGAATTTTTTTCTTTTTATCAAAATAAATTTTCAAAGGTAAATCTGTCAGGAAAATTTTACTTCTATTAAAGCAGGAAAGATGTGTCAAAAATTTTTATTGGTCAAGAAAACTTCCCAAAGGGATTTTTTCACATTCATTTTTTTAAAATGGAACGCCAATTTGATTTTTTATTTTCTTTTGAAAAACGATCATGATGTTAAGTTCAAAATCCGACTGACACCTAGCATGGACCGACCAAAAAAATAAATACAAGATGAAGTTAGAAAACTTACTTTCACCGTGAAGACATACCCATGGCATAGACATGCACATAAATCGTGAGTTTAAATCTTAGCCTATCTACTCTAAAGGCTAAAAAATTAAAGCGAAAGACTTACGGCAATGCGATAATCTCGCACACATAATCAAGATTAGCTGTGATTTCACAACGTAACTACGATTAGCCGGGCCTTTCCACTTCGGCTGCTCGAGTCAAAAATTATAACCCCCGCTTCGGTAATGTTACCAAACCTGAGGTCTAACTTTTAAAACTCATTTTTGAAAAGAGGTTGGGGATTGAATCTGGACTAACTTTCAACGTAATCTCATGCCGAACGTTAGAACCAAATCACAATACCATCCTAAAACTAGTGGCCCATGTCCGACCACATGACGTGTGTGATGTAGTGCTAAAGCGATTAAACACGCACAGTAGTTAAATTCAAACACCGCTTCAAAAATATGCGAAATTAAATTTCAATTCCCACACAACTAAACTGCAAAACAAAGGGTTAGTCAAACACTCTACCCCTTATAACTCATATCTGCAAAAACATATAACACCTATAGAATGAATTCCAAGCAATTGCCAAATCAAATAATTTTCATGAAATTTTTTAGGCCTAAGTCCATTAGGTTCTTAAGTTTTTTCAAAAATTAAGAACAACTCCCCAGTGGAGTCGCCAAGCTGTCGCGACCCTAAAAATTTTTGATCCGTATAAAATTCCCAAGTTAACGGATTATTAGGCTAATTAGATGAAAAACTTAATACGGACCCTCCCAAGTCCTATGGAATCGCAACTTTGATGTTTGTTCAAATGATTTTAAAATTTGGAGTCGCCACTAATCATTTTTGGTTGGTTGATTAGAAACCTAAGTAAATTAGTGGGGGAACTAAATTACTTCTACGAATCAGAGATTATGAGTTCGGGGACTTTGTCACATCAGTTAATTAAAACTAATGCCCTTTCGGTACCTTAATTTCATGGATATCCTAATTTGGCAACTCAAGCTTGGTTTATTCCTAAGTAACTAGTGGAGCATCCTCTTTTTTGTGTTTTCACTTTTTAAATGGGATGCATGAATGGTATTTTTTGGTATTTTCAAAGTATTAAAATTCCTTGAAGCCGAAAGAGGGAGTATGTTAACGACTTCTGTGCAGTGTTGCGACCTCCAACAGGTGACTCGGCCTCTCGTTCTGGGGTCGATGATTCAAAAATTTAATTAAAGGAAGTAAATGGCAATAAATAAATACCACCAATGGATGGTTCAGCCTTACTTGGCCTCTCTTTTGGGATTTAATGGTGCAAGAATTAAATTGCAGGAAATTAAATTGCGATAAATAAAAACCTCCAATGGATGGCCTAGCATTCGCTAGGCTCTCCCCTTTTGGGATTTAATGGTGCGGAAATTAAATTGCAGGAATTTAAATGACAGTAAGTAAAAACCTCCAATGGACGACCTAGCATTGGCTTGGCTTTTCCCTTTGGGGTTTAATGGTGTAAAAATTAAATTACAAAAATTTAAATAACAGTAAGTAAAAACCTCCAATGGGCGGCCTAGCATTGGCTTGGCTCTTCCCTTTAGGGTTTAACGGTGCGGGAATTAAATTGCAGAAATTTAAATTATAGTAAATAGAGACCTCCAATGGACGGCTCAACCTTGGCTTGGCCCTCTCTTTTGGGTTTAAGGTGCAGGAATTTAAATGACCTCCAGTGAGTGGACTCTGCCATTCACATTCTGGGGTTTGAATTCTTTAAAATAAAATACAAAGAATTAATTTGACAATTCGAGCCTAAATCCATCGATGGGTCGGTTGAAAATTTGGTGGACATTTTTGGAGCTTATTTGGGCTAACTTTGCACCTCTATGGGATTTTATCGTTGACCTGGGGTTATCCTTGTACCTGACATGAAAATATTGTGAAAAGAGGAGGGAGGGTAGTGTAGCCAATTTGCGCTAATTTGCGACTAAAATCACAAATAAATGAATAAATAAAAACACTTAGCTCGAATTTGCTTGCTTGTTAACGAGGATAAACTTTTGATTTATGTTGATCGATGAAGGAATTGGTGATGATAATCTCTAACTTTAAACTCCCATCATTTTCAAAATTCTCTCTCTCTTTTTGGTATTTTCTTTCTCTCAGATTTTTCTTCAATCTCCCAAAACCCTCTTAAACATTCAAAATTTTCTTTCTAAAAACCATCCCCTCTCAAGCTCACTTATTCGTTCTTTTATAATCTACTCCTTCATCTCCCATTCTAATTTTTTCACTAACTCTTCTTCATCTCATCTTCCCTTCTCTATTTCCATCTCCTCTTCTCCATATTCTCTTCTCCATTTTCTCTTCTCCATCTTTTTTTCTCCATCTCCTCTTCTTCATCTTCCCTTCTCTATTCTAATTTCTCCACCAACTCTTTTTTTTATTATTTTGCGAAATAATCCCTCAAGTGTTAGGTATTTGCATTCTACTCCCTGAGATTTTAAGTATTTGCAATTCAATCCCTGAAGAAATATTTCTTTAAGTCTAAATCTCCTCACAATTTTCAACACACCTCCCCTATACTTAATCAAAATTTATTGCATGTCAAATTTAAGCTCATTTCTTGCCGCTGAAAATAACGCAAAATTTAATTAAAGCCCTTTTTACAAAATTGAGTCTTTCTGGGTATAATTGGGCCAAGATGAAGATTTGAAATATTAGAGAATAATGTCACAACTCCTAAAAGTGAAAAATGAAAATAAATTAACTCAAATTGAATTTTTTAGGTGACAAATGGTATTATTTATTAAATATTTTTCTAATTTCTAAAAAATATTAAAAAAATATAAGAAATATGAAAAATCATTTTTTGGTCAAAATTGGCTCCCTAGGCTTGGCCAAGGTTCGCAAAGTTGATTTTTCAATTTTATAAATTTTTATGAATTTTCGATTATTTTTTGAAAATAAAAATACCGAAAAATACTGAAAATATGGAAAATCATTTTTTGGTTAAAATTGGTTCCTTAGGTTTGGCCAAGGTCTCCCAAGTTGATTTTTCAATTTTATGAATTTTTATAAATTTTCTATTAATTTTCGAAAATAAAAAGACCAAAAAATACTGAAAATATGGAAAATCATTTTTTGGTCAAAATTGATTCCCTAGGCTCGGCCAAGGTATCCAAAGTTAATTTTTTAATTTTATGAATTTTCTATGGATTTTTTTATTAATTTTCGAAGAGAAAAGATAATTAAAAATCAGGTGTCAATAGACGCCTGACATTCATATCTACAATTATTATCAAAATTAGCTGAAAAGATGATATATACAACCCATTAAAATATTTGAGACTAAATCAAAATATTTCTAATAGAATTAGCAAACATATACTAGATTTAAGATTTTTTTTTTGTAATTGTCCCAAAAATAGGGCTATTATATATTTTTTTCCAGTAAGTTTTCAGAAGGGATGTGAAAGATTGCAAGGCAACCCTTGTTGATTTGCCTTCTCTGTAATTTAGGATTAGTAAACATTTAAACCCTTGAGTGATTGTAAAACTCTATAATCTCAGTGAATTTCTTAACCGTTGATTCTCCTTCTGAAGCCAGTATCAAGATTCGAATCGTACCACGTAAACCTCTAGTGTTTTTTAGTATATCTCGTTGATTTCTCTAATAATTTCTTCTTTGCAATTTAAACTTGAAGTACAAGATCCGTTAGCTTCCGTGTTATTATGCAACACGCACCATTTTTTTTTATGGAATTAATATGATTGGACACCATTTTTCTTGTCTATGTTAGGCCCGAAATTTGATTGTGTACAAGCGTATCTCGAGATGACTTTGCACCGTAAAATAGCAGCCCTACTTTTATAATTTCTAGTGCCAATCCAAAGTCGAGCCTTTTTGTTTTGAGGTTGCCTGCTTTCCTCTTCATCAGAATGTAGAATGGTCCAGTTGAGCCCATTCGCACATCCCTATATTGAGGCCCACCTATGACTTGGAGGTTGCCTCTCGATAAAAGTACTTTTGCACAACTACTTTTGCTTAAAAAGTTGCGGAAACTAAGCTATTTCATTCGATGTATTCGCAATTGAGAAATCAAGATTCACTGAAATACATAGAATTATTATGAATTGCAATCCCTCATTTGCAATCCGTGAAGTGCAAATCAAGAATCGAATCAAACCAAATCGTAAGATTCACCGAAATGTATGAATTTAATATTGTTTGTCATTCATATAGATTAAGCAAGAAATATTACAAAGTATGAAGTTTTGAGTAAGATCCGTATGCTATGGCAAGAATATCTTATGAATAACATAGTATTGAGACATGGGTACTGTAAATCTATTTGTGTCATTTTATATATGATAGAACCTTCCTATGCAAAAATGAGTGTATATTGTTTTAGTAACTAGCAAAATATGACAAGCACCATGAATCACGGAATTTGGTAGCAAAAAATATAATAGCTTATGAATAGGAGTAGATTGTTACCATATTAAAGAATATTTGGTGAATAAATTGATTCTTTTGTGGTTAGTAATTATAGATAGATTCACGTAATTGATAAATATCGTTCCAGTAATGAATCAATTTATTAGAGTCAAATGGAGAACGATCGGCTCTAATAAGTATTAGTGTGCTTTTTGAATTAGCAAACAAATTTTTGAGTTAGCACGAGTAGAAGTTGAAGCACAAAGAATATTGTATATGTGTGTATTTATATATATATAAACTGCATCACACTACTGTTCTAGTTAATTTTGTCTTATTGAAATTTCAATGGGTTGAAAACATGTCATAACCGTATTTATAGACATAACACAATACAAAAAAGCAATAAAAAGTTATGCCACTAGAAGTAAGAACAAAGCCAAGTGAGCACATTGCTCGTTATTTTAGTAAGTCTTTATCATTTTTTTCTTCTATGTAGCTAGGTATTTATAACAAGAATTAATATCATGAAAAATATCAAATCGATACACTTGTGATAAATTTAATAAAAATTAATTTTTTATGATAAAAAAAATTTCAAACTAGAACACTTGTGATAAATATACTACAGACTAACTTTTTGACCACAAAAAATCCAAAATCAATACATCTGCGACAAGTTTACTCACCATTAATTTTTGTTAAATTAACCTTATTCTACGAAAAGTCCCAAACTAATAGACTTGTAATAAATAAAGAGTAAGAAATCCAAAATTGATACCTAACTTAGTAATTTGACGGTAAAATTTAATGAAAATCAACGAAATATAAATTTATCATAAGTATATTAGTTTGAAATTTTTGGTGATCAAAAAAATTATTTTAGCACTAATATAAATTTTGATTTTTTCACGATGTTAACCATTTTAACAATGGCATAAGGGGAAATGTTGGTGCATTTTACAGTACATAAAAAATAATCTACAATTCTCTCTCTCTCTCTCTCTCTCTCTCTCTCTCTCTCTCTAAATGATGTCGGGCCACAGGAAATAGGAAACGAGAAGCAACCAAGCAGAGGAAAAACAGCGAAGAGGTTTCCTCTGTCACGTCTCCTCCTTCAATTAAAGGACGATCGCTTCAAGGAGAGGAGACAGACACAAATGGGAAGTAAAAAACCCAAAACGTTGGAAAGATATAAACAAATCCAAAAAGTAAAGTAAAATAAAATAAAATAAAATAAAACCCCACCTTCCTTCCTTCCTTTTGTTTCTCTGCAGTACCTCCTGATTTTTTTCTCAGTTTAATTATTCGTCCGAAAAATTCCGCTTCGTCCCACGAAACCAAACCTCTGCCCCTCCCTCCTTCCGTCCGTCTCGTCTTTCTCCTCCTCCTTCGATCAATCCGATTCAGCTTCTTGCTTCGACCCCCTCGAATCCGACCTCAGTTCCCCTTTTGTCTGCCGTGTTTTGGATTGCTTTGGACTTGCCTTTTGCTGGTGTTCTTCCGGGGGGTTTTCGGCTCCTGGGCATTCGGTAGAGTCCCAGCTGGAACCGACTTCTGGGTTTGTCGACTTCGATTGACTTGGAAAGGCTTTGCCTTTGGTGGGTTCGCAGTTGATTTCTTTTTTTTTTTTTTGCTGCCTTTTTGTTTTTTGCTTCGATTTCTGAAGCTATAGTCTGAAATATGGGAACCCTTTAGTTTATTTCTATCTTTCTTAGTTAAATTTGCGATTCTTATCAGTTATTTTCACTATCTGATGTTTATTTATATGCGGTGTGTGCTGTATTTGACTCCTGTGTCAGCAGAGTTTACCTCTGTTGTTGAATGGTCTTTTGTGTGTGGGTACTCGAAACGGTTACATTGGATTTTACTAAATTTTTCTGATTGTGGTTTATGTGCTTGACTGATATACCAACGCTTATGGATGAATCTCTGGAGTCGCATCTACCCCAATTAATTGGTTTCTATCTGATAATTTGAATGTGTGTTTTTAATGGTTGGACAGGATCTGATTGTGTTCGAGGTTCCCGCTGTTGGAGGATATTGTGATTTCTTGTTCCATCGAATTTCTATGCCATGTTGGCCAAGGTTAGCGTAAAAAGGACCTTTTAGCTCTACATCTCTTCCTTGTTGAGTTGGGCGTCCCTCTACCCACTTTGATTATCAAAGAAGTTGCAATTTCTTTTTGCATTGCGTTATTTTGTTGGCCAGGAAGTAGCTAATTGAATGTGCCTAAGTAAATTAACTGTGCCTCTGATCACTGACACTATAGTTAAATATTGGTTTTTATGTCTTGGAGATGCCTCAGCATCATCTGTAATCCTCTGTTGCTTCCAGGGCCTTTCATAACATTTTGATCTAATTGAGAATTTGGTATTGTCACTGCAATGCCAAAACATCATCATGCTGTAAACTGTTAGACACAGACCAATGAAGGCATGTAGGCGAGCAATATTTTGTGTCATCATGAAATTAAGGATAGCAAATATTCCTGAAGCTGGCCAAAAGATTTAATCTTTCTTTTTCTCAGAAAATAGGGACTGACATATTGTATGCAGTCGTTTGTAGATAGGCATTTACTGGATTTCTGTTCCTAAATCATAGTTTAGACTTTAGTGATAGGACATCTTTTGGAAAAAAAGGAAATGTTTACTTTTGACTAACTCTAATTAAGTGCCACATCTCTATATGTTTGGAAGCTCTTATGGTGGGAACTAAACATACATGACTCTCTTACTTGATGGATTCCAGAGATATGGAGGGAGAAAATCAAATGCCATTTTAGCAGGAAGAAAATAAAGAGAATTGGACCCTAACAGATGTTTAGGAGATATTGTTCTGGGCTTCGTGATGCTCTGCCAGTCACCAGTGGTCATACCTGTTTTTGTTCTGGGAGAAAACGAGTACTCGTGGTGATCAAGAAGCCTTTATGTTGTGCCATTTTATCTATAGAGACAAGAAATTTTGGTTAACATAAAGGGATTTAGCATTTGCATAACAACAGATTTACTTCCCTTTTGCTGAGATAATTCATCACAGCTCATAGGCCACTCAAGGGATGAAATGCTGATGTCTAGCTTTTTTACCGCATTGGCAGAATAAACTCAAAAGTGAACTACCTCTAATTACAATACACATGAGAAAGCCTTTTCTTCTCCCATGATTGGACGGCCCTTACGATCTTACTCATCATAGAAAAGCCCTTTGGGAGCCTAGTGCACTGTTGCACTATTTCACAGTTTTGTTGCCAAATCACGCAGAGTTTCATCACTATTAATGGGTGGCTTCGCAATTTCTTATGGGCACAGGCATCCCAAGTAATTCAGTTTGAGTGCCAAAGCTTGATTTTTTCGTGTGACATGTGAAATGTGACAGGCATACCATCTATAATTTTCAGAATTGAGATTCTCAAGTAGGATCATTTTAATGTAATCGAAAAGCAGGTTGTAAGATCAGATTGAGGATTGTAAGATCCTTCTGAAAATTTGAAATTATTTTTCATTTTATACTTCTAACGATAGAAAATATATTTCATCCATTCACCTATCTACTCTAAATTGACTGCAAACAAAGCTCAAAGATGGAGCTCTCATTTAGAAGAAGTCTAGGAGATGACAGACAAAAAGTAATATTCTAAAGCAGCACCAGTGGAACACACAGCCTAAGTGTGTCATTTACAAATTGAAGAAAATCTAACTCGCATTCATAAAAGACAATTTAGTCTGAGCATCAATGGTGGATTACACATGTTAACATTGACATTCCATCCTAATTGTGTTCAGCCATGTGCTGCATGTTAAGAATTCGTGATACTGTGCAATTTACATTGCTGGTGCATTTGCTTATCGTTTGAGAAAAGTAGAGGTTCTTTTAGTTGTTTGTTTTTCATCCCAATTTTTCCATCTCGTGTCATCCTTATAATTGTCACTGATTTTCCTTCGCTAGTTTTAATTGTTCACCTTTCTCTCTTGTACATTCTGTCATCCTTTCTCTCTTACACTCTCTGTCATCCTTATTCTTTCAATTTTTTTCATCCTGCATTGATTGTTCTGTTTTAAGTTTGAATGACAATATGAGTTATTAGTTGAACAACTGACATGTTTTTCTTTTTCTTTTAGACCCTTATCTCAACTATCTGATTCATTTGGGGAATGGATTGGCTGTGTTTGCCTACTGGTAGTGCTTGTTAATAATGTTCGGTAGTCGAAAGGGCGGAAATGCTCTGGGCAGATTTAAATTGAAGTGGCAGCGTGAATCTTCTCTTACTACAGGCTTTCTTGAGGATGTGCCTCCTGAGATTGAATTGTCTGAATATGGAAGAGTGCCGAGTCCTGGCAGTGAGAGTCCATCAGCTCTTTTGAATGGAGAAAGTCTGAATTTGGAACCAATTACTGATTTAGACCTGTTCTTTGAGAGACTTTACAGTTACTACTGCGAAAAAGGGCTCTGGTGCATCATCATAAAATGGATAGTCGAGCTCTTGAGCTTGGGGTTTACGATATGTTTCTCAGGATTTTTCCTATTATATGTCGATTGGAATGGACTTCGGAATGCCAAGTGTGGGATGGATGCTGTGGAATCCGGAATTAAGCCCTGTGATCTAGCTAAGGAAGCTCTGCACGAACACCCGTTAACTCCATTAACGGTTTCTAAAGCTGTAATTGTTGGATATCTAGGAATTTTTTCCATCTACTGGATTTTCTGCTTTTTACGGTTTTTTGCTCAACTTAAAGACATCCTTGCGACCCGCCATTTCTATTATGACAGGTAAGTTCAGATTTATCTGGTCATATTCCTTTTCTTTATGTATGGCACGGTTGTATTACACAGTGAGCAAGTTGTGACTGTCTCCATTCTGCAGCCTTCATGTTACGGACAACGAACTTCAGACCATCCCTTGGGCAACTATTCTTGAGAAAGTTGTCCAGTTGCAGAATTCACAACAACTGTGCATTGTTAAGTATCTTTCTGCTCATGACATCCTAATGCGACTAATGCGGAAGGAGAATTACTTGATTGGAATGCTCAATAAAGGAGTCCTTGCTTTCCCAATCTCTATGTGGGTCCCGGGTGCAGGTCCTGCTGTCAAAGTAGGCACGGGCCCTGTACAACATCGTCCTATCCTCACTAAGACCCTTGAATGGACGTTGAATTGGTGTATTCTCCAGAGTATGTTTGACAGGTATTGTGTTCATGCATGAAAATCTGATCAGATTCTGGTTTACTTCTTCAATGTGGTTTAAGGGCCTGTCTGTTTACACTTTTTAAATCCTCCAAAATTAATGATATTATCCAAATTTCTAAAAGTTATGGAAAGATTATATGTGAATATACGTGCCAACACTTGTAAATCCTGAGAATTTTGGGTTGTTTGGGCTATGAAAAGGTCATTCTGATTTTCTGCAAGATTTAAATCATGTAGAAGGTAAAATGTAAAACCTAGACGCCCCAAAACTGGACTTTCAATGCTTTCAAAACATCTCTCGAGCCAAGAATTTGTGGGTTGTTCAAAGTTTTACACCATGCATTTGCAAGGGTTATTATGAGATCGATGACTGGAAATTGGCAATCTTGATGAAACTTGTCCTTATTTATTGGTCATTTTATCGTTTGGCTTTCTTTGAATATTGGATCACTGTCCCTTTTGTGGTGATGGATCAGCAATTGGATTTTAATGCTTTTCACTTTGCTTATAAAGCTCTATTTCTTGATTCATCTCAGTTGGCTTTAACTTTGAAATAACCTTTTAGCCATTTTTACATGGTTGAAGCTGTCGTCTGATAATCTCAGTTTTACTATCTCACTATCTTTGGACTATGTACAGTTTTCTTCTGCTGTTGCATGATTGCTGTGTCTTCCACTTGTTATTTGCCAACAAGTTTTATAATTCTTTTTCTTGCTAGTTGCTATTAGTGCTTTAAAAGCAAGATGGGCTTTGAATCTACTTATATGAATATCTCTGGCTATACTATTTTTGAATTGGCTAATCATGTTACTTTTCTTATGTCATTCATATGCAATAAATGCTTTCAAGCTTATATCAAGGTGTAATGATCGGTAGAATCCTTAAGCATAGTAGAGCGATCTTACCTTTTTTGTAGTTCTTTTGTTGGGTATTACTATCCTCCTTTGTTTGCGTCAGGTGGAGGATTCTGATGCTATTCGTTTATTTCGTAATTGCCTAGTTGGATGATGTAATAAAATTGTTCTACTCCATGACAATTTGGAGCAATGTTGGCTGTCTTCTGCCAGACTTGTGATTTTCTGAGATGGATGTCTTTTCTGATGCAGAAACTTTTGCGTTAGAAGGGACTTTATCTCTACCCCTAAGACACTAAAGAGGAGGCTGATGCTAGTTGGGCTTGTGATGCTCCTTCTTTCTCCTTTCCTTGTCATATTCATGCTGGTCTACCTCTTCCTGAGGCACGCTGAGCAGTTCTACAATCATCCGAGCACGGCATCATCACGGAGATGGTCAAATTTGTCTAAATGGATTTTTAGGGAGTACAATGAGGTATTGCTAAGATACTTGCACTATACAATTTAGTTCTGCTGGAGTTTTGGTGGAGAAAGAGATTTGTATAAGCTTGAATTGGTTTTGTCTTCTTTTAGTCTCCACTTAATTCCGAGCAAAGTAAGTGGAAAACTGTTTAGGAAATGTCCTGGTTTTTGCGAGATCCTTTTATGTATTAAATAATAGAAGCTGACATTTCACCCATGGCTGAGGTAATTATGCACCCTCTCCGTACGCTTATAGCCTTTCACAGATGGGAGTCAGAATGACTAGGAATTTGGCTAAATTGTGAGTTCTTAATGCAATTTTTTTATGCTAATTTTTTTTTAATGTAAAAGACCAAACGTTTTACATGAAGTTCGAGGATTGGACAGAATCATAATAATCAAATACAAATTTCATTGGATAATCCGTGTTTCAGTGAGATAATCAGTGTGTATATAGAGATTTAGTATCTAAAATAGTGGCTAGGGGACTACGACTTTTAGTTTGGGTAAAGCGTTTCTCTCTCTCTTATTTGTTGAAGCAGCCTTTTTTTAGAGCTTACAGAGGATCTAATAGAGAGAGAATTGTGCAATGCCATAGTAAGATTAATACAGCCGAAACACATTAGTGGGATAAGATTGGTTTGTATGTATGTTAGTTGTACTATTTGTCCCCTTTTATGCTTTTTAATCACGTATTTACCTAAATGTGAAGGCTTCACAGTAGTACTGTTTGTGTGTCAGGTTGACCATTTGTTCAAGCATCGGATAAATAGCAGCATAATACATGCTTCTGATTATCTAAGACAATTCCCATGTCCTATAATTTCGATCATCGCAAAATTTATTTCCTTTGTGTCTGGTGGCTTTGCTGCTGTTCTCCTGATAATTGCATTTCTTGAAGAGTCGCTCCTGGAGGGCCATGTGAGGCATCTTACTCTGTTCTACTTCAGTTTTTTTTTTTAATCAGTGTTATTTCCTTTATGCTTATTTTTCATCTTCGCATGCGCAGATATTTGGACGCAATTTATTCTGGTATGCTGCCGTTTTTGGCACAATTACTGCTATTAGCCGTGCGGCAATTGCGGATGAGCTTCTGGTTCTTGATCCAGAGGGAACGATGGCTATGGTGGTCCAGCATACTCATTACATGCCAAAAAGATGGCGTGGAAAAGAAAATACTGAGGTAGTTAGGTTAGAGTTTGCAACTCTTTTCCAGGTAATCATGAAAATCTCATTGCATTTGCTCCTTTGGTTACATAATTGACAGCATCTGAACAATTTAATGAGAAAAAGTGATGGATAATGGAGTGTTTGTTTTATTGAATTATTTGGGGAATTTCCCCAATTAATGGCTTCTTCTTCTTCTCCTTCATCTTCTTTCATCTTCTTTTTCTCTCCCCCCCCCTCCCCCTCTTTTTTTTCTGGGGATAAGCGCATTAGCGCATTGTAAGTCCTAAAACTTGTTACGAAAGTGCAATGGAGTTCTACAATTTTGAAAAAGTCCAATCAAGTCCTACAACTTGTCAGGAAAGTGCAATTGAGTTTTAGGAACTTTTAAAAAGTGCATTCAAGTCCTAAAACTTGTCAAATTGACCCAATCAAGTTCTTCCGTTGATTGTACTTTTGTGATAATGTTTTAGGACTTGATTGCACTTTTTGAAAGTTTTAGGACCTAATTGCACTTTCCTAACAAGTTGTAGGACTTGATTGGACTTTTTAAAAGTTTTAGGATTTAATTGTATGTTCGCGATAAATTTTAACACTTCCAATGTATTTATCCCTCCTATTTTTGAGTCCCATAATATTAGAAAGTTCTCTGTGTTCCTGATAAAGGCCTTTCTTTTTGTGTGCAGTATACTGGAATGATGTTACTGGAAGAGATGGCTTCGATATTCCTAACTCCATATTTACTTCTGTTCGTTGTCCCAAAGGTACCACTTTCATTTTGATTGCTCTCTCATGTTGTTGTATGATCTCATGCTGGTACACCTGGTTGAAATTTGGCAGCGCGTGGATGACATCTTGCAGTTTATTGCTGATTTCACAGTGCATGTTGAAGGTGTTGGTCACGTTTGCAGGTCACTACGTTCCGGTTTTTGCTTGTTTTTCTTTAAGCTTTAACGGCAATGAATATATTCCTGAGTTTGGCCTTTGACAATCTGCAAATTGGTCTTTCCTCTCACTTTTTGTGTGCTTCTGCTTTATGTTGTGGCAGTTTTAGTGTGTTCGATTTTCAAAACCATGGAAATACCAATTATGGCTCGCCAGAAAATGTGCCTCGCACTAAGAGGAGCTCTCAGGGTAAAATGGAGAAATCGTTTTTGAGGTACAATGCTGATTTATTGGTTGGGTTTCTTTTCACATTTATCTCACATGAAAGTAGCACCACTGTACAAAATACTGCTTACGGACATAGGCTGTCTAATGTTTCTTTTGCATGATTCATCTGCAAGAAAGCAGAGCCTTTTTTGTGTAGAATCAATGGAAGCTTTCCACTCTAGATGAAGTAAGAAAAATACTGCAGTTTATGATCAATACGAATGTATCATTGAGGATGCTGGGTCAGAATGAGCCCATTTCCTAGGGAAAGCTTAGAGATTGTAAGCTTTGAGCGTTGAGATATTGTAATTTGCAGGAGATAGTCCTCCTGCCGATGAATTCAGATTGAAATTAAGTAATGAAAATGATGGGCAGCATATCTTTGACGCAAGGGAAGGCAATGACAGTTATTGGATAAATTCTGGTTTAGGTTTAGTGGAAATTAAATATAATTTGCATTAGATGGACGTGGAAATTATTCCGATCAGCTGTATTTATTGTATCATATGGCTTCTCAGTTCTTGGGTTGATTCTATTATTTGTTTCAGCTTCCAAAGCAACTATCCTTCGTGGGAGCCTGATACCAAGGGGAAGCAGTTCATTTCAAATCTCAGAACCTTCAGGGACCGGTTATGGCGAGGAGAGGAGGCCCGACATGCTAATTCACCTAACCGGAGGTGGCGAGTGAACCCCACTGTCGGAATACATGGAGGAGACAGGAACAGCGTTCTCTCCAGGGAAATGCCATGCGCATTGACGGGTTATGGCTTCAATTTGGGCTCTCACTGGTTGATTGACGAGGAGCAGAGGAACCATCCATATATTCTTGATTGCTATTACATCCTCCGTCGGCGCAGCACGAGCTTCGCCGGGTTTGGCGAAGATGGCCCTGCAGTCACTTCTGAGGTGCGCTTGCAGATGCCTGGAGATATCTGGGCCCCGTTTAGCTTTGGGCGACACGAGGATAGACAGGAACACAGCTGGGCGCATCATGATTGCAGAGACCGATCAAATTCCCATCTCGGAGCGTCCACCTCCACTCCTTTATTTCGAGAAAGCTTGTTTAATCCTCGTGACTCTGGAAACAACTCGGGGCACAACGTTAGGAGTCACTGGTGGGACAGAAGTGGCCCACACGATACTCAGGTTCAGGCGAGTTTTATTGATCCTCCTGATTTCCACCAGTACGCGCACGACAATCATCAGGACAGTTACTCAGACCGAAGTTTGGATCTGGAGGAAGGCTTGGACTGGAGGATACCTCAGAGGTTGGACCGCACGACTTACGGGGACGACTTTGACGGAGATGTCAGTCTTCATTTTGATGACATTTATAGCAGACCTCCCGATACCCCCCCACCGGGCAACTTAGAGCGGACGAGTTTTATGTGAAGCTTTCCGTAACCGGTGGGCGTAGTTCTTCAACTGTGAATAGATGTGGGTTTCGGCAATGTATTGACATTTACTTCGACGGCAGGAGTCTTCTATTCTTTGCTGTACATAACATTCTAAATTTCCTCCACTTGATTTTAGCAGGAGGTGGATGACTGTCCGAGGAGAAGGGGAGCCCATTGCAATGAACTGTATGAATATTCCATAGCTACTCATGATTTTAGATTTGTTCATACGAATACATAATCGTATATGGCACGTAGATAGCGCTGCGGAAGTGCTGCGAAGATGCGTACTCCGCGGCTAATCCTTAAAGACAGTTCGGCAATGTCATCATAATTATAGCGGTTCGGCGGCAAAATAGTATTATCCATTTGTTTCGTGAAAAATGGCCTCCTAAGGAAAAATATTTTTTAGAAAATCATTTTTCAAAAAAATAACAATATTTTCTGGTGTTTGGCTAATAATATTTAAGAATGAAATGAAAAACAATTTCCGTCCTTTGACAAGCAATTGATTTTCTGGCGGCGATCGGCGGCCGGCGGCGGGTGGTCGTGGGCGGCGATCGACGGTCGGGGAGCAACGGCGGCGACTGGCGGAAAATGATTTTCTCTTTTTTTAAAGAGATTTTTTCATGGGAAGAAAATATTTTCTAGGATTAGCCTATTTTCGCCCCCTAAACGCCAAAAAATCCGGAAAACATTTTTAGGAAGTCAATTTCCGTGAAACAAACGAAGCCTGAGTAATGTGAATAGTTCAGTTTCGAGCGGCCTAATCGTGTTCCTAGTAGTGTCAGATTCGAGTTTGTCGGAGTAAATTTGTGTCAAGTCCGAGTAAAGGTTCGCGTCACGAGGATCAACGCTTGTTAAGATCTCCACGGATGCCCGCTTTGAACATTCACTTTCTTGACGGGGGGGTCGATGCCAGTCCATGATTCAATTTTGTCAATAGTATTCCTCAAAACTTGCCCATTGTCTTAATCTTCTTTATTTGAAAAAGTAATTTTAATTAAAATGTTTTTTTATTTTGTTCTTTGGATAAGTTTTAGAGAATCAAAATACATTTGGTAATTGCATAAAATTTCTACTCGTAGAACATAAACGCGTTAACTAAGTGTACATAATTGTTGTTTTTGGAAATAATTTCTTCTCTTAATTTTTATCATTTAAATCAAATAATTACATAGTTACTTTGTAAAACTTCATCCTATATTTGGAATAAATTGAAGATTAATTCATATTAATTCACTTAATTACTTATTGAAATGTAAAAATAAATATCAAAAGTCATCATGAGTCATCTTTGCCATTTATTATGGGGTTTCATTCAACTTTTTTTAAGCGAGCGATTAACCAACATGAGAGATGCCTTCATTTTTACAACGAAAATGCATTACATTACTCTGCATTGGTGTATGTTTTTGGTTCTAGGAAATTAAATCTCAATCTTAATTTATCCAAAATTTAAAAAAGAGAGCTTGCTAAGTATTCGAGTAGGTTATTTTTGGTTCTTCCAAAATTTTCTAAAACTAGACTAAGTCTAAAGTATGTAAACCTGGGCAAATCATAACATATAAAATCAAGTGCAAAATCATGGAATCATGGCATTGATAAATTGCATTACAAAATCCTAACAAAGCCCTAAGGGTTTAGATAATGTGGTTTGAGTTTAATTTTAAATGTGTTTATGAATTTCTTAAAAAAGAACAAAATCTATAAAATTTAGAGAATTTAGACTCAAGTTTATGAAAACGAGGTTAAACTAGCTTAATCTAAGCTTCTTCTATTTTGAGGATTTTCTGAATTTTTTTTAAAATTTTCTGAATTTTTCAATTTTTTTTAATTCTTCTTTGAAAATGAGACATTGCTTTGTTTTAGGTCAAGGAAAAAGTGATGAGAAAATCAAAAAGTAAAAGTGAAATATGTGATATTTCATTCTGTTTTGTGATTCACAAAAGTGATTTTTTTTTCAGAATCAATTTTTTTTGTTCTTATTTTTCTTCAAAATTGTTTCTGGGAATAGAATTATAATTAAAATCATTTATGTCCAAATATGATTCTCATTTTTTTTTGTTCCAAAAAATATAATCAGAGAATCGTAATGATCACCGTACAAACCCTTATTAGTTGCAATAGGTGAGTATTGTATGGAGCATTTAAGTGTGGCCAGTCGTCCTTAAACATCTTGGCCTGAAGTATCTTTTCCCGTATATTCTTCTAGGCATGTTTGTGAAGCGTTTCGTCTCTTTTCTAGGGTTCTTACAGTTCCACGTTCTGCAGACTCTTCTTGAGCAGCATGGACGGTTGATTGGACTATACTGCTCCTCATTTTTAGGAAAGACGGCTACTTCGAAGCTTGTGCCTCTCTCGAAACTACTTGTTGACAAGCAAAATCCCTAGCCTATGTAGCACCGACACTTCTATTAGGTGTGCGTGTCGTGTCGGACACCGTATCGAACACCGACACTCGTCCGACACTCGTTGACCGCGTGTCGAGATTTCGACACGCGGTCAACGAGTATCGGACGCATGTCCCTCGTGTGTCTAGCGTGTCGGACACGACTATTAAAAAAAGAAAAACTTTTGGAACCTTGCCGATTTTGAAGTGATCACGAAAATGTGTGCAATGAAGGAGAAATTCATTAGATAGAGCTCGAAATCCATAGAAAAAAGGAAAAATAAGGAGATCTCATAGATTTCTTGGTTTCCATTGCTCTCGAGAGCTCTGAAAATTAACGTCGATGGAGCGTTCATGGAGGGAGAAGCTAATGGCGTGGTGACATGGGTATGCAGAGATTCCTCTAGGCTATTGGTTGAAGGAGCAGCTAGGTCTGTGAATGTTTGATTTTCCCTTCATGCCAAAACCCTAGTTCTGTTGGATGTTTTGAAGTGCTTGAACTCACATGGGTTTGCAGACAGAGTGCTTGAAGAGATACATTTAGAGTCAGACAGTATCTATTTGGTCAAAATGCTCCAAAGCATAGATATAGTCTCATGGGAAATACAAGCATTAATCAAAGAGTGCTCAGACTTGTTTTCAAAAGTGAAAAACTACGGCTAACCCATTGTGCACGGACCCAAAACAAGATTATGGATTGGGTTGTTAAAGCGCAATTTCATAATACTCTCCCACCTGACTAGGTTTTTAACCCATCTCAAGCCCTTTGAAATTTGTTATACTCAGAAGCACATATGATATTCTTTTTGACTTTATAATACGAATCAAATGACCTTTTTGTTAAAAAAAAGCTCTTGAGTTTATCAAACTTCACATAAATAGAAGCTTGCCCTTTTCGGTTCAAATTAATGTATATGACACATGTTTTGGCTTCATTTATTATTTTTATATTTAAAAATATATTTAATACAACGTGTTCTCGACGTGTCGGAATTTTCTATTTTTGAGAAATGTCGTGTCGCGTGTCGGTGTCGGTGTCGGTGTCCGTGCTACATAGTCCCTAGCAAGGTGCTCCCTTTAATCTATGGTATCCTTTGTCATACTTGTCTAGCTCAATCTTTTCGAGAGGATACTCTTTAGTCACGTAAATCAGTTCTCAGATTTTGGTGACCATGCGCTTTAAAGAATCCATGGCTCCAAGCAACTTGCTGTAATGTCTCATTTTAAGTAGTCATAAATTTATGAGAAATAGACGGACGGACATTAGTCATACGACGAATGTTTATCTTTCATCCTAGCATCGAATCTTAAGTTCGGTACTTTAAATTGCCGGCCACATATACACTTGATGTGTTATATTACCTTGTAAAGATAGAGTCGATTATTATGGAACGCATTCTCTCTCGTTATGGGCATAATTTCATATGTCATGAGCTTGGAATCATTAAGATTCGTAGAAAGGAGGGCTTCGTGCTTGATACACATGCCCCATGAAATTTATGGGAAGACCCTGCTATGTGACTGGGTGGGCCTGCTGTGTGACTAGACCAGTCTCTGAGGCGGTACGAGACTATACTATGTTTTGCATGGTCAATATGATCGATCCATGTTGGTAATAGCCAACGGGGCTCATGTGTACATATCAAAGGTCATATTTTATAGTATGTTATGATTTATGTGGCCGTCTTTAGTATATTCCTGAGTAAATCTCATATCACAACCATTAGAACTTGGATGCTTACCTGATTGCTGTTGTTTGTCCATCTCATTGGTTGAAATAGTCGATGATTTAGAGATTCGACACGCTGAGACTATTTCTCACCTCTTTATTATTGAAATTCTTATAGGTAAGTAGCATGGTGCATGCCAATGAGTAGTAGAGTTAGTAGTCGGGTCAACAATAGGAGCCTTTTTGGTTGGGACTGCAGTCCTCAATTTTTGTATAGCGAGTAAGGCCACTGGCAATTTTTGATGCCACTCAACTTGTTTCCCAGATGTATGTAAAATGAACTCGATGTTTGTCGACCATAAAAATATAAAGTGCAGTGCTTTTAATTAATTTGCATGTTATTTCAGCTAAATTAAATCGTCAAGCTGATAGTATATATGGTGAGTTTGGGACGCCATGACTCTGACGACTGACGCAGAATGCGGCCGCGACACTTGCTGAGCCGCTCGATTGAATTCCACGTTCCTCCATGCATGGATGATGAAACTCAAACCATGTCTTCTTTGAGTTATATATTTGTTCTTTAATAGTTGATTCCCTAAGAGTTTGATGTTCTCCTTCTCGGCATAAGGATACTAGAACAGTGCGAGCATTTGCACCTCATCGAGGCTTCCATGGCCTGAGCTAGTCCCTCTCCGATCTCCTTCCACAACAAACTCCGAACTCTCGCCAATGCCGGAATCACTCCCTCTCTTTGCATCTGAATGAATCCAATCCACCATGTCCTTCGACCAATCCTCGCGAAATAGCCAAAAATCAAAAGACTTAACATAGAAGCAACAACAAACATAGGCAAATCAACATCGAAGATTCTTCAGCATCTTTGACACTTTATTTTTGATCATTTTTTAAATAGAAAATTCATCATAAATCAATAAAAATTTGTAAAATTGAAAAATCAATCCATAGACAAGCCTTAGTAAACACTTTTGACCAAAAAATTTTGTCTCTCTTTATATTAGAAAATAGTAGGGAAAAAAATAGCATGTGTGTCCAGAAAAATACAGAAAAATATTCAATATTTTAATTGTAATTTTAATTTCACTTTGGCCACTTTAGATTTTGAAAATTCAATTTGGGTCCTAGAAAACCCCAATTCACATCTTTTATGCCCAAATTGAACCAAAAACTCAAATTGAACCCTTTCTAGTCTTTTTCTTACTTTGAGTTTGCTATGGCATTTGGTCCATTTACCTTTAATTTCATTTTAGTCAAATCAAATTTCACATTTTCAGCACATTGGAAATTTGACCTAAATTTTAGATACAAATTAGGGCTTTTGATCAATTGTTGATTTCATTCAAAACCAAGTCATTATCCAAAGGTAAATGGTCTTTTTAAAGACAATCAAGAAATTGGATTGGCACAATTTGATCATCCAGATCCTCAATTTGCCAATTTTGTGCCTATTTTGACATATAACTTTAGGATTTTTACACCTAGTGAACTCAATTGAATCAAAAGTCATCATTTATAAATGGTTTTCACATCGCAGAATCCAATTATGAACTTTAATTTGAAAAATTAGGTCAAAGTGACATTTAATTGGGCAAAAATTTCATAACCAAGTCAACCGGGTCGGACGGATCCGACCCAGTCAACCCGGGTTAGCCCACTCGAGCTTCCATGGCCAATTTTTGATCTTCTTCATTCGCGTGCGCAAAGGCCAGCGGGGAAGAGCTCGAAATTGAGCATCAATTCGGCCATACCTGGAGCCCAAAAGGAGATCCCCAGGCTGCCCAACATTTCCCGACGCCGGTGGACCAATTTGCGCATGATGCGCACGTGCGGGAGAGTCTGGCCATAACCGTTCTTGCGCGGGAAACCCCATCCGATTAGGATAAGTTCGGCCAGGGTTAGTTCGAGTAGGGGGAAGTTCATTCTTCGCATTAGAGACTCTCCTAACGACCTAGAGAGAAGAGAGGGAGAGGGAGAGGGAGAGGGGTTTTTGGAGCTGTGTGGACTCCATTGCCGCCGAGCTCCAAAAAGCTTCAAAGTTTTCGTCGTCGCAATCGGAGCAAAACGGAAGCCTCTCACCCATCGTCTAAGCTTCGTAGTGTTCTAAGGAGCCTCCCGAACTCCTCCATTCGAACTCTCATCCCCGGAGAAGGTTAGACGCCATTTTCGATCTTCCGAGCTAGCTTTTCATGGCGGATTCTCAATCCGATGATTTTTCTCCGGTTTAACTGTTTGAATCGAGTCTAGATACACCTCCAAGCTCGATCCTATACCTTTTTTTTTTGCATTGGTTTCGCTCGAAACTCCATGGCCGAAGCCCGCGAGCTCTCGGTCTGACCGAAAGCTGACCGAGAGCTCGGCAGCTTATTCCAGACGTCGCCGAAGCTCTCGGACGTGCATGTAAATTTCTTTGAACTCCATTTGAGCTTGCTGATTGATTAGTTTAGATTGTTAACATCGAAAATCATAAAATCAAAGTCCGCCGGAAAACCGTGGCTGTGCTAGGCTGGATCGGCTGATTTTGGGTGTAGCTTTGGCTTAAAATTGACATATGTTTCATGTTAGAGGTTGAGGATTCGATTAGGATCAAAATCGGAGCAGGGTACGCAGGTTTTGGTCGTGGTTTGACGTCGACGGCGAGGATTCTAGCATATTTGTAGGAATTCGAGCCGTCTGATCGTCTTCTTGGGCCAGTCGATTGATCAGTCAACGTTATCCTAGCATTAACGGGTGTCATGTGCCTGACACGTGGCAGCCATGTTAACAGAGTCTATTATCCAAAGTAGATATTTAAAAAAAAAACAAAAATCGATCCGACGGCTATGAACGTGCCATGTATTGTGATTTGGGTTTTCAGAAATAAAAAAAATGTAGAAATTAGGGTGATAGAATAAAAAATAGGTTTAATCCAAGAAATGCCCAAAAATATTCAAACTATATTGTTTTAGACCGTTTAGGACCCACTCGGTCTGGGTCAGACGCCCAATAAGTGCGGGTCGGGTCACTTAGCTTGGATAACATTTTTGAAATAAAAAATAAAAAAGAAATTAGCAATCATTAAAAAAATAATAAAAAGAGAAAATCATAAAAAAACCATTAAAAACCAGAAAAATTTCTTTAAAAAAAAGGAAATGGCTAGTTTTACATATTTTTGTCATTTTTTTTTCTAGTTTTGAACTTTAAAGTTTCGAAAATGACAAGTTTTCCCTTTTTGGACAAATTGTTCACAAATTGAGCTCCAATCCTAATGATACCATTCTCTAAGCCAATAGAGCTACGTTAGGGTTGTTTGGTGTGTTTTATCCCCATCTATTGGATCTTTGATTTGTGCACTTTTTAACTTGGATATGGTGGAATTCCAAAGGCAGAGCTCTCCCTACCGTCTTGTGTAACTGAAACCCTTTCCCAAAACCCTAAACCTTTCCCAAAACCCTAGACCTCATCTTGGCACTCCATGGATTTCCACACCCCTTGCCCTTTGAAACCCGATCCCCACTGACTTACTAACCCATCTTTTCCTTTTTCCCCTCCTCACCCCTTGTTAAACAAACCCTAGCTTTTTGGATCCTTCTTCCTCGTCTCCTTTCGGCCGCATTTCCCAGAGTGTTTTGGCCCCACCCTAGCATGTCGGAAATGGAAGAAACTATTGAATAGGATAAGCGCATGGAAGCGCTGAGCAGAAGACTAAAACACCTGTGGCCCACAAGCAAAACCGCCATTGTTGACAATGTTGTTTCGGAAGAGAGCCTACTCGAAGGTGAACGTATTGTCTTTGGCAAATTACACTGTAGTCCAGAAATCAATTTCCAAGCTTTCCAATCAACTATGAAGAAAGCTTGGAAGTGTGAAAGTGTGAAATGTGAGCAAGTCCTAGCTGGTATTTTCAGTTTACATTTCCGTCTATAGAAGAAAAAATCAGAATCCTTGAGTTAAGCCCCTCGTCCTTTTCCCGCCATGTGCTCGTACTGAAGTCTTGGGAACCCAGTATTCTGCCCCAATGCATAAAATTTGATACATGCCCTTTCTGGATGCATATACACGGTTTACCTGTTGAAGGAAAAAAAGGAGAGGTGATAAGAAGTATAACGGAAAAAGTGGGCGAAGTACTAGATGTGAAAGTCAAATCCAAGGGATATACAGCATTGTCAGTAGGGAAAGCTAAAGTTGTATTGAAGTTATCTGCCCCTTTGGAGTCTGGAATGATCTATTGCTTCAAAGGGAGAAAACATTGGCTAGATTTCCGTTATGAGAGATTACCTATATTCTGCTATTCCTGTGGAAGGCTGGGGCATTATGCGCAGAAATGCCCTGAAATCCCATATGATGAGTCGGTCTTCTCCAATGATGATAATCTACTATACGGGTCTTGGTTGAAATCTGAGTTTAATTCCCATAGTCCTTTTTGGAAGGCATTCTATGATCCTGTCCTAGAGGAGCATATGGAGGAGGAAGCTGTCCCTAAAACCCAGGAAAACAGGGAACATTGCAGTAATCTTCAATTAGTAAGCAGCAAGTCCAAAGAGAAGGAATACTCCTATGCTGAGGAAAGCGGGAAGAGGAAAATGTACCAAGATGCTGTTGTCTCTGCAGAGATACCGAAGGTGGGGGGAGAAACCATGTTGTCCAAACGCGCCTCTCCACTTCTTCTAGAGCTCCCCTCAATGCAAGATATTCACAGCCCCCTGCAGGGTTCCAAAAACAGTATCAGAGGCAAAAGTACAAAGAAAGCCAGAAGATACAACCCGTATGAAAAACTGTGTACGGGTTCTCTCAGCCTAGATGAATCAAATCTGTTAGAGACTCAAGTTGTAGAAGTTGAAGACTTAGCTGGACGGGCTCTGGTGGCTAGCCCTAATAAGCCACCGGGGTACAAATGAGTTTCCTGTGCTGGAACTGTCAAGGGTTGGGCACACCCTTGACAGTTCATTCCCTACGAGCCATTGTGGCTCAAGAAAGGCCCAAAGTGATTTTTCTCTGCGAGACAAAGAATCAAGAGGGGGTTATTAATCGAGTTGCAAATATACTGAACTTTAAACAGCGGTACCTTGTGAATCCGAGAGGAATTGGGGGTGGTTTAGCACTTCTATGGAAAGAGGAGATCTCAATCTCGATCCAAACTGTCACAAATAACTTTATTGATACTACGTATATGGATCCTCAGACATTGCTCCCGTTCCGGACAACATTTAACTACGCCCCAACTTCATACCAGCAGAGGCTTCATACATGGGGCCAATTACAACAGATCAGCACACTTAACAGTCTACCTTAGGTATGCATTGGGGATTTCAATGAGACTTTATACATCTAGGAGAAGGAGGGGAAGAGAGATTCGGAGCGTTACCAGATGTTTGCCTTTCAGGAGTTCCTGAACGAATGCAGCCTGATGGACCTAGAAAGCAAGGGATGCGCTTTCACCTGGTCAAACAATCGAGAAGGAGAGGAATTAGTTAAAAAAAAGACTGGACAGAGCGGTCTGCAATCTAGATTGGAGGGTTGAGTTTCCAGAAGCTGAAGTATTTGCCTTCCCAGCTATCGGTTCAGACCATAGCCCATTGTTACTCACCCTTTATACAGCCCTAAGGAAATTCAAAAGGTGCTTCAAATTTGAGGCCTTCTGGATGGAGCACCCAGACTGTGGAAGAGTCATAAAAGAGGCTTGGAATGCCCCCAACTTAGCAAATGCAGACCTGACACGGAGAATCCATGCTGTCTCGATGGCTTTAACAAGGTGGAGCAGGAACACTTTCAAAAATAGCAACTTGCAGATCAATTCACTCCAATCTGAACTACAGAGCATCACAAACAACCAAAATATGGCTATAGAAGCAAGGAAAAGAAAGAAGCTCATTGCAGAAATTGAGGATCTATGGAGACGGGAAGATATGTACCGGAGCTTAAGGTCGAGGATTAATTGGCTGAGATGGGGAGACAAAAATACTCGCTTTTTCCATGCGACAACAATCCAAAGAAGGCAGCGAAATAGAATCTCCATACTGAAGGATGATGAAGAGAACTAGTGTCGAGACTCATCAAAGCTCAAGGAGATGACAACAGAATTTTTCATGAAACTGTACAGCTCGAAAGGCTCTAGAAATTTCAAACCTGTTTTGCAGCAGTGCCCTAAAGTGGTCACAAGCGAGATGAATGACTTCCTGTCGGCGGAAATATCCTTCCCAAAGGTGCAGACAGCTGTTTTTCAAATGGGCACATCTAAAGCACCGGGCCCAGATGGCCTAAATGGCTTATTTTATCATCAGAACTGGGAAGATATTAAAATGAAGGTCTTTGAGGAAGTCAAACTGTTCTTTACAACGGGTTACCTTAACCCCGAGCTAAACAGAACTCATATCACTCTAATCCCCAAAATCAAAAACCCTGAGAAACTGGACCACTTCAGACCCATCAGCTTATGTAACTTTGCTTATAAAGTAATATCAAAGGTTATAGTGAACCGACTCAAACCATGACTGAATGAGATCATAGTAGAGGAGCAAAGTGCCTTTGTGAGTGGCAGACAAATTCAAGATAATATCATGATGGTGCAAGAAGTACTACATCAGCTCAGGGTTCGAAAGCGGAAGGAGAAGTTCCAAGTAATACTTAAGCTGGATATGAAGAAGGCATATGACAGGGTGGAGTGGGACTTTCTAGAAGCATGCCTAAGGAAGATGGGCTTTTGTGAGTTATGGATTAAAAGGGTTATGAAATGTGTAACTACTGCGTCTTTGAGCATCAAACTCAATGGGGAACCACTATCATACTTTCAGCCGACAAGAGGGATTCGCCAAGGGGATCCCATCTCCCCATACCTTTTCATCCTTATAGCTAATACTCTTTCTGTCCTCATGAGGAAAGCAGTTAATGATGGTACCATTAAGGGTATTAAGCTGAACAGGTATTGCCCTACATTATCCCATCTCCTATTCGCAGACGATTCAATATTTTTCCTAGATGGAAGGGTGCAAGAGTGCCAGAATGTTATGATGATCCTAAACCAATATTGTTATGCCTCTGGCCAATCCATTAATTTGAACAAATCTGGTATTTTCTTTAGTGCTAAGTGTCCTATGGCTCTCAAGAGGAATATGTCTTATGAGCTAAGAGTTCCTGTGCTGGAAAAAACTGGGAAATATTTGGGAATACCATCGGATTGGGGCTGCTCCAAAAAAGAGATGTATGGCTGGTTGATGGCTAGGGTGAACATGAAACTAGAGGGCTGGAAAGAGAAGTTGATATCTACGGCGGGAAAGGAAATCCTCACCAAATCTGTTGTTCAAGCTCTCCCACAGTACGCAATGTCCATCTTTAAAATCCCCCTATCCTTATGCAGAACGATTGAAAGGAAAATAGCATCATTTTGGTGGAAAAACAAAGATGCTACTGCTGGCCTTCACTGGAAGAAATGGGAAGTTCTAAAGACTAAGAAGGTTGAAGGGGGCTTGGGATTCAGAGATCTCAGTTCATTCAATTTAGCTCTGTTGGGTAAACAAGCATGGCGACTATCCCAGAATATGAACTCCCTATGGAGTAAGCTGCTTAAAGGTTTATATTTCCCTACAAGCAATTTCTGGCATGCTAAAAGAGGGTTTTACCCATCTTGGGGCTAGCAGAGTATCTTAGTAGGCAGAGCAGCCATAAAGGAAAATGTCCAATGGGTCGTGGGGTCAGGGGAAGATGTTTCTATTCGGGAAGATAAATGGCTGAAAAGGGGCGTTATTGGTGGCCCCGCAAATCGGGATGAACCACAGACAGTTTCTGAACTGATAACCAATTTGAATCCAGAATGGGATGAGACCATCATTAGGGGTTTATTCGATACCCAACTAGCAGACGAGATCTTAGCTACTCCTCTGAACCCTCTATCCCAAACCGACAAACTCATGTGGACAGCAACCATAACAGTGGATTTCACAGTTAAAAGTGCCTACAACGTGCTTCGTTAAGAAAACAGAACAATATGCAGATTCCAACCATCTACTTGATACACACCCTCCCGCAGACTCTGGCTAAAGATATGGAAACTCCAGATCCCCCCAAAAATCAATTTTTTTACCTGGAAGCTCTGCCATAATGCGATCCCCTCGAAGGATAATCTGCTCAGAAGGAAGATCACTGTCGATGCCTTGTGCTTTGTGTGCAAAACTCAACCAGAAACGTCCGAGCACATTTTTTTTACTCTGCCCCTGGACAAAAAAAGGTTTGGGAACACCTAAAAATTAGTATTCGAACTACTGAAACCGATTGCTCCAGAATGGACAAATGGCTCGAGGAACTACTAGAAAAGCCAGAGACATCTTAGTTTCGAGGAAATAGCAGCGACACTCTGGGAGATATGGAAAGCTCGCAATAACAGTGTCTTTCGGCAGAAAACCCCCAACCCCGAGACCCTGATCGAAGTCATGGAAGCCACCCTTAACAGTTATAGTAGATGGAACAAAGGAAAAACCGAGATCCACAAAGATCATCTCCGAGCACGACGTACCTGGGAACCACCAAAGCATCAAGACCTGAAGATCAACGTCGATGGCTCTTTCGTCGAAGGGAGCACTTCTGGAGGAATTGCAGGCGTTGTCCGAGACTCTAAGGGCGTGATAGTTGAGGGTTTTGCAAAAAAAATCGGATCTTTATCCCTCCTCCAAACGGAAGCTCTGGCATTGGTGGAAGCTCTCAGAACTCTCTCGACTAGATCTACTTCAACGGAGAATCTGTATGTGTACTCTGACTGCAACACACTAGTCAATGCTGTACTTGGCACAGAACAAATCCCATGGGAGATAGCACCACTCGTCCGAGAAGCCCAAGCCCAGCTGGGGTCTTTCAAAAATTGCGTCCTGGCCCATTGTCATAGATCGGAAAACCAAGTGGCCGACTGGCTTGCGAAAGAGGCCCGTTTAGAATCTTTACCTTCCTTTTGGTTGTCCAACCCGCCCTATGTTCTTCGGGACCTTCTTTGTGTTGACGCACCCACTATGAGGGCTGTTCTTTTACACCCTGAGTGATAAATAAAATTTCTATCTTCTGACCAAAAAAAACTTGGATATGGTTGATATAATAGCCTCTTGTGTGCATGAAAACCTAGTGATCAGATTTGCCTCACTCAAAAATTAAAAACCTACATGAAATAGGTTAGAAAAACACTCGACATAGGAATCGAAAGGGCGTCGGTAATAATAATGATGTAATCAAATCCTTGAACCCAATACTTAATTGCGTTACAATCATACTACTTTTCCCAGCCACTTGATGAGGTTTGGGAGGACCCGAGCTAAACCCATCATTGAAGTTAAGTAATTTGTTAACCCTCTTCTAGGAGAGAGTCAGTTTCACGAGCATCACAAGGCCCTAAACTCGCAGATTCCATGCGAATTCCGAGGAAATTCCTTCCCTTTTTCTCATACGTTCCCTTGGAAATTTAACTTCCTTCATAGGTCGGCCTTGGGCTTTTGCACAATTTGAACGGAGAGAGCGCGGTTGAAGAACCTCGCGGTCCGAGAACGAGGACATGTCGGTGGGAATGAGTACCAACTCGCGGTTGTCTTTGCATCTTTTAGATTGGGTCTGTCCTCACTTTCAAGCATGGAAGGAAATGTTAAAAAAGGTGTGAAAACTTTACATGTTTCGATTCAATTTGGGTCTGTCTTTCGAGTTGTGACCCTAAACCGAACCGAAACCATAACAATAACCGAATGATTAAGTCATTACCCCAACCAATCAAGTACCGACCCAAAAATATCTGAAAATTTTGGTTCAGTTCGTTTTTTTTTTTTTACACCCCTTGTAGTAGCCTTTCTTGGCATGAGATTCCTCACAACCAGAATTCCTGTAGCGAACCACCATCCAAGTATGATATCAACCTATTGTTCCAAACAAAAAGTACGATATCGACCTTATATTTTAATGAACAGAAAAAGACAGTGGAAGTTACCAGAAATTCAGAATACACAATTGAAGCCATAAAGCATTTGTATTCAGGACGAGAAGAAAAAGATGGGTGAAAATATGAACTCTAGAACAAAAAGTCATGAGCGTTCTATACTTCCAGATTTGCACTTGGTCGCTAACTATAAACAAGATTAACAGAAGCATTTCTTGCGACACTTCTTTAGATGCGGACCATTTATACTTCTGGAAGAGCACAGTAGATCTACCAAAGATGTGTTAGTCATTGTCATCATCACTTAGCACAATGACATTGCGTGGTGAACAAGTTTTAGCATCCTTTGCCGTTAATTTCCCAGGTGCCAGTTTGCCAAAAGAAATTGACTTCTTCACAGTTGAAGTAGGACTGTCAACAATGCTTTGTTTGGTGGATGCCATCTCATTATTTGATTCTGCAGCTTTTACCCCAGAATGGAATACAAAATTAGTTACCTCTACTTCAGAGTCTGAGGAGACTGATGCACTTTCAGCTAGAACACCCATGATACGTCTGCAAGAATGCGATGAGCTATCTGTTTTCCCAGGGTCCGTGTTTACTTCACCCCTCAATCCGTCGGAACACAATTTTTCAATCAAACATTCCTTGATGTGAGCTCTGGAGGTGATGCTTGCACTTGTGCTAACCTTTTGTCCTGAATCAGTTGGTTCACCATCTGAGGTGGACTTGCTTGCAAGAACAGGACTCACAGGTAGATCTTCCGTGGAAGACTTAAAAGCAAGCCCAAGAATTTTGGCCCATTTGTGCACGGCGCTGAGATTCCCTTCCAAAGCTTCAATAAGGAGGTTCAGCTCACTAACTTCATAGCGGAAGAGGAAAACTTTATCGGTCCAAGAACAAGAGCAAATTTGCATAGCATGATCTAGACATGAATATTTGTCCCTTGAACATTTGCAGAACACTGCAGAAAGATGCAAATCAAAGTGACATATGCTGCATTCTCTCTTACTAGAAGCATCAAAGTCCTGGTCCATTTCTTTTGACTGTGAAGCGTTGCAAAGATATTCTCTCCTTAGACTCTCCCATTTAATTCGTGACTGGGGAAAAGAAAGGAAAAAGATGAATTAAAAGCCAATAAGTGAAATCAAAAGCACATTGTCAAGTGCACCACAGAAGTTAAGACAAAAGGAGTTGGTTACTACCTAGACAAACAGATGCCCACACAAGCTTTAAGAATTAAATACTAATTACATTATACAGGTAGCTCTTAATTCTTGGTAGGTAATTTCTAAATTCAGTTGAGTTCAAACAGTGCTATTAACGCAGTCTCACATAGTTGAGACTCCAAAGTAATGGCCCCATTAGCAATGTCTTCAATATTCCTCCTCAACTATAATGTTTCAAAAAAGCTGGATATGCTTCAGTTCGAGCCAAAAGCATCGAAGAGTAATCAGTAATATTGAGATATTTTTGAGTAGTTAAATAAGTTCAAGGTGTACTGTACTTAGAAATTTGGGTATGAATTGGATTGATTCTCTATACTATATATATAGAGCATCTATGAAATCGTAGACTATGTTAGTGGAGTAAAGAAGCCTTTTGGGTTTTATCTTTCCCTCCCTCTTGTGATCCCCAACATTTTCTTAACAGTTCAATTCCCTTGTACAAGAAGGGTTCAACCATTCAGTCATTTGACAAAGATATTGAAAATTCGTACCAAGCATGATAATTTCTTGTCCACATCACAATCCATTAATTACATAATAATCAAGGGCTCGCACCATGAATGGACCTTCAGGCGTACGTAGCAACAGTTCCAGGAACTATACCTTGAGGGCTTTGACCAGGATCCCATCTTTTCCACATGCATGTTTCCACCTTAAGTTATCTGCAGTCTCCTTTTTCAACAGTAAAAGTTCCCATTGTGCCCTCACAGCTTCCCTAGCTCCTCCAAGCAACAGCTTATCATGGGAAATCATTGTCTTTCTCCTTTTCTCACGATAAAGTTCAACAACATTCTGTCCATGAGATAACCAATCAAGGGGAGCAACATTCACGGCTTCCACACAGTTAAATCCACAGGCAAATCCAGATTTATATGCCCCCGGAAAAGTAACAATAAACTCTCCTGGATTCTGAACACAACGGTAGACAGGTATACCCTGGCTTTTCAGTGCCGATGGGGATAAATAAGAAAACTGCATCCAATATTACAAATTTACACATCAATCAAACACTTTGTTAGGTTGTAGGATTGTAACTATACTCATCTCTCCAATGTAGAACCAACATTTTGAAGAATGAAAGAAATGTTTAAGGAAATAGCAAAATATTTGCTCGACTTCCCACAAGCATAATTAGGATAAGAACTTTAACACCACAAAACGTGTTCCGAAAGTTACTTCACTATTTTTGTTAAGTTCTTTACAATTTCATGACAATATCCGAACAAGCAGCACGTGAAATTTGTAATTCATAAGTCATTGTTCCGATACTAAAATGTTTTCTGAGTAGATGAAAGCATGACACAACATTGATAGAATATACATAGCGCACAAGAAGTGTAGATGGAGGACTTAAAAAATAGATCAAAGAATAATATTAAGATTCAAAATCAAGAGAGCATTAAACTCTTGAAGAGTAGATGAGATCTTCAACCTGATTCTGACGAACTGGTAAAGCATATAGGAGCTAAGCAATCTTATTACAGTTTCCAATTCCTAGACGACAGTTTAGCCAAAAAATCAAGAGGTATTGGCTGATGGCAGAAATAGAAGTACAGTATCTACAATATTAAGTACCCGGTAACTTCCATAATAGGTCATTCAACTTTAGGTTGCAGCGATCATCTTATTTTGCTCATTCAGAGGCGAAAGGTTAGCCAAAAAGTAAAGAGGTATTGGCCGATGGTGGAAACAGAAGCACAGTATCTACAATACAAATACCCAGTAACTTCCATGATAGGGCATTCAACTTTAGGTCATTTTTCATTGTCACCATGGAATCCAATTGTAGGGCAGTGATCATCACCATAAATTCGGAAATCATTCAATTGTCACCAATCTGTTGTGTATGATAGCGATCACCACTCTCTGTGTTTTTTAGTTATCTTTTTTAGGTATGAGGCAGATGAAGCGCTAATTGAAAACGACAGCAGCACCACATATCATCTACAAAGAAAATATCTTGGAGGTGGACATCTCAGCATTTAGCTGGAAACTAACCCAAAGAGAGACCAAAGGGCATCAATTGAAAATCATTTTGATATTTCTATAAATTTTTCTATAAATTGTACGACAGACATTAGTGACCCCAGTGATACTGGTTACCAAACACACGAAATAACCACCAATTGCTAATACTTATTAGGTACTTACCATGTTCAACTCATGCCGTTCAGATAGCAACTCCATGGAGGAATACTTCTTAACGATAGCTTCAAACTTAACACGATATCTGCCTGGGATGCAGTACCAAATTGTGGCAGCACCAATATGCGAATAGCATACTGAATATAAGCAGTGCGATTCACATTTCTGCTTCCAACATAAGCGGTGAAGTCAGGCCATAAACAAATCATCAAAGAAAGTGATAAATTAGCGTGAAAGAGGAGTCAACAATAAGATTAACTGAGAAATAAATGTGTAAAACTGAGCAATGCACACCAAGAAAGCAATATCTACGACTAGGAAAACCCATATAAGTTTAGAAGATGTAATATAACTAAGGCAGTATTGTTGCATAAGCAAGAATGAACAAAAATGAATAAACCTGCACCAAGATACTTTAAAATCTTACCCAGAATCTTGTTGCAAAGCACATACCCACATGTAGCTTAGGTGCCAAAATACTACATGTACTGAAGCTCTCGAAAGAAAGAAGTGAACCAGAAAGCCTTGGTAAATCATTCAGATTCCACCCTGAATTAAATGTAGAAGAGAATCCACTGCCAAAATTTCTAGAATCCAAATCATTGCTGCATAACACCTACAAGAGCATAAGAAACCAGTTAGTAGCAAGCGAAACAAAGAAGTTAACAGAATCACCATCTCTCCTTTACCTCGATTTCATCAGTAGGATTCTCACAGATCCGTCTATTTTCACACTCAATATACTGCACACTATCATCTGACTTCACATTATAAGCTTTTTTCAGGAAATAGTTCTCCTGAAAATCATCGGCATATTTCTTGAAGGTTTCAAGAGTATATTCCGGACCATGTTTCCAGTGAATGCCTTTAGTACCAAGGCAACCATCTTCACAAAGGTAAAAGTCACATTCTTTTTGGACCCCATCATCAGAGGCCAATGTCAAGATATTTTGGTTTTTACAGTCTGCACTTCCATTACATTTCACTGTTTCCCTTGGCAAAAGGGTATTTAGCAAGTCAATTCGTTGTATTTGAGTCCTGAATGTTGCACTTCCCCATATTTTTTCCTCAGTTAATTGGCATGAAGGCTTCCAAGAGGGGGGAGGAACAACACGACAGATCCCATACGCTTGCGCTCTCTGCCGTAAGCTTGTCAGGTACTTAAGGGGGTCACCGAATTCCTGGCAATCAAATTCCAGAAATTCTAAATTGACCTGAATTTCACATTGGGTTAAACAGGGGAACCTAGTGGTCCCCTTGACTATAATTGTTTACACAGACATTTCCTGTAATAAAGCTAGAAGTTTATTAGAAGGATTACCTCTTCAGTTGGTCGAAAAACAGGAGTATCCTCAAGGATACAAGTTATTGCATTTTCAGAATTCCCTCCAGCTTGTACCTGTTCTAGAAAAGCAAGACAGGAAACTAAACCAGCTTCAGACTCTCCATGTCAAATAGTGCAAAGTAAGCAAACATGTAGAAAAATAGACAAATTCATAAATGCATTCAACTGAAGAAATTAAATGGTGAGACGAAAAGAATATGAAGACAGAAATCCATTGTTTTCAGGATTAAAAATCAAGCGAATTAGAGGGTATTTTTCTATCTGCATGATTGAATTCGAATGTGCATCGACTCCCAAAAAGATTTGCAAGCTAGCATCATATCAACTTCTCTGGAGTCTGGCCTATAAAAAGGTCAATGTTCAAATTTGAACGGTAACACTTTACTTGAAAATCAACTTCTGGGAGAAAAGAAACAGGTTCAAATATCCAGCTGCCTTAACTTCAAATGAAAGTCAGTAAACATCCAGAATCTGAAACCTGCAACAGATTACAGGTTTCCGAGAATGAAAAGGAACCAGCCGGAGCATAGGCCTCAAGGCTGGTGCCACAGTTTCCTCATTTGAACCACACAAGTAATGAACCTCTAGATTCATGTTGATCTAAATTACATGACAATTCAATAGTCCATGAGGGTTTGCAGTAGCTTATTCAGTTATAATAGCAACAAGACAGCTTTACAGCAACCATACTTCATCGTAATAAATGTGAACAACTTCTTTCCACACCAAGTACCTCTACTATTTCGAGACCCAGTATAATAATTCAAAGTTGAATGATATGAGGCCTCAACCAAAAGAAAGGCCTTGTTGGTTCACTTTGGAAAAGGCTGATAAACCGGACTTCTATTTGGCAACATTTTTATCCTAGGAACAAGATTACTAGAAATAAGCTTTCAAAAAAGCCCAAGAATCAAATGACCTAGCCAATGGAGGTAATCAAATTATTTTTCCAATGGAATAATCTATGTCACTTGTTCTGCCTCAGTAAATGAGCTCTTTCCGAGTTTCCATCAGTGCTCATGCCCTCATTATGAGGGAAATCTCTCTCTCTCTCTCTCTCTCTCTCTCTCTCTCTCTCTCTCTCTCTCTCTGGTCGGCCCTCCCTTTGACCTATCAAAAAAGAGAAATACACACTGACGCGCTTGATATCCCGGAAAAACTTACTTGCACGGCAAATTCTGCATATCAAGACGGCTAATTTGTTGTAATCACAGTAGTGTTCTGCGATTGCATCATCTGCATCCAGATACATACAAATATATGTTGGGGAAACCATTCCACTTTACTTGAATATTATGCCAAGTACAAGTAGGCAATGACATGCTGAATTAGCATTGCACTCCACATGCTTGATAAAATGTCCCAGTGGTCTACGACGGTAAAACAAACTACAGACTACAACGCGAAGGGATTCGACCACGTGAAATGTGATTCCCCTATCCGCATCCCATTCCATTCCGTGGATAAGGCATAAGGGGCAACGAAAAGTTACCGCAACCGCATCGCGCTTTGCCGAGCCGGAATCTTGTGCGCTGGGACCGGCTCCGCTTTCACGGTGAAGCACCCAAGGTCTGCGACTGACGGAGAAATCTGCGACGGCGGGCTCAGCATTCGCCTTTTCGACTCTCTTGAGAACGAAGGAGGTGAGAGACGCGAAACCCGGCGGGACGGACGGGTCATTCGTGCTCTCTTCCTCCGCCACTTCGGGTTTCGTACGTTTCGTTCCCATCTGCCATTGATGAGGATCTCAATCTCAGAAGTCAGACCCACAAGGGCAAAAAAAAAAACAAAAAACAAAAATTCACCACACAAACCGGCACAAATTCACGAACTAGCTAAAATCTGTACTCAAAAACTTGAAAACTCGGGCAAAACAAAACAAAAACAAAAGCAAAACAGTACAGGCAGGAGCACAGAACAGCTCGCGATTACGAGCTTCCAAATGATCAAGTGTCACATACCGCGAGTCCAGAGGCCCCGTTACTGCAACGGAAATCACGCGAAGTTCGCAACAAATGGTTTGGAAAATGTATATTTTTAAAATATAATAATAATTCATTATTAGTTAATGAATAATATTTTTATTATTGATAATAAAATATTTATTTATTTTAATAAGCAATATAAATAATAATTATATTAAAAAAATTTGAATATATTATTACTTCTCACGAAACCGACGAAACCCAACTTCCTAAATTTTGGATAAAATTAGTTTAATCCTAACCTAGATTAAGATCCATTCCTCATGTAATCAAGTGCAAAATAATTTTATGTGTGAATCATTTATTTAGATTTGATCACATCTTACTTGATTCACTAGATTAGCCGCAATTATCTTATGAGTTGATATTTTTTGTTTCCCTGTTTAGAAGGATTTTCTCATCACCGAAAGTGAAAAAGAAAAAATCCAGAGGGGAGGGAAGATTGCATGGGCCGCGAAAATAAAAAAAAGCACAAATAATATGTGGTTATAAGTAGAAAATGAAAAAGAAATTGAAGAACACTGATTTTGAATTTTTGCGACGAGGCCTCGTGCATGATGACGTTTGAATCAATCGCATTCCGTGGATTAATAGAACTCCTCCCGTCCTCCTTTCCGCGGTCACGTTGGCCTTTTGACTTGATCCGTAGACGATGATTTGGCAAATCGTCGGTCGCCCCAAAGAGAGGCTGCTGGTCAGTTTCTGTATCTTACGACGAGGCAGGCGGCTTCCATCTATCTGAAGCTTTCCCAGCTTTTTGACGTCAGGATTTATCGATTCAGGAGTTGCTCTTTCGAATGAACAAAGATTGAAGGTTAACGGTCCAACCCATTTCGATGCCGAATCGGTCAGGATTCAACGCCAAACTATATGCCGGAGAGCATCGTCATAAGATCAAGTCAATCTGTCCGCTAATTTCGCGATTTTGTTGCAAAGGAGTTGTCTGGGGGAGACATGAGAAGGAAGATATTTAATTAAGCAGGTGCGCCCCGGACATTCAACCTTTACTTAAATGGGAAGAAATAGGGAGAGACGGGTCACGGTCGACGCATGCAAAATTGTGAGTAACGGAGAAGGAGGGGAACCGCTTGCGGAAGTCTGGGGAATTCGGGTCTACGTCGAGAACAGTTTTTCAGAGTTCTCGGCCACCTTTTTCCATCACGTCTTATTCAAAGAAAGGAACCACGATAAAATTTTGGAATATACTGAAGTTTTTGTTTCAGCATCAAAGCGTCCAAATTCACTAAAAAATTAAGAAAAAATTTACTTATTAATTGCACCTAAACAAACATATGCAAAATCATAGCCCGGCCTGGTCTTACACCAACCTGTCCTCGAATGCAGAGAAGCTCTTCCAGAACAGATACTGCGAGACGATCTCGGAAACTGTGTTTGTATGAATTCTACTGCGTCCATTGAGCGCAGGAACATGGAGAAGTACTTCTGCCTCGTCCTATCAAGCCCCTGCCGTGAGAGGAGAAGTACTTCTGCTTCGTCCTATCACGCCCCTGCTGAGACAAGACAGTCTCGAAGAATGCCAAACGTAAATTATTCCTGCAAAATATGCATAAACCCCGCAAAGGGAACGCCACTCCATCTCCTTCAACAAGTGAAAGCTCTCTCCCACGAAGACGACCGGAGCGATAAACAAAAAAGATTTCTTATCATGAAACTTCAGAAACCCTAAATATGCACTCGCCTACCTGCATTTACCTTACATGTCGCTGTGCGACTTCAGTAGTTCCTCCAGCAACTTATCGTCCAGATACTCGAATTCGATCGCATCTCTGGACGGCTCGGCGGAAGCTGACACAGTGGATGATGACGAACCCGCTGAAGAGGAGGAGGAGGACGACAACTGTGACGGGAGCATGGAGAGAGAACTGTGGTGGCTGGAGATATTGCGGTCATTCTGAGCATAGTATTGTTGCTCGTTTGGGAAGTTGAGGATGGCCAAATGGCCTCGGAAGGCGAAGGCGGCCCGGTCATAGGCTCGAGCGGCCTCCTCTGCCGTCTCGAAGGTCCCTAGCCAGAGGCGGGCGCCGTTCCTCGAAGGGTCCCGGATCTCGGCAGCGAACTTGCCCCAACGGCGCCGCCGGATCCCTCGGTACCGGGGTGGATCACATCGCGACGTCATCGATCCCCTCTGGTTCCTGATCTCTTCATTGTTCTCGTTGCTCGGACTTCCTCTCGAAGAAGACCCTTCCATGGCTTGATGAGTTATACCAAATGAGGCAGTGAGGACTATTCTGATCTGCGTGTGAACTTCTTTGGTAAACTTGAAGAAATAAGATGTAGAGTTTGGGCAAACCTCAACTTTCATTGCTGAAGTAATTTACAATGTATACATAGGGTTTAGGACTAAAACAATATAATGACGATTATGCCCTTTAGTATAAATCTAAACTACCAATACTCACTCTCAAGTTGGTGAATGTAAACATGTCAACAACTTATTCTTAAAATTACAAAATAAATCACGTGTGATTGATTTTGTGAACAAGTATACGAGTTGGAGTGACCTAGAACATGAAAAGTATGCAAAGTGCCATCTTGAATTTTTTCCACGAAACAAGTAATAATCAATCTTCATATGTTTGGTGCATTCGTGGAATATAGGATTAGCGGCGATGTGGATGACTGCCTTATTATCATGAAAAAGATTAGCAGTGGCAGTGTTCATGTCACGCCCCGAACCTCCATGAGCGCGCGACACCTACGCAACGACGGTCGATGCGTGCAACATCCCAGGACTGTCTCCGATCTTGAAATCTTAATATCCAAATAAACGTAATGGAAGCGATACTTTACCTCTGACAACGAATGAGCAAGGAGTATCCAATCAAAACACCTCATATATTACACATTCTCAGCTCCATATTATACATGAATATCAGTTTTACAAATATTAACAACAACAACCAACTCAAGGCGACCACATTCCTCAGCAATTACCGATTCTCCATCAATTGTCCTTGCCAACTTGGTACTCCGCCACTTGGATCATTGCCATGCTTATATCCTAGGGACTGAAAAGTGGGGGAAATCACCGTGAGAACACATCTCAGTAAGATCACCCCTAATCTCGCTCAGGATATTACATACCCTCGGATTTAACTCTAATATGTTCTTCTAGATGCTCGGGTCATAGTAATAGAAACAATGGCAAGCGAGAAATAGCTCATCATCGGAATAATCAGGTACCCCAATAGTTCGTATCTACATAGATATTAACAATGCAAATACGTGCACATTCCATGCTCAAATCTCGTTCTCAGCTCTCTAGCCGACTCGACCCGCGTTAAATGCATTAGACTCATGCCCTTTTTGCACTAGAATATGCATCTTAGGCCCACGATATCTCAATAATTGACTATAAATACGAAGGGATGGCATGTGAACAGTATTTTAGGCTCGTGAACAGTACTCAGGGTGTCGTGAACAGTGATTTTCGAACACTATTTGGCCCGTTTTTACTCTAAATCTCCCAAAAATCCATTTTTCGGTACTCGAACCTCACGAGACCCATATCAACCACCACCAACAGCTTGCATCCAGCCAAGACAGTAATATACCAAGTCCAAATAATATACCACAGCCTCGTCACAGAATCTATTTCCACAAAAATCGTCAAATCAGTTAATTTTTCTATACCGATCTACCTCGGATCACACTCTAGAGTCTATCCAAGAATCATCTAGCATCCTAATCAAGGTTTAGGGGGTCGGCTTAGCTCGACAAGGCTAGTTTGAAGCCGGATGGGCGACGGAATGACGAACGGCCCGGCGGCGGTGCGGAATCCGGTAAGACTCAAGGAAACCAAGGTTGTTCAAGGGCTGAACAGAATGGTTCATAAGCTGAAAATCCATATTTTCACATGAAAATGAGCTATAGGGGTCGTTGGGGTCAACATATATCAATATGAGCCCTATATGAAATTTGGGTAATAAAAGACTAGTTCATCGACCGAAATGGCGAAGCCGATTTGGAAGGTCAAATGACCTCCGATCGAAGTGATTCAAGTTGGAATAGAACCACAAGACATTGAACTATAACATACCCAAAAATCGCGACAATCCAACAGTCGGATTTCCGTCGGCAGCCGATTGAAGTTGAGGTCAGAAAATCGGGCTGCGAGAGAGAGATCCGAATTTGAGAGAGAGAGAGAGAGAGAGAGAGAGAGAGAGAGAGAGAGAGAGAGAGACTGCTGGAAAATAATGGAGGAGAGAGAGTGGTTTGATGATAAATATCCTAGAGATAATTATTGAAAATCACTATTCGCTGAAAAGCGACTTAAAGCTGAACGAATTGAATGATTTTTGGACTATCAGTGAAATTTGGACTGATAAAGCTTGGGCCTCAATTATTTTCGGTCAAAGCTGGTCAAATTGGTCAAAAAGATGACCGACGAGACATTTCTTGAAATGCGTGAAATTTCAGGACCGGTCGGGGCTGAATCGGTGCTGATTTGGCTCAATCGCGATCGGAAAATAACTCCGAATTTCGTCGTAAAATTTTTCTAGCCTCTCTAAAAATATTTTTACCCTTATGCCATATAGTCTAGGTCAAGTCGGGGATAAAATGGTCACTTTCGATATTTTGCCTTTCTTCTCAGCACTTCGAAATCAATTGGCTAATTTTCGAGCCTTTCAGGGCGATCTCCAATTTCAATTGCGATATTCCTAAAAACTCGATTATCCAAGCTCGGAATCTGATTTGTGACCACATTCATATGATAGCGACTCTAATAAATACTCAGACTAACGGACGACTTTTAAGAGCTACACGTATCGACCTGCAATTAGGTCCATGTACTTAAATTCCTAGCTAGCCATTCCCCTTTGGTTAGTCATCTCGAAATGATCAGTTCCGAGTGAGATTTAACTACAGTGCATCAATGAAATATATATTCATTCTATTACAAATTTCAAGAGTGGGTCGAATTTCATGATGTCATAGTTCACATGGAGATCTAAGAGAAGCATGTGAAGCCATGTGATTTCACATGCGACAGACGCCAAAGCGTGGTATTTAGCTTTCGCTGGGGGATGGGCAACAATGGTTTGTTTCTTGAAATGCCATGAGATAGGACAAGAACCAAGAAACATGCAGTAGCCAAAAATAGATTGTCGCAATGTAGAACAAGATGTCCAATCAGAATCTATATAACCATTAAGTTGGAGAGTAGAATTGGATGAGAAGAACAAACCGGTGTCGAGATCATGCTAGAGGTACTGCACAATGCAAAGTCAGCATTTCAATGGTCTTTATTAGGAGAGTGCACAAATTGAGTAAGATGTTGCACTGTAAATAGTAAATTTGAACGAGTTACTGTAGATATAATAATCTACCAATAAGTCATCGATGTGAACTTGGATCCTTTAAGAGTTGGAAAGGAGTCCAAGAATTGCATATTGGGTTCCATCGGAGTATAAATGGGATGCCCTTGAAGAAGACCAATATTAGACAAAATATCAAGAGTGTATTTGCTTTGTGATAAGAAAATCCCAAATTTGGAACAAAAAACTTCAATGCCCAAGAAGTGTTTGAGAGTACCCAAGTCCTTAATGTGAAATAGTGTGTCAAGAAATCGCTCGAGAATTTGAATCGTAACTTTATCATCAGCCTTGATCATCAAATCATCAACATAAATAAGGACAATGATCTAGAGAGAGCCATGGACCAATGTAAAAAGTGAATAGTTAGCCATGGATTGTTGAAAATCAACATCAAGAAGTGCAAAAGAGAATTTAGCAAACCATTATCTTGATGCCCGTATAAGGCCATAGAATGATTTCTAAAGTCAATGGACTAAATTCTCCCTCTTAACATGAAAACTCGATGGAAACCTCATGTAGACCTCTTCGTCAAGATCACCATATAGAAAAAGCGTGGTGTCATGGTAATCAATTCCCTCTATTTAAGTGTAACTCTTTGCAATAAGCCAAGCCTTGTATCGCTCAATGGTGCCATCAGAATTATATTTGATTTGGTAAGCCCATTTACATCCAATGGGGTGTTTATTGAGAGGAAGAAGAATAATTTCCCAAGTGTCATTCTGTTCAAGAGCCTGTATCTTAGAAGACATTGCCTCCTGCCACTTGAGGGATTGACATGCAGCGCATTTCATAAGTACTAGGTTCTTGCTCAGAGGATATGGAGGCTAAAAAAATGCGATGAGCGAGTGAAAAATGTGAGTATGATAAACTGTTGGATAAGGGGGAAATAGTACCTAATTCAGTTATCTTAGAGTTCGAAGAGGGTTGATCAGAGGCCACAACAACATACTGGTAGTCTCAAAGATATTTGGGTAGATGACGTTGCCGAGATGGTTGAGGCACGGCTTCGAGTTCTATGGGTGATGGTGTGGCTGTAGGTGCAAAGCAAAATACTAGTTCGATTGGACAGTGGGCAGTCCGATTAGATATGGCAGTGCGATTCATCTTGAAGAACTAGTGCATATGCACGTGCAACACTAGGTAATGGATTCATTAGTAAACTCTAGCGGATAACATTAGCGTACGTTGGATTGAGATCAATGAGAAATCGAAACAAGTGCCGATTCTCTTGTTGTGTGATGATAGTAGAATGAGCCAAACAAGAGCATTGCGGTAATGGATCCAAATTATTTGATTTATCCCAAGAGCTTCGCTAGTTGTTATAGTACTTGGTCACCGAATCCTTTGCTTGAGATGAAAAACCTTAGGACCATTCGATGGCAAAAACTCATTTGCAGAGATTGACACAAACATCAGCAATTGACTCTATGTAGATAACCATTGGCACCAAATTTTGATGGATAGAATTAATAATCCATGATAAAATCATATCGTTCACACAAATCCAGGATGCATAGGCAGGATCAGTTGCAGCTGGCTTTTTTAATTCTCGCTTCGTGGATCTGGAGGATTTGGGGGCCATCGGCTAAAAGAAATCCTAGCGATAGAAGATGATCGCGAGCGAGAAGGCTAGAGAGAGAGAAAAAAAAAATGGCAACTTTGGACATGAGAGACGGCCTCCAAGGAACCTTGTTCTGATTTCACATAGAGTTTGGGCAAACCTTAACTTTAATTGATGTAGTAATTTACAATATATATATATATATAGAGGGTTTAGGGCTAGAACAATATAACGACAATTATGCCTTTTAGTATAAACCTAATCTATCAATATAAGATTTAAAATTCGATGGCAACAGACAAATGTTGGAGGTCGGCGTATATATATAGCGTACCTCGGATTCATTAGTAAAATATGACCGATAAAATTAGCGTACCTCGGGTTGAGAGCCATGAGAAATTGAAACAAGCACCGATTCTCTTGTTATGTGATTTGGTCAGATGGGACCGGAGGCGATGAAAAGTTCGGGGAGGTCGTATCTGACGGTGGAGGTTTTGTGTTTTTTAATGTCCTTCCGTGAGAAAGTCCGAGAGAGACAAAACGAATTCGAGCAACTTGAGGACCCGGCGGCCTTTTGACGAACGCCAAGCGATGGCGACCTTTCAGATTCGAAACTATATATTATTGCTATGTCCTTCCCCTGATACGTGTGCATGAACGTGCATGACTCGCAAGATGAGGTAGCAATGTTAGAAGAAAATTCTAGAATGGATCTGATTTTTCTCTTTATATATATATATATATATATATATATATATAATTTAGAGGATTACAAATGACAAATTGAGGTCAAGTGCACTAATCCATTCCAGAATTTTCTTCTAATATTGCTACCTCATCCTGCAAGTGTGCGCGCATATATATATATATATATCGTGTAAAGGGTATAAATAATTTGTCACCCTCTTAAGTTGTGCCTCAATTTGCGTTGAACTGACAACGTTTGCATTTTTCTCTAACTTAATTGTAAAGTTAAGAAGATGTCGTTATCGTATATTTCAAATTCTACATGATATCTTAGTGAAAATTACCAAAAAATCATAAATTTATTGCATTGGTACCCATTCAATCGTAAACCTTTTAATTGGACTCATTTAATTCTAAATCTTTTTACATTGGTACTAATTCAGTCAATTTGATCAATTTAGCCAAAAATTGCTGACGTGAACGCCGATTATCATATGTGACACTGTTGAAACTGACATGATTTTTTTAATAAATTTTCAAATAACTCTATTTTTTAACTATTTTTCTTTTGTCTCCTTACTTTTTTTTTTCTTCCCCCTATTTTTGAGGGGGAGCATAAGAGAGGCCGACACTTGCCCAGGCAAGGGCGGCCTCATCAGGCCTCACCAGACCTTTCTTGGGCATGGGTCAACCTTGCGTTAAGGAGGAGGCCGACCCTCACCCAAGCAAGGCCTAGCGAGGCTGCCTTGGCTTGGACGAGGGTTAACCTTGCTAGATCTAGTGACAGGGGCCTCGTCGATGCTCCCCCTTGTCTCGACAAGGTCTCCCTTGCCTTGTCGACCACTGGAAATAAGAACAAGAAAAAAGGGTGAAGGGAAAAAAAGTAAGAGAAAAGAAAATAAATAAAAAATAATAAAAATTTTAAAAGTTACTCATAATATATAGTGGTTTTTCAACCTAAATCAGTCAAATGGACTGAATTGGTATCGATGCAAAAAGGTTTTGGACTAAATTAGTCCAATTGAAAGGTTTAAGACTGAATTGGTATCAATGTAATAGATTTAAAACTCTTTTTTTACTTTTCCCTGATATCTTATATTGGTAACGCAGTGGATACAATCAATGATTTTATAAAATCATGATATGTGCATAAATATGTGGTTGTTTAACATGAGAATGCGCGTCTCTTGATCCCAAAGCTGATTATGTAAGAAAACAATTACATTGATGGTGTTTCATAAAAATTTGTGTAATGGATATGTATTATGGACAGTTTATAAATGAAACGATCGTTCTAGTGAGGGAAACAAAGAAAAGGTGAAGTACAATTTCGTTCAAAAGCAAATTATACCTACGATCCTAAAGTTCCATAACTTTTGCAACCTGTCCCTCTATTATTGAAAAGTGAAATTTTATCCCTCGAACTACTACGTATATTGGATTTGATCCTGACCCTTGTTTGGCTCAAACAGGAATAAAATCTCCTCACTTTGCCTGTCAAAGTGGAGGTGGTAGCCAGAAAAAAAGGTGCAGTGTTCCCGTGATCCTTCATAGCTAATGACACTTAAATTTTGACTAAATTTTTTAGTCATTTTTGCATAGAAAATTAGAACTAATTTTTGTTCTTGCCAAAAATAATAAAATCATATTTCATGCATAGCACATTTAATTTTTAGCATCCATGCGTTGCATTAGCATTTATCTAGACTGGCAATGTGAGAATGAGCTAGAATTAACAGGCGATTTGGACCCGAACTCACATTTGATTTTCAGCCAAGCAAGGGAGATTCGCTGAATTTTTGCAAGGCCGTTCATGTTCATTTAAATTATAAAATCTTTTAATTAATTGTTTATTAGTCAGAAAAAGCCTAATTGAGCCTAAAAATTGCGCAGATAGAGCCCAAAATTCAATAAAATTCGGCTAGCCCATGGACCAGGGCCTAGACGAATTCCATAGCTCATTCGAGGATTAAAATTATGCAATTTAGGCGCTCTAAGACTTAATTAAAGTCAGATTTTTGTTTAGGGGTCTATTTCGCGATAATTAGAAAACTTAGGCCCTAAACTTGTAATGTTTGGCCTATATAAACAAGCTTAAGCTCTAGGGTTTTTTTTTGGGGGGGGGGTGTTTGTGTGGAGGGCAATTCGTATCATATATGGCGTTGAGGAGAGAGCCACAGATTGAGATTCACGTTCACAGAGGAGAGAAAAGAGAAGAAAAGTGAGGGGGAAGTCTTCCAACATTGAAGAGGAAGAGACGTCCATCCATCTCAGAGGAGACAAGGGAGAGAGGAAAGGGGCAAGCGGTGGTTTTGTCCTTTTATGGGATGATCCCACTGTGATTACTAGAAAAAAAAAACCCAGAGCTTTCTCCTGGTAAATTCATCAGTTGTTTGCATCATGGCCATGCCCTAAGAATACGGGCTTTTTTTTTTCTTTTTTTTTTTGTTATCTTGTTCGCCTATTTCGAAGATCCAATCTAGACGACCGGAGAAGCTTCATCACTAGCGGATCCCTCGACGTGTCCAAAATCGTCCTCGCCGGTATCCGGCTCCGTCACTGTCCCGACGAGCTACTGCCGATCCCGATTCGTGATGAAGTACATAAAATCCCGAGAGAAGCAGAGCTTTGCCCGATTCCCGAATCACCCTCGGAAGGTGTTTTTCCGTTCTTTGATGGTTCAGCAAAAGTCCCTTGGTGATTATCGAGTAACCCTGGCCGTCACCAATTACAGTAATCCATAAAGTGCTTCGTGGTCCCCGGTGTTCTACTAACATTCTTTGTAGGTTCCTCGATGAATATTCAAACGTCCAACTAGCGCTCCAGGATCTTCATCAATAGTTAGGCGCACCAAGCGAGACCCCCATGAGCAGTCCCGCACTAAGAACTCCTCTGGCGTCTTGCAGTTTCTTTCTCTCTTTTTTTTTTTGGGTGGATTTAGCTTCCCATGAGCTGAGTCTTGCGAGCTGATTTGTTGAGTCCAGCCGTGCGCGTGGATCATTCCGAGCCGGTCCCATCACCAAGCTTGAGGTGCAAGTTTGGAATTGGAAAGCAACATTGCAAATTAAGTAAATCTCCTAATTTAAAATTTTTGCAATATTATCTTCCCTATTTGACATAAATTGTGGATTGAATATTTGATTGCATATCTTGGAAATTTGATTTGCCTGATTTAGAGCCTTGCAATATATCATTGCCCAGATTGAAAAATTGCTTGTCTAAATTAAGTATCTCGAAAACTTCACAATATTTGATTACCTAATTTGTTTGATTGCATATCCTGATTGCATATTTTGCATATTTTAAGATACTGTGGATAAGGTTTGTTTGAATTGCGATATGTCTTTCCTAACTTAAGCGTTATCTAAAAATATCTTTTCAAAATCTCGGAAGATAATGGCTTAATTTGAAAAAAAAAATATGAGCTTTGGGAGATGGGGCAAGTGGGCCTTACCATTCGGCACACCCCTTTAAATTTCGAATTTCGTTATGCTTTGGTGGATGATTTTAGTTCTATTTTTAGCATGTTTATTTTTGCATCTTGTTTATTATATGTTATGTTTATGTTTACAACCAAGTTTGAACATTAGCAAACAATATTGCCCATAACACATGCTCCCTAATTGTGCCTTGTTCCTCGGAGACGTACATTAAAGGCAACATCTAACTTCGATCTCAAAGTACAATTGTGCTCATACGTGTGAATTAGACATCAAATCTTCAATCTCGAGGAGCGGATTGCTAATTCCTAAATAAAATTTCAAGGTTTGCTCTATGTATATAAGGATGACGGTAATTCTATAATATATTCATTTGCTAGCGACAATCGCGGGGAAAGTTGTGAATAAAAATCAAAATTTTTTATTTAAAGGTGCTTTATGAGCAATATTGTTTATTTTTGTTCAAATTTCATTGTTTTCATGATCTATATAAATTCTTGAAAAATCCCAAAGGGAGTCAACACCTTTTACATGTAAATAACCCATAGTAAAGTTCAAGACTTTAAGAAATCAATTTCTTGGATTAAATTAGGTGTTATTTTATGTTAGAATAACATTTTACATCAGTTTTTTTCCTAAATTCGAAAATCATAAAAAAAAAGTACCAAAATCATTCATTTTGCATAGCATATCGTATAGATGTATGCATATACTGTCATGTCATATTTGCCATCTCATGCATATAGCATAAGCCTTGCCATGTCATTTTTTTTTTACATGTCATGTAGTTAGATTGTATTCGCATTGCAGTTAACAAAAAAAAACTTAAAAAAATTCAAATCATCACACTAAGGATTTTTCATGAAAATCTAGTACCGAAAGGGAATTAATTGAAAGATTAATGCAACCAAGTCCCCGAATCCATTTAATATCTAGTTCGTACGAAATAAAGTATTCACTCTTGAATACTTTATTTAGGTTTCTAATCAACCTATCAAAAATAGTTAGTGGTGACTCCATATTTATAATCATTCTAACTAATCAAAGTTGTAAATTGGTAGGGCTTAGGAGAGTCTACATTAGGTTAGCCATTTAATTAACCTAATAATCCTTTAGCCTCAATTTTATTCAATTTTTGGTCACGATAGCTTGGTAACCCTGCTAGGTACTTGCCCTAATTTTTCCGAAAAAACTAAGACTTAATTGGGGTACTTGAATTTTTCGAAAAATTAAAATTTTTAATGGACTTAGGCCTATGAGAATTTCATGAATATCCATTGATTTGGCTCTTGATTGAATCTCATTTATAAGGTGTTAAATGTTCTTACAGAGACAGAATGATAATAGGCGGGTGATTGCTAACCCTTTCTTGTAGATTGAAGGAGAATATGTAATGGTTTGTATTGAAGCAATGATTGCTATTAAACTGTTATACATGCCTTAATTGCTTTAGCATCACACTAGCGCACATAATCTGCCATTAAACCTGAATGGCTAGGCTTAGGATGGTGCTTGCTTAAGGACACTTTGGCCATTACCATTTGGCTCATTTATCCTCAAAACATGAAAGTTGTAGAATAGGGTTTGAACTAGTGATTTGTAAATTTTCAGGCATCAATTCCCATTTTTGATTGCCCATTTATCCCCAAATAAAAAACCGAACAAATCAGCTTTTTGAATAAAATTTTTGGAAAGAAGTATTAAATTGTATTGATACATGAATTTCTTGCTCAAACTCAAAACATAAAAAATTGTTCATCATCATCTCAAATATATATATCTGTAAATTTTGGCGTCATTTTAAACATCCTACGAATTGTCATGAATTTTTTGCCAAAATTGGATAGAATTAAAACCTGTTTGGAACAGCTTCATGAGTCGTTTGATGTCGCATTTTAGGGTCTAGATTAGAGCCATGAACTAACCCATCATTCTCACCCATAATACTCATTGTGTCATTGCTTTTGCAGGTAATATATTATGGATACTCCTCATGTACTGATCAGCATCAGAATAAGGAAAATGGGCGATCAAGCTGAGTGAATGGCCCGTATGGAGAAGCAAAAGAACAGAGTCAATGACTAGCTTGCTGCGTTAATCGCTCTAGTTGCTAATTTCCTGACTAATCCGCCACCACCGTAAGCTTCACAGATAGCTCCTCTACTGGTGTGTCTCCTCGAGAACGACAATAGTCGTGGTCCTCGAGCTGACAAAGAAGAAGAATATAATGGCAACACGCCTCCATTGATTGCCAATTCCTGTTTTCGGTTCTGTGTATGGATGAGTGAATGAAATATATAGGCCTACTGAGTGATGTTTTGGGTAGATGGTAGTAAAGGTTTGGTGGCCGAGGAGTACGCAGTGCAGAATTTATGCTCGCAGCGAGAATTATCATTGTTGTTTGAGAGACAGATCATTTGAGAACGCTAGTAGTACATTGATTTAGACTTGTCTTACAGTTAGGATTGTGATTAACTATAAGTTTGGCCAGATCAAATAGAGTGGGAGTTTCAACTAGTTGCTACAAAGCGCTATAGGTTTGGCACTCATAAATCTGTTACTACGACGCCTAGTACAGTAGTATTTAGGATATAAATTAACCACGTACATGAGCATGACATCAAATATTTCGAATGTGAACCAATTGTAATTCATGGAGATGAACTCCGTGCTCGGAATTATATGCCCCTGGGCTAATCTTTGAGGCAAGACGAGACAACATGGTAACTGCACAATTAAAATACTTGGATCTTGATGACATCGAGCAATATGTGTCATGCGAACTTCTTTTCATCATATTCCATTACATTGCCTTTTGCATGACTTCATTTGTAGAGTAGTACTAGTCGAGCACCAAATATTGGTTACTTGGAATTTGATGCTTGTCTATTTGCCATTGTTCATTCATCTCGTTGAGAGGACTAGTCAGTGTTTTAATGATTCAACTTTCTGAGAGTTATCTCACTCTTTCATTGTTGAATTTTTTTAGGTAAGTAATTATGGCCAGCTCCCTATTATCTTTTATGGCGTATCCATCCATCTAACCTGGGAGTTATCACCATTTTATGTCCCTAAAGTGCCAAACTTGGAGTATGTACGGGTTATGTATCTGATGTGGGTTGTTGGAGGTCTGGATGTAGGAGTGATCTTACACCGTTTTATGGCCATTTATAGCGTGTTGAAGTACTACATTGGGTTAATGGGCCCCTTGCCTTTTGATTATGTGGCACCTTATGTGGGCTTGGTAGTTGGGGATGCTATACGTCACGGGCTAATGTTTGGCATTGGACAGGTTGTAGGTTATTGGGTTGTGATATGGAAGCTTTTGTTGGGAATTGTTGTTCTTGTCTTTTTTTATACCGGGTAGGATGACATGCTACTTTTTGATGCCAATGGATGGTGTCCCAATTGTACTAAAACAAACCTGACCTTTGTTGGCCATTAATAAATAAAGTGCTATGCTTCATTATTCGTCTGTGCATTATTTCAATTAATTTATTACTAAAGCCGATAGCAAGCATGGTGAGCTTAGGATGTCACAGTTCTATCCCAATTTGTGGTATCAAAGCCTAGGTTTACCTAGAGTAATAAGGTACGATAAATTTTCTAAGGTCTAGGGTGACTATGCATGTGATTGCTATAGATGGTAAGCTAGGCATCAGTAACATTTGTGTTACTTATGTAGATTCAGTGACAAGTTTTACTTGCTACTTATTAGGAGAAATGATTTTGTGTAGAATGCAAGGGTCGCTAAGAAATATGCACAACCGCCAAGAAATGGTCCTATCGACTCAAGGGTCGATGGCATCTTAGAGGCATTCACTCATGTGGGAGTATTTTTGGTATAACAAGCGCAACAAGAAATTGCAATTAATGTAGGAGTGAACGATTGTAGAGTATAGGGGTTAATGGAGCAGTTCTTAAAGTTGAAACCTTTGAAGTTTACTGGAACTGGAAAGCTTGAGAAGGCAGAGCGATGGATTAAGGAAATGGAGAAAACCTTTAGGATGCTAAATTGTATCATTGTGGATAAGGTGACCTTAGCAGAATAACAATTGAATGGAAATGCCATCTATTATTGGCAGGCAATGAAGGGCACGGTATTTCCTGAAGGAGTAGAGATCATTTGAGGAACCTTTGTTACTACTTTCTATGAGAAACATTTCTCAAGTTGCACAAGAGACAGGAAATTGACGGAGTTCGTGAAATTGAAACAAGGAGAAATATCGATAGATGAATATGAGGTGAAGTTTTCTGAGTTGTCTAGATTTGCTTCTCGCTTAGTCGAGCATGGTGAGGATAAGGCAAAAAGATTTCTAAAAGGTTTGAAATTGGAGATACATAAACATTTAGTGCCATTTGGACTAATAACCTATAGGGACGTATATAATCAGGCTAGTATGTGGAGCACGAAATGATCGGAGATGAATGGGAGTCAAAGCCACTAGTGACCCGAGAGAATGAGAAACATGGCAAGAGGTCAATGTAATTATGTCAATCTTAGTTTAATCCTAACAAGAGGCATTTTGGAGGAAATTTTGATAAATCAGGTGGAGTACGGATTAGAGAGATGAAGATGAATCCTAGCGAGGCTTGTCGTAGGTGTAGTAAATTTCATGGATTCTCTCCATGTCCGTCTCCAAGGAAATGTTACGAGTGTGGTCAAACATGACATATGGTGAGATTGCCCACGAAATAGGTTGTAGGAATGAGCAGCTCTCCCTCAGCTGCTACAGGAAAAGCCAAGAATTGAAGGACGACAAAATTTTTAGAGATCGCTGGCTCAAGGGAAAGTGTATGCAGTTACTCAAGAGGAAGCCGAGGCTTCTAAGAATGTCATCATAGGTATTATCTTTATACATGGTCATAAAGATTATGCTTTATTTGATATGGGTGCCACGCATTCTTTTATATTTGTGAGATTCATGAATTTGCATGGACTAAAATCTAGCCGATTAGAGATACCCCTAACTGTTTCCATACCAATGAAAGAGAGTGTGCTATCTACTCTAGTTTACATAAATAGTGAAATTGAAATTGGTGGGTGGAGATAGGTGATTGATCTAATAGTGCTGTGATATATGATTTCGATATCATTGTTGGCATGGATTGGCTATAAAGTTACGAGTTAGGGTGGATTGCCATGAAAGATTGATAACTTTTAATCCACCAAGTAAGCCTAGCTTTGAATTTCAAGGAAATGGCATGAATACCACAAAAGTGATTATTTTTGCGGTCGAGGCTTGTCAATTATTGATTGATGGATGCTACAGATATTTGGCAATTGTGAATGATAAAGGGAAACCAGAAAGGAAACTTGAAAAAATCTCAATGGTTAGGGAATTTTTGAATGTGATCCGGTGACATTTTGAAATTTGACCCATTTTTGGGATTTGTAATATAGAATGCATATATTTCGGTGATGCACTCTAGTTAAATTTTACTCGAGATTGATCATTTCGAGATGACTAACCGAAGGGAAAATGTTACTTAGAACTTTAAGGTACGTAGACCCGATAAGTCGATACATGTATCTCCTAATAGCCGCCCGTTGATCTGAGTATTTACTAAAGTCGTTATCAGATGAATTTGGCCACGAAATGATTCCGGACTTGGATAATCGAATATTCATGAATATCGCTTTTGTAATTTGGATGTCGTCTCATTAAGTTCCGAAGTTGGTCGTTTCGCTCCGGAGTGCAAAGAAGAAATGCAATAAGTTAAAAATGACCGTTTTGCCCCGGGATTGTAATGGACTCCCTAGATCACCGATTGCGTGTTTTCAATGTGATTAGAATTTTAGTCTAGAGTCATACCGCGTCCTGTGATGTTCACATTAGAATTTCACTCAATTTCGATTGCACGTATCCCTAAAAAAATGTCAAATCAATATTGTCAATCACATCTAGCCATCAAAAATATCACATCCATCAATTTTTATGACACTTTTCAACTTTCCTAAGAATGATCTTGAGGTAAGCTCTCTTCCTGATCTTGAGGTATCTAGTGATTTTGATATGGTTGTTAGATATAAACTCATTGACTGGCATAAGCGAGTAAGCTACCTAGTCGATATTCACCAGATGTGGAGGAACAAATGTCTAAATACCCCATTGCCGATTTTATGTCAACAAGAATGCTATCGAAATCTTTTAAGGTTTTTGTGTCAAATGTATCTGCTGTTTGAATTCCAAATGGGGTGAGAGAGGCCTTGAAAGATCCAAAATAGGTCCAAGCTATGAAAGAGGAGATGAATGCATTAGAACAAAATCAAACTTGAAGGCTTGTAGAATTGCTAGAAAGGAAGAAAGCCATGGGAGGGTACATGGGTGTTCACCATTAAACACAAGGCCATTGGTACTATTAAGAGGTACTGTCGCGAATATTTCGAGATTTTTTAATGTCAGTGGGGATCTCAAGGGAGCTAATGGATTACCAAGATCTTGTCCACTCAATAGCACGTGTTAAGCCCTGATCCTCGAACACGAGTTATCCCTATCAAAACGCTCCAGGTCGGAAGGAATAGCGTCCCAGACACACTCATGACCCAACCAAAAATTTCACGCATGCAAAAACGTTTTTAACACTCCCAGACAAACGAACAAGCATGGATAGAAAAGTAGGATACTCCATTAATTTAACCAAATATTTTCAATATAACAATAAGCCAAGGATCGCTAACTCGACGGAGCCATATAGCATAAATATAACCCCATTCTTTGGGGTGGCTTCTTAAGACCAGCAAAAGGATAGGTGGGTCGAGAAGCGTTATCTATTCATCTACTCCCAAAAGAAAGGCTACAACTCCATCGTGTCACGCTCTGAACTCGGCGGATGCGTAACATCCCGCCTCCCACCTATTTGAGCATCGCCTGGCCAACACTAGCGACGGACTAGGACTTGTCGCGACCAAACGACGGCTACTAGATTTGCAACAGTGAGAAGCGCACAACCCTAGACAAAAGCACATATAGGATAGAGAGATAGAGAAAATCAAATTTACATAGCATAACATATACCAGTAAAAGTTCTACACAACCTGGAGGGAAAGGTTATCATCTGAACCTCAAAAATATGAGTTGGCCAAGATCAAAAGGAATGGGCCAAACCAAAAAGGTCACTAATCTTCATCTAGGCATCATCGGGGGACTACTCGTCCTTTGGCAAGGGCCACTCCTCCGGATCAGACTCCTTGGATATCGAGGATTCAGGTTTGTCATTCACTTGCTCAACAAACACATTGTTTGCTCCCTCAATCTCCATCACTACATCCCCATTTGAGTCTATCACCCCCATAGGCTTAGGGTCTACAGCTTCGCCACTAAAAGTAGTTGCATTCACTAGGCCTGCAGGTCCTATCAAGAAGACTAGGATATATAAGCCCTGTAAAGGATCCTGCCACTCTTTCTGACCTCTCCAGCTCATTCATGCCTCGTATCTATGAGGGATCAAAACGTCATATCCCTTGTCGATCTATACTGTACAGTTATACTTCTCATATAAAATTTCGTCCATAGTGGGATATGTAACTATCTCGGTCTCGATCTCCTGAGGGATCCTATGGCGGATTCGAGGAACAATCATATCTATGGTTGAGGGTCTGAAAGGGTGATCAGCCACAAAAAGGTGAGTCGAAACTCAGCAATCACATATCTAAACCTAATTTAGAAAGCAATATACGACTCATGCTAGAGTAATCACATGCATGTCATGACTTTATATCATACAGATATAAATGTAGATGCTCAATGATTCACTTGGGGTTCCTAGTGACTCACAAGTTCTTTCTGACTGAACCTCATCAGTGGCTCAATAGCACTTTCAGTCTCGGCCGCGGTATTGACGTCTCAGGCCTGTGCCTCAACCTATCTCTAAATACACTAAAGTTAGCACCATTATCTCTCCAGCTACCCTGTGCCGAGCACATTCAAGCGCAAGTGCAATGACCGTGGCTCAATAACATTGCGATCGACACATTCTTATCGCCTCGCTTTTCCGGTAGCCCTCTAAACACTGCCTGGCCATCCCTCACGGTTCTATGCACTCCGCCAAACACAAACGTCTCATGCTAGTGTGCAGATTAATGATGAGCATCACAAAGTCCTCAATTCACTCGGCTTCCAAATAATAATGCAAGTCAGTTTTGCTACATGCAATTCTCAAGATTATTCACATGAGCACACAATTTACCTCAACATACATCGAGAATAATAACCAAGCATCTCAAATTGTAAAAACTCGTATTTCAAGACCCGCTTTCCATTCTAAGTCATCTAGGTTCAATGGCAAATAATCCGACACACATAGCGAATCCTATAGTTCGTAAAAAGATTGATTTATTCCAATGGCTAGCAACAATTAATTGACATTCGACGTCCAAGAAATTTAATATTTTTCGTCGTAAAATTTTCCCTACTAGTCCCTTGCATACCTGACATTCTAAGTGAAGTTTAGAAATGTGCTTCGGATCGATTGTTGCTCAGTTGAACGGTGAATTTGGATGAGCAACGGCGGTGAGGTGGCTCGGCCGAGAGGGATGACGAGCTCGGGCCATGGATGATGATGAGCTCGGGCGATCGACGCGGCTCGGCCGAGTGGTGGCCGAGTGTGTGAACGAAACTTGAGTAGCAATAAATTCACGTGCAGCTGATAGGATGAAGAGGTGTAGCAGCAGATTTAGAGAAAGAAGCACGCGCAGCAGCCACAAGGGAAGTGAAGCAACAGCAACCAATGGCCGAGAAGCTTCGGCCGGGAGGAGTGATAACACAAGGCATCGCAGTAACAGGTTTCAACCAAGAAAGAAGATAGAAATGTAGCAAGTCATTGAGAGGAACAAAGCTACAGAAGCAGCAACATATTCAGACGGCCGAGAGGACCAGGCTAACAGAGGAGCAAATGGCATCCATCGAAGAACCAGCAGCCGAGAGAATGAGCATACGAGCTAGGAGCAATGATTGCTGGAGCTGGCAAAGAAAAGCAGTAGCTCTAGACAGCCAAAAGAAAAAGACAACAGGATGAGCTTGTACAGTGGTAGCAGACCGAAGGAAGCTCGAGCAGTGGGGCGCACAGTAGCTGAAAGAAGAAAAGAGGACGCTAGCTGCAGCAAAATTCCAAGCTGTTGAGAGAAACGAAGGAGAGCCGCGACAGCAAATAGCAACACAGCCGAGCAGAATCGGTCTAGCAACAGAGGAGCAAGTGAAAGATGTAGTGACAGAGGGAGCAATGACAGCTAGGAATAAGCAGAAGATTCACGGGTGATTAAACGCTGGAGCAAAAGAGTAGCTGAGCAGAAAGTGGAGCAGAAGATGATATGACGAAGTCACTTTTTTGCATGAGCCCACTACAGTAAGTTGGTGACTTGAAATAAATGAAATTCATCTTACTTGCATGGAAAATAGGGGAGAGCAGATAATCATGCAAGAGTAGATTTTTGGCTGAATGATGAGGAGGAAAGGGCAGAGCACACGTACAAGGGAAAGAGAGAAAATGAGTGGGGGTAGGTCACACTTCAGCTGAGGTGTTTCAGCCGAATGTAAGAAGAAGAAATGTGGTCCAAAATTCATAAAATTTCCTTGTCTTTACATAGATAAGTTTGAGGAAAAGAATACTCTTTAGCAAAATTTCGGACAAGATGAAAAATTCGAAGAACAACCGGGTAGATTTTTAGGATTTACTAGATGAAAAGAAAATTTCGGACGCGATCGAACGATAATTGCATTTTAGATCGACGCTCCAAAAATCAAACCCTCAGTCCAGAATTCACAGAATCCAAATTTATTATGAAAATTCGAACACCAAATTTTTGGGCCGCCACACATCACTCTCATCCATCACCTTGGACCTGAAAAATTGGTAACCACGACGTGGTGAGAAATAAATCTCAGTAAGCCAACGCCTAAGCCCAAATAAGAAGATTATTCCCTTGGACGTCCCAATTAATAATATGCCAAATAAACCCATAGTTTTACAAAAAAAGCTAGCCAATTCAAATCTTTTCTTGAAATCATTTTATTGGTAGTCCCAAGGTTCATTACAGATGACTCGTATGAATTTACACTACGATTAGCAGTGTTTTCTGATAGTCTATAAGATTCGTACGACTGGCACGATACGGTACTATCAAGAAAATAGCACAAGACTGGTGTGACTTACACTATGACTGGTAGTATCTTCTGATAGTCTGTAAGATTCGTACGATTGGCATGACATGGTACTATTAGGAACATAGCACACGACTGGTGTGACAGCGTACTAGGATTGGCTATCTTTTGATAATCCGTAAGATTCGTATGACTGGCACGACACGAAACTACCATGATTATACCGTATGACTAACACGGACCGTATGACTGGCGTGGATTTCAAGACCCTTATGTGACCACCTTCACGAGTTACAAGATCAGACAATTTTCAATTTTTCCAACTGAACACGAATAATCGATTTATTGTTCAATCTAACATAAATCACTCTACTTATTTGGCAGTCCCATATCGATCTCGACCTTAGGCAATTGGCCATAAAATATCATAATAATTCTAATTATTTAGACGAACAACCACCTATAACTACCAGACTACCAATCAGTCAATCAAACAAGTCATTAGCCGTTCGGCTCTAGTCCATCACTAGCTCGAGATCACAAATTTAGTCAATCAGTTAATCTAATTTTTGACTAGTCACCGACTATTTTGGTACTTTGTCTAACTAATTTAATCATAGCCATTTAACCTAAACCCAGTCTCTATTAATCTGGCCACAATTAGACTACTCGGATGTCTAAGTAAAATAATTAATTTATTAATTTAATATCAAATGCAATTGACACCTTAGCAAAGGATTAGAGGTCGACTCATAAACGTCCACTATTCCGGCTGGCGGCGATTTTCGAAGAGCGTCGACGGTGGCACGACGACCCTCGAACGGTTCAATGGAGTACGACGGGCTAAGAGGCGGCTAGATGCGGATGAACTATGACGATGGAGGTTGGATAGTGGAGCAGCGATTGGAGATGGGTGGCTGGTCAGCGGCAAACTCAATTGGAACGAGCTAGAGCAAAGGAGAGCAGAAGATGCAGCAGTAGCAACCTAAGCAACCGAGAGAGCCGTTGCATATTCCCGAGTAGCCCAAGAAGAAATAAATGGCTACAGCAGTGGCAACTTCAAGCAATCGAGATGGTGATGGAGCAGCTGCAGGTTCACCAGCGATCGAGAAGAAGCGAAGACAGCAGCAGCAGTAGTAATTTATGGCGACAACAGTAATCGAGAGGAGAAGGTCGAGGAACAGCAGTCGAAGATTCAAGCATACACGAGGAAAGAAGACAGCAGCATATTCCAAAGTAGCAGCAGCAGAAGACCAGCCGAAGGAAGATAACGAGTGGCAGCAACAGCCAAACAAGCCAGCCAAAGCAAGGAAGAAGAAGAAGCAGTAGTAGCTAAGAGAAACGGACAATAGCAGCCACAGGTTCAGGCAACCGAGAGATTCGCAAGCAGCCGAGAGGAAGACGAGCGGTTGACTGGGGATGGGGGAGCTTAAGTTGGGGATGGCTGGAGCTCACGGTGGCTCAAGCAAAAGAAAAAGAGACCGAAGCAGCAGCAGTAGCAAGAAGGAGCAGTGGCAGTAACAAATCAACCCGAAGGAGTCAGCCCCAAGACCAGCAAACAAGAAGAATGAGGAAGAAGAGAAGAAGTAGAAGTGATAGGCATCCTTCTGGTGGGAACAGTGGAGACCTCAGAAAGTTGGTGCTGGAAATTAGGGAAGTCAGACTTGACTTGCATGGGAAAGACTCAGCAGAAGAATGGGGCAAAAAAAAAAACAAATTAGTGGGGCAGAAAGAGAGCAGATTGCAAGTCCAATCAAGTGAGACTTAGAGAGTGAAAGACGGAGAAAAGAGGGTGAGCAGGAGAGAGAAGTGAGTGGGATTGGTAGGGGCTTCAGTTGAAAAATCAGAGGGGAAAGAGCAAAGTGCATGCAGGTAATTTGGGGGAGGGGTAACGGCCGGCGGAAAAAGGAAGGAAATAGAAGAAAAAGGATCCAAGTGAAACTTAAATTTTCTTGTCCTTTAGCCAATAACTTTGAGGATGAAAATGTAATTAGCCAATTTAGGACACGGTGAAAATTTTGCACAATAAATGGGAATATTATTAGGGTTTGCGTGATGACGATTTAGTCTCAATTGGGTTCAACACGAATTAGAAATTTTTGGTCCGAATAGAAAATTTTCTTGGACGCGATCCAATTGAATTCTTACCTTGGATTGACGCTCCAACCAAATTAATATTGTGTCTGAAATTTAATCTACTTTCCACAAAAATCCAAACTTTATTACAATTTCGGATTCCAAAATTTCGGGAAGTCATAGGACGGGTGAGATCGAGGCACAAGCCCTCCTATGCTCATATCAAATCGCGTCAGGGAGAAGTTTTTTTAAATGTGGTCAACTTTAGTTTGGTCAGATGACATGTGATAAGTACACATGCCATCAGAGTTGCCACCAATATTTTTTGAAGGGTAGATCACGAATGCTACTGCAGGGTTGGGAGAGAACATTCGGTTCTACAAAAATTAGAGAAGTGGGTTTGGGGATTTAGTTACATCGAGTTTTTTAATCAATGCCCTTTCAGTACAAAAATTGAGCAATTTTTTAATCTGTAGATTTCATGTAGATGTTTTTGGGGGTGAGGTAAGCCATAGTGTCTAAAGGGTTAGCACACATGGGGAGTGACTATCCTATCATAGATAATTAATAATTGGAAGTACGTCAATCAAGGGATCAAGATGTGCAAATAAATCCCATCAAATCAGTACTTAAATGGTCACATGGCAAGTTTAGTAGGGCTCTAAGAGCTTAGAGAATGTACAAATGCATATAGGGGTAGTTTCAAAAATTTTGGGTCAAATTGATCAAATGGGCAAACAGGCATTTTTCAAGCCTCAGGAGCCCAAAATAATTAAATAGGTTAAAACAATTGAATATGGTCATTTCCTTTTTTTCCCCATGAAATTTTGGAATTTTTTTGATTTTTATAGAATTTTTATGATTTGTTTTCCTTTTTTTGGAATTTTTTCTATTATTTATTATTATTATTTTCTTTTTCAAAATTTTTTATTAATTTTTCAAACTAAGTTGGGTAGACCCGATCCATAAACTTGAGAGGCCCGACACAGAACATATAGGTCCCAGGTCGGTCTAAGACAAAGCTATACTTTGGGTTCGGCTAAAATTTGATTGCTTCTTTGTTCAATTTTCTTTTCTAATAGGCCCAATCCTAAAATCTAAACCTAGCCCAACTCACAAGAGCAACTCGACACTTAAACTAGCTCTTTTATTATCCTCATTTTTTATTTTGATTATTCTCTTTTTATTCTCTTTTTTTATTCTGATTAAGCCATCAATACCAGGTCAATGCACAAGTAAAGAGTAGTTTTCTCTCCTTTTTTTTTTTTATGTTCCTTTTACTTATTTCTATGAGCCCTCTACGTGAGTCTTCTTCCAAACTTCATCGAGACCCTTCCATGGACATCACCAACCACCAACTTCAACCATCGTCGACCCAACGCCGATGTCGTGATCCTCTCGAAGATTTCTAGGATCCTCGAATGAGTTAATGGATTGCTAGGCTCATTTTGATATTTGGGCTTAGCTCGGGCCCTCCCAGACCCATACCAAATTGCGTCAGGAAAATTTCAAATCGAGATCGACCATAATATGGTCGGGTGACATGTGAACGGTGTGTATGCCATCGGAGTCACCACCAGTTATTTATTAGAGGGTATGATTGGAAACCCTATCGAATGATTGGGAGGAATCGTTCGATTCTACGAAAATCATAAATCTAAATTCGGGGACTTAGTTACGTCAATATTGCTATTAATGCCCTTTCGATACCTAAATAGAGTGATTTCCTAATCTAGAGGGTTCATGCAGATATTCTTCGAGTAAGCCGAGTCCTAAGAAAATCTTAATGGTTCATGTAAAATGGGATCATTTGTCCTATCAATCACAATCATGAAGGATAATTGCACAATCAAGAAAATGAGAATTCACATCAAGTCAAGTCAAGACAAATCAAAACGAGTCTAAAGGAGTCTCAGAAACTTAGGGGAAATGCCAACTAAATTCTAGAGTGATTTGGAAAATTTTGGTTTGAGTTGGCCGGAAGGGCAAAATGGGAATTTCCCAAGGCTCAGGAGGTCAAAAATGTGAAAAGGGTTTTCTGATTTTTTTATTTTTTTTTTATGATTTTCTAAGGATTTTTCTATTTTTTTCTAGAAAATTTGACCTTTTCAAGGATTTTTCTATTTTCCAAAAATTTTCAGAATTTTCCCAGCATTTTTGTGATTTTCTATTATTATGTTTCTACTTTTCCTTTATTTTTTTTTGTATTACCTGAAGTCCTACGACTTTTTAAACATTTTTTAGGAATTTTAGGAATTTTAGGAATTTTTTATTTTATTATTTTTTATTTTTAAAATTTACCCTTATTTTTTTGAAATTTTTTTATTTATTGAAAATTTTTTTGAAGAACTTTTATGATTTTAATGGATTTTTTTATTTTTTATTTTTTTTCCACTGTTCCTAATTTTTTTGACTTGTTTAAGATTTTTCTATTATTTTCTATAATTTCCCAAGGCCCAACCAGACTACCAAATGGCGAAAAGGACATAGTTTTGGGAGGATTATTTACCAAATGGCGAAAAGGACATAGGATTATTCTTTTTTTTCTATTTTCCCGCCTGTTTCTAATCCTACGATTTAGGGCTCGCCACGTGCCATCATCTCGATCGCCCATTCTTCATACTAAACTTACGGCCGAGATCAGATCTAAGGCTAAATCCTAGTCGTTCATTTGACTGACCAAACCCAACGTTTAGTACTAAAAGATAGATTAAATCTTGACTGTTCGAATTATTATGAACAAAAACCTTAATTTTTTTGATACCTCAGGATCCTGACACGTGGTTCAATTGCAACCGTCGGATCTAGGCTTTTAGTCTTATTTATCAAAAATGGACATTTAGAGGGCCCCCCATCGGCTGACATGGCTAGCCACGTGGCTGCCACGTCAGCGTTGACTCGGTCAACCATGATTAACTGAGCTAATGACTCGCCGAAGAAGATGACCGGGAACGTCATAACTCCGAGGAGTCCGTCGGAGCTCTAAATAGACCCTAAAAACCACAAAAAAACCTCAGATTTCCCTCTCTAGCCCCTTTAACAAAGCCTACATGCAACAAACCGTGGGTTTAGAGCGAAAATGTTACTCAGAATTACCCCAACATGCTCTAGCCAGACGCGACTTCCGACTTGGATTTGAACAAAAAATTTTCACGTTTAATCCTCAAACTAACGTATCTGACGACATCAACACAAGTCAAGAAAACTTACCTGAAAGATTGATTGCATGGGTTTCACTCAAAATAAGCTTGCACATTCACAATAGGGAAGCTAATTCGCGAGGTCAGCAGCTCGGTTTTAGGTCCAATCAATGCAAAACAGAAATGAAAATCGGCGTAGGGGAGGTTTAAGGCCCAGACTGAACAAAAAACTTGAGGAAACATGCGCGGATTAGCAAGCAGCCATTGAAGGCCGAGCTTAAAAGGGTTTAATGGCGCTTACCTTTTTCAGTGATTAAACGGCAAACGGTGAGATTCTGGAGACTCCTCACTGTTCCACGATGCTTGTTACAGTTTTGGAGCTCCTCCTTCAATGGCCGACCTCAATCCTGCCCAGAACCTTCAATCGCCCCCTCTTTATATCCATCAATATTCAGTTAATAGAAACCCCTAAAAAAATCTCGAGATCTTCTCATCCAATTTTCGTCTCAACTCCCACTAATCTCTCAAAATCTCTCTTTTAACAAACTTCTTTTTCTTTGAAAATTGGTGCGCGCGCAGGAGGTTTCTCTTTGGGAAGATGATGAATAGTGCGGGTCACTGGGTCGGGTTGACCAGACTCGATCGACCTGCTTTGGAAAAAAAAACCTAAAATTGGCCCTAAAATTTTCATTTTCCCCAAAATTGACATCAAAATTAGACTCAGGGGCATTGAATCTGTTGAAAATGGTATTTTCCCTAGAGATTCCTCAAAATTTGCGCAAAAACCTTAATTTTTGGGTTTGACCTGAGAACCCATTTTGCAAAATCCAAAGTCTTGACGGTCTTTTTTGCAAAAATTGACACCACCAATGGATTCAGGAGGTCAAAATCTAGGGGGTGGCGTGACCTGATTTTCAATTCAGTCTCTAGAAAATTTTTAATTACATTTTAAGTGTTTTTAGGGACTAATTTGAAAAATCAAAAATTACATTATGGTCCTTTTTAGTGAAATTAGGCAATTCTAAGGGTTTTTGGATTGGATTTTAATTTTGAAAAATAGAGGAGGATGACACGACTCTAAAAATGTGAAAATGGAAACTTAGAAAGCTAAATTGGAATTACTAGAATTATTTAAATGATCTAAAAAAAGAAATTAACAAAGGAACCCTAAATTCCAGATTGACTTTCTCAAAATTTATTCATCCAAAATAAAGAGAAAATTTAAAAAAATATTGACTATTTTTTTTGTAATTTTGTGGCCTCAAATACTATTTTTTTAATTAATTTTCCATTATTTTCCTAATTTTTGAAAAATATTAAAAATGCAAAAAATAAGAAATATTATTTTTTTAGTTCAAAATGGTTTCCTTAGGCTTGGCCAAGGCTTTCAAAGTTGATTTTTTTAAATTTCTCACTTTTTATTGATTGTTTATGAATTTTTTAAAATAAAATGTAGAAAAATACTAAAAAAATGGAAAATTATTTTTTGCCTGAAATTGGTTCCCTAGGCCAAACCAAGGTCCCCAAAGTTGAGTTTTTAATTTTCTCATTTTTTATTGATTTTTTATGAAGTTTTTAAAATAAAATACAGAAAAATACTAAAAATATGAAAATTATTTTTTTGCTCAAAATTGGTTGCCTAGGCCAAACTAAGGTCCCCAAAGTTGATTTTTCAATTTTATAAATTTTTATGGATTTTCTAAAAATTTATGAAAATAAGATTGACAAAAAATCAAGTGTCAATTACTACCTTTCTTTGAGACGGGTCTCGTGTGAAATTACCCTCAAAGTCAAGATAACACTTGAGATCTAATCGACTCTACGGGGAAAATTGAAAAGTCGTGACATCCAGCTGTAATTTCCTCCTTGAAAGCTTAGGTCCAAATTTCATCCTGGTCGCTTTAATATGGGAGATAGGGAGAAAGTGAGAGTCAAGGGATTTACCTGAAACTTATCCATTTGCCCCGCATCGCCATTGACTGCTCTGGAATGAAAACCTAAGGATTCGCTATAAGAAAACCTTAGGGTGATTGAACTCGGACCTGTATGGTATGTCACCCCATGGCAGATTCCTAGTAAAAGAATTCTACCGATTAAAACTTGATTGAGATTTGACTCGTATGGTAGGTCACCCCATGGTATATTCCTAGTGAAAGGATTCTACTGATTAAAATTTGATTAAGGTTTGACCCATATGATAGGTCACCCCATGGTAGATTCCTAGTGAAATGATTCTACAGATTAAAATTTGATTCAGATTTGACCCTGTTGCAACCCTAAAAATTTTTAATCGGTGGAAAATTTTCAGGTTAACAGATTATCAAGTTAATTAAATTAACTAACATAATACGGACCCTCCCAAATCCTACTGAATCGTAACTTTGATTTTTTGTTCAAATGATTTTATAGTTTAGAGTTGTCACTATTCATTTTTTGTAGGTCGATTAGAAACCTAAATAAATTAGCGGAAGAACTAAATTACTTTTACGAACCAGAGATTCTGGGTTCGGGGACTTGGTTACACTAGTTAATTAAAACTAATGCCCTTTCGATACCTTAATTTCATGATTATCTTAATTTGGCAACTCATGCTTGGTTTATTCCTAAAGTTCTAGTGAGGCGACCTCTTTTTTTTTTGTATTTTTACTTTTTAGATGGAATGCAAATGAATGAAATTTTTTAGTATTTTCAAATCATTAAAATTCTCTAAAACTCTAAGAGGGCGTGAACTAATGATTTCTACGCAGTATTGCGACCTCCAGCAGGTGGCTCGGCCTACTCATTCTGGGTTTAATGATACAGTAATTAAATTGCAGGAAATTAAATTACATTAAATAAAGGACCTCCAATGGGGGACTCGGCCTTGATTCGACTTACCCATCGTGGGGTTTAATGGTACTGAAATTAAATTGTAGAAAATTAAATTGCATTAAATAAAGAACCTCCAACGGGGGACTCGACCTTGATTCGGCCTACTCATCGTGGGGTTTAATGGTATTGAAATTAAATTACAGAAAACTAAATTGCATTAAATAAATGACCTCTAACAGGAAACTCGGCCTTGGCTCGGCCTACCCATGTGGGGTTTGATGATACTAAAATTAAATTGCAGGAAATTAAATTGCATTAAATAAAGAACCTCCAACGGGGGACTCCGCCTTGGCTTGGCCTACCCATCGCGGGGTTTGATGGTACTGAAATTAAATTGCATTAAAGAAAGGACCTCCAACAGGGGACTCGGCCTTGGTTCGGCCTACCCATCGCGGGTTTGATGGTACAGAAATTTAATTGCAAAAAATAAAGGACCACTAGTGGGTGGGTCAGCCTTCTTATTCTAGGATTTGATGGTGCAAGAATTAAATTGTAGAAAATTATAGTACGAATGCGACGTGTGGATATGAATACATATGAGTACGACATGACATAATCGAGATTTAAATCAATCCATTTGGGTAATGAAATTCTTAAAAATTTTAATGGATGGGATTGTTACCTGATTTGACGGGTTTGATGGTCGAATTCGGACCTCGTATCACCTTGTGGATTAAGATTGTAGCTCGAACGACGGTGATGAACTCTTGATTTATGTTGATCGATGAAGGAATTGGTGATGATAACGTCATAGCTTTAAACTCCCATCATCTTCAAAATTCTCTCTTTTTGATATTTTTTTTCTCTCAAAAGTTTCTTCAATATCCCAAAACCCTCTAAAACATCCAAAATTTTCTCTCTAAAAAATTCTCATTTCCAAGCTCATTTCTTTCTCCTTTTATAACCCATTCATCTATCTCTCATTTTAATTTTTTCACTAACTTTATCTCCCATTCTAATTTCTCCACTAACTCTTCTTCATGTTCATCTTCCTTTCTCCATCTCTATCTCACATTCTAATTTCACTACTAACTATTCTTCATCTCCATCTTCCCTTTTTTATTCTTATCTTATTTTCTCCATCCATTCTTCTTCATCTCCTCTTCTCCATCTTCCCTTTTCTATTCTAATTTCTTCACTAACTCTTTTTTTGTTATTTGTAAAATAATCCCTCAAGAGTTAGGTATTTGCACTATAGTCCCTGAGATTTTAAGTATTTGTAATTCAATCCCTAGAGAAATATTTCTTTAAGTCCAAATATCCTCACAATTTTCGACACACCTCCCCTATACTTAATTAAAATTCACCGCATGTCAAATTTAACTTCATTTCTTGCTACCGAAAATAATGCAAAATTTAACTAAAGCCTTTTTGCAAAATTAAGTCATTTTGGATATAATTGGGTCAAGATGAAATTTTAGAATATTAGAGAACAATGTCACAACTCCTAAAAGTAAAAAATGAAAATAAATTGACTCAAATTGAATTTTTTAGAACCGATTCAAGATTGTGCTTGTGAAAGAATACATGAATCCAAATTGGATTTTTTTAAATTTACGATGGTCAACATGAAAAGGGATTTAAAATAAAAATATTGACTATTTTTATGTATTTTTCTGGCATTAAATGCTATTATTTATTAAATATTTTCTTAATTTATAAAAAATATAAAAATAAAAAAATATGAAAAATAATTTTTTGTTCAAAATTGGTTCTCTAGACTTGACGAAAGTACCCAACATTGATTTTTTTAATTTTATAAAGTTTTATAAATTTTCTATTAATTTTCGAAAATAAAAATACCTAAAAATACTGAAAATATGAAAAATTATTTTTTGGTCAAAATTGGTTCCCTCGGCTTAGCCAAGGTCGTCAAAGTTAATTTTTTAATTTTATAAATTTTTATGAATTTGTTTTATTAATTTTAAAGAGAAAATGTGATTAAAAATCAAGTGTCAACAGACTTATATAGTAACTTGTTCCATGGTAGATTCCTAGTGAAAGGATTCTATTGGTTAAAACTTGATTAAGATTTACCCCATATGGTAGGTCACTCCATGGAAATGCCTGTAAGAAGGACTTTGTGCATGTAGAAAGGACTTATGTGCCTACAAAAGGGACTTATGTGCATGTAGGAAGGACTTATGTACCTGTAAGAAGGACTTTGGTGCTTGTAGAAAAGACTTTGGTGCCTGTAAAAAAGGGCTTAGTGGTGTTTGTAGGAAGGACTTATGTGTCTGGAAGAAGGACTTTAGTGTCTGTAGGAAAGACTTACGTGCCTATAAAAAGGATTTATGTGCTTGTAGGAAGGACTTATGTGCTTATAAGAAGGATTTATGTGTCTGTAGGAAGGACTTATGTGCCTGTAAGAAAGACTTAGTGTTGCCTGCAAGAAGGACTTTTATGGACAATCATATAGAGGTCACCTTTCTTCTTGGGTGCCGTCTGAAAGTCTGAGAGGATCCAAATCCTGTAAAGTCTCTAACCCAGTTAACCTTTACAAGGAGGGTGCCATTTTGGGATCTGGATAGAACCAGAAAGTCTGCAGAAGCTCAAACCCGAATTGTTATGCTAAAACAGAAACAGTTAGAAGATTTCTGATATTTTGAGTATTTCAAGTTTTCAAAATGAGTTGTGCTCACACGAGCCATGTAGAATTGTTTCAATAAATGCGATGGGATATACGACGGTTACCCAAGACATCTTATAGCCTACGTGCATGATCAAAATCTCGTATGAGGATAATCTTGAATCGATAAATTTGAAATCATCAGATGAGTTTAATTAATCGTATCAGCTAGAGTATACCATCGAAGAGGACTTCTCGCGACATCAATTTTCAAGATATTTTATTTCCTTTTTGATGAGGGTTTCTAAAAGCACTCGAACTGTCACTCGAACCTTACATCCAGGATTTCGAGACTATTTGCAGTATATACAACTTGATTGATCGGAGAAGGTCTTTTGAGGGACCGTAATATAGGCTTGGTCAAAAGCTTATGCAATGGATAGGCATTTTGAGTTTTGGAAAAGAACCAGGATTTTAAAAGCAGCTTCTTCAGGTCTACAAGTCAAGAACCCTGAAAATTAGATGAGACCAGATTGTGTTTACTCCTTCAGGCAGTAGCTTCTTGTGCGAAATCCCGTGTTGATTTGAAACATCTCAAGCGGGAGAGGCTCTCGGGTGGGTTGTAATATTGGTTCAGGGTAGGCTTAAGAAAGCTATTTTCAGAACGAGGGGTACAGTAGGTTGGTGATCACCTTTGCATTATTATCAACTGTCATAGTTGCCTGGGGGTAAATCCATGTATTTGAGCCCCAAAAGCTCTCTAGATGCTTATCCTCAATTAAGCTCAAGGCTTCTTTTGCCTTTGTTACACGCATGGCAATGGATTTTCCTTTTGATACTCTATTTGCATTCCGAGTATCATGGCTTTGTTCCTATGAAGGGCTTTGGCCTCGCTTTTATCAGGCACTTTGCTTTTGTCAGCCCTATTGCCTTTTGACATTTCCATCGCATTTTTTTACAAAAATTTTTAGCTCAACGATGGGCCTTAGTCTTGCTTTTGCTGGGCGCCTTGCTTTGGTCAGCCCAATGATCTTTTCAAACTGAGTGTGAGAAATTGTTTCACTCATGACATTATTTCTCGTTGATAACTCATGTGCATTACCCTAGTGTAGGGAGGTGATCACTAATTGGGTTTAGAGATGAAGATTTAAAAGCTCAAATTGGCTCATCAAAGGATAACGTGTGTAAGCTAGAGGAATGGACTACTCTCCTTCACTTCAATGCTTTAAACCTTCTTGAGAGGTCACTTGAAGTTACCACAAAAGGGTTGATGCAAGTTAACACAATAAAGTCTCACCTTGATCTTTCTCTCCAAAGGATTAACCAATGAATCTTTAGATAGCCCCAACGTAGAGTGGTTCTTGACATGGTTGTTTTTGAATTCTCCATTTACAGGCTCAAATGGGCTTGCAAGGGATTATCATGTGTTTGGTTAAAGAAATGAATGTGCCTTTTGTCATTTCAATCTATGTAGTCACTGCAAATAATCCCTACGTTCACGGACAAAGGTTTTTATCATGCCTTTCTTTCATTCACTCTCTCAAGTGTGTATGGACGTGTTTGGGTGTGGCTGGCCCCTCAGATTTCGGTTTACTCCAGTATGATAGGGCTGATCGTTCTCATGTGGAAATTCATTTCTATTTCATCAGAATTAGCCCTCACAGGGGATTCATGATGCACGTGAGCTTCAGTTTTTTTTTGGGTAATCTCAAATATTTTGAATGGGAACAAAGATGAATTTATTTTAGGAGTTCCCATCAATGACGCGATTTACTGCTCCTCATGATCTGGTAAATTGAAAAGTTTTAGGGTAAGGGATACTTACCTGCCCACTGTGGCTGGAAAGTTTTAGTCAGCATCCATTCTCGTATTAAGAAATTGGAACAATACAACTTTTACCCTGTCGCAACCCTAAAAAGTTTTCGATCGGTGCAAAATTCTCAGGTTAACGGATTATCAGGTTGATTAAATTAATTAGCCTAATACGGACCCTCCCAGGTCCTATCGAATCGCAACTTTGGTTTTTTTTTCGAATAATTTTAGAGTTTGGAGTCGCTACTAATCATTTTTGGTAGGTTAATTAGAAACCTAAGTAAATTAGTGGGAGAACTAAATTACTTCTACAAACTAGAGATTCTGGGTTCGGGGACTTGGTTACACTAGTTAATTAAAACTAATGCCCTTTTGGTACCTTAATTTCATGATCATTTTAATTTGGCAACTCAGGCTTGGTTTATTCCTAAGGTTCTAGCGAGGTGACCTTTTTTTTGTATTTTCACTTTTTAGATGCAATGCATATGAATGACATTTTTTTGGTATTTTCAAATCATTAAAATTTCCTAAAACAGCAAGAGGGCGTGAATTAACAATTTCTGTGCAGTGTTGTGACCTCCAGCAGGTGGCCCGGCCTACTCATTCTGGGGTTTAACAGTACATTAATTAAATTACAGAAAATTAAATTGCAATAATTAAAGGACCTCCAACGGGAGACTCGGCCTTGGCTCAGCCTACTCATCGTGGGATTTTATGGTATTGAAATTAAATTGCATTAAATAAAGGACCTCTAATAGGAGACTCGGCCTTGATTCGGCCTACCCATCGTGGGGTTTAATGGTACTAAAATTAAATTGCAAGAAATTAAATTTCATTAAATAAAGAACTTCTAACGGGGGACTCGGCCTCCTTGTTGACACCTAATTTTTAATTATTTTTTTATTTTCAAAAATTAATAGAAAATTCATAAAATTAAAAAATCAACTTTGGGGACCTTGGCCAAATCTAGGGAACCAATTTTGATCAAAAAATGATTTTTCGTATTTTCAGTATTTTTCGATATTTTTATTTTCGAAAATTCATAAAAAAAATTAAGAAAAAATGAGAAAATTGCAAAATCAACTTTGCAAGCTTTGGTCAAGCTTAGGCAACCATTTTTGAGCAAAAAATAATTTTTTTTATTTTTTAAATATATTTTTTAGAAATTAGGAAAATATTTCATAAATAATAGCATTTGAGGCCACAGAAATACATAAAAATAGTCAATATTTTTCTTTTAAATCCATTTTCATGTTGGCCATCATAAATTTAAAAAATCCAATTCGGGGTTGTGTATTCCTTCACGAGCATAATCTCGAATCGGCACCCGAAGTCCTTCCTACATGCACTAAGTCCTTTTTACAGGCACCCAAAAGTCCTTTTTACAAGCATACCAAGTCCTTTCTACAGGCATACAAAAGTCCTTCTTACAGGTACCAAAAGCCCTTTCTAGAGGTACCAAAGTCCTTCCCACAGGCACCAAAGTCCTTCATACAGGCACCCGAAGTCCTTCCTACAGGCACCCAAAAGTCCTTCCTACAGACACACAAAAGTCCTTTCTATAGGCACAAAGTCCTTCTTATAGGCATTTTCATGGGGCGACCCACTATACGGGTCAAATCTTAATCACTAGAATCCTTTCATTAAGAACTCTGTCATGGGGTGATCTATCATATGGGTCAAATTTCAATTAAATTTTAATCAATAGAATCCTTTCATTAGGAATCTACCATGGGTTGACCTACCATACGAATCCTTTCAGTAAAGCATGCGTGTCAGGCAACCGCAAGATGACAGGCAGGTAAGTGCCAGGTAAACTCTCCTCTCCAAATCTCTCCTTCAATTCATTGGAGCCTCTTCAAATCTGGCCTAGATCAGAGCTTACACCGAAGGGTATCGAAGATTAATGTCACAACTCTGCTTATTTGCTTGTGTTGAGTCGAGTAGGATTCAGGCGTCATAAGCTGTTGACACCTGATTTTTACTTATTTTTTTATTTTCAAAAATTAATAGAAATTTCATAAAATTAAAAAATTAACTTTGGGGACCTTGGCCAAACCTAGGGAACCATTTTTGACCAAAAAATGATTTTTCGTATTTTCAATATTTTTTGATATTTTTATTTTCGAAAATTCATAAAAAAAATTAAGAAAAAAATGAGAAAATTGCAAAATCAACTTTGGAAGCTTTGGTCAAGCTTAGGTAACCATTTTTGAGCAAAAAATAATTTTTTTATTTTTTAAATATATTTTTTAGAAATTAGGAAAATATTTCATGAATAATAGCACTTGAGGCCACAAAATACATAAAAATAGTCAATATTTTTCTTTTAAATCTATTTTCATGTTGGCCATCGTAAATTTAAAAAATCCAATTCGGGGTTGTGTATTCCTTCACGAGCATAATCTCAAATTGGGCCTAAAAAATTCAATTTGAGTCAATTTATTTTCATTTTTCACTTTTAGGAGTTGTGACATTGTTCTCTAATATTCTAAATTTTCATATTGGCACAATTATACCCAGAATGACCCAATTTTACAACAAAAGGCTTTAATTAAATTTTACATTATTTTCAGTAACAAGAAATAAGCTTAAATTTAACATGCAGTGAATTCTGTCAAAAATTATGAGAAGATTTGGACTTAAAGAAATATTTTTTCAGGAACTAAATTGTAAATAATTAAAATTCAGGGACTATAGTGCAAACAACTAACTCTTGAATGATTATTTTGCAAATAACAAAAAGAAGAGTTAGTGGAGAAATTAGAATAAAGAAGGGGAGATGGAGAAGAGGAGATGGAGAAGAGAAGATGAAGAAGAATGGAAGATGGAGAAGAGAAGAAGAATAATGGATGGAGAAAATAAGATAAGAATAGAGAAGGGAAGATGGAGATGAAGAAGAGCTAGTGGAGAAATTAGAGTGGGAGATAAATATGGAGAATGAAAGATGAAGATGAAGAAGAGTTAGTGGAGAGATTAGAATGTGAGATAGAGATGAAGAAAGGAAGATGAAAATGAAGAAGAGTTAGTGGAGAAATTAGAATGGGAGATAGATGAGTGGGTTATAAAAGGAGGAAGAAATGAGCTTGAAAAGAGAATTTTTTTAGGGAGAAAATTTTGGATGTTTGAGAGGGTTTTGGGAGATTGAAGAAAAATTTGAGAGAAAAAAAATACCAAAAAGAGAGAGAATTGTGAAGATGATGGGAGTTTAAAGCTAGCGGGTTATCATCATCAATTTCTTCATCGATCAACATAAATCAAGAATTCATCCCAGATTTGAAGCTAAGTGTCCCTTTACTCTCTTTGATTTTTTAGTATAAACTAGCCCAAATTTTCTACTCTTCTCCCATTTCCCCATATTTGATTTCAGGCAAGAACCAATTATATCCATCAAGCACTTCTCATAATGCCATTGAAGCTAAGTGCTTCTTTCATTGTTCTAATTTTTAATGTGAATTAAATCATATTTGCTCCATTACTCCATTTCTCCATATTTTTATGTCAGGCAAAAGACAACTCGAAGTCAACGGTAAATCTCATGGAGGTGTAAGATTGGCGCTGACGAGCTCTTGAGTGCCCATTAAATTTTCAATTGATCCGTCGATGGATTTCGGCCCGAATTGTCAAATCAATTCGTTTTATTTTAAAGAATTTAAACCCTAGAATGTGAAGGGCAGAGCCCGCTCATTGGAGGTCATTTTAAATTTCTGCAATTTAAATTCCTGCACCTTAAACCCTAAAGGAGAGGGCCAAGCCAAGGCTGAGCTATCCATTGGTGGTCTTTATTTATTGTTATTTACTTCTTGTAATTTAATTTTTGAATCACTAAACCCCAAAATGAGTAGCTCGCAGCACTGCACAGAAGCTGTTAACTCACTCCCTCTTTCGGCTTCAGGGAAATACTTAATATTTTGAAAATGCCAAAAAAATGTCACTGACGTATATTCCATTTAGAAAAGTGAAAATACAAAAAGAGAACACTCCACTAGAGCCTTAGGAATAAACCAAGTCCGAGTTTCCAAATTAGGATACCCATGAAATTAAGGTACCGAAAAGGCATTAGTTTTAATTAACTTGTGTGACCAAGTCCCCGAACTCATAATCTCTGGTTCGTAGAAGTAATTTAGTTCTCTCGCTAATTTACTTAGGTTTCTAATCAACCTACCAAAAATGATTAGTGGCGCCTCCAAAATTTAAAACCATTTGAACAAAAAACCAAAGTCGCGATTTGGTAGAGCTTTGAAGAGCTCGAACTAGGTTAGTTAATTTAATCAATTAATCTGGTAATCCATTAACTTAAAAAATGAATTTTAGGTCGCGACACTACCCATTGTGGGGTTTGATGGTAATAAAATTAAATTGCCTTAAATAAAGGACCACTAGTAGGTGGGTCGGTCTTCCCATTCTGGGGTTTGATGGTGCAAGAATTAAATTGCAGAAAATTATAGTATGAATTCGACAAGTGGATATGGAGACATATGAGTACGTCATAACATAGTCGAGATTTAAATCAACCCATTTGGGTAACGAAATTCTTGAAGATTTTAATGGCTAGAATCGTTACCTGATTTGACGGATTTGATGGCCGAATTCAAACCTTGTATCACCTTGTGGATGGAGATTGCGGCTCGAACGATGGAATGAACTCTTGATTTATGTTGATCGATGAAGGAATTAGTGATGATAAACCCCATAGCTTTAAACTCCAGTCATCTTCAAAATTATCTCTTTTTGGTATTTTATTTCTCTCAATTTTTCTTTAATTTCCGGAAACGCTCTCAAACATCTAAAATTTTCTCTCTCTAAAAAATCCTCTTTCCCAAGCTGACTTCTTCCTCCTTTTATAACCCACTCATCTATCTTTCATTCTAATTTTTCCACTAACTCTATCTCCCATTCTAATTTCTCCGTTAACTCTTTTTCATTTTCATCTTTCCTTCTCTATATTTATCTTCCATTCTAATTTCTCCACTAATTCTTCTTCATCTCCATCTTCCCTTCTCTATTCTTATATTATTTTCTCCATCCATTCTTCTCCATCTTCTCTTCTCCATCTTATCTTCTCCATCTTCCATTCTCTATTCTAATTTCTCCACCAACTCTTCGTTTTTTTATTTACAAAATAATCCCTCAAGTGTTAGGTATTTGTACTCTAGTCCCTGAGTTTTTAAGTATTTGTAATTCTGTCCCTGGAAAAATATTTCTTTAAGTCCAAATCTCCTTGCAATTTTCGATACACCTCCCCTATACTTAGTTGAAATTCATCGCATGTCAAATTTAATTTCATTTCTTGCTACTGAAAATAATGTAAATTTTAATTAAAGCCCTTTTGCAAAATTAAGTCATTCTGGATATAATTGGGCCAAGATGAAAATTTAGGATATTAGAGAACAATGTTACAATTCCTAAAAGTAAAAAATGAAAATAAATTGACTCAAATTGAATTTTTTAGGCTCGATTCGAGATTATGCTTGTAAAAGAATACATGACCCTGAATTGGATTTTTTAAATTTATGATGGTCAACATGAAAAGGGATTTAAAAGAAAAATATTGACTATTTTATGTATTTTTCTGGCCTCAAATGCTATTATTTATTAAATATTTTCCAAATTTATAAAAAAATAAAAAAATATGAAAAATCATTTTTTTCTTCAAAATTTGTTCTCTAGGCTTGGCCAAGGTCCCCCAATGTTTATTTTTTTAATTTTATGAATGTTTATCAATTTTCTTTTAATTTTCGAAAATAACAACATTGAAAAATAGCAAAAATATGAAAAAATTATTTTTTTTTTGTCAAAATTGGTTCCGTAGGCTTAGCAAAGGTCGTCAATGTTGATATTTTATTTTTATAACTTTTTATGACTTTTTGATTAATTTTAAAAGAGAAAATATTATTAAAAATCAGGTGTAAACTTACACTTGATTGTGAATTGGGTGTACCGACAGGTAACATCCCTCGTGGACCTTCCTCCTTCAAAATTCTCTGGTCTGGATAAGGTTATCCAAGTTATTTCCTCCATCTGGAAATTTCTCTTGGACTTGCAACACAGAAAGGTTGATGTAAGTGTATGCATGTATGCATGGAATACATATAGTGGTCCCTAATGTGACTCAGACACTAGCAAGGTATGAGAACTAATCAAATCCTTGACTTATTCGAAGGTAGCACTTCTTGACAGTATCTACATTAACAGGGTTTGCCAATTTTTCTTTATCCATATCAATGTGTCACCAGGTAAAACCTTATGTACTATGTACGAACTCTCATGATTTTGTGCGAACTTGCCCCCGGGATTGGGAACATTGGTGAGCACCTTCTTCACAACTAAATCTCTGACTGTAAAACTTCTTGGTTTTACTTTACGGTTAGATGACTTAGCTACCCGCTTTTGATATGTCCGTCCATGACATATAGCCTTCAATCGCTCTTCATCAATCAGGTTCAGCTGCTCATGTCTCTTCTAATATCAATGGTGTCATCATCACATTCTTCCCCAATCCCATTGGAGAAGTCACTAGTACAGTCTGAGCCGCATAATAACCTGTTATGCATGTGAGGGATGGTATGCCTAAGATGTTACAAGCATCGTTAGTATTTTACTAATACTAATAAACATGTATGAATTTTTCAAAAAATTTTTGAAGACGATGTTTTTTTTTAGTAAGCGAAGAAGAAGGAGGGGGATTGGTTCTCATCTCATCGGACATCCTCGCCCTCCTAAAAGATTTTTCAGGAAAACAAAGGATCATGGGGCAAATCAGCCCTCAAGTTTCAAATTTTTGAAGCCAAGTATTATCATTGGGCTGATTTGTTATTCCGCATGTCCCTAACAAAACTGATGGGACTTTTAGTAGATGAAAATGGATCGTATTACAGAATGTACTACTTGGACCAACGGTCGGTGATCCAGGGGAGTGTTTTTTTTAAAAGGAAAATGCATTACTAAGGAATGAAAACATCATGAGGAATTCTAAATGCAGGAATCGAAATGCATCAAGGAAAAAAAGGGGGCCTTTTACACAGCCTGGTTGGATTCCTCATTAAGTCGCTCGATAATGACGTTAACAGTGTCTTCTAGGAGTGGGTTGGACAGATTAGGTTCTGTTGTGTTTTCTTCAGCTCTAACGAAGAAGCTCGACGGGATAGAGTAAAGCACTCGATAGTTGTAGCCTTCACTATCTTGGCCTAGAGTGTCCATTATATCTCCTCTTTCGAGGGCCTCTCGCAAAAATTTCTTATTAGCCTCATGCGCCCTTTTGCGGTGGTTTCCTCATCGTCCAATTCTTCGTCGGATTCCCTTGTAACATGCTCCTCACTTAGTACGCATTCGCATGAGGTCTCCCCTAAGCCTCTATCGTCTGCTTCTACCTTGAACTCACTAGAAGATATGTCATTCGTTGCAGAACCGCTAGCTCTATCTAGGATGCCCAAGGTAGCTAATTTCTCCAAGCACTCTATCTTCTCCTCTCGTGAAGCTTATCTGCCAGCTGGGTATGCGGCGGCCACTTCCAACACCTCTTGCAGCTTTGCCGTATCAGCTATGCACTCTATCCTATCCATGTCACCTTCGTCCCATATAGCGTTGACTCTACCATGATCTGGCGGGGGTTCTGCCGTACGTTTGGTTCTGTCTTGTCAAACTCCAGCATTCCTCCATCTATCAATGCTTGCACCTTATATTTGAGCGCGAGACAGTTATCCGTGTTGTGCCCCTTCTCTCCCATGTGGTAGATGCATGATTGGGTCTTGTCAAACCCAGGGAATCTCGGCGAATTCGGCCTTGGAGGTTCTTTAGCGACCAGGTACCCTTCTAACAGCATGGGCAACAGTTTTGACAGAGGACAGGGCAGTGGCGTAAAGGATAGGGGGCTTTCTTCCTTGCCTCGAACTTCCTTGGGGCTGATCTGACGTGCCACCCAGAGTGGCTAGTCTTGATGGGTTCGGTACAAAGGTGACGTCACCTGAATCATCCCTATCCCTTTTAAATAACACTACGGTTTGAAAGATGGCTCCGATATACGTTTCTCCCTCAATGTCCATTTGTGGCACTTGGCCACCTTGATAAGGTGTGCGAAAGTCTGGCAGCCCAAAGTATTCAACTTCTCAAAATATTTGAGTGGCAGCGTCTTCAAGAATAGGTCCACTAACTCTTTCTCCAGAATGGATGATTTAATCTGGGTAGCTATAGCCCGCCACCTTTGAGCGAAAGTACGTATTATCTCATTTCTCTCTTTCAGAATTCTCAGCAGATCTTCCCTAGTCGGCGCTGTAGCCGTATTGAACTTGTATTGATGTAGAAATTCCTCTGCCAGATCTTCCCAACTATCGTATTCCTCCATGTCAAGCTCGATGAACCAAGACAAAGCGGCGCTAGCTAAGCTTTCTTGGAAAGTATTCATCAAGAGTGGGGCGTAATCAGAATAGTGCGCCATCTTGCGCAGGTAATATCTCAGGTGGGCCCAGGGGTAACTCGTCCCATCGGACTTCCTCATGAATTCCGGCTCCTTATACCCGGTTAGGACTTTTATCTTAGTGAACGGTGAAATCTTATCAAACTTAGCCAATTCGTAACCCTAGCTACTCAAGAATTATTCGATCTTCGCGACCCTCCTTGCGTCTTCCTCGGTCTTAGCTGGGGGTTTCTCTTTCCTCTCCCTCTCCAAGTCGATCACAGATGGAGGGGCCTTATAGGGTACCTCTTTCTCAGATTCGGTACTGGTGGTCTGGTTAGTGTCGGAGTCGGTAGACGTGTTGGGATTAACTTCGAGTGTACTTGGATTTCCCTTGCGCGGTTGTCATCATCGATTTCATTTCTGCCATCATAGCAGCCATCATATTGATCTAGTTTTCAAGGTTGGCCATCCTGGGAGTCAGTTCTTCATTTTCTATTCTCAGTTTCCACGTTTTACTGCGGGTTCTCGTAACTACAAGATGTTACTTGTTTAAAAATAGCGAAGTTAGGAATGCGTAAGTAGGGTGAAAGTACAGAAATCTAAGACCTTCTCAATGTTATATTCATATGTGATTAATGGGAGGAAAGACTCGATCATGAGCCTTAACCTCATGCAAACGGTCTTTCTACTCATTAAACGTGAATGAGCATACTATCAAGAAGGTGAATAACCCGTGGTAATTATTTACTTTAAGAAAACCATGATGAATGATCATATATGAAAATGTCATGAACTTATTACAAAATCAAAAGGGAAAATCGTCTATTCAGTTCGACGGCATTTGGAGGCTAAGGCATCCTCCCCGACCTCCGATTCATCCAAGTCCCATTCATGCGGGTCTTCGTCTTCCTCAGCTGGCGGCGGTCCCATATGTTCTGGTACGTACGGCTCCACTCCGGGCAGGTGCGGGATGATGTAGTCGGGTACGTATGGTTCTACGAAGGACTGCCGATACTCCTTGAACAACTTGATGTACTCCTTGGACGCTCGGTGAATGTTCATCTCGTCGTCCAGGTAATCTGGCCACTCCACATCCTGTAGTGGGGAGCTCTTCAGGGTGTGGATGATGAGATCGATCTTGGCCTGGTACGCTGCCTTGGTCTCTTTAGTGAGCTCGCCTCGTGGTAGGTCGAAGGCAAAGATCCCTGGACGCACTGCTGGCGGGACCTCCTGTAGCATACCAAATTGCCTTACCACCCTGATAGGATAGTAGGCGGTTCCACCTGTGCAGCCTAGTAAGGGGATAGGGTTTTCATCTACTCCCGTGATGTAGACTTCTAAGATCCTAGGTCAGGTCAGGAACTAGTGAAGCTGATTTTGCCTCTAAGTCCTCTAGTCTTTTCATCCAGTCTTTGAAAGATAGCTTGTCGACAAAAGACTGACATTTCAGGAAGAACCCAATCGGGTGGATATGGCGGCTAATTTCATAGCATCCGACACAAAGATTAAAGGTTTTAATGTGTGAGGTGAACTACATGTAAAAAAAGCCATTGGATGCTTGGAAGGTACCCCTCTGGGTAGACTGGAAGCGGTTTAAAGAAAGGAAGGTCTCGGCTAGAATCATGTAGGAGTAATCCCAGCGGTGACATGCTTGCTTGACAATGTGGACCATGGAAGTATCGAATGTAGTTTGGGAAGTAGGGAAGAGGACGAAAGCGAAGAAGGCCAGGATGAATACTCTAGCTGGTTTAAGACCAGCTTCGACCGGGAGGGAGGAGTAATTATTGTAGAGAAATGAGAGGGTAAACTTGCCGAAGTTGGATTTAAGGACTTTTTCAATTTCTGTGGTCTTGAGACGCAGAAATTTGGACAAGGCTAGGGTGGAGTCTTTCCCTAACACTGGCTGCACAATGTGGTCGTCGAACTCTACTCCAATAATGACTGTATACTCCTCCAGGGTAGGTGTAATCTCTAGTCCTCGGAAGTTGAAGGTCATGGTCTTTGAATCCCAAAATCTTGCTAAGGCTTGGATGAGGGCGGGTTGGTAGTTTACTTTGACGAGATCCACTAAGCGCCCCAAGCGTTCTTCAACGTAGGCCTGGTTATCTAGGTTGAGACGGCTCCACCATGCTGTGAGCTCCTTTCGTGGGACTGGGATGACCTTAATATTCGATTTCCCCATCTATTTTGAATATGCAAGAATGTGCTAAAATTAATTACCACGGGTTATAATGCAGAATGAATGGAGATGCAATGTGAATGCACTAGTCCAATTCCATATTTTCTTTTGGTGAAATAAGGATTAAAGCGCTATTATTTGACGAAAGGAAATCAGTCAGAGAGTTTTAATCAAAATTTCTCCCAAAGAAATTATGAAATTGGCTAAGATCTCTCAATGATTGGAATGAAAGCCATCGCCAATCTTATCTATTAAAAATCTCAACAAAAAAGTTGAGAAATGTGTGAATATATCCCAAAAGATCCTTAATACTTCAAGTCTAAAGGGAATGAGGAGGATGCGGAAATACAACATCCGAAAATTTAAAGTGCGCGGAAAATTATCTTTCATCCTAAAATGGCTTTCAAACTAATCATCAAGATGACGACTCACTCATGAGATGATGTATGAGATGCATGGTATACATAATTTAAAGTGTATGGAAATGAATTATAAGCTAAAAGTAAGAAAGCCTTACCAACCAAACCCTTTTATTTTTTGGTTTTAGGTATACCAACCGACTAATTCACATGCGCATGAGACAAGTGAGGAATTGACTCTAGAAAATAAAAGAAGGGACAGGATATGGACCTAAAAGGCTCCCACCATCTGATTCAATGACTTTGCCCATAAGCGCAATCAAACGTTAAGTGGGAAGAATCATCAATTCAAATAGCGAGTGGGATCAAATATGGTCAATCCAAGCGCAATCAAACGCTAGGGCTTTACATATCGATCTCTATCTAAGGCGACCTAAGAAGAGTGTTTTATAGCTTGGGTTTAGGCGCTTGTGTGTATAGGTATCGTGATCCTCAAAGTATGAAGGACATGCACATTAATTGATTAAATAGCGCTTCTAATTTGCAAGAAATAAACAAATAATCTCAAACTCCAACCCTGTATAAAACATGTTAGCAATCACTTCTCCCCTTATAACTCCCATCTGTAAGAACATTTAACACATTTAATTAGTGGACTTACTTCACCTTCAAAAGCGCTTGTAGAAAAACATATTAGAAAGCGCCCAACTTTTTAATCGGCTCAAGTCCTCTAATGGATTAAAACTAATTCCGCAGCGGAGTCGCCAGTATGTCGCAATCCACTTGAAGATTTCTGAGATTCTCGAAGGAGTTAATAGATTTCTAGGCCCATTTTGATATATGGGCTTAGCTTGGGCCCTCCCAGGCCCATACCAAATCGCGTCAAGAAAATTTCAAATCGAGATCGACCTCAGTGTGGTTGGGTGACATGTGAATGGTGTGCATGCCATCGGAGTCGCCACCAATCATTTATTGAAAGGTATGATTGGAAACCTTATCGAACGACTGGGAAAAATCGTTCGATTCTACGAAAATTAGAGATCTAAATTCGAGAACTTAGTTACGTTAATATTGCTATTAACACCCTTTCGGTATCTAAGTTGAGTGATTTGTTAATCTAGAGGGCTCATGCAGATGTTCTTTTAGTAAGGTGAGTCCTAAGAAAATCTAAAGGGTTCATGTAAAATGGGGTCATCTGTCCTATCAATCACAATCATGAATGATAATTACACAATCAAGAAAATGAGAATTCACATCAAGTCAAGTCAAGACAAATCAAAACGAGCCTAGAGGAGTCTCAGAAAATTAGGGGAAATGCTGTCTAAATTCTGGAGTGATGTGGAAAAATTTTGTTCGAGTTGGTTGGAAGGGCAAAATAGCAATTTCCTAAGGCTCGGGAAGTCAAAAATGTGAAAAGGGAATAGACCAATTGGATATGTTTTTCCTTAGTTTGAATTTTTTGAGAAATTTTTTGGATTTTTCCATTTTTTTTTTAATTTTCTTGAATTTTTCTGAAATTTTTTTTGAGTTTTTTTTTATGATTTTCCAAGGAATTTTCTATTTTTTTTTGGAATTTTGACCTTTTACAGGATTTTTCTATTTTCCAAAAAATTTTAGAATTTTCCCAGAATTTTTGTGATTTTCTATTATTATTTTTCTACTTTTCCTTTATTTGTTTTGTATTTCCTGAAGTCCTATGACTTTTTTAACATTTTTTTGGAAATTTTTTTATAAATTTTTATTTTATTATGTTTTACTTTTAAAATTTACCCTTATTTTTTGAATTTTTTTATTTTCTGAAATTTTTTTTGAGGAAATTTTGTGATTTTTATGGATTTGTTTTGTATTTTATTATTATTATTTTTTATTCTTCCACTGTTCCTATTTTTTTTACTTGTCTAAGATTTTTCTATAATTTTCCCAGATTTTTATTTTTTTATTTTTATTTTATTATTATTTTTGTATTTATTTAATTCCTGGACTAGGTCGAGTTGACCCGGCCCGTGACCCAAAAACTCGAACCTAAAACCATAAACCAAACTGATGCAGTTTTTTTTTCCCTTTTTTTTATTGATTTTTCTTTATTTTTTCGATTTTTATGAGATTTTCTGAATTTTTTTTATGAATTTATTTATTTTTTATTATTTGTCGCATGGGCCCAGTCAAATGGGTCAGGTTTCCCACTCAGATCTGGCCCAAGGCCCAAGCAGACTGCCTAATGGCGAAAACAACGTAGTTTTGGGAGGATTCTTGTTTTGAATTTTCGAATTTTTTAGACTTTTGTTCTATTTTTTCTATTTTGCCGCCTACTTCTAATCCTACAGTCTAAGGCTCGCCTCGGGCCATCATCTCGATCACCCATTCTTCATACTAAACTTACGGTCGAGATCAGATCTAAAGTCAAATCCTAGCGGTTAATTTGATTGACCAAATCCAACAGTTAGTACTAAAAGATAAATTAAATCTTGACCGTTCGAATTATTATGAAGTGAAACCTTAATTTTTTTTTTATATCTCAGGATCCTGACACGTGGTTCAATTGCAACCGTCGGATCTAGGCTTTTAGTCTTATTTATCAAAAATGGACATTTAGAGGGCCCCCATCGGCTGACGTGGTTAGCCATGTGGCTACCACGTCAGCGTTGACTCGATCAACCGTGATTGACCGAGCCAATGACTCGCCGGAGAAGATGACCGGGAACGTCATAACTCCGATGTGTCCGTCGGAGCTCTAAATAGACCCTAAAAACCACAAAAAAAAACCTCAGATTTCCCTCTCTAACGCCTTTAACGAAGCCTACATGCAACAAATCGTGTGTTTAGAGCAAAAATGTGACTAAGAATTACCCCAACATGCTCTGGCCAGACAAGACTTCCAATCGGGATTTGAACAGCAAATTTTCACGTTTAATCCTCAAACTAGCTGTTGACACCTCATTTTTAATCATCTTTTCTCTTTTAAAAATTTTCAGTATTTTTCGGCATTTTTATTTTTTGAAAACTCCATAAAAATTTATAAAATTGAAAAATTAAATTTGGGTACCTTCGCCAAGCCTAGAGAACTAATTTTGATCAAAAAATGATTTTTCATATTTTCAGTATTTTTTATTTTCGAAAATTCATGAAAAATAAAGAAAAAAAATGAGAAAATTGCAAAATTAACTTTGGAAGCCTTGGCCAAGCCTAGGCAACCATTTTTGAACAAAAAACTAATTTTCATATTTTTTTATATATTTTTTAATTTTTTTTAAAATAACACAAAAATACTTGAAAATTTTGGAAAAGTAACATTTGAGGCCAAAAAAATACACAATGATAGTTAATATTTTTATTTTAAATCTATTTTCATATTGGCCATCGCAAATTCAGAAAAATCCGATTCGACTCAGGTGTTCCTTCACGAGTATAATCTCGAATCGGGCCAAAAAAAATTTAATTTGAGTCAACTTATTTTTAATTTTCACTTTTTATGAGTTATGACATTGTCTTCTAATATTTTAAATTTTCATCTTGGCCCAATTATACCCAAAATGACTTAATTTTGCAAAGGGGCTTTAATTAAATTTTGCATTATTTTCAGCGGCAAGAAATGAGCTTAAATTTGACATGTGGTAAATTTTGGTGTGTCAAAAATTGTGAGGATATTTAGACTTAAAGAAATATATTTTTTCATGAACTGAATTGTAAATACTTAAAATTCAAGGACTAGAGTGCAAATACCTAACTCTTGAAGGATTATTTTACAAATAACAAAAAGAAGAGTTAGTGGATAAATTAGAATAGAGAATGGAAGATGGAGAAGAGGAGATGAAGAAGAGAAGTTGGAGAAGAATAGATGGAGAATATAAGATAAGAATAGAGAAGGGAAGATGGAGATGAAGAAGAGTTAGTAGAGAAATTAGAATGGAAGATAAGAATAGAGAAGGGAATATGGAGATAAAGAAGAGTTAGTGGAGAAATTAGAATGGGAGATAAATATGGAGAAGGGAAGATGAAGATGAAGAAGAGTTAGTGGAGAGATTAGAATGTGAGATAGAGATGGAGAATGGAAGATGAAAATGAAGAAGAATTAGTGGAGAAATTAGAATGTGAGATGAAGTTAGTGGAAAAATTAGAATGAGAGATATATGAGTAGGTTATAAAAGGAGGAAGAAGTGAGCTTGAGAGAGGAATTTTTTGGAGAGAAAATTTTGGATGTTTGAGAGAGTTTTGAGAGATTGAAGAAAAATTTGAGAGAAAGAAAATACCGAAAGAGAGAGAATTTTGAAGATGATGGGAGTTTAAAGCTAGGGGTTATCATCACAAATTTCTTCATCGATCAATATAAATCAAGAGTTCATCCTCGTCAACGAGCAAGTAAATTCGAGCTAAGTGTTTTTATTTATTCATTTATTTATGGTTTTACTCGCAAATTAGCACAAATTTTATACACTTTCTCCATCTCTTTTTTTTTTCATATTTTATGTCAGGAGAAGGATATCTCTACGTCAACAGCAAAAATCTCGTAGAGATGCAAAAATCGGCCCAGACAATCTCTTAAGCTGTCCACCGATTTCTCAACTGATTTGTGACTAAAAGTCCCTCTTAATTCAAAAGAAACTCTCTATATTGGGACATAGAGAGCGAAAATCAATTATAGAAATCCCTCAAAAAAAATGGGACATAAGTACTCTTTCCACTCTTCTGGTTTTAGGTGCAGATTAGCACATATTTTGTATATTGACACTTCACTCTATTTTATGTCAGGAAGCCGCAGCTCTATATCAATGGTCAACCCTATGGAAGCACAAAATCGACTTGGAGGAGTCCTCAAGCGCGCACAAATTTCAAATTGTTGAATCAATTTGTTGTAAGTTATTTTTAAGAACTCAAACCCCGGAATGGAGAGGCAAAACATATCCACTGGAGGTCATTTAAATACCTACACCATAAATCCCAAAGGGAAGAGCCGAGCCAATGCTTAGCCTCCCATTGGAGGTTTTTACTTACAGTAGTTTAAATACCTGCAATTTAAATGTCTGCACCATAAATCCCAAAGGGAAGAGCCAAGCCAATGCTTAGCCTCCCATTGGAGGTTTTTACTTACAGTAGTTTAAATACCTGCAATTTAAATGTTTGTACCTTAAATCCCAAAGGGAAGAGCCAAGCCAATGCTTAGCCTCCCATTGGAGGTTTTTACTTACAATAGTTTAAATACCTGCAACTTAAATACTTGTACCTTAAATCCCAAAGGGAAGAGCCAAGCCAATGCTTAGCCTCCCATTGGAGGTTTTTACTTATAGTAGTTTAAATACCCGCAACTTAAATACTTGTACCTTAAATCCCAAAGGGAAGAGCCAAGCCAATGCTTAGCCTCCCATTGGAGGTTTTTACTTACAGTAGTTAAATACCTGCAACTTAAATACCTGTACCTTAAATCCCAAAGGGAAGAGCCAAGCCAATGCTTAGCCTCCCATTGGAGGTTTTTACTTACAGTAGTTAAATACCTGCAACTTAAATACCTGTACCTTAAATCCCAAAGGGAAGAACCAAGCCAATGCTTAGCCTCCCATTGGAGGTTTTTACTTACAGAAATTTAAATACTTGCAACTTAAATACCTATACCTAAAATCCCAAAGGGAAGAGCCAAGCCAATGCTAGGCCTCCAATTAGAGGTGTTTATTCACTGTCATGTACTTCCTATAATTTAATTTTTTGAATCATCAGACCCAAAAGATGAGTTAGGTTGTAATACTGCACAGAAGTCGTTAACACACTCCCTCTTTCGGCTTCAGGGAATCTTTAACACTTAAAAAAATATCAACATCAACATCAACATCAACATCACCTTTATCCCAAACCAGTTGGGGTCGGCGGTCGATGAACCCGATGCGAAAAGCTTAAAATATATAAAAATAAAAGTAAAAGTAAAAGTAAAAATAAAATTAAAAATATGGATACCCAAAAATAAATAAATAATAAATAACTAAATAGGACTAAATAGGGCACTCTGGAACATAGGAAATCCCTCCCTCTACAATGCGGATAGCTTTCCTCCATTCCGTCCTATGGCAGACCATACGCCAATCTATTTCCCACTCTCGTAAATCTTATTTTACTACCTTCCCCCAAGTAAGTTTCGGCTGACCTCGTCCTTTCTTCATATCGTTTTCTCGGTAACACACTTATGTTCTTATCGGAGCATCTAAGGGTCTACGAAGAATATGTCCAAACAATCTCAATCTATGTTCTCTCATTTTCTCTGCCACCGGTGCTATTCCAACTTTTCATCGAATATCATCATTTCTTATCTTATCCATCCTTGTATGACCACACAACCTTAACATTCTCATTTCCGCTACTCCAATTTTATGCTCATGTTGCTTTTGTACCGGCCAACATTCAGCTCCGTATAGCATTGCAGGTCTTATTGCTGTTCTATAAAATTTTCCCTTTAATCTAAGAGGGATTTTGCGATCACACAGAAATCCTGATGCACTACGCCATTTCACCCAAATTGCTTTGATTCTATGGCTAACATCCTCGTCAATCTCTCCTCTCTTTTGCAAAATTGATCCCAAATATCTGAAAGTGAATATAACAAATAAAAATATAACAAATAAAAATATATATCATCCATGCATCCTATTTAAAAAGTGAAAACACAAAAGAGAATACCCTACTAGAGCCTTAGGGATAAACCAAGCCTAAGTTGCTGAATTAGGATATCCATGAAATTAAGGTACCGAAAGGGCATTAGTTTTAATTAACTAGTGTAACCAAGTCCTCGAGCTCATAATCTCTGGTTCACAGTAATAAATTAGTTCTCCCGCTAATTTATTTAGGTTTCTAATCGACCTACCAAGAACGATTAGTGGCGACTCCAAATTTCAAAATCATTTAAACAAAAACCAAAGTTGCGATTCAGTAGGGCTTGGGAGGGTCCGCGTTAGGTTAATCAAATCTAATTAACCTAATAATCCGTTAACCCCTTTTCAAATTAAAAATTATTTTTTAGAGGGTCGCGACAGCTTGGCGACTCCGCTGGGGATAGAGATTTTTAAATTTTTGAAAAAAATACCAATTGGAATACTTAAATTTTTTCGAAATTTTAAAAGTCTTAGTGGACTTAGGCCAATGAAAATTTCATGGATATCTCGCTTCTGGCGATGTTGCTTGGGACTCATTCTATAGGTGTTATATGTTTTTGCAGGATGGGAGTTATAAGGGGTGGAGTGTTTGGCTAACCCATTTGTTTTGCAGGCTCGGTGTTGGGATTATGTTTAATTTCACACATTTTTAGAAGCGCTGTTTTGATATCAATTGTTGTGCATGTCTTGCATATTCTGAGGATCACAACACCTGCACACACAAGCGTCTAAACCCAAGTCGCGAAATTTTTCCTAAGTAACCATAGATAGGGATCGAATATGCAAAGCTCTTGCGTCGATTACGCTTGGGTTGACCATATTTTATCCCGCTCATTATCTGAATTGACAATTCTTCCCTTTGTGATTTGATTGCGCGGAAGGTAAGGTTGTCAATTCAGATAGTGGGGGCCTTTTAGGTCCATACCCTATCTCTCCTTCTTTTATTTTCTAGAGTCCACTCCTCACTTGAGTCATGCACATGTCTATGTGATTTGCATTTCTCCAAGGTAAAAGTAAGTGCTCTAATTTTATCTTGTATTTATTTTCGGTCGGTCCATGCTAGGTGTTAGTCAGTTTTTGAGTTTGATATTACGACCATTCTTTTAAAAGAAAATAAAAATTAAATTTGTCCCTCATTTCTTTTTAATTTTTTTTTGAAAAAATGATGTAAAAAAATCCCTTCATGGGAATTTTATTAACCAATAAGGGATTTTTGTCATGTTTTTATTGCTTCAATAAAAATGAAATTTTCCCGAAAAAATTTTCCTCTGAAATTTTATTTCAATAAAAAGAAAAATTCCTTAAAAAAAAATCTAGTAGACATCAAGTGATTTTATCATATTTTTCAAATTATAAAAACTTGCAAGAAAATTCTTCTCGAGAAATTCGCTCATGTTTTTCTAAGAAAATTTTCTCTAAATAAAATTAGACTAATGTCTCGAGCGAATTGTATTGACCAATAAGAGATTTTTGTCATATTTTTTTTTGCTTCAATAAAAATGAAATTTTCCTGACAAATTTTCCTCTGAAAATTTATTTCGATAACAAGAAAAATTCCTTAAAAAAACTTTGGTAACATCAAGTGATTTTATCACATTATTTCAAATTATAAAAACTTGCAACAAAAATTCTTCTTGAAAAATTCGCTCATGTTTTTCTAAGAAAAATTTCTCTAAATAAAATTAGACTAATGTCTCGAGGGAATTTTTTTAACCAATAAAGGATTTCTGTCATGTCTTTCCTGCTTCAATAAAAATAAAATTTTCCTGACAAATTTACCTCTGAGAATTTATTTTGATAAAAAGGAAATTCCTTCAAAAATTTTAGTAAACGTCAAGAGATTTTGTCACATTCCTTTAAAAAAATAATAAAAAAAAGAGTAATAAATCTGCAAAAAAAATTTATGTATCAGAAATTAACCCATTTCTTTCTAAGGAAATTTTTTTTTTCCTATTTTCTCTATAACATAGAAAAAATCAAATTGGACTAATATAGGAGTCATGGACCGACAATTATATCATTTTCTTTTGCAGGGAGATCCTAGATATCCCAGACGGGTGTAAAAATTAAGTTCAATAATATATCAAGAATCATCTTCAGAAATACCAAAAGACGAAAAACACCAAGGCTTCAACCGTTAATTCAGGGGGGCAAACGAACACTGTCCATCTTTGACAAACAGAGTTGTCTCAATCCGTAAACTTGTATGGGCAGTGTATTCTGATATGACGGTGGATTTATACTGATTAAACACGGGGGCATATTTATTGTATTGCAGAGGATCCCGCGTCTTTTGAAAGACAATATGGATTATATAATCAGAAACCATGAAATAAGTACCTTAACCTGATTAAATCAACCAGAGACCAGTCTTAAAATTTCCTCAGATCCGAAACACGCGAAGGGTTTTAGAGGACCGAGGTTCTATTAATGAACATGGCCCACGGACACTCCCCCGATGCTACAGGTACCCGATACATACGAGTGGACGCTGAAAGTAACAAAACACGGTTGAAGTGGAGCACGCAACAAATGGCCAAATTTATTGGCACACTGATCGAGTGATGGCAGCTTTATTAATTTACATGATTAAACGCGGGTCTCTAGGCGGCTGGTGGAAAGCTACACTAAATGCCTCTCTAATGTTCTTGATATCATCGTCTACCATAACCCGCGAGAGCATCATGAAGAAGATTAAGCCTCAATATCTTCAGCACCCTAAATAGTTCCCCAGGAGAAGAGATGACAGGAAAATAAAATTATAGACATGCGAAACATTCCTTTTATTCTGTACATCAACAGGTTTTACAATAGTTCACTAGGGAGGAAAGGTAAAGCCAAACTGGGCCTTGATAACCATTACGAAAGAGCTCAACTGACTCTCCAAATAGTTGATGCTCTGGGTGCACCGGGCGCTCTCGGGATTAAGCTCCGCGAGCCTAAAGAAGAGGCGATCGCGCTTCTCCTTAGCTTGGGCCATACTGGCTTCATAATGCTCGACGGCAAACTCCAGGTCCGAAATTGCCGCCCTCTCGAAAGCAATGTCTGCCGTAATGTCATCAAGTCTCTCCGCAGCCAACCGCATTTGCACCTCATCACAATATTGCCCGGCTCCTGTTCGGAGTAAGTTCGGACCAAGGCCAGATGGTCCACCAACTTTCCCCTCTCACGAACTAGCCACGAAAGCTGATCGTTGGCAAACTTGAGGGCTTTCTTGTGATTATCAGCCACAAATGTGACTGTTTCTAGACGCTCGTGCCGGTCCTGGTAACGAGCTTTGACGACGGCAGTCACAAGGACCGTATCATAAGCGCGGTTATAGGCAGCCAGAAAATTGATAAAGAGGGTCGAGAAGTTCCGGTACTCCTTCCCTAGTTGGGTATCCTCAACAGAAGCAGCGTCCACGGTCCTGAATAAACCGAGGATTTCAGCCTCAACGGTAGAGTTTTTGGCTATATGAGCGTAACCTCTACCAAGAAGATTGTAGAGTCTCTCCCACCCAGTTAGGACTTCGGCGGAGAAGGTATGGTTAGGAGAATTGGCCATTTTTGAAAGAAGAATACGAAAGAAAAAAGTGATATGTGAAGTGGAGGATTGGAATGCGAAGATAATAATCTGCTTCGCGTTAAATATTGACTTCACAGGGGCATTCTTTATTAGCCAGATTTTTCCTATCTACCATTCTCTGTCGGCAACACCTCCGTTGGCTCGAATTCCAGTCAGGCGGCGACCTCGAGGCAAGAAAATCCATCGTCTCTACGGAAAAGCTGGACGGGACGCCACCACCTTGAAAAAAGAAAGGATAAAAAAACAAGCTGAGTGGGAGACAAAGACATTTTCGGCAGAAAAGGACATATAACTCATCTTTATCGGATAACTAGACGGCAAATCAACGGTGGATAGAACGACAGGGCCCCCTACCATGAAAAGATGGAAGGAGACGAGCTGGGCGAGAGATACGATAAAAAGAAAATTGAGAAAGATAGAACACTCGGGAGAGGCAATACAGTTGCTAAACCCACGTTTGATTTTAAGGGAAGCATCCTCTTGATAATCCTTAGAGAGACTCTTAAAGCATACGCAGTCTTCCAGAAAAATCTAGAGAGTGAAAATACAAGAAGATGTAACAAACTTTGAGAAATCGTTAACAAAATCGAAGATGTCTCAACCCAACACACTTGAGAGTTATCGTCACCTGCTGAATTTGGGAGAGGAAGAGTTCGAAGCCATGTTTGGGATCGAGCCCATAGAGCCCAGCCCTTCCACCAACGATGTCCAAGATCTCAGTAAAGATAAAGACAACGATAGTAAGGTTCAAAAGAAGCGTTACCGTTGCCATACTGAAGAGCAAGTACGAAGGCTTGAGGATTTCTTCAGAACGTGCCCTATGCCAGACGGCAAACAGAAAATGGAACTGAGTCAAGAGATAGGACTTGAACCTTCACAAATCAAGTTCTGGTTTCAAAATAGACGAACCCGAATGAAGACTCGTCGTGAGCACAACGAAGCCGAGTTTCTAAGAGTTGAAAATGAAAACCTCCGAGCGGAGAACAAGATATATAAAAAGGCTTTTGACTCCGCCACCTGCCCCAACTGCAATACACTCCTCACCCTCGATGAAATGCATTATCTGAGGATCAAAAATACACGTTTAAGAGGTGAGTTGGATCAGTTCATAGCAGGATCAAGTTCTGTTGGAATAAGGTACGAAAAGACCGAGACTATGGGACCAGCATGGATGCCTTTTGAGGAGGAGGTGAGGTATCATCACCAGGCAAGTGGCATTGGCGATGAACTTGCCGCCATGATCAGGCAGTTTGATGCTGATGAAGCACCAGGGCGTTAATGTGCATACGGATCCTGTATTTCAAAACTAGTGATCATGGGACCTGCAACATGGCCGACGTGTACCTAATCCGGAACAATGCTAGCTGATCATTCAAGAGCTTGCAAAAGGAAGAAGATCAAGCCTGGACGAATACATCTACTTGGTTTCATAGCACGTTCTCTCCTTTTATCGATGTCCAAAATTGATGCACAAGCTAGAAGTAATCATTTTCCTTTCCCCCTATTAAATGCTCGGAGCCGTTATCGCACCAAACTCGAAAAAATTAATATCGAGAAGAAATCCGCGTAAATCCGAAGGGTAAACCCGTATCGTTTCAAGTTACCCTCGAACTACCCAAGTTTTAAAGTTAATCCCTTCAATTTTCAGGAGTTTTCAAATTGACTCGAGAACGTAATTATACCCAAATACAAGTTGAACAAAATTTGGGGCAAAGCAACTCATGGATATTACCACAGAGTGGACAGTTTCAGATAAAAGAAAATGCGAACGAGGGACCCGAACAATCTCAGACATGGGTAATTCTGTATCGTTCTAATTTGCACATAATCATCTCGAGTCCTGAATTTTTTTATTCCATTCTTAACAGGGATTGCAAATTACCTTGAGAAATACCGTAACAAGGCCCAAGGTGATACAACAGGGCCGTGTTATCCCCAAGGATTAACTTTTGAAAAAAAAAACCCCATGGACACCTACGGTCCAATGGACCGAATGGTATGGGGGATGACAGTAGGTCCGAAATATCCCGAGTTCGATCCCCAAAGTGGGGAATGTTGTATGTATTATAAATAAATGAAACAACTTTTTGTGCATTTCTTTTTGCAAGCAGGAATACTCGACGAGTAATACCAAAGTCAATATTTTGCCACATTCTCGGCTAAATGGTGAAGCATCCAACAAAAGTCGAAGAAAAATCAATCCAGCAAAATTGGTAAAAGACTTGTCCAAGGCATTCAAGATGAAGGGTAAATTAGTATCGTTTCCAATTTTTCCCTTTTAATACTGGTTGACATGTCTCCTTTTCTTGTTACAGGAAATATTTATACTAACATGTAACATGTTGAAGGAGACAAATCCAAAAGAAAATGATGATCATTTGACAAGATCTATTCTGGTGAAAAATAGGGGGCATTTAACCGCTAAACCATGGCGGTCACTATCACTAAACAAACCAAAATGCTCCCTCACCCATATGCCTCATCGTGCAGGGGCAAAACTTGAGACAAACCGCTTCTCGACATAAGGAGTGGGCTTCCCAATTTGTTCAGTCCACCCACATACCAGAGGAATTTCAAATCCGCCCATGTTTGCACATTATATAAATAGACATGATGCTAAAAATTGTCACATCGGCATTGTGTTTACACATTTTATGAATTATGTATGACCATTCCGCATGTTTAATTTACCAACTCCAACTTAGAGTATAAACTGCATAGGAGACATCAAATGTGCAAAATGGGGCATAACAGAATGAGGAAAGTCAAACCATTTCCACACAGGTCTAACATTTTAATCTACAGATAAACAGTCTTTCTCTAGAGTGAGAGAAAACCCTTTCGGAATGAAGTCCCCCATTCAGATTACATTCGAGGTGTTCATACTATAAGAACCTCCTTAAACAGAAGTGGTAATGCAATATATGATCCATATGTTGATCGATTGCATCATGAGTTATTACACAGACTGCCTTTAATCATGGCAAACTTAGCTGAACAAATTTGTATGAACCAATGAACGCATTGATGAAAATGCTTGCACATGTTAGCTCTGACATTGCCTGACAGGCAACACATTCCCGGTGTTTGAGTTACCTTCCAAAGTCTTGAAATTCATTCGGCGATTATTGAATGAACAAGCATTTCTTCCAAATTCTCAGGTAAGTATATCTTTAACTTGAACCTTTCAAGAGAATGAATTCTAACGGTTGTTGGGATACTCGAATCCATTGCGGTATATACAGGTATCCACCTTCTTCAATAAAGCATGAGGACAGAAATGTTTGAGACCTTTTAATCTCTGCCTCTTTGGTTTATTCCTAATAGCGACAGGAGAATATAATTTGGGTTTGAGCTTCTGCAGGATTTCTAGTCTCCCCAGATTTCAGAATGGCACCCTTTGAGGTACACCAAGCCCTTCTTACAGGCAAACTAAGTCCTTCTTACAGGCAAACCAAGTCCTTCTTACAGGCATAAAGTCCTTCTTACAGGCAAATCAAGTCCTGCCTACAGGCAAACAAAGTCCTTCCTACAGGCAAACAAAGTCCTTCCTACAAGCAAAGCAAGTCCTTCCTACAGGCAAAGCAAGTCCTTCCTACAGGCAAATCAAGTCCTTCTTACAGGCATAAAGTCCTTCTTATAGGCACAAAGTCCTTCTTACAGGCAAATCAAGTCCTTCTTACAGGAAAACTAAGTCCTTCTTACAGGCACAAAGTCCTTCTTACAGGCAAATCAAGTCCTTCTTACAGGCACAAAGTCCTTCTTACAGGCAAAGTAAGTCTTTTTTACAGGCATTAAGTCCTTTTTACATGCACAAGTCCTTTTTACAAGCATCAAATCCTTTTTACAGGCACAAAGTCCTTTCTACAGGCACCAAGTCCTTCTTACAGGTATCTCCATGGGGTGACCTACCATACGTGTCAAATCTTAATCAAAATTTAATTAGTAGAATCCTTTTATAAGGAATCTACCATGGTACGACCCACCATACGGGTCAAATTTTAATTCAATTTTTAATCAGTAGAATCCTTTTATTAAGAATATATCATGCGTTGACCTACCATACGCGTTCAAATTCAACTACCCTAAGGTTTTTTTACAACAAATCTTTAGGTTCTCATTTCATTTTCAGTAGAACATTCATGTCACGACTCTTTTTATTTCATTGTGTTGAGTCGATTAGGATTCATGTGTCATTTCGTCTTTGAAATGAACCTCTGCCGAGCTTCCTTTCAAAGAGGGGCAGCTGTTGACACCTGATTTTTAATCATCTTTTCTCTTTTAAAAATTTTCAGTATTTTTCGGCATTTTTATTTTTTGAAAAATCCATAAAGATTCATAAAATGGAAAACTTAACTTTGGGGACCTTGGCCAAGCCTAGAGAACTAATTTTGACCAAAAAAAGATTTTTCATATTTTTAGAATTTTTTAGTATTTTTATTTTCGAAAATTCATGAAAAATAAAGAAAAAATGAGAAAATTACAAAATCAACTTTGGAAGCCTTGGCCAAGCCTAGGCAACCATTTTTGAACAAAAACTAATTTTCATATTTTTTTTTATATATTTTTTAATTTGTTTTAAAAAATAACACAAAAATACTTGAAAATTTTGGAAAAATAACATTTGAGGCCAAAAAAATACACAATAATAGTTAATTTTTTTTATTTTAAATCTATTTTCATATTGGCCATCGCAAATTCAGAAAAATCCAATTCGAGTCAGGTGTTCCTTTAGGAGTATAATCTCGAATCGGGCCTAAAAAAATTTAATTTGAGTCAACTTTTTTTTAATTTTCACTTTTTATGAGTTGTGACATTGTCTTCTAATATTTTAAATTTTCATCTTGGCCCAATTATACCCAGAATGACTTAATTTTGCAAAAGGGATTTAATTAAATTCTGCATTATTTTCAGCGGCAAGAAATAAGCTTAAATTTGACACGTGGTAAATTTTGGTGTGTCAAAAATTGTGAGGAGATTTAGACTTAAAGAAATATATTTTTTCATGGACTGAATTGTAAATACTTAAAATTCAAGGACTAGAGTGCAAATACCTAACTCTTGAAGGATTATTTTACAAATAACAAAAAGAAGAGTTAGTGGATAAATTAGAATAGAGAATGGAAGATGGAGAAGAGGAGATGAAGAAGAGAAGTTGGAGAAGAATAGATGGAGAAAATAAGATAAGAATAGAGAAGGGAAGATGGAGATGAAGAAGAGTTAGTAGAGAAATTAGAATGGAAGATAAGAATAGAGAAGGGAAGATGGAGATAAAGAAGAGTTAGTGGAGAAATTAGAATGGGAGATAAATATGGAGAAGGGAAGATGAAGATGAAGAAGAGTTAGTGGAGAGATTAGAATGTGAGATAGAGATGGAGAATGGAAGATGAAAATGAAGAAGAGTTAGTAGAGAAATTAGAATGTGAGATGGAGTTAGTGGAAAAATTAGAATGAGAGATAGATGAGTAGGTTATAAAAGGAGGAAGAAGTGAGCTTGAGAGAGGAATTTTTTGGAGAGAAAATTTTGGATGTTTGAGAGAGTTTTGGGAGATTGAAGAAAAATTTGAGAGAAAGAAAATACCAAAAGAGAGAATTTTGAAGATGATGGGAGTTTAAAGCTAGGGGTTATCATCACATATTCCTTCATCGATCAATATAAATCAAGAGTTCATCCTCGTCAATGAGCAATCAAATTCGAGCTAAGTGTTTTTATTTATTCATTTATTTATGGTTTTACTCGCAAATTAGCACAAATTGTATACACTTTCTCCATCTTTTTTTTTTCATATTTTATGTCAGGAGAAGGATATCTCTACGTCAACAGCAAAAATCTCGTAGAGATGCAAAAATCGGCCCAGACAAGCTCTTAAGCTGTCCACCGATTTTTCAACTGATCTGTGACTAAAAGTCCCTCTTAATTCAAAAGAAACTCTCTATATTAGGAACATAGAGAGCGAAAATCAATTATAGAAATCCCTAAAAAAAAAATGGGAGATAAGTACTCTTTCCACTCTTCTGGTTTTAGGTGCAGATTAGCACATATTTTGTATACTGACACTTCACTCTATTTTATGTCAGGAAGCCGCAGCTCTATATCAATGGTCAACCCTATGGAAACACAAAATCGGCTTGGAGGAGTCCTCAAGCACGCACAAATTTCAAATTGTTGAATCAATTTGTTGTAAGTTATTTTTAAGAACTCAAACCCTAGAATGGAGAGGCAAAACACATCTACTGGAGGTCATTTAAATACCTACACCATAAATCCCTAAGGGAAGAGCCAAGCCAATGCTTAGCCTCCCATTGGAGGTTTTTACTTACAGTAGTTTAAATACCGGCAATTTAAATGTCTGCACCATAAATCCCAAAGGGAAGAGCCAAGCCAATGCTTAGCCTCCCATTGGAGGTTTTTACTTACAGTAGTTTAAATACCGGCAATTTAAATGTTTGTACCTTAAATCCCAAAGGGAAGAGCCAAGCCAATGCTTAGCCTCCCATTGGAGGTTTTTACTTACAATAGTTTAAATACCTGCAACTTAAATACTTGTACCTTAAATCCCAAAGGGAAAAGTCAAGCCAATGCTTAGCCTCCCATTGGAGGTTTTTACCTATAATAGTTTAAATACCCCCAACATAAATACTTGTACCTTAAATCCCAAAGGGAAGAGCCAAGCCAATGCTTAGCCTCCCATTGGAGGTTTTTACTTACAGTAGTTAAATACCTGCAACTTAAATACCTGTACCTTAAATCCCAAAGGGAAGAGCCAAGCCAATGCTTAGCCTCCCATTGGAGGTTTTTACTTACAGTAGTTAAATACCTGCAACTTAAATACCTGTACCTTAAATCCCAAAGGGAAGAGCCAAGCCAATGCTTAGCCTCCCATTGGAGGTTTTTACTTACAGAAGTTTAAATACTTGCAACTTAAATACCTGTACCTTAAATCCCAAAGGGAAGAGCCAAGCCAATGCTAGGCCTCCCATTGGAGGTGTTTATTCACTGTCATGTACTTCCTATAATTCAATTTTTTGAATCATCAGACCCAAAAGATGAGTTAGGTCGTAATACTGCACAGAAGTCGTTAACACACTCCCTCTTTCGGCTTCAGGGAATCTTTAACACTTAAAAAAATATAACAAATAAAAATATATATCATCCATGCATCCTACTTAAAAAGTGAAAACACAAAAGAGAATACCCTACTAGAGCCTTAGGGATAAACCAAGCCTGAGTTGCCGAATTAGGATATCCATGAAATTAAGGTACCGAAAGGGCATTAGTTTTAATTAACTAGTGTAATCAAGTCCCTTAGCTCATAATCTCTGGTTCGCAGGAATAAATTAGTTCTCCCGCTAATTTATTTAGGTTTCTAATCGACCTACCAAGAACGATTAGTGGCGACTCCAAATTTTAAAATCATTTAAACAAAAACCAAAGTTGCGATTCGGTAGGGCTTGGGAGGGTCCGCATTAGGTTAATCAAATCTAATTAACCTAATAATCCGTTAACCCCTTTTCAAATTTAAAATTTTTTTAGAGGGTCGCGACATTAACGTATCAGACAACATCAACAAAAATTCAAGAAAACTTCCTCTCCCAAAAAAAACAAAAGTCAAGAAAACTTACCTGAAAGATTGATTGCATGGGTTTCACTCAAAATGAGCTTGCACATTCACAGTAGGGAAGCAAATTCGCGAGGTGAGCAGCTCGGTTTTAGGTCGAATCAATGCAAAACAAAAATGAAAATCGGCGTAGGGAAGGTCTAAGGCCTAGACCAAACAAAAAACTTGAGGAAACATGCGCGGATTAGCAAGCTGCCATTGAAGGCCGAGCTTAAAAGGCTGTAATGGCGCCTACCTTTTCCCGCAATTAAACGGCAAACGGTGAGATTCTAAAGACTCCTCACTGTTCCACGATACTTGTTAGTTAAGAATTGAGGCTTGAACCTTCTCGAAATGTTATGAATCTGAGCTTAGAATTTCGGAGCTCCTCCTTCAATGGCCGACCTCAATCCCCCCCCCCCCAGAACCTTCAATTGCCCCTCTCTTTATATCTATCACTATTCACTTAACAGAAACCCCTAAAAAAAATCCCGAGATCTTCTCATCCAATTTTCGTCTCAACTCCCCCCTAATCTCTTAGAATCTCTATCTTTAAACAGACTTCTTCTTCTTTGAAAATTGGTGCGTGCGTAGGAGGTTTCTCTTTGGGAAGATGATGAATAGCGCGAGTTATTGGGTCGGGTTAACCAGACCCGATCGACTCGCTTTGGATAAAAACCTAAAATTGACCCCAAACTTTTTCATTTTTCCCAAAATTGACACCAAAATTGGACTTAGGGACATTGAATCTACTTGAAAATGATATTTTCCCCAGAGATTCCTCAGAATTTGCCCAAAAACCCCAATTTTTGGGTTTGACCCGAGAACCAATTTTGCAAAATCCAAAGTCTTGACGGCCTTTTTTGCAAAAATTGATGCCACCAATGGATTCAAGAGGCCAAAATCTAGCGGGTGACGTGCCCTGATTTTCAATTCAATCCCTAGAAAATTTTTAATTGCATTTTAAGTGTTTTTAGGGACTAATTTGAAAAATCAAAAATTGCATTCTGGTCCTTTTTAGTGAAATTGCACAATTCTGAGAGATTTTGGACTGGATTTTAATTTTGAAAAATAGAGGAGGATGATACGACTCTAAAAATGTGAAAATGGAAAATTAGAAAGCTAAAATGGAATTTCTAGAATTATTTAAATAATCTAAAAAAATAAATTAACAAAGGAACCCTAAATTCCTGATTTAATTTCTCAAAATTTATTCATCCAAAATGAAGGAAAAATTAAATAAAATATTGACTATTTTTTTGTAATTTTCTGGCCTCAAATACTTTTTTTAATTAATTTTCCATTATTTTCCTAACTTTTGAAAAATATTAAAAATGCCAAAAATAAGAAAAATTATTTTTTTGTTCAAAATGGGTTCCCTAGGCTTGGCCAAGGCTTCCAAAATTGATTTTTCAATTTTCTCACTTTTTATTGATTTTTTTTTATGAATTTTTGAAAATAAAATGCAGAAAAATACTAAAAATATGGAAAATTATTTTTTGCTCAAAATTGGTTCCCTAGGCCAAACCAAGGTCCCAAAGTTGATTTTTTCAATTTTCTCATTTTTATTGAATTTTTATGAAATTTTTAAAATAAAATGCAGAAAAATACTAAAAATAAGAAAAATTATTTTGTGCTCAAAATTAGTTCCCTAGGGCAAACCAAGGTCTCCAAAGTTGATTTTCAATTTTATGAATTTTTACGGATTTTTTAAAAATTTATGAAAATAAAATTGGCCAAAAATCAAGTGTCAACAGCTGACACCAACGACCGCCAACAAACTCATCATCGGTCAATTATGGCCTCTACTGAACCATCATCAGCAACTAAAGTCGGCCACAGTCAACAATTTTTTTTTTTTAGATTCCGATGAATGATTTTCCTCAGTTTTCAACCAATTGTTTAACACTTTCTAGTCATAGCGAGTGCAGAGGACGTTCAAAGGACTTACCCGAATACCCTAAGCTTTGCACAACGTTCATTGACGGTCGCCAAACGCAGTGCAGTTGAGGGCCAAGCGAAAGTTCAATTCGCCTAATTTTTGTTGTTTAAATGCACAAACGGGGTTCGTTGAAGGGTGAGAACAGTTCTAGACTCAAGTCGCAATAAAAAATTGCACAGAAGCGAAGTCACACAAGCATGATCAAAGATTCAACACTATTGCCGAAAATCAATTCCTCGAACATCTAGAGGATAGATTCGAAAATTTGATAAAACAAAATCATCGGCAAATTATGAACAATATCGAGCAAAACCGATGATTGGTTCAGACTATACGAATTACTAGGATAGTAGTAAGCTATCAGATCTCTTTCGATTCAATCAAGATTGAGTCGGACCAAATATGCAGCCAATCAAGAACAGTAGCAGAGCAAGACGAGATCAAGAATGACAAACTTGTTTGACAGTGATGGTGATGCTTAGAGATCGTCTAGAGGCTCTCTAAAGCTTTGATGAAGCTCAACCCAACATCTAGGAAGGTCTAATCATTCGTGAATCAATACTGGGAGAGCTTAGTCTCTCTCTCTCTCTCTCCCCAAATTGCGATTGTGCAAGCTCCCCTGATCCCCTCTCTCTATCTATACCTGGAGTCCAAGAACCCACTCCCCTACCTTTGCTGTGTTTTTTTTTTTTTCTAATTGAGGATGACTATGGATGATCCTCTCCAAAACTGATTCTGTTTTTTTTTTTTTGCTCATCCATTTTAGAGAGAAGCGTGCGAGTTACCCCCGATGGTGTTGTCCTCCTGCATGATTTCATTCTAGCTTTCCTTTGCTTCCTTTAGCCCCTTCTTCTCACATGCAACCCTGCGGAAGAGAGCCATATTCCATACGATGAAGCATGGGTGTTAATGATGTGGACATACATGTGGGCATGAAGACTATGGTCCTACAAAGCACCAACATCAATTAAAAAAGAAAATGGAACCAATCCCTAGTGCTCGAAGGATGTGTGCTCAACTTGGGACTTTGGCAGTACATTCTCCATATTTGCATTCAGTATTCTTATCACGTGAAAAACTTAAAGACAACGTATTTTTAGGCAGTAGTATTATTGTCAGCATTAGAGTTGAATATCGTGGGAAATGCAATACTAGTTGATCAACTAATTAACGCAAATTTTCAAATGCATTCATAGTACAATACATATTACACTTGAAAATAAGTGGGGTTCAGACTCTTTTTTTTATTCAACGGATGGATATGGACTCTGGACATTTGAGGAAGATGGGTTCAATTAAGAGAATATATATTTGTGTTATATAAAGGGACTAGTTCGGTTAGGCTGACTAGATGGTGCCCATTCAAAATCACGAACCGAACCTATCTGTTGGTTCCTGAAAATTGAAATCGGAAGCCGGACGGATATCTTTAGGTTTCATTCAAAATCAATTGGTTGGGTATGATTCGGTTCGATTTGGGTGAATCATGATTTTTGTGTTCGCCTCTTTTGCCAATCACAGTATACGTAATCAAATAATCTATGGAATGTGATTGATGTAGACCAACATGTTGGACCTTGGATTTTTTTGCGGGAAGGGAGGGGGGGGGGTAAAAGTTGTTTATGGAAGGTGATCAGAGTGACTTGGGCAGTAAGCTCTCTGTTTTTCCATTTTCCGATGCTCTGTTTTTCTTTCTTCCTCCCTCCTACTTTCTGCGGTCAACGGTTCTTACGCCGACTTGGCCTTTGATTTTCTCCGTAGATGATGAATTGGCAAATCGTCGGCCGCAGCAAAGAGAGGCTGCTGGTCGGTTCCTGCACCTAATGACGAGGCTTCTGCATTAATTCTCACCTAATGACGAGGCTTCAACATCAGCCTATACGTCAGAAAGCGTAGTCGTAAGATCAAGTCCGTCCGTCTGTTAATTTCGCGGTTTTGTTGCAAAGGAGTTGGCTGTGGATCCATGAAAGAGATTAATTAAACAGGTACGCCGAGGCAAACAAAATTGTAAAGGAGAAGGAGCGGAACCGCTTACTAAAAACTGGAGAATTCAGTTCTACATCAAGAACAGTTTTTCAACTTCTCGGTCGCGTTTTTCCATCACGTCTTATCCAAAGAAAGGAACCACAATAATTTTGGAATATACTGAAGTTTTGTGTCGGCTTCCAAGCACCCAAATCACCAAAATACAGAGAAGCTCTTCCGGAATAGATACCACGTAATGATTTCGGAAACTGTATCCGGGTATTTTAACATTAGAAACCTAAGATATACTGCAACAGTTGAAATAACTTTACATCTCAGAAATATGTGATCGTATGAATTCAACTGCTTCAATTGATTGCAGAAACCCAGAGAAGTACTTTTGCCTAGTCCTGTCAAGCCCCTGCCGTGAGATTACGAACCCAGAGAAGTACTTCTGCCTCGTCAATTCAAGCCCCTGCTGCGACAATACAGTCTTGAGGAATGCTAAATGTAATTTATTCAAGCAAAATATGCATAAAACCTGCAAAGGAAACACTGTTAGATATATGTCCTAAAGCAATTATGTAATAGTTATATATTAGAGATTTCGGTTGTATTTCAATTCATTATTGAATTAATGGCAAAAACGTGTTTATTCATTAGTCCAATTATTTATATATATGAATAAATTCCATAAGATCAGTTATGATTAGACCTATTCTTGAGACGTCAAGAATATGTAATATGTGTGGCGGGTTCATAGTTGACTGAATCTTTAAACCGTTCCTGGTCTATGGATCATTGAGTGGATATTATTGATCCTATTGACACCAGTGTGTTCTTAACTTCGCTTTTAAATATTGGATACTTAAAGGAATGACGAGTCACGAGTCATTGGGTATTACGATGCCCCATTTGGAATACAGGTGTTTGTACCAAACAAGTTTACTGAACATGACAGACATTTAATGATTAGCGGCATGGAAGCTTTTAGCGTGGTCAATATCTAATTGTTCATACTCTAGTCTTATGTAAATAATCCTTAGACCTGAGTCATAGTGTTGACTTGTACGTTGGATGGCTATTGTTCACAAGCGTGCATATTGGCGGTTCACTGATCCGTCTCTATACTTGATAGTTATAGTTCGTGCACATACGAAGTCATACGTGCCCGCAAAATGGAATCTATCTCCTTGTTACATGCAAGGTATGATGTTCTATGCGATCTAGTTGTGACAATGCATTGAAATCCTCGGCTGGAGTTGTAGTTGAGAATAAAATGTTTATATCTCGTACAAATGCATGTCAATTAGATTTGTGCATATAATCGAATCGGTGGCTTGACAAATATTTTATGGCCTTTGTTTGATCGGGATATAGTAAGACAGAGGGATTGAATTACACTGTAACTAGAGCTGACGGGTTCATTATATTCTTATAACATTCATGTTATTTGGGTAGCCATGACATATTGTTATATGTTACTCATGGCTTGTAGAACCTAGTAATTGATTGAGACAATCAATTCTCTTAGAAGTACTAATGTGTTAGTACTTGTCTTACTGCCAGCTCAGTGATGAACCTATAGATGCCACACACTTTAATCAATATATGACGACGTTGAACGGAAAATATGATATTGCAAATATGTTGCAATCACGACTATCGAATTTGTCGATTGAAATTAAATTAATTTGAATTTAATTTGATTCTTATTTTTTGTCACGGACGCACGTGCATATGATGCACGCGCTCTCTTAAAATGGAACACATATTGATGTATCCAAGATGCACGTATGTAGTCGCACTATCTTATTTTTATTAAATTATATGTATATATAATTTATAAATATATTTTTAATGTTTTGTTGCACGCACGTCAACGAACGTGGTCAGCACAATTGTGCTGACCATGAGTTTTATTTAAAAAAAAAAGTGAAAAGTGCCAAAGTGCATTCGACTAATTGAATGCACGTGGCCAGCAAGAATTGTTGACCACAAAAGTTGCAGATGGGGAGTAGCAAGCGTGCGCATTTTTTCTGAGTGTGCCTGTAAGAAAGTTAGAGAAAAAAAATAAAAAAATTCTCTTTGCATTTTCTATTCTTGTGGTGACTAAAAAACTAAGTACGTGGAGAGTTTTCATCACGAGATGCTAGTACAATCAAGTGTGGAGTTTTTCCGTGTCGTTTCTCTTCCATTCGTCATACGTTTGATGTTGTGTCTGAATTAAAGATCCGACGCTTGTGAAACTCGTACCGAAGAATATTTGGACCATCTCATTTCAAGCACGCTATAAGAGGTAATTTGTTTTACCCCATTCGTTTAATTTGATTTTTAATTGAAATGCATAAACAATGCCTCTTGAGATATATGTATAGGTTTTTATTTTCACTGTGTTTATTATCAATTTTTGTCTATGCATGTTATGTAAATCCCAACAAACAAACGACACTCCATCTCTTTCAACAAGTGAAAGCTCTCTCCCTCGAAGACGACCGAGCGAGGAACAAAAAGATATCTTATCGTGAAACTTCAGAAACACTAAATATGCACTCGCCTGTCCGCATTTACCTTACATGTCGCTGTGCGACTTCAGTAGTTCCTCCAACAACTTATCGTCCAGATACTCGAACTCGATCGCATCTCTGGATGGCTGGGAGGAAGCTGACACAGTGGATGATGACGAGCCCGCTGAGGAGGACGACAACGACAACTGTGATGGGAACATGGAGAGAGAACTCTGCTGGCTGGAGACATTGCGGTCATTCTGAGCATAGTATTGTTGCTCGTTTGGGAAGTTGAGGATGGCCAAATGGCCTCGGAAGGCGAAGGCGGCCCGGTCGTAGGCTCGAGCGGCCTCCTCCGCTGTCTCGAAGGTCCCAAGCCAGAGGCGGGCGCCGTTTCTCGAAGGGTCCCGGATCTCGGCAGCGAACTTGCCCCAAGGGCGCCGCCGGATCCCTCGGTACTGGGGTGGATCAAATCGCGACATTGTCGATCCCCTCTGGTTCCCGGTATTTTCGCTGTTCGCACTGCTCCGACTCCCTCTCGAAGAAGACCCTTCCATGGCCAGATGAGATATAACCAAATGAGGAAGTGAAGGCTATGATGATCTGCGTGCAAGCTTCTTTGGTAAACTTGAAGAAATAAGATTTCAAATTCGATGGCAACAAACAAACGTTGGAGGCCGGCGGTTATATATAGGGTTTGGTCAGATAAGACCGCACGCGATGAAAAGTTCGGGGAGGTCGTATCTGACGGCGGAGGGTTTGTTTTTTTAATGTCCTTCTGTGAGAATGTCTGAGAGAGACAAAACGAATTTGAGCAACTTGAGGATCAGGTGGCGGGCTTTTTACCAATTTAGGTTTAAAATTTAATGTTTTTACCGATTTAGGTTTCTCAGCGTAAAATTTACAAATTGGGGGTTGGTTCGGCACTTGAAGTGCCGAACGGCTGGCCCCCCCAAAGGCCGCATTCCCCTCGCCCCCCCTCTCCCGGTGTCACTTCCCCTCACCCGGCCCCCCCCTCCCTTCTCGTCTCTTCATTTTGTCCTTTTTTTTTTGTCAAACCAGACCCTACCTATTATTTCACCGCCCCCCTTACCTTTTCTCATGGCCCCCTCTCTTCTCATTGTTGTAAGCGTGATACGTATCTACTTTTCACGCATTTTACGGAAAAAAAGCTGCCGAATCAACAAAACAGAGATTCGTCTCAATAGTGAAAAAGCTTATCATATAAGAGATAGATCAAAGTGCGAAGAAGGTAGAGTCTGAAGAAGTTCCGAAGAAAGAGAAAGAAAGAGAGCAAACAGAGAGAATCGAAACTAGAGTCTGAAGAAGGAGAAAGAAAAAACGTATCGAGAGACATCGAGTGAGAAAAATTTAAGAGGTCGTTCATCCATTTTCGACGTGTTTGTATTTATGGTTACTAATTTTGTCAATATTTCTTCGCCATCGATTCAGGTAATATTTCACTTTATGGTCTGTTTTATTTCACTATTTGCGTTTTTCATTTCATTGCATGTAATATTAATTTTTTTTGTAGACGGTAGAGAAGCTAGAACAATGGAAGTATCATTTTCTCAATCTCAACACACACGCACTTTTGGAGTTAAGGTAATGTCTATATCTTTGTTAGAATATGCTATTTTAGTACTATGTAATAACTGTTGTATTGTGATGTTTTATATGTTGTTTAGTCAGAAAAATATGTTTTTTTGTGCTATAAATATGTCTGTTTTGCATTGGAAAATAGCTTTTTTTACACTACATAGATGTTTATTTCATACTGAGAAATAGCTTAATTTTGTGCTACTCATATATCTATTTTGCATGTCACTATATGTCTCATGAAATATTTTGTACATATTAAACCCGTATTTCATCATGAAATTTGAAATTATAAAGGGTTAATGGGAAACTCTTATTAGATGTAGACCGTATGAACTGATAATTAGATCGGACAATGTTGATTTTAGTTGCGTAATGTAGAACATGACCATATAATTAGTTTATAATAATAAAAAATCCCAAAGAATATAAAATTTCGTAAAAAAAATTGGCAAAAAATAATAAGAAAATTCCTAAAATTCTGTCATTGTAGTGCGGGCTCTTTTCATTTCAGAAAAAAGAATAAAAAAAAGAAAAAAGAAAATGAGGAAATAATGATATTATTATTATTTTTATTATTATTATTATTATTATTATTATTATTATGGAAAACTTAAGAAATGAGAGAGGCGCCGTTATTTGGGTCAATTCCTAGACCCGGCCTGATTAATAAAAAATTTAAATTAAAATTTTAGAAAAAAAGATAAACTAGAAAATCAGGAAAAAATGAAAAAAAAATTCTTAAAAATTTGAGAAAATTTCACGACTTTTTGTAAAAAAAGTTCAAAAGAATGTAAAAAATTAAATTAGGATTTATGTTCTTTTTTTCGTTAATTCCATTGTAAATAACGATTGTACCCCTGATGGGTAAAGTATGTAAGAAACATTATGCAATATTTATGAAATTTATTGGTTCCATTTGTAGATATGGCACAAAGGAACTATATTCGGCCAGGACATGAGAATAATTCACTACTGACAGAGCAGGCTGAACATAGATCACAGGCCATTTGGGAGGCTAAGGTCAGTAATTAAAATAGTTATCAGCTGAGTTTGTAACAGTTATATCATAATGAAAGTATTAGTAATAATTAATGTAACATTTCACAGAAAGATAATAATGAAGTTATTCGGTGTCAACGAGATGGAGCAATACTACACAAAGCTGAGGAGCTTGATCATCGATTAGAACCATATCTTCGAGTTTCAGGATTTTATGGACTTTGGAGAATGGGGTTCTGGCAAGTTGATCACCATCTGATCACAAAGTTGGTTGAGAGATGGAGGCCTGAGACTCACACCTTCCACATGCCAGAAGGTGAATGCACTATTACCCTACAGGATATCGAGATTCTTACAGGACTTCTCATAAATGGAAATGCAGTTATTTGCCCCACTAATAGAAATTGGGGCGATGTTTGTGAGGATTTACTAGGCCACCGACCCCCACCTAGTCAATTACGTGGTTCGATGTTGAAGATTACCTGGTTGAGAGGAGTCTTTGATAGAATTCCAAACGATGCAGATGATGGTACGATAATACAATATGCGAGGGCATTCATTTTGTAGTTGGCTGGAGGCTCCATATTTTCGGATAAATCGGGATCGAGGATAAGTTTAATTTTTTTGCCATTATTGGAGAACCTCACTGATCGTACAACATACAGTTGGGGTTCGACAGCGCTTGCATGGTTATATAGGGAGCTATGCAATGCCACTAAGCCATCGGCGCGACAAATGAGTGGTCCCCTATATATATATATATATATATATATATATTACAAATTTGGGCATGGGATCGATTCAGTTCTTGTTGACACCTGATTTTTAATCATCTTTTCTCTTTTAAAAATTTTCAGTATTTTTCGGCATTTTTATTTTTTGAAAAATCCATAAAAATTCATAAAATTGAAAAATTAACTTTGGGGACCTTGGCCAAGCCTAGAGAACTAATTTTGACCAAAAAATGATTTTTCATATTTTCAGTATTTTTTTAGTATTTTTATTTTCGAAAATTCATGAAAAATAAAGAAAAAATGAGAAAATTGCAAAATCAACTTTGGAAGCCTTGGCCAAGCCTAGGCAACCATTTTTGAACAAAAAATAAATTTTCATATTATATATATATATATATTTTTTTTTAATTTAAAAAAATACAAAAATACTTGAAAATTTTGGAAAAATAACATTTGAGACAAAAAAATACACAAAGATAGTTAATATTTTTATTTTAAATCTATTTTCATATTGGCCATCGCAAATTCAGAAAAATCCAATTCGAGTCAAGTGTTCCTTCACGAGTATAATCTCGAATCGGGCCTAAAAAAATTTAATTTGAGTCAACTTATTTTTAATTTTCACTTTTTATGAGTTGTGACATTGTCTTATAATATTTTAAATTTTTATCTTGGCTCAATTATACCCAGAATGACTCAATTTTGCAAAAGGGCTTTAATTAAATTCTGTATTATTTTCAGCGGCAAGAAATGAGCTTAAATTTGACATGTAGTAAATTTTGGTGTGTCAAAAATTGTGAAGAGATTTGGACTTAAAGAAATATATTTTTTTTAGAGACTGAATTGTAAATACTTAAAATTCAAGGACTAGAGTGCAAATACCTAACTTTTGAAGGATTATTTTACAAATAACAAAAAGAAGAGTTAGTTGATAAATTAGAATAGAGAAGGGAAGATGGAGAAGAGGAGATGAAGAAGAGAAGTTGGAGAAGAATAGATGGAGAAAATAAGATAAGAATAGAGAAGGGAAGATGGAGATGAAGAAGAGTTAGTGGAGAAATTAGAATGGGAGATAAATATGGAGAAGAGAAGATGAAGATGAAGAAGAGTTAGTGGAGAGATTAGAATGTGAGATAGAGATGGAGAATGGAAGATGAAAATGAAGAAGAGTTAATGGAGAAATTAGAATGAGAGATAGAGTTAGTGGAAAAATTAGAATGGGAGATAGATGAGTAGATTATAAAAGGAGGAAGGAGTGAGTTTGAAAAAAAAAAACATTTTGGAGAGAAAATTTTGGATGTTTGAGAGAGTTTTGAGAGATTGAAGAAAAATTTGAGAGAAAGAAAATACCAAAAAAGAGAGAATTTTGAAGATGATGGAAGTTTAAAGCTAGGGGTTATCATCACAAATTCCTTCATCGATCAATATAAATCAAGAGTTCATCCTCGTCAACGAGCAAGCAAATTCGAGCTAAGTGTTTTTATTTATTCATTCATTTATGGTTTTACTCGCAAATTAGCACAAATTGTATACACTTTCTCCATCTCTTTTTTTTCCCCCATATTTTATGTCAGGAGAAGGATATCTCTACGTCAACAGCAAAAATCTCGTAGAGATGCAAAAATTGGCCCAGACAAGCTCCTAAGCTGTCCACCGATTTCTCAAATGATCCGTGACTAAAAGTCCCTCTTAATTCAAAAGAAACTCTCTATATTGGGAACATAGAGAGCGAAAATCAATTATAGAAATCCCTCCCAAAAAAACGGGAGATAAGTACTCTTTCCACTTTTCTGGTTTTAGGTGCAGATTAACACATATTTTGTATACTGACACTTCACTTTATTTTATGTCAGGAAGCCGCAGCTCTATATCAATGGTCAACCCTATGGAAGCACAAAATCAGCTTAGAGGAGTCCTCAAGCGCGCACAAATTTCAAATTGTTGAATCAATTCGTTGTATTTCATTTTGAAGAATTCATACCCCAGAATGGAGAGGACAAAGTCCATCCCCATTTAAATACCTGCACCATAAATCCCAAAGGGAAGAGCCAAGCCAATGCTTAGCCTCCCATTGGAGGTTTTTACTTACAGTAGTTAAATACCTGCAACTTAAATACCTGTACCTTAAATCCCAAAGGGAAGAGCCAAGCCAATGCTTAGCCTCCCATTGGAGGTTTTTTACTTACAATAGTTAAATACCTGCAACATAAATACCTGTACCTTAAATCCCAAAGGGAAAAGCCAAGCCAATGCTTAGCCTCCCATTTGAGGTTTTTACTTACAGTAGTTTAAATACCTGCAACTTAAATACATGTACCTTAAATCCCAAAGGGAAGAGCCAAGCCAATGCTAGGCCTCCCATTGGAGGTGTTTATTCACTTTCATGTACTTCCTATAATTTAATTTTTGAATCATCAGACCCAAAAGATAAGTAGGTCGTAATATTGCACAGAAGTCGTTAACACACTCCCTCTTTCGGCTTTAGGGAATCTTTAACACTTAAAAAATATAATAAATAAAAATATATATCATCCATGCATCCTATTTAAAAAGTGAAAACACAAAAGAGAATACCCTACTAGAGCCTGAGGAATAAACCAAGCCTGAGTTGCCGAATTAGGATATCCATGAAATTAAGGTACCGAAAGGGCATTAGTTTTAATTAACTAGTGTAACCAAGTCCCCGAGCTCCTAATCTCTGGTTCGCAGGAATAAATTAGTTCTCCCGCTAATTTATTTAGGTTTCTAATAGACCTACCAAGAACGATTAGCGGCGACTCCAAATTTCAAAATCATTTAAACAAAAACTAAAGTTGCGATTTGGTAGGGCTTGGGAGGGTCCGCGTTACGTTAGTCAAATCTAATTAACCTAATAATCCGTTAACCCCTTTTAAAATTTAAAATTTTTTTAGAGGGTCGCGACAGTTCTATATCACCATCCATTGGAAGCAGTAATCCTTTTGAAGATGCGCCTCTTGGTAGTCGGTACGTGATATATATACTTTTGTAGTTCGCGAGTGCTAAATTTTTTTCAGTTCATATAATATATATAAGTGTATTTTTTTTCACCATTACACTGTAGAGATAAATTATATATAGTGCGTATGACAATATATCTAAATATTTTTTTTATTTTTTCAGATGGTTTCAATCCCTACGGACAACTAGAGTGCCCACACACACTTTACCACATCAGCGCTATCAATTGGATAGAATGACATTCAGCGATGTAAGTCATGATAAAAATTAATAAATTCAATGTAATGTTAGCTTTTAAAATTATTCTTTATTTAATTTGATATATTTCAATATTTTTTAACAGATTGTTTGGGAGCCATATACTGATGACATTCTCGAGGCTCTACCGGAATACTGTACGACGGGAAAAGAAATTTGGACAGCTCGTGTTCCACTCATCTATTTTCACATAGTTGAGTGGCATTACTCGGACCGAGTGGCTCGTCAATTTGGCATTAAGCAACCAATATCGATTCCTCCGAATGATCATAAATCATTTCATGCCATTGAACTAAAGCCAGTTAACCACGATTGGATGGAACAGCACATGGAGTGGATTCAAATGTGGAACAATCGTGCTAACTTCATAGTTCAATTCGATCCTGCAACGGAGCCACTTCATTTCCATTCAGAATACATGGAGTGGTACCGTGCATGCACAGGCCGGTGGATTTCTTACACGGGAGGTGCAATAGGTTCAGCGGTTAGTGCAAAAACTTGTAATTTAATTCAGATATTTTTTTAGTCATATAATTTGTTCGCATTTAATTACTTCTATTGACTATGATTTCATGAACAGGCTGCTGGTATGGAGCAAATTATAGCATTATGCAGAGCTACTTCTCGGGATCGGGATCAGGATAACATGCGAGAGATCGTACGGTAGATAGGCAAGATAGCTACAAGAATGCTACATGCATTCAATGAAGAGAGACGGTTGGTGTCGATTCCACGACCCCAATCAGCACCTACCACAGCACCATTTGAATCGCATGAAGATGCCCCATCTCCTACTAGTCAATCAATCCGGAGGACTAGTAGAGCTCTTCAAGATGTAGATGTTGTCCCTTATCCTGGGGTCTATAATATGGAAGATTTCACTCCTGGGTTCAATCCAGGGTTTGGCCAAACAGATTTTACTTCAGGGTTCAGCCAGTTCGCTAGCTCATCTCATGCGGGATTCCGTCCCTACACTCCGATAATTCCTCCGATGGCCGGAGGATTTGATCTCGCTCCTTTTTCTCAATATGCTTCTACTCCATATGTATCATCTGAGCATGACATGTTTGCTCAATTTGATGATGCATCACATGCACAGTTGTCAGAAGAGGATATTCCTTCATCATCTACACAACCCAGACAAGCGGAACCTCATCGTCGATACAATACTAGACCTACCGAACACCGGAGACGACCCCCTTGCGGAACAAGAGGCCACGTAGGAAGACGACATCATCATTGAATGTAATCGGGGTTGACAATTGTTATGTATTATTATAAGTTTGATGTACTAGAATTTTTTTTAAAGTAATCGGGGTTTACTTTTAAATACCTGTTTATGTTGGACCATTAAATTTCAAAAAAACCAATCATAGTTTGTGCAATCCTTCACAAACGCAATTTCCATATCAAGCTTCTTTTTAATTCACTACAAAAAAAGAAGCTTTTAGCAACGGAATTAGCAACAAAAATTTTGACAAAATTCGTCGCTAATTAGGCATCGCAACATTGAGCGACGAAACATTTCAACTACCATTGTCAAATAAATTGTGACGAAATTAATTCGCGACAAAATTCATCGCTCCCGGTGGACGAAAGTTTAGCACGGCATTTGCCACTAAATTTGTGACGAAAATAGGAACGAAAATAATGTCGTCGCCAACTAGTGACCACATGTTTTTTTGGGAAAATTCAACTCGGGTCACAAAGTTTAGCGACGAACTATATTTGTGGGAAAATTCATCGCTAATTAGCGACCACATTTTTTTTTTGAAAAGCGACGAAATTCATATATTCGCAGGTGTTGACACCTGATTTCTTAGCCAATTGTTATATTTTTAGAAAATTCTAGAAAATTCAAAAAATTCAAAAAAATTACAAAAATGGTTCTGGATGCCCTGGCCCAACCCAAGGGGCCCATTTCCAAAGAAAATAATTTTTCAGAATGTTTGAGTAATATTAAATAATTTTCAAAAATAGAGAAAAAGGAAAAAATTTTGGGAAAAATAGCATTTGAGGCCGCAAAAATGCGAAAAAATCGGGGCTATGTGTTTCTTCTTTAACCATAACCCCCGAACTGGCCAAAAAAATACATTTTTAGCTTTTAAAATTTTGATTCTTTTTATTTTAGGCCAAGGACATCATTACCCAAGCCCCTGAATTTTTTCTCGATCGAAAAGACCCCTCAATTTGCTCAATTTCAATTAAAGGGCCCGTTTCCGCATTTTTATTTTCTTTTTCCCCCAATTTTGGTAAAAAATGAAATTATTCCAATTCCGGGGGTACCCATGAAAACCCTAACCCGTCATCCTATAGTTTTCGCCATTCCGGATTCATTGGTAGGTCCGGTTTGGCTTGATTTGGCTGTTTAGGGCTTGAAACATAAGAATTTCGTTTTCGGACAAAACGTAAAAATTGTCCCCGCGCATGTGAAGGAGAATTTCATTTTGGCTTGATGAGCCATTTTCATGGCTTTGGTACGGAGCGCTCGGTCAATAGTTTTGGGATCTGTAAATTGTTTTTGAAACCTTGTTTGACCTAGTTTCATTTGACATAAACGGATTTCAATAATGGTATCTGAGCGCAAAGATAATCACCCCCGAACATGCCTCAGTGAGCTTCAGAGTTAGAGGCCTCACCTTCGGCTAAGTATTACATTGCGACTAGCCGTTTTCCAGACACCGTTTTGATGCACTCGCTTGGTCAATTCTTGAGTTCTTGGCTATTTTGGAAACTAGATCGTACCTAGTTTCATGAGGTGTGGTCGATTCTCCTTGAGCAGATTTGTATTTCAAGAAAATTTCTATTGAAAGTGCCTTGAGATACTGGTGCTAAAAGGGTGGAATTTTTTCGGGCTTTTTACAAAAAGGGGTCAAATTTTTTTTTATTTTTACAAATTTGGGTTTTCAAAAAAAATTTACCAAATCGGGGCTTGTTCGGCACTCCAAGTGCCGAACAAGGGAAGGTGGGGGGGAGGGGTGAGGTGAGGTTAGGAATTTTTTTAAAATAAATCAAATGTTATTTTCAAAAACATTTTATTAATAAATTAATAGAAAATGACGTTAAAGACTGTAAAAATATTTCGCTAATGGAAAACTTGAGTAAACGACACGTGAACATCTATAACTCGACGCCTACAAGCAAAAAAACCCACTAAACGGGCGTTGGACAACTTGCGCGCTAAATTTCAAAAATTTCGTTCAGACAAACCGTTACTCCGATTCACGAACCGTCAAAAGCATTAGCTCCGCAACATCCTTAAGTTCATTTCATACAATATTCGTAGCTAGGCGACACCAAAATCGACACCAACCGACATCGCAACCCCAAAAACGTGAATTTTTCAGCACTATTTGCAGAAAAACCTTTTTCGTTTTATCCAAACGAACTCCGATTAACGCAATCTTATAGTCCAAACGAAGCTCATTCGACATAATACAAAAGTATTATCATGGTCGACCTCAAATAACAAAAGGAAAATGAAGATATTGGGCCTTTATTTTCAAACTCTGGTTCTACAGTAACCCGCGCGAACCGTGAACTTCATAGCCCAATATCTTCATTTTCCTGTTGTTATTTCAGGTCAACTATAATAAGACTTTTGTAGTTTGTCGAATGAGCTTCGTTTGGACTATAAGATTGCGTTAATCGGAGTTCGTTTGGATAAAACGAAAAAGGTTTTTCTGCAAATGGTACTGAACAATTCACATTTTTGGGGTTGCAATGTCGGTTGGTGTCGATTTTGCTGTCGCCTGGCTACGAATATTGTACGAAATGAACTTAAGGATGTTATGGAGTTAATGCTTTTGACGGTTCGTGAATTGGAGTAACGGTTTGTCCGAACGAAATTTTTGAAATTTAGCGCGCAGGTTGTCCAACGCCCGTTTAGTGGGTTTTTTTGCCTGTAGGCGTCGAGTTATAGATGTTCAAGTGTCGTTTACTCAAGTTTTCTATTAGCGAAGTATTTTTACCGTCTTTAACGTCATTTTCTATTAATTTATTAATAAATTTTTTTTTAAAATAACATTTAATTTATTAAAAAAAAATTCCTAACCTCACCCCACCCCACCCCTCCCTCCCCCCACCTTCCCTTGTTCGGCACTTGGAGTGCCGAACAAGCCCCGTTTTGGTATTTTTTTTTGAAACCCAAATTTGTAAAAATAAAAAAATTTTGACTCCTTTTTGTAAAAAGCCCAATTTTTTCTAAGTGTCGATTAGTGAGTAGCCGTCTTGCCGACGTCATTTTAAGGTGTCCGTTGGGTCAATTTCATGAGTGGTCGGTCATTTTACAAACTAGATCACACCTAGTTTCCCTCAGCGCTATCAGTTTCCTGTAATTGCATCCGAGCATAAAGTTAATTATCATATAAAAGCCTTTCGCGAACAACTTTTTGGGCGGAAAAATTTTCGAAAAATGAGTCGAAACTTCGATTTTAAGCAAAAAATAAAAGGGTTCGTTATTTGCACTTTCCGAGCATAGAGTTAATTATCAGAGAAAACCCCTTCACCGTCAGTATTAATTGTCGTTCCGTCGGGCCAACTCGATCCAGATAATAATAATAACATAAATAAGAATTTCAATTCATTAACAAATTTCAAGGAAATTACAAAAACTTCAGATAATCAGCAAAAAAAAACACATACAAATATTACACAAATATTTTTGACCCATACATAGCTTCTTTTAAGGTTTGAAGAAGGAAACCATCTATCGCCATTTGCCTCAATCCTTTCCTGAAAATGAATAGATAATCAATTAAAATTTTACGAATGTCGATTATGATCGACGAAAGGTGAAAATAATATACTATTAGAGATGAAAACATTAGTGAATAGGCACAAGAATTTAGAAGGGTAAAGCACCTTAAACCGATCTGTATGCACAAGTTTGACTGTTGTGTCCTGATTTTCCACAATAGCTGCAATGGTTAGTCGAAGCAGTACTTCTCGGGATACTCCAGTTCATCTCAGTACGTATGCGTGATGCAAGGGTCTTTCTTTCTTTCTAATACGGTTCGGGTTTGGCACTAATGGGAGCTCGTCAAGTTCAGGCCAGTAATCAGGATCACCCAATGGATGAAACATGTACCGATAGCACTGAAGTGTTCTGTCTAAAGTGTAGAATTCATCTACCATTGTATTATAATCAATTGCATATTTCTGACAAATTGCGATCACATGTGAACATGGGATTTTTATCTCTTGAAATTTTCCACATGTGCATCTTCGCAGGTTTAGCTCGACCTTGTGTTTGTGGCCCCCCATTCTTCTGAATCTATCATATCCAATTTTAACTTCAAAGATTCCGGAATCAAAGTCGAACCGAGTAACCTCATGCCTATTTGCAGCTTCAACGTTTTTTTGGAGAATGATGCCCGCATATTGAGTATATATCCATCACTCCATCTTTTGTCCCCTATATGTAGTTCTTCTCGTATCAAAATAGTTGACTAATTGAAAAAATATCTTATTCACCATAGCTTTTATAGGCAGCGCATGAAATCCCTCAGCATCCCGTTAACTGATTCTGCTAAGTTTGTCGTCATCACCCCATATCTCTTTTCTTCATCATAAGCTTTTGTCCATTTATCCCAAGGAATCTGATCACACCATTCAGCTGTTTGTGGATGTAATTCCCTCATTCGGTTTATGATGTGTAGAAACTTTTTCTTTTGATTCTCGTAAGTTGTACATTACAATAATAATAAGTACTTTTTACACAAATTTATAAATAAGCAATTTCCTCAAATTACTTAATTTAGAAATTTTACCTGCCATCTGAATAACTCTTTTCCCTTCGGCATCTTTGAAGTGTTTATTGTAATTGCTGACAATATGTCGAATGCAAAATCTATGATGGCCATGTGGAGGACGCCACCCATCTGTCTCCATTGCTCTTTGAATCCCGATATGTCTGTCCGATATTATGCAAATATCGTCTCGGCCATTAGTGACATATATCCTCAGCAGATCCATAAACCAAGACCAATCATCAACAGTCTCCCGATTGACCACTGCAAATGCCAATGGAAATATATGATTATTCCCATCAAATGAGGCTGCACATAGGATCGTTCCTTGATATTTGCCGTATAAAAAAGTTCCATCAACGAAAATCACGGGACGACAGCTTTTGAAGCCTTCAATCGTCTGTTTGTAAGTCCAGAACATTCGGTTGAAAATCTTGCAACTCTGATCTTGGCCCATGGAATCCTCGATCACGAAATGAAAACCTGGATTCACTAGTTTCGTCATATTCATGTACTTTCTCAACTTACCGTACGAGTCATCCCATCCTCCAAAAGTTTTGTCAATCGCCATTTGTTTCGCTAATCAAATTTTACGATAACTAGGTTGGAAGCCCACTTTATCTTTAACCATCGCCATTAGTGGCTTAATTTTTATATCTGGTTGGGCGGCAACCATTGCTTCAACCTGCATGGAGAGGTATTTCTGATCAAGTTGCCAATGATCTGTTGACATTTGCGGATTACGACATGTATGTGGCCCACTGTATTTAGTTATTTTCCAAAACAGGTCACTCGCTTTATTCAATGCACGGAGCCTCCAATGACACGGTTCGTTTGGATTACCGCATTTGATAACATATTTTCTTTTCTTTGTCTCTTCACTGCGAAAGTGATGATTTCTCAACAGAGAATATTCTTTCGCAGCCAACTGCACTGCATCTCGTGATGGAAATAACATTCCAACACGAAATTCATTGGCTGGATCAAACAACATATGACTCGGCTTGGTTCTTGTATCCACTTGCATCATATCATAATCAATCTCTGAATAGGGCGGTGGATATACCAACGGCAAAATAGAATTACTACAATCGCTGTTGTAGTAAGTATCCATATCGCCACTTTCGTCATTTTCTTCATCGCCATCGTCATTACCCAACCATGAATCATCTTCTTCATCACTATCATCATCTTCGTCTTCATCATTATCCACAGCAGTATCATCGTGATGCACATCCTGGTTACCGATATTTGGCCCATATTCATCGACATTGGAACCTTGCCCAATTGAATCATTTATCGGTTGGTATTCATCTACAGTAGCATAAAACTGAAGAAACCCCATATAACCGTTCGAATGTGCAAACTGTTAGATTCTCTGAACGATTATATCATTATCCACATTCACAATGTTAAACATAGCGCATTGTCCAATTGAGATAACCGGTTGTCTAAACATCAAACTGGCAATAAACTGATTCTCTGTTACTTTCAACTTGTGCTCAATCATATCACGTAACTCATCAAATGTCGATATATTTCCAAACTCAAACATAGCACATTGTCCACCTTCGTAATCATATCCAAATTGATTTCGTCCTATTGTACCTCCCCATTGTATAGTCGCAAAAGGTATAGACATTCTGCTAAACAAATAATTTACAAATTATTTTACATGTAAAATTTTATAATTTTTTTTCTTTATACATTAATAAATGAAAATTTTAACTATCAATATAATAAATGAAATAAATATGGTCAACAAAAATATTTACGAATTTAGAAATGAATGAAGGAACATAATAATCAACAATCAATTAATTGACGAAATTCTAATTTTTCAGATTTTCAAAATTTTCTTTGTGGAATGTTTCCAATTTTTTTTTAGAAAATTTTATGATTTGGATCATCATTCTTAATTTTCTTAAATTTTATTTTTTTGTGATTTCATATTTTTTATTTTTTGATTATTTTTTAAAATTTTTAGGCTGGATCAACTAGATTAAATAACAATGTCGCTTCCATTTTTCATATTATCTATTATTATTATTATTTCTTTTACAATATAATTTTCCTTTTATTTTTTCTCTTTAGCCGATTATTAATTTTCCAGATCGGGCCGGTTCAACCCAACTCACAAACTTGAAGAGTCGACCCAAACCCACATGAGTTTGAACTGAAACTTTCACAATAGACTTTTATGCATTTTTTAAAATTAGGATTATTTTCATTTTCATTTTCCCTAATTTTTTCTCTTATCTAGAAACTTCTTATTATTACAAACAGATTGTATTAATATATATATTCTAATAATCATATTTAATTAAACCTATAAAATTTAAAATATATGAAAAAAATTACGAATTAATACGCATAAAATTTTTCCTCAGACATGTCTCGACATGCAAAATTAAGATATTTTAGGAATAAATCGACAAAATTTTTTGAATATATTTATTTTTAATATTATTTTTTCCCAATTTCTTTTTCAATTTTTGTATTCTTTGGTATAACTTTTGTTATTATAAATAATTTATATGTTCAAGGATTGTCCACGTTCGTTGCATTAGGTAACAAATTACAACGACTCATATTTAATCGAAAATCAAATCTATATTGTCCGATCTAATTACCAGCTCCTACAGTACTAACGTTTTCCCATAAATTTTTTCGTTAAACATGTACATTCAGTTATTATTTCAATATCTTGAAAATTAAATCCAATTAATCCTCCAAAATTTCAAAATACATGATAAAATACGGGCTTAATACGCACAAAATTTTTCGTGACACATACATCGGCATGCAAAACAGAGATATGAATAGCACAAAAATAAGATATTTTTTAGTGCAAAATAGATATATATATATATATATATATATATATATGTAGACCAAAAAATAAGATATTTTTCGGACTAAACAACATGTACACATCACAATATAACAGCGAAACAGTGTATGCACGGTACTAAAATATATCATATTTTAACAAGAATATAGGCATTACCTTAACACAAATATCGTGCGTGTGTCGAGATTCTTGAAGTAGATACTTCTACTCTTCTATTTTCTCTGTCGTATAAAAATAATTAAACATCACATGCAACAAAACAAAATGCGCAAATGCCAAAAGAAAACATACCATAAAGTTAAATCTTACCTGATTCGATTGACAGGAAATTTGAAAGGAATAAATGACTGCAAATATGGAGACACTCGAAATTGACGACTAATTTTCAAATTCTTTTTTTTTCTATCGCTTTTCTCTCGATTCTTTCTCAGCTTTCTCTCTATTTGTTCTCTATTCTCTCTCTTTGTTTTCATAAAATGGCCAAAGAGTTTTTCTCACTCTCTGACTTTAATAGAACTAAAGGATTCACAAGTCAAATTTGCTTTTGAACATTCACGTGAAAGTTTCTGAATCTATATTCTGAAACTTCACGTGAAGTTTCAGAAATTTGCTTCTGAAAAAAGAGGTTTCGCGTGAACTTTCCGAACAAGATTCTACAATTCAGCTAAAAATAAGGGAAAAAGGTTACCGAAAAGAGTGTGCGAGATGAGAAAGGGGGGCCGGATGTTGGATCGTTCTGAGACGATAATAAATTATTAGTTTTATTTTTTTTTAGCGCCGAAGAAGGGGAAGTGACACCCGGGAGGGGTGGGGGCGAGGGGGAGTGAGACCGCCTGGGGGAGGGGGGGGGGGGAGGCCCCGGGCGCCGTTCGGCAGTTGGAGTGCCGAACGGACCCCAAATCCGTATATTCCCCCGAATAAAACCTAAATTGGTAAAATGGTTAATTTTTAAACCTAATTTCGTGAAAACCCCTCAGGTGGCCTTTTGACGAACACCAAGCGATGGTGACCTTGGATTCGAAACTATATACTATTGCTGTGTCCCTTACCTGATACGTGTGCATGAATGTGCATTACTCGCAGGATGAGGTAGCAATGTTAGAAGCAAATTCTACAATGGATCTGATTTTTCTCTTTATTTAAGTGGTGATGATGGATATGCATCGAACTTTTGAATTAGGAATACATACATACACACACATATACACATACCCGCAGGATGAGGTAGCAATGTTAGAAGCAAATTCTAGAGTGGATCTGATTTTTCTCTTTATTTGAGTGGTGATGGTAAATATGCATCTAATTTTTGAATTAGGAATACTTCATAAATATATATACACACATGCGAGACTCATTAGCGCAGTTGACATAGATTTGTCACTTGTAATCCTCTTAAATTATATACATCATATAAAGGGTCTAAATCGTTTGTCACTCTCTTAAGATGCGCCTCAATTTGTGTTGAAATACCGACAACATTTGCATTCTCCTCCAACTTAATCCTGATGTTAGAAAGAGGAACTTGTACATGTCATCATTGTATATTTTAGATTCTACATGATATCTTAGGAAAAAGTACCAAAAAAGTCTTAAATCTATTGTATTGATATTTATTCAATCATAAACTTTTCAATTGGATCAATTTAATCCTAAACATTTTTACATTGATGCCAATTCAGTCCATCTGATTAATTTAGGTCGAAAATTGCTACATGAATAATTGTCCTATGTGGCATCGCTAGCACTGGCGTGAATTTTTTTTTTCCAATTAACTTTTTGCTTTTTTTAAAAAAATATTTTTCTCTTTTCTCCTTACTTTTTTTTCCCTATTTGTGGCCGATCAACCTCACTGGGCCAAGGGGAGAATTGGAGAGGCTGACCCTTGCCTAGGCAAGGGCAGCCTCATTGGGCCTCGCCAGACCTTGCTTGGGTGTGGGTCAACCTCGTGTCAAGGAGGAGGTTGACCCTCATCTAGGCAAGGACTAGCGAGGCCGCTTTGGTTTGGGTGAGGGGAGCCTCATTGATGCTCCCCTCATCTTGGTAAGGTCACCCTTGCCCGGTTAATCATTGGCAATAAGAAAGGGGGGGAGGGGTGAAGGAAAAAAAGTAAGGGAAAAGAAAATGAACGAAAAAATAAAGAATTTTAAAATTTATTTAAAATTATAAAAAAAAATTCACGTAAAATGACTGGCGTCCACGATAGTGGTTTTCAATCAAAATTGGCTGGATGAACTAAATTAGTATCATTGCAAAAAGGTAAAGGACTAAATTGGTCAAATTGAAAGGTTTAAGACTGAATTTGTATCAATTTAATAAATTTAAAACTTTTTTTTGTATTTTCCCTGATATCTTATATTGGTAATGTGGTGGATACAATCACTAATTATATAAAATCACGATATGTGTATAAATAAGTGGTTGTTTAGCATGTGCATGTGTCTTGATCCCAAAGCTGATTATATAAGAAAACAATTACATTGATGATGTTTCATAAAACTCTGTGGTATGAATATCTATTATGGACATTTTACGAATGAGAACCTTTTTTTTTTCCTAGTGAGGGAAATAAAGAAAAGGTGAAGTGCAATTTTGTTAAAAATCAAATTATACCTACGAAGAACATAATGTTCCATCACTTTTGCAACCTGTCCCTCGATTGCTGAAAAGTGAAATTTTATCCCTCGAACTACTACGTATATTTGATTTGATCTTGACCCTCATTCGGCTCGAAAGGGGATAACATCTCCTCGCTTTGCCCTCCAAATTGGAGGTGGTAGCCACAAAAGAAGTGTAGCGTTCCCATGATCCTCCACTGGACCTTCAAACAATGACCCATAAAATGAACAATTATGAGTCCTCTTTTCAATCATTACTTTTTTGTCTTCTTGAATTCTTTATAAAGTTTCAGATTTGAATGAACAATTACTTCTTCTCATTTCATCCTAAAATAATACGAATTAGCAAATATTTGCCAAAACACATATTTAGATATTTTGTCCTCAATTTTAAATTGGTAAATGAGAAATTAAAGGTAAATTTTTATAGGGTAAATGCGGAAAACGTGAAAAAACAACGACATATGTCTTGTCATGCCGCCTTCACAAGGAACAAGTAAAGCGCCACGTTTTGAGCACATGAATAAACGTTTTCCTAGCTACGATTCAATTATATAAATTAGAATTCGATTCGTACTATTGATAAGGGTGGGTCCCATGTGAGTCTCGTGTCGGTCCCATTCAATTTGGCGGTCCCGATTTAATTTGATACATGTACTAGATTTACTATATGATTTCTCAAAAAGTGGCATCTCGATCGCATCCTTTATCCATATGCCTGCCAACCTTCTTTAATTACAAGCTAACTCCATATCTCAAATAAAAATTTTCTCCGTTGTCCCTCTCTCTCTTCGCCGTCCCGTCCCTCTTCTGCTTAGGCAAGCAACCGCAACCATCGTTATCCTTACCTCCAGTTGCCACCAACAATTGATTTCTATGTGCTTCGCCTGTAGTTGAAGACCAAATTTGGTCGTTACTTATGGTCATCTGCTCCCTCGCGCGACGTAGCAAATAAAAGACGAGGATTCCACAACAAAAACAAGAAAACGAAGAGAAGAGAAGAGAAGAGAGGACAGCACGAGCAAACGGGGGTCTTGTTGCTTGCAAGTTATGGACATCCCAACGAGCCGAATCAACTCCGTTTCGCTGTGCCTAGTAAGTATACGAAACTTTTATCATTTAATTGGAGGAATTTTTGAAGTTAGGTCATAAACTTGAAATTATGTGAGGTCTAAACTACGAGGTTCGATTGAGGAGTGCCGTAGCGTTTGATGAAAATAGATCTCTTCAAATAAAGGTAGGATTAGAACGAATTTCAAACGTTCTGTGCTCAAGTTTCGTGTAGTGAATAGTTTGAATAACTACTTTGGAAAAACGTTTTGCTGACGCATATGAGTCATTTTATCAACGATTAAGTTAAGTTAAGTCCTAAAATGAACTATAAAATAATCTAGCGTAACTAAGTCCTAAAATAAAACTAAACTGCCTGCAAAAAAAAATTCTGAATGACACCGAAATGATGTTAGAATGATCTTGATATTTTTCTCGTTATTTTACTTAGATATCTCGTCGACCTACCGTAAATTAATTAGTGGTAATTCCAAATGAAATTCATTGGTATGTTAAACACTTTAACCTAACTTGTAATTTGGTATGGATTTGGGAGAGTTGAAGCTAGGTTTAAAAGATTTAATAATCCATTAGCCTAGGATGGGAAAATTTTAGATCACGTTGCTCCATGCTAAGCTCAAAGGAAAAAGAGCTTGCAAGTGAACCTTTCTTATTTGGAGTTTTTCTGGAGATTCGGCATTCAGGGAGAGGCTCCATGAGATGATGCAATGCCGCACCAGCGATCGAGGGCACAGCCCAATCGAGGAACAACCTTCTCCTCGGCCTTTTCTAGCACTGACGCCACGACTGGGACTCATTGAGGAAAGGCTGTCGATGGGGCTCTAGAGACGGAGGTGAAGGCGAGCACCGGAGCAGCAAAATCTGAGATCGAAGGTCAAGGAAGAAAAGGTTGAGTTAACGAGGAGGGGGGGGGGGGGCGAGAGAGAGAAAATGTAATATCTGGGTTTTGACTGGGTCAAAGGCGGTGGGATAAAAAAAAAGGGTCAAGAAAGCATAAGGGAAAAACAAGTTTCGGGAGCCTTCTGTTACCGAGACAAAAAGAAAAGAAGGGAAAGAGAGGAAGAGAAGAAAGGAAAAGAGAGAGAGAGAGAGAGGAGCACGTGAGCGCACTAACGGCCACGGATGCCTCATCAAGCTCGTCTCGCTACGTGTTGCAAGTTTAGGTAACTATTCGTGCTCCTTATTCGACCGATTTGAACGTTTTCCGTTATTAGGGTTCGAGTTTGGATTTAGAAAAAAATTAAGCTAGGAAGTCAAATTTTGGAGTTGTTGAGCTGAGATTTGTTGGGGAAATGATGAATTAGGGTGTTGTGAAACCATGGGACTTTACAGAACTCAATTTGGACTCACGGTTTGCCCGAAACATGATTTCGAATTCTGGCTCTACAGTAATGTGCGTGAACAGTAAACTTTAAGACAAAATATCTTCATTTGTTTGTGGTTATTTGAGGTCGACCATAAAAGGACTTTTGTAGTGTGTTGAATGAGCTTCGTTTGGACTATAAGATTGCGTTAATCGAAGTTCGTTTGGATAAAACGCAAAAGGTTTTTCCGCAAATGGTGCTGGAAAATTTCAGTTTTGGGTTTGTGATGTCTTAAGGCCTGATTTTAGTGTCGCCTAACTGCGAATATTGTACGAAACGAATTTAAGGATGTTGCGGAGCTAATGCTTTTGACGGTTCGTAAATCGGAGTTACGGTTTGTCCGAACGAAATTTTTGAAATTTAGCGCGCAGGTTGTCCTACGCGGGATTAGTGATTTTTTTTCCCGTAAGCGTCGAGTTATAGATGTTCAAGTGTCGTTTAGTCAAGTCTTCTGTTAGCGGAGTATTTCTACAGTCTTTAATGCCATTTTCTATTAATTTATTAGGATTTCAAGCTTTGCAGTTCAAGTTATATATTGTATTTCTGCGTTTTAAGGTGAGTTGTACTTTTTCTTCTAAGAATTTATAAAAGTTCATGCTTCAAAGATGGATATGATTTCATTTTCTTGAAAAGGTAAAGAAATGTGATGTTTCAAAGCATTATTCTTGCATAAAACAGGATCGAGCTATTACTACTCTTTGATGTTTGATATGGTTTGTTGAACGATGGTTTATATTGAAACTGAAATGCTGTTTTGAGAAATATGTTTTGAGGAAAACCATGGATTCGACTTGTGAATATGAACTGCTGTGATTTTCTGAATTTGATTTGTGGAACTAAATTGTTATGGTTTTCTGGCTCTAGTATTGTGATTTATGCTCATGTCCCTATGATTAGAACCCACTGAGGTGGAGGTAGTATGAATACTGTAAAGACATCATTGAGTCGAACCACCGGCTGAAATAGGTGGTAGACCTAACCAAGAGGGGTAAATTTGGTCGCCTTGTCATGGCGTTAAATGTGACCATAGTTGGGGATGAATACGAGATTATTCGGTGGATAGACCATCGAAAGTTCATTTAATGAGATTACTCAATGGATTGAACCATTGATGATTTGTTGTTATTCTGATTTGATATTTGTTTTACTTGATAAATGCATAGTAGTTTCTCGATCCGATTAGAAGAGATTGTACTTCTCACTGAGCTGTGGTTGCTCACCCTTTTATTTCAAATGTCTTTCAGGTACATCGTTAGGGCGCAAATAGGGTCGAGAGAGCGTTAGCAGCGGGGTTTTTTGGGATAGTTTGGTGCATGTTTTTTTGAAAAGTTGTATATAGTTGGTGAGTTTTCAAGCTAGATATGAAAAAAAGATATACGTGTATATCTTTTGCCTGATAGATGAGCTCTGAATACTGGGACCTTCTTATTAAATATATATGGAGATATATATGTTTGAATATCAGGTAATTACTTGAATTCTATTTGAGGCTATGTGCTTTGTTTGGAAAAGGGCGGTCGTGTCATGCCCGTTTTCTTGCAGGATCAGGGTGTGACATTTGTTGGTATCAGAGCATAGATTATTATTTTTAGATATAGATATGGGACGTTGTGAGATTGTGTGATATATTTTGTCGCGTTTTCTTTTTAGATACTAAGGTTATGATCTATTTATGACTTCAGGTAGTTATGAGTTCCGACTCAGAACCACTTGTCTCACCTCGTAGAGATTTCAGAGACGTGCCTCGAGGTATTAGAGGTCAGCCTGCGACAAGCAGGCAAGAGGATTCAAGAGTTGACTCACGGGGCACAAGAGGAGAAAGCTAGCAGCCAGGGACCCAGACTGATGTATCTAGAGTCGCTGAACGTGCGAATCACCAAGGCTACACCTTCGCTCAGTTCAGAAAAGGGAAGCCACCCTCCTATGATGGCAATTCCGATCCTCTTTTGGTAGAACGTTGGATTAGGAAAATAGAAGGAATTTTTTAGGTTGAAGAAGTTTCCGAGGATAAGAAGGTTGACTTTGCAATCCAGTATCTAGAGGGTGAAGCTGAGTACTGGTGGGAGGGATTAAGGACCACTTTTGGGGACAAGGACGCGACTATCCATTGGAGGGACTTCAAGGCAGCTTTCAACGCCCATTTCTTCCCGAAGTCTTTTCAACCAAAGATGAAGAGCGATTTTCTACAAATATCCCAAGGCAACTCCACTCTTTTGGATTATGCCGGTCGTTTCAATCAAATGAGCAGATTTGCGGGGAGTTTTATGGCCGATGAGAGGTAGAAAGCTGAACACTTTCAAAGAGGATTACGACCTGAGATTCGTTTCGAACTCGCGTCTCTCCTATTGACAACTTATGGAGATGTGCTTGAACGAGCGATCAGGATTGAGCAGGAGATCTTGCAGAGCGGCATCCCGGGTGCTCCTCCACAAAAGAAGCATAAGGTTGGAAACTTTCAAGAAAGCCGTGTAGGCAGTGGTATCAAGCAAAGGGGCTTTAGCAGGCCTGAAAAGGCGAAAAGTCGAGTTATTCATGAGCCTTGTGCTACTTGTGGGAAAATTCATGGTGGTCAATGTTATTGGAAGACTGGAGTTTGCTTTTTATGTGGAAATACAGGACATATACGACAAAATTGTCCTATGCAGTAGAATGTTTCAGTAGATAATAGATCATGTTTTGTATGTGGGCGACCTGAACACTTAGCACGCACTTGCCCTATACGGAAGAATGCATCTCTAGTTGTCAGGCCACAGGAAAATCAACAAAGACAAAGGACAACAGGGAAGGTCTTTGCGATGACAGAGGAGGATGCGGCGGCGTCTAATGCAGTTGTTGCAGGTGATGTTTCTATTGCCTCACAATATGCTTATACCTTATTTGATCCTGGTGCCACGCATTCTTTTGTTTCCATGGAATTTGCTAAGAAACTTGACCTGCCGCATAAGTCTTTTGATCATGAATTGCGTGTGGATACTCCTACTTGTGATTTTTTGATTGCTGATCGTGTATTCAAGAGATGTATGCTCCGGATTGATGATGTTGAGATGCCTATTGATCTTGTGGAATTAAATATACGGGATTTTGATGTCATCCTAGGAATGGATTGGTTATCAACGTATCATGCTACTGTTGATTGTTATGCGAAAAAGGTTATCTTTCGACCCCCAAATCAAGTTGAATTCTCTTTCTCGGGAAGTTGTAAGGTTATCTTTCCGAGACTTATCTCAGCTTTGCAAGCTAGAAAACTTTTGAAGAAGGGTTGTTGTGGTTATTTGGCTTGTGTGAAAGATATAAATAAGGAGGTGGAAAAGTTGGAGAATGTTCCTGTTGTTCGAGACTTTTCAGATGTATTCCCTGAAGACTTACCTGGGTCACCTCCTGATAGAGAAATCGAATTTTCCATTGACTTGATGCCGGGTACAGCACCCATTTCTAAGGCACCGTATCGGATGGCACCGGCTGAACTAAGAGAGTTGAAAACACAGCTGCAAGAACTCTTGGACAAGGGATTCATCCGGCCTAGTGTTTCACCTTAGGGAGCTCCTGTATTATTTGTGAAAAAGAAAGACGGTAGTATGAGGTTATGCATAGACTATCGAGAGCTTAATAAGGTAACGATAAAAAATAAATATCCTTTGCCTCGAATTGACGACTTATTCGATCAGCTTCAGAGAGCTCAAGTATTTTCTAAAATTAACCTCCATTCTGGATATCATCAGTTGAAGATTAAAGCAGATAATGTGCCTAAAATTGCTTTTAGGACGAGGTATGGCCATTATGAATTTCTTGTCATGCCTTTTGGATTAACAAACGCACCTGGTGCCTTTATGGACTTAATGAACAGGGTGTTCAGGCAATATCTTGATAGATTTATTGTGGTATTCATTGATAATATCCTGGTGTATTCGAGGAGCCCAAAGGAACACGAGCAACATTTAAGGGTTGTCTTGCAGACTTTACGCGATAAGAAGCTCTATGCAAAATTCAGTAAGTGTGAGTTTTGGCTTGATCATATTGACTTTTTAGGTCATATAATCTCGAAGGATGGTATTTTAGTTGACCCAAAGAAAGTCGAAGCGATTGTTCAGTGGAAATGCCCCACCACTGTCACTGAGGTCAGAAATTTTCTTGGCTTAGCAGGCTATTATAGGCGATTCGTGGAGGGGTTTTCCAAAATTTCTAGCCCACTTACTCGCTTAACTCAGAAGGGAGTTAAATTCGTGTGGTCGGATCAATGTGAGCATAGTTTTCAGGAACTAAAGAGACGATTGGTGTCGGCTCCCGTATTAACCTTGCTTTCAAGTACTAATGATTTCACTATCTATTGTGATGCATCTAAAGAAGGTTTAGGCTGTGTTCTTATGCAGAATTGAAAGGTCATAGCCTATGCCTCTAGACAGTTAAAGGCACATGAGAAGAATTATCCGACTCATGATCTAGAGCTAGCAGCAGTCGTGTTTGCCTTGAAAATATGGCGTCACTATTTGTATGGCAAAAGATGCGAAGTTTTTACTGATCACAAGAGTTTGAAATATATATTTTCTCAGAAGGAACTAAATATGAGACAACGGAGATGGCTAGAGTTCCTGAAAGATTATGACTTGTCAATTAATTATCATCCAGGTAAGGCAAATGTAGTAGCAGATGCCTTAAGTCGTAAATCTTCTGGAAACATGGCAACATTACTTACTTCTCAGGAGCCTATTCTCGAGGATATGCGAAAGCTGGACTTAGAGGTATTAATACACCAGCTTAGCGCCCGACTAGCTAATCTGAGGATACAACCCTTATTGATAGATAAAATCAAAGCAAAACAGAATGATGATCCTCAGTTGAAAAAGATTAGAGAATGCGTCAAAGTTGGAAGGCAGGAAAACTTTAGCATTCATGCCGGTGAGTCATTAAGATTTCGTGATCGATTCTATGTCCTTGACGATGTAGAATTGAAAAAGGAGATATTGCAGGAAGCCCACAGCACTAGATTCTCCATTCATCCAGGAAGTACTAAGATGTATAGAGATCTGAGAGAAAAATTTTGGTGGGTCAACATGAAGAAAGATATTGTCAAATTTGTTGACCAATGCCTTATTTGCCAACAAGTAAAGATTGAGCATAAAAAACCAGGTGGACAGCTACACCCACTTGAGATACCTAAATGGAAGTGGGAGCATATTACTATGGATTTCATTGTCGGTTTACTAAGGACACCAAATGGTAAGAATGCTATATGGGTGATTGTCGATCGGTTGACTAAGTCTGCTCACTTTTTGTCATATCGATTCGGCCTCTCACTTGAAGATATGGCGAAACGATATGTCAATGAAATAGTGAAGCTTCACGGGGTTCCAATGAGCATCGTTTCTAACAGGGATCCACGGTTTGTGTCCAATTTTTGGAAGAGTCTTCAGAAAGCGTTGGGTACTAGACTTAACTTCAGCACAGCATTTCATCCACAAACAGACGGCCAGTTAGAAAGAACCATTCAGACTTTAGAAGATATGTTGAGAGCATGTACCATTGACTTTGGCGGTTCTTGGGATGAGCACCTGCATTTAGCAGAATTTTCATATAATAACAGCTATCATTCCAGCATCAAGATGGCTCCTTTTGAAGCTTTATATGGTCGAAAGTGCAGAACACCGATTTGTTGGGATGATGTGGGTGAGAAAAGACTAACTGGTCCTGAGTTTATACAGGAATCAGAAGAAAAAGTTAGGCTCATTCGAGAGCGTTTGATAATCGCACAAAGTCGTCAGAAAAGTTATGCCGACCTCAAATGACGTAAGTTAGAATTCGATGTGGGCGATCATGTATTTCTAAAGGTCTCTCCCATAAGAGGCTTTATAAGATTTGGCACGCGTGGCAAGTTGAGTCCGAGATATGTGGGACCGTTTCTAATATTGGAGAAGATTGGTGAAGTTGCTTACAGATTGACATTATCACCGGCGTTATGTGGAGTGCATGACGTGTTCCATATGCCTTTATTACGGAAATATGTGCCGAGTCCTGATCACATATTAGATTATACTCCTTTGAGGTTAAGGGAAGACCTAACGTATGAAGAACAGCCTCTGCATATCGTGGACAAAAAGGAGCAAGTATTACGGCGTCGTACGATCCCTTATGTGAAGATTCAATGGCAAAATCACACAGAAAGGGAGGCTACTTGGGAACTTGAGGAAGAAGCGAAACGCAAATATCCTCACTTGTTTGAAAGTTGAGGTAAGTTTAGTTACGCAAATTTCATGGACGAATTTTTTTTAAGGAGGGTAGAATGTAATATCTGGGTTTTGACTGGGTCAAAGGCGGTGGGATAAAAAAAAAAGGGTCAACAAAGCATAAAAGAAAAACAAGTTTCGGGAGCCTTCTGTTACCGAGACAAAAAGAAAAGAAGGGAAAGAGAGGAAGAGACGAAAGGAAAAGAGAGAGAGAGAGGAGCACGTGAGCGCACTAACGGCCACGGACGCCTCATCAAGCTCGTCTCGCTACGTGTTGCAAGTTTAGGTAAGTATTCGTGCTCCTTATTCGACCGATTTGAACGTTTTCCGTTATTAGGGTTCGAGTTTGGATTTAGAGAAAAATTAAGCTAGGAAGTCAGATTTTGGAGTTGTTAAGCTGAGATTTGTTGGGGAAATGATGAATTAGGGTATTGTGGAACCATAGGACTTTACAGAACTCAATTTGGACTCACGGTTTGCCTGAAACATGATTTCGAATTCTGGCGCTACAGTAACACGCGTGAACAGTAAACTTTAAGACAAAATATCTTCATTTTTTTTGTGGTTATTTGAGGTCAACCATAAAATGACTTTTGTAGTGTGTTGAATGAGCTTCGTTTGGACTATAAGATTGCGTTAATCGGAGTTCGTTTGGATAAAACGCAAAAGGTTTTTTCGCAAATGGTGCTGGAAAATTTCAGTTTTGGGTTTGTGATGTCTTAAGGCTTGATTTTGGTGTCACCTAACTGCGAATATTGTACGAAACGAACTTAAGGATGTTGCGGAGCTAATGCTTTTGACGGTTCGTGAATCGGAGTTACGGTTTGTTCGAATGAAATTTTTGAAATTTAGCTCACAGGTTGTCCTACGCGGGATTAGTGATTTTTTTTCCTGTAGGCGTCGAGTTATAGATGTTCAAGTGTCGTTTAGTCAAGTCTTTTGTTGGCGGAGTATTTCTACAGTTTTTAATGTCATTTTCTATTAATTTATTAAGATTTCAAGCTTTGCAGTTCAAGTTATACATTGGATTTCTGCGTTTTAAGGTGAGTTGTACTTTTTCTTCTAAAAATTTATAAAAGTTCATGCTTCAAAGATGGATATGATTTCATTTTCTTGAAAAGGTAAAGAAAAGTGATGTTTCAAAGCATTATTCTTGCATGAAACAGGATCGAGCTATTACTACTCTTTGATGTTTGATACGATTTGTTGAACGATGGTTTATATTGAAACTGAAATGCTGTTTGGAGAAACATGTTTTGAGGAAAACCATGGATTCGACTTGTGAATATGAACTGCCGTGATTTTCTGGATTTGGTTTGTAGAACTGAATTATTATGGTTTTCTGGCTTTGGTATTGTGATTTATGCTCATGTCTATATGATTAGAACCCACTGAGGTGGGGGTTAGTATGCATACTGTATACGGTAAAGACGTCATTAAGCCGAACCACCGACTGAAATAGGTGGTAGACCTAACCAAGAGGGGTAAACTTGGTCGCCTTGTCACAGCGTTAAATGTGACCATAGTTGGGGATGAGTACGAGATTATTCGGTGGGTAAACCATCGAAAGTTCATTTAACGAGATTACTCAATGGATTGAGCCATTGATGGTTTGTTGTTATTCCGAACTGATATTTGTTTTACTTGATAAATGCATAGTAGTTTCTCGATCCGCTTAGAAGAGATTGTACTTTTCACAGAGCTATGGTTGCTCACCCTTTTATTTCAAATGTCTTTCAGGTACATCGTCAGGGCGCAAATAGGGTCGAGAGAGCGTTAGCCGCGGGGTTTTTTAGAATAGTTGGGTTCATGTTTTTTTGAAAAGTTGTATATAGTTGGTGAGTTTTCAAGCTAGATATGAAAAAAAGATATGCGTGTATATCTTTTGCCTGATAGATGAGCTCTGAATACTAGTACCTTCTTATCAAATATATATAGAGATATATATGTTTGAATACCAGGTAGTTACTTGAATTCTATTTGAGGCTGCGTGCTTTGTTTGGAAAAGGGCGGCCGTGTCATGCCCATTTTCTTGCAGGATCAGAGGGTGTGACAGAAAAGCTCCACGATACGGTCAAAGGTTGAATTAAGCGAGTCGGGAAAAGACTCCACAAGACGGAGCAATGCAGCAACCAGTGATCATGGGCATGGCTCAATCGAGGACCAATCTTCTTGCTCAGCCTTCCTGAGCGAGTCGAGATCACGCTGACGTAATGGGGTCGGAGTGCCTGAGATTTTCCCTCCCATGACAGTCGAAAACACAAGGTCGAGGATGACGCAAGTCTTATCCATCCTGACGCGATGGTCCTCGTCAAAGCCATTTTGGGAGATGGCCCGAAGCGCAAGAATGGCCGACGAATTAGAGTTTCTCCACGGGCTCTCGTGGGACCACATCGAACCACCTTTTTTTAGAGTATACTTGTTAGGTAAAGGCACTGACGTCATCGCTCATCGCTCATGACGTGGCACCCGAGAACGTTATTGAATCATTTATGTCGCTCTTTCACTGCATCGAGCTGAGCTGCTCCTCAGGCAAACAATTTTCACTAGACACGAAGGAGGACCAAGGACTACCCACAGATATGATATTTTGCTCATTTCCTATCTACGGAAAGCCTAACCAAAGTATATCTCCTATTATAGTTACTTAACTTTCCTAATGCACTGAAAAATTGACATTTTTGATGACTCAAATCATTTGATCCATAGTGAATTGAGGCTAGGCAACAATTTATATAGTTCAAGACCTTTTTGAATCTCCCTTCTTTGTTACTTATCCCTTTTGGGGTAATAAGATACCCGTGGCTTTTGCTATACAATGTCAACCCAATCGTTACAACCAAAACGAAAAATGGAAATACCAATTGCGCATTGAATAAAAAAAAATCTCAAATGTGCATTTGCTCCCTAGGAATCATTGGTGATGCTAAGCAATTTTGTCTCTGCATTCATTAAATCTCAATATTTTATAATGGAAATGGAATTTTTCTGATAGCATTCTGAGATGTATTCGCCGCTATTTCCCAACCCCGTCTTTTCTTCCCATCAAGGAAAAAAAAAAGGGAGGGTGGTGCAAAGGGCAGAAAAGTTAGAAAGTTCCTCTTTGGAAATATGGGCATATGCCTACTAATCATCACTAATTACAGAATAAATTGATGTCTCAAATCAAATTGTGCTTCATCCTCTTTCCTCCCTCCCTCCCAACCCCCCCCCCCCCCCTCTCTTTCTCTCTACTGCGTCCTTTCCGTTTTGCCAAGCAACCATCACCATCGCATCCTTTATCTTCAGTGGCCACTAGCGGTTGATATAGATGCATAATGAGGATTTCGAAAATGGGAATTTTGTTTTTAGAAATATTTAATTTGCTAATTTTTTCTATTTAGGTTTTTTATATACAACTCACCAAGGGGAAGTCAGATGCGAATGCGAGCTATATTGTGTGGGACTGGGGGAGTAGGGAAATCAAGCACGAATGCCTCATTGGCAGTATCTATTGACGATCAAAAACATAAGCTCGGAGGATGACGGAAGACCTGTCCATCACAACGTGGTCCTCCTTGTCCGATTTGAGAGGGCCGGAAAACGTGCAGAAACTCAAACCCTATTTTTAGTTACCACCAAGGGGTTCTTCTAAAATTTGGTGAGACATAAAAATCTACAATAGTCAAAAGGAAGCATTATCGTCGCCATACTCAGTATCACATTCAAAAGCTTGAAGATTTCTTCACGGAGTGCCCTAAGCCAGACAACAAATAAAGAAAGGAACTGAGTCAAGAGTTAGGGCTGGAATTTTCACAAGTCAAGTTTTCATTTCAAAATAGGTGAACTTGAGTGAAGACTCGATATGAACGTCGTGAAATCGAGTTTCTAAGAACTCAAAATGAAAAACTCCGAGCAGGAAACATGAGGTGTAGGGAAGCTTTTAACACTGCCACTTGCCCTAATTGCGGTGGCCTTGCCACTCTCAACGAAATGCAGTATTTGATGGTCGAAAATGCTCGTTTGAGAGATGAGTTAGGTCAGTTCCCAACATAATCAAGTTTTGTTTGAGACATGTATGAGAAGATCGATCCTATGGGGTCAATATTGATACCTTTCAAGAAAAATGGGATATATCACCTTGAATCAAGTGGTATTGACGACGAGCTTACTGCCATAATCAACAGTTCGATGTTGATGAAGCTTTAAGGCCGTAATGTTCATATGGAGCCTGTATTTCGAAGCCGATGATTATGGGTCCTTCAACATTGCCGATGTGTATCTGATTCGGAATAAAGCTAGCTGATCATTGGAGAGCCTTCAAAGTAGGCAGAACCAATCCTGAACAAGTACATAGTTTCATGCAAAATTTCATTGCGCGGGATATTTTCTGCTTTTTAGATGTCTAGAATTAATTCAAAAGTAAAAAGTATTGATTTTCCTTTTTCCTATCAAATGCTTAGATCTTTTGCTAAACCAAACCAGGGGCAAATTAATTAAAGCAAACACCACGGAGGAGGCCGCCTGCTCAATGAGGGGCATGCTTGCTATCCTCAATTTCCTTGGTGAGTATCCCTTGGCCAGCGACGGCGATTCTTCGGCTGCGACGTCATTGGCCACATCCTCGGGATTGGCACCATCCGCTCTCCTCAGTGGCAGCATCGGGAATAGGTTGGTGTAGGGGAGGGAAGTCTTTGAGATTGAGTGCCTAGGCGACAAGGTGTTGGAAGCTCTGCTCGCTTTCTCCGACAAATCGAAAGATAAGTGAACTTTGAGCAAGGTGGAGATTGTTGAGGCTGATGTCTTGTATTCTATTATTGAGGAGATTATGAGACGGTTCCGAAAGGCCCCCTGACGATTGGACAGCACGGGGGTCCCGCTCCCCAGTGAGCGGGCGGGGTTCGGGGATGCGGCCCTGCGGGGGTCGCGGGGGCAGTGCCCCCGAGCCGCTATAGACATTTTATGTTTAGTCATATAATGATTTATATGGAAAAATTAAATATTTTAGGGCTATGTTGGCAATTTTGTAATTTGTACAATGTAAGATTTCGCTATATATATTGAAGGCGAAACAGGTTGTAATCTTCTTCTCCAAGTTAGTGAAACAGATTTCATCTCCCCGTGGACGTAGGCAGACGGAACCTCTCCGTTGCCGAACCACGTAAATTCGTGTATTGTGTAAATTTCCATTACTTTCTTGCATCATTGATAAGATCGAATTGAGATATTCGACAGATATTATCAATCACAGTATACGATTCAGTAAGTCGACTAATCTACGGAATGTGGTTGTTGCAAATCATCATATCGGAACTTGGATTACAGGGCGTCCCTAGAATTTGGGTCTGGAAGGTGATCTGAGTGATTTGGGCAGTAGGCTCGGTTTTTCCCTTTCTGATGCTCTGTCTTTTCTTTCTTCTTCCCTCATCCTTTCTGCAGTCAACGGTTCTTACGCCGAGTTGGCCTTTGACTTTCTCCGCACATGATGATTTTGGCAAATCGTCGGTCGCACCGAAGAGAGGCTGCTAGTCGGTTTTCTGTAACTAATGACGAGGCTTCTGCATTTATTTAAACTTCCCAAACTTTTGAGGTCGGGATTTACCAATTCAGGAGTTGGTTTTTTGAATGAACAAGGTTAAAAGGTCAACGGTCCAACCATTTCAACCCCGAATTGGTTCGGATTCAACTCCAGACTATACGTCGGAAAGCATCGTCATAACATCGAGTCTATCCGTCTGCTAATTTCGCGATTTTGTTGCGAAGGAGTATACTGCGGTGACATGAGAAGAGATTAATTAAGCACGTGCGCCCGAACATTCAACCATACTTAAATGGTAAGAAAAAGGGAAAGACGGGGTCACGATCAAGGCACACAAAATTGTAAAGGCGAAGAGCGGAACTGCTCACTAAAGACTGCGGAATTCAGGTCTACGTCAAGAACAATTTTTCAAAGTCCTCGGTCGCCTTTTCCCATCACGTCTTATTCAAAGGAAGGAACCACAATTATTCTGGAACATACTAAAGTGTTGTTTCAGCTTCAAAGCACCCAAATCACTGAAAATTTAGAAAATTTTGCTCATTAACTGCACCTAAAAAACAAATGCAAAATCCTAGCTCGGCCTGGTTTTACATCAACCTGTCCTCAAATACATAGAAGCTCTTCCAGAACAGATACTACGAAAAGATTTCGAAAAGTGTATCTGGGTATTTTAACATTAGAAAACCTAAGATATACTGCAACAGTTTATTGTAATGAAATAACTTCAGCATCCCAGAAATCTGTGTATGAATTCTACTGCTTCAATTGAGTGCAAGAACCCAGAGAAGTACTACCCAAAAAAAAAAAAAAAAGAGTACAGTCTTGAAGAATGCCAAATGTAATTTATTCAAGCAAAATATCCATCAACCCTGCAAAGGAAACGTCACGCCACCTCTTTCAGCAAGTGAAAGCTCTCACCAACGAAGACGACCAAAGCCAGAAACAAAAAGATTTCTTATCATGAAACTTTGGAACCCGAAAATATGCACTTGCCTGCCCGCATTACCTTACATGTCACTGTGCGACTTCAGTAGCTCCTCCAACAACTTATCATCTAGATATTCGAACTCGATCACATCTCTGGATGGCTCAACGGGAGCTGACACGGTGGATGATGACGAACCCACTGAAGAGAACGACCACGACGGCGACGGGGACATGGAGAAAGAACTGTGGTGGCTGGAGACATTGCGGTCATTCTGAGCATAATACTGTTGCTCGTTTGGGAAGTTGAGGACGGCCAAATGGCCTCGGAAGGCGAAGGCGGCCCGATCGTAGGCTCGAGCGGCCTCCTCCGCCGTCTCAAAGGTCCCGAGCCAGAGGCGGGCGCCATCCCTCGTAGGGTCCCGGATCTCAGCAGCGAACTTGCCCCAAGGGCGCCGCCGGATCCCTCGGTACTGGGGTGGATCACGTCGCGACCTCATCGATCCCCTCCGGTTCCCGGTCTCTTCGTTGTTCTCGTTGCTCTGACTCCCTCTTGAAGAAGACCCTTCCATGGCCAGATGAGTTATACCAAATGGGGAAAGTGGAGACTATGATGATCTGCGTGCAACCTTCTTCGGTAAACTTGAATAAATAATATTTCAAATTCGATGGCAACAAACAAACGTTGGAGGTCCGCGGGTATAAATAGGTTGTGGTCAGATAAGACCGGAGGCGATGAAAATTTCGGGGAGGTCGTATCTGACGGAAGAGGATTTGTGTTTTTTATTTTCTTCTGTGAGAAAGTCTGAGAGCGACAAAACGAATTCGAGAAACTTGACGCCCACGTGGCCTTTTCGAATTCGGATTTGACGAACACCAAGCGATGGTGACCTTAGATTCGAAACTATATACTACTGCTTGTCCCTCGTGGGCCTCACCCGTTTTTGCCTTGTGGGCCAGAGAATTATTGCCTTAGATACGTGTGCATGAATGCTTATGACGCACAGGGTGCGATAGCAATGTTAGAAGCAAATTCTGGAATGGATCTGATTTTTCTCTTTATTTGAGGGCTGATGGCAATTATGCATCTAACTTTTTAATCGGGAAAACTTCATATATATACACATGCGGGACTCAATAGTGCAGTTGACCTCGATTTGTCATTTGTAATCCTCTTAAACTATATATGTCATGTAAAGGATATAAATCATCCGTCACCCTTTTAAGTTGCAATTTGCATTGACATATTGACAATGTTTGCATTGTTCTACAACTCAATCCTGATGTTAGCAAGAGTCACTTGTACATGTCATTATCGTATATTTCATATTCTACATGATATCTTAGGGAAGAGTACCAAAAAAAATTATAAACGTATTACATTGGTACTTATTCAGTCTTAGACCTTTTAATTAAATCAATTTAATTATAAATTTTTGACATTGGTACCAATTCAGTCTATTCAATCAATTTAAGCCGAAAATCACTAACGTGGATGCTAATTGTCCTATGTAGCATCGCGTAGCACTGACGTGAATTTTTTTTTATAATATTTCAAATAATTTTTTTCTTTTTAAATATATTTTTTCCTTACTTTTTTTTTCTTCCCCTTATTTGTGGCCGATTGATGAGGGCTGGGATCAACCTCACCGAGCTGAGGGGGAGCATCGGCGAGGCTGACCCTCGCCCAAGCAAGGGCAGCCTCGCTAGACTTTGCCTAGGTAAGGGCAACCTCACATCAAGGAGGAGGCCAATCCTCACCCAGGTGAGGTCCAGCAAGGCTGCCCTAGCCTGGGGGAGGGTCAACTTGACTAGTGGCAAGGGTTGCCTTAGCAGAACTTTCCCTCGTCCGGTTGACCACTAGCAATAAGAAAAAGGGAGGAAAAGGGATGAAGAAAAAGGCAATAAGATTGGACTAATTTAGTCCTAAAATCTTTTTATATTGATATCAATTCAGTCCATTCGGCCAATATAAGTCGAGATCATTGAATTTGTACAAATATAATAGATTTTAGAGCTTTTGTTTGTGCTTTTTCCTGATATCTTATATTGGTAACGGGGTGGATACAACAAATAATTGTATAAAGTCATGCATAAATAGGTGGTTGTTTCGGATGAGAATGCGCATGTGTCTTGATCCCAACGCTGACCATGTAAGAAGACAATTACATTGATGGAGTTTCATAAAAGTTTGTGGTATGAATATGTATTATGGACAGTTTTTGAGCGATACCTCCGTTCTAGTGAGGGAAACAAAGACAAGGTGAAGTACAATTTTGTGAAAACGAAAATTATACCCATGATCTTAAAGTTCCGTAACTTTTGCAACCTGTCCCTTAATTATTGAAAAGTGAAATTTTAGCACTCGAACTACTACGTGTCTTTGATTTGATCCTGACCCTCATTCGCCACGAACATGAATAACATCGACTCGCTTTGCCCATCAAATTAGAGGTGGTAGCGAGAAAAAGTGTAGGGTCATTCCCATGGTCCTCCATAGGACCTTCAAACAACGACCCACAAAACGGTAGTCCTTCTCTCTTCAATCATTATTTTTTTGCCTTCTTGAATTCTTAATAGAGTTTCAGATTTGAATGAGCAATTCCTTTTTGTCATTTCATCCTAAAATAATGCTAAACAGAAATACTTGTCCAAACGAAATTCAAACTATTCATTCTTCGAATAAAGGTAGGATCAGAACGAATTTCAAACGTTTCACCCTCAAGTTCCGCGTAGCGGATAGTTTGGATAACTGCTTTGGAAAAATGTTTTGTGTGCATGTATGAGTCGTTTTATCGACGATTAAGTTTAGTTTCGTTGGGATAAATCCTAAAATAGACCCTAAAACAATCTAGCGTAACCAAGTCCTAAAATAAAACTAAACTGCCTGCAAAAAAAGAATATATATATATATATATATATATATATATATGAATGGTATCTAAGGGCGTTCAAATAATCTAGTGTATCCAAGCCCTGGAAGACCTAATCTTTAATTCATAGAGTAAAATATTTTTGTTGTTATTTTATTTATGTATCCAATCGACTTATCGTAAATTAATTAGTGGCGACTCTGAATAAAATTGATTAGTATGTTAAACATTTTAACCTAACTTGTAATTTGATATGGACTTGGGAGAGTTCAAGCTAGATTTAAGAGATTTAGTAATTCATTAGCCTAAGGATTGGAAAATTTTAGATCACGTCACTCCATGCTAAGCTCAAAGGAAAAGGAGCTTGCAAGTTGCCTGGAGTTTTTCAGGCATCGCTAGGTAAAGCCGTTGACGTCATCGCTAATTTTTGTTTTCAGAAATATTTAATAGCTAATTTTTTCTGTCTAGGTTTTTTTTTTTTTATCTATTACTCGCCAAAGGGGAAATCAGACACGAATGCGAGCTACATTGCGTGGGCCAGTGGGAGTAGGGAAATCAAGCACAATTGCCTCATTGCCCGCATCTGTTGACGATCAAAAACACGAGCGCATAGGATGACGCAAGTCCTGTCCATGATGACGCGGTCCTCCTTGTCCACCCATTTGGGGAGAGGGCCAGAACGCACGCTATTGGCTGACTAATTGGACTTTATCCTTGGGTCCACGCCGGGCCCAATTTCGACGACCTTTTTGTCGAACACGTGATTATGCTCAAATCCATTTTTAGTATCATCCAAAATCATATTAAATGTGCATTCGTTACCAAAGACTTTTTTTTTTATGATGAGTCACATTTGAAAAATGATTTCAATTTCATAACTTTTTTTAAATAAAAAAATTCAAATTTTTAATATTTTATTTCTTATATTTTCCTTTTTCTCCTTTTTTTTTCCTCGTTTCTTCCTCCACTACCACCCGTGAGCCTTGAGGCCGCTAGATTTGCCCTATGTTGCTAGATCCAATGGCCTCGAGGCTCGTTGGGATTGAGCAAGCCTCAAACTCACCAGTTGGCTCCACTGGCCAGTCGCGATGAGGGAGGAGAAAAGCAGAAAAGAATAAAAGCAAATAATGTTAAAAATTAAAATATAATATTAAAAGCTAAAGATGAGTAATTTCAAAAAGTATTTTCACCTCTTCAAATGGAGGAATTCACTTTCCTAATTTTGTTTATAAACTTTTGGTGACTAAATCATTTTCCGGTGAATTAAATATGTGAAAGTTTGGAAAACTAATTCTGGAAGAATATTTTCTTTGAAACAAACATACTCAAGGTGTGTAAGGAAAGAGAATTAGTTTTATGGGCCTTCACCTGTTTGGTTTGTAGAAAATGACTTAACCAACGGAAACACTTTTCGATCAGTAGAACATTCATGCCCCTCTTGAATTTTATAATTTTCATATTTTTCTTCTCTTTTTAAATATTTTTTTTTGTAATTTACTATATATCCATATTAATTTTCATTTTCCTTTTTCTTCCTTTTTTCTCAGTTGATGTCGGCCAAGACGATGGCCAGCGATTGGCCACAAGCTAGTACAGACCACAAGCAAGTACGAGTTCAATGCAGGCCGCAAGCAGAGTATGAACTCAATGCAAGCTCAACTCATTTCAAATTGTCTGATTTCCTGATGCAACATATGTGATTAAGGTCACTGCCGATTTCATATTGTGCCAGATTTTGAATAGTTCGGATAAGGATCAATTTCGATTCTAGTGATTTGGAGTTGATTACCATAACACATATCGTGTTATATTATAGATTTATATATATTATGTATACATTCTACCCAAAAAAAAAAACTTGCATTGACGGGTCAATTCTTTCGATTAAATATTCTGCGTACTATGTGTTCTTTGAATATTGAAGTTAGCTCCCAATGATTATTGGTCCGACTTCTCACTTCATGATACCCAAATTAGAATACTAAATTAGATGTACGAGATTGAAGCTTGAACTTTCATGTATACGAAAAACGTGTGAACCAAGGATACTACGTGATCTCCTCGAATTCGAGTTCACTTAACATTTGATCTCAAATTTTGTCGAAATTAGAAATGCAAAAGTTTGAAATTCAAGGTTCTTGATTGAATTTTTAGGATTTAAAATGGTCAAAATTCAATTGGAATTAAAAGAAAAATAATGAGTATTTTTTTTTTCATATTTTTAGTCACAAATGCTAGTTTCCCTATTTTTGGATATTTTCTAATAAAAAGAAACATTGGAAATTCGGAAAATTTAGAAAAATAATTTTTTCTCAAAAATTGGATCTTTAGGCTTAGGCTTGGTCGTGGATTCTAAAATTGATTTGTCAATTTTATGGATTTTTATTAATATATTTTTTTTTATTAATTTTTAAAAATAAAATGGTTAAAAATCAGGGTACCAAATTCATTTGGTTCTCAAGATTTCTGACTCGCGTTCCCAAAATCGAACTATTCGAATTTCGGTTTACTCATTTTTTTGGGCACGTGGGTTATATGTATTGGTCAGATCACGTGGCTTATATTGACTTTTCTTATTCTGCAGTTCGAGTTGGGATTGACCAGCTTTTAGATGGGTTGGATGGGTATTTCGGATTGGTCGGAAGAAATTCAAAGTGCTCTATCACCTTTGCACATGAAAGTCAAACAATCTTCCTAGTTTTCAATGCCTAGCACCGAACGATGGCTCTCAGTCTCTTTCTGTCAATACCTAGAATTTGCAATGTTCACGTTTAAATGAGTCAAGTCAAACTTTTCTTGAATCCTCTCCAAGCCAAAAAAGGAAAAAAAAGAAAGGGGGGGGGGGGGGGGGGGGCGGGGCTTGCATGTAAATATGCATGCAACGCAGAAAAAGAGGTCAATTGAGGAGGAAAATGTATGATTCGTTTCTTCCAAGCATTTACTAGTCGATAATATAAAGATAAATTGGATTTTTTTTATCGGTATTAAATGTGGATTGTTAGGTTCTATATTGTTTAAATATGCTGTCTAAAGAATTTAGCGGGGTCACACTTTAAGAACTAAGGGTTCAAAATCAAATATGCCCGGAATTTATATATGTACTAGGAAATATTTTATGTTTTTCTTTTGTGGACATGTCTTAGGACATTTTAAGCTTTTCAGAAAAAAATAATTTTTTATAGTGGAAAAAAAATTAATCCAAAATAAAGAAGATAAATTTGGCGCGAATGTAAGACAAACTAGAAAAAGAGATCGGTGGAAATCGCCCCATGTCAGCACGTAACAATTCATGAAAGATGAGCAAGTGACTTGAAAACACGATGCTCGATGTTAAGAGCAGGAAAAATTAGTCGCCGACTGCTAAATAAAACGCATGGACCATTACAAGCTGTAGGTATAATGGGTCGTATTAGATTCGACAGTTTAGATCTAATTTATTGCGTGTGGCGGATTTACTATATAATTTCTTCTTGAAAAGAGAGATTAAAAAGTGACGTCACAATCACGTGAATATTCTAAATAAGGTTGTGATTCGCAAGCAGGAGTACAATTCTAAGATTAAATTCCAGTCTAAGCTTAGTCCGTGATATAATGATTAAAATCATTGACTCTGGTAGATGCTAGATGAGACTTGCACATATTTGAGTATTTAGATCATGCTCTCCTTGATATAATGATAAGTTGACATCTTTGACAGATTCTAATCACTCAATGTTGTGAATAGAGACTAGGCAATATTTGGGGTAGTTTGCATAATATTTAATCTCCGCAATTACATCTCGAACTTTTGGAAATTGTTCATGATCCTTTCCATTACATAGAACAATATGTAGCGTGGCTTTTGCCGCTGTGGGATGCCAATTCAGTCAAAGTCGAACCAATATAATGAAACGGCAATGCCAGATTGGCTATGAATTGAAGCCGACCTCAATTGCGCCCTTGTTCCCCATAGAATTTTTCCTTTTGTCAGAATATTCTCCATAGATCAAAAGTGGTTCTAAGAGACTATTTCTTTAAATTCTGGCATTTAATAGCTAGTGTGGGATCTTTGTGAAGTGGAGGGTGCATTTGGTTCCACTTTTGAAGAAAGATTTCAGGAAAATGCATGACTTTAAGTTAAAGGGTTTTTTTTTTAAAATGCAGATAATGTTTGGTAAATGCATTGGGAATTAACTTTACTTTAAATGGTGTTCAAATTGAAAAGCACCCTCTGTAAAGGACTTTTTCTATTTGTCTCTTAAAAAAAGCCTTAAAATTGACGAACAACTCAACAGCTTCACGTGACCTCCGGCAAGGTTGCTAAGACCAAATCTATCCTCCTTGGCTGCCTAAGCCCTTCGCCAACAACATCATACAAGGTGAGGACATTTATGAAATTATAAAATTTTAGCAGGCGCAAAGTTGAAAGAAAAAAAAAATATATTAGGCTCTGTTTATTTCATGGAATTTTTTTTTCTAGAAAAACATTTTCCTCATTTTCATGCATTTAAGGTGTGAAAAATAAATGGTCAAAGAAAATATTTTTTAGTTAACAGAAAATATCCTTTTAAAATTAAGAAAAATAACTTTTAATTATGAGAAATGGAAATCATTTTCCTATCTCACACGACCTCCCTTCCTCTTCCCCAACACTAAAATGCCTGTTGGTGTTTGTTTGTAAAACAAAAAATTAAGGCAATATTCTCATCCCACATAGGAGAGATGAGAGAATGCAAAACACTTTAAATATGAAAAGGCTATTGTGGTCTTTTAAATGGAGAAATAGGTGGATGGGCTAGACCTCACCATACCCGTGTGCGGGTGCACGATTATCTGGCGCACTTAGTACTTTGTTAGCTGTTGACACTTGATTTTTGGTTAATTTTATTTTCATAAATTTTTAGAAAATCCATAAAAGAAATTCATAAAATTAAAAAATCAACTTTGGGGACATCAGTCAAGCTTAGGAAACCAATTTTGAGCAAAAATAATTTTCCATATTTTTCATATTTTCTGTATTTTATTTTCAAAAATTCATAAAAATAAAAAAATGAGAAAATCGAAAAATCAACTTTGAGGACCTTAGTTTGGCCTACGAAACCAATTTTAAGCAAAAAATAATTTTTCCATATTTTTCATATTTTTCTGCATTTTATTTTTAAAAATTCATAAAAAAAATCAATAAGAAATGATAAAATTGAAAAATAAACTTTGGGAACCTTGGTTTGGCCTAGGGAACCAATTTTGAGAGAAAAAAAATAATTTTCCTTATTTTTGACATTTTTAATATTTTTCAGAAATTAGGAAAATAATGGAAAATTAATAAAAAAATAGTATATGGAGCCAACAAAATTACCAACAAATATTCAATATTTTTAATTTAATTCTCCATTCATTCTAGATGAATAAATTTTGAAAAATTAAATCTATAATTTAGAGTTTCTTTGTTAATTTCATTTTTCAGAATATTTAAATAATTCTAGAAATTCCATTTTAGCTTTTTAATTTTCCATTTTCACATTTTTAGAGTCGTGTCATCCTCCTCTATTTTTCAAAATTAAAATCTAGTCCAAAACCCCTCAAAATTGCCTAATTTCGCTAAAAAGGACTAGAATGTAATTTTGAATTTTCAAATTAGTCCCTAAAATCGCTAAAAATGCAATTAAAAATTTTCTAGGGACTAAATTGAAAATCGAGCACGTCACCCCCTAGATTTTGGCCTTCTGAATCCATTGGTGGAGTCAAGTTTTGCAAATAAGGCCATTAAGGGTTTGGATTTTGCAAAATGGATACTCGGGTCGAATTTGAAAATCAAATAAGGCCATTAAGGGTTTGGATTTTCCAATAGATTTTATGCCATAAAATTCAATTTTGGGGTTTAATTTGCTTAATTTTGATTTTAAGTGGTAATTTGAGCAAATTTGACCAACCGGGTTAGTCGGGTTGGGTTGGATCCGACCCGATAACCCAGTCAATCATTTGAAAGTCAACAGAACCAAATCCTCTTCTCCTTCACACGAAAGAAACTCAGGAGAAGCAAGGGAAATCCTAACCGGAAGATCCTTGGAAGATTGGGGTGATTTGAGGTCAGTTTGGAGCGGGATTTTCTGGTTTAGTTGCACGGAACAAACGGGAAGTTATGCCACTCAAGTCAAGTTTAAAAAGGGGAACGGGGAGCTCGAGTAAAGGGGGCCATTTTTGAAGTCCAGGAGGAGGAACTATGAGCGAGGGTTACAGGCAATTCAGAGTGAATCGAGGTCAGAAATTCACTGGGGAAGGTTGATAGGGTCCTTAAGAGGCGACCTGTGCCATTTGTAGAGCTCGCCATCGCCGGAAAAGGTGAGTTCCATTTTCGAGCTAAGCTCGGTCCTCCAATGGCAGCTTCCTAATTCGGTCATGATTTTCGATTCTCTTTTGTGGGTTTCACTCCTTTCCCATCACTGAACTCGATTGCACTTCATTTTTGCGTCGATTGCATGTGAGAACCCTCATTTCAAACCTCCCACCTTTGCCCGACTGTAGCAACCTAGCCAGCCTAATCTGGCAATTTAGAGCTTAATCAGAGCCCCAAGTAAGCTTCTTGAACTCTTTATGGTGCTCACCTGCAAGTTAATTGAATGGTTATGATTTGTGTTGCTCGATTGAATCAGCCATAGCTGAGACTATGTTAACTTCAATTAAACCTTTGTAGCCGGTAGATTCCGTCATAATTTTGTCATGTTGGTCTGGAATCGACGAGGAGTCGATTAGGGTCAGAAATGGTCTGATCGGTGTAGGTTTCACCGTCGGATCGTCGTTGTCGAGTCACAGCCGTTCGACCAGAATCAGTCGAGGAAGAAGACGATGCACAGTCAGCATGCCATATGGGCTCTTTGACCAGGTCAAAGGCCACGTGGCTGCTTAGTCAGCACAATCTGTTAAAAAGTAATAATAAATGGATAATAAAAAAAATAAATGGACGGTCAGGATACACCATTAGATCTAATCTTGGCCATAGGTTTAGTGTTGGATATAGACGGTCTGACTTGAGCCACGTGGCGAGTCTTCGACCGTAGGATCGAGTTTTTGCGTCAGGTTAGAATAGTGGGCCTAGGACAGGGTTTGGTTAGTGGGTCTGTCGCGACCCTCTAAAAATATTTTTATTTTAAAGGGGTTAACCGATTATTAGGTTAATTAGATTTGACTAACCTAACGCGGACCCTCCCAAGCCCTACCGAATCGCAACTTTGGTTTTTGTTTAAATGATTTTGAAATTTGGAGTCGCCACTAATCGTTCTTGGTAGGTCGATTAGAAACCTAAATAAATTAGCGGGAGAACTAATTTATTCCTGCGAACCAGAGATTATGAGCTCGGGGACTTGGTTACACTAGTTAATTAAAACTAATGCCCTTTCGGTACCTTAATTTCATGGATATCCTAATTCGGCAATTCAGGCTTGGTTTATTTCTAAGGCCCTAGTAGGGTATTCTCTTTTGTGTTTTCACTTTTTTTTAAAAAGGATGCATGGATGGTATATATATTTTTATTTATTGTATTTTTTTTAAGTGTTAAAGATTCCCTGAAGCCGAAAGAGGGAGTGTGTTAACGACTTCTGTGCAGTATTACGACCTACTTATCTTTTGGGTCTGATGATTCAAAAATTAAATTATAAGAAGTACATGACAGTGAATAAACACCACCAATGGGAGGCCTAGCATTGGCTTGGCTCTTCCCTTTGGGATTTAAGGTACAGGTATTTAAGTTGCAAGTATTTAAACTACTGTAAGTAAAAACCTCCAATGGGAGGCTAAGCATTGGCTTGGCTTTTCCCTTTGGGATTTAAGGTACAGGTATTTAAGTTGCAGGTATTTAACTACTGTAAGTAAAAACCTCCAATGGGAGGCTAAGCATTGGCTTGGCTCTTCCCTTTGGGATTTAAGGTACAGGTACTTAAGTTGCAGGTATTTAACTACTGTAAGTAAAAACCTCCAATGGGAGGCTAAACATTGGCTTGGCTCTTCCCTTTGGGATTTAAGGTACAGGTATTTAAGTTGCAGGTATTTAACTACTGTAAGTAAAAACCTCCAATGGGAGGCTAAGCATTGTCTTGGCTCTTCCTTTGGGATTTAAGGTACAGGTATTTAAGTTGCAGGTATTTAACTACTGTAAGTAAAAACCTCCAATGGGAGGCTAAGCATTGGTTTGGCTCTTCCCTTTGGGATTTATGGTGCAGATATTTAAATTGCGGATGGACTTTGTCCTCTCCATTCTGGGGTATGAATTCTTTAAAATGAAATATAACGAATTGATTCAACAATTTGAAATTTGTGCGCGCTTGAGGACTCCTCCAAGCCGATTTTGTGCCTCCATAGGGTTGACCATTGATATAGAGCTGCGGCTTCCTGACATAAAATAGAGTGAAGTGTCAATATACAAAATATATGCTAATCTGTACCTAAAACCAGAAGAGTGGAAAGAGTACTTATCTCCCATTTTTTTGGGAGGGATTTCTATAATTGATTTTCGCTCTCTATGTTCCCAATATAGAGAGTTTCTTTTGAATTAAGAGGGACTTTTAATCACAGATCGGCTGAGAAATCGGTGGACACTAAGGAGCTTGTCCAGGCCGATTTTTGCACTTCCATGAGATTTTCTATTGGTGTGCGTCCTTTCTTTTACCTGACATAAAATATTAAAAAAATGTGAAATAGCGAGATGGGAGGAAAATCGGTGCTAATTTGCACTTGAATCAGCAAAAGTGAAGAGGGACACTTAGCTTTAATTGATTGTAGGAGATTTATGGTCGGCTCTTGATCGTGAATGACTGTGACTTTAATTATGCCCAAGAGTTTCAATAGACTTTCACTCCGAATGCTCATGAAGAACCCTTTTATGGACTCAACATCCACAACTATCAGATAAAGGTGCGCTTAACTAAACACAAATGAACCAAACTTAATAATTTAACAAACAATAGCAATGTACCAGGCGCAACAACTTTCTCTCCAGAATCTCCGTTCTCTATCTTTTCTTGATTTGATAGTCAATGAAACTTCTTGCTTTTAGACCATCAGTCATACCATATTAAAGTCCTAGATACCCTCACTCAGGCATCATTGACTTTGTTCCTTGCCTTAAGATTCAAAGAAAAGCTTGAACTGAATTAGTCCAAAATCCTCACTCTAACATGATACAATTCTATGCACTCAAAATCCTCGATCCGACAGGTAACAGTGACTAGTTTGAAGAATTTACCACCAATGTTTCCATGATACAGCCGAAAACAAACAATCTTAGAAGCAACATATGATATGATTAACCCAAAGCATTGTCTCAACATCTTAATGAATAGAGCAAACTTCCTCATCAGAATAGCTTTCTGTGTCCCCTCTTACGCATTCTCAAGATTTCTTTTACTTCCGATGAATAACAATTTCATGTCTTACCATAAGAATTTCGCACCTAAAATCACAACACATAGGCAAGCAAAATGGAAAGTGAACTCTTGATTTTAAGAAGCAAACTCCGAATCGTCTCCGTTATCTCGAGCACGTCCTACTCTTAACCATACCGAAAGAGTTAATCCATATTGGATTGAATACTGCAGCACGTATAAGCATGGCAAAAATCACTATCTACAAGCTGGAAAGTATATTATATTAGATGCTATGAAATAACCCAAGTAACCATGTAGCAAAAATCGTCAGCAATATGCAAGTACAGGGGATAAAGCGTGAGATTTTACGTTTTAGACCATGCATCAAAGATGCTTTGAGCTTCGTTGGTCATAATAGCATCGTCTCCCGTATCTAATGACTACTAAAGACTGACCAATGGAAGAAACAAAGAATGTCTCTAATATCTTTTATTTTGTTTAAATTCCTTGCTTCTACGTCTTCCGCAATAACTTAGGTTCATATTTATCAAGAACAGTAAACAGAATTAAAGATATCAATGACTTCAAAAGCATGATTTCTAAAATATACAGCAATCATAGATATATTTCATCCTTGTCCTATTTTTTAAATAACCACCACCTAATAACTTACGAAGTGCACATAATATGAGCCCGTAAACAAACTCAATATCACCATTATTGATGACCAATTGGATATTAACGTAGTGGTAGGTGCAGGAGATACAATTACTTACTCATCTTTATAAATCATTAAGTTGACCCCAAAAGGGAAAATCTGACTTTCAACATGCACGAACAAACTCAAGTTAGGCATCCATACATGGTATGTTTGTATGCATATGCAAGATGCGCACGAGCGCAAGTATAGTACGTCAATACATCCAGTATGAAAGGGACGCAACTGAGTACACAATTATCTACCGCCATAGACTTAACTGTCTACATGAATACGGGAAATTTTTAAGTTTGCAACAACAAAAAAACTAGGTGTTACTATTGGCATCATTCGAACGAGCAGGGTAAGTAAATGAAACCAGCCGTATTAACTAGGATTCCGCAACTCTACCGAGGAAAGCAAGGAAAGTCAAAAGGGAAGAAATAAAACTTGATATAGATAAATAAAAATTAAGCTGAATCAACAATTTTCTCTCTCCAAGTGAACAATTAGCATAATGAAAATGTTAACAACGCCACGAATCTGCAAACACTCAGGATTGGGAATTGAAAAAAAAGAAGATGCAAAACTTTCAAAGATAGGGGAAAAAGACACAAATAACACAATAAAACAAACCTCCCACAAGAGAGCTAATTGACACAGGAACCCTTAATAAAAAAAAAAATCAAATTCAAATGACCATCGACCGGGCATCGAGCTGTTTATTTTTATGCGAAAACCTGTTTATCTACCGGGTAAGAAAGAATGCGAGGTGAAATGCTAGAGAAAAAGAAATGCACAAGAATGAAGAGATTTAAGGAAAAAAAGAAACATACTCAAAAGCAGATCTGCAAATTCCAAAAAAAAATCGGAGCACGCATTCGATAGCGTAACAGGAAGGAGAGCATCCATCGGACCAAGAGGACGACCCAGGTAGTTTAAAAAGAAATCCAGCTTTTGCAGATTTTCTCCTTCTCTCCCATCTTTCTTTTTCGTCGATTTTCCCCCCAAGAAAACCCTCCGAGCCAGCTCTAGCCCCCCTTTTGAGAGGCCTCCCCACTTTTATTTTTTTTTAAAAATAATCCCCCCACTGAGAAGCCTTTTCTTTATTTTTCACCCTGCTTTCCACCAAACGAAAGCTTACCAGCTGTTCTTCCTCACTCCATGCTCCTCCGAAAGTGATTTCAACCTCGTGCATACCCATCATTCACCTTGTTTTGACCTCCTAAATTGCGGACAACGTCTAAAGTTGAACCAATTAAAATTTCGGATCATGGTTTGGACGCACGACGGCTCTTGTTCGTGTTAGGATTCGTGTGGTTCTCGGCGACTACTATTGAGAGGTTTCGTGATGATGCTTAACTCAACGATTGGAAAGGAACTGCAGGATGAATAGGACCACAAAGTGCTCGGTTTTGATTTAGGATCTCTTTAATTAGCTATCAGCGAAAGCTAATGACATAGCACACATTCTATTTGCGAAAATTAGAAGGCGCCATAGAAGAGCCCTAATTTCCTTATGTTGATGAATCATGAATCCATTGTCAACAAGTCACTTGTCCTTTTGCATGAAAAGAAACCTGTAAAGCTTTTGTCAATTTCGTTGTAGACCTAGTCGCCCGACCTAATATTTATTTAAAATCAGTAGATTATGTATGAAAATTAACTTTCCCTTAAAGCACTAATATTACAGTAGATAATTTGCAATATTATTGTTAATACTCATTTTCATATGTTTTTTAAGCATATCATTCATATCAGTTTAATGAATTTTTATCTAGTGAGGCTAAAAATAAGTACGGTTATATACCAACATTTTCGCAATGGTATTATATGTTTTTTTTAATATAAATATTCAATGAATTCGCTTCTTATGATGGAGTAACTTAGGTGTTTTTGATACGTAAGCGAAATTCTAAGTTTGATTTGAATGTCAATATTGCAAATAATATCATTTTATGTATTGCTTGGACCTAATGGCTTTTCTCTTTCTCATTTCATACCTTTTTTTTTAATCATTTGATGATTTTTTCTGTAATCTTTGACATCCAATATCATTCTCTTTTAGGAAAATTTCCCAACAAATCCTAGATCTATTATGCGGTGGCCAATTTAATCCTAAACCTTACAGTTGTACCAATTTAGTAATAAAACTTTTACCGATTTGCCAATTTAGTCCTTGTGGCCAATTTTGACCAAAACTTAATGATGTGGATATTTTTTTTATAATTTTATTTTTATTTTAATGTTTTTTCTTCTTTGGTTTTTTTCTTTTTTTTATTTTCCTTTTCTTCCCCTTTTTTTTCACTCTTTTGCCGCAAAGTCTGTATGAAGTGCACCATTAGGCCCTTTTGAAAGACTTGGACTATTTGGAGATAATGTCTCGACTCCGGAGACGTAAATATAAAAAATAAAAAATTATAAAGCTAAATTAATTTTCTAATTTTTTTTAATTAACCTAAAAATGAGATTAACAAATTAATTCTTGATTCTAGATCAATTTTTTTTAGATTTTCTTTGGTCAAAATGAAGAGAAGATTAAAATAAAAACACCGACTATCTATTCATATTTTTGTGACCCCAAATGCTATTATTTCTAATTTTCAATTATCTTTGTATTTTATTTTTCGTAAAATATTTAAAAATATGAAAATATGGAAAATTATTTTTTTGGTCAAAATTAATTCCCCAGGCTTGGCCAAGGTCCCCAAAGTTGATTTTTTCAATTTTATGAATTTTTGTGGATTTTTTTGTTAATTTTAAAAAATAAAAGTTGATTAAAAATCAGGTGTCAACAGGGTCGGGTCTCTTTGACCCGGTCCGTATATATAAATAAGAAATAAAAATAAATAATAAGTACAACATATAAGAAAATAATAAAAAATAATAAAAATAAAAAATAGAAAACTAACAAAAATCAACACAGCACCGTTTTGGTTTAGGGTTTTAGGTCCGGGTTTTCGAGTCAAACAGGTTGGGTCAACCCAACCCGATTCGAAGAATTAGAATTAAATAAAAATGAAAAATAAAATAAGAATAAAAATAATAGGAAATTTAGAAAATCAACAAAAATTAGATAGAAAATCAAAAAACTACGTCGTTTTGTTCCCGGGAATAAAAATAATAAAAATATTAAAAAAAATAATGAATAAAAATTAGAAATCGTAAACAACAAATAAAAAAACAAAATAAAATAAAATGACATAAAAATATAGGAAAAATCACAAAAAAAATTCCTAAAAATATCAGAAAATATAAAAAAATGCCAAAATAAAGGGGGAATAAAATTCGGAAAACAAAAAATAAAAAATAAAAAAACGAAAATATGCCAAAATATCCCAAAAATCTTAGAAAATACAAAAAAAAAATTCGAAAAAACTTTAGAAAGGTAAAAAATCATAGGGAAATAAAATGTAAAAAAATAGAAACAAAAAAATAAAATAGAAAAATTTTCAGAAAGTAAAAAAACAAGGGAAATTCTGAAATGAATAAAAAAATTCAGAAAATATATCAGAAAATTTCAAGAATTATTGAAAAAATATTAAAAAAAAAGCAAGCAAAAAAATCATAGAAAATTTTGAAGATTCTAAAAAATGGTTAGGAAGTTCTAAAAAAATTATAAAAAAGGAGAAATCCTAGAAAATACCAAAAAATCCCAAAATTGCCAAAAAAAAAGAAGAGTCCTTAGAAAATCATAAAAACCTAAAAAAAATTAGAAACAATTCAGGGAAATTTTAAAAATGGAAAAATCCAGAGAAATCCCCGAAATTTTTTAAAAATTAAGAAAAAACCATGCCCAACTAGTTTGACCCCTTTTCACATTTTTTGCCTCCCGAGCCATGGAAAATTACCATTTTGCCCTTTTGGCCAACTTGACCCAGACTTTTCCAAATCACTCCCGAACTTTGTTGGTATTTCCTCTTAGGTTTCTGAGACTCCTCTAGGCTCATGTTGATTTGTCTTGACTTGGCTTGACATGATTTATTTATTTATTCATTGATTGCGCAATTATTTCTTATGATTGTGATTGATAGGTTAGCTTTCTCACTTGCATGAATCCCTTAAATTTTTAGGGCTCTCTCACATCCAGTAAACACCTGCATGAATTCCCTAAGATAGAAAATTGCTCAACTTAGATACCGAAAGAGCGTTGATAGAAATATCGATGTAACTAAGTTCTCGAATTTAGATCTCTGGTTTGCGTAGAATCGAACGATCTCTCCCAATAAGGTCGACCTCAATTTAAAATGATTGGTGGCAACTCCAATGGTATGCCCACTGATCACATGTCATCCGACTACACTAAGGTCGACCTCGATTTAAAATCTTCCTAACGCGATTTGGTATGGGTCTGGGAGGACCTAAGCTAAGCCTAGATATCAAAACGGGTCTAGCAATCCATTAACTCTCTCGGGATTCAGAAATCTCGGGAGGGTCGCGATAGACTGGCGACTCCACTGGGGAATTTGTTTTAACCCATTAGAAGATTTGAGCCGATTAAAAAGTTGGGTGCTTTCTAACACATTTTTTTTGCAGGCGCTCTTGAAGTTGAGGTAAGTCCGCTAACCAAATGTGTTAGATGTTTTTGCAGAATGAGAGTTATAAGGGGAGGAGTGATTGCTGACATGTTTTATTCAGGGTTAAAGTTTGTGATTGTTTGTTTATTTCCTGCAAATTAGAAGTGCTATTTGATATCAACTAACGTGCATGTCCTGCATACCTTGAGCATCACAACACTTGCACATACAAGTGCCTAAACCCAAGTCGCAAAACACTCTTCTTAGGTCGCCATAGATAGGGATCGATAAGCAAAGCCCTAGCATTTAATTGTGCCTGGGTTGACCATATTTGATTCCGCTCGCTATCTGAATTGATGATTCTTCCCACTTGACGTTTGATCGCGCTTGTGGATAAAGTCTTTGAGTCAGATAGTGGGAGCCTTTTAGGTCTATACCCTGTCCCTTCTTTCATTTTCTAAAGTCAATCATCACTTGTCTCATGCGCATGTGAATATGGTCGGTTGGTATACCTAAAACCAAATATAAAATGGACTGGTTGGTAAGGCTTTCTTACTTTTAACTTATAATTCATTTCCATACACTTTAAATTCTATATACTATGCATCTAATCCATCATCTCATGAGTGAGTCATCATTTTGATGATTGGTTTGAAAGCCATTTTAGGATAGAAAGATAATTTTCCACACACTTTAAATTTTCGGATGTTGTATTTCCACATCCTCCTCGTTCACTTTAGACTTGATGTTTTAGGGATCTTTTGGAATGTATTCGCACATTTCTCAACTTTTTCTAGATTGTCAATGGTTTCAATTCCAATCATTGAGAGATTCTAGCCAACTGCATAATTTCTTTGGGAGAAATCCGGATTAAAACCCTATGACTGATTTCTTTTGGTCGAATAAGAGCGCTTTAATCCTTATTTCACCAAAAGAAAATATGCAATTGGGCTAATACATTCACATTGCATCTCCATTCATTTTGCATTATAACCTGTGGTAATTAATTTTAGTATATCCTTGCATATTCAAAATAGATGGGGAAATTGGATATTAAGGTCATCTTGGTCCCATGCAAGGAGCTCATAGCATGGCGTAATCGTCTCAACCTAGATAACCAGGCTTATGTCGAAGAACGCTTGGGGCGCTTAGTGGATCTTGTCAAGGTCAACTACCAACCTACCCTCATCTAGGCCTTAGTGAGGTTTTGGGATTTAGAGACCATGACTTTCAAATTTCGAGGACTAGAGACCACACCTACCCTGAAGGAGTATACAACGATCATCAGACTAGTGTTCGACGACTACATTGTGCAGCCAGCATTAGGGAAGGACTCTACCCTAGCCCTGTCCAAATTTCTACGTCTCAAGACCACGAAGATTGAAAAAATCCTCAAATCTAACTCCGGCAAGTTCACCCTCTCATTCCTATACAATAACTACTTCTCCCTCCCAGTTGAAACTGGTCTTAAACCAGCTAAGGTATTCATCCTAGCGTTTTTCACTTTCGTCCTTTTCCCCACTTCCCAAACCACATTCAATACTTCTATGGTCCACATTGTCAAGCAAGCATGTTACCGTTGGAATTACTCCTACATGATTCTAGCCGAAACCTTCCTTTCCTTAAACCGCTTTCAATCCACCCAAAGGGTACATTCCAAGCATCCAACAGTCTCCTTTACATGTGGTTCACATCACACATTAAAACCTTTAACCTTCGTGTTGGATGCTATGAAATTAGCCAACATATCTACCCGCTTGGTTCCTTCCTGAAATGTCAGTCCGCTGTTAACAAGCTATCCTTCAAGGACTGGATGAAAAACCTAGAAGACTTAGAGCCAAAACAGCTTCGCTGGCGCCTAACCTGGCCTAGGATCTTAGAAGCCCGCATCACAAGAGTCGATGAGAACCCTATCCCCTTACTAGGCTGCACAGGTAGAACTACCTACTATCCTATCAGGGTGGTAAGACAATTTGGTATGCTACAGGAGGTCTTGCCAGTAGTACGTCCATGGATCTTTGCCTTCGATCTACCACGAGATGAGCTCACTAAAAAGACCAAGGTAGTCTACCAAGCCAAGATCAATGTCATCATCTATACCCTGAAGAACTCCCCACTATAGGACGTGGAGTGGCCAGATTACTTGGATGAGGAGATGAACATTCACCGAGCGTCCAAGGAATACATCAAGCTATTCAAGGAGTACCGGTAATCCTTGGTAGAGCCATATGTACCTGACTACATTGTCCCGCACCTACCCGGAGTGGAGTCGTATGTGCTAGAACACATGGGACCGTCGCCAGCTGAGGAAGACGAAGACCCGCAAGAGTGGGACTTAGATGAATCGGAAGTCGGCGATGATGCCTTAGCCTCCAAATGCCGTCAGACAGAATAGATGATTTCCCCATTTGATTTTGCTTTCAATTGTAATAACTTCATGACATTTTCATATATGATCATTCATCATGGTTTTCTTAAAATAAACAGTTACCACGGGTTATTCACCTTCTTGATAGTATGCTCATTCATATTTAATGAGTAGAAAGATCGTTTGCATGAGGCTAAGGCTCATGATCGAGTCTTTCCTCCCATTAACCACGTATGAACATAGTATTGAGAAGGTTTTAGATTTCTGCACTTTCGTTTCACTCGTGAGTTCTTAACTTCGCTATTCTTAAACGGGTAATATCTTGTAGTCACGAGGACCCGCAGTAAGACGCGAAAACTGAGGATAGAGAACGAAGAACTCACCCCTAAGGTGGCTAACCTCGAAAACTAGATCAACATAATGGCAGAAATGAAAGCGATGATGACAGCAGCACAAGGGAAGGCTCCAATTACACCCAAATTTAATCCCACCACATCTACCGACTCCGACACTAACTAGACCACCAGCACCGAATCCGAGAAGGAAGTACCCCACAAGACCCCTCCACTTATGATCGACCTGGAGAAGGAGAAGAAGGAGAAACCCCCAACTAAGACCGAGGAAGGCGCAAAGAGGCTCGCAAAGATTGAAGAATGCTTAGTAGCCAGGGCTACAAATTGGCTAGGTTTGACAAGATTTCCTCATTCACTAAGATTGAAGTCCCGACCGGGTATAAGGAGCCGAAGTTTATAACGAAGTACGATGGGACGGGCTGTCCCCTAGCTTACCTGAGATACCATCTTCATAAAATGGTGCATTATTTGGACTACGTCCCATTGCTGATGAATACATTCCAGGAGAGTCTATCAGGTGCTGCGCTGGCATGGTTTAACGAGCTTGACATGGAAAAGTACGACAGCTGGGAAGAGCTGGCAGAAGAATTCCTCCACCAGTACAAGTTTAATACCGCCACGGCACCGACCAGAGAAGATCTGTTGAGAACCGCAAAAGGGAGAAGCGAGACGATATGCACATTCGCTTAGAGGTAGCGGGCTATAACCACCTAGGTTAAACCGGCCATTCCGAAGGAGAAGTTAGTAGACATGTTTTTGAAGACATTGTCGCTCGAGTATTTTGAGAAGCTGAATACGTCAAGCTGTCAAACTTTCACCTACCTTGTCAAGGTTGCAGAACGTCACGAGTGGGCTCTGAGAGAGAAGCGTGTGCCAGAGCCATAATTTAAACGGTCATATCCAGCCAGGAGGGAACGAGAGAACGTAGGCGACGTTGCCTTTGTACCGAACCCCCCTGAGACCGAAGAAGTTCTCGGAATCTACCCCCACTCAGGGTGGGAAGTCAGGATTAGCCCCGAAGAAGCTCGAGGCAAGGAAAAAAGCTCCAACGTCTTTTACACCTCTCTCTCGTCTGTTGTCGAAACTGTTGCCCACGCTGTTGGAAGGGCACCTAGTCGCCAAAGAACCTCCGAGGCCGAACCCACTGAGGTTCCCTGGGTTCGATGAGACCCAGTCATACATATACCACATGGGAGAGAAGGGGCACAACATGGATAACTGTTTGGTGCTCAAGTATAAAGTGTAGGCATTGATGGATGGAGGAGCACTAGAGTTCGACAAGATAGAACCGAACATACAATAGAACCCTCTGCTAAATCACGGGAGAGTGAACGCCATTTGGGACAAAGACGATATAGATAAGCTGGAATGTGTGGCTGATATGTTTAAGCTGCAGGAAGTGTTGAAGTTGGCCACCATATACCCGGCCGACAAAGAAGCCCCGAGAGAGAAAAAGATGGAATGCGTAGAGAAATTTAATGCTTTAGGTATCCTAGATCGAGTTGGCAATTCTACGACAAATGGCACCCCTTCGAGAATCGACCTATCTTCCAGCGAGTTCAAGGTGGAAGCTGACGACAGAAGTTTGGGAGAGGCCCCATGTGAACACGGGCCGAATGAAGAACGCGTCATTGAAGAATCTGATGAGGAACCGGACGACGAGGAAGTCTGTCGCAAGAAGGCACGCTAAACCGACAAGAAGTTTTTGCGGGAGGCCCTTGAAAGGGGAGATATAGTAGACACTCTGGGCCAAGATAGCAGAAGCTATAACTATCAAGTGCTCTACTCTGTCCCGTCAAGCTTTTTTGTCAGAACTGAGGAAATCGTCCTTAACGGGTGGGGCGACATGGATGACCCCATCAAAGAAGAAGGAATAATGGGTGCAGTGGATGAAGCAACCCCGAGTCAGGCGAAGGAAGAGTGCGGTCTAGAAACTCAGGAACGACTTGTCAACTTAGAAAAAGGCATGGATTGTATGATGGCAGAGCTGTCGAGAATGGCAGAGAACGTACGGGTAGAGCAGAAGTTCAAAGTGTTGGAACTAAAGAGGGCCGTTGAATGGCAAAATCGAAGGTTGGCTGAATTGGAAGGTCAGTCTAAAGACCTGGCCGACCTAGTGCGTGAGCTGAAGGCGATCGTTGCTTGGGAAGGAAGGCAGTACCGACCCGACCAGTCGATAACATTTCCGCAGAAGTTTGGAGGGAAAGGGTGCCCCTTGAACCACATCTCTTGCTATCTCAGCAGGATGGCTAGCTATCATGAGGATGATCAGGTCCTCACTAGTAACTTTGAACGCAGTCTGATAGGCCCGGCTCTCTACTGGTATCGCTCGGTCGACTTTGATTGGATTGTTGACTGGGAAGATCTCGAAGGGTAGTTCATACGGCGATTTGAGGCCAACGTGAAATCCATAGTCACCAAGGACGACCGTACTCGCATTGCCATGGAGGAAGGAGAGAGATTCGAGACATTCGCGCGCAGGTGGAGGGTGCAGGTAAGGCAGATTTTACCCTCACTAGCCGAGAAAGAGATGGTAGAACTTTTCATGCAAACTCTTCCCCAAGAGTACCACGAACGCATGTGTGTGTACGTGTTCCAGTCCTTCAACCACTCAGTGAGGATCGGGATGAGACACAAGAGTATCCTCCGGAGAAACAAGCCTGGGAATGAGAAAGATCCTGACCAGACCGGAACTTCACCAGAACCATGGTGTCGTGATTACGATTTAGACCACAACGATGAAGATGAACTGATTGCGGTGATAGGAACAAAGGTCCCATTCGTGATTAAGCTAGGCGAGATAGACAAATGGGGGGAAGCCGAGAGTAGTTTCTCCGAGTGTATGGTGATCTCCTTATCTGGTGTGAGTTTTAAATATAAAGGTTTCAGCTTAAATGATGATAAGCATGTATTCAGGGTAAAGCTACAGCAATAACAAGTACCTCTAACGGAGGATCCAAAGGGCAAGCCACTACTTTAGCAAGTGCTTCGACAGAAGCCAGTGCAATTGTACAAGATAATAGTGGGTAGGTCAATGCTTTTGCTCAATCTAGTGCAGATATAAGGGGATGCAAGGCTAGTGCTAATGTAAGTACATGTAGTGGACAAGCCAATGTTTTTGCTGAAGCGACTTTTGATCAACGACAAGGAATTTTTTCTGCTCAAGCTAGTGCTATATCTCAGGATAGACCTAAAAAATCCCGGTTAGTAATACCTCAATCCCCATGCATTCATATTTTGACTACATTCTCATGCTTAGTGTTTTCTTTTTTCAGTTTAAAAGACCTACAATTGAAATGGAAATGATGCAAACACAATCACCTCTAAGGACAATCACCTTTAAACTGAAGAAGAAGAAAATGGTAGGTTATGGTGTTTACACAAATCCTAAGACAAATGTTCAAATCATCAATGTGAGTAGTAGTTTCATATTTTATAATAGTAATTGACCACCTTCTTGAGCTAAAAACATGCCCATTCTTATGTAGCCTAGCACAACTGGTGCAAGAGTATTGAAACTACCAGACAAAGGAGTAGTTTCAGGAGTTTCAATGGCAAAGGCACATCTCGAAGCAAGTGAACAACCTCGGTCATTGACAACTTATCCTCTAAAGCATGTTGCTGTGAAGCCAAAAGCACCATCTCAACCCTATGCGAGTTCCCAAGCACCATCACAATCTCAAAAGAGTTCTAAACCCCAGCCATTAAGAATTCCTCGAATGAATGTAGCTGTAAAGCCAAAGCAACTATCACAATCCCAGGCCAGTTATCGACCTCAGTTATCTCATGCTACAATAGCTCCTCGAAAGCCTTCTTCGAAGAATGTCACAAGAGGTACACCGTATGCAAGGACGAACCAGGTGAATCAAGTGAATGCTGAACCGGCTAGACCACCAGAGACCATAGATTTGGATTGATGTATTTTTTGAGCATAGTTGTTTTTTTATGTCAGCTGCGATCTGATTTTTTTTTTATTTTGTACTTTAGGCAGATCTTATTTTGTCAGTTTACAAGAATATTTCGCTGCTGTCTTGGGAACTTTCACTGCTGTTTGCCCCAAAAATAGTGTTGTTTTTGAGTGTTTTTGCTACGCCCATTTTTGCTCTTTGCTTAGGGTTGATATCTATATTTTTCAGTGCAAAATACTCATTGTTTGGGTCTGTTAAAGACACAATTTAGCTGCTGTGTTTTCACCCCCATCAAATCCTCCAAGGCGTACGTAAATTTCCTTGTTGATTCGGTTCAAGAAGATTGCTTAGTGTTCAAATTTTTGGTTCAACTTCAAATTAGGTTTTTTTTAGAGTGAATCACTTGCTGTTTAAGGAGGTTATTCTGCTGTAAATTTGGGTCAAAATGTGCTGTTTTTTTGACAAGTTTATAGCTTGCTTTAACTGCAGAATTTTTCAATAAGAGGTAATTTCTTTGTCCCTTGATTGCAGATATGTGAATTCTTGATTGAAGCTTTCATATGCCTATGAATGATCATCAAATTACATGTCTTTTGCGACTAAAATTAAGAATATGAATTTCTTAATAAAAAAAGGGGAAACAGTAGTGTTCTAGCTAACGACAGTGGCCACAAGAAATTTGAACATGCCTGCTTGTATTTTGTGAAATTTGAACATGCCTGCTGCAAAATTTAGCATCCAGCATAGGTTGTTGTAAAGAAAATGAAAAAATCATCGAAACTTCTATTAGTTACAGAATCTAAAAAGTGGTATTCCATTTCTTTGAGTATCAAGTGGCCGTGTATATTATTCAATGGTTATCAATTTTTTCCTATAACAGTCCAAAAAAGCAATTCTGGAGTTGTAGTTATTTGCAATGGTCTAGTGATTGAATAGAAAAAAAGAAGAAGCAAAAGCATTCAAATTATATTGAAATAAGTTAGTCTTTGACTACAAGTTATACAACTTGACAACATTCACAATAGTACACATTCATTTTAGTTAACTACAACCAATCTTACAGACTTAGAAATGGGATACTATGGAAGACTTAGAAAATTCCCACTTTCACATTACATACGACTAACATAATGATACAACATATGCATAGAAATAATGCCAATGGATATAGCATATTTTGTTGCTTTGCTCGTGCAAGCTCCTCCTTTAAACGTCTATTTTCCGCCCTTTCTGTCTTCATTTCAGCGATCAATGAGCTCACATCAACCTCGTCGCACCTCGATTGGCTTGATTCGCATAGTGCTTGGTTTCTTTCAAGAAGGTCGACTATCATGTCCCTCGCTCCATCCGGTATCTTCGGGTCAAACCGCATGAAAAAATTACAGCAACCTGGACCATCAAACTTAGCACATCCACAAAACCTTCTTCCAGCATTTTTCCTTGTTTTTGCAGTAAGAATTGGTGATCGAAGACCACAATAGCAGGTTAGTGCTGACTCGACCTCATTTGGAGTTACACCACTTGATTTAGATGTTAGTGTCGTCATTCTTATTGTCGCCATATTAAGAAAGCATATATGGGCTGCAGACCAACAAAATCTACAATGCGGAAGAATAGAGGCAGGTTAGTTCATTGAATTTTTTTTTTAAAGAAAAACCTACAACCCATTTACGTTACCATAAAACATCTTTTAAAATTATGCAATAATATCACAATATCGAGACCGTTTCTATCGACTCAAAAATGAACATGAATCAAATGTTGTCAATTAACTACTCTACCCCCCACTTCACACAAGACCCTCTTCCAGTACTTTTTTCCATACATAACTGAAGTAAGATATCTTACAATGAAGGTGTATTTTGATACATCTTGCACTAACTGGTACTTGCTCTTGAAAAGAGAAATTCTTGACAGCTCTTGCTTTGCAGAAAGATTGATATCCAAACACACGAGAATGGTTCCAACATGTGAAGTTTTTCTAAGTTTAGCGAGCCTTACTTCATATTTAGATTTTGAAAAAAAAAATGCTCCAATACTATTAACAAATAAAACAGACTCAAATCCCTTTTAAGAGCCAAGGGAAACAAAACAAAATACAAAGTTCACATTTCAAGTATTGTGGTCAAGTTTGGGAGCAAAACAAACCACAAACGCAGGACAAACCACAAACCATTATACTTATAAAAATCGAAAACCATATTGGCCTCCTAATTCATCCATCTTCTTGATGTCCAAATAGCCAAAAAACATCAGCGATACATAATCAAAATTATAGGGTTCGCACATGAAACACAAGAAATCGGGAGAAATTTCTACCGACGAAAACACAAGTAAACATAAAGCAATACAAAAACGGAGGAAACAAGCGATACCTGTGCGAGGAGGAGGAATGTTTTAAGGTTCACACAGACAGACTACCGTCGAGACTCCTGCGGGACGCTACATCGTCAACGTGATTTGGGGCTTTAGGGTTCACATGAATGGAGAAGGCGAGGAGGACATGTGATTGGAAACGGTTAACGTTGTTGTCTACGCTAGATCCACCACCGAGATGCTTCTGCGAGATACCAATCGTCCAAGGCGTCGAAGTGCTTTAGGCATCATCTTCAGCTTTAGGGTTCCCTCTTGAAGGAGACGTTGTTGAAGAAGATGTCGTCTGGGTTGGAGAAGGAAAAGGAACGTAACCAATACGACGTAGTTTTGCTGATGTGGATAAGTTGGGCAAGTTAATTTGCCACGCAGGAGAGAGAAATGATTAAAATATGCCAGGTCATCTTTTTCCGTTAGCCATGTTTGATGCACTTAACAGAAGGACTCAATTGACCAAACTTAACAAGTTTTATGACTCAATTGCACTTTTTGTAAGTTTTAGGACTTAATTGCATTTTGGTGATAACTTTTAGGACTCGTGGTGAACACATCCCTTGAAAAAAATAAGAACACTTCAAGTCATTATTTGGAATTTTTCTTTTCCTATCTGCACAAGGGCTAGCTCATATTATATGTTGTTTGGTGTTATCTCTGCAGCATTGAGAAAGAATTCCTTCTGCAAATATTATGGTAATTTGCTTTTGATTATTTAGAATTTGGAATGTCCTTTACTTTCAAATTCTTGGTGTTTATCATGTGAATCTTCACTTTTGTTATATTAAACCTACGACGAACTCTTTGTATAGGACAAGGCATATGGAGGATTGACTAATTTTTACGGATGTAAACTATTTTTGACGTACACTGGGTAAGGTTTCTCGGTAGCTAAATGTGGTGATTTGACCTGGAAAGAGGGGGTTCGCCGTGGTTGTCGGGTCAACTCGATTAAGGGAAATTGGCCAAAAAGTCTAGAAGTTGTTGCATTTTTCCAATTCAATAATAAATCTTTTTATTTAAACAATTGAGTGTAAGAATTTTCATGTTTTGCCAATAAATCCATCGGGCTAATTTTGACTGAAAATTGCTTATGTGGATGTCGGCATTTCTACATGACATTTTCTTAAAATTTTTATCTTTTTTTTCACTTTATTTTTTTCTTATGTTTTCCTTCTTCTTTTGTTTCTTATTTTCCTATTTTTATTTTCTTATCATTTCTTTTTTTTCTTTTATCTTTTTTACATTTTCCCTTTGCCAGCCATTTGGATTGGATTCGGGTCATTGCAGTTTCAGATTGTGTCAGATTTCCAATAGTTTAGATAAGGATCAATTATGATCAGTCACTTTGAGTCGTTTATCATATGTAGTCTAGTTTGAACTGACTAATGCAATTGTTTCAAATTAATTTTTTTGCATACTATACCTCCTTTGAATGTCAAAGACAGCTATCGATGATTATCAATCATACTTCTTACTTTGCAATACCATAATTATAATAATAAATTAGGTGTAAAATGTTGAAGCTTGAATTTTCATGTATCTGAAAAATGTATGTAACAAGGATGCCATTTGGCGATTTGTTTATTTCATGAAAATTCACGAAGAAGGTAATTATTTGAAAAATATTTTCTTAAAGCTGATTGTTCATATCGTTTGGAGAAATTAGTTAAATAATTTTTTTATTATCAATATTAACTTATGCCATAACATTTTCATTGATGATGGAAAAAAAATTAACCACTAACTTTTCTAAAGGATATAAACGGTTCATTTTAGAAAAACATTTTTCCAATAGTTACCTTTTCACAAGCAGCTTGAGCTTACAGACAATTTCGCGTGTAAGTCTTCACGAACTTCCATTTCGGTTCAAGTTCACCTAGGATTTGGTCTTGAGTTTCATCAAATTCAGATGCTTGAATAAATTGGATTTTCCAAATTTGGGTTATTAGTTCATTGTACAAGTCGGTCATAAATTATTCACTTTTCTTAGTCAATTTAAGTTGGGTTAGACAAACTTTTAGATTTGTTGGAAGGGTATTTCGGGTTGGTTGGGAAAATTTTGAAACACTCATCACTTTTGCACATGAAAAATAAAACATTATCCTCGAACAAGTGTCGCCTTCACCTAGGTAGAAAGGGGTAGCCCTCGATTTGATTGGGTGATGGTTGCCCTTGCCAACCCAAGCGAGGGTGGCCGATGTTTGTCCAACCTTCGCTTGAGGTTGGCAAAGCAAAGAAAGTAAGAAAAGAAAAAGAAAAAGAAAATAAGAAAGAACAAAAAAGTAAATGAAAAAATAAAAAATAAAAATTCAAAACAATGTAAGTTATTAATATTTTTTTCACATTAGCGATTTTCGATCAAAATTAGCCAAGTAAACTCAATTGGCAAAACATGAAAGATTTAAGACTTAATTGACAAAATTAAAAGGCTTATGACTGAATTGGAAAATCCAATATAGGTTTAAGATTTTTTGAACAATTTTTTCATTTTTGAACAATTGCGGATTTTAGAATTTCAAGATTTAGATTACTTTGGTTTTATTCTGCATGCATTTTGGCCTAATTGGATTCAACATCACTTAGGATTTGATTTCAAATTTCGACAAATTTAGATGGTTGAACAAGTCGATTTCTTCGAATTTGGGTTGCTTCATATATTGGTCAAGATTATGGGGTTTTGTTGGTATAAGCTGTAATTCTCTAATTTGTAAGAATTTTATTCTTCCTCTTGATTTGTAGATGATTCTTTTTCCTAATTTGTAGAGACTTGACTTGCAGAAGAAGTTAATCAGATTTTATTCTATGGGTTTGCACATACTTGATGAAATAGAAAAGAAGGGAAAAAGAGAGAGAGAGGGTAAGACGTTTGACCGAGAACGTAAGCTTATTGCCGATCCTCGTTAAATCATTTATTCTTTACCTACTTTTAGGGTTTGCTTAGGGTCTGCTTTCTGTGAGTACTGTACATCAATCCCTGATTACGGTGGTCCTGCCGTGACTTCGATTTAGACCGTCATGGCATCAAGCCGACACGACTCTAATCTAGATTGTTGCTGTGACTTCGATACAGACTATCGTTGCATCGACCCACTGTAACTTTGATCCAGACCATCTCCTTTGATGTACACTTACTATCAGTTCGTATTGTTCCCCTAAGATATTTGGATGCATCACATTTGTTCACATTCCAAAAACACAACGCACAAAACATGAACCTTGTGCTGTGCGGCATGTGTTTTTAGGCTATGGTTCACATTAGAAAAGGTGTCGATATTATAATCCTTCTACTAAGAAGACATATATTACAATGGATGTGATATTCTTTGAGGCGGAATCTTTCTTTCAGGACGCCACTTCTCATTTCAAGGGGGGGATATAGATGAAAAGGAAAAATTAGTGGGAGACTAGTGGTGTTATTATCGCCTTAGAGGGAGTACAAATTGATAGAGTGTTGGCATTGCCGCAGATAGTAAGTACAGAACTAGGTTAGAATTTAACGATGGATATTGAGCAAGAAGACTTGGAATGTAGGCAAGCTGGTACGAAGGTTTCAGAACAAATCCAGTCAAGGGAAGGTCAGGTCCTTGAGGAGTTGAGTTTGCAAGACTAGCTAGATCTTCCAGAACAACTTCTCCCATCTTCTGCAATACCTAACTCAACTCCTAAGGAAATTACTAAGATAATGTCTCCTACTACTTCTTTACATGATGATTCTAATATTTATGTGGGTCATAAATTATCTACCAAGCACAATTGAGGAAAGCCTCTGAACCGATACTTACTAAATGTTGGAGGGAAAGAGAAGTATGCCTATTCGATCACTAATTATGTTTCGACCAAAAAATTATCCAAGCCATTAAAGGCATTTGTTTTGAAGGTATCATCAGCTTATATTTTAGGATGCCTTGAAAGATTCTAAGTGGGCTTAAGCTATGAAGGAAGAGATGGAGGTGTTGCAGAAAAATTATACTTTCAAGCTGGTGGAATTGCTTGAAGAAAAAAAAAACATAGTGGGCTACAAATGGATATTCTCAGTCAAGTATAAAGCAGCTGGGTCTATTAAAAGGTATAAGGCAAGATTGTGGCAAAAGGATATACAGAGATATATGGGGTGGATTTTTAGGAAACTTTTTCACCTATTGCGAAACTAAAGATTGTATAACTGTTATTATCTTTATAGCTAATTTAAAATGACCATTACACTAGCTTGATGTCAAGAACGCATTTCTCCATGGTGACTTTGAAGATGATATTTATATGGATATTCCACTAGGTTGTAATCCTTCTTCACAATTAGGATTGCTTTGTAAGTTGGAGCAATCATTGTATAGATTAAAACAGTCTCCATGAGCTTGATTTGGATGGTTCAGTGTGGTTATGAAAAGGTATGGGCGTGTTTATAGTGATTTTGATCACATTCTCTTCTTGAAGCGAAGTCGAGGTAATATAACTATGCTGATTATTTATATACATGATATGATTATCATAGGAGATGATCAAGAAGAAATCATGAAATTACAACAAAAGCTCTCAATGAAGCTCGAGATAAAAAATCTTGGATGACTTAAGTATTTCTTGAGTATAGAAGTAGCAAGATCTAAGAGATGTATTTTTCTATCTCAGAAGAAGTATATTTTAGATTTGTTGGCCGAAATGGGAATACTAAATTGCAAACCTACAGATGCACCAATTGCTCAGAATCACAGACTTGTAGAGTATTCTGATTAGGTGCCTACAAATAAAGAAAGATATCAAAAGTTAGTTGGCAAATTGATTTATTTGCCACCTACACATCCTGATATTGTCTATGCAGTGAGTGTTGTAAGTCAGTATATGCATGCTCCTAATGAAGACCATATGGATAGTGTAATGCGAATCCTTCAATATTTAAAGGGAGCTCCAAGGAGAGAGCTTTAGTTTCAGAAGAGTAGGCATCTTAAGATTGAAGGTTTTATTGACGTAGAATGGGATGAAGTGTGTTAGATAGAAGATCAATTTCGGAGTACTTTACTTTCGTGGAGGGAATTTGATTACTTAGAGGAGCAAAAGCAGAAAGTAGTAGCTCTCTCAAGTGTAGAGGTAGAAATAGAGGAATGGCTAAGGGACTATGTGAACTCCAATGACTTCGAAAACTTGTGATAGAACTCAATTTTGCTCCCATAAATGAAATAGAGTTCTTTTGTGATAACAAAGTAGCGATCGATATCTCTCACAATCCTGTTTAACATGATTGTACCAAACATGCTGAGGTGGATCATCATTTCATTAAGCAAAACTTGGATTCCAAGGTGATTCAATTTCCATTCGTGAAATCCGAAGATGAAAGCTGTTTCAAGTAGGGTGTTCTATAGCTCACTAGATAAGTTGGGCATGCGAGATATCTACATGCCAACTTGAGAGAGAGTGTTAGCATGAGCTGCAATTCTCTAATTTGTGGGGATTTTACTTTTCCTCCTAATTTGTAGATAATTCTTTCTCCTAATTTGTAGAGACATAACTTATAGAAGAAGTCAATCATACTGTATATTTATGAGTTTGTACATACTTGATGAAAAAGAAAAGAAGAAAAGAAAAGAAAAAGAGTGAGGTTTTGACTGAGGATAGAGGCTTATTGTCGAACTTCGTTAAATCGTTTGTTCTTTATCTATTTTCAACAATTTTTACTATCCCGAACTAAATCTAGATATAAATCCAAGAGTTCCCTACATATATCTAACATGTGTTCTTTCAACATATTAATATTAATGTCTCTACATCGGGATGGTAATGTAGAAATTAAACCTAGACATGCACCACAAGCTGTTGTAAATAGAGCAAGAAATCTCGATGTGTACTCATCAATGAGTATGATGCTCGACCGCTGAAATTTTACAATAACAAATTTGTTTTTCAAGGATGAGAGTGTGCTTCTAGTTTTGTTACTTGTTTTCTAGCTTTCGCTTTATTCTACAGTTATTTGAGTATTGTCAAATTTGAAAGATGTAACTCTTCAATATTATTCTAATATATCAATAGTGTAATGAATAGAGTGGAAAATTTAATTTATGCATATTTATGTACAGAATACTGAGGATAAAAGAGCCTATTAGGCTGTTCTAGAATTCTATCTATAACAACTACATATTACAATATCAATCCCAATTAATTAGAACCAATCAACAAAGATTATAAATCTAACAATATCTCTAACAAATACTCTCTTTCTTTTGACCCGAAAAAATGCGGGTTATTAAATTCAACCAAAAAAAGAAGAAGTCTGTTATAAATTGAACTTTTCTTAGTCAACTCGGGTTGGGTTAGATCAATTTTTAGAAGGGTTGGATGGGTACTTCTGTGACGACCTGGAGATTTCGCTAGACTAAATAACAAGGGAAATAGCTAATGTCGGGCTTAGGTTATCAGAAATTGTGCTTTGAATTTAAAATTTTGGGTGCGGTAGATTATTAAGTTTAGTTATGTAATGAGCGTGACAATTTAATTGTCAGGTTAAGAATTTATCAATAGTTATTTGGAATCTGAAAAAAAAAATTGATTTGTGCTAGAAATAGTTCGCAATTGGAGCCGCGAAACACCTACCGCCACCACAACCCCCCCCAAAACCCGATGGAGTCTCTCGCTTTCTCCACCTACTCTTTCTCTTGGATGTCTCTCTCTTCCGTCGATATCTTGCTCTCTTCCTCATGCACCCAGCCTTAACCCAATGCTAGCAACTCCATCACTCATCGACGGTGAAATCTCTGTAGCCAATTGTATGTGTTCGTATAAATTAAATGAAGGAATTAGACAAACCTGAATCAAGTACAAACGAATAAGCGAGTAGATGATTGATCAAAGCCCGACGAATTTACGTCGTGTTCTTAAGACGAATTTGTCCCTCCACCAGTACCCAAGGTTGTGTGAACAATTGTCTCCCAAGATAGAATAGATCACTATTTTGTAGAAGCGGTACTTCTTCAACGAAAATCCTTTGAACGCAACTTCGGGAATTATCGCAGAGATGAGAGTGAATGAAATGAATGGAGGTATTTCGGAAAAACAGAAGGAATGCTCGTATCTTCTTCGAAAAAATCCAAATGTATTATATAAAGGTCTAATCGAAGTCACGAATTTAGGGTTATTTGGAGTTCGGTTATTACCGAATCAACACCTTCATTCGGCGTTGGATTATTGCCGAATTAAAACCTTCGTTCAGTGTTCGGTTATTGCCAAATCAATACCTTCATTCGGCCGAACTGATAACTTGAAGAGAAATTCTGAATAGACATCATTCGAAAAGAAATAAAAAAAAATTGAATGAATATGTCTATTCGGGAAAAATAAAATTAATGGGTTTAACTCGGACCCGAACCCGAACCGATCTGAGCCGAGCCTGCCGGACGAACGGCGGTGGCGCGCGCGCGCATGTGGACCAGTCCAACTTTGTGTAAAGCCTCTCTCCTTCACAAAAGTGGGGGCACCCTTGAGGCCCAAACCCATTGGAGAGGTTCAACTATTTAAACCCAATTTCCTTATTTCTTCTCTCTCATGTGGGACTCCCTCAACCACACTTTCATTCATATTCTAAGGGTTTTTTGGAACACCAAAATCTCAATAATCCCCCACATGAATGAGAGTTCAGAGATCATGACTCTTCATACATGCATGAAATGCAGTTTGCAATTATTCCATAAGAGAATGCTGCATTGGGATAAGTAGTCAGAGATCTTGAACTTTCCCTAGTGAAAGCTATCGGACCTACTCAGCCAATTAGTAGACTTGATGTCTTTGAACTGTCAACCTTCATTGTAAGTCTAGACAGTAGGAGTCACAGAACTATGTCTCAATCAAAGTTGGTTCTCACTGTTGTGTTTGTTTTGGCTATAAACATCGCTTGGTTTGATGAGTGCTTTTGAGAATTCGGCCTTTCAAATTCTCTTAAAAGTGGCCCTCACTTCACACTTACATAGATGATTTCTGAATGTGTAGTATTTCACATACTTAAATCAGAATCATTAAAAGCTTATGCTTAACCTTTACTTGTTTGTACTATCCTTATATAAGGAATGAGTGAGAGTTGACAGTACCCTACATTGCCTGCATAACTTGGTTGTCCCTTTGAACCTAGATCTTGAAATCTCTAGTCAACTAAGTAGGGTTTCCGCTATGACGACTTATTTTATAGGCCTTAGACCCATTCCCCTTAATGTTTTCACAACTATCTCTCTAGTTAGGCCTTTTGTTAATGGATCCGTAATATTATCTCTCGACTTCACATAGTTAATCAAGATAATTCCACTAGAGGGTAGATATCTCACAATATTGTGTCTTCGACGTTTATGTCGGAACTTTCCGTTATACATAACATTCCTTACCCTTCCTATTGCCACATGACTATCACAATGAATACATACAGCTGGCACTGGTTTAGGCTAATTAGGAATGTCTTCTAAGAAATTTCAAAGCCACTCTACTTCTTCACCAACCTTATCCAAAGTAATAAATTCTGCTTTCATAATCGACCTTACAATGCAAGTTTGTTTGGATGATTTCCAAGGCACTGCTCCTCCACTAAGTGTAAACACATACCCACTTGTGGATTTTGTGTCTCTTGTGCTGGTTATCCAATTTGCATTACAATATCCTTCAAGTACCGCTGTATACTTTGTGTAATGCAAAGCATAATTTTGAGTGTGCTTCAAATAGCCCAGTACACGTTTCATTGCTTCCAATGATTTTCATTTGGACTAATTGTAAATCGACTTAACTTGCTTACAGCACAAGCTATGTCTGGCCTAGTACAGTTCATGACATACATTAGACTGCCTAGTATACCAGCATAGTCATTTTGAACTTTACTTTCCCCAGTATTCTTTGAAAGATGTAAATTAACATTTATTGGGGTCTTTACTCGTATAATATCTAGATTCTTACATTTCCCAAGAATCTTCTCAATGTAATGAGATTGTGATAGAGATAGTCCTTCAGATGTCTCATAGATTTTGATTCCTAAAATAAAATCTGCCAACCCCATATCTTTTATATCAAATTTACTCGTGAGCATGCATTTGATTGCATTGATGATCTTACAATCGCTTCCCATTATAAGCATGTCGTCTACATATAAGCATAAAATGGCAAAATCATTATGAGTATTCTTAAGATAAACACATTTATCACACTCATTTATCTTAAAGTCATTCGACAACATGACTTGGTCGAATTTAGTATGCCATTGTTTTGGTGCTTGTTTTAGTCCATAAAGTAACTTGATAAGCCAATATACATTCTTCTCTTGTCCTACAACAATGAACCCTTCAAGTTGTTCTAGATATATTTCTTCCTCCAAATCCCTATTTAAGAAGGTCATTTTCACATCCATTTGATGGATTTCGAGCTTATAAACTGTAGCTATAGCAATTAGCATCCTTATAGATGTAATTATAGTGATATGTGAATATATATCAAAATAATCAAAGCCTTGTTGTTGCTTGTTTCCTTTTACCATAAGTCTAGCCTTATATTTATCAATAGCACCATCAGCTTTTATTTTCTTCTTGAATATCCACTTACATTGTAGTGGTTTATTAACAGGAGGAAGGTCAACCAATTCCCAAATATGGTTTGACAAGATGGATCAGCTTCACTAATGATAGCTTCTTTCTAGAGCGAAGCTTCTAGGGACATCATTGTTGACACCTAAATTTTGACTTTTTAAAATTCATTCACTTAAGTACATAAAAAAATGAGAATTTGTTCTCACCAAAAATTAATTTTTTCATGCATTGCATATTTAATTTTTTGTCGGTCATGCATTTTATTATGGCTAACGACGGAGGATTTGAGCTTAAATTGACAAACGATTGGATTGAGCGTGAGGGAGGTGTGCCGAAAGGCTTATGAAGTTTTGAACTTAAAAGAAATTTTTCCATAGGGACTAAATTGCAAATACATAAAACTTCAGGGGATGAATTGCAAATACATAAAATTTTAGGGATAGTGGAGAAATTAGAAAGGAAGATGGAGAAGGGGAGATATAGAAGGGAAGATGTAGAAATTAGAAAGGAAGATGGAGAAGGGGAGATATAGAAGGGAAGATGGAGAAATTAGAAGGGAAGATGGAGAAGGGGAGATATAGAAGGGAAGATGGAGAATGGAAGATGGTAGAATTAGAAGGGAATATGAAGAATTAGAATGGGAGATGGAAAGATTAGAATGGAAGATGGTGAATTAGAAGGGAAGATGGAGATAAAGAATGGAGGATGGTGGAATTAGAAGGGAAGATGGAGATAAAGAAGGGAAGATGGTGGAATTAGAAGGGAAGATGAAGTTAGTGAAAAAATTAGAATGATAGATGAAGATAGAGAAAAGAAGATGGGGGAGTAGGCTATAAAAGGAGGAAGAATGAGAGCTTTGAATGGAGGACTTTGGAGATTGAGGAAAAAAATTTGGAGAGATTTCAAGAGAAAAAATTTTGAGAGAGAAAAATTCGCCGCAGTGGAACAAGCCTTGGCGACGCGACGGATTCATCTCCAACGAGCTCTAGGTACATCAGCATGTGCAATTATCTGGTAACTCAATTTTTCGTGTTTAGATGACGAAATCTCGAAAATAAATATACTGAACATTCGTAGATGACTTCGAGATCTTCGATTTGATATATTATGGCGTGAAAATGGACGTCGTTTGCTATGTCAAAAGGGTCCCGAAATGGAGAGCAGAAATCTGGAAATATGGTGATCAGAACCTGAGATGGAATTTTTCTAATCTGACCTTTCACGCTAAATGATTTTTCATGGGTTATTCTAGACTTTTTTTCATAAAGACCTCTTTATGACATTTGTTCATAAGATCTTAATGCATAACATATAAAAAAATACAAAAATATTCATGCATGTTTCGTATTTTTAATGCATTTAATGCAATCATGCAATTCTGCTGGCGTCCTTGAGTCTGAGTGTTTTTCTATGCGTGGTCATATTGATTCGTAGTTATCTCATGTTTAGAGTCTTCTTTTGAAACTTCACAAAAAATGAAAGTTGTTCATTGGAGTCTTGTTTAGTAGACTAGAAAGTTTGGTGCATTAATTTTGAGATTTGAGTGTCCATTTGAGCTTAATCCTGAAGTATGTCTGTTCTGTGAAATTTGTTTGTTTGCTGCTAAGCTCTCATGAAAGACCATTTTCTACACGAAAATGAGTGTCTCTTCAGTAAGAATGTAAAACATGAAAGTTGTCAACGACACATATTCCCATCCACATAAAAAATCTCAGAAGTTTTGCATACATTTCATTATTTCTTTTGTATTTTATGGTTACTGCTTTCTCCCTAAGAATGTTCATGCACAGTATGATTTAATTCGTATTTTTTGTGTTAATGCATTGGAAAATGTAAAAAAATGGTTTCAATGAAGTTTAATCAGCACGTGTTAAACTTTCTTTGAGTTTTTGAATTGTCTTAACTCGGTGATTGTGCATGTTCGATTGGATAAGTTCATTATTTTCATTTGGCTTTCGGCCCGATGCTTTGAAGACTGGAGGATGACCGATGTCCATTCCGGTCCGTTTTGTTGTACTCCCGACCCACGAGGCTTGGCGACGGGTGTTTGATCGATGTCCATTCCGGTCCATTTTTGTTGTGTTCCCGATCATGTCTCGGGTTTTATTTAATTGGTCTGTAATTATTCACCCGACGAGTTGCGGGTTTTATTTTCACTGTCCTTAGGGTAGTTTTACTTTACCTGCTCTCTCTTCACATCTTCGTTTGCTTTGGGTGATTTTACATTTTTTATAATACATTGAAAAATCTAAAAAAAATTCATAAAAAAAAACCAAAAAAAAAAAAATACACCTTTGAACCTCAAGTGAAAATTCATCAAAATTGCCAAGTTGAACATTTTCATGAAATTGGTACCGAAAGGGTGTTAATTGAAAAATTAGTGTAATCAAGTCCCCGAACTCATTAATCTCTGGTTCGTAGGAATAAAGTATTTCTCCCGATGCTTTATTTAGGTGTCTAATCAACCTACCCAAAATGATTAGTGGCGACTCCAAGATAAATCCTTCTTTTGATGAAATTGAACCTAAGTCACGATTTGGTAGAATTCGGGAGAGTTCGAGCTATGCTAGTTAATTCAATTTAATTAACATGGTAATCCATTAACTTTAAAAATTGGGAAACCGATTTTTAGGTCGCGACAGCTTGGCGACTCCACTGGGGAGTTGTTCTTAATTTTTGAAAAAACTTAAGAACTTAGAGAACTTAGGCCAGAAAATTTCATGAAAAATTATTTCATCTGAATTGGGTGAATTCTAACCTTTAGGTGTTAAATGGTTTTGCAGAATGGGAGTTATAAGGGGTGGAGTGTTTGACTAACCCTTTGTTTTGCAGGTTGGTATGGGAATTATATGTTTAAATTCTGCACATTATTGAAGCGGTGTTTGCATTTAAATGTTATGCTTGTGTTTACAGTTTTAGCACTACATCACACACGTCCCGTGACCGAACCTAGGTCACTAGTTTTAGGATGGTATTGTGATTTGGTTTTAGCGTTCGGCGTGAGATCACGTCGAAAGTTAGCCCAGATTCAATCCCGAACCTCTTTTCAAAAATGAGTTTAAAAGTTAGGTCTCAGGCTTGGTAAGATTACTAAAGCAGTGGTTTTAATTTTTAGCTCGAGCAGCCGAAGTGGGAAGGCCCGGCTAATCCTGATTACATCGTAGAGGATCACGGCTAATCTTGATTATGTGCGCGAGATTGTCGCCTTGCCGTGAGTCTTCCGCTTCAATTTGTCAGCCTTTAGAGTAGATAGGTTAAGATTTAAACTCACGATTCATGTGCATGTCTATGTGACCTACATGGTATTTTTCACGGTGAAAGTAAGTTTTCTAAACTTCATCTTGTATTTATTTTTGGTCGGTCCATGTAGGTGTCGGTTAAATTTCGAACTTAACATCATAGCCATTTTTCAAAAGAAAATAAAATCAAATTGGTGACCTATTTTTGAAAAATTAAATAAATGTGGAAAAATTCCTTAGGGAAATTTTATCTACCAATGAAATATTTTGTCATATTTTTCCTTAATACTTCAATAGACCCAAAATTTTCTCATCAAATTTACCTTGAAAATTCATTCTGATGAAAAAGGAAATGCTTTCGAGAAATTTGGTAAATATCAAATGAATTTGTTACATTGTTCTTAAGTTATAAGATTTGCAAGAAAATTTTTTCTGAAAAAATTCACCCATGTTTTTCTAAGAAAATTTTCTCTAATTTCTCTAATTTTGTAAAAATAAAATTGGACTAATGTAGAAATCATGGGCCGACCCATCTTGAATCACATACTCATTATGTTCTTTTCTTTTACAGGGGAATCACAGGTACCCCGGGTAGGAGCAAAATCGGGTTCAGCATTATACCGGGAATAACCTCGATGTATACGAAAGGACGGATAATTGTTGATGTCTTAGCTGATGACCCAAGGGGCAAGTGAGGAAATCGATCTTCCCAGAGACAGAATCGTGTCAATTAAAGATCATATATGAGCTTTGTATTTTGATGGGGCAGTAAATTTATCCAGATCAGGCCTGGGGACATTTTTATTGTATTAGAAGGGTTCATGTATTTTTATTGAGAAAGCCGAGACTGTGTAATCAGAACCCATGAGGCAAGATTATGAACCCGGCCTTGCGACGCCTTTCTGATTAAATTGAACAAAGGCTTGCCTTTTTACCTTCCTCAGATTCAAAACACATGGAAGATTTTGGAGGATCAGTATTTTATTACTAAGCATGGCCCGCAATCATTTCTCCCAACGCTACAGGCGACCGACACATTCAAGTGGACGTCGAAAGAGATAGGCAGGAGTAAAGTGGGGCACGCAATGGGCAGCCTAGTTTGTTTATTGGAGCACTAATCGAGTGGTCGATTTGCAATAATTCACACGACTGACTCACGGCGCTGTGACAGGTGGGGGCCGCCACCGAACCCTTCGTCAATGTCCTTGATATCATCGCCGGCAGCAGATAACAAGAACACCAAGAAGAGTGTTAAGCCTCAACGTCTTCAGTACCGTAAATCGTCCTATCATGCTATATGGGCGAAGAAATGGCAGGTTAAAGAAAAGCACAAACACGTGAAACTTTCTCTTCATTCCATTCACCAACAAACCTTACAACAACTCACTGGGGAGGAAAAGTGAAATCAAATTGAGCCCTAATAAGCATCACAAAGGAGCTCAGCTGGCTCTCCATGGAGTTGATGCTCTGGGTGCACCGGGTGTTCTCGGGATCAAGCTCCGCGAGCCTAAAGAAGAGGCGATCGCACTTCTCTTTAACCTGGGCCATAGTGGCCTCGTAATGCTCAACGGCAAACTCCAGGTCCGGAATCGCCGCCCTCTCGAAAGCAATGTCTGCCGTAATGTCATCAAGCCTCTCCTGCAGCCAACCGCATTTGCACCTCATCACAATATTGCCTGGCTCCTGTTCGGCGTAAGTTCGGACCAAGGCCAGACGGTCCACCAGCTTTCCCCTCTCACGAACCAGCCACGAAAGTTGATCGTTGGCAAACTTGAGGGCCTTTTTGTGATTATCAGCTACAAATGTGACTGTTGCCAGACGCTCGTGCCGGTCTCGGTAACGAGCTTTCACGACGGCGGTCACAAGGACCATCTCATAAGCACGGTTATAGGCAGCTTGAAAATTGATGAAGAGGGTCGAGAAGTTCCGATACTCCTTTCCCAGTTGGGTACCCTCAACAGAAGCAGCGTCCACGGTCCTGAATAAACCGAGGATTTCAGCCTCAACGGTAGAGTTTTTGGCTATATAAGCGTAACCTCTACCAAGAAGATTGTAGAGTCTCTCCCACCCAGCCAGGACTTCGGCGGATAAGGTGTGGTTAGGAGAATTGGCCATTTTTGAAAGCAGAATACGAAAGAAAGGAGGAGAGAGGGGAGGCAGATGAGCGGAATGCGAAGATGGTAATCTGCTTCAATTTAAATACTGATTTCACAGGGGCAGTCCTTATAGGTTTTCCTATCTACTATTCTCTGTCGGCAACACCCCCGGTGGCTCAAATTCCAGTCAAGTGGCAACCTCGAGCCGAACAAACCTGACGTCTCTGTGGAAAAGCTGGACGGGACTCCACCTCTTTGAAAAAAAAAGAACGAAAAATCGAGCTGAGTGGGGGACAAAGAAATTTTCGGCAGAAAGAGAGATATTACTCATCTTCATTAGAGGACCCGCTAGTAAATCGACGGTGGAAATCTTGACAGGGGCCCTCTACCGCGAAAAGAAAGAAGAAGACAAACTGAGCGATAAACGAGGATTTCCCCGTTAATCAAAAGCTGAATGTCAGATTTTCCCCTCGGTAAATCTAATAGCACTGCCCGTGAAGGGGGAAGTCGTTGCTATTGCCAGAGAGAGAATTTGTCCTCATTTGATAGTGAGGGTTCATCTGCACGAACTCGCAGGAGAAAGATAGAGAGGAAGGAGTTCTCGTGGGAGAGGAATTCAAAACCTTCACCATCAAAGCATTGGCTTTCAAAGCCTGTTACGAGAAGCCATCAACGATCCCGTGATCCCTCAAGTCCGAAAAGACATCTTGAGGCGGTCTCGAATCGGCAGTTATAGATCCAGAAATATGTCGAGCATTAGGGAAACGGGCGCATGTTCAACCCTGGTCGAAGCTGATGAAGTTCCTTACTCTGAGGGTCTACTGGTCATGGCCATTGACGGTAATCCAGTCTCTCTGTCAATCCTTGTTACCGTATTAAGAAAATGCCGGTATAAGGTTGTAGCTCAAGCAAAGGCGACAGAGGCCGTAGAGATATTAAAGAGGAGTAGTGACCAGTTTGATATTGTCCTCACCGCCATGGTAGGGATCGACATGGATGTTTTCACTCTCTTGGAAGTCATCAATTCTAAATTAAACATGCCAGTCCTCGTAATATCGGCAAGCGATGATCAGCAAGCCATAATGAAGGCTGTCTTAAACGGGGCCCAAGACGTCGTAACGAAACCAGTTAGAGTTCAGATGCTTCAAAACATATGGTAGCACGTGGTAAGGAAGCAATTGCACGACCATGAGAACAAGCATCAAGCCTTCAATTTTGTTCCAAGCAACTGGAGAAAGAAGATGAGTTGGTCTCCTGAGCTGCATCGTATGTTTGTTAATGCAGTTCAGCAGCTAGGAATCGATTCGGCACGGCCGCAACATATATTGGAAATTATGAAGGTAGAGGGACTCACTAAAGCAAATATTTCGAGTCATCTTCAGAAGTACAGAAAAAGGGTGAGAGAACACAATGCAGCTCAGAATCAAGAAAACCAAGGCGGGACCGATCCAAGCCTGAACGTCGAGTCTCCTCGCTACCATAAGTTCCACAGGTTAGCATGGGGCGAGCCACTTCCCATCATCAACCAAGCCAGTAGCCGTGCCATCAATCCCCCAGGCGTTAATCAAAGTATCCCCCATAATCACCCTAATGCTCTTCAAGAGTATAGATCGCAGGGGCAGTGTATTCAGACTCCTTGGTTTGAGCACCAACTCGTGGCTAGAATTCATCCCATAATCAGCGCGCCTGCGCAGCCAGAGAATCAGACAGGAAATTATCCTGAGCACTTCCACTTCTCTAATCCTCGAATGGAAGGAGTTCTTGGCAGCAGGACAGTTGGTGATCCCCACACTTTCTGGAGTAATGATGAAGACTTTAGCTCGAGAAGTCAAATTGCTCATGGCAAGGACAGAATGAGAAATCCACCGCCAGCATTTGCCAACAATAATACCCAATTCGAGCATCAGTTGCTTGAAGGTTCAAGAGATTACCCAGATGATGAGCTTACTGCCCTGGTCAACCAGTTTAAGGTTGACAGACATCCGAAGCCATGATCGGAAGCCAGTGATTAGGGACTCTCAAACATCGGTCATCCATGCCTGAACCAGCACGAGACTAGCTGATTATCGAAGAGCCGCAGGAGAGGCAGAACTGACCTTGAACAAGTGCACCTTTCACTTCATGCTTAATTCTCCTGCGTGTGATATTTCCAGCTTTCTAGGTGTCTAGATTTAATTCAGGGGCATGGGGTAATTTGTTTTTTATCCCGTCGAATGCGTGAATCCCTTTTTATGCTAGACTCAGGGCGGATCAATTTGTGGCAACGTCGCTGACTGCCATAATGAGAAATGTTGAAAGGCCTCACATAGGGAAATTTCAAGTGAAAAACCCAGGCGAACTCGAAAACGGGTAATTGAGTATCGTTCCAATTTACCCTCGATCGTCGCAAAATGCTAAATTGGATTTGTTCCATTCTCACCCTGGGGATTGCAAATTGCCTCAAGAGTGTCGCAAAATGAAATGACCCAATGGAATGCGATAGGACTCATTTGCCTTGAATGTAACCTTTAAATTAAAGGAGCCCTCCGGTCCACGGACCTGATGGCATAAAAAATGATGATGGTCCAAAGCAACCCGAAAGAAAACAAGGCCCAAATAAGCAAAGCACTTATGTGGCAAGCTCAAAGTGAAGGGCAACTCGGGACATACAATCCAATCCAATCCAAATGAAGGAACTTCCTCAATTCAAATTCAATGGAAGTACATACAAGGGTAAAACAGTATCGTTCCAATTTTTCTAGAATATGAAGAATATATACTGTCGCATTCCCTTTCATTTTTGCAGTGAAAGTCTCTACTGGCCAGATTTTCCTGTCTACCATTCCCTATCAGCATCACCTCCGCCACTCGTCTCTAATCTCGAGTCAAGCAAATCCGACATCTCTGCCAAAAGTTTGACGGGATGACATAACTTTGAAAAAGAAGAAAGAAAGGTGACTTGGGTGGGAGACAAGGAAAATGGGATTCGTTTTTATAGGAGAACACGCCAGCAAATCGACGGTAGAGACGTTGATAGGGACCCTACCACTATGAAGAGATGAGAAAAGACGAGCCAAGCAAGAAACACGCAGGAAAGGTTGAGAAAGACAGAAATCTTGGGAGGAGCGATACATATGCTAAGCCGACGCCAAATTTTAAAAGAGACATCCTCCTGATAATCTTTATTCATACATTGAAGAGAGTTTTAAAGCATACACGGTTCAGAGAGAGTGAAAATACAGAAAGATATAGTAAACCTTGAGAAATCATCGACCAAATCAAAGATATCTCAACCCAATACTTCCGAAAGCTATCGTTGCCTGCTGAATATGGGAGAGGAAGAGTTCGAAGCCATGTTTGGGATCGAGCCCATGGAGCCTGGCCCTTTCGCCAACGACGTCCAAGATCTCAGTAAAGATAAGGACAACAACGGTAAGGGTCAAAAGAAGCGTTACCGTCGCCATACTAAGGAGCAAGTACAAAGGCTTGAGGATTTCTTCAGAACATGCCCTATGCCAGACGACAAACAGAAAATGGAACTGAGTCAAGAGCTAGGACTTGAACCTTCGCAAATCAAGTTCTGGTTTCAAAATAGGCGAACCCGAATGAAGACTCGTCATGAGCACAATGAGGCCGAGTTTTTAAGAGTTGAAAATGAAAACCTCCGAGCGGAAAACAAGATGTATAAGGAGGCTTTTAACTCCGCCACCTGCCCCAACTGCAACAGCCTCTTCCTCACCTTTGATGAAATGCATGATCTGAGGATCGAAAATGCACGTTTAAGAGGAGAGTTAGACCAGTTTATAATAGGATCGAGTTCTATTGGAAGAGGGTACAAAAGGACCAATGCTACTGGATCATCATCAATACCTCCCGAGAAAGAAGGGACAGATCACCACCAAGCGGACATTGACGATGATCTTTTCGCCATAATCAACCAGTTTGATATCGGTAAAGCATTGAAGCTGTGATGCACATGCTCAGCCAGTTACCACCAGACCTTTAACATGGTCGACGCGTACCTAGTCCGGAATGAAGCCAGCTGATTATAGAAAAGCCTGCAGATGGGGAAGAAAAATCAATCCTGAATGGATGAATATGCTTTATCTTGCATGGGATGTTGTCTTCTTTTATGAATGTCTAGAATTGGCGTGAAAGCAAGAAGTAATCATTTCTCTTTCCCCAATTAAATGCTCGAGTCTACCAATACACCAAACTCGTAGTGAATTTATTGCGAGTAAAAATCCGCGTAAACTTGAAGGGTAACGCCGTATCGTTTCAATTTACCCCCAATTACTCTAGTGTTAAATTGGATCCCTGTTATTTTTAGGAATTTGCGAATTGACCCGAGAACACCGCCATACTCGAATGCGAAATCCTCTTGTTGAATGAAACTGGGGGCAAATCAATTTGAGGATATTATCACTGAATGGACGGCTTCAAACAAAAAAATACGAGCGAAAGGCGCGAGTAGCTTCAGAGATCGGTAATCTTGTATCGTTCTAATTTTTCCATAATCATCTCGAGTCCTGAATTACTTTCATTTTTAACAGGGATTTTAAATGGCCTTGAAAAGAACCAGGATGTGGAATTGCCCAATGCAAAGTAATAAGACCACGTCGTCTCAAGGATTAACACTTAAAAAATAGCCCTCATGGACGCCTAAGGTCCCGTGGACCGGATGGCTTGGGGAATGACAGTGGTCCGAGATGTCTCGAGTTCGATCCCCAGGGTTGGGGAATATTGTAAATGTTGTAAATAAATAATACAATTTTTTTTGCACATTTCTTTTTTGCAGAAAGAAACAAGAATACTCGACGAACGAGACCGAAGTCAATACTTTGCCACAACCTTGGTTCTGATGGTAAAGTGTCCAACGAAAGTCGAGAGAAACTCAACCCAGTAAAACTGGTAAAAGGATCGTACAAGGCATTCAAGACAGAGGGTAAACCAGTATCGTTTCCAGTTTATCCCTTCCAATACTGGCTAACACGTCTCCTTTCCTTTTGACAGGAAACATTTACACTAACATGTCGAAGAAGACAACCCCCAGGGGCAATTCAAATTCTCCCATCCCTGAGAATTTTATTCCATACTTGCACATTCTGCAAATACGCGTGATGCAAATAAAAAAAAATCTTCACATCTGCATTGTGTTTACACATTCCATGATTTATGCATGACTATTCTGCATGTTTAATTTGCCAAATCTGAGACGCAATTCCAGAAGGGATTTCTTCATTTCAAGTTCACAAGAAGCATATGCAAGGGAAAAGCGGTATCATTCCAATTTCTCTAGAACATGAAAACATACACTGATGCATTCCCTTTTAATTTTCTGTAGGGGTTACCACCGTGCCAGACAGGTGAGTATCACTTCCCTTTTAAAACTCAATAGAATCCAAAAGTTTTGGAATTCTCAGAGCAGATGCCAGAGTTTCTACAACTCATTCACATGAACATGGGCAACCCATGATCCCCAGAGCCTTCTTGCATGCTTGCATGATTTGTTCATCAAGATTTTCACAAAATCTCATGAGTTGTTGAAGGTTATTTCGTATGCTAGAAAATGCTCACACTTAACATGGTTTATGCATGATTGTCCTTCATGTTTAATTAATCAACTCTGCACAAGATATCGATCGATTAAAGCAAATCTTTGCTTCACCGATCCTTTGACCATGCGACGTCAGGTAAGGGAACACCAGGCAAATAGAAGAAGTCCTTAACCACCAAATTCCCAAAGCCGAACTCCCAGCTGGGGCATGTACGGGGGCAATTTTGGATTCTGCCAAAGCCTAACTTGATTGAGAATGGGGAAAATTGTTAGCGAGCTCCAAATTGGAAGAAGGGAATACCCTCTCTCTTTCTCATATGTCTTTCAAAGTGACACTCAATTTTCTTCTCGCAGGTGCCAAGCTAGAGGACATGCCTTCGATTGCTACTGCTGAAGCAAGTCAAAAGTAGAGCTTCCTAATATTCATTCACTCCATCATTTTAAGGCCCTATTCATGCACATTCTTTTTATGTAGGGTCAATTGTGGGAACGAGTAATCAACTAGAGTTCAAGGTCAAATCCCCAGCAGTGACTATGTCTGGGGCAATTCCCAATTTTGGCAAAAGCCATGATCGCCTGATGCGATCCATCCTGATGGAAATGAGGCAAACAAGGGCATTCGACCAACCATGTTGGTCTTCACCATATCACGACTAGAGTGAGCATATTTTTATTCTGGGGCAAACATGAGAATGAGCTCGTCCTCGTTTGATCCACTCGCATGTCTTGGGGCAACTTAGATTCCCCTTCATCTATTTTTGAGAAGCATTGCAATTCTGATTAATTGCTACATCTGCCTGATTGAAAAAATGCTTCTAAATTGTGTGATATATACATGATTGTTCTTCACGTTTAATTTACCAACTTTGAATAGGGAGCATAAATTGCATATGATGCATCGAATGTACAGAATGGGGCATGACAGGATGATGAAAGGCAAGCCATTTCCATACACGTCCTGTAATCTAATCCCTAGTGAGATGAGCGGTAGTCAGGATCCGCACTCCTCGAGGCGATGTGTTTTCTCGCAAAAGGTACGATAGCCGAAGTGACAGAGGCATTCAGTTCTTTATCTAAATACTACAGTGTCTATTGCAAACCTCTTGAGCGGCGGTCCCATTTTCTTACCCCTGTCAAGAACCACCCCACGTTGGGGCAAGACGAGGTAATTCCAGCAGCAGCATGAGGTAAATGGTTAGAAATTCTCTTGCTCAGACTAGCATCAATCTTCGGGTGTTTCTTTACATTGAACTCGAACTTTAATTCAAGTGCCTTAGGATAATGAAGAGCATTCATTTCTCTATCCTATACACTACATCCATTGTACAGCCCATTTGAGCCAGCAAATTCATTTCTTGACCCCTTGCTGGTAATCATTTGCTGATTTCGAGACGAAGATAATGTTATCCCCAAAGACCAAAACTGAAGAGACCGGGGCAGTAAAGAATCCCCAAGTGAACTCATCTCATATGTTAGATTTCTCATGTAGTGTCTAACATCATTCCTTACAAAGAAAGAAAAAGAAAGAGATGTGTCAGAAAAATAGCTCTCTGTCAAGAAAGAAAATGGGAATCGGGATTAAGAAAAACAAAGGTTAGTCCCACAGAATCCCAGACAGTAAAAAGCAAAATGCCTATCAAAAGCAAGGCCAATGCCCATTCAAATCCTTGTTCATTTGTTTTAAAAATCCCAAATGACAGACTTGTAAAGAAAAAGCCTCTAAGAGAGTCAAATGGAAATTGAAATCATCAGCAGAAGCTCCATCCTCAAGCAGTGATGGCACATTTTGAAATCAATTTCAGAAGGCCAAGACCGGTGATAAGACAGCAATGATCACTAGCATCAAGCCATTCTCATATATTTTCTAAGCCAAAGCGAGCCTTTCTCTCAGTCCCAAATGCTGACCTATGTTACAACCCTTCAAAGTCTCTTCTGATTATGGCATATGAATTAACGTAGAGTTGAATGATTTTAAGCATCGCTCGAAGAAGTTCGAGCAAGATTATTTCTCTCTCATTTTTGCAGGGTTCTTGACTTGTAAACCCGGAGCAGATGATGAAGATCTCTTTTAAAAAGCCTTAACTCCACAGGAGTCCCATTTGGTAAACCATTGACCTAGCCTATATTACGGTCCCAATCAAGACCTCCAGATCGGCTTGGTCGTACCAATTGCGAGATTACTCAGACCCTCGTTGAAAGCGATGATGGTGAGATTGAGTGATTTCTCTTGAATCCTACATTTATGATGAATAGCTTTTCTCGAAGAGTAGGAGAAAGCCCTTTCGGACTGAAGTCCCCCATTCAAAGTACATTCGAGGTATTCACAATGTAATAACCTCCTTGAACAGAATTGGTGATGCAAACTTGACAGAATAGTTTTGCATAAATCCACTAAGTGAATTTCAGCATACATGCCTGTACATGTTACATCTAACATTGTCTGTGCACATGCATTCCTGATATTCAAGCTACCTCATGAGGTCTTGAAATTCATCCAAGGATGATTGAATGAACAAGCCGTGTTGGCAAGTGCCCACCTGGCAAGCTTCCAAGCTCCCAGGTAAGTATATCTTCAACCTGAGCCTTCTGATGATTGTTAAGGCACTCAAATCTGTTACGACACATACAGTCATTCAAATATTCGTCTTCTTCAGTGAAGCGTGATTTTTATGAAATACATGTCGCATTAGCATTGATTTGGTATATGCGCATAATTTTACTTCAAGAGAATAAGTAGGTATGATGCAGTCAGCCTGTCTACTCCTTGACCATTCGTTCAAAAGACCCAGGTATGTTTTCTGAACCTAGTTTTGAATATCTTGTGTTTACACTGATATGGCTTGTGTAACACACCCTCTCGATGTGGTCACCGCCCTATGAGATTGGCGGCACATCTCCCTTTCAGATCATCAAAGACCAGCTCTAATGATCTTGAAAGAAATCTACCTCTAAACTACCCAAAAAACCCAGGTAAGTTTTCTGAACACTTTTCAAAATCGCAAGCTTTGAGTTTGCACCAATGAGAAAGCACACTCTTTAATTTCATCCAGTTCATAATCGACATGCTCTTGTGATCTGCATGAAACATTTGTTCGAACCATGATCGACATGCTCTCGTGGTCTCGACAAATTTTATCAAAAACCATAATTGACATGCTCTTATGGTTTTGATACCCTTTCAGATCATCAAGGACCAGCTCTAATGATCTTGAAAGAAACTATGTGACTCCACTCGAAGAGATGCAGTGGACATATCCCCTTACAGATCTTGCGCTTTCTCGCATCAGGGGGAAACCTCTGGTAACGGATAGGCACCAGTACCTTAAGATTCTTGCATCCACAAAATGCCTGGAGCTTAAGGGAATCACCAGCATTATGAAGTGTCTGTTAAGACCGACATTTTATATGCGATCCATGTGCAGGTTTCTTTAATCCGTTTCCTCGGAGCAGAGAAATCTTAACACATGTTATTTACAGTCCTGCACATCATGCATCATTGCACTTACATATAAAATGGGATTAAAACTCCCCCACAAAAAAAAATCATCATCATTCATTTGCATTGTTAAAATTTAGGTTCAATTTTGTCTTTGAGCGAAACCTCTACGAGTCTCCGCTCAAAGAGGGGCAGCTGTTGACACCTAAATTTTGACTTTTTAAAATTCATTCACTTAAGTACATAAAAAAATGATAATTTGTTCTCACCAAAAATTAATTTTTTCATGCATTGCATATTTAATTTTTTGTCGGTCATGCATTTTATTATGGCTAACGACGGAGGATTTGAGCTTAAATTGACAAACGATTGGATTGAGCGTGAGGGAGGTGTGCTGAAAGGCTTATGAAGTTTTGAACTTAAAAGAAATTTTTCCACAGGGACTACATTGCAAATACATAAAACTTTAGGGGCTGAATTGCAAATACATAAAATTTTAGGGATAGTGGAGAAATTAGAAAGGAAGATGGAGAAGGGGAGATATAGAAGGGAAGATGTAGAAATTAGAAAGGAAGATGGAGAAGGGGAGATATAGAAGGGAAGATGGAGAAATTAGAAGGAAAGATGGAGAATGGAAGATGGTAGAATTAGAAGGGAATATGAAGAATTAGAATGGGAGATGGAAAGATTAGAATGGAAGATGGTGAATTAGAAGGGAAGATGGAGATAAAGAATGGAGGATGGTGGAATTAGAAGGGAAGATGGAGATAAAGAAGGGAAGATGGTGGAATTAGAAGGGAAGATGAAGTTAGTGGAAAAATTAGAATGATAGATGAAGATAGAGAAAAGAAGATGGGGGAGTAAGCTATAAAAGGAGGAAGAATGAGAGCTTTGAATGGAGGACTTTGGAGATTGAGGAAAAAAATTTGGAGAGATTTCAAGAGAAAAAATTTTGAGAGAGAAAAATTCGCCGCAGTGGAACAAGCCTTGGCGACGCGACGGATTCATCTCCAACGAGCTCTAGGTGCATCCGGCATGTGCAATTATCTGGTAACTCAATTTTTCGTGTTTAGATGACGAAATCTCGAAAATAAATATACTGAACATTCGTAGATGACTTCGAGATCTTCGATTTGATATATTATGGCGTGAAAATGGACGTCGTTTGCTATGTCAAAAGGGTCCCGAAATGGAGAGCAGAAATCTGGAAATATGGTGATCAGAACCTGAGATGGAATTTTTCTGATCTGACCTTTCACGCTAAATGATTTTTCATGGGTTATTCTAGACTTCGTTTCATAAAGACCTCTTCATGACATTTGTTCATAAGATCTTAATACATAACATATAAAAAAATACAAAAATATTCATGCATGTTTCGTATTTTTAATGCATTTAATGAAATCATGCAATTCTGCTGGCGTCCTTGAGTCTGAGTGTTTTTCTGTGCGTGGTCATATTGATTCGTAGTTATCTCATGTTTAGAGTCTTCTTTTGAAACTTCACAAAAAATAAAAGTTGTTCATTGGGGTCTTGTTTAGTAGACTAGAAAGTTTGGTGCATTAATTTTGAGATTTGAGTGTCCATTTGAGCTTAATCCTGAAGTATGTCTGTTCTGTGAAATTTGTTTGTTTGCTGCTAAGCTCTCATGAAAGACCATTTTCTACACGAAAATGAGTGTCTCTTTAGTAAGAATGTAAAACATGAAAGTTGTCAACGACACAGTTTCCCATCCACATAAAAAATCTCAGAAGTTTTGCATACATTTCATTATTTCTTTTGTATTTTATGGTTACTGCTTTCTCCCTAAGAATGTTCATGCACAGTATGATTTAATTCGTATTTTTTGTGTTAATGCATTGGAAAATGTAAAAAAATGGTTTCAATGAAGTTTAATCAGCACGTGTTAAACTTTCTTTGAGTTTTTGAATTGTCTTAACTCGGTGATTGTGCATGTTCGATTGGATAAGTTCATTATTTTCATTTGGCTTTCGGCCCGATGCTTTGAAGACTGGAGGATGACCGATGTCCATTCCGGTCCGTTTTGTTGTACTCCCGACCCACGAGGCTTGGCGACGGGTGTTTGATCGATGTCCATTCCGGTCCATTTTTGTTGTGTTCCCGATCATGTCTCGGGTTTTATTTAATTGGTCTGTAATTATTCACCCGATGAGTTGCGGGTTTTATTTTCACTATCCTTAGGGTAGTTTTACTTTACCTGCTCTCTCTTCATATCTTCGTTTGCTTTGGGTGATTTTACATTCTTTATAATACATTGAAAAATCTAAAAAAAAATTCATAAAAAAAACCAAAAAAAAAATACACCTTTGAACCTCAAGTGAAAATTCATCAAAATTGCCAAGTTGAACATTTTCATGAAATTGGTACCGAAAGGGCGTTAATTGAAAAATTAGTGTAATCAAGTCCTCGAACTCATTAATCTCTGGTTCGTAGGAATAAAGTATTTCTCCCGATGCTTTATTTAGGTGTCTAATCAACCTACCCAAAATGATTAGTGGCGACTCCAAGATAAATCATTCTTTTGATGAAATTGAACCTAAGTCACGATTTGGTAGAATTCGGGAGAGTTCGAGCTATGTTAGTTAATTCAATTTAATTAACATGGTAATCCATTAACTTTAAAAATTGGGAAACCGATTTTTAGGTCACGACAATCATAGCCTCTTTAAAGGTTCGAGGCTCATTTCTCTAACAAATATGTTAGAAAATCAGGTCCAAAAGATTTAGAAGCTCTTTGTCTTTTACTACGTCTAAGTTCATTCTCCATGGGATCACTTCTAGGTGTAGTATCCCGAGGCCTCTTGTCATTATTAATTGGTTCATATACCATGTTATACAGAAAGATATTCTCAAAGAACAAAGTGTCCCTCGATTCAATCATCATATTAACATGTATACCAGGGGTTTCAGACTTGTGAACCAGAAATCGATATGCATTACTGTTAAGGGTATATCCAATAAAGATATAACCAACGATTTTCGGTCCTATTTTAACCTTCTTCGATTTAGGAATCACAACCTTAGCCAAACACCCCCACACTTTGAGGTAATTCAAATTGGGTGTCCTGTCTTTTTACTTCTCATAAGGAGTTTGTTGTGTCTTTTTGTGGGGTACTCTATTTAAAATAAAATTTACTGTCAGAACAGCTTCCACCCACAAATTCTATGGTAATCCAGAACTATTCAGCAACGCATTCATCGTTTCCTTTAACGATCGATTTTTCCTTTCTACCTCTATCACTTTTTATCGTTTTTATTTTCCTATTTAAGTGAGTTTCAACTTCGAACTCATAAGTTTTAAAAGAATTCACAGCTTCATCTTTACTACTCAGCAAATAGACATAACAATACCTTGAATAGTCACCTATAAAAATGATAAAATATTTCTTGCCACCTCTTGACGGTATTGTTTTCAAATCACATATGTCAGTGTGTATTAAGTCTAAAGATTCAGTGATTCTATTATCTATAGAATGAAAAGGAGGCTTGGAAAACTTTGATTTAACACATACTTGGCACTTTTCACTTAGGCAATCAAATTTTGGCAATAGTCCCATATTCATCAATTTCTTTATTGACTTATAATTAACATGTCATAATCTAGCATGCCATAAATCAGGAGACTCAAGCACACAAGAAGAAATAGTTTTATTGATAGAATCATTGGGTACAACAGTCATTACATTCAGCTTGAAAAGACCATCACTCAAGTAACCCTTTCCTACATACATCTCACTTTTGGAGAGTACAAACTTATCAGATACAAACACCAACTTGAACCATTCTTGCTAAGGAGAGATCCAGACACTAAATTCTTTCGTATGTCTGGCACATGCAGCACATTGTTTAGTGTCACTATTTTTTCAGATGTCATCTTCAGAGCAACCTTTCCAATGCCTTAAACCTTTGAGGTTGATGAATTACCCATGTAGAGTTTTTCATCACCTCCCACAGGCATATAAGATGAGAACATCGATCTATTGGTACAAATATGACGAGTCGCACCAGTATCAATCCACCATTCTTTGGGGTTTCCCACCATGTTGCACTTATACATCACATCAGTAAGATTGATATCGTCAACGCCATTGGAAATATGTTCTACCACATTCGCTAGAGTATGTTTTCTTTTCTTAGCTCTACAGTCCTTGACACGGTGTCCAGATTTTTCACAGTTATAGTATTTGTCAATGAACTTTTTTTGAATTTGGGTAGAACCCTCTCTAAACGTCTTCCCCTTCTTATTGGGTTTCGATCCTTCTTCAACAAAGTTGGCCCTTGAGGCTTCCAGTTTGCTATCGACTTTCTTTTCAGAAAGTCTATTGTCTTCCTCAATCCTCAATCGAACAATCAGATCTTCAAGTGATAATTCCTTTCTTTTGTGTTTCAGGTAATTTTTGAAATCTTTCCAAGATGATGGCAACTTTTCAATGAAGGTAGCCACTTGAAATGATTCGCTTAGAATTATACCCTCGGCATGAATGTCATGCATAATCACTTGAAGTTCTTGAACTTGACTTAAGACGGTCTTGAAATTGACCATCTTAAAGTCCATAAATTTGTCGACTATGAACTTCTTCAATCCGACATCTTCCATTTTGTATTTCTTGTCTAGACTATCCTATAATTCTTTAGCCATTTTCAACGGGCTATAAACATTATATAGGGTATTGTCTAGACCATTGAGGATGTAGTTGCGACACAGAAAAGTCAGAATGCTTCCACGCATCTACCGTAGCAAACTTTTCATTGTCCATCTCTCCCTCATCCAACTTAGGAGCATCCTCAGTAAGGAATTTTGCCAAGTTCAAAGTTGTCAGATAGAACAACATTTTCTGTTGCCATCTCTTGAAATCAGAGCCATCGACTTTTCTGGCTTTTCTCCATGAGTTGGAGCAGACGCAACAGGCGTCATTAATGTCGAATCCATTTATGTTTCGAAAACAGAAATAATTGGGCGAGTGAGTAAATGACAACACGAGTAATGCAATTTTCGAAAAATCTAAACAGACTATTATACTAGTAACATACGATAAGACACGAAAGAGGCAATTTCTGAATATATAAACAAAAATTATTGAAAAGGGCATATAACGAAGGCCACATAAATGAATAGAGTAATTCAATTTGTTGCATTACTACGATCATAGTAAATGACTATACGACGACACTCGACAAACAAACTTGAAAGCGAACACAGGATAAGCGCAAATTCGTCTTACGATTGTAGCTGATCATATGTGTTTGCATAAATTAAATGAAGGAATTAGGAAAACCTGAATCAAGTGCAGAAGAATAAGAGAATAGATGATTGATCCGAGCCCGATGAATTCTGGTCATGTCCTTAAGACGAATTTGTCCCCTCCACTAGTAGCCAAGTTTGTGTGGACAATTGCCTCCCAGGATAGAACGGATTACTATTTCGTTGAAGCGGTACTTCTTCAACGAAAATCCTTCGAACGCAACTTCAGGAATTATCGTACAGATGAGAGTGAATGAAATGAATGGAGGTAGTTCGAAAAAACAGAAGGAGTGCTCGTATCTTCTTAAAAAAATCCGAATGTATTATATAAAAGTCCAATCTAAGAGTTACGAATTCAGGGTGATTTGGTATTCAGTTATTATCAAATCAACACCTTCATTCGGTGTTCAGTTATTACCGAATCAACACTTTCGTTCGACGTTCGATTATTGCCGAATCAATACCTTCGTACGGCCGAACCGACAGCTTGAAGAGAAATTCTGAATATACATCATCCGAAAAGAAATAAATAAAAAAAATTCGAACGAATATGTCTATTTGGAAAAAATAAAATTAATGGGTTTAACTCGGACCCAAACCCAAACCAATCTGAGCCAAGCCTACCGGACGAACGGCGGCGATGCTCGTGCGCGTGCGCGTACCAGTCCAGCTTTGTGTAAGATCTTTCTCCTCCACAAAAGTATGATGCCCCTTGGAGCCCAAACCCATTAGAGAGGTTCAACCATTTAAACCCAATTTTCTTCTCTCTACTATCTCATGTGAGACTCCCTCAACCACATTGTCATTCATATTCTAAGGGCTTTTTGAAACACCAAAATCCCAACAACCTCAAGCCTCCAAACCCGTGCTCAGCTCACCCTCGATGTCTGCTCACTCTCTCTCCTCTCGCTCGGCTACGTGACATCAAGAACAGAAAAATTGGCCCGAGGCCGTTTTGTTGACAATCTCATTTTTGTTTTGTTCATATGCAAACCTAAGGGAAGTAGTTTACTAATTTTACTACTAGATTACCTATTGTGGCTGGTTTGAGTGAGCTGGTGTGGTGCGAGCTGAATTGGTACCGAACGAAGGGTGTCCTTGCATGGCTAGAAAATTGGCCTTTCATGTTGGATCAGTTAAGTGGATTAGAGTTGTAGAGAGTTGGATAGCTGAAATTTATAAGCTGATTGCCACATAAGTCGTCGAGTCGAGGTAAGTCGAACTTGATACTGGTTGAGGGGTGCGCGATTGTGAGTCTTAGAGACTTAGTTGAAGGATTTCTTGCTCTCGTGTTGCGTTCGTCACTTGGCTTAAGAACTGTGAGGTATGGGTAGCAAGAGGTTATGATTTAATTGTACTATACGTAATGGGCGTTTAAGCAAATGTTGTCTGAATTTGTACGGATGTACGGCCACAGAATTATGGAGGTTGTTGTAGTGTTTATAATCCCCGTTGTGTGGTGACTTGATTAAAATATGTTGGTTAAATGAAAGTACCGACTTGTACCTTGATTGCTTGTGCGTCTATGGTTATGTACTGCTCTCTAATTTTGAGACTAAATAGGTGATTTATTCATTTAGATTAGCATCTTACTGGCTGAGTTTTGTACTCACTCTTGTAGATCTGACCTATTTTTTAAATAGTAGTGATGCAGATTACTCCTCCTCCCATCACCTGTGCCTTTCGCTATGGCGCTTCTGTCATTTTCACCTATACCTAGAAGGTGTATAATGAGTTGTACCCTCTATTCATGCATTACAGGAAGCTGCGATGCACTCTGGTAGTTGATGTAGGACCCTTGATATGTTGAGTTTCATATCATTCCATTGCTTTTTGTATAAGCAAGACCTTGGCCACTAGGTAGGATCGCTTCAATCCCCCCCTTCCAAGTGATGCTAGTGACGATAGTAGTAGTGGTAGTAATGATGATTAGTAGTAGAGTTCGACGATGGAGGAGTAGTTGTACAAGTAGGTCTTTTGACGTTGGGAGTCATGGCAGGGGCTTTTTGATGTAGTTGTGGGATATCTGTAGATATGGCTTATAATGGAGGCGGTGTAGCACGTGAATCACGCTAGTTACACGGGAGTAGACAACTTCTTTTTGTGTAACCTTCCAGTTGTTTCTTTTGTTTAAAAGATGATTGTACATAACCTGCTTATCATATATAAAAGTAAATACTTTCACAATTTGTTGAATTATCTTAGTGATTGTCTGAAACAGGTTAGTGAACCCTATCGAAGGCTATGCCCTTTAGGCGTGTTGCCTATCATGTGATTGCACTTGTATGTCTATGTGGCCAACTTGTTAGAGGTAGTCTTTCGCGTGCGTCCATATACAATTAAAATCATATTAAAGTAGAGGACAATAATAAGTGGTGGGCCTGGAACGTCACAACTTCGGATTGGTTAGGAGAACTTCAAAAACCCACATTACGTTTGCACCCAAATATCAAAACCCTTCTTAAAAAACCTACAAAAACTATTTTGACTTTTCGTATCTCATTTAAGTTCCATCTCCTATTTGCTAAAAAGAAAATGCTTCTCTGACAGAACTATTAAAGATAGTACACTCTCAACTGTAGATTCATACATTATTATCGCATGTTTTGCATTAAGCATCCATTATTGGCTTAGCAGCTTCCTTGCTAATATGTCATTTTTGTGACAGCCTGAAAATTCGATCTATTTATCGGAAGTTCTAAATGAATGGAAATACTTCGTTAATACACTCTGATCGACGCTCACTCAGGATTAGCTACCTTGAGATACCTAACCGAAGGGGAAAGGCTATCTGGGAAGAATTTCCCAAACAGCCGCCCGTTGGTTTGAGACAGAGACAGAGTCGTTATTTAATGAAATTGACCACAAAATGAAATCCGACTTTGGACAATCAAATTAGCAAGATAAACACGATTAAGAAATGAGATCAGTTTCAGAAATGTCGCCAGAAGGGCAGACAGCCGGTGTACGTCGTGAAGCAAGACGTAATTGGAAAATTACCGAAATGCCCCCGGTAAATGCTCAGTCCTTAGAATTAGTTAAATTAGGATTTTTTAGAGTAGATTCGATAAATCAAAATCAAATCTTGTCTAAAATTCGTTCGCGCTCGGGACCCGATCGGTTCATTTGGCACACAAATCGAGGCAAGTCAAATCAGTTGTCAAATCAATCATGTGTCACATCAATCAATCCATCATGTCAATCCATCAATCTTGATTCAATTCCCAATGCAAATCAATTCTTGTCAAAGGACACATCAAGGTACAAAATCAATTCATGTCACTATGCTACCTAACCCACTATAAGCATATTTCCTCTTATTTTTAATTTGTATAATCTCTCTCCTCCCCCTCTAAAACCGCCGGCCACCCCTTTCTCTCTCTCCCCTCCCTTTCATTTTCTCCTTCCTTTCCCTCTCTCCCTCACGGTCTCTTCTCCCCCTCCTCCGTCCGCCCGAGCCACCGCCACCGTCGGCTACCCCTCTCCCTTGGCTCGTCTTGGTAAGTCTTCTAAGCCCTCTCCCTCTCATTTTCGTGGCCTAGAGACCCCGAAACCAACCAAAACCAACCCCTTCCTCCCTTGACGTTTTGCTCGGCATTTTTGGGTTCAACAGAGCCTCGGCCTTAGGCGTTTGTTCCGCTGGTTTCCTCAACTCCGCTAACACCTAAAACCATTCTAATAGGACCCTTGGAGCCCCTCGAACAGCTCGGATCAGCCGCCAAGTCGCCGTTCCTTCCCGTTCGGCCGTGAGACCGTTCGTTCGCCGGTGTCCCTTGCCGTCTTCGTTGTCGTCCCGAGCTGATCTTGGTAAGCTCTACTACTAATCTTAGCCTAGGTTAGTGGTATATGCATGTAGGATGATGTTTCAAGGGCTGGTTATGTTAGTTAGGGGGTTAGAATGTGATTAAGGTTAGGATTAACTTAGGCTAAATTGATGAAAACTTGATTGGGCCAAATATGGGGGCTGTTGGCATTGGAATTGGGCCACGAAACGTTGAATATGGGCTGCAAATCGCTGTTTGGGCGAGTGAAATAAAGGGCCGAAGAATGCCATTAGGCTTAGGGACTTAATTCTACACTAGTTGGGCCAAAAGTTAAGAAATTGGGCCTAATTCAGATGGTGGGCCACACATGGACGAAAATTAGAAATTAATTGGGCCAATCCTAACTTTGAATATTAAAATATAAGGCCCAATAAGGTATATGGGCTTGGGATAGTAAATTGGGCCTAAAATGGCCAAATTGGGCCTAATAGGTTAATCTTTAAAAATGGGCTCGGGCCCTACACGAATTTAAATGTAATAATGGGCCTGAATTATGTATTCGATTTAAGAAATAATTTATGGGCCTTGAACCGTAAAACAGGCCTTAGGCCCAATTGGACCTAAATAAATTAATTAGACCCTAACCTAAGCCAAGCCTAATCCAATTAAATTCAAAGGTTTATTAAGACACTAAATCACTAATCAAGGGTTACTAATTCCCTAGGAATTAACCATAGCTACTGGATTCGACCGAATTGCTGGGATTGTCTGGACCGAGTTCCAATTTAGTGAGTTCCCGAGATAATGTTAACAGGTTGGGTTTACTTGGGGAACTAATCGCAGAGCTTTGGGCCGACGTGATGCTTGTCTGGCAAACGTAGTGAATTGCTCGTATGTTTCCTTGTTATACTCTGTTTCCGTACTTACATACCATGGCATGCATGCTCTGTGACTGAATTACTGTTTACTATTATTTGGGCCCGCACACATTGAAAGCATTGCATGAGTCACCAGAGATGTGACATGAGAATGAGCCCCAGAGGCGTTGTTATGCGAGGGAAATGGAGGGACAAGGGAGTAACCAACGTAAGGTTGTCGCGACCTAAAATTCATTTTTAGGTTAATGGATTATCAGATTAATTAATTAAATTAACTAACCTAGTTCGAGCTCTCCCAAGCTCTACCAAATCGCAACTTTGATTTTTTTTCACATGATTTTAGAATTTGGAGTCGCCACTAATCATTTTTGGTAGGTTGATTAGAAACCTAAGTAACCTAGCGGGAGAACTAAATTACTCCTGCAAACCAGAGATTATGAGTTCGGGGACTTGGTTACACTAGTTAATTAAAACTAATGCCCTTTCGGTATCTTAATTCCATGGATATCCTATTTTGGCAACTCTCACTTGATTTATTCCTAAGACCCTGGTAAAGTGTTCTTTTTATGTTTTCACTTTAAAATGAAATGCATAAAGGGTATGAACGCAAACGTTGACATACAAATACGACACACAAATACGGACATACGAATATGATATACGAATACGTAGATATGCGAATACGAATACGTGCGTGACGTGGGAATGACATACGTACATGACATGCGAACGACATACGTACGTGACATGTGTATGAATACAATATGCATACGGGATAGACGAATACATATACGTGCGTTACATGCGAAGGACATACGTACGTGGACATGCGAATGATATGCGTACGTGACATGCGTATGAATACAACATGCATGCGGGGATAGACGAATACGAATACGTATGTGACATGCGTATGAAGACACACGAATACGATATGTAACATGCATACATACACCATACAAATACGTGACATATATATGTGACATGCATAGTGATATGTGTATGTAAATACGTACATTTCGATTTTGCCCATAAAGGGCAAAGTCGTCATTTTGAAAAGATGGGATAAAACCCTCATTTTTGAAAAAGAGGGGATAAAACCCTCATTTTGAAATTTTTGATTTTTCTGAATGAATATGCATGGGTTAATAACATATCATAACAGACAAATGTGGATTTGCAAACGTCGCGTACGTGACGTGCATACGAGAACAAACAAATACGATATGTCTATACGAACATACGGATAACATAACAAACATACATGAGACATACTACATGAGATGCACATGAATGGCATTTTTTGTATTTTCAGATTTTCCATTTTTTTTTTTGGTTTTTTGAATTTTCTACATTTTTTTTTGTATTTTGGATGTATTATAAAAGAATGCAAAATCACCCAAAGCAAATGAAGATGTGAAGAGAGAGCAGGTAAAGTAAAACTACCCTAAGGACAGTGAAAATAAAACCCGCAACTCGTCGGGTGAATAATTACAGACCAATTAAATAAAACCCGAGACATGATCGGGAATACAACAAAAATGGACCGGAATGGACATCGGTCAAACACCCGTCGCCAAGCCTCGTGGGTCGAGAGTACAACAAAATGGACCGGAATGGACATCGGTCATCCTCCAGTCTTCAAAGCATCGGGCCGAAAGCCAAATGAAAATAATGAACTTATCTAATCGGACATGCACAATCATCAATGAGTTAAGACAATTCAAAAACTCAAAGAGAGTTTAACACGTGCTGATTAAACTTCATTGAGACCATTTTTTACATTTTCCAATGCATTAACACAAAAAATACGAATTAAATCATACTGTCCATGAACATTCTTAGGGAGAAAGCAGTAACCATAAAATACAAAAGAAATAATGAAATGTATGTAAAAATTTTGAGATTTTTTATGTGGATGGGAAAATGTGTCTTTGACAACTTTCATGTTTTACATTCTTATTGAAGAGACACTCATTTTCGTGTAGAAAATGGTCTTTCATGAGAGCTCAGCAGCAAACAAACAAATTTCACAGAACAGACATATTTCAGGATTAAGCTTAAATGGACACTCAAATCTCAAAATTAATGCACCAAACTTTCCAGCCTACTAAACAAAACCCCAATGAACAACTTTCATTTTTTGTGAAGTTTCAAAAGAAGACTCTAAACATGAGGTAACTACAAATCAATATGACCACGCACAGAAAACACTCAGACTCAAGGACGCCAACAGAATTGCATGATTTCATTAAATGCATTACAAATACGAAACGTGCATGAATATTTTTGTATTTTTTATATGTTATGCATTAAGATCTTATGAACAAATGTCATGAAGAGGTCTTTATGAAACAAAGTCTAGAATAACCCATGGAAAATCATTTAGCGTGAAAGGTCAGATTAGAAAAATTCCATCTCAGGTTCTGATCACCATATTTCCAGATTTCTGCTTTCAATTTCGGGACCCTTTTGACATAGCAAACGACGTACATTTTCGCGCCATAATATATCAAATCGAAGATCTCGAAGTCATCTACGAATGTTCAGTATATTTATTTTCGAGATTTCGTCATCTAAACACGAAAAATTGAGTTACCAGATAATTGCACATGCTGATGCGCCTAGAGCTCGTTGGAGATGAATCCGTCGCGTCGCCAAGGCTTGTTCCACGGCGGCGAATTTTTCTCTCTCAAAATTTTTTTCTCTTGAAATTTCTCCAAAATTTTTTTTTCTCTCCATTTTTTCTTCAATCTCCCAAAACTCTCTCAAACATCCAAAATTTTCTCTCCAAAAAAATTCCCCTCTCAAGCTCACTTCTTCCTCCTTTTATAAATCACTCATCTATCTCCCATTCTAATTTTTCCATTAACTCTATCTCCCATTCTAATTTCTCCACTAACTCTTCTTCATTTTCATCTTCCCTTCTCCATCTCTATCTCACATTCTAATTTCTCCACTAACTCTTCTTCATATTCATCTTCCCTTCTCCATATCTATCTCCCATTCTACTAACTCTTCTTCATCTCCATCTTCCCTTCTCTATTCTCCATCTCCTCTTCTCCATCTTCCCTTCTCCATCTCCTCTTCTCCATCTTCCCTTCTCTATTCTAATTTCTCCACTAACTCTTCTTTTTGTTATTTACAAAATAATCCCTCAAGTATTAGGTATTTGCACTCTAGTCCATAAGATTTTAAGTATTTGTAATTCAGTCCCTAGAGAAATATTTCTTTAAGTCCAAATCTCCTCACAATTTTCGACACACCTATCGCATGTTGAACTTAAGCTCATTTCTTGCTATTGAAAATAATGCAAAATTTAATTAAAGCCTTGTTTGTAAAATTGAGTCATTCTGGGTATAATTGGGCCAAGATGAAAATTTGGAATATTAAAGAACAATGTCACAACTCCTAAAAGTGAAAAATGAAAATAAATTGACTCAAATTGAATTTTTTTAGGCCCGATTCGAGATTATGCTCGTTAAGGAATACACGACCTCGAATTGGATTTTTTAAATTTGCGATGGCCAACATGAAAAGGGATTTAAAGGAAAAATATTGACTATTTTTATGTATTTTTGTGGCCTCAAATGCTATTATTTATTAAATATTTTCCTAATTTCTAAAAATTATATTTAAAAAAATACAAAAAATATGAAAAATTATTTTTTTTACTCAAAAATGGTTGCCTAAGCTTGGCCAAGGCTTCCAAAGTTGATTTTGCAATTTTCTCATTTTTATAGATTTTCTATCAATTTTAGAAAATAAAAATACCGAAAAATACTGAAAATATGAAAAATCATTTTTTGATCAAAATTGGTTCCCTAGGCTTGGCAAAGGTCTCCAAAGTTAATTTTTTCAAATTTATGAATTTTTATGGATTTTCTATTAATTTTTAAAAAAGAAGAAAAGAAAAGGTGATTGAAAATCAGGTGTCAACAGTTACCCCTCTTTGAAAAGAAGCTCGGTAGAGGTTCATTTCAAAAACGAGACGACACCTGAATCCTAATCGACTCAACACAATGAAATAAAAAGAGTCATGACATTCGATCTCCAATACCCCTTTTAGCAAATTTCGATCCAAACCCGGTTTGAGGAGGCTTTCATGCGATGAGGGAGAGACAAAGATGAGAATTTACCTGGCACTTACCTGCTCGTTGTATGGCGGTTGCCTGACATGAGTGCTCTGCTGAAAATGAGATGAGAACCTAAGGATTCGTTATAAGAAAACCTTAGGGTGGTGGAACTTGGACCCGTATGGTAGGTCACCCCATAGTAGATTCCTAATAAAAGGATTCTACTGATTAAAATCGGATTGAATTTTGACCCGTATGGTGGGTCACCCCATGGTAGATTCCTAGTAAAAGGATTCTACTAATTAAATTAAGATTTGACCTGTATGATAGATCACCCCATGGAAATGCCTGTAAGAAGGACTTTGGTGCCTATAGGAGGGACTTTGGTGCCTGTAGAAAGGACTTTGTTTTGCCTGTAAAAAGGACTTTGGTGTGCTTGTAGAAAGGACTTTTGGTTGCCTATAGAAAACACTTGGTGCCTGTAAGAAGGACTTTTGTGTGCCTGTAGAAAGGACTTGGTGCCTGTAAAAAGGACTTGATGCCTGTAAGAAGGACTTGTGCCTGTAGAAAGGACTTTGATGCCTGTAAAAAGGACTTGGTATGCCTGTAAGAAGGACTTGATTTGCATGTAAGAAGGACTTGGTTTCCTGTAGAAAGGACTTGGTCGCATGTAGAAAGGACTTTGGTTACTTGTAAAAAGGACTTTTGAGTGCCTGTAGAAAGGACTTGGTCGCCTGTAGAAAGGACTTTGGTCGCCTGTAAAAAGGACTTTGAGAATGGACCGTTCCGTATTGGGGTTTCCAATGGAAGGGCTCCAAAGATAATATACCCTAGATGTCACCTTTTTTGGGTAGATTGAAGAGGTATTGATTGAGAAAATGATTTTTGGGTATATCTGGGATCTAGGGAGATCAAGAATCCTGCAGACGCTCTAACCCAATTTAACTTACCATGAAGGGTGCCATTCTGGGATCTGGGGAAACCAGGAATCTTGCAGATGCTCAAACCCGATTTAACTTACCTTGAAGGGTGTCATTCTGGGATCTAGGGAGACCAGTGTTGCGACCTAAAATTCATTTTTAGGTTAATGGATTACCAGATTAATTAATTAAATTAACTAACCTAGTTCGAGCTCTCCCAAGCTCTACCAAATCGCAACTTTGATTTTTTTTCACATGATTTTAGAATTTGGAGTCGCCACTAATCATTTTTGGTAGGTTGATTAGAAACCTAAGTAACCTAGCGGGAGAACTAAATTACTCCTGCAAACCAGAGATTATGAGTTCGGGGACTTGGTTACACTAGTTAATTAAAACTAATGCCCTTTCGGTACCTTAATTCCATGGATATCCTATTTTGGCAACTCTCACTTGATTTATTCCTAAGATTCTGGTAAGGTGTTCTTTTTATGTTTTCACTTTAAAATGAAATGCATAAAGGGTATGAACGCAAACGTTGACATACAAATACGACACACAAATATGGACATACGAATATGATATACGAATACGTAGATATGCGAATATGAATACGTGCGTGACGTGCGAATGACATACGTACATGACATGCGAACGACATACGTACGTGACATGTGTATGAATACGATATGCATACGAGATAGACGAATACATATACGTGCGTTACATACGAAGGACATACGTACGTGGACATGCGAATGATATGCATACGTGACATGCGTATGAATACAACATGCATGCGGGGATAGACGAATACGAATACGTATGTGACATGCGTATGAAGATGCACGAATACGATATGTAACATGCATACATACACCATACAAATACGTGACATATATATGTGACATGCATAGTGATATGTGTATGTAAATACGTACATTTCGATTTTGCCCATAAAGGGCAAAGTCGTCATTTTGAAAAGATGGGATAAAACCCTCATTTTTGAAAAAGAGGGGATAAAACTCTCATTTTGAAATTTTTGATTTTTCTGAATGAATATGCATGGGTTAATAACATATCATAATAGACAAATGTGGATTTGCAAACGTCGCGTACGTGACGTGCATACGAGAACAAACAAATACGATATGTCTATATGAACATACGGATAACATAACAAACATACATGAGACATACTACATGAGATGCACATGAATGGCATTTTTTGTATTTTCAGATTTTCCATTTTTTTTTTGGTTTTTTGGATTTTCTACATTTTTTTGTATTTTGGATGTATTATAAAAGAATGCAAAATCACCCAAAGCAAATGAAGATGTGAAGAGAGAGCAGGTAAAGTAAAACTACCCTAAGGATAGTGAAAATAAAACTCGCAACTCGTCGGGTGAATAATTACAGACCAATTAAAAAAAACCCGAGACATGATCGGGAATACAACAAAAATGGACCGGAATGGACATCGGTCAAACACCCGTCGCCAAGCCTCGTGGGTCGAGAGCACAACAAAACAGACCGGAATGGACATCGGTCATCCTCCAGTCTTCAAAGCATCTGGCCGAAAGCCAAATGAAAATAATGAACTTATTCAATCGGACATGCACAATCACCAATGAGTTAAGACAATTCAAAAACTCAAAGAGAGTTTAACACGTGCTGATTAAACTTCATTGAGACCATTTTTTACATTTTCCAATGCATTAACACAAAAAATACGAATTAATTCATACTGTCCATGAACATTCTTGGGGAGAAAACAGTAACCATAAAATACAAAAGAAATAATGAAATGTATGTAAAAATTCTGAGATTTTTTATGTGGATGGGAAAATGTGTCTTTGACAACTTTCATGTTTTACATTCTTATTGAAGAGACACTCATTTTCGTGTAGAAAATGGTCTTTCATGAGAGCTCAGCAGCAAACAAACAAATTTCACAGAACAGACATATTTCAGGATTAAGCTTAAATGAACACTCAAATCTCAAAATTAATGCACCAAACTTTCCAGTCTACTAAACAAGACCCCAATGAACAACTTTCATTTTTTGTGAAGTTTCAAAAGAAGACTCTAAACATAAGATAACTACAAATCAATATGACCACGCATAGAAAAACACTCAGACTCAAGGACGCCAACAGAATTGCATGATTTCATTAAATGCATTAAAAATACGAAACGTGCATGAATATTTTTGTATTTTTTATATGTTATGCATTAAGATCTTATGAACAAATGTCATGAAGAGGTCTTTATGAAACAAATTCTAGAATAACCCATGGAAAATCATTTAGCGTGAAAGGTCAGATTAGAAAAATTCCATCTCAGGTTCTGATCACCATATTTCCAGATTTTTGCTTTCAATTTCGGGACCCTTTTCACATAGCAAACGACGTCAATTTTCGGGCCATAATATATCAAATCGAAGATCTCGAAGTCATCTACGAATGTTCAGTACATTTATTTTCGAGATTTCGCCATCTAAACATGAAAAATTGAGTTACCAGATAATTACACATGCTGATGCGCCTAGAGCTCGTTGGAGATGAATCCGTCGCGTCGCCAAGGCTTGTTCCACGGCGGCGAATTTTTCTCTCTCAAAATTTTTTTCTCTTGAAATCTCTCCAAAAGAATTTTTTTCTCCAGTTTTTTTTCAATCTCCCAAAACTCTCTCAAACATCCAAAATTTTCTCTCCAAAAAAATTTTCCCTCTCAAGCTCACTTCTTCCTCCTTTTATAAACCACTCATCTATCTCCCATTCTAATTTTTCCATTAACTCTATCTCCCATTCTAATTTCTCCACTAACTCTTCTTCATTTTCATCTTCCCTTCTCCATCTCTATCTCACATTCTAATTTCTCCACTAACTCTTCTTCATATTCATCTTCCCTTCTCCACATCTATCTCCCATTCTACTAACTCTTCTTCATCTCCATCTTCCTTTCTCTATTCTCATCTTATTTTCTTTATCTTCTCTTCTCCATCTCCTCTTCTCCATCTTCCTATCTTCATCTCATCTTCTCCATCTTCCTATCTTCATCTCCTCTTCTCCATCTTCCCTTCTCTATTCTAATTTCTCCACTAACTCTTCTTTTTGTTATTTACAAAATAATCCCTCAAGTATTAGGTATTTGCACTCTAGTCCATGAGATTTTAAGTATTTGTAATTCAGTCCCTGGAGAAATATTTCTTTAAGTCCAAATCTCCTCACAATTTTCGACACACCTATCGCATGTTGAATTTAAGCTCATTTCTTGCTATTGAAAATAATGCAAAATTTAATTAAAGCCTTTTTTGTAAAATTTAGTCATTCTGGGTATAATTGGGCCAAGATGAAAATTTGGAATATTAAAGAACAATGTCACAACTCCTAAAAGTGAAAAATGAAAATAAATTGACTCAAATTGAATTTTTTTTAGGCCCGATTCGAGATTATACTCGTTAAGGAATACACAACCTCGAATTGGATTTTTTAAATTTGCGATGGCCAACATGAAAAGGGATTTAAAGGAAAAATATTGACTATTTTTATGTATTTTTGTGGCCTCAAATGCTATTATTTATTAAATATTTTCCTAATTTCTAGAAATTATATTTAAAAAAATACAAAAAATATGAAAAATTATTTTTTTGCTCAAAAATGGTTGCCTAAGCTTGGCCAAGGCTTCCAAAGTTTATTTTGCAATTTTCTCATTTTTATAGATTTTCTATCAATTTTAGAAAATAAAAATACCGAAAAATACTGAAAATATGAAAAATCATTTTTTGATCAAAATTGGTTCCCTATGCTTGGCAAAGGTCTCCAAAGTTAATTTTTTCAAATTTATGAATTTTTATGGATTTTCTATTAATTTTAAAAAAGAAGAAAAGAAAAGGTGATTGAAAATCAGGTGTCAACAGCTGCCCCTCTTTGAAAGGAAGCTCGGTAGAATTTCATTTCAAAAACGAGACGACACCTGAATCCTAATCGACTCAACACAATGAAATAAAAAGAGTCATGACATTCGATCTCCAATACCCCTTTTAGCAAATTTCGATCCAAACCCGGTTTGAGGAGGCTTTCATGCGATGAGGGAGAGACAAAGATGAGAATTTACCTAGCACTTACCTGCTCGTTGTATGGCGGTTGCCTGACATGAGTGCTCTGCTGAAAATGAGATGAGAACCTAAGGATTCGTTATAAGAAAACCTTAGGGTGGTGGAACTTGGACCCGTATGGTAGGTCACCCCATAGTAGATTCCTAATAAAAGGATTCTACTGATTAAAATCGGATTGAATTTTGACCCGTATGGTGGGTCACCCCATGGTAGATTCCTAGTAAAAGGATTCTACTAATTAAATTAAGATTTGACCTGTATGATAGGTCACCCCATGGAAATGCCTGTAAGAAGGACTTTGGTGCCTATAAGAAGGGACTTTGGTGCCTGTAGAAAGGACTTTGTTTTGCCTGTAAAAAGGACTTTGGTGTGCCTGTAAAAAGGACTTTTGGTTGCCTATAGAAAGCACTTGGTGCCTGTAAGAAGGACTTTTGTGTGCCTGTAGAAAGGGCTTGGTGCCTGTAAAAAGGACTTGATGCCTGTAAGAAGGACTTGTGCCTGTAGAAAGGACTTTGATGCCTGTAAAAAGGACTTGGTATGCCTGTAAAAAGGACTTGATTTGCCTGTAAGAAGGACTTGGTTTCCTGTAGAAAGGACTTGGTCGCCTGTAGAAAGGACTTTGGTTGCCTGTAAAAAGGACTTTTGATTGCCTGTAGAAAGGACTTGCTCGCCTGTAGAAAGGACTTTGGTCGACTGTAAAAAGGACTTTGGAAATGGACCGTTCCGTATTGGGGTTTCCAATGGAAGGGCTCCGGAGATAATATACCCTAGATTTCACCTTTTTTGGGTAGACTGAAGAGGTATTGATTGAGAAAATGATTTTTGGGTATATCTGGGATCTAGGGAGATCAAGAATCCTGCAGACGCTCTAACCCAATTTAACTTACCATGAAGAGTGCCATTCTGGGATCTGGGGAAATCAGGAATCTTGCAGACGCTCAAACCCGATTTAACTTACCTTGAAGGGTGTCATTCTGGGATCTAGGGAGATCAGGAATCCTCAAAATCCGACTTAACTTACCTTGAAGGGTACCATTCTGGGATTTGGGGAAACCAGAAATCCTGCAGAAGCTCAAACCTAATTTTTGTTGTCCCATCACTTTAGGAATAAACCGATGAGGCAAAGATCAAGAACACGAGAGTTGGTCAATCATGATTTGATAAAGCTTGAGAACACGAGATTGTATCAATCGTGAGCTGATGAAGACTTCATGAGAGTATGTTGATCATGAGTTGCAAGGGTTCAGAAGACTTACCTGGATCTTCTGGGTTAATGATCGAGGCATAGACAGACCGATTGTATCGTGTCTGCTTGCTCACTGAATGACCTTATGTGCTACAATGGATTTGAGTACCCAGACAATCATCAGAATTGAAAGGTTCAGGTTGAAGATATACTCACCTGAAAATGCTTGGCGAGCATTAGCCAACAGGGCTTGTTTGTTTAATAGCCTCTGGATGAATTTCGAGACCTCGGAGAGTAACTCGACTATTAGGAATGCACTACTTGTCAGACAGTGTCAGAGGTAACATGTGCAAGCATTTTTATCAATGAGTTCATCGGTTCATGCAAAACCATTCAGTTGAGTTTACAATGATTAAAACCATATGTGTATGCTCATAATATGGATCATGCATGACTATTCTATCGAGTTTGCATTTCCAATTCTGTCCAGGGAGGTTATCATGTCATGAATACCTCGAATTGAACCTGAATGGGGACTTCAGTCCGAAAGGGCTTTCTCTCACTCTCGAGAAACGCTGTTTATCCGGATTGCAGGATTTGAAAAGAAAGCACTCAACCTTACCATCATCGCATTCAGCGAGGGTCTGAGTAATCTCGCAATTGATACGATCAAGCCGATCTAGAGGTCTTGATTAGGACCGTAATGTGGGCTGGGTCAAAGGCTTATCAAAGGAGACTCATTTCGAGTCAGGGCCATTGACAAAAAAAGGTCTTCATCATCTGCTCCGGGTTTACAAGTCAAGAATCCTGCAAAATGAGAGAGAAATAATCTTGTCCGAACTTCTTCGAGCGATTCTTAAAGTCATTCAACTCTTACATTAATTTAGGTGCCCTAATCAGAAGAGACTTTCAAGGGTCGTAACGTAGGTCGGGATTTGGGTCTGAGAAACGAAGGGCTCGTTTTGGCTTAGCAAAATATATGAGAAGGGCTTGGTGTTGGTGATCATTGCAGTCTTGTCACCGATCTTTGACCTTCCTGAATTTGTCTTTAATGAATACCATCATTGGCTGAGGGGTGGTAGTTCTTTTACACTTTGCAAACTGACTTCTTTGGGGATCCTTTTTCGGGAATTCTCAAAATGTATGTTCGAAGTCAGAAGTTCATTACAGATATATGGGCATTGGCCTTGCTTTTGATAGGCACTTTGCTCTTTCTGCCCGATATTCTTTGGAGTAGCCTTTGCTTTTCTTACTCCCGACTCCTTTTTGTTTGGAAGCAGGCCCATTTTCTTTAGGCTACACTTGTCTCTCTCTTTTTTTTTGTTTAATAATCTTGTGATTTTGAATTTTAGCAACAAGATGATTTTCAACAAATGATACTAGACATTACATGAAAGTCTAGCATATGAAATGGGCTGATTCGAGAATTCTCTATTGGCCCAATTTCTTCAATTCTGCTCTTTTGGGGGAAGGTGTCGTCGTTACCTTGAAATGAGCAAGGATCACCAACATGGGCTTGAGAAATGAATTTGCAGGCTCAATTGGGTTATGCAAAGGATGAGTGTGTAGGATAGAGAAAATAAATGCTCTTCGTCATCCTAAAGCACTTGAATTAAAATTCCAGTATCATGTAAAGAAACACTCGAAGATTGATGTTAGTCCAAGCAAGAGAATTTCTAACCATTTATCTCCTGATATTGTTGGAATTACCTCTGTTTTGCCCCAGTGCGGGGTGGTTCTTAACAGGGTCATGAAATGAAATCACCGTTTAAATGGGTTGTGAATGGTTGCCTGAAGTGTTTGGAATGGAGAATGAATGCCTCCTTCACTTCGACTATCGTATCTTTTGCGAGAAAACCCATTGCCTTGGAGAATGCAGAATCTGTCTATCGCTCAACTCACTGTGGATTAAATATAGGACGTATGTGGAAATGGCTTGCCTTTCATCGTCCTGTCATGCCCCATTCTGTACATTCGATGCATCGTGTACAGTTTATACCCCCAGTCAAAATTGACAAATTGAACATGCAGAACAGTCATGCATAAATCATGGAATGTGTAAACATCATGCAAATATGGCAATACAAGTACAAGTATGGAAATTGCCCCTGGCTGTGTGGGCGGATCAGACACGTTGGGGGCCTATTCCCTGAGTCGAGGAGTAGCTTGTTTCTGGTTTTGCCTCTTTTCGATCTAGGGTTCGCCATTGATTTCCCTTATTTCATCAGACGGATCGCATCAGGCGATCATAACTTGGCCCCTTTGGGCTGTTTTCTTTGAAGTATCAGGTGTTAGTTTAACATTTCCTGTAACAAGGAAGGAGACCTGTTAGCCAGTATCAGAAATGATGAACTGGACACGATACTGAGTTACCATTGAGTGCTTCGCGCAACTCCTTTACCAGTTTTACCACTCGGGATTTTCTCCGTGGGTATGTCAAGTTAGACATTTCCTGTCAAACAATGGAGAAGAAGACGTATTAGTCAGTATTAGAAATGATGTATTGGATACGATACTGGTTTACCCTTCATCTTGAATGTTTTGCGTGACGCCTTTATCAAGTTCACTGGATTGAGTTTCCCTTGGCTTTCGCTGGACACTTCAACGTTAAGCTAAGATCGTAACAAAATACTGACCTTGGTATTGCTCGTCGAGTATTCCTGTTTCTTTTTGCAAAAAGAAATGCGAGAAAAAGTTGTTTTATTTATTTACAATACTTACAACATTTCCATCCTCGAGGATCGAACGCGGGACGTCTCGGACTACTGTCATTCCCCATGCCATCTGGTCCACAAGATCACAGGCGCTCATGGAGGTTCCTTTTAAGAGTCAATCCTTGAGATGACATGGTGTTGTTGTATTGTACTAGGTAATTCCAGGTCACTGTATTTTTCGGGGCGGTTTACAAACCCTGTTAAGAATGGAATAAAATAATTCAGAACACGAGACGAGTATGAGCAAATTAGAACGATACAGAATTACCCTTCTTTGAGATTGTTTGGGTCTTTCGTTCACATATTCCTCATTTGAAGCCGTCCATTCTGTGGCGATGTCCACGAATCTATTTGCCCAAAGTTTTGATTAATCGGGGAATTTCGTTTTTGGGTCAATTTGAAAATTCCCTTCTAGTTCGCGCGACTTTTTACTCGCAATAAATTCACTACGAGTTTGGTGTGGTAGCAGACTCGAGCATTTAATAGGAGAACAGGAAATTGCTGCTTCTTGCTTTTGCGTTCATTCTGAACATCAATAAAAGTAGAAAACATCCCATGCAAGGAAATGAAGCGTCTGCATTCGTTCAAGATCGATTTTGCTCCCTCAGCAGGCTCTCCCATGATCAGCTGGCTTCATTCTGGACCAGGTATTCATCGGCTATGTTGAAGGACCCGTGATCTCAGCTTCGAAATACAGACTCCCTATGCATATTACAGTCCCCATGCTTCATTAACATTAAACTGGTTGATCATGGCGGTGAGTTCATCGTCAATGCCGCTTGCCTGGTGGTGATACATCTCCCCTTCCCCGGGAGGTATTGATGCTGATCCAGTAGCATTAGTCTTTTTGTACCCTGCTCCAACAGAACTCGATTCTGTTATAAACTGGTCTAACTCGCTTCTCAAACACGCATTTTCAATCCTCAGATCATGCATTTCATCGAAGGCGAGGAGGAGGCTGTTGCAGTTAGGGCAGGTGGCGGAGTCAAAAGCCTCTTTATACATCTTGTTTTCCGCTCGGAGGTTTTCATTTTCAACTCTTAGAAACTCGGCTTCGTTGTGCTCATGACGAGTCTTCATTCGGGTTCGCCTATTTTGAAACCAGAACTTGATTTGTGAAGGTTCAAGTTCTAGCTCTTGACTTAGTTCCATTTTCTGTTTGCCGTCTGGCATAGGACATGTTCTGAAGAAATCCTTAAGCCTTTGTACTTGCTCCTTAGTATGGCGATGGTAATGCTTCTTTTGACCCTTACCGTTGTTGTCCTTATCTTTACTGAGATCTTGGACGTCGTCGGCGGAAGGGCCAGGTTCCATAGGCTCGATCCCAAACATGGTTTCGAACTCTTCCTCGCCCATATTCAGCAGGCAATGATAGCTTTCGGAAGTATTGGGTTGAGACATCTTCGATTTGGTCGATGATTTCTCAAGGTTTACTATATCTTTCTGTATTTTCACTCTCTCTGAACCGTGTATGCTTTAAAACTCTCTTCAATGTATGAATAAAGATTATCAGGAGGATGTCTCTTTTAAAATTTGGCGTCGGCTTAGCATATGTATCGCTTCTCCCGAGATTTCTGTCTTTCTCAACCTTTCCTGCGTGTTTCTTGCTTGGCTCGTCTTTTCTCATCTCTTCATAGTGGTAGGGTCCCTATCAACGTCTCTACCGTCGATTTGCTGGCGTGTTCTCCTATAAAAACGAATCTCATTTTCCTTGTCTCCCACCCAAGTCACCTTTCTTTCTCCTTTTTCAAAGTTGTGTCATCCCATCAAACTTTTGGCAGAGATGTCGGATTTGCTTAGCTCGAGATTGGAGACGAGTAGCGGAGGTGATGCTGATAGGGAATGGTAGACAGGAAAATCTGGCCAGTAGAGACTTTCACTGCAAAAATGAAAGGGAATGCGGCAGTACCCTTGTATGTACTTCCATTGAATTTGAATTGAGGAAGTTCCTTCATTTGGATTGGATTGGATTGTATGTCCCGAGTTGCCCTTCACTTTGAGCTTGCCACATAAGTGCTTTGCTTAGTTGGGCCTTGTTTTCTTTCGGGTTGCTTTGGACCATCATCATTTTTTATGCCATCGGGTCCGTGGATCGGAGGGCTCCTTTAATTTAAAGGTTACCTTTAAGGCAAATGAGTCCTATCGCATTCTATTGGGTCATTTCATTTTGCGACACTCTTGAGACAATTTGCAATCTCCTGGAAGAGAATGGAACAAATCCAATTTAGCATTTTGCGACGATTGAGGGTAAATTGGAACGACACATAGTTACCCGTCTTCGAGCTCGCCTGGGCTTTTCACTTGAAATTTCCCTACGTGAGGTCATTCAACATTTCTCATTATGGCAGTCAGCGACGTTGCCACAAATTGATCCGCCCTGAGTCTAGCATAAAAAGGGATTCACGCATTCGACGGGATAAAAAACAAATTACCCCATGCCCCTGAATTAAATCTAGACACCTAGAAAGCTGGAAATATCACACGCAGGGGAATTAAGCATGAAATGAAAGGTGCACTTGTTCAAGGTCAGTTCTGCCTCTCCTGCGGCTCTTCGATAATCAGCTAGTCTCATGCTGGTTCAGGCATGGATGACCGATGTTTGAGAGTCCTTAATCACTGGCTTCCGATTATGGCTTCGGATGTCTGTCAACCTTAAACTGGTTGACCAGGGCAGTAAGCTCATCATCTGGGTAATCTCTTGAACCTTCCAGCAACTGATGCTCGAATTGGGCATTATTCTAGAAATTTGACTTCTCGAGCTGAAGTCTTCATCATTACTCTAGAAAGTGTGGGGATCACCAACTGTCTAGCTGCCAAGAACTCCTTCCATTCGAGGATTAGAGAAGTGGAAGTGCTCAGGATAATTTCTTGTCTCATTCTCTGGCTGCGCAGGCGCGCTGATCATGGGATGAATTCTAGCCACGGGTTGGTGCTCAAACCAAGGAGTCTGAATACACTGCCCCTGCGGTCTATACTCTTGAAGAGCATTAGGGTGATTCTGGGGGATACTTTGATTAACGCCTGGGGGATTGATGGCACGGCTACTGGTTTGGTTGATGATGGGAAGTGGCTCGCCCTATGCTAACCTATGGAACTTATGGTGGCGAGGAGACTCGACGTTCAGGCTTGGATCAGTCCCGCCTTGATTTTCTTGATTCTGAGCTGCATTGTGTTCTCTCACCCTTTTTCTGTACTTCTGAAGATGACTCGAAACATTTGCTTTAGTGAGTCTCTCTACCTTCATAATTTCCAGTATATGTTGCGGCCGTGCCGAATCGATTCCTAGTTGCTGAACTGCATTAACAAACATACGATGCAGCTCGGGAGACCAACTCATCTTCTTTCTCCAGTTGCTTGGAATAAAATTGAAGGCTTGATGCTTGTTCTCATGGTCGTGCAATTGCTTCCTTACCACGTGCTGCCATATGTTTTGAAGCATCTGAACCCTAACTGGTTTCGTTACGACGTCTTGGGCCCCGTTTAAGACAGCCTTTATCATGGCTTGCTGATCATCGCTTGCCGATATTACGAGGACTGGCATGTTTAATTTAGAATTGATGACTTCCAAGAGAGTGAAAACATCAATGTCAATCCCTACCATGGCGGTGACGACGATATCAAATTGGTCACTACTCCTCCTTAATATCTCTAAGGCCTCTGTCGCCTTTGCTTGAGCTACAACCTTATACCGGCATTTTCTTAATACGGTAACAAGGATTGACAGAGAGACTGGATTACCGTCAATGGCCATGACTAGTAGACCCTCAGGGTAAGGAACTTCATCAGCTTCGACCAGGGTTGAACATGCGCCCATTTCCCTAATGCTCGACATATTTCTGGATCTAAGACTGCTGATTCGAGACCGCCTCAAGATGTCTTCTCGGACTTGAGGGATCACGGGATCGTTGATGGCTTCTCGTAACAGGCTTTGAAAGCCAATGCTTTGATGGTGAAGGTTTTGAATTCCTCTCCCACGAGAATTCCTTCCTCTCTATCTTTCTCCTGCGAGTTCGTGCAGATGAACCCTCACTATCAAATGAGGATAAATTCTCTCTCTGGCAATAGCAACGAATTCCCCCTTCACGGGCAGTGCTATTAGATTTACCGAGGGGAAAATCTGACATTCAGCTTTTGATTAAAGGGGAAATCCTCGTTTATCGCTCAGTTTGTCTTCTTCTTTCTTTTCGCGATAGAGGGCCCCTGTCAAGATTTCCACCGTCGATTTACTGGCGGGTCCTCCAATGAAGACGAGTAATATCTCTCTTTCTGCCGAAAATTTCTTTGTCCCCCACTCAGCTCATCTTTTCGTTCTTTCTTTTTTCAAAGCGGTGGAGTCCCGTCCAGCTTTTCCACAGAGACGTCAGGTTTGTTCGGCTCGAGGTTGCCACTTGACTGGAATTTGAGCCACCGGGGGTCTTACCGACAGAGAATGGTAGATAGGAAAACCTATAAGGACTGCCCCTGTGAAATCAGTATTTAAATTGAAGCAGATTACCATCTTCGCATTCCGCTCATCTGCCTCATCTCTCTCCTTTCTTTCGTATTCTGCTTTCAAAAATGGCCAATTCTCCTAACCACACCTTATCCGCCGAAGTCCTGGCTGGGTGGGAGAGACTCTACAATCTTCTTGGTAGAGGTTACGCTCATATAGCCAAAAACTCTACTGTTGAGGTTGAAATCCTTGGTTTATTCAGGACTGTGGACGCTGCTTCTGTTGAGGGTACCCAACTGGGGAAGGAATATCGGAACTTCTCGACCGTCTTCATCAATTTTCTGGCTGCCTATAACCGCGCTTATGAGACGGTCCTTGTGACCGCCGTCGTGAAAGCTCGTTACCGAGACCGGCACGAGCGTCTGGCAACAGTTACATTTGTGGCTGATAATCACAAAAAGGCCCTCAAGTTTGCCAACGATCAGCTTTCCTGGCTGGTTCGTGAGAGGGGAAAGCTGGTGGACCGTCTGGCCTTGGTCCGAACTTACGCCGAACAGGAGCCAGGCAATATTGTGATGAGGTGCAAATGCGGTTGGCTGCAGGAGAGGCTTGATGACATTACGGCAGACATTACTTTCGAGAGGGCGGCGATTCCGGACCTGGAGTTTGCCGTTGAGCATTACGAGGCCACTATGGCCCAGGTTAAAGAGAAGTGCGATCGCCTCTTCTTTAGGCTCGCGGAGCTTGATCCCGAGAACGCCCGGTGCACCCAGAGCATCAACTTTATGGAGAGCCAGCTGAGCTCCTTTGTGACGCTTATTAGGGCTCAATTTGATTTCACTTTTCCTCCCCAGTGAGTTGTTGTAAGATTTGTTGGTGAATGGAATGAAGAGAAAGTTTCACGTGTTTGTGCTTTTCATTTTCCTACCATTTCTTCGCCCATATAGCATGATAGGACGATTTACGGTACTGAAGACGTTGAGGCTTAACACTCTTCTCGGTGTTCTTGTTATCTGCTGCCGGCGATGATATCAAGGACATTGGCGAAGGGTTCGGTGGCGGCCCCCACCGGTCACAGCGCCGTGAGTCAGTCGTGTGAATTATTGCAAATCGACCACTCGATTAGTGCTCCAATAAACAAACCGGGCTGCCCGTTGCGTGCCCCACTTTACTCCTGCCTATCTCTTTCGACGTCCACTTGAATGTGTCGGTCGCCTGTAGCGTTGAGAGAAATGATTGCGGGCCATGCTCGGTAATAAAATAGTAGTCCTCCAAAATCTTTTATGTGTTTTGAATCCGAGGAAGGTAAAAAGGCAAGCCTTTGTTCAATTTAATCAGAAAGGCGTCGCAAGATCGGGTTCATAATCTTGCCCCATGGGTTTTGATTACACAGTATCGACTTTCTCAACAAAAATACATGAACCATTCTAATATATTAAAAATGTCCCCAGGCCCGATCTGGATGCATTCACTACCCCTCATCAAAATACATGGCCCATACGTGCTGACTTATTGACACGATTCTGTCTCCGGAAGAATTGGCTTCTTCATATGCCCCTAGGGTTAACGATATCTTCGCTTGCCCCCTGATTGTTATCACCAACGAGCCCGATTTTTCTCCACCCCATGGTACCTATAATTCCCTGCAAAAGTAAAGAAAATAATCAGTATGTGATCCAATAGGGCTCGGCCCATGATTTCTACATTAGTCCAATTTTATTTTTCAATTTTAGAGAAAATTTTCTTAGAAAAACATGGGTGAATTTCTCAAAAAGAATTTTCTTGCAAATTTTTACAACTTGAAAAATGTGATAAAATATCTTAAAATTTAGCAAATTTCCCGGAGGGATTTTCCTTTTATCAGAATGAATTTTTAGGGATAAATTTGTCAAGAAAATCTCATTTCTATTGAAGTAGAAAAATGTAACAAAATCTTTTACTGGTCAACAAAATTTTCCTAAGGGATTTTTCACACTTATTTATTTATTTATTTTTATTTTTTTCAAAAATTGGATACTAATTTGATTTTCATTTTCTTTTGAAAAATGACCTTGATGTTAAATTCAAAATTTGACCGACACCTAACATGGACCGACCAAAAATAAATACAAGATGAAGTTAGAAAACTTACTTTCACCATCAAAAATACCATGTAAGTCGCATAGACATGCACATGAATCGTGAGTTTAAATCTTAGCCTATCTACTCTAAAGGCTGACAAATTGAAGCGAAAGACTTACGGCAAGGCGACAATCTCGCGCACATAATCAAGATTAGCCGTGACCCCTATGACGTAACCAGGATTAGCCGGGTCTCCCAACTTCGGCTTCTCGAGTCAAAAATTAAAACCACTGCTTTGGTAATCTTACCAAGCTTGAGGCCTAACTTTTAAAACTCATTTTTGAAAAGAGGTTCGGGATTGAATCTGGACTAACTTTCGACGTGATCTCACGCCGAATGCTAGAACCAAATCACAATACCTTCCTAAAACTAGTGACCCAGGTCCGGTCACGGGACGTGTGTGATGTAGTGCTAAAACAAATAATCATGCACAGCAGTTAAATTCAAACACCGCTTCAAAATGTGCAAAAATTAAATTCCAATTTCCATACACCAAACCTGCAAAATAAGGGGTTAGCCAAACACTCCACCCCTTTTAACTCCCATCTGCAAGACCATTTAACACCTAAAGATTAGAATTCAACCAATTGCCAAACCAAGTGAATATTCATGAAATTTTACTGGCCTAAGTCCTCTAAGTTCTTAAATTTTTCAAAAATTAAGAACAACTCCCCAGTGGAGTCGCCAAGCTGTTGCGACCTAAAATTCATTTTTAGGTTAATGGATTACCAGATTAATTAATTAAATTAACTAACCTAGTTTGAGCTCTCCCAAGCTCTACCAAATCGCAACTTTGATTTTTTTTCACATGATTTTAGAATTTGGAGTCGCCACTAATCATTTTTGGTAGGTTGATTAGAAACCTAAGTAACCTAGCGGGAGAACTAAATTACTCCTGCAAACCAGAGATTATGAGTTCGGGGACTTGGTTACACTAGTTAATTAAAACTAATGCCCTTTCGGTACCTTAATTCCATGGATATCCTATTTTGGCAACTCTCACTTGATTTATTCCTAAGACCCTGGTAAGGTGTTCTTTTTATGTTTTCACTTTAAAATGAAATGCATAAAGGGTATGAACGCAAACGTTGACATACAAATACGACACACAAATACGGACATACGAATATGATATACGAATACGTAGATATGCGAATACGAATACGTGCCTGACGTGCGAATGACATACGTACATGACATGCGAACGACATACGTACGTGACATGTGTATGAATACGATATGCATACGAGATAGACGAATACATATACGTGCGTTACATGCGAAGGACATACATACGTGGACATGCGAATGATATGCATACGTGACATGCGTATGAATACAACATGCATGCGGGGATAGACGAATACGAATACGTATGTGACATGCGTATGAAGACGCATGAATACGATATGTAACATGCATACATACACCATACAAATACGTGACATATATATGTGACATGCATAGTGACATGTGTATGTAAATACGTACATTTCGATTTTGCCCATAAAGGGCAAAGTCGTCATTTTGAAAAGATGGGATAAAACCCTCATTTTTGAAAAAGAGGGGATAAAACCCTCATTTTGAAATTTTTGATTTTTCTGAATGAATATGCATGGGTTAATAACATATCATAACAGACAAATGTGGATTTGCAAACGTCGCGTACGTGACGTGCATACGAGAACAAACAAATACGATATGTCTATACGAACATACGGATAACATAACAAACATACATGAGACATACTACATGAGATGCACATGAATGGCATCTTTTGTATTTTCAGATTTTCCATTTTTTTTTTGGTTTTTTGGATTTTCTACATTTTTTTTTGTATTTTGTATGTATTATAAAAGAATGCAAAATCACCCAAAGCAAATGAAGATGTGAAGAGAGAGCAGGTAAAGTAAAACTACCCTAAGGACAGTGAAAATAAAACCCGCAACCCGTCGGGTGAATAATTACAGACCAATTAAATAAAACCGGAGACATGATCGAGAATACAACAAAAATGGACCGGAATGGACATCAGTCAAACACCCGTCTCCAAGCCTCGTGGGTCGAGAGTACAACAAAACGGACCGGAATGGACATCGGTCATCCTCCAGTCTTCAAAGCATCGGGCCGAAAGCCAAATGAAAATAATGAACTTATCCAATCGGACATGCACAATCACCAATGAGTTAAGACAATTCAAAAACTCAAAGAGAGTTTAACACGTGCTGATTAAACTTCATTGAGACCATTTTTTACATTTTCCAATGCATTAACACAAAAAATACGAATTAAATCATACTGTCCATGAACATTCTTAGGGAGAAAACAGTAACCATAAAATACAAAAGAAATAATGAAATGTATGTAAAACTTCTGAGATTTTTTATGTGGATGGGAAAATGTGTCTTTGACAACTTTCATGTTTTACATTCTTATTGAAGAGACACTCATTTTCGTGTAGAAAATGGTCTTTCATGAGAGCTCAACAGCAAACAAACAAATTTCACAGAACAGACATATTTCAGGATTAAGCTTAAATGGATACTCAAATCTCAAAATTAATGCACCAAACTTTCCAGTCTACTAAACAAGACCCCAATGAACAACTTTCATTTTTTGTGAAGTTTCAAAAGAAGACTCTAAACATAAGATAACTACAAGTCAATATGACCACGCACAGAAAAACACTCAGACTCAAGGACGCCAACAGAATTGCATGATTTCATTAAATGCATTAAAAATACGAAACGTGCATGAATATTTTTGTATTTTTTATATGTTATGCATTAAGATCTTATGAACAAATGTCATGAAGAGGTCTTTATGAAACAAAGTCTAGAATAACCCATGGAAAATCATTTAGCGTGAAAGGTCAGATCAGAAAAATTCCATCTCAGGTTCTGATCACCATATTTCCAGATTTCTGCTTTCAATTTCGGGACCCTTTTGACATAGCAAACGACGTCAATTTTCGTGCCATAATATATCAAATCGAAGATCTGGAAGTCATCTACGAATGTTCAGTACATTTATTTTCGAGATTTCGTCATCTAAACACGAAAAATTGAGTTACCAGATAATTGAACATGCTGATGCGCCTAGAGCTCGTTAGAGATGAATCCGTCGCGTCGCCAAGGCTTGTTCCACGGCGGCGAATTTTTCTCTCTCAAAATTTTTTTCTCTTGAAATCTCTCCAAAAGAATTTTTTTTCTCCAGTTTTTCTTCAATCTCCCAAAACTCTCTCAAACATCCAAAATTTTCTCTCCAAAAAAATTTTCCCTCTCAAGCTCACTTCTTCCTCCTTTTATAAACCACTGATCTATCTCCCATTCTAATTTTTCCATTAACTCTATCTCCCATTCTAATTTCTCCACTAACTCTTCTTCATTTTCATCTTCCCTTCTCCATCTCTATCTCACATTCTAATTTCTCCACTAACTCTTCTTCATATTCATCTTCCCTTCTCCATATCTATCTCCCATTCTACTAACTCTTCTTCATCTCCATCTTCCCTTCTCTATTCTCATCTTATTTTCTTTATCTTCTCTTCTCCATCTCCTCTTCTCCATCTTCCTATCTTCATCTCCTCTTCTCCATCTTCCTATCTTCATCTCCTCTTCTCCATCTTCCCTTCTCTATTCTAATTTCTCCACTAACTCTTCTTTTTGCTATTTACAAAATAATCCCTCAAGTATTAGGTTTTTGCACTCTAGTCCATGAGATTTTAAGTATTTGTAATTCAGTCCCTGGAGAAATATTTCTTTAAGTCCAAATCTCCTCACAATTTTCGACACACCTATCGCATGTTGAATTTAAGCTCATTTCTTGCTATTGAAAATAATGCAAAATTTAATTAAAGCCCTGTTTGTAAAATTGAGTCATTCTGGGTATAATTGGGCCAAGATGAAAATTTGGAATATTAAAGAACAATGTCACAACTCCTAAAAGTGAAAAATGAAAATAAATTGACTCAAATTGAATTTTTTTTAGGCCCGATTCGAGATTATACTCGTTAAGGAATACACAACCTCGAATTGGATTTTTTAAATTTGCGATGGCCAACATGAAAAGGGATTTAAAGGAAAAATATTGACTATTTTTATGTATTTTTGTGGCCTCAAATGCTATTATTTATTAAATATTTTCCTAATTTCTAAAAATTATATTTAAAAAAATTCAAAAAATATGAAAAATTATTTTTTTACTCAAAAATGGTTGCCTAAGCTTGGCCAAGGCTTCCAAAGTTGATTTTGCAATTTTCTCATTTTTATAGATTTTCTATCAATTTTAGAAAATAAAAATACCGAAAAATACTGAAAATATGAAAAATCATTTTTTGATCAAAATTGGTTCCCTAGGCTTGGCAAAGGTCTCCAAAGTTAAGTTTTTCAAATTTATGAATTTTTATGGATTTTCTATTAATTTTAAAAAAGAAGAAAAGAAAAGGTGATTGAAAATCAAGTGTCAACAACCAGGAATCCTCAAAATCCGACTTAACTTACCTTGAAGGGTGCCATTCTGGGATTTGGGGAAACCAGGAATTCTGCAGACGCTCAAATCTAATTTGACTTATCATGAAGGGTGCCATTCTGGGATCTGGGGAAACCAAAAATCCTGCAGAAGCTCAAACCTAATTTTTGTTGTCCCATCACTTTAGGAATAAACCGATGAGGCAAAGATCAAGAACACGAGAGTTAGTCAATCATGATTTGATAAAGCTTGAGAACACGAGATTGTATCAATTGTGAGCTGATGAAGACTTCATGAGAGTGTGTTGATCATGAGTTGCAAGGGTTCAGAAGACTTACCTGGATCTTCTGAGTTAATGATCGAGGCATAGACAGACCGATTGTATCGTGTCTGCTTGCTTACTGAATGACCTTATGTGCTGCAATGGATTTGAGCACCCAGGCAATCATCAGAATTGAAAGGTTCAGGTTGAAGATATACTCACCTGAAAATGCTTGGCGAGTATTAGCCAACAGGGCTTGTTTGTTTAATAGCCTCTGGATGAATTTCGAGACCTCGGAGAGTAACTCGACTATTAGGAATGCACTACTTGTCAGACAGTGTCAAAGGTAACATGTGCAAGCATTTTTATCAATGAGTTCATCGGTTCATGCAAAACCATTCAGTTGAGTTTGCAATGATTAAAACCATATGTGTATACTCATAATATGGATCATGCATGACTATTCTGTCGAGTTTGCATTTCCAATTCTGTCCAGGGAGGTTATCATGTCATGAATACCTCGAATTGAACCTGAATGGGGACTTCAGTCCGAAAGGGCTTTCTCTCACTCTCGAGAAACGCTGTTTATCCGGATTGCAGGATTTGAAAAGAAAGCACTCAACCTTACCATCATCTCATTCAGCGAGGGTCTGAGTAATCTCGCAATTGATACGATCAAGCCGATCTAGAGGTCTTGATTAGGACCGTAATGTGGGCTGTGTCAAAGGCTTATCAAAGGAGACTCATTTCGTGTCAGGGCCATTGACAAAAAAAGGTCTTCATCATCTGCTCCGGGTTTACAAGTCAAGAACCCAGCAAAATGAGAGAGAAATAATCTTGCTCGAACTTTTTGGAGCGATTCTTCAAGTCATTCAACTCTTACATTAATTTAAGTGCTCTAATCAGAAAAGACTTTCAAGGGTTGTAACGTAGGTCGGGATTTGGGTCTGAGAAACGAAGGGCTCGTTGTCGCGACCCTCTAAAAAAAATTTAAAATTTTAAAAGGGGTTAACGGATTATTAGGTTAATTAGATTTGACTAACCTAACGCGGACCCTCCCAAGCCCTACCGAATCGCAACTTTGGTTTTTGTTTAAATAATTTTAAAATTTGGAGTCGCCACTAATCGTTCTTGGTAGGTCGATTAGAAACCTAAATAAATTAGCGGGAGAACTAATTTATTCCTGCGAACCAGAGATTATGAGCTCGGGGACTTGGTTACACTAGTTAATTAAAACTAATGCCCTTTCGGTACCTTAATTTCATGGATATCCTAATTCGGCAACTCAGGCTTGGTTTATTTCTAAGGCTCTAGTAGGGTATTCTCTTTTGTGTTTTCAATTTTTAAATAGGATGCATGGATGGTATATATTTTTATTTGTTATATTTTTTTAAGTGTTAAAGATTCCCTAAAGCCGAAAGAGGGAGTGTGTTAACGACTTCTGTGCAGTATTACGACCTACTCATCTTTTGGGTCTCATGATTCAAAAATTAAATTATAGGAAGTACATGACAGTGAATAAACACCTCCAATGGGAAGCCTACCATTGGCTTGACTCTTCCCTTTGGGATTTAAGGTACAAGTATTTAAACTACTGTAAGTAAAAACCTCCAATGGGAGGCTAAGCATTGGCTTGGCTCTTCCCTTTGGGATTTAAGGTACAGGTATTTAAGTTGCATGTATTTAACTACTGTAAGTAAAAACCTCCAATGGGAGGCTAAGCATTAGCTTGGCTCTTCCCTTTGGGATTTGAGATACATGTATTTAAGTTGCAGGTATTTAACTACTGTAAGTAAAAACCTCCAATGGGAGGCTAAGCATTGGCTTGGCTCTTCCCTTTGGGATTTAAGGTACAAGTATTTAAGTTGCAGGTATTTAACTAGTGTAAGTAAAAACCTCCAATGGGAGGCTAAGCATTGGCTTGGCTCTTCCCTTTGGGATTTAAGGTACACGTATTTAAGTTGCAGGTATTTAACTACTGTAAGTAAAAACCTCCAATGGGAGGCTAAGCATTGGCTTGGCTCTCCCCTTTGGGATTTATGGTGCAGATATTTAAATTGCGGATGGACTTTGTCCTCTCCATTCTGGGGTATGAATTCTTTAAAATGAAATACAACGAATTGATTCAACAATTTGAAATTTGTGCGCGCTTGAGGACTCCTCCAAGCCGATTTTGTGCTTCTATAGGATTGACCATTGATATAGAGCTGCGGCTTCCTGACATAAAATAGAGTGAAGTGTTAGTATACAAAATATGTGCTAATCTGCACCTAAAACCAGAAGAGTAGAAAGAGTACTTATCTCCCATTTTTTTGGGAGGGATTTCTATAATTGATTTTCGCTCCCTATGTTCCCAATATAGAGAGTTTCTTTTGAATTAAGAGGGACTTTTAGTCACAGATCAGTTGAGAAATCGGTGGACAGCTTAGGAGCTTGTCTGGGCCGATTTTTGCATCTCGACGAGATTTTTGCTGTTGACGTAGAGATATCCTTCTCCTGACATAAAATATGGAAGAAAAAGGAGATGGAGAAAGTGTATCCAATTTGTGCTAATTTGCGAGTAAAACCATAAATAAATGAATAAATAAAAACACTTAGCTTGAATTTGTTTGCTCGTTGACGAGGATGAACTCTTGATTTATATTGATCGATGAAGGAATTTGTGATGATAACCCCTAGCTTTAAACTCCCATCATCTTCAAAATTCTCTCTCTTTTGGTATTTTCTTTCTCTCAAAATTTTCTTCAATCTCCCAGAACTCTCTCAAACATCCAAAATTTTCTCTCCAAAAAATTCTCCCAAACACTTCAAATTTTCTCTCCAAAAAATTCTCCCAAACACTTCAAATTTTCTCTCTCAAGAATCCTCTTTCAAGCTCACTTCTTCCTCCTTTTATAACCTACTCATCTATCTCCCATTCTAATTTTTCCACTAACTCTATCTCCCATTCTAATTTCTCCACTAACTCTTCTTCATTTTCATCTTCCATTCTCCATCTCTATCTCACATTCTAATCTCTCCACTAACTCTTCTTCATCTTCATCTTCCCTTCTCCATATTTATCTCCCATTCTAATTTCTCCACTAACTCTTCTTAATCTCCATCTTCCCTTCTCTATTCTTATCTTCCATTCTAATTTCTCTACTAACTCTTCTTCATCTCCATCTTCCCTTCTCTATTCTTATCTTATTTTCTCCATCCATTCTTCTCCAACTTCTCTTCTTCATCTCCTCTTCTTCATCTTCCCTTCTCTATTCTAATTTATCCATTAACTCTTCTTTTTATTATTTGTAAAATAATCCTTCAAGAGTTAGGTATTTGCACTCTAGTCCTTGAATTTTAAGTATTTACAATTCAGTCCCTGAAAAAAATATATTTCTTTAAGTCCAAATCTCCTCACAATTTTTGACACACCAAAATTTACCACATGTCAAATTTAAGCTCATTTCTTATCGCTGAAAATAATGCATAATTTAATTAAAGCCCTTTTGCAAAATTAAGTCATTCTGGGTATAATTGGGCCAAGATGAAAATTTAAAATATTAGAAGACAATGTCACAACTCATAAAAAGTGAAAGTTAAAAATAAGTTGACTCAAATTAAATTTTTTTAGGCCCGATTCGAGATTATACTCGTGAAGGAACACGTGACTCGAATTGGATTTTTCTGAATTTGCGATGGCCAATATGAAAATAGATTTAAAATAAAAATATTAACTATCTTTGTGTATTTTTTGGCCTCAAATGTTATTTTTCCAAAATTTTCAAATATTTTTGTATTTTTTTTAAAAAATTAAAATATATATAATATGAAAAATTATTTTTTGGTCAAAATTCGTTCCCTAGGCTTGGCTAAGGTTCCCAAAGTTGATTTTTCAATTTTATGAATTTTTATGGATTTTCTATTAATTTTCGAAAATAAATAAATAAAAAATACGTAAAAATACTGAAAATATGAAAAATCATTTTTTGGTCAAAATTCGTTCCCTAGGCTTGGCTAAGGTCCCCAAAGTTGATTTTTCAATTTTATGAATTTTTATGGATTTTTTATTACTTTAGCAATAGAAAAAATGATTAAAAATCAGGTGTCAACAGCTGCCCCTCTTTGAAAGGAAGCTCGGTAGAGGTTCATTTCAAAGACGAGATGACACCTGGATTCTTATCGACTCAATACAAGGAAATAAAAAGAGTCGTGACATGATTGTTCCACTGAAAATGAAATGAGAACCTAAGGATTCGTTATATAAAAAAACTTTAGGGTTGTTGAACTTGAACCCGTATGGTGGATCAACCCATGGTAGATTCCTAATAAATGGATTCTACTGATTAAAAATTGAATTAAAATTTGACCCGTATGGTGGGTCATACCATTTGACCCGTATGATGGGTCGTACCATGGTAGATTCCTAATAAAAGGATTTTACTGATTAGATTTTGATTGAGATTTGACCCGTATGGTAGGTCATCACATGAAGATACCTGTAAGAAGGACTTGGTGCATGTAGAAAGGACTTGGTGCCAGTAAAATGGACTTGGTGCCTGTAAAAAGGACTTGTGCCTGTCAAAAGGACTTAATTTGCATGTAAGAAGGACTTGATTTGCCTGTAAAAAGGACTTAATTTGCCTGTAAGAAGGACTTGATTTGCCTGTAAGAAGGACTTACTTTGCCTGTAAGAAGGACTTTGTGCCTGTAAGAAGGACTTGCTTTGCCTGTAAGAAGGACTTTGTTTGCCTGTAAGAAGGACTTTGTTTGCCTGTAAGAAGGACTTTATGCCTGTAAGAAGGACTTGATTTGCCTGTAAGAAGGACTTTATGCCTGTAAGAAGGACTTTGTGCCTGTAAGAAGGACTTGATTTGCCTATAAGAAGGACTTTGTGCCTGTAAGAAGGACTTGGTTTGCCTGTAAGAAGGACTTAGTTTGCCTATAAGAAGGACTTGATTTGCCTATAAGAAGGACTTTATGCCTTTAAGAAGGACTTGGTTTGCCTGTAAGAAGGACTTAATTTGCCTGTAAGAAGGACTTGATTTGCCTGTAAGAAGGACTTGATTTGCCTGTAAGAAGGACTTTGTGCCTGTAAGAAGGACTTTGTTTGCCTGTAAGAAGGACTTGATTTGCCTGTAAGAAGGACTTTATGCCTGTAAGAAGGACTTGATTTGCCTGTAAGAAGGACTTTGTGCCTGTAAGAAGGATTTAATTTGCCTGTAAGAAGGACTTGATTTGCCTGTAAGAAGGACTTGGTTTGCCTGTAAGAAGGACTTTATGCCTGTAAGAAGGACTTGATTTGCCTGTAAGAAGGACTTAATTTGCCTGTAAGAAGGACTTTATGCCTGTAAGAAGGACTTTATTTGCCTGTAAGAAGGACTTGGTTTGCCTGTAAGAAGGACTTGGTTTGCTTGTAAGAAGGACTTTATGCCTGTAAGAAGGACTTGATTTGCCTGTAAGAAGGACTTAATTTGCCTGTAAGAAGGACTTTATGCCTGTAAGAAGGACTTTATTTGCCTGTAAGAAGGACTTGGTTTGCCTGTAAGAAGGACTTTGTTTGCCTATAAGAAGGAGTTGATTTGCCTGTAAGAAGGACTTGGTTTGCCTGTAAGAAGGACTTTGTGCCTGTAAGAAGGACTTGGTTTGCCTGTAAAAAGGACTTAGTTTGCTTGTAAGAAGGGCTTGGTGTACCTCAAAGGGTGCCATTCTGAAATCTGGGGAGACCAGGAATCCTGCAGAAGCTCAAACCCAAATTATATTCTCCTGTCACTTTAGGAATAAACCAAAGAGGCATAGATCAAAAGGTCTCGAACATTTCTGTCCTTGAGACAAATCATGCTTTATTGAAGAAGGTGGATACATGTATATACCGCAATGGATTCGGGTACCCCAACAACCGTCAGAATTCATTCTCTTGAAAGTTTCAGGTTGAAGATATACTTACCTGAGAATTTGGAAGAAATGCTTGGTGGCTTCTTGACAACCAGGCTTGTTCATTCAATAATCGCCGAATGAATTTCAAAACTTTGGAAGGTAACTCGAACACCGGGAATGTGTTGTCTGTCAGGCAATGTCAGAGGTAACATGTGCAAGCATTTTCATCAATGCGTTCATTGGTTCATGCAAAATTGTTCAGCTAAGTTTGCCATGATTAAAGGCAGTCTGTGTAATAACTCATGATGCAATCGATCAACATATGGATCATGTATTGCATTACCACTTCTGTTTAAGGAGGTTCTTATAGTATGAACACCTCGAATGTAATCTGAATAGGAGACTTCATTCCGAAATGGCTTTCTCTCACTCTGGAGAAAGGCCGTTTATCTGTAGATTAAAATGTTAGACATGTGTGGAAATGGTTTGCCTTTCCTCATCCTGTTATGCCCCATTTTGCACATTTGATGTCTCCTATGCAGTTTATGCTCTAAGTTGGAGTTGGTAAATTAAACATGCGGAATAGTCATACATAATTCATGAAATGTGTAAACACAATGCCGATGTGACAATTTTTAGCATCATGTGTGCTTATATAATGTGCAAACATGGGCGGATTTGAATTGCCCCTGGTATGTGGGTGGATCGAACAAATTGGGAAGCCTACTCCTTATGTCGAGGAGCGGTTTGTCTTAAATTTTGCCCCTGCGCGATGAAGCATATGGGTGAGGGAGCATTTCGGTTTGTTTAATGACAGCGACCGCCATGGTTTAGCGGTTAAATACCCCTGCAAAAAGCAGAGAAATTATTCTTGAAATCAAACGAGATAAGGAAGACATATTTACTTTTTCGCTTCAGAGCTTGCGATTAATTTGCCCCATTTTTCACTAGAATAGATCTTGTTAGATGATCATAATTTTCTTTTGGATTTGTCTCCTTCAACATGTTAAATGTTAGTATAAATATTTCCTATAAAAAGAAAAGGAGACATGTCAGCCAGTATTAAAAGGGATAAATTGGAAACGATACTGATTTACCCTTCGTCTTGAATGCCTTGCACGAGTCTTTTACCATTTTTACTGGATTGAATTTTCCTCGACTTTTGTTGGGCTCCTCACCATTATGGCAAGACTATAGTAAAATACTGAATTTGATATTACTCGTCGAGTATTCCTGTTTTTTGGTAAGGTCGTCAAGTATTCCTGTTTGTTAAAAAAAAGAAATGCACAAAAAATTGTTTTATTTATTTATAATACGTACAACATTCCCCACCCTCGGGGATCGAACTCGGGATATTTCGGACCTACTGTCATCCCCTATACCATTCAGTCCATTGGACCGTAGGTGTCCATGGGGCTATCCTTTCAAAGGTTAATATTTGGGATAAAGCAGCCCTGTTATATCACCTTGGGCCATGTTACGGTATTTCTCGAGGTAATTTGCAATCCCTGTTAAGAATGGAATAAGACAATTCAAGACTTGAGATGATTATGTGCACATTAGAACGATATAGAATTACCCATTTCTGAGATTGTTCGCGTCTTTCGCTTGTACTTTCCTTTGTCCGAAGCTGTCCATCCCGTGGTAATGTACATGAGTTGATTTGCCCCCAAATTTTGTTCAACTTGTATTCGGATATGATTGCGTTCTCGGGTCGATTTGCAATTTCCTGAGAATAGAAGGGGCTTAATTTTAAAACTTGGAGCAACTGAGGGTAAATTGAAACGATACGGAGTTACCCTTCAGGTTTATGCAAATTTTTACTCGCCATCAATTCGTCGCGAGGTTGGTGAGGTGGCGGATTCGAGCATTTAATAGGGGGAAGTCGGATTATTACTCCTTGCTTTTACACATTCACAAAAGCAGAAAAACATATCACGCAAGGAAATAAAACACATTCACTCATTCAGGATCAGTTCTGCTTCCTCTGCAGGCTCTCCCATGATCAGCTTGCTTCATCCCAAATTAGGTATGCATTGGCCATATTGAAGGTCTGGTGGTCACTGGCTGAACAAGTGCATCACAGTCCTGATGCTTTACCGATATCAAACTGGTTGATTATGGCGAAAAGATCATCGTCAATGTCCGCTTGGTGGTGATCTGTCCCTTCTTCCTCGGGAGGTATTGATGCTGATCCAGTATCATTGGTCCTTTTGTACCTTGCTCCAACAGAACTTGATCCTGTTATAAACTGGTCTAACTCACCTCTTAAACGTGCATTTTCGATCCTCAGATCATACATTTCATCGAGGGTGAGGAGGAGGCTATTGCAGTTGGGGCAGGTGGCAGAGTCAAAAAGTCTCTTTATACATCTTGTTTTCCGCTCGGAGGTTTTCATTTTCAACTCTTAGAAACTCGGCTTCGTTGTGCTCATGACGAGTCTTCATTCGGGTTCGTCTATTTTGAAACCAGAACTTGATTTGCGAAGGTTCAAGTCCTAGCTCTTGACTCAGTTCTATTTTTTGTTTGCCGTCTGGCATAGGGCACGTTCTGAAGAAAGCTTCAAGCTTTCGTACGTGCTCCTCAGTATGGCGACGGTAACGCTTCTTTTGACATTTACCGTTGTTGTCATTGTCCTTACCGGGCTCTTGGACGTCGTCGGTGGAAGGGCCGGGCTCCATAGGCTCGATCCCAAATATGGCTTCGAACTCTTCCTCTCCCATATTTAGCAAGTAACGATAACTTTCAAGTGTGTTGGGTTGAGACATCTTCGATTTGGTTAACGATTTCTCAAAGTTTGATATCTCTTTTTGTATTTTCACTCTCTGGATTTTTCTAGGAGACTGCGTATGCTTTAAGAGTCTCTCTTTCGAGCACGAATGAGAATTATCAAGAAGATGTCTCCTTTAAAATTAGACGTGGGTTTAGCAACTGTATTGCCTCTCTCGAGTGTTCTGGCTTTCTCGATTTTCTTTTCATCGTATCTCTCGCCCAGCTCGTCTCCTTCCATCTTTCCGTGGAAGGGGGCCCCTTGTTGCTGTCTCCACCGTCAATTTGCTGGTGAGTTCTTCAATAAAGACGAATCGTATCTCTTTTCTGCCGTAAATGTCTTTGTCTCCTACTCAGCTTATTTTTTATCCTTTCTTTTTCAAAGTAGTGGCGTCCCGTCCAACTTTTCCGTAGAGACGTCGGATTTGCTTGGCTCGAGATTGGAGACGAGTAGCGGAGGTGATGCTGATAGGGAATGGTAGACAGGAAAATCTGGCCAGTAGAGACTTCCCCTGCAAAAATGAAAGAGAATGCGGCAGTATTTGTTCTTCATATTCTAGAAAAATTGGAACGATACTGTTTTACCCTTGTGTATACTTCCATTGAATTTGAATTGAGGAAGTTCCTTCATTTGGATTGGATTGAATTGTATGTCCCGAGTTGCCCTTCACTTTGAGCTTGCCACATATGTGCTTTGCTTAGTTGGGCCTTATTTTCTTTCGGGTTGCCTTGGACCATCATCATTTTCTATGCCATCGGGTCCGTGGACCAGAGGGCTCCTTTAATTTGAAGGTTACCTTCGAGGCAAATGAGTCGTATCGCGTTCCATTGGGTCATTTCATTTTGCGACACTCTTGAGGCACTTTGCGATTCCCTGGGTGAGAATGGAACAAATCCAATTTAGCATTTTGCAACGATTAAGAGTAAATTGGAACGACACACAATTACCCGTCTTCGAGCTCGCCTGGGCATTTCACTTGAAATTTCCCTACGTGAGGCCATTCAACATTTCTCATTATGGCAGTCAGCGACGTTGCCACAAATTAATCCGCCCTAAATCTAGCATAAAAAGGGATTCACGCATTCGACCGGATAAATAAATTGCCCCCTTGTCCTTGAATTAAATCAAGACATCTAGAAAGCTGGAAAATATCATACGCAGGGGAATTAAGCATGAAATGAAAGGTGCACTTATTCAAGGTCAGTTCTGCCTCTCTTGTGGCTCTTCAATAATCAGCTAGTCTCGGGTTGGTTCGGGTGTGGATAACCGATGTTTGAGAGTCCCTACTCACTGGCTCCTGATCGCGGCTTGGGACGTCTGTCAACCCAAAACTGGTTGACCAGGGCAGTAAGCTCATCATCTGGGTAATCTCTTGAACCTTCCAGCAACTGATGCTCGAATTGGGCATTGTTGTTGGCAAATGCTGGCGGTAGATTTCTCATTCTGTCCTCGCCATGAGCAATTTGACTTCTCGTGCTGGAGCCTTCATCATTACTCGAGAAAGTGTGGGGATCACCAACTGTCCTGCTGCCAAAAACTTCTTCCATTCGAGGATTAGAGAAGTGGAAGTGCTCAGGATAACTTCTTGTCTGATTCTCTGGCTGCGCAGGCGCGCTGATCATGGGATGAGTTCTAGCCACAGGTTGGTGCTCAAACCAAGGAATCTGAATACACTGCTCCTGCGGTCTATACTCTTGAAGAGTATTAGGGTGATTCTGGGGGATACTTTGATTAACGCCTGGGGGATTGATGGCATGGTTACTAGCTTGGTTGATGATGGGAAGTGGCTCGCCCCATGCTAACCTAGGGAACTTATGGTGGCGAGGAGACTCGACGTTCAGGCTTGGATCAGTCCCGCCTTAGTTTTCTTGATTCTGAGCTGCATTGTGTTCTCTCACCCTTTTTCTGTACTTCTGAAGATGACTCGAAACATTTTCTTTAGTGAGTCCCTCTACGTTCATAATTTCCAGTATATGTTGCGGCCGTGCCGAATCGATTCATACCTGTTGAACTGCATTAACAAACATACGATGCAGCTCGGGAGACCAACTCATCTTCTTTCTCCAGTTGCTTGGAACAAAATTGAAGGCTTGATGCTTGTTCTCATGGTCGTGCAATTGCTTCCTTACCACGTGCTGCCATATGTTTTGAAGCATCTGAACCCTAACTGGTTTCGTTACGACGTCTTGGGCCCCATTTAAGACAGCCTTCATTATGGCTTGCTGATCATCGCTTGCCGATATTACGAGGACTGGCATGTTTAATTTAGAATTGATGACTTCCAAGAGAGTGAAAACATCCATGTCAATCCCTACCATGGCGGTGAGGACGATATCAAACTGGTCACCACTCCTCCTTAATATCTCTAAGGCCTCTGTCGCCTTTGCTTGAGCTACAACCTTATACCGGCATTTTCTCAATACGGTAACAAGGATTGACAGAGAGACTGGATTACCGTCAATGGCCATGACCAGTAGACCCTCAGGGTAAGGAACTTCATTAGCTTCGACCAGGGTTGAACATGCACCCGTTTCCCTAATGCTCGACATATTTCTGGATCTAGGACTGCCGACTCGAGACCGCCTCAGGATGTCTTCTTGGACTTGAGGGATCACGGGATCGTCGATGGTTTCTCGTAACAGGCTTTGAAAGCCGATGCTTTGATGGTGAAGGTTTTGAATTCCTCTCCCACGAGAACTCCTTCCTCTCTATCTTTCTCCTGCGAGTTCTTGCGAATGAACTCTCACTATCAAATGAGGACAAGTTCTCTCTCTGGCAATAGCAACGACTTCCCTCTTCACGGGCAGTGCTATTAGATTTTTCGAGGGAGAAAATCTGATATTCAGCTTTTGATCAAAGGGGAAATCCTTGTTTCTCGCTCAATTCGTCTTCCTTTTTTCTTTTCGTGGTAGAGGGCCCTTGTCAAGATCTCCACCGTTGATTTACTGGCGGGTCCTCCAATAAAGACGAGTCGTATCTCCTTTCCTGCCGAAAATTTCTTTGTCTCCCACTCAGCTCGTTTTTTATTCTTTCTTTTTCAAAGTGGTGGCAGCCCGTCCAACTTTTCTGCAGAGACGTCGGGTCTGCTCAGCTTGAGGTTGCCGCTTGACTGGAATTCGAGCCAGCGGGGGTGTTGCCGACAGAGAATGGTAGATAGAAAAAACTCGACCAATAAGGACTGCCCCTGTGAAATCATTATTTAAATTGAAGCAGATTATCACCTTCGCATTCCGATCATCTGCCTCGCCTCTCTCCTCCTTTCTTTCGTGATATGCTTTCAAAAATGGCCAATTCTCCTAACCATACCTTCTCCGCTGAAATCCTGGCTGGGTGGGAGAGACTCTACAATCTTCTTGGTAGAGGTTACGCTCATATAGCCCAAAACTCTACCGTTGAGGCTGAAATCCTCGGTTTATTCAGGACCCTAGACGCTGCTTCTGTTGAGGGTACCCAACTGGGGAGGGAGTATCGGAACTTCCCGACCCTCTTCATTAATTTTCTGGCTGCCTATAACCGCGCTTATGAGACGGTCATTGTGACTGCCGTCGTGAAAGCTCGTTACCGAGACCGGCACGAGCGTCTGAAAATAGTCACATTTATGGCTGATAATCACAAGAAAGCTTTCAAGTTTGCCAATGATCAGCTTTCGTGGCTAGTTCGTGAGAGGGGAAAATTGGTGGACCGTCTGGCCTTGGTCCGAACTTACGCCGAACAGGAGCCGAGCAATGTTATGATGAGGTGCAAATGCGGTTGGCTGCAGGAGAGACTTGATGACATTACGGCAGATATTGCTTTCGAGAGGGCGGCGATTTCGGACTTGGAGTTTGCTGTCGAGCATTACGAGGCCAGTATGGCCCAGGCTAAGGAGAAGCGCGATCGCCTCTTCTTTAGGCTCGCGGAGCTTGATCCTGAGAACGTCCGGTGCACCCGGAGCATCAACTGTTTGGAGAGTCAGTTGAACTCCTTCGTAATGGTTATCAGAGCTCAGTTTGGCTTTACTTTTCCTCCCTAGTGAGCTGTTGTAATGCTCTTTGATGAATGGAATGAAAGAAAAGCTTCACGTGTTTTTTTTTGTTTAATTTTCCTACTATCGTTTCTTCCGCATAGCATAACAGAACGATTTGAGGTACCGAAGATGTCGAGGCTTAATATTTTTCTTGATGTTCTTGTTTAATTGCTCCAGACGATGATATCGAGAACATTGATGAAGGGTTCGGCGGTGGCCCCCACTATCCATCTTGAGATCACAAACAATAACGCTATGACAACTCGATCAGTGCGCTGGTAATAAATCCGGCCACCTGTTGTGTGCCCACTTTTATCCATATTTTATTTCTTTCGGCGTCCATTTACTCGTGTCGGTCGCCTGTAGCGTCGGGAGAAATTCCTGTGGGCCACGTTCATTAATAGAACCTCGGTCCTCTAAAGCCCTCCGCATGTTTCGGATAAGAGGAAATTTTAAGATCGGTCTCTGGTTGATTTAATCAGGTAAAGGTATTTGTTTCATGGGTTCTGATTATATAATCCATATTGTCTTTCAAAAGACGCGGGATCCTCTGCAATACATTAAATATGCCCCCGTGTTTAATCAGTATAAATCCACCGTTATATCAGAATACACTGCCCATACAAGTTCACGGATTGACATAACTCTGTCTGTCAAAGATGGACAGTGTTCGTTTGCCCCCCGGAATTAACGGTTGAAGCCTCGGTGTTTTTCGTCTTTTGGTATTTCTGAAGATGATTCTTGATATATTTTGAACTTAATTTTTACACCCGTCTAGGGTATCTAGGATCTCCCTGCAAAAGAAAATGATATAATTAGTATGCGACACAAGGAATGTCAGTCCATGACTCCTATATTAGTCCAATTTGATTTTTTCTATTTTATAGAGAAATCAGAAAAAAAAAATTCCCTTAGGAAGAAATGGGTTAATACAGAATTTTTTGCAGATTTATTACTCTTTTTTTATTTTTATTTTTTAAGGAATGTGACAAAATCTCTTGACGTTTACTAAAATTTTTGAAGGAATTTCCTTTTTATCAGAATAAATTTTCAGAGGTAAATTTGTCAGGAAAATTTCATTTTTATTGAAGCAATAAAAACATGACAAAAATCCCTTATTGGTTAATAAAATTCCCATGAAGGGATTTTTCACATCATTTTTTCAAAATTTTTTTATAAAAGAAATGAGGGACAAATTTAATTTTTATTTTCTTTTAAAAGAATGGTCGTAATATCAAGCTCAAAAACTGACTAACACCTAGCATGAACCGACCGAAAATAAATACAAGATAAAATTAGAGAACTTACTTTTACCTTGGAGAAATGCAAATCACATAGTCATGCGCATGACTCAAGTGAGGAGTGAACTCTAGAAAATAAAAGAAGGAGAGACAGGGTATGGACCTAAAAGGCCCCCACTATCTGAATTGACAACCTTACCCTCCGCGCAATCAAATCACAATGGGAAGAATTGTCAATTCAGATAATGAGCGGGATAAAATATGGTCAACCCAAGCGCAATCGACGCAGGAGCTTTGCATATTCGATCCCTATCTATGGTTACCTAGGAAAAATTTCACGACTTGGGTTTAGACGCTTGTGTGTGCAGGTGTTGTGATCCTCAGAATATGCAAGACATGCACAACAATTGATATCAAAACAGCGCTTCTAAAAATGTGTGAAATTAAACATAATCCCAACACCAAGCCTGCAAAACAAATGGGTTAGCCAAACACTCCGCCCCTTATAACTCCCATCCTGCAAAAACATATAACACCTATAGAATGAGTCCCAAGCAAAATCGCCAGAAGCGAGATATCCATGAAATTTTCATTGGCCTAAGTCCACTAAGACTTTTAAAATTTTGAAAAAATCTAAGCATTCCAATTGGTATCTTTTTTCGAAAATTTAAAAATCTCTGTCCCCAGCGGATTCGCCAGTCTGTCGCGACCCTCTAAAAAAATTTTAAATTTTAAAAGGGGTTAACGGATTATTAGGTTAATTAGATTTGACTAACCTAACGCGGACCCTCCCAAGCCCTACCGAATCGCAACTTTGGTTTTTGTTTAAATAATTTTAAAATTTGGAGTCGCCACTAATCGTTCTTGGTAGGTCGATTAGAAACCTAAATAAATTAGCGGGAGAACTAATTTATTCCTGCGAACCAGAGATTATGAGCTCGGGGACTTGGTTACACTAGTTAATTAAAACTAATGCCCTTTCGGTACCTTAATTTCATGGATATCCTAATTCGGCAACTCAGGCTTGGTTTATTTCTAAGGCTCTAGTAGGGTATTCTCTTTTGTGTTTTCAATTTTAAATAGGATGCATGGATGGTATATATTTTTATTTGTTATATTTTTTTAAGTGTTAAAGATTCCCTAAAGCCGAAAGAGGGAGTGTGTTAACGACTTCTGTGCAGTATTACGACCTACTCATCTTTTGGGTCTCATGATTCAAAAATTAAATTATAGGAAGTACATGACAGTGAATAAACACCTCCAATGGGAAGCCTAGCATTGGCTTGACTCTTCCCTTTGGGATTTAAGGTACAAGTATTTAAACTACTGTAAGTAAAAACCTCCAATGGGAGGCTAAGCATTGGCTTGGCTCTTCCCTTTGGGATTTAAGGTACAGGTATTTAAGTTGCAGGTATTTAACTACTGTAAGTAAAAACCTCCAATGGGAGGCTAAGCATTGGCTTGGCTCTTCCCTTTGGGATTTGGGATACATGTATTTAAGTTGCAGGTATTTAACTACTGTAAGTAAAAACCTCCAATGGGAGGCTAAGCATTGGCTTGGCTCTTCCCTTTGGGATTTAAGGTACAAGTATTTAAGTTGCAGGTATTTAACTAGTGTAAGTAAAAACCTCCAATGGGAGGCTAAGCATTGGCTTGGCTTTTCCCTTTGGGATTTAAGGTATAGGTATTTAAGTTGCAGGTATTTAACTACTGTAAGTAAAAACCTCCAATGGGAGGCTAAGCATTGGCTTGGCTCTTCCCTTTGGGATTTATGGTGCAGATATTTAAATTGCGGATGGACTTTGTCCTCTTCATTCTGGGGTATGAATTCTTTAAAATGAAATACAACGAATTGATTCAACAATTTGAAATTTGTGCGCGCTTGAGGACTCCTCCAAGCCGATTTTGTGCTTCTATAGGGTTGACCATTGATATAGAGCTGCGGCTTCCTGACATAAAATAGAGTGAAGTGTTAGTATACAAAATATGTGCTAATCTGCACCTAAAACCAGAAGAGTAGAAAGAGTACTTATCTCCCATTTTTTTGGGAGGGATTTCTATAATTGATTTTCGCTCTCTATGTTCCCAATATAGAGAGTTTCTTTTGAATTAAGAGGGACTTTTAGTCACAGATCAGTTGAGAAATCGGTGGACAGCTTAGGAGCTTGTCTGGGCCGATTTTTGCATCTCGACGAGATTTTTGCTGTTGACGTAGAGATATCCTTCTCCTGACATAAAATATGGAAGAAAAAGGAGATGGAGAAAGTGTATACAATTTGTGCTAATTTGCGAGTAAAACCATAAATAAATGAATAAATAAAAACACTTAGCTTGAATTTGTTTGCTCGTTGACGAGGATGAACTCTTGATTTATATTGATCGATGAAGGAATTTGTGATGATAACCCCTAGCTTTAAACTCCCATCATCTTCAAAATTCTCCCTCTTTTGGTATTTTCTTTCTCTCAAAATTTTCTTCAATCTCCCAAAACTCTCTCAAACATCCAAAATTTTCTCTCCAAAAAATTCTCCCAAACACTTCAAATTTTCTCTCCAAAAAATTCTCCCAAACACTTCAAATTTTCTCTCTCAAGAATCCTCTTTCAAGCTCACTTCTTCCTCCTTTTATAACCTACTCATCTATCTCCCATTCTAATTTTTCCACTAACTCTATCTCCCATTTTAATTTCTCCACTAACTCTTCTTCATTTTCATCTTCCATTCTCCATCTCTATCTCACATTCTAATCTCTCCACTAACTCTTCTTCATCTTCATCTTCCCTTCTCCATATTTATCTCCCATTCTAATTTCTCCACTAACTCTTCTTAATCTCCATCTTCCCTTTTCTATTCTTATCTTCCATTCTAATTTCTCTACTAACTCTTCTTCATCTCCATCTTCCCTTCTCTATTCTTATCTTATTTTCTCCATCCATTCTTCTCCAACTTCTCTTCTTCATCTCCTCTTCTTCATCTTCCCTTCTCTATTCTAATTTATCCACTAACTCTTCTTTTTATTATTTGTAAAATAATCCTTCAAGAGTTAGGTATTTACACTCTAGTCCTTGAATTTTAAGTATTTACAATTCAGTCCCTGAAAAAAATATATTTCTTTAAGTCCAAATCTCCTCATAATTTTTGACACACCAAAATTTACCACATGTCAAATTTAAGCTCATTTCTTGTCGCTGAAAATAATGCATAATTTAATTAAAGCCCTTTTGCAAAATTAAGTCATTCTGGGTATAATTGGGCCAAGATGAAAATTTAAAATATTAGAAGACAATGTCACAACTCATAAAAAGTGAAAGTTAAAAATAAGTTGACTCAAATTAAATTTTTTTAGGCCCGATTCGAGATTATACTCGTGAAGGAACACGTGACTCGAATTGGATTTTTCTGAATTTGCGATGGCCAATATGAAAATAGATTTAAAATAAAAATATTAACTATCTTTGTGTATTTTTTGGCCTCAAATGTTATTTTTCCAAAAGTTTCAAATATTTTTGTATTTTTTTTAAAAAAAATTAAAATATATATAATATGAAAAATAATTTTTTGGTCAAAATTCGTTCCCTAGGCTTGGCTAAGGCTCCCAAAGTTGATTTTTTAATTTTATGAATTTTTATGGATTTTCTATTAATTTTCGAAAATAAATAAATAAAAAATACGTAAAAATACTGAAAATATGAAAAATCATTTTTTGGTCAAAATTCGTTCCCTAGGCTTGGCTAAGGTCCCCAAAGTTGATTTTTCAATTTTATGAATTTTTATGGATTTTTTATTACTTTAGCAATAGAAAAAATGATTAAAAATCATGTGTCAACACTCGTTTTGGCTCAGAAAAATATATGAGAAGGGCTTGGTGTTGGTGATCATTGCAATCTTGTCACCGATCTTTGACCTTCCTGAATTAGTCTTCAATGAATACCACCATTGGCTGAGGGGTGGTAGTTCTTTTACACTTTGCAAACTGACTTCTTTGGGGATCCTTTTTCGGGAATTCTCAAAATGTATGTTCGAAGTCAGAAGTTCATTACAGATATATGGGCACTGGCCTTGCTTTTGATAGGCACTTTGCTCTTTCTGCCCGAGATTCTTTAGAGTAGCCTTTGCTTTTCTTACTCCCGACTCCCTTTTGTTTGAAAGCAGGCCCATTTTCTTTAGGCTACACTTGTTTTTCTTTTTCTTTTGTTTAACAATCTTGTGATTGTGAATTTTAGCAACAAGATGATTTTCAACAAATGATACTAGACATTACATGAAAGTCTAGCATATGAAATGGGCTAATTCGAGAATTCTCTATTGGCCCAATTTCTTTAATTCTGCTCCTTGGGGGAAGGTGTCGTCGTTACCTTGAATGAGCAAGGATCACCAACATGGGCTTGAGAAATGAATTTGCAGGCTCAATTTGGTTATGCAAAGGATGAGTGTGTAGGATATAAAAAATAAATGCTCTTTGTCATCCTAAAGCACTTGAATTAAAACTCGAGTATCATGCAAAGAAACACTCGAAGATTGATGTTAGTCCAAGTAAGAGAATTTCTAACCATTTATCTCCTGATATTGTTGGAATTACCTCTGTTTTTCCCCAGTGATTAGAAACCTAAGTAACCTAGCGGGAGAACTAAATTACTCCTGCAAACCAGAGATTATGAGTTCGGGGACTTGGTTACACTAGTTAATTAAAACTAATGCCCTTTCGGTACCTTAATTCCATGGATATCCTATTTTGGCAACTCTCACTTGATTTATTCCTAAGACCCTGGTAAGGTGTTCTTTTTATGTTTTCACTTTAAAATGAAATGCATAAAGGGTATGAACGCAAACGTTGACATACAAATACGACACACAAATACGGACATACGAATATGATATACGAATACGTAGATATGCGAATACGAATACGTGCGTGACGTGCGAATGACATACGTACATGACATGCGAACGACATACGTACGTGACATGTGTATGAATACGATATGCATACGAGATAGATGAATACATATACGTGCGTTACATGCGAAGGACATACGTACGTGGACATGCGAATGATATGCGTACGTGACATGCGTATGAATACAACATGCATGCGGGGATAGACGAATACGAATACGTATGTGACATGCGTATGAAGACGCACGAATACGATATGTAACATGCATACATACACCATACAAATACGTGACATATATATGTGACATGCATAGTGATATGTGTATGTAAATACGTACATTTCGATTTTGCCCATAAAGGGCAAAGTCGTCATTTTGAAAAGATGGGATAAAACCCTCATTTTTGAAAAAGATGGGATAAAACCCTTATTTTGAAATTTTTGATTTTTCTGAATGAATATGCATGGGTTAATAACATATCATAACAGACAAATGTGGATTTGCAAACGTCACGTACGTGACGTGCATACGAGAACAAACAAATACGATATGTCTATACGAACATACGGATAACATAACAAACATACATGAGACATACTACATGAGATGCACATGAATGGCATTTTTTGTATTTTCAGATTTTCCATTTTTTTTTTGTTTTTTGGATTTTCTACATTTTTTTTTGTATTTTGGATGTATTATAAAAGAATGCAAAATCACCCAAAGCAAATGAAGATGTGAAGAGAGAGCAGGTAAAGTAAAACTACCCTAAGGACAGTGAAAATAAAACCCGCAACTCGTCGGGTGAATAATTACAGACCAATTAAATAAAACCCGAGACATGATCGGGAATACAACAAAAATGGACCGGAATGGACATCGGTCAAACACCCGTCGCCAAGCCTCGTGGGTCGAGAGTACAACAAAACGGACCGGAATGGACATCGGTCATCCTCCAGTCTTCAAAGCATCGGGCCGAAAGCCAAATGAAAATAATGAACTTATCCAATCGGACATACACAATCACCAATGAGTTAAGACAATTCAAAAACTCAAAGAGAGTTTAACACGTGCTGATTAAACTTCATTGAGACCATTTTTTACATTTTCCAATGCATTAACACAAAAAATACGAATTAAATCATACTGTCCATGAACATTCTTAGGGAGAAAACGGTAACCATAAAATACAAAAGAAATAATGAAATGTATGTAAAAATTCTGAGATTTTTTATGTGGATGGGAAAATGTGTCTTTGACAACTTTCATGTTTTACATTCTTATTGAAGAGACACTCATTTTCGTGTAGAAAATGGTCTTTCATGAGAGCTCAGCAGCAAACAAACAAATTTCACAGAACAGACATATTTCAGGATTAAGCTTAAATGGACACTCAAATCTCAAAATTAATGCACCAAACTTTCCAGTCTACTAAACAAGACCCCAATAAACAACTTTCATTTTTTGTGAAGTTTCAAAAGAAGACTCTAAACATAAGATAACTACAAGTCAATATGACCACGCACAGAAAAACACTCAGACTCAAGGACGCCAATAGAATTGCATGATTTCATTAAATGCATTAAAAATACGAAACGTGCATGAATATTTTTTTATTTTTTATATGTTATGCATTAAGATCTTATGAACAAATGTCATGAAGAGGTCTTTATGAAACAAAGTCTAGAATAACCCATGGAAAATCATTTAGCGTGAAAGGTCAGATCAGAAAAATTCCATCTCAGGTTCTGATCACCATATTTCCATATTTCTGCTTTCAATTTCGGGAACCTTTTGACATAGCAAACGACGTCAATTTTCGTGCCATAATATATCAAATCGAAGATCTCGAAGTCATCTACGAATGTTCAGTACATTTATTTTCGAGATTTCGTCATCTAAACACGAAGAATTGAGTTACCAGATAATTGCACATGCTGATGCGCCTAGAGCTCGTTGGAGATGAATCCGTCGCGTCGCCAAGGCTTGTTCCACGGCGGCGAATTTTTCTCTCTCAAAATTTTTTTCTCTTGAAATCTCTCCAAAAGAATTTTTTTTTCTCCAGTTTTTCTTCAATCTCCCAAAACTCTCTCAAACATCCAAAATTTTCACTCCAAAAAAATTCCCCTCTCAAGCTCATTTCTTCCTCCTTTTATAAATCACTCATTTATCTCCCATTCTAATTTTTCCATTAACTCTATCTCACATTCTAATTTTTCCACTAACTCTTCTTCATTTTCATCTTCCCTTCTCCATCTCTATCTCACATTCTAATTTCTCCACTAACTCTTCTTCATATTCATCTTCCCTTCTCCATATCCATCTCCCATTCTACTAACTCTTCTTCATCTCCATCTTCCCTTCTCTATTCTCATCTTATTTTCTTTATCTTCTCTTCTCCATCTCCTCTTCTCCATCTTCCTATCTTCATCTCCTCTTCTCCATCTTCCCTTCTCTATTCTAATTTCTCCACTAACTCTTCTTTTTGTTATTTACAAAATAATCCCTCAAGTATTAGGTATTTGCACTCTAGTCCATGAGATTTTAAGTATTTGTAATTCAGTCCCTGGAGAAATATTTCTTTAAGTCCAAATCTCCTCACAATTTTCGACACACCTATTGCATGTTGAATTTAAGCTCATTTCTTGCTATTGAAAATAATGCAAAATTTAATTAAAGCCCTGTTTGTAAAATTGAGTCATTCTGGGTATAATTGGGCCAAGATGAAAATTTGGAATATTAAAGAACAATGTCACAACTCCTAAAAGTGAAAAATGAAAATAAATTGACTCAAATTGAATTTTTTTAGGCCCGTTTCGAGATTATGCTCGTTAAGGAATACACGACCTCGAATTGGATTTTTTTAAATTTGCAATGGCCAACATGAAAAGGGATTTAATGGAAAAATATTGACTATTTTTATGTATTTTTGTTGCCTCAAATGCTATTATTTATTAAATATTTTCCTAATTTCTAAAAATTATATTTAAAAAAATACAAAAAATATGAAAAATTATTTTTTTACTCAAAAATGGTTTCCTAAGCTTGGCCAAGGCTTCCAAAGTTGATTTTGCAATTTTCTCATTTTTATAGATTTTCTATCAATTTTAGAAAATAAAAATACCGAAAAATACTGAAAATATGAAAAATCATTTTTTGGTCAAAATTGGTTCCCTAGGCTTGGCAAAGGTCTCCAAAGTTAATTTTTTCAAATTTATGAATTTTTATGGATTTTCTATTAATTTTAAAAAAGAAGAAAAGAAAAGGTGATTGAAAATCAGGTGTCAACAGCTGCCCCTCTTTGAAAGAAAGCTCGATAGAGGTTCATTTCAAAGACGAGACGACACCTGAATCCTAATCGACTCAACACAATGAAATAAAAAGAGTCATGACATTCGATGTCCAATACCCCTTTTAGCAAATTTCGATCCAAACCCGGTTTGAGGAGGCTTTCATGCGATGAGGGAGAGACAAAGATGGGAATTTACCTGGCACTTACCTGCTCGTTGTATGGCGGTTGCCTGACATGAGTGCTCTGCTGAAAATGAGATGAGAACCTAAGGATTCGTCATAAGAAAATCTTAGGGTAGTGGAACTTGGACCCGTATGGTAGGTCACCCCATAGTAGATTCCTAATAAAAGGATTCTACTGATTAAAATCGGATTGAATTTTGACCCGTATGGTGGGTCACCCCATGGTAAATTCCTAGTGAAAGGATTCTACTGATTAAATTAAGATTTGACCTGTATGGTAGGTCACCCCATGGAAATGCCTGTAAGAAGGACTTTGGTGCCTGTAAGAAGGACTTTGGTGCCTGTAGAAAGGACTTTGTTTTGCCTATAAAAAGGACTTTGGTGTGCCTGTAGAAAGGACTTTTGGTTGCCTATAGAAAGGACTTGGTGCCTGTAAGAAGGACTTTTGTGGGCCTGTAGAAAGGACTTGGTGCCTGTAAAAAGGACTTGATGCCTGTAAGAAGGACTTGTGCTTGTAGAAAGGACTTTGATGCCTGTAAAAAGGACTTGATATGCCTGTAAAAAGGACTTGATTTGCCTGTAAGAAGGACTTGGTTTCCTGTAGAAAGGACTTGGTCGCCTGTAGAAAGGACTTTGGTTGCCTGTAAAAAAGACTTTTGATTGCCTGTAGAAAGGACTTGCTCGCCTGTAGAAAGGACTTTGGTCGCATGTAAAAAGGACTTTGGAAATGGACCGTTCCGTATTGGGGTTTCCAATGGAAGGGCTCCGGAGATAATATACCCTAGATTTCACCTTTTTTGGGTAGACTGAAGAGGTATTGATTGAGAAAATGATTTTTGGGTATATCTGGGATCTAGGGAGATCAAGAATCCTGCAGACACTGTAACCCAATTTAACTTACCATGAAGGGTGCCATTCTGGGATCTGGGGAAACCAGGAATCTTGCAGACGCTCAAACCCGATTTAACTTACCTTGAAGGGTGTCATTCTGGGATCTAGGGAGACCAGGAATCCTCAAAATCCAACTTAACTTACCTTGAAGGGTGCCATTCTGGGATTTGACTTATCATGAAGGGTGCCATTCTAGGATCTGGGGAAACCAAAAATCCTGCAGAAGCTCAAACCTAATTTTTGTTGTCCCATCACTTTAGGAATAAACCGATGAGGCAAAGATCAAGAACACGAGAGTTGGTCAATCATGATTTGATAAAGCTTGAGAACACGAGATTGTATCAATCGTGAGCTGATGAAGACTTCATGAGAGTATGTTGATCATGAGTTGCAAGGGTTTAGAAGACTTACCTGGATCTTCTGAGTTAATGATCGAGGCATAGACAGACCGATTGTATCGTGTCTGCTTGCTCACTGAATGACCTTATGTGCTGCAATGGATTTGAGCACCCAGACAATCATCAGAATTGAAAGGTTCAGGTTGAAGATATACTCACCTGAAAATGCTTGGCGAGCATTAGCCAACAGGGCTTGTTTGTTTAATAGCCTCTGGATGAATTTCGAGACCTCGGAGAGTAACTTGACTATTAGGAATGCACTACTTGTCAGACAGTGTCAGAGGTAACATGTGCAAGCATTTTTATCAATGAGTTCATCGGTTCATGCAAAAACCATTCAGTTGAGTTTGCAATGATTAAAACCATATGTGTATGCTCATAATATGGATCATGCATGACTATTCTATCGAGTTTGCATTTCCAATTCTGTCCAGGGAGGTTATCATGTCATGAATACCTCGAATTGAACCTGAATGGGGACTTCAGTCCGAAAGGGCTTTCTCTCACTCTCGAGAAACGCTGTTTATCCGGATTGCAGGATTTGAAAAGAAAGCACTCAACCTTACCATCATCGCATTCAGCGAGGGTCTGAGTAATCTCGCAATTGATACGATCAAGCCGATCTAGAGGTCTTGATTAGGACCGTAATGTGGGCTGGGTCAAAGGCTTATCAAAGGAGACTCATTTCGAGTCAGGGCCATTGACAAAAAAAGGTCTTCATCATCTGCTCCGGGTTTACAAGTCAAGAACCCTGCAAAATGAGAGAGAAATAATCTTGCTCGAACTTCTTCGAGCGATTCTTAAAGTCATTCAACTCTTACATTAATTTAGGTGCCCTAATCAGAAGAGACTTTCAAGGGTCGTAACGTAGGTCGGGATTTGGGTCTGAGAAACGAAGGGCTCGTTTTGGCTCAGCAAAATATATGAGAAGGGCTTGGTGTTGGTGATCATTGCAGTCTTGTCACCGATCTTTGACCTTCCTGAATTTGTCTTTAATGAATACCATCATTGGCTGAGGGGTGGTAGTTCTTTTACACTTTGCAAACTGACTTCTTTGGGGATCCTTTTTCGGGAATTCTCAAAATGTATGTTCGAAGTCAGAAGTTCATTACAGATATATGGGCATTGGCCTTGCTTTTGATAGGCACTTTGCTCTTTCTGCCCGAGATTCTTTGGAGTAGCCTTTGCTTTTCTTACTCCCGACTCCCTTTTGTTTGGAAGCAGGCCCATTTTCTTTAGGCTACACTTGTCTCTCTCTTTTTTTTTGTTTAATAATCTTGTGATTTTGAATTTTAGCAACAAGATGATTTTCAACAAATGATACTAGACATTACATGAAAGTCTAGCATATGAAATGGGCTGATTCGAGAATTCTCTATTGGCCCAATTTCTTCAATTCTGCTCTTTTGGGGGAAGGTGTCGTCGTTACCTTGAAATGAGCAAGGATAACCAACATGGGCTTGAGAAATGAATTTGCAGGCTTAATTGGGTTATGCAAAGGATGAGTGTGTAGGATAGAGAAAATAAATGCTTTTCGTCATCCTAAAGCACTTGAATTAAAATTCGAGTATCATGCAAAGAAACACTCGAAGATTGATGTTAGTCCAAGCAAGAGAATTTCTAACCATTTATCTCCTGATATTGTTGGAATTACCTCTGTTTTGCCCCAGTGCGGGGTGGTTCTTGACAGGGTCATGAAATGAAATAACCGTTTAAATGGGTTGTCAATGGTTGCCTGAAGTGTTTGGAATGGAGAATGAATGCCTTCTTCACTTCGACTATCGTATCTTTTGCGAGAAAACCCATTGCCTTGGAGAATGCGGAATCTATCTATCGCTCAACTCACTGTGGATTAAATATAGGACGTATGTGGAAATGGCTTGCCTTTCATCGTCCTCTCATGCCCCATTCTGTACATTCGATGCATCGTGTACAGTTTATACCCCCAGTTAAAATTGACAAATTGAACATGCAGAACAGTCATGCATAAATCATGGAATGTGTAAACATCATGCAAATATGGCAATACAAGTACAAGTATGGAAATTACCCCTGGCTGTGTGGGCGGATCAGACACGTTGGGGGCCTATTCCCCGAGTCGAGGAGTAGCTTGTTTCTGGTTTTGCCTCTTTTCGATCTAGGGTTCGCCATTGATTTCCCTTATTTCATCAGACGGATCGCATCAGGCGATCATAACTTGGCCCCTTTGGGCTGTTTTCTTTGAAGTATCAGGTGTTAGTTTAACATTTCCTGTAACAAGGAAGGAGACCTGTTCGCCAGTATCAGAAATGATGAATTGGACACGATACTGAGTTACCCTTGAGTGCTTCGCGCAACTCCTTTACCAGTTTTACCACTCGGGATTTTCTCCGTAGGTATGTCAAGTTAGACATTTCCTGTCAAACAATGGAGAAGAAGACGTATTAGTCAGTATTAGAAATGATGTATTGGATACGATACTCGTTTACCCTTCATCTTGAATGTTTTGCGTGACGCCTTTATCAAGTTCACTGGATTGAGTTTCCCTTGGCTTTCGCTGGACACTTCAACGTTAAGCTAAGATCGTAACAAAATACTGACCTTGGTATTGCTCGTCGAGTATTCCTGTTTCTTTTTGCAAAAAGAAATGCGAGAAAAAGTTGTTTTATTTATTTACAATACTTACAACATTTCCATCCTCGAGGATCGAACGCGGGACGTCTCGGACCACTGTCATTCCCCATGCCATCTGGTCCACAAGACCGCAGGCGCTCATGGAGGTTCCTTTTAAGAGTCAATCCTTGAGATGACATGGTGTTGTTGTATTGTACTAGGTAATTCCAGGTCACTGTATTTTTCGGGGCGGTTTACAAACCCTGTTAAGAATGGAATAAAATAATTAAGAACACGAGACGAGTATGAGCAAATTAGAACGATACAGAATTACCCTTCTTTGAGATTGTTTGGGTCTTTCGTTCACATATTCCTCATTTGAAGCCGTTCATTCTGTGGCGATGTCCACGAATCTATTTGCCCAAAGTTTTGATTAATCGGGGAATTTCGTTTTTGGGTCAACTTGCAAATTCCTGTAAACAGAAGGGATCTAATTTAGAATCGGGACAATTTGAGGGTAAATTGAAACGATACTGCTTTACCCTTCTAGTTCGCGCGACTTTTTACTCGCAATAAATTCACTACGAGTTTGGTGTAGTAGCAGACTCGAGCATTTAATAGGAGAACAGGAAATTGCTGCTTCTTGCTTTTGCGTTCATTTTGAACATCAATAAAAGTAGAAAACATCCCATGCAAGGAAATGAAGCGTCTGCATTCGTTCAAGATTGATTTTGCTCCCTCAGCAGGCTCTCCCATGATCAGCTGGCTTCATTCTGGACCAGCTATGCATCGGCTATGTTGAAGGACCTGTGATCTCAGCTTCGAAATACAGACTCCCTGTGCATATTACAGTCCCCGTGCTTCATTAACATTAAACTAGTTGATCATGGCGGTGAGTTCATCGTCAATGCCGCTTGCCTGGTGGTGATACATCTCCCCTTCCCCGGGAGGTATTGATGCTGATCCAGTAGCATTAGTCTTTTTGTACCCTCCTCCAACAGAACTCGATTCTGTTATAAACTGGTCTAACTCGCTTCTCAAACACGCATTTTCAATCCTCAGATCATGCATTTCATCGAAGGCGAGGAGGAGGCTGTTGCAGTTAGGGCAGGTGGCGGAGTCAAAAGCCTCTTTATACATCTTGTTTTCCGCTCGGAGGTTTTCATTTTCAACTCTTAGAAACTCGGCTTCGTTGTGCTCATGACGAGTCTTCATTCGGGTTCGCCTATTTTGAAACCAGAACTTGATTTGTGAAGGTTCAAGTCCTAGCTCTTGACTTAGTTCCATTTTCTGTCTGCCGTCTGGCATAGGACATGTTCTGAAGAAATCCTCAAGCCTTTGTACTTGCTCCTTAGTATGGCGATGGTAACGCTTCTTTTGACCCTTACCGTTGTTGTCCTTATCTTTACTGAGATATTGGACGTCGTCGGCGGAAGGGCCAGGTTCCATAGGCTCGATCCTAAACATGGTTTCGAACTCTTCCTCGCCCATATTCAGCAAGCAATGATAGCTTTCGGAAGTATTGGGTTGAGACATTTTCGATTTGGTCGATGATTTCTCAAGGTTTACTATATCTTTCTGTATTTTCACTCTCTCTGAACCGTGTATGCTTTAAAACTCTCTTCAATGTATGAATAAAGATTATCAGGAGGATGTCTCTTTTAAAATTTGGCGTCGGCTTAGCATATGTATCGCTTCTCCCGAGATTTCTGTCTTTCTCAACCATTCCTGCGTGTTTCTTGCTTGGCTCGTCTTTTCTCATCTCTTCATAGTGGTAGGGTCCCTATCAACGTCTCTACCGTCGATTTGCTGGCGTGTTCTCCTATAAAAACGAATCTCATTTTCCTTGTCTCCCACCCAAGTCACCTTTCTTTCTCCTTTTTCAAAGTTGTGTCATCCCGTCAAACTTTTGGCAGAGATGTCGGATTTGCTTGGCTCGAGATTGGAGACGAGTAGCGGAGGTGATGCTGATAGGGAATGGTAGACAGGAAAATCTGGCCAGTAGAGACTTTCACTGCAAAAATGAAAGGGAATGCGGCAGTATATGTTCTTCATATTCTAGAAAAATTGGAACGATACTGTTTTACCCTTGTATGTACTTCCATTGAATTTGAATTGAGGAAGTTCCTTCATTTGGATTGGATTGGATTGTATGTCCCGAGTTGCCCTTCACTTTGAGCTTGCCACATAAGTGCTTTGCTTAGTTGGGCCTTGTTTTCTTTCGGGTTGCTTTGGACCATCATCATTTTTTATGCCATCGGGTCCGTGGATCGGAGGGCTCCTTTAATTTAAAGGTTACCTTTAAGGAAAATGAGTCTTATCGCATTCCATTGGGTCATTTCATTTTGCGACACTCTTAAGGCAATTTGCAATCCCCTGGAAGAGAATGGAACAAATCCAATTTAGCATTTTGCGACGATTAAGGGTAAATTGGAACGACACACAGTTACCCATCTTCGAGCTCGCTTGGGCTTTTCACTTGAAATTTCCCTACGTGAGGTCATTCAACATTTCTCATTATGGCAGTCAGCGACGTTGCCACAAATTGATCCGCCCTGAGTCTAGCATAAAAAGGGATTCACGCATTCGACGGGATAAAAAACAAATTACCCCATGCCCCTGAATTAAATCTAGACACCTAGAAAGCTGGAAATATCACACGCAGGGGAATTAAGCATGAAATGAAAGGTGCACTTGTTCAAGGTCAGTTCTGCCTCTCCTGCGGCTCTTCGATAATCAGCTAGTCTCATGCTGGTTCAGGCATGGATGACCGATGTTTGAGAGTCCTTAATCACTGGCTTCCGATTATGGCTTCGGATGTCTGTCAACCTTAAACTGGTTGACCAGGGCAGTAAGCTCATCATCTGGGTAATCTCCTGAACCTTCCAGCAACTGATGCTCGAATTGGGCATTATAATTGGCAAATGCTGGCGGTAGATTTCTCATTCTGTCCTCGCCATGAGCAATTTGACTTCTCGAGCTGAAGTCTTCATCATTACTCCAGAAAGTATGGGGATCACCAACTGTCCTGCTGCCAAGAACTCCTTCCATTCGAGGATTAGAGAAGTGGAAGTGCTTAGGATAATTTGTTGTCTGATTCTCTGGCTGCGCAGGCGCGCTGATCATGGGATGAATTCTAGCCACGGGTTGGTGCTCAAACCAAGGAGTCTGAATACACTGCCCCTGCGGTCTATACTCTTGAAGAGCATTAGGGTGATTCTGGGGGATACTTTGATTAACGCCTGGGGGATTGATGGCACGGCTACTGGTTTGGTTGATGATGGGAAGTGGCTCGCCCCATGCTAACCTGTGGAACTTATGGTGGCGAGGAGACTCGACGTTCAAGCTTGGATCAGTCCCGCCTTGGTTTTCTTGATTCTGAGCTGCATTGTGTTCTCTCACCCTTTTTCTGTACTTCTGAAGATGACTCGAAACATTTGCTTTAGTGAGTCCCTCTACCTTCATAATTTCCAGTATATGTTGCGGCCGTGCCGAATCGATTCTTAGTTGCTGAACTGCATTAACAAACATACGATGCAGCTCGGGAGACCAACTCATCTTCTTTCTCCAGTTGCTTGGAATAAAATTGAAGGCTTGATGCTTGTTCTCATGGTCGTGCAATTGCTTCCTTACCACGTGCTGCCATATGTTTTGAAGCATCTGAACCCTAACTGGTTTCGTTACGACGTCTTGGGCCCCGTTTAAGACAGCCTTCATCATGGCTTGCTGATCATCGCTTGCCGATATTACGAGGACTGGTATGTTTAATTTAGAATTGATGACTTCCAAGAGAGTGAAAACATCCATGTCAATCCCTACCATGGCGGTGACGACGATATCAAACTGGTCACTACTCCTCCTTAATATCTCTAAGGCCTCTGTCGCCTTTGCTTGAGGTACAACCTTATACCGGCATTTTCTTAATACGGTAACAAGGATTGACAGAGAGACTGGATTACCGTCAATGGCCATGACTAGTAGACCCTCAGGGTAAGGAACTTCATCAGCTTCGACCAAGGTTGAACATGCGCCCATTTCCCTAATGCTCGACATATTTCTGGATCTAGGACTGCCGATTCGAGACCGCCTCAAGATGTCTTCTCGGACTTGAGGGATCACGGGATCGTTGATGGCTTCTCGTAACAGGCTTTGAAAGCCAATGCTTTGATGGTGAAGGTTTTGAATTCCTCTCCCACGAGAATTCCTTCCTCTCTATCTTTCTCCTGCGAGTTCGTGCAGATGAACCCTCACTATCAAATGAGGATAAATTCTCTCTCTGGCAATAGCAACGACTTCCCCCTTCACGGGCAGTGCTATTAGATTTACCGAGGGGAAAATCTGACATTCAGCTTTTGATTAAAGGGGAAATCCTCGTTTATCGCTCAGTTTGTCTTCTTCTTTCTTTTCGCGATAGAGGGCCCCTGTCAAGATTTCTACCGTCGATTTACTGGCGGGTCCTCCAATGAAGACAAGTAATATCTCTCTTTCTGCCTAAAATTTCTTTGTCCCCCACTCAGCTCGTCTTTTCGTTCTTTCTTTTTTCAAAGCGGTGGAGTCCCGTCCAGCTTTTCCATAGAGACGTCAGGTTTGTTCGGCTCGAGGTTGCCACTTGACTGGAATTTGAGCCACCGGGGGTGTTGCCGACAGAGAATGGTAGATAGGAAAACCTATAAGGACTGCCCCTGTGAAATCAGTATTTAAATTGAAGCAGATTACCATCTTCGCATTCCGCTCATCTGCCTCATCTCTCTCCTTTCTTTTGTATTCTGCTTTCAAAAATGGCCAATTCTCCTAACCACATCTTATCCGCCGAAGTCCTGGCTGGGTGGGAGAGACTCTACAATCTTCTTGGTAGAGGTTACGCTCATATAGCCAAAAACTCTACCGTTGAGGTTGAAATCCTTGGTTTATTCAGGACTGTGGACGCTGCTTCTGTTGAGGGTACCCAACTGGGGAAGGAGTATCGGAACTTCTCGACCGTCTTCATCAATTTTCTGGCTGCCTATAACCTCGCTTATGAGACGGTCCTTGTGACCGCCGTCGTGAAAGCTCGTTACCGAGACCGGCACGAGCGTCTGGCAACAGTTACATTTGTGGCTGATAATCACAAAAAGGCCCTCAAGTTTGCCAACGATCAGCTTTCCTGGCTGGTTCGTGAGAGGGGAAAGCTGGTGGACCGTTTGGCCTTGGTCCGAACTTACGCCGAACAGGAGCCAGGCAATATTGTGATGAGGTGCAAATGCGGTTGGCTGCAGGAGAGGCTTGATGACATTACGGCAGACATTGCTTTCGAGAGGGCGGCGATTCCGGACCTGGAGTTTGCCGTTGAGCATTACGAGGCCACTATGGCCCAGGTTAAAGAGAAGTGCGATCGCCTCTTCTTTAGGCTCGCGGAGCTTGATCCCGAGAACGCCCGGTGCACCCAGAGCATCAACTTTATGGAGAGCCAGCTGAGCTCCTTTGTGACGCTTATTAGGGCTCAATTTGATTTCACTTTTCCTCCCCAGTGAGTTGTTGTAAGATTTGTTGGTGAATGGAATGAAGAGAAAGTTTCACGTGTTTGTGCTTTTCATTTTCCTGCCATTTCTTCGCCCATATAGCATGATAGGATGATTTACGGTACTGAAGACGTTGAGGCTTAACACTCTTCTCGGTGTTCTTGTTATCTGCTGCCGGCGATGATATCAAGGACATTGGCGAAGGGTTCGGTGGCAGCCCCCACCGGTCACAGCGCCGTGAGTCAGTCGTGTGAATTATTGCAAATCGACCACTCGATTAGTGCTCCAATAAACAAACCGGGCTGCCCGTTGCGTGCCCCACTTTACTCCTGCCTATCTCTTTCGGCGTCCACTTGAATGTGTCGGTCGCCTGTAGCGTTGGGAGAAATGATTGCGGGCCATGCTCGGTAATAAAATACTAGTCCTCCAAAATCTTTTATGTGTTTTGAATCCGAGGAAGATAAAAAGGCAAGCCTTTGTTCAATTTAATCAGAAAGGCGTCGCAAGATCGGGTTCATAATCTTGCCCCATGGGTTTTGATTACACAGTCTCGACTTTCTCAACAAAAATACATGAACCCTTCTAATATATTAAAAATGTCCCCAGGCCCGATCTGGATGCATTCACTACCCCTCATCAAAATACATGGCCCATACGTGCTGACTTATTGACACGATTCTGTTTCCGGAAGAATTGGCCTCTTCATATGCCCCTAGGGTTAACGATATCTTCGCTTGCCCCCTGATTGTTATCACCAACGAGCCCGATTTTTCTCCACCCTAGGGTACCTATAATTCCCTGCAAAAGTAAAGAAAATAATCAGTATGTGATCCAATAGGGGTCGGCCCATGATTCCTACATTAGTCCAATTTTATTTTTCAATTTTAGAGAAAATTTTCTTAGAAAAACATGGGTGATTTTCTCAAAAAGAATTTTCTTGCAAATTTTTACAACTTGAAAAATGTGATAAAATATCTTAAAATTTAGCAAATTTCCCAAAGGGATTTTCCTTTTATCAGAATGAATTTTTAGGGATAAATTTGTCAAGAAAATCTCATTTCTATTGAAGTAGAAAAATGTAACAAAATCTTTTACAGGTCAATAAAATTTTCCTAAGGGATTTTTCACACTTATTTATTTATTTATTTATTTTTATTTTTTTAAAAAAAATGGGATACTAATTTGATTTTCATTTTCTTTTGAAAAATGACCTTGATGTTAAATTCAAAATTTGGCCGACACCTAACATGGACCGACCAAAAATAAATACAAGATGAAGTTAGAAAACTTACTTTCACCGTCAAAAATACCATGTAAGTCGCATAGACATGCACATGAATCGTGAGTTTAAATCTTAGCCTATCTACTCTAAAGGCTGACAAATTGAAGCGAAAGACTTACGGCAAGGCGACAATCTCGCGCACATAATCAAGATTAGCCGTGACCCCTACGACGTAATCAGGATTAGCCGGGCCTCCCAACTTCGGCTCCTCGAGTCAAAAATTAAAACCAATGCTTTGGTAATCTTACCAAGCCTGAGGCCTAACTTTTAAAACTCATTTTTGAAAAGAGGTTCGGGATTGAATCTGGACTAACTTTCGACGTGATCTCACGCCGAACGCTAGAACCAAATCACAATACCATCCTAAAACTAGTGACCCAGGTCCGGTCACGGGACGTGTGTGATGTAGTGCTAAAACAAATAATCATGCACAGCAGTTAAATTCAAACACCGCTTCAAAATGTGCAAAAATTAAATTCCAATTTCCATACACCAAACCTGCAAAATAAGGGGTTAGCCAAACACTCCACCCCTTATAACTCCCATCTGCAAGACCATTTAACACCTAAAGATTAGAATTCAACCAATTGCCAAACCAAGTGAATATTCATGAAATTTTACTGGCCTAAGTCCTCTAAGTTCTTAAATTTTTCAAAAATTAAGAATAAGTCCCCAGCGGAGTCGCCAAGCTGTCGCGACCTAAAATTCATTTTTAGGTTAATGGATTACCAGATTAATTAATTAAATTAACTAACCTAGTTCGAGCTCTCCCAAGCTCTACCAAATAGCAACTTTGATTTTTTTTCATATGATTTTAGAATTTGGAGTCGCCACTAATCATTTTTGGTAGGTTGATTAGAAACCTAAGTAACCTAGCGGGAGAACTAAATTACTCCTGCAAACCAGAGATTATGAGTTCGGGGACTTGGTTACACTAGTTAATTAAAACTAATGCCCTTTCGGTACCTTAATTCCATGGATATCCTATTTTGGCAACTCTCACTTGATTTATTCCTAAGACCTTGGTAAGGTGTTCTTTTTATGCTTTCACTTTAAAATGAAATGCATAAAGGGTATGAACGCAAACGTTGACATATAAATACGACACACAAATACGGACATACGAATATGATATATAAATACGTAGATATGCGAATACGAATACGTGCGTGACGTGCGAATGACATACGTACATGACATGCGAACGACATACGTACGTGACATGTGTATGAATACGATATGCATACGAGATAGATGAATACATATACGTGCGTTACATGCGAAGGACATACGTACGTGGACATGCGAATGATATGCGTACGTGACATGCGTATGAATACAACATGCATGCGGGGATAGACGAATACGAATACGTATGTGACATGCGTATGAAGACGCACGAATACGATATGTAACATGCATACATACACCATACAAATACGTGACATATATATGTGACATGCATAGTGATATGTGTATGTAAATACGTACATTTCGATTTTGCCCATAAAGGGCAAAGTTGTCATTTTGAAAAGATGGGATAAAACCCTCATTTTTGAAAAAGAGGGGATAAAACCCTCATTTTGAAATTTTTGATTTTTCTGAATGAATATGCATAAGTTAATAACATATCATAACAGACAAATGTGGATTTGCAAACGTCGCGTACGTGACGTGCATACGAGAACAAACAAATACGATATGTCTATACGAACATACGGATAACATAACAAACATACATGAGACATACTACATGAGATGCACATGAATGGCATTTTTTGTATTTTCAGATTTTCCATTTTTTTTTTGGTTTTTTTGGATTTTCTACATTTTTTTTTGTATTTTGGATGTATTATAAAAGAATGCAAAATCACCCAAAGTAAATGAAGATGTGAAGAGAGAGCAGGTAAAGTAAAACTACCCTAAGGACAGTGAAAATAAAACCCGCAACTCGTCGGCTGAATAATTACAGACCAATTAAATAAAACCCGAGACATGATCGGGAATACAACAAAAATGGACCGGAATGGACATCGGTCAAACACCCGTCGCCAAGCCTCGTGGGTCGAGAGTACAACAAAACGGACCAGAATGGACATCGGTCATCCTCCAGTCGTCAAAGCATCGGGCCGAAAGCCAAATGAAAATAATGAACTTATCCAATCGGACATGCACAATCACCAATGAGTTAAGACAATTCAAAAACTCAAAGAGAGTTTAACACGTGCTGATTAAACTTCATTGAGACCATTTTTTACATTTTCCAATGCATTAACACAAAAAATACGAATTAAATCATACTGTCCATGAACATTCTTAGGGAGAAAACAGTAACCATAAAATACAAAAGAAATAATGAAATGTATGTAAAAATTCTGAGATTTTTTATGTGGATGGGAAAATGTGTCTTTGACAACTTTCATGTTTTACATTCTTATTGAAGAGACACTCATTTTCGTGTAGAAAATGGTCTTTCATGAGAGCTCAGCAGCAAACAAACAAATTTCACAGAACAGACATATTTCAGGATTAAGCTTAAATGGACACTCAAATCTCAAAATTAATGCACCAAACTTTCCAATCTACTAAACAAGACCCCAATGAACAACTTTCATTTTTTGTGAAGTTTCAAAAGAAGACTCTAAACATAAGATAACTACAAGTCAATATGACCACGCATAGAAAAACACTCAGACTCAAGGACGCCAACAGAATTGCATGATTTCATTAAATGCATTAAAACTACGAAACGTGCATGAATATTTTTGTATTTTTTATATGTTATGCATTAAGATCTTATGAACAAATGTCATGAAGAGGTCTTTATAAAACAAAGTCTAGAATAACCCATGGAAAATCATTTAGCGTGAAAGGTCAGATCAGAAAAATTCCATCTCAGGTTCTGATCACCATATTTCCAGATTTCTGCTTTCAATTTCGGGACCCTTTTGACATAGCAAACGACGTCAATTTTCGTGCCATAATATATCAAATCGACGTCAATTCCTTCTCCATCTCTATCTCACATTCTAATTTCTCCACTAACTCTTCTTCATATTCATCTTCCCTTCTCCATATCTATCTCCCATTCTACTAACTCTTCTTCATCTCCATCTTCCCTTCTCTATTCTCATCTTATTTTCTTTATCTTCTCTTCTCCATCTCCTCTTCTCCATCTTCCTATCTTCATCTCCTCTTCTCCATCTTCCCTTCTCTATTCTAATTTCTCCACTAACTCTTCTTTTTGTTATTTACAAAATAATCCCTCAAGTATTAGGTATTTGCACTCTAGTCCATGAGATTTTAAGTATTTGTAATTCAGTCCCTGGAGAAATATTTCTTTAAGTCCAAATCTCCTCACAATTTTCGACACACCTATCGCATGTTGAATTTAAGCTCATTTCTTGCTATTGAAAATAATGCAAAATTTAATTAAAGCCCTGTTTGTAAAATTGAGTCATTCTGGGTATAATTGGGCCAAGATGAAAATTTGGAATATTAAAGAACAATGTCACAACTCCTAAAAGTGAAAAATGAAAATAAATTGACTCAAATTGAATTTGTTTAGGCCCGATTCGAGATTATGCTCGTTAAGGAATACACGACCTCGAATTGGATTTTTTTAAATTTGCGATGGCCAACATGAAAAGGGATTTAAAGGAAAAATATTGACTATTTTTATGTATTTTTGTGGCCTCAAATGCTATTATTTATTAAATATTTTCCTAATTTCTAAAAATTATATTTAAAAAAATACAAAAAATATGAAAAATTATTTTTTTACTCAAAAATGGTTGCCTAAGCTTGGCCAAGGCTTCCAAAGTTGATTTTGCAATTTTCTCATTTTTATAGATTTTCTATCAATTTTAGAAAATAAAAATACCGAAAAATACTGAAAATATGAAAAATCATTTTTTGGTCAAAATTGGTTCCCTAGGCTTGGCAAAGGTTTCCAAAGTTAATTTTTTCAAATTTATGAATTTTTATGGATTTTCTATTAATTTTAAAAAAGAAGAAAAGAAAAGGTGATTGAAAATCAGGTGTCAACACTCAACTAACTGTGGATTGAATACAGGACGTATGTGGAAATGGTTTGCCTTTCATCGTCCTGTCATGCCCCATTCTATACATTCGATGCATCGTGTACAGTTTATACCCCCAGTCAAAATTGATAAATTGAACATGCAGAACACTCATGCATAAATCATGAAATTTGTAAACATCATGCAAATATGGCAAGACAATGTACAAGTATGGAAATTGCCCCAGGCTGTGTGGGTGGATCAAACACGTTGGGGGCCTATTCCCCGAGTCGAGGAGTTGTTTGTTTCTGATTTTGCCTCTTTTCGATCCAGGGTTCGCCATTGATTTCCCCTATTTCATCAGACAAATCGCATCAAGCGATCATAACTTGGCCCCTTGGGGCTGTTTTCTTTGACGTATCAGATGTTAGTTTAACATTTCCTGTAAAAAGGAAGGAGACATGTTAGCCAGTATCAGAAATGATGAACTGGACACGATACTGAGTTACCCTTGAGTGCTTCGCGCAACTCCTTTACCAGTTTTACCACTCGGGATTTTCTCCGTGGGTATGTCAAGTTAGACATTTCCTGTCAAACAATGGAGGAGAAGACGTATTAGTCAGTATTAAAAATGATGTATTAGATACGATACTGGTTTACCCTTCATTTTGAATGCCTCGCACGATCCCCTTATCAGGTTCGCTGGGTTGAGCTTCCTTCAACTTTCATGGGCCACTTCACCATTAGGGCCAAGATCGTGACAAAATACTGACCTTGGTATTGCTCGTCGAGTATTCCTGTTTCTTTTTGCAAAAAGAAATGCGAGAAAAAGTTATTTTATTTATTTACAATACTTACAATATTTCCATCCTCGATGATCGAACTCGGGACGTCTCGGACCACTGTCATTCCCCATGCCATCTGGTCCACAAGACCGCAGGCGCTCATGGAGGTTCCTTTTAAGAGTCAATCCTTGGGATGACACGGTGTTGTTGTATTGTACTAGGTAATTCCAGGTCATTGTATTTTTCGGGGCGGTTTACAAACCCCTTCTTTGAGATTGTTTGGGTCTTTCGTTCACATATTCCTCATTTGAAGCCGTCTATTCTGTGGCGATGTCCACGAATCTATTTGCCCAAAGTTTTGATTAATTGGGGAATTTCGTTTTTGGGTCAATTTGCAAATTCCTGTAAACAGAAGGGATCTAATTTAGAATCGGGACAATTTGAGGGTAAATTGAAACGATACTGTTTTACCCTTCTAGTTCGCGCGACTTTTTACTCGCAATAAATTCACTACGAGTTTGGTGTGGTAGCAGACTCGAGCATTTAATAGGATAACAGGAAATTACTGCTTCTTGCTTTTGCATTCATTCTGAACATCAATAAAAGTAGAAAACATTCCATGCAAGGAAATGAAGCGTCTGCATTCGTTCAAGATCGATTTTGCTCCCTCAGCAGGCTCTCCCATGATCAGCTGGCTTCATTCTGGACCAGATATGCATCGGCTATGTTGAAGGACCCGTGATCTCAGCTTCGAAATACAAACTCCCTGTGCATATTACAGTCCCCGTGCTTCATTAACATTAAACTGGTTGATCATGGTGGTGAGTTCATCGTCAATGCCGCTTGCCTGGTGGTGATACATCTCCCCTTCCCCGGGAGGTATTGATGCTGATCCAGTAGCATTAGTCTTTTTGTACCCTGCTCCGACAGAACTCGATTCTGTTATAAACTGGTCTAACTCGCTTCTCAAACACGCATTTTCAATCCTCAGATCATGCATTTCATCGAAGGCGAGGAGGAGGCTGTTGCAGTTAGGGCAGGTGGCGGAGTCAAAAGCCTCTTTATACATCTTGTTTTCCGCTCGGAGGTTTTCATTTTCAACTCTTAGAAACTCGGCTTCGTTGTGCTCATGACGAGTCTTCATTCGGGTTCGCCTATTTTGAAACCAGAACTTGATTTGTGAAGGTTCAAGTCCTAGCTCTTGACTTAGTTCCATTTTCTGTATGCCGTCTGGCATAGGACATGTTCTGAAGAAATCCTCAAGCCTTTGTACTTGCTCCTTAGTATGGCGACAGTAACGCTTTTTTTGACCCTTACCGTTGTTGTCCTTATCTTTACTGAGATCTTGGACGTCGTCGACGAAAGGGCCAGGCTCCATAGGCTCGATCCCAAACATGGTTTCGAACTCTTCCTCTCCCATATTCAGCAGGCAATGATAGCTTTCGGAAGTATTGGGTTGAGACATCTTCGATTTGGTCGATGATTTCTCAAGGTTTACTATATCTTTCTGTATTTTCACTCTCTCTGAACCGTGTATGCTTTAAAACTCTCTTCAATGTATGAATAAAGATTATCAGGAGGATGTCTCTTTTAAAATTTGGCGTCGGCTTAGCATATGTATCGCTTCTCCTGAGATTTGTCTTTCTCAACCTTTCCTGCGTGTTTCTTACTTGGCTCGTCTTTTCTCATCTCTTCATAGTGGTAGGGTCCCTATCAACGTCTCTACCGTCGATTTGCTGGCGTGTTCTCCTATAAAAACGAATCCCATTTTCCTTGTCTCCCACCCAAGTCACCTTTCTTTCTTCTTTTTCAAAGTTGTGTCATCCCGTCAAACTTTTAGCAGAGATGTCGGATTTGCTTGGCTCGAGATTGGAGACGAGTAGCGGAGGTGATACTGATAGGGAATGGTAGACAGGAAAATTTGGCCAGTAGAGACTTTCACTGCAAAAATGAAAGGGAATGCGGCAGTATATGTTCTTCATATTCTAGAAAAATTGGAACGATACTGTTTTACCCTTGTATGTACTTCCATTGAATTTGAATTGAGGAAGTGCCTTCATTTGGATTGGATTGGATTGTATGTCACGAGTTGCCCTTCACTTTGAGCTTGCCACATAAGTGCTTTGCTTAGTTGGGCCTTGTTTTCTTTCGAGTTGCTTTGGACCATCATCATTTTTTATGCCATCGGGTCCGTGGATCGGAGGGCTCCTTTAATTTAAAGGTTACCTTTAAGGCAAATGAGTCCTATCACATTCCATTGGGTCATTTCATTTTGCGACACTCTTGAGGCAATTTGCAATCCCCTCAGACTCAAGGACGCCAACAGAATTGCATGATTTCATTAAATGCATTAAAAATACGAAACGTGCATGAATATTTTTGTATTTTTTATATGTTATGCATTAAGATCTTATGAACAAATGTCATGAAGAGGTCTTTATGAAACAAAGTCTAGAATAACCCATGGAAAATCATTTAGCGTGAAAGGTCAGATCAGAAAAATTCCATCTCAGGTTCTGATCACCATATTTCCAGATTTCTGCTTTCAATTTCGGGACGCTTTTGACATAGCAAACGACGTACATTTTCGCGCCATAATATATCAAATCGAAGATCTCGAAGTCATCTACGAATGTTCAGTATATTTATTTTCGAGATTTCGTCATCTAAACACGAAAAATTGAGTTACCAGATAATTGCACATGCTGATGCGCCTAGAGCTCGTTGGAGATGAATCCGTCGCGTCGCCAAGGCTTGTTCCATGGCGGCGAATTTTTCTCTCTCAAAATTTTTTTCTCTTGAAATCTCTCCAAAATTTTTTTTTCTCTCCAGTTTTTCTTCAATCTCCCAAAACTCTCTCAAACATCCAAAATTTTCTCTCCAAAAAAATTCCCCTCTCAAGCTCACTTCTTCCTCCTTTTATAACCCACTCATCTATCTCCCATTCTAATTTCTCCACTAACTCTTCTTCATTTTCATCTTCCCTTCTCCATCTCTATCTCACATTCTAATTTCTCCACTAACTCTTCTTCATATTCATCTTCCCTTCTCCATATCTATCTCCCATTCTACTAACTCTTCTTCATCTCCATCTTCCCTTCTCTATTCTCATCTTATTTTCTTTATCTTCTCTTCTCCATCTTCTCTTCTCCATCTTCCCTTCTCTATTCTAATTTCTCCACTAACTCTTCTTTTTGTTATTTACAAAATAATCCCTCAAGTATTAGGTATTTGCACTCTAGTCCATGAGATTTTAAGTATTTGTAATTCAGTCCCTGGAGAAATATTTCTTTAAGTCCAAATCTCCTCACAATTTTCGACACACCTATCGCATGTTGAATTTAAGCTCATTTCTTGCTATTGAAAATAATGCAAAATTTAATTAAAGCCCTGTTTGTAAAATTGAGTCATTCTGGGTATAATTGGGCCAAGATGAAAATTTGGAATATTAAAGAACAATGTCACAACTCCTAAAAGTGAAAAATGAAAATAAATTGACTCAAATTGAATTTTTTTAGGCCCGATTCGAGATTATGCTCGTTAAGGAATACACGACCTCGAATTGGATTTTTTAAATTTGCAATGGCCAACATGAAAAGGGATTTAAAGGAAAAATATTGACTATTTTTATGTATTTTTATGGCCTCAAATGCTATTATTTATTAAATATTTTCCTAATTTCTAAAAATTATATTTTAAAAAATACAAAAAATATGAAAAATTATTTTTTTACTCAAAAATGGTTGCCTAAGCTTGGCCAAGGCTTCCAAAGTTGATTTTGCAATTTTCTCATTTTTATAGATTTTCTATCAATTTTAGAAAATAAAAATACCGAAAAATACTGAAAATATGAAAAATCATTTTTTGGTCAAAATTGATTCCCTAGGCTTGGCAAAGGTCTCCAAAGTTAAAATTTTCAAATTTATGATTTTTTATGGATTTTCTATTAATTTTTAAAAAAGAAGAAAAGAAAAGGTGATTGAAAATCAGGTGTTAACAAAGGCGTCAGATAACGCAGTTATGGCATTTGCCGGATAGCACTGTTGGATGTGCCCTGATAGGATTTGGAGTGATAAGCGGGCCGATCCATTGTGATCTGTCATGGCCGGTTGAGGCCTAAGCTTAATCCGTTGGGATTCGATATGGCCGATCGAGGCCTGCATCAATTGCATGTGACATTATGACTGATTGCTTGTTATGGCCCGTTTGCGTTGTACGATTTGCATTGTTATGTGTTACGCGTTTGTTCATGCGCTGGGGTCGAGTACCGAGGTGAGCTGTGAATGTCTGAACCTTGGACCATAAACCCTAGCTCATTGGTTAGAACCGACCCCACTTGTATACTTTACCCTACGCTAGGATTAGTGGTGAGCTTGCTGAGTCCTGGACTCACTGGCGATGGTTACCTTCCTTTTCAGATCCAGGACGCCAATGATGGCAGCACTCCCGATGCTTTTTGGATTGCCAGTTCGGATGGACACCAAGGTCACCCTCCATTTTGATATGCATGCCGTTATGTGGCATAGGCACGTGACGACTATGCTAGTAGATCAGGGTGGACCCTACCTTGTACCCCATAGGTTCGAGGCGTGGTTTAGAGAGGGCCTTCATGGTTTTGAGGGACCCTAGTGAGACTCTTCGATACCCATGAAGGAGGACCCATTCTGGCTGCAGCCTGCCGAGTATGGAGGCCAGGTGATCGACCCCGATATGCTGCAGGAGTTGCCGTCGCCAGGACGCTTTGAGATTGACGGCCATGAGGAGGGCGATACTATGGACACCGACAAGGAGGACCCAGAGGAGGATCCCGAGGAGGAGCCTGAGGAGGACTGAGTTTCACTGACGCTGGTCTTGCCTTTTGATGTTAGTATGAGCGTAGGTGTCCTGTTTTTAGGTGGTGGTTTCATTTTGAGGGTCTGTACCTAACGCTTATATTATGTATATATTGTTGTTGTGTTTATTTTGCTTGTACTACCCCTCCGTATTGTATGCTTGTATGTATGGTTAGGAGGCACGTTTTCGCAGGTTCGCAAGTTTATCGAAGGACGCGTCGTCTGGTCGCGACGAAGTGATTCCTAGGCCGTCGAGTATTGTATACCAGGCGAGTGCGATGAGTTTCGTTCGCAGGAACGGGATGCCGCGTGTCCGATTGGGGTTCGGGGCGTGACAATTTTCCTTCCAAATTTACCCATACTTTCATTCCAAACCCATCCCCGACAAAGCACCACCAAACCGAAACCGTATGCAAATCCAAAGCAACCTTCTTCCTGGGCTGCCTACGACCGTTAGAATTAGAGGTGGCCACGGGCCGGTTCTGGCCCGGAACTGACCCAGGTCAAACCCGAGACCGGCCCGTTGACCGAGCCGATTCACTCCGAACCGGAACCGGCCCATGTGGCACGGGCCGGTTCCGGGTCATTAATTTTTGGAATCGGCCCGGAACCGCCGATTCCAAACCGGCATCTTTAAAAAAAATAAAATAATATATTTACATACTTAATCTTAACCAAATTACTAAGAGAAGTAAAGAATTTATCTTAGGCAAAAACCCAAGATGAGAGACTTGTAAACCTCTATATAGAAACTTCATTTTAAAGACACATATTACTTGTTACCTTCACTACGCAACCAATGTGGGACTCTTTTCTTCAAGTTAGAAGCCTCCAAGTCTCATCCTTAACTTTTTAAAGAGACTTCATGCTTGTCTCTTTCCCTCACAATCATTATGGGACTCATGAATTAAGTCATTTTGCTTTTATCTCTCTCCTCACCATCATGTGGAACTAATTCTATGATTTTTTTTAATTATTTTGTAAATTTGAATCAAATTAATTTGCTTGAAATAATCATAAAAATCATAATTCATTATTTAATTTTTTTTATTTCTTAAAATTTTATTTGAAAATCGGTTTGAATCGGCAGTTTCGAACCGAAACCGAACCGGCGGTTCCGTTTGGTTCAAACCGGAACCGGAACCGGCCCTTGAACCGGAACCGGAACCGCCTTCAAGGTTCTGGTTCCGGTTCATGATAGTCACGAACCGGAACCGGCAGTTCCGAACTGGAACCGGCCCGGTTCCGAACCGTGGCCACCTCTAGTTGGAATCTCACAGCCCTTGATCCCCACCGTTTTATGTCATGACACGGGGACCGCAAACAAAATAATTAATAGTAGTGGGGTTGTGGCATGAAGAGATTAATTAATTTGGCGGGCCAGCACATGCGACCTTCTTTAATTGGAAAGAAGATGGACAGGCGGGTCACATTCAAGCAGACAAAATTGAAAAGGACTAGGAGTTGAACCGCTTACTAAAGATCGGAGAATTCAAGTCAACATGAAGAACAACTTTCAAAGTTCTCGATCGCCATTTTCATCATTTCCTATTAAAAAGGGAACCCCGATGATTTTGGAAAATTTTGAAGTTTTGTTTCAGCTTCTAAGTAGCCAAATCACTACAAAAAAAAAATAAAATAATAAATTGCACCTTCAAACTGCAAAGTCCTAGCTCAGCCTGGTTTTACATCAACCTGTCCTCAGATACAGAGAAGATCTTCCAGAACAGATTACTATGAAACGATTTCAGAAACTGTATCTTGGTGGCAATATCAGAAGATGATAAACTTTTTTGTTTAGTGTCAAACTTAGTTAATAAGAACAGAGTTTGGTCAATAATAACTAGAACAATCAACAACTTGAAGGGAAGCGACATCACGCTAAGGAAGTCATCCACAACATCAGTTACAAATGAGAGCCTTTATCAAGACTTGAGAAGTTGATCGACAAAGTTATCGACAGCTAGCAATTGACATGAAAATGTAATTGCTGGGTAGTTATGTTTTTGTTGTTGCTAATTTTAGGATTTTAATACTTCTTGTCAATAAATGGTCTAGATATTAGGAGTTAGTGCATAATGCAACTTTTACAGTCGTTAAGAAGTTTGTTTATTTATTTGAAGTCCGACGTGGTAACCAATGTATGCAACCTTTGGTTCTGGCCTATAATAGCCACATTGTACTCTTTGTAAAGCCACAACCAATCAATCGAAAAAATCAATGTTCACACCGTATATGTTTATCTTTACATTTCCACAGTTTAGTTACCGTTCGAATCCTGGACTTTAGTCATAGTGTTAGATATCTTCATCATTGATTAAATTCTGGCATTGTATATTGTTATCACACTTTGTCGTTGATTAAATTAAGTCAAAGTTTTTTATTTCATTAGGCTTCATCATTAATTAAATTGCATTGAAGCATGTATGTTCCTTCTGTTCCAATTTATACAACTGCTGTCCGGAATTGCCATAGAATCCATCTCAATTAAAAAAAATGAAAAATGAATTTCGATGAAAGATACTTCATTGATGTTCTAATTTTGGCGAGACATTTGGTAATTGACATTAGAAACCTAAGATATATTGCAACAGTTTATTGAAATGAAATAACTTTAGCATCCCTGAAATTTGTGTAGGAATACCGCTGCTTAAATTGAGTGCAAGTACTCAGAGAAGTACTTTACAGATATGTAGGTATGACAACCCATTTGGTCATGGATATTGATCGACGTTATCATACAGCTAACAATATTGCCTAGTCGAATCAAGCACCTGCTGGGAAAATGCAGTCTTGAAGATTGCCAAATGTAGTTTGTTCAAGAAAAATAGGGGTAAACTCAAACGCCACGCGATCTCTTTCCTCAAATGAAAACTCTCACCGACGAAGAAAATCTAAACAAGAAACAAAAAAATTTCTTACCATGAGGAAAACCTTAATAAGCCCTCGCCTACCCCGCACTACCCTACATGTCGCTATGCGACATAAGTAGTTCCTCCAACAACTTATCATCCAGATTCTCGAACTCGATGACATATCTGGACGGCTTGGTGGGAGTTGACACAGCAGATGATAACGAACATGCTGAAGAGAATGACGACATTGCAGTCATTGGGAACGTAGTATTATTGCTCGTTGGGGAAGTTGAGGATGGCCAAATGGCCTCGGAAGGCAAAGGCAGCCCGGTCGTAGGCACGGGCAGCCTCCTTTGCCATCTCAAAGGTCCCGAGCCAGAGGCAGGCACCGTTCCTCGAGGGCTCCTGGATCTCAGCAGCGAACTTGCCCCAAGGGCGCCGTCGGATCCCTCAGTACTGGGGTAGATGACATGGCAACTGTGATCCCCTCTTCTTCCCCCTCTCTTCGTTGCTCTCATTGTTCCGATTCCCTCTCGAAGAAGATCCTTTCATGGAAAAACGAGTTGATATTAAACGAGGAAGTGAAGATAAAGATAATTTGGGTGGCAGCTTTTTCGGTAAACGTTAAGAAGACAGATTTCAAATTTGGTGGCAACAAACGAATCATGGAGGTTGGCAGGTATACATAGGGTTTGGTTTGATAAAATCGGAAGCGTTGAAAAGTTTGGGGGTGGGGGAGGTCGTGTCTGACGGTGGGGCTCCGTGTTTTTTTTTTTTTTCTTTTTGTGGGAAACTTCGGAGAGAGAAGGAACATGATCAACTTCACGTTAGGATTAAAGGTGATCGGTTCTCAGTCCGATCTGATTTCCTTTAAGAATCAAAAATAGAAACGGTGGTTCTGGTTCCCAATCTGCCGAAATCGAAAATTGGACCATCGGTCTGGTCGAGTTTCCAGACAGTTTCATTGGACTGATAACATATACAAAAAAAAGTGTACCATAATTACTTGCTCATTGAAGAAAATATTTCCTTTGTATTACATCAAGACAATTAGGACTTAGATTGAAACCCTTTGTAGCTTCATTAGTAATGGACATTACACGGTGAAACTTTTTAAATAAGTGAACATTAGGTTACTATTAAAAAATTAAAATAAAATTGACCAATCCGGTCTGAATGGTCTTGTCTGGTCCTATGTCCTTGGAACCGAGTATCGGAGTAGACCTTCTAGAACTGGGAACCGGACCACCGGTCCCAGTCCGGTTCGAGCAATTTCAGTCCAGTCGGTTCGATTTACTCACCCCTATCCATGATGGCTTTTAGAATTATGATCGGAAGAACCCTTGGCGATCTATGTCAGAAGACGATTATAGCATAGGTCTGATTTTTCTTTTTCTACTTTTAGCGAGAGGGGTGATGGTGTAAATATGCATCTGCACTATTGAATTAGGCAATCTTGTTACATACATTTGGCGGACTATATTTGAGGGTCCATAGCACAATTTATCTTAATTGGTCATCTATCATCTTCTTATATTGTGTCCTTCACGCAAGGGGTGCAAATCATTTATCCTCTCATATGGCCTGTCAACTTGTGGCGATAAATTGACGATCTCAACATTATATCCAACTTAATCGTGATTGTCAAAAGAGTTATTGTTACGTGTCTCTTTCGTGTATCACGATATATAAAATGATGAACATTCATTCAATTAGAAAAAACAAAGGGGCCAAACAAATGGGCCTCGAAACATAACAAGTTCAAACGAATTTGAGGAGATGAAACAACCCAATCAAAAGATAAGGACTTGCATTTATGGGCTTTGGCGGCCCAATCTGCAACAAAGTTACCCTCCCGTCTACAGCGCTGGATTCAGAGCTTCAGGAACATCGGTAGCAAGTCAAAGCAGTCAGAGAAAAGTACACGAATCTCTCATGGAGCGGACCTTGGATTGCATGTAGCTTTTATCACCGTGAGATTTTCTGACTCAATTATTAACTCGACTTTCTCTTTCTTTCTTTGCATTAGAAATCTCAGGGTTTGGAAGAGCGCTTATACCACAACCTACAAGGGCGACGAAGCTGGGACTGCACAGGCATGGCCATCGAGTAATCGTCCATGGTGGTCGCGGCGCATGCATGCCACCGCTCCCTCCTCTTCTCCCTGCCAGTAAGATCCACCTATATTTACCTTTAGTGTTCCAATCTCCGGAGGAATCCAAGTTTGGGAGAACCTGTTGAGACTCCGAGTGGATTTAGTGTTTCGCAACCCAAGAACAGAAGATCCGCGAAGCCGCAATTGCTGAGTCCATTATTTCGTATGAAAGTGTGTACGTGTCTTGATCCCATACTTGTATATGTGTACAAAACAGTGATATTGATAGTGTTTCGTAAAAGTTTGTAGGTACGGACACGTATTATGGTCAGTTTTCATCGGGGTTTCATGCTAGTGAGGGAAAAGAGAGAGAAAAGTGGCAGAAATGGAGATTTTACTATCTGACTTCCTGATGAAAAGAGAGATCTAGAGTGACACTCCTCAATAGCGTCAATATCAAAAGTAATGTCATTAATTGAATAACAGTTTTGTAAGGTTAAATTCTTTTCTAAGCTCAGCCCATGGCACTGAATGATGAAAAATGACATAAATAGTCTTTTCATTTTGGCTCAATGTGTAGTATAGTCCCTAAAATTTTAATTAATTCAATGTGATCCTTGAACTTTTAGTCTGCACAATATAGTTCTTGAACTTTGGCCCAATATACAATTTAGCCCCTGAATTATATGAAAATGCCCGAGTTGATCCCAAAACTTGAATTAATTGAAAGACAACATTCATATTTTCATATAGTGCTGGGATTAAATTGAATGTGTATTAAAAGTATAGGGATCACATTGAACAAATTAAAAATTATGTAGCCACAGCGCACAATTGGGCTAAAGTTTAGAAATCATATTAAATAAACTAAAGGTTCTGAGGGCACATTGGACATTGGACCAAAGTTCAAGAACCATTTGTATCATTATCTCTTAAATCATTTAAATGCTTAATTCCCCTTGATACAAGATAAGGCTCGCATATATATATTTATTTAAATCATTCAATCTATAATATATTGCGAAACCAACCTCAATGACTACACGAATGGGAAAATTACCAAAATAGATTTATACTTACCACAAGTGCCAATTCAATTTGTCTAGCCGGTTTTGGCCGAAAAATCACTGGCGTAGATAAACTATAATTTCAATAGCCTTGACTTAACAGACAATCCCTTGCCTTTGACCCAACCTCATTACGGTCCTAATTAAGACTTCTAGATTCACTCAGTAATACTAATTGCGAGATTACTCAGACCCTTGATGAATGCAATGACAATAAGATAGAGTGGTTTATTTTAGATCCTACAGGCAAGATAAAAAACTATTCTTGAGATTGAGTGAAAGTCCTCTTGGGTTGAGCTTTCCATTCAGAGTACATTCGCGGTATTCACAATGTGTTAACCTCCCTAAATAGAAATGGTATCACAAATTAAACAAAATAGTTTTGTACAAACCACATTATGAATCATCACAACATGAAAACAGAACATACATGTTGTTTCTAAAAATGTTTGATAGAAGAAAAAAACATGGCCTACAAAGGTCCAACAGAGGACATAGCCAGCACGTTAGAAGACAAAATCAAAATAGGAAGCATATTCCTTACTGCTCGAAGGTAAATTTAGCATTGCAGTCGCATGCTATCTTAGGCCATGCCATCTTAGGCTATGCCATAAGAACCCACGGCTCATTGAATGTCCAACAATGGAAAGGTAACTACACATCTTACCCCTCGAAGGTAAATTTAGCATTGTAGTTACATGCAATCTCTAACCATGCATAGGACAACATGGTTCACGATTTTACCAACGCTTGGTCACCCGCAAAAGAATGGTGCCCGAGAGGTGATTTTACCGATTCACAATCACCCATGAAAGAACAGTGCTCGAGGGACAACCTTACCAACTCATAGTCACCTACAAAAGAACAGTGCCTGAGAAAAGTCAAATATAAAGAGACAAAACTCTTACCACCGCATGGTGTTACCAAGGGACGCAATTATATCAGTCACTCTTGATGGCTTAACTAACTCAAGTCTTCCTCAACTGAATTACCTATACAAGACCCTAGGTGCTCCCCTAGTTCGAGTTGTCCCAATGGAATCACTTATACAAGACCCTTGGTATTCCCCTATCCGCAACTATGTCAGAGTTTGAACAAAATTCCGAACTTAGGCAAAGTGATCCATACTTCAAAATGTGAGCTTGGAATATGTTAAATATAGTATGCATCTGCATTTCATGCATTATACCATTTGCATAAGCAGCAAGACTAGCAATGCCAACAAAACCATCATGCATTGCGTGGTCAAAATTTAGGTCTCAATTTTAGTCTTTGAGCAAAATCTCCGTGAGCCTTCACTTAACGAAGGTGTGTTGTTGACACCTAAATTTTGGTTAAATCATTTAAGAAAATTGCACAAAAAAATAGCGACTAATCTTAGTCCCTAGAAAAAATATTTAATTTATTTTCACATAGTTTTCATTTAGATTAAGTAAATTCTACCACACATTTACATATGCATTAAATCAAACCGGCAGCTAAAATGGACTTGAAACCAACAAGGAATGGACCGGAACTTAAAGGAAAATTCGGCCAAGGCTAGGCATCTAGTGTGGCTGAAATTTACAAGGCTTTATGCACTATTTTGAGTTTAATTTAGCCTATTAAAGATTATTAAATTAAAACAGCCTTTAATTAAAGCTTAGTTAATTGGAAAAAGGCCTAACTAACCTAGAAAAGAACAAACGATCCCACAAGTGAGGCCATAGGCCGGCCAAGCCCACAACATGGACTGGCAGGCCACATTGGACTTAATTGAAAAGAATTCTTCATCAAGGACTAAATTGAAAAATATCTAAATCATTTTTTATCATCGTAAACCCAAAAGAAGTTATGGCACGATGAAAAAATGAAGGTATCACTGTCTAGATGATTGCTTAAGGCCATCTATCGAATGATGAGGCTTGCAAACTTTTTGCTCCTAACCTTTAGCTATGAAATTTATCAGTTGCTTCACATGGATTTCCCCATCTAGTTTTCCATTGAGAAATGTCGTCTTTACATCAATTTAATGTAATTCTAAGTCCAAATTTTGCGACTATAGCTAGGATGAGGCATATAGAGGCAAACCTCATAATAGTTGATAAATCGTTTCCTCAAAGTCCATGCCCTTTTGTTTTGTTGAGTATAACCTTTTGTCAAAAAGCGAGCTTTATACTATTCAATAGACTTATCTGCCCTATGCTTGATCTTGAAAATCCATTCATTTTCAATAGCCTTGTGTCTAGTTGGAAGGTTAACCAAGTCACAAACATGGTACTCTCATAGACTCCATTTCATCTTCCAAAGCATTTCTCTATTCTTGTCAGTGGACAAGAGAGCCTCTTTAACTATCTTAGGCTATGCATCATCTTGTGTAGTAAGCATAAATGCTTCCTTTTCAATCTCAAAAATGACAACAGGGAATGCTTGTACGATTATTCTTACGTAACTGAACTCCTTGTGGATTTAATTCACTAGACAATGCAACACTTCCACTAGGTCCAATATGTTGAGGTAAATCATTATTTTCCTCAATCAACGTTAGTGGGTATGATTTTCCATCTCATATAATTGAAAATCCTTATTAATCTCACATCTAGTAGGAAAAATATTCTCCAAGAACGTGACATTTTATGGCTCCATTTCAATCACTCTTCTATCAGTTTGTTCACTTATGAACACATATCCTTTGTATTGCTCAGAGTATCTAATGAAGATACATTTCTTTCCCTCTATGACCTAATTATCCATATTTAAGGGAAGAGTTGTGAACAAAATTCTGCACACCCCACACGTCGCAAATTACATAAATTTGATTTTCTACTAGTAGAAAATAACTAGCTTAGACGGTACATGGTTAAGTAAATAGACGACAATCAATAATGCATCTCCTAAAACAAGATTGATAGATTTGCATATGCCTTACTATTTCCAATAGGGTTTTATCCCTTCTCTCAACAATCCCACTTTGTTATGAGAGTACAAAGAATAGACAAATGTCTTACAACACCCTTTTCATCATAGAGAGACTCAAATTGCTTAGATAGATACCGTCATGCTCTAACCCTCGAGCAAGTGCTATCTCCACGAAATGCCTCAGGTCAGAAAGAATAATGTCCCAAGTACGCTAATAATCAAACGAAAATTTCTACGCAAGCAAAAATACCCTAGATAGAAAAAAATTAGATAGGGATAGCAGAGTAAGGAATTCCATAGCCATTAATTGGCCAAATATTTTGATATATTAGCAAAAGTAGAGGATCGTTAATCCAATGGAGCTATACAGAACAAATACAACCCCTTCTTTTGGTGTGGCTCCCTAAGACTAGCAAAAAAAAAGTAGGTGGGTCGAAAAGGATTAGCTACTCATCTACTCCAAAAAAGGGGCTACTTTATCCTTACACTCGTCATCAATTGAGTTTTTCAAAAGATAGCCATACTCCTATTGTTGGTTTTCTAGGGGCCCCAGACGCTCGTCACATTTATGAAAACATCTCATACACAGCGGAAGAAAATAAATTCAAATGACGCCCCATATCATCTTAGAAGTCCTTGTATACTTTACTAAAAAATCGAACTTTGTAAAGCTAGTTTAGGAACATACCTTGAATAACGAAGGTTAAATCCGACTCTGCTTCTTTGTCCTCGAGCGCAAGAGGTATTAAGCCTCTAGTTCAGACATGCCCTGACACCTGTGCGACTTGAAAGATGGAAATTTAGGAAACAGCCCTCGGATTATGCTAGTAATACTCGCGGCATCTCAATCTGAACCCTTCGTTTTTCAACTAATGGAAACACAATCTTTGTATGTCCGAATTGATTGATTCTCGAGCTCATTTTCTCATGAAATCTGGCACTTATATGTGTCACTCTCTCGGATTTCTAACCTTTGAATTTAGGACCCCTTACCTTTATTTATAAGGGTTAGAGAGAGAGAGAGAGAGAGAGAGAGAGAGAGAGAGAGAATGAGGGGAAGAAGCGGTTTATATCACCCCCACAAAACCACCTCACGTGGCAGCCAATGGGAGGCCACCACGTGGGCTGCCATTGTTGGGATTCACGTAACATGCATAGGAAAAAAAAATAAACGTAACGGAAATAAAATACCCATACATATATCTCCAGAGGCGTTATTCGTGCATTTCAATCAAAAATCGAATTAAATGAAGAGAGTTAAACGGATTACCTCTTGTAGCGTACTTGAAACGGGTTGGTCCAAATGTTCTTCGGTACAAGTCCCACAAGCGTCAGACCTCCAGTTCAGACACACCACCAATCGTACGACAAACGGAAGAAAAACTATCTAGAAAAACTCCACACTTGATTGTGCCAGCAATCTTATGATGAAAACTCTCCACGTACTTAATTTTCGTTCACCGTAAGAACAAACCGTAGAGAGAATTTTTCTAGTTTTTTCTCTCTAATTTTCTTGCGGGTACACTCTCAAAATTACCACACTCTTCTGTTTCATTTTTGCAACTATTTGCAGATTAAAACGTCAAAGGAGCAATACACTACGCGCACGATCAGGAACGGTTACTGATCGTGCGCGTTGTACATTTTTCTGCACAAAAATGCACGATCTGCGATCGTGCGAGGCGCAAGTCAAGAAGAATAACTGGCCACGTTCCACTTCTTGCTGACCAAGTTCAACTAATTGAATGCAACTTTTTTTTTTTTTACTTTTTGACTTTTTGAACCCCTTATTATTATTATTATTATTATTATTATTATTATTATTATTATTATTATTATATAAAATGAAAAATTGTGCTGACCACATTCGTTGCACGCACATCAATATGTGCGTGCAACATAAATTTAATAAAATAATATATATATAAATATATTTATAAATTATATCAATATATAATTTAGTAAAAAACACATGCGTACATTTTGGATACATCAATATGTGTCCTATTTAAAGAGTGCGTGCGCATCGTATGCACGGACGTCTAAGACCAAAAATAAAAATTAAATTAAATCCAATTTAATTTAATTTCAATCTGACTAATTCGATAGTCGTGATTGCAATATATTTGCAATATCAAATTTTCCGTCCAACGTCGTCATGTATTGGTTAAGGTGTGTGACATCCTTATGTTCATCACTAAACTGGCAGTAAGACAAGTACTAACACATTAGTACTTCCAAGAGAATTGATTGTCCCGATCAACTACTAGGTCCTACAAGCCACGAGTAATATCTAGCAATATGTCAGGCTACCCAGATAATGTGAATATTTTAAGAACATAATGAACCTATCAGCTCTAGTTATAGTGTAATTCAATCCCTCTGTCTTATTATGTCCCGATCGAACAAAGGCCATGGAATATTTGTCAAGCTGCCAATTCGATCATATGTAGAAATCTAATTCACATGCATTTGTACGAGATATAAACATTTTATTCTCGGCTACAACCCCGACCGAGGATTTCAATGCATTGTCATAACTAGATCGCATAGGACATCATACCTTGCATCTAACAAGGAGACAGATTCCATTTTGCACACACGTGTGACTTCGTATGTGCACGACCTATAACCATTAAGTATAGAGACGGATCAGCGAACCGCCAATATGCACACTTGTGAACTATGGCCATCAAACGTACAAGTCAACACTGTGCCTCAGGTCTAAGGATTATTTACACAAGACTTGAGCACGAATGATTAGGCATTGACCACGCTAAAAGCTTCCATGTCGCTAATCGTTAAATGTGTATCACGTTCAGTGAACTTGTCTAACACAAGCACCTTTGTTCCAATTCGGGCATTGCATTGCCTAATGACTCGTGACTCGTCATTCCTTTAAGTATCCAATACTTAAAAGCAAAATTAAGAACACATCAGTCTCAAAAGGATTATTAATATCCACTCAATGATCCATCAACCGAGAACAATTTAATGATTCAGTCTAACTATGAACTTGCCACACATATTCTTGACGTCTCAAGAATAGGTCTAGTCACAACTGATCTTATGGAATTTCTTCATATATAATTGGATAAATGAATAAACACGTCTTTGCCATTAATTTAATAATAAATTGAAATACAACCGAAATCCCTAATATGTAACTATTATATAGTTGCTTTAGGGCATATAACTAACAATCTCCCACTTGCACTAAAGCCAACTTGTTTGGTACCTCAAACCCATTTTGTCAATGTATCTTTCAAAAGAAGACTGAGGAAAGGCCTTAGTAAAGGGATCTGCCACGTTCTTCGCTGAGACAATTTTCTGCAAGGCGATATCACCTCTCCCAACTATTTCTCTAATAAGATGGAAGCGTCTCTCAATATGCTTGGACTTCTAGTGATACCTTGGTTCCTTAGCTTAAGCTATTGCCCCATTGTTGTCGCAAAACAATGTAATTGGCTGCTCAATGGAAGGAATTACTCCAAGTTCAGAAATGAACTTCTTCATCCAAGCAGCCTCCTTTGCTGCTTTAGAAGTGGCTACATACTCTGCCTCAGTGGTGGAATCAGCAGTTATGCTTTGTTTGGAACTTTTCCAACTAACTGCACCACTATTGAGTGTAAAGATAAACCCAGATGTAGACTTATAGTTAGTAGGATCCGATTGAAAATCGGAATCATTAGAAGCTTCAACTTTAAACTCTCATTCTCCATATATCAAGAATAAATCCTTAGTCCTTCGTAAATATTTAAGGATATTCTTGACTGGTATCTAGTGTTCTTCCCCTGGATCAGAGTGATATCTACTAGTAATGCTTACAGCATGTGCAATATCAGGTCTGGTACATAGCATTGCATACATTATGCTTCCAATAGCAAATGCGTAAAGTATTCTCGACATCTGTTCTCTTTCTTCAGGAGTGTTGGAACACATCTCCTTGGAAAGGCGGCTTCTATGCCCAAAAGGCAATAATCCTCTTTTGGAACATTGCATGTTAAATCGTGTTAACACTTTGTCTATGTACGTAGATTGTGAGAGGCCAATCAATCGTCTCGATCTATCTCTATAAATCTTGATGCCTAAAATATAGGTAGCCTCTCCTAAATCTTTCATGGAGAAATTCTGTGACAAGAATAGTTTGATCGATGATATTATTGGTATATCATTCCCGATCAAAAGTATATCATCGACGTACAAAACTAGAAACACAATTGCGCTCCCACTAAGCTTCTTGTATACATAAGGTTCATCCGAATTTTTGATAAAGCCAAACGATTTGACCACCTCATCAAAACGGATGTTCCAACTTATGGAGGCTTGTTTGAGTCTATAAATGGATCTCTTAAGCCTACACACCTTTCGACTTTCACCATTGGATTCAAAATCCAGTGGTTGTTCCATATAAATGTCCTCCTCGAGGAAACCATTTAGAAAAGCCGTTTTGACATCCATCTGAAAAATCTCATAATCAAGGTGCGCAGCTATAGCCAACATAATCTGAATGGATTTTAGCATGGCTACAGGTGAGAAAGTTTCGTCATAATTGATCCCTTCTTTTTGACGATATCCTTTCGCCACCAACCGTGCTTTATACGTTCCAACTTGACCATCAGCGTTCATCTTCCTCTTGAAGATCCATTTGCAGCCAATTGGTACAGTACCATCAGGCAGATCAACTAGAGTCCAAACATCGTTGGAATACATTGAATCCATTTCGGATTTCATGACTTCTAGCCATTTAGCATAATCAATGTCCGACATCACCTTCTCATAGGTGTTAGGGTCACTCGACTGATCACTATCATACACAATGAATAGCGACTCAATATTTTCAATCGAGTGTCTATAACGAATAGGTAGACGAGACGTTCTCGCACTATTCCTAAGAGGTTGTGTATCAGAAGCTCCCACTGAATCAGAGATCAGTGTCTGAACTTGGTTATTTGGTATTTCATAATTTTCTTCTTGTAAGACTATTTTCCGTCCAGCACCACCATCCTGGATGAACTAATTCTCTAGAAAAGAAGCATGCATACTGACCGAAACCCTTTGATCAGAGTGAAAATAGAAATAATATCCAAGAGTCTCTTTCGGATATCCAATAAAGCGACCTTGTTCAGACTTGGCCTCCAATTTTTCTATTCTCAACTTCTTAACGAAAGCTGGACAACCCCAAATCTTAATATGATTAAAACTTGGTTTCCCACCATGCCATATCTCATAAGGCGTAGTTGAAACGGATTTGGATGGCACTCTGTTCAGTAAATATGCAGCTGTCTCAAGGGCATATCCCTAAAGGGATATAGGCAAATCAGTGTAACTCATCATAGATCGTACCATATCTAATAAAGTACGATTTCTTCTTTCAAATACACCATTATGCTCTGGAGTTGCAGGAGGTGTCCATTGTGATAAAATGCCATTATCTTTAAGATAATTCAAGAATTCGGTATTAAGGTATTCACCTCCTCGATCGGATTGAAGAGTCTTAATACTCTTTCCTATTTGTTTCTCAACTTCAGACCTGAATTCTTTGAACTTTTCAAAAGATTCGGACTTATACTTCATTAAATACAAATACCCAAACCGTGAATGATCATCGGTAAAGGTAATGAAGTAAGACCTCTAGCAGTTTCATTAATTGGTCCACATACATCTGTATGTATCAATCTTAGTATGTCAGCAGCTCGCGCACTATGTCCTATAAAGGGCGCTTTGGTCATTTTTCCCAGAAAACATGCATCACAAGTCGAGTATGGTTCAAAACCAATTTGATTAATATATCCATTATTAGTCAACTTGTTGATTATGTCTTCTCCACTATGACCTAATCGGAGATGCCAAACATACTTTGGATTTGGACTATCTTTAGAGCTTTTAGTTACGGCATTTACATTATGATTATTTTGCTTATTGACATTGGTAACCACATTACCAGACATCGTAATGGTATAAATATTATTGGTTAATAAGCCAGAACCAACACACGTTCTATTATAATAAATAGAACATACATCATCTTTAAAAGAAAATTCATAATTCTCTTTACCCAAATGAGGTATAGAGATGATGTTCCAAACAGCATTCTCATAATGCAAACAATTCTTTAAAACCAAAATATGTCTAGAAGGCAAACATAAACGAAAAGTCCCTATAGCTATTGCAGCAACTCTTGCTCCATTTGCAAATGTCAGGACAATCTCATTTTTTTTTTGATAAGGTGAGTGTATATATATAATAATAAAGATCAAATACAAGGATAGAACCATCCTCAATAATCCATGGACCCAAGAAGAGCACCAAGGGACCTAAGGAGGATAGTTAGACTCATAAAAACGCAAGAAAAACAAGCCCACCCCAACAGCAGGAAACCCAATAAATAATGCAAAAGCCTATCGCCAAGGACTAGCAAACAAAGAAATCAACCAAAGATAGATTCCGGGATATCCCACGAACGCTGCACTCGACGGTTGGAGGGGGAGTCCAGCACCGGATATAGCAAGAGGGTTTTATCACGAACAGCGTTACCCAGGTGTTGCTTCAAAGCCGGCACGAACAAAACATGGTTTCGGAATAGGATCTGGTTCCGAGTGGTCTAAATCAAATGGCAAAGAGCCGCAAATGAAAACTTGGCAATCACACGGTGGAATGACCATCCCTTGAGCCTCACGGAAGCCCACCGAATAGTGTCCGTCCAGTCCCTAGGCTGCCAAGAGATGCCACACCTAGCCGCCCAAAACCGAAACAAAAACGCCGAAGTAGGACATGCAAAGAATAGGTGATCTGTCGAATCCGGACGAGCATGGCAGAACGCACAGCTACCCTCCAGGATCCTACGGTTGGCTAGAAGAAATTGTTGAATAGGGAGCCTCGCAAGGGAGATAATCTACAGAAGGAAAGCATGGCGAGGAATAATCGCTGAGTCCCAAATGAAAGTATGCCAGAGGATAGCCGGGGCCTTACGCCTGATGTGCTCCCACGCCGAGGAGATCGAGAATGTGCCTGAATGATGTCCAAGCCAAAGAAAGCGGTCCAAGCGAGAGAAACTGATGATCGGCAAAGGCTTAGGCCAGGCATCAATGGACCGAAGCACCTTAAATAGAGATGCATCAATAGGAAGAGTGTCCGCAACCATCACATCACGGGACACCCCAGAGGAATAAATCTCCCTATCAGAAAACAGCCTGTAAAGAGGACCACGAGGGTGCCAGGAGTCAAACCAGAAGGAAACCTCAGCACTACACTCGATACACCACTGGAACATACAATGAAACTCCTCTCGAAGAAACAAAATCTTCTTCCAAGCCCAAGAAGAGGAAGTAGGAACGGGAGCAATCCAAAAACTCTTCCTTTTCAAGAAGTTAGAGTGGATCCACCTGCACCAAAGGGATTCTTTGTCTGTGAAAAGAATCCAGATATGCTTGAGAAGGGCCGCCTTATTACAATCCACGAGCAACCGAATCCCCAAGCCCCTTTTAGACTTTGGTCTGCACACGTCCTCCCATGAAACTTTCGAACCACCACGACCAAGCTCAGGCCCCTTCCATAGAAATTGCCTAAGAACCCTCTCGATACTCCCAATAACGGGCATATGAAGCATAAAGATGTTAGACCAAAAAACCTGGATGGCATAAAGTATAGAGCGTACCAACTGGAGACGACCCACAAAAGAAAGAAAACGCTGGGTCCACGAGTGAGCACGGGATGTAATCATGTTTACCAGCATAGAACAATCTGCTTGACGTAGCCGAGAGGAAATCACTGGAATCCCAAGGTATCGAAACGGAAGGGAGCCCTCCGAAAATCCGAGCAACGAGGTAATCCGAGATCGAAGGTCCACCGAACCACCCGAAAGGTAAACCTCGGACTAAGAGTTGTTCGGGACTAGCCCCGACCAAGATGAGAAACGCCTTAAGCCATTCTGGAGCAACTGAACCAAATCCACATTCGCCTCTGAAAAGAGCAGAACATCGTCAGCGAAAAATAAATGAGAGAGCTTCGTACCCTTGCATCTCCAGAAGAACTTAAAACCCGGGCATGCCGACTGTTTATGGAGGATACTAGAAAAAATCTCCATGGCCAGAGTAAACAAATAAGGAGACATAGGATCCCCTTGTCTCAACCCTCTACCACCAGCAAAATACCCATGAAGTTCCCTGTTTATGGAAACAGAGAACATGGAGGAAGATACACAGGACATGATCAGTCGAGTAGTACAAGTAGGAAAACCGAATGCATGTAGGACCAATTCCAAAAATGCCCAATCCAATGTATCGTAAGCTTTTTGAAAATCAACCTTAACAGCGCATTTAGGGAGGTATGGCGTGTGATGAAAGCCACAAAAGAGCTCCTGGGCGAGGAGGATATTATCACTAATCCGTCGGCCCTTGACAAAAGCATTTTGACTCGGGCTCACCAATGACGGAAGAGCCGCCGCAATACGATTCGCAATAATCTTCGTGATGCATTTATAGATAGTGTTACAGCACGCAATCGGTCTAAAATCCTTCATATCAACAACATTTGGAACCTTGGGAACAAGAGTAAGGATAGTTGAGTTTACCTCACGCAAAAGACGTCCAGAGATAAAGAAATCCTTGATCGCTGAGCACACGGATGCTCCAACGATGTGCCAGGAATTCTTGAAAAACTCAGCTGTAAAGCCATCCGGACCTGGAGCTTTCCCCTTTGCGAGCGACAACATAATACTTCGGATTTCTGCATTGGAGACCTCCTCCTGAAGAAGTTCAATCTGAACAAGAGAAAGAGGATGAGCAATCACTGACCTGAGCTTATCAATCGATGGAGAGGAGGAAGTGGACGTGCAGACAGAAGATCCTTATAATAGGAGACCACCCGCCCGTGCACATCACCAGAATCCGTGAGTAGAGAGCCATCCTCAGCATTGACGGAGAGCAATCTGTTACGAAGATGATGGTTATTCACAGAACAATGGAAAAACCTAGTGTTTAGATCCCCTTCCAAAAGCCAGCAGATACGTGACTTTTGCCTATAAAACAACTCCTCACTAAGTCGCAGCGAGGCAAACTCTTGTTTCCGGACCCGCTCCAAAGCCCCGAGCTGGGCATTCAATGGATTAGTAGCCAAGGCATCTTGAGTCTGAGCTAGGTCACATCTAGCCATCTCGGTTCGAGCAGTAATATCCAAAAAATGTTTATTATTCAACGACTTCAACCGCAACTTAAGAAGCTTCAACTTTCTGACCATAATGAACATAGGCGAACCAATAATGGGATCATCCCAAACCTGAGCCACCACCAATTGGTAAGACGGGTGATTCATCCAAAAGGAAAAAAATTTAAAGGGCTTCCGGACAACTGGAACATGCATGATCCGGACCACCATGGGGGAATGATCCGAGACGCCAGGATTAAGAAATGTGGCCTCCGAGAACGAAAATGCAGAGGCCCAGACATCATTGATCAACACACGATCGATCTTCCTCAGCTTGCGCAAGTGACCCGTCCCAGTTGACCATGTGAACCGACAGCCAACATGTCTCAAATCATCCAGATCAATAGATATAAGACAGTGATCAAATTCGTCAAAGCTAGGGATCCAGTCTGAAGATCCACCAATACGGTCAGAAGGAAATCGGATGGCATTAAAATCCCCAGCTACCTCCCAGGGATACTCCCGAAAATCCACACTAGCCCGAACCAACTCAGCCCATAGAGGACGTCTAGTGACAAACGAATGATCCTGATAAACAAACGTTATCACACACTCCTTATCAGACGACAAAAACCTTAGCCGACCATGCACAAATTGTTTATCCATTGATAGTGGGACAAAGACAGCAGACTCAGGATGCCAACCAATCCAAATCCGACCACCAGCCGATGCAAAGTAATTCGCAACCCAATCCCAACTCGGGATGAATCTCGAAGAGATTCCAGTAAACAATGCCTCAAGGACTTTCGTCTCTAAGATACTAACACAACACAGCTTATTTGAACGAACAAAGCTACGAACTTCCGATTGTTTATTAGGGTTCATAAGGCCCCAGACATTCCAGGCACCAATTGACATAAGGAGGGGAGAAAGGGGGTTACTGCTTGCACGAAGGCGCACGCCGAGGGGGCTAAGCAAGCTTCCTAGGACTGAGTCCATGACCAATATTGATCACAGGAGGCCCCCTCTGCCCCAATGGGCGGGAAGCAATAATTGTGTTGGGCATCCGATTAGCAGCACTAGAGGGCGGGGGAGACTTCACGGGTATATCCTCAGGACCTACTTCAGCGTCAATCTCCCCGTCTACAGAGGAAGAGGAGATAGAAGAGCTAAAAGAATCAGATACCTCCGCCACAAACAAAGGGTTCGCTTGGGGGCTTGGAGGACCGAGTTGAAGACCAGTACTGGCCAAGGAAGGGACAACGGAGGTGGGTGGCACCAAGTTAACATTATTCTTGATCTTGTCCCTCCGTGGGACCGGAATACCATCCAACGGAGGAGCAGGATCCTTCGGCTTCAGCGAGCGAGACTTTCTTCTAGTCACCGTTTGCCAGCCATACGACGAGTGGTCCAGGACCGAGGGCGTATCCTGAGGCGATGAGCATCGAACGTCCGCGCTCGTTTTCTGCGCAGGGGGGCAACACGAGCAGGGGAGGCCAAACGTGCATATGAAGAATCACCAGGAAGTGGGACGCGCTCAGCCTCTTCACCCGCCACAGGAGAATTAGGCAGACAAATATCAACAGGGGCCAACCAAGGATCTTGAGAATTCGGAGGAGAGGGGTTGACACACTTGTGCCCAAATTTACCACACCCCGAACAGACAGGTAAACGACCTTCATACTCAAAGTCAACAGACCACATCCTACCATCACACTCCACGTCAATGGACTTCAACAGGGGCTGGTTCGAGGAGATCGCCATACAGGCCTGGGAAAATGACATTCTACTGAGCTGCTCCGTATGCAAATCCATATAAAGGGGCTTGCCCAGGGCACTGGCAACATATCCCACGCCCACAGATGACCAAAGACCGTAGGGGACATTTCTAAGTCTAACCCAGACCGGCAAAGACTCAAAGGCTTCACGTTTGAGTTTAAGTCGAGGATGCCATTGCTGAAGGACCAATGGAATGCGTGCAATGGTAGCCGGACCACATTTTAGAATCTGTTTTCGATGAGATTCGTTCGGGATGTGGAAGAAGTAGAACCCTTTTTCATTTGCAGTGACTTCAAGGAGACGCTCCCCCTAAGCCGCCCAAACAGCATCAGCAGTAAGCTTGAATGGTAATCGCCTCCCCACGAAATACCCAACCAAGCACTCCGACAGCTTCGGATTTGCAAAGTTTAATACCTCCGAAGGAATCCGCACGACTAGTTTGTCATTGACGAGCGCCGGAGGGAAATACGATAATCCATAACCCTTCTCAGAAATTCTTGCAACATTTGCCCACGAACGTTGCGGGTTCCGCCCGCCAGTCAATGAAGACTTTCGATCATCCGCCTTCCCAACTACATTGATTCCACGTCTTGGAGACAGAAGACTGCTTGGGTCAGACGTTGGAATCTGGGATTCAACCACGTTCCCATCAAGAATAATCGGGTTCCCAGACAGTGGAACCTGGAGAGATGGGTTCCCAACAAGAATATTCGAGTTCCCTGACATTGGAACCTGAAAAAAGGGGTTCCCCACAAGAATATTCATCTGCCCACTTACTTTCCCAGCACCCGAAACATTCCTTGTCAGTCCTTCCGTGATTCCAATGTCTATCGCGACACCCGATGGCACTTGAAAACCGTCCGGGTGCATGGTGCTACTCCGGGTGGGAGGCGGAGTATCACCATCGGACGGCCACTGTGCATGCGAACGAGAACGAGAACGCCCCCTGCTCCGACTACGTACTTCACAGCATCTAGACGCAGCTTGCTTCTTAGTCGCATTTGCAGATTCCAGAGGCATGGAGTCTACAACAGCAACATCCTTGTGCTTCGAGGAGCCACATTCTTGTGGACGAGAGCCAACATCCACATTCCGACCAACAGAGTATCACCGCAAGAGACACGAGCGGCCGAGGCCTTCCGGGGATCGCCGGTGCCGACAAACCATTAGGATCCATAGAAAAGGTAATCGAAGCATTACCTCGAGCCGCATTGCTTGCCTTCAATGACGGGAAAGCTTGACTCGTTTCCAGAATCGAAGAATCAACACCGCAACTGATTTGGGGAGGGGCCGAAGGGTCGCGAGAAGGACGGGCATTCGCCGGAGCTTCCACGAACAGACTACAATTAGAGACAAAGGGGGGGGGTTCTCTGCATTTGTTCCTGCAACACGACTGGGTGCAGGAACCATAGAATCTCCATCCATTTTCGCTTTTTTGCTGGTTAGGTGACTTTCTGGAGTTTGAGCAGTTAAAAGAGAGAAAAGGTCAAGACATTGTTGACTTGCTGCCCCTCAAGAAACTTGCTCCAACCAATTAACGAGAACCTACTTTATCAAGACAATCTCATTTCACCCCAGCATTCTACTTATTTCCAGATTCTGCAAAGACATACAAATATGTGAGGTTGCAGCAGAATCTAGAATCCATAAGCTGGATTCAATACTAACCATCATGTTAGTTTCAATAAGCATAGACATCATACCTTCGCAAGGTTGGTTCTTAGCCTTGACCTTCAAGCTTGCAAGGTATTTCTTACAATTCGTCCTCCAATGCCCCATGACACCACAATAATGACATTTCCCTTTTTCAACCTTGGGCTTTGGATGCACAGCAGCTTTCACAGGCTTCTTCCATTTCTTCTTCTTCAAAATAGTCTTATTCTTTGAAGAAGAAGCCTTAGCCATAGCTACCATATGAGGCCTCGTGTTGTGCATTTCCTTCTCATAAACTACCAATATGCTGTGTAACTCAGCAATAGTTTTCTCCATCTTATACATGTGAAAGTTTTGGGCAAAACTAGAGAAGGAATCGGGTAAAGATTGAAGGATCAAATCCACAGCTAAGTCATTGTCCATAACAAGATTCAGCCACGCCAATTCTTCTATGTGCCAGATCATTTTCAAAACATGATCATTAACTGATGATCCCTCAGCTATCCTCATGCGATACAATGCCTTAGATATCTCATATCTAGAGGTTCGACCATTTTCATCAAAGAATTCCTTTAAGTGCAAAATGATCAATCTAGCATCTTCCATAGCTTTATACTTCTTTTAAAATTCATTATTCATCGAAGCAAGCATATATGACCTAACCTTTAAGTCATCATAACGCCACTTATCATAAGTGACACGTTCCTCTTGGGTCCCACCCTCAGGAAAACCCTTAAGAAAAGAGGTTGGCATCTTTTCATCAAGCACATACCCGAGTTTTTTTGAATTGAGAACAATTCTCAGATTCCTCACCCAGTCGGTGAAATTGGGTCCAGTCAAACAATTCTTGTCAAGTATCGAAGCAAGAGGTTTTGAGTTTACCATTTTTCAACGTAATAAATATATGTGCAGAAAATAAATTGTTAGTCATTGTCTTTCAAAATAACTATTTCATTTTGGCCTTTAAATGAAATAGATCCTCCCACCAAATTTATATTCAGATCCCATACTCCTTAAAATGGGAAACGGCAATCTTTGTTGGGTAAAGACTACTAGTGGGGATTGGAGTCTCACCAGCTCATAGTTCACCTCACCTAGCATTTATTGGTGTTCCATGAATTTGGTGAGTGAATCAACTTATTCAACGCATCACATGCGAGTCCCAATCATAACTTCAGCTTCTAGACCATGAAAATCTCACCTGACAGTTATTAACTTTATGATCATAGTTAAGTCTAAACCATCGCCTCATGCAAGTCTTGAAAACGCAAACAACCTCTCACCTAATAGTTATTGGAAATCGTTCGGCTTCAACTCCACAACATCATATGTTTAATGAAATGGTCCATTATTATGAATGACAATTGACCCCTATGTATCCATAACCAGTCAATCAATCACTATAATATAGGATCAAACCACGACAATGGATAAGCCACGAGTCCAAAACTCGTTACGACTTAATATTATTTTAAAGGAGGTTTGGGTCATTATTAAAGGTCTCACTTTGCACATTAACCAGTTTAACATGCTCACATAAACATAATAAATAAATAGATGTCAAACGCATAAATATCTATCCTATGTGGTGATCATGGAATTATGGTTTAATGAGTCTCGAGCCAAAGAGACCACATTTAACCATTTTTAATGTTTTAATAATGGAGAGCTGCTTTTCATTTGTTCTTGGTTCTTCGAACTCTTCACGAACCGAGCCCATAGAGCTCTTCGGTTTAAGAGCTCCTCCACGTAATCCTCATAGCATTTACATCAACAATTGACTATGCTAAATAACGCTAAAAATAAAATATTACAAAAAATAAAAGAAGGAAGCAGCCTCCATTTAAATAATTACAACCCGAAAAACACCTGTAATAATCATTCATTCATTCATACAACAATCACATTGATTAGGGATTTTTCCATGATCACCACCCTTCCATGTAAACAATAAATTCATAATTTAATGTTTCGAAAGGCATAATAAAAATTCTATGATGAATCAAATTCATGGTTGAGCAAAGCTAGCCGCATTAGGAAATCAACGGTAGCAAAACAAATTTCACTTGCGTAATTCTAAGCGGTAGAGCATTGTTACCTATAGATTTTCTACCGTAAATCATTTTGCAGAATTCATACGTGAAATAAAACTAACTACAGATTTTTGATTCAAAATTGATTTGGTTCCAATTTTTCTGCTCAATTGATCAAATTTATCATATAAAATAATCAACTTCTATAGGCCACGTAAGAGCGAACAATTCACTAAAATCAAATTGGCCATGACAACGCAAAAATTACTACGAACCTAAATCAATTAAACGCACGAGAACGCCTAAGGATTGGCTTTGATACCACTATTGGGATTCACGTAACATGCATAGAAAAAAAAAAATAAACGCAGCGAAAATAAAATGCACATACATGTATCTCCAGAGGCCTTGTTCGTGAGTTTCAATCAAAAATCGAATTAAACGAAGAGAGTTAAACGGATTACCTCTTATAGCGTACTTGAAACGGGTTGGTTCAAATGTTCTTCGGTACAAGTCCCACAAGCGTCAGACCTCCAGTTCAGACACACCACTAATCGTACGACGAACGGAAGAAAGACGACGCGGAAAAACTCCACACTTGATTGTGCTAGCAATCTTGTGATGAAAACTCTCCACGTACTTAATTTTCGTTCACCGTAAGAATAAAACCGTAGAGAGAATTTTTCTAGTTTTTTCTCTCTAATTTTCTCGCGGGTACACTCTCAAAATTATGCACACTCTTCTGTTTCATTTCTGCAACTATTTGCAGATTGAAATGTCAAAGGAGCAATACACTATGCGCACGATCAGGAACAGTTACTGATCGTGCGCGTTGTACATTTTGCTGCACAAAAATGCACGATCTACGTTCGTGCGAGGTGCAAGTCAAGAAGAATAACTGGCCACGTTCCACTTCTTGTTGACCAAGTTCAACTAATTGAATGCTAACCCTTTTTTTTTTTACTTTTTGACTTTTTGAACCCCTTTTTTTTTAATTATTATATAAAATGAAAAATTGTGCTGACCACATTCATTGCACGCACATCAATATGTGCGTGCAACATAACTTTAATATAAATATATTTATAAATTATTTCTATATATAATTTAATAAAAAACACATGCGTAAATTTTGGATACATCAATATATGTCCTATTTAAAGAGTGCGTGCGCATCGTATGCACGTACGTTCAAGACCAAAAATAAAAATTAAATTAAATCCAATTTAATTTAATTTCAATCTAACTAATTCGATAGTCGTGATTGCAACATACTTGCAATATCAAATTTTTCGTCCAACGTCGTCATGTATTGGTTAAGGTGTGTGACATCCCTACGTTCATCACTGAGCTGGCAGTAAGACAATTACTAACACATTAGTACTTTCAAGAGAATTGATTGTCCCGATCAACTCTAGGTCCTACAAGCCTCGAGTGACATCTAGCAATATGTTATGGCTACCCAGACAGTGTGAATATTTTAAGAACATAATGAATCTATCAGCTCCAGTTATAGTGTAATTCAATCCCTCTGTCTTATTATGTCCCGATCAAACAAAGGCCATGGAATATTTGTCAAGCTGCTAATTCGATCATATGTAGAAATCTAATTCACATGCATTTGCATGAGATATAAACATTTTATTCTCGCCTACAACCCCGGCCGGGGATTTCAATGCATTGTCATAACTAGGTCGCATAGGACATCATACCTTGTATCTAATAAGGAGATAGATTCCATTTTGCGCGCACGTGTGACTTCGTATGTGCATGACCTATAACCATTAAGTACAGAGACGGATCAGCAAACCGCCAATATGCGCACTTGTGAACTATAGCTATCCAACATACAAGTCAATACTGTGACTCAGGTCTAAGGATTATTTACACAAGATTTGAGCACGAACGATTAGGCATTGACCACGCTAAAAGCTTCCATGTCACTAATCGTTAAATGTGTATCACGTTCAGTGAACTTGTCTGACACAAGCACCTATGTTCCAATTCGGGCATCGCAATGTCTAATGACTCGTAACTCGTCATTCCTTGAAGTATCCAATACTTAAAAGAAAAATTAAGAACACATGGGTCTCAACAAAATCATTAATATCCACTCAATGATCCATCGACCGAGAACAATTTAAAGATTCTGTCTAACTATGAACCTGCCACACATATTCTTGATGTCTCAAGAATAGGTCTAGTCATAACTGATCTTATGAAATTTATTCATATAATTGGACAAATGAATAAACACGTCTTTGCCATTAATTTAATAATAAATTGAAATACAACCGAAATCCCTAATATGTAACTATTACATAGTTGCTTTAGGGTATATAACTAACAGCCAGCTGGCCCATGTGGCTATTTGGCTGCTAGTTAAAGGTGGCAAGTTGCTTCCTTTGACCAGTGGCATCGCCAAGGGGCGATAGTCAAAGGCAACAATTTTACTACCACAGGCTCTAGACATTCTAGGCTTGATATCCTTCAAATTTCATGATCAAATCACGTCATTTGACATGCCAAATGTCTCTGTCAAACGGATAAAAAATCCTATCATACTTTTGACTTTTTCAAGGATAACTTTTTTTTTTATCCTTTTTCTTTGGATAACAATCTTTATCCAATGGCAATGCAGGCATGATGTAACCATTACATCATCTATGACATCATCATGATGTCATACCTATGTCATCAATTTTGTCCTTTAGTGAGCTTTGGAAAAAGGAAATGAATCCAATCTGTTTTAATTCCTTTTGACTATTTCAATAGTCTTATTGCATTCTCGCGATCCTGTTTTTGTTATGGACATCACCAAATGTTGGTTAACGCATGTGACATCCCTATATTTACCCCTAAACTGGCAGTGAGATTCCTCAAGAAATTAATTGTCCCAAATCAATCCTTAGATCCTACAAACCTTGAGTGATGTCTAGTAACATATCATAGTTACCCAGTCATAATGAAGTAAGAGGACAAAGTGAGCCTATTAACCTTAGTTTGGTGTTATTAAGTCCTTTTGTCTTACCATATTTCGATCGAATAAAGGCTATGGATGTCTGAGTCAAACCCACAAATTCGATCATATGCATAAAGTTATTTGACGTGTATTTGACGAGACTTCTCTCAACTTCTGCCTTGACCAAAAACTTTCTAGTGCACCGTCATGCATAGATGGCATAAGACATCAACCTCATTTAATGAGAAGACAGATCCCAACTATTGCCCATGCCTGTGACTTCATACGTGGAGGACTGTGACCATCATGCACAGAGGCGGGTCAATGATCGGCTAATATCGTACCTGTGAAGTACAGCCATCCAATATACAAGCCAGCATCGCGACTTAGGTCTGAGGATTATGAACACACCAAAACCAATAGCGATTGAGATATTGACCAAGCACGAAATCTCCATGTTAGTTAATCGCTCTTTCGTCACGTTCAGCGGATTCGATCAAACTCGTTTTGATGCGAATGCTTGTGTTCCAGCTTAGGCATTTAACATCTGATGACTTGTGACTTATCATCCCTATTGGGTATCTAATGTTTAATGACGAGGCTGCGAACACACTAGTCTTAATCGGCTCGTGGATGCCCAATCCATGATCCTTCGACCAGAATCCAATTTGAAGATTAAAGACCAACTGATGACCCATTACACATATTCTTAACACCTCAAGAATGGGTTTCATTGTTAGTCACACATATTCTTCGCCAGCTCATCCAACTACCATAGCCCCATTGTTAGTTGCTATTTGAGTTGCTGCCGCTGAGCTTAACTTGTCGTCGCCCCTTCGTTGCTGCAGTCGTCGCCTTAGTCATGGCCCGAGCTCATTCGACGTCATGTTGCATCGCGTTGAGCTCAACTCATCGTCATCATCCCAACCATTGTCGTTGTCGCCGCTCACCGGCCATCGCCACCACTGCCATTTGCCAAAGTCCACTGCCGCCGACCAAATCAGTCCATGTTCGCACATCATTACCAACGCGTAGTGAGTCGGCCTTTAATCCTTGGTTAAGGCATTAATTATGTTCGAGATTAAATTAATAATTTAATTAATTTAATTAGATAATTAGGTAATCTAATCGTGGTCGGATTAGCTAAAGACTGGGTTTAGGGTAAATAAATGCGATTAAATAAGTTAAACCGAGTACCAAAATGGTCTATGGCTAGTAAAAAATTAGATTGATTGATTGACTAAATTTGTGATCACGAATGAGTGATGGACTAGAGCTGACAATGAATTATTGACTGATTGATTGGTAGTCTAGTAGCCATTAGTGGTTATTTGTTATTAATAATTAAAAATTGTTAAGTTATTTTTTGTCATCGGTTGCTTGAGGTTGAGACAGACGTTTGTCTGCCAAATAATTGGAGTGATTTCTGTTTGATCCAATACGAAATTGGTTATTCGTGTTCAGTTATAAATTGTGAATTAGAGGATCGTCTAATACGTAGGTGTAGTCACATAATGGGTTTTAAATCCGTGCTAATCATACGATATTTTTATTATAGTTCCGTGTCGTGTCAGTCGTACAAATTTTATGGACTATCCAAGGACACTGCCAATCATAGTGTTTGGTCACACCAGTCGTGTGCGGTTTTTCCCTAATAGTTTCGTATCACGCCAACCGTATGAATCTTACGGACTATTAAAAGACACTGCCAGTCATAGTGTTTAGTCATAGCAGTCATGTGCAGTGAACCCTGTGACCACCCATAATTGGATTGCAAGAGAAAAACTTGAGGTTTGCTGGTGTTTTGTAAAAATATTAGTTGTTATGGCATACTATTATTTGAGGCTTGAGCGAATCATCACCTTATTCAGGCTTAGGTACTATCTTACTGAGATTTGTTTCTCACCCCGTTGTGGTTATCATTTTTCAAGTCCAAAGTGAAGATGATAGATGATAGAGTAGTAGCCCATCTTTTAGAGTAGATAGGACATTAACCCTACCTGACCCATTATCTTTTGTCGGTTCTAGGGAGCCGTACCGAAGTATGAGGTTATACGTGCCGTAGCCTCTATAGGGTTAATAATTTTCTAATAGTGAAAATAATTACTTGTTGTCGAACTCGCTATTATTGAATAATATGTAATCCTACTATCATATCCCTGCTAATTTATTGATTGTATGGGGAGTATTAAATGTTTCCACATGTATAAAAATTTTTATTTAGTCGTTAGGGCACCTGGGATGCTATTCTTTTCGACCTGAAGTGTTTTGGTAGGAATAACACATGCTCGAGGATCTGGGTGTGACAGTTTAGGCTAATTTTAGGTTGATTGAGGCCAAAAAATGAAGTGTGTTAGCTTTAGGATGTTTAGAAGTTGATGTAGATCAAAATCATAGAGTTTCATGGGCATTTGTTTTTGTCACACTTTGGCTTCTCCGATGATAATTCAATATTGTTGGTCGAATTTTTACCGCACCGATTATCATCTCTAGCGCGTTTTTCACCAATCAACGTCCGGGTGGCACTCACGTGGCACCACATGGCAGCCACATCAGGACCCGAAGTGGTCGATTTTCTAAAGGCTCTAATCAGGCAAAGGAGAGAGTCTGACCCAATCCGATTGGGTTGTTGACTCCAACCCAACACGTGTCACTCCCTAGGTTTTTCGAAATAAAAAAGTGAATAAAAAATAATAAAAGATCCAATAGCCATGGATAGGACATGTGGCAAGTACTTAGACTTCAGATTAGAAATGGGTGGGAAAATTAAAAAAAATTTAAAAAAAATTTAAAAAAATTAAAAATTCAAATTAAAACCTTAATACTTCATCGTTTATGCCTAGGTTGGACCCATGTGGGCCTAGACCTAAGAGAAATTTTCATTAAAAAAATTCAAAAAAATTCAAAAAAATAAAAAAAATTCAAATTTTTTTTTAGAAAATACAAAAATGAAAAATGGCCACATTCAATTGGCCCAACCAAGTTTGGTGATTTTGGATTTTCGAGCCTTGAAAAATGACTATTTTGTTCGTCTAGTCAATTTGACCTAAACTTTTCCAAACTATCCTTGAGCCTTAATTATGCTTTCTCTAAGTCGTAATAGATTTATGTAAAGGGGTGAGGCAATGAACTTTAGGGGCTGAAGCGATTTGGGTTCCACATTCCAATTTCTTGACGAACCATTACTATACGAACTGAAACAATTATAAAACACTAATGGTTCATGTAATTCTTACCGTGCTTGACTATACCATTCACGCAAATCATCCACCACATGAAAACATAAAACCCTAAATTCCACTATTGCTATAATATAAGACCAATAATTACTAGTCCATTTATTAATCTAATTGCGCGAAATTCAGGTGGTCACACTTAGGCTCTGCATTGTCTTATGTAGCAATCATAAATGTTTCCCTTCAATTTCAAAATGACAAACGAGAATGCTTGTATGATTATCTTACGTAATTGAACTCCTTGTGGAGTCAATTCATTAGAAAATCAAAACACTCCCATTGAATCTAGTATGTCAAGGTAAATCATTATTTTCCTCAACATCATTGATGGGTATGTTATTAGCATCTTCCATTTCATGACTAAAATCCTTATCGATCTCACCTCTACTAGCAAAATCGTTCTCCAAGAACATCATATCTCGTCCCTTCATTTCAATGCACTTCTATTAGCTTGTTCACCTATGAATATATATCCCAGAAAGTGCTTAGAGTATATAATGAATATACATTTCTTCCCCTAGGATTTGATTATCCACATCTATGGGAAGAGTCATGAATATATCATGCATATCTCTAAGATCGTTGATTATTTAAAATCGAATTTTTTTACCAATTCATAAGGAGTGAAAGTGACTAAATTAGAGGGTATATGGTTAAGTAAATAGGCGGCAATCAATAACACATCTCACAAAATTAGATCAATAGATTTGCATGTGTCATGATCGACTTAACCATTTACAATACGATTCTATTCCTTTTCTCAGCAACCCCATTTTTTTGCGAGGGTACAAGAAATAGACAAATGTCTTACAATACCCTTTTCATCACAAGGAGACTTGTATTGCTCAGATAGATGCTTAAGTGCACAATCAATTTTAACTGATTCTCTACCAAACTCATATATCATTGAAAGCAATCCAATGTTTCAAACTTATGGGAGATTTTTTTTTTAAAAAACATAACCGAAGTGTGTGAAGTCATCTATAAAAGTGATGAAACAACGAGGCTCCATGTCTCGTCCTCACACTCAATGGATCACAAATGTTAGAATATACAAGTTGCAATGAAAGTTCATCCTTGGTTCCATTACCAAATGATTTTCTAGTTATTTTTCCTACTAGACAATGTTTACATATAGGTAGATCATATTAACAGGTGACCCTAAATGGCCTTCTCTAGCTAATAATTTCCTTCTTTCTAACCAATGTGACCTAGTCTAGCATTCCAAACATTTGTATCTATATTCACATTACTGGAAGATGCAATTAAAAGAAAAACAACCATCAACAGTGACATTAAACGCATTAAACTCAAGTCAAAACATAAAACCATTCAGTACATAACTAGGACTATAATCAATTGTTCCAAACTGTATATCAATACAATCATCATGAAATTCAAAATATAACCTAGGCTTAGAAAGACAACTATAGAAACCAAGTTCCATCGAATTAGAAGAACATAGAGATCATATAGGAATTGAGTTCGACCACCACGTAAGTTTAATTTACATGTGCTGATACCTTTCATCTCCATTCTAGAGTTATTTCCAACATATATTCATCTATTTTCAAGCGATATCCAATGTTACTACACAAATGCTCCTCGATCTACAGTTATATGATTTATTCCTCCTAAGTCTATAGCCTACATAGGGTGTGATTTAGCAAGCATTACAGTACTAGAGACCAAAGTATTGCTTAAAGCAATAGAGTAATATTGCTACTTCTTTCAACTCAGTACTTTCACGAGCAAAATGACACGTCTTATCACAATTGTAGCATTTCATCTTAGTCTTGTCCTTCTTCCCAACACACTTCTTGTGTAAGATGGTTTACACTTTCACGAGTGCCTGATCAATCTCCTTCCTATTGTTATTTAATTTATAGTTCCCTAGGACTTAAAGTCTGAAGTCTTGCGCAAACCACATTCATCAACATAAGCATGTGTAGATGATCTTGTAGCCTCTAAACGATCATCCTCTAATTTAAAATGACGCACTATATCACCAAATCTTATGATATTCTATTCATATTATGCATCATATTGATTTTTATATGCTAGAGACCTAATAATATGTTGAACTTGCTGTTCATCAGTTAGAGTATAACCTACTGTATAGAGCTCACGTATCAAGTTTGATACTTGGTGAGCTTTCTCAATTTATTAGCAGATGTGCCCCAAACTTATCTTTCAGGGTGACCTAAATTTTTCGAGTGTTATTGAAACTTCAAAATCACACATGAGATCATCTTGGATATAGCTCAATAACACGATGTGAGCAATTCTTTTTTTTTTGTTTAAGCTTGATAAGTTTCTTGATTCCTTCTGTACTGAGCAGAAGTTTCATGCTTAGGTTCATTCATGATGTAGTTAAGGGTTTCCAAAACCTCTTGCTCTTCAAGGATATACTAAACCATTCGATGGCAGATATCATAATTGTCACTATTCAATTTTTATCCTTGTTGAAACCATCCATAGTGGTCTTAATTTCAAAGCCATAGTCAATGACAATTATTATATAATGATAGAATAAATGCAAAATTAACACTAGAACATTTTTCACATTAACACATAAATTTATTTTGCAGCAAAAAGCAATCTAAATAAATGATAATTTGATAAAAGATAGTAAAATAAAAGTTCACTATGTTCCCCACTGCTTCTATGTTATGATCGTCTCACTATCATGCATTTAGTTCATTCATGCAAAATTTAAGTTAGGTGAGAATTCCGTTGAATTCTACCGACCTATGAACTCCCACTTGAAAAGACAATCACACTCTCGTGTAATCACTAAGGCATTGCATGATGTGGATTAATTTACAATTAATTCACACATCAACCATAATCATGATAGAATATGATTTCCTACCATTGTTCGAGTTTTCTTGAATTGAAATTGCAAGCATGTTGAATCTTATACATGCTATCAATGAATCATGTTGTACATTGTCTATATGCGATCACTTATATGTAAGCTAGGTCTTATATGTCTAAAATCATAGGGAAATACATGTAAAAATACAATAATACCCACAAAATCTACACGTAGTTAGGATTTCATTTTCATTTTTATAACTTTAAGAGCTTCAAACATGTAAAAAAAATATACCATAACATAGAGATTTTTCATATGAACACGCAGGTACCAAGAACACCCCGATCAGAGCTCGTACGCACTCACATGCACGTTTTGAAGATTGGTGTACCAATGCAGTCAATCATGTTGACTATCTGGGCCAACGGTCAATGTTTGACTGATTAACAGTCAATCATGTCAAACCTAATCAGGTCAAATCAACCGAGTGGGTTTGAAATGGTCGGGTCGGAACCGAGCCTGGTCAACGGTTAATCGGGTCTTTTGGAAATTGGGCCGATTAATGATCAATGGGTCGATTTGAAGTCAGGCTAGGTTAACAATCATCTAGGTTATGGGGGCATGTGTGGCTACTTTCGGCGGCCATTTGAGGCATGCGACCACTTGTTTTTCTCATATCGACAAGAAGAGTTCAACGGTGTGCTCAAAAACAGCTTTCACTGGACCAAATTTCACGCACTAGTGACATTTCGCCAATGCATCAGTGGGCCGTCGCTATTAAAGCATGTGCAGTCGCATCCGACCTCCATCAAAGGCAAGTGACCACTTGTTTTTCTCGTCTCAATGAGACGAGCCTGAACATGTATTCAAAAATAATTTTCACCAGATGAATAATTGGCAAAACATACTGAACAAAATGATCCACAACCCTAAAACTCGCCTTGTGTTCTTCGTTCCTATTCAACATTCATTGATAAATTCAATATAGTAATCAAGCCAAAACTCAATGGATACAAGGTAGAGATTCCGACTAAGGCTCCGATACCAATGTTAGAATTTAACATCAAGAAATTCTACTAACCTGTATTGCCGTATGATTGCAAAATTGCCTAGGAACATGAGTTGAATCACCAACACGTCTTGAATCGAATCTTCAACTCATGATTGTTCGAATATGATCACAGAAAAAGATATCCACATTTCATAACGTAAATGCAATCGATTCTCAAAGTGATAATGTATTTCCTTTGTTCATTTTTTTTTTGTTCTTGATAGAGGGAGAGAGGGAAGGAGAGAGACAACATACATTCGTTTGTACGTTTCTATTCATTCGTTATCTCTCATAATGTGACTCTTTGAAAGTTATCTTTAACTTTCTTATGAAGAAGAAGACAATGCCCTTTCAAACGCACCTCTTCATGGGGCCTCTCAAAAGGTGCCTACTATATACACCCGTTCATGAAACAAACCACATCACACTATCTCCTATTGAGAAGGATCGATCTCTCCCTCTCTCTTTCTCTTACGTGATTTACCTCGGTGCGTTGAGATCTCTTTTCTCTTGCCAACGCTCAATGATGGAGGATCAGATTTAGATTCATGCTAGTGGTTAGGTGTGAAGTTCGATAAAAATAAGAGAGAGAGAGAGAGAGAGAGAGAGAGAGAGAGAGAGTTTTGTGTTATGCTAGGAAGATGAATGTATCCATCTTCTTTGGGAACCTATTTTCCCAAGCAAAACACTTCTTATCATCATACATATTGCATATTCTTGCTCTTTTTTAAATGGAGGCATAGCAAAACTTCGATAATAAAGACGCGTAGTGGAATCTTACAACCGTCCGACCTTAAGCTTACTTTTGAACTGGAAGGGCCTTTACAAATTGAAATTGAATTAAAATTTGCCTAGAAGGAGGCCAACCCCACCATCCACCATATTGTCTTTGATATATCGGAGCTAGCGTAGTCTTTTTCCCTTGCCCGCAAGCCCATCCCGATCCCGTGTTACTTCAGCCAATGGGCCTAGATCACCGGTTAAGGTTTTGTTGGGCTTATCACTCAATCTAAAATCAATGAAGAAACGATTGAGATCCTTCCAAATTGCCAGCTAAAGTAAGACTGCTTTCCAAAGAAAAACCCACGTGGTATTCTCGAGTAGAGGTGAATTTTCGGTTCAATCTGATTTCTGGGAGTAATCACTGGATCAGTCACATTTTTTTGGTTATTTTTCATTAAATTTTTAGTTCAAAGAGGATGTGAAAATAGCTTTACCCCTAATTCGATGTGTGTTTTCACATGTTTGTGTGAGGTAAAAGAGCACTATAATACGGGTTTAGGTTTATGTTTACATTTAGAAATTTTTTAGAAATATATATAATTCGGTCTGATCTAGATGGTCTAGTTGATCCCGATACACAGTTCTAATACTCAGGTTAAAAAATACATCTCTAGCCAGTCATTAATTGAAGTCATCAAGCTAATATGCATCGGGTGCAACTAAGAATTTGTTATTATTATTGATAGCTCCCCCAATGAATCTAATCAGTTGGGCTGTGGGTCATTCTAACAATTAATAATGATTTTGCATTGCTACACGAAACAAAGAAAATGTTGTCTAGATCTTTCGATATGAAGGATTTGGGTGAAGCTGCTCATGTGCTTGGCAATGAGATTCGTCGAGATAGATCTCGAGGTTTGCTTGGTTTATGCCAAGAAACTTACATTGATAAGGTACTTAAGAGGTTTTCTATGCAGACTTGCAAACCTGGTGAAGTACCGATAGTGAAGGGTGATAAATTCAATAAAAATAAGTGTCCCAAGAATATGACATTGAGAGAGAGTCAATGAAAGATGTACCTTACAACAGTGCCGTTGGTAGCTTGATGTATGCTCAGGTCTGTACTAAACCAGATCTTGCCTTTTCCGTCAGTGTTCTTGGTAGATATTTATCGAATCTGGGAAGGGAGCACTGGACTGTTGTTAAGAAAGTAATGAGGTATTTGCAGCGAACTAAAGGCCATGTGTTGGTTTACAAGAGAGATGATAATCTTGAGGTTGTAGGATATACATATTTTGATTTTACCGGTTGTTCTGATGATATGAAGTCTACCTCAGGTTATATATTCATGTTGGCTGGAGGAGCTATTTCCTGGAAGAGTGTTAAACAGACACTCATAGCTTCCTCGACTATGTAGGCGGAGTTCGTTGCATGTTATGGGGCATCTTCTCATGCCATATGGCTGAGAAATTTCATTTCAGGCCTCAAAGTTGTTGATTCTATTGCTAGACTATTGGTTATTTATTGTGATAACAACGCTGTGGTGTTCTACTCTAAGAACAATCGGACTACAGGTGGTTCTAAGCATATGGAAATTAAGTATCTCAAAGTTCATGAGCTCGTAAAGCAAGGTGAAATAGTTGTTGAGCATATCGGTACAAAGTCAATGCTTGTGGATCCACTGACCAAAGGACTTAGGCCTATGACCTTTAAGAAACATGTTATAGACATGGGTGTACTAGAGTCCTTTGATGTTTTTGGTTAGTTGGAGTTTTTAGATACTTTTTATGTTGTATCCGACATTTGGTTTCTTTTGACTGTTAATTTATGTTGGATATTGAGTATCAGTTATTATGATGATCATTGAGATGATTACGCTGGTTTTACATTTGCATGCATACGGTTGCTTTTATATGTATCATGTGCATATGATAGGAACTAAAGAAAATCTTGAGACTTGGTGCTTAGTCTTGAGTAGGACGGATTTGTCATTAAAGTTTGTCTCAAATAAAGCACCATAAAGTTTGAGCGTATTGAGGTTTGTGAGACATATAAGGAATAATCTTTCTGACTCATTATGGGTGTGAAGTTACAGAAAGATGAGGACCGACTAAAATAACATCAAATTTGATCACGTAAAGGATGCTATTTCGGCTACACCGCCACATTGACCCATGACGGCTTGATTACTTGGTGTTGTGATTATGATTGTCTTGTATCGTTGATAGATGCTCTGACGGTCATAGTTTGATATCTGGTGATTTAGTTGGTCAAGGTTACTCGAGATGTTGTCTTTGTGTTGGCCATACAGTTGTTACAATCTGAGAGTCGTTTTGAAAAAGGTTTTACTTAGAGGATATAATTAATGTTGCCCAATTGGGAGAATGTTAGAAAATTTTCTTGTTTGGGCTTCCATTAATTGTCATATTTTACTTTATTTCTTTTCTTTTTATAAAACGGGCTGTAATGTAAGACAGTGCATGAAATCCCACGAAAGTTATGTGATCAGTAAAGTTATTTGGGATATGCGCATCTCGTTTATTTTGATGTGGCTTACGGCTGGGTGTAGGCTATTTTATGTCTTATGGTCCGTTGATGGATACGACCATAGGTTACGGTTAATGTATATTTATGGCTAGGCCCCTTCCCCTGTGACAGTCTGAAAATTCGACCAATTTATCGGAAGTTCTAATTGAATGGAAATACTTCGTTTGTACACTCTAGTTGACGCTCACTCAGGATTAGCTACCCTGGGATGACCAATCGAAGGGGAACGGCTACCTGGAACATTTTCCCAAAAAGCCGCCCGTTGGTCTGAGACTAAGACAGAGTCGGTATTTAATGAAGTTGACCACAAAATGAAATCCGAGATTGGACAATCGAATTAGTAAGACAAACACAATGAAGAAACGGACTCAGTTTCAGAAACGTCGCCTGAAGGGCAGACAGCCGGTGCACGTCGAAAAACAAGACGTGAATGGAAAATTATGGAAATGCCCCCGGTAAATGTTCAGTCCTTAGAATTAGATAAATTATGATTTTTGAGAGCGAATACGATAGATCGAAACCGAATCCAGTCCCAAATTCGTCCGCGCTCGAGACCCGATCGGTGCATTTAGCACACAAATCGAGGCAAGTCAAATCAGATGTCTCATCAATCAAGTGTCATGTCATGTCAATCAATCAATCCCATCATGGCTCAATTTCCAAAGCCAATCAATCAAGTCTCATCAAAGTACAATGTCACCTCCAATTCCCCAAACCTACTCCTACTATCTTGATTCTCCTTTGAATTTATTATTTACCATAATCTCTCTCTCCCTTATGAAGCTTTCGGCGGGCCACTTCACCCCCATCTTCTTCTTCATTTTCCTTCACTTTTCCTCTCTTCTTCTTGATCCCTCTCCATCTGTGGCCGCCCTCCCGTTGCCGTTCGTCGTCCCTCACCGCCGTCGATCGCCTTCACCAGCCACCTCCACGCCACGGTAAGCTCCTCTATGCCCTTTCCTTGTTGTTCCCGTGGCCATGAGAGCCACCACAAAGTCGACCCAACCTCAACTCTCATCTCTCTCTCTCAGTTTTCCATGGGCAGCCGCCACGAGCCGTCGCCCCGTCGTCATTTCCGCCGCCGTCCGCCACTCCCCACAGCCACCCTAGTCTTGGTAAGCCCCCTCTACCCTTCACTTGATCTTCTCCATGGCCGTGAGGCTTGCCATTTGACCGAACCAGCCCTAATCCTCCTTGTAGGCCGAGAGGAGCGTTTGGACCTCTGGTGTCCTTCGCCGTTTCCGTCGTGATTTTCAACCCATCTATGTAAGCACATCCTCTAATACCAGCCTAAGAATGATGTATACATGTGTGATTGCTGTGTTAGTGGTTAATGGTTGTGATTAGGGAGTAAATGGTTGATTATTGGTTAATGGACATTAGACTAAATTAAAGGTTTTACTAATGGGCCCTGTGTAGGGGATGTGGTATTTGGCTTGGGCCCCAAATCAGATGTTATGGGCTGTAAATTGAGGGTTTGAGCGTGTAAGTGTTGGGCCAAATGAGACTAATGGGCTTAGGGGTTAAAATTTGGACTAATTGGGCCAAAATAGAACTCATGGGCTTAAGTCTTGGTAGTGGGCCTCATTTGGACGAAATATTGATTATATTGGGCCTTAATTAGAGTCTTGAATGTAAAAGTTTAGGGCCCAATAGAGTATGTGGGCTTAGGGTTTGAAATTAGGCCTAATTATGCTGAAATGGGCTTAATAAGCTTACCTTAACAAATGGGCTTGTGCCTCATCCGAAAACTTATAAAAATAGTGGGCCTTAAAATATTTAATTATTTATAATTAGATCATGGGCTTGTGAATAGTAAATGGGCCTTAGACCCAAACGGGCTTAATTCACTTAATGGGCGTAAAATTTAAGAAAGAACCATTGATCCTTAGTTATTGGGTATAATTAAATTTAATAAGATTAAATAGGACCCAAAGAGTATTTTCAAACTTTAACTGTGGGCCGATGCTGGGCCAGGGTTAAATAGCAAAGACCAAGTTGGGCCGAGCCATCAAGCCAGATTGGACTGAGACCTGAAACAGATGAGTTCTAAGGGTGAAATAAAACATGATTGAGTCTGATTGGGAGTCTGTTCCAAGAGGAAGTAAATGTCTAATGTAATTACGTGGGGTACCTAATGGAATCCGGTTGGTTAGGAAACTTCGTGTAGAGTACCAGTTCTACTTGTGGCATACCTCAATGAATATGGGTTTGTTAGAACAATTATTAAATTGTTATGCCTCGTTGCGTTTGAAACCACTGGATTGCATGCTCCGTGATCGATGCGTTGTTGAATTTGTCTGAGCATCATGTACCGTGAGCATAGCATGAGTCACATGGAGGTGTGACATGTAGGATGAGCCCTGAAGCGTCTTTACGCGGGGAAGTGGAGGGATAAGCGTGCCAACCTGAAGCGTACCACACGCGGGTTGAGGCACGATACCGAGTGGCATTGTAGAATGGACCATGATGGGAATCGGAGAGATAAGCGAGCAGGATCCACTGGGATCACTTGAGACAAACTGAAGCATGCATTAGTCTTTGCATATTGATTTGCTGGCATTACCTGTTGACTGCCTGTCTGCGTCTTATAATTGCCTTGTTACACGTAGTTTGTCTATTCACACGTTGGGTTTGGGTATCTACAACCAGTGAGGGTACTCGAGTTAGGTGAGTTGAAACCCTAGTTATTGGATAGGGCCGATCCCACTAGTATAGTCTTTTCTACGCTAGGATTAGGGTGAGCTTGCTGAGTTCTCGACTCACTAGCGGTGGTTACCTTGTTTACAGATCTAGGACGCCATTGATGGCCGTGCCACCTATGCTTTTTGGTTTGCTAGTGCAGATGAAGTCTGAGGATACCCTTCATTTTGATATGCATGCCGTGATATAGCGTCGTCGTGTACCCTTCATTTTGTTTACAGATCAGGGTGGACCTCATTTTGTACCCCATAGATTTGAGGCATGGTTTAGGGAGGGATTGTATGGTTTCGAGGGACCTCTGAGAGATGCTCCGATTCCTATAGAGGAAGACCCCTTCTTTTTGCAACCTGCCAAGTATGGAGGAGAGGTGGTCGACCCCAAGACGCTACAGGAGTTGCCGTCCCCAGGACGTTCAGAGATCGATGGTCAGGACGAGAGTGAGGCTATGGATACAGATGAGGAGGATCCCGAGGAGGGCCCCAAGGAGGAGCTTTAGGTCTGAGTGTTACTGACACTGGACTAGTCTTTTGAGGGACAGTATGTACGTAGGTGTCGGGATCAGAGTTTGTATTTTCTTTTGGGATTCTGTACCGAACACCTTTTGATATGTATATATCGATGCTTGGTGTATTCCCTTTTTGTGTACTACCCCAAGTATTGTATGTATGCATGTATGGATAGGAGGCACGCTTCCGCAGGTTTTTAGATTTATGGTTTGTTAGATGCGTTATCTGGTCGCGACAAAGAATGATTTCCCTAGGCCATCGCGTATGGTTGATCAGGCGAGCGCGAGAGAGCATTTGACCGAACCGAGCGGGATGGCGCGTTCCCGAGAGAGGGCTCGGGGCGTAACATCCCTGCTCGAGTGATATCAGAGTAAGGTCAGCTCAATACGAGACTGTTTGAGGATTTGGAGTGATAGGGCTGATGATTTTGGAGTAGTTAGATAGACAGACCCTAAACCTAAGGATTATGAAGGGTAGAATACATGAATTAATTGGCGCTTGTGATTGCCTAGTTCAGTTAGTTGCCTAGAATATATTGAGACAATAGTGGTTTTAAACTATGTTGCAGGTGCGTCAGGACCTGAGGTAAGGTTTTTAAGCATAGCCCCATGAGTAGGGTGCTTGAGTGCTGTTTGCTGATTGACGGGTTGCTAGTTAATGCTGCTTGTGATTGTATGCCTAGTCGGCTATCGCGCGCTGCTTGACCATCATGCATTGCACGATTTCTGCATTGAAGGCAAAATCGTTTAGAATCGAAACTGATTTGAAATAAAGATTCGGATTTGAAAAGTACATGCATCTCATGTTGTTGGATTGGGTAACCGTCAACCTGGTATAGGATAGGCCTGACGGGACGTCTACAAACCATGATGAAGCGTGGTATGGGACACATGGAGTGGGGCTCTCTTTGGATGTGAATAACTTAGGACAGCTGTTCACACCAAGAAATGATGAGGGCGGGGAGTGGTCGTCGGGGCAGAGACCCGATCAAGGAGCGGCTCCCGGCAGGCTTCTAATTGAGGTGGCAAATAGAGTAGCCTAAGTTATGCATTGATGGGGTTGAGTCTAGATGTCTACCGGGTCCAATTGCATTTAAGCTGCAGCGAATTTTACATGCATGTTCATGTCAGTAGACGCGACAGTAGGCGAAAGCTTAATTGTTATTCTTAGGGTTCCAAATTCCTGAAAAGGAATTTATTTGATATAGGTGTGAGAAAGAATTAGGAGGATGAGCAATAGGGGCAGAAGACCAAGTGCTGGTGCATCAAGCTCAAGAGCTCCTGCACTTGAGCGAGACCCGAGGATTGAAGAAATGATGAGGGTTTTGACTGAAGTAAGCAATTTAATGGGTAGGCAAGCCGCTGAGAGGGCTGCCACTGTTGCCCAAGCAGTTGAGGCCGCTGTGGCCGCTTTTAATAGAGCCAATGGAGGCAATGGGCATGGTAATGGAGGACGTCAGACCCATCATATAGTGGAACAGTTTTTGAAGCTGCAACCGTCGAAGTTTGATGGTAGTGGAGGGCCTGAGACGGCTTCCCTATGGATCGAGCAGCTGGAGAAAGTATTTACCGTGCTGGGATGCACTCATGAGGAAAAAGTCTCACTGGTGACTTATCAGCTCCAAAGCACTGCAGATGACTGGTGAAAGGCCACCCGAGGGCGAGTTTTCCCGGAGGGCTTGAGGCCAAATTGGACTGCTTTTTGTGCAGCATTCAATGGGAAGTATTTCTCTGAGGCCACCCAAGAGAGGAAAATGGAGGAGTTTATAAGACTTCGTCAGGGACAGATGACCGTTGATCAGTACGAAGGTGAATTCGCCAGATTGTCCAAGTTTGCTCGAAGGCTGATTGAGGATCCGTGGGACAAGGCTAGAAGATTCAGAGAAGGATTGAGACAGGAATTGAAAAGTATGCTGATCGCCATCGAGCTGAAGGACTATAACGAGATGTATGAGCGAGCCCTGGCGATAAAACGAAACATACAAGAGAAGGCTACCGCTTCTAGAAGAGACTTTAGGAATTCTGGCAAGAAGCCAATGAGGGACGCCCGCAGATTCGTTCCACCTACGAGAAGGACTTGGGGAAAACCATCTCACCCTAGGAGTCAGAACTGCCGTGACTGTGGTAGGAGGCATGGGAACAACCCCTGCCCAAAGAAGACGGGTGAATGCTTTGGGTGTGGACAGTTGAGGCACCATTAGAGAAATTGCCCGAAGAACGGTCCGTGACCGCAGTACCAACCGCAGCAACAGTAGGCTGTGGCTGCTCCGCAAGGAAATCTGAACCGTCCACCTGCTTAGGGACGAGTCTACGCAGTAGCGCGTAAGGATGCCGAGAATGCGCCAGGGGTGATCACAGGTATCGTCTCTCTCCGTGGTCATACTACGTATGCGTTATTTGATCCTGGAGCGTCACACTCCTTTGAATCTGAACGTTTTGCTGAGTTTTCTGGATTAGATGTTAGACCCTTAGATGTGACCCTACATGTAACCACCCCACTTAAAGATAGAGTGATTATCGTGTTAGAATGTAAGGGGTGCGAGATAGTCTTGGGCGATAGAGTAGAGGAAATCGATTTAGCTGTTCTACCCATGTATGATTTCGATGTAATTGTTGGCATGGATTGCCTAGTTAGAAATGGGGCAGTTATTAACTGCAGTAGAAGTGTAATACGGCTTAACCCAGTAGGCCACCTTGAGTATGAATTTATGGGAAATAGAGGAGGAACGTCGATCCCTTGGATCTCGTCGTTGGAAGCGACCAAACTAATGAACGAAGGTAGTCTGGGATTCTTAGCATCGGTGACGGATTCGTCTACTCAAGAAGTGAAGTTCGAGGACGTGCCTGTAGTGAGAGAGTACCCAGACGTATTTCCTTAGGAACTGCCTAGCTTGCTACCAGAGCGTGAAGTGGAATTTGTGATTGTGTTAGCACCTGGAACTAAGCTGATCTCAAAAGCATCGTATAGGATGTCATTATCTGAACTAAAGGAGTTGAAGGTGCAGATGCAAGAGCTACTGGATAAAGGATTTATTCGCCCCAGTACTTCGCCATGGAGAGCTCCAGTGCTATTTGTTAAGAAAAAGGATGGATCGCTAAGGTTGTATATCGACTATAGGCAGCTGAACCAGGTAACAATTAAGAATAAGTATCCTCTGCCAAGTATTGACGATCTGTTTGATCAGCTTCAAGGAGCATGTGTGTTCTCCAAGATAGACCTAAGAATAGGCTATCACCAATTGAGGATTAAGAAGGAGAACATCCCGAAGACTGCCTTTAGGACGAGATATGGGCACTATGAGTTCACTGTCATACCCTTTGGATTAACGAATGCCCCAGCTGCATTTATGGATATGATGAACCGAGTGTTCAAGAAGTTCCTGGATCAGTTCGTGATAGTCTTCATCGACGACATTCTGGTATACTCGAAGAACTCTGAAGACCACGAGGAACACTTGAGGATTGTACTACGGACATTAAGGGAACATTCGTTGTATGTCAAGTTTAGCAAGTGTGAGTTCTGGCTGAACAGAGTGGCGTTTCTTGGACATATAGTGTCTGGCAAAGGAATATCGGTAGATCTAGCAAAGATTGAAGCTGTGGAGAAATGGCCGAGACCTACAACTGTGACTGAAATGCGAAGTTTCCTTAGATTGGCTGGATACTACAGACGCTTTGTAGAAAAGTTCTCCGCAATAGCGTCTCCTCTTACCCGTTTACTCAAGAAGGAAACAAAGTTCGAATGGACAATAAAGTGCGAGAAAAGTTTTCAGGAGTTGAAGGACCGATTGACCTCCGCGCCAGTGCTGACCATCCCATCTGGACCTGGAGGATTTGAGATTTTTAGTGATGCGTCACTAAGAGGTCTAGGATGTGTTCTAATGCAGCATGGACGAGTAGTGGCATATGCGTCTAAACAGTTAAGGCCGCACGAGATGAATTACCCGATGCATGACTTGGAGCTGGCTGCCATAGTATTTGCATTGAAAATTTGGAGGCATTACCTAGTAGGAGAGAAGTTCCAGATTTACACAGATCACCAGAGTCTGAAGTACTTATTTTCGCAGAAGGAACTAAACATGAGGCAGCGTCGATGGATGAAACTATTGAAGGACTACAACTGCGATATCCTATACCATCCAGGAAAGCCGAATAAGGTGGCGGATGCTCTGAGCAGAAAGTCGAGCATTACGCATATGATGGTCAAGGAATGGACGCTGTTGGAGGAAATTAGGGACTCCGGATTCAAGGTCGAGGTAGGAAGCCTCTCAAGTTTGATGGCTACCTTGCAAATCGAACCAGAGATTCAACTGAGGATCAAAGAGTTATAGTCTACGGACCCAGACATCCAGAAGATTGTGATGATGGATGCAGAGGAGAGAAAAGATGAATTCCAAGTGACTGAAGACGGAATACTGAAGTTTAAAGGACGTATGTGCATGCCAAACGATGAGGAGTTGAAGGAAAGGATTTTGTCCGAGGCACACAGAAGCAATTATAGTATCCACCTAGGAAGTACGAAGATGTACCAGAATCTGCATTAGCATTACTGGTGGAATGGAATGAAAGTGGATGTGACTAAGCACGTGGCCAAGTGCTTGACGTGTTAACAAGTAAAGGCGCAACATTGCAAACATGGAGGACTACTGCAACCCTTGGAAATCCCAGAGTGGAAATGGGAACATGTCACTATGGATTTCGTGACAGGACTACCGAGGAGTCAAAGAGGAAATGACTTGATATGGGTGATAATGGACAGGTTGACCAAATCTGCGCATTTTATCGCAGTACGAAAGGATTCCACGTTGGAAAAGTTGGCTGAGCTGTATGTGAGGCAGATTGTGAGACTGCACGGAGTGCCAGTAAGTATTGTATCGGATCGAGATCCTCGTTTCACAGCCACGTTTTGGACGAGTCTGCAAGGTACTTTGGGAACGGAGTTGAGATTCAGTACAGCCTACCACCCTCAGACTGATGGTCAGTCGGAAAGGACCATACAAACCTTGGAGGATATGCTGAGAGCGTGTGTAATAGACTTCAAAGGTGGCTAGGAAGACATCTGGTGGAGTTTGCGTACAACAATAGCTACCAACAGAGTATCAAGATGGCATCATTTGAAGCGTTATATGGAAGAGCCTATAGGACTCCGATTTGTTGGGATAAGGTTGGCGAGAAAAGCATAACAGGCCTGGAATTGGTACAGCAGTCGGTAGAGGCAATTAAGGTGATCAGAGATAGACTAAGGACCGCTCAGAGTAGACAGAAGAGCTATGCAGACAAGCGACGTAAGCCATTGGAATTGCAAGTTGGAGACCATGTATTTCTGAAGGTGTCGCCGATGAGAAGATTATCTCGGTTTGGCAAGAAAGGAAAGCTGAGTCCTAGATTTGTAGGGCCATTCAAGATTTTGGAGAACATCGGGACACTGGCTTATCGTCTAGCATTGCCACCAAACTTGTCCCAGATCCACAACGTATTCCATGTGTCAATGTTTCGGAAGTACGAGCGGATCCTGGCCATTACTTGATCATGAAGTCATTGAAATGGATGACCGCGTCTCGTACGTGGAGAGGCCAGTTAGAATTGAAGATCGAAAAGAGCAAGTTCTGAGGAGCAAGACGATACCTTTGGTCAAGGTTATTTGAGAACACTATGGGACTGAAGGAGCCACGTGGGAAAGCGAGGACGAAATGAAGAAGAAATACCCTTATTTGTTTGAATAGCCAAGTGTAATTTTTTGTTTTGAAGTAAGGACTTGTGGACAGTAAATTTCGAGGACGAAAATTTTATAAGGATGGAAGAATTGTGACAGTCTGAAAATTCGACCCATTTATCGGAAGTTCTAATTGAATGGAAATACGTCGTTTGTACACTCTAGTCGACGCTCACTCAGGATTAGCTACCCTGGGACGATCAACCGAAGGGGAAAGGCTACTTGGAAAATTTTCCCAAATAGCCGCCCGTTGGTCTGAGACTGAGACAGAGTCGGTATTTAATGAAATTAACCACAAACTGAAATCCGACATTAGACAATCGAATTAGTAAGATAAACACAATGAAGAAATGGACTCAGTTTCAGAAACATCGCCTAAAAGGCAAACAGCCGGTGCACGTCGAAAAGCAAGACGTGAATGGAAAATGACCGAAATGCCCTCGATAAATGCTCAGTCCTTAGAATTAGATAAATTAGGATTTTTTAGAGCGAATATGATAGATCGAAACCAAATCCAGTCCGAAATTCGTCCGCGCTCGGGACTCGATCGGTGCATTTGGCACACAAATCGAGGCAAGTCAAATCAAATGTCCCATCAATCAAGTGTCGTGTCATGTCAATCAATCAATCCCATCATGGCTCAATTTCCAAAGCCAATCAATCAAGTCTCATCAAAGTACAATGTCACCTCCAATTCTCCAAACCTACTCGCACTATCTTGATTCTCCTTTGATTTTATTATTTCCCATAATCTCTCTCTCCCTTATGAAGCTTTCGGCCGGCCACTTCACCCCCATCTTCTTCTTCATTTTCCTTCACTTTTCCTCTCTTCTTCTTGATCCCTCTCCGTCCGTGGCCGCCTTCTCGTTGCCGTTCGTCGTCCCTCACCGCCGTCGACCGCCTTCACCAGCCACCTCCACGCCACGGTAAGCTCCTCTACTCCCTTTCCTTGTTGTTCCCGTGGCCATGAGAGCCACCACGAAGTCGACCCGACCTCAACTCTCATCTCTCTCTCTCAGTTTTCCATGGGCAGCCGCCACAAACTGTCGCCCCGTCGTCATTTCTGCTGCCGTCCGCCACTCCCCACAGCCACCCTAGTCTTGGTAAGCCCCCTCTACTCTTCACTTGATCTTCTCCATGGCCGTGAGGCTTGCCATTTGACCGAACCAGACCTAATCGTCCTTGTAGGCCGAGAGGACCGTTTGGACCACCGGTGTCCTTCGCCGTTTCCGTGGTGATTTTCAACCCATCTAGGTAAGCACATCCTCTAATACCAGCCTAGGAATGATGTATACATGTGTGATTGGTGTGTTAGAGGTTAATGGTTGTGATTAGGGAGTAAAAGGTTGATTATTGGTTAATGGATATTAGACTAAATTAAAGGTTTTGCTAATGGGCCGTGTGTAGGGGCTATGGTATTTGGCTTGGGCCCCAAATCAGATGTTGTGGGCTGTAAATTGAGGGTTTGAGCATGTAAGTGTTGGGCTAAATGAGACTAATGGGCTTAGGGGTTATGTGTGAAGTTCGATAAAAATAAGAGAGAGAGAGAGAGAGTTTTGTGTTATGCTAGGAAGATGAATGTGTCCATCTTCTTTGGGAACCTATTTTCCCAAGCAAAACACTTCTTATCATCATACATATTGCATCTTCTTGCTCTTTTTTAAATGGAGGCATAGCAAAACTTCGATAATAAAGACGCGTAGTGGAATCTTACAACCGTCCGACCTTAAGCTTACTTTTGAACTGGAAGGGCCTTTACAAATTGAAATTGAATTAAAATTTGCCTAGAAGGAGGCCAACCCACCATCCACCATATTGTCTTTGATATATCGGAGCTAGCGTAGTCTTTTTCCCTTGCCCGCAAGCCCATCCCGATCCCGTGTTACTTCAGCCAATGGGCCTAGATTACTGGTTAAGGTCTTGTTGGGCTTATCACTCAATCTAAAATCAATGAAGAAACGATTGAGATCCTTCCAAATTTCCAGCTAAAGTAAGATTGCTTTCCAAAGAAAAACCCACGTGGTATTCTCGAGTAGAGGTGAATTTTCGGTTCAATCTGATTTTTGGGAGTAATCACTGGATCAGTCACATTTTTTTGGTTATTTTTCATTAAATTTTTAGTTCAAAGAGGATGTGAAAATAGCTTTACCCCTAATTCGATGTGTGTTTTCACATGTTTGTGTGAGGTAAAAGAGCACTATAATACGGGTTTAGGTTTATGTTTACATTTAGAAATTTTTTAGAAATATATATAATTCGGTCTGATCTAGATGGTCTAGTTGATCCCGATACACAGTTCTAATACTCAGGTTAAAAAATACATCTCTAGCCAGTCATTAATTGAAGTCATCAAGCTAATATGCATCGGGTGCAACTAAGAATTTGTTATTATTATTGATAGCTCCCCCAATGAATCTAATCAGTTGGGCTGTGGGTCATTCTAACAATTAATAATGATTTTGCATTGCTACACGAAACAAAGAAAATGTTGTCTAGATCTTTTGATATGAAGGATTTGGGTGAAGCTGCTCATGTGCTTGGCAATGAGATTCGTCGAGATAGATCTCGAGGTTTGCTTGGTTTATGCCAAGAAACTTACATTGATAAGGTACTTAAGAGGTTTTCTATGCAGACTTGCAAACCTGGTGAAGTACCGATAGTGAAGGGTGATAAATTCAATAAAAATCAGTGTCCCAAGAATATGACATTGAGAGAGAGTCAATGAAAGATGTACCTTACAACAGTGCCGTTGGTAGCTTGATGTATGCTCAGGTCTGTACTAAACCAGATCTTGCCTTTTCCGTCAGTGTTCTTGGTAGATATTTATCGAATCTGGGAAGGGAGCACTGGACTGCTGTTAAGAAAGTAATGAGGTATTTGCAGCGAACTAAAGGCCATGTGTTGGTTTACAAGAGAGATGATAATCTTGAGGTTGTAGGGTATACATATTTTGATTTTACCGGTTGTTCTGATGATATGAAGTCTACCTCAGGTTATATATTCATGTTGGCTGGAGGAGCTATTTCCTGGAAGAGTGTTAAACAGACACTCATAGCTTCCTCGACTATGTAGGCGGAGTTCGTTGCATGTTATGGGGCATCTTCTCATGCCATATGGCTGAGAAATTTCATTTCAGGCCTCAAAGTTGTTGATTCTATTGCAAGACTATTGGTTATTTATTGTGATAACAACGCTGTGGTGTTCTACTCTAAGAACAATCGGACTACAGGTGGTTCTAAGCATATGGAAATTAAGTATCTCAAAGTTCATGAGCTCGTAAAGCAAGGTGAAATAGTTGTTGAGCATATCGGTACAAAGTCAATGCTTGTGGATCCACTGACCAAAGGACTTAGGCCTATGACCTTTAAGAAACATGTTATAGACATGGGTGTACTAGAGTCCTTTGATGTTTTTGGTTAGTTGGAGTTTTTAGATACTTTTTATGTTGTATCCGACATTTGGTTTCTTTTGACTGTTAATTTATGTTGGATATTGAGTATCAGTTATTATGATGATCATTGAGATGATTACGCTGGTTTTACATTTGCATGCATACGGTTGCTTTTATATGTATCATGTGCATATGATAGGAACTAAAGAAAATCTTGAGACTTGGTGCTTAGTCTTGAGTAGGACGGATTTGTCATTAAAGTTTGTCTCAAATAAAGCACCATAAAGTTTGAGCGTATTGAGGTTTGTGAGACATATAAGGAATAATCTTTCTGACTCATTATGGGTGTGAAGTTACAGAAAGATGAGGACCGACTAAAATAACATCAAATTTGATCACGTAAAGGATGCTATTTCGGCTACACCGCCACATTGACCCATGACGGCTTGATTACTTGGTGTTGTGATTATGATTGTCTTGTATCGTTGATAGATGCTCTGACGGTCATAGTTTGATATCTGGTGATTTAGTTGGTCAAGGTTACTCGAGATGTTGTCTTTGTGTTGGCCATACAGTTGTTACAATCTGAGAGTCGTTTTGAAAAGGTTTTACTTAGAGGATATAATTAATGTTGCCCAATTGGGAGAATGTTAGAAAATTTTCTTGTTTGGGCTTCCATTAATTGTCATATTTTACTTTATTTCTTTTCTTTTTATAAAACGGGCTGTAATGTAAGACAGTGTATGAAATCCCACGAAAGTTATGTGATCAGTAAAGTTATTTGGGATATGCGCATCTCGTTTATTTTGATGTGGCTTACGGCTGGGTGTAGGCTATTTTATATCTTATGGTCCGTTGATGGATACGACCATAGGTTACGGTTAATGTATATTTACAGCTAGGCCCCTTCCCCTGTGACAGTCTGAAAATTCGACCAATTTATCGGAAGTTCTAATTGAATGGAAATACTTCGTTTGTACACTCTAGTTGACGCTCACTCAGGATTAGCTACCTTGGGATGACCAACCGAAGGGGAACGGCTACCTGGAACATTTTCCCAAAAAGCCGCCCGTTGGTCTGAGACTAAGACAGAGTCGGTATTTAATGAAGTTGACCACAAAATGAAATCCGAGATTGGACAATCGAATTAGTAAGACAAACACAATGAAGAAACGGACTCAGTTTCAGAAACGTCGCCTGAAGGGCAGACAGCCGGTGCACGTCGAAAAACAAGACGTGAATGGAAAATTATGGAAATGCCCCCGGTAAATGTTCAGTCCTTAGAATTAGATAAATTATGATTTTTGAGAGCGAATACGATAGATCGAAACCAAATCCAGTCCCAAATTCGTCCGCGCTCGAGACCCGATCGGTGCATTTGGCACACAAATCGAGGCAAGTCAAATCAGATGTCCCATCAATCAAGTGTCATGTCATGTCAATCAATCAATCCCATCATGGCTCAATTTCCAAAGCCAATCAATCAAGTCTCATCAAAGTACAATGTCACCTCCAATTCCCCAAACCTACTCCTACTATCTTGATTCTCCTTTGAATTTATTATTTACCATAATCTCTCTCTCCCTTATGAAGCTTTCGGCGGGCCACTTCACCCCCATCTTCTTCTTCATTTTCCTTCACTTTTCCTCTCTTCTTCTTGATCCCTCTCCATCTGTGGCCGCCCTCCCGTTGCCGTTCGTCGTCCCTCACCGCCGTCGACCGCCTTCACCAGCCACCTCCACGCCACGGTAAGCTCCTCTATGCCCTTTCCTTGTTGTTCCCGTGGCCATGAGAGCCACCACAAAGTCGACCCAACCTCAACTCTCATCTCTCTCTCTCAGTTTTCCATGGGCAGCCGCCACGAGCCGTCGCCCCGTCGTCATTTCCGCCGCCGTCCGCCACTCCCCACAGCCACCCTAGTCTTGGTAAGCCCCCTCTACCCTTCACTTGATCTTCTCCATGGCCGTGAGGCTTGCCATTTGACCGAACCAGCCCTAATCCTCCTTGTAGGCCGAGAGGAGCGTTTGGACCTCCGGTGTCCTTCGCCGTTTCCGTCGTGATTTTCAACCCATCTATGTAAGCACATCCTCTAATACCAGCCTAAGAATGATGTATACATGTGTGATTGCTGTGTTAGTGGTTAATGGTTGTGATTAGGGAGTAAATGGTTGATTATTAGTTAATGGACATTAGACTAAATTAAAGGTTTTACTAATGGGCCCTGTGTAGGGGATGTGGTATTTGGCTTGGGCCCCAAATCAGATGTTGTGGGCTGTAAATTGAGGGTTTGAGCGTGTAAGTGTTGGGCCAAATGAGACTAATGGGCTTAGGGGTTAAAATTTGGACTAATTGGGCCAAAATAGAACTCATGGGCTTAAGTCTTGGTAGTGGGCCTCATTTGGACGAAATATTGATTATATTGGGCCTTAATTAGAGTCTTGAATGTAAAATTTTAGGGCCCAATAGAGTATGTGGGCTTAGGGTTTGAAATTAGGCCTAATTATGCTGAAATTGGCTTAATAAGCTTACCTTAAAATATTTAATTATTTATAATTAGATCATGAGCTTGTGAATAGTAAATGGGCCTTAGACCCAAACGGGCTTAATTCACTTAATGGGCGTAAAATTTAAGAAAGAACCACTGAGCCTTAGTTATTGGGTATAATTCAATTTAATAAGATTAAATAGGACCTAAAGAGTATTTTCAAACTTTAACTTTGAGCCGATGCTGGGTCAAGGTTGAATAGCAAAGACCAAGTTGGGCCGAGCCATCAAGCCGGATTGGACTGAGTCTTGAAACAGATGAGTTGTAAGGGTGAAATAAAACATAATTGAGTTTGATTGGGAGCCTGTTTCAAGAGGAAGTAAATGCTTATGTAATTACGTGGGGTACCTAATGGAATCCGATTGGTTAGGAAACTTCGTGTAGAGTACCAGTTCTACCTATGGCATACCTCGATGAATATGGGTTTGTTAGAACAATTGTTAAATTGTTATGCCTTGTTGCGTTTGAAACCACTGGATTACATGCTCCGTGATCGATGCGAGGTTGAATTTGTCTGAGCATCATGTACCATGAGCATGGCATGAGTCACCTGGAGGTGTGACATGTAGGATGAGCCTTAAGGCGTCTTTATGCGGGAAAGTGGAGGGATAAGCGTGCCAACCTGAGACGTACCACACGCGGGTTGAGGCACGATGCCGAGTGGCACTGTAGGATGGGCCATGATGGGAATCAGAGAGATAAGCGGGCAGGATCCACTGGGATCACTTGAGACAAACTGAAGCATGCATTAGTCTTTGCATATTGATTTGCTGGCATTGCCTGTTGACTGCCTATCTACGTCTTATAATTGCCTTGTTACACGTAGTTTGTCTATTCACACGTTGGGTTTGGGTATCTACAACCAGTGAGGGTACTCGAGTTAGGTGAGTTGAAACCCTAGTTACTGGATAGGGCCGATCCCACTAGTATACTTTATCCTACGTTAGGATTAGGGGTGAGCTTGCTGAGTCCTCGACTCACTGGCGGTGGTTACCTTGTTTACAGATCCAAGACGCCGTTGATGGCCGCGCCACCTATGCTTTTTGGTCTGCCAGTGCAGATGGAGTCTAAGGATACTCTCCATTTTGATATGCATGACGTGATGTGGCGTCGTCGTGTGACTATTGTATGGGTAGATCAGGGTGGACCTCATTTTGTACCCCATAGATTTGAGACATGGTTTAGGGAGGGATTGTATGGTTTCGAGGGATCTCTGAGAGACGCTCCGATTCCTATGGAGGAAGACCCCTTCTTTTTGCAACCTGCCGAGTATGGAGGAGAGGTGGTCGACCCCGAGACGTTGCAGGAGTTGCCGTCCCTAGGACGTTCAGAGATTGATGGTCAGGACGAGGGTGAGGCCATGGATACAGATAAGGAGGATCCCGAGGAGGACCCGAGGAGGAGCTTGAGGTCTGAGTGTTACTGACGCTGGACTAGTCTTTTGAGGGATAGTATGTACGTAGGTGTCGGGATTAGAGTTTGTATTCTCTTTTGGGAATCTTTACCGAACACCTTTTGATATGTATATATCGATGCTTGGTGTATTCCCTTTTTGTGTACTACCCCAAGTATTGTATGTATGCATGTATGGATAGGAGGCACGCTTCCGCAGGTTTTCAGATTTATGGTTTGTTGGACGCGTCGTCTGGTCGCGACGAAGAATGATTTCCCTAGGCCGTCGCGTATGGTTGATCAGGCGAGCGCGAGAGAGCATTCGACTGAATCGAGCAGGATGCCGCGTTCCCGAGAGGGGGCTCGAGGCGTGACATCCCCTGTCCTTCAGACCCTTTTAATTAAAATGGGGTGAAACCGACCTTTTACATTTTAAAGGGAAGATAAAGAGACAGAAGATCTCTTGGGTTTCTGGCGGAAAGATAAAGAGACAGAAGGTCTCTTAGGTTTCCGGCGAAAATAAAAAGAGACAGAAGGTCTTTTGGTTTTTTGGGCCGAGGCTTTCTTTTCTTTACGCTCTATCCATCGAGCAGCCGTACGGGAAGGAAAAGGGGAAGAAGACTTTGCCGGGTGAGGATCTCGTCACGGTCGAACAAGATATTGCGAATGGCGTCAACAGGTACGTGTCCTATTCACTAACCTTCTCAGTGACCGTAAATTCGTGTAATCGATCCAGGGTTCACCGCTTTTTAGTTTTTGTAGAATTGTTTGTTTGTGATATGTTTCTACATTAGTGTCTACTTCTGATATTTTAATGGCAATTAGAATATCGGTTCCATCCAAGTGCAACTATTGAATGTTGTTGCAAGCAACAATGATGCCCATAATAGAAATTGAGCTGGTAATAGAGATGGATATCAACTCTAAGGTGAATAAAGTCCTTGGTCCCAAAAAAGAAAAAAAGAAAAAGAAAGAACGACGTCATTCAGCAATTCAAAGGCATAGAATATCGTGGCTTTTCCCATTTAATGTAATTTATGCACCCGAGCATTAAATCTCGTCTCCTTGCCAGAGGGCAAGGAAAATTGGAAGAACTATTTATACCTTACGAGACATAAAAGATTAATCAATGTAAAATACAATAGTATTACTCGAAGAAAATTTTATTAGCGCAAGATATATTGGTGTACCCAATTGTTGATATGTATACCTTAAATGCATGGAGAGAAGAAACTCGCATACTCTTATAAGATAGGCTTTGCTATAATCAACGACTCGGCCTCTATTCATTGATGAACGTACGATGCAAATCTGATTTTCTTTATTATCAGTTCCAATAATTCTTTGTTTTGACCGCTTATTCATATTTTGGATTGCATCTTGCCGGTTCATGAAGTCACGAGTCTGTGAGCGGGTTAAGCCACAATATTTTATTAAGGGGGTTTTTTTTTTTGTCTTTTTTCTTTAATTTGATTTTAGCATGGAGATGGAATATTTAGCGCATATATTAGTGCAGAGATGCAATAATATTTAGGGCAAAGAGGCAGCGGAATATTTATGTAGAGATGCAGCAGATTTAGCATAGAATAGAGAGACCTAAGAGACAAGTGAAAGGAGGCCATGACGGCATTCTTTGTGTTCTGAATGTCTGTCTTTGTGCTTCGATCTTGTGAGAAGATCAATCACATTCCTACTTTCTAAAAAACTAGTGAATTTGTAAAGTGTCTTTACGTAGAGATGTAGCCGAAGTTTGGATGACCTTCAATAAAAAAAAAATCCCCTGGTCCGTTCTTCTAATTTGTTCTTTTTCCATTACAATATGCCAATGTGGATTGTTTGTTTAGATTATTTTTCTAAAATTGATACGCAATTCCTAACATAGTATTTTTTCGAACCCTAGTTTATTTTCAAGATGAACTTGAAAAAGAATATGTTGAGAAATTTAGCGAATAAGATGAATAATAGGATCAGACTATGAGATGTGATAGCACTCTCTTTAAGGAATTATTTGCTCTAAAACGTTGTTGAAGGTTACTGACAAAAAAATCTCTAGCATACAACAGATTCTCAAGGAAAAATATTATATAGCAATTCTAATATTTCTCTCAAAAATATCTCTAAAACAACCAGAAAAGAAAATTGTATCTATTTTGGAAAGAAATGAAAATATGAAAAGAAAATTGAAGGAGTAAAGTAGTGAAAATAAACAAAATAGTTAAATATATAATGAGAAAATAACACAAATTTTCGTGTCCAAAATATGTTAATTCTCATCCAACTCTTCATGTCCCAAAACAATTGATTCAAACACAACTTCTCATTGTCTGGAAAAAGCAGTTTGTTTAGACACTACTCATTGTCCAAAAACTTTCGATAGGGCTTAACAGTTAATAATTATTATAATTTCAAAAAAAAAAACTAATTGCTCTATAGTGCCAATTTCGGACCGCACAATCATGCTAAGGTGCTTAATAATTACACACCCACACCCAAGTATAGCAGGACTAACCTACTTATTTATTTCTTTATTTGAAAGATTATAATAATTTTTTAACTAATAAAGTGACTTACACTCTCTCATCTTTGTTATGTAGAGCAAAAGAAAAGGCAATTTTATTGTTTTATAAACAAATTTCAACAGAATATCTAAGCAATAAGGTGATGATGCTACGGTGGCTGTGGACTTCTTTTGACTTGTCGCACGAAGCGCTTTGATTGTGGCTCTCCCGCTGTCGACGGAAATGTCAATTTGAACTTTTTCACCGGGCGAAGCTTCGCGCGAGGATCCTAGGATTGAGTGGTTATGACTAATATTAATATATGGTCGGGTCTTTCCTAGCTTTCACATCATTAGAATCAGCACATACGTCCATGTGAAGAAGGAAAAAATGTTCCAAGTTATCGTAATCGCTGGAAACATTCCGCCTTCTTTATTGAATTGCATCAGCTTTTTGGGTTTGATTGTTCTGGACTGATCACCGTCGACAATCAAAACGCTACTAGTTTTCTTCGCGTTTTTTGTTTTCTTCACGTTTTGTCTAGGAAGTGCCGAGTCCACGAACGTGGAAAAGTTTTGACTACTAATGTTGACGGGAACGATAAGAACGAAATGGGATTTTGCATTGATTGTCACGATTTTAATTGAGGGATTGCAAGTTCGGATTCCTAAAGGTCGTTCTTTTGGGCAATAGTCAGAGATAAGTAAGTCATCGGACTCGTGTGCGCTTTGTCCCTTGGGTCATAGATAAGTGTGAATGCCCCGAGGCACAAATTTTAGATTCAATAAAAAGTATATGCTTGAAAAATGAAATAGATTGTTAGTTGCGGTCCTCTGTTCCGTATTGATTCTCTCTACATCATGGTATAAATGTCGCTTCTCTTGTTGAGCTACAATTTTGCGATTAGAATTCAATGGAGCCCGCGAGGCTTGCTATGGAATAAGCAAGACATTGGTTGCATCAATTGAAGTTGCAGGGTACTATTGCCACTATAAGCCCTCAAAAGTCGAAATGAATCATAGACTTTGTCATAGTTCATTTAATTTCCGTTCGGAAAATTAGAGATTACACTAGCGTTCTTATCTAAATCACGTACTCTATAAATTATACTCAAATCGAACATTCCATGATAAAAGTGTGGGACCATTGTGGTAACACTTAAAAGACGGTCGTTAGCGATCCTCTCCACTCTTTTGCCAGTCAAGAAAGGAAAATCGAATACCATACGGATGACAGACACTGGATTAGCTGGACTTTTCCTCTATCTCATGCCATCCAAGGCAGACCATTTGTCTTGCCATGAACCTAGGGAAGGAAAAAGAGGAGAGGGCATTGTCCTTGGACAGCAACCAACGTAATCAAATCCCTTATTTGGTTCATTCAATTCGAAGAAATTAGTGAGCAATATGAAATTGAGACCCATCATTCTAGACTTGATTTTGGCCCAACTACCAGCCGCCGTGCTTACATTTGACTCACGTGTTCAACTACTACGTAGCTTTCAGGATGTAGTCATCCAAATATAAAATCCTCTGGTGACAATTTAAATTGTCCAATCTCATGTATTATAGTCCTCTGTCCACATCAACAATAATGTAATTTAGAATATTTTTGTCCCCAAAATCACCCGATGTTTGAATCTTCACATGTTAAAGTAATCCCCCATCAAATCAAATCCCAACTCTCTTGTGTATATAAGAGTCTTCTTCTCTGTGATTAATCCGCTGAATCTATCATCATCTTCTCACATTGTTTCCTTTTTTCACCTTTGAAAATGGAATCTTATTTCTCCCACGACCACAAACTAAAACTCCCACCACCACCAGACTCTTTGAATGCCCCCGAATCTTTTTATTGGGAAGAGCTTCTCTCTACCAACAACTCTCTCCCTTTCAACCTCAACGACTCTCAAGATAGGCTGCTGTTGGAAGTCATAGCACAAGGAACCATGAAGGAATCGTGCGAATCCGAGTCCGCATCCTCGACCGGCGTTGGCGATGAGGAGGTCACTTCAAGCTTCGCGACTGAGAAGCTAGAGTCCAAGAGGAAGTCCTACCGAGGTGTGAGAAGGCGACCGTGGGGGAAATACGCGGCGGAGATCCGAGACTCAACACGGAACGGGAGCCGGGTCTGGCTTGGGACGTTCGACACGGCAGAGGCCGCCGCTCTGGCGTATGACCAAGCCGCATTTGCGCTGCGGGGGTCCTTGGCTGTGCTCAATTTCCCACAGGAAAGGGTTATTGAGTCGCTCAAGGGGATGGAGTATAATCGTGAGGGTGGTTGCTCTCCTGTGGAAGCACTAAAGAGGAGGCATTCTATGAGGAAGAGGCTGTTGGACAAGAAAGACGAAGAGAAAGATGAGGAAAAGCGGAAGCAGAATCAGGTAGTGCTCGAGGATCTGGGGCCCGAATATTTGGAGCAGCTATTGAGTTCTTCCAAAAGCAGTGACAACATTTGGTGAGCAAAGGAAATGCTTTGTCACCAATTGTGCCCTCTTCAAATCCCAGTGAATCCCCAAGAAAAGTATACCACGGTCTCAAACTGCATGTACGAAGTGTAATCGGATCCGAAACCATTCAAATGATGCAACCAAGTCTTAAATCGTTTGACCAAAGTGCATTAATTAGTTGTTTCAGTGGTCAGCTCGATCTTCGATTTCACCCTTATGTCAATTACTAGAACGTGCCTCATTTTCGGCTATTAGGTGGGCAGTTTCCGACGGGAAGACTTGATTATAATTTTTGTGAAAGGATGTAGAACTCAATGGCATCAATAACAACGTTTAGAATTCTATTGCATCACCTGAACAGACGGTAGGATTTTTTAAAGAATCCTTCCACAAATTCCAACCGCTTATTTTTACCCATTTAGAGAAATGAGCTTTAAAAAGAACGAGGCGTACAGAATATTTACTTGGGGTTCATGGAAAGTTCAAGCTCCAGTCATTTGCCCGACTTTTAAATTTCACGTCAAATAAAAGTCAACATTTGACCGTGTGTTCTCGGCTTATACTATTCTTGATCGGTGTGTGTTCGCTAGATGACATATGTTTTTTTTCTCTTGTTTGACCATATTATCGGAATAGTTGACGGTATCTTAGAAAATTCCTACATGGGACCAAGTTGCCTGCACAAGAAATTGCATAGAAACTCTGGACTGATATGGAAGACACCAAGTCACCGGAGATGATTGGACTTGGGTGATTTGCACTTGACCCACGAACCGTTGGAGCTCCTGCGTCTTGGTCTTACTCAAGATCCTTCTCTTCTGGGTCCTTGAAGAGATGCCCCTTAATTTGGAGGCCTCTTGTATCTCGAACCACTAACTTTCTAGTGGGTCAAGAGGTACTTTAATAGTCCTCTTTCGACGAGGGCTCTTCAGAGAATAGGCCGTTCCTTGAGGGAACCGAGCAGCAGTTTTGCTCCAACTCCAATGTCAATGCTTGCGATTGACAACCTTATTCCTCTAGGATTGCCCCCTAGGGTAAGTTACCCTATTGAACACACTTGGACGATTATTTAACCTTGGGTCATTATATGTCTTATCTGAATAGGATTCATCCAACGCCCTAAAATGTGGCTTTGGCAACCTCCTTCCAAAAAATGGACCATAAATTCCACCAAGCTCTTGCTTGCAGCAAAAGCAAAGGTTTTGATGAAATTTCAGGACTCTTCTTGGTGAAATTTTGTTGTAGGTTGTCCAATCACAACTTTCGATCTCCTAGACCGATGTGGCCAAATAAACTTTTCCTATCCCTTAGCTGGTCTGGGTTGTTGTCCCTAATGCTCACTTGGATGTCTTTCTTGTGTTCTCCTAGGAAAACCCTTCGACGGTTTGGGAGAATTTCCCATCTACAACGGGAGCACAAGTTTGGCCGGTGGAATGCTTTTTCTAAGGCCTATGTCATTACTTGAAATGGTTCGACATCAATACCCATGGGCTCTTTTTATTTTTCCTCAACAAACTTGATTTTGTTTTGCTTGATTGCCTCTTAAATGTTTTTCCTAAACATAATGCAATCTACCGTATTATGGCTCCATGACTGGTGCCACTCATTACTTCTTCTCAGCTAACTCTTCTTTGTTATGGATGATTTGATTCTCCATTTACTTTATTAGGACATCCACTAACAATAAATCAAAAACTTCATCCGCCTTACTTATATCGAAACGATAGACCTAGGTGTCCTTTGCTTTGAACATGATACTCTCTTTAAACCTCTCCTTCCCTTTCATAAGTTTTAGGGCCTAGCAGGTATAGGGTCTGTGAGTCACCATTTTAGCCACAGCTACCCTTGCATACTTTGGCTGATCTAGTTCATCTCGATACTCATAACCCTCAGAAAAATGCACATCATACTTGGTGTATTTCTTCTCTTTCTCTTGCAAAACAACCTCATGTTTCAAAGCAGTCGCGACTAGTTGAAAGAGGTCATTAAAGTTCTGGCCAACCATTCTATCCTAAAGGTTCAACTTAAGTCTACTTAGAGCAAGATTAGCAAATGTCTTTTTAGGTAATAACATAAGACATTGGTTCCTAGTTTGCTTGAATCAAGCAACAAAGTGATCTATTGATTCATTTCTCTGCTATCTCATAGCTGCCAAGTTTGCCACTAACACCTCTAGTTGAACTCTTTGAAACCATGAAACATCATTTTCATTTGGTGCCAGGTATTCACTAAGTTGAAAGCCAGTGAAGTAAAGGCCGTCTTTGATATGGAAAATGGAAATAGCCTTAACTTCCAATGGTCGACGTGTCCGACATCTATGCACATGGAAACCATCTTGTTCCCATGCTTTTGTGTCAATTGATCATCTTCTCTAGTAAACAAAGTAAATTCAGGAATCCTAAAGCCCCATGGATAAGTAATCTCATCCATTCATGATGGATACGACTTACGATGTTCCTTATTTCCATATGCTTCAACTCCATATTGTCTTGGTAGCTGGGCGTATATAGCCCAGTTTTGATCAAGAGCTTGCACCATAAGCTATGGAATAAGCTAGACTCCATGAACTAGCTAAGGTACTATAGGTTGTGTGTAAAGTCCCAGTACTACCTCAAGGCAATGTCCCAAGTACGTCATCGACCCATTCATTTTATCTTTCAATTAAGCACATGCGGAATGTTCTACATCCCCAGACAAATATAAAGATAAGGATAGAAACAGGAAAATCAACAATCAACAAAAGCAAAAGCTCATTTTATTTATCTAATCTTGGGAAGTGCTCATTTATAAGCCCTACCTCAGGGCCACTTCCATTGACCATTCAAAAAGATACGAGGTCAGGTCGGGATTAATTCTACTCCAAACTACTCCAAAAAGGGGTCTATGCGTTTGCTCCTCTCTCGAGTGCAGTAACTAACTGACGTCTCAAGGTCCTCATTGGGGTTAGATTCTAGATTCTCCACCTTTCCATCGAGGGTATTCATGTCCATAGGATCCTAGGTGTGGGTAGCCAGATCTTCATAAGGCAGTTTATCAAAATCTCAGATCGATCCAAAGAGAACCTCCTTGTGACGAATAAATCAAGCTTTAAAGCGATGAGATACCAAGTACCCCAATCCCTCCTCGACCCAAATAATTGTCCTATGTTGCTTCTAGACACAAGTCAAATCAGGCATTAGATGTGCTGTGATGTAGAGGGTCGGGTCTATAGGTACCTCGAATCGAACTAAACTAAGTTCCATAACTACAATCTTGCAAACATTTAACAACAACAAATGAGACACTTAGCAATTAACAAATCAACACCCAATAGTCACCTAATAATTAATTAATTAATTAATTAATAAGAATTAATTATTCATGCCATAGTTAATTATTCTAATTGTAATTAATTAGCATAATTATAATTAATTAGTATGGACTTAATTAATTAACACGACTACAATTAACTAACCTCACATATAATTAATTAGTCCCACAATAATTAAGCTAACCTCAATTAATTAACCTGACTATAGTTAGTTAATTTGACTACATTGAGTTAATTAATTCGCTCATGGTTGACTAACTTATCATCAGTTAATTAATCTGACAATGATTAATAAAAAAAAGTAACTATAATTTAATAAAGTAATCATGGTTAATCTATAAAGTAACTATACTTAAGTATCTAATCATGATTAACGATAAAGTAACTATGGTTAATATTAAAGTAACTATGATTAACTAAAGTAACTATGGCTAATATTAAAGTAACTAAGGTTAATTAACCTAATCATGGTCAATTAACCAAACCACAGTTAACTAATCTAACCAAGGTTAATTTAATATCTAATCCATCATTAACCCTAATTAACCATGATTAGCACTGATATAATCTAACCTTAAACGCAATTAACACCCTAATCGGGGTTTGAGAACATTAACTCATAAATTAATGATAGTGGCGGTGATGGCAACGATGGTGGCGACGATACAGGTGATCAACTATGATGACAGATGACGATGTATAGCGAACGGCAGCAAAGGATGGTGTAGTTGACAGTGGACGATGGTAAACAGCACGGTAGGGGGCTCAGCAAATAGTGGCGACTCACAGGCAACTCAGTTAGGCAAACAACGCATGGTGGCGACGTACAGTAATGACGGTACAGAGGCGAGGCAAGGCATGATGGCTGGGGTTTAGTGGGGGTGGGTCTCAGCAGATTGCTCATGGGGCTCGATTCAAGGGGGGCGCATGGTAGACCGTGATGGCACGACGGTGTAATGGAGCAAGTGAACAACGATGCACGACAAATAGAGCTGTGGGCAGCCAAAATTGGAGATGGAAGGGAGAAGTGGTCCACGACCAAAAAAAAAAAAAGAAGAAAGAAAGAAAGGAGGTAGCCGACCATGGGAGGAGGTAAAGAAGAGAGGAGAGAGAAAATGTGGGACCCAACCCATTAATTTGCATTTATGACTTTTGTCTTATACTAATTAATGCTAAGGCCATTTTAGTCATTTCACCAAAAGGATAGGTTAATCATTTTGAATAAAGGTTGAGGATATTTTGGTCATGTGGTATCAAGGGTAAAATGGTAATTTTGTCAAAAAAGGCAAAATAGTAATTTCAAGAAAAAGGGAAAAATGGTAAGCTTACCTTTAGTCTTAAAATGGTAAATTCACTCTTAAAGGTTAGCTAGGACTAAGCTTGGACGCAAATAGTCTTGATACTACGATACGACAATACGATTAACTCGACCCACTTAATTTTACTCGATTGCCCTAGTCTGACTATGGACCCTTAAATCTCAAAAATCCAATATTATTTCACTAACAAATGACCGAATATTTAGAATGTCACATTGTGCATGCAATCCCGAGAGTTGTGGTTGTTGAATAGGATTTTTCTATAGGTTTTATGGATATGGTTGTGAATGGGTTATGGAATGTTCTGCGAAACAAATTGCAAAATGGGTTGTGGAACATTTTGTTTTGATAAATTTTTGGCCATTTGAATGTTTTCACTATTACCATGCACACTAACTTGTACTCCATCAAGCTGAGTTATTCTATCTGTCGGTATTCCGCCAATAGTCTCAACCATTTAAAGATTTCTTGTTAGAGGTACCTAGGGTACCATCTAAATAGGATTCCCTGTAGCGGCTATGATATTAGTGAATTGAGGGACATACTCGAAGGCTACAGAGATATTAGTGTGTTAACTATCCGTGAGACCGAGACTGCTTGATGACTCTCACCTCTGATCGCACTCAATAATCGTGTTAGTTATCAAGGTTTGAGCGCCTCTGCCATCTATCTAATCGCAAGATTTGTTTACTCATTCTGACTCTATTCGAATATCCTCCATATCATAGCAGAAATAGCTAGATGTATCTCCATTTACACCCTCTAATCATTCATAAGTTGCCTCGAGATATTAATTTCAATGACTTGCACTCAGTTTGCAACTGGTTGAGCATTTGATAACTTTGATACACTTACTCAATCACCAGGCAGGGGTGGAGAGGGATCATGACCATTATTGTCTGGATTACATTGGTTTCTGGTTCTCATTAACATTCTTCTCAAATTAATCACATAGGTTTCACCAAGCATGCCAAAAGGATGTTTCGCTAGAGTTGCTCCCAATAAAATATTTTTCACCAAAATTTGTGTTTTGATTTTTAAATGTGATAAAGGGGTTTTGTGATGATTTTGGACAGAAGGGTCTCAGATAATTAGAAGAACCAACGCACAAAGTTCATACAGAATCCAACAGAATTACACAAATATTGTCTCAACCATATTTTAACTCGATGGTGAAAGTCAATAGTTACAAATCTAAAGAAATCAATACAAATGAAATTGATAGAAAGTGTATAAGCATAAACTAACCTAGAGTTTGACCCGATAATATGGCCTTGCAAGCACAATTCCCTTCAATGATAACAAATCAATGTATCCAAAACAATGTCAGAGTTTGACTTGATGACAATGCCTTGAATATGCTTCAATAATACACCAAAGTTTGACTTGATGGTATAATATATAGGATAAAGATAATCAACGGCATTTGACTCAATGATGAGAATTTAAAAGTTACAACTAAAAAAAGTAAATGCAGTACAATAAGTAAAGATAAGCTAAATTTGTTGATTTATTCAGGGGGCTCCTTTATGGATACCTGGTGGTATTTATAATGGTTGCAGTGATAACTGCTCTTTAGTGGTTGTAATCCTAGAGTGCCAACATTTGCTGCCTTCCTTGCCCTTTTGGAATCCTTTTTGACCCAATCATTAGGCAGTTACTTGATGTTAGATAACTGATAATGTTGTTGCCTTTCTTCAATTGTCATGGGTGTTAGTTGTGCCAATGTCTTTTTTACATCTGAAGGCTTTGAAGTTTATTAATCCAATAGTTGTCAATAGGATACTTACCAGTTCTCTCGATCTTGAGAGGTATGTATGACAACCTATATACTCGCCATTATTACATCGTCAATCCGCATAAGGCTGGGGAAATATCCCATACCGAGTCACCCACGACTAAGGCTTACATTCTCTATTTTAATCTTTTGTCAAAGTAACGGTGCATCCAGAAGTCTTTATAAATCAAGTCGGTCATACAGAACACAGGTGTATGAAATACAAAACATCAATAGCAAGCACGCCTATCTAAGGGCATCATCTTTATGGTTTTATTAATCAAATAACATGCATTGCAATCAGTACAATCAACCATTTCAAGTTCATATCCTTATAGCCATTACTTTACAAAAGTTCAAAGGAACATTCTAGGAGGATTTGCAGAGGAAGATAATCTACTTCGATTACTAGAATTATCATCCTTGGCCTCCATCGATAGCTAGATGTCTCAAACTCCTTAACAAAGTATCATACTGACTTTCTCCTTGCTAGCTTGCTTATCTGGGAAAGAGTTAATCAACAGGGATCAAAGCTCCACAAGATCCCCTAAGTCGAACGATTAAACTAGCTATAGAATCACAAAATTGCAAACAAAGTCACCATGACAGATTCCCAAGTATATAAAAGATAAAGTTTCAGATTCTCAACGTAAGGTTGGAGCCATGGTCGACCGAATATAAAGAGAGAAGGAAGTGGAAATTTTGTCATGGTAATTGAATGATGAAATGAACTGACATTAAGGTTATTTATAAGGAAACAGGTGGAAGTGACGAGTCAGCTCTGGGCAGCCCACACGGTGACACGTGTCCGTCGTACATGTCCTATCACGTGTCACCCATACGTAACATGTGGTAACCACCCTTGCCATCACGTGACATGTGTTGCCATGTATCTACTAACATGCCATATGTCATCGTAAGGTGACATGTGTCCTCATTGCTATGTGTTGACACGTAGCCCCTTGAGCATCCATATATCTCCACTGCCTTCATTTGGTCTTAATTTTTCGTGTATTTGACACGATAAGAACTTATTTCAATAAGTGATGTCCCTAAAATATCTTTGAGCTAATATAATTCCTCTAAGCTCATCCAATTAAAACTAATCTAGACTCGTTAATACTAATTCATCCTTTGCTTAAGCAGTTGAAAGATTTGCCTCCACCTTAAGAAATTTCGTCTTCGAAATTTAACTTTACTCCCTCTTTAAAAGGTAAGATCTTTAAGGTCAATACTAACTATATGGCCTAGTACACTTTCATCGCGTACTCTCATCTTAATTGCCGCATCCCACAATCTTAGCTTACATAGAGAGTCATCATTAACTATAACCATTTCATAATCAATCTTGCAACTATTATGCCATTCACTCATATAGCCTTAATTCACCTCTCAAATATCATTCTCATGACTCACTAATCCCGACTACGTCAAATAATGAGTCAATATCCCATTTATTCCAACAAAGTATCCATCACAATTAGGACGTAATAAACTTCTGCTAACCATGATGCCGGTTCCATATGCCAAGCCTGTGGTTTCACTTATTACAGTCATAAAATATTTCACAAATATCCCTCACACAGATAGGATCTTCTCTGAAATTATCTTCGAAGGTATTTGAACACCCTCTCTGATTTACTACAAAGGAGCATCCCCTCAGACTTACTATGAAGAAACTCAACAAACAGACTTACAATAGCTAACCACCAGGCATTCGAGGCATTTCTTGCCAATAGCATCTCAACTTGTCAAAACACTTTCATTTTATTGCCAGAGCTGTGACATTCTGGATTTTTAGTCTGAGTTCATTCGTGCTCGATGCCCGATCAATGTATTAGCACGAATCATGAGAAAGCATCTCGTCAAATATCCCATCAATCAATCATGTCTTGTCAATCGAATCAAGTCAAATCAAGTCACATCACTCGATCCATCAAGTATAAATCAATCTTGAAAACCCCATCACCTAATCCCACTCATCCCCTCTTGAATTTTTATATTACTCTCATTATAATCTAAGAAGCTCTCTTCTTCCTCTTTCCTCCCCTCATTTTCGGCCATCACCTCCCCCAAAACTCTCTCCCTCTCTTGCCCAAGCTCCCTCTCTCCCTCTTGCGTTTTCGCGCGTTCCAGTGCGTACCCAAACGAAAATGGCTCGTTCGAAGTCCAAATGACTCCTCGTTTTCTCTCACATGACCATAAGACAAAGGGCTTTGAAGATCTGAAAGCTTTTTCACAATATCTAGCCTGCAACCTTGTGAAACGAAGCAAAATCGTGGCCCTTATATAGCTCGGATTTCCCTGCTGCCACCCAACATTAATCGGCCACCGATGAAAATTTGATTGTTGGATTTTCCTAATTTTTGGATATGTCGTACCTTATTTGAGGTGAGTTCACAAAACTTTGTTTTACTTCGATCCGATATGATTTGAGCCTCCGTTTAAACGTTTCCGTCACGATCATCGAAACTGTTTTCTATAGTCCATTTCATACTTTGCATTCAGTTGACATAATCTGACCTTGGAGAACTAGGGAACTTATATTCATATCATGTTCTTGTTGTCTAGCTTGATTTAACCTCGATTTAGCCCTTAATCAGCCCTTTGCTGCTGTGCTTCTCTCTCCCGGTTGCAAGCTCCATTTCAGTCATCGTGTGTCCCCATCGTCGTCGCCTTCGATCAAGCTTCATGCCGGGAAGCGTATCCTATAATTCTTGCCTATGATTTGGTTTGGAGGGTATGATGCTTGGCTTAAGAGGAAAGGTTAGAAAATAGGCTAGTTAGTTTAGACCAATTTAGACCGTGTAAATGAGTGGGCTGATTTGTTGGCTTGAGGACTTAGTCCATGACGCGAGGAGGATGTTTATGGGCTGTGGTGATGAGATTTATGGATGGGGGTGAGTGATAAGGTTGGTAAGTAAATAAAATAGTTAGTTTGGGCTTAGATGGACAAGATTAGTTCAATGGGCTAGTGTATGATTTCATGTGAGATGAGTTGGTCTTGATTTACTGGTGTGACAGTCTGAAAATTCGACCCAATTATCGGGATTTCAGAATGAATAGATATATTTCATAAATGCACTCTGGTTGATCCTCACTCCAAGTTGGCTACTCTAAAACGACTAACCAAAGGGGAATGGCTACTTGGGAAATTTCCCAAACAGCCGCTCGTTGGTCTGAGGATTCGACAGAGTTGGTATTTAAGAGAATTGACCACGAAATGAATTCCGACATTGGACAATCGAATTATTAAGATAATCACAATGGAGAAATGAATTCAGTTTTAGAAATGTCGCCCGAAGGGCAAGCAGCCAGTGCACATCTCGAAGCAAGACGTGAATGGAAGATTTTCGAAATGCCCCCGGTAAATGCTCAATCCTTAGAATTAGATCAAATAGAATTATTTGAGAGCGAACACGATAGAACGATCTCGATTCCAGTCTGAAATCCATTCACGCTCGGGACCCGATCGGTGCATTTAGCACGCAAATCGAGGTAAAGTCAAATCAAATGTCACATCAATCAAATCAATTAATCTTAGCACAAGTTCCAATGCAATCTATGCAAGTCAATCAAAGTGTCATTCAATCCATCATGTCATATAGACTCTAATATCTACTCCCACTAAATTGGATTTAATTTGATTTTCCAAGATTATAAACTTCTCTCTCTCTCTCTCTCTCTCTCTCTCTCTCTCTCTCTCTCTTCCCCTCACTCTCCATTATTTTCGGCCAAAACCCTCTCCCCCTCTCCTCTCCCGAAGCTCCCCTTCCCTCTCGCATCTTCTTGGCCTACAGCGCGCGCCCGGACAGAAACGGCTTGCTTGGAGTCGTCCGAAGTCCAAACGACTCCCTGTTTCCTCCCACGCGACCGTAAGACAACGGGCTTCAAAGTTATGAAAGCCTCTTCCCAAAATCTGGCCAGGAAGCCCCTCAAAATTTGACCAAACCATGACCCTGTGCTGTTCGGATTTTCCAACTTTCCCTCAACTTTAAACGGCTGCCCACAAAAACTCAACCGTTGGATTGTTCTGAATTTTGGATATGTCGTAGCCCCATTTGAGGTGAGTTCACAGAACTTAATTTCGCTCCGATCCGACATCATTTGGGCTTTCATTCGTGCGTTTACATTTCAGTCGACGAAACTATTTTTCTAGGACAGTTTGTGCCTTGCTTTCTATGGCCCCCATTCTGACCCCGTGAGCCTAAAGGACCTATAACCATGTCCTATCCTTGTCTTCCAATTTTCTACGGCCTCAGCTTGACCCTCATTCAGCCCCCGAAGCTGCCGCTCCTCTCCCTCTTGCCATGAGCCCCAAATGGCTGTTCTAGACCTCACTCCGTTCGTCGTCATTCCAAGTCCATTCCGGCAAGCCACACCTCTAATCGTGACTTAGGAATGGTGTATACATGGATGGTTTGCTGATTTGCATGATGGTTTGTATGGATTAGTTGATAAATGGAAGATTAAGGGTAGAATCAATTGGATTAAGTTAGGTAATTAGTGAGGTGGGCTTGTCATGGACCTAGACAATTCGGTTTGGGCTTGGATATGTCCTTAAGGGGCTGAGAATGATGTTTGGGGAGTGTAAGATGATGGGCCGAATGTGTAATGAGCTTAGGGACCCATTTTTAGGCTAAAATAAGTAATCATGGGCTCGTGGGCTTTAAGTTATTTTAGTGGGCTTCTTGATGGACGAAAATTAGAGTCTATTTGGGCTGTAAATCTTGGTTCGGGCGTGAAAATTGATGGGCCATAGGATATGGATGGGCCTAGTGACCTAATTTAGGCTAAGATGAGCAAATATGGACTTATGGGCCTAAGTGTTTCTAATGGGCTTCTTGGGGAACGAAAATTAGAAGTTAATTGGGTCATAATTATGGGCTTGAATATAAAAGTTTAGGGCCTAAGATTATACATGGACTTAGGGAGACAACTTAGGCCTAAAATGAGTGAATTGAGCTTAATGGGCTTAAGTGAAAAATTGGGCTTGGGCCATGGACAAAAATTTAATAAAATAGTGGGCCTTAATACATTTAATTACTTATAATTAAATTACGGGCTTAAGACCAGTGAGTGGGCTTTAGACCCTAATGGGCTTGAATAGAGGAACTAACACTATGGTTTATAGTTTGGGCTTTAAATTGATTTATTAAAACTCAAATGCATCCTAATAAAGTGATTGTGGGCCGAGGATGGGCCAGAGGTTGGCAACTAAGACTGGGCTTAGACCAGGTCATCGGACCCCGAAAATTATGAGTTCCAAGAATAATAGTAGTCGCTAATGGGTTTTTTAAGCATTACATAAGGGAAAACTAAATGTTTCGTTGAAATATACGGAGTACCTATTTGGACTCAAATGACTGAGAATTGCGTCTAGAGCACCGAATTGATCCTTGTTTACGTGTAGTCTATTCTAGTAGACGTGAGGTGCTCCAGTTACTGCCTTGTATGCTATACCATGGTACTCGTGAATTCTTGTGAACGCCTTCTTTGTGCTATGTGTTATTTGAGATTATCTGGGTGCATTATATTATGAGCATGGCAAGTGTCCCTGAGAGGAATGACAAGGGGTGATTGGCCCTGATGCGTGTTTACGCGGGGAATTGGAGATATAAGCTGGGTGGATGGCCCTGATGCGTGTTTACACTGGGAAATGGAGAGATAAACTGGTTGACTAGCCCTGATGCGTTTTTACTCGGAGAAGTGGAGAGATAAGCGTGCCAATCTAAGGGGTACCACACGCTGGTTGAGGCACGAGCCTGATACGTATGAGACGCGGGTGGGATCCACCTAGATCATATGTAATGGACTGATTGTGGGCATGCCATGCTATGCACGTACATTGAATGGTTCATCTGGAAATTATACTCGATGCTTACGACATGAGTTGCCCATTTGTTATGAACACGGCATGCATTCATGCATCGGCGAGATAAGGGTGAGGATGGCCCTGAGGCGTGTTTACGCGGAGAAGTTGGAGGAATAAGCGTGCCGACCTGAGGTGCCTATATGACACGAGTCGAGGCACGGTGCCCCTAGATGTGCACGGCACGGGGTAGCTAGAGTGATAAGCATGCCAACCTGAGGCATTCTATACGCAGGTTGGGGCACGGGCCTGAGGCGTACGATATGCGGGCCGGACCTGATGCGTTTTTACGCGGGTCGAGTGGTATTCTGATGCCAAGCATTAAGTGTCTTGCATTAAGCATTGAACATCGAGTTCGAGATCGTGGCATGCTATGTTCGTTCATCCCTGCATGTGATTCTATTCTCTGTTATTTGAGATTGATAGTAGAATTAGCCCTCATCCACTTTAGTTCATGTATGTGGTCGAAGGAGTTGCACTAGGGAGAGTTAGTTAACCCTAGACTATTGGTTAGGGTCAAACTGGTTAGTATACTTTATCCTACACTAGGATTAGTGGTGAGATTGCTGAATCCTCGACTTACTGGCGTTGGTTACCAACTTTTCAGATTCCAGATCACAATGATGGACGCACCCCGACACTTTTTGGACTCCCAGTGAATGTAGAGATCGAGATAGGCCACTACATGTTCCTACCCAGAGGAGATTCCCTAGCAGGCTGATTAGAGCGAGATCGATGAGAACTAGCTGGTAGACCCTAGGTTGAGTGGTCTGACTGAGTGTGGATTTTTGTGCAGTATTTTGATGCCCTCTTCTGGTGCTCTGTACTTGACACTCCGATATATATGTGTGTGTGTATGTGTATGTTATGTTGAGCTATTAATGCCGATCGCCTTTTTTATCCCCTTCTACCCCCATTATCATATGCATGCATGTATGGGATTGGAGAATAGCTTCCGCAGGTTTACGATTTATTGGACACGTCGTCAGGTCGCGACAAAGAAAATTTCCTGGGCCGTCGCGTATCGTGGACCAGGCGAGCACGAGAGAATTTAAATGTATGAACGGGATGTCGCGAGCTCAATTGGGGTTCAAGGGGTGATAACTGGACTTAGAGGGCTAGTCAAGGGATGATTGAATGGGATTTATGAGTCCAAAGCATGGCCCGTGGACCGTGAGTGAAGATTGGGCTTAAAATGGGCTTGAGAGAAACTTGGGCTTAAAATACTATTTTGTCACCTACGATGCTTCGTTGGAAATTAATTGAGCATATGCCTTGAGAAATATGTTTTACAAACAATTCATGAGGTGCGATGTTATGCGCGTACGTCGTATGGTTCGTCTGAAAATTTGTATTCCATGCCTATGATGAGTTGCCCATTGTTGTACATGAAAATATGAGGTATCTGGCATATGTGACGTACAATGATTTGTTTAAGAGCATGGCATGCATTCACGCACGGCGAGATAATGGTGCGGATGGCCCTAAGGCATGTTTATGTGGGGAAGTTGGAGGGATAAGCGTACCAACCTGAGGTGCCTATATGACACGGGTCAGGGCACGGTGTGCCTAGACGTATGCGGCATGGGGTAGCTGAAATGATAAGGTGCTCACTTAAGGTGTCTACGTGACACGGTTGGAGGCATGGACCTGATGTGTAAGATACGCAGGTCGGACTTGATGCATTTAATACGGGTCGAGTGGTATTTTGATACCAAGCATTGAGCATCATACATTAATCATTGAGCATCAAGATATGGCATATGTGATGGAAATGACTTTTTAACTGTGGCATGCTCAAGTTGGTATTCGCGATATGTGTAATTTGTTTCGTATATGCATGATGTTATTCGATGTGAATATGTACACGTTAGGCTTGATTGTAACATTGTTGGAATAGTTAGACAAAACGACCGAGTTGCCCTAGAACTGCATGTTAGGGTCGAACCGATTGAGCGTACCATATCCTACGCTAGACTTAAGGGTGAGCTTTTTAAGTTTTCAACTCACTAGCGTTGTTTGCCAACATTTTCAGACCCTCAACCGTGGAGTGAACCCTTCACCAATTCGTTTTGGACTCCTCGTGGAGGTGGAGAGTGAGGTGACCCCTTTTTGGTGAGGCAAATGGATCTGTCTGGGCAAGATATATTATCACTATTTGGGTAGATGAAGGGGGGCCACTTTTAATACCTCATCGATTTGAGGCTTGGAAGCTTAGGAGAAGTTTGGAATTTAGAGGCCCAGTGAGGAGCATAAACCTGCCGATCGAGGAGCCTGGCGATCCCTTCCCTCTGCGACCTGTCACATTTGGTGGAGAGATTGTCGACCCAGATCCTAACGAGCAGCTGCCCTCTGAAGGAATAATGGAGATCGATGTCCATGAGGAGGGTGACTTGATGGATAGTGACCCTAAGAGTGCTTAGTCTCTCGAGCCCTGTAGTTCCCTTCTAACTATGCTGTAATCCGATTCCGTATTAATGTTTCTATGAAAATGGATTTTATGCTTGTCTGGATTTGAGTATCCTTCCGCAGGTTAGTGTTTGGCACGTGCGTTGTCTAGCCGTAACGAATCCTGGGTCATCGTAGACCGTGGGCCAGGCAGGCGCTGGTTTTGACGAGGTGTCGTGAGCCCGTAGGATTCGGGGTGTGACAAGAGTTGCAATGCTATATTTATATAGCTTCAAACATATTCAAGTTTGATCTCAGAAATACAATTTAACTTAAAATTAATGCAACTCAACTTTTGGAAATAAGATCGTTTTAAAGCATGAATCAAATCAAACTCAAAATTGTTTCGATCCAAAATCGAAAATATTTTGAAATTTGAAAACATTTTAGATTCTAACAAATCTACTCAAATTTTCGAATTCGTTTCGATACAAAATTGAGAATGAGTCAGACTTAGCTCGATATCTAGACTCAACTTTTTCAATATATGGCTCGGGTTATTCCTGCTCCCATCATATTCTTAGAAGCCTACCAAAAGCCGTACCTTGTCCAAGCCCCTCTACTTCGATGATCACTCCACACGCTTATCAGATCAAGTCATTATAGTTGTCCCAAGTCATACACCTACAAAGAGAGTTACATTCCATGCATCCCATACCATGGCTTCACTACGGTTTGCAGATATCTCGTGCAGCTCGTCTTATACCAAGCCGATGGTTATTAAAGTCCAATATAAAACAATAATATGATCATGCATGCATGTTTTCAAAACTCAAAAGTTTTGATAAAATAATTTCGTACTATGCATGTTATAATTTTAGACTTGTAAGTTCATCTCTTAAACTTAACTAAGACTATTGAGCAACCATCAGGGTTTACAAATCATTAGCTAGAAAAACACTTTTTTTCTCAATCGCTTTCCATATTAATTTCATGATATTCATCTAAATCAATATCTAAATCTCTATGTATCACCACACAATCCAGTCCTACAATCCACAAAGTCAATACTTCATTGTAATTCAATATCCATAATCTATTATGCAAGACTAACCATCAACTTCAACGATTCAAGCTTAGAGTAAATCCCAATAACTTCGCTTACCATATCATCCAATTCTTCAGTTGACCATCAAGCTAAATCCACGAATAGTCATAATAATCATCAAACTTAAGTAGTGATCAATATTATCTTTTTGCTAATAAGTAGCATACGCTACTCTCAATCCCTAGCAATTACTATCACATGCACTTGTAATTTTTAATGCATACGTGCCTACCAAACACTTTATTTATTAGCACACCTTATCACTCCATGAACCACTTTGATACCAAAATCTATGTGATAGCTCAGTTTGCAACACCTTGGGAAGGCTTTCTAATCGTGCTTTCTTCTTTAATCTTTTCTTTATTTACAAATGGCGAGTACGAAAGCTTTAGATGAGCACAATTGGACAACATAGAAGTACAATAAAAGTGCATATCAAACAATACTGATAGTTTGGAAGACACCTAATGAAGGTTATAGCCTTTTGAGAGTTGAACTATGATTTTTTTTTACAAACATTAATCAAAATATAGTAATCAAATATATTTCAACTCCTCATTTCATTCTATATATTTATACATTACATGCTAGTTCCTTTAAATACACGGCTTACAATTGGAAGCAAGTTCCAAAAGATAACCACGACGACTAATTGATATCTCATATCAAAATATGTCATCAGTCAACCGCACAACTCCACTATACAATCCAACCTCCACCAAACTCCAACCCAGCTCTCCATATCATTACTCTAGGCCCGACTGCTCCCAGAAGTACCACCACCGTCCTAGTCTGAAGTCATGGGGAGTGGTCCCAAGAGGAAGTGGTCATCCCCTACTATATATAACACTACAAAATGGTATACGATTGGGTCACTCGTCAACCTTGCCTCGACAACTAGAGTACTAATCAACTTCTTGAATTTCAACTCCGGGGAATCACTATCCACATGGTCCTCCTAAGATGAGACACAATCTCAAGGGACCCTATAACAAAAGGTGGGAGTGGTGGGGCTAACGTGAGGCATTCTTACCATCTAAAAATCACAATTTTATGGGAGTGAGCTTATACCCAATGAATAAATATATAAACCAATGGAATGTAAGCATTGAAATCAAAACACAAATTGGCAATTTATGAGGTTTAAAGCACATGCTTCAGATGTTCCACAAATAAAATTTCTTTGCAAAATCCATGAATTCATATGCAATACAACGTCGACTCCTCACGAATGCTGTTTTCGCTGGTGTATCGTCCTTGTCAATAACATCTCCATAGCATCTCTATACTAGAGGCATTTTTCAAAAGTGGAGGTACTTTCTAACCACCATCAAAAGCATCTTGAATTCCCTCCGACTCTTAAGTGGCATCATCACAGCACGATAGGATACTATCTCTTGTTCACCATGATATGCCATGCAATGCATACATCATGCAATCCTAAGCTCATCGGTGTCGCGACCTAAAAATCGGTTTCCCAATTTTTAAAGTTAATGGATTACCATGTTAATTAAATTGAATTAACTAGCATAGCTCGAACTCTCCCGAGTTCTACCAAATCGTGACTTAGGTTCAATTTCATCAAAAGAAGGATTTATCTTGGAGTCGCCACTAATCATTTTGGGTAGGTTGATTAGACACCTAAATAAAGTATCGGGAGAAATACTTTATTCCTACGAACCAGAGATTAATGAGTTCGGGGACTTGATTACGCTAATTTTTCAATTAACGCCCTTTCGGTACCAATTTCATGAAAATGTTCAACTTGGCAATTTTGATGAATTTTCACTTGAGGTTCAAAGGTGCAATTTTTTTTTGGTTTTTTTTTATGAATTTTTTTTAGATTTTTCAATGTATTATATAGAATGCAAAATCACCCAAAGCAAACGAAGATGTGAAGAGAGAGCAGGTAAAGTAAAACTACCCTAAGGACAGTGAAAATAAAACCCGCAACTCGTCGGGTGAATAATTACAGACCAATTAAATAAAACCCGAGACATGATTGGGAACACAACAAAAATGGACCGGAATTGACATTGATCAAACACCCGTCGCCAAGCCTCGTGGGTCGAGAGTACAACAAAACGGACCGGAATGGACATCGGTCATCCTCCAGTCTTCAAAGCATCGGGCCGAAAGCCAAATGAAAATAATGAACTTATCCAATCGAACATGCACAATCACCGAGTTAAGACAATTCAAAAACTCAAAGAAAGTTTAACACATGCTGATTAAACTTCATTGAGACCATTTTTTACATTTTCCAATGCATTAACACAAAAAATACGAATTAAATCATACTGTGCATGAACATTCTTAGGGAGAAAGCAGTAACCATAAAATACAAAAGAAATAATGAAATGTATGCAAAAATTCTGAGATTTTTTATGTGGATGGGAAAATGTGTCGTTGACAACTTTCATGTTTTACATTCTTACTGAAGAGATACTCATTTTCGTGTAGAAAATGGTCTTTCATGAGAGCTCAGCAGCAAACAAACAAATTTCACAAAACAGACATACTTCAGGATTAAGCTCAAATGGACACTCAAATCTCAAAATTAATGCACCAAACTTTCTAATCTATTAAACAAGACCCCAATGAACAACTTTCATTTTTTGTGAAGTTTCAAAAGAAGACTCTAAACATGAGATAACTACGAATCAATATGACCACGCACAGAAAAACACTCAGACTCAAGGACGCCAGCAGAATTGCATGATTTCATTAAATGCATTAAAAATACGAAACGTGCATGAATATTTTTGTATTTTTTATATGTTATGAATTAAGATCTTATGAACAAATGTCATGAAGAGGTCTTTATGAAACAAAGTCTAGAATAACGCATGGAAAATCATTTAGTGTGAAAGGTCAGATCAGAAAAATTCCATCTCAGGTTCTGATCACCATATTTTCAGATTTCTGCTCTCCATTTCGGGACCCTTTTGACATAGCAAACGACGTCCATTTTCATGCCATAATATATCAAATCGAAGATCTCGAAGTCATCTACGAATGTTCAGTATATTTATTTTCGAGATTTCGTCATCTAAACACGAAAAATTGAGTTACCAGATAATTGCACATGCTGATGCACCTAGAGCTCGTTGGAGATGAATCCGTCGCGTCGCCAAGGCTTGTTCCACTGCGGCGAATTTTTCTCTCTCAAAATTTTTTTCTCTTGAAATCTCTCCAAATTTTTTTCCTCAATCTCCAAAGTCCCCCTAATTGCTCTCTAATCTCTCCAAAAGTCCCCCCTTCAAGGCTCTCATTCTTCCTCCTTTTATAGCCTACTCCCCCATCTTCCTTTCTCTATCTTCATCTATCATTCTAATTTTTCCACTAACTTCATCTTCCCTTCTAATTCCACCATCTTCCCTTCTTTATCTCCATCTTCCCTTCTAATTCACCATCTTCCCTTCTAATTTTACCATCTTCCATTCTCCATCTTTCCTTCTAATTTCTCCATCTTCCCTTCTATTTCTCCCCTTCTCCATCTTCCTTTCTAATTTCTCCATCTTCCCTTCTATATCTCCCCTTCTCCATCTTCCTTTCTAATTTCTCCACTATCCCTAAAATTTTATGTATTTGCAATTCAGCCCCTGAAGTTTTATGTATTTGTAATTCAGTCCCTGAAGTTTTATGTATTTGCAATTTAGTCCCTGAAGTTTTATGTATTTGCAATTCAGTCCCTGTGGAAAAATTTCTTTTAAGTTCAAAACTCCATAAGCCTTTCGGCACACCTCCCTCATGCTCAATCCAATCGTTTGTCAATTTAAGCTCAAATCCTCCGTCGTTAGCCATAATAAAATGCATGACCGACAAAAAAATTAAATATGCAATGCATGAAAAAATTAATTTTTGGTGAGAACAAATTCTCGTTTTTTTATGTACTTGAATGAATTTTAAAAAGTCAAAATTTAGGTGTCAACAGCTGCCCCTCTTTGAGCGGAGACTCGTAGAGGTTTCGCTCAAAGACAAAATTGAACCTAAATTTTGACAATGCAAATGAATGATGATGATGATTTTTGATTTTTTTTTTGTGGGGGAGTTTTAATCCCATTTTATATGCAAGTGCAATGATGCATGATGTGCAGGACTGTAAATAACATGTGTTAAGATTTCTCTGCTCCGAGAAAACGGATTAAAGAAACCTGCACATGGATCGCATATAAAATGTCGGTCTTACCAGACACTTCATAATGCTAGTGATTCCCTTAAGCTCCAGGCATTTTGTGGATGCAAGAATCTTAAGGTACTGGTGCCTATCCGTTACCAGAGGTTTCCCCTGATGCGAGAAAGCGCAAGATCTGTAAGGGGATGTGTCCACTGCATCTCTTCGAGTGGAGTCACATAGTTTCTTTCAAGATCATTAGAGCTGGTCCTTGATGATCTAAAAGGGTATCAAAACCATAAGAGCATGTCGATTATGGTTTTTGATAAAATTTATCGAGACCACGAGAGCATGTCGATCATGGTTCGAACAAGTATCCAGACACAAGAGCATGTCGATTATGAATTGGATGGATAAGATCAAGAACATGAGAGCATGTCGATCATGAACTTGATAGGGTACCAAAATCACAAGAGCATGTCGATTATGATTTTGATAAAATTTGTCGAGACCACAAGAGCATGTCGATCATGGTTCGAACAAGTTTTTCATGCAGGTCACAAGAGCATATTGATTATGAACTGGACGAAATTTAGAAATGTGCTTTCTCATTGGTGCAAACTCAAAGTTTGCGATTTTTTTTTAAAAGGGTTAGAAAACTTACCTGGGTTTTCTGGGTAGTTGAAAGGTAGACTTCTTTCAAGATCATTAGAGCTGGTCCTTGATGATCTGAAAGGGAACAAGATCACTAGAGCTGGTCTTTGATGATCCAGAAGAGTTTCGAGATCGCTAAAGCGGGTCTTGGACAATCCGAAAGGGAAATGTGCTGCCAATCTCACAGGGCGGTGACCGCATCGAGAGGGTGTGCTATACGAGCCATGTCAGTGTAAACACAAGATATTCAAAAATGGGTTCAGAAAACTTACCTGAGAGCTTGGAAGGTGGCCAGGTGGACACTTGCCAGCATGGCTTTGTTCATTCAATCATCCTTGGATGGATTTCAAGACCTCATGAGGTAACTCGAATATTAGGGATGCATGTGCTTAAACAATGTTTAGATGTAACATGTATAAGCATGCATGCTGAAATTCATTCAGTGGATTTATGCGAAACTATTCTGTCAAGTTTGCATTACCAATTCTGTTCAAGGAGGTAATTACATTGTGAATACCTCGAATGTACTCTGAATGGGGGACTTCAGTCCGAAAGGGCTTTCTCCTACTCTTGAGGAAAGCTATTTATCCTAACTGTAGGATTCAAGAGAAATCACTCAATCTTACCATCATCGTCTTCAACAAGGGTCTGAGTAATCTCGCAATTGGTACTACCAAGCCAATCTGGAGGTCTTGATTAGGACCGTAATATGGGCTAGGTCAATGGTTTACCAAATGGGACTCCTGTGGAGTCAAGGCCTTTAAAGAAGATCTTCATCATCTGCTCTGGGTTTACAAGTCAAGAACCCTGCAAAAATGAGAAAGAAATAATCTTGCTCGAACTTCTTCGAGCGATGCTTAAAATCATTCAACTCTTACATTAATTCAAGTGTTCTAATCAGAAGAGACTTTCAAGGGTCGTAACGTAGGTTGGGATTTGGGTCTGAGAAACGAAGGGCTCGTTTTGGCTTAGAAAAATTTATGAGAAGGGCTTGGTGTTGGTGATCATTGCAGTTTTGTCACCGATCTTTGACCTTCTGAAATTGATTTCAAGATGTGCCATCACTGCTTGAGGATGGAGCTTCCATTGATGATTGCAATTTCCATTTGACTCTCTTGGAGACTTTTTCTTTACAAGTCTGTCATTTGGGATTTTCAAAACAAATGAACAAGGATTTGAATGGGCATTGGCCTTACTTTTGATAGGCATTTTGCTTTTTATTGCCCGGGATTTTCTGTGAGATTAGCCTTTGCTTTTCTTAATCCCGATTCCCATTTTTCTTAGAGAGAGCTATTTTTGACACCTATCTTTCTTTTCCTTTCTTTGCAAGGAATGATGCTATATACTACATGAGAAATCTAGCATACGAGATGAGTTCACTTGGGGATTCTTTACTGCCCCGGTCTCTTGAGTTCTGTTCCTTGGTGATGACGTCATCTTCAAATTGGAATGAGCAATGATCACCAACGGGGTTCGAGAAATAATTATACAGGCTCGATTGGGCTGTATAATGGATATAGTGTATAGGATAGAGAAATGAATGCTCTTCATCATCCTAAGGCACTTGAATTAAAGTTCGAGTTTAATGTAAAGAAACACCCGAAGATTGATGTTGGTCAAAGCAAGAGAATTTCTAACCATTTACCTCATGCCGCTGCTGGAATTACCTTGTCTTGCCCCAATGTGGGGTGGTTCTTGACAGGGGTAAGAAAATGAAATCGCCGCTCAATGAAGTTTGCAATGGACACCAGTAGCATTTGGATGGGGAATTGGATGCCTCTGTCACTTCGGCTATCGTACCTTTTGCGAGAAAACCCATCGCCTCGAGGAATGCGGATCCCGACTACTGCTCATCTCACTGGAGATTAGACCATAGGATGTGTATGGGAATGGCTTGCCTTTCATCATCCTGTCATGCCCCGTTCTGTACATTCGATGCATCATATGCAATTTATGCTCCCTATTCAAAGTTGGTAAATTAAACATGAAGAATAATCATGTATAAATCACAGAATGTGTGAGAACTTTTCAATCATGCAGATGGAGCAGTTTCAATCAGAATTGTCATGTTTCACGAAAACAGATGAAGGGGAATCTAGGTTGCCCCAAAACATGCGAGCGGATCAAACGAGGACGAACTCATTCTCATGTTTGTCCCAGAACAAAAATATGCTCCCTCTAGTCGTGATATGGCGAAGACCAACATGGTTGGTCGAATGCCCTTGTTTGCTTCATTTCCATCAGGATGGATTGCGTCAGGCGATCATGGCTTTTGCCAAAATTGGGAATTGCCCCAGACATAGTCACTGCTGGGGATTTGACTTTGAGCTTTGGCAAATGACTTGTTTCCACACTGGATCCTACACAAGAAAAATGTGTATGAAATAGGATCTTAAGATGATGGAGAAGCTTCCATTTTAATTTGCTTCAGTGGTAGCAATCAAAGACATGTCTTCTAGCTTGGCACCTGCAAGAAGAAAATTGGGTGTCACTTTGAAAGACATATGAGAAAGAGAGAGGGTATTCCCTTCTTCGAATTTGGAGCTCGCTAACAATTTGCCCCATTCTCAATCAAGTCAGGCTTTGGCAGAATCCAAAATTGCCCCCGTACATGCCCCAGCTGGGAGTTCGGCTTTGGGAATTTGGTGGTTAAGGACTTCTTCTATTTGCCTGGTGTTCCCTTAGCTGACGTCGCATGGTCAAAGGATCGGTGAAGCAAAGATTTGCTTTAATCGATCGATATCTTGATGTACCTCATTTAGTTTACACCACTTGTGCAGAGTTGATTAATTAAACATGAAGGACAATCATGCATAAACCATGCTAAGTGTGAGCATTTTCGAGCATACGAAATAACCTTCAACAACTCATGAGATTTTGTGAAAATCTTGATGAACAAATCATGCAAGCATGCAAGAAGGCTCTAGGGATCATGGGTTGCCCATGTTCATGTGAATGAGTTGTAAAAACTCTGGCATCTGCTCTGAGAATTCCAAAACTTTTGGATTCTATTGAGTTTTAAAAGGGAAGTGATACTTACCTGTCTGGCACGGTGGTAACCCCTACAGAAAATTAAAAGGGAATGCATCAGTGTATGTTTTCATGTTCTAGAGAAATTGGAATGATATCGCTTTACCCTTGCATATGCTTCTTGTGAACTTGAAATGAAGAAATCCCTTCATTTGGACCAAATTGTATGTCTGTCAAGTGGGCGACATCTGGAATTGCGTCTCAGATTTGGCAAATTAAACATGCAGAATAGTCATGCATAAATCATGGAATGTGTAAACATAATGCAGATGTGAAGATTTTTTTTTTTGCATCACGCGTATTTGCAGAATGTGCAAGTATGGAAGAAAATTCTCAGGGATGGGAGAATTTGAATTGCCCCTGGGGGTTGTCTTCTTCGACATGTTAGTGTAAACGTTTCCTGTCAAAAGGAAAGGAGACGTGTTAGCCAGTATTGGAAGGGATAAACTGGAAACGATACTGGTTTACCCTCTGTCTTGAATGCCTTGTACGATCCTTTTACCAGTTTTACTGGGTTGAGTTTCTCTCGACTTTCGTTGGACACTTTACCATCAGAACCAAGGTTGTGGCAAAGTATTGACTTCGATCTCGTTCGTCGAGTATTCTTGTTTCTTTCTAAAAAAAGAAATGTGCAAAAAAAATTGTAGTATTTATTTACAACATTTACAATATTCCCTAACCCTGGGGATCGAACTCGAGACATCTCGGACCACTGTCATTCCCCATGCCATCCGGTCCACGGGACCTTAGGCGTCCATGAGGGCTATTTTTTAAGTGTTAATCCTTGAGACGACGTGGTCTTATTACTTTGCATTAGGCAATTCCACATCCTGGTTCTTTTTAAGGCCATTTAAAATCCCTGTTAAAAATGAAAGTAATTCAGGACTCGAGATGATTATGGAAAAATTAGAACGATACAAGATTACCGATCTCTGAAGCTACTCGCGCCTTTCGCTCGTATTTTTCTTTGTTTGAAGCCGTCCATTCAGTGATAATATCCTCAAATTGATTTGCCCCCAGTTTCATTCAACAAGAGGATTTCGCATTCGAGTATAGCGGTGTTCTCGGGTCAATTCGCAAATTCCTGAAAATAACAGGGATCCAATTTAACACTGGAGCAATTTGGGGTAAATTGAAACGATACGGCGTTACCCTTCAAGTTTACGCGGATTTTTACTCGCAATAAATTCACTACGAGTTTGGTGTGGTGGTAGACTCGAGCATTTAATTGGGGAAAGAGAAATGATTACTTCTTGCTTTCACGCCAATTCTAGACATTCATAAAAGAAGACAACATCCCATGCAAGATAAAGCATATTCATCCATTCAGGATTGATTTTTCTTCCCCATCTGCAGGCTTTTCTATAATCAGCTGGCTTCATTCCGGACTAGGTACGCGTCGACCATGTTAAAGGTCTGGTGGTAACTAGCTGAGCATGTGCATACAGCTTCAATGCTTTACCGATATCAAACTGGTTGATTATGGCGAAAAGATCATCGTCAATGTCCGCTTGGTGGTGATCTATCCCTTCTTCCTCGGGAGGCATTGATGATGATCCAGTAGCATTGGTCCTTTTGTACCCTCTTCCAATAGAACTCGATCCTGTTATAAACTGGTCTAACTCTCCTCTTAAACGTGCATTTTCGATCCTCAGATCATGCATTTCATCAAAGGTGAGAAGGAGGCTGTTGTAGTTGGGGCAGGTGGCGGAGTCAAAAGCCTCTTTATACATCTTGTTTTCCGCTCGAAGGTTTTCATTTTCAACTCTTAAAAACTCGGCCTCATTGTGCTCATGACGAGTCTTCATTCGGGTTCGCCTATTTTGAAACCAGAACTTGATTTGCGAAGGTTCAAGTCCTAGCTCTTGACTCAGTTCCATTTTCTGTTTGCCGTCTGGCATAGGGCATGTTCAGAAGAAATCTTCAAGCCTTTGTACTTGCTCCTTAGTATGGCGACGGTAACGCTTCTTTTGACCCTTACCGTTGTTGTCCTTATCTTTACTGAGATCTTGGACGTCGTTGGCGGAAGGGCCAGGCTCCATGGGCTCGATCCCAAACATGGCTTCGAACTCTTCCTCTCCCATATTCAGCAGGCAACGATAGCTTTCGGAAGTATTGGGTTGAGACATCTTTGATTTGGTCGATGATTTCTCAAGGTTTACTATATCTTTCTGTATTTTCACTCTCTCTGAACCGTGTATGCTTTAAAACTCTCTTCAACGTATGAATAAAGATTATCAGGAGGATGTCTCTTTTAAAATTTGGCGTCGGCTTAGCATATGTATCGCTCCTCCCGAGATTTCTGTCTTTCTCAACCTTTCCTGCGTGTTTCTTGCTTGGCTCGTCTTTTCTCATCTCTTCATAGTGGTAGGGTCCCTATCAACGTCTCTACCGTCGATTTGCTGGCGTATTCTCCTATAAAAACGAATCCCATTTTCCTTGTCTCCCACCCAAGTCACCTTTCTTTCTTCTTTTTCAAAGTTGTGTCATCCCGTCAAACTTTTGGCAGAGATGTCGGATTTGCTTGGCTCGAGATTGGAGACGAGTGGCGGAGGTGATGCTAATAGGGAATGGTAGACAGGAAAATCTGGCCAGTAGAGACTTTCACTGCAAAAATGAAAGGGAATGCGGCAGTATATATTCTTCATATTCTAGAAAAATTGGAACGATACTGTTTTACCCTTGTATGTACTTCCATTGAATTTGAATTGAGGAAGTTCCTTCATTTGGATTGGATTGGATTGTATGTCCCGAGTTGCCCTTCACTTTGAGCTTGCCACATAAGTGCTTTGCTTAGTTGGGCCTTGTTTTCTTTCGGGTTGCTTTGGACCATCATCATTTTTTATGCCATCGGGTCCGTGGACCGGAGGGCTCCTTTAATTTAAAGGTTACCTTCAAGGCAAATGAGTCCTATCGCATTCCATTGGGTCATTTCATTTTGCGACACTCTTGAGGCAATTTGCAATCCCCTAGGTGAGAATGGAACAAATCCAATTTAGCATTTTGCGACGATCGAGGGTAAATTGGAACGATACTCAATTACCCGTCTTCGAGCTCGCCTGGGCTTTTCACTTGAAATTTCCCTATGTGAGGCCATTCAACATTTCTCATTATGGCAGTCAGCGACGTTGCCACAAATTGATCCACCGTGAGTCTAGCATAAAAAGGGATTCACGCATTTGACGGGATAAAAAACAAATTACCCCATGCCCCTGAATTAAATCTAGACACCTAGAAAGCTGGAAATATCACACGCAGGGGAATTAAGCATGAAGTGAAAGGTGCACTTGTTCAAGGTCAGTTTTGCCTCTCCTGCGGCTCTTCGATAATCAGCTAGTCTCGTGCTGGTTCAGGCATGGATGACCGATGTTTGAGAGTCCCTAATCACTGGCTTCCGATCATGGCTTCGGATGTCTGTCAACCTTAAACTGGTTGACCAGGGCAGTAAGCTCATCATCTGGGTAATCTCTTGAACCTTCCAGCAACTGATGCTCGAATTGGGCATTATTGTTGGCAAATGCTGGCGGTAGATTTCTCATTCAATCCTCGCCATGAGCAATTTGACTTCTCGAGATGAAGTCTTCATCATTACTCCAGAAAGTGTGGGGATCACCAACTGTCCTGCTGCCAAGAACTCCTTCCATTCGAGGATTAGAGAAGTGGAAGTGCTCAGGATAATTTCCTGTCTGATTCTCTGCCTCCGCAGGCGCGCTGATCATGGGATGAATTCTAGCCACGGGTTGGTGCTCAAACCAAGGAGTCTGAATACACTGCCCCTGCGGTCTATACTCTTGAAGAGCATTAGGTGATTCTGGGGAATACTTTGATTAACGCCTGGGGGATTGATGGCACGGCTACTGGCTTGGTTGATGATGGGAAGTAGCTCGCCCCATGCTAACCTGTGGAACTTATGGTGGCGAGGAGACTCGACGTTCAGGCTTGGATCGGTCCCGCCTTGGTTTTCTTGATTCTGAGCTGCATTGTGTTCTCTCACCCTTTTTCTGTACTTCTGAAGATAACTCGAAACATTTGCTTTAGTGAGTCCCTCTACCTTCATAATTTCCAGTATATGTTGCGGCCGTGCCGAATCGATTCCTAGCTGCTGAACTGCATTAACAATCATACGATGCAGCTCGGGAGACCAACTCATCTTCTTTCTCTAGTTGCTTGGAACAAAATTAAAAGCTTGATGCTTGTTCTCATGGTCGTGCAATTGCTTCCTTACCACGTGCTGCCATATGTTTTGAAGCATCTGAACCCTAACTGGTTTCGTTACGACATCTTGGGCCCCGTTTAAGACAGCCTTCATTATGGCTTGCTGATCATCACTTGCCGATATTACGAGGACTGGCATGTTTAATTTAGAATTGATGACTTCCAAGAGAGTGAAAACATCCATGTCGATCCCTACCATGGCGGTGAGGACGATATCAAACTGGTCACTACTCCTCTTTAATATCTCTACGGCCTCTGTCGCCTTTGCTTGAGCTACAACCTTATACCGGCATTTTCTTAATACGGTAACAAGGATTTACAGAGAGACTGGATTACCGTCAATGGCCATGACCAGTAGACCCTCAGAGTAAGGAACTTCACCAGCTTCGACCAGGGTTGAACATGCACCCGTTTCCCTAATGCTCGACATATTTCTAGATCTAGGACTGCCGATTCGAGACCGCCTCAGGATGTCTTCTCGGACTTGAGGGATCACGGGATCGTTGATGGCTTCTCGTAACAGGCTTTGAAAGCCAATGCTTTGATGGTGAAGGTTTTGAATTCCTCTCCCACGAGAACTCCTTCCTCTCTATCTTTCTCCTGCGAGTTCGTGCAGATGAACCCTCACTATCAAATGAGGACAAATTCTCTCTCTGGTAATAGCAACGACTTCCCCCTTCACGGGCAGTGCTATTAGATTTACCGAGGGGAAAATCTGACATTCAGCTTTTGATTAAAGGGGAAATCCTCGTTTATCGCTCAGTTTGTCTTCTTCTTTCTTTTTGCGGTAGAGGGCCCCTGTCAAGATTTCCACCGTCGATTTACTGGCGGGTCCTCCAATGAAGATGAGTAATATCTCTCTTTCTGCCGAAAATTTCTTTGTCCCCCACTCAGCTCGTCTTTTCGTTCTTTCTTTTTTTCAAAGCGGTGGAGTCCCGTCCAGCTTTTCCACAGAGACGTCAGGTTTGTTCGGCTCGAGATTGCCTCTTGACTGGAATTTGAGCCACCGGGGGTGTTGCCGACAGAGAATGGTAGATAGGAAAACCTATAAGGACTGCCCCTGTGAAATCAGTATTTAAATTGAAGCAGATTACCATCTTCGCATTCCGCTCATCTGCCTCCCCTCTCTCCCCCTTTCTTTCGTATTCTGCTTTCAAAAATGGCCAATTCTCCTAACCACACCTTATCCGCCGAAGTCTTGGCTGGGTGGGAGAGACTCTACAATCTTCTTGGTAGAGGTTACGCTCATATAGCCAAAAAACTCTACCGTTGAGGCTGAAATCCTCGGTTTATTCAGGACCGTGGACGCTGCTTCTGTTGAGGGTACCCAACTGGGGAAGGAGTATTGGAACTTCTCGACCCTCTTCATCAATTTTCTAGCTGCCTATAACCGTGCTTATGAGACGGTCCTTGTGACCGCCGTCGTGAAAGCTCGTTACCGAGACCGGCACGAGCGTCTAGCAACAGTCACATTTGTGGCTGATAATCACAAAAAGGCCCTCAAGTTTGCCAACGATCAACTTTCGTGGCTGGTTCGTGAGAGGGGAAAGCTGGTGGACCGTCTGGCCTTGGTCCGAACTTACGCCGAACAGGAGCCAGGCAATATTGTGATGAGGTGCAAATGCGGTTGGCTGCAGGAGAGACTTGATGACATTACGGCAAACATTGCTTTCGAGAGGGCGGCGATTCCGGACCTGGAGTTTGCCATTGAGCATTACGAGGCCACTATGGCCCAGGTTAAAGAGAAGTGCAATCACCTCTTCTTTAGGCTCACGGAGCTTGATCCCGAGAACGCCCGGTGCACCCAGAGCATCAACTCCATGGAGAGCCAGCTGAGCTCCTTTGTGATGCTTATTAGGGCTCAATTTGATTTCACTTTTCCTCCCCAGTGAGTTGTTGTAAGGTTTGTTGGTGAATGGAATAAAGAGAAAGTTTCACGTGTTTGTGCTTTTCTTTTTCCTGCCATCTCTTCGCCCATATAGCGTGATAGGACGATTTACGGTACTAAAGACATTGAGGCTTAACACTCTTCTTGGTGTTCTTGTTATCTGCTGCCGGCGATGATATCAAGGACATTGACGAAGGGTTCGGTGGCGGCCCCCACCTGTCACAGTGCCGTGAGTCAGTCGTGTGAATTATTACAAATCGACCACTCGATTAGTGCTCCAATAAACAAACCAGGCTGCCCGTTGCGTGCCCCACTTTACTCCTGCCTATCTCTTTCGGCGTCCACTTGAATGTGTCGGTCGCCTGTAGCGTTGGGAGAAATGATTGCGGGTCATGCTCGGTAATAAAATACTGGTCCTCCAAAATCTTCCATGTGTTTTGAATCCGAGGAAGGTAAAAAGGCAAGCCTTTGTTCAATTTAATCAGAAAGGCGTCGCAAGGTCGGGTTCATAATCTTGCCCCATGGGTTCTGATTACACAGTCTCGGCTTTCTCAACAAAAATACATGAACCCTTCTAATACATTATAAATGTCCCCAGGCCCAATCTGGATAAATTTACGGCCCCATCAAAATACAAAGCTCATACATGATCGTTAATTGACACGATTCTGTCTCCGGGAAGATCGATTTCCTCACTTGCCCCTTGGGTCATCAGTTAAGACATCAACAATTATCTGTCCTTTCGTATACCTCGAGGTTATTCTCGGTATAATGCTGAACCCGATTTTGCTCCTACCCGGGGTACCTGTGATTCCCCTGTAAAAGAAAAGGACATAATGAGTATGTGATTCAAGATGGGTCGGCCCATGATTCCTACATTAGTCCAATTTTATTTTTACAAAATTAGAGAAATTAGAGAAAATTTTCTTAGAAAAACATGGGTAAATTTCTTCAGAAAAAATTTTCTTGCAAATCTTATAACTTAAGAACAATGTAACAAATTCCTTTGATATTTACCAAATTTCTCGAAAGCATTTCCTTTTTCATCAGAATGAATTTTCAAGGTAAATTTGATGAGAAAATTTTGGGTGTATTGAAGTGTTAAGGAAAAATATGACAAAATATTTCATTGGTAGATAAAATTTCCCTAAGGAATTTTTCCACATTTATTTAATTTTTCAAAAATGGGTCACCAATTTGATTTTATTTTCTTTTGAAAAATGGCTATGATGTTAAGTTCGAAATTTAACCGACACCTACATGGACCGACCAAAAATAAATACAAGATGAAGTTTAGAAAACTTACTTTCACCGTGAAAAATACCATGTAGGTCACATAGACATGCACATGAATCGTGAGTTTAAATCTTAACCTATCTACTCTAAAGGCTGACAAATTGAAGCAGAAGACTTACGGCAAGACGACAATCTCGCGCACATAATCAAGATTAGCCGTGATCCTCTACGACGTAATCAGGATTAGCCGGGCCTTCCCACTTCGGCTGCTCGAGCTAAAAATTAAAACCACTGCTTTGGTAATCTTACCAAGCCTGAGGCCTAACTTTTAAACTCATTTTTGAAAAGAGGTTCGGGATTGAATCTGGGTTAACTTTCGACGTGATCTCACGCCGAATGCTAAAACCAAATCACAATACCATCCTAAAACTAGTGACCCAGGTTCGGTCACGGGACGTGTGTGATGTAGTGCTAAAACTGTAAACACAAGCATAACATTTAAATGCAAACACCGCTTCAATAATGTGCAGAATTTAAACAAATAATTCCCATACCAACCTGCAAAACAAAGGGTTAGTCAAACACTCCACCCCTTATAACTCCCATTCTGCAAAACCATTTAACACCTAAAGGTTAGAATTCACTCAATTCAGATGAAATAATTTTTCATGAAATTTTCTGGCCTAAGTCCTCTAAGTTCTTAAGTTTTTTCAAAAATTAAGAACAACTCCCCAGCGGAGTCGCCAAGCTGTCGCGACCTAAAAATCGATTTCCCAATATTTAAAGTTAATGGATTACCATGTTAATTAAATTGAATTAACTAGCATAGCTCGAACTCTCCCGAGTTCTACCAAATCGTGACTTAGGTTCAATTTCATCAAAAAAAGGATTTATCTTGGAGTTGCCACTAATCATTTTGGGTAGGTTGATTAGACACCTAAATAAAGTATCGGGAGAAATACTTTATTCCTACGAACCAGAGATTAATGAGTTCGGGGACTTGATTACGCTAATTTTTCAATTAACGCCCTTTCGGTACCAATTTCATGAAAATGTTCAACTTGGCAATTTTGATGAATTTTCACTTGAGGTTCAAAGGTGCAATTTTTTTTTTGTTTTTTTTTATGAATTTTTTTTAGATTTTTCAATGTATTATAAAGAATGCAAAATCACCCAAAGCAAACGAAGATGTGAAGAGAGAGCAGGTAAAGTAAAACTACCCTAAGGACAGTGAAAATAAAACCCGCAACTCGTCGGGTGAATAATTACAGACCAATTAAATAAAACCCGAGACATGATCGGGAACACAACAAAAATGGACCGGAATGGACATCGATCAAACACCCGTCGCCAAGCCTCGTGGGTCGGGAGTACAACAAAACGGACCGGAATGGACATCGGTCATCCTCCAGTCTTCAAAGCATCGGGCCGAAAGCCAAATGAAAATAATGAACTTATCCAATCAAACATGCACAATCACCGAGTTAAGACAATTCAAAAACTCAAAGAAAGTTTAACACATGCTGATTAAACTTCATTGAGACCATTTTTTACATTTTCCAATGCATTAACACAAAAAATACGAATTAAATCATACTGTGCATGAACATTCTTAGGGAGAAAGCAGTAACCATAAAATACAAAAGAAATAATGAAATGTATGCAAAAATTCTGAGATTTTTTATGTGGATGGGAAAATGTGTTGTTGACAACTTTCATGTTTTACATTCTTACTGACGAGACACTCATTTTCGTGGAGAAAATGGTCTTTCATGAGAGCTCAGCAGCAAACAAACAAATTTCACAGAACAGACATACTTCAGGATTAAGCTCAAATGGACACTCAAATCTCAAAATTAATGCACCAAACTTTCCAGTCTACTAAACAAGACCCCAATGAATAACTTTCATTTTTTGTGAAGTTTCAAAAGAAGACTCTAAACATGAGATAACTACGAATCAATATGACCACGCACAGAAAAACACTCAGACTCAAGGACGCCAGCAGAATTGCATGATTTCATTAAATGCATTAAAAATACGAAACGTGCATGAATATTTTTGTATTTTTTATATGTTATGCATTAAGATCTTATGAACAAATGTCATGAAGAGGTCTTTATGAAACGAAGTCTAGAATAACCCATGGAAAATCATTTAGCGTGAAAGGTCAGATCAGAAAAATTCCATCTCAGGTTCTGATCACCATATTTCCAGATTTCTGCTCTCCATTTCGGGACCCTTTTGACATAGTAAACGACGTCCATTTTCATTCCATAATATATCAAATCGAAGATCTCGAAGTCATCTACGAATGTTCAGTATATTTATTTTCTATATTTCGTCATCTAAACACAAAAAATTGAGTTACCAGATAATTGCACATGCTGATGCACCTAGAGCTCGTTGGAGATGAATCCGTCGCGTCGCCAAGGCTTGTTCCACTGCGGCGAATTTTTCTCTCTCAAAATTTTTTTCTCTTGAAATCTCTCCAAATTTTTTTCCTCAATCTCCAAAGTCCCCCTAATTTCTCTCTAATCTCTCCAAAAGTCCCCCCTTCAAGGCTCTCATTCTTCCTCCTTTTATAGCCTACTCCCCCATCTTCCTTTCTCTATCTTCATCTATCATTCTAATTTTTCCACTAACTTCATCTTCCCTTCTAATTCCACCATCTTCCCTTCTTTATCTTCATCTTCCCTTCTAATTCACCATCTTCCCTTCTAATTTTACCATCTTCCATTCTCCATCTTTCCTTCTAATTTCTCCATCTTCCCTTCTATCTCTCCCCTTCTCCATCTTCCTTTCTAATTTCTCCATCTTCCCTTCTATATCTCCCCTTCTCCATCTTCCTTTCTAATTTCTCCACTATCCCTAAAATTTTATGTATTTGCAATTCAGCCCCTGAAGTTTTATGTATTTGTAATTCAGTCCCTGAAGTTTTATGTATTTGCAATTTAGTCCCTGAAGTTTTATGTATCTGCAATTCAGTCCCTGTGGAAAAATTTCTTTTAAGTTCAAAACTCCATAAGCCTTTCGGCACACCTCCCTCACGCTCAATCCAATCGTTTGTCAATTTAAGCTCAAATCCTCCGTCGTTAGCCATAATAAAATGCATGACCGACAAAAAAATTAAATATGCAATGCATGAAAAAATTAATTTTTGGTGAGAACAAATTCTCGTTTTTTTATATACTTGAATGAATTTTAAAAAGTCAAAATTAAGTTTCAACAATCGGTAGTCAAAGTATTCAATGCAAACGAATCACACAATTATGCCATTTTTCATAAATTCAAAGTAGAAATCACACACCAATAGACAAGTTCTCAAAATACAATCATGAATTCGAACTATCGACGTATAGTTATAATGTCAATCCAGAAAAACCATACAGGTTAGAGACTTATTCGCCTTTTTGGTAATTGCTTGGCGAACAAACAAATAAAAGACGGGCGGACGAATGGGCGGCCAAACAGTGAGGGTTGGACTCAATCAACCAAATGGCTAGGGTGACGGCCTAAGGGGATGGACGAGCAAGAGGTGATTTGAGCAGATTAACAGTATTCTGATGGTCGATCCTCGAATGAGTTGACGCTATCTCCTATTTATAGACGAAAGCATTTGAAAATCGACGAATCGCGTAGTGACACATGTGCATCATGTGTTACGCTCACGACTGCCTACATGTGACAACATGTGGGACATAAAATTGCCACGTGTCGCCATGTGGTGATATGTGGCCCTAAAACTCCACGACCAAAACACATGGCTACCACAACCAAAATACATGGCTACCACGTGTCACCTATTAGAACCTATGTATATATATGCATATAAGACAGTTGATAGACAAACTAGAAATTAAATGCAACTGAGTAATCCAAATGCACATGGATAATCTGAGCCCAACAAATTCACATTGTGTCCTTAAGATAATTTGTCCCCTACACTGGCACCTAAGGTCCTTGAATAATTACCTCTCATGATAGAATGGATAGTCATTCCTATAAAGTAGTAGTACTCCAATAGGAAACTTTCGAACTTAATCTTGGCAGAATAATCACATAAATTGATGATGATGAAGAAAGAATGAATGACAAAATTACAGAATACCAAATGCAAAATAAAAATAAATTGAATCGAGGCAATCAATATTTGTATTTATAGGTAATGAAGCGGTTAAGAATGAAGAGTCACGAACCTGAGCAGATATCATTTGAACGAACTTGTTTGTTCAAAGGAAAAATTTCTAGACGAACATGTCTATTCGGACAAGAAAAAATTTTCGATGTAGGATTTGTTCCATCCCTTACTTCTCATTCACATTCTTATGGGATTTAAAGACCAAAGTTCCAACAATCCCCCACATCAATGAAAAGTTCAGTTATCATGACTCTTCATGAATGCATGAGATGCAATGCATGATTATTCAATGAGAGACTATTGCATCGGGATAGGTAGTGTGATTCACAAATTCAATCATGCTAGAAAGTAGTTGTATTACAATATCGTGTCTTCAATGTATATGTCGAGACTTGTCATTATACATGACGTTCCTTACCCCGCCTATTACTGCTTGACTATCACAATGAATACACACATTTGGTACTGATTTAGGCTAATTAGAAATGTCATCTAAGAAATTTCGAAGCCACTCTACTTCTTCACCAACCTTATCCAAAGCAACAGATTCTACTTCCATAGTAGACCTCACAATACAGGTTTGTTGGGATGATTTTAAGAGATTACTTCCCCACTAAATGTAAACACATACCCACTTATGAATTTTGTGTCTCTTGTGCTGGTTATCTAATTGAAATCACTATATCCTTCAAGCACTGCTAGATACTCTATGTAATGAAAAACATAATTTTAAGTATGCTTCAGATAACTCAATACACGTTTCATAGCTCTCCAATGGCTTTCATTTAGACTAACTGTAAATCGACTTAACTTGCTCATAGCACAAGCTATATCTAGTCTTATGTAGTTCATGACATACATTAAACTGCCTAATATACTAGCATTCTCTTTTGAGCCTTGCCTTCATCAGTATTCTTTGAAAGATTTATGTTAACATTTATTGGGGTCTTTACTGGTACAATGTCTTGATTATTGCATTTTTCAAAAATCTTTTCAATGTAGTGAGATTGTAATAGTGCTAATCCTTCAAATATTTTATGGATTTTAATTCCCAAACTAACATATGTGATCTCTATGTCTTTCATATCAAATTTACTTGTCAGCATACATTTAATTGCCTTGACAACCTTACTATTGCTGTCCATTATAAGCATATCGCCTAGATACAAGTACTAAAGGACAAAATCATTATAAGTGTTCTTAGCATATGCAGATCTATCACACTCATTAATTTCAAAACCATTTCATAACACGACTTGATTGAATTTGGCATGCCATTGTTTCAGTACTTACTTCAAGCCATAGAAAGACTTAATAAATCAACATACTTCCTTCTCTTGTCTTGAAACAATGATTTATTTAAGTTGTTCCAAATATATTTTTTCTTCTAAATCCTCATTTAAGAATGTTTTTTTTCTTCCATTTGATCAATTTTAAGCCTATACAATGGTGCTATGGCAAATAGCATTCTCATAAATGTAATTCTTATAATAGATCAATAGGTATCAAGATAATCAAGACCTTCTCATTGATTGTAGCATTTTACTACAAGTCCAGATTTATATTTATAAATAATATCGCCCGCTATTATTTTCTTCTTGAAAATCCACTTACATTATAGTAGTTTATTACTAAGGGGGAGGTCAACCAATTCCCAAGTATGTTTGACAAGATTGATTCAATTTTACTATCAATAACTTCTTTTTAGAATGGAGCTTCTAGGGATGCTATAGCCTCCTTATAGGTTCAAAGCTCAATTTCTAATGCATATATTAGAAACTCATGTCCAAATAATGTAGAAGTCTTCTGTTTTTTACTACATCTAGGTTCATCCTCTATAAAATCGCTTTTAGATGTAATATCTCAATACATCTTATTATTATCATTTAACTCATATACCATGTTTTAGGGAAATATATTTTTAAAGAATAAAATGACTCTTGATTCAATGATCGTATTAACATATACATCTTGAACCTCAGACTTATAAACAAGAAACCAATATACGTTACTATTAAGAATATAACCAATAAAAACACAATCAACAGTTTTTTATCCTATCTTGACTTTTTTAGGTTTAAGAATTGCAACTTTAACCAAACACCTCCAAGCTTTAAGGTATTTCAAATTAAGCTTTCTTCCTTTCCACTTTTTGTAGGAATTTGTTGTGTCTTCTTGTATGGTACCCTGTTTAAAATATAATTGGCCGTCAAAATAGCTTTTTCCCACATTTTTTATGGTAAATTGAAACTATTTAATAATTCATTTATTATTTCCTTTAAAGATCGATTTTTCCTTTCCACTACTCCATTAGATTGTGGCGCATAATGAGGGGTGATTTGGTGAATGGTACCGAATTCAGAACAAATTTCCTCAAACAAAATTCATATTCATCTCCTCTATCACTTTTTATCATTTTTATTTTCTTATTTAATTAAGTTTCAACTTCTAAATTTCAAATTTTAAATGCGTTCACAACCTCGTTTTTACTACGAAGCAAGTTAACATAACAATATCTTGTACAATCATTTATAAGTGTGATAAAATACTTCTTAGCACCACTAGATGGCATCGTTTTCATATCAAATATGTTGACTGAGGTTTTTAGGACTATCACAATATGCCCACGTCTTCCACATTATGTGGACTCTTTAACCTATTCTTAAAAACTATCCGAACCTTATTCGCCTTGAATCTATCCTCCTGCCATGAAATTCAAGGAGATAATTTCATGTTATTTGGAGCTCTCTTGAAAAACTTTGAATCCTACGGTATTGCTTCTTATTGGCGCTCAGTTTTACTAACTGATTTGATGGCTTCTTCAAATGACACCTATCGAGACTCCTTTTTTCTTTATCGAAATGCTTTCTCCTCATGTGTTTATCACATGTGTCTACCCTACATGTATTCTATTCAAGTGTTGATTCCTCGCATGTTTTTGCACATATGTTAATTTATCACGTGATAAAATTGTGTCAATTTCTCCCATGTGCAACACATGTTTTAGCAGATAATTATTTTAGTCCTAACAGAGTAATAAAGAGATGAAGATGAACAAGAACACAAACTGACGGCCACACGTCTTCATAGTTGCCTTGTCTCTTTTTTCTCTCAACTTCAACCTCTAAAGCTTACGGTTTTGCTACTAATTTCCTTTCTATTTTCTTAGCTTCACTCTCTCACTTTTTGCTCTCAAGGTTAGAGAAAACCGTAGCAAAAAATGAGCTAAATTCTCACCGCAGCCTTTATGTTAGTGGTAAGATAATGATACATAGTAGTTTTTTAACTTAATCAAGCGCTACATCACTCAAGATCAACTCAGCAACTTGTCAAGTACTCCCTCCCTCCCTCACACACCAGAAAGCCCTTCAAAATCTGCTGGAGAGAGAAAAATTTCCGGGCACCTACTCTCACTAAGTGTTGCCTCTCATTAAATCGGTTTCCCTCCAATTGTAACCCAATGCTTAGTTTAATCTTTCTAGTTCATTTGGGACTAATATGTTGCCCGTTATAGGAGCTAGGGTGTAATGTGAGAGAACCAAGTGTTTACGGGGCAGGTCGAACTGGCAAAAATGATATGAGAAGGGATCAAGTTTAATGTGAAATCAATCAATTTGGGAGCTCTAGCATCTATGTCAATCGAAATTCTCGCCATTGGGTTCAAGGTCCTAAAAGTATAATGTCTCTGATTGCTAAGTAGGGAGAAATACAATGAAATTCTAAGTGCACGATGATGTAATGTCATTGTTTTCGATAAGGATTGGAATTCTATTTTTTTGGTGAGTAGTGAACTCTATCTCTAAAATTTATGAATGATCCTTAATTCTTAGCACAAGGTCTAAGATGTTGGAATTTTCCTGATGTGGCCTCATATTAATTGATATTGTAATTCACCATTATATGGAACTAATTTACCATTTACGGAATTGATTTAATAAAGAAAAAATTTAAGGATTCTTAATGGGCCGACTATGGGCCCGGCTAATGTGGGCTAAGTCCAACTCGATCCATGATCGAAGGACCCAACCGAAACTCTATAAATAGGTGAGGACCCCCCTAACCTCTCACTTTTTGCCTCCATAAAGTTTTTCACCATCATCTCCTCATAAAGGGAGAGGCCATCCCATCGATGCCAAGCAAACTAAGGGCTATAGAGGGGAAGTGTCTGAGTATTACGTCGCAAAAATTCCAAGAAAAACAACAATGGATTCTAAATCAAATATGCAAACTCATTTCCATGATTATTTAGTCTCTAGGACTCGACTACGGCGATCGTTGGAACTCGTCGATGAAGACGGACAATCGTTTTGGTGGTCAACAACTAGTATCATAGCCGCCTCAACTTGGGTTTAGAACGCTCAATTTTTACCTATTTTCGAAAATTTGTTAGGACGAAGTTTGGATTTGAATGTATATTTGGGTTTGTCTCGTCAAAATGAACACTTTGGTGGGCAACGCGCCTCCATTGAAAGCCATATGTACTGCCACACAGGGCTTGGAAGTGCATCGCGACTATGCATGGGCCCCACGCGCCTAGTAGCTCCCCAACCACCTTAGGACTGACGTCATCAATGACATCAGCATGTCAACATCGCCTTACCAGAGGCCGCCACATGGCACCGCTATAAAGCAACCGCCGCCTTATGGGCGGCTGCCACATGGTAGTTAACATCACTGATGACGTCAGCGATGGTGCCTTTAACCAGGTCAACCCAACCCATTGACCAAACCCAACTCAACCATTGATCGTCATTAACCATTACCGTTGACCATTATATTAACCGTTAGCATTGACCATCAGTTAACCGTTTGACTGATGCCTGCATGTGACCTACACAAGGCTCACGCGCCGAGCCTTCAAGCGACGTGTAAGGACGCGTTCAACATCCATTTGAGGTAATGTTTTCACCGTTATGCTCATATGGAAATTATCTACACTATGGTATATTTGTTTTAAATTTTTAAACCTTTTACAATATTAAAAATGCGATAAAACCCTTATGAAAGTGCAATTTTAGGGGTATTTTTGGCATTTTTTTTCATATTTCCATCTGGTTATGGAAATACTAAGGTTAGCTCACTTGCTAATTACCACATATGGATTGTGTAGAGTATTACTGAATACTAGCATATATGGAATCTTAAAATGCATGAAGCAATGTTATTGGCGCTGTTTGTGATTTTAATGACAATTACATGTGTCTTCAATTTAAAATCACATCTATATGGTAAATGTGAGACACGGGATTTATATCCTTGATGTGAACGAGTTTCAAAAATTCAATTGGGTTGTAACCGCCAAAGTAGCATACTCAATTGAGTTTGAGAAATATTAGTCTCACATTATGGTGGGATATCTCCTGTTCTAATGCGTATTCATACTTTCAAAGAGGGTGATTGTGTGTTAGATATAGAGGGTTACGTGAACAACATATGATTAAAAAGTTATCGATTCCGGTGATTTACATACCCAAAGGTGGTTATTCACAAAAATTAGAATATATTCTCATGGCCATTGTCATGTAGAGAGTTTTACAACGGCATGTCATATATTCTAGCCAAAAGTGATTATGTGATGATGCATATGACCCTCCGAGATGTGTACTTTTTTAAGGATTTAAAGTTACACGGTACTCACTTGATACAGATAGTATGCATTGCTTGATTTTCGAGTCACCTTTTCTGTAAATGGCAATTCCATTACAATAGAGGTCTTTAATGACTCAAACTTCAATAAATGGAAGAAAGATTTTCTATTTACTATGGAGCTGGCAGATATTCATGTCACTCTCTATGAAGATAAGCCTACTGACCTCGTTGAGACTAGCATGGTGCCCGAGATGGCACAATTTGCCACCTGGGAAAAGAGTAATAGGATTTGTTTGCTATTAATGAAGCGATCTATACATAAACATTTAAAGAGTAGCCTTCCAACTGACTACATCATCAAAGAAATGATGGAAGCCTTAGAAGCAAGATATCATGTATCTTCAAATGTCAAGGCTGGGACACTTGTGTAAGTACTTTTTAACATGAAATACATGAGTGTATGAGGAGTTAGGGATTATATCCTAAGAATGCTGGATTTATAGATAAAACTTAAAGTTTTAGATATAGTAATCCCTATTACTGTTATGGTACATCAAGCCCTGAACACCCTTCTCCCTAAATTTGAAATGATCAAGACTATTTTTAACACACAAGATGAAACCTGGTCTATAAATGATCTAATATCCAAAGTGGTAGTAAAGGAGGAGAAATTGAAAATGGATGGAGAGCACTATACCCTGATTGCTTCTAGTTCTAGCAATAAGAATGGTAAGGGGTCAAAATCTCATCTCATAAAGAAACTCACTCGATTATTGGTCCCTCTGACAACTTATGTCATAAGAAAACATTTTTTGAAAAGGATAGTGACCGCTGCTACTTCTATAAGAATAGAGATGATATGAAGAAGGGCTGCACCAAATATAAAAATTGGATGTCTAAACATGAGCATGCAAGTAATAATTCCTTGGCACTTATTTGTGAATCCAACCTATCAAAAGCCTCATTCAATTCATAGTGGCTAGATAGCAGTACAACTAATCACGTTGCGTTTACCATATAAGGTTCATAAATCAGAGAAAACCAAACTAGGATCAATCAAAGCTCATAGCGGGAAATAACAATAAAGCTAAAGTTGAATTCGTGGGAGATGTCATTTTGATTTTAGAATCTAATTTCAATTTGATGTTGAGAAACACTTTCTCTATACCTAACTTTAGACGAAACTTACTTTTCGTATCATGTTTGGATATATGTGATTACTTTTTTGAAATAAAGAACAGGGTGATTTTTATGTTTTTTAATTCAAATAAAATCGAGTACTACAACATGTCTAATGGATTGTATAGGTTGTGTTTGACTCCCAATTATATATATGTAGCTTGTACAGCTGAGAAAGTTATCTTTAAAAGAACTTTACATAAAGAATAGTCTTACGCATTGTAGCATAAACGTTTTGATCACATTTTTAGGGAAAAAATGAAAAGACTTGTAAAAGCCGATATCCTACAAGAATGAAAAGGCTTGTAAAAGCCGATATCCGATTTACTCTTAAATATGACATGAAAACTTGCATAGACTGCTGTAGAGGTAAGATGACCAAAATAAAGAAGAAATTTGCAGTTATAACTTCTAACTTATTAGAGGTCATCCACACTAATATCGATAGTGTAGAAATTTTTATTTCATCACTTTTATAATGACTATTCTAGATATGGCTATCTGTACTTGATTAAGGAAAAATCTGAGTCTCTTGACAAGTTTAAAATATTTCGAACTAAAGTCAAGAAACATTTGGGAAAACTCATAAAGGTTGTCAGATCTGATCAAGGTGGTGAGTATTATGGTAGATATGGCAACGCTGGACAGCTGAAAGGGTCATTTGCCAAATATGTAGAGGATTCTAAGATAATAGCTCAGTTTACTGTGTTTATGAGTCTTGAACAGAATGGTGTGGCCGAATGCGCAATTACACCCTTATGAATATGATAAGGAGTATGATAAGTAGAATCAATTTACCTAAATTCCTATGGACGAAGTTTTGAAGACAGCACTTTATGTTTTGAACCGAGTTCCCACTAAAGCCGTTCGATTAACTCCTTTTGAGTTATGCCGTGACTCAAAATTTTTTTGATCATATGAATGGATTATCAGGTTGATTAGATTGATTAACCTAATACGGACCCTCCCAAGTCTTATCGAATCACAACTTTGATTTTTGTTCAAATGATTTTAGAATTTGGAGTCGCCACTAATCATTTTTCTAGTAGGTTGACTAGAAATCTAAGTAAATTAGCGGGAGAACTAAATTACTTCTACGAACCAAAGATTATGAGTTTGGAGATTTGGTTACACTAGTTAATTCAAACTAATGCTCTTTCGGTACCTTAATTCCATGGATATCCTAATTTTAGTAACTCAGCATTGGTTTACTACTAAAGCCCTAGTGAGGTGTTCTCTTTTTGTATTTTCACTTTCTAGATGAAATGCATGGATGGTAATGGGTACATGGATAAGCAAAATGTGAATATACAATTATAGACACATGAACATATACATGCAAACGTGGACATGTAATCATGAATATGCGAGCATGGATATATAAATATGACATGCAAACATGAACGTACGTTACATGCGAACGTGGACAAGCAAATACAGCATACAAACATGGATATACAAATACAACACATGAACGCAGACATGCGTATACAACATATAAACGCGGACATGCTGACGCGACATACATACGTAGATATGCGTGTGTAGGCATATAAATATAGACAGGCAAATACAAAAACATACGAATACAACAAACGGATTCAAAGGCGTACGAATACGACATGCAAATATGAAGACACACGAATACAATACGCAAATGCAACATACGTGCATGGACGTGCGAACGAAACATGCATACATGGACGCACGAGCGCGACATGCGTACATGGACAAGCGCATGTAACATGTGTAAACGAATCATGCATACGTGGATATACATACACGATATGTGAATAAATAATCAGAATGGGATTGGCCAGCCGAAATAGCCCGTTTCTTAGTTTTTGGGATTTTTTTGAATTTTCTAGAATTTTTCAAAGTAATTTGTCCATGATGGGTAAAATCATCATTTTTAAAAAGGTCAAGAAGGGAAATCATCAAAAATAGGATTGGCCAGTCGAAATGGCCGTTTTCTAGTCTTTAAGATTTTTCTTTTGAATTTTTTTTTTTGCATGAATCAATGACAATACGAGTACGTATATAGCATGGCAAAATATGCATGAGCTATGCTATATGAAATGTACATAAATGATATTTTTTTGATATTTTCGAATTGAATAAGACTCACGATGCAAAATATTCTGAATATAAACGCAATATTAGAAGATGCGATATAAACAGCAGTATATGAAGATAAGTATTAAAAATTCTCTAAAGCCGAAAGAGGGAGTGAGCTAACAACTTCTGTGTAATATTACAATCTCCAGCAAGTGGCTCGCCCTACTCATTCTGGAGTTTGATAATGTAGAAATTAAACTGCAAAAAATAGAGTATAGAAAGCAGTAAATAAAAGAACCTCCAATGGGTGGCCCGGTCTTCCCATTCTAGGGTTTAACAATATAAAAATTAAACTGCATAAAATAGAGCTCAAAAAGTAGTAAATAAAGAACCTCCAATGGGTGGCTCGGCCTTTCCACTCTGGGGTTTGACAATATAAAAATTAAACTACATAAAATAAAGTTCAGAAAGCAGCAAATAAAGAACCTCCAATGGGTGGCTTAGCCTTCCCATTCTGGGGTTTGACATTATAAAAATTAAACTGCATAAAATAGAGTACAGAGAGCAGTAAATAAAGAACCTCCACCGGGTGGCTCAGTCTTCTCATTTTAGGCTTTAACAGTATAGAAATTACATTGCATAAAACAGAGTACAAAAAGCAATAAATAAAGAACCTCCACCGGGTGGCTCAGCCTATCCATTTTGGGGTTTGACAATGTAGAAAATTGTACTATGAATATGACATGTGGATACAAAGACATATGAGTACGACATGACATAATCGAAATTTAAATCAATCCATTTGGATAACGAAATTCTCGAATATTTTAATGGTTAGGATCGTTACCTGATTTGACGAATTTGATTACCGAATTCGGAACTCGTATCACCTTGTGGATCAAGATTGTGGCTCGAACGACGGAAATAAACACCTGATTTGTGGCTCGAACTAACCCTTCTTTATCTCCATCTTCCTTTCTCTATTTTCACATTATTTTCTCCATCTTCTTTTCTTCATCTCCTCTTCTCTATCTTCCCTTTTCCATTCTAATTTCTTCACTAGCTCTTTTTTTATTAATTACAAAATAATCCCTCAAATGTTATGCAATTGCACTATATTCTCTGAGATTTTAAGTATATTCCCTGGAGAAATATTTCTTTAAGTCCAAACCTTCTCACAATTTTGAACACACCTCCCCTATACTTGGTTGAAATTCACCTCATGTCTAGTTCAATCACTTAACAAATTTAAGTCCACTTCTTACTGTTGAAAAAAAATATAAAATTCAATGAAGACCCTTTTACAAAATTGAGTCATTATGGGAATAATTAGGCCAAGATGAAAATTTTAACTATTAGATAGAAATGTCATGACTCCTAAAAGTGAAAAAATAAAAATAAATTGACTCAAATTGAATTTTTTAGGTCCGACTCAAGATTATACTCGTCAAGGAACACATGACCCTGAATTGAATTTTTCGAATTTGCAATGGCCAATATAAAAGGGGATTTAAAGGAAAAATATTGACTTTTTTTGTATTTTTGTGGCCTCAAATGTTCATTTTTCCGAATTTTCAAGTATTTTTGTATTTTTTAAAAAAATTAAAAAAATGAAAAATTATGAAAAATTATTTTTATTCAAAAATGGTTCCCTAGGTTTGTTCAAGGCTTCCAAAGTTGATTTTGTAATTTGTTTTCATTTTTTCTTGATTTTTCATGAATTTTTTAAGATAAAAATGCTGAAAAATATTGAAAATATGAAAAATTATTTTTGTTCAAAAGTTATCCTTGGACTTGGCCAAGGCTTCAAAAATTGATTTTTTAATTTTGTAAATTTTTATTAATTTTTTTAATTTTTTAAAGAGAAAATGTGATTAAAAATCAAGTGTCAAAGCTGCCCCTCTTTGAAAGGAAGCTCGATAAATGTTCATTTCAAAGACGAGATGACACCTAAGTCCTAATCGACTCAATTTAGAAAAATAAAAAGAGTCATGACATTTGATCTCTAATATCTCTCTATGTAAGTTCTAATCCATACCGAGCTTAGAGAGGCTCTGATGAAATTGGGGAAGAATAGAGAGGAAACCTTACCTAGCACTTACCTGTCCATCATATGGCTGTTGCCTAAAATTTATGCTCTCTGAACGGATACCCAAAGATTCATTCTAAGGATACTCCGGGGAGGTTAAGTTTTGACCCGTATGGTAGGTTAACGCATAGCAGAGTTCCTAATAAAAGGATTCTAGAGGAGATCTATCCTATTTAAAGGATTTGCTTGCATTTTGACTCGTATGATGGGTCATACCATGATAGAATTTCTAATTAAAGGATTCTACTGAGCAGTTTACCCGATGTGGGGTTCATCAAAGAAAATACTTGTAAGGACTTTATGCCTGTAAAAAAGACTTTGTGCCTGTAGGAAAGACTTTGTGCCTGTAGAAAGGACTTTATGCCAGTAAGAAGGACTTTTGAAAATGATGTACTTGATATGAGATCTACCGAAGGAATGCCTGTAAAAAGGACTTTGTGGACGTAAGAAGAACTTTTGTGCCTATAAGAAAGACTTTTGAAAACGGACAATTCTTTATTGGTGTTTCTAATTGAAGGGCTCTAGAGGTGGCATATCCTATATAAAAAAAAAAGGGGGCTCATCTATGTGGTGTCTGTAACTCAGGACTTAAAAATGGATCATTCCGTATTAGAGTTTCCAATGGAAAGGCTCTAGAGACGGTATATCCTACAAAAAGAGCTCATCCATATGGTGCCTGCAACTGAGGATTTGAAAATAGATCATTCACTAATAGAAGTCACCAATGATTACCTAAATGTCACCTTCTTTGGATAGACAAAAAAGGTATTAAATAAAAAAAAGATTTTTGGGTGCCAACTTGGGATTTGGGGAGACTAGAAATCTTATAGAAGCTAAAATCCAAGTTACCTTACCATGAAGGGTACCATTCTGAGATCTGGAGAGACCAGCAATCCATGAGAGGTATCATTCTAGGATCTAAAGAGACCAGCAATCCATAAAGGGTGCCATTATGGGATTTAGGAAGACCAGGGATCCTACAAAAGCTCAAAGGAGAATATACCAAAGAGGCGGGGATCAAAATATCTCGAACATTTCTATTTTTGAGATGAATCATGCTTGATTGAAGAAGGTGGATACCTATATGTGCCACAATGGAATTGAGCACCCTGACAATCGTCAGAATTCATTCTCCCAACAGGTTCAGGTTAAAGATATACTTACTTGAGGATTTGGAAGAAATGCATGGTGGTTCCTCGATAACTACGCTTGTTCATACAATAATCGCTGAATAAATTTCGAGAACTTAAAAGATAACTCGAGCATCAAGAACATGTTCCCTATCAGGCAATGTCAGAGATAACATGTGCAAGCATTTTCATCAATGAGCTCATCAGTTCACGCAAAACTATTCAGCTAAGTTCGCAATGATTAGAAGCAATCTGCGTAATAACTTACGATACAATCAATCAAAATATGGATAACGCATAACTATTCTATCAAGCTTGCATTATCAATTCTATTCAAGGAGGTTATCATAGTATGGACATCTCGAATGCGATTTGAATGAGGACTTCAATCCGAAATGGCTTTTTCTCACTCTAGAGAAAGGTTGTTTATCCTAATTGCAGGATTGAAAAGAAATCACTCAATCTTAACATCATCGCATTCAGCAAGGGTCTGAATAATCTCACAATTAGTACGATCAAGCCAATTTGGAGGTCTTGATTAGCACCATAGTGTAGGCTGAGTTAAAGGCTTATCAAAGGGAACTCTTTTGAGCCAAGGCCATTGACAAAAAAGTCTTCATCGTCTGCTCCAGGTTTATAACTTAAGAACCCTACAAAAATGAGAAAGAAATAATCTTGCTCGTATCTTTTCGAGTGATGCTTAAAATCATTCAACTCTACGTTAACTCAAGCGCTTTAGTCAGAAAAGACTTTCACGGATTGTATCATAGGTTAGGATTAGGGACCAAAGAAGTAAAAGGCTTATTTTGGCTTGGAAAATATATGAGATGGGTTTGACGTTGGTGATCATTGCATCTTCATCACCAGTCTCTGCCCTTTAGAATAGTCCACAAAGTACACCATCATTGTATGAGGAAGGTGTGAACTTCCACTGATATTGCCACTTAAGGACAATGTGAATTCCAATGGAGGAGACGTCAATGATCTTTGGAGATTTATCGCAATTCTTGGTCTTCTTGAGCTGTCTTCAAAGGACATCATTGTTGTACGAGAATGGTGTCAACTTCTACCAATATCGTCGTTACTCCCGAGCGGTGTAAACTTCAATTGCGTATATTTTGCAATCTAACTCCTTCGAAGAGTTTTTTTTTTGCAATCAGTTCCCATTGGGGATTTACAAAAGAAGACAAAATATTTTCACTAAGTATATATGTAAAATATTTTGACTGGCGGTTTGCTTTTTCATGCTCGGGATTGGCTCTTTTGGTCCCGCCTTTTTATCTTTTTATCTTTTTCATTCTGTTTAGAAAAAAGAATTTCCAAAGATTGTGCCGTATATACATGCATATCAAAGATCTAGCACACTTGTAGAGTTGACTTGGCAATTCTATATAGACCTAATTTTTCTGAGCTCTCCTACTTCGAAGTGGCACCATTTTCATGCTAGACTAAGCAATGATCACCAATAAGGTTTTAAGAAACGAATATGCACGCTCAATTGGGTGATGCAAAGAATAAAAGAGTATCGGATAGAGAAACGAATGCTTTTCGTCGTCCCAAGGCACTTGAATTACTGTACGAGATTGAAAGTGAAGAAATGCTCGAAAATTAATGTCAGTTCGAGTAAGAAAATTTCTAACCATTTATCTCATGTTGTTGCTGAAACTAAATCTATTTGGTCCTAACGTGGGGTGGTTCTTGTCAAGGGTTAAGAAATGAAATCGTCGCTCAAATGGGTTGTCAGCGGTCACCTGTAGTATTTAGGATAGAGAAATAATTGCCTCTTCGGCTATCGTATCTCTTGCGAAAAAATCCATTGCCTTGGAGAATGCGAAACCTATTTAGCACACGACTCACTATGGATTAAAATGTAGGATGTGTGTGAAAATGACTTGCCTTTTATTGTCTTGTCATGCCCCCATTCTACACATTCGATGTATCATATGCAGTTTATACTCCAAGTCAGAACTGGTAAATTAAACATGTAGAACAGTCATGCATAAATCATGAAATGTTGTAAACACAATGCAGATGTCGCAATTTTTAGCATCACGTGTGTTTACAGAATGTTGCAAGTATGGAAGAAAATTTTCAAGAATAGGAGAATTTGAATTACCTATGGACATGTGGTCGGATCAAACAAATTGAGGAATCAACTCCTTAAGTCGAGGAGTGGCATGTCTCTGACTTTGCCCCTGCATAATGAAATGTATGGGTGAAGGAGTCAAGTAAAGATTTGAAGTATTTAGGCTTGTTTAATATTGGCAACCATTATGGTAGTTGATTGAATGCCCCTTTAAGAAAGAAAGCAGAAATGTTATCCTTGAAACAAAATGAGTTAAAGAAAACATACTCCCCTTTTTAACTTAGGGTTTACCCTCAATTTGCCCTATTTTCATCAGAACGAATCTCATTAGATGATCATGGTATTTCCCCTTGGTGTTGTCTCCTTCCACATGTTAAATACTAGTGTAAACATTTCCTATCAAAAGGAAAAGAGATATGTTAGCCAGTATTGGAAGGGATAAACTGGAAACAATACTGATTTACCCTTCATCTTGAATACCTTACACGACCCCTTTACTAGCTTTGCTGGGCTAAGTTTCCCTCGACTTTTGTTGGGCACTTCACCATTAGGGCCAAGGTTGTGGCAAAGTATTGACTTCGGTCTAGTTCGTCGAGTATTCTTGTTTCCTTTTGAAAAAAAATGCTCAAAAAATTATTTTATTCATTTATAATATTTACAACATTCTCCAACCTTAGGGATCAAACTCGAAATGTTTCGAACTACTGTCATTCCCCATGCTATGAGGTCCACGAGACCATAGGTGTCCATGGGGCTTCCCTTTAATCTAAAGGCTAATCTTCGGATGGCATAGTCCTGTCATGTTGCGTCAGATAAACTTCAGTTTATGATGCCACCAGGGCAGGTGATAATATCCTATCAAGAATAAGATAAACTCAACTCAGAATTTGAAATAATTAAGGGTGAATCAAAACGACACAAAGTTACCCTTCTCTGAGTTCGTTTGGGTTTTTCACTCGTATTTTCCTTATCTAAGGCTATCTGTTCAGTGGCAATGTTCACGAATTGATTTACTCCAACTTTTGCTCAACAAGAGAACTTCGCATTTGGGTTTAACTGTGCTCTTGGGACAGTCTACAAATTCCTGAGAATAAAAGGGATTCAATTTAGAACTCAATTAATTGAGAGCAAATCGAAATGATACAGAGTTACCCTTTAAGCCTGCATGGATTTTTTACTTGCAATTAATCTTGTCCCAAGTTTGGTGCAGTAACGGATCCGGGCATTTAATAGGAGAACGTAAGATCATTACTTTCTGCTCTTAAATTAATGTTATACATTTATAAAAGCAGAAAATATCCCACGCAAGGAAATAAAACATATGCATTTATTTAGGATCGGTTCTACTTCCTTTGTAAGCTCTCCAATGATTAGCTGGTACGCATCGGCAATGTTGAAGACTTGTGATCACTGATTTCGAAACACATGCTCCGTATGAACATTACAACCCTGATGCTTCATCAATATCAAATTGGTTTATCATGGTGGTAAGCTCATCGTCAATGCCACTTGCTTGGTAGTGATACATCCCACAAGATCGGTCTTCTTGCCTCTTCCTTTAACAAGACGTGATTTTACTGGGAACTGACCTAACTCATCTCTCAAACGGGCATTTTCGATCCTCAGATGCTGCATTTCATCAAGGGTGAAGAAGCCACCACAGTTAGGGCAGGTTGCAGTATCAAAAGCTTCTCTATACCTCGTATTCTCTACTCGGAGTCTTTCATTTTCAGCTTTTAGGAACTTGTTCTCACGGCATTCATGACAGGTCTTCACTCGGGTTCGCCTATTTTCAAACCAAAACTTGACTTGTGAAAGTTTTAGCGCTAACTCTTACCTCAGATCATTTCTTTGTTTGTTATCTGGTTAGGGCATTCCACGAAGAAATCTTCAAGCTTTTGAATCTGATGCTCAGTATGGCGATGGTAACACTTCTTTTGCCTATTATTGTTGTCGTCATTGCTTTTATTGAGATCTTGGACATCATTGGCGAAAGGGCCAAGTTCCATGGTCTTTGTTTCACTCTCTCTGAATTTTCTGAGCGATCGTGTAAGCCTTAAGACTCTCTTCTGAGCACAGATGAAGATTACCAGGAGGACGCCTCTTTAAAATTTAGGCGTGGCTTTAGAAATTGTATCACTTCCTCCAAGATTTCTGTCTCTCTTAACTTTTTATCATATCTCTTGCTCAATTTTTCTTCTTTTATCTTTTCATAGTGGTAGGACCTTTGTCACTATTTCTTTCGTACGTCTCAAGCATCGATTTTCGCAGGTGAGCTCTGTTTTTCTACGAATTGAGACAAATTCTATCTTCTTTTCTACTAAAATTTTCCTTGTCTCCCACTCGGCTTATTATTTTTTTTCTTTCTTTTTCAAAGTAGTGATATCGCCTCAAACTTTTTCGCAAAGATTTCGAATTTGCTTAGCTTGAGATTGCAGACTAGTAGGGGATTTGAGCCAACATGGGTGACACCAAAAGAGAATGGCAAATAGGGAAATTTGACCAATAGAAACTGGCACTGTGAAATCAATATTTAATGCAAAGTGAATTAACACTCCCGCATTCCAAGTCTGCCTTGATTCTCTCCTCTAACACTTTCGCATTTCACTTGTCTGCCGTGATTCTCTCCTCAATACTTCAACGATAATGGCCAATCTTCCGGGGCACATCTTCTCTGTTGACATTATGATTCAATGGGAGAAACTTTATCACCTTTTTGGCCGAGGCTATATTTACATAGTCCATCATCCGAATGTTGAAGCGGAGATCTTTGGTCTGTTTAGGGAAATAAGTGCCTCTTCAATCGAAGGCACTAACTTGAAGAGAAAATAAAGGGCGTTCCCACACATCTTTATCAACTTTCTGAAGGCTTGCCGGAACACCTACGAAACGATCACCCTAACTTGCATCGTGAAAAATCACTATCAGGATCAATTTGAATGCTTGGAGTCTGCAGAACTTGCGATTGTCTACCACAAGAAAACCGTCAAGTCTGCTGATGAACGGGCCTCGCTGTTGATTCACGAGAGGAAGAAGTTGGTGGAGCACCTGGTTTTGAACCATTACTTCGAGTATGACCCAAGTAACATCATGATGAAGTTTAGATGTCACTAGCTAGAAGAGAGGATTCGAAGATCTAACGGTAGATATAACTCTCGAGAGAGACTTGATTGAGAATCTGAAATTCGCCATTGAACATCATAAGGCCAGTGTGGCCAGGCAGAAAGAGAAATATGAACACTTGTTCTTTAAGCTTGCGGATCTCGAGTTTTAGACCGCTCGATGCAAGTAAAGCATTAACTGCATGAAAAGTCAAGTGAGCTCTTTTGTGATACTCATTAAAGCTCAATTTTGCTTTACTTTTCCTCTTCAATGACTTGTTGTAAAACTTGTTGATGTATGAAATGAGAGAAAAGTTTCGTATGTTTATGCTTTATTCCGCCCGTCATCTCTTCTTTCGTATAGCATGATAGAACGATTTAAGGCATTTCTCACACCCATCTCAATTAGGATCAGAGCACCTCTTGGGAGCACCCTCTTCACGATATACAGGTTACCATAGTCCAAAGCAAACTTCCCTTCTGAAAGAGCGATTCTTGACAGTAACCTTTGTAGGACGAGGTTATCCACCTGAAAACGTCGAGGCTTAACATTCTTCTGGCCATTTTTATTAGCTGCTTTAGATAATGATGTCGAGAATATTGAAGAAGGATTTGGAGGCGGCCCCCACTAGCCACATTGAGATACGTGACCGATCATGTGAATTATTACTCTCGATCAGTATACCAAATAAGTGAACCAGCCACCTATTGTGTGCCCTACTTCACTTATATTTTGTCCTTTTCGACATCCACTTGTTTATGTCAATCGCCTTTAGTGTCGGCAGAAATGTCTGTACGCCATGCTCAATTATAGAGTACCAGTCCTCCATCAAATACTTTGACCAATTTAGCCAAGAAGGCATTACAAGGTTGGGCTAGCATATTTGCTTCTTGGGTTCTGACTATATAATTTGTGCATTTTTCAAAAAGTACAGGAGCTCTCCAATAAACTAAGGCTGCCCCTATACCCAATCGGGATAAATCCACTACCCTATCAGAACACATAGTCCATACGTGTTTACTGATTAACATGATTTTCTCTTTATGAGGATCGATTTCTTCGCTTACCCTAAGGTTATTCCTGGCATATTGTTATTATCAATAAACCCAATTTTGCTCTTGCCTAGTGTACCTATGATTTTCTGCAAAAGCAAAGAAAGTAATGAGTATGTAATCAAAGAGAGGTTGGTCCATAACTCGCCTAATTTGTCGAACATTATTTTTTCATTTTTATAAAGAAATCAGACAATTTTCTTAGGAAGACATGAGTGAATTTTTCAGAAAGGATTTTCTTTCAAATTTTATAACTGTGATAAAATCCTTTGACATTTAGCAAATTTCCCGAAAGAATTTTTTCTTTTATCACAATGAATTTTCAATAGTAAATTTGTCAAGAAATTCTTGTATCAATTTGTCGCGACCCTAAAAATTCATCTTTAGATTAATGGATTATCAGGTTAATTATGTTAAATTAACTAACCTAACGCAGACCCTCCCAAGTCCTACCGAATCGCGACTTTGGGTTTTTCTCTATGTTTGGCCAAGGCTTCCAAAGTTAATTTTTTGCAATTTTCTAATTTTTTTGATTTTCTATAAATTTTCGAAAATAAAAATGCTGAGAAATATTGAAAATATGAAAAATTATTTTTGTTCAACAATGAGTCCTTAGACTTGGCCAAGGCTTCCAAAATTGATTTTTTAATTTTATAAATTTTTATGGATTTTTTAATTTTTTAAAGAGAAAATGTGATTAAAAATCAAGTGTCAACAAGTTATGGACTGGACTAAAACCCAGCCTAAACCATCTGAAAGTCTGGGGTTACCCTACAAAAGTAAAACTACATAATCCAATCTTGAAAAAGTTGGATCCCAGGATCACTCTGTGTCCTATCCATATCATTTCAAGAGATACTATTTCTATAACCCCCAATGGAGACACAAGGATAGTGGAATCACAGACAGCAAAGTTTCTAAAATTTGATATGGCCAAAAAGGGTGTATGTCCAAAGACTATTGAAGGCGACAATACGACAAGTACCATTGTGTCATTTTCTCTGCTAATACAGACAATGATGGAGCCTCTCATACTAAAGACTGTGCCTGTTAGGCTTCATGATCCTATTCTTGAAATTATTCCTGATGAAGTCAATCAAGCCTCACAATTACGGGTTCAAGGTGAGAAAGTTTCACTAAGGAGGTCTACTAGGCAGAGACGATCAACTATTCCATGGGACTGTATAGTCTATCTGAGAGAATAAGACTATGACATCGGATGTGTGGTTGATCCAGTTACCTATAAAGATGTTGTTTCATGTGCTCAATCAGATCTGTGGTTAGATGCAATGAAAGATGAAATGAAATCTATGATACATAATGGTGTCTAGGAACTTGCTAAACTGCCCAAAGGTCATAGGGCAATTGACTGTAAATAGATATATAAGACAAAAAGAAACTCTAAATGAAAGATAAAAAAGTTTAAAGCTAGATTGGTAGCTAAAGATTTTACCTAATAAAATTAAGAATAGACTATGAATCAACCTACTCTCCAATCTCTTCTAAGAATTCTTTTAGAGTAATTATGGTGTTAATAGCTCATTTTGATATAAAGTTACACCAAATGAACGTTAAAACTAGCTTTCTAAATAGAGATATTGAAGAAGAAGTCTGTATGACGCAACCTGAAGGTTTTGCAGCTGATGATTTAAGTGAACTAGTGCGTAGACTGAAGAAGTCCATCTATGGCCTAAAACAATCCTCCAGACAATGTATTTAAAATTTCATAGCGTAGTCACCTCATTTGGTTTTGTTGAGAATAGAGTAGATCAGTGTATATAGTGCAAGGTTAGTAAGAGAAAATATATTTTTCTCGTTCTCTATGTTGATGACATTCTACTTGCGAGTAGTGATATTGAATTACTACATGAAACGAAGTAGATGCTATCAGAGAACTTCGACATGAAAGACCTTAGTGAAGCGTCTTTTGTCCTTGGAATTGAGATCCATAAGGATCATTCATGCCATGTTTTGGGTTTATTTCTAAAGGCATATATTGATCGTATCCTAAAAAGATTCAATATGTAATACTGCAAGCCAGGAATTGCTCATGCCTGTAAAGGTGATAAATTGAATCTTTCACAGTGCCCTCAGACAGAAATGGAGAAATCTCAAATGAAGAATTACCTTACGCTAGTACGCTTGGGAGCATCATATATGCTCAAGTCTACATTATACCAGACATTGGCTTTTGCAATAGAACTTATGAGCAAATATTCAATCAAACCCAAGACACAATCACTAAGTTGCTACCAAGAAAGTTCTAAGGTACTTAAAGAAGATAAGAGACTACATGATGACTTACAAGCATGTTCAGAACCTGCAGCTAGTTGGATATTCAAATTCGGATTTTGCGGGCTATGAGGACGATAAAATGCAAACATCTGGATATATATTTATGTTAGCATGCTTTTTAGCCGCTACTCGAGTCATTTGGCTCCGGAACCTCATTAGGGAATTGACTGTATTTAATTTTGTTGATAGGCCCATATAGTTATACTGTGATAATAATTCTGCAGTGTTGTTCATTAACAACAACAGAAGTTTTAAGGGGTCAAAACACATGGAGGTCAAGTTTCTGACCATAAAGGAAGTCGTGCAGAAATGTGACATTACAGTAGAGCATATATCTATAGATGATATGATTGCAAACCTACTGACTAAAGGTCATCACCCTTGTATCTTTGAGCAACATGTCATCAGTATGGGCTTAGAGGCATCATTGGATATTGTTGTTTAGTGTGAGGCATTTTGTTTTACTCTAATAAGGTTACATCTATTTTTGTTACATTTTATAACATGCTGATGTCGCGACCCCAAAAAATTTCAATTGTTAAAAAATTCTCGGGTTAATAGATTATTAGGTTGATTGGATTGACTAACCTAATACGGACCCTCTCAAGTCCTACCGAATCGCAACTTTGGTTTTTGTTCAAATGATTTTAGAATTTGGAGTTGCCACTAATCATTTTTTGGTACATCGATTAGAAACCTAAGTAAATTAGCGGGATAACTAAATTACTTCTACGAACTAGAGATTATAAGTTCGGGGACTTGGTTACACTAGTTAATTAAAACTAATACCTTTTCGGTACCTTAATTCTATGGATATCCTAATTTTAGCAACTCAGACTTAGTTTACTTATAAGACTCTAGTGATGTATTCTCTTTTTGTATTTTCACTTTTTAGATGGAATGCATGGATGGTAATGGGTGCATGGATAAGCAAAACGTGAATATGCAAATATAAACACGCAAACGTATACATACGAACGTAGACAGTGCAATCATGACATGCGAGCATGGATATACAAATATGACATGTAATGAACGTATGTTACATGTGAATGTGGACATGCAAATACGGCATACGAACGTGGATATACAAATATAGCACATGAACGCAAGCATGCGGATGCAACATACAGATACGGACATACAGACGCGACATACGTACGTGGACATGCGTATATAGGTATACGAATATAGACAGACGGATACGAAGACGGACGAATACGATTATACGAATACGAAGACAATATGACATGTGGGTTTGAAGACGTACGAATATGATATGCTGGTACGAAGACGTACGAACACGACATATAGACACGAAGACACATGAATATAATATGCAAACATGACATGCATATATGGATGTGCGAATACGACATGCGTACATGGACGTGCGAATGCGATATACGTATATGGACATACGTATGTAGTATGCATATGCAAATCATGCATGCGTGGACACGCATGCATGGCATGTGAACGCAAGCATACGGACGCGACACACGAATAAATCATCAAAAATAGGATTAGCCAGTCGAAATGGCTCGTTTCCTATTTTTGGAATCTTTCTAAATTTTCTGGAATTTTTCAAGACAATTTTTCTATAAGAGGCATAATCATCATTTTTGAAAAGGTCAACATGGGAATCATCAAAAATAGGATTGGCCAGTCGAAATGGCCCGTTTCCTAGTTTTTGGGATTTTTCTGAATTTTTTGAAATTTTTCAAGACAATTTGCCTATAAGGAGCAAAATCATCATTTTTGAAATGATCAGGAAGAGAAATTATCAAAAATAGGATTGGCCAATCGAAATGGCTCGTGTCCTAATTTTTGGGATTTTTTTGAATTTTTAAAAAAATTTCAAGACAATTTGCCTATAAGAGGCAAAATCGTCATTTTTAAAAAGACAGGAAGGGAAATCATCAAAAATAGGAATGGCCAGTCGAAATGGCCCATTTCCTAGTCGTTGAGATTTTTCTTTTGAATTATTTTTCATGAATATGCATGAATTAATAACAATACGAATACTTATGCAGCATGGCAAAGTACACATGAGCTATACTATGTGAAATGCACATGAATGACATTTTTTTGTATTTTTGAATTAAATAAGACTAACAATGCAAAATATTATGAATATAAACGCAATATTAAAAGACGCAATATAAATAAAAGTCTACGAAAATAAGCCTTAAAAATTCCCTAAAACCAAAAGAGGGAGTGAGCTAACGACTTCTGTACAATGTTACGACCTTCAGCATGTGGCTTGGCCTACTCATTCTGGAGTTTGATAATATGAAAATCAAACTACATAAAGTAGAGTACATAAAGCAGTAAATAAAAGAACCTCCAGCAGGTGGTTCAGCCTACCAATTATGGGATTCAATAGTGCAGAAATTAAAGTACAAAATGTAGAGTAAGGAAAGCAGTAAATAAAGAACCTCCAGTAGGTGGCTTAACCTACTCATTTTGGGGTTTGATGGTGCAGAAATTAAACTGCGAAAAATAAAATACAGAAAGTAGTAAATAAAAAAACTCCAGCAGGTGGCTCGGCCTACCGATTATGAGATTCGATGATGCAAAAATTAAATTGTAGAAAGTAGAGTACATAAAGCAATAAATAAAGAACCTCCAACGGTTGGCTCGGCCTACCCACTCTAAGGTTTGATGGTACGGAAATTAAACTGTAGAAAATAGAGTACAAGAGATCTTTACACCACCAAGTAAGGGACAGAGCCCACTACGGTCTGGGGTTCGGATCTTTTAAGCAATAAATGCAGAAAATTACAATAAATAAAGATATGTGGATAGGAAGACATGCGAATACGACATGTAGATATGAAGACATACGAATATAATATAACATAATCAAAATTTAAGCCAATCCATTTAGGTAACGAAATTCTTAAAGATTTTAATAGTTAGAATTATTACCTAATTTGACGGACTTGATTGTCGAATTCGGACCTCGCACCACCTTATGGATCAAGATTGCAGCTCGGACGACGGGGAAGAATTCGTGACTTGTGTTGATCGGTAGAAGAATTGGTGATAGTAACGCCTAGCTTTAAACTCCCGTCATCTTCAAGATTCTCTTTTGGAAAAAAAAATTATTTCTTTTTTATTTCTTCTTCTCTTTTAATTTTTCTTCAATCTCTCAAAACTCTCTCAAACATCTAAAATTTTCTCTCTCAAAATTCTTCCCTCTAAGCTCCCTTCTTCCTCCTTTTATAACCCACTCATATATCTCACATTCTAATTTCTTCACTAACTCTTCTTCATTTCCATCTTCCCTTCTCTATTCTCATCTTATTTTCTCAATCTCCTCTTCTACATCTTCCCTTTTCTATTCTAATTTCTCCACTATCTCTTTTTTTAGTTATTTACAAAATAATCTCCCAAGTCTTAGGTATTTGCACTCTAGTCCCTGAGATTTTAATGCAAAATTCAACTAAGGCCCTTTTACAAAATTGAGTTATTTTGAGTATATTGGGCCAAGATAAAAATTTAGACTATTAGAGGGCAATGTCATAACTCTTAAAAGTGAAAAATAAAAATAAAATGACTCGAATTTGATTTTTTTAGGGCCGATTCGAGATTATGCTCGTGAAGGAGCATATGAGCTAGAATTGTATTTTTGGTATTTGCAATAGCTAACATGAAAAGTGATTTAAAAGAAAAATATTGACTATTTTTGTGTTTTTTTTTTTTGCCTCAAATGTTATTTTTCCTGAATTTTTAAATATTTTTTATTTTTTAAAAAAAATTTAAAAATATAAAAAAAACATATGAAAATTTACTTTTTATTCAAAATTGGTTCTTTAGACTTGGCCAAGGCTTTCAAAGTTAATTTTTCAATTTTCTCATTTTTTTTCTTGATTTTCTATGAGTTTTTGAAAATAAAAAATGCTAAAAAATACTGAAAATATAAGAAATCATTTTTTGTTCAAAGATGGTTCCCTATGCTTGGCCAAGGCTTTCAAAGTTGATTTTGTAATTTTATGAATTTTTATTAATTTTTAAAGAGAAAAGATGATTAAAAATCAAGTGTCAACAGCTTATATGTATTGAAGTGTTTATAGCACTATCTATTGACATTGAATACATATTTCTATGAAAATCTTGAGGTGCGTGTAAATCTTAAGTAATGGCTATGGACATTTGGTCAATAGCCATAATTTTATGTCTTGTTACACATAAAAATAAGTTAATTATAAAGATAAGACATATACGGGCTTATTAAAACTATATGAATATTCTCTAATAACACATCAAGTTTTGTGACACATAAGAAGAGAGAATGGTGTTTGACAAAGTAAATAACGCATAAAGTGCATCTCTTTCTGAGGTGTTATCCAATTGCCATACTACCATATTAAATCCATATCAGTAAAGTTAAGAACAATTGTGATCATTGACGGCTCTATATCTGTTGACGGAATTACTATCATGATATGGTGTTTAAGACTTTATAGGATCGAATTAGCCATTGAGATTAATTTCTAAACCAATATGAAAGCGCGCACTACATATTCAATTAATACTCACCCAAGTGGGAGAATGTTGAAATTTTCCTGATGTGGGCTCATATTAATTTAGATTGTAATTCATCGTTATACAGAATTAATTTAGCATTTATGGAATTTGTTTGATAAAGAAAGGATTTATGGATTCTTAATTGGTCGAATTTGGGTCTGGCTAGTATAGGCCAAGTCCGGTCCCGCCCGTGATAGGAGGGCCTAATCGAAACTCTATAAATAGGTGAGGACCCCCCTCTAACTCTCACTTTTTGCCTCCATAAAACTTTCCACCGTCATCTCCTCATAAAGGCTAAAGAGAGAGAGGGAGAGGTCATCCCATCAACACCAGGTGGACCGAGGGCTATAGAGAGGAAGCATTTGAGCGTCGCGTCACCAGAATTTCGCAAAAAACAATGATGGATTTGAAAATAGGCACTCAAACTTGTTTCCATAACTGTTTAGTTTCTAGGACTCGGCTACGGCAATCAATGATGACAGACGACCGTTCGGCGGCCGACACAAGATACTAAAACAACAATTTCTCGTTGCTAAAGCAACGGAATACCGTAAGAGATACGAAAGCAGAGGTTATGCAAGATCGATTTTTTTTTTCAAAAAGATTGATTTTTTTGTTGATGAGTTGAATCATGTTATGAATTTGATCCCTAATTATTTGGAATGCCAAATTGATCTTTTAAGCGAAAATTCACGTGTCAATAATTTTCTAAAATTCGCATATTTTGTATGTGATTGGCTTCAATAATTGGAATATTTATTTTCCATAGAGAGCTAAGAATCCTACCTTTTAGGGGTGTGCAAACTGGACCGGACCGGTCCAGACTGACCCAAGATCGGATCGGACCGGCCGAGTTGGTCCGGTCCTTGAGAGAGGCGGTCCAATCCTTGGTCCCAATAAATGGGACCGATGACCGGGCGATCCAATCCCCGGTCCCATCCCTGAGGACCGAGAACCGGACCGCCCGGACCGGACTATCAGAATATATAATTAAAAGAAAGAATTAGAAATGTTAGCACAACTCTATTCCTGAGGATATTGCTAAAGAAAGTAAATAATTGGTCTGGACTCTCTTTGCCTCATACACTTATCATTCAGTTATGGTTATATTTTTTTTCAGCACTTTCACTCTTTTTTCTTCATTTCGTCCTCATTTTTCCACCTAATGTGGCGCTATGGACCTTAGTTATATTGACATGAATACTTATATGCAAAAGTATTGCCCAATTTGACGAAAATTAATGATTGATTGAGATTTTTTGTTATCTATGTTCTATAAGAAGCTAATATTAGCAGTCCCATTGGAACCGAACCAGGATCGGACCGGACCATCGGTCCCGGTCCGATCCGATCCCGGTCCGATCCTTGGTCCTGAAAATTTGGGGACCGGGGCTACGGTTCGATCCTCGGTTCTATGCCGGGATCGAACCAGCCCGGACCGTGCACACCCCTGCTACCTTTCATTAACTAATTGGCCACTTGTTTCTTATCAGCACCTCTATACTTCCAAAAACATTTACTTCGACTTCATATCTGCATATGACAAAACTTATATAATTTATGTATATTATTGAAGTCTTCAAGCTTCCCTATCATTTCTAAGTACTATTAATTTTTCCTTGTCGATAACTTTTTCTTTTGGGGTAAGTACTTTTGTATTCAATAGAGTACTTTTGTTTGCTCGGTTAGGTCCTTGAACTTTCTTGATACAATCGATCTCTGTAATTTGTGTAAATAATCAAGGTTGTCTTAGTCAACATTTTACCTGGAAAGGAGTGCAATCAGACGAATGTAAGAAGGCAAGCATCACATGTTTATGCTCGTGAAAGCATCCCCGAAGAGCATGCTAAAGTTGCTCAACTCAAAGCTTGACTCGCTGGGATCATATTTAAGGAAACTTGAAAGATACATTATGATTGAAGATCTCACAACACAACGAAGAACTCAAAACCACACAGCAAGGTCCATTGTAGATCTTGAAAATTTAGATAGCACACACTTGTTTTATTGAACAGCTTGTTAAATGGACGTTTACTTGGCAGTCACTCTGAACTCATCAATTAGTGAACGGATAAAACTCGTACCTAATTCTCCAGTCGTTAGTTAGCCCCATATCTCAAAGGGCAGGCTTGTCTGATTGGATCGGCCATGGCAGCCAAGCAACTGTAACACTCTATTATGGTAAATGTTCCATCGCACGTCCCGAGACCGTAAAAAAATTTAGCGTAGGATTTATCTACTGGGATCTGGCAGTAGAAATCGAGATCCGCAAGTGGCGCTACTGTGGTCACATCATGAAGAACTTTTCCTACGGCCATCACCAAACCTGGCCCCCTTACCATTTGGGCGTTGCATTGTACATAAACCACGGTCAAATCCAGCGAAGATCCGGCGACACTGTTGTAAAGATTGAATGTCACGAACACAGTAATTGAATTGCTCTAGAAGGAAACCATCTTCTTCTTCTTCTTGTCTAGAGAAGTTGCTGCAGGAGGGTTGGTCCTTAGAGATGTCCTTTTTACCATGTCTTGAATTTGTCTGCTTATAGTGGAAACAATCGCCATGACTATGAGAAAGGAATATGCCCCCACCTTGTTTTTGTCAAATTTGAGGTAATTGAAGTTATAAGCATATGTTTATCCATCCGGTCAGGAGATTCACTTTTGTGTTGTTGCGTTCGTTTAAATCCGACTGTGCGGTATTCACTCTTCCAACCTAATGAACGAGGGTTTCCTGATTGATGTTTAAAATGAACAAAGAAAAAACTAGGAAAGTAAAAAATAAGCCCCTAACGTATGAGTAAGTAAAAAAATTGTCCCTACTATTTCAGTTCTCGGATTGTAAATCACCGGCCCTTGAATTTCTTCAAATAGGTGAGCCAAATCGGACCGTAACAAAAAAAAATCCTAAAATAAAGGATGACTCGACACAATTAGCTCCATTGAACGATTAAGACTGATTTCCCTCTTCTTCTTTTTTTCTTTTTTTTTTCTGTTTTTTCTTTCCTTATTTTCCCTTGTATGCCCCCTCTCTCGCCACGAACTCACCAGACACAAACCAGGCTAGAGACAAAGGTACAGGAAAATATGAGATAAGGTTCGGTATTCATTTGAGAAAATAATTCCACTTTAGACCCTTCTTTGAAATTTTGCTTGGCTTTGACAACGTGGCCAGCATCCTTGTGAGGCCACCATATGAGGTTCCCCACGTACCACACTGGCCAAGTCCTATCTCCCCAACCCCTTTCTCTCTCTATTTCTAAGACCGGCAGCTCATGACTCACTTGGGCTCATAACCCCTTTTAGGTGTCGTTGAGCCCAGACCGACCGTGTCGAGCCTCGGATAATAATTGCCTGAGGCTGGCTATAGTGACCGTGGTGGTTGCTGCTTACGGCCTCTGGGGTCACAACCCCGGGTCCCTCCCATCTGTCATCCGTGACAGATTGGGAAAACAAAGACAAAGTACTGCAACTGCAAGCATGTAATTCTACTTTCATGGGTATAAAATACAGAATCCCACAGATGCAATGCAAACAGTTTGAATCTTGCAGGTGAGGACAACACAAGCAGAAAGCATAATTGATTCATGCATGTTCAAGAAAGGAGAGGCCATGCAAGGACAACATAAACATCATACACAGCCATCATATCTTTTGTGCATTTTGCCTACAAAATGCAATAAAGACAACTGATAAGTACATTACAAGAATAACAAACGAAACGGAGCCCAAGAATTCTCCAAAAGCAAGAAAAGAAACGTAAGTTTTCCATTACAATGCCTAAATCAGGCCTTGTCTAGTTCCCCTTGCGGTCACGACAATTGCGGTGTTGTACATGTTGGGAAAATTTAACTATCGGTCGGGAAGAAATAGAGGCAGACTTTAAGATGTGAATTCATTTTTTGGAGGAATTATTTACCTCATAATGTTACTGATGGTTATTGGCAAAAATTTTCGAAAAAGATTATTATCATATTCGTTCCAACTTGGAAGTTCAAAGGGAAAAATACCAAAAAAAACCCTAAATTTATTACAATTGTGCCAATTCAATCCTAAATTTTTTGTTTGCCAATTTAATCCTAAATATTTGGCAACTGTGCCAATTCATTCCATTCAGCCAATTTTGAACAGTAAGGACCGGCAATATATTATTTTAATTTTTTTTCTTTTTTTTTCTTTTCTTTACTTTATTTTCCCTTCCGTCTTCTTCCTCCAGCCAATCACCAGACCTTCGCAATCATCCAACAGTGACAGCTAGCAAGGTCGACTTTGCCAGCCTTAGGCATGGCTCACCCTCACCTAGCCAGGGCAAGGCTACCTCGTCGGTCATTGCCATTGGCCCTGTCGACTGGTTGGAGGAAAAAGAGGGAAGGAAAATAAAAAGAAAATTAAAAAATTCAATGATTCAAAAAGGTTTACGATGGATTCGGAAAACAAAGTTTAGGATCGAATTAACATAATTATAATAAGTTTAGGACCCTTTTGATATTTTTCCTGAATTTCAAACCAACATCTCGACGTCATGGAAAAGATCCCTCCTCAAAGGATTTCACTGAAGAAAACCTAACCCCACGTATATCAGAAGACATCATAAAGCATAAGATCCACAAACGTATGGACTAGCTTCGTCTTCAAGTAGAGTTGGATCCTAGTCCAGCGATGCGATGGCCCAGGGGAAAAACCGAGAGGACTGGGATGAGGTGGAGATGGAGGCGTGGCGGTGACTGGTAGGATAGTCGTGTCTAAATAAAAAGGGACAAACCAATGTCCATTATGGTATGTCTTCCGGTGACTGATCTCCCACTCTAGCTAGTTAGGACCTATTTGGTAACCATTCTAGCTGGTTAAGACCTATTTGGTAACTTTTTTGTCCCTCTAATTTTGTTCCCTAGAATTAAAAAAAATAATCAAAAATGTGTTTGCTAACGCAAATGATTCTGATTCTGATTCTGCTCTTGAGAATAGTTTTGGACCAAAAATAAGAACAAAAAAAATGTTAGTTCTCCAAAAAAAATACTTTTGAGAATCACAAAAAAGAATAAAGTCTTAGTACTTTTAAAATGATTAAGCCTACGTAGGCTTTCACGTGAACTTCTTACTTTAAAAAAAATTAGATTTGAAAATTTACTGACAATTTATTTTTTAAAAAAATTAAATTTAAAAATAAGCTTTAAAATTTTAAAAATAGTTAAAAAAATTTAAAAGGGGAGAAATTAAAATTTAAAAATTTTATAAATTTTATAAAAAAAAATAAAAATGGGGCAATTAAAAAATGTAAAAAAAAATTTAAATTTTTAAAAAAGTTTAAAATTTTTAAAAAAAGGTTTAGAAAAAGATGAATAATTTTTTAAAAAAAAGAATTATCACCACTTAATTGTTCCCGAGAAGAGAAATTTGATGCAATTACCAAACGCATTTCTGTTCGAGAACATAATTTTTGTGCAATTACCAAACGCATTCTGATTCTCTAAAAACCATTCAGGAAACAAAATTAAAAATATATATAATTCTAATTATAATCACTTTTTCGAAATAGAATCATTGTCAAAAAAAAGCCCTTAGTTTCTCTGGTTTCCACAACGTGAGGTGCACATGCATAATGGTCAGTCAGTATCCATGTTGAAATAACACGGCGGTCTAATCCGAAACCACTTGTCCATGTTAAATTCGATTGGCCTGCCATTCGCATATGATACGAACATGTCGTGCTCGGTCACCACGTCATTTGCATGTGTCATATTCAGCTGCCACGTCCTCATGCATGTCATTCGCATGTCATATTAGATTGTCACGCTCGTTCGCTCGTGTTGCATTCAATTGCTACTTGCACACATTTGTTAATACCGGTCATTTTGCATGCCATTGGCTCATGCCATATGCAATTGCCACGTCATTGCGCATGCCATTCGCTAATGCCATGTCAGATTGCCACATCATTACGCATGTTATCTGCCCATGCCACCTCAAATCTCAAAATCTCTTGTTTGCAGAGAGTAAAGTGACTCGTAATCGGCCAAGTAAATATCATAACAAGGCTTAAAATAAATGAGAAACTAAGCTTTGGTGGGGGAAATGGGAAATTGGAGATTTAATTTTATTTTCCATCACTTAGTGATGTTAATAATGGAGCAATTTTGTGTTCGAATAATTTTGAAGTGTGTATTTATTTTTGTGAGTGGAATCATGTGTGTGTAAATGCATTTTATTGAGTAACCCATAACTTGGGAATGGAGATTTAATACTACATTATCTGGATGACTCTTGTCACTTATGCTGTTAAGATTTCCAAATGACCAGTTTAGCATTTTTACTCGCCTACACCAAGTTCTATCTCAATTGACAAACTACAAAATATCGTGCCGGAAGTGTCCAGTTTCGTGACATAATTTAAGGTTCTTCTATCTTGATTCTGAGCTCAACCGATGAACAAGAATCAATCACGCCCGTTCACGCGAAGTATGAAATTTTTGGATCAATTAGGACGTTGTTCTCGAGAGCGAAACAACGAAGTAAAATTACACTTGAATTTCCCACCACAACCCCGTTAACGTTCCTAATTTTCCTTTCATAACAAATCGATGTCGGCAGGAATTCAACGCACTTAGGACTTAGGAGGAGTCTAAAAGCACGGTAGTCCGATCACTCAAATGATCTTGAAGATTATTTGTTTCCCTACATGTCCATCTAATTGAGCGAACCATAATGATTGAGAAATGAAATCTCATGCAAGACCATCCAGGCGTGTTTGTTTCACGAAAAAAAACCCTAGATTTGAAAAATATTTTCCTAAAACTGATAGTTTGTGTTGTTTGCAAAATAAAATTTTCGTCACCCACAGAAAATACTTAATCACAAATTGTTGTCTACGATGAAAACATTTTCGTTGACTAATTCTTCTAAGCAATATAATCCACTATTTTGTAGAAAATGTTTTCCAAATCTTGTGTTTTCCGTAAAACAAACACACCGTAAACCGATTTTCCAGCTTCACACTAATAAATCTTGACGTGTATGTATTCTTATTTCTCAGTGTGAAGACGTCAAACAAGCAGTTTAGTCTGAGGATAGACATCCACGATTTGGGAAAGCAATCAACTCACTTTATTGAACCACTAACTCACGAAAATAAATCAAACCCGCGCTCGCGGGGGTACGAGATCAGTTGTCCTGAAATGCGTAAAACTCGTACCTAAGTCTACAGTCCGCGAGCTGGTACTGAGCCCCGTATCTCCACGGGCACTCTTTCTTCACGCGGTTAATCACGGCTATCAAGCAGTCGAGGCATTCGGACCTTGTGATCGCGCCGTTGCACGCCCCGTGCCCGTAGAAGAAATTGATGTTCTGGTTGTCTACCGCGATCTGGCTGTAGTAATTGAAACCCGAATCCGGTGTATTAACCTTCACGTCTTGAAAGACTTCTTCCACTGTGGTCTCGTAGCCTTGGTCGGCGAACGAAGCGCTGTTGCAAGCTCCGGACACCAACTTAAGATTTGCTTCGCCTTGGGTTCCATTGCACATATAGAGGAGTAGCCCGAGCAAGATAGATGCAATCCTCCTGTAAGAGACCATTTTCTTTCCTTTACTGTCGTCTCGTGTTTAGTTTCTTTCCAGAGAGGTTTCTTAAATAAACGTGGGTTTCATCGATGTTGTAACAAGATGGGTGATGTTCTTTCGGTACAAAGTTTAGAAAATTGATATGTCTCTAAGTTGAAATAATCGCCCATCCAAGGACGATAGAATCTATACTTCATAGTTTTTGTCGGACGGGCTATCCATTCGGTGCAGATATTCACTTTGTCTTGTTGTGGGCAAGTTCGAGGTGTATTCATTTTGGGAAAAATCATCTATTTGAAAAAAAAAAATTTGACAAATAATTACTTATATTATTTGAAAAAATTTGTCGATGAAAAAAGTTTTCATCATCAATAATCATCTATGCCTAATTATTCTCGTCAGCAATTAAAAAAACATATTTATTTATTTTTGTAAATAATTATTTTTCAAAAATATTTTTTTATTTTTTTATTTTTCACAAAATAAACGCACATTTAATTTGAAATGAATCTCTAAAAAAATTATCATTTCTTGATCTGGTCTGACTGTGTCTTTCCTATTACCCAGAATATATGAAGGCTTGATTTTAATTGAAGCGCAGCAGGCTATATTCAAGTACACAACAGTTCTGATCCCAAATACACACACACACACACACACAACAGTGACAACACAACTCTGTCGTATCGATGTCACCGAGGAATATGGCAAGTGAAGAAAAGGCCGAGAAAGGAGACAGCCCTCCACAAAGCTAGACCTCTGTGTCTCCGAGCTATACAAAGGCTTAATTTGAATCGAAACACAGTTATCCAATCTACAAATTTGATGTACCATACACAACCACATCTATAACATCAACGTCAGTGAGGAATTTGGCAAGTGAAGAAAGGAAAGAGAGAGAAAACATTCCAAAAAGCTATACCTTTGTGTTTTCGAGCTGTACTACAGGTGAACTTTGAAATCATAAACTTATTTTAAAACTTCAAATCTACCCCCTTTCTCAAATTTCAGAATCGATTTTAAGATCTACCTAGATTCCACATGTATTATTCATTAAATGATTCTAATGAATTATCACTTATAATGATTACTATTTACTACTACAATTCACCGTCTATTATTCATATTTAAACACAAAAAATACAAAACATTAACAAAGTAAAAGTATCGATCATAAATATTGCTGAAAAAAAAAACTTCAAACTAATGGTTTCACATCACACATTGATCATCGGACGTCATGAAACGCCATCGAATCGTGAGAAAACATGGAATAAGAAAAATATAACAAATATTTTCCAAATTTCACTTTCCAAATCTTGAAACGTGGGATTTATCCGCCGCAACCAATTCTCCACTCTTTGAAGCCTGAAACTAGACCAATTCCCATTGTTCAATTCTACCCTCCAACCATGCTCACCTCTTAAGTTATTTGCTATCCGTCATCATTAAGCATCATTAATCTAATTAAAAATTGTAATGAAAACTGTAATGTTTGGGCTCCCGCATGGACTGGAATTGAAAACGCTTTCAATCTGATAGAACAACAAAATGCAATTTGTACATATGTACAAAAGAATGTACCAGAGAGCTGGCCAAACTTGTGCCCCTAAAGGAATGACAATGACTCGATCTCAAACTTTAAACCGCGACCCATGCTTCACAGTGACACGTTAAGCGCTACGGATAGCAACCCAAGAGTCGCTTCAAACGAGAATTATGTGCCCCACAATGGAAAAAGGTCTACAAGCCCATTAACTTATATACAGATCGGCCGAAAAGAAAAACCAAAACCTCCTGAATGAATTTCTTGAAAGAGAGCAATCGACGTGGAAATAAAATCGAAAAGACAAACATCTTCCTCATCTCAAGACTTGCCCTTGACCATGGCCCCTTCTCGCTGGTTTCGGAAGTGACCAAGTAGCTGCTGCGCCTGCAAAGGAAAAAAAAGTTAAAACAGCAATTGGTCTAGCTGTTCATTCTTATTATCATTACAACACTTCTTATGCCACTGTCACAGGATATTGAAGCAGTGAAGTTACATGTATTGGAATTGGTTGGGTGATTGGAAAAATCTTTGATTATTATTCCAGAGGGCTAGAAACATCATCATTTTCACTAAAAATTGCTTTATGCGATCCATTAAGCGGTAGAGTCCAGCTTTCTTGTGCTAAGACTGTAAACCATATACCCGAGACAGAAAAATAATCTAGACAGAACATGAGCAGCATCCCATACTAAATTGCCCCCTTCTGGCAGTACCAGCTTAAGTGCAATTTCATTTCACAATGTTTGCATTTCATAGCACATACATCACTTGATCTGCTACAATTCAGACGATCTTGTTGGGAGTGCAGATATCAAATTCGCACCCTCCCAATGAATGAGATACAGCACCTTACATGATCAAGACAGTTTCGCTTCCAGGTAAAAGAAAATTACTCTCCATAATAAACAGTGTGAAACTCTGTTTGATAACCTAAGTGCAGAAAATTAAAAATTTAGCACTTAACTCAGATGAAATTTGTTTGATGACTTTAATTTATAATCACTTAAAAGCTTCAATTTTAAGTAAAAATATCACTCAAATCTGAAAATTACAAAAGGAGTTATTTTATTCAGTCAATAGAAAAACTAATCGATTGTAATTAGAATCTTGCAATTAGACTGTTAAAACAAGCGAATGATCAATTCCATGCATGGCATTAAATCAATAAGATTTGATGATTAATTTTTAGTCATCAAACAACTTTTTATTTCTACTTGCAATTCTGGAGATAGTCAAAACTTAACTTATTTTTCAAAATCATCAAACTAGCCCACAGCCTCTCTCTCTCTCTCTCTCTCTCTCTCTCTCTCTCTCTCTCTCTCTCTGTACACACACACACACAAATATAAGGAAAGACATATCAGCACTAGTCACTTCATATCAAGAATAAATGTAGTCGTTTGCAGGTTCAAAGGCTACCAACTATATAAGGACTCATCCAGTACGTAGTTTCTCTTGCAGTTCATCAATGACTTGTGAGTGCCCAAGTTGCTAAGATGCTTGTAGATGTAAGCAGGCATGCTACACTAGGAACTGAAGTAATATCTATTCCATTAGAATTAAGTGGCATACCTTTTCCTTTGCTCTTGGAGTGCCAGATTGAGACAAAGCAACCAATGGGGGGACAGCTCCTTCTTGGAGAACTAGGGTGCAAAACTTGGGACTATTGAGGCATAGTTGCAGCAGAACTGAGGCTGCATTTTCCTTTCCCCTATGAGATCCAGACTCGATGACCTCAACTAGCAAGGGAATGCCCCCTTCCCTCACAATCGCCAAGCGGCCTTCTCCAATCGTTGATAGGTTCGCCAGAAGAGCCACAGCCTTGTCCACCATCCCAGTATCCGGGTCCATCAATTCAATGAGGTACTTCACTGCACCTGCTTGAACTATTCGAGCCTTATTTTCGTGACAGATAGACAAATTGAACAGAGCAGTAGCTGCATCTTTCTTCCCTCTAGGAGTCCCTGAACCAAGAAGATCCACCAGTGCTTTAACTGCACCAGAGCAGCCAATTCTCACCTTGTATTCTTCTAGAAGAGAGATACTGAACAGTGTCGCTGCAGCATTCTCTCGAGCTCCTTCATTTCCAGATTTCAGAACATGGATAAGTGGTTCGATTGCTCCAGCTTCTGCAATCATGGCCTTATTCTCCTCATTTATTGAGAGATTCAGAATAGCCGTCACAGCATGTTCTTGTGTGTATCTCACTCGTGAGTAGAGTAACGAAAGTAATGGCGTGATAGCTCCACACTGTCCTATAATGATGCGATTTTCCATATTATGCTTGGCTAAAAACCGTAATTCTGCAGCAGCTTTAGTGTGTACCTCAATTGATTGGTTCTTTAAATTCTCTATCAACATCTTGACATGAGAATATGTAGTTAAATTATCACAGGCAGAATCAGAACACTGAGGGGACTCTGTTCCAGTTTGGTTGCGGTTGCTATTCCCTCCCACCACCATTGTTGTATTGGGGCCAGATGACTGGTTTCTCAAAACATGCGGTGACAAAACTGAATCCTTATTTACACCAACATGACATGAGGAAATTTTCTCTGATGACAGGCTCAAATTTTCAAGCTCCAATCTCGTTGATACTTCAAAATTTCGAGGAACATAATCGAGGCTAGATATGGCACTAGAAGTCGACTCACTCCTACTGTGAGTATCTAATTGTTCAGCAGATTGAATATCAACCCTTTCAATCTCTCTGCAGAACCCTCCATTGGATTCTTCACCACTTGATCTACAAGAAATATCACTCTTCTGCTTCTCAAATCTATTACCAATGTCACTAGAAGACCTTGAAGAGGAACTGCTACTCTGAAGAAAGCGACTGAAACTATCGGTGCGGACTAAATTTTGAGGGGAGCCATGGTCAGACAAGTTGAGAACTGGAACAGTACTACTCTCAAGGCTATTGGACACCCTGATGTTATTATGTCTGCACCAACCTTCAACCATAGCTTTGACAGTGTAATTAGGAATAAGGTTAGTATGTGTAAGCAGCTGACGAGTCTTTGGGCAAACGGTCAAGCCATAGTCAAGCCACTTCTGGATAGAAGCCCTTTCATAAGTTTGACCAGAAGCCACAATCACAGGATCCCTCATTAGTTCTAAGGATAAAGGACAACGGAAATATGGTGGGATCGGCATGCCATCATCTGCTTCCAAGAAGTCAGTTTCGATCATAAAGTCGCGTATATATGACACAAGTCGAACAACTTGGTTAATGTCATCAAATTCTCTTCTCACTTCATTGACATCAGCCCTCATTCTCTCCTTTTCAACTGCCAAACTTTCTTTGAACAATTCCTGTTTTGATCTCAGATTTAGCAACTCGATAATTTTGGAAACAGTTTCAGCACTAGGAAGGATACCATCTCTTCGATTCATATGCACCTCTTCTATGTATTCTGCTATTCCTTCCTGCCTCAGACGTTGTAGTTCCTGCAAAGAGTACTGGAGCTATTTATGTGAGACTAGTTTGCAACTGCAAGAGCCATGTATTAAGAGATCATAACTCTGATTATACCTGAATGCGACCAAAGCTAGATGCAGCCGGGCCTGATTGTGATAATCTACATAATATTTGGCATATCTCAAGTGAAGAGACTTGAATTTTCATCAATGACAATTTGCTCTGCAGGACCTGAAAAATTTCAGTAGTCAATTAGTGAACATAGCAAATTGAGAGGTCTGAATTTCCATACTTTCAGTTGGGTTAGCAGGAACTTATAATTCCATATCTAACTCTCTCAGAAATGCTCAAGATTTGAATGGGCAATTTCCACTAACTTCTACCACATGCTTTACGAAGTTAAACTGAAACGGTCCTAGATGAGCTTGAAGAGAATAATTGATAGAAAACATAGTTAAGACGGATTGCTTTTATAGCGATCCAGGCAACAAAGACATCCCTTCAAACATGTTCTTTGTATGGTAAGCTTGAAGAGTCATTTACTTGCTTGCTTAGCTCGAAAAAGATAACTATTCACAGCATTCACAGGATACAGGAGTCGCTTGAGCAGTTCACAGACAGAGTGACGGGATTCAGCAATCCATGTCAGGAGAATTCAACTTTATGCAGGTTTTGTGGCTAACGAGATAGGAAGGCCAAACAGATTGTGGTGCAGTGCAAATAATCTCTTCAAACTGACCCCCCTACCACTTTTTACAAAGCTCCAAAGAAAAAGCAGCTCCTAAATGTAGGGGACCACTACAAAAAAACTACTATACATATATATATATGTATGTATATGATCTCTTCAACTGGAGCAGCATTTGCTGGAAGCTGTAGCTGAAATGTCATCCAGCAATTACTTTTCTGGAGATAGATTGGTAGTCCTCAGTACCCATGGTGAATCCAGTCCATTCTCTATTTGGAAAATAAACACGGTGCTCTATTGCCACAAGGCACAAACAAAAGCAGCACAAAAAAAAAAAGGAGAAAACCCGAGCCCCCAGGGCATTGCAAGCAAACAAAAGCATGAATAGCTCGTGTTGTAAAAACATGTCCATAACATGTCCATATAAATCCTCAATGGAGCCGAATTTACTCTCGCAAGATTCATCTGCAAATTTTCTGTTGAAAAAAAACAACTGACTGCATGCAAGCAAGAAGAGAAAACAAAACCATCTGACCAATCAATGAGTGTCTAATGTCGAATCCTCTTTTTTGGTGCAACCTAGACCAATTCACTTTAAGCATAAGATGTCCAAGATTAAACTCCCCAATTGGGTCAAGAGGTACATTTTCAAATGGTGCATGCTTAAATCTAATTTCAAATGTCATGAGAGTAATATTTAAACATAGTAGAAGGAAAATCCAGAATGGTGCTCAGCATGATATTCCAGATTGCGTCAACCCCAACGCAACTCGAAATAAGTAAAACCAGAACCGTGGTCAGCATGCTTTTCCAGAAGTTCTAAGGAATGCCACTAATTGATTTGCTCATTTTACACATTATGGTTATACATGAAGGCCAAAATAAGTAACTTGAAACTTCGCATTGGAATTTTATCCTGTGAGTAATGGCCCCCAAAGCAGCTGAAGGAGGATGCAATAGCGAAAGGTATCAAATCAACAATTGTAGGCCAAACTGTATATCTCTTGTATAGTTTGAACTGAACATTTACTGAAAAAACTGTGCCATCTATGTAAAAATTTGCCAAAGATGTAACCGAAAATCGCTTACACTGCAAATCTTGCTCATCCTTGGTGACCAATTTTCCAAAAATTCCCTTGACATATTAACAGCCACATCCAGCTCCTCAAACTCTTTATATAGGATTTCATCCAAGACCGGTGTTTTGCATTCAACCACATCATCAAGCAGGGGTTTTAGTAACTTTAATGCATCAACCGTTTTTCCATAAATCTGTTGAAGATGCTGGGACTTTCTTGTCTGACACATAACCAGATGAATAAACCGAGAAATGCTGTTAATAAGACAGCTTACAGATGAGGCCATTTGCCCTGCCAAACAAAACACAGAGAGAATATCAGAATATATTACTTTATTTTGGAACACTCATATGGAGCTTGGTATTGCGTACAATCCTTGCCCAACAATCAGACCACTTGAGAAGCAGTTAACCCTGCTATAATTCTACATACTGATAAGTAACAATAAAATCAGAGAAAATAGCACTTTCTGTAGTTAATTCAACCAAAAAAATCATTGGGTTTTGGAAGAAAAAGAGTGAATGGTCAGTTATTCCAGGTCACCAAGTTGCTGAACGGTATTGAAAATCCCTAGCAAACCCTCAGGTAAGTGGCAATCACATCTGTTCTTTCTTCAACAACCCAACTACACATACTATGTAACCTATCTAAGGTTTTAATTGCAAATTCATAAGTTGCCAAAAGACAGTAGTCATCTGAAGACATCAAGAAGCACACAGTTCAAGAATTGAGGAGTTAAAGATACATATAGAAGAAAAGTACACTTGGCAATTACATACAAAATGTAAATTGCCCAGCAAGGTGAAGGTGCAAATGTCACGACACAAGATATCAAAAGCATTTAGTGCCATAAGGTTTAAATACCGGACAAAGCCAAAGCAACTTTTCTACAGTCACACCTTGTCGTATGGTCATAATTTAAATGTATTGAAGCTGTGTCGTATGCATTCATCTACATATCTTTGAGAAGATCTCAACGCTTAGCTATGTGACTTCAGATAATTGAAAAAGATATGTCATATGAAATAGGCAATTTCAAAGGCTTTTATATTCTTTGAAAAGAAACTTGCATGAAGTCCAAATAACTTTTTTAATCCAACCAAAAAATAAATCCGAAAAATTTTCCATCTTTTGGCTTCTTTGTGAAGCATAAGTTGAGGCTGTGGATCAACATTTCACACGTGAGCAGACTCGATTTGATGAAGGATTGGCTGTTGCTAGTTGTCTTGGTTATGTGCTACAAGAAGAAGAAGCAAAGTTGGACTAGCCTTTCAAGATGACATCGCATGTAACAAAATTGTTAGTGGTAGAGCATCCAACAAAATCCAATAAAATGCATGTTGCAGTCAGATCTTCTTGCCAATTGATATGGGTGGGGCTATCTAGGTTAGCATGACTTTTGAATGATATAGCACTAGCAAATAAATTTCACAATTAAGCTCAAGTGTCGAGATAGAGAGACTTGTGATATCAACAAAATTCTGTCATTCTTGCATTCCTAAATTGTGAGGCACATGCTATTTGTATCCTGGAGGATAGCCGCAACACACCTTCTGCACTTTGTGAAGGGCAGATATATCCTTGAGGACGCTGTTTGTACGCCTCACATGTTCTTGTTTCCTACATTTTCTAGTTGCAATTCTCGAAATATTCACCAGATACTACCACATTGGCTCAGCCAATTAGTGAACATACCCTGTGAGACCAAAATGGTCTGATCACCATATATCCATATGAAGTTTGAACAAAGATCCATCAGTATGATGTCAACACACCATTAAACCATCTGTCCAATCTCAGGAACTGAACTCGAGGCATTACTACAGCCAGCGCAGAAGTAGTTTCAATTCAATCTGTTGCTAACTTAACATCTATCCACAATTCGCCACATCATCACTTAAAGTGCAAAATGACCATATAGAACAGACAGCTGACAATTTAAGAGAAAAAACAAAATGACAGTATCTACCCAAATCTTCCGGCACATACTGTTTGAGGTTCAAGCACAGGACATGCAGGCATTATAAAACTACAGGGCACTTATTTCTGCTTTCACTTCTTCCGAACCCAGACCACTAAAGCTGCAAAGAAACCATCAGAAGACATCCAAAATTGAAGTATACACTGTGATACCATTAGCTTTTATCTGAACAACACGAGAGAACTTCTTTCTCTTTCCCAAGTTCCTCACTAGCCAAAAGAAATTGAACTTACAAGGAAGAATATGGAGCTTGCATAATGACAATGACATTATACTCTACGCAATCACACAAGTTGACCATCAAACTGCCCTCTATTTATTTGGCCAGAATTACCCTACACTTCGAGAAAGCTCACTCCTTCAACCACATTCCCCAAGTTCTTCCAAGAAGACAAGAATATTCCCAATTCAAATCTAATAACTAGAAAGACGAGACTCAAAGCTCGAACTGACCCAACAGGTGACTTTAATTTTACACCATTGCAGAATCTAAAGGATGGCCAAATGACAGCATCCTTAATCACATCAACAAAACAAGGAACCGAGGACGACCCACCTGTGTCCATGAGATGCTCAGAGCATACCCAGATCTCGATGAGCCGAAAGCAAGCAACTTTCGATGTCCGAAGCTTGAACCGAGCTAAATTAGCATCGATCTCTTTCCACAATCAGTGAAAACCCTCGAATGGCCCCTGCTTTTCTTGGACCAAGCTGAACATGGAGTTACAGGGGGGGAAGTGGGGAACAGAAACAAATGGAAAAAGAGGAAGAAGAGGCAGTGGTGGGACCCGTTTTATGGTTGCAGATTGGTTGGGTTCCTGTGGGCTTTACTAAATTGAAAAGAAAAAATTAGCAATTAATCAAATCATCATCAGCAGGATCAATGATAGTGACGCAAATTCGCGAGGGGATATACAATAATGTCTCGGGGAATGATTAGAAGTAGAGAGAGAAAAGAAATGGGAAGTCATGGCATTGAGTGATATTCTCTGATGAAAGGAAGAAAGGGCCGCAGAGCACTCCCACAGCTGGTAGTCAGCTAAAGCAAATACAATTTTTTCAATGAAGGCGCATATCTACCGTCATTAATATTGTCATTTTCCTATTTAAAAAGTTGCTGATATTTGTTGATAGTTTTATCATTGTATATATGAAAATTCCTAATTGCCTGTGGATATCGCAAGTAAATGAAAATCACTGGCCACATTTTACTAGAAAAATTGTCCAATCAATTATAAATCTATTATAAGAGAGTCAATTCAGTCATAAATTTTTTAACTTTATCAATTGAGTTTGAAATATTTACCCCAAATTTGAATGTACTCCTTTCGATTAATTCTTATCGAAAATTGCTAACGTGGCGATATGTGATACGATTTAGGATTAAATAGATAAAATTAAAAAAGTTTAAGACTAAACATATCCATAGCCTATTGGTAATTTTTTCGATTTTATTTGTTACATTCATGTGTTAAAAGTAACTAAATTTGATGACAGTTACTCACATTTAAAAGATAGTCACAAAATTACATATAATGTTACTTTTAAACCAAAAATTCTGAAGCATATAAATTTGACTACGCTCTTTATATTAAAAGTTACTAGCCAATGATCAATAACAAATCGTCAGTGATTTAGGCCATTCATCCAGGTTTCATTTAAGGGTAGTAGTTTCAGTAGAGCGATGATAGGAGAATTACTAGGGCTAAGCATAATGGATCGACCACAAGGAAAATCACCCAAACTGAAACGAACTAGCTAGTTGGGTTTGGTTCTCAAGGGCTCTGATTCCAATTCCATGAAATTGGAACCGATTACCATCAGTCCGTCTTCCAATTACAGAGGGGAACTGGACCAAATAATTTTTTAAAAAAAATTCCTAAGTGTGATGCTTAATATACTTAGTATAACTTTCAAGTTTAGCAACAATGCGATGTAATTAATAAAATGTGGTCCGATGAATATGTCATCAATGAGAAAAATTTAATCGGGAATCAAAAAAATTTTACGACCGACCTCGGTCGGCCCGGCCCAATTCCTAGTTCTATCAGACGAAGAATTGATCACCCCTTAGAATTACCCCTCTAAATCATGACTAAACAAATGCTATCTTTTCAGTAAAGATTTAAGCTTTTTCTTTGGGTTGATTTTCCTATTATTTTAAGTCTAAACGACGTTAATTTAACTATATAAACTCACACTTATATTGATCATAAACTTGTTCCTAACTTTTTATATTGATGAATGTAATTCTATGAAGATTTAGATTATCGTAAGTACAGATATATAGATGCATTAATATTTTTTTAGATGCTCTTATGAAACACTTGGACATAAAATAGCAGGATTTTCATCTCGATACAACTCAAAATGAGGTTATACTTTCACTGTTATAGAGAAAAATAGCCGAAATTCATTTAGATTAAACCATCAAAATATTCATAAAGAGAATAAAGTAAAAAGGTAACAAAACGATAACATATTTTTTACTAGTTTAGGAAAAGGATCAAAAAGGAAAAATATTCTCAATTCTGGGCAATCTGTAATGATGAAAATTATGAATATTACTGAAGGGTTGATTTGACTTTGTCAAAAAGTTGAGGGGCTAGATTGAATAAATTGAAAGTTTAGGGATTTACTTTAAACATTTATGAATAATTCAAAAATTAAACAAATAAAAAATATAAGGATGGCATCCGATATTGATCAAATTTGGGGATCATCAACATAATTTTCCCTAAGCTTAATTTAGGCCCAATATTAGCAATTATGTGAGGACACACAATGCTATGATATTCAATCAACCTAAAAAAATCAAAGGAACTATGCTCAAGATTCCGAGTAGCATTTAGTGAAATTTCCAACACCACTAGTTTCCGGGTTTATATACAACCTAATTTAACAACAACAACAACAACTGTTGTCAAATGAAAGATTAAACACTCGTCTGATCCATAAGAGTAAAAATAATCGTTGTTTAATTATCCAACGGCACATTTATCTCTTTCATCATCATGATTTGCTATGCCAACACAACGGCCCGGCAAGGACAAATGCCAACGCAGATGAAAGGGTTAAAAAAAAAAGTACCAAAAAGTTGGATTTCTTTTCGCTTTCAGAATTCCCAATAATTCGAGTGATTCTACTTTATAAAGCTTTTGCCATTGATCATGCAAGACAAGACCATCATGGTCTTGGAGTTGAGAAGTAAAAGCTCTTAAGTTGATATATAGGACAACACTTTCATGCATTTTCGAAATTTAGTCGATAGCTACTTTGATATTTGATTTTAATTTTTTTGGGGTGTTTCTAGGTAGAATCAGAAATGATATGCTCCGATTTGAAATTTTGGGCTCAATGCTTTTAGAAAAAAAACAATAAGTATAACGTTGTGGATGTGCCACCCATCTATCTCTTTAAGGTGTTACCAAGAATCTCTCATATTCACTAAGGGTAATCGATTTGAGTTTATAACTATTTAGCATACCTGCAACGCACAATCCCGTAATAACTATTTTATGGGCGTGTTAGAAGGCAGAATCGTCTCTTTAAATTAGACGGCAAATGCTCGATATATAAATTGATCAGAGATTCACTGAACCTCATATTGGTTTTCCACTTGATCCGAATTTGATTCTGAAACAACGCAATTTTCATGCTAATCACATTTTCTAGATTGAGTACTATGTAATCTTAGAGACAAGGGAATGCACGCACACTGCGCACAACCCAACTTTCGTGCTAGTTTCCCTTCCTAGGTTTTGACTTCCTTGTAAGTCATCATAACGAGAAACACATGATTTTTGTCGGCTACAATTCTCGAAATGAACGTCAATTATAAGAAAATTTTCAAATAAGGACTCGAAATACCCTCATTTTCTTAAATAAGGACTTGAAGTAGACCTTATTTTAAATAAAAGTCTGATGCACTCAAATTATTTCAAAGAAAGACCTAACCAAATGGCTTTTTTGTTATTTTCCTTTTTTGAGTTTTTTTCTGTTTTTCTTTTTGCCGTTTATTTTCTTTCTCGAAGTACCCTCATTTTCTCAAATAAGAGCATAAAGTAGACTTTATTTCAAATAAGCCCTAAAGTGCTCAAATTCTTTCAAAGAAGAAAAGGAAAAAAAATAAATGGAAAAAAGAAAAACAGAAAAAGGAAAAAAAAACTTGAAGGACAAAAATACCCTTCAATTATGCCCTTCTTTGAACTTATTTAAAATAAGGTCCATTTTAGGCTATATTTGAAAAAATAAGGGCACTTCGGGCCATTATTTGGAAATTTCACTCTATTATATTTAACTTGGTCTCCCATAAATTTTTCTGCTTTTTTTATGTTACTATATCAGCCATTAATGAGATTTATCCTCTAATCTTCCCCTATTTTTGGATCCACCGATTTAATAATAATGATGATGACGATGATGATGAAGAATTTGCCGTGTACGTCAAGTTCTCTCTCTTTATTTTTTTTTTTTTTTGGTTTTTTAAATCTTAGGATTCCCCACAATGAGCATGTATTTTGAAGATATGTTGAGTACATGTTTTCGCTAAAATAGGAGAAACCCCTAACGAAATTGCACATTCATGTTACTAAATTTAGGGTTAATATCACGAAAAATCCAAATTAGTATGCATGTGATAAATTTATCCCAAACTATTATTTTAACACTAAAAGCCCCAAACTAGTACTGTGACATCCTCGGGTCATAAAAAGGTGACGTCCCAAGCACGTCATCGAGCCATTTATTTTTATCTTATAATTATACTCATGCGGAACGCAAAACTCCCCAAACAATCACAAAAATAGCAGGATAGAAAAGGAGGACCACAGATCAAACAATAACAGCCAGCTTAGCAAAAGACTACCATTTTTATTACTAGATAATAGTTAACCCTATCGAAGCTACAGTAGATTCAAGTTCATAAAAGCAAAAGTCTCGGAAAACATATCAAATTGAAGTCATCACAACTAAGATCATCGCAATCAAGATCATTTCAACTAGAATCTTTCCAATCGAGATCACAGCAACCAAAATCGATCGGTGTTTAACACTCATAATAACGAATCATAAAAAGGCCAATAGGGACTAGGAATTCACTTGCTTTAGTTCCTAATTCAAAGAAACGAAAGTAGAAATGATGAACGAGCTTGGATTTGCTTTGTTCTTGAACGCACGATGTTCTCAACAATACTACCCTTCTTGAGTAGCCTTTAACAACAGCAAGGCAACAAGTGGTTGGCATGGCGTAGACGACTATGGTGCGATTATGGCATGCTAGCCTAGTACCGATGGACGAGAGCGTCAACAGCAATGTCACGGCACAGTTTGGGTGAGCAAGGCTGGTCGAAAGAGAGGGAGAGGCGTTCTAATAATCAAAACATTGAAAAGAACTAATGGCGGGTTCTATTTATAGGGGGAAACAGTTGAAGACAGTCAGCTTAACACGAGTCAGCTTAACACGTGTCACACGTGTATCGTGCATGGCTACCACATGTCCACATATATACCATGTGTTCGTGCATGCATGACACGTGGCCCTTAGGCCAACCACATGCTAACAAGTGGTTATCTGTGTGTTGGCACATCCCCGTTGTTCTTATCCTCTCCCAATTTCTCACATAATTGACTCAACAGGACCCTAATTAAATACTTAGTGTTTCTAAAAATATTATCAGACCATTAGTAACTCCTCTAAACTTGCATGTTAAAGGTGCACCCAATAGTGGATCTTTCCATCAAAATAGATACTCAAATTGTTGGCTACATTGATGCTACGTCAAATAGTTGCCCCTTCAATTAGAATTCCATGGCTGGTTCAAAATTTTATTAAAGGGGTCGTTTGTCACACAATTGCAACTAGGGGTGAGCATGATTCAGATTAGTCTGGTTCCCACCGAAACCAAGGGCTAGATCGGTAGTCCCGGTTCTCAATTTTCGAAACTATGGATTGGACCTAGCCGAACTATCGATCCAGTTCAGCTCCCAGGCAGTACAATGAAATCGATAATTATAGTGGTTCGTCACTTTCTAAATTATTTTTATGAAGCATAATCAAACCATGATTGTATTCTATTCATAAGCAAAGCATAGAATCTAATGATGAGCAACTACACCTAGGTTCCTAATATTGTTCTGATTTGCATTGCAAAATTAATTCACCATCTAGCATCTTCAAGGGTTTTATGAGAAACTGAAAAAACAACACCTTGACCATATTTAATGTTACTTTACACCCAAAGGAAAATTAAATAATTTGGATTAATTGAAAAACCAATGAAAAGATGAAATGGGAGGGATTTGAAACTAGAAGACGATGTCTTCTAGAATATTAAGTTAATAAGTTATATATTAAAAAAGTAAAATTAAAATTAAAACTTTACCGGTTCGAATGGGTGGTCCATCAATTCGATTCCCTCCTAGAACCGGGAACCCATGAGGGAACTGGGGACCAGACTGGTGATCTCCAAAATCGGGCGTGGTCCTGTCCAGACGGTTCTCGATCCGATCGGTCCATCTTGCTCATCCCAAGTTACGACAGCGATATCGAAATTGTAATAATCAAGTTGTCATACATATTGCTTCAAATCCTATTTTCCATGAAAGAATGAAACCCGCAAAGGTTGACCAACACTTTCTTAAAAAAAAACTAAGTCTCGGGAAACTATGACTATTTATTGATACTAATGATCCGGTAGTCAATTTAATGACTAAGGCTCTAGGTGATCCTAGCTCAAGCTAGGGGGCAGCATAAAAGGTCCCGGGTAGAATTGGGGACTAGGCCAAATCGTCCATGGGAACCTGTCCAATTCCAGATTCACTAGGAGTTGGTCCCGTTTCTCGTTTAATTTTTGGAACCTGTACTATGCATTTCAATCTCGGTTCCCAATTAGAAACTGAATCGAACTGAAACAAAACTAAATAACCTGATAACCAAACCAAGAACCAAAGAATCGACCATGGTTAAATAATGTGTATTTCTTTTTTATCTTATAATCCTTTGTATATTCAACGACAGAGATGAACTCGTGACTTGTGTTGATCGGTAGAGAAATTGGTGATGGTAACATTTGGATTTAAACTCTTACCATTTTCAAGACTCTCTTTTGGAAAAAAAAAATTCTCTCTTTTTTTTCTCTAATTTTTCTTCAATCTCCCAAAACCCTCTCGAACATTTTAAATTTTCTCTCAAAAAAATTCCCCTCCTAAGCTCACTTCTTCCTCCTTTTATAGCCTACTCATCTATCTCCCATTCCAATTTTTTTACTAACTTTTCTTCATCTCATCTTTCCTTCTCTATTCCCATCTTATTTTATTCATCTTCTCTTCTCCATCTTCCCTTCTCCATCTCCTCTTCTCCATCTTCCCTACTCTATTCTAATTTCTCCACTAACTCTTATTTTTGTTATTTATAAAATAATCCCCCAAATGTTAGGTGTTTACACTCTAGTCCCTGAGATTTTAATTATTTGCAATTCAGTCTCTGAAAAAATATTTTTTTAAGTTCAAATCTCCTCACAATTTTCGATACACCTCCCCTATGCTTGGTCGAAATTCACCGCATGTCTAGTTTAATCACTTCTCAAATTTACGCTCATTTTTTCCGCTAAAAATAATGCAAAATTAAATTAAAACCCTTTTGTAAAATTGAGTCATTCTTGGTATAATTGAGCCAAAATGAAAATTTGGAATATTAGAGAACAATTTCATGACTCCATAAATGAAAAAATCGAAAATTACAGAGCTAAAATGAATTTTCTATCATTTTTTCAATTAATATGAAGACGAGATTAACAAAGTAATTCTCGATTTCAGATTAATTTTTGGAGATTTTCTTTAGCCAAAATAAAGAGAAGATTAAAAGAAAAATATGAACTATTTTTTCATATTTGTGTTGCCTCAAATGCTATTATTTATTAATTTTGAATTATATTTCTATTTTAAAAAAAATAAAAAAATGTGAAAAATATGAAAAATTATTTTTTACTCAAAGATGGTTCCCTAGGCTTAGCCAAGGCTTTCAAAGTTGATTTTTTTTTTAATTTTTCTCATTTTTTATTGATTTGTTTATGAATTTTTAAAAATAAAACGTTGAAAAATACTGAAAATATGGAAAATTATTTTTCGGTCAAAATTGATTCACTAGGCTTAGTCAAAATCCCCAAAGTTGATTTTTTGATTTTATGAATTTTTTACTAATTTTAAAAGATAAAATATGATTAAAAATCAGGTGTCAACATGGTTCACAGAAATAAATTAGTTCTCCCATTAATTTATTTAGGTTTCTAATGGATCTACCAAGAACGATTAGTGGCGACTCCAAATCTTAAAATCATTTTAACAAAAAGAAAAGAAAAAACCAAAGTAAATTTTTAGAAAATCCATAAAAATTCATAAAATTGCAAAATCAATTTTGGGGACCTAAGCCTAGCCTAGGGAACTAATTTCGAGCAAAAAATAAGTTTCCTTATTTTTCGTATTTTTCTGTATTTGTATTTTCAAAAATTCATAAACAAAAATAAATAAAAAGTGAGAAAATTGAAAAATCAACTTTGGAGACTTCAGCCTAGCCTAGGGAATCAATTTTGAGCAAAAAATAATTTTCCTTATTTTTTGTATTTTTACGCATTTTATTTTCAAAAATTCATAAAACAAAACTCAATAAAAAGTAAGCAAATTGAAAAATCAATTTGGAGGACCTCAGCCTAGCCTAGGGAACCAATTTTGAGCAAAAAATAATTTTCCTTATTTTTTGTATTTTTATGCATTTTATTTATAAAAATTCATAAAAAAAATTAATAAAATGTGAGAAAATTGCAAAATCAGCTTTGGGGACCTCGGCCAAGCCTAGGGAACCAATTTTGAACAAAAAAACAATTTTCCTTATTTTTTGCATTTTTAATATTTTCAGAAATTAAGAAAATAATAAAAATAGCATTTGAAGTCAGAAAATTGCCAAAAAAATAGTCAATATTACTTTGGATGAATAAATTTTGAAAAATTTAGTCTGTAACTTAGGGTTTCTTCATTAATTTGTTTTTCTGATTGTTTAAATAATTTCTAGAAATTCCATTTTAAACTTTAAATTTTGCATTTTTACATTTTTAGAGTCATGTCATCCTCCTCTATTTTTCAAAATTAAAATCCAGTTCAAAATCCCTCAGAATTGTCCAATTTCGCTAAAAAGGACAAAAATGCAATTTCTGATTTTTTAAATTAGTTCCTAAAATTATTTAAAATGCAATTAAAAATTTTCTAGGGACTGAATTGAAAACAGGGCGACATCACCCCTTAGATTTTGACCTCCTGAATCCATTGGTGGCGTCAATTTTTGTAAAAAATGCCATTAGGACTTTGGATTTTACAAAATGGGCTCTCGGATCAAAGTGAAATTTTGGGGTTTTTGCAAAATACTGAATAATTTTGGGGGAAACTACTATTTTCGAGTGAATTCGATGCCCCTGAGTCTAATTTTGGTGTCAATTTTGGGAAAAAAAATGGGCAATTTGGGGCCTAATTTGAGATTTTTTACCAAAGCAGGTCGGCCGGGTCGGGTCAACCCGACCCGTTGACCCACGATGATCATCATCTTCCCCATGAATCCCCCCTGCAGGCGCTCTGATTTTGAAAAGGAACGAATCCCATTCCAACGGATGAGCAAAAAATCCTCAGTGGTGAATCAAAGTGAGAGATCTCCGATTATGTTAGTGGGGATTTTTCGAAAAAATGGGCGGTGAGAGAGGTGTATAAAGGCAGAGGGAGGAGATCTCTGTTTTCAGGGGGAATAAGGCCAAGAGTTCTTGAAGGCGGACAAAGAGGAAGGTGCGGAATCAGACTCATCCTTGACCTTGGCGAGCTTCCTAGTGGTCCAAGGAGCAAATAGAGCTACTTCGCGCGAAGCTTCACCCCGAAACGAGGTAAATGCCATTGCTGCACAATTTGAGCTCCTGCAATGGCGAAAAACGATGTTGCTGTTCTTCCTTCGCGATTTTTGATGCAATGAGTTTCTGCACCCATACTAAACACATTCCTATCTTCCTTTTGTATTTTTGTCGCATAAAACCCCCTAGCCATCTTCTCCACCTTCGAGCTTGCTGCGAACTCACATATTCATCCTCGGTGTTAGATAGAGTTACGTGGGCTTCAGGTAAGTCTGCTTGTGCTCTATAGATGTTACCTATGTGATTTATGTAGCGTACCGACATATGTCTGCGACGTGTAGATTTCTCGCCGGAACGATCCTCGGTCGAAGCTCGTTTGGTCGTTTCGAGTGTCTTTATGGCCTGAAAGCTAGAAAAATATGCATGTTGCGGTATATATGGATGGATTCGAGAAAAAATGGGAATTTTAGGTGCAATTTAGGGACTTATTCATGTGCGCCGGCGAGCCTCCGGCGAGGTCGCCGGAGTGTAACCTCGCTCCGATCGTCTTCAACCTCAGCCAGGTTGACCGGCCAACGCTGAGGTGGCGCCTTTTGACACCTGATTTTTAATCATCTTTTCTCTTTTAAAATTAATAACAAAATCCATAAAAATTCATAAAATTAAAAAATCAACTGTGGCGACCTTGTCCAAGCCTAGAGAACCAATTTTGACCAAAAAATAATTTTTCATATTTTCAGTATTTTTCAATATTTTTATTTTCGAAAATTCATAAAACAAATCAAGAAAAAATGAGAAAATTAAAAAATCAACTTTGAAAGCTTTGGCCAAGCTTAGGCAACCATTTTTGAGTAAAAAATAATTTTTCTTATTTTTTGTATTTTTTAAATATATTTTATAGAAATTAGGAAAATATTTAATAAATAATAGCATTTGAGGCCACAAAAATACATAAAAATAGTCAACATTTTTCTTTTAAATCCTTTTTCATGTTGTCCATCGCAAATTTAAAAAAATCCAATTCGGGGTCGTGTATTCCTTCACGAGTATAATCTTGAATCGGGCCTAAAAAAATTCAATTTGAGTCAATTTATTTTTATTTTTCACTTTTAGGAGTTGTGAAATTGTTCTCTAATATTTCAAATTTTCATTTTGGCCCAATTATACCCAAAATGACTCAATTTTGCAAAAGTGCTTTAATTAAATTCTGCATTATTTTTGGCGGCAAGAAATGAGCTTAAATTTGACATGCGGTGAATTTTAACTAAGTATAGGGGAGGTGTGTCAAAAATTGTGAGGAGATTTGGACTTAAAGAAATATTCTTTTTCAGGGACTAAATTCTAAATACTTAAAATTCAGGGACTAGAGTCCAAATACCTAACTCTTTAATGATTATTTTGCAAATAACAAAAAGAAGAGTTAGTGGAGAAATTAGAATAGAGAAGGGAAGATGAAGAAGAGGAAATGGAGAAGAGAAGATGAAGAAGAATGGATGGAGAAAATAAGATAAGAATAGAGAAGGGAAGATGGAGATGAAGAAAAGTTAGTGGAGAAATTAGAATGGGAGATAAATATGGAGAAGGGAAGATGAAGATGAAGAAGAGTTAATGGAGAGATTAGAATGTGAGATAGAAATGGAGAAGGGAAGATGAAAATGAAAAAGAGTTAGTGGAAAAATTAGAATGGAAGATAGATGAGTGGGTTATAAAAGGAGGAAGAAGTGAGCTTAAGAGGGGAATTTTTTTGGGGAGAAAATTTTGGATGTTTGAGAAGGTTTTGGGAAATTGAAGAAAAATTGGAGAAAAAGAAAATACCAAAAAGAGAGAGAAAATTTTGAAGATGATGGGAGTTTAAAGTTAGAAGTTATCATCACCAATTCCTTCATCGATCAACATAAATTAAGAGTTCATCCTCATCAACGAGCAAGCAAATTCGAGCTAAGTGTTTTTATTTATTCATTTATTTGTGGTTTTAGTCTCAAATTAGCACAAATTGTATACATTTTCTCCATCACTCTTTTTCCCATATTTTATGGTAGGTAAAAAAAAGGGACAACTCCGTATCAACGATAAATTCCATGGAGGTGCAAAGTGAGCCCAAACAAATTTCAAGGTGTCCATCAAATTTGCAGCCGACCCATCAACGGATTTAGTTCAAATTGTCGAAACAATTTGTTATATTTTATTTTAAAGAATTAAAACTCCAGAATGGAGAGGCAAAGCGCATCCACTGGAGGTCGTTTATTTCTTGCAATTTAAATTCCTGCACCATCAAATCCCAAAGGGAAGAGCCAAGCTAATGCTAGGCCGCCCATTGGAGGTTTTTACTTACTGCAATTTAAATTCATGCACCATTAAACCCCAAAGGGAAGAGCCAAACCAATGCTAGGCCGCCTATTGAAGGTTTTTACTTACTGCAATTTAAATTCCTGCACCATCAAACCCCAAAGGGAAGAGCCAAGCCAATGCTAGGCCGCCCATTGGAGGTTTTTACTTACCGTTATTTAAATTCCCGCAATTTAATTCCCGCAACATCAAACCCCAAAGGGGAGAGCCAAGCCAAGGCTGGGCCATCCATTAGAGGTCTTTATTTACTATCATTGATTTCCTACCGTTTAATTTTTGAATCACCAGACCCCAAAGTGAGTAGACTGTAACACTGCACAGAAGTCGTTAACACACTCCCTCTTTCGGCTTTAGGGAATTTTTAATACTTTGAAAATAAAAAAAAATACCACCCATGCATCCTATCTAAAAAGTGAAAATACAAAAAGAGAACACCTCACTAGAGCCTTAGGAATAAACTAAGCTTGAGTTGCCAAATTAAGATATCCATAAAATTAAGGTACCGAAAGGGCATTAGTTTTAATTAACTAGTGTAACCAAGTCCCCGAACTCATAATCTCTGGTTCGTAGAAGTAATTTAGTCCTCCCGCTAATTTACTTAGGTATCTAATCAACCTACCACAAATGATTAGTGCCGACTCTAAATTTTAAAACCATTTGAATAAAAACCAAAGTTGCGATTCGGTAGGACTTGGGAGGGTCCGTATTAGGTTAATTCATCTAATAAATCTAATAATTCGTTAACCCGATCGAAAAAAAAATTTCTTAGGGTCGCGACAGTGCCGACGTGGATAGCCACGTCAGACGCCACGTCGGCTAGGATTGTCTATGGATAAAAAATATATAAAATTTGATCCAACGTATGAGAAAGTACCACGTGTCGAGATCACAAATTTTCCGAGAATAAATAGTATAATTCAAATCTCTTAATCATTTTTAGAAATTAAAAAAAAATCAACGGCCAGGATTTAGTCTATAGTCCAATCTCACCCGTAGGTTTTGTCTAAAGGATGGACGGTCACTAAAGAGACGCATGGCAAGTCTTCAACCGTAGGATTAGATTAGGCAGAAGATAGAAATGGAATAAAATCGAAAAGAAATTCGAAAATTCAAATAGTGATGCCTAAAACTACGTCGTTTTGCATTAGGTCGGAGCAATGGGCCTTGGGCCACGCTTAGGTAGTGGGCTGGGTCAATGCGACCCGGTCCGCATAACAAAATAAAAAATTCAAATAATCAAATAAAAATCAAAAAACTTAAAAATATTTAGAAAATCAGTAGAAATTGGTACGGTGCCGTTTTGGTCTAGGAGGTTCGGGTTTTCAAGTCAAACGGGTCGGGTCAATCCGACCCGATTCGAGGAATTAAAATTGAATAAAAATTAAAAGTATAATAGTAGAAAATTCAGAAAAATTAATAAAATAAAAAATATAGAAAAGGTAAAAATGAAAAATAATAATAATAACTATGTCGTTTCGGCCTAGAGAATAAAAACAATAAGAAAACAAAAAAATAATAAAAAAAAATAGAAATAAAAATAGGGAAAACTTTAAATAAAAATAAAAAATGAAATTCCGAAAACCCTAGGAAAATAAGAAAGAGTGGTAAAATTTTCAAAAAAGCTTGGTTAATTAGGAAAATTTGGGAATCGTAGAAAAATAGAAATTTTGGAAAACTTTGGAGATTTGTTAGAAAATGTAAAAATATTTGGAAAAACAAAAAATATATAGTAAAAAATCTGGAAATTTAAAGTAAAAATCCCAGAAAATATAGGGAAAAAATCTAGAAAATCAAAATGGAAATTCCAGAAAACTTGAAAAAAAAATTTTAAATCAGGAAAAATTTTAAAATCAAAATAAAATTCTAGAAAATATAGAAAATATCCAAAAATAGGATAAATCCCTGCAAAATCACAAAAAATATTTCAAAAAAAATTCCGAAAAATGTCCAAAAATAGGGAAATCCTTAGAAAATCATTAGGAAGTCATAAAAAAATTCAAAAAAAATTCAAAAAAAGTCCAAAAAAACTCAAAAAAAATTTCAGAAATTATAAAAAAATCAAGGAAAAATCATATCCAACTGGCCTAACTCGTTTTCACATTTTCGACCACCTGGGCCTTAGGAAATTACCATTTTGCCCCTCCGGGCAACCTGACTCAAATTTTCCAAAATCATTCCAGGGTCCAATTGGCATTTCCTCTAGGCTTCTGAGACTCCTCTACGATGCTACTCGGTTTGTTTTCCCTTGATGTGATTCTTTCATTCATTGATTATGCAATTATTCCGTATGATTGTGATTGGTAGGTTAGCTTTCCCATCTGCATGAACTCATTAGACTTTTAGGACTCACCTTACCCAAAGAACACCTGCATGAACCTCTTAGACTAAGAAATCATTCAACTTAGGTACCGAAAGGGCGTCAATAGCAATATTGGCGTAACTAAGTCCCCGAATCTAGATCTCTGGTTTTCGTAGGATCGAATGATCTCTCCCAATTGTTCGATAGGGTTTCCAGTCATACCCTCCAATAAATGATTGGTGACGACTCTGAAGGCATGTACACTATTCACATGTCACCTAAGCACACTAAGGTCGACCTTGATTCAAACTTTCCTGACGCGATTTGGTATGGGCCTGGGAGGGCCCGAGCTAAGCCCAGACATCAAAATGGGCCTAGCAATCCATTAACTCCCTCAAGACACCAAGAAATCTTGGGAGGGTCGTGACAGGTAGGGCTTAGGAGGATCCGCGTTAGGTTAACTAATCTAATTAACCTGATAATCCGTACATCGGATCGATCGATAAATTAAAATTTCTTTCGGGTCGCAACACCTAAGTCCATCAAGTCTCCTGCTGCGAAGAGGGCCAAGAAGATCTAGTCTCAAGCAGCGTGTTATTTTGTGCTGAACAAGATGTCGAACTGGACCATTCTCGCAAAAGGGTAAAGGAGAATGAGGGCAGTTGCGGCGCTCACAGTAGTCCAATAGGTGCCTCACCCGAATTCCCGCGGCTGTAAGCTCATACCCGTGCAAGGCATCTTTGAAGTACTCATAGATGAGCTTGAAGAACGTAGCAGTAGTCCTCAATATGGTGAGGTTATGGAGATCCTCGAGGACAAAGAATGGGACTTGGTTTTCCAACAGCAAGACATCATGGAACACGCCATTTCTTTATCCACTGCTCGCTGAATATCTCGTCGTTCTCATCTTGGTGCTTGGAGTAAAGGTTCCATACGATGCGTGGAGCTGGTCAAATTTTCAGCCGAGAGGGGAGGCCAGAACAGATTTAGTTTTTTTTTATGGTCCAAGCTGACCGAGGACTTGATCGTGACCTACTAGTTGGAGAGTTTCTGGAGTCGGATTGGAAAAAGAGCTCAAGAAACACAGAGCTTTGAGGGAAGCTCCGGAGGGAGAGGAACCCGTAGACTTTTTCAGGAGGCAGAAGGTACAGATCCCGCCGTTGCCTGCGACGTTGAAAGGGTGGAAGTTGCAGTGCATACCATTGACACCATCTTCCGCTTCTCCGACAGCTACGACTGCTTTAAGATTTTCCATTTGCGCTTGCTTCGCCTCTCTCAGGCATTTCGGTAAGGCATTTGGATCACTTGCAGCTTGTTTCTTTACGCGTGTTTCGAGCCTCCCTTCTTCTGCAATGCAGTTCTCGATGTGAAAATAGCTAGAGACGTCTTGTCTTGGAGAAGACAGTTGTAGCGGAGAACTGACATTATCTGTTGGAGTATGTGGGTTTGAGAGAGTATTGGGTGCTTGAAGTATTACACCAAGAGACATCAAATTTGGAATGCTTTTCAGTGTTACCTCCAGCTTAGGAAACCCTAGAGTTAATATGCAAGCTATTGGGCTCCAGCCCATATGGACCCAAACAAGCATGCTTTCACCTATTGGGCTTGTATGTGAACATATTATTTTGGACTATATTAACAATATGTCCAACAATCTCCTCCTATGTTCACCATACAGCATAATCCAATACGGTGACAGTGTAATGTTCAAACAAATATGAATCATCCACATTCAGTCCAAGACAATCAACTCGGATCAAAAACTCAATCATCATTTGCAATCCAAATGAGTGAGTCATCGTTATCATGAATCTGTTTTGAGATCAGCATACCCAAAATAAATCTCAAAATCAGTTCACAACCAACATATGCATAACAGTCAAGTATAAGTAGGCCAGTCAAAATAGTCCAAGGCCTTACAAATACAAGAAACAAGCATAATAATATTCCCAAGATAGAGATAGCAAAAGGCAAGTCTCAAATAAATGGACTCCATCAGAAATGGGCAACAGCAGGTGAACTGTCAAGTCCCCCACACACTCTAAATGATATATATTCATTCATCAAGTAGATCATCCTAGTCATGATCCCACTCATCAAGCTCTCCTCCATCTCTGCCATCCGCTGTAGAATGTCAAATATGAATTTCATATTATCATGAATTCAATCATTTGAATAATCTACTAAAAGTGTCTAGTTCTACTAAAAGAACTTAGCACCGTAACATCAGGAAGAGAAGAATATATATTGATGTCATAAAGCATCATAATATCATGTTCATAAGCATCAAGCCAGTTTCATAAATTATGAATAAGGCCTAAACAGTTTGATTTACAAAGAGCCATCAACCAAGGTTTATTTGTAAGAGAATAATCATTATCTAGTTTCAAGGAACATGACCAATAGTCAAGTCACTTACAATAACCTAACAAGACCAATAGGCTTCTTATGCAAGCAACTATTTCTATGTTTCAATTTGGAATGTCACAATTACTAATTCCTTAAAGTCAAATAATCTAGCATCAAGTTTGGAATGAGATCATTTAACCAAAAGGATAGTCCAGCCTAGTTGGATTGCATCATCAAGTTTGGAATGACACAAGCTTTTAGGTAGAACTTTTGAATTAGGTCAAAGTCATCTTCATCAAGTTTGTAATGAGACAACTCACCCTTTTCAAATTAGTCAGCAACCATGAACATCGATGAAACATATAAACTGTGCTTATCGTTTTTGGCCAACAAAGGAAGATTCGATAAGTCAAAACATACAATCAGAAGGTAGGTAAATGGTAATTAAGACCAGTCTACGTAGTCTTTAACCCCATTTCCCCCACTGTTTTGAATAATCGATCTTTAGGCATACCTTTTGTGAGAGTATCGGCCATGTTATCCTTCGATCTCACATCGATCAAGGTGATAACTTCTTGTTCTCTAAGATAATTTAACAACGCATGTCTCAGTCTCACATGTCTTCTCTTTGAATTAAAGAGAGCATTCTTGACAACTTGGACAACTGCTTGATTATCACAGAACAAGCTTAAAGAATTAATCTGTAGCCGAGTCAAAGGAATATCCAAAATCAGATTCTTTATCCATTCTGCTTCTTCGCCAGCGGAAGCTAAGGCAAAAAGTTCCGATTCCATAGACGACAAGGCAATACAAGTCTGTCTTTTGGATTTCCAAGTAATAGCAGCTCCACCTAAAGTGAATATATATCCACTTATGGACTTACTATTTCCAATTTCTGAGCACCACGAGGCATCAGAATATCCATCCAGAGTTGGAGGGTAACCAGAATAGCATAGAACATAATTTTTCGTACCTTTAAGGTATCTCATCAGCCTACTAAGGGCATCCCAATGCTCTTTACTGGGATTACTAGTGAAACGACTCAGCATGCCAACTGTAAAGGCGATGTCGGGTCTAGTGCAACTCATAGCATACATGAGACTACCGATCAATTTCGAGTATTTTAATTGATCCACACTGGTCTCTTCATTGGGACTCAATCTTTTATTATAATCACATGGTGTCTCACTCGGTTTACACTTACTGTATCCCCAAGTAGAAAGTAGCTGCTCAATATAATGAGTTTGGCTAAGGGAGATAACTTGCCTTTCAAAGCTTACTTTCATACCAAGAATGGTATTAGCAATACCAAGATCTTTCATGTCAAATTCTTTAGCTAGAGTAGCTTTCACGTCACTCACTATAGAATGATCGGAGCCAAGAATTAACATGTCATCAACATACAAGCAAATAATGACTATTTTATTTGACATAGAACGATGGTAAAGGCATTTATCTGAATAACTAGACTGCAAGCCATAACTCTTTACCACTTTGTCAAATTTAAGATGCCACATCTTAGGTGCTTGTTTAAGACCATACAAAGATTTATTCAATTTATAAACTTTGTCCTCAAGATCTTTCATGACATACCCTTCTGGTTGTACCATGTAAATTTCCTCATTTAACTCTCCATTTAGAAAAGCTGTTTTTACATCCATTTGATGCACTACAAAGTGTTCAATAGATGCCAAAGCAAGAAGAATTCTTATAGTTGATAGATGACACACAGGTGAATAAACATCAAAATAGTCTATTCCACTCTGCTGTTTATAGCCTTTAGCTACTAAACATGCTTTGTATCTAGCTATTGATCCATCACTATTCAGTTTCTTTTTCAATACCCACTTACAGCCTATAGCCTTAGCCCCTTTTGGCAAATTGACTAGCTGCCAAGTGTGGTTCTGCAACAGAGAGCTCATTTCATCATCTATGGCTTCTGCCCATAATAAGGATTCCCTAGATCTCATTGCTTCTTGATAAGAAAATGGATCATCCTCTAGATGGTAAGTAACAAAGTTCTCACCAAAACTTTTGGGAACTCTTTCTCTTGTAGATACTCTGACTGGAACTGATTCAACAGCCAGTTTTGTGGGATTAGTGTCAAAAGAGCCTGCTTCAGATTCTACAGGAGATTCTGAAATCATATCTGTAGATCCAGAAACATTCAAGCCATGATCTCTGAGAAACTTATTCTCAAAGAATTCTGCATCTCTAGATTCTATCACTGTGTTAGTGGATAGATCCAAAAACCTATCTGCGGCACTATCTTCTGCACTACCTAGATATATACAAGTAATGGTTCTAGGTCCCACCTTAGGTCTCTTAGGATCTTGTATTCTTACATAAGCAATACAGCCCCAAATCTTGAGAGTATCATAATTACAATGACGCTTATGCCATATCTCATAAGGTGTCATGGACAACTTAGAATGTGGCAACCTGTTCAGGATGTGATTAGCAGTTAAAACCGCTTCTCCCCAGTAGGAGGAAGGCATGCCAGCTGTAAGTAACATAGAATTTAACATTTCAGTTAACGTTCTATTCTTACGTTCAGCAATACCATTTGATTGGGGTGAGTAAGGAGCAGTGGTTTCAAGTATTATGCCCTCTGAAGCACAAAATTCTTTGAACCCTGTCATTGTATATTCTCCTCCTCTATCACTCCTAAACCTTTTAATTTTCAAGTTGAGTTGATTTTCTACTCTAGACTTGAAAATCTTAAACTTTTCAAAAGCCTCATCTTTCGATTTCAACAAATATATATGACAATATCTAGAAAAATCGTCTATGAATGTTATCAGATACTTCCGACCTCCTCTAGTGACGTAATTTCTAAAATCACAAAGGTCAGAATGTATCAGCTCAAGAAGTTGTGTGCTTTTAGAAACTGACTTAAAAAGTTTTCTAGTGATCTTAGCCTGTGCACACACTTCACATTTGTCAAATCGAATAGAAGTATCCAATGGAATGTTGTTAGTTTTAGCTAGATGTTGCATTTTCCTGTAGTTCACATGTCCAAGTCTATTGTGCAGTAACTTTGGATCAATCAGAGTAGAACTCACATGGTTTATGCTATCAGTATCTAAACTCAACCTGTACATACCATTAACCATGAATGCACAACCGAAATAACATGACTTAACAGATAAAGTTACTCTACCATTCATAGTTGAAAAGGACATACCAGCTTTATCAAGTAAACTCATAGATAACAAATTCTTCTTAAGTAAAGGTACTACTCTAACATGTTTCAGAATTAGTAATTTACCTGAAGAAAGCACCAAATTTGCAGTTCCAGTATGAGTCACTTCTGCCTCACCACCATTGCAATTTTCCACGGTGTCTTTCAATTCTGTGACTTCAGTGAGTAGGTTCTTGTCATTTGCAGCATGACAAGTAGCGCCACTATCTAACCACCACTCAGAAGAGATACTAGCATTTCCATTTTTCATTATTCCAATGAAGGCTTGAGGCTGAGACTCACTAGTTGGCATATTAGCCTCATTTTGTGGTGTGTTGTTTTTTGGCTTCTTTGGTAGTTTACACTCTGCTGCCCAGTGACCCCACTTTCCACAGTTATGGCACTTTCCCTTCTTCTTCTTTTTGAAGATAGTCTTTTTGGCTTCTAACTGTGAAGAGGATTCACCTTTTGGTGACTTGGACATTTTTCGAGGTTTATTGGAATGTGAAACTAAGTTGGCAACCGACTTTTGTTGTCCAACTTGTTCCAAACTCTTCCTAGAACTGTTTTGATCCTCAATGTGAATATACCTCTTTAATTCATCCAGTCCCATCTGTTCTTTCAGTCTGTGCATTTCAGTCTTGAAAGAACTCCATTCAGCAGGTAACTTACTCAAAACAAGACCGACAAAGAGATTATCAGACATATCAGATTTATCATCTTTCAGCTTGTTCCTCATATTCTCAAGTTCAATTAACTGAGAAGTGACACTTGAATTCATGTTGAACTTAAAGTCAAAGAATTTCTCTGCTAAGAGGGTTTTAGAGAGCCCCTCTTGTTTTTGGAACTGAGCATTCAAGTGATCCCATATCTCTTTCGCCATCTTATACTCACTATAAGTCATAGCTAGACGAGGATTTAGAGAGTTCAACAAGTAATCTCTACAAAAATCGTTATCTTTGTTCCATTGATATTCGTCCACATCTTCGATGGTAGATGCAAAATCACTCAAAACAGCGTAGAATATTTCACGTTCTTTCATGCCAAATTGAACGTGTAATTTCCAACCACGAAACTCAGTGACATCAAACGATTGCAGCTTTATAATATCATAGGAACTACGCTTTGCCATTTTAATCAAAGCAAAGTGTTAGAAAGAGTGCACCTTAAAGTCCTTAGAGCTTTGTAGAGGTGGAATTTGGCAAAACAGACCCCAAAATTGGATCCGCAACGCCCAAAAACCTTGAGATGAACTGCCCTCGTCACCGAAGCTCGCCGGAAAAAATCCGGTCGCCGGAAAATTCCCGTCGCCGGAGCAATCCCGTCGCCAAAATGCGTGGGAAACTTCCGATCGCCGTATCTCCTTCGTCCGACCTCCGTTTGAGACGAGTGACCACTCAAAACGTTCGTCTTGACGAGTAGAACAAAACCCAAGTGGTTTCACCCTCTGAAATTAGCTGTAAATTCTGGGCTTTTGAATCAAAGATTTCGGAGAAATCCCGTCACCAAGAAAGCGTTAGAAACTTCGGCTTGTCGTATCTCCGTCGTCCGACCTCCGTTTGATACGAATGACCACTCAAAACGTTCGTCTTGACGAGTAGAACAAAGCCCAAGTGGTTTCACCCTCTAAAATTAGCTGTAAATTCTGGGCTTTTGAATCAAAGATTTCGGAGAAATCCCATCACCAAGAAAGCGCCAAAAACTTCGGCTTGTCGTATCTCCGTCGTCCGACCTCCGTTTGATACGAATGACCACTCAAAACGTTCGTCTTGACGAGTAGAACAAAGCCCAAGTGGTATCAACCTCTGAAATTGGCTATAATTTCTGGGCTTTTGACTCTAAGATTCTGTAGAAATTCCCGTCGCCGGAAACGCGCTGAAACTTCCAATTGCCGTATCTTCGTCGTCCGACCTCCGTTTGACGCGAATGACCACTCAAAATGTTCGTATCGATGAGTAGAACAAAACCCAAGTGGTCTCAGTTTCTGAAATTGGCTAAAATTTCTGGGCTTTTGATTCAAAGATTTCGGCCACCGGAACTTCAAACTCAGATCCCGGTCAATCCGACATTTGAAATTGAAAATAAATTATACCTGCGAGTTCATCTTGACGAGATCTTCGAGTAGACACCTTACTCGCTCAAATCCGACATACGGATCTAATACTTCAAGATTGTTGGAGTATGTGGGTTTGAGAGAGTATTGGGTGCTTGAAGTATTACACCAAGAGACATCAAATTTGGAATGCTCTTCAGTGTTACCTCCAGCTTAGGAAACCCTAGAGTTAATATGCAAGCTATTGGGCTCCAGCCCATATGGACCCAAACAAGCATGCTTTCACCTATTGGGCTTGTATGTGAACATATTATTTTGGACTATATTAACAATATGTCCAACATTATCTACTCCATCTCTCTCTTTGATCATGGTGAATGGATAGCTCCCTTCCCCCCATCATCAGCACTATCACCGACCATGCTTCAGATTCACACGTTTCCACCTCTACCTCCAACTTCAATATTATCGAAACTACCGCTCTCCCTCCATAAATGTGCCTTCTCTTCTCCTCATTCTTCGTTTGCTCCGCTCCAACGCTAGTCGCTCTTCCCACGATGAAGGACAGGAAGGACCAATCTCAAGCCTCTCACCTCTCGCGTTGTCCAAGTCACCCACCGACGACAGCTCCATCAAATTTCTAAGGAAGTTGAAATTGCCCAGAGAAGATATGGGAGGCTCAACACTATAGTGATGAATGCGGTGATGGAAGCACGTGTTTACTGTCGGGATATTGACGTGGCACCTAAGATCTTTGAGGAAATATTAAAGCTCAAGAGTTGTGGTGTAGATAGTGTGACATATGGCAGACCTTCAATTCTAATGTACAACTTATTGATGAAGGGATACGTAAACTCAGAAAATTTTGATGCAACTATGCGTTTTTTCATTGAAATGAAGGAAAAAGGAACAACAGACATGCATATTCTTCAAGTCACCCAATGATTATTGGCAAGAAATTCGTATTATTCAGGCTATGCATGAAGTGCAGGTCCAAGGGAGCAGGATGAAGGTTGAAAATGGCTCTTCAAATATGAATGATTCAAACTTTGCTTTGCTTTCAACGTCGAATGATAATGAGCCTACACTGGTAGGACTTAATGATATGGCAGCTGTTGCATCGCTCTGGTCAGGAATCCTATCGCGACCCTCCCGAGATTTCTGGATCTCGAAAGAGCTAATGGATTGCTAGGCCTATTGGGTATTTGGGCTTAGCTCGGGCCCTCCCAGACCCATACCAAATCGCGTCAGGAAAATTTTAAATCGAGGTCGACCTCAGTGTGGTCGGGTGACATGTGAAGGGTATGCATGCCATCGGAGTTGCCACCAATCATTTATTGGAGGGTATGATTGGAAACCCTATCGAACAATTGGGAGAGATCGTTCGATTCTACGCAAACCAGATATCTAGATTCGAGAACTTAGTTAAGTCGATATCGCTATCGACGCCCTTTCGGTACCTAAGTTGAGCAATTTTCTACCTTAGGAAATTCATGTAGGTGTTTACTGGATGGGGGGGAAGCCCTAAAATTCTAAGGGATTCATGTGAGTGAGAAAGCTAACCGATCAATCACAATCATAGGAAATAATTGCACAATCGATGAATTAAAAAAAATCACATCAAGTCAAGTCAGGACAAATCAACACGAACCTAGAGGAGTCTCAAAAACCTAAGGGGAAATGTCAACTAAGTTCGGGGGTGATTTGGAAAAAATTCGGGTCGAATTGACCAGAATGGTAAAATGATAATTTTCCAAGACTCCAAGGTTAAAAATGTAAAAAGGGCACGGATATGATTTTTCTTTACCTTTCATAACTTTCGGGAATTTTTTTCTGAATTTTTTGGAATTTTTTAGGATTTTTTATGACTTTCTAAGGACTTTCCCCATTTTTGGAGATTTTCTATATTTTCAGATTTTTCATTATTTTTCTAGAATTTTCTTTTTAAAAAATTTGTGATTTTGAGGGGTTTTTCCTATTTTTTGGATTTTTTAGATTATTATTTTTTATTATATCATTTTTTTAATTCCTAAAATTATCTTTTCATTTTATTATTTTTTTGATATATTTTCTAAAAAAATTTACGATTTTTATGGAGTTCTTATTTATTTTACTATTATTATTATCATCATCATTATCATTATTATTATTATTATTATTATTATTATTATTATTATTATTATTATTATTTCCTGATTTTTTGCTTTCCTAAGATTTTTGTAAATTTTTTTTTATGATTTTTCCTACATTTTTTTAATGTTATTTTATCTTATTTTGTATTTAAAATTTTGTTTTATTATTTTTTGTTTATGATTTTTTATTTTCGTTTATTATTAATATTTTTATTATTTTTATTCCTCGGACAGAAACGGCGTAGTTTTTAGATTTTCTATTTTCACTAATTTTTGTTTATTTTCTAAATTTCCTATTATTTTTATTCTTATTTTAGTTTTTTTTTTCTGTTTAATTTTAATTCTCGGATCGGGTTGGGTTGACCCGACCCAAATTTTATCTAAAACCCTAAACTGAAACAACGCCATATTAAGATTTTTGTTTTATTTTTTATTTTGTTATTATTATTTTTTTATTATTTTTATTGATTTTATAAGTTTATTATTATTATTATTATTATTCGATTATACGGACCGGGCCATACTGACCCGGCCCATCAGGCTAAACCAACCCGAGCCCCACTATTCTAGACTTGATCTAAAATGACGTAGTTTCGAGAATTTAATTTTGAAATTTTCAAAATTTTATTTTTATTGTTGCCTTATTTTCCTAATTTTCCCACCTATTTCTGATCCTACAACCTGAGACTTGCCATGTGGCTCAACCACGTTCTTCAGATCATGAGGCAAACACCAACCGTCAGGTCTACTCTTAGATGAAATCTAGACTGTCCGATCTATATACTCCTTATTATTTTAAAATTGACTAAAATTTTCATAATCTTCGGAAAACCCAAGATTGTGACACGTGGCACGCTCTCTCTTCCGTCCGATCTAATCTAGCTACCTCAATTAGGATGACCGAGCTGACGTGGCGTCTGACGTGGATAGCCACGTCATCGCCACGTCATCTTTGATCGGTCAAACTCGCTAAGGTTGAAGATGATCGAAACAATTTTAATCTTCGGTGACCTCGCCAGAGTTTCACCGGTGATGCCCAAACAGACCCTAAACTAAAAGGTTTCTTACAGATTTTGAACCCTAAATGATTCTAATCAACGTATTATCAACATATCTCGATTTTAGGCTTGAAACTTGCCTGAAACTGCCCAAACTAGTGTAGGCCGGAACGAACTTCCGGCGAAGGTTGCCCATGCCGTTTCTACAGCCAATCAATCATAAAATCTGATTAATCGACATCACAAGAGTTCCAAAATACTTACCTGGCCATCAATGGACCTTGTTTTTTCCCAGAACAGGCACTCTATCTCGAAACCAGCTCAGCAATTTCAGAGTTCGATTGAGCATTTTTGGGAGTGATCAATGCAGAAAACATGCATAAACAAGCTTAGGCGAAGCTCTAGACTCGATTCGAACAAACGATACGCAGTAACGAAGTTGAATCACTGATTCGCCATGAAAACGAGCTTAACTAGGCATTAATGGTGTTTACCTTATTTCGCGATGAAACTCTGCATGAAGCAGTTCCCTCTGCCCCTTGGACTACTGTTGACACCTGATTTTCAATCACCTTTTCTTTTCTTCTTTTTTAAAATTAATAGAATATCCATAAAAATTCATAAATTTGAAAAAATTAACTTTGGAGACATTTGCCAAGCCTATGGAACCAATTTTGACCAAAAAATGATTTTTCATATTTTCAGTATTTTTCGGTATTTTTATTTTCTAAAATTGATAGAAAATCTATAAAAATGAGAAAATTGCAAAATCAACTTTGGAAGCCTTGGCCAAGCTTAGGCAACCATTTTTGAGTAAAAAAAATAATTTTTCATATTTTTTGTATTTTTTTAAATATAATTTTTAGAAATTAGGAAAATATTTAATAAATAATAGCATTTGAGGCCACAAAAATACATAAAAATAGTCAATATTTTTCCTTTAAATCCCTTTTCATGTTGGCCATCCCAAATTTAAAAAATCCAATTCGAGGTCGTGTATTCCTTAACGAGCATAATCTCGAATCGGGCCTAAAAAAATTCAATTTGAGTCAATTTATTTTCATTTTTCACTTTTAGGAGTTGTGACATTGTTCTTTAATATTCCAAATTTTCATCTTGGCCCAATTATACCCAGAATGACTCAATTTTACAAACAAGGCTTTAATTAAATTTTGCATTATTTTCAATAGCAAGAAATGAGCTTAAATTCAACATGCGATAGGTGTGTCGAAAATTGTGAGGAGATTTGGACTTAAAAAAATATTTCTCCATGGACTGAATTACAAATACTTAAAATCTCATGGACTAGAGTGCAAATACCTAATACTTGAGGGATTATTTTGTAAATAACAAAAAGAAGAGTTAGTGGAGAAATTAGAATAGAGAAGGGAAGATGGAGAAGAGGAGATGAAGATAGGAAGATGGAGAAGAGGAGATGAAGATAGGAAGATGGAGAAGAGGAGATGGAGAAGAGAAGATAAAGAAAATAAGATGAGAATAGAGAAGGGAAGATGGAGATGAAGAAGAGTTAGTAGAATGGGAGATAGATATGGAGAAGGGAAGATGAATATGAAGAAGAGTTAGTGGAGAAATTAGAATGTGAGATAGAGATGGAGAAGGGAAGATGAAAATGAAGAAGAGTTAGTGGAGAAATTAGAATGGGAGATAGAGTTAATGAAAAAATTAGAATGGGAGATAAATGAGTGATTTATAAAAGGAGGAAGAAATGAGCTTGAGAGGGGAATTTTTTTGGAGAGAAAATTTTGAATGTTTGAGAGAGTTTTGGGAGATTGAAGAAAAACTGGAGAAAAAAAAATTCTTTTGGAGAGATTTCAAGAGAAAAAAATTTTGAGAGAGAAAAATTCGCCGCCGTGGAACAAGCCTTGGCGACGCGACGGATTCATCTCCAACGAGCTCTAGGCGCATCAGCATGTGCAATTATCTGGTAACTCAATTTTTCGTGTTTAGATGACGAAATCTCGAAAATAAATGTACTGAACATTCGTAGATGACTTCGAGATCTTCGATTTGATATATTATGGCACGAAAATTGACGTCGTTTGCTATGTCAAAAGGGTCCCGAAATTGAAAGCAGAAATCTGGAAATATGGTGATCAGAACCTGAGATGGAATTTTTCTGATCTGACCTTTCACGCTAAATGATTTTCCATGGGTTATTCTAGACTTTGTTTCATAAAGACCTCTTCATGACATTTGTTCATAAGATCTTAATGCATAACATATAAAAAAATACAAAAATATTCATGCACGTTTCGTATTTTTAATGTATTTAATGAAATCATGCAATTCTGTTGGCGTCCTTGAGTCTAAGTGTTTTTCTGTGCGTGGTCATATTGATTTGTAGTTATCTTATGTTTAGAGTCTTCTTTTAAAACTTCACAAAAAATGAAAGTTGTTCATTGAGGTCTTGTTTAGTAAACTGGAAAGTTTGGTGCATTAATTTTGAGATTTGAGTGTCCATTTAAGCTTAATCCTGAAATATGTCTGTTCTGTGAAATTTGTTTGTTTGCTGCTGAGCTCTCATGAAAGACCATTTTCTACACGAAAATGAGTGTCTCTTCAATAAGAATGTAAAACATGAAAGTTGTCAAAGACACATTTTTCCATCCACATAAAAAATATCAGAATTTTTACATACATTTCATTATTTCTTTTGTATTTTATGGTTACTGTTTTCTCCCTAAGAATGTTCATGGACAGTATGATTTAATTCGTATTTTTTGTGTTAATGCATTGGAAAATGTAAAAAATGGTCTCAATGAAGTTTAATCAGCACGTGTTAAACTCTCTTTGAGTTTTTGAATTGTCTTAACTCATTGGTGATTGTGCATGTCCGATTGGATAAGTTCATTATTTTCATTTGGCTTTCGACCCGATGCTTTGAAGACTGGAGGATGACCGATGTCCATTCCGGTCCGTTTTATTGTACTCTCGACCCACGAGGCTTGGCGACGGGTGTTTGACCGATGTCCATTCCGGTCCATTTTTGTTGTATTCCCGATCATGTCTCGTGTTTTATTTAATTGGTCTGTAATTATTCACCCGACGAGTTGCGGGTTTTATTTTCACTGTCCTTAAGGTAGTTTTACTTTACCTGCTCTCTCTTCACATCTTCATTTGCTTTGGGTGATTTTGCATTCTTTTATAATACATCCAAAATACAAAAAAAAATGTAGAAAATCCAAAAAACCAAAAAAAAAAATGGAAAATCTGAAAATACAAAAAATGCCATTCATGTGCATCTCATGTAGTATGTCTCATGTATGTTTGTTATGTTATCCGTATGTTCGTATAGACATATCGTATTTGTTTGTTCTCGTATGCACGTCACGTACGCGACGTTTGCAAATCCACATTTGTCTGTTATGATATGTTATTAACCCATGCATATTCATTCAGAAAAATCAAAAATTTCAAAATGAGGGTTTTATCCCCTCTTTTTCAAAAATGAGGGTTTTATCCCATCTTTTCAAAATGACGACTTTGCCCTTTATGGGCAAAATCGAAATGTACGTATTTACATACACATATCACTATGCATGTCACATATATATGTCACGTATTTGTATGGTGTATGTATGCATGTTACATATCGTATTCGTGCGTCTTCATACGCATGTCACATACGTATTCGTATTCGTCTATCCCCGCATGCATGTTGTATTCATACGCATGTCACGTACGCATATCATTCGCATGTCCACATACGTATGTCCTTCGCATGTAACGCACGTATATGTATTCGTCTATCTCGTATGCATATCGTATTCATACACATGTCACGTACGTATGTCGTTCGCATGTCATGTACGTATGTCATTCGCACGTCACGCACGTATTCGTATTCGCATATCTACGTATTCGATATCGTATTCGTATGTCCGTATTTGTGTGTCGTATTTGTATGTCAACGTTTGCGTTCATACCCTTTATGCATTTCATTTTAAAGTGAAAACATAAAAAGAACACCTTACCAGGGTCTTAGGAATAAATCAAGTGAGAGTTGCCAAAATAGGATATCCATGGAATTAAGGTACCGAAAGGGCATTAGTTTTAATTAACTAGTGTAACCAAGTCCCCGAACTCATAATCTCTGGTTTGCAGGAGTAATTTAGTTCTTCCGCTAGGTTACTTAGGTTTCTAATCAACCTACCAATAATGATTAGTGGCGACTCCAAATTCTAAAATCATGTGAAAAAAAAATCAAAGTTGCGATTTGGTAGAGCTTGGGAGAGCTCGAACTAGGTTAGTTAATTTAATTAATTAATCTGGTAATCCATTAACTTAAAAATGAATTTTAGGTCGCGACAGCTTGGCGACTCCACTGGGGAGTTGTTCTTAATTTTTGAAAAATTTAAGAACTTAGAGGACTTAGGCCAGTAAAATTTCATGAATATTTACTTGGTTTGGCAATTGGTTGAATTCTAATCTTTATGTGTTAAATGGTCTTGCAGATGGGAATTATAAGGGGTGGAGTGTTTGGCTAACCCCTTATTTGCAGGTTTGGTGTATGGAAATTGGAATTTAATTTTTGCACATTTCGAAGCGGTGTTTGAATTTAACTGGTGTGCATGATTATTTGTTTTAGCACTACATCACACACGTCCCGTGACCGGACCTGGGTCACTAGTTTTAGGATGGTATTATGATTTGGTTCTAGCGTTCGGCGTGAGATCACGTCGAAAGTTAGTCCAGATTCAATCCCGAACCTCTTTTCAAAAATGAGTTTTAAAAGTTAGGCCTCAGGCTTGGTAAGATTACCAAAGCAGTGGTTTTAATTTTTGACTCGAGGAGCCGAAGTTGGGAGACCCGGCTAATCCTGATTACGTCATAGGGGTCACGGCTAATCTTGATTATGTGCGCGAGATTGTCGCCTTGCCGTAAGTCTTTCGCTTCAATTTGTCAGCCTTTAGAGTAGATAGGCTAAGATTTAAACTCACGATTCATGTGCATGTCTATGCGACTTACATGGTATTTTTGACGGTGAAAGTAAGTTTTCTAACTTCATCTTGTATTTATTTTTGGTCGGTCCATGTTAGGTGTCGGTCAAATTTTGAATTTAACATCAAGGTCATTTTTCAAAAGAAAATAAAAATCAAATTAGTATCCCATTTTTGAAATAAATAAATAAATAAATAAATAAATAAATAAGTGTGAAAAATCCCTTAGGAAAATTTTATTGACCTGTAAAAGATTTTGTTACATTTTTCTACTTCAATAGAAATGAGATTTTCTTGACAAATTTATCCCTAAAAATTCATTCTGATAAAAGGAAAATCCCTTCGGGAAATTTGCTAAATTTTAAGATATTTTATCACATTTTTCAAGTTGTAAAAATTTGCAAGAAAATTCTTTTTGAGAAATTCACCCATGTTTTTCTAAGAAAATTTTCTCTAAAATTGAAAAATGAAATTGGACTAATGTATGAATCATGGGCCGACCCCTATTGGATCACATATTGATTATTTTCTTTACTTTTGCAGAGAATTATAGGTACCCTGGGGTGGAGAAAAATCGGGCTCATTGATGATAACAATCAGGGGGCAAGCGAAGATATCGTTAACCCTAAGGGCATATGAAGAGGCCAATTCTTCCGGAGACATAATCGTGTCAATAAGTCAGCACGTATGGGCCATGTATTTTGATGAAAGGTAGTGAATGCATCCAGATCGGGCCTGGGGACAGTTTTAATATATTAGAAGGGTTCATGTATTTTTGTTGAGAAAGTCGAGACTGTGTAATCAAAACCCATGGGGCAAGATTATGAACTCGATCTTGCGACGCCTTTCTAATTAAATTGAACAAAGGCTTGCCTTTTTACCTTCCTCAGATTCAAAACACATAAAAGATTTTGGAGGACTAGTATTTTATTACCGAGCGTGGCCCGCAATCATTTCTCCCAACGCTACAGGCGACCGACACATTCAAGTGGACGCCGAAAGAGATAGGCAGGAGTAAAGTGGGGCACGCAACGGGCAGCCCGGTTTGTTTATTGGAGCACTAATCGAGTGGTCGATTTGCAATAATTCACACGACTGACTCACGGCGCTGTGACCGGTGGGGGCCGCCACCGAACCCTTCGCCAATGTCCTTGATATCATCGCCGGCAGCAGATAACAAGAACACCGAGAAGAGTGTTAAGCCTCAACGTCTTCAGTACCGTAAATCGTCCTATCATGCTATATGGGCAAAGAAATGGCAGGAAAATGAAAAGCACAAACACGTGAAACTTTCTCTTCATTCCATTCACCAACAAACCTTACAACAACTCACTGGGGAGGAAAAGTGAAATCAAATTGAGCCCTAATAAGCGTCACAAAGGAGCTCAGCTGGCTCTCCATAAAGTTGATGCTCTGGGTGCACCGGGCGTTCTCGGGATCAAGCTCCGCGAGCCTAAAGAAGAGGCGATCACACTTCTCTTTAACCTGGGCCATAGTGGCCTCGTAATGTTCAACGGCAAACTCCAGGTCCGGAATCGCCGCCCTCTCGAAAGCAATGTCTGCCGTAATGTCATCAAGCCTCTCCTGCAGCCAACCGCATTTGCACCTCATCACAATATTGCCTGGCTCCTGTTCGGCGTAAGTTCGGACCAAGGCCAGACGGTCCACCAACTTTCCCCTCTCACGAACCAGCCAGGAAAGCTGATCGTTGGCAAACTTGAGGGCCTTTTTGTGATTATCAGCCACAAATGTAACTGTTGCCAGACGCTCGTGCCGGTCTCGGTAACGAGCTTTCACGACGGCGGTCACAAGGACCGTCTCATAAGCGCGGTTATAGGCAGCCAGAAAATTGATGAAGACGGTCGAGAAGTTCCGATACTCCTTCCCCAGTTGGGTACCCTCAACAGAAGCAGCGTCCACAGTCCTGAATAAACCAAGGATTTCAACCTCAACGGTAGAGTTTTTGGCTATATGAGCGTAACCTCTACCAAGAAGATTGTAGAGTCTCTCCTACCCAGCCAGGACTTCGGCGGATAAGGTGTGGTTAGGAGAATTGGCCATTTTTGAAAGCAGAATACGAAAGAAAGGAGAGAGATGAGGCAGATGAGCGGAATGCGAAGATGGTAATCTGCTTTAATTTAAATATTGATTTCACAGGGGCAGTCCTTATAGGTTTTCCTATCTACCATTCTCTGTCGGCAACACCCCCGGTGGCTCAAATTCCAGTCAAGTGGCAACCTCGAGCCGAACAAACCTGACGTCTCTGTGGAAAAGCTGGACGGGACTCTACCGCTTTGAAAAAAGAAAGAACGAAAAGACGAGCTGAGTAGGGGACAAAGAAATTTTCGGCAGAAAGAGAGATATTACTCGTCTTAATTGGAGGACCCGCCAGTAAATCGACGGTGGAAATCTTGACAGGGGCCTTCTATCGCGAAAAGAAAGAAGAAGACAAACTGAGCGATAAACGAGGATTTCCCCTTTAATCAAAAGCTGAATGTCAGATTTTCCCCTCGGTAAATCTAATAGCACTGCCCGTGAAGGAGGAAGTCGTTGCTATTGCCAGAGAGAGAATTTATCCTCATTTGATAGTGAGGGTTCATCTGCACGAACTCGCAGGAGAAAGATAGAGAGGAAGGAGTTCTCGTGGGAGAGGAATTCAAAACCTTCACCATCAAAGCATTGGCTTTCAAAGCCTGTTACGAGAAGCCATCAACGATCCCGTGATCCCTCAAGTCCGAGAAGACATCCTGAGGCGGTCTCGAATCGGCAGTCCTAGATCCAGAAATATGTCGAGCATTAGGGAAATGGGCGCATGTTCAACCCTGGTCGAAGCTGATGAAGTTCCTTACCCTGAGGGTCTACTAGTCATGGCCATTGACGGTAATCCAGTCTCTCTGTCAATCCTTGTTACCGTATTAAGAAAATGCCGGTATAAGGTTGTAGCTCAAGCAAAGGCGACAGAGGCCTTAGAGATATTAAGGAGGAGTAGTGACCAGTTTGATATCATCGCCACCGCCATGGTAGGGATTGACATGGATGTTTTCACTCTCTTGGAAGTCATCAATTCTAAATTAAACATGCCAGTCCTCGTAATATCGGCAAGCGATGATCAGCAAGCCATGATGAAGGCTGTCTTAAACGGGGCCCAAGACGTCGTAACGAAACCAATTAGGGTTCAGATGCTTCAAAACATATGGCAGCACGTGGTAAGGAAGCAATTGCACGACCATGAGAACAAGCATCAAGCCTTCAATTTTATTCCAAGCAACTGGAGAAAGAAGATGAGTTGGTCTCCCGAGCTGCATCGTATGTTTGTTAATGCAGTTCAGCAACTAGGAATCGATTCGGCACGGCCGCAACATATACTGGAAATTATGAAGGTAGAGGGACTCACTAAAGCAAATGTTTCGAGTCATCTTCAGAAGTACAGAAAAAGGGTGAGAGAACACAATGCAGCTCAGAATCAAGAAAACCAAGGCGGGACTGATCCAAGCCTGAACGTCGAGTCTCCTCGCCACCATAAGTTCCACAGGTTAGCATGGGGCGAGCCACTTCCCATCATCAACCAAACCAGTAGCCGTGCCATCAATCCCCCAGGCGTTAATCAAAGTATCCCCCAAAATCACCCTAATGCTCTTCAAGAGTATAGACCGCAGGGGCAGTGTATTCAGACTCCTTGGTTTGAGCACCAACCCGTGGCTAGAATTCATCCCATGATCACCGCGCCTGCGCAGCCAGAGAATCAGACAAGAAATTATCCTGAGCACTTCCACTTCTCTAATCCTCAAATGGAAGGAATTCTTGGCAGCAGGATAGTTGGTGATCCCCACACTTTCTAGAGTAATGATGAAGACTTCAGCTCGAGAAGTCAAATTGCTCATGGCAAGGACAGAATGAGAAATCTACCGCCAGCATTTGCCAATAATAATGCCCAATTCGAGCATCAGTTGCTGGAAGGTTCAAGAGATTACCCAGATGATGAGCTTACTGCCCTGGTCAACCAGTTTAAGGTTGACAGACATCCGAAGCCATAATCGGAAGCCAGTGATTAAGGACTCTCAAACATCGGTCATCCATGCCTGAACCAGCATGAGACTAGCTGATTATCGAAGAGCCGCAGGAGAGGCAGAACTGACCTTGAACAAGTGCACCTTTCATTTCATGCTTAATTCCCCTACGTGTGATATTTCCAGCTTTCTAGGTGTCTAGATTTAATTCAGGGGCATGGGGTAATTTGTTTTTTATCCCGTCGAATGCGTGAATCCCTTTTTATGCTAGACTCAGGGCGGATCAATTTGTGGCAACGTCGCTGACTGCCATAATGAGAAATGTTGAATGACCTCACGTAGGGAAATTTCAAGTGAAAAGCCCAGGTGAGCTCGAAGACGAGTAACTGTGTGTCGTTCCAATTTACCCTCAATCGTCGCAAAATGCTAAATTGGATTTGTTCCATTCTCTTCCAGGGGATTGCAAATTGCCTCAAGAGTGTCGCAAAATGAAATGACCCAATGGAATGCGATAGGACTCATTTGCCTTAAAGGTAACCTTTAAATTAAAGGAGCCCTCCGATCCACGGACCCGATGGCATAAAAAATGATGATGGTCCAAAGCAACCCGAAAGAAAACAAGGCCCAACTAAGCAAAGCACTTATGTGGCAAGCTCAAAGTGAAGGGTAACTCGGGATATACAATCCAATCCAATCCAAATGAAGGAACTTCCTCAATTCAAATTCAATGGAAGTACATACAAGGGTAAAACAGTATCGTTCCAATTTTTCTAGAATATGAAGAACATATACTGCCGCATTCCCTTTCATTTTTGCAGTGGAAGTCTCTACTGGCCAGATTTTCCTGTCTACCATTCCCTATCAGCATCACCTCCGCTACTCGTCTCCAATCTCGAGCCAAGCAAATCCGACATCTCTGCCAAAAGTCTGACGGGATGACACAACTTTGAAAAAGGAGAAAGAAAGGTCACTTGGGTGGGAGACAAGGAAAATGAGATTCGTTTTTATAGGAGAACACGCCAGCAAATCGACGGTAGAGACATTGATAGGGACCCTACCACTATGAAGAGATGAGAAAAGATGAGCCAAGCAAGAAACACGCAGGAAAGGTTGAGAAAGACAGAAATCTCGGGAGAAGCGATACATATGCTAAGCCGACGCCAAATTTTAAAAGAGACATCCTCCTGATAATCTTTATTCATACATTGAAGAGAGTTTTAAAGCATACACGGTTTAGAGAGAGTGAAAATACAGAAAGATATAGTAAACCTTGAGAAATCATCGACCAAATCGAAGATGTCTCAACCCAATACTTCCGAAAGCTATCATTGCCTGCTGAATATGGGCGAGGAAGAGTTCGAAACCATGTTTGGGATCGAGCCTATGGAACCTGGCCCTTCCGCCGACGACGTCCAAGATCTCAGTAAAGATAAGGACAACAACGGTAATGGTCAAAAGAAGCGTTACCATCGCCATACTAAGGAGCAAGTACAAAGGCTTGAGGATTTCTTCAGAACATGTCCTATGCCAGACGGCAAACAGAAAATGGAACTAAGTCAAGAGCTAGGACTTGAACCTTCACAAATCAAGTTCTGGTTTCAAAATAGGCGAACCCGAATGAAGACTCGTCATGAGCACAACGAAGCCGAGTTTCTAAGAGTTGAAAATGAAAACCTCCGAGCGGAAAACAAGATGTATAAAGAGGCTTTTGACTCCGCCACCTGCCCTAACTGCAACAGCCTCCTCCTCGCCTTCGATGAAATGCATGATCTGAGGATTGAAAATGCGTGTTTGAGAAGCGAGTTAGACCAGTTTATAACAGAATCGAGTTCTATTGGAGCAGGGTACAAAAAGACTAATGCTACTAGATCAGCATCAATACCTCCCGGGGAAGGGGAGATGTATCACCACCAGGCAAGCGGCATTGACGATGAACTCACCGCCATGATCAACCAGTTTAATGTTAATGAAGCACGGGGACTGTAATATGCACAGGGAGTCTGTATTTCGAAGCTGAGATCACGGGTCCTTCAACATAGCCGATGCATACCTGGTCCAGAATGAAGCCAGCTGATCATGGGAGAGCCTGCTGAGGGAGCAAAATCGATCTTGAACGAATGCAGACGCTTCATTTCCTTGCATGTGATGTTTTCTACTTTTATTGATGTTCAGAATGAACGCAAAAGCAAGAAGCAGCAATTTCCTGTTCTCCTATTAAATGCTCGAGTCTGCTACCACACCAAACTCGTAGTGAATTTATTGCGAGTAAAAAGTCGCGCGAACTAGAAGGGTAAAGCAGTATCGTTTCAATTTACCCTCAAATTGTCCCGATTCTAAATTAGATCTCTTCTGTTTACAGGAATTTGCAAATTGACCCAAAAACGAAATTCCCCGATTAATCAAAACTTTGGGCAAATAGATTCGTGGACATCGCCACAGAATGGACGGCTTCAAATGAGGAATATGTGAACGAAAGACCCAAACAATCTCAAAGAAGGGTAATTCTGTATCGTTCTAATTTGCTCACACTCGTCTCGTGTTCTGAATTATTTTATTCCATTCTTAACAGGGTTTGTAAACCGCCCCGAAAAATACAGTGACCTGGAATTACCTAGTACAATACAACAACACCATGTCATCTCAAGGATTGACTCTTAAAAGGAACCTCCATGAGCGCCTGCGGTCTTGTGGACCAGATGGCATGGGGAATGACAGTGGTCCGAGACGTCCCGCGTTCGATCCTCGAGGATGGAAATGTTGTAAGTATTGTAAATAAATAAAGCAACTTTTTCTCGCATTTCTTCTTGCAAAAAGAAACAGGAATACTCGACGAGCAATACCAAGGTCAGTATTTTGTTACGATCTTAGCTTAACGTTGAAGTGTCCAGCGAAAGCCAAGGGAAACTCAGTCCAGTGAACTTGATAAATGCGTCACGCAAAACATTCAAGATGAAGGGTAAACCAGTATCGTATCCAATACATCATTTCTAATACTGACTAATACGTCTTCTTCTCCATTGTTTGACAGGAAATGTCTAACTTGACATACCCACGGAGAAAATCCCGAGTGGTAAAACAGGTAAAGGAGTTGCGCGAAGCACTCAAGGGTAACTCAGTATCGTGTCCAGTTCATCATTTCTGATACTGGCTAACAGGTCTCCTTCCTTGTTACAAGAAATGTTAAACTAACACCTGATACTTCAAAGAAAACAGCCCAAAGGGGCCAAGTTATGATCGCCTGATGCGATCCGTCTGATGAAATAAGGGAAATCAATGGCGAACCCTAGATCGAAAAGAGGCAAAACCAGAAACAAGCTACTCCTCGACTCGGGGAATAGGCCCCCAACGTGTCTGATCCGCCCATACAGCCAGGGGCAATTTCCATACTTGTACTTGTATTGCCATATTTGCATGATATTTACACATTCCATGATTTATGCATGACTGTTCTGCATGTTCAATTTGTCAATTTTGACTGGGGGTATAAACTGTACACGATGCATCGAATGTACAGAATGGGGCATGACAGGACGATGAAAGGCAAGCCATTTCCACATACGTCCTATATTTAATCCACAGTGAGTTGAGCGGTAGACAGATTCCGCATTCTCCAAGGCAATGGGTTTTCTCGCAAAAGATACGATAGTCGAAGTGAAGGAGGCATTCATTCTCCATTCCAAACACTTCAGGCAACCATTGATAACCCATTTAAACGGTGATTTCATTTCATGACCCTGTCAAGAACCACCCCGCACTGGGGCAAAACAAAGGTAATTCCAACAATATCAGGAGATAAATGGTTAGAAATTCTCTTGCTTGGACTAACATCAATCTTCGAGTGTTTCTTTGCATGATACTCGAATTTTAATTCAAGTGCTTTAGGATGACGAAGAGCATTTATTTTCTCTATCCTACACACTCATCCTTTGCATAACCCAATTGAGCCTGCAAATTCATTTCTCAAGCCCATGTTGGTGATCCTTGCTCATTTCAAGGTAACGACGACACCTTCCCCCAAAAGAGCAGAATTGAAAAAATTGGGCCAATAGAGAATTCTCGAATCAGCCCATTTCATATGCTAGACTTTCATGTAATGTCTAGTATCATTTGTTGAAAATCATCTTGTTGCTAAAATTCAAAATCACAAGATTATTAAACAAAAAAAAAGAGAGAGACAAGTGTAGCCTAAAGAAAATGGGCCTGCTTCCAAACAAAAGGGAGTCGGGAGTAAGAAAAGCAAAGGCTACTCCAAAGAATCTCGGGCAGAAAGAGCAAAGTGCCTATCAAAAGCAAGGCCAATGCCCATATATCTGTAATGAACTTCTGACTTCGAACATACATTTTGAGAATTCCCGAAAAAGGATCCCCAAAGAAGTCAGTTTGCAAAGTGTAAAAGAACTACCACCCCTCAGCCAATGATGGTATTCATTAAAGACAAATTCAGGAAGGTCAAAGATCGGTGACAAGACTGCAATGATCACCAACACCAAGCCCTTCTCATATATTTTGCTGAGCCAAAACGAGCCCTTCGTTTCTCAGACCCAAATCCCGACCTACGTTACGACCCTTGAAAGTCTCTTCTGATTAGGGCACCTAAATTAATGTAAGAGTTGAATGACTTTAAGAATCGCTCGAAGAAGTTCGAGCAAGATTATTTCTCTCTCATTTTGCAGGGTTCTTGACTTGTAAACCCGGAGCAGATGATGAAGACCTTTTTTTGTCAATGGCCCTGACTCGAAATGAGTCTCCTTTGATAAGCCTTTGACCCAGCCCACATTACGGTCCTAATCAAGACCTCTAGATCGGCTTGATCGTATCAATTGCGAGATTACTCAGACCCTCGCTGAATGTGATGATGGTGAGGTTGAGTGCTTTCTTTTCAAATCCTGCAATCCGGATAAATAGCGTTTCTCGAGAGTGAGAGAAAGCCCTTTCGGACTGAAGTCCCCATTCAGGTTCAATTCGAGGTATTCATGACATGATAACCTCCCTGGACAGAATTGGAAATGCAAACTCAATAGAATAGTCATGCATGATCCATATTATGAGCATACACATATGATTTTAATCATTGCAAACTCAACTGAATGGTTTTGCATGAACCGATGAACTCATTGATAAAAATGCTTGCACATGTTACCTCTGACACTGTCTGACAAGTAGTGCATTCCTAATAGTCGAGTTACTCTCCGAGGTCTCGAAATTCATCCAGAGGCTATTAAACAAACAAGCCCTGTTGGCTAATGCTCGCCAAGCATTTTCAGGTCAGTATATCTTCAACCTGAACCTTTCAATTCTGATGATTGTCTGGGTGCTCAAATCCATTGCAGCACATAAGGTCATTCAGTGAGCAAGCAGACACGATACAATCGGTCTATCTATGCCTCGATCATTAACTCAGAAGATCCAGGTAAGTCTTCTGAACCCTTGCAACTCATGATCAACATACTCTCATGAAGTCTTCATCAGCTCACGATTGATACAATCTCGTGTTCTCAAGCTTTATCAAATCATGATTGACCAACTCTCGTGTTCTTGATCTTTGCCTCATCGGTTTATTCCTAAAGTGATGGGACAACAAAAATTAGGTTTGAGCTTCTGTAGGATTTTTGGTTTCCCCAGATCCCAGAATGGCACCCTTCATGATAAGTCAAATCCCAGAATGGCACCTTTCAAGGTAAGTTAAGTCGGATTTTGAGGATTCCTGGTCTCCCTAGATCCCAGAATGACACCCTTCAAGGTAAGTTAAATCGGGTTTGAGCGTCTGCAAGATTCCTGGTTTCCCCAGATCTCAGAATGGCACCCTTCATGGTAAGTTAAATTGGGTTAGAGCGTCTGCAGGATTCTTGATCTCCATAGATCCCAGATATACCCAAAAATCATTTTCTCAATCAATACCTCTTCAGTCTACCCAAAAAAGGTGAAATCTAGGGTATATTATCTCCGGAGCCCTTCCATTGGAAACCCCAATACGGAACGGTTCATTTCCAAAGTCCTTTTTACAGGCGACCAAAGTCCTTTCTACAGGCGAGCAAGTCCTTTCTACAGGCAATCAAAAGTCCTTTTTACATGCAACCAAAGTCCTTTCTACAGGCGACCAAGTCCTTTCTACAGGCACACCAAAGTCCTTTTTATAGGCAAAACAAAGTCCTTTCTACAGGCACCAAAGTCCTTCTTACAGGCATTTCCATGGGGTGACCTACCATACAGGTCAAATCTTAATTTAATCAGTAGAATCCTTTCACTAGGAATCTATTATGGGGTGACCCACCATACGGGTCAAAATTCAATCCGATTTTAATCAGTAGAATCCTTTTATTAGGAATCTACTATAGGGTGACCTACCATATGGGTCCAAGTTCCACTACCCTAAGGTTTTCTTATAACGAATCCTTAGGTTCTCATCTCATTTTCAGCAGAGCACTCATGTCAGGCAACCGCCATACAACGAGCAGGTAAGTGCTAGGTAAATTCTCATCTTTGTCTCTCTATCATCGCATGAAAGCCTCCTCAAACCGGGTTTGGATCGAAATTTGCTAAAAGGGGCATTGGAGATCGAATGTCATGACTCTTTTTATTTCATTGTGTTGAGTCGATTAGGATTCAGGTGTCGTCTCGTCTTTGAAATGAACCTCTACCGAGCTTTCTTTCAAAGAGGGGCAGCTGTTGACACCTGATTTTCAATCACCTTTTCTTTTCTTCTTTTTTAAAATTAATAGAATATCCATAAAAATTCATAAATTTGAAAAAATTAACTTTGGAGACCTTTGCCAAGCCTAGGGAACCAATTTTGACCAAAAAATAATTTTTCATATTTTCAGTATTTTTCGGTATTTTTATTTTCTAAAATTGATAGAAAATCTATAAAAATGAGAAAATTGCAAAATCAACTTTGGAAGCCTTGGCCAAGCTTAGGCAACCATTTTTGAGTAAAAAAATAATTTTTCATATTTTTTGTATTTTTTTAAATATAATTTTTAGAAATTAGGAAAATATTTAATAAATAATAGCATTTGAGGCCACAAAAATACATAAAAATAGTCAATATTTTTCCTTTAAATCCCTTTTCATGTTGGCCATCGCAAATTTAAAAAATCCAATTCGAGGTCGTGTATTCCTTAACGAGCATAATCTCGAATCGGGCCTAAAAAAATTCAATTTGAGTCAATTTATTTTCATTTTTCACTTTTAGGAGTTGTGACATTGTTCTTTAATATTCCAAATTTTCATCTTGGCCCAATTATACCCAGAATGACTCAATTTTACAAACAGGGCTTTAATTAAATTTTGCATTATTTTCAATAGCAAGAAATGAGCTTAAATTCAATATGCGATAGGTGTGTCGAAAATTGTGAGGAGATTTGGACTTAAAGAAATATTTCTCCAGGGACTGAATTACAAATACTTAAAATCTCATGGACTAGAGTGCAAATACCTAATACTTGAGCGATTATTTTGTAAATAACAAAAAGAAGAGTTAGTGGAGAAATTAGAATAGAGAAGGGAAGATGGAGAAGAGGAGATGAAGATAGGAAGATGGAGAAGAGGAGATGGAGAAGAGAAGATAAAGAAAATAAGATGAGAATAGAGAAGGGAAGATGGAGATGAAGAAGAGTTAGTAGAATGGGAGATAGATATGGAAAAGGGAAGATGAATATGAAGAAGAGTTAGTGGAGAAATTAGAATGTGAGATAGAGATGGAGAAGGGAAGATGAAAATGAAGAAGAGTTAGTGGAGAAATTAGAATGGGAGATAGAGTTAATGGAAAAATTAGAATGGGAGATAAATGAGTGATTTATAAAAGGAGGAAGAAATGAGCTTGAGAGGGGAATTTTTTTGGAGAGAAAATTTTGAATGTTTGAGAGAGTTTTGGGAGATTGAAGAAAAACTAGAGAAAAAAAAATTCTTTTGGAGAGATTTCAAGAGAAAAAATTTTTGAGAGAGAAAAATTCGCCGCCGTGGAACAAGCCTTGGCGACGCGACGGATTCATCTCCAACGAGCTCTAGGCGCATCAGCATGTGCAATTATCTGGTAACTCAATTTTTCGTATTTAGATGACGAAATCTCGAAAATAAATGTACTGAACATTCGTAGATGACTTCGAGATCTTCGATTTGATATATTATGGCACGAAAATTGACGTCGTTTGCTATGTCAAAAGGGTCCCGAAATTGAAAGCAGAAATCTAGAAATATGGTGATCAGAACCTGAGATGGAATTTTTCTGATCTGACCTTTCACGCTAAATGATTTTCCATGGGTTATTCTAGACTTTGTTTCATAAAGACCTCTTCATGACATTTGTTCATAAGATCTTAATGCATAACATATAAAAAAATACAAAAATATTCATGCACGTTTCGTATTTTTAATGTATTTAATGAAATCATGCAATTCTGTTGGCGTCCTTGAGTCTGAGTGTTTTTCTGTGCGTGGTCATATTGATTTGTAGTTATCTTATGTTTAGAGTCTTCTTTTGAAACTTCACAAAAAATGAAAGTTGTTCATTGGGGTTTTGTTTAGTAGACTGGAAAGTTTGGTGCATTAATTTTGAGATTTGAGTGTCCATTTAAGCTTAATCCTGAAATATGTCTGTTCTGTGAAATTTGTTTGTTTGCTGCTGAGCTCTCATGAAAGACCATTTTCTACACGAAAATGAGTGTCTCTTCAATAAGAATGTAAAACATGAAAGTTGTCAAAGACACATTTTCCCATTCACATAAAAAATCTCAGAATTTTTACATACATTTCATTATTTCTTTTGTATTTTATGGTTACTGTTTTCTCCCTAAGAATGTTCATGGACAGTATGATTTAATTCGTATTTTTTGTGTTAATGCATTGAAAAATGTAAAAAATGGTCTCAATGAAGTTTAATCAGCACGTGTTAAACTCTCTTTGAGTTTTTGAATTGTCTTAACTCATTGGTGATTGTGCATGTCCGATTGGATAAGTTCATTATTTTCATTTGGCTTTCGGCCCGATGCTTTGAAGACTGAAGGATGACCGATGTCCATTCCGGTCCGTTTTGTTGTACTCTCGACCCACGAGGCTTGGCGACGGGTGTTTGACCGATGTCCATTCCGGTCCATTTTTGTTGTATTCCCGATCATGTCTCGTGTTTTATTTAATTGGTCTGTAATTATTCACCCGACGAGTTGCGGGTTTTATTTTCACTGTCCTTAGGGTAGTTTTACTTTACCTGCTCTCTCTTCACATCTTCATTTGCTTTGGGTGATTTTGCATTCTTTTATAATACATCCAAAATACAAAAAAAAAATGTAGAAAATTCAAAAAACCAAAAAAAAAATGGAAAATCTGAAAATACAAAAAATGCCATTCATGTGCATCTCATGTAGTATGTCTCATGTATGTTTGTTATGTTATCCGTATGTTCGTATAGACATATCGTATTTGTTTGTTCTCGTATGCACGTCACGTACGCGACGTTTGCAAATCCACATTTGTCTGTTATGATATGTTATTAACCCATGCATATTCATTCAGAAAAATCAAAAATTTCAAAATGAAGGTTTTATCCCCTCTTTTTCAAAAATGAGGGTTTTATCCCATCTTTTCAAAATGACGACTTTGCCCTTTATGGGCAAAATCGAAATGTACGTATTTACATACACATATCACTATGCATGTCACATATATATGTCACGTATTTGTATGGTGTATGTATGCATGTTACATATCGTATTCGTGCGTCTTCATACGCATGTCACATACGTATTCGTATTTGTCTATCCCCGCATGCATGTTGTATTCATACGCATGTCACGTACGCATATCATTCGCATGTCCACGTACGTATGTCCTTCGCATGTAACGCACGTATATGTATTCGTCTATCTCGTATGCATATCGTATTCATACACATGTCACGTACGTATGTCGTTCGCATGTCATGTACGTATGTCATTCGCACGTCACGCACGTATTCGTATTCGCATATCTACGTATTCGTATATCATATTCGTATGTCCGTATTTGTGTGTCGTATTTGTATGTCAACGTTTGCGTTCATACCCTTTATGCATTTCATTTTAAAGTGAAAACATAAAAAAAACACCTTACCAGGGTCTTAGGAATAAATCAAGTGAGAGTTGCCAAAATAGGATATCCATGGAATTAAGGTACCGAAAGGGCATTAGTTTTAATTAACTAGTGTAACCAAGTCCCCGAACTCATAATCTCTGGTTTGCAGGAGTAATTTAGTTCTCCCGCTAGGTTACTTAGGTTTCTAATCAACCTACCAAAAATGATTAGTGGCGACTCCAAATTCTAAAATCATGTAAAAAAAAAATCAAAGTTGCGATTTGGTAGAGCTTGGGAGAGCTCGAACTAGGTTAGTTAATTTAATTAATTAATCTGGTAATTCATTAACTTAAAAATGAATTTTAGGTCGCGACAACTACCATGAAGCTTGTGGTGGGGACAATGGAGCTTGATTTTGCTCATTTTCTTCTCAATTGCCTCCCAAAGCTCTCGGGCAAAACTCGCCAAAAAATCTCCTTTCTAAACAGAGCACCTTCCCCCCTCTTATACTCGCTAATTTTCCCCTAACAAATCCCTATTCAGGGAGTCCCCAAATCTCTCACCAAACCAACCCTCTAAACTACCAAGATCTCCCAAATCCTTCGCTCGAGAATCACGTGAAATCAAGTTCAAATCTCTCCTCGTCTTTGCGCAAGTTCTCATTTGGGGAAGACGATGGCAATCCGGGTCGGGTTGAGTCGGATTTGGTTCGACCCGACTGACCCGAATTGTCTATTTTCTCCAAATTACCCTGCCTAGACTCAAAATTTTTCAAAATTAAATCTCAAAATTGAATTCTATGACATAAAATGTATTAGAAAAACACATTTTCATGCCATGAATCCCAAGAATTGACATAGAAACCCAATTTTTAAATTTGACCTGAGGACCTATTTTGCAAATTACAAAGTCTTAATGGCATTTTTTGCAAAAATTGTTGCCACCATTAGATTCATAAGGTCAAAATCTAGGGGGTGACATCGCCCTATTTTCAATTCAGTCCCTAGAAAATTTTTAATTTCATTTTAAGTGTTTTTAGGGACTAATTTGAAAAATCAAAAATTGCATTTTGATCCTTTTTAGCGAAATTGGGAAATTTTGAGCGCTTTCAGACTGGATTTTAATTTTAAAAAATAGAGAAGGATGACACAACTCTAAAAATGCAAATTTGAAAAATTACAAAGTTAAAATGGGATTTCTATAAATTATTTAAATAATCAAAAAATAAAATTAATAAAGAAACTCTAAATTCCAAACTATTTTTTTCAAACTTTATTCATCCAAAATGAAAATAAGATTAAAATAAAAAATATTGACTATTTTTTTGTAATTTTATGGCCTCAAATACTATTTTTTATTAATTTTCAAGTATTTTTCTAATTTCTAAAAAATATTAAAAATGCAAAAAAAATAAGGAAAATTATTTGTTGCTCAAAATTGGTTCCGTAAGCTTGGCTAAGACTTCCAGAGTTGATTTTGCAATTTTTTCATTTTTTATTGATTTTTTTATGAATTTTTGAAAATAAAATGTAGAAAAATATGAAAAATATGGAAAATTATTTTTTGCTCAAAATTGGTTCCCTCGGCCAAACCAAAGTCTCCAAAGTTAATTTTTCAATTTTTTCATTTTTTACTCATTGTTTTACGAATTTTTGAAAATGAAATGCAAAAAAATATGGAAAATATGGAAAATTATTTTTTGCTCAAAATTAGTTCCCTATGCTTGGATGAGGTCCCCAAATTTGATTTTTCAATTTTCTCATTTTTTATTGATTTTGTTATGAATTTTGGAAAATAAAAAGTACAGAAAAATACGAAAAATAAGGGAAATTATTTTTTGCTCAAAATTGGTTCCCTAAGCTTGGCTGAGGTCCCCAAAGTTGATTTTTCAATTTTCTCATTTTTTACTGATTGTTTTATGAATTTTTGAAAATGAAATGCAGAAAAATATGGAAAATATGGAAAATTATTTTTTGCTCAAAATTGGTTCCCTATGCTTGGATGAGGTCCCCAAATTTGATTTTTCAATTTTCTCATTTTTTTATTGATTTTGTTATGAATTTTGGAAAATAAAAAGTACAGAAAAATACGAAAAATAAGGGAAATTATTTTTTGCTCAAAATTGGTTCCCTAAGCTTGGCTGAGGTCCCCAAAGTTGATTTTTCAATTTTCTCATTTTTTATTAATTTTTTTATGAATTTTTGAAAAAAAATGCAGAAAAATATGAAAAATAAGGGAAATTATTTTTGCTCAAAATTGGTTCCCTAAACTTGGCTGAGGTCTCCAAATTTTATGAATTTTTATGGATTTTCTCAAAATTTCTGAAAATAAAATTGGTCAAAAATCAAGTGTCAACAAACCGCAATTCAGAAGCTCATTGCTTATGAAAGATTGCTATTGGTGGGTCTGGACGAGCAGCTCAGAAAGTGTGTTGTTGGTCAAGATTAGGCTATTTCGGCCATCTCCCGAGCTATTAAGAGATCCAGGGTTGGCTTGAAGGATCCAGACCGACCTATTGTTGTAATGTTTTTTTTTTGTGGCCCCATAGGAGTTGGGAAGACGAAATTAACAAAAGCTGTGGCTACATGTTACTTTGGATTGAGCTGAACCAGAGGAAGGGATGAAGGCGGTTTAGGTGGGAGTGACCGGGATTACCTGTGCTATTTGCTCAAACTCTGTCAAGGAGGCAGAGCGTTAATGGCGTCTTGAGAGCCTCCATGGCGTTGTTGTAGAATAGGGCTGACGTTGTCTACAATCCTAGTTTGGTTAAGGAAGTAGAAATCAAGAATGCAATTGAGGATGCAAGTTTTGAGGCAGGGATTCAACCCAAATCAAACTCTTCAAGGACAAAGTAGGAAAAAAAAACCTCTTTGGTTAGTTCACTATTGGAGGAATGACTTGTGCGGCCTGTGTTAATTCTGTCGAAGGCATCTTGAGAAGTCTTCCTGGTGTCAAGGGAGCAGCAGTTGCATTGGCGACATCATTAGGTGAAGTTGAATAGGATCCTACTGTAATTAGTAAAGATGATATCAATGCGATTGAATTATTTTTGGACCTCTTATAATGAGTGATTGGTTGAAGTGGGCATTGGTAAGCGTCGTGTAATTTGTGATCGATAAGTGTTTCTATGTCGCAGCTGGCATAGCTTTTCGAAATGGTTCCACTAATATGGATGTTTTGGTTGCATTGGGAACTTCTGCGTCTTATTTCTATTCTGTTGGTGTACTTCTTTATGGTGCACTCACCGAATTTTGGTCTCCTACATACTTTGAGACAAGCTCTATGCTGATATTTGTATTGTTAGGGAAATACTTGGAGTCTCTTGCAAAAGGGAAAACATCTAATGCCATCAGGAAGCTTGTGGAACTTGTACCTGCAATAGCGTTGCTGCTTGTCAAGGACAAAAGGGGAAGGTCCGCTGGTGAACGAGAAATGGATGCTTTGCTAATTCAGCCAGGTGATAAATTGAAAGTTCTGCCTGGTACAAAGGTTCCTGCTAATGGCATGGTAGAATGGGGATCTAGTTATGTTAATGAGAGTATGGTAACTGGTGAATCTGAATCTGTCCCCGTCCTCAAGGAGGTCAGTTCTTCAGTCATCAGAGGTACAATCAATTTACACGGTGTTCTTCACATACAAGCTACCAAAGTAGAAAGTGATTCGGTTTTGAGTCGGATCATTAGCTTGGTTGAGACAGCCCAGATGTCCAAAGCTCCTATACAGAAGTTTGCTGGTTTTATTGCAAGCATCTTTGTCCCCACTGTTGTTGCTTTGTTGTCTTTGACATTCTTTGGTTAGGGAGGTCCCTGCGCTCTACTTCAAGGAGGACTTTGTGCTCGAGGGGGGTGTGATGTTCTGCTCGGCCTACCCCTTCTCGAGCATCGCATAGAACCCGGCGCTCCAAGAAAAGCTGTCGCACTACTCGAATATGGTGGAGTTGCAATTGGTGAAGGAGATTTTGTAGTCGTTCGTATGTGTGTTCGCATAAATGAAGACGAAGGAATTAGACAAACCTGAATCAAGTGTTGACGAATGGTTGATTGGATGACTGATCCGAGCCCAACGAATTCACATCGTGTCCTTAAGACGAATTTGTCCCCTCCACGGGTACCCAAGGTTGCGTGAACAATCGCCTCCCAGGATAGAACGGATCACACTTTCGTCGAAGTGGTACTTCGTCGACGAAAATCCTTCGAACTCAACTTCAAGAGTTATCGCACAAAACGAGAGTGAATGGGATGAGTTTTTACGAAAACAGAATGAATGAATAATCCGTGCGTTCTGTTTGAAAACAAATATATTAAAATAGTCCAAACGAAGAGTCACGAAGTCATGATTGTTCAGTGTTCGGTTATTGTCGAATCAACACCTTTGTTGAGTGTTCGGTTAATGCCGAAACAATGCATTTGTTCGGTAATTAGCGAACACGAACCGGTGGCTTGAAGATAGATTACTAGTAGACATCATCCGAAAATTAATTTAAGAAAAAAAAAATTCAACGGATATGTCAATTAAAAAATAAAATCGATGGGCTTAATCCGGACCCGGACCCGGCCCGATCCGATCCGAGCCGAGCCTGCCGGTCGGACGGCGGCGGCGGCGAGGCGCGCGCGGGCGTGGACCGGTCCAACTTTATCCAAGACCTCTCTCCTCCACAAAAGTGGGGTGCCCCTTGGGGCCCAAACCCATTAGAAAAGCTCCATTATATAAATCCATTATACCTTTATCTTCTATCCCATATGGGATTATTTCTCCCACAACTCTCATTCATATTTTATGGGTTTTTTGTTGTCCAAAACCCAACAATCCCCCACATGAATGAGAAGTTCAGATCTCATGACTCTTCGTGATGCATGAATGCAATGTGCGAATATTCCAAGAGAGAACGCTGCATTGAGATAAGTAGTCTGAAAGACCCATCGGACTTACTCGATCAATCAGTAGACTTGATGTCTTTGAACTGTCGACCTTTGGTGTAAGTCAAGACAATAAGAATCACACAACTCTCTCTCGAACTAAGTTGGTTCTCACTGTTGTGTTCGTTTTGGCCATGAACACCGCCTGGTTTCATGAGTGCTTTTGGGAATTCGACCTTTCAAATTCACCTTAAAAGCAGCCCTCACTTCACACTCACATAGGTGATTTCTGAAAATGTGGTATTTTACATACCTAAATCAGAATCATTAAAAGCTTATGCTTAACCTTCACATGTCTATACTGTCTTTATACGGGAATGAGTAAGAGTTGACAGTACTCTACTCGGCCTGCATAACTTAGTTGTCCATTTGAACCTAGATCTTGGGTTTCCGCTATGACGACTTATTTTATAAGCCTTAGACCCATTCCCTTTGATGTTTTCTCAATCATCTCTCTAATTAGACATTTTATTAATGGATCCGCAATATTATTTTTTGACTTCACATAGTCAATCGTGATTATTCCACTAGAGAGTAGCTGTCTCACGGTATCGTGTCTTCGAAGTATATGTCGGGACTTTCCATTGTACATAACATTCCTTGCCCTTCCTATTGCCGCTTGACTATCACAATGAATACATACAGCTGGCACTGGTTTAGGCCAATTAGGAATGTCTTCTAAGAAATTTCGAAGCCACTCTGCTTCTTTACCAGCCTTATCCAAAGCAATAAATTCTGCTTCCATAGTAGACCTTGCAATGCAAGTTTGTTTAGATGATTTCCAAGACACTACTCCCCCACTAAGTGTAAACACATACCCACTTGTGGATTTTGTGTCTTTTGTGCCAGTTATCCAATTTGCATCACAATATCCTTCAAATACTGCTGGATACTTTGTGTAATGCAAAGCATAGTTTTGAGTGTGCTTTAAATAGCCCAATACACGTTTCATTGCTTTCCAACGATTGTCATTTGGACTAATTATAAATCGACTCAGCTTGCTCACAGCACAAGCTATGTCCGGCCTAGTACAGTTCATGACATACATTAAACTGCCTAGTATACTAGCATAATCATTTTGAGCTTTACTTTCACCAGTATACTTTGAAAGATGTAGATTGACATCTATGGGGATCTTTGCTGGTATAATATCTAGATTCTTGCATTTCTCAAGAATCTTCTCAATATAATGAGACTGCGATAAAGTTAGTCCTCCAAATGTCTTTTGAATTTTAATCCCTAAAATAACATCTGCAACCCCCATATCTTTCATATCAAATTTACTTGTGAGCATGCGTTTGGTCGCCTTAACAACCTTGCTATCGCTGCCCATTATAAGCATGTCGTCTACATACAAGCATAGAATGGCAAAACCATTATGAGTATTCTTAAAATAAACACATTTATCACACTCGTTTATCTTAAATCCATTCGACAACATGACTTGGTCGAATTTAGCATGCCACTGTTTCGATGCTTGTTTCAATCCATAGAGTGACTTGATTAGACGACACACCTTCTTCTCTTGTCCTGAAACGATGAACCCTTCAGGTTGTTCCAGATATATTTCTTCCTCCAAATCACCATTTAAGAATGCCGTTTTCACATCTATTTGATGGATTTCGAGCTCATACACCGCAACTATAGCAATTAACATCCTTATAGATATAATTCTAGTGACAGGTGAATAGGTATCAAAATAATCAAGACCTTCTCGTTGCTTGTATCCTTTTACCACAAGCCTAGCCTTATATTTATTAATAGTACCATCCGCTTTCATTTTCTTCTTGAATATCCACTTACATTGTAGCGGTTTATTGCCAGGAGGAAGGTCAACCAATTCCCAAATATGGTTTGACAGGATGGATTCAACCTCACTATTAATAGCTTCTTTCCAGAACGGGGCTTCTGAGGACGTCACAGCTTCTTTAAAGGTTCGATGCTCATTTTCTAACAAATATGTTAGAAAATCAGGTCTAAAAGAATTAGAAATTCTTTTTCTTTTGCTACGCCTAGATTCATCCTCTATAAGATCGCTTCTAAGTGTAATCTCCCTAGGCATTTTGTCATTATTGATTGGCTCATATACTCTGTTATACGGAAAAATGTTCTTGAAGAACAAAGCGTCCCTCGATTCAATAATCGTATTAACATGTATATCAGGGATTTCAGACTTGTGAACCAGAAATCGATATGCATTACTATTAAGAGCATATCCAATAAAGGTACAATCAACGGTTTTCGGTCCTATTTTAACCTTTTTAGGTTTAGGAACCGCAACCTTAGCCAAACGCCCCTACACTTTAAGATATTTCAGATTAGGCATTCTGCCTTTCCACTTCTCATAGGGAGTCTGTTGTGTCTTCTTGTGGGGTACTCTATTCAAGATAAAATTAGATGTCAGTACAGCTTCCCCCCACAAGTTCTGTGGTAAACCAGAACTATTCAATAACGCATTCATCGTTTCCTTTAACGATCGATTTTTCCTTTCTGCCACGCCATTAGACTGTGGCGTATAAGGAGGCGTAATTTGGTGAATAATGCCAAATTCAGAACAAATTTCCTCAAAAGGAAATTCATATTCACCACCTCTATCACTTTTTATCATTTTGATTTTGCTATTTAACTGAGTCTCAACTTCAGACTTATAAGTTCTGAAAGCATTTACAGCTTCATCTTTACTACTTAGCAAATAGGCATAACAATACCTTGAACAGTCATATATAAAAGTGATAAAATATTTCTTACCACCTCTTGTGGGTGTTGTTTTCAAATCACATATGTCAGTGTGTATGAAATCTAAAGGTTCAGTGATTTTATTGTCTATAGAATGAAACGGAGGTTTGAAAAATTTTGATTCAACACACACTTGGCATTTTTCACTTGGACAATCAGATTTTGGCAATAGTCTCATTCTCATCAATTTCTTTATTGACTTGTAGTTAACATGTCCTAATCTAGCATGCCATAAATTGGGAGACTCAAGCACATAAGTAGAAATAACTTTATTCATAGAATCATTGGGTACAACAGTCATTACATTCAGCTTAAACAAACCTTTACTCAAATAACCTTTTCCTACATACATCTCATTCTTGGAGAATACAAACTTGTTAGATACAAACACCAACTTAAAACCATTCTTGCTAAGGAGAGATCCAGACACTAAGTTCTTGCGTATGTCTGGCACATACAGCACATCGACTAGTGTCACGGTTTTTCCAGATGTCATCTTCAAAGCTACCTTGCCAATACCTTCAACCTTAGAGGTCGATGAATTACCCATATAGAGTTTCTCATCACGTGCCATAGGCGTATAGGATGTGAACATTCATCTATTGACGCAAATATGGCGAGTTGCTCCAGTATCAATCCACCATTCCTTGGGGTTTCCCACCAAGTTGCACTCGGATATCATAGCAGTCAGATTGATATCTTCAACGCCATCGGAAATTTGTTCCACCACATTAGCTTGAGTATGCTTTCTCTTCTTGGCTCTACAATCCTTGGCTCGATCTCTAGCTTTTCCACAATTGTAGCATTTGCCAATGAACTTTTTCTGGTTTTGGGTGGATCCCTCTCCAAACGTCTTCCTCTTCTTGTTAGGTTTCGATCCTCCTTCAACAAAGTTGGCCCTTGAGACCTCCAGTTTGCTACCAACTTTTTTTTTCAAAAAGTCTATTGTCTTCCTCGATCCTCAATCGAACAATCAGGTCTTCAAGTGATAATTCATTTTTCTTGTGTTTCAGATAATTCTTGAAATCTTTCCAAGATGGTGGCAACTTTTCAATAAAGGCAGCCACTTGAAATGATTCACTCAGAATCATGCCCTCGGCATGAATGTCATGCATAATTACTTGAAGTTCTTGGACTTGACTTAAGACGGTCTTGAAGTCGACCATCTTAAAATCCAGAAATTGTCGACTATGAACTTCTTCAATCCGGCATCTTCGATTTTGTATTTCTTGTCTAGACTTTCCCATAGTTCCTTAGCCGTTTTCAACGGGCTATACACATTATATAGGGTATTGTCCAGACCATTGAGGATGTAGTTGCGACACAAAATCGAAATGCTTCCACGCATCCACCGCAGCAAACTTTTCCTTGTCCATCTCTCCCTCATCTAACTTAGGAGCATCTTCGGTGAGGAATCTTGCCAAGTTCAAAGTCGTGAGATAGAACAACATCTTCTGTTGCCATCTCTTGAAATCAGACCCATTGAACTTTTCTGGCTTTTCTCCATGAGTCGGAACAGACGCAACATGCGTCATTGATGTCGAAGCCATTTCTGTTACGTAAACAGAAATAATTGGGCGAGTGTATATATGACCAGACGAGTAATACAATTTTCGGAAAAATCTAGACATAAACTATTATAATAGTAACATATAATAATACATGAAAGAAGCAATTTCTGAATATATAAACAAAAATTGTTGGAAAGGGCATATCACGAGGCCAACGTAAATGAATACAGTAATTCAATTCGTTGCACTAATACGATCACAGGAAATGACTATACGATGACACTTGACAAATAGACTTGAAAGTGAACACAGGATAGGGCAAAATTTGTCTTAAGATTGTAGTCGTTCGTATGTGTGTTTGCATAATCGAAGACGAAGGAATTAGACAAACCTGAATCAAGTGTTGACGAATGGTTGATTTGATGATTGATTCGAGCCCGACGAATTCACGTTGTTTCCTTAAGATGAATTTGTCCCCTCTACGGGTACCCAAGGTTGCGTGGACAATCGCCTCCCAGGATAGAACGGATCACACTTTCGTCGAAGTGGTACTTCGTCGACGAAAATCCTTCGAACTCAACTTCGAGAGTTTTCACACAAAACGAGAGTGAATGGGATGAGTTTTTATGAAAACAGAATGAATGAATAATCCGTGCGTTCTGTTTGAAAACAAATATATTAAAATAGTCCAAACGAAGAGTCACGAAGTCATGATTGTTCGGTGTTCGGTTATTGGCGAATCAACACCTTTGTTGGGTGTTCGGTTAATGCCGAAACAATACATTTGTTCGGTAATTAATGAACACGAACCGGTGGCTTGAAGATAGATTACTAATAGACATCATCCGAAAATTAATTTAGGAAAAAAAATTTCAACGGATATGTCAATTAAAAAATAAAATCGATGGGCTTAATCCGAACCCGGGCCCGGCCCGGCCCAATCCGAGCCGAGCCGGCCGGACGGAGGGGGCGGCGCGCGCGCGCGTGTGGACCGGTCCGACTTTGCCCAAGACCTCTCTCCTCCACAAAAGTGGGGTACCCCTTGGGGCCCAAACCCATTAGAAAAGCTCCACTATATAAATCCATTATACCTCTATCTTCTATCCCATGTGAGACTATTTCTCTCACAACTCTCATTCATATTTTATGGATTTTTTGTTGTCCAAAACCCAACAGATTTCGCTGCAGTCCAACTCGTTCTTCGAATCGTGGGGGTAGCTACAGGACTTGGACGTAAAGATCCAACGCGGGTGTGGCAAGATCAAGTAGTTGAAGGAAACGATCTCATGAAGAACATGACCTACATGTAGAACTCTCACCTCTAGTTGGTTTTGAGCTGTTTAATGGGCCTTCTTTGGTTTGGTATGATTTGGGCCTTATTTGGCATTAATCTGGGAATTCGGCTCAACATGGATCTGGTTTTATTTTTGGGCCGCTCAAGTGAGCTAGTTTGGACCCATTAGAAAAAGAGAAAATAGAGAAACAAGAAGAAGAGATTATTAAAGGTTGGGGGTGGTGTCGTTCTTAGCTAGACTGATGGGATATAATTGAACTTGGGCCGAAATTAGATGTTAGGGTTAGGCCATTAGAGGTTAAGATGAAATTAAAAAAAAAAGAAAAGGGAAAAGGGGAAAGTTTGGGCCAAGCCCAATAGGTTGGTTTTGTTTTAGATCAACCTAGGCCCTTATGGCTCGGGTCGAATTCTGGTCGAATGGGTCGGGTCTAGACCTAGTTCGAATCACATTTTCTTCAATAAGAAATTTAAAAAAATGAAAATAAAAATTCTAAAAAAAAATTCTAGAGCATTCGAAAAATCCAAACAATAAGAAACGATTCGACTGGCCAATCTTATTTTTGATAACTTTCCTTCCTGATCTTTTAAAAAATGATGATTTTGCCCCTCATAAGCAAATTATCTTGAAAAATTTCAGAAAATTCAGAAAATATCAAAAACTAAGAAACGGACCATTTCGAATGACCAATCCTATTTTTGGTGACTTCCCTTTCTGATTTTTTCAAAATGACGATTTTGCCCCTCGTAGGCAAATTATATTGAAGATTCCAGAAAATTTAGAAAATTTTCGAAAATTAGGAAACGAGCCATTTCGACTGGCCAATCCTATTTTTGACGACTTCCCTTTCTGATTTTTTCAAAATGACGATTTTGCCCCTCATAGGCAAATTGTATTGAAAGATTCCAGAAAATTTAGAAAAATTCCAAAAATTAGGAAACGAGCCATTTCGACTGGTCAATCCTATTTTTGACGACTTCCCTTTCTGATCTTTTCAAAAATGACGATTTTGCCTCTTATAGGCAAATTGTCTTGAAAGATTTCAGAAAATTCAGAAAAATCCCAAAAATTAGGAAACATGCCATTTCAACTGGCCAATCCTATTTTTGATGACTTACTTTCCTTATCTTTTCAAAAATGATGATTTTACCCCTCATAGGCAAATTGTCTTGAAAAATTTCAGAAAATTCAGAAAAATTCTCAAAAATTAGGAAATGGGCCAACGAGCCATTTTAACCGACCAATCCTATTTTTGATGACTTCCCTTCCTGACCTTTTCAAAATGATGATTTTGCCCCTTACGGGTAAATTGTCTTGAAAAATTTTAGAAAATTCAGAAAAAATCTCAAGAACTAGGAAACGGGTCATTTTGATTGGTTAATCCTATTTTTAATGATTTTCCTTCCTGATCTTTTCAAAAGGACGATTTTGCCCCCTTATGGGCAAATTGTCTCGGGAAATTTCGAAAAAATTCAAAAAAAAATTCTCAGAATTGTGGGAAATAAAGAATGACCACATTCAACTGGTTTGACCTATTTCCACTTCTCGAGTCTTGAAAAATGACTATTTTTCCGTTCTAATCAGTTTGACCCAAACTTTTCCCTATCATCCCCAAATGATTTTTCATGAAATAAAATGGTACCGAAAGGACGTTAGAGTAATCTAGCGTAACCAAGTCTCCGAACTCATTTACTCTAGTTCATAGAAATAAATTAGTTTTCCCGTTAATTTATTTATGTGTGATCAGCTTACCAAAAAATGATTAGTGGCGACTCCAAATTCAAAAATCATTTGAACAAAAATCAAAGTTATGATTCGGTAGGGCTTGGGAGAATTCGTATTAGGTTAGTCAATCTAATTAACTTGATAATCCATTCACCTGATCGACGATAATTTTTCAGGTTGCGACACTAAGCATCTGGAACCGCTCAATTTTAAGTCAAGTATATATGTAATAGGTTGGGTAGATATGATATTTAAGCTCTAGCTATAGAGCTAGCGAAGAATAGAAAATAGTATCATGACACATGGCTTTTCTCTCCGATCCTCCCACTCATTGTTGCAAGAGCCTTTAATTTGAGGGCTCGGAATAATTTTGTAATGTTTTCCAAATGCACACTTAGGATACATTTGTTTCACGAAACGCTCCATGAAAAAAAAATCTTATAGGAAAATGGTTTTTTTTCCTTTGGTGATATGTGGCCAAAAACATTTTTCGCTATTTGGTTCTTATTTGAAATATGATTTTAATCTCATGACTTAACTTAGGCCAAAAGAAATTCAAATTTTTGAATATTTTTTTAATTATGTTTTACTTTTTATTTTTATTTTTATTTTTATTTTTTATTTTTTTATTCTACCTTGTCAAGCGAGCTCAAGCTCCAAGCCATGCCAGTATCTAGTGAGGCTCCAGCTCGCCTTCCCACAGGCACGGGTCGGTGAGGCTTGAGCTCATTGGCTAGGTTGAGCCTATGGCCAATCACTGGCCATCACCAAGGCCTGGCGATTGGCTAGTGGGGGAAAAAAGAAAAATATAATATGATTTAATATCACTAGCCATCACCAAGGCCTGGCGATGATGAGGGACAAAAGAAAAATATAATATGATATAATATTATATTAAAAAATTCAAGAGGAGCAATTCCAAAAAGCGATTTACCTACCTCATTGGAGGATCCACTTACGTAATTTTATGTATGGATACTTTCGTTGATTGAAAAATATTTTCAGTTGACTTGTTATTTTTGACGAACCAAACAGGTGAGAATTTGAAAATTGAATTTTTGAAAAATACTTTCATTCAAATAAACAGATCATGTCGATATACCCAAGTGAAGAATTTGGCTTCTGCCCAGAAGAGTGCGGAGGAGTATTCCACTTCGACTTTCCACTGACCACACCAACAATTGCAGGGTTGGTTCACGAGGGGCCCATTAGGCTCATCACGCCGTAGACAGGTGACCTTTTCAATGATATCAAGAGAGTAAATTATACACTGCCAGTGTTGACTTTTTGAGCATATGAGTTTGATTACTATGTGAATCTTGAAGTCACCCTATATCTTTCCGGCCTAATTTCCTAGAAGAATCCCAACTTTAAATCCAATTAAAATTTATCTTGTACTATCTGTTTATCTAAAAATAATCTACTAATTTTCAATTCGATCTCAAATCTGTCACAGTTAATTACCATCCAAAAATCGTCATCGATTTCTTCAAAATTATCAAAATTAGAATCGCTTGAAGGTTCATTATCATAACCTACAGCTTCACTAACATCCTCGAGATTAACAAACAATTTTAAAGAAATCAAAGCCTATTTTGGACAGAGGACTAATGGGAGCAAATCTAGTATTAGAGTGAAAGTTGTTCATTTTTTTTAAACAAAGTTTGAGGTTTTTGAGGAAATTAAACCGGATCTTTCCTTCGTATTTAAAAGAAATTGTGAGATTTTTCATCTATCAATTCATCAATAAAATTTCACATCTTTTGCCGTGATATATATATATATATATATATATATATATTGGACGAAGCCATGATAAAAATTCAATTGCAATCAAATGGGACGGTACCATATTCGGTTCACAGAGGTTACCTATAATGGCCAAAATGTTAATTTATGACGGTCTACGTACTTTTCAACGTTTTCATCACATCTCTGTCATCTCACTTTTCATGGGCCCTGGCCTGTGTTCGTCCGCCCAAGTTCTATGGGCCTAACATCCTAGATCTAAGCTAAACAAAACACAGAAGCTGCTCACTGAAAATAACTATTGATTCTTACATGGAACCAAGCAAATGAAATGTACCTTCAAAGTATTAAGGTTAGAAAAAACTGGAAACCGAAGCTTCAAACACCATCCATGTCTGAGAATCCGGGACTACAGAAATCATCTTAAAAGTATCCAAACCGCGAAAATTAAAAGCGGATACTACCCCAAAAGACTGGGCAAACAAAATGGGGCATCTCAGGTATCACAAGGTAAAACTGGTGAGTTGCTCTAAATTAATTTCTCATGCAGAAAATAGGAAATAGACTTAGCCCGAGCTCCCACTAAGCAATTCTACAAGTGCACTTTTCTTCATCTTGGAGAACCCTTTAACCCCTCGAGATTTTGCTAAAGCCCTCAGCTCTGTTAGCTTTAGCGCATTCAAGTCCGTTTCATCAACCAGCCCTTGCTGATCCATGCTTTCGTTGTCATCAGCTTCATCAGCATCTGAAGATTCTGCATCCATTTCATCATAAATTCCTCCATCTGAAATAATAGCTTTTGCTCCTGGCTCAAGTTCAACCTCAGGCTCAGGATCCACCGATGGCTCATCTAAAGGTTCGGGATGTTTCTCAACATGGTCCTTGTTCTTTCTTCCACTTAAGTTGGCAACTGACGTAGAATCATCACTGTCATCAACAAAGTTAATAGACTGGTACTTGACTCGTGGAATCGGAGACTGGCGTTGAAACTTTGAAGCTGGCCTGCTTAAAGAAGCATCAGAATCTCGAGATTCATCTCCTAGAATGCTATTTGAACCAAAGATGCCTGAGCCTTTCTCTTCACTGGATAAAACATTTTGTTCTGGCTGCTCCAAAGTGAGGTCTCTGCTACCACCACTAGAGCCTTTTCTTTTAGAACGTTCTACTGAATGCTTTCGTAATAACTTAAGGAGTGAATCCACAGTTTCGCTTTCTTTACCTAGCCCTTTTGTAGCTTCATTTTTCTTTTCCTCTTTCAGGGCAGCTCTCTCTCGAAGCTGAGCCTGGATCTTCCTGAAAAGTTCAACAATCTCCTTCTCTCTTGGCCCTGGCACTGCAGTGGCCTGAGATCTGGGAGAACTAGAAAGAGAGAGCAGCGGACCATTCTTTGAGGACAGCATCTCAGTGTCATCGAGGTTATCAAAGCTATCCCTTTCTTCCGTTTGCCTATTCCGTCCACGAGAGAAACCATGCCTATTGTGCCTTGAGAAGTCAGGGTTTCTCTTCTGACCACTATTACTTGCTTTGCAGAGGAAAGATGCTCTACTAGAACCACACTTTAACGACGTCAATTTGATTTGAAAATGGCCTTTAGAGCCAGCAAAAGAAGAACACGGGGACAAGCTGACAACTCTTCCAGCAAATCCAGAACAAGGGAGACGTTTTCCATCAGAGTATACATAACCTGCAGATAAGTACAAAATAGACATGGGTTATGGATGATAATAATACGTAACATAGAAATATTCATATCCATTGACAAAATACCATTCACATATGTCGGCAATCGTGTTTATGATTCGTGGATTATCCGGCTATAGCCTATTTGTGATCCGTCCGAAATATTCATATCCGTCCGATGGGTGCCTGGGACTCTCAAACACACTGGACATAGGTACTACCAAGGCTATGTCTCCTGTAATTGCTTCCTGATTATCCAGTTATAACCTATTTGGGATCCCACTTTCAAGATTTTGTTTCTATGAGCTTGGATTTTTTGCACTGAAACTACACAGCAGCAGCTGAGGAACAAGCGTTCCTTACCTCACTGAATGCCTCCACCAAATTCTACCATGCACACATCATGTTACGTTAACACGCTCATTTCTTCAAATGACAGGTGCACCCAGGAGCTCACACCTCTACGCAGATTCAAATGTGCCCAAGATTATGCAAACAGTTCTAGCCACAAAGAACTATTAACCACCAAGGGTTCCAACACGATAGAAACCACCACTGCATCAACATAAACAAATGATGTACAAACGCATGATTTCATGCCATTTCAACCAGCCAGTCTAAGATTGTCCAAGTCACAGAGTAATTTCAACAAACAGATTGTGCACGACCTCAAAAGTAACGAAAGCCAATAGATTTTTGTGGCATCCTATAGTTTGCTGTCGCTAGAGACATGGATGCTGAGGAACCCGATATACGAGCACATACGAAAAAGGAAGAAAAAAATTAAATGGAGGAAAAGAAAACAAAAGGGAAAGAAAAAGTTCTGCAATCTCAAGTTCAACCCATTTCAATCTTTCAGGAGAGAGCACAACGCTCTGGTATTGGAAAATTGCACGAATATCTTTCCGACCGACTTCATTGTAGGGTCAGAAACGTCACCAATCCTCGCAAAACCAGTCCAAAATACGCGAAAAGCACGACACGGAACAATTACCTCTCACAACAAGCAGAAAAAAGCACTTCACAGGCATACGTGCATACGCAGATTCAATGTCCAGGCGTGAATACCTATCAAATAGAACATAGCCGCGAAACAAACAAAACGAAAAGATAAAGAAGAAAAACGGCTGAAATGTCTCAAGAAGACAGCAACGTTAACATCCTCTCGATTTCTCCCACTATTTCTTCCGAAACCAAACGAAGTCAGAGCGGTCGGAGAAGAAGAAAGAGAGAAATCACCGGAAACGTTCCGACCGAGGTGCACAGAGGATGTCATTGCGCTGCCGTGCAGGAAGTATCGGGGCGGCTTAGTGGGGGTTTTGCATTTCGCGAGGCAGGGCCTTTTCTCGATTTTATAGGAGAGCAATGGGAAGCAAGTGAAAGAGTTCGCGCTGATAAGGGAGGTTTTTCGCCCTTTTTATAGGACCCCCGGAAGGAAAAAAACGAAGCCCCGGGCCACGCCCGCGGTAGAAAACGTTTCTGTCACGGGGAAAAAAAATTAAACAAAACTAATTTCGCTATTACATATTACAAATAATATTGAAGTTAATTCAGAAAATTTAATGAAAAAACACTCATTTGATTAAATCGTATCGCAATACAATTGCATCTTCAATCAATTCGGAAGATATTGCACTTACCGAACCCGAGCAATAATTGCAGCAAAACAACCGCGTCCCTCGCCATAATTTGGATGATACAAAGCCACCGTTGACTCTTACAAAAATCAATCATGCCTTGCGATAGTCATTTCTATTTATTTTATTTTATTGTTTCTACGAACTTTATCTTTCAAGAGTTATTGGCTAGTAGATCATGGAGTTCGAAGATTCCATCGACTCTAGTAAGGCGAGCAAGTCCCTAGCCATAGTTGTGAAAATCAAAAAAGTGTTGGCTCGCCTCTTCCATCATTCCAAAATGTCAACATCACCAACTCAATTATTGTACTTGGGGTAATCGGTTCCGAAGTGCAACCTAAAATGCCAAAAACAAAATTATTCTAGTTTGACAAATAAAAAAACAAAGCATTCTACATTTCCATGGCCAGGGAGCCCAAGGGTTGGACTCAACCTACGTGATTTTGTATCAAGGTACCTGAATCTAGGTCTAGGACCCCATTGGTCGGACCCAAAACTCCAACTAGACAAGTGATTTAAGGCTTGTATGGTAACCATTATAATTTTAAAAAATGATTATGATTAAAATAACTTTTTTATTCTATTCTTTAAATGATTTTTAGAGAATCAAAATGCATTTGGTAACTACATAGAATTTATATTCTTGAATAGAAAACGTGTTTGTTAACTGCATATAATTTTCATTCTCAAAAATAATTTTTTTTCCAATTATTGTCATTTAAGTCAAATGATTATGTAGTTACTTTATCAAATTAAGTTTTTTTTTTGGTCGAATCAAATTAAGTTTTCACGATGGTTATTTTTGTCTTTTTTCAAAATTTTCTAAAACTAGACTAAGTCTAAAGTATATAAATATAGGCAAATTACAATCATTAAAATCAAGTGCACAATTAAGGATCATGGCATTGATAAATCGCATGATAATACTCCAACAAAATCCCCAAAGCTTAGAGAATGTGGTTTGGGTTTAATTTCAAAGATATTTATGAATTTCCTAAAAACTTCTATGAAATTTATGGAATCTAGGTTCAAAATTATGAAAATGAGGTCAAACTAGCATAATTTAAGCTTTTTATATTTTTAAGGATTTTCTAAAAAATTTCTGATTTTTTAGAATTTTTTCAATTTGTTTCGATTTTCGATTTCTTATTTTATTTTTATTATCTTATATATATTTCTTTGAAAATGAGACACTGTTCTATTTTATGTTGAAGTAAAAGTGATAAGAGAATCGAAAAAAAAAATAAGAGGTGTATTTTATTTTGTTTTATGATTATTAAAAATGATTATTTTTTCCAAAATTAACTTTTTTATTTGTTTTTGTTTGTGCTTCAAAACTGCTCTTTGGAGTAGAATTAGAATCAGAATCGTTTACGTTGCCAAATATGATTCTCATCTTTTTTCGTTTTGGGGAACGAAATTAGAGAACCATAATTGTTATTGTAGAGATCCCTTGTGAACCAGACTCAAGAACTCAATTCCACACTTGATGACTCGATGCTCAAACCAAGTTTTAGACAGATACAAGTGCAAGATTCGAAAGAATTGGTTCCTAGTAAGATCATCTTCTACGTGCCTAAATAAAAATGCATTAGAGGTTTAATGAATTAAATTTAAAAGTGAGTATCGCTATTCAAATTACTTTTGAAATTGCTATTTCCTTTATAGTTTTATGTTGTTTTATGAAATTTACTAAAATTTTGGGAGTGAAATTATATTTCTATTACAAGCAAAAACTCATACTTTTAAATGATGAGATTTTTGACCAAAAAAGGGGATCGTAATCCCCCTTTTCTTTCCCAATATATCCTCAATTAGTTATTTCATTAATATTCTAAAGATGGAAAAATACATAAATTGATTATTGTACTTTCATTTCTCAAATTTTTATTTATTATTTACTGTAATTTCGTTAATTTTCTTTCTTATAAACCATTTTAAAAAAAGAAAATTCAACTCTCAAAACATTTTTCTCTTTCCATATATCTTTTGTGCAAAGATAAGTTATTTTTATCAATTAATAATGCACATATATTGTACTAATTCAAATTTGCACTTGAAAAAAAGGTCACATTATTAAAGAAAAGATTCATCGATTACTTGTCTAAAATATTGATTAACATAATAAAGTACGATTCTATTTTTTTTAATCATAGCGTAATTTACATGTGTGTACGGGTCTTCTTGTGGAATTTTTTGGCAAACGATCGGGGGATGAAATTGATTTTCTTAATCAATAGTTATCTTTATTTTCCTAAGAAAAAAAAAGTGTGAAAGAAAGCAAATAATTATTCGAACGCTAGAAAGAATTTCTCACCCGAGCTTCGTATCCCTCCCTCTCTCACTCTCTTTCCCAGTGGTCACTGATTTCGCATCGGGACAATGCGGAATACTTCACTCCCGCCATTTCTCCGTCTTCTTCTTCTCCACTCGAATGCACCTCTCACTCCAATCCAATCTCGCAATCGCCTCCAATTCCCACAACCGGAACCCTAATTTCTCCGCTCCTCCGCACAATCCCTCGGTTCGTTGACCCCCCTACCGTCCCCACTTCCGCCGCGTCGACCGAAACCCTAGCCATGCCCTCCCTCATCTCCCCCGGCAAAATCCTCCGCCTGGAGCTCGAGAACTTCAAGTCCTACAAGGGCCACCAGGTGATCGGACCCTTCTTCGACTTCACCGCCATCATCGGCCCCAATGGCGCCGGCAAGTCCAACCTCATGGACGCCATCAGCTTCGTCCTCGGAGTCCGCACCGGCCACCTCCGAGGAGCTCAGTTGAAGGACCTTATCTACGCGTTCGATGATAGGGAGAAGGAGCAGAAGGGGCGGAGGGCCTTCGTTAGGCTGGTTTATCAGATGGGGAACGGGTCGGAGCTCCAGTTCACGCGGACCATCACCAGCAGTGGGGGCAGCGAGTACCGGATTGATGGGAAGGTCGTGACGTGGGACGAGTACAAGGCTAGGTTGAAGTCGCTCGGGATTCTCGTCAATGCGAGGAACTTTTTAGTGTTTCAGGTGATTTCCTCTTTTCTTCAAAATGATCTCTTCCTTCGAGTGTAATTAAGCGTTCTATTGCTGTGTTGTTGATCTTGGATGTGGAGAAGGGTGATGCAGTCTTTCACATAACTTTTGTCGTCCGTAGGCTGACTGTGTCAATTTTTTTCGAGTAGGAGGGTTGCTCAGAAATTAGTGAGCTGGATTGGAGGTCCTAGAAAGGTTTTCCTATGGTTCAATGGACATCATGGAAATCAGGAAAGTTATTGCAAAATAAGAATAGATTAAACATTTTAAAAGAAGAAGAAGTACTATAATGTCTTTGTTGTTACCTCCTTACGAGGACGATAACACAGCAACTTATCTAAAAGCCAAAAATAAAAGGAGGAGACTTGCCTGACTGACACATTCGTTAGTTTTGAACTAGGCCAAAACTTTTGACCAAAAAAATAAATAAAAGAAAACTAGGCCAAACCTTAGCTTCAATTATCATACTTGTAAATGGACTTGTTGGTAGATTCTTGCAATTTTGACTTTGATGAGAGATTGACACAATTGTCTACTGATCCTCCTTTTGTAGGGTGATGTTGAATCCATTGCATCCAAAAATCCAAAGGAGCTCACTGCACTGTTGGAGCTGATATCTGGATCTGAAGAACTCAAGAGAGACTATGAGCAGCTCGAAGCCGAAAAAGCTGTGGCAGAGGAAAAATCTGCTCTTGCATATCAGAAAAAACGAACTGTGGTGTCGGAAAGAAAGCAGAAGAAGGAACAGAAAGAAGAGGCTGAAAAGCATATCCGTTTGCAGGATAGATTGGTATGCTTTACAGGGTTCTTCCTATCAGTGTTTATAAAGTTCAGCCAAAATGTTTCCTTCATTTCTTGTTTGATGCTGAGAAATCTGACAATTGAACCCCTGAACTTCTGCTTTTGGCCTTCATATAATCTTTACATCGCCTGGTGTGTTTAGGTCCTGCTGGGCTATATTGTTCCTAAAAGTGGGTCAAAATAAAGGAAATAACTAGTTCAATTTGATGTTGATGTGCTTTTGCGTGCGCTTGTCAGTGGGGTTGGTTCTTGATCTAATCTTGTCTCGTTTGTACTTGCAGAAAAAGTTGAAGGAGGACTACTATTTGTGGCAATTGTATCACATTGAGAAGGATGTTACTAGGACAAACGAGGACCTTGAAGCTGAAAGAAAAAGTCGTGAAGGTGTTATTCACGAACTAGAGAATTTTGAGCATGAAGCAAGTAAAAAGAAGAAAGAGCAAGCCAAATATCTGAAAGAGATTGCACAATGTGAAAGGAAAATTGCTGAGAGAAGTAATAAGCTTGACAAAAGTGTGAGTTTCTATACATTTTGTATGGTCCTTCTTTCTATGGTTGTTCATTGGATCCCATCTGAAAGTTCCAATTGCACAAAATAATGAGGTGTAATTCTGGCTGGAAATGTGTGATTGAACTGAAGATGGTTTGATGTAAACGAGAGGGTTGTTAAGCGTGTTTGTCCACTGGAAATTACGTCTATCCTTCATTATAGCTCTGGAGGATGCATGAACTTATTTTTGCATAGGCTGTCTCGTAATGTTAAAAAAGGGAGACAACCAAGATCAATAATTTTTCTCTAGCTTTGCACGTGGGGAATGAGTGACTTGTTTTAGTTTGTTGTTTCTGTGTAGCAAAATTCCTTTCCTTTGACAGTTGAAAATGGGTAATTGGACACAGTGTTGGTGGGGTGAATAAAATTCTTCAAGTACTGGCTGTTGGCACAACCGAGGGGCTTTGTGCTATATTAATTGTTTTGGCTATATTTCTCCATAATAATTTGTTTGCTTCACTATCTTCTGAGGACTCTGTTCTCCATGAAATGGGATGCTGGGTAGGCTGACTTGGGGAAGGGGCAAAGGGTTATCTTCTTTTTTTATTTTATTTTATCGTGGGAGGAGATATTGGAGGTTACTGGGAGAAGCAAATAGAAGTGGGTTCCAGGTGGTGAGAGGAGACAATATCCCAAATGAGAAGGAAGCAATGAAAGAGAAGATTGGTTCGGGGTGGCAGCAGGCAAGAAACATGTAAAATTGCCTGATGGAGATAGAGGAGTCAAATTTATCTATCCTGGGGATTAGCCAGTGCTTCTAGCTGCCCTTCCGCCTGCCAGAGATTCCTCTCTCACATTCTCTGAAATGGAAGGCAGTCGTTAGTGCTTTTTTCTCCCCGGACAACTGGTTAATTGGTACCACATGTTATTCCCAGAACTTCTGGCTGCTTTTCCACCTGTCAATTGCTTCTCTGTCAGATTCCCTGTTCAGTGTTTTTCTTCTCTTCTCAAACGACCAGTTGATTGGTAACACAGCGTTCTCTCCTCTTCAACCGTCCGGATTTAGTCTTAAGAAGCAATAAACTCTCTTTCTTGTTAATCACAGTTCAACTACAGTGCCATGTTTCATGGGCAGGAGCTCCTCTCAATTGCAGTTGTCTCTTTCCTTCAAGAATGAGTATTGGAATCTGGAATTTCTTTGATAAGCAGTTAGAGGTCAATGGCTTTTGTATGTCTTTTGCTGAAATATTGTGCGATAACTAATATTTAGTAGGCACCTCCCCATTACCTTTGTTAAAGTGTTATTATGTTAGTTGCTATGTACTTCACATGTTGCATTTCTTCGAATAATGCCGTATATGCTGGTGTGACATTTTCTTTTGTTAGAAAGTCTAACCCAAAAGCTTAAGTTGATAGTTAAAGGGATTCCATATGAATATAAAGAGCATTTAGAACCTATTGTGAAGCAATGTCGAAGTGTGATAATATTTCAACACCCATTCTCACATGCAACCCAAGCGACACGTGAAATTTTGACCATGCACATTCGCGAAAGGGATAGCAGTGGCTTTGATATTTTGTTAGAAAGTCCAACTTAGAAGTTTAAGCCGATAGGTGGAGGGAGATCACATGAATATGAAAAACATTTAGGACCCGTTGTCAAGCGATATGGGATAATACTTCAACACCTTTGCTCACTGTTTGGTTTATGTGTTTCATTAAACAAAGAAATAATTCCAGGGTGCAACACCCTTCCCCCTCCCCTGTGCTTGTCCTTCCTCCCTCTAATGTGCGAGGAAGGGAGTCACAAGTTGGATTCTACTTCCTATATTCACTGCATTTAAAGTGTGTGAGCTTGTGATTTGGTATATTCCTCTATCTTTTCTTGCGTTCGATTTTGTGAGTTTCTTGAGAAAAGTGCTGTTATATTTCTTTTATCATGTGAGGCTATTTGTCATCATTAACGTTTTTGATCCAATTCATCTTCTTTTCAACCTTTGGCATAGTTTTTCTTTTCCCTTCTTTTGTAATCACAAAATCCTTCTTAGATTAAAGGGAAAATTTTATAGAACAACAATAAGACCTGCAATGCTATATGGGGTTGAACGTTGGCCGGTACAGAAGCAACATGAGCATAAAATGGGGATAGCGGAAATGAGAATGTTAAGGTGGATGTGTGGTCATACAAGAATCGATAAGATAAGAAATGACGATATTCGACGAAAAGTTGAAATAGTACTGGCGGTAGAGAAGATGAAAGAACATAGATCGAGATGGTTTGGATATATTCTCCGTGGACCCTTAGATGTTCCGGTAAGAACAGAAGTGTGTTACCGAGAACACGATATAAAGAAAGGAAGAGGTTGGCCGAAACTTATTGGGGGGAAGGTAGTAAAACAAGATTTAATGGAGTGGGAAATAGATTGGCGTACGGTCTGTCTTACGACAAAGTAGAGGAAAACTATTCGCATTGTAGAGGGGGCATTTCCTATATTCCGGAGTGTCCTGTTTAGTCCTTTTTATCTTTTATATTTGTTTTATATTTATTTATTTATTTATTTTTGGGGTATTAATGTCTTTGCTTTTATTTTGTGTATTTTATGCTTTTTTACTTTGGGTTCATCGACCGCCGACCCTAACTAGTTTGGGATAAGGGTGATGTTGATGTAACGGTCTCCTCGATCATTCTAACTGATTACATTGTCTCTTCTTTCTTTGTTTTTTTTTTTTTTTGGGTAAGGATCTTCTTTCTTGGTTGTTGCTACCCGCATTTCTAAGATATTCTCTTTCTGTTATACCCTATCAGTTTTTGTGCAGTGTGGCTATTTACTTTCTCTCTTGTTTGCTGATGACAGCAACCCGAGCTTTTGAAACTGAAGGAGGAGATGTCTCGTATCAGGTCAAAAATTGAGAGTACCCGGAAAGATCTTGATAGGAAAAGGAAAGAAAGGAACAAGCATGCCAATGAAATTAAGGAGCTGCAGAAGGGCATACAGGATCTCACTGCAAAACTTGATGAACTGCGCGAGAAAGGTCTAGATGATGGGGAGAAACTTCAGTTCAATGACAAGGAACTTGAACACTATTTTAGAATGTAAGTTACTCTTGCTTAAAATGTGATGCTGCATTCTTTAATAGGTAATCGCAATTTGTTATGCACCGTGAGATGCTGAGTGATGCAGAATTATGTGTCCTACGGGAATTCCAGCCGCACCTATCTGAAAATAAGGAGTTACTCTTGCAGCTATAGCTTAGTATAGGTCTAAAGAAGTGTGACAACTAAACCATGTGACAACTAAACCAAAAGTTTGAGGTAAAAAAGCAAGAATCCCTAATTCTACACAGAACATTTGTTTCCCTCAAAGATGCTCCTATTTCTCTCTTCGAGTCATTCAATAAATTACCAGATGGATAGTAAAACAAAATTTGTTCATCATTTACCTATAGCATTGCCCTCCCACACTTTATTTCTTTCTCAGCAGAGTTTAAAGTGCTTTGTCAAAGACCAGAAAGGAGTCATTTATGAGAAGCTTAAGACTAGAAGATTCACCGTCTTCTTTCAAGAGCAGCCCTTGATGAATAGTTTCCTGCAAAAGTTGATATTCCATTCCAATCACACAATTTAGACTGCTCATTATTTCTAAAGAAATCTTTCTTGCATTAAATCCTGCTACGGTGGTATTACTAGTATAATATATCACCGCCAAGTCTGGTTGAATATGTTGAAAAGAGCGAGGAGTTTTTTAGCGAAGTACAGTTTTGGTCTTTCATTGTCAGCCTCCATATGAGGTATCTGCAAAATGTTGCTCGTAGTCTTTCTAGATATTTCTAATTTCCGTCAGGACTTCTACTTATCTCTGGCATTGTTGTTGATAACACCTTTATAGATATCATTTGAAACTGTTTACATTGGCAAGAAAATTTGAGGCAACTCCAAACGCTTGCCTCTTCTTAATAAATGGAAGAAACTATGATGGATACCTGTTATTAGGCTGGTAGATTGAAAACATCTATCAGGTTTTTAAACCTTAAAGAAGGCAGCTCTGAATTAGTATAAGGAACATACTAGAGTTGACCCAAAATGGATGGGATGCTCTCAATTAAGTCTTTCTTAAAATACTATTCTTTACATTGTGAGCCTCCATGTGAGGTATGGTTTAGCGAAGCATGGTTTTGGTCTTTCATTGTCAGCCTCCATATGAGGTATCCGCAAAATTCTCATAGTCTTACTAAATATTTCTAATTTCCTTCAGGACTTCTATTTATCTCTGGCATTGTTGTTGAAACATCTTTATAGATATTGTTTGAACTGTTCACATTGGCAAGAAAATTTGAGGCTACTCTAAACGCTTGCCTCTTCTTAATAAATGGAAGAAACTATGGTGGATACCTGTTATTAGGCTGGTAGATTGAAAACATCTGTCAGGTTTTTAGACTTTGAAGAAGGCAGCTCTGAAATAGTATAAAGAACATACTGGAGTTGACCCAAAATGGATGGGATGCTCTCAATCAAGTCCTTCTTAAACTATTATTCTTTACATTGGAAGATAGAATAAAGATCGACTTCCTTTGGTAATTTGTTTGGTTGTTAAATGTGTGGACAAAAGTCTCTTTTTTTGGCTTGAAAAGCAGTGGGTCTAGTATACTAACCATTAACTATTTGTCCTGTAGAAAAGGGTAATCTGGGTAAGCAGATGTTGCATAGTATGTGACCCTGTACTTTTTTGGGTCACAATGGTTTGAAGAGGCACTCCTTTTATGGTTGTATTATTTGCCTCTGACGGTTTACTCTTGTTTGGCTTGGTTGTTGGTTTCTTTGAGGAAAATATTGTTTTCAGAGTAATTGTTGTTGCTTATCATTTGTATGTTATCTTATCTCCTGAAAATAGGCTCGAACTTAAGTTTATGGCCTGAACCCTTTTGCATTTTTGCTCAAGTCAATAATTATAACATTTGCAATAAGGGTCTCCAATAAGAAGAAAATAATGTTTCAGAAAGGAGGATGCTGGGATGAGAACAGCGAAGCTCAGAGATGAGAAAGAAGTCTTGGATAGGCAACAACATGCTGATATGGAAGCTCAAAAGAATTTAGAAGAAAATCTTCAGCAGCTGCTGAATCGAGAGAATGAACTTGATTCACAGGAGGAACAAATGCGAAGTAGACTAAAAAGAATTATGGATTCATCTGCGAGGCACAAGGATGATCTTGCAGAATTGAATAAGGAATTACGTGCTCTGCAAGATAAATCCCGCAAGTCCAGGTTAGTAATAGTTTATTCCTTCTCAAGGATCTTCACGAGTTTGTATTTGTGTGTTCTGTGCCTCATAGGCTCAACCAGGTTGTTAGGTTAGAATTTCTGGAATGAAGATTGTTTTATATGTGCCTGTTTAATTGTTGGATTTAAACTTGTTGCATGGTTTTTGCAGGAGTAAGTATGAAAATCTGAAATCAAGACTTAGCGAAGTGGAGGACAAATTGAGTGAATCAAGGGCTGATAGACATGAAAATGAGAGGGACACTAGATTATCTCAAGCAGTTGACGTCCTAAGACGCCTCTTTCCTGGGGTTCATGGTCGAGTGACTGATCTTTGCAAGCCAACACAAAAAAAGTACAACCTTGCTGTTACTGTTGCTATGGGTAAATTCATGGATGCGGTTGTTGTTGAAGATGAGCAGACTGGAAAGGAATGCATCAAGGTACTTCCACTTTTGCTTAACGAGATGAGATATTTTTTGCACTCTATGAATTCCTATAAATTCTGAGTAACTTTACGTAAGTTATCTCGACTTTTTGGAGAAAGATGAATTTGTGCATCACACCCGAGTGTGGAGCATTAATAAGTTATAGGGTCTAGGGGGAAAATAGACAATCATGCAAAATCAGAAGATTTGATGTGGGAATAATTTGATTTCAGTTGTTGAACCGCAACCTACTTATGTTGTATTGAAATGAGTCATAATGAATGAAATGCGACAGCAGGTAATAAAACGTCCATGTGTTATTATTGTGGAAAGCTGTTTGGGTTAGTCAGAAGATAGAGAAATGTATCAGGAAGCCACTTTTGTGTGCAATTATTCCGCAAAATGATTAATGCATTTTGTTTCCTGCATACTTAGGGAGCATTTAAATGTAATTCGACCTGTCAATGGAGAGTAATGTATGTGCATAATGATGTTAAGTACGATGCATATGTGAAACTGGTAGAGTAATGCTTATATATTCTGACCCTTAATGTGATATACTGGCCGACGTTTACTACTATTAAGGGGATAGGCTGATGTTCACAACAGCATTCATGGCATCTAAAAACAACAGAACCTACAGCATCTCCAACCACCGTGAAAAGCTATATACAGTGTGAAAAGAATGAATATCTTGTCAAGCTGTTGTATATTCTTAAAGGGACATTGCATCTAAGAATGGATTTCACGATGGGCCCAATTGTCTAAAAGACCCATTGTGGTTGCATCAGCTACCAAGTCACATGTTAATAATCAATCAATTTTGGCACCTATTATCACTAATCACACCTGCCCTAAGTGAAAATGGGTCTTGCTAGTTGCCGCTGAGCAAGGGCCTGAGAAATAAAAGCAACAACTGCAGTGGCGAAGAGTTCACCGCATTTTTAAATATGGTGTATTTTCTGCTAATGCAGCACTGTCATACAAGGGAAAATAAGATGCTTCATTGAAAGTTGTTTATTATTTTATCAAAAAAAAATTTAAGCGTATTTTTGGGGGAAATGAACAGTTGTATCTGCTTCCTTTTTGCTTTTGCACGTATTACAAATCTGTAGAAGATAGATGAAGGTTATTGATTTGAGTGGCAAGATAGAGAAGCTGAATTATTTAACGATATTAAACTAAAGCCTTTTCTCCAGTTCATCGTGTTTATAGTAATTTAGCTGGGTGTGATGTGGATCGATGGAGAAACTTGCTGCTGGCTATTTTGTCATTTTTGGTTAACTTCTTCATTTCTCTTGCTTAATGGTGTGGTACAATCGCATGAGACCAGTAGATATGCACTCCAGCCTATTTAGGTTGTGTATCTGGAAACTTTATATGGTATCTAGAATCTTCATGCATCATTGATGAGCTCCTCTTTTCTTGTGAACAGTATTTGAAAGAACAAAGACTTCCTCCTCAGACATTTATTCCCCTTCAAGCGGTTAGGGTAAAGCCAATTATTGAGAGGCTACGCACCTTGGGTGGGACTTCAAAGCTTGTCTTTGATGTCATTCAATATCCTTTGTCAGAAATAGCAAACCAATTTACCTTAGATGTAAAATGTCTTCGCTCAAAGTAGATACTTAAAATTGCAAATTAAATGTGTGGTTCTTTCTAACTCTGCATGGGAAAAGGGTGGAATGTTTTAGTCCCACTTTTCATTTGTGCTGCTATCTTGTGATGCTTTTTGTTTTATATTGTGACTAGTGGCTATTATTATTATTATTACTACTACTACTATTGTTGTTGTTGTTGTTGTTTATTTTTATTTTTTTCCCATTCCCTAGGCGGGGATTGTGGGGTGGGCTCCAGAAACTAGTAGCTTAAGACAAGTACTTATTCTGATAAATTGTGGGGTTAATTGCAGTTTCCTCCTTCTGACCATGGAAAAAAATTTCACTTCCCTTTGATAGCATAGTTCATTAACATCAATTATGCTTATTGCTCTTTCAAGTTGCAACACAAGTTTAAGAAGTATAGCTTTATCGCATAATGCTTATGTCAACTTCACCTGGTAGACATGATGCAATATGGGAAACTAGGAGCACTTAATTACATAATTATTCAGTTTGATGCATTTTGCACCTCAGTCAACTGTGTTCACTGAAAAGCCAAAACAGTAACTTCTGCCCAATGTCTTAGTTCAACATCAACATCAACATCACCTTTATCCCAAACTAGTTGGGGTCGGCGGTCGATGAACCCGAAGTGAAAAGCTTAAAATATACTAAAAAAGCAAAAATATAGGTACCAAAAAGAAAATAATAATAATAGAAACAATGAAAAATAAAATAAAAGAATGAAATATATATATAAATAAGAAATAAATATAAATATAAATATAAATGACTAAATAAGGCGCTCTGGAACATAGGAAATCCCCCCCTCTATAATGCGGATAGCTTTCCTCCACTCCATCCTAAGATAGATCGTACGCCAATCTATTTTTCACTCCATTAAATCTTGTTTTACTACCTTCCCCTAAGTAAGTTTCGGCCGATCTTGTCCTTTCTTCATATTGTGTTCTCGATAACACACTTCTGTTCTTATCGGAGCATCTAGAGGTCTACGGAGGATATGTCCAAACCATCTCAATCTATTTTCTCTTATCTTCTCTGCCACTGGTGCTATTCCAACTTTTCGTCGAATATCGTCATTTTTTATTTTATCCATTCTTGTATGACCACACATCTACCTTAACATCCTCATTTCCATTACCCCAATTTTATGCTCGTGTTGCTTCTGTATTGACCAACATTCAGCTCCGTATAGCATTGTAGGTCTTATTGCTGTTCTATAAAATTTTCCCTTTAACCTAAGAGGGATTTTACGTTCACACAAAAACCCCGATGCACTGTGCCATTTCATTAAGCCTGCTTTGATTCTATGACTAACATCCTTATCAATCTCTCCCCTCTTTTGCAAAATTGATCCCAAATATCTAAAAACATCTTTCTTCGGTACCTCCTCTCCAAGCATATCGACGGATTCTTGGTCATCTCCTATTGTCGTGGCAAACTTGCACTTCATGTATTCCGTCTTACTCCGACTTAACGTAAATCCTTTGGACTCTAACGTGTTTTTCCATAATTCTAACTTAGCACTGACCCCATCCCAAGTCTCATCAATAAGCACAATATCATCTGCGAATAGCATAAACCATGGCACCTTATCTTGGATATCCTTTGTTAGCTCATCCATAATTAATGCAAAAAGATAATGTAGTGCAATTCATACTTTTAGCTTGCATGGCAGTGCAATTCATACTTTTAGCTTTCTATGTGAAGCATACCATTTATCTACTTGGTGTTGCTGGTTGTCACCATATTTGCCGGATGTTTCAATGCTCTCGGAGTGCTTCTCTTGCTTGTTAACTTTTTCTCCTCCTGTTATGTTGGGTAGCTTTTTGGGTGAGGCGGTGGCCATCTTGTTCATCATGTGCTTGAGAAGAATATCGCACACCAGTTAAATACTCTTTTTTTTTTTTTGTGAAAGCATATGTTCTTTTTGTGTACTATGCTTGCTGTCCATGCTGACTATGGAAAACTCTCTCTCTCTCTCTCTCTCTCTCTCTCTCTCTCTCTCTCTCTCATGCATATGCGTGCATTCATGTGCAAACAGATGAAAATGTGCACTACTAGTTAAGAGGATTTTCCGCTCTATCATTATGCTAGACGTCCAAAGCGATTTGTATGTTGAGTGGCTTCTGTGTATGCTTTTTGGTACTTAACAAAAAGGCACATTTGATCCTGCATTGGAGAAGGCAGTTCTCTATGCTGTTGGTAATACTCTAGTTTGCGACAATCTTGATGAAGCTAAAGTTCTAAGCTGGAGCGGAGAGAGGTTCAAAGGTGCATATTTTGTTATTTCCTACTGATAGTTTGTGAACTCAAACTTCCTTATGCTAAATTCATCATGTGGTTATTTGTTAGTTGTGACTACTGATGGTATCCTGCTCACAAAGTCTGGTACAATGACGGGTGGTACCAGTGGTGGGATGGAAGCGAGATCTAAAAAATGGGATGATGCGGAGATCGAAGGTTAGATACGTGAACATTGTTTTTAGGTTCTTTGGCATATGAACAGCATGATTAGGACTCATCTTTGGTTTACTAACTTTGACCTGGCTCTTCTTTGAAATTTTTTCACGAACTCTTTTCTAGGACTTAAAAAATTGAAGGAACAATATGAGTCAGAGCTTGAAGAACTCGGTTCATTAAGAGAGATGCGCTTGAAAGAGTCTGAATTATCTGGGAAAATTAGTGGACTTGAGAAGAAGATGCAGTATGCTGATATTGAAAAGGTAAAGGTTATCAAGTCTATGAGTTAGTGACAAAGGAGTGATAATGACAATGACAAACTAAACCTTATCCATTAAAAGTTTTTCCACATGAATGTTTTTCATGCCATTGTACTGTATTTAGTAGTAGACCTTTCATAACTGCGTTCTTTGGAAATCACTTCTTTTTGTCTCTATCCACGTGTTCTTCTGCCTCTCATCTCCCTCTTGATACCTGCCCCGCTTGGCAACATCTTGAACTTGCCATTTCACATCTACCTATTCTGACAGCATGTTACTCAGCCCTCTCATTGCTTATAAAAAGAATACTCCTGGTTTTTAGTGGCGGTCGATAGCGGTGGCACCGCCACCTCTTTTGCCATCGGGGTGAGAAATTCACACCCACATCGACACTATCCATCCAACACCTCCCCCTTTCAAAAACTAATAAGCAATTCGATATGTGGCCTCTGTTATGAATGGGCCCACATGAAACTCGGCTGTGGTCTGATATGCCAATCAGGCAATGGAAGGGCGTGTTATGCTAACTGACGTCTGAGCATGTTTGGACACAGCTGATTCACCTTCGTTTGTTTTCTGTCTATCTTCTCTGTATGGGAGAGAGGTCAAAACTATTATTGTGATTAGTGTAATGGCTTAAATGCTGTAGCCCAATTCTTATACATATGGAACCATATGTTTTCTGATAAATAGTTCCAGTTTGCATATAGCCTTCTAATCAAGTTATTATCAGTAAAAATGTTTTTGCACTATTGATGCTTGGAATGATACTCTAATATCTTTTGAAATCACTGCTAAAGTTGCATTTAAGATACTAAATATCATTGTGCCATTTGTTATGTATTTTTAATTAAAAAAATTAATGCCTGCTGAGACTGCTATCCACTATTTGGAGGCTGCTGAATAATCATTCCGCAATTATTGCAATGTGACTGCCTACCGCAACTTAAAACCTCCCATACCAAGACCCAGCTGAGTACTTATGATGCAAAGAATGGCTAATTAATAGAAAGGTCAGCAGGACAATATTTCTAATGTCTGTATGCTTCAGTAGCCCTTGAACCTATGCATTTCAATGCCAATATACTCCTTAGGGTAGACTGGTTACTCATTTTGAAGCTATGGCCACCCTGAAATTTGTCAGCTTTGAGATTATCTTTGTCATGACCTGCACTGTCCTTGTGTAAGACCTCCCTATTCATTACTGAGGTTACTTAGCTGATATTTGTTGGATTTGAAGTTTCCAGATTTCCGGTTATTTCTTCTTGGCAATGATATTGTGCTGAAGAAGTGCTTATCATTGTGTATGGTGAAGTTGTATAATTCTTGTTCTTTTAGATCTTTCCGCTTCTACCAATGTAATTTGTTGATCCTTCGGATGCTGTTGATAATTGACAATTTCAATGGCTTAATGCAGCAAAGCATCAAGGACAAGCTTGCCAATTTGAAACAAGAGAAGCAAAACATACGAAGAGAAATTGATTGTATAAGTCCTGAACTCAAGAAGGTGATTAGTTACTCCAGTTATTAAGCCAAAAAACTATGTTCTACCTTCTCAAGTGAGAGGATGTCAATTTTCTGCATTTGTCTAAGTGGGAATTTATTATTTGATTTCTCAGTTGAAAGATTCAATTGATAAGAGGAGTGCTGAAATCAGGAAGCTTGAGAAGAGGATAAATGAGATCGTTGATAGAATTTACAAAGATTTTAGTGAGTCTGTTGGGGTGAAAAACATCCGTGAGTATGAAGAAAACCAGCTAAAAGCTGCCCAAGAAATGGCTGAAGAAAGGTTTAGCGTAAGCGACCAGCTGGCGAAGTTGAAATACCAGTATGTTTCTCCTCCTCCAGTTAATTTGTGCTGAAGTGCAGAAAGATGGTATAGGAAGTTTTGTTGAGGATTTTAGCTAGTCAATCGTTTTATCTTGGTAGTGATAGAAGGATACTTCTGAATTAGAGTAATTCGCCAAGAGTTTTCGTATAAAACTTGATTGCATTGCTCCTCAGTTGTGAATATTTGAAACAGCTAATCAGTGTCAGTTTGTAGGTTCAGTTATATGCGCATGTTTGCTTGTGATTCCTTTTAACATTTGAAATAGCCAATTTGTGAATGTTTGTCTATTTAAAAATGCATTGGGTTGAATCATACAAGACAGAGTGAGATTGTATCCGTTTTGATGACAATGCCACTACTGTTACGACAAGGATGAGCACATGTTTTTATATTCATATGGTCCATGGGCATTTGCTTGCTGAGAACTACTGTGTACTAAAGTCAAAAGTTTCAAAATCGTGTATCACTGTCATTGACAAGGTTGGAATACGAGAAAAAGCGGGACATGGATTCACGTATTAAAGAACTGGAATCTTCACTCAATTCGTTGGAAAATAATTTGAAGAATGTTCAAAAGAAGGAGTCTGAAGCCAAGGTAGCAGCAGAGAAAACTACCAGTGAGATCAACCGGTTGAAGGAAGAAGTTCAGGGTATGGCTTTGTCTCTGACTACATAGAGTACATGAGTACCGGAGTAGAAGAGATCCTTCTCCTGAATGCAATTTATCCTTCCGCTGAAGATGCAATGGGCTTTTTTCTCTTTGCGCTTGCAGTTTGAAGAAGTTTGATATCATGTGCCTATCTATGCAATGATCGTATTGGTATCTTGATGAATAAGCCAGGATTTTTGTGATTACGTTATCAATAGTGTATTTAATGGGCTATGGCAATGTCGTTAATTACCACCTGGTCTACTTTTTCTGACGATGAAGTATGTGTGACTTTTTTATTTGACTTTGTCTGCTCATCACTTAGAATAGCACATTTTGTACTCATGATGGTTACCCAACTATCAATGCATTTATCTTTTTCTGTGTACATTCTAAATGGATGTATCGTCACAAATGTCATTGACTGGTTCACACTTCTTGCAGAGTGGAAATTGAAGTCTGATGAGTGTGAAAAGGATATGCAAGAGTGGAAGAAGCGGGCGTCTAATGCTACCACCAGCTTATCCAAACTTAACCGTCAGATAAATTCTAAGGTCATTCCTGGATATGGGTTAAGGTGCATGATTTTGAAATTGAAACCAAAGGGGCATTTCATATAATCACAATTCCTGTCTTGTTCATTTAGGAGTCACAAATTGAGCAGCTGATATCTCGGAAACAGGAAATTCTGGAGAATTGTGAACTGGAACATATAAGCCTTCCAACTATCGCTGACCCAATGGAGACCGAATCCTTGACAGAAGGTCCTGTCTTCGATTTTAGCCAACTAAATAGATCCCTACTGCAGGATAAGCGACCTTCTGATCGAGAAAAGCATGAGACAGAGTTCAAGCAAAAAATTGATGGTTTGGTATCTGAAATTGAGAGGACTGCCCCAAACTTGAGGGCTCTTGATCAATATGAAGCTCTAAAAGAAAAGGAAAAAGTTGCTACTGAGGAGTTTGAAGCAGCTAGGAAAGAAGAAAAGGAGGTTGCTGACAAGTATAACGCAGTTAAGCAAAAGAGGTAAGCTGCTGTGTTGCAAACAATATATAAATTACATAATCAGTGTTTCCTTCATGGGGCATTCTCTTCGGGAAAGGGTTTTTGAGTGCGTTTGTGTGGTTGGTTGGGGAGGGTAATGGCCATCAGGATTGTGAAAACCAATTATGAAGATGATTGGTGATGCACAATCTGCTCCCATTCAGGGAACTTCTTTAGACCGTACATCACAATCTGTGCGCCCTATAGATGCATTAGAGCATCGATATCCATGCTACAATAAGTGTGGATATTCATACTATTCTGCTGGTACTCGTGGTTTTGTCAGTGTTAACACTTTTGTTATGGGAAATATAGGAATGAATTGTTTATGGAAGCATTCAACCATGTCTCAAGTGTCATCGATAAGATCTACAAGCAACTAACAAGGAGCACAACACATCCTCTGGGCGGAACTGCGTATTTGAATTTAGAGAATGAGGACGATCCATTTCTTCATGGCATCAAGTACACAGCTATGCCTCCAACGAAGCGCTTCCGGGACATGGAACAGCTGTCTGGTGGTGAGAAGACAGTTGCTGCGCTTGCGTTACTATTTTCCATCCACAGGTGAGCATATTGTGTCTCATAGTTCTTCTTTGCCTCTAAATTTTAATTGAAAAATTCAATGGCTTTGTGACCCGATTTCTTAGCTTTTGAGGTCCAACAAGTTTGTTTTTGTCCTTTTATTCTCTTTCATTTCCCTTTCGCATGAATTCGTTCCTTTTTTTTTTATAATTTGGTAGCGACTTCTTTCTTTTCGGTATCATAGAGTAGACTGCTGCCCGAAGAGCCATTAGAAAAAGATGGCTTCTCCTGCTTTCTGGTGACAGTTTGCATTTTCTTGCACATGTAGTTCTTAGCTTTTGCCTATTAGCAAGACTCTGGACGATCACAATATAAGCTATTTCATGTAATTCTTTCATCATTCTGACCATTGCAGATATTCCTTAGTTTTTTTTGCATCTATGGGCTAGTTCAGTTATCGGTGTCATTCTGACCATTGCCAATGTACTCTAGTTTTTTGGCATCTATGGTTGGTTCAGTTATTGGCATCATTCTGACCATTGCTAGTGTACTCTTATTTTTTGCATCTATGTTCAGTTATCGGCCTTCGCCATTCTTCATATTGGATGAAGTTGATGCTGCTCTAGACAATTTGAATGTCGCGAAGGTGGCTGGATATATCCGATCAAAGTCGTGCGAAGGGTCCAGGCTTAATCAGGACGCAGATGCGGGTTGTGGTTTCCAGAGCATAGTGATATCTCTGAAAGACAGCTTTTATGATAAGGCTGAAGCTCTTGTTGGTGTATATAGAGACTCTGAAAGGAGGTGGCTCTCTTCCCATCTGTAACTTCAGTCTCCCTTTTGCCCCTTTACAGTTCGCGTATGATTAGTATTAACGTCAGTATTCTCTGTACTCGTTGCAGCTGCTCAAGAACTCTGACATTTGACTTGACCAAATACCGGGAGTCCTGAAAGATTTGACCGATTGTTGGAGGTGTTCACTGTCGATGTAAATATCCTTTTCAGAAACTGTATATTGTAGCTATGACTAGGTTGCTGCAAATTCTCGTCACACCCTGCATTGCTCTAGTGTTCTTTTGTCACTTCGACTATTATTATTGCTTGTTTAGTTTTCACTTAAGTTGAATAACTAGGGCGCTCTTTTCTCTCTCTCAAAAAAAAAAAAAAAGGTACAGATGAACTTGTTTTGTTAGTCAATGAAAGTGTTTGTCCTACAAATGCGGGTTTCTTCTCAAGAATTTCGAAGATAACCGACGAGAAAAGGCTCCTTAGCTGCAGTCATCGTTGCCTGCCTGTCCAAGGCTAGCCGCATCCCGACACGCTAATGTTTTTTGATTTTGCAGAAGCCTATAGAGACCATTTTCCAGGAGGTTTTTTTATTTTTATTTTTTGTGGCGATTTTGGTTTTGCGTGAATGAGTTTTGGATTGGATCGACATGTGAATCTTGGAATGGTGATTATAGAGGAATGTTGATCCCGCCACTACGAAGTCCATTGCTACGCTAGAGCCATTTTGGCTTTCATCAAATGAATTATGTTGTAAGAATTTTATTAGATACATATTTTTAGTATCTAATAATAACATTACCAGTAAATTAATAATCAGAATGGATTGTACCCCATTTTAAAATTATTATATAATCAGGTAGTAATATGAAAACTAAATATTCATTAAAAACTATGTACTAATTATGAATTATATTGATTAAATTAAATTGAGTGTATGTTTCCCTCCTTTTCCTAATTCATATTCCCAACAAAACTTCTTTCCTTTAAATGAATTATTCCTTTATCTCTCGATGTAAGATTTCGAGAGACTGCAAAGTGGCTCTATATTGTTATATTCCATCCATCAGGGCAAGACTATATTATTAACAGGTATATCCTTTGTCTAAAATTCTTCAATGATATTGTAATGCTCATTTTTTTTATAGGCCAAAATTTTTGACTAGTCAATGGTGGTGAAAAAAATAAAATAAAATGAAGAGTTGAAAAGTCAACAAAATAAAAAAAAATGGGGTAACTTTCCCTTCTTCTTCTTTTTCTTCTTCACCAAGACATACGTGAAGAAGAAAGAAAGGAGAAGAGGGAGAAAGAAAGAGAGAGAGAGAAAGAGAGAAGAAGAAGAGAAAAGTTCGGCGCCTTCACGATCCAAACACCGCAACAAGCCAAATCCACGTTATTTTACTACGCTCGGTAAGAATCGAAGCTCTAATTTGTTTAAATTAAAGAAATTTTTGGATTTAGGGAAAATTTCGGATTTTGATGGATTCTGAATTTCTGCATCCAATTTCTCCATCGTTTGGTTACATCTTTGCTTGAGAATGAAACTTTAGGATGTTGTGAAGCCGTAGGATTCGACGGATCGTAAATTGATGCTACAGTTTGCCCGGAATGAGATTTTGAAATCTGGTGCCCGTACTGTACCGCGCGAACAGTGAACTTCGAGGGCTGATTTCTTTGGTTTTTGCTTGTCATTCGGATTTGGTCATGTTGAGACTTTTGTAGTACGTCGAATAAGCTTCGCTTGGACTATAAGACGGTTTGAAACGGAGGTCGGTGGAATGAGTTATGGCCTTTTTAGTCATGAAGCACAAGCTGTTCTGTTTCCTACAGTACGAGCACAAACAGCATACTTCAAGAGCCAATATCTTTATCTTTCGTTCATTATTTGAAGTTGACCATATTAAGACGTTTGTAGTACGTTGAATAAGCTTCGTTTGGAGTATAAGATGGCTTGAAACGGAGATCGGTGGAATGAGTTATGGCCTTTTTAGTCATGAAGCGCAAACTGTTCTGTTTCCTACAGTACGAGCACGAACAGCATGCTTCAAGAGCAAATATCTTCATTTTTCGTTCATTATTTGAGGTCGATCATATTAAGACTTTTGTAGTACATCGAGTAAGCTTCGTTTGGATTATAAGATAGCTTAAAATGGAGCTCGGTGGAGTGAGTTATGACCTTTTTAATTTTGAAGCGCAAACTGCCCATTAAGGACAGTAAAGGAAAGTTGTTATTGGGCGAGCTTTCGTTGACACGTAGTTGTAGTTCTGTCGTTAAATAGGTATAAATTAGTTGAGTCGTCCATTAGAGTGTTATATTATTGGTTTTTGATCCATTTTCCGTACTTTTGAATAGGAAATCGGACGCGTCGGCTCGAGTAACCGTCGCATTTTAATTTTGCTTTCGTCTGGTGAGTGATACTATTTCTTCTTTGACTTGTGAAAACTCATGTTTTCTGATAAAGTATAATATGAGTTTTTAATGCGATTTGTTCTTTTGAAAGGAAAGTAAAAGCGGTGTTTAGAGCATTTTTGTTGCATAAAACAGGATCGAACATTTACTGTTGTTTTGTGCTACTGATTTTGAGTTGATGGTGATGTTCATTTTGGCTGAAATGATTTATGACAGATTTCTGCTATTGATTTTTGAGTTGTTGTGATTTTGTGCTGCTCAAGATAACTGTGAACCCGACTGATGGGTTTGTGGGTATGTGCATACTATTTAGGATATCTTTATGGGTCGAGCTACCGGCATTGTAGGTGGAGACCTTGCCAAGAGGGGAATCTTGGTCGTCTTTTGTCACGGGCGTTATTCGTGACAACGGTTGGAGTCTTGAGCAGTCATTAGTCGATGGATAGACCATTGACATGTGTTTTTGCCGAGATTAACTAATGGTTTAAACCATTGGTATTTGTTTTGTGTTTTAAATGTGCATAGTGATTGTTCGATCCGCTTAGAAGAAATGTATTACTCACTGAGCCGTGTTAGCTCATTCCTTTCATCTTTTTGTTTTTCAGATCCAACGAGTCGCCCGTAAAACGTGAGCGATCGTTAGTGGAGGATATTTTGTTGGGGGGAACCTTTTATTTTAAGTTGTGAGTTGTTCCTTTTGTATTTGGTGAGCCCTTTTAAGTGGATATTAGACGTTTCTACCATTTGGAAGGATATGTGTATATATCTATTTATGGTTTAGTAGCAAGCTCTGATGTTTATAACTAAGGAACTTCTTGAAGTTGTATGTATGGATATACATGTTTGTTATCAGGTTGGATTCTGGTTAAGTTGAGGCTGCGTCCGTTTGAGAAAGAGACGGCCATGTCACAATCTCATATTATTGTGGTTTGGGGTGTGACAGATATGAAGTCAAATGCTAGACAATTCATTAATTATAAAAGCATGCAAACTGATGCTTGAGGAATTATAAATTTATCACAACAGCTTATTACAATTTACGAAATGTAAATTTCAATAAAATAATTAAAGCTAGTTATATCTCCTATGTTCGGAGAATAAGGTTTGTCAAATGATTTTATATTTTTATTTCATACAGATTGCATGTAGACTCAAGGTCAATGTCTCATGTCATATGATGTAGGTCATTTAGAAATCATATGTCCTAGGGCTGATTTTTAAGTAATTAAATCATAAAGATAAGGTTAGCTATTTATGGAATTGCAAGTATTATTCTCTTTATATATAATTTAAATAGCATTAAAAGAGAAAAAAATGAGGTAGTATTACATGAAAAATTGTCTAAGTCCTAAATCTGTTGCACGGCAACTAACTCAATCATCAACTTTGCAATTGTGCCAATTTAGTTTAAATTTTTTTGAAAGTTTGCTAATTTAGTTTTAAACTTTTTTATGAATTACTAATGTAGTCCTTCCGACTAATATTGGATGGAAATCGCCGACGTATGGGTCCAATCAATGCCGATCATCCTGCGTGGTACCGCTAATGTTGGCATGGATATTTGTTTCATATTTTTTTTGTCTCATTTTCTTTATTTTATTCTTCATAGGGTTGACAAGCATTGGCCTAAGCCTTTGTTGGCCATAGCAAGGGTGTCGCAAGCCCTTGTAGGCAAAAGCGAGGGCATTGCTGCCCTCACGTGCCCTTGTTGTGGTTGGTGATAGCTTGAGCGAAGATCATGGCACCCTCACTGGTGGTTGGAGGAGGCTTCATGACCCTCGCTTTGGTGCTAGCGAGGTTTATTGGCCCTTGCCCAGTGGCTAATGGAGGTCATCGACGATTCTGTCAATCCTGTGAAGAATAACATATCAAAAAAGAAAAGAAAGAAAAGGGAAAAAAAATCAACAAAGTTCAATAAAAAAATATTGGAAAATTTAGAATTTTTTTTCCATGTTAGCTCTGGCCATACCATGAAGGACAATCAACACTAGCTGATCGCTATGTTGTTGACACCTGATTTTTAATCAACTTTTCTCTTTTAAACATTTTCAGTATTTTTCGGCTTTTTTTTTGAAAAATTCATAAAAATTCATAAAATTGAAAAATTAACTTTGGGGACCTTGGCCAAGCCTAGAGAACTAATTTTGACGAAAAAATGATTTTTCATATTTTCAGTATTTTTTAGTATTTTTATTTTCGAAAATTCATGAAAAATAAAGAAAAAAATGAGAAAATTGCAAAATCAACTTTGGAAGCCTTGGCCAAGCCTAAGCAACCATTTTTGAACAAAAAATAAATTTTCATATTATATATATTTTTAATTTTAAAAAAAAAATACAAAAATACTTGAAAATTTTGGAAAAATAACATTTGAGGCAAAAAAAAATACACAAAGATAGTTAATATTTTTATTTTAAATCTATTTTCATATTGGCCATCGCAAATTCAGAAAAATCCAATTCGAGTCACGTGTTTCTTCACGAGTATAATCTCGAATCGGGCCTAAAAAAATTTAATTTAAGTCAACTCATTTTTAATTTTCACTTTTTATGAGTTGTGACATTGTCTTCTAATATTTTAAATTTTCATCTTAGCTCAATTATACCCAGAATGACTCAATTTTGCAAAAGGGCTTTAATTAAATTCTGCATTATTTTCAGCGGCAAGAAATGAGCTTAAATTTGACATGTGGTAAATTTTGGTGTGTCAAAAATTGTGAGGAGATTTGGACTTAAAGAAATTTATTTTTTCATGGACTAAATTGCAAATACTTAAAATCTCAAGGACTAGGATGCAAATACCTAACACTTGAAGGATTATTTTGTAAATAACAAAAAGAAGAGTTGGTGGGGAAATTAGAATAGAGAAGGGAAGATGGAGAAGAGGAGATGGAGAAGGGAAGATAGAGAAGAGGAGATAGAGAAGGGAAGTTGAAGAAGAGGAGATGGAGAAGAGAAGATGAAGAAAATAAGATAAGAGTAGAGAAGGGAAGATGAGATGAAGAAGAGTTAGTGGAAAATTTAGAATGGAAGATGTATGAGTAGATTATAAAAGGAGGAAGAAGTGAGCTTGGGAGGGGGATTTTTGGAGAGAAAATCTTGGATGCTTGAGAGAATTTTGAGAGATTGAAAGAAATTAGAGAGAAAGAAAAAAAATAAAAAAAAAGAGAGAGAATCCTTTTTTCCAAAAGAGAGTCTTGAAGATGGTGAGAGTTTAAATCTAGGTGTTACCATCACCAATTCCTCTGCTGGTCAATGCAAGTTACAAGTTCATTTCCATCGTTCGAGCCGCAATCTTGATCTATAAGTTGACACGAGATCCGAATTCGGCAATCAAATCTGTTAAATCAGGTAACGATCCTAACTATTAAAATCTTCGAGAATTTCCTTGCCCAAATAAATTAATTTAAATTTCAATTATGTCATGTCATACTCATATGTTTCCATATCTACATGTCGCATTCATACTATAAATTCCTGCAATTTAATTCTTGCACCATAAATCCCAAAGGGAAGAGCCAAGCCAATGCTTAGCCTCCCATTGGAGGTTTTTACTTACAGTAGTTAAATATCTGCAAGTTAAATACCTGTACCTTAAATCCCAAAGGGAAGAGCCAAGCCAATGCTTAGCCTCCCATTGGAGGTTTTTATTTACAGTAGTTAAATACCTGCAACTTAAATACATGTACCTTAAATCCCAAAGGGAAGAGCCAAGCCAATGCTTAGCCTCCTATTGGAGGTTTTTACTTACAGTAGTTAAATACCTGCAACTTAAATACCTGTACCTTAAATCCCAAAGGGAAGAGCCAAGCCAATGCTTAGCCTCCCATTGGAGGTTTTTACTTACAGTAGTTAAATACCTGCAACTTAAATACATGTACCTTAAATCCCAAAGGGAAGAGCCAAGCCAATGCTTAGCCTCCCATTGGAGGTTTTTACTTACAGTAGTTTAAATACCTGCAGCTTAAATACATGTACCTTAAATCCCAAAGGGAAGAGCCAAGCCAATGCTAGGCCTCCCATTGGAGGTGTTTATTCACTGTCATGTACTTCTTATAATTTAATTTTTGAATCATCAGACCTAAAAGATGAGTAGGTCGTAATACTGCACAGAAGTCGTTAACACACTCCCTCTTTCGGCTTCAGGAAATCTTTAACACTTAAAAAATATAACAAATAAAAATATATACCATCCATGCATCCTATTTAAAAAGTGAAAACACAAAAGAGAATACCCTACTAGAGCCTTAGGAATAAACCAAGCCTGAGTTGCCGAATTAGGATATCCATGAAATTAAGGTACCGAAAGGGCATTAGTTTTAATTAACTTGTGTAACCAAGTTCCCGAGCTCATAATCTCTGGTTCGCAGGAATAAATTAGTTCTCCCGCTAATTTATTTAGGTTCCTAATCAACCTACCAAGAATGATTAGTGTCGACTCCAAATTTCAAAATAATTTAAAATAAAATCCAATGTTACGATTCGGTAGGGCTTGGGAGGGTCCACATTAGGTTAGTCAAATCTAATTAACCTAATAATCCGTTAACCCTTTAAAATAAAATTTTTTTTAGAGGGTCGCGACAGACTGGCGACTCCGCTGGGGACAGATTTTTAAATTTTTCGAAAAAAGATACCAATTGGAATACTTAAATTTTTTCGAAATTTTAAAAGTGTTAGTGGACTTAGGCCAATGAAAATTTCATGGATATCTCGCTTCTGGCGATCTTGCTTGGGACTCATTCTATAGGTGTTATATGTTTTTGCAGGATAGGAGTTATAAGGGGCGGAGTGTTTGGCTAACCCATTTGTTTTGCAGGCTCAGTGTTGGGATTATGTTTAATTTCGCACATTTTTAGAAGCGATGTTTTGATATCAATTGTTGTGCATGTCTTGCATATTCTGAGGATCACAACACCTGCACACACAAGCGTCTAAACCCAAGTCGCGAAATTTTTCCTAGGTAACCATAGATAGGGATCGAATATGCAAAGCTCTTGCGTCGATTGCGCTTGGGTTGACCATATTTTATCCCGCTCATTATCTGAATTGACAATTCTTCCCATTGTGATTTGATTGCGCGGAGGGTAAGGTTGTCAATTCAGATAGTAGGGGCCTTTTAGGTCCATATCCTTGTCTCTTTTTTTTTTATTTTCTAGAGTCCACTCCTCACTCGTCTTATGCGCATGTGAGTTGGACGGTTGATATATCTAAAACAAAGAAGGTCTGGTTAGTGAGGTTTTCTTACCTTGAACTTGTAATTAGTTCTGCATATTTTAAATGCTACATATCATGCATCATATCATAGGAAAACCATCTATCTTATAATCTGACTTGGGGCACCCTTAGTAGTTGCCACACCCATCTACCTTAGGTCTTTAATCCAAAATTTCAAATGATGTATTTTCGCATCCTCCCTCGTCCCCTCTAGACTTGATGTATCAAGGATCTTTTGAGATGTATATGTACATTTTTCAATTTGTTTTGAGGTTTTATGTAGATTGGTGTGGCAACAACTTTCATTCCAATCATTGAGCGATTCTAGCCAATTGCATAATTTCCTTCGAAAGAAATCTGGGTTAAAACTCCCTAATTGACTTTTTTGGCCAAATAGGAGTGTTTAACCCTTATTTCACCAATAGAAAATATGGAATCGGGCTAGTACATTTGCATCGCATACCCATTCATTTTGCATTATAACCCGTGGTAATTAATTTTGGTACATTCTCGCATATTCAAAAATAGATGGGGAAATTGAATATCAAAGTCATCCCAGTCCCACGCAAGGAGCTCACGGCATGGTGGAACCGCCTCAACCCGGACAACCAGGCCTACATCAAAGAACGCTTAGGGCATTTAGTGGATCTCATCAAGGTGGATTATCAATCCGCTCTCATTAAGGCATTGGCGAAGTTTTGGGATTCAAAGACTCTAACCTTCGACTTCCGAGGACTGGAGATTACACCAACCCTGGAGGAGTATACGGCCATCATTGGAGTGAAATTTGATGACCATATTGTACAGCCACTATTGGGGAAGGATTCTACCATAGCTTTATCCAAATTCCTTCACCTAAAAATCACCGAGATCGAGAAAATTCTCAAATCTAACTCTGGTAAGTTTACCCTCTCATTCCTCTATAACAATTACTCATCACTCCCAATCGAAGCTGGTCTTAAACCGACTAGAATCTTCATTCTGACTTTTTTCGCTTTCGTCTTATTCCCTACTTCTGGGACCACATTCGATCCTTCCATAGTTCATGTCGCCAAACAAGCATGTTATCGCTGGAACTACTCCTACATGATTTTAGCCGAGACTTTCCTTTCCTTGAGTCGTTTTCAATTCACCCAAAAGGGTACTTTCCAAGCCTCCAATGGCCTTCTCTACATGTGGTTCACCTCACACATCAAAACTTTCAATTTACGCGTCGGATGTTATGAAATTAGCCAATATATCCACCCATTGGGATGCTTTCTGAAGTGTCAATCCTCTGTTGAGAAACTGTCCTTTAAAGATTGGGTGAAATTACTAGGAGACTTAGAGCCAAAACAGCTTCGCTGGCGACTAACTTGGCCTAGGATCTTAGAAGCCCGTATCACGGGAATAGATGGGAACCCTATCCCCTTACTAGGTTGTACAGGTAGAAGTGCCTATTATCCTATCAGGGTAGTGAGACAGTTCGGTATGTTACAGGAAGTCCCGCCAGCAGTTTATCCCGACAGTTTCGCCTTCGATTTACCCCAAGGCAGACTCACTAAGGAGACTAAGACACTGTACCAGGCCAAGATCGACCTCATAATCCACACCCTGAAGAACTCCCCATTACAGGACGTAGAGTGGCCAGATTACCTGGACGAGGAGATGAACGTCCACCGGGCATCTAAGGAGTACATCAAGATGTTCAAGGAATACCTACAGTCCATGGTGGAACCATATGTACCTGACTACATCGTCCCGTACCTGCCCGGAGTGGAGCCGTATATACCAGAAGACATGGGACCGCCGCTAGCCGAGGAGGACGAAGACCTGCATGTATGGGATTTGGGTGGATCAGAGATTGTCAAGGATGCCTTAGCCTCCAAGCGCCTCCGGACTGCATAGACGATTTCCCCATTTAATTTTGATGTTATCTTCATCTGTAATAAGCTTGTAACATTTGCATATATGATCATTCATCATGATCTTCTTAAGTAAATAATTATCACGGGTTATTCGCCTTCTTAATAGTATGTCATTCATGTTTAATGAGTAGAAAGACTGTTTACATGAGGCTAAGGGTCATGATTGAGTCTTTCCTCCCATTAATCAAGTATGAACATAGTATTAAGGAGGTTTTAGATTTCTGAACTTTCTCTCTCTACTTGCGAGTTTCTGACTTCCTATCTTAAATCAGGTGATAATTTATAGTCACAAGGACTCGTAGTAAAACGAGAAAACTGAGAATGGAGCACGAAGAACTGACTCCCAGAGTGGCCAATCTTGAAAACCAGATAAATATGATAGCCGACATGATGGCGGAGATAAAGGCAATGATGATCGCTACGCAGGTGAAGTCCTCCAACGCTCTTGAGGCTAATCCGTTTGTAAATCCCAATACATCTACTGGCTCAGACATCAATTAAACCGCTAGCACAGAGCCCAAGAGGGAAGCACCCCCTAGGGCCCTTCCAGTCGTAGTTGATTTGGAGAAGGAAAAGAAAGAGAAACCCTCGGCCAAGACGGAAGAAGACGCGAGGAGGCTAGCAAAGATCGAAGAATGTCTTAGTAACCAAGGATACGAGTTGGCTCGATTTGACAAAATCACACCGTTTGCTAAGATAGAAGTTCCAGCTGGGTACAAGGAACCTGAGTTTGTGAGAAAATACGACGGGACAGGCTGTCCCTAAGCTCATTTGAAATACTACTTGCGTAAAATGGCACATTATTCTGATTATGTCCCGCTGCTGATGAACACATTCCAAGAGAGTTTGTCCGGCGCTGCACTAGCATGGTTTATCGAGCTCGACATGGAAGAGTATGACAGTTGGGAGGACCTGGCTGAGGAATTCCTTCACCAATACAAGTTCAACACGGCTACAGCTCCTACCAGAGAAGACCTATTGAGAACTTTGAAAGGAAGGAATGAGTCTATACGTACTTTTGCCCAAAGGTGGCGAGCGATAGCTACCCAAGTCAAATCAGCCATCCCGGAGGAGGAGTTGGTGGATTTGTTTTTGAAGACACTACCGCTCGAGTACTTCGAGAAGCTTAATACCTCAGGTTGTCAAACTTTCGCACACCTTATCAGGGTAGCTGAGCGTCATGAGAGGGCTCTAAGGGAGAAACGTGTACCAGAGCCGTCATTCAAGCGGCCATATCCAGCCAAGAGAGAAAGGGAGAATGCAGGCGATGTCGCTTTTGTGCCAAACCCATCGAGACCAAAGAAGTTTTCAGAATCCACCCCTATCCAAGGTGGCTCATCAGACCGGCTCCAAAGAAGTTCAAGGCTAAGAGAAGAACCGCACCGTCTTTTACTCAATTACCTCGTCCGCTATCGAAGCTGTTACCGATACTGCTGGAAGGGCGCCTAGTCGCCAAGGAACCCCCGAGACCGAATCTGCCAAGATTCCCTGGGTTCAACGAGGCCCAGTCGTACGCCTATCACATGGGCGAAAAAGGGCACAACGTAGATAACTGTCTCGTGCTCAAATACAAGGTGCAAGCACTGATAGATGGAAGAGTATTGGAGTTTGATAAGACGGGACCAAATGTGCAACAAAATCCCCTACCGGATCATGAGAAAGTGAACGCTATATGGGATGAGAATGACATGGACGAGTTGGAATTAATGGCCGAGGAACCACCTTGCACGACCAATGAAGATGATCTAGTTGCAGTAATAGAGTCAAAGGCCCCCTTTGTAATTAGGCTAGATGAGGTGGACAAATGGGGGGACACTAAGAGTAGTTCCTCTGAACGCACGGTCATCTCCCTATCTGGTTTTAAGCTGGAGGACAGGAAGGCACATCACGATGGAAAAGTTGAAAAGATCGTGATAAAGGTCCATCCACCGGCAGATTACAACCCCAGAGCTGTCCCTTGGAACTACGGAACAAGCGAGATAGACGCAGTCATGAGGTCTGGTAGGTGCTACGCACCGAGGGAAGGGGAACCTGAAAGGAGAGAAGTGACGAGAGAAGATGCAGAGAAGGCACTGTCCATTGTCAGGACAAGTGAGTTCAAAGTCATAGAACAACTGAGGAAAATGCCAGCCCAGATATCACTACTGGATCTTTTTACCAACTCGGAGAAGCACAAGAATGCACTGATGAAGGTACTGAATGAAGTGCACGTACCAGAAACTATCAACGAGGTGCAGTTGGAGGACTTCGTGGGGACCATACTACTGAGAGACCAGATATCCTTCTCAGATGAGGATGTTCCTATTGATGGCTGGGCCCATAACAAGATTTTGTACATATCGGCAAGGAACCATGGCAAACAGATCTCCCATGTGCTGATTGATAACGGGTCTGCATTCAACATATGCCCGTTAGCCACACTCAGAAATTTGGGTATAAACGAGGAGCTCATCCGCACTTCTAAGGCCACCATCAGAGCCTTCGACGGAATGAGGAAAGACGTGGTTGGCGAAATCGAGCTGGATATTTTCATTGGACCCGTGGAGTTCTCTATCGGGTTCCAGGTTATGGATCTCCCGAGTGCCTTCGGGCTGCTTTTGGGTAGGCCCTGGATTCATACGGCAGGCGCAGTGCCTTCTAGCCTACACCAGAAGGTTCGATTCGTGGTTGACGGGAAAGTGGTAACCGTGCATGGAGAGATGGATTTTGCTACATACCAGAAGAGCGCGATCCCCTATATAGAGCCGGAACGCAAGGAGGAAGCAAGCTACCACTCTCTCGAATTAGTGGCAGTTACGCACGCATCTCCTGGGACTAGGAAGAGAGTTCCTGCACCTTCCTAATACACTCTAGCCCCAGGGAAGATGTTATTGGCATACGGGTTTGTCCTTGGATGCGGGCTGGGGAAGAATGGTCAAGGGATCCGGTCACCATTGCAGTTAGACACGAACGAGCACCGATCAGGCCTAGGATATACTGGTGGATTCAGTAGTAGCTTCATTTCGACAGGCTATCGTGGACGCCGAGGCAGAGGCCAGTATCGAGGCCGTGGAAGCCAAGGAGGCAGAGTTGGCTCGTTCATTGGCTCTGGACCTTGGAAGGGAAGAGCTAGCGTGATCGGCAGTTCGCTGGCCCAGTATTTCTCCAAGCGTCCTAAGATGCTGGCAGATGAAACTGTTCAAAACGCAGCTGAGCCTGATCTGTCTAACCAATTTCTAGAAGACATCGTCAACGTCATCATCAAACGGCTTGATGAGGACTCCAGCCAGCCTGTGTAAAGAAGCCTTCTCTTTCCTTTTCCCTTGATGCATTTCAATTCCTGCATTTAGATTTCTGCATAATGTTTTCATTCCTTAGCAATGCATTTTCCTTTTATGAAAATCACCCTTGGATCTCCGACCGTCGGTCTAAGTAGTGTAAGCCGTAACGCGGTCCATTTCCCATCTAATAAAAGTCCCATGAGTTTTGTTAAGGACATGTGGAATGATAAATTGGCCCGATGATGATACTTGACTTCAAATCTTTGAAGTTTGAGGGCTGATTTGCCACATGATCCATGTTTTCCTGAAAAATCTTTTAGGAGAGCGAGGACGTCCAATGAGACGACGACCAGTTCCCCCTCCTTTTTCTTCATTTTTCAAAGTGTTTTCAGAAATTCATGCATCTTTATTAGTACCAGTAAAATACTGACAATGCTTGTGACATTTCAGGCATACCATCCCTCATATGCATAACAGGTTACTATGTAGCTCAGACCGTATCGATAACTTCTCCTATGGAATTGAGGAGGAATGTGATGACGATACCAGTGATGTCAGAAGGGATTGGAGCAGATATGAGGAACATAAACCCTTAACGACAGAGGAAACCATTACAGTCAACCTGGGGGATTATGAGAACTTGAAAGAAGTAAAAATCGGAGGAAGACTGTCTTCGTCAGAAGTGTCTCGGTTTATTGATCTCCTCAGGGAATATCAGGATGTGTTCGCCTGGTCCTATGCAGATATGCCGGGTTTGGACCCAAACATTGTTGAACACTCGCTCCTAACAGATTCGAATGTTCCCTCTAAGAAGCAAAAACTTCGACGCACAAAACCGGAGTTATCCAAAAAGATCGAAGAAGAAGTGATGAAACTTCTTAAGGTGGGATTTATTGAGGTGATCGCTTATCCCGAATGGGTTGCTAATATTGTCCCGGTGATGAAGAAGGACGGGAGAGTCAGAGTTTGCGTAGATTATCGCGACTTGAATAAGGCAAGCCCGAAAGATGACTTTCCTTTCCCACACATCGATGTCTTGGTCGATAGCACCGCCGGTTTTGATATGTTCTCGTTCATGGATGGATTCTCTAGGTACAACCAGATTCTTTTGAAGGAAGAAGACAAGGCTAAGACCTCGTTCATAACGCCATGGGGCACTTTCTGTTATAAAGTTATGCCTTTTGGCTTGAAAAATGCAGGGGCAACCTACCAAAGGGCCATGGTAGCTTTGTTCCACGATATGATGCATAAGGAGATAGAGGTATACGTCGACGATATGATCGCGAAGTCTAAACCCGGATATGATCACATCCAAATACTAAGAAAGCTGTTCGAACGACTTCGGAAATATAGATTGAAGCTAAACCCGCCAAATGCATATTTGGGGCACGATCAGGAAAGCTTCTTGGGTTCATGGTGAGCAACCGATGAGTTGAAATAGACCATTCTAAAGTCAAAGCGATATTAGACCTCGGGGTCCCTACGACAGTTAAGGAAGTGAGGAGTTTGCTGGGGCGGCTGAATTACATCGCCAGGTTTATTTGTCAACTATCTGAAGTTGCAAAACCATTCTTTAAGCTGCTAAAGAAAGGTGCCAAGGTGAAATGGGATTCTGAGTGTCACCAAGCTCTGGAAAAGATCAAAAGTTACCTCGTCTCGCCACCAGTTTTGGTGCCTCCCATGTCAGGTTTTCCGTTAACCCTGTATCTTACTGTCCATCAAGAATCCCTAGGGGCTTTGTTGGCCCAAACAAACCCTGAAGATGGCAAGGAACGGGCAATTTATTATCTGAGCAAGAAATTCACTACATCGGAGATGAATTACCCCACCATCGAGAAGACTTGCGTTGCGTTGGTATGGGTGCTACACAGGTTGAGGCAATATACCCTTCATCACCACATACAGCTGGTCACAGAGAACGACCCGATAAAATATCTCCTAGAAAAGCCAGCCTTAATTGGGAAACTGGCTAAATGGCAGGTCATCCTATCAGAATTCGACGTTAGGAGTTCAACTCAGAAATCCGTTAAGGGACGAGCCATAGCAGATATGTTAGCTGAAAATGCCCAGGGGCTCAGTATCCCAAGTGACGAGAAGTCAGAGGATTACATTTCAAACTTGTCCGAGGATAAATGGACAATGTATTTTGACGGTGCTGTAAACATCACAGGGTCTGGAACTGGGGCAATTGTAATATCCCTTGAGGGACAACATTATCCAGTTGCTGCAAAGCTGACATTTCCATGCACTAACAATATTTCTGAGTACGAAGCCTGCATCCTAGGGCTGCAGCTAACTCTCACCATGAAAGTAAAGAGGCTGCAAGTATATGGGGACTCCATGCTAATCATCCTGCAGACCCAAGGCGAATGGAGAACTAAAGATTCTAAGCTCATCCCTTATCACAGGTTCTTAAAGGAAATGATTGAGGAGTTCGAGGAGATCGATTTTGGATACCTACCGAGAACCCAAAATCATTTTGCGGACGCCTTGGCTACCCTATCGTCCATGCTGCAAGTAACGGAAGGCTTAGACATCGAGCCATTGAGGGTCGACATTATTAAACAACCGGCTTACTGCATGGTGATCGAAGAAGGGTTTGATGGCCAACCCTGGTATCAGGACATTAAGAATTACTTGCTGAATGGAGAATATCCTCCAGGGAGCCAAATGGGGGATAGAAAGTACATAGCCAAGATGGCTATGAAGTTCTTTCTTAGTGGTCAGACCCTGTACAAGAAGTCGTTCGATTTAGTCCTATTAAGGTGCGTAGACGCTAAGGAAGCAAACTTACTCATGCAGGAGATTCATGAAGGAGAGTGCGGACCGCACATGAACGGCCATCTCCTCGCCAGGAAGATCATGAGACTCGGTTACTATTGGATGACCATGGAGTCAGATTGCAACCGACACGTGAGATCTTGTCATCAGTGTCAGGTGTATGGGGATAGGATCAACGCTCCCCCAAATGAACTACATCAAATGTCTGAAGCTTGGCCGTTTTCAATGTGGGGAATCGATATGATCGGGCCGATTAACCCCAAAGCTTCAAACGAACACCGTTTTATCTTGGTGGCAATCGATTACTTCACCAAATGGATCGAAGCCAATTCGTATGCGAACGTTACAGCCAAAAACGTCGCAAAGTTCATCAAGCGGGACATCATTGCGAGGTATGGGACGCCCCAAGCCGTTATTACAGACAATGGATCCAACCTGAACAACAAGGTGGTGGATGATCTTTTAGATCGATTCAAGATCAGACACCTTAATTCTTCTCCCTACTGCCCACAAATGAATGGAGCTGTGGAAGCGGCGAATAAGAATATTAAGAAAATCTTGGCTAAGACTGCAGAGGACTTTCGGGATTGGCACGAGAGATTGCCATACGCGTTAATGGCATACCGAACTTCAATTCGGACTTCAACCGGGGCAACGCCTTACTCTTTAGTATATGGCATGGAGGCCGTCCTTCCTGTGGAAGTTGAGATCCCTTCCTTACGAATATTAGCCCAAGCGAAACTTTCAGAGGTCGAATGGATCCGGCAGAGGCATGAGTAATTGAATCTGGTTGATGAGAAACGAGTGAAGGCTATCTGTCATGGACAGGCGTATCAAAAGCGGGTAGCAAAGTCATTTAACCGCAAAGTGAAACTCAGAAACTTTACCGTCGGAGATTTAGTTGTGAAGAAGACGCTCCCTAATGCTCCTCATCCCGGGGGCAAGTTCGCACCAAATTATGAGGGTCCGTATGTAGTACAGAAAGTTCTACCCGGCGGTGCTTTAATTCTCATAAATATGGATGAAGAGGAATTGGCAAGTCCTGTAAATGCAGATGCTGTCAAGAAATATTACCCTTGAATAAGATAAAGATCGGATCAGTCTTCATATCTCATAAGTGTCTGAGCCACATTGAAGGCCACTACATATATTCCATGCATACATGTATACACTTGCATCACTTTCTCTATATTGCAGGTTTAAGAGGAACACCCAGATGGAGAAAACAACCTAAATAACATTATCCAGGCTAGAAGATTACGAAGAAAGGGAGTCTACGAGCTGAGTTACCTGTTAGCATACTCATTTTCCAGCCAAAGGAAATTGTCAAATGGCGTCGTAAAAAGGAGTTTATCCGATGCAACATGATAAGATTTTGTCAGCAAAAATTGGCTCTTACATTAAAAGAGAGCCTTCATAGCATGAGGGAATGACAGTGATCCGAAACGCCCCTAGTTCGATCTCCAAAGTTAGGAAATGTTGTGAATATTGTAAATAAATAAGACAAATTTTTGTAAATTACTTTTTGCAGAATAGTCGACGAACAAGATCAAATTGTCCAACAAAGGTCGACGGAAAATCAACCCAGGGAAGCTGGTAAAGGGAGACAACCCCAAAAGGAAAAATGGTGATCATCTGATGAGATCCGTCCTGATGAAAATGGGGCAAATTGATGGAAAACCTAAATTGAAAAGGAGATTATATCTTCCTTAACTCATTTGGTTTTAAAGATAACCCTTCTGATTTCCTTCTTACAGGGACATTCGATCGACGACTATGACAGTTGTCAACATTAAACAAGCCCAAATCTTTTAAAATTCACTCGACCCTTTCACCCTTACACTTTATTGTGCAGGAGCAAAGTCTGAGATAAGCCATTCATTGACGTAAGGAGTAGACTCCCCAATTTACTTGACCCGTCTACATGTCTGGGGTGACACATTCCCAATGTTCGAGTTGAATGAACAAGCCTAGTTATCTAGAAACCACTAGGCGTTCCTTCCAAATCCTCAGGTAAATATATCTTCGCCCTGAACCTTTTAAGAGAATGAATTCTGACGATTCTCAGGGTGCTCGAATCCAGAGCGGCATATACATGCACCCTTCATGGTAGGTTAAATTGGGTTTGAGCTTCTGCAGGATTCCTGGTCTCCCCAGATTCTAGAATGGCACCCTTTGAGGTAAATCAAGTCTTTCTTACAAGCAAACCAAGTCCTTCCTACAGGCAAACCAAGTCCTTCTTATAGGCACAAAGTCCTTCCTACAGGCAAATCAAGTCCTTCTTACAGGCAAACCAAGTCCTTCTTACAGGCACAAAGTCCTTCCTACAAGCAAATCAAATCCTTCTTACAGGCAAATCAAGTCCTTCTTACAGGCACAAAGTCCTTCCTACAGGCAAATCAAGTCCTTCTTACAGGCAAACCAAGTCCTTCTTACAGGCAAATCAAGTCCTTCTTATAGGCAAACCAAGTCCTTCTTACAGGCACAAAGTCCTTCTTACAGGCAAATCAAGTCCTTCTTACAGGCAAAATAAGTCCTTCTTACAGGCAAAATAAGTCCTTCTTACAGGCATAAAGTTCTTCTTACAAGCAAATCAAGTCCTTCTTACAGGCAAATCAAGTCCTTCTTACAGGCAAACCAAGTTCTTCTTACAGGCATAAATTCTTTCTTACAGGCATTAAGTCCTTTTTATAGGCACGAAGTTCTTTTTACAGGCATTAAGTCCTTTTTACAGGCATCAAGTCCTTTCTACAGGCATCAAGTTCTTTCTACAGGCATCAATTCCTTTTTATAGGCAGCAAGTCCTTTTTACAGGCACAAGTCCTTTGTACAGGCACAAAGTCCTTTTCACAGGCATCAAGTCCTTTCTACAGGTACCAAATTCCTTTCTACAGGCACAAAGTCCTTTCTACAGGCACAAAGTCCTTTCTACAGGCACAAAGTCCTTTTTATAGGCATGAAGTCCTTTCTACAGGCACCAAGTCCTTTTTACAGGAACCAAAGTCCTTTTTATAGGCACCAAGTCCTTCTTACAGGCAATTTCATGGGGTGACCTACCATACGGGTCAAATCTCAATGAAATTTAATTAGTAGAATCCTTTTATTAGGAATCTACCATGGTACGACCCAGCATACGGGTCAAATGGTACGACCCACCATACGGGTCAAATTTTAATTCAATTTTTAAATCAGTGGAATCCTTTTATTAGGAATCTACCATGGTACGACCCACCATACGGGTCAAAATTTAATAAGTAGAATCCTTTCATTAGGAATCTACCATGGGTTGACCTACCATACAGGTCAAATTTTAATCAAATTGTAATCAGTAGAATCATTTCATTAGGAATTTACCATGGGGTGACCTACCATACGGGTCAAAATTTATTCAGTAGAATCCTTTCATTAGGAATCTATCATGGGTTGACCTACCATACGGGTTCAAATTCAACCATCCTAAGGTTTTCTTATAACGAATCCTTAGGTTCTCATTTCATTTTCAGTGGAACATTCATGTCACGACTCTTTTTATTTTATTGTGTTGAGTCGATTAGGATTCAGGTGTCATCTCGTCTTTGAAATGAACCTCTGCCGAGCTTCCTTTCAAAGAGGGGCAGCTGTTGACACTTGATTTTTAATCATCTTTTCTCTTTTAAAAATTTTCAGTATTTTTCGGCATTTTTATTTTTTGAAAAATCCATAAAAATTCATAAAATTGAAAAATTAACTTTGGGGACCTTGGCCAAGCCTAGAGAACTAATTTTGACCAAAAAATGATTTTTCATATTTTCAGTATTTTTTAGTATTTTTATTTTCGAAAATTCATGAAAAATAAAGAAAAAATGAGAAAATTGTAAAATCAACTTTGGAAGCCTTGGCCAAGCCTAAGCAACCATTTTTGAACAAAAAATAAATTTTCATATTATATATATTTTTAATTTTTTTAAAAAAAATACAAAAATACTTGAAAATTTTGGAAAAATAACATTTGAGACAAAAAAAAATACACAAAGATAGTTAATATTTTTATTTTAAATCTATTTTCATATTGGCCATCGCAAATTCAGAAAAATCCAATTCGAGTCACGTGTTCCTTCACGAGTATAATCTCGAATCAGGCCTAAAAAAATTTAATTTAAGTCAACTCATTTTTAATTTTCACTTTTTATGAGTTGTGACATTGTCTTCTAATATTTTAAATTTTCATCTTAGCTCAATTATACCCAGAATGACTCAATTTTGCAAAAGGGCTTTAATTAAATTCTGCATTATTTTCAGCGGCAAGAAATGAGCTTAAATTTGACATGTGGTAAATTTTGGTGTGTCAAAAATTGTGAGGAGATTTGGACTTAAAGAAATTTATTTTTTCATGGACTAAATTGCAAATACTTAAAATCTCAAGGACTAGGATGCAAATACCTAACACTTGAGGGATTATTTTGTAAATAACAAAAAGAAGAGTTGGTGGAGAAATTAGAATAGAGAAGGGAAGATGGAGAAGAGGAGATGGAAAAGGGAAGATAGAGAAGAGGAGATAGAGAAGGGAAGTTGAAGAAGAGGAGATGGAGAAGAGAAGATGAAGAAAATAAGATAAGAGTAGAGAAGGGAAGATGAGATGAAGAAGAGTTAGTGGAAAATTTAGAATGGAAGATGTATGAGTAGATTATAAAAGGAGGAAGAAGTGAGCTTGGGAGGGGGATTTTTGGAGAGAAAATCTTGGATGCTTGAGAGAATTTTGAGAGATTGAAAGAAATTAGAGAGAAAGAAAAAAATAAAAAAAAAAGAGAGAGAAACTTTTTTTCCAAAAGAGAGTCTTGAAGATGGTGAGACTTTAAATCTAAGTGTTACCATCACCAATTCCTCTGCCAATCAACGCAAGTTACAAGTTCATCTCCATCGTTCGAGCAGCAATCTTGATCTATAAGGTGACACGAGATCCGAATTCGACAATCAAATCTGTTAAATCAGGTAACGATCCTAACTATTAAAATCTTCGAGAATTTCCTTGCCCAAATAAATTAATTTAAATTTCGATTATGTCATGTCATACTCATATGTTTCCATATCTACATGTCGCATTCATACTATAAATTATTGCAATTTAATTCTTGCACCATAAATCCCAAAGGGAAGAGCCAAGCCAATGCTTAGCCTCCCATTGGAGGTTTTTACTTACAGTAGTTAAATATCTGCAACTTAAATACCTGTACCTTAAATCCCAAAGGGAAGAGCCAAGCCAATGCTTAGCCTCCCATTGGAGGTTTTTATTTACAGTAGTTAAATACCTGCAACTTAAATACCTGTACCTTAAATCCCAAAGGGAAGAGCCAAGCCAATACTTAGCCTCCCATTGGAGGTTTTTACTTACAGTAGTTAAATACCTGCAACTTAAATACCTGTACCTTAAATCCCAAAAGGAAGAGCCAAGCCAATGCTTAGCCTCCCATTGGAGGTTTTTACTTATAGTAGTTAAATACCTGCAACTTAAATACCTGTACCTTAAATCCCAAAGGGAAGAGCCAAGCCAATGCTTAGCCTCCCATTGGAGGTTTTTACTTACAATAGTTAAATACCTGCAACTTAAATACATGTACCTTAAATCCCAAAGGGAAGAGTCAAGCCAATGCTTAGCCTCCCATTGGAGGTTTTTACTTACAGTAGTTTAAATACCTGTAGCTTAAATACATGTACCTTAAATCCCAAAGGGAAGAGCTAAGCCAATGCTAGGCCTCCCATTGGAGGTGTTTATTCACTGTCATGTACTTCTTATAATTTAATTTTTGAATCATCAGACCCAAAAGATGAGTAGGTCGTAATACTGCATAGAAGTCGTTAACACACTCCCTCTTTCGGCTTCAGGGAATCTTTAACACTTAAAAAATATAACAAATAAAAATATATACCATCCATGCATCCTATTTAAAAAGTGAAAACACAAAAGAGAATACCCTACTAGAGCCTTAGGAATAAACCAAGCCTGAGTTGCCGAATTAGGATATCCATGAAATTAAGGTACTGAAAGGGCATTAGTTTTAATTAACTTGTGTAACCAAGTCCCCGAGCTCATAATCTCTGGTTCGCAGGAATAAATTAGTTCTCCCGCTAATTTATTTAGGTTCCTAATCAACCTACCAAGAATGATTAGTGGCGACTCCAAATTTCAAAATCATTTAAAATAAAAATCCAAAGTCACGATTCGGTAGAGCTTGGGAGGGTCCGCGTTAGGTTAGTCAAATCTAATTAACCTAATAATCCGTTAACCCTTTAAAATAAATTTTTTTTTAGAGGGTCGCGACATATGTTAGCAACTTTCGATAGAAATTAGCCGAAAAGGCTACATACATTGACAATTTGTTAAAAATTTACGATTAAATTGGTGCAATTGAAAAAATTAAGATTTAATTGATGAATTATCAAAGGATTTAGAACTAAATTGACACAATTAAAAAAAGTTTTCGTACTGAATTGTCAGGGCAAGAGTTATTTCATGAGTAAAATGCATTCATCACTGCATGTTCCTAGGTTGGTCATGAATAGGGTTCCATACATGTTTGCTCATGCATTTCCATTTCTTTAATCTTTTTTGTATTTTATTTACTATTTTGATTATCAAATGTTACGTTATTGAGTGCCATGTGTATGATCACCCTTCACATATTAGTTTCTTAGGATTAAATTTGACTAAGACTACTTGCAAAACATTTTCGAAATACATAGAAAATGTACCAAAAGAATAATACATTAGTCTAGCATAATCAAGTTTCCGCATATATTGAATTTATGGTCTGCATAAGTAAAATACACTCCCACATTTTATTTGGGTGTCTAATCGATTCATAACTAATTCGTGATAGCTCCAAGGTAAGATCAATTGCATGTCGAGCTGAGTACCAATTTACAATGTGTAAAGTTTGGGAGAGCCCGTGCTATGCATGACATTAAATAATCTATTAGTTTTCTCTTGGGGTTGATCTTGAGGAAGGTTGCGAGAAGTGGTAAGCACGTCGGTACCATCTCTCAAGGTCGAAGCTCGAACCACTATGTTTTTGCGATCTTAGGCGGCTAACCATACGAGTACGACAATGGAGCGACCATCACATTCAAAAAGAACGAAACGAGTGTTTAAAAAGTTTCGAAGATTCATCTATTAAAAAAAGTAGTAAGATAATAAAACGAAATGTCTACAATTGCTAGCATAGACCAGTCTTGATACAAGAATGTTCAGGTCGAAAAAGATGGGGCTCACCATTGTGGAGGTCAAGTATATGTAACCTTCTAATGAAAAGAATGCAGTTCTAAGGCTCCATTTGTTTTGTGATATTCTTTTTTGGAAAAATATTTTTTAAATTTTATGATGATTGTTTCACAAAAAATAGATGAATCAAGGAAAATATTATCTAATCATGAAAAAACACCTTTAAAAGTAGAAAAAAATAATTTTCGTCTTTTTGTTTTAATATTTTTTTATTTTTGTTAAATACTTATTTTTTTCCTTTTCTTATTTTTTTCCTTTTTTCTTCTTTCTCAGTTGGGCGCCGATCAAGGTGATAGTCGGTGCCTAAGGCCGGGGAGCCTCAAGCTCAAGCTCACCTGTAGCCAATTGTCAGCCAGGCCGGTGACCGGCCGAAGAAGAAGGGAAAAGGAAAATAGTATTAAAAAATAAAAAGATCACTAAAATAAAATTATTAAAAAGATTGCACAAAAGAAAATTAAATCCGATAACCTCTGTCAAATCACATAAAATATTTTTTAGTTTAATTTTAGGTTTCGGCCGAACCTCGAAAATGATTGTTATTTTTTCTGAAAAAGAGCTTATAATGAATGGAGCCAGGGTAACCTCAATTTTTCTCGCTGTCAGGGAAGCCATGGATCATGAAGGGCCCTGCTCTCTACAAGACAGAAACGAACCCCCTCGCGCCAAGCCAGACAAAGAAGGCAGAAGCACTCCTTCCCAAGCCTTGTACGTTTCCTTCTGAGCCGAGGAGCCACCTGCCTCAACACACCCCATGAGCTGTTCACCCTTCGTGCCATGCAAAGTGAAGAATGGCAAAAAAATTCTTGCACCACCCCCGCCTCCATCCCACTCTCTTCCCTATATAAACCTCCCACTCGCCGCTTCACTTCTCCAGAACCAAACCCGTCACGATCTCTCTCTCTCTCTCTACACAACCATGGCTAACCCTTTGCTTCTCTCCTTCGCATTTTGCTTTCTCTTGGCCTTCCACGGCTGCCTCGCCAGCGACCACTACCGGACTAGCCAGGAGCAAGGGGAGTGCCAGATCGACCGCCTCGATGCCCTCGAGCCCACGAACCGCATCCAGTGCGAGGCCGGCTTAGTCGAGTCGTGGGACCAAAACCACGACATGTTCCGGTGCGCTGGGATCGCCATGGTCCGGCACACCATCGAGCCCAACGGTCTCCTCTTGCCTTCCTTCACCAATTCACCTCAACTCATCTACATCGTTGAAGGTAAAATGCATGAACTGCGGGTGCTTAATTACCACATGCCCGACTTAATCATGACCATTGCCTTGCATGTCATCCTCTGCACTTGCTAGCAGCCCTAAACGAAGAGGCAAAAACATGTCCCGGAGAAAATATTTCATTGTTTGCTCGACTGTCGCATGCAGGTGAGGGTATTCAGGGGGCTGTGATCCCCGGTTGCCCCGAGACATTCCAATCATCTCAGCAATCACAGTTCGGGCGGCAGTTCGGACGGGGAGGACAGATGAGAGGAGTTGAAGGCCGGCGGTTCCTAGATCAGCACCAGAGGATCCGCCGCTTCCGGCGGGGCGACATCATCGCGTTGCCTACGGGAGTGACCCACTGGGTCTACAATGACGGCAATCGGCCCATCATCGCCGTCATTCTCCTCGATGTTACCAATAATGAGAACCAGCTCGATCTCAACCCACGAGTGAGTCAATTTGTAAAATTGAGTTGATTGGCTTGTGCATGCATGCATGATTAGGATCAGTTTGAGAGTGAATTAGTTACTCTTCTCTCTCCTTTTTTTAGAGATTCTTCCTCGCTGGCAACCCGCAAGACGAGCACGAGCAAGGGGCCCAGCGATGGCAGGGACGGCACGGCAGCAGCCAACGACAGCGCCGATTCGAACCCTTTGGCCGCGGTGAGGAGGGCCAGCAAGGGGGTGAATGCAGCAACATCTTCTGCGGCTTTGACGCACGCTTCCTGGCTGAGGCGTTCAACGTGGATCTGGAGACAGCAAGGAGGCTGCAGAACGAGAACGACAACAGGAACAACATCGTGAGGGTCGAGAGCCGCCTTCAGGTTGTGAGGCCCCCAAGGGAACACGGCAGCCGCGGGTGGGACGAGGAGCGCGAGGGAGAAAGGGAGTGGTACGGTGGCAGAGGACGACGCGGCAGGTATGACCTGAACGGATTGGAGGAAACGCTCTGCACCATGAGGCTCCGGGAGAACATCGGCGACCCGTCGCGCGCCGACGTGTACACAGAACAAGCCGGCCACATTAGCACACTCAATAGCCACAACCTGCCCATCCTGTACTGGCTCCAACTCAGTGCTGAGAGAGGCCTTCTACACAGGGTAAGGCGTCTCTTCTTCCATTTTAGTGAAAATTTCGTCACTTGCGTGTCATTTTCTAGATCAAGATAATCTGAGTCTACACTATGATTTAACTTACTTTCTTGTAATGGGACACTTTGGGATGCAGAATGCAATTATGGCGCCACACTACAACCTCAACTGCCACAGCGTGGTCTACGCAATTCGCGGCAGCGCACGCATCCAGGTGGTGAGCGACGAGGGCCAGACCGTGTTCGACGAGGAGCTCCGCGAGGGGCAGCTCGTGGTGGTGCCACAGAACTTCGCAGTGGTGAAGAGGGCGGAGAACGAGGAGTTCGAGTGGGTGTCCTTCAAGACCAACGACAACGCAATGGTCAACCCGCTCGCGGGCCGGACCTCGGTGCTGCGGGCGTTGCCGGACGAGGTCGTCGCCAACGCTTACCGGGTGTCGAGGGAGGACGCCAAGAGGCTCAAGTACAACCGGAGGGAGACCACGGTGTTTACCTCCAGGGGGGGTGGCGGTTCTTTCTCCGAGAGGAGGGCTGAAGCTTAAGCGCCAAAGTAGAGGATGAATTGCACGTAACGCTTTTTGTGGGAAGCGAAAGTCTTTTGAGAGACCTCTCTTAAATTATGCGCTTAGAAGAGTAAGAAGAGGACCATAATAATGAGTAGTATGTAGTCGTTGGACGGGTAAGTTGCTGCCCGAGGAATAAAGATCCAAAAGTCCTGTTGCATATATTTGGTTTTGCCTAGGAGCGATCGCCTCTTCAATGGGTATATTTTTTTGACCAATAAATAAATAAATAAATTGGCACATATATTTATATCACGAAGTAGACGAGGCGAACAGAAATTGGGACTAAATGCTAAAAGTGAAAAAAAAAAACCAAAAATTTCATATTTTTTGTGACACAAAAAATTTCAAATTTAAATCGTGTGACATATTTAAATCAAATTTGTTAAAAAATTTCAAACTTATATTTATGCAATACATTATTTCAAATTATTTATTTGTGGCATCAAAATTTGAACACATTTACCTCGAAGTAGATAAAAATTATTTCAAATTGTTTATTTGTGGCATTAAAATTTCTAAAATTCAAGGTAAATGTGTCAGAGTGGATAAAAGTTTTTATGACTTTTGATTTCACAAGAAGTTTGGGATAAATGAGTCCTATAAATTTAGGATAAATGTGTCATATGGATATAAGTTTTTGAGGTTTTTTTTTAAAAAAAATATTTAGGATTTTTTTTTATGGAAGGCCTTCCACGCAAATTTAGGATTTTTAATGATTTTTTTCATGCTAAAATGGCAAAAGAGAAAAAAGGGTAGATCCTAGATAATCAGAGTATGGGCGAAAACGTAGTATGTACGTGGTCTTTGACAGAATTCATAACAGGCACCTAGAACTGTTATAAAAGGTTTACTGGTGGTCTCTTTTATATTTGTCTGGACTACCCGTTTATATGCTCAGACTCGTAGGGGGAGCTCAGCTTGGTGCTGGTGGCCGAGGCTCTGCGAAGCGGCGGCCTGGTTGGTCATTGAGGCTCTTTGTTTCGATGTTGATGTTGAAGCTTGTTTAACAAAAAATGTCTTTTCTTCGTCCCACACAAACACTTTATTAATTAAAAGGTGATTATAATTTTTCAAATAAAGAATGGATATGTTCATCTTAAATTTGTCATAAAAGTATAATAAAATTCTAAAACTTAGTAAATTGGTTCAATCGTTCCTTTATTAACATCATCAATTACAAATTTGGCATTTTTAAATTAATTTCTCCCTCATACGTGGCATTTTTTTATCAAATTTTTTTTTTCAGAATCTTATTTAAATTAAATTAAAAAACCAAGAACTGACCAAAAAAAAGACCGAGAAAAGTCCAAAATTTAATTATAAAACATTAAAACTTAAGAAAAAAAGGAATTCTAAAAAGTCAAAACTGAGAGAGAGAGAGAGAGAGAGAGAGAGAGAGAGAGAGAGAGAGAGAGAGAGAGAGAGAGAGTAAGGGCAGCGGAGGGCCTCTCGCCTGTGGGGCTTGGCCACTGTCGCCCATTGCCAGATGGGGGCGAGGATTGCCGGATTTGGGTTGAGGAAACCCCGTGTTTGAGGACCTTGTGCACGACTCCTTCCAGGATTTCTCCCCAGAAAAGCTTTGAGGGTGATGCCGCTGATGACCATAGGGAAAAGGTCGTCCCCCAAAATGTTGTCTCCCTTTCCTTCGCCAATGCTTTCCAGTATCGTCACAGCAAGGAAATAACCTAGGTCCTTCGTTGCCTTCTTACATGGGAAGTCGTCCAAGAGGTGTATTATGACGGACCTTTGCAGCATTAATCCCTTCGCGAAGGTCGCCGGGAGCCAAGGAGGACTCACCCAAGGCTGGGGAGGAAAGGGCCGGCGGCATCGCCTAGTTTTGGGTTTCCTCAACCTAGATTTGGGCAAGCCTCGCTTGGCCTAGCGAGAGTCATTGGCCCTTGCCTAGGGTCGGCAATGTCTCACCCAGGGCTGGCAACGGCCGGCCATCCTCCCCCAGACCTTTGTCGGCCCCTCCGGCGATGGGTAGCAATGGCCGAGCCCCACCAGCAAGGCCTTACCTTGCTGCTCTTCCTTTTTTTTTTGTTTTTTTTTAGCTTTTAACTTTTTAGAATTAAATATTAGCCTTTTCTTGGTTTTTATTTCTTTGGTCAGTTCTTGGTTTTTTTAAATTTCATTTAAATAAGATTTGGGAAATTTTTTATTAAAAAATATCACACAGGAGAGAGAAATTAGTGTAAAAATGCCACGTAAGTATTCTTACCACGTCAACATTTTTCGTTATGCAAATTGACAGTGTAAACGAAAAAACTCGGTTGAACGAACTTGACAAGTTTTAAAATTTGATTACACTTTTTGAAAGTTTTAGGACTCAATTGTATTTTCTTGACAACTTTTAAGACTCATAGGGAACATATTCCAATAAAAAAATAGATAAGTGGGCTAGACCTTACTATATTCGCATATGAGTGTGTGAATAATTAGTGCACTTAGCATGTTCAGTGGTTGCCAGTACAGTATATTATGAGTTACAAATTCTTAAAAGAATAGATCCACAATAATTTATAGTTATTTATTATTTTCTTTTTTGTGATTCAAAAAAGATTGCTATTCTCGTGATAGATTAAAGGTAGCCAATTAATCATTTCTCCCCAGTAAAAGACATAACTAATCAATGGGGGCGGCCCCGCCAATGACTTTGTCGAAATGCATTGGGTAAGATTCGATACACAGAGGATGGCAGGACGGCAAACATAAGCTCGAGACACCGGGAATTGACAAAGCAATCCATTGCATGCATAGACAAACTCTCCGTAGAAGCACGCGAGTTGTCCTCTTTAATAGAATGAAAGCAAGGCTTACCTCGAGATTACGCTGAATGGGAGAGGCTCCGTGATTGGAAGATGGGATCTAAGGCAAATCAAATGCTTCATCACTCAGCCAAAGGGATAACATAATTTTCATGCATTATTTTGTACTTACTTTTAACGCGATTGAAACTTAATTTTCACCCAATATGTGTGAATTGATGCCTTTTTTGCTTGTGAAGTCATCTCATAAATAATTTTTTATAATCTTTAAGAGTGCATAAAAAGATTTGCTACTTTTAATATCATAAATACAAACAGGAAAAGCACACAATCAAATAATATTTACTTTTGAATTTTTAACCTTTTTTTTTTTGACCAATTTTTTTTTTATTCCCTTCTTTCCGCTAACCCTTTTCTCTGTTAGTGAATCTACTTTATCACGTCTATATGGAATTTCCATAGAAGAGGTTGAATTGAAAGTTAAGTCACATATTTTGAAAGATGAGACTATTCACGTGAAATAAACAAAACAAGAAGATGGAGCCATTTTATTTTATAGATAGATTGTACTAATAGGATTATTATTGAAGTTTTGATCTGACCCAAAAATTTAAAATTCACGCAAAAAGAGATCATAGTTGCATACATGCTTATTGAAGTTTAGGTCTGACCGTGGGAAAAAAAAAATGCTAGAGGGCACGGAAATCCTTTACTTCTGATTGGTGAGAAACCGGTTTGAATCCCGTTATGGTCATTGATGAAAATCCAAATATCTTGATGTGTTTCTACAGTTGCTTCACTGAAGAGACCAGTCACCACCCACAAGAAGAGATGGCAAGATGATGAAGCTGTAAATCCCAAAGGAAAATAAGTTCCTACTAGTACTGTCAAAGATGATACAATCTTAATAATAAATCTACACACTAGCACCGCATATTTTGTATAAAGTACTAATTAATTGGGAGATCGTGTGACTAGAAATAACTGACAATACTGTTAGATTATCACGCTAGTAACTTCTAATTCCAAATGCCCTTTCTCTAAAGGAGTTAGATCTGCCCTTTGTCTTTGTGTTTTCATATCAAGAATTCTTTGCAGATGGGAAGGAGCCTCATCAAGTAAATGCCATAACTAGTGTCAATCACAATTTTATGATAAGAAACAATAGATTTTCCTCAATCAATCTCCTTACCACTCATTCTTCGAGGATTAGAAAGATTTTTTTTTTGCATTTAACTGGTTATAGAATTGAGATAAAAGTAAAAGTCGTGAAATTTTTATGAGACAAAAAAAGTTATGGGTATAATTGGGACATATACTAAAGTTGTGATTTTTTTTTTTTGGGTTTTAAGCTTGTAGAATTGGGACAAAAATTAAGTTGAATTTTTTTATTGGATAATTTTTGTTTGATATAATTAGGACGAATGCTAAAGTTGAAGAGTTCTTTGGGTATTGGGCCTTCTATTAACTGAACATACCTTTAATTAGTGGTCAACTACCAATTTTAGTTTTCCCGAAATGCATGCTAAAATCCAAAAAAAAGGCTCTCATGTACATGCATGCACTTTTTGGGTATCCCTAATTGTGTTTTCAAATGGAATAATGATATAAATGGTCTACGAGCATTGCTTTAATGTATAACGCGATCCTTGAATTTTTAATTTGACCAATATAGTTAATAAACTTTTGGAACATGTTTAACTTAATCTCTGAATTATATGAAGATGTTCAATGTAATCCTTTCATTAATTCAAGTTCAATGACGACATTAGCTATTTTTTTATAGTTTAAGAACCAAGTTGAAAATATTCCAAAAGTTCAGGGGCTATATTGAACAAATTAATAGTTAAAGGACTGCGTTATACATTAGATAAAGTTTAGGGATCATATAAGTTAAATTAAAAGTTTAGAGATTACATTGCACATTGAGTTAAAGTGTATGGACTGTTTATATCATTTTCCCTTTTCAAATTGAATCTAACTAAGAATTAAATCTAATTAAGAAGCCACGGCCCACCGATGGAAGGTTCAAAGAAGTTAAGCACTAGATCGTTGCTATGTTTACTCAATCAAAAATGGATTCCTTGAATAATTGGCTTTCAAGATTACCCCTATTCTAGAAGATATTACTAGTTCTTTTTCCATACTCAACCTCCATAGGAAGCCTGGGGTTACTTATCAAAATTCTCAAACTGTTGAGATCGAAAGTCACCGTTAGTCCATCAAGATTGAGCGTTGTCTTTAGCTTTCCAGACGGCCAACCATGTAATAATGGTTAGTAATTTAGTGTCTTGGATGTAATGCTTAAGTTGCTTGGTGAAAGATTCAGAAACGTATTAACAATCTAAGCATTCATGTTACGAAAAGACAAAAAATGCAAATTTTTTTTTGGTCGGAACAAAAAAAAAAATTTGCCCACTTTTCACCGTTCCACCAATTTTATTTTTTTTTGGTAAAACACCGTTCCACCATTTTCATTGATCCGTTTTCAATATAAGACATCCTTGCAGAAGATCACATTAGCAAGAAGACAGATTTGCCCCTCCTATTCCGAATCTCCCAGCCCACCCTTCTCTGCACGTATCACCGACTCAGCTTCCTTGTCCCTCCCCGGATACCCAAACCCTAATAACACCAATATATCACAAAACTGCTCCGACCGACCACCAATCTTCGCTGTTGGATGCCGCCCCATCGCCTCCGGCCACGGTCGAGCTCCTCCACGCCCCTCCCTTCGCCGCCCCCGCCCCCGCCGCCGCCACCACGAACGACGGGCCTCCTTCTCTCGGCTATCCGAGTGCCTCTGCCAAGCGAAGCTCCTTCAAAAATCTCAAATGGTTGGAGGAGCTAGAAATTTGGTCAGTGAAACAGCTTCCTGACAGACCGTTCTGGGGCGCTGGTACTAAAAAATTCGTAAAAAGCTTCTCCGATTCCTTCTTTTGAAGCTAGGCAATATCACATCACAAGAGCGTGACGCCATTGTTATTCTAGTATAGCTCACAATTCTCGACCAAAGTCTTTTCATCCTAATGGCGGCCAAGAAGCTGGTCCGGGACTTGGTGCTCTTGGGACACCCTCTCCGTCTCCACCTTAGTTCTCAGCCCCAGGTTTTCTCCTTCTCGAGCTCTTTCTCATTTTCTCTCTATATTTCTTGCAATAGCGAAGGGAATTTCTGGGCTTTTATTCCCTTTTCTCTGTCTTAAGTAATTCCTTGATGTTGTTATTTGATTTGTCAAATAGGCTTCGAGTTCGAGGCTGAGGTTGATTACCGCAGGTGGGCACTCGTGTAATCGTCGATACAGCGTCTTTAATGAGTTCTCTAAGAAAGTTAAAGGCGAAGCTAGCAGGTGTGCAGTTTGAGTACCCTCTTTTTCTGTATTTTGTTTTTCTTTTTTCGGTAGTTGTCTGTGCTTAACGAGTTCAATGCTCTTTTAACAGTTAGGACTCTTGCTGTGTTTGTTTGCCCCTTTCGTGCTATAGTGTTCTTGGTTCACAGTTTCGTGTCATTTGCTTCTGGTAGCTCGTAATTGAAGAGTTAACGTTGCTTGCAATCATATGGAAATAATCTGTAGAATGAAGTATCCTTTCTGAGGTATTATAGCTCAAAATATGCGTAAAGGTTTGACTCTTTTACCTTTTGGATGAGCTCAGAATATATTGATTTGCCACTGCGTAGCACTTTCCTTTCATTTGCTTTGAGACTACGTATGGGATATCAACACGCATAGTACCGATTGAGTGTCTTATTGATTTGAAATACAGGAATGGTGAAGCTTCATTATTTGCATGAGTTTGGGTGTATCGGTTAATAAATAAGCAAGAACAAGAGATACTTTTGATATTGTCTGCTTTATTGTTTTTGGTCTTGGACTTTCACACAAATGATTTCTTGGCTTAATATTTTATTAGTGTGCTCAGTTCCCCTGAGAGGCATAGTCATGTTATTGATCTTCTTCCATCCTTTGGTAATAGCAATCCAGAGTTTCAAAAGTCAGTGAAGCAGCTGAAAGAGAAGGCAGAAGAGCTTCAAGAAGTGAAAGAGGAGCTCAAAGTTAGGTAATTCGGAAATCTGTTGACTGAAAATAGCAAGATTGTAGTCCCTTAAACTAGCCATATGAATATCTGAGACATAGTTCTGTATGTCATGGTTGGTTGAACACCTGGATAAAGAGCTAAGGTGTAAACTGGTTTTTGCAGAACAAAACAGACAACTGAGCAGTTGTACAAGCATGTTGATGGTGTTTGGACAGAGGCTGAAGCTACAGCAAAGAAGGTCTGAATGTTTTTCTTTCCTTTTCTTTTCTTTTGGGCCAGACGAAGGTCGGAGTTGATTCCCTTCGAATATATGCCTTGGTCCTGGAGAAGCAACACTCTCAATTACTAGTATAGTGTTTTCTTGTTTATTAAAGTCGATGGATTTAATAAATGTGAACTTGATCGTGTTTTCTTGGTGAGAAATTTAGAATGCACAAAAATTATACACTTGGCTACCTGGTAGGTTATATTATGCTTCTGTTTGGTGATTCTCGTTTCTCTTCTGTTATGTTTGCTATGCGCCTCTTTTGTGAGGATTTTTGAGTCTTACTGGCATTCATTTATCTTCTTTGGTGTTTTTTGTTTCAATAATACTTCATTATCTTCAGGTTTCTGCCAATGTGAAGGAAAAATTATCTTCTGCAACTGAGGAGGTGTGGTTGGTTTATCTGCTGTAATCCTGATAATGCTTACTTATCCTGAAGCATAATGAAGTAACTGTTTGGGACATTGTCTTCTTGTGTTGCGTTTAGGTCAAAGAGCAGTTCGGGATTGGGAAGCAAGAGGAATCGGCATCCACGAGTGGTTCAACAGAACACGATGCTCACGGCAAAGGTGGAAATGATGGCAAATCAACAGAAGAAAAATGCAAGCAGGCTGGTTCTGGTGATAACACAGAATCATTTTTTGGCAAATACAGAACAACCTTCTTTTCCTCTTCCCCTAAGGTCTCATCAACTTTCCTGAAGCTGAAGGAAGTAAGGATTGTTGACTTGGCAAAGAAGGGATATGATATTGTCAGGGATGAGTTGAGTGGTAGCCCCAGCAAGAGAAAGCATATGGATCGTGCACCTACTACGTCAACAGTTGAAAGAAGTACGAGAACTGATATAGTTGTTCTACCTACTAAGCAGTCTCCATTGAGTAAAAAGTGGGAAGCACTTAAGGAGAAGGTAATGTCATTCTACTAGTTGTTATGCATGGAATCTGTTTGCAGATTTAAAGACCATCACTGATCAACTAATCATGGTCCTTGAAATCTAATGTTTTCTTCCTGTAGCTCAAAGGGCATCCTATGTTCAAGCGTATTGGTAATGTGAGCGAACCAGTTGTAATGAAAGGTCAGGAGGTACACACCAAAACCTTTTGCGACTTGTCCTTAGGAATCTTTACGCTCATGTCAGATGTCTGTTTTATAGGGTTGACTTGTTTAGGTGGAAGCCTGCTTTTACTTGGAAGTGTTTTCTGGAAAAGCATATGTTTGAATCTGCTGACCTGTTTCTTTGTTAATCCTCCCTCTCTGGTCTGATGTAATATCACCTCACATGCATAATAGTAAGCAGGGTGAAGGAAATCTTTTGCTAATAAGGAGATTCTATGTGGTAGTGCTGCATTGCTAGACCCCTTATATCACTAGGGATTTCTGAACGTTGCTGAACTTACTTACAGCTGCTCGCCACATGTTCATTTATGTCTTTTTTTTTTTTTTTGGTAAAGCACATGTTCATTTATGTCTGAATTTGCTTGATTCAATAGATTGTCACACTCGGTCATTATTGTGTAGTTGCTTGGTATGTGTCTTCTTTATATAAAAATGCAAGTTACGTTATCAAACATAATCTAAACTCTCATCATTTGGAATTATGCCCGATTGACTTTGCAGTTTGCAGAAGATATAAAGGAAAGATGGGAAACTAGTGACAACCCTGTTGTGCATAAAATCCAGGAGTAAGTTGTTCAAGTCTGTCTGTCTGTCTGTCTGTCTGTCTCTCTCCCGGGCACACGGTTTCTCCCCTTCTCCTTATGCATATGTGTGAATGCGCACCAATGTGCAAGCACTCACGTGGTGGGTGCATGGACCTGGACATTACTTGTGGCACTAGACACAAGCACATATAGACAAGCATACTTCATGCGAGCCTGCAGTCCTTGTTTCGTGTGCCATAATTGATTGAAGCTGTTATTCTTTTGATTTTTATCTTTCTTAACAGTATCAATGAAACTCTCTTTCAAGAAACAGATGCTGCATCATCAATAAAGGAAATACGCCGGCGAGACCCGTATGGTCACATTCCTATTTTTTTTTGGTGGTTTTCAGTTTTACTTGGTTCTCCTGTGAAATTTTAGCTTGCTGACATCTGGTGCTTTACTCGTGGGCTAGATCTTTCTCTTTACCAGAGTTTGTGGCTGAAGTCCAGGAAGTAGTGAAGCCTGTGCTTAATGCTTACATTAAGGTAGATAATGAGCTTATTCCCTGGAGTTTGATTATCCCCTTTTTTGTATACCTTGTAATGGATTTTGCTTAGGACAACTGAGCTTCAGCTACTTTTATCCACCATGATACCCTGTGTTTGCTTTGTGCAGGGAGATGTTGAAATTTTAAAGAAATATTGTAGCTCTGAAATCATTGAGAGATGCAAAGCTGAGCATGGTGCTTACAAGAACCATGGCATTTTTTTTGACAATAAGGTAATGATTTTATAATTATCTAAGTGAAGTACTTACTCTTTTACTCCAGCCTCTGTGAAGGAGAATATTAAGAGAAGTCACTGACAAAAGCAATTGATGTCCTGTTTCCTTGTGTCAATAATTCCTAGTTTCACTTGTGTAGCAGTTACTGTGTCAGTAATAGATGTCAGAAGTTTTCTGAGAACAAAAGGAGAAATGAACACATTGTGTATATGCAAATAACTGCAATGTGCGTAAGTTGTGGAGGCACCCCCACTGTCGGTTTTTACTACTATTTAGGTGCCAGTACAAGATATATTACTCTCACTCCAGTATGGTTGTCTGACTGAGAAGTAGATATCCTGGTTTCTTACTCATTTATGAATTGAGATGGGTGATATGTTGAGTCGGAATACAATTGTAAAATATGCTGGAATCTTTGTGATGTTCGGGGTCATAATGTCGTTTTTCATCAACCTTTATGATAAGTATTGTGTAATATTTTTCATTATGATTGTTTAGATTCATGGTAGTTCTGCAAAATGACATGAATGATTCAATAGTTGAATTTCAGATGAAGTGTCTCTCCACACGCATGTCAAGCTAATAGAAGTGTTGGAGTATACAAATATAGCACACAATCTACCATTATCACATGGCTGTATGTGCTTTTTGCTGGTTTGAATTCTGATAGCAGAATCTTTTGAATTACTCTATTGCTCTGTTATCTCTACTTTGCTGTTATCTATTTCCACATTCTTACTTTTGGTATGGCATATCATCTTGATTATTTTATTCTAGCTTTGATATCAATAGAATGATTGTGGAAGCAGCTATTTTGTTTTTCCTGTTTTACTTTTCCTAGTAGATATGATGGTATGTTGGTTTGGATTGTCATGTTCTGTCGTAGTATATTTATGCTTGTTCTAACTCTTGAATTCTATCCAGTACAGATTCTGCATGTGTCTGATGTTGACGTAAGAGAAACGAAAATGATGGGCACTTCACCAATAATCATTGTCGGGGTATGATCGTACTCCGCTAGTTGTGCGTTGAACACTTGTTATTTATCTGTAGGAGCTCATTATTTACAAGCAAAATCTGACTTGTTTTCCCGCTAATTGCAGTTTCAAACTCAGCAAATATATTGTGTACGTGACCGAAATGGTGCCATAACTGAAGGTGGCAAGGTAAGTCAAACTTGTGATTGGACGAGGCCGAGGAATTCAGGAAAAGCCAATTTTTTGTGTTGAATGCGAGAAGGAAAGCTAAATTATTTAGTCAGTGATTGCATTTTCTTAGTTGCATGTATCATATATTGGACAATGGCTTCTGTTGTGCATTAATTTCAACCTTCATGAAAGGGAAATTTCTTAAAAGTTTTAATCTTTGCACCTAAAGTAGCTATTGTGGAGCAGCGTTTTTTCTTCTTTCATGAGTTCTGGCAAAAGTTTTTGATTCCAAAGTCTAAGATGTACAAATTGAATTATCATATGGTAAAGGAGTGGAGGGAGAATGCTTGCTTTAGTATTTGGGCGTGCCTAAGAATGAGTGAAATAAATGGCGGCATGTAGTTTTTTCACACTTATGTTAGGTTTCGCATAAAAATAAAAAATTATGGTTGTCTTAATTTTTCTGAAGTCTACATCCACTTTCAAACATCCAGAAACTTGATCTTTATTGATCCTCAATCTTCATTCTGTGAAGATCAAATCCTTTATGCGTGCTTTGGTTTACTAATCTCTGTTTGATGGGGGAGAAATATGAACTGTATGCTAATTCTCTCCTTGACAAGATGGAATTATTTTTGAGTACGAAGAGATTAAGCTATTAGGTGATCACAAAAAATACAGAAGGTGATATTACGTTTCATGTAAAGTGGCCTATTTGTGATTAGTCCATTCTTACTGAAATCTAGTGATGCTCTTATTATTGTTGTAGCATTAAGTAATGGCTAAATTTTTTAACTTGTTAAATGTCTTGATTCATAAACCAAATTGTCTCGGTATCCCTAGACCCATGATTGTGCTATAGGATGGAATTGGAGGGCAACCATTACTGAGGTTAGACAACCAGATTATCTAGTTCTTGGGTTGGCCAGTCCTAACTGCGGAATCATTCCAGATTCCCTGTTTTCTTTTCTAAATTCTCCACCTCGAAGATGACATGGCAGTCCGACTGGATCTATTCGAATCAAGTTCCGACATGAAGGATGCTTGCGGGACAAATCAATGAACTATGGAGCCACACTTTTTAACAATGACATAAATATCATATTATTTTTTCTGCCAAAAGCGTCGTAAATATTGACGTGCATGGTTTAGTTGGGGATCCCTTTGTCGCTGCCTTGTTGCGTTATACCCATGTATGTAGCCCTCTTGATGATATGTGCCTGTTCATTGTGAAAGCTATGCCACGATGATCTGTAATGTTATGAAGGGTAATTGCATGTCTCGGAATGTAATCTGATGCTGGTTTGTGTATCCAGGATACGATACACACTGTCTACTACGCGTGGGCAATGCAACAAGTGGATCCAGAGGAGCTTGGGGAGGGTGCTATATATCCCATCTGGAGGTTAAGGGAAATGCAACAAATCGGCGTCCAAGCTCTAATATGATGGTGCTGTACTTATTTAACCATTGATTCTGGGGAAGACAGGCGTCGTCTCTCGTGTCAGGGTAGATCAATCAATTGCTTCTTCGTATAGTAACTAGTGAGTTTGATTTATTGCTGCGATTGGGATAGAAGCTCATCCAGGTAGGATTTTTTCGCTGCCAATTTTGAGGGATTAGCGTTACAGAAGAGAGGGTATAATTTTATTGATATGTTTCGGCTCGTGTAAAATAAATCTGGAGACAACCGTGAGAATGATTAAAAAATGGTATACTGTGCTGGTTTCATTTGGTTCTAACCTTCATTTGTGCAGTCACTCCTGATGATATATCACTACGTTTGAAGGATGATTACTAACTAGACGTTTAGGACTTCAAGAAGATTATGACTGTTGGGGAAAATTACTAAGCATATAGATACTAGTATTAGTTACAAGAAGTGGCCTTTTACTATGGAAAATATTTCTTTCCTTCAGAGGTAGTACTTCCAAATTATTAGGTTTCTCAAACGTAACCTTTTAAGGTCATACTTTGGATCCAATTGGTTCATTAGTTAATATCAACACTTTCGAGTGACGAATGCCATAGTGAAATAATCTTTCTTTTAGGCTAATTATTAATTATGAGGTAGAAATTATCTTTCTTGAAGGCTAATTATTAATTATAAGAAAAAAAAGGGTTTACGAATCCAAAGGGTAATTTACGACCTATGTTCATTATTTATGGTTCTTTAAGCAATATAGTTGCATAACATTAGTGGAGACAGAACGGTAAGGGGAAAATTATTAAAAAAATCTTAAATTTATTTTACTTTTGTCGATTTAATTTAATGTTAAATCGGCAATCAGTCCCAGAACCTGCATTATTTTGGACACACTCCATTCATCCCCATTTTCCTAACGGACGACCTTCTCGCTGAACGTAACTGTGTACAAATTTTCAAAACGTGACTACCTATTTTCGTCGAGAATATTTAAAAATGATGCGATGAACGTGGATTGAATATTCGAAGAAACCGACGATAGTACGTACGGGTCTCTTTGATTCGCGATTGAAACTCGCAACACATTATCAGCTGGAACGAGTCATGCTAGCTAGTAGCTAGTCCTTTTTAGCACCTCGGCCATTATTAGTTAGTGCTGTTCAATTCGCTGGGGGGGTAAAAACTGTCGATTAACGTACGACCTCTATCTTCGTTTCCAGCGAGTGACGTTGGCATGCTTCTATCTTGGCTTGGCGTTGCTTAATCTGCCCCAATGTCAATCACTGGATTTAACTCTTCAAAAATGGTAAATTCATATTTGTTACGACATCGACCCCCCCACAAAAAAAAAAAAAAAAATATATATATATATATATTGTGTAGGGCTGAGCATGGTTTCAGGGTAGAATCGAGAACCTGAAACTGAAACCTGTCTGGTTCCAGGTTTCAAGGTATGTAGGGTAGGTTTTAGGTTCTAAAAATTGAGGAACTTGTTCTAGCGGGTAGGTTTCAGGTTCCATCACTTGGAACCTGGAACCTGGAACCTGTACTCTGGATCTCAACATAAATTTTTTATTTATATATATTTTCACACGATCATATAATGTTCTATGGCGTCCAATGATGATTATATAATTTGGAGCGAAAAATGAAGAACCTGTTCTGATACGTAGGTTTTAGATTCAAAGTGGAACCTGAAACTGCTCACCCCTACTCGAGAATGATTGCTTGAAAGAGAGCGTGTGAAAAATGTAGCTAGCCTACAAAATCTCTTAGGACTGCATCCTGTTTCTCGCGTATCCCAACTTCATTAAAAGTCTTTTTTTTTTTTAAATAACAAGCCTCTCCAGTGATCGATAGGTTCTTGGGTACCCTGGAACCGGACCCTGGAACCTGTAACAAGGTAGGTTCTAGGTTCCGCGATTTGAAGGGTAGGTTCTAGGTTCCAAAAAATTGGGAACCTGTACTAGCGGATAGGTTCCAGGTTCTAGGTGGGACCTACCCGGAACCTGGAACCGCTCACCCCTAATATTGTGTTCCGCTAGCTAAGAAGAGAATATATTACGATGGCCAGTCTTGCCAAATCAGTGGTAAGTCACTCCATTCAGCTCTTCGCGCCTGTATCACCCGGTCCCACCTATCAAAATATTTTAAACTCTCCATCTCTCTCTCTCCCCGTTACTTGTGACATCCCCTCTCCGTTATGAGCAGTTGCTGACTCTCCCTGCTCTCCGCATTTAAATAGGAACAAGAACACTACGACGACTATGGAGGATGCAAATGAAACAACCTATGTTGTTCAGGCTTTTTTGGGCCTCCGACTGAATGGTACGTCGCTTCTTCTTCTTTGCCATTTTTTGTTCTTAATATATATATATATGCGGACAAAGTCGGATGGATCGGTCATTTTCGTTCCTTTGGTCTTCTTATTCGGTTCAAGTCTCCGTCTTGCTGGTTTAACTTTGCTGTGGGCTGGGCTCTGGTGGCCTCCATGACCGGCTGCCTAGAGATCAGGTCTCGCGACGGTAGCTCTGCCGCAAGAGAGCCAAGGTGCCACCTCTCTCTTCGTACAGGTTCCTAATATAAGAGGGCGCATCAAAAACAAACGTATACTAAACTTCTTTTAGTTGGACTCATCTGTTCTTTTATAGTTTACAATGTCTTCATCTAAAAACTTAAAATTTTAGAGTTGTCGATGGTCCCACAAAATATTATATGACATGATGTCTTGAGTTAAATCTTTCAAGCCCCTATTGGCCTATCTAATGAAATATTTGCATGCTAGTACTAGACAAAAAGATCATACTAAGTGCGAGGTGAGTATTAGAATAATTAAATGTTAAATCATGTTTTCATGATTTCATCTAATAACTTAAGCTTGGTAATGATCTCACAAAATCTTACATTCTCTTTGGCATGCAATTAGCTTTTGTATAATCGTGGTTAGAAGAGTTGTGCCAACAGAGAGGGGGAAAGAAGAAGAAGAAAAAAGCTCATTTTCATCGGTTGTTTCTCTGTACTTTTAGCCCCTAGCAGTAACATATACATTCTTTTCTTTTTAAGAAAACGCATGGTGGTCCGTCTCATTAATCAAATTCATCCTTCATATAATAAGCAGTCCACACCCGAGTTCATTATCTTCGCCGTTTCATAACTTTTAATCGTGAATTCTCGTTGGCAAACGTCATCATTGGCGGTGTCAATATCTGATAGCGCTTCACGTTTGACTCTCCGACCCTCTTTTTTTATTAACCATACCAAATCCCAACTGCCTTTCTAGATTACATGAATGGCCAGAGGTCTCGAACGGTTCAACAATGAAATGCAATTCACAGCTATTATTAAAAACGATAAGCCGGATTGGAAATGCGACTTGGTGTACTGGAATAAAAGGGATAGAATGATAGGGACGAACTTACGAAGATGAGTTTCTTATCGTTAAATGTTGTCATTGTATCTGCAAGAAAAAAAAATGATCGATATCAGAAGATCCACATGCTCCATCTGTGTCGCTCTTTAAGAAGATCATTAATTAGTATGTTAGTGTGCAAAAGGCATAAAGAAAATGTATCTCATCTACTGTTACATTCGCTAATCTAAAACTGTCGATACTTTTTTTTTTTCCTTTTATAATGTTTGATCGGCAAGATGATATTAGATTTGATCGACTTGATACTAACTCGATGAGAATTCCGAACATGGAAAGAACCCTTCCTCGTACTCATATTCTAGATAGATTCTTGCACCTTGACATCGTATTGGAAGATTGGTAGCCCTCTATTTGTACGAAATGATCCTCCACGAACTTGGGCAACCCAGCTCCATCAAATTAAAAGCGCTCTCCCTTCTTTTTAAGAAAACGCATCGTGGTCCGTCTCATTGATCAATTCATCGTGTAAAAAAGCAATCCATTATGCCTTTTCTTAAAAAGAAGATGGAGCGCTTTATTTCGGTGGAGGGTAGCCTAAGTACGTGGAAGATCATTTCGTATATACTGGAGACTACCGCTTTATTTCAAGGTGGGTGTGTGTGTGTTTGGCTAGAATATGAGCTTAAGGGAGGTTTCTTTTCATGACCCGAATTCTCATCAAATTAGCATCGAGTCGATCAAATTTAGTAGCGTCTTGCCGATCAAACATGGTAAAAGGAAAATAAAAATAGCCCGCATTTTTATATTAGCGAATGCAACAGTTGGTTTAGATACCTCTCCTTTATGCCTTTTGCATATTAAAATACTAATTAATGATCTTCTCAGAGAGTGGCACAGATAGTGCATGTGGATCTTCTCATACCGATCACTTTTCTTTTCATATGCCGGCGAGAACATTTCATGACAAGAAACTCATCTTCGCAAGTTCATCCCTGTAATTCCATCTCTTTTACTTCGATCCACTCAGTCGCATTTCCTATCCAGCTTATCTTTTTTGTATTGATAGCTGTAAATTGCTTTTCATGGTTGCTGGCAGCCTATTCCTAGAAGGTTACACGAACAACATATTCGGGAGCAGAAGGAGTATGTGAACGTCGTGCTGTGCGTCGTAGGAGGGAAGCAGTGGCCGGCGTCGATGAAGCGTAGGAAGGACACCACCGAGTGGCAATGCTGGTATTTGAGCAAAGGCTTGTCCGCTTTTATCCTCGACAATCAGGCCGAGGAATGCGACATTTGCACTTTCGAGCTCGTAAGTCCGTCTTTGCCGCGAGTCTGCATTTATAGGGGGCATACTAAGGGGAAGCAAATTAAGGGAGTTCAACTATTTTCTAAAGTCAAAAGACAACGTGACTAAATCAGTTTTATGTGATCTAAAACACTTTCCGATGTTTGAAGTGTTACTCAAATTTTTTGTTTTGTCGGATTGTGTTACTGCATTGATTCTGTGCCAAACTCCTTATTCCGTAGTGCACCTTTTTTCCTTTGTCTTTTCATTGTTGTTTATGAAATTTCATTCTCAATGGATCATCAATCCCTGATCCAGTAATTGGTTAATTACTCTTATCAAAACCTCCCGTCGGTTGTTGACGAATTCCTAGCTTGACAAATACATAGATCCAGATGATTTTCAAAATTATACCTCGAATGATAATTCCACCAAAAGTACGCGAAAAACAATCACAAACCGTAGGATACGTCTATAAATAGATTGGATCGTCTTGCCATCAGATTCGCCTTTCAGGGAAATCTCCCGTCTCACCTAATCTGATGTATGGGCGCCTCTTATTACGAATCCCCATGCGCAAAACCAACATCTTTCATCGAGAACTCGGGGGGGTGCTTCAGACCTTGAACAAGAAACCTTGATCAATCAAAACCCCGACGAAACGTAAAGCAAACTCAGAATCACATGAACTAGACCGAAACCATTCAATATCATGACCAACGACTACAGAAAGAATCCATCCAACCAAACAAATTCGCGGACAAGTTCACATGCAGCAGATGCATAAGTACAGAGACTCAACGTTGGAGACAGGAAACAACCGCCCGTCAAACTTGAATCTGTTCCAAGTCGTTTGGCACTTGATGTTTGATTTAAGATCCAGTGTATTACGGATCTGGCCTCAGGCCACTTTGGCATGCCACAAGTGTCGACCCGTGAATAGATTGTTGATCCCCATCCTGCTTCGAGTGTCTTATGGTAACTCGAATCGCCTCATACGATTTCGCTGTTTCTTTCCCTGTGTGCTGATGTTTGGTTTTCTTCGTTGATATTTCAGTTTACTTGTCACCCTGCATATTCTCTTCATTAGAATTTGGGGAGCAATTCGTTTCCCCGCCGCAACTGGCGTATAAATCAATATTGTATTTCCCTTGAAAATCAAGAGAATTATTTACGATTTGCCTTAAAAACCGAAAGTTGTACAAGTTGGACTGTGTAATTACCGGCAGAGCAAAAATAGTAAAGAATATCAGTGAAAACCATCTCTTAACTTTACTGGTTCTGGACAATAGAAGTATCTAGAAGTGCATTTAGAGTTGAACACTGAATGTCTGGATAAATATCGAATTGGTGCATGTTTAGCGAGGATACCTAGTTTTGAGAAAAATGAATAATTTGAACACATTTTTTTTTTCTAAAAATGATCAAACAAAAAAATATTCTCATCGGTTGCAAGAATACTTAAACACAAGTTATTATTGAAAATCAAAAATCTGCTTTAATAATTAATTATTTGAAGCGAAGCAAGAGGTGACTCTTAGGAGAATATTTTTTAAATTATTTATTTTCTAAGAGGCAAACAAAATCTTTTAGTGAAAACCATCTCTATCGTTACCCTGAGAATTTCTTCTCAATAAAATTTTCTCTATCCCGTATAAGGTAGCACTTAATTTTTGGCTATGCATTTTGCTTTAGTCTCAATGTATACTAAAGTTGAGATATGGAAGGATCCACGGAGAGGCAATTCCATATATTGCAGGAACTCCAAAGGCCAAGATCGGGCCAAGGATCTAAGTTAGGTTGGAAAAGTGATCTTAAATTTATTGATACTTAACAAATGATTCAATGTGCTAACGATGAAAAGACTTAATTAACCTAATCATGTAATTTAGGTTCGTTGATTGGACAAGTTAAAAGTGTGAGAGCCCATAATGCGAATAAGTTGAGGATAAATTCTGAACTCATACATTTAAATTAAACCATTTCCTATTCTTTAAGGGTAATTCTGTCATTTAGATGATACCGAACGATGACATATGAGTTCACACTTTAAAAGTGTTGCACTTCGTGGGCATGAAGATCTCAAATTTGAATTTCAAATTAGTCTTTGAATCTCGTCGATTCATATAATTAGTGGCTAGAATTGAAATTTCATACAGGATTTATCAAATAATGCATGAAGTTTCGTATTTTTTAAAGTTCATTTGAGAGAAAATTAAGTACATCACAAAAATAGAAGCTCTAGGGATAAAAAGGGCAATATTTAATTTGATTAAGCATCCAAAATGGTATTATCTTCGTTTTCTGTATTAGTGCAATATACCAAATACATGCACGCGTAAAAGTATAGAAGTTCAAGACATGGCATGGATTGTAAATTTGTAATAGAGAAATGGTTATGTGATAGTCCTTAATCTGGTGTGAGATTGACGTCACATAAATAACAAATAATTTTAGAAGTGATTGTCTCTTTTAAGAATTTGTGGCCGATATTGTGCTGTCATTCCCATAGTCACCCAAAAAAGGAAAAATTACCAAAAAAATCTTAAATATATTGTAATTATATCGATTCAATCCTATATCTTTTGTAATTATGCCAATTCAATCTATTTGGCAAATTTTGGCTGGTCGGCGCTAATGTGAACGCTGATCGGCTGACGACCTCATATTTTAATCAGTTTTTGAATTTTTGTGGATTTTTTATTTTATTTTTCCCCCTTCCCCTCCCCCTTTCCTTACTTATTCTATAGCTTTAGTTGGTCACCGACCTCAACAACTGGCCAGAGGATGACCGATGAGGCTCTCGATAGCCTTGCCATGGTCGGGTGAGGCTTTGCCAACCCATATTTGGTCGGAGCTCTGCAAGAACTAGGAAGAATCGCCACGAAATCTCTCATAGCATCCTCTCTGCCCTTCGTTTGCATCCGAGAATCGCATCCCATCGTGTCTTTTCGCCAGACCCAAAATTGCCGATCCTTCCACAAAAATGAATCATGAACCCCAAGATCTACATGATCAATTGGAGGTAGAACAGGGAAGGGAAAGGGAAAAATAAAAGGAAAAAAAAGGAAAAGAAAAATACGAAATTAAAAATACAAATAATTATTAAAATAATAGGTCGATGGTCGCCCGGCGTTCATGTCAATGCCAGCTTGTCAAAATTTGTTAGATATAATGAATTGACACTATTGCAAAAAGTTTAGGAATGAACCCGAAAAAAAAAAAGGAGTTTATGACTGAATTGGTACAATCACAATATGTTTAAGAATTTTTTGGTAATTTTTTCAAAAAAAAAAAAGTGTTGAGCACATTATAATATATGTCAAGACCGCTACCCACCTTCGCCTTGAAGTCGCCAAGGGTCTTCCGTCTTACTCAATGATGAGTAGGGACCGATCCAGAAAGCCAAAGCTATAATACAAGAATTTAGAATCAATAAAGTTTGACGAATTATAAATTATTTATTAAGATCCACTATAATTTTACTCGGATATATATCAAATTTTACCTCAACTTATGCAAATAAAGCGTTGACGAGATTAGATAATTAATCAGTAGACTATATATACACATTCCATACTATGCAAAATAATTCAAGTAATTACATCAAAATCATACTAATAAGAATGAACTAATCAAAATCAAAACAAGGTACTTAAAAGGTATTTCATGAAAACTCTAAGTTGAAAGCAAAGAGGTCTAAAAAATAATTATCATACTATTATTAGAAATATTTTTTGACATATTTATCGACCTAAAATTGTTTATAGTTACAATACTACTCATATGGTTGGTCTTCACCCTAAAAGCCCATATATTAGAAGCCATAAGTTAATTAAATTCATGAACGGAGAATCAACCCTCAAAAGGTTTAATAAAATCAAAGGTAAATGAAATATTTAGCCGTTGGGTCTATAGAAGTTGGATTTATGTTTGAAATTTACTCCTGGTCCATGGTCTTAAGTGGACTGGATTCATACTCCTATCCCTTATGACTTTTCTAATTCTATGATTGTGTGTGGTCATCTAAATTTTTATCCATGATAAAGCTGAATATGATAGAATATGAAATTATGAATTTATTATATTCATAAATTATTCGATAAATCACAGTACTATCTTTCGTTATTGTCATGATCCATATCTAACGAGGAAAAAAAATATAAAACAAATTGCCAGGTGAAATAATAGCAAAATCATCAAAATCCCCCATAGTACAACTTCTAACCAACGAAGTTGCTTGTAAAGATAATAATGTAGGCCTAGAATTTGAAATGGAATGAATCTCACAAATTATCATCTAATCAATCCACGATTATTATGTTAAATGCACAAACAGAAAGTATCGTAGTCTCTTTCTCACGATTCATTGCGAAAGAAACCGAAAATGAACAAACAGAAAGAATCTCTCATTAATTCATTGCTAAAATAATCGAAACACACAAATGGAGACCTGATGTAGGTGATTATTTCATGATCACTGTATGATCTAATCCTTAAATAAAAAATGAGCTCAAACTGGCATAAAATCGACTATGATGAGAACTGTAAACAAACTATAGCAATATCGATGAGATAGATGAACCAATAATATCATATCTTGTAAGAGAAAGAAAATATAATCATTCACCATTGTAATTTCGAAATGTATGGTGCTGCGACTCTTTCACTATGTCTTTAAATTTTTGACATAAATTGAAAAGCGTGGAAGAGAATGAGCTTCAACTCTCTTGCTATTTTCTTCGACGTGAACTAGAGATTCCTTCTTCGACGTGAACTAGAGATTCACGAAGGAGGTGGAGCTTCCACTCTCTCGGCCGCTTTCTTAAAGTTTCCAAATGAATCAAAGAGTTATGTAGGAGTGGTGAAACTTCAACATGAATTAGATGAGAAGGAAATGATGGTTTCTTAGAGAAATAACTTTTATATCTTTGACATAAAGTCTAATTTAACTTCCCTCCTCCACGAGACCAAACTGGACTAAATTTACAATTATATAATTTTTTTTGGAAATTTCCCTCCTAAATCATTTAAATTTGTGAATTCAACAACGGATTTTTGAAATTACCAATTTCCCATCTACTATGTGCTAGCTCAACTTAGAACAACTTGTCATTTTCATTTTATTTTATCGGGGAACAGCTTATCATTAAAAGAACACATTTAACAAGAAACTAACCCATTTTATAATCAGAACAAGCACATCTACAGTTAGAAAGAAGGCCACTTTATTATTATTTGATTAACCCACAAGTTATTCATAAACATGCTCTTAGCTCTCTTCTCCATACCGCCGCCAACTTAACCTTCTCTTACTCTAGAAGAAGGTTTTTTCCTTTTTGCGTCACAGTGACCCTCTACTACCTTATTTTTACGATAACCTTCGTGCAACTTGGGCAACAAAATGTACGAGGGACTAAAATTAGTCCGACATGGACCGACTGCGGCGGGTCGGCGACAAGAGGAATGTCTGGTGCTCGCGGTTGTACTTGAGTTCCCGCGCGTCCCTTGGCGACATCTGGAAGGAGTTGGTGATGACCTCGATCGGGAGGGCCCTGAACACCGAGGTGTAACCCGCCAGTGGGCTCTTCATGGGCTGGCTAGAGGTCTTGAAGGTGATCCACTCGAACCCGCCGTCACCTGCCCTCGACACCGTGGCGTAGAATTGCGGGATCACGAACATGCTGCCCTCGCTCACCCGTTCGTCAAACACGTTCTGGCCGTCCTGCCCGACGATCTGCACGTGTGCCTCGCCACGGGTCACGTACACGATCCTGTGGTCGGTCAACGACCAGTGCGGTGTGTACAGGGCATTCTGTCGCACAAGATGGGAGTTAATTGGACATGTTTAATTTGGACAAGAGGGAATCTAGTATTTCGTTAAAAGTATGAATCGTATGTGGATTTCACGAAGGTCTTGTTACTGCGGGTCTCATTTACCGGAAGAAGACGGCCTCGCTCGGCGCTCATGTCCATATAACGCAGGATGGGGAGCTTGTGCATGTTGACGACATTGACCCGCCCGGCCTGCCTCGAGAAAACGTCGGCTTCCCTTCGGATGTCGATGTTCTGCTTGATCTTCATGGTGCAGAACGTCTCTTCGACCCCGTTTTGCGAAGCCAACGACCAGCGACCGCCCTGTCCCCTTCGCCTTCGCATCCTCTCCTCCTGCTCCTCCTCGTACTCCTCATCGTATTCGTCATCCTCCTCGGGGGCTACCATTCTCATCCTCTCACGGACGTCGATCATGATTCCCCTGTTGTTCTGCTGTTGCAGCCTCTGAGCTATCTCCATCGGAACGTTGTACGACTCGGCGAGGAGTTCGGTGTCAAAGGCTTGGAAGATGTTCTGGATGTTGTACCGACGGCTCTGGCGGCGGCCCTGCTGGCCCTGTTGGCTGCCCTGCCCGCCGTAGCCTCCAGCTAGGAAGAACGCCTATTAAGTTTCCAAAGTTCAGCCATATGCCATACGTCAAAGTAAAAAGTTTTGCCTTAATTCCATTTCATTTTTAATAAAATGGATATTTAAACTTTTCATGTTAAATTTCACAATCTTTACATGCATGCCCAAAATTTATTTCGACATATCCGTGCATGCAATTCAAATGGACATAAAACTTGGGAATGATTAGTCATTACCCTTAGTCTTTGATCGAGCTGGTTGCCCTGATTGTTGAGGTCAATGATGGAGACGGCAATGAGTTCTTCGTTGCCATCGTTGTGGCACCAATGTACCGCGCCCTCGGGGATGGCGATGATGTCGCCCCGGCGGATCCGATGAACCTTCTGGTGTTGGTCCCTTCTTCCCCAGTCCCCTTGCTGGCCCTCTTCCTGCCATCCCCTCCCTCTTCTGCCGCTGCCGCCAGAGGATCGATCCGAGTGATATGTCTCGGGACATCCTGGGTAATTTATCCCAAGCAATCCCCTACCTGTGATACGATTTCGTAGTCAAATTGAATCACATACATTTTTATAAATTAAGGAGTAAAGACATGCAAAACATTATTTATTACTAAAAACAGTTCCAATTTTATGATTAAGCACCGCTAATGCGTAAAATGGTGTTTCCCCTTTGTGGTGGTCATATGTGGAAATGTGGTTATGTCACTAAAATGATGACCTCGCTCAATGAAGACCAAGCGAGGGGCGTTGATGAACTCCGGCAAAAAGAGCGCGTTGGGACGCAGGATGTTGCGTACGGCGGCAACCCCGGCGCACTGGAACTGCTCGTCGTCCTGGGACCAGAGCTCGGTGACGCCACCCTCGGACTCGATCCGCTGGTCTGGCTGGGTGGCCCTGATCCTCCCGAGCCTGCATTGCTGGGCCTCGTCGAGCCCGGTTGTGGCGTAGCCCTTCCCGAAGGCTGCGTGCACGAGCAAGCAGAGGGTCGCGGCCAGGAAAGCTAGTCTCGAATTACCCATGGCCGTCGATGAGAGAGAGAGAGAGAGAAGAAGACGAAGCCCAAGAGAGAAATAGTTAGCAGAGAGATGAGAGATGGTTGGGGGCGAGAGCGGTGGTTATATAAGGAGCGGAAGTAGGCCGTGTGGCGAACCGGTTCTGCTTGTAATTGCATGGAGGGAATGTCGTGATGCCGAGGGAGCGAAGCCACATTGCAATGTGCTGGAGAGTGTGAGGAGCGAGTGTGTTATGTGTTGGACATGCATGGTGTTCTCGATTACGTGTACTCCCTGGCCTGGCCTTTGTGAGAGGAGGGATGAGAGAGAGAGGGTTTCGGACCGGACATTCGTCTTGGTCGGTCTTCGATTTGTCCATTGCCATGCAAGAGATTTTTGTTGGGTTGTGATTTCTATTTCCCGTCGATAGAAAAGAACAAGATCTACTCATGTATGAGCAAACAGGGGTTCGACGAAGGTTGTGGGGGCTAGAGTGAGAAAAAAATTCATGATTCTCCTAAACTAAATTGAATCGTACCAAATCACTTGATTTTGGATGGAACCGGTGGATACCGATCTGGTTTATGATTTTAATTTTTTGGAATCGGCACATATAGGTTTGGTTCGTGATTTTGGGTGGGAGCCACGCAATTGAACCAGTCCCTTCATATGTCGGCTAAAAAAAAAGGAAAATTCCAATCCGACACGAGGTTCCATACATTAATAGATGAAGTCAGCAAACTCAGGTTGATTTATGGCTTTTTAACGCGATATTTTGCTAATTACATTTTTATGTTTTGGGGTAGCTTTGTAGGAGTCATGAGCCATAAGCAGGATATTCAAGAAACCCAAGTCCACTACTCAAAGCCATCTCCCATTCAGTTTGCCTCTCTCCCTCGACAGCAACTCAACCTCCAATAGATCATGACATTCCTAACCCATGTTCGAAAGACATGTCGATGTGCTTTTCCAACGAGACCCACTCGTCAGCATCACTATCGGCACCCGGTTACGGAACATCAAAGCTCGCGATTGTCATTCCTTCCTTGGTATTTGGAGATCGTGCCTTCTCGTTGGTCAATTTGCCACTGAAGCCTAAGTACATGATCGGAGCAAACGGAGGACCATAACTGGGATCTAACTGGAAATCAAATCGAACCGATGGTTCGGTTCTTAGGTGGATCTATGAAACGAGCGAGTGGTTCTGGTTTATATTTTGCGGAACTAGTCCTTAGCGGGCGGTTCTTGAATGAGAACTACCCATCTTGAATCGATCAATCCTAGCGAGGGTAGCGCTTTGAAGCACTAGAGGCTTTTATAGATTAAATTCATATTTTGTTGATAGTTTGGACTTAGGTCCACCGTTATATATAATCACGAGAGAGGCGAAATGTGCTAATTATAATGGAACTCTTCGCTGGATATAACATTAGTTTGTGAATCGGATAAAATCTTGTGTTTTGCTTTTGCTTTCTCGCCTTTACTCTTTATTTCTTTGTGTTTGTCTGCCGAACCCTAACAACTTTTAGAGCCAATTAATGATATTTCATATACATTATATAAGCTTTGATTCTACTGATGTTTCAGTATTCCGACATTTTATTCATTTATGTCGGTTACTAATTTTTCACGTAGGTCACAACCATACAAATTGACATTTCGATTGGTTGAAACCCCATTTGCCTAACAAGGATGGAGATAGATCACAAGTGACTTGGTAGCGTCCCTCGTGTACTATATCCATCTAATGACTTCGCTTATTAGCCTTTTAGTTTGGCTCACATCGCCAAATCCTTCCCCTCTCCCTCTCATCTCCCATCTTTTATCTTTGTGGTGGGGAGGGTTTGAGCTAGATTTATCTCCTCCCTCCTCTTTATTAATTGATTCAAATCTGAAAGCTTCTATCTCATGTTTCGGGTAGTTTTCTTAGTGTATGTTTTCAGAATTTCGCTTCTCTAGAGTTTTTGTTAGCATACAAGTCGAGTTTTAAAGGAAATCGGAGCAGTGTTGCGAAAATTTCACTCTTACTATCAGATACGTGTTTGTTCAATCTTTTTATTCTATATGGCATGATGTTAGGGACATCGAACCCAGTTGCCAACCGCTGAAAAATAAAGTCATAGTAACATATGAAGATTTCGTTGTATGCTCATTACTAAAAATGAATTCGGTGACCAGCCGCCGATTTTGGTTAGAAGAAATTATTGATTTTCTTTTTTGAGTTGTGATCATTATCTTTGTTATGATAATTCATCTTGTTATCTAGAGTTTATTTTATTTTGAAGGGATTGTGATGTTTCACTTTTTTTTTTACGGATATGAATGAAATGTTACTTTGACAAAAAAAAAACAAAAAATATTGCTCGCATCTTCTTCTTGTCCAAGGAAATATTTATCAACTATGCCTATGATTAGCGGATCATAATTAGCAACGTATGCCGGTATCCAAATGCAAATTTACTAAAATTGTAATGTGGCGTAGGGGACATCCATGCTTGTAATCTATCAATTAGAAGATCCGGATAGGGGAAACTATGGCATTTCTCCATATATACAACCCAAAAAGGAAAAAAAAAAAAAATCGAACTTGCTCCTTCCTCTATCTTTTTTCTCCTTCTCTTTCATTCTCTTTATTGTCCGTTTGGTTGCAATAACGAAACAGACGGCTACAAGTAAATATAATTATTAAACTGTAATAATTATAGTGTAATAATTGTTACGCGGTTGATTTCATTAATAACATATGTGATAAGGAGGACAGTCTATTCAAATAATAATGATAGATTGATATCGCATTAAACAGGAGTGAGCATGGATTTTGGATAAGATTGGGAATCGGACCGATCCTAAAATCAATCCGATTCCCTATTCTTGGAATGAGAGGTCAGTTTCCACTATTTTGGAACTGGTAACTATGCGCTCTGGTTCTTAGATAGGAATTGAATTGGATCGGGAATCAAAGAACTGGACCGAACCAAAGTAACCCTAAAACTAGTAGTATAAATGGATTTTTTCATCAATTTTTCATACCAGTAGGATCAGACTTTCAGAATGCAAAACATTATTGCATTTCCAGCGTTATTCAATATGGTTTTCATTACTAGGATTAGTTATAAATTTTCCCCGGCGCACGTGGAGATATGTTTACATTAAAATCCACCTACAACATACATGGATATTCATTGCGGGAGAAATACAGTATACTATTGCATAAAATCTCAAATTAAGTAATCATTACTCCTTTACACGTGCTTCTAATTTACTCGAATCAACATGACAACATAATGCAATCCCTTGTTAGTTTACTCCCGAATCAACTACAAGTTCGATTTCTTTGTCGGTTTTAGAGTTTACATGGCAAGTTTAAAGTTCCATCTCGACAAGATAGGTTTTTTACTGAAATTTAGTGGTTTTTCACTGAAATTTAGTGCCGTTTTTAAACTACTGAACACTCCTAAATTTTCAATTTCTCTTTGGTAATTGTTATATATTAACCGGGTTTCGGCCGATTCTTCAGCCACATGATGATGTGGTGTCCAAGTGGCATAAAGAGTATTGTCCTCGTGTCCATCGCAGCAGCAATTTGGTAGAAAGCTCGCCGAAATTCAATCAAAATGCATCAGTTGCAAAAAAAAAACAGAAGGCAAAGTTCAGTGATTCGTGACCTGATCATCACAAATTCTAGTAAACTCGAGTACCCAAAAGATATCATTGAAGACAGAATTACAAATTCGAAGAATCTTTTAATATAGAAAGACCAATAGCCCGTCACGTTCGGGATATGAAGAAGCCATGGCCAAAGTGACCCAGAAATGTAGCGTACGAACGAAGCGGATCCCCAGAATCACGCAGCGTGAAACCTAAGCCCTCCCGTGAAATCTTCAGTCCCCCCGACCCAAGAAAATATAAAAGAATCTTATTCCCGATTTTTCCATTATAAAGGAGCCATTTCTATACTCCCAGAAACGTAGCATAAGCTTTTCTTGGCTCTCCTTGCTCATGTCTTGCCTGAGTCTGAGGCTTCCGCCTGCCAAGAAGGCGTGGAAGATTCTCACCTCCAAACTTCAGAGGAAGCTCCCGAAGCTCCACAGGCCAAGACCTGTCTACAAATTGCCCAAGACTCAAGTTCACGCCACTGCTTCTTCAGAAGCCAATGAGTCCGTCTTTGTCGTGAAGCAATCCCGCCGGCAGCATAGGCAGAGGCCTCGGCACGTCCACGCATCGGGCATTTTCAACGTTCGGCGTCGAGTGTTCAAGAAGCAGCAAGCGCATGTGTTTGTCGATAGGCTCTTCAAGCAGCCTCTGGAAGGGATCATGGAGCATCATTGCCTAGACCCTCTTCCTGTGAAGTATACGCCAAGTCCCCAGAGCATCACTACTATTGATCGCTCTGCCCTGGTCGCAGGAAAGAATGACGAGGATCACGACGGAAGTGATGCAAAGATGTGCGAAGCGGACGACATGTGGGAGTCAGTTGGGCTGGCATCACCGCTGACTCACAGGATTGATGAGAGAGCCGAGGAGTTCATCTCCAAGTTCCGAGCTGAAATGGAGCGTCAGGAGATGGTGGCACGGAGTTTATAGTTGATAACTTCATGTACACACTTCTTCCCGTTCTTTTTTTTTTCTTCGCTCCCCTTTGGATTTGTGCATACTGTCGTCAAACCTTCCGTTGAATATATATACTTTGCATAATAGAGCCTGGATTTCCAATACACCGTACATTCAAGCATGGCCTGAATTTGGCATGAATCAGCTCGTGTAAATAGCAGGTATCCGTTGGTAAATTCGAGTGATGTCCAGGAACAATAACCACCAACTATCGTGAAAATTCTGATCAAACCAACAGTTCAGAGGATAGTGAAAGCTAGGACGACGCCTTCCTTTGAATGGGACTAGGATGTAACGAGTTCTCAGAGTACACAAGTTCTTCGTTCAACGGATCCATCAGGCTCGATTATGTGAGAAATTCTATAAATGAATTGGATCGGGGACTGAGCAGGCATTGCCTCTTTCATTTCACTCCAAACATGAACGCTCTTCCGTTTGGAGTCCTGAGGGACATCTGGACAACAGGATATGCAAACGATGAAGGGAACATTCATTCTCCTTGGTGGAAGTGGAGATAATTCTATGATGTAAGCCGATATGGCGGCAGAGAGAGTTGGTAAGTGTTCAGGAAAAATGGGTGTCTCTCTTAACGCTATGAACTGGAGATATTATCCGTCATCAGGTACAGTAAAATGTAGCCCAAAGACGCACAGATAGATCAAAGGAGGTGAAATGAGGCACCACCCTAACACAGGAAAACAAAGAAGTACAACCGGAATAGACTTCATTGAATACATCACGTACTTATTATATCAATAAACAAACTAAACAACCAAAAGCATAAGAATTCCCCCAATATTCAACTTTGTATTCATCCTACAGCAGAGACGATTGCCACAAAAGAGAATTGCTAACAGATGCCACGACGCTGGATTCCATACAGAATACTAGGGGAACACTAGCATATGGTTATGGTGAGGCACCATAAACGATCACCTTACATCTATAGTGAATGTATTCCAGGAAGACCAGCTGACTATTACATGCTATTTATCTACCTAGCTCAGAAATGATTTCATTGGATCATCATGGTGTATCTTCTTCATCCGATACGCCTCCATCTCCTCAGCAGTAACCTGCAAGTAGTAGGTAATTATAGCAACACATAAGCCCCAAAAAATTGAAAGGAGTGGAGTTCCAGTTAGTCTGTGGTACTCCAAAATTGAGAGAGGGAGATACCTCATCCTCCCATCTGACATTGTATTTGCGCTTCCTTTCATCTTTCTCTACTCGCTTTCTTATATCCTCCTGTGCAAAGTGAATCAAACAAGAATTAGCAAGAATTAAAAAGGGCTGTCTATGACTAAACTGTCGCCTTCCCACTGCTTCTCCAAAAAGCAGCGGCTACCACAAATCAAATGCATAACATTCTATTGACTTTCCCTTACTATTATGGTGAGCGTCCCCTATGCAGTACAGTATACACTACTAAACTGAGAACTAAATTTATTCTGAGTAACCCTCAATTTCATCATTGACTTTTTTTTTTTTGGTGAAAGTAAGAAATAAATTAGCTACTCAAAAGCGCGATTACAAGGAGCCGAAACACAAAAACCTCGCACCAACTAAGACACGAGAGTGTCCCAATAGGTACAAAGGTGTAACGGCAAGAGAGAGAGCCCAAAGGCACAGCGCAAACGGCCAATACACGGCCAAGAGGGGCGAAAAACAGACCTCAAGCAAAAGAAAACACAGCCAAAACACGGCCAACAAGGCGAACACCGGACCCCAACCTAGGTGAATACATCAGGAGACATCCCCCAATTCGTCTGGATTTTAATGTTGCACGGTGAGTGTGGAACCGGCTTCAGGGACAAACCTCGGTCTTTCACCAATTTCATCATTGACTTTTATCTTGAAATTCTTCAATGAACATAATAGGGTCCTCTACCATTAACTTCAAATACTCTTCAGTAGAACGGTAGCCAGACTCCAACATTGTATTTGTTGATCTATATGAAATTCCCCCTTCTTTCCTTGAAAATCCTTTTTTAAGAGGAAATAGGTTGGATAGGACAACGTAAAGAACGAACGGAGAACTGAAAATGGTCCAGTTACCTTCTTAAGTGCTTCAGCAAGAAGTTTCTGGTCCAACTCCAAATCATCAGGGACATCACTTCCCCAGGTAGCCGGCCTCTTCTCCTCCACTGGGGCAGCTACATCTGTTTCCACATTTAAGCAATGCCAGAGCAAAAATCAGCACAGCAGTTATAGTGTCAAAGTTCCACTTTGGAAAAGAACAATACAACAACCATAATATTAAATAAATAAATAAACCAAGCAACCAAGAAGCATCTGATAACTTTTTGATCAAAATAATCAAAGAAGCTGAACAAGAAAGGTATAGCTGAGGACAAATAGTTTTTCCAGCAAATGATCCTCTGAAGGCAGAAAAATTAGGGTGAAAAAGTGGACTGACCTTCTGTTGCCCCTTTTCGAGCAATATTTGATTTCATTAGTTCATTTACTGCCTCAGCAGCTTCAATTCCAGCAGCACCCGTACAGTAGCTATTTCTTATAGTCTGCTTGCAGCACTTGTAGCCCCATTGATGATCCTTCCACCATGAACCCCAAACACAAGTGTGGTTATTAACAAAGACATCCTCCTCATACTTGCTTCTGGGCAGTGCCAACTCCTGAAATAGCAAAAGAAGCTGATTATCTCAATGTTTTCGCATGAATTGGAAATACCCTTATGCTTCAGGAGACGCAACCCTGATATTAGCAGGGAGAATGAGGAATGACATAGCAAATTCAGCTGGAGAGTTTTAGCGAGTGCATTTCATGAGTGAATTGGACAAATAACAAAACCTTAACTAGAAACCCCACCTGCCCCTTAATGATCCTGCCAGCACGATCATATTCCACCTCTCTCTCACTCTGGCCCAGAAGCAGCTCTCTTGGGATCTCTTCCTCTGAGGCTGCATTGCCATACCTCTCCAAGATGGTATCCTTTGTTTGAAACTTCAATTTTTCCTTAATAACTTTATAGTTCTTGTAAAGCAGCTCAGCTTGAGATGGTGCTGCTTGCATGTGGATGTCTTGCCCTTTCTCAAAAGCTTCCCAAGCATGTATATTAATCTGCTTAAATTCAAGAGCTTGACCGCTATTTCTGTATTGGTTATCACCCTGAAAGCAAGAATCAATTGATTAATAAAATATTTACGCCTTTTTTTTCATCAGAAAAATATTTATGCCTTGAAAAGTAAGGAAATGAGCTAGAGTTAGAGCCAAAAACTTCAAGGAGCTTACCTCGTAGAACTTCTCATTTGGATCAGCATCTGGAAGGGGATCCTCACGCATGGACCTCGTTTTGGGATCATAATGAGCTGAATTGACATCAAGATTCAGAAGGTACTTTGCCGTATCCTCCCGAATGCGAAGGTTCCTAACAAATAAATCAACTTAGTAATGTCCAGAATATGAAGAATAGAGGGGAAGAAAACCCATTGATGTAGACTTTGCAAATCTTCAAATATCATATAAATACTAACAGTTTGAGTGGCTTTATTTGCTTATTAATAATGTTCGTAAAGCATTGAAACAAAGAAAAGACTGCTAATCTCAATGCAAAAGGTTCCACCTACCTAACAGTTCCAGTACTTCCACCACCTGTTGTGCGAACACGCTTCTCAACCTTTGCAAAGTCCATCTGCTTGCTTTCATCAACCTTGGCCTCATCCACCCTTAAGTCATCCTCCTCATCTTCCTCATCGCTATCACCATCCTCACCATTTTGGTTATTGTTCTTCTCCTCTAATTTCTTCAGCTGTTGTTCCTTAAGATATTTTCTTCGAGCATTATCCCTAGCTTCATATCTCTCAATCACAAGAGCATAGCTTGATGCATCATACCCATTCCACCGGTCTCTCTTACCATCATAGTCAAGCTCAAAGGTCTCTATCTTTTCATCAGGTGCAATGTGTTTACTTGTCCATTTGGCTCCCACTTTCCGAGGTCTTTCCATGCATGACTTCAAATCATGAGTCATGGCACCACAGCTGCAGAAGCCAACACAGAATTGCATTTAGCCACCATTTCTCAGCTAACAAGGGTAAAAGACAAGCAAATCATAGTTGACAATATAGAAGAGGTAGAGGCCATGATGAGACAAAAAAACACCATGAGGTACCAAAATCATACTCTCTTCCCTAGTGAAAACCAACAACAGAAGGTAAATTGAGAATTCAAATTTTGAAATCAGAAAAGCTCATCTTCACACTTTGAAAAGCTATAAAAATGCAGGGAAAATACTGCAAGTTTGCTTTTTGGTAGGTCCAAAGAGGAGACAGAGTGCAAATAAAGAAACCGAAAATGTCATCCCATTAAAATCCTCAAACATAATCATATTTAAGTTGAAGAAGCAGTCCATGGGTTGTGACTTCTGGGAAGTACAATAACTCAACAAAAAGAATCCCGAAACTGGCTAGCACCACACCCCCCCCCCCCACAAAAAAACCCAAAAAAAAAAAAAATTTACACACACATACACACAGAGAAGAGAAAGATAAGAGTCTTCCTTACTTCTGGCATGCACCTTTCCGGTACTTGTCAGCCTGATAAATTTTTGCACCTCTGTCATACCAAGATTTTGTGTAATTTGGATCTGATTTCCATTTCCTTTGATGTTTCAAGCTCTAACAACATAAGAAACATAAGTCAATTCAGCCTTCTCTATCGTACACAGTGTCGTAAGAACATCTACAGGATGCAAAAGGAAAGAAGAATTCAACTTACAGGTCTCTCAGCATTGAGATACCATGGTGCAGATGACATGTACTGCGGAATGTGAGGATTAATTTCCTTTCCATCTTCATCAACCTCAGCTGGAGCAAGTCCGGCTTTTCGTGCTTCTTCCAACTCAATCTGTTTCCTGTGGTCCTCCCTAGATTTAAAAGCCACTGCAGACACCATAACATACGCTGCCTTTAAAAATCGTAGCAACATACAATTAACATCTTCTAGCATAAAAAATCCTCCATTAGACCTAGTCTAGAATTTCATCAGAATCTGTTTTCTTCTTCATATTCTATAGATCTTATTTTATTTAAACCCCATATAAGTGTAATAAAAGCATCTCATCGAGGGCCTGCGGGGCAACCAGTTTAGAAGCTTAGCTCATATAATTAAGACACAGATTCTCCATTCTAAACGGGAACGAAAACACGATTTCCTGCTCCAATCGCAGAAAAGCCGCCATAGAATTCAGCGACACGCAAACCAAAACAAGACGATAATCACGACGCAGATGAGCGAAGTGAAATCGGAACACTGACATCGGCAACCCCGAAACAGAAAAGAACGAAGTCAGCCCGAAATGGAAAGTCGGTCGACGTGTCGAATTAGGGTTCCGTACGCACCAGAAGCCGTCGCCATGATTTCTCCTGTATGAACTCAACGCAACACCACCGAGGAAAGTCGCAATCAGTCGAGCTCTTAGCTGGGTCGGGATCTAGAGAAAATCGAATTTTGGAGATCGAACGAGAGCGAGCGAGGGAGGGCGAGAGACAGAGAGAGGAGAGGATATCGCCTCCCCTGGTTTTTATTTTTCGGGTGATGAGATACGCGTCCGACGTGGTTAAATACCTTTCTGCGCCTCACGGATCCGAATTGGCCTGAGAGGCGGTTTTATCTCACGGTCGAAACCTCTTTTTCTTTTCAGATATATTTTTGTATTATATACTTTTTTTTAATTGATTTAATTTTATCGTTAAAAATCATTAGACGTAGAAACAGTGAAAAACTTACACTTAACTGCCACAGTGACATCCGCGTGTCACCATACGCGACAATTGAAAACTGAAAATCAAAATAAGACAAACATTTTAATACTCCCAAAAGAAGAAAACAAAAATGAAATACAAGATGGACGAGAAGGGGAGGGAAACCTACCGCTGGTGGAGGTGCCGCTGCCGCCCCGCCATCATTGACCAGGGGCCGTTGTCCTTCGCCAAAGCTCAGGTGAACCAAATGTGAACAATAGTTGCCACCTTCGCGATCGCGTCGCCAATTTCTGGCGAAGGGATGATCTAAACTCCTATGCGGCCTTCTTGGTGGCAAGAAACGAAAAAAAAAAAAAACCAATATCGATAATCTCTCGCAAAACAAAGCCCCCACCAACATTTTCGTTCCTTGTCGAGTTTATCCATGACGAGGCCTAAGAACTCTAAACGCAAAGTGGGCACGGCACGGCTTCGATTTCTTCATTTTCTTTTCCATTTTTTTTTATTTTACTTCTATCTTTCACATCAACAAAGAGTTGGAATAGCACAATAATGTGGCATGACATGGATATCCATGTACCCATGTGGCGTTACCGTGATCTTTTATGCCAATATTTGGGTCCATGTATTTGATGGAAGGACAAACTTGAACAAAAGAAATATATGATTCAAGGACTCAATAGGGATGTTGAACAAATTTGAAAGAGTACAAGGACTATTGATGTATGGATTTGGTGCTACCTTTATCCCTTTATTTAACTCCCCTTTCTCACATAGATGCCGCACCACTTACAATTTAGATATTAGATTAGCGAATTACGAGTAAGCCCACCATGGGCAACGTATTATATAGACGAACATTGGGTGATTTATCTTCTATCTTAACTTCTTACGTAATGTGGGTTCACATCGATACAATGACTTTTCTCCCTCAGCAAGAGTTCAACAGTTAAAAAGATAGATATAGTGATTACAGGGAAAAATGAAGGAAATGATAAATTTTGCCGGTCATTATGGGCTCAAAAGTTTGATCCATTGGATAAATATCCACCTCTAGTGAAGTTCTTCACCTCTCCAAGTTCTAGGACAACCCACCGCTCCAACTCTCTCTCTCTTAGGGTTTTTGCCGCCGCCGCCACCAAGTCTCTACTGAGGCAAACCTCTGTGAGGGAGGAAGGGTTGTTGACACCTGATTTTTAATCATCTTTTCTTTTTTAAAATTAATAAAAAAATCCATAAAAATTAATAAAATTAGAAAATCAACTTTGGGGACCTTGGCTAAGTCTAGGGAACTAAAGTTGACCAAAAAATGATTTTCCATACTTTCAGTATTTTTCAGCATTTTTATTTTCAAAAATTAATAAAACATTTATAAAAATTCATAAAATCAAAAAATCAACTTTGGGGACTTTGGCCAAGTCTAGGGAACCAATTTTGACCAAAAAATGATTTTTCATATTTTTAGTATTTTTCGGTATTTTTTATTTTTTTATTTTTGAAAATTCATAAAAAAAAAGAAAAAAAATGAGAAAATTGCAAAATCAACTTTGGAAGTTTTGGACAAGCTTAGACAACCATTTTTGAACAAAAAAAAAATAATATTTCATATTTTTTTGTTTTTTATATATTTTTTAGAAATTAGGAAATTATTTAATAAATAATAACATTTGAGGCCACAAAAATACATAAAACTAGTCAATATTTTTCTTTTAAATCCCTTTTCATATTGGCCATCACAAATTTGAAAAATCCAATTTGGAGTCGTGTATTCCTTCACGAGCATAATCTCGAATTGGGCCTAAAAAATTCAATTTGAATCAATTTATTTTCATTTTTCACCTTTAGGAGTTGTGACATTGTTCTCTAATATTTCAAATCTTCGTCTTGGCCTAATTATACCCAGAATGACTCAATTTTACAAAAGAGCTTTAACTAAATTTTGCATTATTTTCAACGGCAAGAAATGAGCTTAAATTTGACATGCGGTGAATTTTGACTAAGCATAGGGGAGGTATGTCAAAAATTGTGAGGAGATTGTAAATACTTAAAATCTCAGGGACTAGAGTGCAAATACCTAACACTTGAGGGATTATTTTGCAAATAACAAAAAGAAGAGTTAGTAGAAAAATTAGAATAGAGAAGGGAAGATGAAGAAGAGGAGATAAAGAAGAGGAGATGGAGAGGAGAAGATGGAGAAAAATAGATAAAGAAAATAAGATGAGAATAGAGAATGGAAGATGAAGATAAAGAAGAGTTAGAAGAATGGGAGATAGGTATAAAGAAGAGAAGATGAAGATGAACAAGAGTTAGTTGAGAAATTAGAATGTGAGATAGAGATGGAGAAAGGAAGATGAAAATGAAGAAGAGTTAGTGGAGAAATTATAATGGGAGATAGAGTTAGTGGAAAAATTAGAATGTGAGATAAATGAGTGGTTTATAAAAGGAGAAAGAAAAGAGTTTGGATGGGGGATTTTTTTGGAGAGAAAATTTTGAATGTTTGAGAGGGTTTTGAGAGATTGAAGAAAAATTTGAAAAAAAAAATACCAAAAAGAGAGAGAATTTTGAAGATGATGGGAGTTTAAAGTTGTAGGTTATTATCACTAATTCTTTCATCGATCAACATAAATCAAGAGTTCATCCTCGTCAACGAGCATGCAAATTCGAGCTAAGTGTTTTTATTTATTCATTTATTTGTGGTTTTAGTCGCAAATTAGTACAAATTGTATACACTTTCTTCATCTCTCTATTTCCCCATATTTTTATGTCAGGTAAAAGAAAACTTCAAGTCTATAGTAAATACCATGAAAGTGCAAAGTTGGCCCAAACAAGCCCTAAATGTCCATCAAATTCTCAACCGACCCGTAGTTGAACGTTGGCCCGAATTGTTGAATCAATTCGTTATATTTTATTTTAAAAAATACAAATCCCAGAATGGAGACGACAAAGTCCATCCACTGGATGTCATTTAATTCCTGCACCATTAAACCCTAAAGGGAGAGCCAAGCCAATGCTAGGCCGATGTTGACACTTGATTTTTGGCCAATTTTATTTTTAAAAATTTTTAGAAAATCCATAAAAATTTAGAAAATTGGAAATCAACTTTGGGGACCTCAGCATAGTCTAGGGAACCAATTTTGAGCAAAAATAATTCTCCTTATTTTTTGTATTTTTTTGCATTTTATTTTCAAAAATTCATAAAAATTCCATAAAAAGTGAAAAAATTGCAAAATCAACTTTGGGGACCTTAGCATAGCCTAGGGAACCAATTTTGAGCAAAAAATAATTTTCCTTATTTTTTGTATTTTTTTGCATTTTATTTTCAAAAATTCATAAAAAAATCCATAAAAAGTAAAAAAATTGCGAAATCAACTTTGGGAACCTCAGCATAGCCTAAGGAACCAATTTTGAGCAAAAAATAATTTTTCTTATTTTTCGCATTTTTAATATTTTCATAAAATAGGAAAATAATAATAAAAAATTAATAAAAAATAGCATTTCAAGTCAGAAAACTACCAAAAAATAGTCAATATTTTTTATTTAATTTTTTTTATACATTTTGGATGAATAAATTTGGAAAAATGAAGTCTGGAATCTAGGGTTTATTTGTCATTTTCAATTTTCTGAATATTCAAATAATTATAGAAATTCCATTTTAGCTTTTTAATTTTCCATTTTTACATTTTTAGAGTCGTGCCATCCTTCTCTATTTTATAAAATTAAAATTGAGTCCAAAAGCCCTCCTAATTGCCCAATTTCGCTAAAAAGGACTAAAGTGCAATTTCTGATTTTTCAATTTAGTCCCTAAAATTACTAAAAATGAAATTAATTTTTTTAGGGGCTTAATTGAAAATAGGGCGACGTCACCCTCTAGATTTTGACCTTCTGAATCCAATGGTGGCATCAATTTTTGCAAAAAAGGGCATTAGGACTTTAGATTTTGCAAATTAGTCCCCCGGGTCAAATTTCAAAATTGGGTTTTTATGCCAATTCTTGGAGAAATTGGCATAAAAATTCACTTTTCCAATAGATTTCATGTCATAGAATTCAATTTTGGGACTAATTTCGAAAAAAGTTCAAGCCTAGGCAGGGTGATTTCGAAAATTAGTCGATTTGGGTCAGTCGGGTCGGACAAGATCCGACCTAACCCGACTCGAATGACTGCATTCTTCCCCGACGCGCCAAAAATCTTCGAATGAACATGGGAGATTTCAACCGAGAGATTTGAAGGAGATTCTGAGAGATTTGAGGGGAATTAGGCCAAAATTTGAACAAAAACTGCAACAAGGCGATCTCGGGGAAGTTGGGGGGCGTTGGAATCGGGTTTAAAGGGCGACTGAGGAGGTCATTTTCGGGGAGACTTTTTGGCCGAAGAAAAGTGGGACTGTAACTGAGGAATTAAGAGGATTCAGAAAAAAAAAAAAACAAGCCTTGAAATTACTTCGGGAAGATTGCCTGAGTTCAGGGGAAGCGGCCTGCACTGGTTTCACGACTCGCCGACGCCTAAACAGGTAAGCCCTATTTTCGTTTTTCTCTTTGTGCACTAATGGCGGATCACAAATCCGACCTTAATTATTGCAATTGAGGTGTGCGTTTTACTCTCTGAGCCCTCCTGAACACGAATATGTCTTCCTTTTGCATCGATTTCGCGTGCCAACCTTGACCCGTAACCTCCAACACCCTCGCGACTGTCGAGCTTTGGCCAGCCAATTGTGGCGATTCCGAGCTCAATCTGAGCTCGAGTTAAGTTTCCTTATCCCTCTGTGATGCTTCCTTATGAGTTAATTGAATGGTTATGCTCGGTGTTGCGAGTTCGAGTTTCGTGTTCTTCGGTCCGTGTATGCTAGATTCCTAGGGTTTTAGCCGTTAGATTCGGCTAGGGCGGAGATATGTGGATCGGGAAGTCAAGACAAGTCGATCGGCGGTGGAATCACGCCGATCGGTAGCGGTTTCACCGTCCGATCGTGGCGGAGGCCTCTCGGCCGTCCGTCTCTTTCGGGCGAGAGGTTGAAGACGACCGACGTGGCGTGCCACATCATCAAGTTGACCAGTCAACGACGACGTGGCACCGCCACGTCAGCTCAGCCGTTTTATCCAATTTTAAGAAATAAATAACAGACCTGATCGGACGGCCGGGGATTAGCCACGTGTCGTGATCTTAGAATTTTAGAAAATAAAATAGATTTTAGGTTTTATAATAGATTTTCAAAGTTAAAAAAATAAAAAGTTAGATTGGACGGTCCAGATTAATTCTAGATCAAATCTGGACCGTCAGATTTGGCGTCGAGATTGAGCGGCTGAGATCAAAGTCTCCCGTTCGATCTCGGTCGTCGATTTCAGTAATAGGGTCTAACGGTCGAGATCGAGTCCCCCTTTAGATCGTGGCCGTTAATCTTGGTATGCGAATCCGAGGGCCGTGGGCTAGCTACGTGGCCCATTCTAGACCGTCGGATTAGCCGGTTTTAATATCATTTCAAATAAATAGAATTAAAATCCAAAAAAATCCCAAAAAAATAGAAAAAAATTCAAAATAAAACCCAAAATAGTAATACGGCGTCGTTTGGTCCCGGTTCGGAATCCGTGTGGGCCTTGGGCCGGGTCTTCGGTTCAGTGGGTTAGGCCGACCCAGTTCGGTCCGAAAAATATTAATAAAAATCGAGAAAATAATAAAAATTATAAAAAAAAATAGGAAAATCATAGAATAAAACATTAGAAAAATTGGAAAACTTGCCAGAAAATGTAGAAAATTTTTTAAAAAATAAAAATTTCATAAAAATATTCTAAAAAATAGGAGAACTCCTAGAAAGTCTTAGAAAATCCTAAAAGGATTTGGAAAAGTGTTAGAAAATAAAAATAAAAATTCCAGAAAATATAGAAAGTGTTCTAAAAAATAGGAAAATTCCTAGAAAGTCTTAGAAAATCCTAAAAATTTAAAATAATTAGGAAAAGTATTAGAAAATAAAAATAAAAATTCCAAAAAAATATGAAAAATATTCTAAAAAAATAGGAAAATCCTTAGAAAACTCTTAGAAACTCTAAAAAATTCTAGAGAAATTATAGAAAATTATAGAAAAATTAGAGAAATTCCTAAAAACTGCGAAAATTAGGGAAAAACCACATTCAACTGGTTTGACCTATTTTCACGGCTTTGGCTTCCCGAACCTTCTGAAATGACCATTCTGCCATTCTAGTCAACTTGACCAAAATCATTCCAAACCATCCCAAACCGTCTTCAAACTTAATTGATGAATTTTCCAGACTTCTAGGACGCCCCTTTTGTTTGTAATTGACTTGATGTGGTATGTTTGCTTCCTGATTTAATTTCTTGATTGCGCATTTATCTCTCTAGTTATGATAGATGATCCCATCTGTATGAATCCCTTAGGTTCTTAGAACCTGCTTTACCCAACCTCGCTTGCATAGATTCCCTAGGATAGAAAATCACTCAACTTAGGTACCGAAAGGGCGTCAATAGCAATATTGGTGTAACTAAGTTCCCGAACCAAAATCTCTGGTTTTCGCAGAATCGAACGATTCCTCCCAATCGCTCGATAGGGTTTCTGATCATACCCTCCGATAAATGATTGGTGGTGACTCCGATGGCATACACACTATGCACATGTCACTCGACCACACTAAGGTCGACTTCGATTTTAATTTCCCTGACGCGATTTGGTATGGACCTGGGAGGACCTAAGTTGGGCCCACACATCAAGATGGGCCTAGCAATCCATTAACTCCCTCGGGATCCGGAAATCTCGGGAGGGTCGCGACAGCCGCCTATTGGAGGTTTTTACTTACAATTATTTAAATACCTGCAATTTAAATTCCTGCACATTAAACCCCAAAGGGAAGAGCCAAGCCAATGCTAGGCCACTCATTGGAGGTTTTACTTACTGTCATTTATATTTCTGTAATTAAATTCATGTACCATTAAACCCCAAAAGAGAGGGCCAAGCCAAGGCTGGGCCATCCATTGGTGATCTTTATTTATTGTCATTTACTTCATGTAAATTAATTTTTGAATCATTAGACCCCAATATGAGTAGGTTGCGGCACTACACAGAAGTTGTTAACTCACTCCCTCTTTCGGCTTCAGGGAAATATTTAATATTTTGAAAATGTAAAACAAATGTCATTCACGTACATTCCATTTAAAAAAGTGAAATACAAAAAGAGAATGCCCCCACTAGAGCCTTAGGAGTAAATCAAGTCTGAGTTGTCAAATTAGGATATCCATGAAATTAATGTACCGAAAGGGCATTAGTTTTAATTAACTGATGTAACCAAGTCCCCAAACTCATAATCTCTGGTTCGCAAAAGTAATTTAGTCCTCCCGCTAATTTACATAGGTTTCTAATCAACCTACCATAAATGATTAGTGGCGATTCCAAATTTTAAAATCATTTAAACAAAAAGACTAAAGTTGCGATTCGGTAGGACTTGGGAGGGTCCGTATTAGGTTAATCCATCTAGTTATCCTAATAATCAGTTCACCCGATCAAAAAATATTTTTCGAGTCTCGACAAGAGTCTTTCTCTCTCTCTCTCCCCCCCCTCTACCATCCCCCCATCCGCAACTCCAGTTCCCTCCCCGTTTGTCTTCTGTTTCCTTTTTTTTCCTTTTTTTTTATTTCTCCATCTTTTAGGTTTTTTTTTTTGTGGATTTTGTGGACAACACAATTGATATTTTTCATGATAGTGAGTTTTGAAGATCGAACCGTGAGTGTCTCGAAAGAATCTGTTCTATTTGAATTTGCTTGCTCTTTCCGACTCGAATGCTTGCTCTAGATAGTCGAATGCTCCGCAAGTCTTCAAGGTTCACTCCACAAGTCTCCGAGATTCACTTGCTGCTGTCTTCAACAGTCGATTTATTTGAAAGTGATTTTGTGATCAAGTGCTATCTAAATTTGAGTGCTCTTCTATCTCGATCTAGAGATAAATTTGGGATTTATAAGACATTTTATGTGTTTCTTCAATCTTTAAGTGTTGCTATGGTCTCTACATGATGATGATTTTGAGGACTTCGAACTTAAGCATACATGGCCTTTTGGCAAAACCATACTAGAGAGGAATTTCTCGGCATCTGCCCATCACTGATGATGGATTCGGTGATTGACCGCCATTTGAGTTTTGATGCTACAACAAATCCGTCTTTAGGGAAATGGGTCAGTTTTTACAAGAAGAACCAAGTTGGTCAAAGGAGGTGAAATGAGGCTCCCTAGAGACAAGAGCCTCCTTATGCCAATCTGCAGTTAATAGGAGAAGGCAGGAGGGGGAATGTTGATGAAAATGAATGACGTGATGCTGCTTGTCAGGATCACCCTCCTTCGACAGATCATGCCATTGCGGACATGTTCCAGGCTTTGATGAAGAAAATGGAAGTTCTTTGGCTTCCGTGAAGGCATTAAAGTTTATATGTGCTATAAGCAGAGGCGGAAGTTCTCGTTACCAGCGTTGTTTCTTTGGCTATCAAAGTAATTGTTTCTCACTAGATAAACTTGGAAGTCGCTCTTCTATTGAACGCAAAGTAACAAACCATAGCAGTTAGTGAGATAAAGAGGTTATGCTTCCAACAAAAGCTATCCAAAGGTGCATGCCATATTAGGAAGAGACCTCGAAGAAAAGCTCAAACCAAATGGAGAAATGTCTCCCTTGTAAAAGCAAAGACCGATTATTTGACATTCTGGATTTTTGACCCACATTCGAGATTTGTAAATAGAATGGATATATTTCATTAATACGCTCTAGTTAAGCCTCACTTGAGCCTGATCAATTGGAGATGACTAACCGAAGGGGAAAGGCTATCTAGAACCTTAAAGTACGCGGACCTGATAGGTTGATGCACGTAACTCCTAAACAGCTGCTCGTTGGTCTGATGATTCGACAGAGTTGCTATTTAATGAATTTGGCCACGAAATGAATTCCGATCTTGGACAATCGAATTTTTATGAATGTCACGATAGAGAATTGGATTCAGCTGCAGTAGCATCGCTGTTGACACCTGATTTTCAATCACCTTTTCTTTTCTTCTTTTTTAAAATTAATAGAAAATCCATAAAAATTCATAAATTTGAAAAAATTAACTTTGGAGACCTTTGCCAAGCCTAGGGAACCAATTTTGACCAAAAAATGATTTTTCATATTTTCAGTATTTTTCGGTATTTTTATTTTCTAAAATTGATAGAAAATCTATAAAAATGAGAAAATTGCAAAATCAACTTTGGAAGCCTTGGCCTAGCTTAGGCAACCATTTTTGAGTAAAAAAAATAATTTTTCATATTTTTTGTATTTTTTTAAATATAATTTTTAGAAATTAGGAAAATATTTAATAAATTTTGCATTATTTTCAATAGCAAGAAATGAGCTTAAATTCAACATGCGATAGGTGTGTCGAAAATTGTGAGGAGATTTGGACTTAAAGAAATATTTCTCCAGGGACTGAATTACAAATACTTAAAATCTCATGGACTAGAGTGCAAATACCTAATACTTGAGGGATTATTTTGTAAATAACAAAAAGAAGAGTTAGTGGGGAAATTAGAATAGAGAAGGGAAGATGGAGAAGAGGAGATGAAGATAGGAAGATGGAGAAGAGGAGATGGAGAAGAGAAGATAAAGAAAATAAGATGAGAATAGAGAAGGGAAGATGGAGATGAAGAAGAGTTAGTAGAATGGGAGATAGATATGGAGAAGGGAAGATGAATATGAAGAAGAGTTAGTGGAGAAATTAGAATGTGAGATAGAGATGGAGAAGGGAAGATGAAAATGAAGAAGAGTTAGTGGAGAAATTAGAATGGGAGATAGAGTTAATGGAAAAATTAGAATGGGAGATAGATGAGTGGTTTATAAAAGGAGGAAGAAGTGAGCTTGAGAGAGGAATTTTTTTGGAGAGAAAATTTTGGATGTTTGAGAGAGTTTTGGGAGATTGAAGAAAAACTGGAGAGAAAAAAAATTTTTGGAGAGATTTCAAGAGAAAAAATTTTGAGAGAGAAAAATTCGCCGCCGTGGAACAAGCCTTGGCGACGCGACGGATTCATCTCCAACGAGCTCTAGGCGCATCAGCATGTGCAATTATTTGGTAACTCAATTTTTCGTGTTTAGATGACGAAATCTCGAAAATAAATATACTGAACATTCGTAGATGACTTCGAGATCTTCGATTTGATATATTATGGTGCGAAAATGTACGTCGTTTGCTATGTCAAAAGGGTCCCGAAATTGAAAGCAGAAATCTGGAAATATGGTGATCAGAACCTGAGATGGAATTTTTCTGATCTGACCTTTCACGCTAAATGATTTTCCATGGGTTATTCTAGACTTTGTTTCATAAAGACCTCTTCATGACATTTGTTCATAAGATCTTAATGCATAACATATAATAAATACAAAAATATTCATGCACGTTTCGTATTTTTAATGCATTTAATGAAATCATGCAATTCTGTTGGCGTCCTTGAGTCTGAGTGTTTTTCTGTGCGTGGTCATATTGATTTGTAGTTATCTCATGTTTAGAGTCTTCTTTTGAAACTTCACAAAAAATGAAAGTTGTTCATTGGGGTCTTGTTTAGTAGACTGGAAAGTTTGGTGCATTAATTTTGAGATTTGAGTGTCCATTTAAGCTTAATCCTGAAATATGTCTGTTCTGTGAAATTTGTTTGTTTGCTGCTGAGCTCTCATGAAAGACCATTTTCTACACGAAAATGAGTGTCTCTTCAATAAGAATTTAAAACATGAAAGTTGTCAAAGACACATTTTTCCATCCACATAAAAAATCTCAAAAGTTTTACATACATTTCATTATTTCTTTTGTATTTTATGGTTACTGCTTTCTCCCTAAGAATGTTCATGGACAGTATGATTTAATTCGTATTTTTTGTGTTAATGCATTGGAAAATGTAAAAAAATGGTCTCAATGAAGTTTAATCAGCACGTGTTAAACTCTCTTTGAGTTTTTGAATTGTCTTAACTCATTGGTGATTGTGCATGTCCGATTGGATAAGTTCATTATTTTCATTTGGCTTTCGGCCCGATGCTTTGAAGACTGAAGAATGACCGATGTCCATTCCGGTCCGTTTTGTTGTACTCTCGACCCACGAGGCTTGGCGACGGGTGTTTGACCGATGTCCATTCCGGTCCATTTTTGTTGTATTCCCGATCATGTCTCGGGTTTTATTTAATTGGTCTGTAATTATTCACCCGACGAGTTGCGGGTTTTATTTTCACTGTCCTTAGGGTAGTTTTACTTTACCTGCTCTCTCTTCACATCTTCATTTGCTTTGGGTGATTTTGCATTCTTTTATAATACATCCAAAATACAAAAAAAAAATGTAGAAAATCCAAAAAACCAAAAAAAAAATGGAAAATCTGAAAATACAAAAAATGCCATTCATGTGCATCTCATGTAGTATGTCTCATGTATGTTTGTTATGTTATCCGTATGTTCGTATAGACATATCGTATTTGTTTGTTCTCGTATGCACGTCACGTACGCGACGTTTGCAAATCCACATTTGTCTGTTATGATATGTTATTAACCCATGCATATTCATTCAGAAAAATCAAAAATTTCAAAATGAGGGTTTTATCCCATCTTTTTCAAAAATGAGGGTTTTATCCCATCTTTTCAAAATGACGACTTTGCCCTTTATGGGCAAAATCGAAATGTACGTATTTACATACACATATCACTATGCATGTCACATATATATGTCACGTATTTGTATGGTGTATGTATGCATGTTACATATCGTATTCGTGTGTCTTCATACGCATGTCACATACGTATTCGTATTCGTCTATCCCCGCATGCATGTTGTATTCATACGCATGTCACGTACGCATATCATTCGCATGTCCACGTACGTATGTCCTTCGCATGTAACGCACGTATATGTATTCGTCTATCCCGTATGCATATTGTATTCATACACATGTCACGTACGTATGTCGTTCGCATGTCATGTACGTATGTCATTCGCACGTCACGCACGTATTCGTATTCGCATATCTACGTATTCGTATATCATATTCGTATGTCCGTATTTGTGTGTCGTATTTGTATGTCAACGTTTGCGTTCATACCCTTTATGCATTTCATTTTAAAGTGAAAACATAAAAAGAACACCTTACTAGGGTCTTAGGAATAAATCAAGTGAGAGTTGCCAAAATAGGATATCCATGGAATTAAGGTACCGAAAGGACATTAGTTTTAATTAACTAGTGTAACCAAGTCCCCGAACTCATAATCTCTGGTTTGCAGGAGTAATTTAGTTCTCCCACTAGGTTACTTAGGTTTCTAATCAACCTACCAAAAATGATTAGTGGCGACTCCAAATTCTAAAATCATGTGAAAAAAAATCAAAGTTGCGATTTGGTAGAGCTTGGGAGAGCTCGAACTAGGTTAGTTAATTTAATTAATTAATCTGGTAATCCATTAACCTAAAAATGAATTTTAGGTCGCGACAGCTTGGCGACTCCGCTGGGGACTTGTTCTTAATTTTTGAAAAATTTAAGAACTTAGAGGACTTAGGCCAGTAAAATTTCATGAATATTCACTTGGTTTGGCAATTGGTTGAATTCTAATCTTTAGGTGTTAAATGGTCTTGCAGATGGGAATTATAAGGGGTGGAGTGTTTGGCTAACCCCTTATTTTGCAGGTTTGGTGTATGGGAATTGGAATTTAGTTTTTGCACATTTTGAAGCGGTGTTTGAATTTAACTGTTGTGCATGATTATTTGTTTTAGCACTACATCACACACGTCCCGTGACCGGACCTGGGTCACTAGTTTTAGGATGGTATTGTGATTTGGTTCTAGCGTTCGGCGTGAGATCACGTCGAAAGTTAGTCCAGATTCAATCCCGAACCTCTTTTCAAAAATGAGTTTTAAAAGTTAGGCATCAGGCTTGGTAAGATTACCAAAGCAGTGGTTTTAATTTTTGACTCGAGGAGCCGAAGTTGGGAGACCCGGCTAATCCTGATTACGTCGTAGGGGTCACGGCTAATCTTGATTATGTGCGCGAGATTGTCGCCTTGCCGTAAGTCTTTCGCTTCAATTTGTCAGCCTTTAGAGTAGATAGGCTAAGATTTAAACTCACGATTCATGTGCATGTCTATGCGACTTACATGGTATTTTTGATGGTGAAAGTAAGTTTTCTAACTTCATCTTGTATTTATTTTTGGTCGGTCCATGTTAGGTGTCGGTCAAATTTTGAATTTAACATCAAGGTCATTTTTCAAAAGAAAATAAAAATCAAATTAGTATCCCATTTTTTTTAAAAAAATAATAATAAGTATGAAAAATCCCTTAGGAAAATTTTGTCGACCAGTAAAAGATTTTGTTACATTTTTCTACTTCAATAGAAATGAGATTTTCTTGACAAATTTATCCCTAAAAATTCATTCTGATAAAAGGAAAATCTCTTCGGGAAATTTGCTAAATTTTAAGAGGTTTTATCACATTTTTCAAGTTGTAAAAATTTGCAAGAAACTTCTTTCTGAGAAATTCACCCATGTTTTTCTAAGAAAATTTTCTCTAAAATGGAAAAATAAAATTGGACTAATGTAGGAATCATGGGCCGACCCCTATTGGATCACATACTGATTATTTTCTTTACTTTTGCAGGAAACTACAGGTACCCAAGGCGGAAGTAAAATCGGGTTCAGCATTATACCGGGAATAACCTCGAGGTATACAATAGGACGGATAATTACCGATGCCTTAACTGATAATCCTGGGGGCAAGCGAAGGAATCAATTTTTCCGAAGTCAGAAACGTGTCAATCAGTCAACATGTACAAGCTTTGTATTTTGATGGGGCTGTAAATTTATCCAGATCGGGCCTGTGGACATTTTTGATGTATTAGAAGGGTTCATGTATTTTTGTTGAGAAAGCCGAGATTGTGTAATCAGAACCCATGGGGCAAGATTATGAACCCGACCTTGCGACGCCTTTCTGATTAAATTGAACAAAGGCTTGCCTTTTTACCTTCCTCGGATTCAAAACACATGGAAGATTTTGGAGGACTAGTATTTTATTACCGAGCATGGCCCGCAATCATTTCTCCCAACGCTACAGGCGACCGACACATTCAAGTGGACGCCGAAAGAGATAGGCAGGAGTAAAGTGGGGCACGCAACGGGCAGCCTGGTTTGTTTATTGGAGCGCTAATCGAGTGGTCGATTTGCAATAATTCACACGATTGACTCACGGCGCTGTGACCGGTGGGGGCCGCCACCGAACCCTTCGTCAACGTCCTTGATATCATCGCCGGCAGCATATAACAAGAACACCAAGAAGAGTGTTAAGCCTCAACGTTTTCAGTACCGTGAATCGTCCTATCATGCTATATGGGCGAAGAAATGGCAGGAAAATGAAAAGCACAAACACGTGAAACTTTCTCTTCATTCCATTCACCAACAAACCTTATAACAACTCACTGGGGAGGAAAAGTGAAATAAAATTGAGCCCTAATAAGCGTCACAAAGGAGCTCAGCTGGCTCTCCATGAAGTTGATGCTCTGGGTGCACCGGGCGTTCTCGGGATCAAGCTCCACGAGCCTAAAGAAGAGGCGATCGCACTTCTCTTTAACCTGGGCCATAGTGGCCTCGTAATGCTCAACGGCAAACTCCAGGTCCGGAATCGCCGCCCTCTCGAAAGCAATGTCTGCCGTAATGTCATCAAGCCTCTCCTGCAGTCAACCGCATTTGCACCTCATCACAATATTGCCTGGCTCCTGTTCGGCGTAAGTTCGGACCAAGGCCAGACGGTCCACCAGCTTTCCCCTCTCACGAACCAGCCACGAAAGCTGATCGTTGGCAAACTTGAGGGCCTTTTTGTGATTATCAGCCACAAATGTAACTGTTGCCAAACGCTCGTGCCGGTCTCGGTAACGAGCTTTCACGACGGCGGTCACAAGGACCGTCTCATAAGCGCGGTTATAGGTAGCCAGAAAATTGATGAAGACGGTCGAGAAGTTCCGATACTCCTTCCCCAGTTGGGTACCCTCAACAGAAGCAGCGTCCACAGTCCTGAATAAACCAAGGATTTCAGCCTCAACGGTAGAGTTTTTGGCTATATGAGCGTAACCTCTACCAAGAAGATTGTAGAGTCTCTCCCACCCAGCCAGGACTTCGGCGGATAAGGTGTGGTTAGGAGAATTGGCCATTTTTGAAAGCAGAATACGAAAGAAAGGGGGAGAGAGGTGAGGCAGATGAGCGAAATGCGAAGATGGTAATCTGCTTCAATTTAAATACTGATTTCACAGGGGCAGTCCTTATAGGTTTTCCTATCTACCATTCTCTGTCGGCAACACCCCCGGTGGCTCAAATTCCAGTCAAATGGCAACCTCGAGCCGAACAAACCTGACGTCTCTGTGGAAAAGCTGGACGGGACTCCACCGCTTTGAAAAAAGAAAGAACGAAAAGACGAGCTGAGTGGGGGACAAAGAAATTTTCGGCAGAAAGATAGATATTACTCGTCTTCATTAGAGGACCCGCCAGTAAATCGACGGTGGAAATCTTGACAGGGGCCCTCTACCGCGAAAAGAAAGAAGAAGACAAATTGAGCGATAAACGAGGATTTCCCCTTTAATCAAAAGCTGAATGTCAGATTTTCCCCTCGGTAAATCTAATAGCACTGCCCGTGAAGGGGGAAGTCGTTGCTATTGCCAGAGAGAGAATTTATCCTCATTTGATAGTGAGGGTTCATCTGCACGAACTCGTAGGAGAAAGATAGAGAGGAAGGAGTTCTCGTGGGAGAGGAATTCAAAACCTTCACCATCAAAGCATTGGCTTTCAAAGCCTGTTACGAGAAGCCATCAACGATCCCGTGATCCCTCAAGTCCGAGAAGACATCCTGAGGCGGTCTCGAATCGGCAGTCCTAGATCCAGAAATATGTCGAGCATTAGGGAAATGGGCGCATGTTCAACCTTGGTCGAAGCTGATGAAGTTCCTTACCCTGAGGGTCTACTGGTCATGGCCATTGACGGTAATCCAGTCTCTCTGTCAATCCTTGTTACCGTATTAAGAAAATGCCGGTATAAGGTTGTAGCTCAAGCAAAGGCGACAGAGGCCTTAGAGATATTAAGGAGGAGTAGTGACCAGTTTGATATCGTCCTCACCGCCATGGTAGGGATTGACATGGATGTTTTCACTCTCTTGGAAGTCATCAATTCTAAATTAAACATGCCAGTCCTCGTAATATCGGCAAGCGATGATCAGCAAGCCATGATGAAGGCTGTCTTAAACGGGGCCCAAGATGTCGTAACGAAACCAATTAGAGTTCAGATGCTTCAAAACATATGGCAGCACGTGGTAAGGAAGCAATTGCACGACCATGAGAACAAGTATCAAGCCTTCAATTTTATTCCAAGCAACTGGAGAAAGAAGATGAGTTGGTCTCCCGAGCTGCATTGTATGTTTGTTAATGCAGTTCAGCAGCTAGGAATCGATTCGGCACGGCCGCAACATATACTGGAAATTATGAAGGTAGAGGGACTCACTAAAGCAAATGTTTCGAGTCATCTTCAGAAGTACAGAAAAAGGGTGAGAGAACACAATGCAGCTCAGAATCAAGAAAACCAAGGCGGGACTGATCTAAGCCTGAACGTCGAGTCTCCTCGCCACCATAAGTTCCAGAGGTTAGCATGGGGCGAGCCACTTCCCATCATCAACCAAGCCAGTAGCCGTGCCATCAATCCCCCAAGCGTTAATCAAAGTATCCCCCAGAATCACCCTAATGCTCTTCAAGAGTATAGACCGCAGGGGCAGTGTATTCAGACTCCTTGGTTTGAGCACCAACCCGTGGCTAGAATTCATCCCATGATCGGCGCGCCTGCGCAGCCAGAGAATCAGACAAGAAATTATCCTGAGCACTTCCACTTCTCTAATCCTCGAATGGAAGGAGTTCTTGGCAGCAGGACAGTTGGTGATCCCCACACTTTCTGGAGCAATGATGAAGACTTCAGCTCGAGAAGTCAAATTGCTCATGGCGAGGACAGAATGAGAAATCTACCGCCAGCATTTGCCAACAATAATGCCCAATTCGAGTATCAGTTGCTGGAAGGTTCAAGAGATTACCCAGATGATGAGCTTACTGCCCTGGTCAACCAGTTTAAGGTTGACAGACATCTGAAGCCATGATCGAAAGCCAGTGATTAGGGTCTCTCAAACATCGGTCATCCATGCCTGAACCAGCACGAGACTAGCTGATTATCGAAGAGCCGCAGGAGAGGCAGAACTGACCTTGAACAAGTGCACCTTTCACTTCATGCTTAATTCCCCTGCGTGTGATATTTCCAGCTTTCTAGGTGTCTAGATTTAATTCAGGGGCATGGGGTAATTTGTTTTTTATCCCGTCGAATGCGTGAATCCCTTTTTATGCTAGACTCAGGGTGGATCAATTTGTGGCAAAGTCGCTGACTGCCATAATGAGAAATGTTGAATGGCCTCACGTAGGGAAATTTCAAGTGAAAAGCCCAGGCGAGCTCGAAGACGGGTAACTGTGTGTCGTTCCAATTTACCCTCAATCGTCGCAAAATGCTAAATTGGATTTGTTCCATTCTCACCCAGGGGATTGCAAATTGCCTCAAGAGTGTCGCAAAATGAAATGACCCAATGGAATGCGATAGGACTCATTTGCCTTAAAGGTAACCTTTAAATTAAAGGAGCCCTCCGATCCACGGACCCGATGGCATAAAAAATGATGATGGTCCAAAGCAACCCGAAAGAAAACAAGGCCCAACTAAGCAAAGCACTTATGTGGCAAGCTCAAAGTGAAGGGCAACTCGGGACATACAATCCAATCCAATCCAAATGAAGGCACTTCTCAATTCAAATTCAATGGAAGTACATACAAGGGTAAAACAGTATCGTTCCAATTTTTCTAGAATATGAAGAACATATACTGCCGCATTCCCTTTCATTTTTGCAGTGAAAGTCTCTACTGGCCAGATTTTCCTGTCTACCATTCCCTATCAGTATCACCTCCGTTACTCGTCTCCAATCTCGAGCCAAGCAAATCCGACATCTCTGCTAAAAGTTTGACGGGATGACACAACTTTGAAAAAGAAGAAAGAAAGGTGACTTGGGTGGGAGACAAGGAAAATGAGATTCGTTTTTATAGGAGAACACGCCAGCAAATCGAAGGTAGAGACGTTGATAGGGACCCTACCACTATGAAGAGATGAGAAAAGACGAGCCAAGCAAGAAACACGCAGGAAAGGTTGAGAAAGACAAATCTCGGGAGAAGCGATACATATGCTAAGCCGACGCCAAATTTTAAAAGAGACATCCTCCTGATAATCTTTATTCATACATTGAAGAGAGTTTTAAAGCATACACGGTTCAGAGAGAGTGAAAATACAGAAAGATATAGTAAACCTTGAGAAATCATCGACCAAATTGAAGATGTCTCAACCCAATACTTCCGAAAGCTATCATTGCCTGCTGAATATGGGAGAGGAAGAGTTCGAAACCATATTTGGGATCGAGCCTATGGAGCCTGGCCCTTCCGTCGACGACGTCCAAGATCTCAGTAAAGATAAGGACAACAACGGTAAGGGTCAAAAGAAGCGTTACCGTCGCCATACTAAGGAGCAAGTACAAAGGCTTGAGGATTTCTTCAGAACATGTCCTATGCCAGACGGCAAACAGAAAATGGAACTAAGTCAAGAGCTAGGACTTGAACCTTCACAAATCAAGTTCTGGTTTCAAAATAGGCGAACCCGAATGAAGACTCGTCATGAGCACAACGAAGCCGAGTTTCTAAGAGTTGAAAATGAAAACCTCCGAGCGGAAAACAAGATGTATAAAGAGGCTTTTGACTCCGCCACCTGCCCTAACTGCAACAGCCTCCTCCTCGCCTTCGATGAAATGCATGATCTGAGAATTGAAAATGCGTGTTTGAGAAGCGAGTTAGACCAGTTTATAACAGAATCGAGTTCTGTCGGAGCAGGGTACAAAAAGACTAATGCTACTGGATCAGCATCAATACCTCCCGGGGAAGGGGAGATGTATCACCACCAGGCAAGCGGCATTGACGATGAACTCACCGCCATGATCAACCAGTTTAATGTTAATGAAGCACGGGGACTGTAATATGCACAGGGAGTCTGTATTTCGAAGCTGAGATCACGGGTCCTTCAACATAGCCGATGCATATCTGGTCCAGAATGAAGCCAGCTGATCATGGGAGAGCTTGCTGAGGGAGCAAAATCGATCTTGAACGAATGCAGACGCTTCATTTCCTTGCATGGAATGTTTTCTACTTTTATTGATGTTCAGAATGAACGCAAAAGCAAGAAGCAGCAATTTCCTGTTCTCCTATTAAATGCTCGAGTCTGCTACCACACCAAACTCGTAGTGAATTTATTGCGAGTAAAAAGTCGCGCGAACTAGAAGGGTGAAGCAGTATCGTTTCAATTTACCCTCAAATTGTCCCGATTCTAAATTAGATCCCTTCTGTTTACAGGAATTTGCAAATTGACCCAAAAACGAAATTCCCCGATTAATCAAAACTTTGGGCAAATAGATTCGTGGACATCGCCACAGAATAGACGGCTTCAAATGAGGAATATGTGAACGAAAGACCCAAACAATCTCAAAGAAGGGTAATTCTATATCGTTCTAATTTGCTCATACTCGTCTCGTGTTCTGAATTATTTTATTCCATTCTTAACAGGGTTTGTAAACCGCCCCGAAAAATACAGTGACCTGGAATTACCTAGTACAATACAACAACACCGTGTCATCCCGAGGATTGACTCTTAAAAGGAACCTCCATGAGCGCCTGCGGTCTTGTGGAGCAGATGGCATGGGGAATGACAGTGGTCCGAGACGTCCCGAGTTCGATCCTCGAGGATGGAAATATTGTAAGTATTGTAAATAAATAAAATAACTTTTTCTCGCATTTCTTTTTGCAGAAAGAAACAGGAATACTCGACGAGCAATACCAAGGTCAGTATTTTGTCACGATCTTGGCCCTAATGGTGAAGTGGCCCACGAAAGTTGAAAGAAGCTCAACCCAGCGAACCTGATAAGGGGATCGTGCGAGGCATTCAAAATGAAGGGTAAACCAGTATCGTATCCAATACATCATTTCTAATACTGACTAATACGTCTTCTCCTCCATTGTTTGACAGGAAATGTCTAATTTGACATACCCACGGAGAAAATCCCGAGTGGTAAAACTGGTAAAGGAGTTGCGCGAAGCACTCAAGGGTAACTCAGTATCGTGTCCAGTTCATCATTTCTGATACTGGCTAACATGTCTCCTTCCTTTTTACAGGAAATGTTAAACTAACATCTGATACGTCAAAGAAAACAGCCCCAAGGGGCCAAGTTATGATTGCCTGATGCGATTTGTCTGATGAAATAGGGGAAATCAATGGCGAACCCTGGATCGAAAAGAGGCAAAATCAGAAACAAACTACTCCTCGACTCGGGGAATAGGCCCCCAATGTGTTTGATCCACCCACACAGCCTGGGGCAATTTCCATACTTGTACATTGTCTTGCCATATTTGCATGATGTTTACACATTTCATGATTTATGCATGAGTGTTCTGCATGTTCAATTTATCAATTTTGACTGGGGGTATAAACTGTACACGATGCATCGAATGTATAGAATGGGGCATGACAGGACGATGAAAGGCAAGCCATTTCCACATACGTCCTGTATTCAATCCACAGTTAGTTGAGCGGTAGACAAATTCCGCATTCTCCGAGGCAATGGGTTTTCTCGCAAAAGGTACGATAGTCGAAGTGAAGGAGGCATTCATTCTCCATTCCAAACACTTCAGGCAACCATTGACAACCCATTTGAACGGTGATTTCATTTCATAACCCTGTCAAGAACCACCCCACACTGGGGCAAAACAGAGGTAATTCCAACAATATCAGGAGATAAATGGTTAGAAATTCTCTTACTTGGACTAACATCAATCTTCGAGTGTTTCTTTGCATGATACTCGAGTTTTAATTCAAGTGCTTTAGGATGACAAAGAGCATTTATTTTTTATATCCTACACACTCATCCTTTGCATAACCCAATTGAGCCTGCAAATTCATTTCTCAAGCCCATGTTGGTGATCCTTGCTCATTCAAGGTAACGACAACACCTTCCCCCAAGGAGCAGAATTAAAGAAATTGGGCCAATAGAGAATTCTCGAATTAGCTCATTTCATATGCTAGACTTTCATGTAATGTCTAGTATCATTTGTTGAAAATCATCTTGTTGCTAAAATTCACAATCACAAGATTGTTAAACAAAAGAAAAAAGAAAAACAAGTGTAGCCTAAAGAAAATGGGCCTGATTTCAAACAAAAGGGAGTCGGGAGTAAGAAAAGCAAAGGCTACTCTAAAGAATCTTGGGCAGAAAGAGCAAAGTGCCTATCAAAAGCAAGGCCAGTGCCCATATATCTGTAATGAACTTCTGACTTCGAACATACATTTTGAGAATTCCCGAAAAAGGATCCCTAAAGAAGTCAGTTTGCAAAGTGTAAAAGAACTACCACCCCTCAGCCAATGGTGGTATTCATTGAAGACTAATTCAGGAAGGTCAAAGATCGGTGACAAGACTGCAATGATTACCAACACCAAGCCCTTCTCATATATTTTTCTGAGCCAAAACGAGCCCTTCGTTTCTCAGACCCAAATCCCGACCTACGTTACGACCCTTGAAAGTCTTTTCTGATTAGAGCACTTGAATTAATGTAAGAGTTGAATGACTTGAAGAATCGCTCGAAAAAGTTCGAGCAAGATTATTTCTCTCTCATTTTGCTGGGTTCTTGACTTGTAAACCCGGAGCAGATGATGAAGACCTTTTTTTGTCAATGGCCCTGACTCGAAATGAGTCTCCTTTGATAAGCCTTTGACACAGCCCACATTACGGTCCTAATCAAGACCTCTAGATCGGCTTGATCGTATCAATTGCGAGATTACTCAGACCCTCGCTGAATGCGATGATGGTAAGGTTGAGTGCTTTCTTTTCAAATCCTGCAATCCGGATAAACAGCGTTTCTCGAGAGTGAGAGAAAGCCCTTTCGGACTGAAGTCCCCATTCAGGTTCAATTCGAGGTATTCATGACATGATAACCTCCCTGGACAGAATTGAAAATGCAAACTCGACAGAATAGTCATGCATGATCCATATTATGAGCATACACATATGGTTTTAATCATTGCAAACTCAACTGAATGGTTTTGCATGAACCGATGAACTCATTGATAAAAATGCTTGCACATGTTACCTCTGACACTGTCTGACAAGTAGTGCATTCCTAATAGTCGAGTTACTCTCTGAGGTCTCGAAATTCATCCAGAAGCTATTAAACAAACAAGCCCTGTTGGTTAATACTCGCCAAGCATTTTCAGGTGAGTATATCTTCAACCTGAACCTTTCAATTCTGATGATTGTCTGGGTGCTCAAATCCATTGCAGCACATAAGGTCATTCAGTGAGCAAGCAGACACGATACAATCGGTCTGTCTATGCCTCGATCATTAACTCAGAAGATCCAGGTAAGTCTTCTGAACCCTTGCAACTCATGATCAACATACTCTCATGAAGTCTTCATCAGCTCACAATTGATACAATCTCATGTTCTCAAGCTTTATCAAATCATGATTGACCAACTCTCGTGTTCTTGATCTTTGCCTCATCGGTTTATTCCTAAAGTGATAGGACAACAAAAATTAGGTTTGAGCTTCTGCAGGATTTTTGGTTTCCCCAGATCCCAGAATGGCACCCTTCATGATAAGTCAAATTAGATTTGAGCGTCTGCAGAATTCCTGGTTTCCCCAAATCCCAGAATGGCACCCTTCAAGGTAAGTTAAGTCGGATTTTGAGGATTCCTGGTCTCCCTAGATCCCAGAATGACACCCTTCAAGGTAAGTTAAATCGGGTTTGAGCGTCTGCAAGATTCCTGGTTTCCCCAGATCCCAGAATGGCACCCTTCATGGTAAGTTAAATTGGGTTAGAGCGTCTGCAGGATTCTTGATCTCCCTAGATCCCAGATATACCCAAAAATCATTTTCTCAATCAATACCTCTTCAGTCTACCCAAAAAGGTGACATCTAGGGTATATTATCTTTGGAGCCCTTCCATTGGAAACCCCAATACGGAACGGTCCATTCCCAAAGTCCTTTTTACAGGCGACCAAAGTCCTTTCCACAGGCGACTAAGTCCTTTCTACAGGCACTCAAAAGTCCTTTTTACAGGCAACCAAAGTCCTTTCTACAGGCGACCAAGTCCTTTCTACAGGAAACCAAGTCCTTCTTACATGCAAATGAAGTCCTTTTTACAGGCATCAAAGTCCTTTCTACAGGCACAAGTCCTTCTTACAGGCATCAAGTCCTTTTTACAGGCACCAAGTCCTTTCTACAGGCACACAAAAGTCCTTTTTACAGGCACCAAGTCCTTTCTATAGGCAACCAAAAGTCCTTTCTACAGGCACACCAAAGTCCTTTTTACAGGCAAACCAAAGTCCTTTCTACAGGCACCAAAGTCCTTCTTACAGGCACCAAAGTCCTTCTTACAGGCATTTCCATGGGGTGACCTACCATACAGGTCAAATCTTAATTTAATTAGTAGAATCCTTTCACTAGGAATCTACCATGGGGTGACCCACCATACGAGTCAAAATTCAATCCGATTTTAATCAGTAGAATCCTTTTATTAGGAATCTACTATGGGGTGACCTACCATACGGGTCCAAGTTCCACCACCCTAAGGTTTTCTTATAACGAATCCTTAGGTTCTCATCCCATTTTCAGCAGAGCACTCATGTCAGGCAACCGCCATACAACGAGCAGGTCAGTGCCAGGTAAATTCTCATCTTTGTCTCTCCCTCATCACATGAAAGCCTCCTCAAACCGGGTTTGGATCGAAATTTGCTAAAAGGGGTATTGGAGATCGAATGTCATGACTCTTTTTATTTCATTGTGTTGAGTTGATTAGGATTCATGTGTCGTCTCGTCTTTGAAATGAACCTCTACCGAGCTTCCTTTCAAAGAGGGGCAGCTGTTGACACCTGATTTTCAATCACCTTTTCTTTTCTTCTTTTTTAAAATTAATAGAAAATCCATAAAAATTCATAAATTTGAAAAAATTAACTTTGGAGACCTTTGCCAAGCCTAGGGAACCAATTTTGACCAAAAAATGATTTTTCATATTTTCAGTATTTTTCGGTATTTTTATTTTCTAAAATTGATAGAAAATCTATAAAAATGGGAAAATTGCAAAATCAACTTTGGAAGCCTTGGCCAAGCTTAGGCAACCATTTTTGAGTAAAAAAATAATTTTTCATATTTTTTGTATTTTTTTAAATATAATTTTTAGAAATTAGGAAAATATTTAATAAATAATAGCATTTGAGGCCACAAAAATACATAAAAATAGTCAATATTTTTCCTTTAAATCCCTTTTCCTGTTGGCCATCGCAAATTTAAAAAATCCAATTCGAGGTCATGTATTCCTTAACGAGCATAATCTCGAATCGGGCCTAAAAAAATTCAATTTGAGTCAATTTATTTTCATTTTTCACTTTTAGGAGTTGTGACATTGTTCTTTAATATTCCAAATTTTTATCTTGGCCCAATTATACCAAGAATGACTCAATTTTACAAACAGGGCTTTAATTAAATTTTGCATTATTTTCAATAGCAAGAAATGAGCTTAAATTCAACATGCGATAGGTGTGTCGAAAATTGTGAGGAGATTTGGACTTAAAGAAATATTTCTCCAGGGACTGAATTACAAATACTTAAAATCTCATGGACTAGAGTGCAAATACCTAATACTTGAGGGATTATTTTGTAAATAACAAAAAGAAGAGTTAGTGGGGAAATTAGAATAGAGAAGGGAAGATGGAGAAGAGGAGATGAAGATAGGAAGATGGAGAAGAGGAGATGGAGAAGAGAAGATAAAGAAAATAAGATGAGAATAGAGAAGGGAAAATGGAGATGAAGAAGAGTTAGTAGAATGGGAGATAGATATGGAGAAGGGAAGATGAATATGAAGAAGAGTTAGTGGAGAAATTAGAATGTGAGATAGAGATGGAGAAGGGAAGATGAAAATGAAGAAGAGTTAGTGGAGAAATTAGAATGGGAGATAGATGAGTGGTTTATAAAAGGAGGAAGAAGTAAGCTTGAGAGAGGAATTTTTTTGGAGAGAAAATTTTGGATGTTTGAGAGAGTTTTGGGAGATTGAAGAAAAACTGAAGAGAAAAAAAATTTTGGAGAGATTTCAAGAGAAAAAATTTTGAGAGAGAAAAATTCGCCGCCGTGGAACAAGCCTTGGCGACGCGACGGATTCATCTCCAACGAGCTCTAGGCGCATCAGCATGTGCAATTATCTGGTAACTCAATTTTTCGTGTTTAGATGACGAAATCTCGAAAATAAATATACTGAACATTCGTAGATGACTTCGAGATCTTCGATTTGATATATTATGGCGCGAAAATGTACGTCGTTTGCTATGTCAAAAGGGTCCCGAAATTGAAAGCAGAAATCTGGAAATATGGTGATCAGAACCTGAGATGGAATTTTTCTGATCTGACCTTTCACGCTAAATGATTTTCCATGGGTTATTCTAGACTTTTTTTTCATAAAGACCTCTTCCTGACATTTGTTCATAAGATCTTAATGCATAACATATAAAAAATACAAAAATATTCATGCACGTTTCGTATTTTTAATGCATTTAATGAAATCATGCAATTCTGTTGGCGTCCTTGAGTCTGAGTGTTTTTCTGTACGTGGTCATATTGATTTGTAGTTATCTCATGTTTAGAGTCTTCTTTTGAAACTTCACAAAAAATGAAAGTTGTTCATTGGGGTCTTGTTTAGTAGACTGGAAAGTTTGGTGCATTAATTTTGAGATTTGAGTGTCCATTTAAGGTTAATCCTGAAATATGTCTGTTCTGTGAAATTTGTTTGTTTGCTGCTGAGCTCTCATGAAAGACCATTTTCTACACGAAAATGAGTGTCTCTTCAATAAGAATGTAAAACATGAAAGTTGTCAAAGACACATTTTCCCATCCACATAAAAACTCTCAAAAGTTTTACATACATTTCATTATTTCTTTTGTATTTTATGGTTACTGCTTTCTCCCTAAGAATGTTCATGGACAGTATGATTTAATTCGTATTTTTTGTGTTAATGCATTGGAAAATGTAAAAAATGGTCTCAATGAAGTTTAATCAGCACGTGTTAAACTCTCTTTGAGTTTTTGAATTGTCTTAACTCATTGGTGATTGTGCATGTCCGATTGGATAAGTTCATTATTTTCATTTGGCTTTCGGCCCGATGCTTTGAAGACTGGAGGATGACCGATGTCCATTCCGGTCCGTTTTGTTGTACTCTCGACCCACGAGGCTTGGCGACGGGTGTTTGACCGATGTCCATTCCGGTCCATTTTTGTTGTATTCCCGATCATGTCTCGGGTTTTATTTAATTGGTCTGTAATTATTCACCCGACGAGTTGCGGGTTTTATTTTCACTGTCCTTAGGGTAGTTTTACTTTACCTGCTCTCTCTTCACATCTTCATTTGCTTTGGGTGATTTTGCATTCTTTTATAATACATCCAAAATACAAAAAAAAATGTAGAAAATCCAAAAAACCAAAAAAAAATGGAAAATCTGAAAATACAAAAAATGCCATTCATGTGCATCTCATGTAGTATGTCTCATGTATGTTTGTTATGTTATCCGTATGTTCGTATAGACATATCGTATTTGTTTGTTCTCGTATGCACGTCACGTACGCGACGTTTGCAAATCCACATTTGTCTGTTATGATATGTTATTAACCCATGCATATTCATTCAGAAAAATCAAAAATTTCAAAATGAGGGTTTTATCCCCTCTTTTTCAAAAATGAGGGTTTTATCCCATCTTTTCAAAATGACGACTTTGCCCTTTATGGGCAAAATCGAAATGTACGTATTTACATACACATATCACTATGCATGTCACATATATATGTCACGTATTTGTATGGTGTATGTATGCATGTTACATATCGTATTCGTGTGTCTTCATACGCATGTCACATACGTATTCGTATTCGTCTATCCCCGCATGCATGTTGTATTCATACGCATGTCACGTACGCATATCATTCGCATGTCCACGTACGTATGTCCTTCGCATGTAACGCACGTATATGTATTCGTCTATCCCGTATGCATATTGTATTCATACACATGTCACGTACGTATGTCGTTCGCATGTCATGTACGTATGTCATTCGCACGTCACGCACGTATTCGTATTCGCATATCTACGTATTCGTATATCATATTCGTATGTCCGTATTTATGTGTCGTATTTGTATGTCAACATTTGCGTTCATACCCTTTATGCATTTCATTTTAAAGTGAAAACATAAAAAGAACACCTTACCAGGGTCTTAGGAATAAATCAAGTGAGAGTTGCCAAAATAGGATATCCATGGAATTAAGGTACCGAAAGGGCATTAGTTTTAATTAACTAGTGTAACCAAGTCCCCGAACTCATAATCTCTGGTTTGCAGGAGTAATTTAGTTCTCCCGCTAGGTTACTTAGGTTTCTAATCAACCTACCAAAAATGATTAGTGGCGACTCCAAATTCTAAAATCATGTGAAAAAAAATCAAAGTTGCGATTTGGTAGAGCTTGGGAGAGCTCGAACTAGGTTAGTTAATTTAATTAATTAATCTGGTAATCCATTAACCTAAAAATGAATTTTAAGTCGCGACAATCGCCAGTTGGCTAAATAGCCGGAGAACGTCGCGAAGCAAGACGTAAGTTGGGATTTTACAAAGTCGCCCCCGATCTACGTAAGGTCCTTAGATTGAGAGTGATTATAATTTTGGTACAATGAGCATGTCAATATAGTGAGATTTTTAGTCTGAGTTCGTTCGCGCTTGGTACTCGATCGATGCATTTGGCACGAATCACAAGAAAGTGTCTCGTCAAATGTCCTACCAATCAATCATGTCTTGTCAATCAAATTAAGTCAAATCATGTCATTACAAGTCAATTAATCAATCCATCAAAGTATAAGTCAACTCAAGAACCCCATAATATAATCCTACCTAATCTCACTTACCCCAATTTGAATTTTTGTCCTCAATTCCATTATAAACTCTCCACTTTCTTTCTCTCTCTCTCTCCCTCATTTCTCCCATATTTTCGACCAAGTCTTTCCCTCCAAACACTCTTTCCCTCTCTTCCCTGAGCTCCCTCTCTCCCTCTCGCATTTTCGCGTGTTCTAGTAAACACCCGGACGAAAATGGCTCGTTCGAGCTCGTCTGAAGTCTAAGGCTCCGTTTGTTTAACGGAAAATGGCTTCCTAGGGAAAAACATTTTCCAGGAAGTCATTTTCCAAGAAAATAACTATATTTTCCGGTGTTTGGTTAATACTTAAGAATGAACTGGAAAATAATTTCCGTCGTTTGGCAAGGAATTGATTTTCCGGCGGTGGGCGGCGACCGGCGGCGGGTGGCCGTGGGCGACGATCGATGGCCAGGGACCGACGGCCGCGGCCGACGGAAAATGCTTTCCATTTTTAAAAAGAGAAAATCGTTTTCCACAATTTACAAAGGAATTTTTCCATAGGAGGAAAATGTTTTCTGAGGTTAACCAATTTTCCACCCCCCAAACACCGAAAAATTCGGAAAATATTTTCTAGGAAAACTTTTTCCCCCAAACAAACACAATCTAAACGACTCTCTATTTTTTCCCACATGACTGTAAGACGAAGGGTTTCAAAGATTTGGAAGCTTTTTTCCCAAGATCTAGCTTGAAACCCCATCGAAATGAAGCAAAATCGTGACCCTATACAGATCGAATTTCCTTACTATCACCCAACTTCAATTGGTCGCCGATGAAAATCCAATCGTTGGATTTCCCTGCTGCCACCCAACTCTTCGTTTTCCTCCGTAGAGTCGGCTATATCTCAAGTGTCATTTTGTCTTTGAGTGTGATCTCTTACGAAACCCCTCTAAAGAGGGGCAGCTGTTGACACTTGATTTTGGTTATTTATATTTTTAAAAAATTTTAAAAAATTCATAAAAATTCATAAAATAGAAAAATCAACTTTAGGAATCTTGGCCAAGTCTAGAGAATCAATTTTGACCAAAAAATGAATTTTCATATTTTTCTTTTTGGGTTAGGTAAGAATTTAGATTGACTAATCATAGCACAATACAAAAAGAAGGCTAAACACAAATCTCGTACCCAAGGTTACACAAGAAGATGTCTCCTAGGTTGCAAGGGTGTAGGGCTAGAATCAAGAATTTTCATATTTTCATACATTTTATTTTCAAAAATTTATTGAAAATCAAGAAAAAATGAGAAAATTGAAAAATTAACTTTGGAAGCCTTGGCCAAGCCTAGGCAACCATTTTTGAACAAAAAATTATTTTTCATATTTTTCACTTTTTTTTGTATTTTTAGAAAATAGAAAAATGCTCAAAAATTAATTAAAAATAGCATTTGAAGCTACAAAAATACTAAAAAATAGTAAATATTTTTATTTAAATTTTCTATTCATTTTACCGGAAGCAATTTCATAAAAATTAATTTGGAACTGCGATTTACTTTGTTAATCATATTTTCAAATTAATTGCGAAAATTCTAGAAATTTCATTTTAGCTCTATTTTTCCCTTGTTGTATTTCTGGAGTCGTTTCATCCTCCTATATATTCCAAAATTACAATCCAGTCCAAAAATTCACTGAATTGTCAAATTTCACTAAAAAGGACCAAAATGCAATTTTTAACTTTTGCAAATTAGTCCCAGAAATACTTAAAATGCAGTTAAACATATTCCAGGGACTGAATAAAAAATTAGGGCACCTTGCCCTTTATTTTTTAGCCTGTTAAATCCATTAATGGTGTTAAGTTTTGCAAAAAAAAGGCCATTTGAGACTTGGATTTTGCAAAATGGGTCGTCGGTTCAAAGGAAAAATTTGGGGTTTTTATATGATTCCTTGCATATTTTCAACAAAATTCATATTTCTCGATAGAAGTCATGTTGAGGAACCATACTTTGTGATTTGATTTGACAAATTGTGAGTTTAGCTGGGTAACTCGAAGAAACTAAGTGATTCGAGTCAATCAGGTCGGTCTAAATCCGACCTGACTTGACCAAATTGCACAATCCCATCTTTTTCCCCAAACATTGGTTCATGCAGAGGAGAGGGGGGAAGATAGTTCAACAGATTCTCGCGATTTTAAACATGTATAAATAGTGAGGAATTGGGGATTTTGGGGACGGTTACATCGTGGAAAAAAAAAGAAAACGCTACAAAAAGAGAGAGGGAGGAGCTCGTTGAGATTTTTCCATCATCGCCACTAGAAAGGAAGTCGAGAGCTTCGAAGGCTACTTCACTGTGATACAGGCTATGTCAAGCCTTGCTATCACCATCCCTAGCTTCCTGACAGCTCAACCAATCAATCGAACTCCACCGTTAATCATTTCATCACCGAAAGGGGTATGTGCCATGTTCGAGCTCAAGCTTAGTCGTCAATGGTTGAACTACCATACGAGTTCAAGTTCAACCACCCTAAGGTTTTCTTATAACGAATCCTTAGGTTCTCATTCCACTTTCAGTAAAGCATTCATGTCAGGCAACAACTATACAACGAGCAGGTAAGTCGCAGGCCTCTCTATCTCTCCCTCACTTCATAAGATTTTCTTTAAATTAGATTTGGATCAGAATTTGCAAAGAGGGCTATTAGAGATCAAATGTCATGACTCCTTTTTATTTCATTGTGTTGAGTCGATTAGGATTCATGTGTCATCTCGTCTTTGAAATGAACATCTACCCAACTTTCTTTTAAAGAGGGGCAACTGTTGACACTTGATTTTTAATCATCTTTTCTCTTTTAAAATTCATAAAATAAAAAAAATTAACTTTGGGGACATTGGCCATGCCTGGGGAATCGATTTTGACCAAAAAATGATTTTTTTTTTCATATTTTCAGTATTTTTCGACATTTTTATTTTTGAAAAATTAATAGAAAATCCATAAAAATTCATGAAATTGAAAAATCAACTTTGGGGACCTTGGCCAAGCCTAGGGAATCAATTTTGACCAAAAAATAATTTTTCATATTTTTAGTATTTTTTTTATATTTTTAATTTCGCAAAATTAATAAAAAAAATAAGAAAATGAGAAAATTACAAAATCAACTTTGGAGGCATTGGACAAGCTTAGGCAACCATTTTTGAAAAAAAATAATTTTTCATATTTTTTGTATTTTTTTATATATTTTTTTAGAAATTGGGAAAATATTTAATAAATAATAGTATTTGAGGCCACAAAAATATAGTCAATATTTTTCTTTTAAATTTCCTTTCATGTTGGCCATCGCAAATTAAAAAAAAAATCCAATTCGGGGTCGTGTATTTCTTCACGAGCATAATCTTGGATCGGGTCAAAAAATTCAATTTGAGTCAATTTATTTTCATTTTTCACTTTTATGAGTTATGACATTATTCTCTAATATTTTAAATTTTCATCTTGGCCCAATTATACCTAAAATGACTCAATTTTGCAAATGGGCTTTAATTAAATTTTGCATTATCTTCAGCGGCAGGAAATAAGCTTAAATTTGACATTAGGTAAATTTTGACTAAGCATAGGGGAGGTGTGTTGAAAATTATGAGGAGATTTGGACTTAAAGAAATATTTCTCCAAGGACTGAATTGCAAATACTTAAATCTCAGGGACTAGAGTAGAAATACCTAACATTTGAGGGAATATTTTGTAAATAACAAAAAGAAGAGTTAGTAGAGAAATTAAAATAGAGAAGGGATGATGGAGAAGGGAAGATGGAGAAGAGGAGATGGAGAAGAGAAGATGGAGAAGAATAGATAGAGAAAATAAGATAAGAATAGAGAAGGGAAGATGGAGATGAAGAAGAGTTAATATGATGGGAGATAGATATGGAGAAGGGAAAATGAAGATGAAGAAGAGTTAGTGGAGAAATTAGAATGGGAGATAAAGTTAGTGGAGAAATTAGAATGAGAGATAAATGAGTTGCCTATAAAAGGAAAGAGAAGAGAGTTGGGAAGGAGGATTCTTTTGGGAGAAATAAAATTTTGGATGCTTGAGGGAGTTTTGAGAGATTGAAAAAAAATTAGAGAAAAAGAAAAAAAAAAGAAAGAGAATCCTTTTTTTTAAAGAGAGTCTTAAAGATTGTGGGAGTTTAAATCTAGGTGTTACCATCACTAATTTCTCTACTGATCAACACAAGTCACGAGTTCATCCCCATCATTCGAGCCGTAATCTTGATCCATAAGGTGACACGAGATCCGAATTCGATAATCAAATCTGTCAAATCTGGTAACAATTCTAGCCATTAAATCTCCGAGAATTTCCTTGCCCAAATGAATTGATTTAAATTTCGATTATGTCATGTCGTACTCGTATGTCTCCATATCCACATACCGTATTCGTATTTGTGTTGTCATTAATTTACGCGTATCCAACTAAATTTTTTTTTCGACTGGCCAATCTTATTTTTAATATTTCCACCTTCCGATCCTTAAAAAATGACCATTTTACTCTTCTGGTTAATTTGACCCAAACTTCTTCCCAATCATTTCAAATAAGCTTTCATGAAATAAAATGGTACTAAAAGGACGTTAGAATGATCTAGCGTAATCAAGTCCCCGAACTCATTTTTTCTAGTTTGTAGAAATAAATTAGTTCTCCATCTAATTTATTTAGGTTTCTAATCGACCTACTAAAAATGATTAGTGGTGACTCCAAATCAAAAATATTTGCATGAAAAGAACTTAAGTTGCGATTCAGTAAGATTTGTGAGGGTTTGAATTAGGTTAATCAATTAACCTGATAATCCGTTCACCCGATTGAAAAAAAATTAATTTTTTTTTGGGTCGCAACAGCTTTCTTATGAAGTGATACTTATTCAAAGGAAACCTTTGAACTCAACTTTGGAGGATAATCACACAATTGAGTATGAGAGTGTCTGATGAATGTGTGTATAAAAAATATCCGTTCGAGAAATGAGAATTATAATAGTTCAATGAAGGGTCAGACAATTCAAAATGTTGTGTGGTCACAACGAATCGAAAGATTACGTTCTATCGTAACGAAATGAAAGGTTGCGTTCGTTCGTAGATGGTCAAATTGAATTGATTGATGAACAATCACAAACAGATGTATTTGTTCAAAAAAGAAAAATTTCAAAGACAAAAAACATGTTTGTTCAAATATTAATTCATCGTGCCCGTTCAGTGAAAAATAAAACCGAAGGGTAATTGGCTAAGTTCCGAAAATAACAACAACAACAACAACAACAACAACAACAACAACAACAACAACAACAACAACAACAACAATAATAATTGGACCTAGACTAGAGCTCGGGCCCAGCTCCATCTAAGCTGCCCGGCGATGGCACGCGCGTGAAATGGCCCAACTTTGTGTAGATCCTCTCTCCTCCATAAAAATAGAGTGCCCCTTAGAACCCAAACCCATTAGAAATATTCTTCTATTTAAACTCATCTTCCATCCACTTTCTATCCAATGTGAGATCCTCCATCCACACTTTTCATTCACTTTCTATGGAATTTGAGACCAAAATCCCGACAACCTTATATAGTTCGGGCATTCGAACTTGACTCCAACTCCCCATTTTAGTAAGCTCGACAACTTGCCACTAGGCTTTCTCAAGGTTGGATTTTGCCTCTCGTTGATCAAGTCGCAGAAGTAAGCATTCGCCGCGTGAGTTGCCACTTGGGTCACCGGTCTGTTAGGCCATTGCCTGAGGTTGGCAAAATTGGGGAAAAGAGGGGGGTAAAAAAGAACAAAGGAAAAAAATTTTAAAAAGTAAAATAACAAAAATATCTTTAGTCAGGCTTTTCTTTGAAATAAAAAGAGCACTTCAAGTTTTTATTTGAAGCAGGTTTACAAATTTTTATTTGAAAAAATAAGAATATTTCAAGCCCTTATTTAAAATTTTCCCAAAATTTTATAAATGTGAAAAAGCTAAATTTTTGTTTAGAAAATTAACATAAGAGGCAAGACCTTGCCCTGGCCATGGCAAAATTCTTCATCAAGTTTCATCCTTGAGTAATTTTCTTCTGCTCCAACTCATTTTCCTCCCAGTCAAGTCATTGCTCATGTGACTTTCTCTTGGATTGCGATCATCATATGTGTGTCGCTAATTCTCCTCTCTTGCGGATTTCGCCAAGCTCCCGAACGTCATGACCCACCAATCTCATCTGCCTCGTTGTTCAAGGGTTCGTCCTCATTCTCTTCTTCTCCACGTTTCTTCTTGTTGTTGCTGATGGATCTCCTTCATCGCGTCTTCCCATTGCTGTCCCGCTAGGGTCTCCAAGGCTTGCTCGATCAATGAGTGAGCGGGTGCTTCCAGTCCTGTCAATTGACTCTCAAGCTCAACTCAAAACTCATCAATTGAACCAGCTTGATCCTTACTTTTGCAAGCAAAGGCCAATTTCAGCTACAATCTATTCGATAGGTTCAGTATGAAGATGTCAATTCCACATGCTAGTTGTCGCCTCCGAGGACTAGATGTCTAATCAACCATTAAGAGGTCAATTTACAAGTTTGTTATCGATTTTGACTACCTAGTGATTGCAGATTCGTATAGTCTATTTCTCTATTGTTTGTTGGTCTTCCAAGTTGTCTATTCGTTGCCTAGACCGATGGATGATTTTAAAGGATCAAGTCAAGCCACAATAGATCCACTTTTAGTTAAATGCATTTACTTCTAATTATTAAGCATCTTTATTATTAGTTTTATGAATTTTCAGTCCTTTTATGAGTCTTTATTATGGTTTTGTTTTCAAGAGTCTTAAGTACATGACCACTCCAAGAATCATTTCGATTTTTATGATTTCAAGACTCGCTTTTGTTGTTTAGCATAATTTCTTTCTAAATAGGCATTGTAATCTTATTTGTGAGATAAAAGACTGTTTCATTAGGGGTGTCAATGGGCCGGGTCGGGCCGGGTCTCATGTAGGCCCGACCCGGCCCGAAATCAAACAACACCAAGGTTGGCCCGACCCAGGCCGACCCGAAACCCGAATCATATAAAGACATTCGGGTCGGGTCGGGTCAGGTCGGGCCGGGTTTTCCTTTTTTTTAATTGAAGCTCCAGCATTCAAATTAGCTCCCATGCAAATCAAAGTATGAAACTGAGATGCGAAGTGATCACCCACGAGGAATTAATGAACCAAGGATCCGAAAAAGCACCGGCCACACTTACGTTTAAAGAGTTTAAACTACAAAAAGAACCAAAATGATAACCTAACTTGGCCACCTATGTAGTTTCAGAGTACTCGAAAATAAATGAAACTTTAGCTATTTGCAATGTCGAAACAGCATGAAGGCGGCTCGGGAAAGTAAAGCATATACTAAACAAGTTTCCCTCAATCCAAACTGTAAATAGTTCCTGTTGTCAATGGCGCTTCTTCTTCGTTGAAGCAGATAAACATGTTTAAAAAATGAAAAGAAAACGTTTGAGCATCATCTCTCCATGGATGGCAACAACATAAAACTCCCAACCACAAAACAGAAGGCAACGAACATGATGACCAAAGAGATGGACTAAGCATAAATCTTAAGGTTCAGAAAATAAGTAATTCGAGTGACAAATAAAAAAGTGGAGGTTGCATCCTTGGAGCTAAGCTGCATTCGGCTTGTCTTCACAACATTGTAGAATGATACAAGCTTCTCCTTAGATCCACAGAGTTCCTGAAACCAAGAGAAAGATAGGCAAGTGATAGCATTCGTCTCTAAAACTAATTAAAAGAATTACCAGTCCTCACAGCAGTTAAAAACTCAGATCTAATTGAAACTAGATGAGTAGTGCGCATAAGAACATCAAACGATTAAAAGCCTAGAGTAATGAAGCTGTGCACACAAGAAGCAAGATATGCACTGTATTTTACAGTACTTTTCGAAGTTAAAATTTCCTAGAGCTATCATGATATGTTGAGAAATCCCAAAATACCTCTTCTTTGTACATATTTCTAAGCCTACCAGCAGCCTCCACATCCATGGGAATATGTCAATCATCAAGGGCACTCACCAATAATAAACATGATTGCTAGGTCCCTTCGACTAACTTCTTGGTCAAATTTCCAAGGACCAGATGAACTACCATCCCCAACAAATCGACCCATGGCACTTCTTTGCCTTTTATCGACATTTGCATAAGGGTATTCCTTACATCTTGACAAGTGACGAAGCATCGAACTAGTGCCTTGACCACTAGCACAACCTATATTAGCCCCACAGTACAAACATTCAGCATTTTCTTTATCAGGAATCTGTTTTAAGTGTTCCCACACGCTAGATCTCCTCTTTTTGTCCGTGGTACTTGAAGCACTCATTTCAGACATCTAACAAATTAAACATTCAACATTAATTACTAAAAGCTCTCAAGTCACAAACAAACAGTGAAACGATGCTGTTAAACTACTACTTGAAAAGGATTCTGCAACTATGTCAATCATTGTTAAACAAATGAGCTACCTTCATATTCCACTTCCAACTCCAGCTTCTAAATGGATAAAAAAGGAAGGACAAACCCAATTCAGAAATAGTTTAAGCCAAGCAATCGTTCTAGTATTTTGCCAAGTCAAAAAAAAAATTCAACAAGCCATACATGAGACATAATCAATTTCGAACTCAACTGGAGAAGTGGTAGTCGATGCCAAATCTGCAACATCTATGCCAAATGTGATCTTGGATCTTTTCTTTTTCTATGGTGTTTCAGTGGATGCAATTGCGCTTCTTAAGTGCTGGTGGTAAGGGAGATATGACAAAAGGTGACTATGGAAGATACATGCTAAAAACCAAATGATTCAGCAATCTGTAACTCCAAAATCAAAGCTATTTTTGTGCGCGTTATTAAAAACATGTGGTAATAACAATACATGCAAGCTTTACCTATTAAAAAATTGTTGTTATTACTCTGGCCTACGTGACAAGCTATATTAAATTTGCAGTTGATGAAGTTTGAATTGTTAATATCTTATAGAGTGAGAATCCAAAAGATTCTCATAAAAGGAAGTAGTACATTTTGTCCTTCAAGTGCTTATCTTCTATTGTTAGGAGACAAACTTTTCGATGAAATATGACACTGATTTGCTTGATGCTTAAGTATTTAGGCAGGAGACAGAACCTATGCATGCAAGATAGAGAAAAAGTAATTCCCATTGGTTATATCTAAATATGACAAAAATCTAATTATTACCTTCAATGCAATTGTCATTTTCACTAATAGGACATACCAGACTAATTTAATCTTGGAAGTGATGAGAGATTCTGAAATGGATCATTCATATGGATAATCGAATAAGAAGTGAAGCTGCTAAAATTGTCTAGACCAAGTATGCCCACCCTCACACTTCTTAAGCCAACAGCAAGGAAGTTGAGAGAACTCAATGAATTATGTCATGGTTCTGAACAAGGGGAGGGCTAAAGGCTACTAGCTACTGGTATGATTAGAAACTTAGTATCGCATTTGCATTGATAAAGACAGATGAACATCTCGACAGGGTTAAGTGACTATCTATCCCGTATGGTTGCATCCCCCCAAGAATATGAATCTCATAAGTCTTAAGTCAACATATTCTGAATAAAAAACAAAATGTAATCACGGACCTAACCGTTTTGAACTTCGACATTTTATCTTCATCCATCGTGTCTCAATTAAGCAATAAAACCCAAGTTGCACTAAGTTCCTATTACAGCAGAAGCTGAGAAAAACAAAGTCCCCACAAAAGATTCTTGAATTCAACACCGTGTAGTAGAAGACTGAAGGTAAACCCCAAAAAGTGCTTTCAATATAAAAATTAAAATAATATTCAAATGACTCAGATCTCCAGATTTCTCCACCAATAGATTAAAGATGAGCTAGATCGAACTATCATAAAACGTGAAGATAGATCATGCTCCTCTGTTGAAAGACACTGCATTTCTAACATCACATAAACCTATTACAAAGAAAACCTGCATTGGAACATCAGAAGGTAGCACACCTATGCTGCAATTGTAATAGTAGCCTTCTTTGAATAACTTTTCAAAGACCTTTTCGAAGGCCTTTCGATATCAAACATGGCAAAAACATGGTTCCCAAGTTAATTCTCTCAGTTAAAAACAGAAAAGCCTCAAGATTTGAGATTTCAAACTTCCATGAAAAACCCTATTTCTGACTTGCTTGAAGTGTCTACTATCACATCGATTCAACCATATTGACTAGAAAGAATGGTTATGCAAGAAATTACCTCATCCATTAAGAATCGGACGATTGGAACCCTCTGAAGATGAACGGATTGAACTTCTCGAGGAGTCGCTGAAAAATACAATCATTGAACAAATGATGATAAAATCGAATCGAAGAAGAGTTGAGTTCCTAAATTTTGATCGAGGACTCGAAGCAAGAAAGCAAAACAAGGGAGCGAATGAGTCCATACCTGCGAAGAAGATGAAGAAAACGAAGACTGTCGTCAAAAGGAAGACGGGGATCAACGAGAAGAAGTGGGTGAAGCCGAAGCAAAACTGAGATCTCGTCGTCGACGTCACGCTCTCACTCGCAGTCCGATTCGAGTGATCTCCATTCCGTTCTCTCTCTCGATCTAGGGTTTTGGGAGGGCGGGAGACTGGAGTAAGACTGAGTGTCGTCAACTTGTCATGGACACTGGCTTACGGGAAATTACACCAGCACCGGCCCATACGCGAAATGGCACCGGCCCTTAAGTGAACAGTACCAAGGCCCGACTCTAAAATACTCTAAATTTAAGGACTGGATCGGGTCGGGACGGGTCGGGTCGGGCCGGCGCGGGCCTTTTTGACACCCCTATGTTTCATGAATATAAGATATATATTTTCCTTGATTGAACGAATTTCTATCCGATTCTTTATCCAAGTTCCTTGAGGGTCTACCAAGAAGTGTATTCCTCAGTTGGAGTGCTCTCTTTCGGCCTTGTTGGTGAACTTCTTTTATTCGAAGCCTTTATTGTTCGCTGGTGATGTTCCTTTAATTCTTGGTGACTAACTTCTCTCGATCATGATTTTCGGTTGATGGGGGCATCCTCTTTATGTCTTACCGATCTTTTATACTGAATTCACATTATCACTCAAGACGCATCCCGATCATGTACGCCCTCAGTCAACGAAAGAGCAATCCAACGACTCTAATGCGGCACAGAAAAGTTAGTTTCAGATTGGAGAGATCCGCAAGACAGGAGAATTGACGGCTCGGATTGATGTCTATTGCCATCCACAAGAGAACTCATGGGAAGCAAAATAGGACTTGAATGGGCCAAGAAAACAATAGGAAAAATTAATAAAAAAAAAGTCTAAAACCTATTATAATTGCATCGATTTAATCTCATTTTTATTTTTATCAATTGAGTCATGAATTTTTTTTATTTGTCTAATTAGTGCTTACATGGCAATTTTATTTAATGTTTTAATATGTTTCGAAATTTTTAATTGTTTCTTTACTTTTCTTTTCTTTCTATTTATTTCTTTTTTCATCTTCTTCCACCAACCAATTGTCGGCCTTGGGAGAAGCTTGCCTGGTAATAGCAAGGGCTTGTTAAAAATTTGCACATAGATATTTCGAATTATAAATAAATAATGATGTGTCGATGGTAAAGCTTGCCCATCACGATTCATTTCTAAATCATAAATTTTTTTTGTGAAATAAACGGAGTATTTAAAATTTGCACATACATATTTTGAATTGAATAAATAATAGTGATGCATCAAGTTCTAAGTGCTACTTTCTCTAAGGCGGTGATTCAGACTTGTTATCTGGTGAGCTCTTCCGTATTTGCTTTCTTCGTCTGCATAACAGTTTCCTTTGATCTTCTTTACTCTGGATGTGACTTTATGCTGGCACTCTTGAAAAGAGATCTTGGTGTCACACTTAACTTTGAAAGGAAAACAAAAACAATAGTAAAACGCAACTTCCAAATTTAAATCTATTTGCTTTTGAAAGATGACAGCAAAATTTTATGCGAGTTTACGTGTCCTTACTTGTACTGTTATGAAAATTTCAGATGCTTCGAGATAAACAATAAAAAATGAGCGTGTGAGCCGCGAAATTTTAGTCAAGTAAAAATGAATTTGAGCCCACAGTAAAACTTTCAAGAGCTATTGTATACCACTTTCATTTGTTTTTATACTAGCTTTACTCAAGGAGAAAAAAATGAGTACAAAGAGCTTGAAAAAGGTTCCACCGAGATTTGAACTCGGGTTACTGGATTCAGAGTCCAATGTCCTGACCACTAGACCATGGAACCATCCCCCGGCCGATCTTGCCAATAAAATTATTATGATTTATTTTTGAAGAATGCATTCATTTACTTATGCAAAAGCTTCAAGCCCTCATAGTTTCTCTTTTCTCTTATTCCTTCTGTTTAATTAAAGCTTTCTTCACTCATGTCCTTCAACTTTTTGTCGACGTGCCCCACTGCCATTTTATAAACCCCCCACAACTGAAGTGAATTTGACGGAGCTCTTACGTCCCTATAAAGAATTGTCACACCCCCGACCGGAATCGGATCCGCGATGCACTATCGGCATCAGTTACATGTCACTGCATTAAAACACAGGTATAAATTGATCCACCTAATGTTGATGGTTTGTGATGCTTTTACAGACAAACGGCGCCTTGTCCCACGGGAACTAGAAGTAGTTTGTGGGCCATTATATAAGTGAAAGGCTTTTTTAAGTCTCTCAATGACCACTAAGTATTTTAATAGATGTTTGGATTTGTAATTATGCCACAACTATTGTCTTTTAGGGAATCTATCGATTTTTGAACATGACAAATTGTGTTCGAATTTATAATTTTTCGTGTAAAAAAAATGTTATGATGCTCTTTTTGGAATAGCATAAAACATCGTGTTCTTTTCGTAATTATAAATTCTGCGATTCTGTTCAACATTCACTTAGTTTCACATCCATTTTCGTTTCTTTTAGAAGAAATTTCAACCTTTTTTTTTTCCTTTGAGAGTTTTTGGAAAAATATCAGTATTGTTATTTGATAATTTTATTACAAGACTTTGTTGTATCCTAGAGTATTTTTGTCGATAATCATATTTTATGTATTATCTGACATGTTAAGTCAACGTACTTAGTTCTATAAGTGGAAAATGAACCGATCGAGCAAAAAGAATTTCGATGGTATATTCGGTCGAGGTTGTAATTTTCGAGAGCACCACCTCCTTGAACAACATGTATACTGCTTCAGACCATATTCGACCTAGAATGCTGCGAAGCGCAATGGATGGTAATATCAGGACAAGTGACTTACTGGGCCCATGGTGCACTTTTGTTTTGATTTATAGTAGGAAATCTGATGCAATTCGTGACTTCTATGGTCGCGACTTGGTCCTACATAGTTTGCAATAATATGTAAGAAAACTCTTCGGGTCCATTTGGGAGTGGACTTAATTTTACTTGCCCGCTAAGACAGAAAGAAGGGTTGTTTCGATTTGCTAAAGATTAGGAGCTGTTTAATCTTTAGCTCGATCTTGTTTGAGTAATTGAGTGTGACTCTAACATAATCAAGTCGATATTAGCTGAAGCAGTGAATTTATACAGTTCGACTTTGACTCTATCGAATTATAGTTGTTGCTCAGTATCATCTCTTCGACAATGGCTATCCAATGACGACATAGCGTTGCAAAATATAGGCTAAATCCCGGTCCGCCACTGGAAACGGCTACACATTCTCAGCTACACAAGGATCGACACTCATTGCCGAAAGAGTGTAATTTGCAGATTCCCCTAGTTCCACTTGTGTGAGGAAATCCCAGTTGTTATTGCTTGGAAGAACAAGGAAGTGCGAACTCCACAAAGTGAGATTTACACAAACAAGAAGAATCTCCTGACAAAATGTATATACATATGCTTATGAAAATAGGCAATTCATTAAATAGGGAATATGCGGCAATTGCCAGATTGACTAGATTGCTCCGTCGTTCTAGTGGAAATAGTTTCCACTGAGAAAAGGACGGAAACGCTAACAAAGAAAGGAACAAGAACATCTCATACAAGATGAACCAAGCCTTCAATATTCAGCGACTTCTCTGCAAAGAAAGACAGAGAACTGAGATAAAAGGGAAGCTGAAGATGACTTCTTTCGAGAGGATTGCAACTCTGGTGCTTGTGTCATTCTTTCTTCACGACAAGGTCATAGGAGATTCTTTGGATACGACGCTTTCGTACACCTCATGCAATAGCCACGGGTTCGATGGGTCAACAACGTACGTGAATGCCATGGAAGAAGTTTTCCATGACGTGCTTTCACACACTCCACTTTCGGGTTACGATTAGTGCTGCAAGATCCCAGTAGATGAACCCAGCGCTCGTTTCTTCTACGGTCATGGACAGTCCAGGGGAACGATTCAATTGTCAGATTGTGCCAATTGTTTGATTGCTGCAATCGGTGTTAACGGAAAGGTTTGCCCGTGCGAGATTCGGGGCTACTTGTCAGCTTGAGGATTGTAGATTTAGATACGAGTTTTACTCGTTCACAGATTATTGAAGTTGTCATTAATGGTCATGGAGCTTTTCAATAAAGCGAATGTGTTGGACCTATTGAAAGTCTTCAAGAGCTGCACCAGACCTTAGTTCATATTTCTGGCTTTTATTTTTACTACTACTTTTTTTTTTCAGTAGACAAATATCGATCCCAAGGAGTTCTAAACCATGCAGCCAAAGTGCAATCTAAATCTTAAAGCTTTCAATTAGAGTAATGATGTCCTAATAGTTGTCAAAATAGCGCGATTTAATTCTTCCATTTGCTCGGTCTCCTATGAATAAGAGATATTGCGACATGTCCTTTCTTTTGACACTTTTTGTTTGCTACGACTTGAGCCATGAAAAATAAAAAAGTTTCCTCCCTCGAACGACGACGTTTCCTATTGTTGGAAAAGTGAAACCACGTTCACTATGGGAAAAAGTTACATGTTGCGACGGTTGTTATGCAGTACAAGAACGTGTCTCATACATCTTTGCGATTCCGAGGATATCTTCCAAGCAGAAAACACCATCGATCGGTGTGGGACGTTTAGGTAACGAACCTGTACTTTACTGAGGTACATATATTTCTCGTCGCTGCTTGAAACCCAGAAATGTCTTTTGGAACCGCGTCCTAAAGCTGACATCGAGCGCAGCTCCTTTGTGTTTGCGCATAGGGATGCTAGAAGGATATCGTGATTGTTTTTTTTCTTTTCTGGTCGAGAGAATGTCCCGAGTTGGGACATGAGAAAACATAGGGATCACTCGTTAGTTGATCAACTAACTTGAAACAGCCCCCCTTCAAAGCGACAACTACCTTGAATCTTTTTTAACTCTTCCTCTCTTTCAGTAACTAACTGAGGGCCAATTTGAGCCCTAAGCCCTGACTCCTTAACCCAGACTTTGTGTTGCAGGTCAATTCTTGGAGCTGAGCTGTGGTTGACAAGGTGGTACCTCACATTCGTCCTTGAATGAAAAGAACGCTCACTAGCATCCTTGGGATGATGACGGTAAATATATTCAGGAGTGAACTTTATTCCTTTCTATCTTGACGAAAAAAGAGACGGCTGGAACTGCTGGTGCGGTTCTATTTTCCTGCCTCTCTCCCTTTTTAACTTGTCACTGGTGCATTTCTTCAACTATGCCCATGAGAGCTACATAATTTGGAGTACCAAGGGCTCTTTGTCTTCACGTGTCTCTCGCTCCTTGATATGATTCAAGACAGATTTTCCCTGTTTGTCGGACTTCTTTATCTGATAAACAAAGTTGAATGCAGAGTCATTTCTTATTTGACTCAATTTTTCTCTCGACTAAATAGGTCAATAGAACATACAACGAAAGCAGCTATTAACTTGGAATCATCCTTCTCCCAACTGTAAATCTGTTTGGGAAAATTCTAAGCAAGTCAAAATTACAAATAAGAGGATGAAATGCCCTTATTTTCTCCAATAAAAACTTAAAAATAGACTTTATTTTAAATAAAAACCCGAAGTGGATATGCCAACCTCAAATAAAGGTCTCAAATGATTATAACATTTTTAAATAAGGGCCTACATTTTCAGCCAGCTAAATATTCCAACCGATTAATGGGATAAAAAAAATTAAAATTAAAAGACATAAATGCCCTTATTAACTAGAAAGGTGGACCTTATTTGAAACAAAATTCACTTCATGCCCTTGTTTGAGAAAATGAAGATACTTCAAGCCCTTATTCGAAAATGAGCATATTTCATTTCCTTATTTGGAATTTTCTCAATTTGTTTTAAGAGAGAAAAACCCAAGAAAAAAAGAAAAAAAAAACTAAAGTAGAGATGTTATGCAAAAGAATGTGTATACCATCTAAACAACAATAGTGCTACCACGCAAATCGACTTCCCGTTCCATCAAGAAACCGGTCTGTATGCCATCCTTTGGCTTGTACTTCAGCTAAAAACGGGGCAAAGGTATTACTCATCTTCACGTAGGCGTCTTGCAAGACTTGTGTGCTCATCTCATGAGAAGACTTCTCCATACATCTAACATATGCAGCAACCAACCAACCCCTCAATGCATCTTCACCTGTCGCATTGTGCTCGAGGACCATGTCGACCCATTTGCTGCCATGACTTAAAAGAAACTTCTCCTCCGGAAGTTTTTCCTTCCATTCATGAATCTTCGAAGGCCTAAAAACATCATGTAAAGCTCTTCCAACTTTCACGTTCCCAGCCTCTTCTATGAGTCGCCCAGGAAAGAGGAGATCTTCCTGATACCGTACATCAGCTGGGCTAGATACCCTTCCCGTCTGTATCAATTCAAGGGAAAAGAATTAAATAATAAGATAGATAGTCTGTAACTTTGGACATTGAGAATGTTCACAATTCCCAAATTCATAACAATCCAGACTCCATAGTTTAGGATCAACCTTAAGAAATTCGGCTACAATCATGGCAGTTCTCTGCGGATTTAATGTGTTCACCGGGGTAGCTCGCATCTCTTCGGTGACGCAATATATGTGTATGGCAGAGAGGAGAGGTGCTGCAAGCAGCTGCAAGATTTTCGAAATGATTTCACTAAAATGAAAACAAAAATGCTTGAAGACTGGTAAACTAGATGCAGCAATCTAGTGATTTCTGGAATTGCCTGGGACTTGAGAACTTAATCTGCATGAGATGCTAAACCTGATAGGCTTCCAATAAGTAAAGCAAATAGAGCTCCTCTAGAGATGATGACATATAAGTAAACTTGACCTTTTCTTTTATCCATTTTGGATCTATATGTATGTGACTGTTCTTACATGCGAAAAACAAAAAAGAAAGTGAAGCAAGTTTCTCAATGTGCGTCAAACATTTTCATTTGAGTATTGAACTTTACTCAGAGGAGTAGAAAGGGTAGAGATAATTCCAGGAACCATATTTGAGGTATTCAATAAGACACAGGCATTAGACAATTACAATGGTCAAGTTGACTCTAAATTTCAAGAGAACTTTCAGAACTTTTCATCAAGTTCATCATTTACGAAATGTACCAAAAACCAGCAAACGCCTGAACCTGACTGATATCAGATGAACAATGGACAATTTATATGTAGAGCACATGAACAGATAATGGAGTACTAATTTGAAATATATTTCTATAGCAATTTCACAAGTTCAATACCCACTTCATTCAACTTATCCCGTGCATAAATGACCTAACCATACTTCTTGGCAATTGCAAATCAAATATCCCAACTCTCCAACAAGTCCTATTTAATCTGATCCAAAGAAAGAACCCTTTTGGATAAAATTAAGCATAGAACATTCATCATTACTCCTAGGGTTCAGTTGGGTTCTGTCAAGAAGTTGGAATTATTTACTCTTTTAGCTTTCGGTTTCATCAATTCCAGAGTCTTGATGTAAATAGCATACTAGACTTACTGAACCTTCTGGAAAAATAACACTATATGGGTCCCGTTGGTGCCATCTGGAATGGAAATCTTTTCCCTTATTGATGAAAAAGGGCAAGCTGTCCCAGGAATTTGGCAAACATTGTGTTTTTTAAAAGAAGTAAAAGGCTGCTGCTTCTTTCCAATTAAATACTCAAGTCAGCCAAGAGCAAGCATTTTTATTACTGGACAGATGTTTGAATTTGCAAAAGCAGCCACTGATAAGTTCTGAGCTAAGTCCATGTGCAAGTTGGGGCAGTAAAAAATGACGTCTCAATTATGAAATATGAGCCTGATTTTAAAAAGTACAGATTTTGGTTCGTGTTTCACTATTCTCACACAAATTGAGCAAAACTACAACGTTGTACAGAACCATACATACATTGCAAATGAACTGACAGAATTTGATGCATATATCAAAGTAGACATTGGTAAACTAGAAAGGGCACAAATGCAAGATAAATCAATTATTTGGCACACACATTAATAAAATTTTACAAAAACGAGAATCAACATGAGTTCATAATCGAAGTTCGACACGTGTAATAATTAATAACTCCTAAAAAAAAAGGGGTTTAGGGACTAAAACCTCAATTTTCAACTACTACTGTATCTGTTAAAGTAACCAGTTGAGTGGGCTTCTAGAGCAAATCCATACACAAGAAAGTCTTCATCCTCCTACCGATACTGAAGAAATGTTAATAATAAAGGAGCGAAAGGGTACATCCAACATATGGGACTACTTTACGAAAATTGAAAATTTTGAAGAAGGTTCAAAAGAGTATGACCTACTTTGTAAATATTGTGATAAAAAAAATACAAATATAGAGGTGGACAAGGATATAGAACATTTAATCAGCATCTTAGAATGAGACATCCAACCGAAGTGAGAATTGACACCAAGCAACAACAAATTTCCAGATATGTTAATCCTAGTACTTCTCTTTTATTTCGTTATAACGAAAAAACTCATAAAGATAAATTAGGTAAATTTGTTTTCGTTGAACATTTATGTTTTACTTTTGGTAAAAGATTTGATTTTAATCAATTTATACAAAATGCGTGCGTTTCACAAGCAAAATGTGTTCCTAAAAATACACTTAAAAAAGAAATTAAAAATTTTTATAAAAAAGGAAAAAAAGATTTACAAAGCCTTTTTTGTGAATTTTAATGAATGTGTGCATATAGGTAACATATTTAGAGTGATCACCGGTAAGTTAATTTTTATATGGATATAACATGTCATTGGACAGATGATTACGATATTCAAAAAAGAATTATAGCATTTAGAGTTTTTGATATTAGAACAATGCAAGAAAAATGACTATATTACTATAGAGAAATTTCTATTATTTATTTAATTGTTTGTGTTTTTTATTCACATTATAAATTAGATGGTTTAGGTGATTATTTAAATAGGTATTATGAATATTTACTTTTAATTGATATGGAAAATATTAGAACTACGTAAACAAGGGTTAACAACGTAATAATAAAATTATATAATAAATTTTGTATAACTTATGATCTAGGTGATAGTGGATGTGAATCTTCTTAATCTAGTAACTCACAAAGTCAGAACATAGGTAAAATTACTAGAGAGTACCAACTTCTGTTGCATAGGCAAAAAAAGCAAAAGGGGACAATAGGAAGTAATTCTAAAATAAAGAGCTATCTAACCATTTCTTTTGAGCTTGATGAATCTCAAGGCAGCACAAATTTCACAATATTGAATTAGTGAAAAAGGTATTCCACTAAATACTCAATTCTTGCTTTGATTGTAAAATAAATTTTAGCAACTTCTTGTTCAATAGTTGTGATAAAATGAGCATTTAGCGCTGGATGCAATATTTTGAATGAACGACATTCAAAATTAACTTTTGATTGGATAATGGCTCAATATAGACAACAAGAGATAAATCACAATAATGAAGCCGAATTCTCGGATGACAAAAATACCACCGCAAGTGGTACATAAATGGATAGCGATGATTGAGGATGAGGTAAGTACGGGATAATCAAAAGCAAGAGAACTACATAGGCTTTGATTTTTCTATCCCCAAGAAGATACGTATGCACTTATGATAAATCATTAAGTTTAAGTCCCCTCCCTCTCCCTTTTTTTCCCTATATTTGATTATAATTTTTATTTGATATTACATTATTTCATGATTTCATAATTCATTATTTTCTTTTACTTCATAATTTATTATTTGATAATCTGATTACAATTTTATTAAAAATTTATCACAATTTAATTTTTAAACTTAAAAATCTTTTGAACAAAAAAAAAATTCAAAACTGGTTCAGAACAACCGACAGTTCAGCGGCTCCGAACCGAAATCGGAATCGCCACTTAAAGTTCCAGTTCATCCAAAATTTGAACCGGAACGCGTGGTTTCGGAACCATGACCATGCCTAATTGCACCCACTAATTAGATGGAGGAGCTGCCAATAAAAGCCTTAGATTGCATCCAATGTGCTCCGAGGACAGATGCGAGAAAATATAAACAAGGAAGAACAAAAAACCTTGTGGTTGCCATTTCAAATAAATAGGCATTAATAGAGTTAATACCGAAAAATAAATGCCACAGTGAAAAATTAAGCTCTTGTAGGTACTATACCTTCCCTTGCATTGACGAACATATAGTTGATGCTAGCTGGATGCCTACACCCATACCAACAACATTAAAAAGAGTTGAGATAGCCTCCCCCTTAGCGAAAAGGTCACTAAGATTGCCTTCTTTAGCAAAAGATGAATAAATTGGCAATCTTGTCGCTCTTGCCGCCACAACTGCCATTCCCTATCAAGTTATGAAGCAGAATATAAATTTCTGAAAGAAAAACTACATGGACGAAAACAATTGGAGAAAATAATATTCAGGCATTGCTTGAATTGCCATGATATAGATTGTTCAATTCTTTTATACAGATGCTCATTTCTAAATGATATTAGGACGTGGAGAGAAGTCTAAGCAATCTTGTTTAGAGACAAGCACAGGTACCTTCGCAAAGTTGCCAAGTCCAGCCATCTCAAGGAAAAGATTGGGACATAGGGGAGAAAGAACTTCCATGCCAGTGCCAAAATCATACAGCACATCAGCTGCATACAATTTTATGAACGAGGTTATTGATAAAGTTGAAGATGGTATTTTACCTTGTTTAAAATCTAGATGGCACTAATAGAATGACGCAGGAGACTGATATATCCTATTAAAATACAAACCTAAAATCCTCCACCGCTTAGGCTCTGAATCCATTCGAGCACCCAAATTGCTGCATAAGAGCTTCCCCACATGCTGCATCCCATCCTTTAGAATCTATGTTGAGAAAACAAATAGCAACGTATCTTCAAACACCCCAACACGCCAAAAATGATGCCACTCTATGATTATAACTTACCCAACTCACGACAGTCGCCTGAGCTGGGGTAGGCCTCAATCCTGCAGCAAAGAGAAGGGACTGCAGAGGAGTTAGCACATGGAAAACGTCCTCCAGCAACATACGTCAGTCCTAATGTAACTGTGCATTCTCCAAGTAAAATGAGATATCTTATCCACAAAAGGGATCAAACTTCCAATATGAACGAAATCAAAGAAATATACATGACATCAAACTACGATGTTCTGTTTAGGCATCGCAGATAGACCTGAGTTGATAACACAGAAAGAGCAGCACTTGAGAGGTGTTGCAGAGCCCTAAACTGCGTGTACCTCAAATAACCTTCATTCACACTGTACAAAATCGAATGAAGGACTTTTTAAAATTTAGCCCAACGCAATCTTCGTCTTGAACAGTGAAAGATACAAATCAGAGCTTTTACCTGTAGGGGTATCCTGAAGGGAAGAACTTGTTTAGAAAGGAATCGACCACCCTATGAGCAACGGGTCTCGAGTCATCGAGTAATTTCACCTAACATCAATGCCCACATGTTTCGCGCTTCGAATCAGTCGGGCAAAAGAACAAGCACCAGAATTAAAGAAGAATTAGCACGGAAGGAGAAAGGGGGAGAGAGAGTGGGACTATGACCACGACTTACGGAGAGCTGACCCTGGGGTTCGAATTGGAAGCGGCGAGAGACGGAATCTGAGGTCTCGACCCAGTGGACGGGGCCCACTTCGTGCCATTTGAGCTGAAGCTGTGGCTGAGCCTGGGTCTCCCTCGTCTTCTTCTGCATTATCTTGTCCTGATTGAATTGATTTCAAGAATGGCAACAGATGAAGAACGGTGCCTCAGTCTAGATAGATTTGGGGAAAGAGAGAGAGGGGGGGGGGGGGGGTGGAAGTGGCAAGGTAAAGCACCAGCAAGTTCATGGAGATTTTTTCCAAAGCTGTTGGGAGTTGGAATAATCTCTGTGCGCAGACGTTTTCCCTTTTTCCTTCTCCACAATTTGCGGGCAGACGATGAATGAAATTGAAAACCAAGAAGACGATGCAGTTAAAGAGATCAGGTATCGAAAAGTTTCCCCGTAAAGAAATACATGGCGGCGGAAAAACGAGCCGACCCGTAGAAGACTCTAACCAGCATAGCCCGAGATCAGAAGAATAGGACCTCTGGCTCAACCACGTCCCTTTTTTTTTTTATTAGACCAACAAAATTTTGCCTTCTCCCCAAGTGAATAAAACCACTGCTATTATTAAACCCATTATTTTGACCTTCTGAATCCAATGATGGCAATAATTTTTACAAAAAAGGACCTTAAGACTTTGGATTTTGCAAAATGAATTTTCAGGTCAAACCCAAAAATTGGGATTTTTGTGCAAATATTGAAAATTGTTGGGGGAAAACACCATTTTTGAATAAATTCGATGCCCCTGAGTCGAATTTTGAGGTCAATTTTGAGAAATGTGAGCTATTTTGGGATTAATTTTGTTTTTTTTTTTGTCGGTCGGGTCAACTGGGTCGAGATGACCCGACCTGGTCAACCCATTTGACCCAATTAAGCATGAACCAATTCTGGCTTTTCTCCTTCGAGTGAAAGAAGTTCAAACTAACTGGGGAGATCCTAATCGAGAAATTCTGATGAGATTCTGAGGGATTTTGGGAAATATGGGTGAAGATTTGAACAGAGTTGGGAGGAGACGATCTCAGAGGAGTTATGCAACTGAAGCCAAGTTTATAAAGGGTAAGCTCGAGTGAAAAAGGGGATTTTGGGGGGGGGGGAGTGGGGGAAGTTACAGAGGAGACTAGAGGAAGAAATTCGAGCAATTAAGAGTGTTGGAAGGCAAAAAGGATAGCTGAGAGTTCGTCCGAGTTCGAAAGGAGGCGACTGACACTAATTCCAGGACTTGCCAACGCCGAAGAAGGTGAGTCACAAGTTCGAGCTTCAGCTCGGTGCTCTAATGGCAAATCCCTAATCCGCCCATATTTCTTCCCCTTTTTGTGTGCGTTTTACACCTCTCATACTCCTGACCATGTTTGCGTCTTCATTTCGCGTTGATATTGCATGTGAATCCTGAATTGAGCCCTAAACCCTAGTTCGTCACGTCGTGAGTTGGTTAGAACAATCTGGCGATGTAGAGTCCAATCAAACCCCCTAGTAAGTCCCCTGAACTCTTTTTGATGCTTACTTGCGATTTAATTGCATGGTTATGCCCTGGATGATATGATTGAAATGCTATGGTCGTTTTCTGTAAACACCCCGATTGCTAAGTTTCAACCGATGGATCTTGTTAGGTCTTGGATATGTTAGTATAGAGTTGATGAGGAGTCGATTAGGATCGGAACTAGCTTGATCCGTGCAGGTTTCATCATTAGACGGTCATCGGTGAGTCTCAATTGTTCATTTGGGTTCAGTCCAAGGAAGAAGACGAAGCTAGCAAGTTGACTCGGTCAACATATGATGGGGCGTTGACGTGTCGACACACGTCACGCACCACGTTGGCTTGTTGACCCAGTCGAAAGCTAACCAGGACGCCTCATTAGCATAAGCATTATAATAGTTTGAGAGGCCGAAATGAATCCAACAGCTAAGAATAATACACATGTCGAGATCTAGAAATTTGTGGGAATGAAAAATCTAATTTGAATTTCCTAATTAAAAACGATGGACGGCAGAGATTTAGTCTTGGGTTCAATCTTGGCCACATGTTTAGTATAGAGGATGGACGATCGGAATAGTGGCACGTGGCGAATCACCGGCCGTAGATTTGAAACAGGTAGAATTTGAATAAAAATAGAATAAAAATAAAAAATTTTAAAAAAATTCAAAAAGTAATACCTAAAACTACGTCGTTTTCTTTTAGGTCAGAGTAATAGGCTTTGGGCCAAGTTCAGGCTAGTGGGCCGGGTCTATTCGACCCGATCCGTAAAACAAAAATAGTGATAAACATAGAATAATAAAAAATTAAAAAATCAGCAATAGTAAAAAATGAAAATAAAACTAGGGAAAATAAAAAAAGTCAGAAATTATTCCAAGAGCATAAAAAGATCCATAAATTATAAAAATGATTTGGAAAAACAACAAAAAAATCAGGAAAAATTGTAAAAAAATTTAGGAAGATCGAAAATTAGGAAGAGAAAAAAAGGGACAAAAAATAAAATGAAAAATAGGAAAATAAATCTATAAAAATCACAAAAAACTTAAAGAAAATATAAAAAAATGTCAAAAATAAAAGGGGAAATTACAAATAAATAATAATAGAAAAATTTCAAAAAATGTCAGAAAATCAGGAAATTTCAAGGAATACAAAAATGATGATAAGGAATAGGAAAATAGTAATAAAATCATGAAAAATTCTAAAAAATTTTGGAAAAAAAAACTGGAAAAAGTCAAAATTCCCCCCAAAAAATGGAGAAGCTCTAGAAAATTATAAAAACCTCAAAAAACTTTAGAAAAATTCAAAAATAATTTTTTTTAAAAATAATAAAATAATAAAATAAAAATAGAAAAAAATCTCTCAAAATCACAGAAATTTTTTTTGAAAAATCCTAGAAAAATAAAAAAAAATCAGGAAGCATCGAAAATGTCCAAAAAAATAAACAAATCCAGAAAAATTCCCAAAAAAATTCTAAAAATTAAAGAAGAACCATGCTCAAGTAGTTTGACCCCTTTTCACAATTTTGACCTCCTAAGTCCTAGGAAATTACCATTTTGCCCTTTCGGTCAATCTGACCCAAATTTTTTCAAGTCACCCTCAAACTTAGTTGGCATTTACCCTAGGTCTTTAAGGCTCATCTAGGCTCGTTTTGATGTGTCATGACTTGACTTGATATAATTCTTTCATTCATTGATTGCGCATTTATTTCCATGATTGTAATTGTTAAGACAGATGATCCCCTTTGCATGGACCCTTTAGATTCTTAGAACCTACCTTACCCAATCTCGCTTGCATGGATTCTCTAGATTAGAAAATCTCTCAACTTAGGTACCGAAAGGGCGACGATAGTGTCGCGACCCTCTTGAGATTTTCCATGATCCCGGGAGAGTTAATGGATTGCTAGGCCCATTGGATATCTGGGCTTAGCTCAGGCCCTCCCAGGCCCATACCAAATCGCGTCAGGAAGTTTTAAATCGAGGTTGACCTTAGTGTGGTCGGGTGGCATATGAACGGTGTACATGCCACGAAGTCGCCACCAATCATTTATTGGAGGGTATAACTAGAAACCCTGTTCGATCCTACGAAGACTAGAGATCTAGGTTCGGGGACTTAGTTACGCCAATATTGCTATCAGCGCCCTTTCGGTACCTAAGTTGAATGATTTCCTAATCTAAGGAATTCATACAGGCGAGATTGGGTAAGGTAGGTTCTAAGAATCTAAGGGGTTCATGCAGATGGGATCATCTGTCCTATCAATCACAATCAGGGAAGTAAATGTGCAATAAAAAAAATCAATATGCAGAGAAGATACACCAAGTCAAGTCAAAGCGGGCCCAGCGGGGTCTTAGGAAAGCCTAGAAAACATACCAATTAGGTTCAAGGATAGTTTGGAATAGTTTGAGGTCAGATTGACCAGAGAGGTAGAATGGTCATTTTGGAAGGCTCGGGGGTTCAAAACCGTGAAAATAGGTCAAAGCAGTTGAATGTGGTTTTTTCCTAATTTTCACGATTTCTAGGAATTTCCCTGATTTTTCTGAAAATTTTTATAATTTTTTTGGAATTTTTTAGAGTTTCTAAGAATTTTCTAAGGATTTCCCTATTTTTGGACATTTTTTGGGAATTTTTCAGAGGATTTTCCTATGATTTTCTGGGATTTTCCCTATTATTTTTTTAGAATATTTTCTATATTTTCTGGAATTTCTATTTTAATTTCTAATACTTTTCCTAATTTTTTTAGGATTTTCTAAGGCTCTCTAGGGGTTTTCCTATTTTTTTAGAATATTTTCTATATTTTCTGGAATTTTTATTTATTATTTTTTTATTTTCTAGTATTTTTCCTATTTTTTTAAAATTTTCATATTTTTTTAACAATTTTTTTAAATTTTCCTAAAATTTCTATGATTTTTTTATTGATTTTTTTAATTCTTGAATTTTCTAAATTCTTATAAGATTTTTAGAATTTTTTTTTATATTTTCATATTCTAATTTTGCGTTTTTTATTCGATTATTTATTCATTTATTTGTTTATTACATATTTTTTTATTGTTTATTTCTTTATTATTTTCTAATTTTTCGGACCGGGTCGGGTTGATCCGGCCCATCCGAGGACCCGGCCCGCAGGCCCAAACCTAAATCAATCCTAAACGACGCCGTATCGATTTTTCCTGATTTCCTACTTTTTTTATTTTTATTGATTTTCTAAATTTTATTTAATTTTCTGAATTTTTTTATTTTTTCATTTTTGTTATACGGACTGGGCCGTACCGACCCAGCCCACTAATTTGACTTGGTCCATGGCCCAGATTATCTATCCCAACGTAAAAATGACGTAGTTTTAGGGTTTGCTTTGAATTTTCAAATTTTTTATTTGTATTCTCTTTTTGTTATTTCTTTATTTCTTTCCCGCCTAACTCTGGATCTGACGGCTCACATGATTCCACGTGACTTATATCCAACCGCTTATCTCTTATGCATAACTGACGCCTCAGATCAATTTTCCAGACCGAATCCTGGCCGTTCATTTCTTATACTAAATCTACGACCAAGATTAAATTCCAAATCGATCCTAACCGTCCGATCAAAATATATTTTTATATCTTATTCATTTAGTTTTAGTCGACATGTCATCCGCGTCAGCATTTGACTAGGTCAGCATGCTGACGTGGCCGATGACGTAGATCCCCACGTCAGCGCCACATCAGCCGTTGACCAAGTCAAACGGCTGACTAGACTCGTCTTCTTCCTCGAGTTAACGCCAGACGAGCGGCTGTTGTTCGACGGCGACCATCCGACGGTGACATCGACTCCGATCAACCCATTTTCAACTCCAATCAAACCCAGACTCATTCGCGATCAACATATCGAAATTTCAACTGAATCTATCGGCCAAAACACGGCAATCGAAGCTTTCACAGAGACGAATCGCGACAACTCTAACATACAACATAGAGCATAACCATGGAATTCAATCACGGGGGAGCATCGCAAGGAGTTTAGGAAGCTTACCTGAGGCCCCGATTAAACCCTAGATTGCCAGATTACCCTAATCAAGCGGCGACATGATGAGCTAGGTTTGAGGTTTCGACTCGGAGTTTATACACGGAATCAATGCAAGATGAAGACATGAACGTGGTCAGTGGAGTTCAGGGAGTAAAATGCCCAAAAGAAACAAAAGAAACGAGGCCGAATTAAGAGTTTGCCATTGAAGCACTGAATTCAAGCTCGAACTTATGACTCACATTCTCCGGCAATGACAGACTTTGAGACTAGTGTAGATCGTCTCCCCCTAGCCTAAGCGAACTTCCCCAATTGGTTATTGGCCTTGATTCCTCAGGATTCCTCCAATTTTTTCGATTGTAGTCAATCTTTCTTTCGGCCAAAAGTCCCCAAAACTGAGCTTCCCTGTCCCTTTTTAAACTCCATTTGAGCTCCTTCCGATTCCGTTCAAATTCCCATCCTAAACTGCCAAAATCTCTTAGGATCTTGTAAAAAATCGTCTCGGTTAGGATTTCCCATATCGGCTTGAGCTTGTTTCGCGCGAGGGAGAACTAGATTTGGTTCTGGGGAAGACAGGTCAAATGGGTTGACCGGGTCGGGTCAACTCGACCCGGTCGACCCATTTGACTAAAAAAACGCAAATTGGCCCTAATTTCTTTCAAATTTCCCGAAATTGATGTCAAAATTGACTTTGGGAGGATGATTTGTATCAGGAAATGGCCTTCCCCCTGGAATTTCCAAGTAATTTGCATGAAGTTCTAGAGAGAGTGACGTCAAACATTGCAACATCCATGTAGTCCATGCTCAGCCATGGGCAAGAAGTTCATGCATTCGAAGAAGCTGCATTATTTCGACGCGGTAGTGTAGAGGAGTTCCAGAGTTACGTGTCCTTTGCTGCTTAGGAGGAGGTGCTAGCAACTATTGGCACGTCTATTAGCACAAAAAAGAGGGAACTCCAACAGCTGCTCGAGAGGAATCAAGAACTGACGGCATCAATGAGGAAGCGCCTCCTCAAGCTCAAATCTGCCACCATTGTAGACCCATTAAGCTCCACATGCTCCGAGGACGATGCCATGGATGCGCCAGACGATGAATGCGAGCCTATGCTCCGACTCAAAAATTATGACTATCTTGAGCAACGCCTTGGAGACCAAATGAGAATTCGCCCGACATTCATTGTTATGCTCAGGCATGATTTTGAGCAGCCATCCAGTGAAAGCAATGATTTTTTCATGAGATCCAGTAGCGTTTGATGGAGTCCATACATGTTCGATGGGTCTGGACATCTGAGAAGAGTCCGACCACAAGTTGAACTGCGACACCATGTTCTAGCGGTTTGAGCTTACGTTCTGCGAGAAATATCGTCCATGCATTTCGAACATTTGAGATAATTTGGGAGGAACTGAGACGCGAGAAGAAGAAAACTGAGAAGAGTTGGGTCTTGAAAGAACGCGACCCAGTAAGGTTGCGAAGAAGCAAGTTCGAAGGCGTGTCGCGACCCTAGGAATTTTTTTTTTCGAGTTTCGATCAGGTTAACGGATTATTAAGTTAATTAGATTAACTAACTTAACGCAGACTCTCCTAAGCCCTACCGAATCGCAACTTTGGTTTTTTATTTAAATGATTTTAAGGTTTGGAGTCGCCACTAATCATTTATGGTAGGTCGATTAGAAACCTAAATAAATCAGCGGGAGAACTAATTTATTTCTGCGAACCAGAGAAAATGAGTTCGGAGACTTGGTTACGTTAGATTACTCTAACGCCCTCTCGGTACCAATTTCATGAAAATTCATTTGGGGTGATTTGGAAAGGTTTGAGTCAAACTGACCAGAAGGGTAAAATGGTCATTTTTCAAGGCTCAGGAATTGAAAATATGTCAAACCAGTTGAATATGGTCATTTTTTTCCCACAATTTCTGAGAATTTTTCGAAATTTTTCGAGACGATTACCCATAAGGGGTAAAATTATCATTTCCGAAGATTGGAAGGACAAGAATGCCGGAAATAGGATTGGTTGGTTAAAACGACCCGTTTCCTAATTTTTGAAGCTTTTCGGAATCTTTGGAATTTTTGGGGATTTTTAGGAAATTTTTTTATTGTTATTTATTATTTATTATTATTTATTATTTATTATTATTATTTTTATTATGTATATTTTTTATAATTTTTTTTTCATTTTATTTATTTTTTTGGATTTTATTTATTTATTTGGATTATTGATTTTTCCTCTATATTTTGTATCAGTTACATTCTTTAACCCCTCCATAGTCAAGTTTCCTTTCATTTTGCTCTTAGTGAACAAGAAACAGAATGGAACAAGGATCAACCTAGCAAACGGATGTACATAAATAACTATGGATGAAGAGATTAGAACGAAACGAAAGAGCACCATTTATAATCAAGTCTTCAGCCAAAAAATAGATGTTCAATCTTGAGGTATGACTTCAATATAAAACCATTTCTTGAGTATGTTTATCCTAGACCACAATGGGAAGTTCTTCAGGAAGTGGAAGTTTCAACTTGGTTACTTACACTAAATCACTCTATAATACAAGCTCTCAACGTGTAACTCCATGCATGTCGGATCATGCATTTCTAATTCACCGACCATCCAATCCTATCACTCTAAAAGCCGGGAGAAAAATATAGGAATCTTCCAAAAGCACAAGCAAATTGCGGCGGCCATTCAATTCGCTAAACACGAGTGCAACTGACCCTTAAATCACGTTCATATACTACAATTAACACGAGGAACGCACTGTGAAAGTGTGACCATGGGTCCGCCGCAGAACTAACATCAGAAACTCTACTAATCTACGATCCCGCAACCAACCGCACACGAAAAATCTATGAACGACAACGAGAGAGGGCACAATGAATAAAAATGATGATGGATTCAGGTAAAACAAGCTCGAGAATCAATTGGGAGATGGTACCTCCTTTCGGGACAACTCCAAGGCATATGGGAAGACGGAATTAACCATGAGCTTGGGCGGGATCGAAAACAGAGCGGCAGACCTTGGTAGCGAGGAAGGAGAGACGGATTTTGGGTGGATTGATGTTAGAACTAGAACCTGCGCTGTAGTAGCCGAGAGAGCTCCCCTAGTTTCTTTTTCAACAACAATCCTTATGTCAGTACCGATTTAGATGCGAGCAGGAGGACCTCCTCGGGGGCTTATAACTCTTTGAGCCAATCTTCGATCGGAAATCAAAACCACAAGTCCCACACCACTAACTCCACATAAACATCAATTGCTGCTAGGTGTAGAACTTCCAGATTCCATCCCCAGTAAAATAAAAAAAGACAGAAGATTCCAATAGGCCATGCATAAACGACCACATGAACAAGAAAGGCAGATACCCAACCAATAAATGAATCTAAAATACACATGAGAAATTCTAGTACCATTCGAAAGAAACTAAAACTAAGAGTAGAAAGAGAAAATTCTAGAATCCCTAATTTATGTCGCTAGGTAGCTACAAAAACGAACTTTAGCAGTCAAGAAAGTCAAACACGCCAACACGAGCTCCGCTCCGCGAGATCTACATCCCTTAATAGCCATAAACGTACCTTCGCATGCAGGAATCAAATAGAGAGTTACATTGGGAAGTGAGACGAGGGAGTGACCTGAGAAACGGCATGAGGGATGAACTACTCGAGCTTGAGAGAGAGCTGGTGCCAGAGCTTCTCTTAGTATAGATCCTCGAGCGCATTGTACCACTTCGCCCTCTCCAAATGCGCGTTCCGCTGCGACTCCAAGTATTGCAGAGCATCCATCGCCGCCAAGAGAGAGAGCCCGAGAGAGGCAGAGAAACTGTGGAACCAAAGGAAGTGCTTTCTTCTTTGAAAGACGTCGGCCATAGCGTATTACGTCGAAGCACCATAAGAAGAAGTTGAACTGTTCACATGCACTCACATAGGTGTCCAGTCCCATTCATGACATGTGCCCAACATTTGAGTGAGCACCGTGAAAACGCGATTGGCTGGTCGGACAGATTTAGATCGAAAAGAAGAGAAAACACGAAAGGGATGCCGAGAGGATTTCTGGTCTGCCCTGCAACGCTCGTCATGTTCATTAAAGTAACTAGGGAATTATCTTAACCTGTTAGCTCACCAAAAGAAGGGTTTCGCCGGGACTGGTTCATGGTCGGGATTCTCATGGTTCATGGTCGGGATCCTCTCTGAAGTGGCTCCAACGGTTCCCAGTATGATCGTTGTTGTCCTCAGCGCATCAAACACCTGATATTCCTTATTGTCTAAAATCCAGCGAAAAGAAGAAAAGTCAGAGGACTTGAGAGGTCTTGCGACCAAGAACCTAGTTGAGGAGCACCCAGGGGCATCAGACACCGAAAGCGAAAGTGAGAGCGGGAGGAGGAACTTAGCTTTGATTCAATTGCAACGGTCCAGGGTCCTCCGAGGGAACTCCAGATAGATTCATATCCCAGCATGTCCGAGGGTTCTGTGCCCTGTGAGTCTTCTAGCAATACGAGAAGTTCTGTGTCTCATCCATCTTGATGTTGAAGTATTGTTTTTCCCCTTTTGAAATCCTGGTTTGCATATGATGTACCGAATGATTCGCCCTTCTCTTTTGCTCTTCAACTCCTTAAGCTCCTTGTCACGAGCTCTAATTCTCTGTCTCCCTCTCTCTAATGGACAGGCCGAGATTTTCCGAGAAGAACCGACAGAAATCCCCCCCTCGCCCCTGTTTTTTCGGATGGATTTTTCATCTCCATCCATCTCCTTCCAGTGTCATTTTTTTTCTTTTCTTTTTGAGGCCCTTTTCCTTTGTCTGCCACTTCCCCTTTCATCTATCGATCTACTTGCCGTCGCAGCTACTAGACAACATGTAACATCCATTTTTTTTTATTTTTATTATTTGTTTATACTCTCTCTCTCCCTTCTCCCACTCTCACCCACCCACTCCCACGTTCACTTTGTCCCCTTCTTTTTCCTCTCACTTTCTCTTTTCTGCCTAACTTCCCAGGAATCCTTCCCTTTGTCCATTGCTTTTAATTTTTTTTATTGACTTCTCCTCCCTCCACAGTGCACGCGAGGAACCATTTCTTTTGCTGCAGCCAAGCTCTTCTCGGTCTCCGTCTTCTTTCTTCTTCCTTCGGTGGCTTCTTGGACGAGCACCGTTGCTGCTTCTGCTCCTTTTCTTCTTATTTTTCCGCTCGGCTAGTCTTCGTTTGCTACTGTTGCCTCTTGCCGCCGTGGATGTCTTCCTTTTCCCTTGGCTGCATGTGAATCTGCCGCTGCTCGATCTCCATTTTCTCGACTGATTTGCTGCACCTCGGCCACTGCTTGTTCTGTTGCGTTGTCCTCTCCTTCTCGGCCGCTTGAGCTTGCCGCTCGAGCTCGGTTTCTACTTGAACCTCTGTTGCTCCGCCACCTCCATCGCCCGAGACTACCGCCATCAACGGCTGCCCCTCGGAGCTTCGGTTGTCCACCGACTAGCCAAGGACATCGTAGTTGTCGTTGCCGTCGCTCGCCGGAAAAATCGCTGTCGATTTCGTCGTCGCCACCGTTCGAAGCCTCGCCGGAACAGTAACCGGCGTGAACAGTAACCGGCGTGAACAGTACCTCGTGAACAGTAACTCCGGTGAACAGTACTCCGGCGTGAACAGTACTCCGGTGAACAGTAGTCGGCGTGAACAGTAACTCGGTGAACAGTAACTCCGGTGAACAGTACCAACCGTCGTCGTCGTCGCCGGATCGCTGGAAAAATTGTGAGTTAGCCTCTAACTCTCGGTTAGGTCGTTAATTGCGTTCGGGACTAGAATAATTAGTCAATTAGGGTGTTTAGGTACAATAATTGTGGTCGGATTAGTTAGAGATTGGGTTAAGTTAAATGACCACAATTAAATAAGTTAGACTGATTAGTTAGGTGAACTGTGGCTAGTTGATGAGTAGACTGAATTGTGTGACTGCGAGCAAGTGATTGGCTAGAGCCGAGTGACCGACGAAATGTTTGATTGATTGATCGATTGGCGGATTAGGCGCTTGTGGATAATTTAATTATCCAAGCTCATGTTATTGAATTATTATCAACTGCTTGGTGTGGTGATCAACGCCTGACTGCTGAATGTTCTGTTTGGTCTATGATTGACTGTATGAGGGTTGATCACCCATTTATAAATGCAAAGTCTGGTGGATAAATGCATGCATCATATGACCGTATGTGGAATTAAATTGATATTTGAGCATGAAAATGGCCTGTGGCCGATTTTTGAGCACACTCGTGTGTGGATGCATTGGACTAAATGCAGAGATAAAACTGGATTGGTTGGATTGCGTGCTCGTATGGTCATATGATGGGCTTAAAAATCCGTGCCAGTCGTACGGTCCGTGCCAGTCGTACGGTTATTCCTGATAGTAACGTGTCGTGCCAGTCGTACGAATCTTACGGACTATCGGACGCCGGTCGCAGCTTGTGATGGGCCGAAGCCCTTATGGGATTCTTGATATTGCCATGTCGTGCCAGTCGTACGAATCTTACGGATTATCAGACGCCGTTGCCGAAGGGAAAAGGAACGAAGCCTGGTCATGCCAGTAGACACTGCCAGTCGTAGTGTGGATACTGCCAGTCGTAGTGTCGGGCCACACCAGTCGTGTGAGCCGAGCCCAATGGTTGTTAATAAATTGGAATCCGTGTGGAGCATTACTTGTGCAAGTTACTGTGGGATTCTGATTGTTCGCCTTGATTGATTAATTTATGAGAGGAGCCGAGTCTTGCATATGTGTGATCCAAGGCGTGGTAAGCTTGCATGTGGTTGATTTTGGTGCTGTTGGAATATTTTATTACATAGGATGCCTGAGCGAATCAGCGCCCTAGCCGGGCTTAGGCGCTGACTCATTGAGATTTTTATCTCATTCCACGTCGTTAACACCTTTTTTAGGTCCGAAGCATTGAGGAAGACGAGGGCGTAGTAGGTCTCTCTTTTGGGAGTGGATACGAAGTTAACCCTGCCTGACCTTATGACTTTTTGTCGGTTTTAAGAAGCCGCCCCGAAGAGTGGGGCTATATTTACTGTAGCTTCCGTAGGGTTGAAGAGTATCTGCCCTTTTGAATGTTTATCGTGTGTTAAACTGGTTTGGATTTTGTTAAACTGATTTTTATTGAGTGATCTTTTATCCTACTATTTTATCCCGGTTGTTATTGATTGTACGGGGAGTTTGTACGTTTCCGCATGCGTAGAAAAAAAAATTATTGTTTGGTCGTTAGCGTGCCTGGGACGCTATCCTTTCCGACCTGAGGCGTTTTGGTAGGGTTGCCGCGGGCCCCCGGGATCGGGGCGTGACAACCCCGCCCAAGAGTGGTATTAGAGCAAGGTCAGCCTGAACCATTTGGTCGTGGCCTGGAGTGATAAGGAGCGATGGGAACTGGGATAATTAGTAGGATCGTAAATTAATGCATGTGATTGCTATTTTTTTTTCGAGTTGTCGAGCTGCCTTCTCACAGTTGGTTGCTATTGGGGTGGGCAGGACCCCGTACATTCTTGCGAAATGAGCAACCAAGGTGGGAGAGCACCTCGAGGTAGGCCTGCCAGAGAGGATCCGAGGATCGATGGGATACTGCAAGCATTGGGAGCGTTGGGTGATTTGATGGGTCAGCAGATGAGGAATCAGGCAGCTGCAGCCGCTGAGGCCCCACAAGGAGATGGACCAGCTGGGAATGGAAATAATGGACATCAGACTCAGAAGTTGGTGGAGCAGTTTTTGAAGCTGAAGCCTCCCAAGTTCTCAGGAAATGGAGATCCCGAGACTGCTATCTCGTGGATCGAGGAACTGGAGAAGACATTCGCCCTGCTGAGGTGTTTGGAAGAGGATAAGGTCACTTTGGCCATCTATCAGCTGCAGGGGAACGCAAGTACTTGGTGGAGGACGTCTAAGGACAGAATCTTTCCCGAGGGTACGGCCCAGGCTTGGGGTGCTTTCGTGGAAGCCTTCAACAATAAGTACTTCTCGGATACTGCAAGGGAACAGAAGATGGCTGAGTTCCTTCGCTTGCGCCAGAACCACCTGTCAATAGACCAGTATGAGGCCAAATTTGCTGAGTTGTCTAAGTATGCACCAAGGATGGTGGAAGACCCAGTGGATAAGGCCAGGAGGTTTAGAGATGGGCTGAAACCCGAGCTGAGAAGTGTGCTGGTACCGCTGAATCTGAAAGATTATAATGAGCTGTATGAAAGGGCCCAAATGGTGGAGCGTGATCTAGCAGAAAGGGCTATCGCATCTGCATCGCGGTTTGTGCCCTCAGGCCGGAATGACAATCGATTTGGGAAGAGGCCGATGTTTGGAGGAAAGCATCATATCCCGCCAAATCGGAATGGTGGCCTCAGTAAGCCGGTGCCTAACCGAGGAGATGTCTGCCACCTTTGCCGAAAGAAGCACGGACCTGGTCAGTGTCAGTTCCGCAGCGGAGCTTGTTTTGGATGTGGCCAGCCTGGTCACCATGTGCGAGACTGCCCCCAGAGACAGCAAGCCAGGCCGCAGTATGGAGGACAGTCTGGAGGGAATGTGCAGCAGAATTTTCAGAACCGACCTCAGGCGCAAGGACGAGTGTTTGCTGTCACTCGAGATGAGGCGAAAGATTCGCCGACCGTCACAGGTACGGTCCTCTTACATGATCAAGTAGCATATGCTCTGTTTGATCCTGGTGCTACCCATTCATTTGTGGCTGAACAATTTGTTAAACTTGCTGGGTTGAGTCCAAAATTATTGGGTACCGTGTTTAAGATTTCTACGCCTTTAAAAGATAGCGTAGTGACTGCAGTAGGTTGCCCTGACTGTAAGCTAGTTATAAATGGCCACGAGGATAAGATAGATTTGATTGTGCTGGAGATGTTTGACTTTGACCTGATTGTTGGAATGGATTGGCTGATAAGGCAAAGAGCTACAGTAGACTGTTACCGTAAGACGATTCAATTTAGTCCGCCGGACGGGACTAACTTTGAATTTTTGGGTAATAGAGGAGGAATCTCAACTGTAGTGATTTCGTCGCTAGAGGCGACTCGCCTGTTGGAAAATGGCTGCCAAGGTTACTTAGCAACTGTAGTAGATGCGTCTGTTGAAGAATCTAAGTTGGAAGATATTACTGTGGTGCAAGAGTTTCCAAATGTTTTTCCTCAGGAGTTGCCAGGGTTGCCACCGGAGAGAGAAATTGAATTTGTGGTAGAGTTGACCCCTGGGACAGAGCCAATTTCTAAGGCACCGTACAGAATGGCATTATCGGAACTTAAAGAGCTTAAAGTGCAGATGCAGGAGTTACTGGATAAAGGATTTATCCGCCCCAGCGTATCGCCATGGGGAGCACCTGTCTTGTTTGTCAGAAAGAAAGATGGGTCGCTAAGGTTGTGCATTGATTATCGACAATTGAATCAAGTGACAATTAAGAACAAGTACCCACTGCCGAGGATTGACGATTTGTTTGACCAGTTGCAAGGAGCTTCAGTATTTTCTAAGATTGATTTACGGACGGGATACCACCAGTTGAGGATAAAAAGGGAAGATATACCGAAGACAGCATTTAGGACGCGGTATGGACACTATGAATTTACTGTGATGCCGTTTGGCTTGACGAATGCTCCTGCCGCTTTCATGGACTTGATGAACAGAGTATTCAGGGAGTTTTTGGATAAATTCGTCATTGTGTTCATAGATGATATCCTGGTGTACTCGAGGAGTCCAGAGGATCATGAGGAGCACTTGAGGGTAGTTTTGGAAACCCTCAGAGCACACCAGTTGTACGCCAAGTTCAGTAAATGCGAATTTTGGTTAGCTCGTGTGGCGTTCCTAGGCCACGTGGTGTCTGGTGAAGGGATTGCTGTGGATCCATCGAAGATTGAAGCGGTCATGGATTGGCCGAGGCCTACGACAGTAACAGAAGTACGGAGCTTTTTGGGTTTGGCCGGCTATTATAGGCGCTTCGTGGAGAGATTTTCAGCGATAACTATGCCCCTGACGCGTTTATTGAAGAAAGGAGAGAAGTTCGAATGGACAGACAAGTGCGAGAGTAGTTTTCAAGAGCTTAAGCATAGACTAACTACTGCTCCTGTTTTGACGATTCCGTCTGGTTCCGGAGGTTTTGAGATCTACAGTGATGCGTCATTCAAAGGCTTGGGTTGCGTTCTGATGCAACATGGGAAGGTAGTGGCGTATGCATCTCGCCAGTTGAGGCCCCATGAGTTGAATTACCCGACGCATGACTTGGAGTTGGCTGCAATTGTTTTTGCGTTGAAGATTTGGAGGCACTACCTAATTGGAGAAAAATTTCAGGTGTACACTGATCACCAGAGCCTCAAGTATCTGTTCTCGCAGAAGGAGTTGAATATGAGGCAGCGACGTTGGATGGAGCTTCTGAAGGATTATGATTGTGACCTGTACCATCCTGGTAAGGCGAATAAAGTTGTAGATGCTCTGAGTAGGAAGTCTGCAATTGCTCAAATGATGATCCATGAATGGCGTCTATTGGAGGAAGTACGAGACTCAGATTTTAAATTAGAAGTGAGTCGTCTGTCAAGTCTCATGGCTACATTAAGGATTGAGCCAGAAGTGCAGGCTAGGATTAAGGCCTTGCAATCGGCAGACCCTGCAATCCAAAAGATTCTGCAGGAAGACTCGGCCAAGAGGAGAACTGACTTTCAAGTAACCGAAGATGGGATACTTCGGTTTCGAGGACGCTTGTGCGTACCTGCAGATGAAGATCTAAGGGAAGAAATTTTATCGGGAGCACACCGTAGCAGCTACAGTATTCATCCAGGGAGCACGAAGATGTACCAAAATTTGAAGCAACATTACTGGTGGAATGGGATGAAAGCTGACATAGCCAAGCATGTGGCTAAGTGTTTGACTTGCCAGCAGGTCAAGGCTCAGCATTGTAAGCCTGGAGGATTGCTGCAGCCCTTGGAGATTCCAGAGTGGAAATGGGAGCATATCACGATGGACTTTGTAATGGGATTGCCAAGAAGTCAGAAAGGACATGATTCAATCTGGGTTGTGGTTGACAGACTGACGAAGTCAGCACACTTTATTCCAGTGAGGAAGGATTTTGCTTTGGACAGATATGCCGAACTTTATGTGAGACACGTGGTGAGACTACATGGAGTGCCAGTGACGATCACTTCGGATCGTGACCCTAAGTTCACTGCCACGTTTTGGAAAAGCCTGCAGACTGCGCTGGGAACGAAGTTGCAGTTCAGTACTGCTTATCACCCGCAGACAGATGGTCAGTCTGAGAGGACAATTCAGACGCTTGAAGACATGTTGCGAGCATGTGTTCTGGATTTTAAAGGTAGCTGGGAGGAGCAGTTGCATCTGGTTGAGTTTGCCTACAACAACAGTTACCAGCAGAGTATCAGAATGGCACCATTCGAAGCACTTTATGGCAGAGCTTGTAGAACTCCTATATGTTGGGATGAAGCGGGCGAAAGGAAGATTACTGGTCCTGAGTTGGTACGGCAGTCAGTGGAAGCTGTCAAGGTTATAAGAGATAGACTCAAGACAGCGCAGAGTCGTCAGAAAAGTTACGCTGATAGGAGACGAAGACCTTTGGAGTTCCAAGTAGGCGATCATGTGTTCTTGAAGGTGTCGCCTCTGAGAGGAACGTCTCGTTTTGGCAAAAAGGGGAAATTGAGCCCGAGGTATGTAGGGCCATTTGAAATTCTCGAGCGGATTGGAACCTTAGCATATCGTTTGGCGTGACCATCGAAGCTGTCTCAAGTGCACAACGTCTTCCACGTGTCGATGTTGAGGAAATATGAGCCTGACCCAGCTCATGTGCTAAGTTTCGAGGAGATCGAGTTAGATGAGCGAGTATCATACGTGGAGCGCCCGGTGAGGATCATAGACAGAAAGGAGCAAGTACTTCGGCGCAGGACGATTCCATTGGTCAAGGTAGTTTGGCAACACCATGGAAAAGAAGGAGCAACTTGGGAAATCGAGGAAGTCATGAAGGAACTGCATCCTTTTCTTTTTGAAGAAATGTAACAGCAGTTTAATTTCGAGGACGAAATTTCCTAAGGTGGGGAGAGTTGTAACATCCATTTTTTTTTATTTTTATTATTTGTTTATACTCTCTCTCTCCCTTCTCCCACTCTCACCCACCCACTCCCACGTTCACTTTGTCCCCTTCTTTTTCCTCTCACTTTCTCTTTTCTGCCTAACTTCCCAGGAATCCTTCCCTTTGTCCATTGCTTTTAATTTTTTTTATTGACTTCTCCTCCCTCCACAGTGCACGCGAGGAACCATTTCTTTTGCTGCAGCCAAGCTCTTCTCGGTCTCCGTCTTCTTTCTTCTTCCTTCGGTGGCTTCTTGGACGAGCACCGTTGCTGCTTCTGCTCCTTTTCTTCTTATTTTTCCGCTCGGCTAGTCTTCGTTTGCTACTGTTGCCTCTTGCCGCCGTGGATGTCTTCCTTTTCCCTTGGCTGCATGTGAATCTGCCGCTACTCGATCTCCATTTTCTCGACTGATTTGCTGCACCTCGGCCACTGCTTGTTCTGTTGCGTTGTCCTCTCCTTCTCGGCCGCTTGAGCTTGCCGCTCGAGCTCGGTTTCTACTTGAACCTCTGTTGCTCCGCCACCTCCATCGCCCGAGACTACCGCCATCAACGGCCGCCCCTCGGAGCTTCGGTTGTCCACCGACTAGCCAAGGACATCGTAGTTGTCGTTGCCGTCGCTCGCCGAAAAAATCGCTGTCGATTTCGTCGTCGCCACCGTTCGAAGCCTCGCCGGAACAGTAACCGGCGTGAACAGTAACCGGCGTGAACAGTACCTCGTGAACAGTAACTCCGGTGAACAGTACTCCGGCGTGAACAGTACTCCGGTGAACAGTAGCCGGCGTGAACAGTAACTCGGTGAACAGTAACTCCGGTGAACAGTACCAGCCGTCGTCGTCGTCGCCGGATCGCTGGAAAAATTGTGAGTTAGCCTCTAACTCTCGGTTAGGTCGTTAATTGCGTTCGGGACTAGAATAATTAGTCAATTAGGGTGTTTAGGTACAATAATTGTGGTCGGATTAGTTAGAGATTGGGTTAAGTTAAATGACCACAATTAAATAAGTTAGACTGATTAGTTAGGTGAACTGTGGCTAGTTGATGAGTAGACTGAATTGTGTGACTGCGAGCAAGTGATTGGCTAGAGCCGAGTGACCGACGAAATGTTTGATTGATTGATCGATTGGCGGATTAGGCGCTTGTGGATAGTTTAATTATCCAAGCTCATGTTATTGAATTATTATCAACTGCTTGGTGTGGTGATCAACGCCTGACTGTTGAATGTTCTGTTTGGTCTATGATTGACTGTATGAGGGTTGATCACCCATTTATAAATGCAAAGTCTGGTGGATAAATGCATGCATCATATGACCGTATGTGGAATTAAATTGATATTTGAGCATGAAAATGGCCTGTGGCCAATTTTTGAGCACACTCGTGTGTGGATGCATTGGACTAAATGCAGAGATAAAACTGGATTGGTTGGATTGCGTGCTCGTATGGTCATATGATGGGCTTAAAAATCCGTGCCAGTCGTACGGTCCGTGCCAGTCGTACGGTTATTCCTGATAGTAACGTGTCGTGCCAGTCGTACGAATCTTACGGACTATCGGACGCCGGTCGCAGCTTGTGATGGGCCGAAGCCCTTATGGGATTCCTGATATTACCGTGTCGTGCCAGTCGTACGAATCTTACGGATTATCAGACGCCGTTGCCGAAGGGAAAAGGAACGAAGCCTGGTCATGCCAGTAGACACTGCCAGTCGTAGTGTGGATACTGCCAGTCGTAGTGTCGAGCCACACCAGTCGTGTGAGCCGAGCCCAATGGTTGTTAATAAATTGGAATCCGTGTGGAGCATTACGTGTGCAAGTTACTGTGGGATTCTGATTGTTCGCCTTGATTGATTAATTTATGAGAGGAGCCGAGTCTTGCATATGTGTGATCCAAGGCGTGGTAAGCTTGCATGTGGTTGATTTTGGTGCTGTTGGAATATTTTATTACATAGGATGCCTGAGCGAATCAGCGCCCTAGCCGGGCTTAGGCGCTGACTCATTGAGATTTTTATCTCATTCCACGTCGTTAACACCTTTTTTAGGTCCGAAGCATTGAGGAAGACGAGGGCGTAGTAGGTCTCTCTTTTGGGAGTAGATACGAAGTTAACCCTGCCTGACCTTATGACTTTTTGTCGGTTTTAGGAAGCCGCCCCGAAGAGTGGGGCTATATTTACTGTAGCTTCCGTAGGGTTGAAGAGTATCTGCCCTTTTGAATGTTTATCGTGTGTTAAACTGGTTTGGATTTTGTTAAACTGATTTTTATTGAGTGATCTTTTATCCTACTATTTTATCCCGGTTGTTATTGATTGTACGGGGAGTTTGTACGTTTCCGCATGCGTAGAAAAAAAAATTATTGTTTGGTCGTTAGCGTGCCTGGGACGCTATCCTTTTCGACCTGAGGCGTTTTGGTAGGGTTGCCGCGGGCCCCGGGGATCGGGGCGTGACACAACAAGACTAAGAGTTCATGAAGACTGTGAGGTGGAGAATTAGTGTTTGTTGACTACTGAATCACGTGCTCTCACCCTTGTCCAACTGATTCTTGCATTCTCTAGTACAAATCCCTGAGGGAGTGGCGGTGGGAATCCCATTATAAGGTGTAGGTTCACGTAAGGAACAACCATAGTCTTGATAACCCTCGACAAAACCGTCTGACCCATAAGCATGTGAAGACTGCCAATATTGCTTCACTTTAAAGGGGCAATTATGTGCTCCGCTCTAATGCTTCAGTCAAATTGTTCTGCAGTATATGTGCTGAACCCGAGGAATCTATCACCGGTGAAATGCAGGCAACTGGTATGACTTCACCAGTATCCAGAACATCAACTATGACATCTGTGTAGATGGTAGCAGCAATTCCCTATTTAGTAACTTTTATAAGAGGTGGAGAAGATATGGATATGTTAAGGTCCATGTCATCATCCGGATACTACTTAGACAATTAAAGTACGTTGTATTTTCATCCAGCCGTGTTCAGTAGGGCTTGATCTGGCATCTTATCCACAAATCAGTGCATATAATGAAAGTAATATTCAGAGAAGCAATATTGCCGAATGGAATTTTGTTTGGAAGATCTTGCAGTAAGGTACCTAGCTTTAGTATTTCTTCACTAATCTTCCTGGGAATAGCTTCCTCTGATTGCCGACACTATTTTCCCTTGGATAGCACTCAATACCCCCCTCATATAACCAAGATGACCCACCATCAATTTTGATCGAGATGGCCTTCACATAGCATCCATATTCAGGGTCAAATAGCTTTAGAAAACCACCTAGATCCTTCAAGTCTAAGGTAAGCCCCGCTTCCACACCTTCAATCTTCATCAAATGTTGGTATAGGGACTAGCTACGTATTATAAAATCACTGCCAATTCATGCTCAAATTCGTGGTAGCCCTCAGAAGCTATTAGCACAATACCTTTTTCACCAGTCTTGACAAATGAGTAATCTACTTCAACCCCATCAATACTGGTGTTTGAAAGAACAACATAAACTTTGCCCACAACTGGGATTTTCAGATATTTCTCAATTTGTGGCAGCTGAAGTGGGATGATGGACTACATCGCTCTGTATATGAGCAAGTCTTTAGCAAAATCAAGACCCTTGCCGAATACGAGTATGGAAATGAAGTCTTCTTCACTAGCTTCCCATCCCCTATTGCTCCCTTAGTGGATCCACTTTTTTTCCAGTTAATGGATCTCCATCACCCCCATCACCCGAGTGCCCATGATCCCTCTATCTCCACTCACCATTCTCCAACTTTTTGCTCCGCATCCTCCAACCTTTTACCCTGCCGAAAGAAGCCCACTTGGAATTGTCTCCCACTAGATTTCTCCATCTAACGCTTGCATGGCATCAACATCATCTTGACCATATGTTCCCAATTGTTGACCATCCAAGGGGTGCCATGAGGCGTGAACTTGTCACTACCCTTCAACCGATACAAGTTATCGCATATCTTCAAACCGCTCATCTTAAATCCTAAGTTGCCCTGGCTCTTCAAAGCGGCCGCGGACGTCTCCACAAAGGAGGATTCTCGGTGGAGCCATTAAGATTAGAAAAGAAGATCGACGAGTAGTGCAAATAGTCGAATGGGGAGGAGGAAGACCAGGTTGAGCTTCGTTGACAAGTCACGTGAACTATGAAAAGGGGGAAAGAAACCCATCAGTTAATAAATTGAATTCAGAAAACCGACCATAACAACAACAAATGCACCATCAGACTATTGGAAAATTTGAACTATTAGAGGACAATTTCACGACTCTGGAAATGCAAAAAATGAAAATTGCAGAGCTAAAAAATGAATTTTCTATAATTTTTTTTTCAATTAATCAGAAAATGAGATTAACAAAGTAATTCTCGATTCCGAATTATTTTTGCAGATTTTCTTAGGCCAAAATGAAGACAAAATTAAGAGGAAAACGCTCACTATATTTTTTTTTTCATATTTTTGTGATCTCAAATGCTATTATTTATTAAATATTTTCATAATTTATGAAAAATATTAAAAATACCGAAAAATACTGAAAATATGAAAAATTATTTTTTAGTTAAAATTGGTTCCCTAGGCTTGGCCAAGGTCCCCAAAGTTGATTTTTTAATTTTATGAATTTTTATGGATTTTCTATTAATTTTTGAAAATAAAAATACCGAAAAATACTGAAAATATGGAAAATCATTTTTTGGTCAAAATTGGTTCCCTAGGCTTGGCCAAGGTCCATAAAGTTGATTTTTTAATTTTATGAATTTTTGTGGGTTTTCTATTAATTCTAAAAAAGAAAGGATGATTAAAAATTAGGTGTCAACAAGGCGCTTCGAGAAATCGTGCAATCTTGAGCATGATAGGGTCAATACTATTAGTCTGATCCGCGAACGAGGAGGCCATTAGTCATGAACGTGACTCCAACAACCTCACGTACTCCGAGATTTGTGGCATCCACTGTCGCAACCATAGAGTCGGCGACGCCGAGGCTATTGGTTCAAGCCAGCTCGCCAGCTGGTACTCTTGCAACCAAAAGGAAAAGGATATCATGCACTGATTCTAAGAGTTATTAAAGACAGAACCGCAACATTATTGTTGGTTGAGGATGGCCTTCAAGCTTCATCTTGGGGGAGTTGATGTCCATGAGGAGATTTCGTTCGGGGAGGCTTCTCTTTTCTTTTATTTTTGGGGGAAGAGAGAGACCATGGCGGCGTCGAACGGGAGCGAATTCTTCGAGGGTGAGATAAAGAGAGGGCACGAGATGCTCGGTCGGCCATTGAACGCGGAGTTGATGGAGGAGGATGAGAATAAGCTGCTGTGGGCGGCGATTGAGCACCTTCCGTCGCAGAGACACATGACCTCCTCATGCGGATGCCGTCGGAGCACGAAGGCGAATCACACCATACAGAGATGATCGACAGGCGGGAGCTGGATCGCCTTAACAAGGAATTCGTCGTCAGGAAAGCCCCGAACACAAACGACCAGAACACCTACCCCATCTTCTCCGCCACGAAGGAGCAGCTCGGGTGGGTCGGTTGAGAGGTGCCGAAGATCAAAATGAGGTTCGAGAACCTGAACATTGAAGCCAATGTGTAGACAGGCTCCAGAGCTTTGTTGACGTCGGTGAATTACACTCGTGACATGATAGAGTATGTTCTAACTAGCTTGATGATATTTCGACCGAGAAGGTAGTTGCTCCCGATCTTAAAGACCATTGTCGGAGTCATCAAGCCCGGAAGGATGACGTTGCTTCTAGGGTCCCCAGGCTCGGGAAAATCCACGTTGCTTTTAGCTCTGGCGGGGAAACTCGATGCCAATTTGAAGAAAAGTGGCAATATCACCTATAATGCGGATAAGCTCAATGATTTCTACGTTCGAAGGACTTCTGCCTATATAAGCCAAACAGATAATCATATTGCCGAGTTAACTGTTCGAGAAACCCTTGATTTCGCTGCAAGATGTCAAGGTGCAAGTGAAGTTTTGCAGGATATATGAAAGATCTGGCCCGTTTGGGGAATGAAAAGGGTATACGTCCAAGTCCAAAGATTGATGCCTTTATGAAGGCATTATCCGTCGATGGTAAAAGACATAGCGTTTCGACAGAATATGTTTTGAAAGTGCTTGGTCTTGAAGTTTGTGCGGACGCCTTCGTCGAGAATAATATGCTCAGGGGTGTTTCCGATGGCCAAAGAAAAGGACTCACTACGGGAGAAGTAATCGTTGGACCTAGGAAGACTTTATTTATGGATGAAATATCCACGGAGCTAGATAGTTCGATGACATACCAAATTGTTAAATGTGTCAGGAACTTCTTTCATTTAATGGATGCAACTGTCCTAATGGCTCTTCTTCAGCCCACACCGGAGACATTCGACTTGTTTGATGATTTGGTGCTACCGTCAGAAGGGCATGTTGTGTATCAAAGACCTCATGCAGGACGTGTACAGCAAAAGGAGAGTAGCAGACTCGCGAAGAGAGGAGATATACAAAAATTTTCTGGGTTTTCGCTCAAGGGTGAGGACCCGGGGCGGCGGTACAGAATTCTTAGCTTTGCTGGTGATATTTGGGGTCTAGTTCCGCTCGTGTTACCACAGTCACCATGGAGAGTTCAACTATCAGTTGAAAAGAGCTCCAGAGTGAGAGCTACAAGTCCATCGGGGAAGCTGGTGCCATGGTTCTCGGGGTTCCATTTTTACACCAACGATGCTCCATTTGGCCTTGTCCCGCGACTGCAAAATTTGAAGAACTTCAATCACGTAAAAAGATTCTTCAATGGCTTCAATCTCAGCTGGCCTAGCATCCAGTAGGAACCCAGAATACACAAAGCCGGGATTTCAATGGAGGTTGTGGAACGGTATGCATTTTGAAATAGTTGGTCCGAGTTCTTACCCACGTTGATACCAGTTGTACATACTCCCTGGTATTTCTTTTATTATTATGATTATTCGAATATGTGTACTTTGACTCCCCTGATTTGCGTTATTGAGGGCGGAAAACACCAATATGTGGTGTTGGGTTGAGAGCCAATAAGCCTGGTTTTTTTTTTTTAAAAATTGCAAGGGAGAGAAGCTTCTGGCCTAGAAGAGTAGGGACTAAGTGAGGTCAAAAAGGGGAGAGCTCGTTGGGGTTCATGTGGGTTTAGCTCAGACCAAAAGGAAGAAGACAAGGGAGGACTTATTCGTGAGTAAAAATCTTATACGAAAAGGACAAAAGGAAGACGCTCTCTTTGGTCTTTCGGTCAATATTCTACACCAGCAGAAGATCACACATTTGAGACACCCACTTTCGTAAAAGGGAGAGAACTCTTAATGGTTTCCAGTAGGGGAAGTCTAATGTTCTCGTTGCTACTGATGTTGCATCCTACGTACTGAACCAGCTAGGAAAGAAGGAGCTGCTATCTTAATGTATGCAAGAAGCTGTTGACACCTGATTTTTAATCATTTTTTCTATTGCTAAAGTAATAAAAAATCCATAAAAATTCATAAAATTGAAAAATCAACTTTGGGGACCTTAGCCAAGCCTAGGGAACCAATTTTGACCAAAAAACGATTTTTCATATTTTCAGTATTTTTACGTATTTTTTATTTATTTATTTTCGAAAATTAATAGAAAATCCATAAAAATTCATAAAATTGAAAAATCAACTTTGGGAACCTTAGCCAAGCCTAGGGAACGAATTTTGACCAAAAAATAATTTTTCATATTATATATATTTTAAATTTTTTTTAAAAAATACAAAAATATTTGAAAATTTTGGAAAAATAACATTTGAGGCCAAAAAATACACAAAGATAGTTAATATTTTTATTTTAAATCTATTTTCATATTGGCCATCGCAAATTCAGAAAAATCCAATTCGAGTCACGTGTTCCTTCACGAGTATAATCTTGAATCGGGCCTAAAAAAATTTAATTTGAGTCAACTTATTTTAACTTTCACTTTTTATGAGTTGTGACATTGTCTTCTAATATTTTAAATTTTCATCTTGGCCCAATTATACCCAGAATGACTTAATTTTGCAAAAGGGCTTTAATTAAATTATACATTATTTTCAGCGACAAGAAATGAGCTTAAATTTGACATGTGGTAAATTTTGGTGTGTCAAAAATTGTGAGGAGATTTGGACTTAAAGAAATATATTTTTTTCAGGGACTGAATTGTAAATACTTAAAATTCAAGGACTAGAGTGCAAATACCTAACTCTTGAAGGATTATTTTACAAATAATAAAAAGAAGAGTTAGTGGATAAATTAGAATAGAGAAGGGAAGATGAAGAAGAGGAGATGAAGAAGAGAAGTTGGAGAAGAATGGATGGAGAAAATAAGATAAGAATAGAGAAGGGAAGATGGAGATGAAGAAGAGTTAGTAGAGAAATTAGAATGGAAGATAAGAATAGAGAAGGGAAGATGGAGATTAAGAAGAGTTAGTGGAGAAATTAGAATGGGAGATAAATATGGAGAAGGGAAGATGAAGATGAAGAAGAGTTAGTGGAGAGATTAGAATGTGAGATAGAGATGGAGAATGGAAGATGAAAATGAAGAAGAGTTAGTGGAGAAATTAGAATGGGAGATAGAGTTAGTGGAAAAATTAAAATGGGAGATAGATGAGTAGGTTATAAAAGGAGGAAGAAGTGAGCTTGAGAAAGGATTCTTGAGAGAGAAAATTTGAAGTGTTTGGGAGAATTTTTTTGAGAGAAAATTTTGGATGTTTGAGAGAGTTTTGGGAGATTGAAGAAAATTTTGAGAGAAAGAAAATACCAAAAGAGAGAGAATTTTGAAGATGATGGGAGTTTAAAGCTAGGGGTTATCATCACAAATTCCTTCATCGATCAATATAAATCAAGAGTTCATCCTCGTCAACGAGCAAACAAATTCAAGCTAAGTGTTTTTATTTATTCATTTATTTATGGTTTTACTCGCAAATTAGCACAAATTGTATACACTTTCTCCCTCTCCTTTTTCTTCCATATTTTATGTCAGGAGAAGGATATCTCTACGTCAACAGCAAAAATCTCGTCGAGATGCAAAAATCGGCCCAGACAAGCTCCTAAGCTATCCACCGATTTCTCAACTGATCTGTGACTAAAAGTCCCTCTTAATTCAAAAGAAACTCTCTATATTGGGAACATAGAGAGCGAAAATCAATTATAGAAATCCCTCCCAAAAAAATGGGAGATAAGTACTCTTTCTACTCTTCTGGTTTTAGGTGCAGATTAGTACATATTTTGTATACTAACACTTCACTCTATTTTATGTCAGGAAGCCGCAGCTCTATATCAATGGTCAATCCTATGGAAGCACAAAATCGGCTTGGAGGAGTCCTCAAGCGCGCACAAATTTCAAATTGTTGAATCAATTCGTTGTATTTCATTTTAAAAAATTCATACCCCAAAATGGAGAGGACAAAGTCCATCCGCAATTTAAATACCTGCACCATAAATCCCAAAGGGAAGAGCCAAGCCAATGCTTAGCCTCCCATTGGAGGTTTTTACTTATAGTAGTTAAATACCTGCAACTTAAATACCTGCACCTTAAATCCCAAAGGGAAGAGCCAAGCTAATGCTTAGCCTCCCATTGGAGGTTTTTACTTACAGTAGTTAAATACCTGCACCTTAAATCCCAAAGGGAAGAGCCAAGCCAATGCTTAGCCTCCCATTGGAGGTTTTTACTTACAGTAGTTAAATACCTGCAACTTAAATACCTGTACCTTAAATCCCAAAGGGAAGATCCAAGCCAATGCTTAGCCTCCCATTGGAGGTTTTTACTTACAGTAGTTAAATACCTGCAACTTAAATACCTGTACCTTAAATCCCAAAGGGAAGAGCCAAGCCAATGCTTAGCCTCCCATTGGAGATTTTTACTTACAGTAGTTTAAATACTTGCAACTTAAATACCTGTACCTTAAATCCCAAAGGGAAGAGCCAAGCCAATGCTAGGCCTCCCATTGGAGGTGTTTATTCACTGTCATGTACTTCCTATAATTTAATTTTTGAATCATCAGACCCAAAAGATAAGTAGGTTGTAATACTGCACAGAAGTCGTTAACACACTCCTTCTTTCGGCTTCAGGGAATCTTTAAAACTTAAAAAATATAACAAATAAAAATATATACCATCCATGCATCCTATTTAAAAAGTGAAAACACAAAAGAGAATACCCTACTATAGCCTTAGGAATAAACCAAGCCTGAGTTGCCGAATTAGGATATCCATGAAATTAAGGTACCGAAAGGGCATTAGTTTTAATTAACTAGTGTAACCAAGTCCCCGAGCTCCTAATATCTGGTTCGCAGGAATAAATTAGTTCTCCCGCTAATTTATTTAGGTTTCTAATCGACCTACCAAGAACGATTAGTGGCGACTCCAAATTTTAAAATCATTTAAACAAAAACCAAAGTTGCGATTCGGTAGGGCTTGGGAGGGTCCGCGTTAGGTTAGTCAAATCTAATTAACCTAATAATCCGTTAACCCCTTTTAAAATTTAAAATTTTTTTTAGAAGGTCGCGACAGCCTGGCGACTCCACTGGGGATAGAGATTTTTAAATTTTCGAAAAAAGATACTAATTGGAATACTTAAATTTTTTCGAAATTTTAAAAGTCTTAGTGGACTTAGGCCAATGAAAATTTCATGGATATCTCGCTTCTGGCGATCTTGCTTGTGATTCATTCTATAGGTGTTATATGTTTTTGCAGGATGGGAGTTATAAGGGGCGGAGTGTTTGGCTAACCCATTTGTTTTGCAGGCTCGGTGTTGGGGTTATGTTTAATTTCACATATTTTTAGAAGCGCTGTTTTGATATCAATTGTTGTGCATGTCTTGCATATTCTGAGGATCACAACACCTGCACACACAAGCGTCTAACCCAAGTCGCGAAATTTTCCTAGGTAACCATAGATAGGGATCGAATATGCAAAGCTCTTGCGTCGATTGCGCTTGGGTTGACCATATTTTATCCCGCTCATTATCTGAATTGACAATTCTTCCCATTGTCATTTGATTGCGCGGAGGGTAAGGTTGTCAATTCAGATAGTGGGGGCCTTTTAGATCTATACCCTATCTCTCCTTCTTTTATTTTCTAGAGTCCACTCCTCACTTGAATCATGCGCATGACTATGTGATTTGCATTTCTCCAAGGTAAAAGTAAGTTCTCTAATTTTATCTTGTATTTATTTTCGGTCGGTCCATGCTAGGTGTTAGTCAGTTTTTGAGTTTGATATTACGACCATTCTTTTAAAAAAAATAAAAATTAAATTTGTCCCTCATTTCTTTTTAGAAATTTTTTTTTGAAAAAATGATGTGAAAAAATCCCTTCATGAGAATTTTATTAACCAATAAGGGATTTTTGTCATGTTTTTATTACTTTAATAAAAATGAAATTTTCCTGAAAAAATTTTCCTCTGAAAATTTATTTCAATAAAAAGAAAAATTCCTTAAAAAAAAACTCTAGTAGACATCAAGTGATTTTATCACATTTTTCAAATTATAAAAACTTGCAAGAAAATTCTTATCGAGAAATTCGCTCATGTTTTTCTAAGAAAATTTTCTCTAAATAAAATTAGACTAATGTCTCGGGGGAATTGTATTGACCAATAAGAGATTTTTGTCATGTTTTTCTTGCTTCAATAAAAATGAAATTTTCCTGACAAATTTTCCTCTGAAAATTTATTTCGATAAAAAGAAAAATTCCTGCAAAAAAAACTTTGGTAAACATCAAGTGATTTTATCACATTCTTTCAAATTATAAAAACTTGCAACAAAAATTCTTTTCGAGAAATTCGCTTATGTTTTTCTACGAAAATTTTCTCTAAATAAAATTAGACTAATGTCTCGGGGGAATTTTGTTAACCAATAAAGGATTTCTATTATGTCTTTCCTGCTTCAATAAAAATAAAATTTTCCTGATAAATTTACCTCGGAAAATTTATTTTGATAAAAAGGAAATTCCTTCAAAAATTTTAGTAAACATCAAAAGATTTTGTCACATTCCTTTAAAAAAATAAAAAAAAGAGTAATAAATCTGCAAAAAAAAAAATTCTGTATCAGAAATTAACCCATTTCTTCCTAAGGAAATTTTTTTTTTCTGATTTCTCTATAAAATAGAAAAATAAAATTGGACTAATATAGGAGTCATGGACCGACATTCCTTGTGTCGCATACTAATTATATCCTTTTCTTTTGCAGGGAGATCCTAGATACCCCAGACGGGTGTAAAAATTAAGTTCAATAATATATCAAGAATCATCTTTAGAAATACCAAAAGACGAAAAACACCAAGGCTTCAACCATTAATTCAGGGGGGCAAAGGAACACTGTCCATCTTTGACAGACAGAGTTGTGTTAATCCGTAAACTTGTATGGGCAGTGTATTCTGATATGACGGTGGACTTATACTGATTAAACACGGGGGCATATTTAATGTATTGCAGAGGATCCCGCGTCTTTTGAAAGACAATATGGATTATATAATCAGAAACCATGAAATAAGTACCTTAACCTGATTAAATCAACCAGAGACCGGTCTTAAAATTTTCTCGGATCCGAAACACGCGGAGGGTTTTAGAGGACCGAGGTTCTATTAATGAATGTGACCCACAAGTATTTCTCCCAATGCTACAGGCGCCCGACAAGAGCAAATGGGCACCGAAAGAAACAAAACACGGTTGAAGTGGGGCACGCAACAAATGGCCGAATTTATTGGCACACTAATTAAGTGGTGGTAGCTTTATTAATTTACATGATTGAACGCGGGTCTCTAGGCGGCTGGTGGAAAGCCACACTAAATGTCTCTCTAATGTTCTTGATATCATCGTCTACCGCAGCCCGCGAGAGCATCATGAAGAAGATTAAACCTAGACGAATACGTCTACTTAGTTTCATCGCACGTTCTCGCCTTTTGTCGATGTCCAAAATTAATGCACAAGCTAGAAGTAATCATTTCCCTTTCCCCCCTATTAAATGCTCGGAGCCGTTAACCGCACCAAACTCGAAAAAATTAATATCGAGACGAAATCTGCGTAAATTTGAAGGGTAAATCCGTATCGTTCCAATTTACCCTTAAATTGCTCCGGTTTTAAATTTGATCCCTTCTATTTTCAGGAATTTGCAAAAGCGACTCGAGAATACAGTTGTATCCAAAAACCAAATTTCCTGGTCGGGCTAAATTGGGGGCAAATCAACTCATGGACATTACCACGGGATGGGCAGCTTCGGTTAAAGAAAAATACAAGCGAAAGATCCGAACAATCTCAGACATGGGTAATTCTGTATCGTTCTAATTTGCACATAATCATCTCGAGTCCTGAATTTTTTTATTCCATTCTTAACAGGGATTGCAAATTACCTCGAGAAATATCGTAACAAGGCCCAAGGTGATACAACAGGGCCGCGTTATCCCAAAGGATTAACCTTTGAAAAGAAAACCCCATGGACACCTATGGTCCAATGGACCGAATGGTATGGAGGATGACAGTAAGTCCGAAATATCCCGAGTTCGATCTCCAAAGTGGGGAATGTTGTATGTATTATAAATAAATGAAACAACTTTTTGTGTATTTCTTTTTGCAAGCAGGAATACTCGACGAGTAATACCGAAGTCAATATTTTGCCACATTCTCGGCTTAATGGTGAAGCATCCAACAAAAGTCGAAGAAAACTCAACCCAGCAAAATTGGTAAAAGACTTGTCCAAGGCATTCAAGATGAAGGGTAAATCAGTATCGTTTCCAATTTATCCCTTTTAATACCGGTTGACATGTCTCCTTTTCTTGTTACAGGAAATATTTATACTAACATGTAACATGTTGGAGGAGACAAATCCAAAAGAAAATGATGATCATTTGACAAGATCTATTCTGGTGAGAAATGGGGGGCATTTAACTGCTAAACATGGCGGTCGCTGTCACTAAACAAACCAAAATGCTCCCTCACCCATATGCCTCATCGTGCAGGGGCAAAACTTGAGACAAACCGCTCCTCGACATAAGGAGTGGGCTTCCCAATTTGTTCAATCCACCCACATACCAGGGGCAATTCAAATCCGCCCATGTTTGCACATTATATAAATACACATGATGCTAAAAATTGTCACATCGGCATTGTGTTTACACATTTCACGAATTATGTATGATTATTCCGCATGTTTAATTTACCAACTCCAACTTAGAGCATAAACTGCATAGGAGACATCAAATGTGCAAAATGGGGCATAACAGGATGAGGAAAGTTAAACCATTTCTACACACGGGTCTAACATTTTAATCTACAGATAAACAGCCTTTCTCTAGAGTGAGAGAAAGCACTTCCGGACTAAAGTCCCCCATTCAGATTACATTCGAGGCGTTCATATTATGAGAACCTCCTTAAATAGAATTGGTAATGCAAACTTGACAGAATAGTTTTGCATGATCCACATTTTGATTGATTGCATCATGAGTTATCACACAAACTACTTCTAATCATTGCCAACTTAGCTGAACAATTTTGTATGAACCAATGAACGCATTGATGAAAATGCTTGCACATGTTAGCTCTGACATTGCCTGACAGGCAACGCATTCCCGGTGTTTGAGTTACCTTCCAAAGTCTTGAAATCCATTCGGCGATTATTAAATGAACAAGCCTGGTTGTCGAGAAGCCACCAAGCATTTCTTCCAAATTCTCAGGTAAGTATATCTTCAACCTGAACTTTTCAAGAGAATGAATTCTGACGGTTGTTGGGGTACTCGAATCCATTGCGGTATATATAGGTATCCACCTTCTTCAATAAAGCATGATTTGTCTCAAGGACAGAAATGTTCGAGACCTTTTGATCTCTGCCTCTTTGGTTTATTCCTAAAGCGACAGGAGAATATAATTTGGGTTTGAGCTTCGTAGGATTCCTGGTCTCCCCAGATTTCAAAATGGCACCCTTTGAGGTACACCAAGCCCTTCTTACAGGCAAACTAAGTCCTTCTTACAGGCAAACCAAGTCCTTCTTACAGGCATAAAGTCCTTCTTATAGGCAAACTAAGTCCTTCTTACAGGCAAACCAAGTCCTTCTTACAGGCATAAAGTCCTTCTTACAGGCAAACTAAGTCCTTCTTTCAGGCAAACCAAGTCCTTCTTACAGGCAAACCAAGTCCTTCTTACAGGCATAAAGTCCTTCTTACAGGCAAATCAAGTCCTTCTTACAGGCAAACAAAGTCCTTCTTACAGGCAAAACAAGTCCTTCTTACAGGCAAATCAAGTCCTTCTTACAGGTACAAAGTCCTTCTTATAGGCACAAAGTCCTTCTTACAGGCAAATCAAGTCCTTCTTACAGGCAAAGCAAGTCCTTCTTACAGGCAAATCAAGTCCTTCTTACAGGCAAACTAAGTCCTTCTTACAGGCAAACCAAGTCCTTCTTACAGGCACAAAGTCCTTCTTATAGGCAAATCAAGTCCTTCTTACAGGCAAACTAAGTCCTTCTTACAGGCAAACCAAGTCTTTCTTACAGGCACCAAGTCCTTCTTACAGGCACAAAGTCCTTCTTACAGGCAAATCAAGTCCTTCTTACAGGCATAAAGTCCTTCTTACAGGCAAATCAAGTCCTTCTTACAGGCAAACAAAGTTCTTCTTACAGGCAAACAAAGTCCTTCTTACAGGCAAAGTAAGTCCTTCTTACAGGCAAATCAAGTCCTTCTTACAGGCAAATTAAGTCCTTTTTACAGGCAAATCAAGTCCTTCTTACAGGCACAAGTCCTTTTTACAGACACCAAGTCCTTTCTACAGGTACCAAGTCCTTCTTACAGGTATCTCCATGGGGTGACCTACCATACGGGTCAAATCTCAATCAAAATTTAATCAGTAGAATCCTTTTATTAGGAATCTACCATGGTACGACCCACCATACGGGTTAAATGGTATGACCCACCATACGGGTCAAATTTTAATTCAATTTTTAATCAGTAGAATCCTTTTATTAGGAATCTACCATGGGTTGATCCACCATACGGGTTCAAGTTCAACCACCCTAAAGTTTTTTTTATATAACGAATCCTTAGGTTCTCATTTCATTTTCAGTGGAACAATCATGTCACGACTCTTTTTATTTCCTTGTATTGAGTCGATTAGAATTCAGGTGTCATCTCGTCTTTGAAATGAACCTCTACCGAGCTTCCTTTCAAAGAGGGGCAGTTGTTGACACCTGATTTTTAATCATTTTTTCTATTGCTAAAGTAATAAAAAATCCATAAAAATTCATAAAATTGAAAAATCAACTTTGGGGACCTTAGCCAAGCCTAGGGAACCAATTTTGACCAAAAAACGATTTTTCATATTTTCAGTATTTTTACGTATTTTTTATTTATTTATTTTCGAAAATTAATAGAAAATCCATAAAAATTCATAAAATTGAAAAATCAACTTTGGGAACCTTAGCCAAGCCTAGGGAACGAATTTTGACCAAAAAATAATTTTTCATATTATATATATTTTAAATTTTTTTTAAAAAATACAAAAATATTTGAAAATTTTGGAAAAATAACATTTGAGGCCAAAAAATACACAAAGATAGTTAATATTTTTATTTTAAATCTATTTTCATATTGGCCATCGCAAATTCAGAAAAATCCAATTCGAGTCACGTGTTCCTTCACGAGTATAATCTTGAATCGGGCCTAAAAAAATTTAATTTGAGTCAACTTATTTTAACTTTCACTTTTTATGAGTTGTGACATTGTCTTCTAATATTTTAAATTTTCATCTTGGCCCAATTATACCCAGAATGACTTAATTTTGCAAAAGGGCTTTAATTAAATTATACATTATTTTCAGCGACAAGAAATGAGCTTAAATTTGACATGTGGTAAATTTTGGTGTGTCAAAAATTGTGAGGAGATTTGGACTTAAAGAAATATATTTTTTTCAGGGACTGAATTGTAAATACTTAAAATTCAAGGACTAGAGTGCAAATACCTAACTCTTGAAGGATTATTTTACAAATAATAAAAAGAAGAGTTAGTGGATAAATTAGAATAGAGAAGGGAAGATGAAGAAGAGGAGATGAAGAAGAGAAGTTGGAGAAGAATGGATGGAGAAAATAAGATAAGAATAGAGAATGGAAGATGGAGATGAAGAAGAGTTAGTAGAGAAATTAGAATGGAAGATAAGAATAGAGAAGGGAAGATGGAGATTAAGAAGAGTTAGTGGAGAAATTAGAATGGGAGATAAATATGGAGAAGGGAAGATGAAGATGAAGAAGAGTTAGTGGAGAGATTAGAATGTGAGATAGAGATGGAGAATGGAAGATGAAAATGAAGAAGAGTTAGTGGAGAAATTAGAATGGGAGATAGAGTTAGTGGAAAAATTAAAATGGGAGATAGATGAGTAGGTTATAAAAGGAGGAAGAAGTGAGCTTGAGAAAGGATTCTTGAGAGAGAAAATTTGAAGTGTTTGGGAGAATTGTTTTGAGAGAAAATTTTGGATGTTTGAGAGAGTTTTGGGAGATTGAAGAAAATTTTGAGAGAAAGAAAATACCAAAAGAGAGAGAATTTTGAAGATGATGGGAGTTTAAAGCTAGGGGTTATCATCACAAATTCCTTCATCGATCAATATAAATCAAGAGTTCATCCTCGTCAACGAGCAAACAAATTCAAGCTAAGTGTTTTTATTTATTCATTTATTTATGGTTTTACTCGCAAATTAGCACAAATTGTATACACTTTCTCCCTCTCCTTTTTCTTCCATATTTTATGTCAGGAGAAGGATATCTCTACGTCAACAGCAAAAATCTCGTCGAGATGCAAAAATCGGCCCAGACAAGCTCCTAAGCTATCCACCGATTTCTCAACTGATCTGTGACTAAAAGTCCCTCTTAATTCAAAAGAAACTCTCTATATTGGGAACATAGAGAGCGAAAATCAATTATAGAAATCCCTCCCAAAAAAATGGGAGATAAGTACTCTTTCTACTCTTCTGGTTTTAGGTGCAGATTAGTACATATTTTGTATACTAACACTTCACTTTATTTTATGTCAGGAAGCCGCAGCTCTATATCAATGGTCAATCCTATGGAAGCACAAAATCGGCTTGGAGGAGTCCTCAAGCGCGCACAAATTTCAAATTGTTGAATCAATTCGTTGTATTTCATTTTAAAAAATTCATACCCCAAAATGGAGAGGACAAAGTCCATCCGCAATTTAAATACCTGCACCATAAATCCCAAAGGGAAGAGCCAAGCCAATGCTTAGCCTCCCATTGGAGGTTTTTACTTATAGTAGTTAAATACCTGCAACTTAAATACCTGCACCTTAAATCCCAAAGGGAAGAGCCAAGCCAATGCTTAGCCTCCCATTGGAGGTTTTTACTTACAGTAGTTAAATACCTGCACCTTAAATCCCAAAGGGAAGAGCCAAGCCAATGCTTAGCCTCCCATTGGAGGTTTTTACTTACAGTAGTTAAATACCTGCAACTTAAATACCTGTACCTTAAATCCCAAAGGGAAGAGCCAAGCCAATGCTTAGCCTCCCATTGGAGGTTTTTACTTACAGTAGTTAAATACCTGCAACTTAAATACCTGTACCTTAAATCCCAAAGGGAAGAGCCAAGCCAATGCTTAGCCTCCCATTGGAGGTTTTTACTTACAGTAGTTTAAATACTTGCAACTTAAATACCTGTACCTTAAATCCCAAAGGGAAGAGCCAAGCCAATGCTAGGCCTCCCATTGGAGGTGTTTATTCACTGTCATGTACTTCCTATAATTTAATTTTTGAATCATCAGACCCAAAAGATAAGTAGGTTGTAATACTGCACAGAAGTCGTTAACACACTCCTTCTTTCGGCTTCAGGGAATCTTTAAAACTTAAAAAATATAACAAATAAAAATATATACCATCCATGCATCCTATTTAAAAAGTGAAAACACAAAAGAGAATACCCTACTATAGCCTTAGGAATAAACCAAGCCTGAGTTGCCAAATTAGGATATCCATGAAATTAAGGTACCGAAAGGGCATTAGTTTTAATTAACTAGTGTAACCAAGTCCCCGAGCTCCTAATCTCTGGTTCGCAGGAATAAATTAGTTCTCCCGCTAATTTATTTAGGTTTCTAATCGACCTACCAAGAACGATTAGTGGCGACTCCAAATTTTAAAATCATTTAAACAAAAACCAAAGTTGCGATTCGGTAGGGCTTGGGAGGGTCCGCGTTAGGTTAGTCAAATCTAATTAACCTAATAATCCGTTAACCCCTTTTAAAATTTAAAATTTTTTTTAGAGGGTCGCGACAGAAGCCCGAGGAAATCTATCCCGATTGATGAATCAGGTACGGTTCTTGGGTTCATAGTGAGCAATCGAGAAGTAGAAATCGATTCTTCCAAAGTCAAAGCGATATTAGACCTCAGTACCCCCACGACAGTTAAGGAAGTGAGAAGCTTGCTGGGGAGACTAAATTACATCGCCAGGTTCATCTGTCAGCTCTCTGATGTCGCAAAACCATTCTTCAAGCTACTAAAGAAGGGAGCCAAGGTGAAATGGGATTCCAAATTCCATCAAGCGCTGGAGAAGATTAAAAGCTACCTTATCTCGCCATCAGTTTTAGTGCCTCCCGTACCAGGTTCTCCGCTAACCCTTTATCTCACCGTACATCAAGAGTCCTTAGGGGCTCTGTTAGCTCAAACAAGCCTAGAAGATGGCAAGGAGCGGACCATTTATTACCTGAGCAAGAAATTTACTGCCTCAGAGATGAATTACCCCAAAGTCGAAAAGACTTGTACGGCTTGTAAATCACTTGTCTATGTTCAATATATACACTTTACATCATGATCATCATATAAACTCGAAACGTCCTCAAAGCAGCCAATTGGCTTTTCATCCTACAATTCCTTGTTTCACTCTTCCTGAAAGTTTCTCGGTGTCCATGAAGGTTGTTATAAAACCAATAACTTAGATCATCGATGTGCCGTGCTATTATTTTAGGCTTAGGGTCTACAACCATCAAACGTCAGAGTCTCATAATCATCACGTCCTGAACAGGTCATCCCTTAAGCTCCCACGCTTCGAATCCAAACACTTATCTCCCAAACTTATTGTCCAACCAACCTGTCAATCTCTACGCTACATCCTTCAGTTTGGGTACCGATAGTCCTTAATCATGATCGTATACTTCCACTAGTTCTTCATTTACACATTACGCCATTAAATCTTGAGCATACCCATCAATCCAAATTTGCATCTAAGCTTTCCTAATTCCCATCAACTTATTAGTGAATCTCAATTGTACCTTCACTCAGGCCACCCATGAGATTCGGCAACTAAAACCATCAAAGTGCCACACAAATTTAGACTTAGGATTTGCAATTATCAAGGGCCACAATTCCACATTCGTAAGTGTCCCAAACTACTATCCATCAAGCTCTCATGATTCAAGCTTAACCTCTATTTTCCAAACTTATCGTCCAATATATATCTGAGCTTCAGCCTATGTAGTCCACAAATACCTACCATCTCATTACCATATCGTTTCCACTAGACGAGTCCATTGATAGGCTCTCTTGCAACACAAGTGCCAATGTGGCCTACATTAAAGTCGTTCAAAGGCTATGATTCACCAGCCAACCATTCTTCACATGGTTTTCCTTGCATTTCGACTATTTATAATAATTAAGGAGACCGAAATGCCTAATCGCAAAGGTTACACTGTCCTTTAACAACATATAAATCCCAGGAACTAATTCCTATGATTTTCCTCCTTGTTATGGTGGTGTCTGTCTCGTTATTCATCTCTGCGAACAACCTTACATCTTGAGGGCCTTACTTACCATACTTAAGCACGTTCTCGTCCTATTCATAGAAGGGTCTCTCTATTATCCTTGACACATGCTCTAAAATCCTCACATCTCACTTTCATACTTGTCCACAGACGTTTTGTCTTGGTGAAGCTTCAGGAACTTTTCCCATCTTTTTCCTCTCGAGCACCCTTTTCATCTTAGCATCTTAGCAAAGCAAACGCCTTTTTCTAGCTTTTTATCCAGAGGGTAACTACTTCGAGTCTACTACTTCCATTGAACTCAAATAACTTCATCTTAAAAAATTGTCCCACTCATTAATACATTTAATGAACTCCATTTTGCATTTCCATTGATTTCATTATTCTCATTGGCCCCATTCACAGCAGCCGCTGCAGCTTTGGTAGCTTAGGTAACAACAACAACTCTTTCTTCAGTCTGCCTGCCCATCGAATTCTCAATTTTTTTTAACATTTTCAAGACCTCATCTATCCTTGGGCCTTCAACTGCAGAAACTTACTTCCAGTCCTTCTGCCCCGATCGTTCATACTTCTAAATCCTATTCACTTAAATCTATGTAGTTCCATCAAGGAACTAAAAACCTAATCAATCTACTTAAGCTTTCACCTACTATTGCATCTATCGACATGGGATGCTATGTAAAATAAGACGCCGCGGCTTTTAATGCAATTGGACTCAGCACGACACCTAGTATCATCCCCTTCAATGTATAATTTGTGCCACTCTGTCTGCCTTACTCTTCCAGAAGCATGTCAGGAGTTGCTCCTTGATCAGGTCTCTCTGCCCCGGCGACCACTCCCTGCACTCCTTAGTTTCGAATCGTTACAGCTATCCCAAGCTATACATCTATAAAGAGAGCCCCATTCCACACGTCCTATACCATGCTTCATTATGGTTTATAGGCGTCTCATCAATGATGTCCCATACTAGGTTGACGGTTACCCAGTCCAATAAAACATGACGTGTTCATGCATGCACTTTCCCAAATTTTGTTTTTATAATGCAATAATTCGTGCAATGCATAATGGTCTAGCAGTACGCGACAGCAGACTCAGCGCACAATCACAATAGCAGTCAACAATCAGAAATCAGCAATTAGCAATTAGCAATTAGCAATTAGAGGACATCTCTATCAGACCTAGGCTCAAGAACCTTACCTTAGGTCCAGACGCACCTGCAGCTTAATCCACTAACAATAAAGTCTAAAGCAATCTCAAGGCAAACAACATACACTCGGTAGTCACATGCGCCAATCAATGACGCAATCGTACCCTTCCTAACCTTAGACGTAGGGTCTATCTACCTAACTATCCCATAATCATCAGCCTTATCACTCCAAGCCTTAAATAGTCTCTTATCGAGCTAACGTTGCTCTAATAACTTAAGCGGGGATGTCGCACCTTGAACCCTACGGGCTCGCGACATCCTCTTCGAAACCACCAGGCCCTCGCTTGGCCCACGTTCTACAACGACCCCAGATTCGCAGCGGCCAAACAACGTACATGCTAAAACAAACCTGGGGAAGCGATACTCCAACCCAGATAAGTACACAAGAGAATAAGGTAGAAAATAAAGAATAATACACATACATTTATACATGAAATCCATTTTCATAAAAACATTAATACGGAGTCGAATTACAGCATAGTCATAAGGGGACTAGAGGACTCGAAAGTCTAAGCACTCTCAAGGTCACTATCCATCGGGTCACCCTCTTCATGGCCATCAATCTCCATCATTCCTTCAAAGGGCAGCTTCTCGCTAGGATATGGGTCGACGGTCTCTCCATTAAATGTGACAGTCGCTGAGGGAAGGGATCGCCAGGCTCCTCAAATCGGCAGGTCTATGCTCCTCATTGGGCCTCTAAATTCCAAACTCTTCTGAGCTTCCAGGCCTCAAACCGCTGAGGTATCAAAAGTGGTCCCCCTTCACCTACCCAAGTAGTGGTAATGTATCTCGCCCAGACAAATCTATTTACCTCACCAAAATGGGTCACCTCACTCTCCACCTCCACAAGGCATCCAAAACGAATCGGTGGGATGCTCATCGCTATGGTCGAGGGTCTAAAAATGTTGGCAACCAACGTTAGTGAGTTAAAAAACTCAATAAGCTCTCCAGTAAACTTAGCATAGTATATAGTATGCTTATTGGTTCGACCCTAACATACAGTTCTGGGGTAAGTTACTACTCTCCCATTTACTTTCTCCACAGCGACACAAGTGGGGCGTGATACATACGAACTCAAGTAATTTTGGGCAAGCACGCATATTCAGAAAACGAGTTCACCAAATAAGTTTTATGAATAACACATATCACATGTCAAAACTCAGTTCTCATTACTCAATGTTCAATGCTCGATGCTCAATGCTTGGAATCAGAGTTCCACTTGACCAGCGTAAAAACACATTAGGGCCGGCTTGCATATCATATGCCTCAGGCCGGTGCCTCAACCCACATATGGGATGCGTCAGGTTGGCACGCTAATCACTCCAGTTACCCTACGTTTCAAGCATCAGAGCACACCGTGCCTCGACTTGCATATGGGACGCCTCAGGTCGGTACGCTTATCCCTCCAACTTTCCCTCGTAAACAGGCCTCAGGGCCATCCTCACCCTTATCTTGCCGCACATGATGCATGCCATGTTCTCAAAGCAGTCATTTCATATTACACATGCCACATGCCCCATTTTACTTACACATTAATGGGCAACTCATCGCAGGCATAAAAGTGCAAGTTTCCAGGCAAATCATATGATGAGAACGCACAATCTGACATGTCATGAATGATTGGTAAAGCATATTTCTTAAAAGCATGTGCTCAATCATTCTCAAGTAAAGCATTGAACTTGTCAAATATTAGCATTTCCCCCAAACACGTGAATCTCACCTTAAGCCCATTTTAAGTCATTACCTCACTCATGGCTTACGAATCGCACTCGGACTCCCCAAATTTCATTTTAATCGTCCCATGGACAGCAATCTAAGTCCTCTAAATCAAGGTTAACTTGACTCGCACGAACTTATACATTAAGCTCTTTGGACCCATTTGCCCAATTCGGCCCATATTAGCTAATTCCTTCACAAGTCAACCCTACCACCGTCACGCCCCGAGCCCCCATATTCGAGAACGCGGCATCCCGTTCCTACCTTTGAATCTCATTGCGCTCGCCTGGTTTAAGATACGCGACGGCCCCAAGGAAATCTTTTCGTCGCGACCAGACAACGCGTCCTTCGATAACCATGCGAACCTGCGGAAGCGTGCCTCCTAACCAATACACACATACATACAATACAGAGGGGTAGTGAACAAAAGGAACACAAACATCCATATATACATATCACAAGCGTTAGGTACAGACCCCAAAATAAAACCACAACCCATAGACAGGACACCTACGCTCAAACTAACTCAAACAGTCTAAACCAGCAACAGTAGGACTCAGTCCTCCTCAGGCTCCTCCTTGGGATCCTCCTCGGGGTCATCCTCTGGATCCTCCTCGTCGGTGTCCATGGCATCACCCTCCTCTTGGCCGTCAATCTCGGAGCGTCCTGGAGACCGCAACTCCTGCAGCGGGTCGGGGTCGATCACCTGGCCTCCATACTCGGCAGGCTGCAGCCAGAACGGGTCCTCCTCCATAGGTATCGGAGAGTCTCGCTGGGGTCCCTCAAAACCATAAAAATCCTCTCTAAACCACGCCTCGAACCTATGGGGTATAAGGTAGGGTCCACCCTGATCTACTAGTACAGTCGTCACGTGCCTATGCCACATCACGGCATGCATATCAAAATGGAGGGTGACCTGGGTATCCATCTGCACTGGTAATCCAAAAAGCATCGGGGGCGCTGCCATCTCTGGCGTCCTGGATCTGAAAAAAGGGCAACCATCGCCAGTGAGTCGAGGACTCAGCAAGCTCGCCACTAATCCTAGCGCAGGGTAGAGTATACTAGTGGGGTTGACCCTATCCAATGACTAGGGTTCAGGGTCCAAGGTTCCGACACTCACAGACTTACCCTAGATACCAGATCTCAACGTATAAACCAACGCACAACGCATAGCAACACAGATCATACAACGTAGACGGGCAATATCAGATAGTCAGCCATAATGCCATATGCAAATGATGCAGGCCTCAATCGGTCATAACGGGTCCCAACGGATCATGCCCGCCTATCACTCCAAATCCCATCAGGGCTCATCCAATAGTGCCATACGATAAATGCCACAACTGAATTTCTGACACCTTACGTTGGCCACTCCCTTATCCCTCCATTTCCTTGCGTAATAACGCTTCTAGGGCTCATTCTCATGTCACATCTCTGGTGACTCATGCCATGCTCTCAAAGTATGCGGTGCCCAGATAATTGCAAACAGTAATTCAGTCACAGAGCATGCATGCAATGGTACATAAGTACGGGAACAGAGCATATCAAAGAATCATACGAGCAACGTATTACGTTTAACAGAACGGCACCACGTAGGCCTAGTGCTCTACAACTGTCCCCAAGTAAATCTAATCGAGTTTAACGTTATCCCGGGAACCCATGAAATTGGAATTCGATCCCGATAATCCCAGCAATCCAGTCAAACCCAGTAACCAAAGTTAGTTCCCAGGGAATTAGTGACCCATGATTAGTGATTTAGTGTTTTAATAAATCCTTGGGTTTAATTAAATTAGGCTTAGCTTAGGGTAGGGCCTAATTAATTAATTTAGGTTCAATTGGGCCTAAGGCCCATTCTAAGGTTCAAGGCCCAAAATTTATTTTTTGAAATAAAAAAAATACGAGTTAGGCCCATTTATTATATTAAATTCGTGCAAGGCCCAAGCCCATTTTTAAAAGTTAGACTATTAAGCCCAATTTGACTATTTTAGGCCCAATTTGCTATCCTAAGCCCATGTACATTAATGGGCCTCATATTTTAATATTCAAAATCATAATTTGGCCCAATTAATTCCAATTTTCGTCCATATGTAGCCCACCATTTGAATTGGACCCCATTTGTTAAGTTTTGGCCCAAATAACCTAGAATTAAATCCTTAGGCCCAAATACATCCCTTGGCCCAACATCCTCACACATGAACCCGTAAGTCACAGCAGCAAATGACCATTTTTAGGCCCGATTGAATCTGCATATTCGTCCCTTGACAAGCCCATTAACCCATCATGGGCCCAATAGCTTATTTTAGGTTAATTTAGCCTATTTTAAGCCCCAAGCCCATTTCTATCACAAGGCCCATCAAATAGGCGCCCCAAACTTTCATTTCCAGTCATATGGACCCTTGGCAAACCCCATTCAAATTTCCTAAACCCATGAATTGAACCCTTTTGCAAATCACCCTACTAGTCTTACTTAACTTAGTACGAAATACACATTTAACAACTAATCTACCTAGGCTTCCAACCAAATCAGTAACTAAGCATAATATACTCTATTCCTAAACAGGGATTAGAGGTTGGCTTACCTAAACGGGTTGGATTTGAGGCGACGACGACGGAGGACACCGAGCGGCTCAAGCGTAGGTCACGGCAAGGGAAGAGGGAGGTGGCTATTCCGGGCTGTTCGAGGGGCTCCAAGGGTCCTAACATAACCATTTACCAATCCAAGAAAGGTGAGGAATCGAAGGGAGCAAGGTGAGCAAGTTCGGGTTCAAGTTGGAGCGAAACGACGAACGAAACGACGAAGGAAAAATGGGGCTGTTTCGGGTCTTCCATGAGGTGTCCCAGCTGTGGAAAACAACTAGAAGTGAGCTAGGAAGACTTACCAAGATGACACGGAGGCTAGACGGAGGTGGCTTGCCGACGGCAAGGGTGGACGGCGGAGTTGGAGGCGGCGGACGGTGGAGGAGCTCGGGCGGACGGGTGGCCAAGGGAAGAGAGGAAAAGGAGGAGAAAATGAAGAGGAAGAGGAGAGGAGAGGGGTGGCCGGCCGAAACAATGGAGGAGGAGAGAGAGAGTGAGGGTTTTCTCCAAATTATAATGACCAAAATTCAAATAAATGGGTAAGTGGGATTAGGTGTAATAGTGTTTAGGATTGATCTTGTACTTGACATGTCCTTTGACTTGATGGATTGATTTCTCTTGGAAATTGAACCTTGAATGATTGATGTGATTGACAAGACATTTGATTGATTTGACAACTGATTTGACTCGCCTCGATTTGCGTGCCAAATGCACCGATCGGGTCTCGAGCGCGAACGAATTTCAGACCGGGATTGGTTTCGATCTACTGAATTCACTCCCAAAAATCCTAATTTAACTAATCCTAAGGACTGAGCATTTACCGGGGGCATTTCGGTAATTTTCCAATCACGTCTTGCTTCTCGACGTACACCAGCTGTCTGCCCTTCTGGCGACATTTCTGAAACTGATTTCATTCTTGCATTGTGTTTGTCTTACTAATTCGATTGTCCGTTGTCGGATTTCATTTTGTGGTCAATTTCATTAAATACTGACTCTGTCTCTATCTCAGACCAACGGGCGACTGTTTGGGAAATTTTCCCAGGTAGCCTTTCCCCTTCGGTTAGTTATCTCAGGGTAACTAATCTTGAGTGAGCATCGATCCGAGGGTATTAACGAAGTATATCCATTCATTTAGAAATTTCGATAATTAGGTCGAATTTTCAGACTGTCACAACCACCCTGAATCCATGAGTAATCCTCATAACTCAGTCCATCGCTATTCTTCATGCACAAAAAGTAAGCCCGCAAATCCACAAGACCATTTACCACCTACTTCGCCTAAGCCCACATAAACTAGTTAGTCCATATTCTAGCATATTCTCAAACTAAGCATTCCAAACATCCAAACCAAGTTACGTGCCATATTTCTAGGCTAAGGTTAGGGGATTCGCTTACCAAATGGAGCTCAAATGACAACGACGATGATGGGAACGTTCGACGGCCGAAATGGAGACTCACGGCTAAGAGAGAGCGTGCGACGGTGAGGGGCTGGTTAAGGGATAAACCGAGGCCAAATCAAGATAGAAAATAAGAACATAACATAAATATAAGTTCCCTAGATCTCCAAGGTCAGATTATGCCCACGGAATGCAAAACACGAAATGGACAATAGAAAAAAATTTCGACGATCGAGACAAGAACACTTGAACGAAGGCACAAATCATATCGAATCCAAGTGGAACAAAGTTTTATAAACTCGCTCGGATTGGGCTATAACATATCAAAAAATTACGAAAATCCAATGGTCGGATTTTCGTTAGTGGCCGATTGAATTTTGGTGGCAGTAGGGAAATCTGAGCTAGAGAAGGGTCATGGTTTTGGCGTCGGTTCGAGCGATTCTAGGCTAGATCTTGGGAAAAGGCTTATAGATCTTTGAATCTCTTCGTCTTATGGTCATGTGAGAGAAAACAGGGAGTCATTTGGATTCCAGATGAGCTCAAACGAGCCATTTCCATTTGGGTGCGCGCTGGAACGTGCAAAAACGCGAAATGGCCGAGAGGGAGAGGGAACTTAGGCTAGAGGGAGATCTTGGGGGAGGAATGGCGGAAAATGAAGGGAAGAGAGAGAGAGAGAGAGAGAGAGAGAGATGCTTCTTAGATTATAAAGAGAATGGGGCAAAACTTTCAAATAAAGATGAGTGGGGTTAGGTGGGTTTGGTAATGAGGTTTCTTTGATGGGATTTGTACATGATAGATTGATTTAACTTGATATGACTTGATTGATTGACAAGATATGATTGATTGATGGGACGTTCGACGAGATACTTTCTCGAGATTCGTGTCAAATGCATTGATCGAGCATCGAGTGCAAATGAATTTAGACTAAAAATCTCGCTACACTAGTGCGCTCTTACTACTGTAAATATAATCACTCACTATCTAGGGACTAAGCACAGACCAGGGGCAAACCAATAAAATTTCAACTCACGATTGGCTTCGCGACGTTCTCATGCCGTTTGGCCAACTGGCGATTTAACTACAACTAAAACCAATCCTCCATGGTGACATTCATAAGAATTTGATTGTCCAGGATCGGAATTCATTTCGTGGCCAAGTCCATTAAATAACAACTTTGGTAAATGCTTCGACCAACGAGCGGCTGTTAAGAGAGACGTGTATTGACCTATCAGGTCCACGTATTTTAAGGTCCTAGATAGCCTTTTCCCTTCGGTTAGTCATATCGAGTTGATCAGCCTCAAGTGAGATTTAACTAGAGCGTATTTGAAATATATCCCTTCTATTTATAAATTCCGAATATGGGTAAAAAATCCACAATGTTACACTTTTGACCTGTTATCCTCTTTTCACCAACCTCTTCCCAACAAACTAGAGTTCTTCAAACTCTGACATTTAATGCCTCAAACAGTGCTATTCTAATACTTTTCCAGTAACTGTTATTATATGCAAACTCTATCAGGTGCAACTGCTCTTCCGATCCTCCTTTAAAATCTATCACACACGCTCTTAACATGTCCTCAAGTATTTGAATCGTCCTCTTAGACTACCCATCTGTCTGGGGATAATATGCCGTACTGAATCACAACTTCATTCCCAAGGTTGTCTAAAGACTCTTCCAAAAAGTTATGGTAAAACGAGGATCACGATCCGACGTGAGCGTCATTGGCACTCCATGATGACGAATTATCTGGCACACATATAAATCAACTAATTTATCCAAGGAAAAGTTCTTTCTCACTGCAATGAAATAGACAGACTTTGTCAACCTATCGACCACAACCCAAATTGAATCGTTGCCTCTTTGGCTCCTTGCTAAACTCGTCACGAAGTCCATCGCGACATGCTCCCCATTTCCATTCATAGATCTCAAGTGACTGCAGTAATCCTCTCGGCTTACAGTACGCTTTTACTTGCTGGTACGTCAAACACTTAACCACATGCTTGACAACATCCACCTTTATCTCATTCCACCAATAATGCTGACACAAATTTTGATACATCTTTATGCTTCTTGAGTGGATACTGTAATTACTGCGATAGGCTTCTAACAGAATTTCCTCCTTTAATTCCTCATCGTTGGGCACACACAACTATCCGCGAAAACTTCAACACTCCATTTTTTGATACTTGAACATCAGGTTTCCTCTTAGATGCATCCATGGTCAAAATCTTCCGTATGTTAGGATCTGTATATCATAATACCTTAATCCTTACCCGAACCCTCAGTTCGATTCTCAACGTAGCTAATAGACTTGAGAGGTGACATACCTCTAGCTTGAATGCCTCTTATTCCTTTAAGCAGAGTCTACTCTTTAATCATAATGCTCGCAATGCTCGACTTCCGACTAAGAGCATCTACTATCTTATTAGCCTTCCTAGGGTGATACAAAATGTTGCAATCGTAATCCTTAAGCAATTCCATCCAACGACGCTGCCTCAAGTTCAATTCCTTTTGGGAGAATAGGTTCCTTAAACTCTGATGGTCTGCATAAATTTGGAACCTTTCCCTAAACAAATAATGCCTCCAGATTTTTAATGCAAAAATGATTGCTGCAAGCTCCAAGTCATGCGTTGGGTAATTTAACTCGTGAGGCCTTAATCGACCAAACGCATACATAACCACCTGCCATGTTACATGAAAACACACCCTAACCCTTTTAACGACACATTGCTATAGATCTCAAATCCTCCATATCTGGATGGGATCGTCAACATTAGTGCAATTATCAACTTATGCTTAAGCTTTTGGAAACTCCTTTCACACTTGTCCGTCCACTCAAATCTTGTCTTCTTCTTTAATAACCGCGTCAAAGAAGTAGCTATCTCGGAGAATCTTTTCAAGAATCATATGTAATAACTTGCTAGGTCTAGAAACCTTTGCACCTCTGTGACTGACGTTAGCCTCAGCCAATTTGCAACTGCTTCGATGTCGGGTCCACCAAGATTCCATTTTTCGAAAATAATATGCCCAAGGAACGTTACACGATTAAGTCAGAACTCACACTTACTAAACTTAGCATAGAGTGAGTGTTCTCTTAGGGTCCGTAAAACCATACTTAGATGTTGCTCATGGTCCTAAGGACTTTTTGAATACACTAAAGTGTCGTTAATAAAACTATGACGAACTAGTCCAAAAACACCTTGAATGTTCGATTCATCATGTCCATAAAGGTAGCTGGTGCATTGGTCAGTCCGAATGACATGACGGTAAACTCATAATGCCCATATCTCGTATAAAACACTGTCTTTGGTATGTCATCCTTCTTGATTCTTAATTGATGGTAACCTGTCCTTAGGTCTATTTTGGAGAACACCGATCCTCTTTGCAGTTGATCAACAAGTCATCTATCTTTGGCAGTGGATACTTACTTTTAATGGTTACCTGGTTCAACTACCGATAGTCTATGCACAAACACAAAGACCCATCCTTTTTCCTCACAAACAGCACTAGTACTCCCCATGGCGATGCACTAGGGCGGATGAATTTTTTATCTAACGCTCGACCAACCTTCAAATCCCTTCTCAAATTAGAAAGCCCGACTTTTCATTGCAGTTGACTTTAATGACCCTGATCTGCCTGTCCAATCAATATCTCATTCTGACCTGATTAAACCTCAGGCTTTCCGGATCAATCTACTATTGTCTTCCTTCCGAATTCAAACTTTTGCATCTGAGCCTTTAACTCCTTCAACTCTGACAAGGCCATTCTATAGGACACTCTAAAGATTGGTTCCGTTCCAAGGACCAACTCAATCATGAATTTCACTTTCCTTTCAAGTGGTAATCTTGGTAACTCTTGAGAAAAAACATCAAGGTAATTGTGCACCATGGCTACATCTTCTAGCCTCATTTCTTGAATTGACAAATTATTCACAGATGCCAGGTAACCTTGACAATCTTCATCTAACAACTTAGTCGCCTCAAGTGACAAAATCCAAGGGATCAAGGTTTCTTTTTGGTTTCCCACAAATTCATATCTAGAGTGACCAATCGAATTATATTAGATCACCCTGCTACCATAGTCTATTATAGCCTATACCTTAGTAACCAATCCATCTTGATTATAATGTCAAAATCATACACAGGCAAGACCATCAAGTCAATCAATTCCTCATATCACCAAAGACTATATTACAGTCCGAACATCCTAACAAGACAAGCATTTTATCCTTTAACGGGATGGTCACATGCAACATTACTTCTAACAGTTTCAGTTTTATACTAGCCAATGCCACAAATTGCTTAGATACAAATGAATACGATACTCTCAGATCAAACGAAGCATATGAGCATGATTACATAAAGAAATGATACCTGTGATAACGCCGAGCGCATTTTCTACTTCCTTTTGCGCCACTCCATAGACTCTTCCTTGCATTGGTGGTCGATTCTGATTATTCTGTGGAGTGGCTCCAACTTGGGGTCTCATTTAGGCTAGCTGCGATTGGAATTGCAGTCCCACAACTCAACTTGGGCAGCTCCTTATCTGATGTCCTTACTGACCGCATCCAAAGCATGCTCCCGTCCTACTTGGGCAAGGGCCATTCCTATGCCTCCTTCCATAAGATCGACACACCATACCCGAATGGTATGTCAATTTTCCCAAATTCTTTCTAGTAGGAGGGATGAAACGCTTATTTCCCATAATGGGCCTCTTTCTAAAGTTATGGCTGTCTCTAATAGGTGCATACTGCGATCTAGATAAAGCAGCCCTTTTGATCGTATTTTGCTTAAACATCTAGACCTTTTCATGCAGCTTATTGTAATCCCTTAAGTTTAGAAGTATCAGCTGACTTCGGAGTTCTGGTTTCAAACCATCTTAGAACCTCCCCACCTTATTTGGAGGATTCTCCACCATCCTCGGCACAAACTTAGATAACCTTTCGAATTTGGCCTCATATTGATCCACTATCATTTGATTCTGGCAAAATTTCGCCATCTTCTGTTCTTAAGCAGCTTGAGAAAAGTATTTTCCATTAAAAGCCTCACTAAAGGCGGTCTAATTTGAAGCCGTGCCTATAAGGAAAACTCTTCCTTAGGTACCTTCCACCAATCATCAACAGTTCCCTAAAGCTGATATACTGCCAATGCTATATTTTCTCCCTTTGTATGCCCCAGTAACATGAAGTCTTTCTCCAACGTTTCTATCTAGAGGGATGCAGCTTCGGGAACACCGTTCCCATTAAACTCTAATGGTTTCAACTTCAAGAACAACTTTACCAATTAATGCATCTGCCGATTTCCCATGATTCCCATTAACCCCATTAATATTGACAACTACAACCTCAACAGCTTGGGTAATAATGGTAGCTTGCTCCTGAGCTTATCTGCCCATTAGATTCCCTATTTCTTCTAAAGCCCTCAAGACCCAATCTACTCGTGGGTCCTCCACATCTCTTGCTTGCAAGCTAAATGGTCCACTAGCCCTTCTAACTCGATTGCTCATACTCTCAAGATTCTACAACACCTAGATTTGCTATAATTCCACTATGGAGTTAGAGGTCTAAGCTATCCACTTAAGCCTGGTAGCTCTAAGCAGCAGATCATAACAACAACCACAAAACAAATAACCATAGAGTGTTGACACTTGATTTTTAATCATATTTTCTCTTTAAAAAAATAAAAAATTCATAAAGAACCATAAAATTAAAAAAATTAACTTTTGGGGACCTTGGCCAAGCTTAGGGAACCAATTTTGATCAAAAAATGAATTTTCATATTTTCAACATTTTTCAGCATTTTTATTTTCTAAAATTCATAAAAAATAAAAAAAGAAAATGGAAAAAAATCAACTTTGAAAGCCTTGGCCAAGCCTAGGGAACTTTTTTGAACAAAAAATAATTTTTCATATTTTTTTGTATTTTTTAATATTTTTTGAAAAATACAAAAATACTTAAAAATTAGAAAACAAATAACATTTGAGGCCCCAAAAACATATAAAAATAGTCAATAATTTTCTTTTAAATCCCTTTTCATGTTGGCCATCACAAATTTGAAAAATCCAATTATGGATCATGTATTCCTTCACGAGCATAATCTCAAATCGGGCCTAAAAAATCCGATTTGAGTCAATTTATTTTTATTTTTCCCTTTTAGGAGTCGTGACATTGTTCTTTAATAGTGCAAATTTTCATCTTGGCCCAATATACCCAGAATGACATAATTTTGTAAAAGAGCTTTAATTAAATTTTGCATTATTTTTAACGACAAGAAATGAGCTTAAATTTGACAAGCAATTGAACTAGACATGCGGTGAATTTTGACCAAGCATAGGGGAGGTGTGTCGAAAATTATGAGAAGATTTGGACTTAAAAAAATATTTCTCTAAGGACTGAATTGCAAATACTTAAAATCTCAAGGAATCGAGTGTAAATACCTAACACTTGAGGGATTATTTTGTAAATAACGAATAGAAAAGTTAGTGGAGAAGTTAGAATAGAGAATAGAAGATGGAGAATAGGAGATGGAAAAGGGAAGATGGAGAAGAGGAGATGGAGAAAATAAGATGAGAATAGAGAAGGGAAGATGAGATGAAGAAGAGTTAGTGGAAAAATTAGAATGTGAGATAGATGAGTGGGCTACAAAATGAGGAAGAAGTGAGCTTGGAAGGGGATTTTTTTTTAGAGAAAATTTGAAATGTTTGAGAGGGTTTTGGGAGATTGAAGAAAAATTAGAGAGAAAAAAAGAGAAAGAATTCTTTTCCAAAAGAGAGCCTTGAAGATGGTGAGAGTTTAAACCTAGGTGTTACCATCACTAATTTCTCTACCGATCAACACAAGTCATGAGTTCATACCCGTCATTCGAGCCGCAATCTTGATCCATAAGGTGACATGAGGTCCGAATTTAGCAGTCAAATCCGTCAAAACAGGTAACGATTCTAACCAATAAAATCTTTGAGAATGTCGTTACCTCAATGGATTGATTTAAATTTCGATTATACCGTGCAATATTCACATATCATATTTGTATTGCAATTTTCTGCATTTTTCGCCTAAAAGATCTAAATCCCAAATTGCAGTAGATTATGCGCCATACTTGATGGTGTAAAGATCTTTTGTACTTTACTTTTTGCAATTTAATTTCTGCACCGTCAAACCACAAAATGGAAAGGCTAACCTACCCGTTGGAGGTTCTTTATTTACTGCCCTTTACTTTCTGCAATTTAAATTCTGCACCATCAAACCCCAAAAAAGAAGGCTAAGCTAAGGCCGAGCTACCCATTAGAGGTTCTTCATTTACTGCTTTTTACTTCTTGTAAATTAATTTCCTTACTATCAAACCCCAGAATGGAAAGGACAAACCAAGGCCGAGCCACATATTGGAGGTTCTTTATTTACTGTCCTTTACTTTCTGCAATTTAATTTCTACACGATCAAACCTTAGAAAGGGAAGGTCAAGCCAAGGTCGAGCCACCCATTAAAGGTTCTTTATTTACTGCCCTTTACTTTCTGCAATTTAATTTTTACACCATCAAATCTCAGAAAGGGAAGGCCAAGCTAAGGCCGAGCCACCCATTAGAGGTTCTTTATTTACTGCCCTTTACTTTCTATAGTTTAATTTCTACATCATCAAGCCCCAGAATGAGTAGACCGAGCCACATGCTAGAGGTTGTAACACTACATAGAAGTCGTTAGTACACTCCCTCTTTCGGCTTTAGGGAATTTTTAATGTTTTGAAAATACCAAAAACATGTCATTCATATGTGCTCCATCTAAAAAGTGAAAATACAAAAAGAGAACACTCCACTAAAGTCTTAGGAGTAAACCAAGCTTGAGTTGCCAAAATTAGGATATCCATGAAATTAAGGTATCAAAAGGGCATTAGTTTTAATTAACTGGTGTAACCAAATCCCCGAACTCATAATCTCTAGTTCGTAGAAGTAATTTAGTTCTCCCGCTAATTTATTTAGGTTTCTAATCAACCTACCAAAAATGATTAGTGGCGACTCTAAATTCTAAAATCATTTAAACAAAAACCAAAGTTGTGATTCGGTAGGATTTGGGAGGGTCCGCGTTGGGTTAGTTAATAATTAACCGATAATCCGTTAACTTAGGAATTTTCCACCGATTGAAAATATTTCGAGTTATGACAGCTTGGCGTCTCCACTGGGGACTTTTTCTTAAGTTTTGAAAATTTAAGAACTTAGAGGACTTAGGCCTGAAAAATTTCATGAAAATTCATTTGATTCGGCAATTGCTTGGAACTCATTCTGTAGGTGTTATATGTTTTTGCATATGGGAGTTATAGGGGGTGGAGTGTTTGACTAATCCTTTGTTTTACAAGCTTGATGTTGGAATTATTTGTTAAATTTTGTACATTTTAGAAGCGTTGTTTTGATTCCAACTGTTGTGCGTGTCTTGCATATTATGAGGATCATGACACATGTACACACAAGCGCATAGAACCCCAAGCCGTGAAATTTTTCGTAGGTAGCCATAAATAGGGATTGATATGCAAAGCTCTTGCGTTCGATGGCACTGGGGTTCACCATATTTGATCCCACTCACTATCTGAATTGACAATTCTTACCACTTGATGTTCGATTGCGCTTGTGGGTAAAGTTATCGACTCAGATAGTGGGGGTCTTTTTAGATCATACCCTGTCTCTTCTTTTTATTTTCTAGAGTCCACTCCTTATTGAAGTCATGGGCATATCTATGTGATTTGCATTTTTTCAAGGTAAAAGTAAGTTCTCTAACTTTATCTTGCATTTATTTTCAGTCGGTCCATGCTAGGTGTCGGTCAAATTTTGAACTTAACATCATAATCATTTTTTTCAAAAGAAAATAAAAATAAAATTGGTATCCCTTTTCTGAAAAAATGAATACAATAAAATCCCTTCGGGAAATTTTGTCGACCCATAATAGATTTTGTCAGATCTTTCCAATTTCAATGAGAATAAGATTTTCTCGACCAATTTACCCTTGGAAATTCATTCGAGAAAATTTGCTAAATATCGAAGGATTTTATCACACCTTTTCTCAGTTATAAAATCTGCAAGAAAATCCTTTCTGAAAAGATCACCCATGTTTTCCTAAGAAAATTGTCTGATTCCACCACAAAATGGAAAGATAAAATTAGACTAATATAGGAGTCATGGACCGACCTCTTTTGGATCACATACTCATTATTTTCTCTATTTTTGCAGGGAATCGTAGATGCTCCAGGCGGGAGCAAAATTTGGCTCATGGATGATGACAACATGCCGGGGATAACCTTGAGGAATACGGAAGACAGATAATTGCTGATATCTTTGTTGATAACCCTAGGGGCAAGCGATCCTCCCAAAGTCAGAAATGTGTCAACTAGTGAGCACATATGGGCCATATATTTTGATGGGGGCAGTAAACGTACCCGGATCAGACATGGGGACATTCTTAATATATTGGGGGTTCCTGTACTTATTTTGAAAAGAAAAACTATATAGGTTGTATAATCAGAACCCGAGAAGTAGGCTTGTAACGCCTTCTTGGCCAAATTAGTCGAAATATTTGATGGTGGATCGATGCTTTATTGTTGACTATAGCCCACAAGCATTTCTCCTAATGCTATAGGCGATCGACACAAACAAGTGGACGTCGAAAGGAACAAAGCATGAATGAAGTGGGGCACGCAGCCTGGGGCTCGGTTTATTTATTAGCACGCTAATCAAGTTATCACAGCTTTATTGATCGCGATCTCAAGACAAACAATGGGGGCCACCGCCGAATTCTTCTTCAATGTTCTCGATATCATCGTCTGGAGCAACTAACAAAAGCATCAATAAGAACGTTAGGCCTTGATGTCTTTAGTAACTCAAATCATTCTATCATGCTAGGCAAAAGAAGAGATGGCGGGAAAATTAAAGTACAAACATGTGAAACTTTCCCTTCATTCTATTCATCAACAAGCTTTACAATAGTCATTGAGGTTGAAAAGTAAAGCCAAATTGAGCCCTAATAAGCATTGTCGCGACCCGAAAAATATTTCCAATTGGGTGAATGGATTATTAGGTTTATTAGATGAATTAACCTAATACGGACCCTCTCAAGTCTTACCGAATCGTAACTTTGGTTTTTGTTCAAATGGTTTTAAAATTTGGAGTTGCCACTAATCATTTTTGGTAGGTTGATTAGATACCTAAGTAAATTAGCGGGAGGACTAAATTACTTCTACGAACCAGAGATTATGAGTTCGAGGACATGGTTACACTAGTTAATTAAAACTAATGCCCTTTCAGTACCTTAATTTCATGGATATCCTAATTTGGCAACTCAAGCTTGGTTTATTCCTAAGACTCTAGTGAGGTGTTCTCTTTTTGTATTTTCACTTTTTAGATAGGATGCATGGGTGGTATTTTTTTTTTATTTTCAAAGTGTTAAAAATTCCCTAAAGCCGAAAGAGGGAGTGTGTTAACGACTTCTGTGTAGGGTTACAGTCTACTCACTTTGGGGTATGGTGATTCAAAAATTAAACGGCAGGAAGTCAATGACAGTAAATAAAGACCTCCACTGGATGGCCCAGCCTTAGTTTGGCTCTTCCCTTTGAGGTTTAATGGTACAGGAATTAAATTGCGGGAATTTAAATAACGGTAAGTAAAAACCTCCAATGGGCGGCCTAGCATTGGCTTGGCTCTTCCCTTTGGGGTTTGATGGTGCAGGAATTTAAATTGCAGTAAGTAAAAACCTCCAATGGGTGGCTAGCATTGGCTTGGCACTGCCCTTTGGGGTTTGATGGTGCAGGAATTTAAATTGCAGGAAATAAACGACCTCCAGTGGCTGCGCTTTGCCTCTCCATTCTGAGGTTTTAGTTCTTTAAAATAAAATACAACAAATTATTTCAACAATTTGAGCTAAAATCTGTTGACGGGTCGGCTGCAAATTTGATGGGCACATTGGAATTTGTTTGGGCTCACTTTGTACCTCTATGGAATTTTTCGTTGATACGGAGTTGTCCTTTTTTTTTACCGACCATAAAATATGGGAAAAAGGGAGATGGAGAAAGTGTATACAATTTGTGCTAATTTGAGACTAAAACTACAAATAAATAAATAAATAAAAACACTTAGCTCAAATTTGCTTGCTCGTTGACGATGATGAATTCTTGGTTTATGTTGATCAATGAAGGAATTGGTGATGATAATTCCTAACTTTAAACTCCCACCATCTTCAAAATTTTCTCTCTCTTTTTAGTATTTTCTTTTTCTCCAATTTTTCTTTAATCTCTCAAAACCCTCTCAAACATCCAAAATTTTCTCCCCAAAAAAATTTTCCTCTCAAGCTCACTTCTTCCTCCTTTTATAACCCACTCATCTATCTCCAATTCTAATTTTTCCACTAACTCTATCTCCTATTCTAATTTCTCCACTAACTCTTATTCATTTTCATCTTCCCTTCTCCATCTCTATCTCACATTCTAATCTCTCCACTAACTTTTCTTCATTTTCAACTTCCTTTCTCCATATTTATCTATCATTCTAATTTCTCCACTAATTCTTCTTCATCTCCATCTTCCCTTCTCTATTCTTATCTTATTTTCTCCATCCATTCTTCTCCATTTTCTCTTCTCCATCTTCCTTTCTCTATTCTTATCTTATTTTCTCCATCTTCCCTTCTCCATCTCCTCTTCTCCATCTTCCCTTCTCTATTCTAATTTCTCCACTAACTCTTCTTTTTGTTATTTGCCAAATAATCCTTCAAGAGTTAGGTATTTGCACTATAGTTCCTGAATTTTAAGTATTTACAATTTAGTCCCCGAAAAAAATATTTCTTTAAGTCCAAATCTCCTCACAATTTTTGACACACCTCCCCTATACTTAGTTAAAATTCACCACATGTCAAATTTAAGCTCATTTCTTGTCGCTGAAAATAATACATAATTTAATTAAAGTCCTTTTGCTAAATTGAATCATTCTTGGTATAATTGGGCCAAAATGAAAATTTGAAATATTAGAAAATAATGTCACAACTCCTAAAAGTAAAAAATGAAAATAAATTGACTCAAATTAAATTTTTTAGGCCCGATTCGAGATTATGCTGGTGAAAGAATACCCGACCCCGAGTTAGATTTTTTAAATTTATGATGGCCGACATGAAAAGGGATTTAAAAGAAAAATTTTGACTATTTTTATGTATTTTTGTGGCCTAAAATGCTATTATTTATTAAATATTTCCTAATTTCTAAAAAAATATAAAACAAATACAAAAAATATGGAAAATCATTTTTTGTTCAAAATTGGTTCTCTAGGCTTGGCCAAGGTCCCCAACATTGATTTTTTTTAATTTTATGAATTTTTATGAATTTTCGAAAATAAAAATACAAAAAAATACTAAAAATATGAAAAATTATTTTTTGGTCAAAATTGGTTCCCCAGGCTTAGCCAAGGTCGCCAAAGTTGATTTTTTTAATTTTATAAATTTTTATGGATTTTTTTATTAAATTTAAAAGAGAAAGGATGATTAAAAATCAGGTGTCAACAAGCATCACAAAAGAGCTCAACTGACTCTCCATGAAATTAATACTCTGCCTACATCGAGCGATCTGGGATTCGAGATCTGTAAGCTTGAAGAACAGGCGGGTACATTTCTTCTTGTGCCTGGCTACATTAACCTCATAATGTTCAATGGTGAATTTCAAGTTCTTGACTAAGTCTCTCTCGAAAGCTATATCAACTGTTAGATCGTCGAGCCTCTCCTCCAGCCTCTCACATTTGAATTACATCACAATATCACTCGAGTCATGCTTAAAGTAAGTCTGATTCAAAACTAGACGCTCCACCAGCTTCTCCCTCTCATGAACCAATAGCGAGATCTGTTCATCAGCAGACTTGTCGGCCTTTTTGTACCTGGTAATCGCGTGCTCTGCAGACTCCAAACATTTAAATCGATCCTAATAGCGTGCCTTTGCAATGTGGGTTAAGGTGACTGTTTCCTGGGTATTCTAGCAAGCCTCTAGAAAGTCGATGAAGACATTTGGGAACGCCCTGTATTCCCTCTCCAAGTTGGTGCCTTCAATCGAAGAGGCATTTACTTCGCTGAACAGATCGAGGATCTCAGCTTCGACACTCAAATGATGGGCTATGTAAATATAGGCTTGGCCAAGAAGATGATAAAGTCTTTCCCATTTGAACGTAACTTCAGCTGAGAAGATGTGTGTATGAAGATCAGCCATTATCGAGGAGAGAATCAAGGCTATCGAGCAGAATGCGAAAGTATTGAAGAAGAGAATCAAGGCAGGAAATCACTTCATCGCAACCAGGCGACGCATTCATTGAACCTGAAACCTGGGGAAGCAAATCTCCTATCCCATATAAGCGTACATACGATAATGGGGTAGCAAGAAAAGGGAGAGACACCAAGAACGTCAATATATATACATCAACAAAGCGTTAGGTACAGACTCCAAAAGAAAATAAATACTACAGTCCAAAATCCTACGCTCAACCTAACACTCATAATCTAGACTCAGCATTTGACGAAATCACTCATATGGCTCCTCCTCCTTCTCTTCGGGATCGTAGTCTGCCCAGGGGTCCTGCTCCTCCTCAAGGTCAGTATCCATGGCATCGCCCTCCTCATGGCCATCTATCTCCATCCTACCTGGGGACGGCAGCTTCACCATCGAGTGTGGATCAACTACCTCACCTCCATAGGCAGCGAGACGCATAAGTGTCGGGTCGTCCTCCTTAGGGATAGGGGCATCACGCAAGGGTCCCTCCATACCAAACTCGCCCTCTCTCATCGATGCCTCGAACCTATGGGGGACAAAAAGAGGGTTGCGCTGATCCACCCAAATGGTCGTCAATCGTCGGTGCCAGAGAATAGCGTTCTCATCCACAAAATGAGTGACCTCAGTCTCTATCTGTACAGGTAGCCCAAAAAGCACGAGAGGTTCATCCATCACAGGGGTCTAGGATATGAAAACATGGGTACCACCGCCAGTGAGTCGATGACTCAGCAAGCTCACCACTAATCCTAGCGTAGGATAGAGTATACTAGTAGGTTTGGCCCTATCCAGTAGTCTAGGGTTTCTAACCACCTCATTCGGGCACTCTCACTAGTTATGGACGCTAGCTCAGCGTTTGAACAATCAGAGCACATGTAATAAAATAATATGATCCTCACATAAAACAGATGGGCAATCAGGAATCAACATCAGTACTCAACATGCAACACCAGATGCACAACTCGGCCCACCTCAAACGATCCCATTGGATCCCGCCCACGTCTCACAAGCATTAGGCTCATGTCTCGACTCGCGTGTGGTACGCCTCAGGTCAACACGCTTATCTTTCTACTTCCCAGTGTAAAAACGCATCAGGGCCAACCACCCCTTGTCACTCCTCTTAGTGACACATGCCATGCTTGCAACATAATTCACTCAGACACGCCTCAAATAACACAGATCACAGTGCAGGCGTTCACGAGAATTCACGGGTATAATGGCATAGCATACAAGGTAATTATTCGTGCACCTCTCGTCTATCAATATAGACCATACGCAAGCATAAGCCAAATCATGTGCTCTACACGTGAAATCAGGTTATTTGGATCCAAGCACGGTACCTTGTATAATTCAAGTTGGATCCTGGGTTCCTGAAGGTCCACTAATCCCCACATGTGTTGCTTAAGGTTCCTAATGACAACCTTGTTATCTTCGGAAACCATTAAATTCAAGATCCAGTCCGATTAAGCCCAATAGACTGGTCTAGCCTAGTCTTCGTTATCAACCTCCGGCCCATCCTTGGCCCACAATTACTTCATTAGGATGTATTTGGGTTATAGTAAATTAATTTCAAACCCATTCTACGGCCCATAGTCTTATTACCCAATTCCAGCTTATTAATCCAGTACAAGCCCAATGAAGTCTAAGGCCCAACTACCATTCTCAAGCCCATAATTTAATTATTGGTAATTTAATTTAAGAAGGCCCAATTTGAAATGTAAATTTCGTCCAAGGCCTAAGGCCCACAATTTACCTAAGCCCATTAAGTCCAAATCCGCCCATTTAGGCCCAATTTGATTCCCCAAGCCCATGTATAATATTAGGCCCCAAATTTTTATATTCAAGCCCACAATCACAGCCCCATTAAACCTTAATTTTCGTCCATCTTGAAGCCCATTAGAATGGCTTATGCCCAGTCGTCTAAACTTGAGTATTTTAGCTTAAAAATGGACCCTAAGCCCATCTACACCATTCGGCCCATCATTCTACACGCCCAATCACTCATACACAGCCAATAGGCAACATTTCTAAGCCCAAAACAAATATCCCAAGCCCACATTTTCGGCCCACCTCACTAATCCCCAATTTGGCCTAACTAACTCCAACCTTAATCCTTTATTTTCCTCTAATCCACATGTAACCAGCCCCTAATCAAGCAAACCACATGAATATAATATATTCCTAAGCCGTGATTAGAAGTGTAGCTTACCGGAATGGACTTGGAATGACGACGAACGGAGTGAGGTCTAGAACGGCCATTTGGGGCTCACGGCAAGAGGGAGAGGAGCGGCGGCTTCGGGGGCTGAACAAGGGTCAAGCCGGGGCTGTAGCAAGCTGGAATACAAGGATATGACATGGTTATAGGTCCTTTAGGCTCATGGGATCAGAAATGGGGTCGTAGAAAGCAAGGCACAAACTGTCCCAAAAAAATAGTTTCGTCGACCGAAATGTAAACGCACGAATCAAAGCCCAAACGATGTCGGATCGGAGCAAAATCAAGTTCTGTGAACTCTCCTCGGATGGGACTACGACATATCCAAAATTCAAGACGATCAAACGGTTGAGTTTTTGTGGGCAGCTGTTTGAAGTTAAGGGTCAACCGGAAAATCCGAACAGCACAGGGTCACGGTTAGGTCAAATTTTGAGGAGGTTCCTGGCCAGAGCTTGGGAAGAGGTTTACATAATTTCGAAGCCCGTTGTCTTATGGTCGTGTGGGAGAAAATAGGGAATCGTTTGGACTCTGGCGTTCGGGCGTGCGCTGCAGGCCGAGAAGACGCGCGAGAAGAAGAGGGCTTCGGGAGAGAGAGAGAGAGGAGAGTAATTTGGCCAAAAAAAATGGGAGGAATGAGGGGAGAGAGAGAGATTATAATGGTTTTAATGAAATTAAAATAATTTAGTGGGAGTAGGTAATGACACTTGTACTTTGACAAGACTTAATGGGATTTGATTGATTGCATTGGAAATTTTGCCCCTTGATTGATTGATTGATGTGATTGATTTGATTGATAGGACACTGATTGATGTGACATTTGATTTGACTTCGGCTCGATTTGCGTGTTAAATGCACCGATCGAGTCCCGAGTGCGAACGAATTTCAGACTAGAATTGGTTTCGTTCTGCCGTGTTCGTTCTCAAATAATTCTATTTGATCTAATTCTAAGGACTGAGCATTTACTGGGGGCATTTCGGTAATTTTTCATTCACGTCTTGCTTCGCGACGTACAACGGCTGTCTGCCCTTCGAGCGATATGTCTACAATTGAATCCATTTCTCCATTGTGACTATCTCAATAATTCGATTGTCCAATGTCGAAATCCATTTTGTGGTTAAATCCATTAAATACCAACTTTGTCGAAATCTCAGACCAACGGGCGGCTGTTTGGGAAATTTTCCCATGTAGCCTTTCCCCTTTGATTGGTCGTCCCAGGGTAGCTAATCCTGAGTAAGCGTCGATCAGAGGGTACTAAGGAAGTATATCCATTCAGTTAGAAATTTCGATAAACGGGTCGAATTTTCAAACTGTCATAATTCTTCCCTCCTTATAAAAATTTCATCCTCGAAATTTACAGTCTACAAGTCCTTACTTCCGAAATAAGATTACACTCGACTATTCAAACAAATAAGGGCATTTCATTTTCATCTCATCTTCGTTCTCCCACGTGGCTCCTTCGGTCCCATGATGTTCCCAGATGACTTTAACCAAAGGTATCGTCTTATTCCTCAGAACTTGCTTCTTTTGATCTTCAATTATGACTGGCCTTTCTATGTACGAGACTCGATCATCCATTTCAATGACTTGATGATCGAGTATATGGCCAGGATTTGGCTCGTACTTCCTCAGTATCAACACATGAAATACGTTGTGGATCTGTGATAGGTTCGGCGACAGCGCTAGACAGTAAGCCAGTGTCCCGTTCTTCTCCAAAATCTCGAATGGCCCTACAAATCTAGGACTCAACTTTCCTTTCTTGCCAAACCGATATAATCCTCGCATCGTCGACACCTTAAGAAATACGTGGTCTCCAACTTGAAACTCCAAAGGCTTACGTCGTTTATCTACATAGCTCTTCTGTCTGCTCTGGGTTGTTCTCAGTCTATCCTTGGTCACTTAACAGCCTCTACTAACTGCTGGACCATCTCTGGACCTGTTATGCTCTTCTCGCCAACTTCGTCCCAACAGATCAGAGTCCTATAGGTTCTTCCATATAACGCTTCAAACGGTGCTATTTTGATACTCTGCTGATAGTTGCTGTTGTAGGCGAATTCTACTAAATGCAGTTGCTCTTCCCAGCCACCTTTGAAGTCTATTACACACGCCCTTAGAATATCCTCTAGGGTTTGTATGGTCCGTTCCGATTGACCATCAGTCTGAGGGTGGTAGGCGGTACTAAACCTCAACTCTGTTCCCAAGGCACCCTGCAGCTGTGAAGCGAGGGTCACTATCGCGACCCTTTAAAAAAATTTTAAATTTTAAAGGGGTTAACGGATTATTAGGTTAATTAGATTTGACTAACCTAACGCGGACCCTCCCAAGCCCTACCGAATCGCAACTTTGGTTTTTGTTTAAATGATTTTGAAATTTGGAGTCGCCACTAATCGTTCTTGGTAGGTCGATTAGAGCAGGAGAACTAATTTATTTCTGCGAACCAGAGATTATGAGCTCGGGGACTTGGTTACACTAGTTAATTAAAACTAATGCCCTTTCGGTACCTTAATTTCATGGATATCCTAATTCGGCAACTCAGGCTTGGTTTATTTCTAAGGCTCTAGTAGGGTATTCTCTTTTGTGTCTTCACTTTTTTAAAAAAGGATGCATGGATGGTATATATTTTTTATTTATTATATTTTTTAAGTGTTAAAGATTCCTTAAAGCCGAAAGAGGGACTGTGTTAACGACTTCTGTGCAGTATTACGACCTACTCATCTTTTGGGTCTGATGATTCAAAAATTAAATTATAGGAAGTACATGACAGTGAATAAACACCTCCAATGGGAGGCCTAGCATTGGCTTGGCTCTTCCCTTTGGGATTTAAGGTATAGGTATTTAAGTTGCAAGTATTTAAACTACTGTAAGTAAAAACCTTCAATGGGAGGCTAAGCATTGGCTTGGCTCTTCCCTTTGGGATTTAAGGTACAGATATTTAAGTTGCAGGTATTTAACTACTATAAGTAAAAACCTCCAATGGGAGGCTAAGCATTGGCTTGGCTCTTTCCTTTGGGATTTAAGGTACAGGTATTTAAGTTGCAGGTATTTAACTACTGTAAGTAAAAACCTCCAATGGGAGGCTAAGCATTGGCTTGGCTCTTCCCTTTGGGATTTAAGGTACCGGTATTTAAGTTGTACGTATTTAACTACTGTAAGTAAAAACCTCCAATGGGAGGCTAAGCATTGGCTTGGCTCTTCCTTTTGGGATTTAAGGTACAGGTATTTAAGTTGCAGGTATTTAACTACTGTAAGTAAAAACCTCCAATGGGAGGCTAAGTATTGGCTTGGCTCTTCCCTTTGGGATTTAAGGTACCGGTATTTAAGTTGCAGGTATTTAACTATTGTAAGTAAAAACCTCCAATGGGAGGCTAAGCATTGGCTTGGCTCTTCCCTTTAGGATTTAAGGTACAGGTATTTAAGTCGCAGGTATTTAACTACTGTAAATAAAAACCTCCAATGGGAGGCTAAGCATTGGCTTGGCTCTTCCCTTTGGGATTTATGGTGCAGATATTTAAATTACGGATAGATTTTGTCCTCTCCATTCTGGGGTATGAATTCTTTAAAATGAAATACAACGAATTGATTCAACAATTTGAAATTTGTGCGCGCTTGAGGACTCCTCCAAACTGATTTTGTGCTTCCATAGGGTTGACCATTGATATAGAGCTGCGGCTTCCTGACATAAAATAGAGTGAAGTGTCAGTATACAAAATATGTGCTAATCTGCACCTAAAACCAGAAGAGTGGAAAGAGTACTTATCTCCCATTTTTTTGGGAGGGATTTCTATAATTGATTTTCACTTTATATGTTCCTAATATAGAGAGTTTCTTTTGAATTAAGAGGGACTTTTAGTCATAGATCAGTTGAGAAATCGGTGGATAGCTTAGGAGCTTGTCTGGGCCGATTTTTGTATCTCTACGAGATTTTTGCTGTTGACGTAGAGATATCCTTCTCCTGACATAAAATATGAAAAAAAAAGGAGATGGAGAAAGTGTATACAATTTGTGCTAATTTGCGAGTAAAACCATAAATAAATGAATAAATAAAAACACTTAGCTCGAATTTGCTTGCTCGTTGACGAGGATGAACTCTTGATTTATATTGATCGATGAAGGAATTTGTGATGATAACCCCTAGCTTTAAACTCCCATCATCTTCAAAATTCTCTCTCTTTTAGTATTTTCTTTCTCTCAAATTTTTCTTCAATCTCCCAAAACTCTCTCAAACATCTAAAATTTTCTCTCCAAAAAAGTTCCTTTTCTCAAGCTCACTTCTTCCTCCTTTTATAATCTACTCATCTATCTCTCATTCTAATTTTTCCACTAACTCTATCTCCAATTCTAATTTCTCCACTAACTCTTCTTCATTTTCATCTTCCATTCTCCATCTCTATCTCACATTCTAATCTCTCCACTAACTCTTTTTCATCTTCATCTTCCCTTCTCCATATTTATCTCCCATTCTAATTTCTCCACTAACTCTTCTTCATCTCCATCTTCCCTTCTCTATTCTTATCTTCCATTCTAATTTCTCTACTAACTCTTCTTTATCTCCATCTTCCCTTCTCTATTCTTATCTTATTTTCTCCATCTCCTCTTCTCCAACTTCTCTTCTTCATCTCCTCTTCTCCATCTTTCCTTCTCTATTCTAATTTATCCACTAACTCTTCTTTTTGTTATTTGTAAAATAATCCTTCAAGAGTTAGGTATTTGCACTATAGTCCTTGAATTTTAAGTATTTACAATTCAGTCCCTTAAAAAATATATTTCTTTAAGTCCAAATCTCCTCACAATTTTTGATACACGAAAATTTACCACATGTCAAATTTAAGCTCATTTCTTGCCGCTGAAAATAATGCAGAATTTAATTAAAGCCCTTTTGCAAAATTAAGTCATTCTGTGTATAATTGGGCCAAGATGAAAATTTAAAATATTAGAAGACAGTGTCACAACTCATAAAAAGTGAAAATTAAAAATAAGTTGACTCAAATTAAATTTTTTTAGGCCCGATTCGAGATTATACTCGTGAAGGAACACGTGACTCGAATTGGATTTTTCTGAATTTGGGATGGCCAATATGAAAATAGATTTAAAATAAAAATATTAACTATCTTTGTATATTTTTTTGGCCTCAAATGTTATTTTTCCAAAATTTTCAAGTATTTTTGTATTTTTTTTAAAAAAATTAAAAATATATATATAGAAAATATGAAAATTTATTTTTTGTTCAAAAATGGTTGCCTAGGCTTGGCCAAGGCTTCCAAAGTTGATTTTGCAATTTTCTCATTTTTTATTTATTTTTTGTTTTATGAATTTTCGAAAATAGAAATACCGAAAAATATCGAAAATATGAAAAATTATTTTTTGGTCAAAATTGGTTCCCTAGGCTTGGCTAAGGTTCCCAAAGTTGATTTTTCAATTTTATGAATTTTTATAGATTTTCTATTAATTTTCGAAAATGAATAAATAAAAAATACGTAAAAATACTGAAAATATGAAAAATCATTTTTTGGTCAAAATTGGTTCCCTAGGCTTGGCTAAGGTCCCCAAAGTTGATTTTTCAATTTTATTAATTTTATGGATTTTTTTATTACTTTAGCAATAGAAAAAATGATTAAAAATCAGGTGTCAACAGTCACGATCTGATACAATACTTACGGGCACTTGTTGACACCTGATTTTTAATCATTTTTTCTATTGCTAAAGTAATAAAAAAATCCATAAAAATTCATAAAATTGAAAAATCAACTTTGGGGACCTTAGCCAAGCCTAGGGAACCAATTTTGACCAAAAAACGATTTTTCATATTTTCAGTATTTTTACGTATTTTTTATTTATTTATTTTCGAAAATTAATAGAAAATCCATAAAAATTCATAAAATTGAAAAATCAACTTTGGGAACCTTAGCCAAGCCTAGGGAACGAATTTTGACCAAAAAATAATTTTTCATATTATATATATTTTAATTGTTTTTAAAAAAAATACAAAAATATTTGAAAATTTTGAAAAAATAACATTTGAGGCCAAAAAATACACAAAGATAGTTAATATTTTTATTTTAAATCTATTTTCATATTGGCCATCGCAAATTCAGAAAAATCCAATTCGAGTCACGTGTTCCTTCACGAGTATAATCTCGAATCGGGCTTAAAAAAAATTAATTTGAGTCAACTTATTTTTAACTTTCACTTTTTATGAGTTGTGACATTGTCTTCTAATATTTTAAATTTTCATCTTGGCCCAATTATACCCAGAATGACTTAATTTTGCAAAAGGGCTTTAATTAAATTATGCATTATTTTCAGCGACAAGAAATGAGCTTAAAGTTGACATGTGGTAAATTTTGGTGTGTCAAAAATTGTGAGGAGATTTGGACTTAAAGAAATATATTTTTTTCAGGGACTGAATTGTAAATACTTAAAATTCAAGGACTAGAGTGCAAATACCTAACTCTTGAAGGATTATTTTACAAATAATAAAAAGAAGAGTTAGTGGATAAATTAGAATAGAGAAGGGAAGATGAAGAAGAGGAGATGAAGAAGAGAAGTTGGAGAAGAATGGATGGAGAAAATAAGATAAGAATAGAGAAGGGAAGATGGAGATGAAGAAGAGTTAGTAGAGAAATTAGAATGGAAGATAAGAATAGAGAAGGGAAGATGGAGATTAAGAAGAGTTAGTGGAGAAATTAGAATGGGAGATAAATATGGAGAAGGGAAGATGAAGATGAAGAAGAGTTAGTGGAGAGATTAGAATGTGAGATAGAGATGGAGAATGGAAGATGAAAATGAAGAAGAGTTAGTGGAGAAATTAGAATGGGAGATAGAGTTAGTGGAAAAATTAGAATGGGAGATAGATGAGGAGGTTATAAAAGGAGGAAGAAGTGAGCTTGAGAAGGGCTTCTTGAGAGAGAAAATTTGAAATGTTTGGGAGAATTTTTTGGAGAGGAAATTTTGGATGTTTGAGAGAGTTTTGGGAGATTGAAGAAAAATTCGAGAAAAAGAAAATACCAAAAGAGAGAGAATTTTGAAGATGATGGGAGTTTAAAGCTAGGGGTTATCATCACAAATTCCTTCATCGATCAATATAAATCAAGAGTTCATCCTCGTCAACGAGCAAGCAAATTCGAGCTAAGTGTTTTTATTTATTCATTTATTTATGATTTTACTCGCAAATTAGCACAAATTGTATACACTTTCTCCATCTCTTTTTTTCCCCATATTTTATGTCAGGAGAAGGATATCTCTACGTCAACAGCAAAAATCTCGTAGAGATGCAAAAATCGGCCCAGACAAGCTCCTAAGCTGTCCACCGATTTCTCAACTGATCTGTGACTAAAAGTCCCTCTTAATTCAAAAGAAACTCTCTATATTGGGAACATAGAGAGCGAAAATCAATTATAGAAATCCCTCCCAAAAAAATGGGAGATAAGTACTCTTTCCACTCTTCTGGTTTTAGGTGCAGATTAGCACATATTTTGTATACTGACATTTCACTCTATTTTATGTCAGGAAGCCGCAGCTTTATATCAATGGTCAACCCTATGGAAGCACAAAATCGGCTTGGAGGAGTCCTCAAGCGCGCACAAATTTCAAATTGTTGAATCAATTCGTTGTATTTTATTTTAAAGAATTCATACCCCAGAATGGAGAGGACAAAATCCATCCGCAATTTAAATACCTGCACCATAAATCCCAAAGGGAAGAGCCAAGCCAATGCTTAGCCTCCCATTGGAGGTTTTTACTTACAGTAGTTAAATACTTGCAACTTAAATACCTGTACCTTAAATCCCAAAGGGAAGAGCTAAGCCAATGCTTAGCCTCCCATTGGAGGTTTTTACTTACAGTAGTTAAATACCTGCAACTTAAATACCTATACCTTAAATCCCAAAGGGAAGAGCCAAGCCAATGCTTAGCCTCCCATTGGAGGTTTTTACTTACAGTAGTTAAATACTTGCAACTTAAATACATGTACCTTAAATCCCAAAGGGAAGAGCCAAGCCAATGCTTAGCCTCCCATTGGAGGTTTTTACTTACAGTAGTTAAATACCTGCAACTTAAATACATGTACCTTAAATCCCAAAGGGAAGAGCCAAGCCAATGCTTAGCCTCCCATTGGAGGTTTTTACTTACAGTAGTTTAAATACTTGCAACTTAAATACCTGTACCTTAAATCCCAAAGGGAAGAGCCAAGCCAATGCTAGGCCTCCCATTGGAGGTGTTTATTCACTGTCATGTACTTCCTATAATTTAATTTTTGAATCATCAGACCTAAAAGATAAGTAGGTTGTAATACTGCACAGAAGTCGTTAACACACTCCTTCTTTCGACTTCAGGGAATCTTTAACACTTAAAAAAATATAACAAATAAAAATATATACCATCCATGCATCCTATTTAAAAAGTGAAAACACAAAAGAGAATACCCTACTATAGCCTTAGGAATAAACCAAGCCTGAGTTGCCGAATTAGGATATCCATGAAATTAAGATACCGAAAGGGCATTAGTTTTAATTAACTAGTGTAACCAAGTCCCCGAGCTCCTAATCTCTGGTTCGCAGGAATAAATTAGTTCTCTCGCTAATTTATTTATGTTTCTAATCGACCTACCAAGAACGATTAGTGGCGACTCCAAATTTCAAAATCATTTAAACAAAAACCAAAGTTGCCATTCGGTAGGGCTTGGGAGGGTCCGCGTTAGGTTAGTCAAATCTAATTAACCTAATAATCCGTTAACCCCTTTTAAAATTTTAAATTTTTTTAGAGGGTCGCGACAGCTTGGCGACTCCATTGGGGACGGGATTTTTAAATTTTTGAAAAAAGATACCAATTGGAATACTTGAATTTTTTCGAAATTTTAAAAGTCTTAGTGGACTTAAGCCAATGAAAATTTCATGGATATCTCGCTTCTGGCGATTTTGCTTGGGACTCATTCTATAGGTGTTATATGTTTTTGCAGGATGGGAGTTATAAGGGGCGGAGTGTTTGTCTAACCCATTTGTTTTGCAGGCTTGGTGTTGGGATTATGTTTAATTTCACACATTTTTAGAAGCGCTGTTTTGATATCAATTGTCGTGCATGTCTTGCATATTCTGAGGATCACAACACCTGCACACACAAGCGTCTAAACCCAAGTCGCGAAATTTTTCCTAGGTAGCCATAGATAGGGATCGAATACGCAAAGCTCTTGCGTCGATTGCGCTTGGGTTGACCATATTTTATCCCGCTCATTATCTGAATTGACAATTCTTCCCATTGTGATTTGATTGCGCGGAGGGTAAGGTTGTCAATTCAGATAGTGGGGGCCTTTTAGGTCCATATCCTGTCTCTCCTTCTTTTATTTTCTAGAGTTCACTCCTCACTTGAGTCATGCGCATGACTATGTGATTTGCATTTCTCCAAGGTAAAAGTAAGTTCTCTAATTTTATCTTGTATTTATTTTCGGTCGGTTCATGCTAGGTGTTAGTCAGTTTTTGAGCTTGATATTACGACCATTCTTTTAAAAGAAAATAAAAATTAAATTTGTCCCTCATTTCTTTTAAAAAAAATTTTGAAAAAATGATGTGAAAAATCCCTTCATGGGAATTTTATTAACCAATAAGGAATTTTTGTCATGTTTTTATTGCTTCAATAAAAATGAAATTTTCCTGACAAATTTACCTCTGAAAATTTATTCTGATAAAAAGGAAATTCCTTCAAAAATTTTAGTAAACGTCAAGAGATTTTGTCACATTCCTTAAAAAAAATAATAAAAAAAGAGTAATAAATCTGCAAAAAAATTCTGTATTAACCCATTTCTTCCTAAGGGAATTTTTTTTTTCTGATTTCTCTATAAAATAGAAAAAATCAAATTGGACTAATATAGGAGTCATGGACCGACATTCCTTGTGTCGCATACTAATTATATCATTTTCTTTTGCAGGGAGATCCTAGATACCCTTGACGGGTGTAAAAATTAAGTTCAAAATATATCAAGAATCATCTTCAGAAATACCAAAAGACGAAAAACACCGAGGCTTCAACCGTTAATTCCGGGGGGCAAACGAACACTGTCCATCTTTGACAGACAGAGTTCTGTCAATCCGTAAACTTGTATGGGCAGTGTATTCTGATATGACGGTGGATTTATACTGATTAAACACGGGGGCATATTTAATGTATTGCAGAGGATCCCGCGTCTTTTGAAAGATAATATGGATTATATAATCAGAACCCATGAAACAAATACCTTTACCTGATTAAATCAACCAGAGACCGATCTTAAAATTTCCTCTTATCCGAAACATGCGGAGGGCTTTAGAGGACCGAGGTTCTATTAATGAACGTGGCCCACAGGAATTTCTCCCGACGCTACAAGCGACCGACACGAGCAAGTGGACGCCGAAAGAAATAAAATATGGATAAAAGTGGGCACACAACAGGTGGCCGGATTTATTACCAGCGCACTGATCGAGTTGTCATAGCGTTATTGTTTGTGATCTCAAGATGGATAGTGGGGGCCACCGCCGAACCCTTCATCAATGTTCTCGATATCATCGTCTAGAGCAATTAAACAAGAACATCAAGAAAAACATTAAGCCTCGACATCTTCGGTACCTCAAATCGTTCTGTTATGCTATGCGGAAGAAACGATAGCAGGAAAATTAAACAAAAAAAAACACGTGAAGCTTTTCTTTCATTCCATTCATGAAAGAGCATTACAACAGCTCACTGGGGAGGAAAAGTAAAGCCAAACTGAGCCCTGATAACCATTACGAAGGAGCTCAACTGACTCTCCAAACAGTTGATGCTCCGGGTGCACCGGGCGTTCTCAGGATCAAGCTCCGCGAGCCTAAAGAAGAGGCGATCGCGCTTCTCCTTAGCCTGGGCCATACTGGCCTCGTAATGCTCGACAGCAAACTCCAAGTCCGAAATCGCCGCCCTCTCGAAAGCAATATCTGCCGTAATGTCATCAAGTCTCTCCTGCAGCCAACCGCATTTGCACCTCATCATAATATTGCTCGGCTCCTGTTCGGCGTAAGTTCGGACCAAGGCCAGACGGTCCACTAACTTTCCCCTCTTACGAACTAGCCACGAAAGCTGATCATTGGCAAACTTGAAGGCTTTCTTGTGATTATCAGCCATAAATGTGACTATTTCCAGACGCTCGTGCCGGTCTCGGTAACGAACTTTCACGACGGCAGTCACAATGACCGTCTCATAAGCGCGGTTATAGGCAACCAGAAAATTAATGAAGAGGGTCGGGAAGTTCCGATACTCCCTCCCCAGTTGGGTACCCTCAACAGAAGCAGCGTCTACGGTCCTGAATAAACCGAGGATTTCAGCCTCAACGGTAGAGTTTTGGGCTATATGAGCGTAACCTCTACCAAGAAGATTGTAGAGTCTCTCCCACCCAGCCAGGATTTCGGCGGAGAAGGTATGGTTAGGAGAATTGGCCATTTTTGAAAGCAGATCATGAAAGAAAGGAGGAGAGAGGCGAGGCAGATGATCGGAATGCGAAGGTGATAATCTGCTTCAATTTAAATAATGATTTCACAGGGGCAGTCCTTATTGGTCGAGTTTTTTCTATCTACCATTCTCTGTCGGCAACACCCCCGCTGGCTCGAATTCCAGTCAAGCGGCAACCTCAAGCTGAGCAGACCCGACGTCTCTGCAGAAAAGTTGGACGGGCTGCCACCACTTTGAAAAAGAAAGAATAAAAAACGAGCTGAGTGGGAGACAAAGAAATTTTCGGCAGAAAAGGAGATAGGACTCGTCTTTATTGGAGGACCCGCCAGTAAATCGACGGTGGAGATCTTAACAAGGGCCCTCTACCACGAAAAGAAAAAAGGAAGACGAACTGAGCGAGGAACAAGGATTTCCCCTTTGATCAAAAGCTGAATATCAGATTTTCTCCCTCGAAAAATCTAATAGCACTGCCCGTGAAGAGGGAAGTCGTTGCTATTGCCAGAGAGAGAACTTGTCCTCATTTGATAGTGAGAGTTCATGCGCAAGAACTCGCAGGAGAAAGATAGAGAGGAAGGAGTTCTCGTGGGAGAGGAATTCAAAACCTTCACCATCAAAGCATCGGCTTTCAAAGCCTGTTACGAGAAACCATCGACGATCCCGTGATCCTTCAAGTCCAAGAAGACATCCTGAGGCGGTCTCGAGTCGGCAGTCCTAGATCCAGAAATATGTCGAGCATTAGGGAAACGGGCGCATGTTTAACCCTGATCGAAGCTAATGAAGTTCCTTACCCTGAGGGTCTACTCGTCATGGCCATTGACGGTAATCCAGTCTCTCTGTCAATTCTTGTTAGCGTATTGAGAAAATGCCGGTATAAGGTTGTAGCTCAAGCAAAGGCGACAGAGGCCTTAGAGATATTAAGGAGGAGTGGTGACCAGTTTGATATCGTCCTCACCGCCATGGTAGGGATTGACATGGATGTTTTCACTCTCTTGGAAGTCATCAATTCTAAATTAAACATGCCAGTCCTCGTAATATCGGCAAGCGATGATTAGCAAGCCATAATGAAGGCTGTCTTAAATGGGGCCCAAGACGTCGTAACGAAACCAGTTAGGGTTCAGATGCTTCAAAACATATGGCAGCACGTGGTAAGGAAGCAATTGCACGACCATGAGAACAAGCATCAAGCCTTCAATTTTGTTCCAAGCAACTGGAGAAAGAAGATGAGTTGGTCTCCCGAGCTGCATCGTATGTTTGTTAATGCAGTTCAACAGGTAGGAATCGATTCGGCACGGCCGCAACATATACTGGAAATTATGAACGTAGAGGGACTCACTAAAGCAAATGTTTCGAGTCATCTTCAGAAGTACAGAAAAAGGGTGAGAGAACACAATGCAGCTCAGAATCAAGAAAACCAAGGCGGGACTGATCCAAGCCTGAACGTCGAGTCTCCTCGCCACCATAAGTTCCCCAGGTTAGCATGGGGCGAGCCACTTCCCATCATCAACCAAGCTAGTAACCATGCCATCAATCCCCCAGGCGTTAATCAAAGTATCCCCCAGAATCACCCTAATACTCTTCAAGAGTATAGACCGCAGGAGCAGTGTATTCAGATTCCTTGGTTTGAGCACCAACCTGTGGCTAGAACTCATCCCATGATCAGCGCGCCTGCGCAGCCAGAGAATCAGACAAGAAGTTATCCTGAGCACTTCCACTTCTCTAATCCTCGAATGGAAGGAGTTTTTGGCAGCAGGACAGTTGGTGATCCCCACACTTTCTCGAGTAATGATGAAGGCTCCAGCACGAGAAGTCAAATTGCTCATGGCGAGGACAGAATGAGAAATCTACCGCCAGCATTTGCCAACAACAATGCCCAATTCGAGCATCAGTTGCTGGAAGGTTCAAGAGATTACCCAGATGATGAGCTTACTGCCCTGGTCAACCAGTTTAGGGTTGACAGACGTCCCAAGCCGCGATCAGGAGCCAGTGAGTAGGGACTCTCAAACATCGGTTATCCACACCCGAACCAACACGAGACTAGCTGATTATCGAAGAGGTACAGGAGAGGCAGAACTGACCTTGAATAAGTGCACCTTTCATTTCATGCTTAATTCCCCTGCGTATGATATTTTCCAGCTTTCTAGGTGTCTCGATTTAATTCAAGGACAAGGGGGCAATTTATTTATCCGGTCGAATGCGTGAATCCCTTTTTATGCTAGATTTAGGGCGGATTAATTTGTGGCAACGTCGCTGACTGCCATAATGAGAAATGTTGAATGGCCTCACGTAGGGAAATTTCAAGTGAAATGCCCAGGCGAGCTCGAAGACGGGTAATTGTGTGTCGTTCCAATTTACTCTTAATCGTTGCAAAATGCTAAATTGGATTTGTTCCATTCTCACCCAGGGAATCGCAAAGTGCCTCAAGAGTGTCGCAAAATGAAATGACCCAATGGAACGCGATAGGACTCATTTGCCTCGAAGGTAACCTTCAAATTAAAGGAGCCCTCCGGTCCACGGACCCGATGGCATAGAAAATGATGATGGTCCAAGGCAACCCGAAAGAAAATAAGGCCCAACTAAGCAAAGCACATATGTGGCAAGCTCAAAGTGAAGGGCAACTCGGGACATACAATTCAATCCAATCCAAATGAAGGAACTTCCTCAATTCAAATTCAATGGAAGTATACACAAGGGTAAAACAGTATCGTTCCAATTTTTCTAGAATATGAAGAACATATACTGCCGCATTCTCTTTCATTTTTGCAGGGGAAGTCTCTACTGGCCAGATTTTCCTGTCTACCATTCCCTATCAGTATCACCTCCGCTACTCGTCTCCAATCTCGAGCCAAGCAAATCCGACGTCTCTACGGAAAAGTTGGACGGGACGCCACTACTTTGAAAAAGAAAGGATAAAAAATAAGCTGAGTGGGAGACAAAGACATTTACGGCAGAAAAGAGATACGACTCGTCTTTATTGAAGAACTCGCCAGCAAATTGACGGTGGAGACAGCAACAAGGGGCCCCCTTCCACGGAAAGATGGAAGGAGACGAGCTGGGCGAGAGATACGATGAAAAGAAAATCGAGAAAGCCAGAACACTCGAGAGAGGCAATACAGTTGCTAAACCCACGTCTAATTTTAAAGGAGACATCTTCTTGATAATTCTCATTCGTGCTCGAAAGAGAGATTCTTAAAGCATACGCAGTCTCCCAGAAAAATCCAGAGAGTGAAAATACAAGAAGAGATATCAAACTTTGAGAAATCGTTAACCAAATCGAAAATGTCTCAACCCAACACACTTGAAAGTTATCGTTACTTGCTGAATATGGGAGAGGAAGAGTTCGAAGCCATATTTGGGATCGAGCCTATGGAGCCCGGCCCTTCCACCGATGACGTCCAAGAGCCCGGTAAGGACAATGACAACAACGGTAAAGGTCAAAAGAAGCGTTACCGTCGCCATACTGAGGAGCAAGTACGAAAGCTTGAAGCTTTCTTCAGAACATGCCCTATGCCAGACGGCAAACAAAAAATAGAACTGAGTCAAGAGCTAGGACTTGAACCTTTGCAAATCAAGTTCTGGTTTCAAAATAGACGAACCCGAATGAAGACTCGTCATGAGCACAACGAAACCAAGTTTCTAAGAGTTGAAAATGAAAACCTCCGAGCGGAAAACAAGATGTATAAAGAAACTTTTGACTCCGCCACCTGCCCCAACTGCAATAGCCTCCTCCTCACCCTCGATGAAATGTATGATCTGAGGATCGAAAATGCACGTTTAAGAGGTGAGTTAGACCAGTTTATAACAGGATCGAGTTCTGTTGGAGCAAGGTACAAAAGGACCAATGATACTGGATCAGCATCAATACCTCCCGAGGAAGAAGGGACAGATCACCACCAAGCGGACATTGACGATGATCTTTTCGCTATAATCAACCAGTTTGATATCGGTAAAGCATCGGGACTGTGATGCACTTGTTCAGCCAGTGACCACCAGACCTTCAATATGGCCGATGCATACCTAATTTGGGATGAAGCAAGCTGATCATGGGAGAGCCTGCAGAGGAAGCAGAACTGATCCTGAATGAGTGAATGTGTTTTATTTCCTTGCGTGATATGTTTTTCTGCTTTTGTGAAAGTGTAAAAGCAAGGAGTAATAATCCGACTTCCCCCTATTAAATGCTCGAATCCGCCACCTCACCAACCTCGCGACGAATTGATGGCGAGTGAAAATCTGCATAAACCTGAAGGGTAACTCCGTATCGTTTCAATTTACCCTCAGTTGCTCCAAGTTTTAAAATTAAGCCCCTTCTATTCTCAGGAAATTGCAAATCGACCCGAGAACGCAATCATATCCGAATACAGGTTGGATAAAATTTGGGGGCAAATCAACTCATGGGCATTACCACGGGATAGACAGCTTCGGACAAAGGAAAGTACAAGCGAAAGACGCGAACAATCTCAGAAATGGGTAATTCTGTATCGTTCTAATGTGCACATAATCATCTCAAGTCTTGAATTGTCTTATTCCATTCTTAACAGGGATTGCAAATTACCTCGAGAAATACCGTAACATGGCCCAAGGTGATACAACAGGCCTGCGTTATCCCCAAGGATTAACCCTTGAAAAGAAAGCCCCATGGACACCTACGGTCCAATGGACCGAATGGTATGGGGGATGACAGTAGGTCTGAAATATTCCGAGTTCGATCCCCAAGGGTGGGGAATGTTGTATGTATTATAAATAAATGAAACAACTTTTTGTGCATTTCTTTTTTTACAAACAGGAATACTCGACGAGTAATATCAAAGTCAGTATTTTACCATAGTCTTCCCATAATGGTGAGGCGCCCAACAAAAGTCGAGGAAAATTCAATCCAATAAAACTGGTAAAAGACTCGTGCAAGACATTCAAGATGAAGGGTAAATCAGTATCGTTTTCAATTTATCCCTTTTAATACTGGCTGATATGTCTCTTTTTCTTTTTACAGGAAATATTTACACTAACATTTAACATGTTGAAGGAGACAAATCCAAAAGAAAATTATGATCATCTGACAAGATCTATTCTGGTGAAAAATGGGGCAAATTGATCACAAGCTCTGAAGCGAAAAAGCAAATATGTCTTCCTTATCTCGTTTGATTTCGAGAATAATTTCTTTGCTTTTTACAGGGGCATTCAACCACTAAACCGTGGCGGTCGCTGTCATTAAACAAACCGAAATGCTCCCTCACCCATATGCTTCATCACGTAGAGACAAAGTTTGAGACGAACCACCCCTCGACATAAGGAATAGGCTTCCCAATTTGTTCGGTCCGCCCACATACCAGGGGCAATTTAAATCCGCCCATATTTGCACATTATATAAACACACGTAATGCTAAAAAATTGTCACATCTGCATTGTGCTTACACAGTTCATGAATTATGTATGACTATTCCGTGTGTTTAACTTACCAACTCCAACTTAGAGCATAAACTGCACAGGAGACATCAAATGTGCAGAATGGGGCATGACAGGATGAGGAAAGGCAAACCATTTCCACGCAAGTCTAACATTTTAATTTACAGATAAACAGCCTTTCCCCAGAGTGAGAGAAGGCCCTTTCGGATTGAAGTCCCCCATTCAGATTACATTCGAGGCGTTCATACTATGAGAACCTCCTTAAACAGAATTGGTAATGCAAGCTTGACAGAATAGTTTTGCATGATCCATATTTGGATTGATTGCATCATGAGTTATCACACAGACTACTTCTAATCATTGCCGACTTGGTTGAATAGTTTTACATGAACCGATTAACTCATTGATGAAAATGCTTGCACATGTTACCTCTGATACTGCCTGACAGGCAACACATTCCCGATGTTCAAACTACCTTCCAAAGTCTTGAAATTCATTCAGCGATTATTGAATGAACAAGCCTGGTTGTCGAGAAGCCACCAAGCATTTCTTCCAAATTCTCAGGTAAGTATATCTTCAACCTGAACCTTTCAAGAGAATGAATTCTGACGGTTGTTGGGGTACTCGAATCCATTGCGGTACATACAGGTATCCACCTTCTTCAATAAAGCATGATTTGTCTCAAGGACAGAAATGTTCGAGACCTTTTGATCTCTGCCTCTTTGGTTTATTCCTAAAGCGAGAGGATAATATAATTTGGGTTTGAGCTTCTGCAGGATTCCTAATCTTTCCAGATTCCAGAATGGCACCCTTTGAGGTACACCAAGTCCTTCTTACAGGCAAAATAAGTCCTTCTTACAGGCAAATCAAGTCCTTCTTATAGGCACAAAGTCCTTCTTACAGGCAAATCAAGTCCTTCTTACAGGCAAAACAAGTCCTTCTTACAGGCACAAAGTCCTTCTTACAGGCAAATCAAGTCCTTCTTACAGGCAAAACAAGTCCTTCTTACAGGCACAAAGTCCTTCTTACAGGCAAATCAAGTCATTCTTACAGGCAAAACAAGTCCTTCTTACAGGCAAAACAAGTCCTTCTTACAGGCAAATCAAGTCCTTCTTACAGGCATAAAGTCCTTCTTATAGGCAAACCAAGTTCTTCTTACAGGCACCAAGTCCTTCTTACAGGCATAAAGTCCTTCTTACATGCATAAAGTCCTTCTTATAGGCAAACCAAGTTCTTCTTACAGGCACCAAGTCCTTCTTACAGGCATAAAGTCCTTCTTACAGGCAAACCAAGTCCTTCTTACAGGCAAAACAAGTCCTTCTTACAGGCAAATCAAGTCCTTCTTACAGGCAAAACAAGTCCTTCTTACAGGCAAAACAAGTCCTTCTTACAGGCAAATCAAGTCCTTCTTACAGGCATAAAGTCCTTCTTATAGGCAAACCAAGTTCTTCTTACAGGCACCAAGTCCTTCTTACAGGCATAAAGTCCTTCTTACAGGCAAACCAAGTCCTTCTTACAGGCAAACCAAGTCCTTCTTATAGGCACCAAGTCCTTCTTATAGGCAAACTAAGTCCTTCTTACAGGCAAACCAAGTCCTTCTTACAGGCACAAAGTCCTTCTTACAGGCAAATCAAGTCCTTCTTACAGGCACAAAGTCCTTCTTACAGGCAAATCAAGTCCTTCTTACAGGCACAAAGTCCTTCTTACAGGCATAAAGTCCTTCTTACAGGCAAATCAAGTCCTTCTTACAGGCATAAAGTCCTTCTTACAGGCAAACAAAGTCCTTCTTACAGGCAAATCAAGTCCTTCTTACAGGCACAAAGTCCTTCTTACAGGCAAAGTAAGTCCTTCTTACAGGCAAAACAAAGTCCTTCTTACAGGCAAACAAAGTCCTTCTTACAGGCAAATCAAGTCCTTCTTACAGGCAAAGCAAGTCCTTCTTACAGGCACAAAGTTCTTCTTACAGGCAAAGCACCAAGTCCTTTTTACTGGCACCAAGTCCTTTCTACAGGCACCAAGTCCTTCTTACAGGTATCTCCATGTGGTGACCTACCATACGGGTCAAATCTCAATCAAAATTTAATCAGTAGAATCCTTTTATTAGGAATCTACCATGGTACGACCCACCATACGGGTCAAATGGTATGACCCACCATACGGGTCAAATTTTAATTCAATTTTTAATCAGTAGAATCCTTTTATTATGAATCTACCATGGGTTGATCCACCATACGGGTTCAAGTTCAACCACCCTAAAGTTTTTTTTATATAACGAATCCTTAGGTTCTCATTTCATTTTCAGTGGAACAATCATGTCACGACTCTTTTTATTTCCTTGTATTGAGTCGATAAGAATCCAGGTGTCATCTCGTCTTTGAAATGAACCTCTACCGAGCTTCCTTTCAAAGAGGGGCAGCTGTTGACACCTGATCTTTAATCATTTTTTCTATTGCTAAAGTAATAAAAAATCCATAAAAATTCATAAAATTGAAAAAATCAACTTTAGGGACCTTAGCCAAGCCTAGGGAACCAATTTTGACCAAAAAACGATTTTTCATATTTTCAGTATTTTTACGTATTTTTTATTTATTTATTTTCAAAAATTAATAGAAAATCCATAAAAATTCATAAAATTGAAAAATCAACTTTGGGAACCTTAGCCAAGCCTAGGGAACGAATTTTGACCAAAAAATAATTTTTCATATTATATATATTTTAATTTTTTAAAAAAAAAATACAAAAATATTTGAAAATTTTGAAAAAATAACATTTGAGGCCAAAAAATACACAAAGATAGTTAATATTTTTATTTTAAATCTATTTTCATATTGACCATCGCAAATTCAGAAAAATCCAATTCGAGTCACGTGTTCCTTCACGAGTATAATCTCGAATCGGGCCTAAAAAAATTTAATTTGAGTCAACTTATTTTTAACTTTCACTTTTTATGAGTTGTGACATTGTCTTCTAATATTTTAAATTTTCATCTTGGCCCAATTATACCCAGAATGACTTAATTTTGCAAAAGGGCTTTAATTAAATTATGCATTATTTTCAGCGACAAGAAATGAGCTTAAAGTTGACATGTGGTAAATTTTGGTGTGTCAAAAATTGTGAGGAGATTTGGACTTAAAGAAATATATTTTTTTCAGGGACTGAATTGTAAATACTTAAAATTCAAGGACTAGAGTGCAAATACCTAACTCTTGAAGGATTATTTTACAAATAATAAAAAGAAGAGTTAGTGGATAAATTAGAATAGAGAAGGGAAGATGAAGAAGAGGAGATGAAGAAGAGAAGTTGGAGAAGAATGGATGGAGAAAATAAGATAAGAATAGAGAAGGGAAGATGGAGATGAAGAAGAGTTAGTAGAGAAATTAGAATGGAAGATAAGAATAGAGAAGGGAAGATGGAGATTAAGAAGAGTTAGTGGAGAAATTAGAATGGGAGATAAATATGGAGAAGGGAAGATGAAGATGAAGAAGAGTTAGTGGAGAGATTAGAATGTGAGATAGAGATGGAGAATGGAAGATGAAAATGAAGAAGAGTTAGTGGAGAAATTAGAATGGGAGATAGAGTTAGTGGAAAAATTAGAATGGGAGATAGATGAGGAGGTTATAAAAGGAGGAAGAAGTGAGCTTGAGAAGGGCTTCTTGAGAGAGAAAATTTGAAGTGTTTGGGAGAATTTTTTGGAGAGGAAATTTTGGATGTTTGAGAGAGTTTTGGGAGTTTGAAGAAAAATTCGAGAAAAAGAAAATACCAAAAGAGAGAGAATTTTGAAGATGATGGGAGTTTAAAGCTAGGGGTTATCATCACAAATTCCTTCTTCGATCAATATAAATCAAGAGTTCATCCTCGTCAACGAGCAAGCAAATTCGAGCTAAGTGTTTTTATTTATTCATTTATTTATGATTTTACTCGCAAATGAGCACAAATTGTATACACTTTCTCCATCTCTTTTTTTCCCCATATTTTATGTCAGGAGAAGGATATCTCTACGTTAACAGCAAAAATCTCGTAGAGATGCAAAAATCGGCCCAGACAAGCTCCTAAGCTGTCCACCGATTTCTCAACTGATCTGTGACTAAAAGTCCCTCTTAATTCAAAAGAAACTCTCTATATTGGGAACATAGAGAGCGAAAATCAATTATAGAAATCAATCCCAAAAAAATGGGAGATAAGTACTCTTTCCACTCTTCTGGTTTTAGGTGCAGATTAGCACATATTTTGTATACTGACATTTCACTCTATTTTATGTCAGGAAGCCGCAGCTTTATATCAATGGTCAACCCTATGGAAGCACAAAATCGGCTTGGAGGAGTCCTCAAGCGCGCACAAATTTCAAATTGTTGAATCAATTCGTTGTATTTTATTTTAAAGAATTCATACCCCAGAATGGAGAGGACAAAGTCCATCCGCAATTTAAATACCTGCACCATAAATCCCAAAGGGAAGAGCCAAGCCAATGCTTAGCCTCCCATTGGAGGTTTTTACTTACAGTAGTTAAATACCTGCAACTTAAATACCTGTACCTTAAATCCCAAAGGGAAGAGCTAAGCCAATGCTTAGCCTCCCATTGGAGGTTTTTACTTACAGTAGTTAAATACCTGCAACTTAAATACCTATACCTTAAATCCCAAAGGGAAGAGCCAAGCCAATGCTTAGCCTCCCATTGGAGGTTTTTACTTACAGTAGTTAAATACTTGCAACTTAAATACATGTACCTTAAATCCCAAAGGGAAGAGCCAAGCCAATGCTTAGCCTCCCATTGGAGGTTTTTACTTACAGTAGTTAAATACCTGCAACTTAAATACATGTACCTTAAATCCCAAAGGGAAGAGCCAAGCCAATGCTTAGCCTCCCATTGGAGGTTTTTACTTACAGTAGTTTAAATACTTGCAACTTAAATACCTGTACCTTAAATCCCAAAGGGAAGAGCCAAGCCAATGCTAGTCCTCCCATTGGAGGTGTTTATTCACTGTCATGTACTTCCTATAATTTAATTTTTGAATCATCAGACCCAAAAGATAAGTAGGTTGTAATACTGCACAGAAGTCGTTAACACACTCCTTCTTTCGGCTTCAGGGAATCTTTAACACTTAAAAAAATATAACAAATAAAAATATATACCATCCATGCATCTTATTTAAAAAGTGAAAACACAAAAGAGAATACCCTACTATAGCCTTAGGAATAAACCAAGCCTGAGTTGCCGAATTAGGATATCCATGAAATTAAGGTACCGAAAGGGCCTTAGTTTTAATTAACTAGTGTAACCAAGTCCCCGAGCTCCTAATCTCTGGTTTGCAGGAATAAATTAGTTCTCCCGCTAATTTATTTAGGTTTCTAATCGACCTACCAAGAACGATTAGTGGCGACTCCAAATTTCAAAATCATTTAAACAAAAACCAAAGTTGCGATTCGGTAGGGCTTGGGAGGGTCCGCGTTAGGTTAGTCAAATCTAATTAACTTAATAATCCGTTAACCCCTTTTAAAATTTAAAATTTTTTTAGAGGGTCGCGACAGCACTCTATGCAGTCGCACAATCTGTCTCACGTACAGTTCAGCCAGCTTTTCCAAAGTGGAATCCTTTCGCACTACAATGAAGTGTACAGATTTAGTCAGCCTGTCGACTATCACCTAGATCGAGTCATTTTCTCTTTGACTTCTTGGCAATCCTATCACGAAATCCATAGTGACATGTTCCCACTTCCACTCTGGGATCTCCAATGGTTGCAATAGGCCTCCAGGCTTGGAATGTTGCGTTTTTACTTGTTGACATGTCAAGCATTTGGCCACGTATTTGGCCACATCTACCTTCATTCCATTCCACCAGTAGTGCTGACGTAGATTCTGGTAGATTTTCGTACTCCCAAGGTGAATACTGTAATTACTTCTATGAGCCTCAGATAAAATTCTTTCCTTCAGCTCTTCATCATTTAGCACAACAGACATCCTTTAAACTTCAATACTCCATCTTCAGTTATCCGGAACTCAGGTTTCCTCTCATCTGCATCCATCAACATAATCTTCTGGAGATAGGGGTCCGTAGGCTGTAGTTCCTTGATTCTCAATTGAATTTCTGGTTCAACTCGCAGTGCAGCCAGCAGACTCGAGAGGTTCCCAATTTCCACCTTAAACTCGGAGTCCCTGACCTCTTCCAACAGCATCCACTCCTTAACCATCATATGCACGATGCTCAACGTTTGACTCAAAGCATCCGCCACCTTATTCGCTTTTCCTGGATGGTACAGAATATCACAGTCATAGTCCTTCAGAAGTTCCATCCAACGACGCTGTCTTATATTAAGCTCCTTCTGCGAGAACAAGTACTTCAGACTCTGGTGATCTACATAGATCTGAAATTTCTCTCCCACCAGATAGTGACTCCAAATCTTCAGTGCAAATACTATGGTAGCCAACTCCAGGTCGTGCGTTGGATAATTCATCTCGTGAGGCCTCAACTGTCGAGATGCATACACTACCACTCGTCCATGCTGCATCAAGACGCATCCCAATCCTCTTAGTGACCCATCGCTATAAATCTCAAATCCTCCAGGTCCGGATTGGATTGTTAACCCTGGTGCAGAAGTCAATCGATCTTTCAACTCCTGAAAGCTCTCTTCGCACCTTGCGGTCCATTCAAACTTCGCCTCCTTCTTCAATAGACGAGTTAGTGGGGCGGCTATTGCGGAAAACCTTTCCACGAAGCGTCTATAATAGCCAGCCAATTCAAGGAAGCTTCGTATTTCAGTCACGGTTGTAGGCCTTGGCCACTTTTCCACAGCTTCAATCTTAGCGGGATCTACTGATATTCCTTCGCCATATACTATATGCCCAAGGAATGCCACTCTATTTAGCCAGAACTCACACTTCTTAAACTTGGCGTACAATGAGTATTCCCTTAATGTTTGTAGAACAGTCTTCAGATGTTGCTCGTGATCCTCAGGGTTCTTCGAATACACTAGGATGTCGTCGATGAAGACTATCACGACCTGATCTAGAAACTCTTTGAACACTCGATTCATCATATCCATGAACGCGGCTGGGGCATTTGTCAATCCAAATGGCATGACAGTGAATTCATAATGCCCATATCTCCTCCTAAAAGCAGTCTTCGGGATGTCTTCTTTCTTGATCGTCAACTGATGATAGCCTGTTCTTAGGTCTATCTTGGAGAATACATACGCTCCTTGAAGTTGATCAAACAGATCATCAATTCTTGGCAGAGGATACTTGTTCTTAATCGTCACTTGATTCAGTTGGCTATCATAGCCTAAATGATCCATCTTTCTTCTTAACAAACAGCGCCGGAGCTCCCCATGGCGAAGCACTGGGGTAGATAAATCCTTTATCCAGTAGCTCTTGCATCTGCACCTTTAACTCCTTCAACTCTGACAATGACATCCTATACGGTGCTTTCGAGATCGGCTCGGTTTCAGGTGCCAACTCGATTACAAATTCCACCTCACGCTCTGGTGGCAAGCTAGGCAATTCTTGCAGGAAAACATCTGGGGTACTCTCTTACTACAGGCACTTCCTCCAACTTCACTTCTTGAGCTGACGAATCCGTCACTAATGCTAAAAATCCTAGACAACCCTCGTTTATCAGTTTGGTCGCTTCCAATGACGAAATCCATGGGATTGACGTTCCACCTCGATTTCCCATGAATTTATATCCAAGGTGACCTACTGGGCTAAGTCGTATCGTACTTCTACTACAGTCAATGATTGCCCCATGTTTAATTAACCAATCCATGCCAACGATTATATCAAAGTCAAACATGGGTAAGACAGCCAAGTCAATTTCCTCCACTCTATCACCTAAGTCTATCTTACACCCCTTACACCCTAACGTGATAATTACTCTATCCTTCAACAGGGTGGCTACATGCAGTACAACATCTAATGGTCTAACTTCTCACCCAGCCAATTCAACAAAACGCTCATATACAAAGGAATGTGATGCTCTGGGATCAAATAATGCATACGCAGTATGACCACAGAGAGAAACGGTATCTGTGATCACCCCTGGCGCATTCTCAGCATCCTTGCACGCCACTGCGTAAACTCGTCCTTGGGCAGGAGGACGGTTCAGATTCCCTTTAGGAGCGGTCACGGGCTGGGGCTGCAGCTGCTGGAACTGGGGTCTCGGCCCTCTCTACGAGCAATTTCTCAGATGATGTCCCAACTGCCCGCAACCAAAATATCCTCCAGTCTTCTTCGGGCAAGGGTTATTCCCATGTCTTCTCTCACAATCATAACAGTTCAGACCTGTTGAGGATGATGGTTTTCCTAGAGTTCTCCTAGCAGGTGGAACAAACCTTCGGTTATCTCTCATCGGCCTCTTGCCAAAATTCCTGCGGTCTCTTCCTGGCATGAATTGGCATCCAGATGCGGTAGCCTTCTCCTGTAAGTTTCGTTCAATCGCCAGGGCCCTTTCACACATCTCGTTGTAGTCCCTTAGCCCGATAGCGATCAGCATACTCTTTAATTCGGGTCGTAACCCTTCTCTGAATCTCCTTTGTCCCATGGGTCGTCTATTAGCCTCCGAGCAAACTTAGAAAGCCTGGTGAATTCACCTTCGTACTGGTCGACAGTCATCTACCCCTGACGGAGCCTTATGAACTCTTCCATTTTCCTTTCTTGGACGGCCTCAGAAAAGTACTTCCCGTTGAACGCTGCACAAAATGCAGCCCAATTTGGCCTCATGCTATTAGGGAAGACTCGCCGTCGGATGGCCTTCCACCAGTCGTTAGCTGTGCTCTGGAGCTGGTAGGTTGCCAATGAGACTTTCTCTTCATCAGTGCATCCTAGCACAGTGAAGGCTTTCTCTAGCTGCTTGATCCATAGGGTAGCTGCCTCAGGTCCTCCACTACCGTCAAAATTAGATGGTTGCATCTTCAGAAATTGCTCCACTATATGATGGGTTTGACATCCTCCATTGCCTTGCCCATTGCCTCCATTGGCTCCATTGGCAGCGGCCAAGGCGGCCTCAGCTGCTTGGGCTAATGCGGCAGCTCTCTCTGCAGCTTGCCTACCCATCAAATTGCTAACCTTGGTCAGCACTCTCATCATTTCCTCGATTCTAGGGTCTCCTTCAGGTGCAGGAGCCCTCGAACTTGATGCACCTGCGCTCAGTCTTCTACCCCTATTACTCATCCTTCTAAGTCTTTCTTTTTACCTAAACCAAGTAAAATTCCCTTCAGGAATTTGGAACTCTAAAACTACCAACCAAGCTTTCGCCTGCTGTCACGTCTACTGACATGAATATGCATGTAATATTCGCCGCAGCTTTTAATGCAATTGGACTCGGTAAACACATAGACTCAACCCGTCAATGTATAACTCAGGCCACTCTATTCGCCTCCTCAACTAGAAGCCTGCCGGGAGCCACTCCTTGATCGGGTTTCTACCCCGATGACCACTCCCCGCCCTCATCATTTCTTGGAGCGAACAGTTGTCCTAAATCATTCACCTCCAAAGAAAGCCCCATTTCACATGTCCCACACCATGCTTCATTACGGTTTGTAGACGTCCCATCATACCTGTCCCATACCAGGCTGACGGTTACACAGTCCAATAAAATGTGATGCATGTACCTTTTCAAATTCAAATCTTCATTTCAAATCGATTTCGTTTCTAAACCACTTTGCTTTCAATGCAAAAACGCATGCAATGCATGATGGTCAAGCAGCGCACGATAGCTGACTAAGCGTACGAACACAAACAACAACAACAACCAGCAGCCAATCAATCAGCAATCAGCATTTAAGCACCCCTCAACTAGGGTTAGGCTTTACAACCTTACCTCAGGTCTCGACACACCTGCAGCTTAGTCTCAAAATACCATAGCCTAAGACTATTCTAGGTAATCAACTCAACTAAGCATGCGCCAATCAATTCATGCATTCTACCCTTCCTAACCTTAGGACTAGGGTTTGTCTATCTATCTATCCCAAAATCATCAACCTTATCACTCCAAATCTTCGAACGGTCTCGTATCGAGCTGACCTTGCTCTGATACCACTCGAACGGGGATGTCACGCCTCGAAACCCCACGGGCCCGCGACAAACCGCTCATACCTTAAACTCTGCTCAGCGCTCGTTTGATCCACTGTACGCGACGGCCCAGGAAATCACTTCGTCGCGACCAGGCGGCGCATTCATTGAACCTGAAACCTGCGGAAGCAAATCTACTATCCCATACAAGCAGACATACGATAATAGGGTAGCAAGAAAAGGGATAGACACTAAGAACGTCAACATATACACATCATCAAACTGTTAGGTACAGACCCCAAAAGAAAATACATACTACGGTCCAAAATCCTACGCTCAACCTAACACCCATAATCTAGACTTAGCATTTGACAGAATCACTCCTCTGGCTCCTCCTCTTCCTCCTGCTCCTCGGGATCGTAGTCTGCCCAGGGGTCCTGCTTCTCCTCAGGGTTGGTATCCATGGCATCGCCCTCCTTATGGCCATCTATCACCATGCCACCTGGGGACAGCAGCTCCACCATCAGGTCTGGATTAACTACCTTACCTCCATAGGCAGCGGGACGCATAAATATCGGGTCGTCCTCCTCAGGGATAGAGGCATCGCGCAAGGGTCCCTCCATACCAAACTCACCCTCTCTCATCCAGGCCTCGAACCTAAGGGGGACAAAAAGAGGGTTGCCCTGATCCACCCAAATAGTCGTCAATCGTCGGTGCTAGAGGGTAGCGTTCTCATCCACAAAATGGGTGACCTCAGTCTCTATCTGTACAGCTAGCCCAAAAAGCACGGGAGGTTCATCCATCATAGGGGTCTAGGATCTGAAAACATGGCAACCACCGCCAGTGAGTCGATTGTTGACACCTGATTTTTAATCATTTTTTCTATTGCTAAAGTAATAAAAAATCCATAAAAATTCATAAAATTGAAAAATCAACTTTGGGGACCTTAACCAAGCCTAGGGAACCAATTTTGACCAAAAAACGATTTTTCATATTTTCAGTATTTTTACGTATTTTTTATTTATTTATTTTCGAAAATTAATAGAAAATCCATAAAAATTCATAAAATTGAAAAATCAACTTTGGGTACCTTAGCCAAGCCTAAGGAACCAATTTTGACCAAAAAATAATTTTTCATATTTTCGATATTTTTCGGTATTTTTATTTTCGAAAATTCATAAAACAAAAACTTAAGAAAAATGAGAAAATTAAAAAATCAAGTTTGCAGCCTTGGCCAAGCTTAGGCAACTATTTTCGAACAAAAAAATAATTTTTTTTGTATTTGTATATATTGTTTATATATTTTAGAAATTATGAGAATATTTAATAAATAATAGCATTTGAGGCCACAAAAATATATAAAAATAGTCAATATTTTTTATTTTAAATCCCTTTTCATGTTAGCCATCACAAATTTAAAAAATCCAATTCGGGGTCGTGTATTCCTTCACGAGCATAATCCAATTTATTTTCATTTTTTTCACTTTTAGGAGTTGTGACATTGTTCTCTAATATTGCAAATTTTTTATATTGGCCCAAATTATACCCAGAATGACTTAATTGTGCAAAAGGGCTTTAATTAAATTCTGCATTATATTCAGTGGCAAGAAATGAGCTTAAATTTGACATGTGGTGAATTTTGACTAAGTATAGGGAAGGTATGTCAAAAATTGTGAGGAGATTTGGACTTAAAGAAATATTTTTTCAGGGACTAAATTATAAATACTTAAAATTCAGGGACTAGAGTGTAAATACCTAACTCTTGAGGGATTATTTTGCAAATAACAAAAAGAAGAGCTAGTGGATAACTTAGAATAGAGAAGGGAAGATGGAGAAGAGGAGATAGAGAAGAATGGTTGGAGAAAATAAGATAAGAATAGAAGGGAAGATGGAGAAGAAGAAGAGTTAGTGGAGAATTTAGAATGGGAGATAAATATGGAGAAGGGAAGATGAAGATGAAGAAGAGTTAGTGGAGAGATTAAAATGTGAGATAGAGATAGAGAAAGGAAGTTGAGATGAAGAAGAGTTAGTGGAGAAATTAGAATGGAAGATGGAGTTAGTGGAAAAATTAGAATGGGAGATAGATAAGTGGGTTATAAAAGGAGGAAGAAGTGAGTTTGATGGGGGATTCTTTGGAGAGAAAATTTGAAGTGTTTGAGAGAATTTTTTGGAGAGAAAATTTTGGATGTTTGAGAGAGTTTTGGGAGATTGAAGAAAAATTTGAGAAAAAGAAAATACCAAAAGAGAGAGAATTTTGAAAATGATGGGAGTTTAAAGCTAGGGGTTATCATCACAAATTCCTTCATCGATCAATATAAATCAAGAGTTCATCCTCGTCAACGAGCAAGCAAATTCGAGCTAAGTGTTTTTATTTATTCATTTATTTATGGTTTTACTCGCAAATTAGCACAAATTGTATACACTTTCTCCATCTCCCATTTTTTTCATATTTTATGTCAGGAGAAGGATATTTCTATGTCAATAGCAAAAATCTCGTAGAGATACAAAAATCGGCCCAGACAAGCTCCTAAGCTGTCCACCGATTTCTCAACTGATCTGTGACAAAAGTCCCTCTTAATTCAAAAGAAACTCTCTATATTGGGAACATAGAGAGCGAAAATCAATTATAGAAATCCCTCAAAAAAAAAACGGGAGATAAGTACTCTTTCCACTCTACTGGTTTTAGGTGTAGATTAGCACATATTTTGTATACGGACACTTCACTCTATTTTATGTCAGGAAGCCGCAGCTCTATATCAATGGTCAACCCTATAGAAGCACAAAATCGGCTTGGAGGAGTCCTCAAGCGCTTACAAATTTCAAATTGTTGAATCAATTTGTTGTATTTCATTTTAAAGAATTCATGCCCCAGAATGGAGAGGACAAAGTCCATCCGCAATTTAAATATCTGCACCATAAATCCCAAAGGGAAGAGCTAAGCCAATACTTAGCCTTCCATTGGAGATTTTTACTTACAGTAATTAAATACCTACAACTTAAATACCTGTACCTTAAATCCCAAAGGGAAGAGCCAAGACAATGCTTAGCCTCCCATTGGAGGTTTTTACTTACAACAGTTAAATACCTGCAACTTAAATACCTGTACTTTAAATCCCAAAGGGAAGAGCCAAGCCAATGCTTAGCCTCCCATTAGAGGTTTTTACTTACAGTAGTTAAATACCTGCAACTTAAATACCTGTACCTTAAATCCCAAAGGGAAGAGCCAAGCCAATGCTAGGCCTCCCATTGGAGGTGTTTATTCACTGTCATGTACTTCCTATAATTTAATTTTTGAATCATCAAACCCAAAAGATGAGTAGGTCGTAATACTGCACAGAAGTCGTTAACGCACTCCCTCTTTCGGCTTCAGGGAATCTTTAACACTTAAAAAATATAACAAATAAAAATATATACCATCCATGCATCCTATTTAAAAAGTGAAAACACAAAAGAGAATACCCCACTAGAGCCTTAGGAATAAACCAAGCCTGAGTTGCCGAATTAGGATATCCATGAAATTAAGGTACCGAAAGGGCATTAGTTTTAATTAACTAGTGTAACTAAGTCCCCGAGCTCATAATCTCTGGTTCGCAGAAATAAATTAGTTCTCCCGTTAATTTATTTAGATTTCTAATCGACCTACTAAGAACGATTAGTGGCGACTCCAAATTTCAAAATCATTTAAACAAAAACCAAAGTTGCGATTCGGTAGGGCTTGGGAGGGTCCGCGTTAGGTTAGTCAAATCTAATTAACCTAATAATCCGTTAACCCCTTTAAAATTTAAAATTTTTTTTGGAGGGTCGCGACAGACTGGCGACTCCGCTGGGGAAGTGGGTTTTTAAATTTTCGAAAAAAGATACCAATTGGAATACTTAAATTTTTTGGAAATTTTAAAAGTCTTAGTGGACTTAGGCCAATGAAAATTTCATGGATATCTCGCTTCTGGCGATCTTGTTTGGGACTCATTCTGTAGGTGTTATATGTTTTTGCAGGATGAGAGTTACAAGGGGCGGAGTGTTTGATTAACCCATTTATTTTGCAGGATCGGTGTCGGGATTATTTATTTAATTTCGCACATTTCTAGAAGTGCTGTTTTGATATCAGTTGTTGTGCATGTCTTGCATATTCTGAGGATCACGACACCTGCACACACAAGCGTCTAAACCCAAGTCGCGAAATTTTCCTAGATAACCATAGATAGGGATCGAACATGCAAAGCTCTTGCGTCGATTGCGCTCGGGTTGACCATATTTTATCCCGCTCATTATCTGAATTGATAATTCTTCCTATTGTCGTTTGATTGCGCGGAGGGTAAGGTTGTCAATTCAGATTGTGGGGGCCTTTTAGGTCCATACCCTGTCTCTCCTTCTTTTATTTTCTAGAGTCTACTCCTCACTTGAGTCATGCGCATGACTATGTGATTTGTAATTCTCCAAGGTAAAAGTAAGTTCTCTAATTTTATCTTGTATTTATTTTCGGTTAGACCATGCTAGGTGTCAGTCAGTTTTTGAACTTGACATTACGACCATTCTTTCAAAAGAAAATAAGAATTAAATTTGTCCCTCATTTCTAAAAAATCTTTAAAAAATGAATGTGAAAAATCCCTTCGGGGGAATTTTGTTGATCAATAAAGGATTTATTTTTTCATGTCTTTCCTGCTTCAATAAAAATGAAATGTTCCTAATAAATTTATTTCTGAAAATTTATTTCGATAAAAAGAAAAATTCCTTCAAAAAAATTTTGGTAAACATCAAGTGATTTTATCACATTTTTCAAATTATAAAAACCTGCAAGGAAACTCTTTTCGAGAAATTCACCCATGTTTTTCTAAGAAAATTTTCTAATTTTACAAAAATAAAATTAGACTAATATAGGAATCATGGACCAACCTCTCTTACGTCATGTACTAATTATATCCTTTACTTTTGTAGGAAATCCCAGGTATCCCAGACGGGAACAAAATTGGGTTCAACATTATACCGAGAATAAACTTGAAGAATGCGAAAGAATAATAAATTGCCGATGCCTTAGCCAATTACACTGGGGCAAGTGAAGAAGTCCCATGGACAGAATCGTGTCAATCAGTGGACACCTATGGGCTTTGTATGTAAATGGGGCCGTGAATGTATTTGGGTTAGACATGAAGACATTTTTAATGTATTCGAGGGATTCATGTATAATTAGAACCCATGAAGCCAGTATGTTGATCCGACCGTGCAATGCCTTTCTGATTAAATTGAACAAAGGAATTTCTCCCGATGCTACAGGCGACCGACATGAGCAAGTGGACGCCGAAAGAAATAAAATATGGATAAAGTGGACACACAACAGGTGGCCGGATTTATTACTAGCGCACTGATTGAGTTGTCATAGTGTTATTGTTCGTGATCTCAAGATGGATAGTGGGGGCCACCGCTGAACCCTTCATCAATGTTCTCGATATTATTGTCTGGAGCAATTAATAAAGGACACCAAGAAGAACATTAAGCCTCGACGTATTCGGTACCTCAAATCGTTCTGTTATGCTATGCGGAAGAAACGATAAAAGGAAAATTAAACAAAAAAACACGTGAAGCTTTTCTTTCATTCCATTCATCAAAGAGTATTATAACAGCTCATTAGGGAGGAAAAGTAAAGCCAAATTGAGCCCTGATAACCATTACGAAGGAGTTCAACTGACTCTCCAAACAGTTGATGCTCCAGGTGCACCGGGCGTTCTCGGGATCAAGCTCCGCGAGCCTAAAGAAGAGGCGATCGCGCTTCTCCTTAGCCTGGGCCATACTGGCCTCGTAATGCTCGACGGCAAACTCCAAGTCCGAAATCGCCGCCCTTTCGAAAACAATGTCTGCCGTAATGTCATCAAGTCTCTTCTGTAGCCAACCGCATTTGCACCTCATCATAATATTGCCCGGCTCCTGTTCGGCGTAAGTTCGGACCAAGGCTAAACGGTCCACCAACTTTCCCCTCTCACGAAGCAGCCACGAAAGCTAATCATTGGCAAACTTGAAGGCTTTCTTGTGATTATCAGCCACAAATGTGACTGTTTCCAAACGCTCGTGCCGGTCTTGGTAACGAGCTTTCACGACGGCAGTCACAAGGACCGTCTCATAAGCGCGGTTATAGGCGGCCAGAAAATTGATGAAGAGGGTCGGGAAGTTCCGATACTCCCTCCCCAGTTGGGTACCCTCAATAGAAGCAGCGTCTACGGTCCTGAATAAACCGAGGATTTCAGCCTCAACGGTAGAGTTTTGGGCTATATGAGCGTAACCTCTACCAAGAAGATTGTAGAGTCTCTCCCACCCAGCCAGGACTTCGACGGAGAAGGTATGGTTAGGAGAATTGGCCATTTTTGAAAGCAGATCACGAAAGAAAGGAGGAGAGAGGCGAGGCAGATGATCGGAATGCGAAGGCGATAATCTGCTTCAATTTAAATACTGATTTCAAAGGGGCAGTCCTTATTGGTCGAGTTTTTCTATCTACCATTCTCTGTCGGCAACACCCCCGCTGGCTCAAATTCCAGTCAAGCGGCAACCTCAAGCTAAGCAGATCCGACGTCTCTGCAGAAAAGTTGGACGGGCCGCCACCACTTTGAAAAAGAAAGAATAAAAAATGGGCTGAGTGGGAGACAAAGAAATTTTCGTCAGAAAAGGAGATACGACTCGTCTTTATTGGAGGACCCGCAAGTAAATCGACGGTGGAGATCTTGACAAGGGCCCTCTACCACGAAAAGAAAGAAGAAGATAAACTGAGCGAGAAACAATGATTTCCCCTTTGATCAAAAGCTGAATATCAGATTTTCTCCCTCGGAAAATCTAATAGCGCTGCCCGTGAAGAGGAAGTCGTTGCTATTGCCAAAGAGAGAACTTGTCCTCATTTGATAGTGAGAGTTCATCTGCAAGAACTCGCAGGAGAAAGAAAGAGAGGAGGGAGTTTTCGTGGGAGAGGAATTCAAAACCTTCACCATCAAAGCATCGGCTTTCAAAGCCTGTTACGAGAAGCCATCGACGATCCCGTGATCCCTCAAGTCCAAGAAGACATCCTAAGGCGGTCTTGAGTCGGCAGTCCTAGATCCAGAAATATGTCGAGCATTAGGGAAACGGGCGCATGTTCAACCTTGGTCGAAGCTGATGAAGTTCCTTACCTTGAGGGTCTACTGGTCATGGCCATTAACGGTAATCCAGTCTCTCTGTCAATCCTTGTTACCGTATTGAGAAAATGCCGGTATAAGGTTTTAGCTCAAGTAAAAGCGACAGAGGCCTTAGAAGTATTAAGGAGGAGTAGTAACCAGTTTGATATCATCCTCACAGCCATGTTAGGGATTGACATAGATGTTTTCACTCTCTTGAAATTCATCAATTCTGAATTAAACATGCCAGTCGTCGTAATATCGGCAAGCGATGATCAGCAAGCCATAATGAAGGCTGTCTTACACGGGGCCCAAGACGTCGTAACGAAACCAGTTAGGGTTCAGATGCTTCAAAACATATGGCAGCACGTGGTAAGGAAGCAATTGCACGACCAAGAGAACAATCATCAAGCCTTCAATATTGTTCCAAGCAACTGGAAAAAGAAGATGAGTTGGTCTCCCGAGCTGCATCGTATGTTTGTTAAAGTTCAGCAGCTAGGAATCGATTCGGCACGGCCGCAACATATACTGGAAATTATGAAGGTAGAGGGACTCACTAAAGGAAATGTTTCGAGTCATCTTCAGAAGTACAGAAAAAGGGTGAGAGAACACAATGCAACTCAGAATCAAGAAAACCAAGGCGGGACTGATCCAAGCCTGAACGTCAAGTCTTCTCGCCACCATAAGTTCCGCAGGTTAGCATGGGGCGAGCCACTTCCCATCATCAACCAAGCCAGTAGCCGTGCCATCAATCCCCCAGGCGTTAATCAAAGTATCCCCCAGAATCACCCTAATGCTCTTCAAGAGTATAGACCGCAGGGGCAGTGTATTCAGATTCCTTGGTTTGAGCACCAACCTGTGGCTAGAATTCATCCCATGATCAGCGCGCCTGCGCAGCCAGAGAATCAGACAAGAAGTTATCATGAGCACTTCCACTTCTCTAATCCTCGAATGGAAGGAGTTTTTAGCAGCAGGACAGTTAGTGATCCCCACACTTTCTCGAGTAATGATGAAGGCTCCAGCACAAGAAGTCAAATTGCTCATGGCGAGGACAGAATGAGAAATCTACCGCCAGCATTTGCCAACAACAATGCCCAATTCAAGTATCAGTTGCTGGAAGGTTCAAGAGATTACCCAAATGATGAGCTTACTGCCCTGGTCAACCAGTTTAGGGTTGACAGACGTCCCAAGCCACGATCAGGAGCCAGTGAGTAGGGACTCTCAAACATCGGTCATCCACACCCGAACTAACACGAGACTAGCTGATTATCGAAGAGCCACAGGAGAGGCAGAACTGACCTTGAATAAGTGCACCTTTCATTTCATGCTTAATTCCCTTGCGTATGATATTTCCAGCTTTCTAGGTGTCTAGATTTAATTCAGGGGCAAGGGGGTAACTTGTTTTTTATCCCGTCGAATGCGTGAATCCCTTTTTATGCTAGACTCAGGGCGGATCAATTTGTGGCAATGTCGCTGACTGCCATAATGAGAAATGTTGAATGGCCTCACGTAGGGAAATTTCAAGTGAAAAGCCCAGGCGAGCTCGAAGACGGGTAACTGTGTGTCGTTCCAATTTACCCTTAATCGTTGCAAAATGCTAAATTGGATTTGTTCCATTCTCACCTAGGGGATTGCAAATTGCCTCAAGAGTGTCGCAAAATGAAATGACCCAATGGAATGCGATAGGACTCATTTGCCTTAAAGGTAACCTTTAAATTAAAGGAGCCCTCCGGTCCACAGACCCGATGGCATAGAAAATGATGATGGCCCAAGGCAACCCGAAAGAAAACAAGGCCCAACTAAGCAAAGCACTTATGTGGCAAGCTCAAAGTGAAGGGCAACTTGGGACATACAATCCAATCCAGTCCAAATGAAGGAACTTCCTCAATTCAAATTCAATGGAAGTACACACAAGGGTAAAACAGTATCGTTCCAATTTTTTCTAGAATATGAAGAACATATACTGCCGCATTCCCTTTCATTTTTGCAGGGGAAGTCTCTACTGGCCAGATTTTCCTGTCTACCATTCCCTATCAGTATCACCTCCGCTACTCGTCTCCAATCTCGAGCCAAGCAGATTCGACATCTTTGCAAAAAAGTTTGAGGGGATGCCACTACTTTGAAAAAGAGAGAAAAAAAAATGAGCCGAGTGGCAGACAAAGAAATTTTCGGCAGAAAAGAAGAGACGGCTCGTCTTTATTGAGGGACTCGCCAGCAAAATCGACGGTGGATATAACGATAGGGCCCCCCTACCACGAGAAGATGGAAGGAGACGAGCTGGGCGAGAGATACGATGAAAAGAAAAGTGAGAAAAACAGAACACTCGGGAGAGGCAATACAGTTGCTAAACCCACGTCTAATTTTAAAGGAGGCATCCTCTTGATAATCCTTAGAGAGACTCTTAAAGCATACGCAGTCTCCCAGAAAAAATCTAGAAAGTGAAAATACAAGAAGAGGTAGCAAACTTTGAGAAATCGTTAACAAAATCGAAGATGTCTCAACCCAACACACTTGAGAGTTATCGTCACCTGCTGAATATGGGAGAGGAAGAGTTCGAAGTCATGTTTGGGATTGAGCCCATGGAGCTTGACCCTTCCACCGACGATGTCCAAGAGCTCGGTAAGGATAAGGACAACAACGGTAAGGGTCAAAAGAAGCGTTACCGTCGCCATACTGAAGAGCAAGTACGAAGGCTTGAGGATTTCTTCAGAACGTGCACTATGCCAGACGGCAAACAGAAAATGGAACTGAGTCAGGAGCTAGGACTTGAACCTTCGCAAATCAAGTTCTGGTTTCAAAATAGGCAAACTCGAATGAAGACTCGTAATGAGCACAACAAAGCCGAGTTTCTAAGAGTTGAAAATGAAAACCTCCGAGCGGAGAACAAGATATATAAAGAGGCTTTTGACTCCGCCACCTGCCCCAACTGCAATACTCTCCTCACCCTCGATGAAATGCATTATCTAAGGATTGAAAATGCACGTTTAAGAGGTGAATTAGATCAGTTCATAGCAGGATCAAGTTCTGTTTGAGCAAGGTACGAAAAAATTGAGACTATGGGGCCAGCATGGATGCCTTCTGAGGAGGAGGAGGTGTATCACCACCAGGCAGGTGGCATTGACGACGAACTCGCCGCCATGATCAGGCAGTTTGATGCTGATGAAGCACCAGGGCTTTAATGTGCATACGGATTCTGTATTTTAAAACTAGTGATCACGGGACCTGCAACACGGCCGACGCGTACCTGATCCGGAATGACGCTAGCTGATCACTTAAGAGCTTGCAAAGGGAAGAAGATCAAACCTGGACGAATACATCTACTTAGTTTCATCTCACGTTCTCGACTTTTATCGATGTCCAAAATTAACGCGCAAGTTAGAAGTAATCATTTCCCTTTCCCCCTATTAAATGGTCGGAGTCCTTAACCGCACCAAACTCGAAAAAATTAATATCAAGAAGAAATCCGCGTAAATCTGAAGGGTAAATCCGTGTCGTTTCAAGTTACCCTCGAATTACTTAGGTTTTAAATTTAATCCCTTCTATTCTCAAGAAATTGCAAATGGACCCGAGAACGCAATCATATCCGAATACAAGTTGAACAAAATTTGGGGGCAAATCAACTCATGGGCATTATCACGGGATGGATAGCTTCGGACAAAGGAAAGTACAAGCGAAAGACGCGAACAATCTCAGAAATGGGTAATTCTGTATCGTTCTAATGTGCACATAATCATCTCAAGTCTTGAATTGTCTTATTCCATTCTTAACAGGGATTGCAAATTACCTCGAGAAATACCGTAACATGGCCCAAGGTGATACAACAGGGCTGCTCTATCCCCAAGGATTAACCTTTGGAAGGATAGCCCCATGGACACCTACGGTCCAATGGACCGAATGGTATGGGGGATGACAGTAGGTCTGAAATATCCTGAGTTCGATCCCCGAGGGTGGGGAATGTTGTATGTATTATAAATAAATGAAACAACTTTTTGTGCATTTCTTTTTTACAAACAGGAATACTCGACGAGTAATATCAAAGTCAGTATTTTACCATAGTCTTCCCATAATGGTGAGGCGCCCAACAAAAGTCGAGGAAAATTCAATCCAACAAAACTGGTAAAAGACTCGTGCAAGACATTCAAGATGAAGGGTAAATCAGTATCGTTTTCAATTTATCCCTTTTAATACTGGCTGATATGTCTCTTTTTCTTTTTACAGGAAATATTTACACTAACATTTAACATGTTGAAGGAGACAAATCCAAAAGAAAATTATGATAATCTGACAAGATCTATTCTGGTGAAAAATGAGGCAAATTGATCGCAAGCTCTAAAGCGAAAAAGCAAATATGTCTTCCTTATCTCTTTTGATTTCGAGAATAATTTCTCTGCTTTTTTCAGGGGCATTCAACCGCTAAACCGTGGCGGTCGCTGTCGTTAAACAAACCGAAATGCTCCCTCACCCATATGCTTCATCACGTAGAGACAAAGTTTGAGACAAACCACCCCTCGACATAAGGAGTATGCTTCCCATTTTGTTCGGTCCGCCCACATACCAGGGGCAATTTAAATCCGCCCATATTTGCACATTATATAAACACACGCGATGCTAAAAAATTGTCACATCTGCATTGTGCTTACATAGTTCATGAATTATGTATGACTATTCCGTGTGTTTAACTTACCAACTCCAACTTAGAGCATAAACTGCACAGGAGACATCAAATGTGCAGAATGGGGCATGACAGGATGAGGAAAGGCAAACCATTTCCACACAAGTCTAACATCTTAATCTACAAATAAACAGCCTTTCCCCAGAGTGAAAGAAGGCCCTTTCGGACTGAAGTCCCCCATTCAGATTACATTCGATGCGTTCATACTATGAGAACCTCCTTAAACAGAATTGATAATGCAAGCTTGACAGAATAGTTTTGCATGATCCACATTTGGATTGATTGCATCATGAGTTATCACACAGACTACTTCTAATCATTGCCGACTTGGTTGAATAGTTTTGCATGAACCGATCAACTCATTGATGAAAATGCTTGCACATGTTACCTCTGACACTGCCTGACAGGCAACACATTCCCAATGTTCAAATTACCTTCCAAAGTCTTGAAATTCATTCGGTGATTATTGAATGAACAAGCTTGGTTGTCGAAAAGCCACCAGGCATTTCTTCTAAATTATCAGGTAAGTATATCTTCAACCTGGACCTTTTAAGAGAATGAATTCTGACGGTTGTTAAGGAACTTGAATCCATTGCGATACATACAGGTATCTACCTTCTTCAATAAAGCATGATTTGTCTCAAGGACAGAAATGTTCGAGACCTTTTGATCTCTGCCTCTTTGGTTTATTCCTAAAGCGACAGGAGAATATAATTTGGGTTTGAGCTTCTGCAGGATTCCTGGTCTCCCCAGATTTCAGAATGGCACCCTTTGAGGTACACCAAGCCCTTCTTACAGGCAAACCAAGTCCTTCTTACAGGCATAAAGTCCTTCTTACGGCAAACCAAGTCCTTCTTACAGGCACAAAGTCCTTCTTACAAGCAAATCAAGTCCTGCTTACAGGCAAACAAAGTCCTTCCTTCAGGCAAAGCAAGTCCTTCTTACAGGCAAATCAAGTCCTTCTTACAGGCACAAAGTCCTTCTTACAGGCAAATCAAGTCCTTCTTACAGGCATAAAGTCCTTCTTACAAGCAAATCAAGTCCTTCTTACAGGCAAACTAAGTCCTTCTTACAGGCAAACTAAGTCCTTCTTACAGGTAAACCAAGTCCTTTTTACAGGCACAAAGGCCTTCTTACAGGCAAATCAAGTCCTTCTTACAGGCACAAAGTCCTTCTTACAGGCAAATCAAGTCCCTCTTACAAGCAAAGCAAGTCCTTCTTACAGGCACAAAGTCCTTCTTACAGGCAAAGTAAGTCCTTCTTACAGGCAAATCAAGTCTTTCTTACAGGCAAATTAAGTCCTTTTTACAGGCAAATCAAGTTCTTCTTACAGGCAAATTAAGTCTTTTTTACAGGCATTAAGTCCTTTTTACAAGCACAAGTCCTTTTTACAGGCACCAAGTCCTTTTTACATACATAAGTCCTTTTTACAGGCACCAAGTCCTTCTTACAGGTATCTCCATGGGGTGACCTACCATACGAGTCAAATCTCAATCAAAATTTAATCAGTAGAATCCTTTTATTAGGAATCTACCATGGTACGACCCACCATACGGGTCAAATAGTATGACCCACCATACGGGTCAAATTTTAATTCAATTTTTAATCAATAGAATCCTTTTATTAGGAATCTACCATGGGTTGATCCATCATACGGGTTCAAGTTCAACCATCCTAAAGTTTTATATAACGAATCCTTACGTTCTCATTTCATTTTCAGTGAAACATTCATGTCACGACTCTTTTTATTTCCTTGTATTGAGTCGATTAGAATTCAGGTGTCATCTTGTCTTTGAAATGAACCTCTACCGAGCTTCCTTTCAAAGAGGGGCAGCTATTGACACCTGATTTTTAATCATTTTTTCTATTGCTAAAGTAATAAAAAATCCATAAAAATTCATAAAATTGAAAAATCAACTTTTGGGACCTTAGCCAAGCCTAGGGAACCAATTTTGACCAAAAAACGATTTTTCATATTTTCAGTATTTTTTATTTATTTATTTTCGAAACTTAATAGAAAATCCATAAAAATTCATAAAATTGAAAAATCAACTTTCGGGACCTTAGCCAAGCCTAGGGAACCAATTTTGACCAAAAACTAATTTTTCATATTTTCGATATTTTTCGGTATTTTTATTTTCAAAAATTCATAAAACAAAAAATTAAGAAAAATGAGAAAATTAAAAAATCAAGTTTGGAGCCTTGGCCAAGCTTAGGCAACTATTTTCGAACAAAAAAATAATTTTTTTTGTATTTTATATATATTGTTTATATATTTTAGAAATTATGAGAATATTTAATAAATAATAGCATTTGAGGCCACAAAAATATATAAAAATAGTCAATATTTTTATTTTAAATCCCTTTTCATGTTGGCCATCACAAATTTAAAAAATCCAATTCGGGGTCGTGTATTCCTTCACGAGCATAATCTCGAACCGGGCCTAAAAAATTCAATTTGAGTCAATTTATTTTTATTTTTTCACTTTTAGGAGTTGTGACATTGTTCTCTAATATTGCAAATTTTTTATATTGGCCCAAATTATACCCAGAATGACTTAATTGTGCAAAAGGGCTTTAATTAAATTCTGCATTATATTCAGTGGCAAGAAATGAGCTTAAATTTGACATGTGGTCAATTTTGACTAAGTATAGGGAATGTATGTCAAAAATTGTGAGGAGATTTGGACTTAAAGAAATATTTTTTCAGGGACTAAAGTGTAAATACTTAAAATTTAGGGACTAGAGTGCAAATACCTAACTCTTGAGGGATTATTTTGCAAATAACAAAAAGAAGAGTTAGTGGATAAATTAGAATAGAGAATGGAAGATGGAGAAGAGGAGATGGAGAAGAATGGTTGGAGAAAATAAGATAAGAATAGAAGGGAAGATGGAGATGAAGAAGAGTTAGTAAAGAATTTAGAATGGGAGATAAATATGGAGAAGGGAAGATGAAGATGAAAAAGAGTTAGTGGAGAGATTAGAATGTGACATAGAGATAGAGAAGGGAAGTTGAGATGAAGAAGAGTTAGTGGAGAAATCAGAATGGAAGACGGAGTTAGTGGAAAAATTAGAATGGGAGATAGATAAGTGGCGTATAAAAGGAGGAAGAAGTCAGTTTGATGGGGGATTCTTTGCAGAGAAAATTTGAACTGTTTGAGAGAATTTTTTGGAGAGAAAATTTTGGATGTTTGAGAGAGTTTTGGGAGATTGAAGAAAAATTTGAGAAAAAGAAAATACCAAAAGAGAGAGAATTTTGAAAATGATGGGAGTTTAAAGCTAGGGGTTATCATCACAAATTCCTTCATCGATCAATATAAATCAAGAGTTCATCCTCGTCAACGAGCAAGCAAATTCGAGCTAAGTGTTTTTATTTATTCACTTATTTATGGTTTTACTCGCAAATTAGCACAAATTGTATACACTTTCTCCATCTCCCATTTTTTCCATATTTTATGTCAGGAGAAGGATATCTCTATGTCAACAGCAAAAATCTCGTAGAGATACAAAAATCGGCCCAGACAAGCTCCTAAGCTGTCCACCGATTTCTCAACTGATCTGTGACTAAAAGTCTCTCTTAATTCAAAAGAAACTCTTTATATTGGGAACATAGACAGCGAAAATCAATTATAGAAATCCCTAAAAAAAAAGGAGATAAGTACTCTTTCCACTCTACTGGTTTTAGGTGTAGATTAGCACATATTTTGTATACCGACACTTCACTCTATTTTATGTCAGGAAGCCGCAGCTCTATATCAATGGTCAACCCTATGGAAGCACAAAATCGGCTTGGAGGAGTCCTCAAGCGCGCACAAATTTCAAATTGTTGAATCAATTCGTTGTATTTCATTTTAAAGAATTCATATCCCAGAATAGAGAGGACAAAGTCCATCCGCAATTTAAATATCTGCACCATAAATCCCAAAGGGAAGAGCCAAGCCAATGCTTAGCCTCCCATTGGAGGTTTTTACTTACAGTAGTTAAATACCTGCAACTTAAATACCCGTACCTTAAATCCCAAAGGAAAGAGCCAAGCCAATGCTTAGCCTCCCATTGGAGGTTTTTACATACAGTAGTTAAATACCTGCAACTTAAATACCTGTACCTTAAATCCCAAAGAGATTAGGCAAGCCAATACTTAGCCTCCCATTGGAGGTTTTTACTTACAGTAGTGAAATACCTGCAACTTAAATACTTGTACCTTAAATCCCAAAGGGAAGAGCCAAGCCAATGCTTAGCCTCCCATTGGAGGTTTTTACTTACAGTAGTTAAATACCTGCAACTTAAATACTTGTACCTTAAATCCCAAAGGGAAGAGCCAAGCCAATGCTTAGCCTCCCATTGGAGGTTTTTACTTACAGTAGTTAAATACCTGCAACTTAAATACCTGTACCTTAAATCCCAAAGGGAAGAGCCAAGCCAATGCTTAGCCTCCCATTGGAGGTTTTTACTTACAGTAGTTAAATACCTGCAACTTAAATACCTGTACCTTAAATCCCAAAGGGAAGAGCCAAGCCAATGCTTAGCCTCCCATTGGAGGTTTTTACTTACAGTAGTTAAATACCTGCAACTTAAATACCTGTCCCTTAAATCCCAAAGGGAAGAGCCGAGCCAAGCCAATACTAGGCCTCCCATTGGAAGTGTTTATCCACTGTCATGTACTTCCTATAATTTAATTTTTGAATCATCAGACCCAAATGATGAGTAGGTCGTAATACTGCACAGAAGTCGTTAACACACTCCCTCTTTCGGCTTCAGGGAATCTTTAACACTTAAAAAATATAACAAATAAAAATATATACCATCCATGCATCCTATTTAAAAAGTGAAAACACAAAAGAGAATACCCTACTAGAGCCTTAGGAATAAACCAAGCCTGAGTTGCCGAATTAGGATATCCATGAAAGTAAGATACCGAAAGGGCATTAGTTTTAATTAACTAGTGTAACCAAGTCCCCGAGCTCATAATTTCTGGTTCGCAGAAATAAATTAGTTCTCCCGCTAATTTATTTAGGTTTCTAATCGACCTACCAAGAACGATTAGTGGCGACTCCAAATTTCAAAATCATTTAAACAAAAACCAAAGTTGCGATTCCGTAGGGCTTGGGAGGGTCTGCGTTAGGTTAGTCAAATCCAATTAACCTAATAATCCGTTAACCCCTTTAAAATTTAAAATTTTTTTAGAGGGTCGAGACATCGATGACTTAGCAAGCTCACCACTAATCCTAGCGTAGGATAGAGTATACTAGTAGGTTTGGCCCTATCCAGTAGTCTAGGGTTTCAAGCCACCTCATTCGGGCATTCTCACTAGCTAGAGACGCTGACTCGGCGTTTGAACAATCAGAGCACATGTAATAAAATAATATGATCCTCGCATAAAACAGACGGATAATCATACATTTGTACTCAACATGCAACACCAGATGCACAACTCGGCCCACTTCAAACGATCCCATTGGATCTCGCCTGCGTCTTATATGCATCAGGCTTGTGTCTCGACACGAGTGTGGTACGTTTCAGCTTGACACGCTGATCTCTCTACTTCCCCGCGTAAAAACGCATCAGAGCCAACCACCCCTCGTCACTTCTTTCAGTGACACACGCCATGCTTGCAACATAATTCATCCAGACACGCCTCAAATAACACAGATCACAGTGCAGGCGTTCACAAGAATTCACGAGTACAATGGCATAGCATACAAGGTAATTATCCGTGCACCTCCCGTCCATCAATATAGACCATACACAAGCATAAGCCAAATCATGTGCTCTACACGTGAAATCAGATTATCTGGATCCAAGCATGGTACCCTGTATAATTCAAGTTGGATCCTGGGTTCCTAAAGGTCTACTAATCCCCACAAGTGGTTCTTAAGGTTCCTAATGACAACCTTGTTATCCTCGAAATCCATTAAATTCAAGATCCAGTCCGATTAGGCCCAATAGCCTGGTCTAGCCTAGTCTTCGTTATCAACCTCCGGTCCATCCTTGGCCCACAATTACTTCAATAGGATGTATTTGGGTTATGGTAAATTAATTTCAAACCCATTCTACAGCCCATAGTCTTATTACCCAATCCAAGCTTATTAATCCAGTACAAGCCCAATGAAGTCTAAGGCCCAACTATTATTCTCAATCCCATAATTTAATTATTGGTAATTTAATTTAAGAAGACCCAATTTGAAATGTAAATTTCATCCAAGGCCTAAGGTTCACAATTTACCTAAGCCCATTAAGTCCAAATTCACCCATTTATGCCTAATTTGATTCCCCAAGCCCATGTATAATATTAGGCCCTAAAGTTTTATATTCAAGCCCACAATCACAGCCCGATTAAACCTTAATTTTCGTCCATCATGAAGCCCATTGGAATGGCTTAGGCCCAATAGTCTAAACTTGAGTATTTTAGCTTAAAAATGGACCCTAAGCCCATCTACACCTTTCGGCCCATCATTCTACACGCCCAATCACTCATACACAGCCCATAGGCAACATTTCTAAGCCCAAAACAAATACCCCAAGCCCACGTTTTCGGCCCACCTCATAATCCCCAGTTTGGCCTAACTAACTCTAACCTTAATCCTTTATTTTCCTCTAATCCACATGTAACCAACCCCAAATCAAGCAAAACACATGAATATAATCTATTCCTAAGCCATGATTAGAAGTGTAGCTTATCGGAATGGACTTGGAATGACGACGAACGGAGTGAGGTCTAGAACGGCCATTTGGGGCTCACGGCAAGAGGGAGAGGAGCGGCGGCTTCGGGGGCTGAATAAGGGTCAAGCCGGGGCCGTAGCAAGCTGGAAGACAAGGATAAGACATGGTTATAGGTCCTTTAGGCTCACGGGGTCAGAATGGGGTCGTAGAATGCAAGGCACAAATTGTTCCAGAAAAACAGTTTCATCGACCGAAATGTAAACGCACGAATGAAAGCCCGAACGATGTTGGATCGGAGCAAAATCAAGTTCATTGAACTCATCTCGAATGGGGCTACGACATATCCAAAATTCAGGACGATCCAACAGTTGAGTCTTTATGGGCAGCCGTTTGAATTTGAGGGTCAGCTGGAAAATCCGAACAGCACAGGGTCACGGTTTTGTCAAAATTCGAGAGGGTTCCTAGCCAGATATTGGGAAGAGGATTGCATACTTTCGAAGCCCGTTGTCTTATGGTCGCGTGGGAGAAAACGGGGAGTCGTTTGGACTCTGGACGACCTCGAAGAAGCCGTTTCCGTTCGGGCGCGCGCTATTGGCCGAGAAGACGCGCGAGAAGAAGAGGGCTTCGGGAGAGAGAGAGAGAGAGAGAGAGAGAGAGAGAGAGAGAGAGAGAGAGAGAGAGAGAGAGAGATTATAATGGTTTTAATGAAATTAAAATAATTTAGTGGGAGTAGGTAATGACATTTGTACTTTAACAAGACTTGATTGGATTTGAATGATTGCATTGGAAATTGTGCCCCATTGATTGATTGATATGATTGATTTGATTGATGGGACACTGATTAATGCGACATTCGATTTGACTTCGCCTCAATTTGCGTGCCAAATGCGCCGATCGGGTCCTGAGCGCGAATGAATTTCAGGCTAGAATTGGTTTTGTTCTGCTGTGTTCGTTTTCAAATAATTCTATTTGATCTAATTCTAAGGACTGAGCATTTACCGGTGTCGCGACCCTAAAAAATTCCTAGGTTAACGGATTATTAGGTTAGTTAGATTGACTAACCTAACGCTGTCACGACCCGAAAAAATCATTTTTTTAGGTTAATGGATTACTATGTTAATTAAATTGAATTAACTAGCATAGCTCGAACTCTCTCGAGTTCTAGCAAATCGTGACTTAGGTTCAATTTCATCAAAAAAAGGATTTATCTTGAAGTCGCCACTAATCATTTTGGGTAGGTTGATTAGACACCTAAATAAAGCATCGGGAGAAATACTTTATTCCTACGAACAAGAGATTAATGAGTTCGGGGACTTGATTACGCTAATTTTTCAATTAACGCCCTTTCGGTACCAATTTCATGAAAATGTTCAACTTGGCAATTTTGATTAATTTTCACTTGAGGTTCAAAGGTGCAATTTTTTTTTGGGTTTTCTTTTTATGAATTTTTTTTAGATTTTCGATGTATTATAAAAAAAATGCAAAATCACCCAAAGCAAACAAAGATGTGAAGAGAGGGTAGGTAAAGTAAAACTACCCTAAGAACGGTGAAAATAAAACCCGCAACTCGTCGGGCGAATAATTACAGACCAATTAAATAAAACCGGAGACATGATCGGGAATACAACAAAAATGGACCGGAATGGGCATCGATCAAACACCCGTTGCCAAACTTCGTGGGTCGGGAGCACAACAAAACAGACCGGAATGGACATCGGTCATCCTCCAGTCTTCAAAGCATCAGGCCAAAGTCAAATGAAAATAATGAACTATCTAATCGGACATGCACAATCACCAGTGCGTTAAGATAATTCAAACGCTCAAAGAAAGTTTAACACGTGCTGATTAAACTTCATTGAGACCATTTTTTACATTTTCCAATGTATTAACACAAAAAATACGAATTAAACTATACTGTTCATGAACATTCTTAGGGAGAAAGCTTTTGAGATTTTTTATGTGGATGGGAAAATGTGTCGTTGACAACTTTCATGTTTTACATTCTTATTGAAGAGACACTCATTTTCGTGTAGAAAATAGTCTTTCATGAGAGCTCAGCAGCAAACAAACAAATTTCACAGAAGAGACATACTTCAGGATTAAACTCAAATGGACACTCAAATCTCAAAATTAATGCACCAAACTTTCCATTCTACTGGACAAGACCCCAATGAACAACTTTCATTTTTTGTGAAGTTTCAAAAGATGACTCTAAACATGAGATAACTACGAATCAATATGACCACGCACAGAAAAACACTTAGACTCAAGGACGCCAATAGAATTGCATGATTTTATTAAATGCATTAAAAATACGAAACGTGCACGAATAATTTTGTATTTTTTATATGTTATGCATTAAGATCTTATGAACAAATGTCATGAAGAAGTCTTTATGAAACGAAGTCTAGAATAACCCATGGAAAATCATTTATCATGAAAGGTCAAATGAGAAAAATTCCATCTCAGATTCTGATCACAATATTTCCGGATTTCTGCTCTCAATTTCGGGACCTTTTTGACATAGCAAACGACGTCCATTTTCGCACAATAATATATCAAATCGAAGATCTCGAAGTCATCTACGAATGTTCAGTATATTTGTTTTCGAGATTTCGTCATCTAGACATGGAAAATCTAGTTACAATACCACTGGGCGTGCTGATCCGAAAATAAAAGTCTGTGAACTTGCATCTTTCTATCCAGACATATATTCATATTCCCTCAAAGAAAAGACATAGTCTAAAACTCATCATTAGAAAAGGAATACATGGTAGATATGATTTACGTTCCAGTGTATTAGCTTACGTGATTAGTCCATGTTTCGGGAATACACGAGCAACCCTCAGTGCATATTCGCAATTGACTATACCAACATTCTCAGCTAATTTCCCAGAGTGAAGCTCATTACCTGAGAAAATATAATCCATAGAAGCGATTGACCGTATGAGTCCACTACGTCACCTTACTTGCGAATAAGGCCTAGACTTCGAGACCAATTTGCTGGGAACCTTCGCATGACCAACTTCGCAGCCTCCTCAGCATGGCAACAATCGGCGAAGGACTTTACTTGATATGCAAAAATTAAGAAAACTCCAAGTCAGAACTAAGTAGTCAGAATTGTCAATCGCAGTTGGACTTGGACTTTCATTTTTTTTTTCAAATCAAAGTGGATGAGTGTGTTGCAGATAGAAAGAAGAAGCGAATTTTTTTTTTTGAGTGGTCTACTCTTCGATAGTTCTCCCTCTCCATTCCTCTTTCGTTCCCTCCTCCGGAAGTACTCTGTGAGATCTCTCTTGAAGATCGAGAACCCCCCCTAGTGCGCCACCCTCTCTTTCTTGTTATATTTTCTCAGTGCGCCACCCTCTCTTTCTTGTTATATTTTCTCAGTGCGCCACTATCTCTCTCATTATGCTTTCTTCACCGAAAGCATCCACTTTAATAATCAATGAAACTAACTTGTAGTCCACCATCATCATTCTGTTGACCGAGACTTTGAAGAGTGTGGGGGATGGTTGATCTCTATTGGAATGCTTTGCCCCAGGTACCTCCTTTTTCTTAGCTTTGTTGTAATGGATCCCACCATTATGCGGATGATTTTTTCTTTTTGCCGACTATCATTTTCTCCCATTGATTTATCATGATGGCCGCCCTATTGGCACCGCACCTTATCTCCTTTTTTTTTTCATTACTTCACTTGTAGCAACTAAAATCCTTTTATTCGCAGCCACTTCACCTATCGATGACTCCATTCTCCCCAGAGAACCTTAAAAAAATCCTCCATTCTTTTCCTTTCTCAACTTTTCCTTTTTGCTTTCTTTGTCCACTAAGTGATTCCACTAGACCCATACAAAGTTGGCGCATCTATCAACACTGGCATCATGGTGGAATCCCCATCCAATGGTACGAGGCAAGCGGAGTTTCGTTCACTGTCTAATAAAAATGCGAATGATGCAAATTCATGACTAACGAAAATTAAATATGCAATACATGAGAAACTATTATTATTATTATTTTGGTGAGAACTAAAACTAATTCTCATTTTTTATGCAATAACATTTATGTGTCAACAGCTGCCCCTCTTTGACTGGAGGCTCGTAGAGGTTTCGCTCAAAGACAAAATTGAACCTAAATTTTTCGATGCAAGTGATGAACGATGGTATTTTTTTTGCAGGAGTTTTAATCCCATTTCCTATGCGAGAGAATGTGATACATGATATGCAGAACTGAAGATAACATGTGCCAAGACTCCTTCTTCCCATGCAATGGACTAAAGAAATCTACACATGGATCGCATATGAAAATACTTGTTTTACCAAATATCTCATAATGCTGATGATTTCCCTAATCTCCAAGCTTCTTGTGGATGCAAGGATCTTAAGGTACTGGGTGCCTATCCGTTACCAGAGTTTTCCCCCTGATGCGAGAAAGCGCAAGATCTGTAAAGTTTTTCCTCCGAGATCACAAGAGCTTGTCGATTGTAATACGGAAGATATCAGAACCATAAGAGTATGTCGATTATGATTCTAATGAGGGATGTGTCCACCAAATCTCTTCAGGTGAAATCATATCAAGGAGATAGGTACCGCCAACCCCACAGGGCAGTGACCGTATCAGGATATAAAGATAGGTACCGCCAACCCCACAGGGTGGTGACCATATCGGAAGGATATGTTGCCAAAGCGAAGTCATATCAAGGAGGAATATGCTGCCAATCTCACAGGGCAGAATCATATCAAGAGATGAATGAGGTACCACCAACCCCACAAGGCGGTGACCACATTAAAATTGTACTGCACGAATTGCATCAGTACAAACACAGGATGTTGGAATTGTAATTTGGAAAAGAGATCCAGGAAACATACCTGAGTTTTCCGGGTGGTTGAGAGGTAGATTTCTTTCACGATCATTAGAGCTGGTCTTTGATGATCTGAAAGGGACAGAGATCACAAGAGCTGGTCTTTGATGATCCGGAAGAGTTTCGAGATTGTTAGAGCTGGTCTTGGACAATCCGAAAGGGAGATGTGCCGCCAATCTCACAGGGCGGTAATCACATCGAGAGGATGTGCTACACGAGCTATGTCAATGCAAACACAAGATACTCAAAAAAGGGTGATTTTGAAATGGGTTCAGAAAATTTACCTGGATCTTCTGAACGAATGATCAAGGAGTAGACAGGCTGACTACATACCTGCTTATTCACTTGAAACAAAGCTATGCGCATAGACAAAATCAATGCTAATGCGACATGTATTTCATAAAAATCACGCTTCACTGAAGAAGGTGAATGCTTGAATGATTGTATACGTCGCAATAGATTTGAGTGCTCTAACAATCATTAGAATTCGCTCTTTTGAAAGGCTCAGGTTGAAAACATACTTACCTGAGAGCTTGGAAAATTATCAGTGGGCACTTGCCAGCATGGCTTGTTCATTCAATATCCCTATGGTGAATTTTCAAGATCTCTTGAGGTAGATTGAATATCAGGAAAGCATGTGCTCAAACAATGTTTAGATGTAACATGTACAGGCATGCATGCTGGAATTCATTTAGTGAATTTATGCAAAACTATTCTATCAAGTTCCCATCATCAATTCTGTTCAAGGAGGTCATTGCATAGTGAATGCCTCGAATGTAGTCTAAATGGGGGATTTCAGTCTGAAAGGGCTTTCTCCTACTCTCGAGAAAAGCTGTTTCTCCTGACTTGTAGGATTCAAGAGAAATCACTCAATCTTACCATCATCGCATTCAACAAAGGTCTAAGTAATCTCGCAATTGGTACGACCAAGCCGATCTAGAGGTCTTGATTGGGACCGTAATATAGGTTAGGTCAATGGTTTACCAAATGGGACTCTTGTGGAGTCAAGGCCCTTTTTTAAAAGAGATCTTCATCATCTGCTCCGAGTTTACAAGTCAAGAACTCTACAAAAATGAAAGAGAAATAATCTTGCTCGAACTTCTTCGAGCGATGCTTAAGATCATTCAACTCTACGTTAATTCATGTGCCCTAATCAGAAGAGACTTTGAAGGGTTGTAACGTAGGTTAGGATTTGGGACTGAGAAATGAAAAAGGCTCGCTTTGACTTAGAAAATATATGAGAATGGCTTGATGCTAGTGATCATTGCTGTCTTGTCACCGATCTTGGCCTTCTGAAATTGATTTCAAAATGTACCATCACTGCTTGAGGATGGAGCTTCCGCTGATGATTGCAACTTCCCATTTGACTCTTTTGGAGACTTTTTCTTTACAAGTCAACTCGTCAGGATCTTCAGGGAGGATAAAATGCACACCCAAATTTCAACGTATTTTACAAATGAACGAGGATTGAATGGGCATTGGCCTTGCTCTTGATAGACACTTTGCTTTTTGACTGCCCGGGATTTTCTGTGGGACTAACCTTTGCTTTTCTTACTCTCGACTCCCATTTTCTTTCTTGAGAGAGAACTATTTTTTGACACATCTCTTTCTTTTCTTTTCTTTGTAAGGAATGATGCTAGACACTACATGAGAAATCTAACATACGAGATGAGTTCACTTGGGGATTCTTTACTGCCTCGGTTTCTTTAATTCTATTCCTTGGTGATGACGTCATCTTCAAATTGGAATGAGCAATGATCACCAACGGGGCTTGAGAAATGAATATATACAGGCTCAATTGGGTTGTACAATGGATGTAGTGTATAGGATAGAGAAAAGAATGCTCTTCATCATCCTAAGGCACTTGAAATAAAGTTCGAGTTCAATGTAAAGAAACACTCGAAGATTGATGCTAGTCTGAGCAAGAGAATTTCTAACCATTTACCTCATGCTGCTGCTGGGATTACCTCGTCTTGCCCCAATGTGGGGTGGTTCTTAACAGGGGTAAGAAAATGAAACCGCCGTTCAAGAGGTTTGCAATGGACACATGTAGTGTTTGGATAGAGAAATGGATGCCTCTGTCACTTCGGCTATCGTACCTTTTGCGAGAAAACTCATCGCCTCGAGGAATGCGGATCCTGACTACCGCTCATCTCACTAGGGTTAGACTACAGGACGTGTATGGGAATGGTTTGCCTTTCATCATCCTGTCATGCCCCATTCTGTCCATCCGATGCATTATAGGTAATTTACGTTCCTTATTCAAAGTTGGTAAATTAATCATGAAAAACAATCATGTATGAACCACACAATGTGCAAGCATTTTTTAACCAGTCAGATGTGGCAATTAATCAGAATTGCCATGCTTCTCAAAAACGGATGAAGGGGAATCTAAGTTGTCCCAATACATGCGAGCGGATTAAAAGAGTTGGGGGCGAGGACAAGCTCATTCTCATGTTTGCCCCAAAATATGTTCGGTCTAGTTGTGATATGGCGAAGACCATCATGGTTGGTCGAATGCCCTTGTTTGCCTTATTCCCATCAGGATGGATTGCATCAGGCGATCATGGCTTTTGCCAAAATTGGGAATTGCCCCAGATGTAGTCACTGCTGGGAATTTGATTTTGAGTTTCGGCAAATGACTTGTTTCCACACCGGATCCTACGCAAGAAAAATGTGCATGAAATAGGATCTTAAGATGATTGGAGGATCTTCAGTTTTGATTTGCTTCAGTGGTAGCAATCAAAGACATATCTTCTAGCTTGGCACCTGCAAGAGGAAAATTGGGTGTCAATTTGAAAGGTATATGAGATAGAGAGACGGTACTCCTTTTTCCAAATTTGGAGCTCGCTAACAATTTGCCCCATTCTCAATCAGGTCAGGCTTTGGCAGAATCTAAAATTGCCCCTATACGTGCCCCAGTTGGGAGTTTGACTTTGGAAATTTGGTGGACAAGGATGCTTCAATTTGCCCGGTGTTCCTTTAGCTGACGTCGCATGGTCAAAGAGTCGATGAAGCAAAGATTTGTTTTGATTGATCGATATCAAATAACTTTCAACAACTCATGAGATTTTTGTGAAAATCTTGATGAGCAAGTCATGCAAGCATGCAAGAAGACTCTGGGGATCATGGGTTCTCTTTGTCCATGTGAATGAGTTGTAAAAACTTTAGCGTCTGCTTTGAGAATTTCAAGATTTTTCTTTGGATTTTATTGAGTTTTAAGGGGAAGGGATACTTACCTATCCGACACAGTGATGACCCCTGCAAAAAATGAAAGGGAATGCGTCAGTATATGTTCTTCATATTCTGGAAAAATTGGAACGATACTGTTTTACCCTTGTGTGTACTTCCATTGAATTTGAATTGAGGAAGTTCCTTCATTTGGACTGGATTGGATTGTATGTCCCGAGTTGCCATTCACTTTGAGCTTGCCACATAAGTGGTTTGCTTAGTTAAGCCTTGTTTTCTTTCGGGTTGCCTTGGACCATCATCATTTTCCATGCCATCGGGCCCGTGGACCGGATGGCTCCTTTAATTTAAAGGTTACTTTCAAGGCAAATGAGTTCTATCGCCTTCCATTGGGTCATTTCATTTTGCGACACTCTTGAGGCAATTTGCAATCCCTTGGGTGAGAATGGAACAAATCCAATTTAGCATTTTACAACGATTGAGGGTAAATTGGAACGACACACAGTTACCCGTCTTCGATCTCGCCTGGGCTTTTTACTTGAAAGTTCCCTTCGTAATGCCATTCAACATTTCTCATTATGGCAGTCAGCGACGTTGCCACAAATTGATCCGCCCTGAGTCTAGCATAAAAAGGGATTCACGCATTCGACGGGATAAAAAACAAATTACCCCCTTGCCCCTGAATTAAATCTAGACACCTAGAAAGCTGCAAATATCACCAGCAGGGGAATGAAAGGTGCATTTATTCAAGGTCAGTTCTGCCTCTCCTGCGGCTCTTCGATAATCAGCTAGGCTCGTGCTGGTTCAGATATGGATGACCGATGTTTGAGAGTCCCTAATCACTGGCTCTCGATCATGGCTTCGGATGTCTGTCAACCTTAAACTGGTTGACTAGGGCAGTAAGCTCATCATCTAGGTAATCTCTTGAACCTTCCAGCAACAGATGCTCGAATTGGACAATGTTGCTGGCAAATGCTGGCGGTAGATTTCTCATTCTGTCCTCGCCATGAGCAATTTGACTTCTCGAGCTGGAGCCTTCATCATTACTCGAGAAAGTGTGGGGATCACCGACTGTCCTGCTGCCAAAAACTCCTTCCATTTGAGGATTAGAGAAGTGGAAGCGCTCAAGATAACTTCTTGTCTGATTCTCTGGTTGCGCAGGCACGCTGATTGTGGGATGAATGCTAGCCACGGGTTGGTGCTCAGATCAAGGAATCTGAACACACTGCCCCTGGGGTCTATACTCTTGAAGAGCATTAGGGTGATTCTGGGGGATACTTTGATTAACGCTTGGGGGATTGATGGCACTGCTACTGACTTGGTTGATGATGGGAAGTGGCTGGCTCCTTGCTAACCTACGGCATTTATAGTGGCGAGGAGACTTAACGTTCAGGCTTGGATCAGTCCCACCTTGGTTTTCTTGATTCTGAGCTGCATTGTGTTCTCTCACCCTTTTTCTGTACTTCTGAAGATGACTCGAAACATTTCCTTTAGTGAGTCCCTCTACCTTCATAATTTCCAGTATATGTTGCGGCCGTGCCGAATCGATTCCTAGCTGCTGAACTGCATTAACAAACATACGATGCAACTCGGGAGACCAACTCATCTTCTTTTTCCAGTTGCTTGGAACAATATTGAAGGCTTGATGATTGTTCTCTTGGTCGTGCAATTGCTTCCTTACCACGTGCTGCCATATGTTTTGAAGCACTTGAAACCTAACTGGTTTCGTTATGACGTCTTGGGGCCCATGTAAGATAGCCTTCATTATGGCTTGCTGATCATCGCTTGCCGATATTACGACGACTGGCATGTTTAATTCAGATTTGATGACTTCCAAGAGAGTAAAAACATCAATGTCAATCCCTACCATGGCGGTGAGGATGATATCAAACTGGTTACTACTCCTCCTTAATACTTCTAAGGCCTCTGTTGCTTTTGCTTGAGTTAAAACCTTATACCGGCACTTTCTTAATATGGTAACAAGGATTGACAGAGAGACTGGATTACCGTCAATAGCCATGACCGGTAGACCCTCAGGGCAAGGAACTTCATCAGCTTCGACCAGGGTTGAACATGCGCCCGTTTCCCTAATGCTCGACATATTTCTAGATCTAGGACTGCCGACTGGAGACCGCCTCAAGATGTCTTCTTGGAGTTGAGGGATCACGGGATCGTCGATGGCTTCTCGTAACAGGCTTTGAAAGCTGATGCTTTGATGGTAAAAGTTTTGAATTCCTCTCCCACGAGAACTCCTTCCTCTCTATCTTTCTCCTGCGAGTTCTTGCAGATGAACTCTCACTATCAGATGAGGACAAGTTCTCTCTCTGGCAATAGCAACGACTTCCCTCTTCACGGGCAGCGCTATTGAATTTACTGAGGGAGAAAATCTGACATTCAGCTTTTGATCAAAAGGGGAAATCATTGTTTCTTGCTCAGTTTGTCTTCTTCTTCTTTTTTTTCGAGGCAACTTATAATCCCCTGTTAAGACGGAAGAAGGTATTTCAGAATTTGAGACAATCTTGGGTAAATTGGAACGATACAAAATTACCCTTCTTTGAGATCGCACGAGTCTTTCGTTCATATTTTCTTCATTGAAGCCGTCCATTCGGTGATAATATCCGTGAATTGATTTTCTAGGAGGACTTCGCATTCGAGTATGGCGGCGTTCTCGGGTCGGTTTGCAAATTCCTGAGAATAAAAGGGGTCCAATTCAAAATTGAAGCAATTGATGGTAAATTGGAACGATACGGAATTACCCATTTTAAGTCTACGCGGATTTTTCCTTGCCATTAATTTTTGCGGGTTTGGTGAAGCAACGGGTCCGAGCATTTAATAGGAGGAAGTGAGATTACTACTTGTTACTTTTACATATTACAAAAGTAGAAAAACACATCATGCAAGGAAATAAAACACATTCACTCATTCAGGATTGATTTTGCTTCCTCTGTAGGCTCTCATATGATCAGCTGGCTTCATCCCAGATCAGGTATGCATCGGCCATATTGAAGGTCTGGTGGTCACTGGCTGAGCATGTTCACAGCCCCGATGCTTTACCGATGTCAAACTGGTTGATTATGGCGAAAAGATCGTTAATGTCCGCTTGGTGGTGATCTGTCCCTTCTTCCTCCGGAGGTATTGATGCTGATCCAGTAGCATTGGTCTTTTTGTACCCTGCTTTAACAGAACTCGATCCTGTTATAAATTGGTCTAAATCACCTCTTAAACGTGCATTTTCGATCCTCAAATCATGCATTTCATCGAGGGTGAGGAGAAGGCTATTGCAGTTGGGGCAGGTGGCGGAGTCAAAGGCCTCTTTATACATCTTGTTTTCCACTCGGAGGTTTTTATTTTCAACTCTTAGAAACTCTGCTTCATTGTGCTCATGACGAGTCTTCATTCGGGTTTGCCTATTCTGAAACCAAAATTTGATTTGTGAAGGTTCCAGTCTTAGCTCTTGACTCAGCTCCATTTTTTGTTTGCCGTCTGGCATGGGGCAAGTCCTAAAGAACTCCTCAAGCCTTTGTACTTGCTCCTCAGTATGGCGACGGTAACGCTTCTTTTGAACCTTACTGCTGTTGTCCTTATCTTTACTGAGATCTTGGACATCGTCGGCGGAAGAGCCAGGCTCCATGGGCTCGATCCCAAACATGGCCTCGAACTCTTCCTCTCCCATGTTCAGCAAGTAGCGGTAGCTCTCAAGGGTGTTGGGTTGCGACATCCTCAGTTGGTTAACAGTTTCACAAGATCTGCTATCTTCTCTTGTATTCTCACCCACTCTGAATTCTTCTGAGCGACCGTGTATGTTTTTGAAAATTTTTTCTGAGCACGGATAAAGGTTTTCAAGAGAATGCCTCTTTTTTAAAACTTAGGCGTGGGTTCATAAATCGTATCGCTCCCTCCAAGATTCCTGTCTTTCTCAACTTTTTGCCGTGTCTTCTGCACGGTTTGTTTTCTTTCATCTTTTTCATAGTGGTAGGGCTCCTGTCGTCATTACTTCCACCTGTCTCAAGCATCGGCGTTGCAGGTGAGGTCTTTTCCCTGTTCACAAATGAAGACATGCCTTCTTTTCTTTTTCGCTAAAGTTTGCCGTGTCTTCCACTCAGCTCGTCTTTCCATCTTCTTTTTCAAAGCGGCGGTGTCTCGTCAAAATTTCTGCGGAGATGTCGGATTTGTTTGGCTCGAGGTCGCCGTCTGATAGGGACTCGAGCCAACGGGTGTGTTGCCGACAGAGAACGGTAGATAGGAAAACCTGACCAATAAGGACTGCCCCTGTGAAATCAGTATTTAAATTGAAGCAGATTATCGCCTTCGCATTCCGATCATCTGCCTCACTTCTCTCGCCCTTTCTTTCGTATTCTGCTTTCAAAAATGGCCAATTCTCCTAACCATACCTTCTCTGCCGAAGTCCTGGCTGGGTGGGAGAGACTCTACAATCTTCTTGGTAAAGGTTACGCTCATATAGCCCAAAACTCTACCGTTGAGGCTGAAATCCTCGGTCTATTCAGGACCGTGGACGCTGCTTCTATTGAGGGTACCCAACTGGGGAGGGAGTATCGGAACTTCCCGACCCTCTTCATCAATTTCCTGGCCGCCTATAACCGCGCTTATGAGACGGTCCTTGTGACTGCCGTCGTGAAAGCTCGTTACCAAGATCGGCACGAGAGTCTGGAAACAGTCACATTTGTGGCTGATAATCACAAGAAGGCCCTCAAGTTTGCCAACAATCAGCTTTTGTGGCTGGTTCGTGAGAGGGGAAAGTTGGTGGACCGTCTGGCCTTGGTCCGAACTTACGCCGAACAGGAGCCGGGCAATATTGTGATGAAGTGCAAATGTGGTTGGCTGCAGGAGAGACTTGATGACATTATTGCAGACATTGCTTTCGAGAGGGCGGCGATTCCGGACCTGGAGTTTGCCGTCGAGCATTATGAGGCCAGTATGGCCCAGGCTAAGGAGAAGTGCGATCGCCTCTTCTTTAGGCTCGCGGAGCTTGATCCCGAGAACGCCCGGTGTACCCAGAGCATCAACTGTTTGGAGAGTCAGTTGAGCTCTTTCGTAATGGCTATCAGGGCCCAGTTTGGTTTTACCGTTCCACCCTAGTAAGCTATTGTAATACTTGCTGATGAATGAAATGAAGAGAAAGCTTCATATGTTTGTGTTTTATTCTTCTTGTCATCTTTTTTTTTCGCATAACATGATAGAACGCTTCTTTGAATCATACGGGCCGTCATGGTTCATAGCAAACTTCCCTCCTGGAAGAGGGACTACTGGTAATAACCTTCGTAGGGCAAGGTCATTCGCTTCTGCTGGATCTAATCGGCTTCCATCAACTGTGCCTCTGAAAGAATACGTAGCGAGCGTATCTCTACCTCAACCGGTAGGTCTGCCTCAATTTTACTCATCTTGACAGATGGTGGCCACGAGATGATGACATACCGTCTATCAGACGAGGACAAGACCCCATTACTTCCCTCTGATGATGATATCGAGGATATGGAGGAAGGATTCGGCGGTGGGCCCCACTAGCCGCATTGAGACTCGTGACCAGTCGTGTAAATTAATACTGCTGTAACCACTCGGTTAGTGCGCTAATAATGAACCAGCTATCTGTTACTTGCCCCACTTCATTCGGGTTTTCTCCTTTCAGCGTCCACTTATTGGTGTCGATCGCCTGTGGTGTCGATCAAAAATGCATGTGGGCCATGCTCAGTGATAAAACGCCAGTTCTCCATTAAATGCTTTGACTAATCTAATTTAGCCAAGAAAGCGTTGCAGGGTCAGATCTGTTTCATGGGTATTGATTACACAATTTATTCTTTCTTCTTTTTTCTTTTTTTTTAACACAAATACAAGAACCCTTCTAATACAGTAAGAATGCCCCTACGCCTGATCTGGATAAATTTACAGCTCCGTCAAAATACATAACTCCTACATGCTGACTGATTGACATAATTCTATCTCCGGAAGGTTTGATCTCTTCGCTTACCCCCAGTGTTATCGACTAGTACATCGATAATTTTCTGTCGTTTTGTATTCTTCAAGATTATTCCTGGTTTGTTATCACCGACGAGTCCAATTTGCTCCCGCCTGGGGTACCTATAATTCCCTGCAAAAGTAGAGGAAATAATGAGTATGTCATCAAAAAGAGGTCGGTCCATGACAGGTGCCTAGACTCTTTCCCATCTGAGTGTAACTTGTAGACAAAGGTGATGGTGTACATATAGTGACAGGATTCCATTTCAAAATATTTCAGTTCGTCCGCTTTTGACAAAAAATTCGTGAAAATTCAACAAGTGCTCAAAATGACGGCAAAATTTACAGACACATGGAAAAGATAATTATACACAACTTTCATGTTTTGACTTTATCCAAAAAATGTACAGATCAATACAGTTTAATGCATATGTTTAAAAATTCCGATCAGAAAAACTGATTCGTCCGGTTTTCATTTGGGAGCCAAACGGGCCATCAAAAACATGAATTAAACTCCCAAAATTTGCAGGCCATTAGTTCAAAGTCTATTTAACCACTTTCATATTTTGACTTCTTGCAAAATAATCACTTTTCTAGTGGAAAATGACGGAACAAACCGGTGTCTGTGGTTTTTCTGAAAATCTAGATTATTTTTCCTTCATTATCAATTCGATAAAAAATGGAAAACATGATGGATTAATCTAAAATTTTTTTCACGTGATAGTTCAAAATCTTCCAAACATTTTTCGTTTAATAGCCGAGACCCAAAAATGGCTTAAAGGACGTCGACAAATTTGTATAAGGCAGCTAGGTACATCTGAAATACAGCAACGTAGAATACCACTAGCTCAATATACTCGATTCGTCTATCAACGTCATGGACCGACTCCAAAAAATACATAAATGACTGAGAAGGGTTTGGAGACTACCTTTCAAGACCGAATATGCCAATCACAAAGACACGCATATGAATCGTGAGTTTAAATCTTAGCCTATCTGCTCTAGAGGCTGATAAATTGAAGTAAAAGACTTACGGCAAGGCGACAATCTCGCGCACATAATCAAGATTAGCCGTGATCCTCTACGATGTAATCAGGATTAGCCGGGCTTTCCCACTTCGGCTGCTCGAGCTAAAAATTACAACCGCTGCTTTGGTAATCTTACAAACCTGAGGCCTAACTTTTAAACTCATTTTTGAAAAGAGGTTCGGGATTGAATCTGGGCTAACTTTTGACGTGATCTCACGCCGAACGTTAAAACCAAATCACAATACCATCTTAAAACTAGTGGCTCAGGTCTGACCACGGAACGTGTGTGATGTAGTGCTAAAGCGATTAAACATGCATAACAGTTAAATACAAACACCGCTTCAATAATGTGCAGAATTTAAAAAAACAATTCTTACACACCAAACCTGCAAAACAAAGGGTTAGCCAAACACTCCACCCCTTATCACTCCCATCTTGCAAAACCATTTAACACCTAAAAATTAGAATCCCACCAAGATCGCCAAAAGCGAGATATCCATGAAATTTTTATCGGCCTAAGTCCAATAAGGCTTTTAAAATTTTGAAAAAAATTCAAGTACTCCAATTAGTATCTCCTTTTTTTCGAAAATTCAAAAATACCATTTCCCAGCGGAGTCGCCAAGCTGTCACGACCCGAAAAAATCATTTTTTTAGGTTAATGGATTACCATGTTAATTAAATTGAATTAACTAGCATAGCTCGAACTCTCCCGAGTTCTACCAAATCGTGACTTAGGTTCAATTTCATCAAAAGAAGGATTTATCTTGAAGTCGCCACTAATCATTTTGGGTAGGTTGATTAGACACCTAAATAAAGCATCGGGAGAAATACTTTATTCCTATGAACCAGAGATTAATGAGTTCGGGGACTTGATTACGCTAATTTTTCAATTAACGCCCTTTCGGTACCAATTTCATGAAAACGTTCAACTTGGCAATTTTGATGAATTTTCACTTGAGGTTCAAAGGTGCAATTTTTTTTTTTGGTTTTCTTTTTATGAATTTTTTTTAGATTTTCGATGTATTATAAAAAAAATGCAAAATCACCCAAAGCAAACAAAGATGTGAAGAGAGGGCAGGTAAAGTAAAACTACCCTAAGGACGGTGAAAATAAAACCCGCAACTCGTCGGGCGAATAATTACAGACCAATTAAATAAAACCCAAGACATGATCGGGAATACAACAAAAATGGACCGGAATGGACATCGATCAAACACCCGTCGCCAAACTTCGTGGGTCGGGAGTACAACAAAACGGACCGGAATGGACATCGGTCATCCTCCAGTCTTCAAAGCATCAGGCCAAAGCCAAATGAAAATAATGAACTATCTAATCGGACATGCACAATCACCAATGCGTTAAGATAATTCAAACGCTCAAAGAAAGTTTAACACATGCTGATTAAACTTCATTGAGACCATTTTTTACATTTTCCAATGTATTAACACAAAAATACGAATTAAACCATACTGTTCATGAACATTCTTAGGGAGAAAGCAGTAACCATAAAATACAAAAGAAATAATGAAATGTATGCAAAACTTCTGAGTTTTTTATATGGATGGGAAAATGTGTCGTTGACAACTTTCATGTTTTACATTCTTATTGAAGAGACACTCATTTTCGTGTAGAAAATAGTCTTTCATGAGAGCTCAGCAGCAAACAAACAAATTTCACAGAAGAGACATACTTCAGGATTAAACTCAAATGGACACTCAAATCTCAAAATTAATGTTTCAAACTTTCCATTCTACTAAACAAGACCCCAATGAACAACTTTTATTTTTTGTGAAGTTTCAAAAGAAGACTCTAAACATGAGATAACTACAAATCAATATGACCACGCACAGAAAAACACTCAGACTCAAGGACGCCAACAAAATTGCATGATTTTATTAAATGCATTAAAAATACGAAACATGCATGAATAATTTTGTATTTTTTATATGTTATGCATTAAGATCTTATGAACAAATTTCATGAAGAAGTCTTTATGAAACGAAGTCTAGAATAACCCATGGAAAATCATTTATCATGAAAGGTCAAATGAGAAAAATTCCATCTCAGATTCTGATCACAATATTTCCGGATTTCTGCTCTCAATTTCGGGACCTTTTTGACATAGCAAACGACGTCCATTTTCGCACAATAATATATCAAATCGAAGATCTCGAAGTCATCTACGAATGTTCAGTATATTTGTTTTCGAGATTTCGTCATCTAGACATGGAAAATCTAGTTACAATACCACTGGGCGTGCTGATCCGAAAATAAAAGTCTGTGAACTTGCATCTTTCTATCCAGACATATATTCATATTCCCTCAAAGAAAAGACATAGTCTAAAACTCATCATTAGAAAAGGAATACATGGTAGATATGATTTACGTTCCAGTGTATTAGCTTACGTGATTAGTCCATGTTTCGGGAATACATGAGCAACCCTCAGTGCATATTCGCAATTGACTGTACCAACATTCTCGGCTAATTTCCCAGAGTGAAGCTCATTACCTGAGAAAATATAATCCATAGAAGCGATTGACCGTATGAGTCCACTACGTCACCTTACTTGTGAATAAGGCCTAGACTTCGAGACCAATTTGCTGGGAACCTTCGCATGACCAACTTTGCAGCCTCCTCAGCATGGCAACAATCGGCAAAGGACTTTACTTAATCTGCAAAGATCGAGAAAACTCCAAGTCAGAACTAAGTAGTCAGAATTGTAAATCGCAGTTGGACTTGGACTTTCATTTTTTTTTGCAAATCAAAGTGGATGAGTGTGTTGCAGATAGAGAGAAGAAGCGAAATTTTTTTTTTTGAGTGGTCTCCTCTTCGATAGTTCTCCCTCTCCATTCCTCTTTCGTTCCCTCCTCCGGAAGTACTCTGTGAGATCTCTCTTGAAGATCGAGAACCCCCCCTAATGCGCCACCCTCTCTTTCTTGTTATATTTTCTCAGTGCGCCACTATCTCTCTCATTATGCTTTCTTCACCGAAAGCATCCACTTTAATAATCAATGAAACTAACTTGTAGTCCACCATCATCATTCTGTTGACCGAGACTTTGAAGAGCGTGGGGGATGGTTGATCTCTATTGGAATGCTCTGCCCCAGGTACCTCCTTTTTCTTAGCTTTGTTGTAATGGATCCCACCATTATGCGGATGATTTTTTCTTTTTGCCGACTATCATTTTCTCCCATTGATTTATCATGATGGCCGTCCTATTGGCACCACACCTTATCTCCTTTTTTTTTTTCATTACTTCACTTGTAGCAACTAAAGTCCTTTTATTCGCAGCCACTTCACCTATCGATGACTCCATTCTCCGCAGAGAACCTTAAAAAAATCCTCCATTCTTTTCCTTTCTCAACTTTTCCTTTTTGCTTTCTTTGTCCACTAAGTGATTCCACTAGACCCATACAAAGTTGGCGCATCTATCCACACTGGCATCATGGTGGAATCCCCGTCTAATGGTACGAGGCAAGCCGGGTTTCGTTCACTGTCTAATAAAAATGCGAATGATGCAAATTCATGACTAACGAAAAATAAATATGCAATACATGAGAAACTATTATTATTATTTTTTTGGTGAGAACTAAAACTAATTCTCATTTTTTATGCAATAAAATTTAGGTGTCAACAAACGCGGACTCTCCCAAGTTCTACCGAATCGCAACTTTGATTTTTTGTTAAAATGATTTTTAATTTTGGAGTCACCACTAATCGTTTTTGGTAGGCCGATTAGAAACCTAAATAAATTAGCATAAGAACTAATTTATTTCTGCGAACCAGAGATTATGAGTTCGGGGACTTGGTTACGTTAGATTACTCTAATGCTCTTTCGGTACCGATTTCATGAAGGATGACTCGGAAAGATTTTAGATCAAACTTATCATAAGGGTAAAATAGTCATTTTTCAAGGATCGGGAAATGAAAATAGGTCAAACCAGTTGAATGTGGTCATTCCTTATTTTCCACAATTTCTGAGGATTTTTTTTGAATTTTTTAGAATTTTTTTTTCGAGATAATTTAACCATAAGAGGCAAAATCGTCATTTTAAAAAGGAATTGGAGCATGAGTCATGAAACGCAAGTTTGGCTAATCAAGGTTGGCCACTTCCCCACCCCCCCTTTTGTGATTTTTGGAGGTTTTTGTGAATATTTATTTAGAATTTTCCTTTTTCTTTTTATGTATATTTTTAAACACACATTTTTTATTTTCATTTATTATTTTCATTTTCACTTTTATTTATGATTTTTATTTATTTTATATTTATTTTTATATTTTATTTTATTTCTCCGAATTGGGTCAAGTTAACTCGGCCCACCGTAGGGATCTAACTCGCGCCTTAAGGGCCCGAATCATCCTATGTTATAAAAACTTAACTCGGGCTTAAATCGAATTATTACATTTTAGAGGGGTCCGAACGTCAAGCCCATTGCAAGTTTCTTCTACAATAAGCCCAAATGTTGCTAAGCTCAATTAGCCCGAAGTAAAAATCTAAACCCAACCTCTACTTTAGCCTAGGGTGAGCTTAAGCCCACACACCCGCTACAATCCACAGGAAGCAAAGACAATCAACAACGTCAAACGTTATATTACATGCATGTGTTTACTGACATGAATTAGCTAAAAGACAAGATCGGGCACTCACCGAAATTGCTCGCAATGAAGTACATGGTGTTGTTGTGTATATTCGTTCATGTATGTCAAATAGAAAGTAGTCAGACAAACCTGAATCGCAAAGCAGACGAGAACTAAATTGGAGATGAAGATCCGAGCCCGACGAATTCACGTCGTGTCCTTAAGACAAATTCGTCCCCTCAATCGGTACCCAAGGTGTATGGACAATCGTCTCCCAGGATAGAACGGATCGCTCTTCTCAGAAAGTGGTACTTCTTTCAGAGAATACTTCGAACTCAACTCGGAGGAAAATCGCACAGAAAATGAGAATGAGAGTGTGTAGTTTTCGAACAAAACCAGAGAAATATATTTCAAACGCATGCCTCAGTTTTTTTTTATATTTGAAAACGAATGTAATATGTCGCCGAAGAGTCACGAATCAATTCAGGTTCGGTTATTACCGAATCAATACATACATTCGGTGATCAGTTATTTGCGAACCCGAACCGGTGTCTTGAAGAGAAGTAATTCGGACACACTTTCTTATTGTGTCCATTCGAAAAAATAAAAAACTGATAAAATAAATGGGCCGAGTTCCAAAAAGATAAATGGATCCAGGCCCGGGCCCGGCCCGAACCGAACCGAACCGAGCCGAGCCGGCCGGTCGAACAGATGGCGGCAGCGGCGCGCACGGGCGGTGGACCGATCCAACTTTGTCCAAGACCTCTCTCCTCCACAAAAGTGGGGTGCCCCTTGGGGCCGAAACCCATTAGTGAGGCTCCACAATATAAACCCTTTTTCCATCTCTCTTCTATCCCATGTGAGACTATTCATTCACCTTTCTCATTCACTTTTTTATGGGTTTTTAGGTTCCCAAAACCCAACACATGGATGCTGTCTCAAAGGAGATCTCCAGCTTGTTTTGGATCACCTTGTTTGGCACTATCGTAAGACTTTGCCTGAGTCCACTTCCACAATCTTGAACAACCCCACTTGAGCGATCTTGCCCTAAATTCTTTGACAGCCTCTTCGCTGCTACTTTTTGGTCTGTTGAAAGGTTTCCTTAGTAGACTGAACCAAAGCCTCCTGGTTCAATCCTTCGCTAGCTCTCCAGCGCATCCACGTCCTTTACCGCCTGACTTTATAGGGAAGACTGAGGGATGCGAAGGTTGCTGTACACCAACGGTGGGCTTGGGACAACCTGTGCACGTTTGAGATGTTTTGCACAGGAACGACCAAAAGTAGGCCTTCTGACCCAACTCCCGCACGTAATGCCGTTGCTCTTCTTTGTATCTAGCTTGATCTTCGAAAACAGCCCGTTCTTGCTCTTCAGACCTGACTTCAGCGAGTTCACGGAATTGATTTCTAGTTCTTTGTTTTTGTAAATACTAGCTGACCGAGCCAGAAAAATCGATCAAGGAGTAAGAGAGTTGACTACAGCGCATTTGGAACTTTCCAAACTGGTATTTCTCGGCATCTCGAGCTGCACCAAGCCCTTTTTTACTTGAAAATCTCGAGCCATATTGCATGGCCCTGTATATCTTGACTCTCACTTCAGCCTTGTTCAAATAGAGAACAAGGATAACAAGTTCTCCTCACATACTATCAACAGAACTCATCTTGTCAACAAATCAGAGAGGATTTGCATGTATCTTCGTAGTTGAAGCTCTCTATCCTTGCTTTGCATTCGAGTTGGCTTGATGACCTTGTCTCTCAAGACTCCCGTGAGAAGGAACGGAGCAGCCAAGATCTTGCTTTAGCTCCTCAAGAATGTTGGCGTCTCAACTTGGAGAAACTTGCACCGATTCTTCGCATAAGGCTTCTGGTGCTTAACCGGAAGGTCCCCGAGTTACGTTACCAACAGCCTCTGCTCACGTCGTCCCTCGGCTTGATAGGCTTCTTCTTTTTCACCCTCTTCTTGTTACCCTCTTCAACCGAGCAAGAAGATCCCAGAAAAGAAAGAAGCCCCTCCTTTCTCTTTGCCTCCTTTGCAGCAGGTGTTGTTGGAGCGAAATGTGAAGCTACACCTATGGGGACACTGTAGATACCTGAAGGGAACCAATCCCACGATATATACGCAGCGGATTACACAGAATTAACAAGCCCAAGAAACTTACTTGAATCACTGATCGGAGAAGCATATCACAAAACGGACATACCTCGGGTTTTCACCGATTAAGTGTCGTCAATGCAGCGAGAGATTTCGTCCGTTTGATGATCCGGAGAGAAGAGTGAGAGTCATCGTTGTCGTTTTCTCTTTGTTCTTCTATGAATGTCTAAAGCGACGTCTGAAGAAGACGACGTTTTTCTAAACGTCATAAACAAACTGCCTCTTGCAATTATTAGAAAAGGTGAGTGGCTATAATAGCCTACATGGGCAGACCACGATCCTTCCCATGCACCATCAATTTCTAACATCTCCCACTCGCCCATGAAGGGCTATCTATTACTCACTTGCCCACGCAGGGTCAACTCCCACTCGCCCACAAAGGGTTAAAACATAACTCTCTCTTTTCTGCAAAGTTCATATTTACAAATAATCCGTGCGACCAGCATACTACGAGAGCTCATTGCCATACATCTGTTAGGAGTATATAGCAGCTCAAATTGGGCAAATTAACTCAGAGTAGATCCAGTATGCAGTACCCTAGATTAATTAGTCACATTCACATCATATCTCTCTTGATCTCTTTAAGCATTTCATATGCATTGTATTCACAATCATGATTAAACTCAAATAATCATAATTGGTCGACCTGTGAACACAAAGATAGAATGTGACACCAAAACAAATTGATATTTCTCTTCCCTTAAACCTCTCAATCTCAGTTCAGCTCGCTTTTCTAGAAATGTCCCATTAGATCGAATCAATCTCATGACCATTGGTAACACTCTAAGATAGCGAACACTAAATAAAAATCTCGAGAATAAGTAAGAGTCGTGAGGGGACTAATTTGAGGAACTTTTATCCTCAAGAGTTTCACACGGCTTGAAAGTTGAGATCAAAACTTTTGCCAACTCTTATTGGTCGTCTCATGCATACGTAATAGGAAATACGTATTACGGTATTCTCTCCTTTCCCATGGAGCATATGTCTTTCCACTTAATACCGTACATATGATAGTTCAGACATACTCAATGTCTAACTTGAGTTCACAAATCTACTCTCCTTGAAGGAATCATCAGAACTCACATCTGGCATCAAAGACAGATAAAGTGAAACATGTGGGTTATTTCACTTTCGGACACAATAAATAATATGTCCTCATCTTAACTCTCTGTTAAGGCGACATCTATATTTTAAGCTCGAGCTCTCAATTATCACCTAGATAATGAGCTTAAAATTGTCTCATCTCTATTCATCACATAGTAAATAGAGGCGATTACCCGTGTGAGTGGGCTAATCTCTCATCTGTCTAACATACCTTCTCAAAGTAATGCACTAAGCATTAATATGCATAAATATCATATAAACTCATAGGCATCAATAATGACAACAAATATCATTAACTGTGAACTTTGGGAAATATAAATATCTAGTACTCTAACTTCTACGCACTTCTAGAGATTTCAATGTAGAGAACTTATCCCTTTGTCAACATATGACCAAGGATAATATCTCTAGGATTTGACTTCATCATAAGATCTGCTATTCGTTCTATGCCTAGATATGTACTATATGTTCACATCTTTTCGTGCAACCATGTCTTTTACAAAATCATACTTCATGTCTATATGTTTGGTCTTGCAGTGAATTCTTGGTGTAAGCTCTTACTGCTTGGCTATAACAATTAACCAATAATTGAACCTGCAGCATCCTTAGCAACACCTCACTGACCCAAATATCTCTCAAGCCAAACACCCTCTAGTACTGCTGCTGATAACACCATGTCGCGACCCTAAAATTCATTTTTTCGGGCGAACGGATTATTAGATTAATTAGATAGATTAACCTAATACGGACCCTCCCAAGCCCTACCGAATCGCAACTTTAGGTTTTTGATTTAAATGATTTTAAGATTTGGAGTCGCCACTAATCGTTTTTAGTAGGTCGATTAGAAACCTAAGTAAATTAGCGGGAGAACTAAATTACTTCTACGAACCAGAGATTGTGAGTTCGGGGACTTGGTTACACTAGTTAATTAAAACTAATGCCCTTTCGGTACCTTAATTTCATGGATATCCTAATTTGGCAACTCAGGCTTGGTTTACTCCTAAGGCTCTAGTGGGGTGTTCTTTTTATGTTTTCGCTTTTTTAAATGGAATGCATAAAGGATATGAACGCAAACGTTGACATACGAATACGATACACAAATACGAACATACGAATGTAATATACGAATACGTAGATATGCGAATATGAATACGTACGTGACATGTGAATGACATATGTACGTGACATGCGAATGACATACGTACATGACATGCATATGAATACAACATGCATACGGGATAGACGAATACAAATACGTACGTGACATGTGAATGACATATGTACGTGACATGCGAATGACATACGTACATGACATGCATATGAATACAACATGCATACGGGATAGACGAATACAAATACGTATGTGACATGCGGGTATGAAGACATACGAATATGATATGTAACATGCATACATACACCATACGAATACGTGACATATATGTGTGACATGCGTAGCGATATGTGTATGTAAATACGTACGTTTCGATTTTGCCCATGAAGGGCAAAGTCGTCATTTTAGAAATATCAGGATTGACCAGTCGGAATAGCCCTTCTCCTGTTTTTTTTAGGATTTTTGAAGACGATTTGTCTATGAGGGGATAAGACCCTCATGTTTGAAAAGTTTTGATTTTTTGTTTTTTTGTTTTTTTTTTAATATGCATGGGTTAATAACATATCATAACAGACAAATGTGGATTTGCAAACGTCGCATACATGACGTACATACGAGGACAAACAAATACGATATGTCTATACGAACATACGAATAACATGGCAAACATACATGAGACGTACTACATGAGATACACATGAATGGCATTTTTTGGGTATTTTTTTATGATGATTTTTTTTAGATTTTGGATGTATTATAAAAGAATGCAAAATCGCCCAAAGCAAACAAAGATGTGAAGAGAGAGCAGGTAAAGTAAAACTATCCTAAGGACAGTGAAAATAAAACCCGCAACTCGTCGGGTGAATAATTACAGACCAATTAAATAAAACCCGAGACATGATCGGAAATACAACAAAAATGGACCGGAATGGACATCGGTCAAACACCCGTCACCAAGCCTCATGGGTCGGGAGTACAACAAAACGGACCGGAATGGACATCGGTCATCCTCCAGTCTTCAAAGCATCGGGCCGAAAACCATGCAATTTAGAATATTGGACTACGCAATTAAACATGTGTAATCACATTCGCAAACATATTGAGGATCACAAATCAACGAGATAATCTAAATCACTCAAGAGAAGGCCTCGGGATCGACCTTTGTATGCACACATCGCAATTACCCACTTGGCCCCGTTTACTTGCTTTAGAAATGGTTGGTTTTAACGGTCCCATAAGGTTCTCCACGTATCATGCATCGACCCTAACATCCATCTAAAAAAATCACATGCAAGGGATGCCAACTAAGCCATGCACTTAGGCCTCTTGAGTCTTAGACATCAAACAATCACGACAAGACCAATGAGCTCACAAAAGGATCACCTATGGAATTGAATTGATCATTGTTGACACCTGATTTTTAATCATTTTTTCTATTGCTAAAGTAATAAAAAATCCATAAAAATTCATAAAATTGAAAAATCAACTTTGGGGACCTTAGCCAAGCCTAGGGAACTAATTTTGACCAAAAAACGATTTTTCATATTTTCAGTATTTTTACGTATTTTTTATTTATTTATTTTCGAAAATTAATAGAAAATCCATAAAAATTCATAAAATTGAAAAATCAACTTTGGGAACCTTAGCCAAGCCTAGGGAACGAATTTTGACCAAAAAATAATTTTTCATATTATATATATTTTAAATTTTTTTGTTTAAAAAATACAAAAATATTTGAAAATTTTGGAAAAATAACATTTGAGGCCAAAAAATACACAAAGATAGTTAATATTTTTATTTTAAATCTATTTTCATATTGGCCATCGCAAATTCAGAAAAATCCAATTCGAGTCACGTGTTCCTTCACGAGTATAATCTCGAATCGGGCCTAAAAAAATTTAATTTGAGTCAACTTATTTTAACTTTCACTTTTTATGAGTTGTGACATTGTCTTCTAATATTTTAAATTTTCATCTTGGCCCAATTATGCCCAGAATGACTTAATTTTGCAAAAGGGCTTTAATTAAATTATACATTATTTTCAGCGACAAGAAATGAGCTTAAATTTGACATGTGGTAAATTTTGGTGTGTCAAAAATTGTGAGGAGATTTGGACTTAAATAAATATATTTTTTTCAGGGACTGAATTGTAAATACTTAAAATTCAAGGACTAGAGTGCAAATACCTAACTCTTGAAGGATTATTTTACAAATAATAAAAAGAAGAGTTAGTGGATAAATTAGAATAGAGAAGGGAAGATGAAGAAGAGGAGATGAAGAAGAGAAGTTGGAGAAGAATGGATGGAGAAAATAAGATAAGAATAGAGAAGGGAAGATGGAGATGAAGAAGAGTTAGTAGAGAAATTAGAATGGAAGATAAGAATAGAGAAGGGAAGATGGAGATTAAGAAGAGTTAGTGGAGAAATTAGAATGGGAGATAAATATGGAGAAGGGAAGATGAAGATGAAGAAGAGTTAGTGGAGAGATTAGAATGTGAGATAAAGATGGAGAATGGAAGATGAAAATGAAGAAGAGTTAGTGGAGAAATTAGAATGGGAGATAGAGTTAGTGGAAAAATTAGAATGGGAGATAGATGAGTAGGTTATAAAAGGAGGAAGAAGTGAGCTTGAGAAAGGATTCTGGAGAGAGAAAATTTGAAGTGTTTGGGAGAATTTTTTGGAGAAAAAAATTTTGGATGTTTGAGAGAGTTTTGGGAGATTGAAGAAAATTTTGAGAGAAAGAAAATACCAAAAGAGAGAGAATTTTGAAGATGATGGGAGTTTAAAGCTAGGGGTTATCATCACAAATTCCTTCATCGATCAATATAAATCAAGAGTTCATCCTCATCAACGAGCAAACAAATTCAAGCTAAGTGTTTTTATTTATTCATTTATTTATGGTTTTACTCGCAAATTAGCACAAATTGTATACACTTTCTCCATCTCCTTTTTCTTTCATATTTTATGTCAGGAGAAGGATATCTCTACGTCAACAGCAAAAATCTCGTCGAGATGCAAAAATCGGCCCATACAAGCTCCTAAGCTGTCCACCGATTTCTCAACTGATCTGTGACTAAAAGTCCCTCTTAATTCAAAAGAAACTCTCTATATTGGGAACATAGAGAGCGAAAATCAATTATAGAAATCCCTCCCAAAAAATGGGAGATAAGTACTCTTTCTACTCTTCTGGTTTTAGGTGCAGATTAGCACATATTTTGTATACTAACACTTCACTCTATTTTATGTCAGGAAGCCGCAGCTCTATATCAATGGTCAACCCTATGGAAGCACAAAATCGGCTTGGAGGAGTCCTCAAGCGCGCACAAATTTCAAATTGTTGAATCAATTCGTTGTATTTCATTTTAAAAAATTCATACCCCAAAATGGAGAGGACAAAGTCCATCCGCAATTTAAATACCTGCACCATAAATCCCAAAGGGAAGAGCCAAGCCAATGCTTAGCCTCCCATTGGAGGTTTTTACTTATAATAGTTAAATACCTGCAACTTAAATACCTGCACCTTAAATCCCAAAGGGAAGAGCCAAGCCAATGCTTAGCCTCCCATTGGAGGTTTTTACTTACAGTAGTTAAATACCTGCACCTTAAATCCCAAAGGGAAGAGCCAAGCCAATGCTTAGCCTCCCATTGGAGGTTTTTACTTACAGTAGTTAAATACCTGCAACTTAAATACATGTACCTTAAATCCCAAAGGGAAGAGCCAAGCCAATGCTTAGCCTCCCATTGGAGGTTTTTACTTACAGTAGTTAAATACCTGCAACTTAAATACCTGTACCTTAAATCCCAAAGGGAAGAGCCAAGCCAATGCTTAGCCTCCCATTGGAGGTTTTTACTTACAGTAGTTTAAATACTTGCAACTTAAATACCTGTACCTTAAATTCCAAAGGGAAGAGCCAAGTCAATGCTAGGCCTCCCATTGGAGGTGTTTATTCACTGTCATGTACTTCCTATAATTTAATTTTTGAATCATCAGACCCAAAAGATGAGTAGGTCGTAATACTGCACAGAAGTCGTTAACACACTCCCTCTTTCGGCTTCAGGGAATCTTTAACACTTAAAAAAATATAACAAATAAAAATATATACCATCCATGCATCCTATTTAAAAAGTGAAAACACAAAAGAGAATACCCTACTAGAGCTTTAGGAATAAACCAAGCCTGAGTTGCCGGATTAGGATATCCATGAAATTAAGGTACCGAAAGGGCATTAGTTTTAATTAACTAGTGTAACCAAGTCCCCGAGCTCATAATCTCTGGTTCGCAGGAATAAATTAGTTCTCCCGCTAATTTATTTAGGTTTCTAATCGACCTACCAAGAACGATTAGTGGCGACTCCAAATTTCAAAATCATTTAAACAAAAACCAAAGTTGCGATTCGGTAGGGCTTGGGAGGGTCCGCGTTAGGTTAGTCAAATCTAATTAACCTAATAATCCGTTAACCCCTTTTAAAATTTAAAATTTTTTTAGAGGGTCGCGACAGACTGGCGACTCCGCTGGGGACTAGAGATTTTTAAATTTTCGAAAAAAGATACCAATTGGAATACTTAAATTTTTTCGAAATTTTAAAAGTCTTAGTGGACTTAGGCCAATGAAAATTTCATGGATATCTCGCTTCTGGCAATCTTGCTTGGGACTCATTCTATAGGTGTTATATGTTTTTGCAGGATGGGAGTTATAAGGGGCGGAGTGTTTGGCTAACCCATTTGTTTTGCAGGCTCGGTGTTGGGGTTATGTTTAATTTCACACATTTTTAGAAGCGCTGTTTTGATATCAATTGTTGTGCATGTCTTGCATATTCTGAGGATCACAACACCTGCACACACAAGCGTCTAAACCCAAGTCGCGAAATTTTTCCTAGGCAACCATAGATAGGGATCGAATATGTAAAGCTCTTGCGTCGATTGCGCTTGGGTTGACCATATTTTATCCCGCTCATTATCTGAATTGACAATTCTTCCCATTGTGATTTGATTGCGCGGAGGGTAAGGTTGTCAATTCAGATAATGGGGGCCTTTTAGGTCCATACCCTGTCTCTCCCTCTTTTATTTTCTAGAGTCCACTCCTCACTTGAGTCATGCGCATGACTATGTGATTTGCATTTCTCCAAGGTAAAAGTAAGTTCTCTAATTTTATCTTGTATTTATTTTCGATCGGTCCATGCTAGGTGTTAGTCAGTTTTTGAGCTTGATATTACGACCATTCTTTTAAAAGAAAATAAAAATTAAATTTGTCCCTCATTTCTTTTTAAATTTTTTTTTTTTGAAAAAATGATGTGAAAAAATCCCTTCATGAGAATTTTATTAACCAATAAGGGATTTTTGTCATGTTTTTATTGCTTCAATAAAAATGAAATTTTCCTGAAAAAATTTTCCTCTGAAAATTTATTTCAATAAAAAGAAAAATTTCTTCAAAAAAAAACTCTAGTAGACATCAAGTGATTTTATCACATTTTTCAAATTATAAAAACTTGCAAGAAAATTCTTCTCGAGAAATTCGCTCATGTTTTTCTAAGAAAATTTTCTCTAAATAAAATTAGACTAGTGTCTCGGGGGAATTGTATTGACCAATAAGAGATTTTTGTCATGTTTTTCTTGCTTCAATAAAAATGAAATTTTCCTGACAAATTTTCCTCTGAAAATTTATTTCGATAAAAAGAAAATTTCCTTCAAAAAAAAAAAACTTTAGTAAACATCAAGTGATTTTATCACATTCTTTCAAATTATAAAAACTTGCAACAAAAATTCTTTTCGAGAAATTCGCTCATGTTTTTCTAAGAAAATTTTCTCTAAATAAAATTAGACTAATGTCTCGGGGGAATTTTGTTAACCAATAAAGGATTTCTGTTATGTCTTTCCTGCTTCAATAAAAATAAAATTTTCCTGATAAATTTACCTCTGAAAATTTATTTTGATAAAAAGGAAATTCCTTCAAAAATTTTAGTAAACATCAAGAGATTTTGTCACATTCCTTTAAAAAAATAATAAAAAAAAAGAGTAATAAATCTGCAAAAAAAATTCTGTATCAGAAATTAACCCATTTCTTCCTAAGGAAATTTTTTTTTTCTGATTTCTCTATAAAATAGAAAAAATAAGATTGGACTAATATAGGAGTCATGGACTGACATTCCTTGTGTCGCATACTAATTATATCCTTTTCTTTTGCAGGGAGATCCTTGATACCCCAAACGGGTGTAAAAATTAAGTTCAATAATATATCAAGAATCATCTTCAGAAATACCAAAAGACGAAAAACACCAAGGTTTTAACCGTTAATTCAGGGGGGCAAACGAACACTGTCCATCTTTGACAGACAGAGTTGTGTCAATCCGTAAACTTGTATGGGCAGTGTATTCTGATATGACGGTGGACTTATACTGATTAAACACGGGGGCATATTTAATGTATTGCAGAGGATCCCGCGTCTTTTGAAAGACAATATGGATTATATAATCAGAAACCATGAAATAAGTACCTTAACCTGATTAAATCAACCAGAGACCGGTCTTAAAATTTCCTCGGATCCGAAACACGCGGAGGGTTTTAGAGGACCGAGGTTCTATTAATGAATGTGACCCACAAGTATTTCTCCTAATGCTACAGGCGCCCGACAAGAGCAAGTGGGCACCGAAAGAAACAAAACACGGTTGAAGTGGGGCACGCAACAAACGGCCGAATTTATTGGCACACTAATTAAGTGGTGGTAGCTTTATTAATTTACATGATTGAACGCGGGTCTCTAGGCGGCTGGTGGAAAGCCACACTGAATGCCTCTCTAATGTTCTTGATATCATCGTCTACCGCAACCCGCGAGAGCATCATGAAGAAGATTAAACCTAGACGAATACGTCTACTTAGTTTCATCGCACGTTCTCGCCTTTTGTCGATGTCCAAAATTAATGCACAAGCTAGAAGTAATCATTTCCCTTTCCCCCCTATTAAATGCTCGGAGCAGTTAACCGCACCAAACTCGAAAAAATTGATATCGAGATGAAATCTGCGTAAATTTGAAGGGTAAATCCGTATCGTTCCAATTTACCCTTAAATTGCTCCGGTTTTAAATTTGGTCCCTTCTATTTTCAGGAATTTGCAAAAGTGACTCGAGAATACAGTTGTATCCAAAAACCAAATTTCCTGGTCGGGCTAAATTGGGGGCAAATCAACTCATGGACATTACCACGGGATGGACAGCTTCGGTTAAAGAAAAATACAAGCGAAAGATCCGAACAATCTCAAACATGGGTAATTCTGTATCGTTCTAATTTGCACATAATCATCTCGAGTCCTGAATTTTTTTATTCCATTCTTAACAGGGATTGCAAATTACCTCGAGAAATATCGTAACAAGGCCCAAGGTGATACAACAGGGCCGCGTTATCCCCAAGGATTAACCTTTGAAAAGAAAATCCCATGGACACCTATGGTCCAATGGACCGAATGGAATACTCGACGAGTAATACCGAAGTCAATATTTTGCCACATTCTCGGCTTAATGGTGAGGCATCCAACAAAAGTCGAAGAAAACTCAACCCAGCAAAATTGGTAAAAGACTTGTCCAAGGCATTCAAGATGAAGGGTAAATCAGTATCGTTTCCAATTTATCCCTTTTAATAGCGGTTGACATGTCTCCTTTTCTTGTTACAGGAAATATTTATACTAACATGTAACATGTTGGAGGAGACAAATCCAAAAGAAAATGATGATCATTTGACAAGATCTATTCTGGTGAAAAATGGGGGGCATTTAACCGCTAAACCATGGTGGTCGATGTCACTAAACAAACCAAAATGCTCCCTCACCCATATGCCTCATCGTGCAGGGGCAAAACTTGAGACAAATCGCTCCTCGACATAAGGAGTGGGCTTCCCAATTTGTTCGATCCACCCACATACCAGGGGCAATTCAAATCCACCCATGTTTATACATTATATAAATACACATGATGCTAAAAATTGTCACATCGGCATTGTGTTTACACATTTCATGAATTATGTATGACCATTCCGCATGTTTAATTTACCAACTCCAACTTAGAGCATAAACTACATAGGAGACATCAACTGTGCAAAATGGGGCATAACAGGATGAAGAAAGTTAAACCATTTCTACACAGGTCTAACATTTTAATCTACAGATAAATAACCTTTCTCTAGAGTGAGAGAAAGCCCCTTCGGACTAAAGTCCCCCATTCAGATTACATTCGAGGCGTTCATATTATGAGAACCTCCTTAAATAGAATTGGTAATGCAAACTTGACAGAATAGTTTTACATGATTCACATTTTGATTGATTGCATCATGAGTTATCACACAGACTACTTCTAATCATTGCCAACTTAGCTGAACAATTTTGTATGAACCAATGAACGCATTGATGAAAATGCTTGCACATGTTAGCTCTGACATTGCCTGACAGGCAACACATTCCCGGTGTTTGAGTTACCTTCCAAAGTCTTGAAATTCATTCGGCGATTATTGAATGAACAAGCCTGGTTGTCGAGAAGCCACTAAGCATTTCTTCCAAATTCTCAGGTAAGTATATCTTCAACCCGAACCTTTCAAGAGAATGAATTCTGACGGTTGTTGGGGTACTCGAATCCATTGCGGTATATATAGGTATCCACCTTCTTCAATAAAGCATGATTTGTCTCAAGGACAGAAATGTTCGAGACCTTTTGATCTCTGCCTCTTTGGTTTATTCCTAAAGCGACAGGAGAATATAATTTGGGTTTGAGTTTCCGTAGGATTCCTGGTCTCCCCAGATTTCAGAATGGCACCCTTTGAGGCAAACCAAGTCCTTCTTACAGGCAAACCAAGTCATTCTTATAGGCATAAAGTCCTTCTTACAGGCAAATCAAGTCCTTCTTACAGGCAAACAAAGTCCTTCTTACATGCAAAACAAGTCCTTCTTACAGGTACAAAGTCCTTCTTACAGGCACAAAGTCCTTCTTACAGGCAAATCTAGTCCTTCTTACAGGCATAAATTCCTTCTTACAGGCAAATCAAGTCCTTCTTACAGGCAAACTAAGTCCTTCTTACAGGCAAACCAAGTCCTTCTTACAGGCACAAAGTCCTTCTTACAGGCACAAAGTCCTTCTTACAGGCAAATCAAGTCCTTCTTACAGGCAAACCAAGTCCTTCTTACAGGCACCAAGTCCTTCTTACAGGCAAATCAAGTCCTTCTTACAGGCATAAAGTCCTTCTTACAGGCAAATCAAGTCCTTCTTACAGGCATAAAGTCCTTCTTACAGGCAAACAAAGTCCTTCTTACAGGCAACGCAAGTCCTTCTTACAGGCACAAAGTCCTTCTTACAGGCAAATCAAGTCCTTCTTACAGGCACAAGTCCTTTTTACAGACACCAAGTCCTTTCTACAGGCACCAAGTCCTTCTTACAGGTATCTCCATGGGGTGACCTACCATACGGGTCAAATCTCAATCAAAATTTAATCAGTAGAATCCTTTTATCAGGAATTTACCATGGTACGACCCACCATACGGGTCAAATGGTATGACCTACCATACGGGTCAAATTTTAATTCAATTTTTAATCAGTAGAATCCTTTTATTAGGAATCTACCATGGGTTGATCCACCATACGGGTTCAAGTTCAACCACCCTAAAGTTTTTTTATATAACGAATCCTTAGGTTCTCATTTCATTTTCAGTGGAACATTCATGTCACGACTCTTTTTATTTCCTTGTATTGAGTCGATTAGAATTCAGGTGTCATCTCGTCTTTGAAATGAACCTCTACCGAGCTTCCTTTCAAAGAGGGGCAGCTGTTGACACCTGATTTTTAATCATTTTTTCTATTGCTAAAGTAATAAAAAATCCATAAAAATTCATAAAATTGAAAAATCAACTTTGGGGACCTTAGCCAAGCCTAGGGAACTAATTTTGACCAAAAAACGATTTTTCATATTTTCAGTATTTTTACGTATTTTTTATTTATTTATTTTCGAAAATTAATAGAAAATCCATAAAAATTCATAAAATTGAAAAATCAACTTTGGGAACCTTAGCCAAGCCTAGGGAACGAATTTTGACCAAAAAATAATTTTTCATATTATATATATTTTAAATTTTTTTGTTTAAAAAATACAAAAATATTTGAAAATTTTGGAAAAATAACATTTGAGGCCAAAAAATACACAAAGATAGTTAATATTTTTATTTTAAATCTATTTTCATATTGGCCATCGCAAATTCAGAAAAATCCAATTCGAGTCACGTGTTCCTTCACGAGTATAATCTCGAATCGGGCCTAAAAAAATTTAATTTGAGTCAACTTATTTTAACTTTCACTTTTTATGAGTTGTGACATTGTCTTCTAATATTTTAAATTTTCATCTTGGCCCAATTATACCCAGAATGACTTAATTTTGCAAAAGGGCTTTAATTAAATTATACATTATTTTCAGCGACAAGAAATGAGCTTAAATTTGACATGTGGTAAATTTTGGTGTGTCAAAAATTGTGAGGAGATTTGGACTTAAAGAAATATATTTTTTTCAGGGACTGAATTGTAAATACTTAAAATTCAAGGACTAGAGTGCAAATACCTAACTCTTGAAGGATTATTTTACAAATAATAAAAAGAAGAGTTAGTGGATAAATTAGAATAGAGAAGGGAAGATGAAGAAGAGGAGATGAAGAAGAGAAGTTGGAGAAGAATGGATGGAGAAAATAAGATAAGAATAGAGAAGGGAAGATGGAGATGAAGAAGAGTTAGTAGAGAAATTAGAATGGAAGATAAGAATAGAGAAGGGAAGATGGAGATTAAGAAGAGTTAGTGGAGAAATTAGAATGGGAGATAAATATGGAGAAGGGAAGATGAAGATGAAGAAGAGTTAGTGGAGAGATTAGAATGTGAGATAGAGATGGAGAATGGAAGATGAAAATGAAGAAGAGTTAGTGGAGAAATTAGAATGGGAGATAGAGTTAGTGGAAAAATTAGAATGGGAGATAGATGAGTAGATTATAAAAGGAGGAAGAAGTGAGCTTGAGAGGGAGAATTCTTGAGAGAGAAAATTTGAAGTGTTTGGGAGAATTTTTTGGAGAGAAAATTTTGGATGTTTGAGAGAGTTTTGGGAGATTGAAGAAAAATTTGAGAGAAAGAAAATACCAAAAGAGAGAGAATTTTGAAGATGATGGGAGTTTAAAGCTAGGGGTTATCATCACAAATTCCTTCATCGATCAATATAAATCAAGAGTTCATCCTCGTCAACGAGCAAGCAAATTCGAGCTAAGTGTTTTTATTTATTCATTTATTTATGGTTTTACTCGCAAATTAGCACAAATTGTATACACTTTCTCCATCTCCTTTTTCTTTCATATTTTATGTCAGGAGAAGGATATCTCTACGTCAACAGCAAAAATCTCGTCGAGATGCAAAAATCGGCCCATACAAGCTCCTAAGCTGTCCACCGATTTCTCAACTGATCTGTGACTAAAAGTCCCTCTTAATTCAAAAGAAACTCTCTATATTGGGAACATAGAGAGCGAAAATCAATTATAGAAATCCCTCCCAAAAAATGGGAGATAAGTACTCTTTCTACTCTTCTGGTTTTAGGTGCAGATTAGCACATATTTTGTATACTAACACTTCACTCTATTTTATGTCAGGAAGCCGCAGCTCTATATCAATGGTCAACCCTATGGAAGCACAAAATCGGCTTGGAGGAGTCCTCAAGCGCGCACAAATTTCAAATTGTTGAATCAATTCGTTGTATTTCATTTTAAAAAATTCATACCCCAAAATGGAGAGGACAAAGTCCATCCGCAATTTAAATACCTGCACCATAAATCCCAAAGGGAAGAGCCAAGCCAATGCTTAGCCTCCCATTGGAGGTTTTTACTTATAATAGTTAAATACCTGCAACTTAAATACCTGCACCTTAAATCCCAAAGGGAAGAGCCAAGCCAATGCTTAGCCTCCCATTGGAGGTTTTTACTTACAGTAGTTAAATACCTGCACCTTAAATCCCAAAGGGAAGAGCCAAGCCAATGCTTAGCCTCCCATTGGAGGTTTTTACTTACAGTAGTTAAATACCTGCAACTTAAATACATGTACCTTAAATCCCAAAGGGAAGAGCCAAGCCAATGCTTAGCCTCCCATTGGAGGTTTTTACTTACAGTAGTTAAATACCTGCAACTTAAATACCTGTACCTTAAATCCCAAAGGGAAGAGCCAAGCCAATGCTTAGCCTCCCATTGGAGGTTTTTACTTACAGTAGTTTAAATACTTGCAACTTAAATACCTGTACCTTAAATCCCAAAGGGAAGAGCCAAGCCAATGCTAGGCCTCCCATTGGAGGTGTTTATTCACTGTCATGTACTTCCTATAATTTAATTTTTGAATCATCAGACCCAAAAGATGAGTAGGTCGTAATACTGCACAGAAGTCGTTAACACACTCCCTCTTTCGGCTTCAGGGAATCTTTAACACTTAAAAAAATATAACAAATAAAAATATATACCATCCATGCATCCTATTTAAAAAGTGAAAACACAAAAGAGAACACCCTACTAGAGCTTTAGGAATAAACCAAGCCTGAGTTGCCGGATTAGGATATCCATGAAATTAAGGTACCGAAAGGGCATTAGTTTTAATTAACTAGTGTAACCAAGTCCCCGAGCTCATAATCTCTGGTTCGCAGGAATAAATTAGTTCTCCCGCTAATTTATTTAGGTTTCTAATCGACCTACCAAGAACGATTAGTGGCGACTCCAAATTTCAAAATCATTTAAACAAAAACCAAAGTTGCGATTCGGTAGGGCTTGGGAGGGTCCGCGTTAGGTTAGTCAAATCTAATTAACCTAATAATCCGTTAACCCCTTTTAAAATTTAAAATTTTTTTAGAGGGTCGCGACAATCATGTTTAGGCACGATTACCAATGAAGGTAAGGTCCAATTAAGGTGATTCGGGCATTCAAAGAAAGTTTAGGACATGCTGATCATATTTCATTAAGACCATTTTTTTGACATTTTCCAATGCATTAACACCAAAGACACAAGTTCAGCCCTACTGTCTAGGAACATACTCAAGGAAAAGCTTGTAATCACAAAATGCAGAAAAAATAGTGAAATACATGAAAAACTTCCGAAATTTTTTATGCAAGTGGGAAAATATGTCAGTGACAACTTTCATGTTTTTCACTTATACTTAAAAGATCCTCATTTTCATGTGAAAAATATTTTTTCACAAGAGCTCAGCAGCGAATAAGCAAATCTCCATAGAGCAGACATGTTTTAGGATTAAGCTCTAATACACACTTAAAACACCGAATTAATGCACCAAAATTCTCAGTCTACTAAATAAGACCCTAATGAACAACTTTCAATTTTTGTGATTTTGGAAACGAAGACTCTAAATAGGTCGTTATTGCGACTTAAGACAGACTTGCACTGAACAAGACACAAACTCCAGAACAGTCACAGAAATGCGCAATTACTTCAAATACACTAAACATATGAAACATGCACGAATATTTTTGGATTTTTTGTATATTATGCATCAAGATGTTGTGAATGACTTTCATGAAGAAGTTTTTCTGAAATCGGATCTAGAAAAAATCGTGGAAAATTACGAAGCATCAAAGGTCGGATCAGAAAACTCAATCTCAGATTCAACTCCAAACATTCACAGATTCAAGCTCCAAACTACGGGATCCTTTTGACATAGTAAACGATGTCCGTTTTCATGCCATAATATATCAAATCGAAGCTTGGGATGTGCTCTACGTATCTCTAGAACATCATTCCATGAAATAACCACGTTTTCATCCTAAAATACACATTACAAAAATATTGCACAGTCTGATCCGAGAGCAAAAACGTGTCAAAATGCACACAACGTCATCCAATACTCATATGCATGCACAAACACTTAGCAATATCATGTTCAACAGCAATATGAAGCAAGTCAATGCCTCTGATTCATCACATGTTTAGGCTAGAAACTATCTTCACATAATGGTTAATAAGCTAGGTATTAGAATCAAACCGATTTACCCTTCATCACGAACCTTTCCACGTTCTGGGAAATATTCAACGGTGAGATCTTGTTCGATTTGGGTGATCTTAGTACCGTTGGAATCGTCTCGACGTCAGCTACGACATATCCAAAAATCAGCCCGATCCAACGGTGGAATCACCGTGGACAAAGCTCGAAAGCTCTCGGCCTCACTCTCCTCTTCTCTCTTTTTCCTCATGCCCCCTCCCCTCTTTCGTGTCCGTTTTATTTATTAAGTGCCCCCCTTTAGCAGCTAATTTTTTTTCTCTTTTTTGACCAGCCACTCCTCATTGCTGTTGGATAGCAACCTTTCCTTAGACGTTGGACAGCAGCTCCCATTCTCCTTGGACCAGCAGCTAACTTTTCTTTGGCAGCAGCTCCTTCTTGCCGTTGGTTAGCACCCCTTCAACTTGGACAGCAACTCTTCCTTGGACGTTAGACATCAGCCCTTCCTTGGACATGAATGTCCACCGTCCTTTCTTGAATAACGGTTGTCCTCTAGCTAATATTTCTGAACTGCCTTTGAAGTGTCTGCTTCAGCTGAGGTCCACTTCTCAACAATCAAAAACATTCCAGTTTTGACTCCACCTCTTACCTAACATATGCCTGGTTGCTAGCAGAGTTGTTGCATCCTCTCAACCGTGCAGGGAGTCCGTCCAGTGGCATCCTCAATTGATTTTCGGCTTTGGTCTTTTCGACTTTAACACAAGGAAGAGAACTCCTGCAACAACTAAGAAAGCTGGGAATATACTCATATCAAAGACGACATGTGATTTCCTTTCCCGCGTGCACTGGATGGGATGAAGTAACGCAATGGTTGAACTCACTTAATGAGCAGACACTTTAGATGCATTCTCCAATGTATCAGAAATTTCAAGGCATTTGTATGGCGCAATTCTCTAATGCTTGTTGAGATCCTTTTCTAAAGCCCAACCAGGGAATTGTATTCATTCACCAGCTCACCATGATGTAACCTTCCCAATAACTTTATCTTTGTGTGGATTTCTCTCTGTTTTTGAGAAAATCGAGAAATGTCCTCATTTGAGTGGGATTTGCTTTTATTCTTGAAGTATCAAGGGCTTTCTATCTCGCTTGCATTATTGATATAGACACATCATTGGTGGGCACCTCTTGATCCATGACAATGAGAAACAAAGGGAATGAAAATGTACAGAGACAGCCATGGCAGCGACTTTAGAGCTCATCTGAACCCACCCATGTTCAGAGCAATTAACACTGATATACCGGTATGACTACAAGCCAAAGTAAGACTGATCTTCCAGAAGCACTGCCAGCACATAGGACGACTAAAAGCATGTATTTTCTAGCAATAAGCCCCAAACACCCAAACCCTTAAGAACATTCACTTCATTCTCCGAGAAACTGAATTCAAATGCCCTTCATCGCACGACCCCTCCACCTTTCTTTTTCGTGCTTTCGGTTCTCTGTGTCCATTTTTTTTTATTGCACTCTTGTTCTCCCCTACCCACCATTCAACTTTCAACGATATGTCCTCCTCTCATTCCTTTGCACCCAAAATTTTTTTTTATTATTTTCATTTGTGGAATCATCATCCAACCTCTCTTCTTGACCGAGAAATCCTTTCCCCTCTCGAGTTGTCCTCCACCTCGTGCTCTTTTACTGACTTCTTCTTTGTCTAATTTCGGTCGAGAAACTTGGCGTTTCTTCGTGAAGATTTTTTTTTTTAATCACCGCTCCCACTGACTGATTCACAACAAATCCCTTTAGCACATTCAAGAGGCCTGCATGTATTACCTCGTCCAATCGTTCAAATTCAGTTGTTATTTTTCTCAGTCCGCTGGCCATAATCATTGAAACTCCCATTTCGTGAATCCAAATTCGATCCACACTTGGCGTTATCACCGGCACACGACTCACCACAGCTATGGTAACAATACAAAGCATGAGCTCACCAGCTCGAAGCACCGAAATTCGACACCCATCAACCCCAACAAATGTTCCAAGCGACCGACTTTAGTCGCTCAGCATCGACCCCGAACTTTATCAGGAAAAAGCACAAACGATAAATTAAATTTGCAACAACGGATATTGTACTGTCAGGCCACTGAAAAATTTGGACTATTAAAGAATAATGTCACGACTTTAGAAATGCAAAAATTGAAAATTACAAAGCTAATTTTTTTTATTTTAATTTTTTATTTTTTTTTCAATTAATCTAAAAATGGGAAAAAACAAAGTAAGTCCCGATTCTAGATTAATTTTTGCAGATTTTCTTTGGCCAAAATAAAGAGAAAATTAAAAGAAAAATACTAACCCCTTTTTGTATTTTCGTGACCTCAAATGCTATTATTTATTAAATATTTGCCTAATTTATGAAAAATATTAAAAAAATGCAAAAAATATGAAAAATTACTTTTTGTTCAAAAATGGTTGCCTAAGCTTGGCCAAGGCTTCCAAAGTTGATTTTTCAATTTTCCCATTTTTTCTTGATTTTCTATGAATTATCGAAAATAAAAAATGCTGAAAATTATCAAAAATATGAAAAATCATTTTTTGGTCAAAATTGGTTCCCTAGGCTTGGCCAAGGTCCCCAAAGTTGATTTTTCAATTTTATGAATTTTTATGGATTTTTCATTAATTTTAAAGAGAAAAAGTAATTAAAAACCAGATGTCAACAGCTGCCCCTCTTTGAAAGGAAGCTCGGTAGAGGTTCATTTCAAAGACGAGATGACACCTGAATCCTAATCGACTCAACCTAAGAAATAAAAGAGTCATGACATTTGATCTCCGATATCCCTTTTTGCAAGTTCCGATACAGACCCGGTTTGAGGAGGCTTTCATGCAGTGAGGGAGAGACAAAGAGGAGAGTTTACCTGGCACTTACCTGCTTATTGTGTGGCGGTTGCCTGACATACATGCTCTACTGTAAATGGAATGAGAGCCTAAGGATTCGTTATAAGAAGACCTCAGGGTGGTTGAACTTGGACCCGTATGGTAGGTCACCCCATGATAGATTCCTAATGAAAGGATTCTACTGATTAAAATTTGACCCGTATGGTGGGTCACTCCATGGAGATGCCTGTAAGAAGGACTTTGTGCCTATAAAAAGGACTTGGTGCCTGTAGAAAGGACTTGGGTGCCTGTAAGAAGGGCTTTAGTGTGCCTGTAGAAAGGACTTTAGGTACCTGCAGAAAGGACTTTGGGTGCCTGTAGAAAGGACTTGAGTGCCTGTAAGAAGGGCTTTAGTGTGCCTATAGAAAGGACTTTAGGTGCCTGTAGAAAGGACTTTGGGTGCCTGTAGAAATGACTTGGTGCCTGTAAGAAGGACTTTTGTTGCCTGTAGAAAGGACTTTGGGTGCCTGTAGAAAGGACTTTTGTGCCTGTAAGAAGGACTTTTGTTGCCTGTAGAAAGGACTTTGGGTTGCCTGTAAGAAGGACTTTGGGTCGCCTGTAAAAAGGACTTTGGGTTGCCTGTAGAAAGGACTTTGGGTTGCATGTAAGAAGGACTTTGGGTCGCCTGTAAAAAGGACTTTTGAAAATGGACCATCTCGTGTTGGGGTCTCCAATGGAAGGGCTCCAGAGACAGTATACCCTAAATGACACCTTTTAGGTAGACTGAAGAGGTATTGATTGAGAAAATGATTTTCGGGTGCCAATCTGGGATCTGGGGAGACCAGGAATCCTGCAGACGCTCTGGGATCTCGGGAAACCAGGAATCCTGCAGAAGCTCAAACCCAATTTTTGTTGTCCCATCACTTTAGAAATAAACCGATGAGGCAAAGATCAAGAACACGAGAGTTGGTCAATCATGATTTGATAAAACTTGAGAACACGAGGTTATATCAATCGTGAGCTGATGAAGACTTCATGAGAGCATGTTGATCATGAGTCGCAAGGGTTCAGAAGACTTACCTGGATCTTCTGAGTTAATGATCGAGGCATAGACAGACTGATTGTATCATGTATGTTTGCTCACTTAATGACCTTATGTGCTGCAATGGATTTGAGCACCCAAACAATCATCAGAATTGAAAGGTTCAGGCTGAAAATATACTCACCTGAAAATGCTTGGCGAGCATTAGCCAACAAGGCTTGTTTGTTCAATAGCCTCTAGATGAATTTCGAGACCTCGGAGGGTAACTCGACTATTAGGAATGCACTACCTGTCAGACAGTGTCAGAGGTAACATGTGCAAGCATTTTTATCAATGAGTTCATCGGTTCATGTAAAACTATTCAGTTGAGTTTGTAATGATTAAAACCGTACGTGTATGCTCATAATGTGGATCATGCATGACTATTCTGTCGAGTTTGCATTTCCAATTCTGTCCAGGGAGGTTATCATGTCATGAATACCTCGAATGTAACCTGAATGGGGACTTCAGTCCGAAAGGGCTTTCTCTCACTCTCGAGAAAGGCTTGTTTATCCTGATTGCAGGATTTGAAAAGAAATCACTCAACCTTACCATCATCGCATTCAACGAGGGTCTGAGTAATCTCGCAATTGATACGATCAAGCCGATCGGGAGGTCTTGATTAGGACCATAATGTGGGCTGGGTCAAAGGCTTATCAAAGGGGACTCATTTCAAGTCAAGGCCATTGTCAAAAAAAGTCTTCATCATCTGCTCCGGGTTTACAAGTCAAGAACCCTGCAAAAATGAGAGAGAAATAATCTTGCTCGAACTTCTTCGAGCGATGCTTAAAGTCATTCAACTCTTACATTAATTTAAGTGCTCTAATCAGAAGAGACTTTCAAGGGTCGTAACGTAGGTCGGGATTTGGGTCTGAGAAACGAAGGGCTCGTTTTGGCTCAGAAAAATATATGAGAAGGGCTTGGTGTTGGTGATCATTGCAGTCTTGTCACCGATCTTTGACCTTCCTGAATTTGTCTTCAATGAATACCACCATTGGCTGAGGGGTGGTAGTTCTTTTACACTTTGCGAACTGACTTCTTTGGGGATCCTTTTTCGAGAATTCTCAAAATGTATGTTCGAAGTCAGAAGTTCATTACAGATATATGGGCATTGGCCTTGCTTTTGATAGGCACTTTGCTCTTTCTGCCCGAGATTCTTTGGAGTAGCGTTTGCTTTTCTTACTCCCGACTCCCTTTTGTTTGGAAGCAAGCCCATTTTCTTTAGGCTACACTTGTTTTTCTTTTTCTTTTGTTTAACAATCTTGTGATTTTGAATTTTAGCAACAAGATGATTTTCAACAAATGATACTAGACATTACATGAAAGTCTAGCATATGAAATGGGCTAATTCGAGAATTCTCTATTGGCCCAATTTCTTCGATTCTGCACCTTGGGGGAAGGTGTTGTCGTTACCTTGAAATGAGCAAGGATCACCAACATGGGCTTGAGAAATGAATTTGCAGGCTCAATTGGGTTATGCAAAGGATGAGTGTGTAGGATAGAGGAAATAAATGCTCTTCGTCATCCTAAAGCACTTGAATTAAAATTCGAGTATCATGCAAAGAAACACTCGAAGATTGATGTTAGTCCAAGCAAGAGAATTTCTAACCATTTATCTCCTGATATTGTTGGAATTACCTCTGTTTTGCCCCAGTGCGGGGTGGTTCTTGACAGGGTTATGAAATGAAATCACCGTTCAAATGGGTTGTCAATGGTTGCCTGAAGTGTTTGGAATGGAGAATGAATGCCTCCTTCACTTCGACTATCGTACCTTTTGCGAGAAAACCCATTGCCTTGGAGAATGCAGAATCTGTCTACCGCTCAACTCACTGTGGATTAAATACAGGACGTATGTGGAAATGGCTTGCCTTTCATCGTCCTGTCATGCCCCATTCTGTACATTCGATGCATCGTGTACAGTTTATAGCCCCAGTCAAAATTGACGAATTGAACATGCAGAACAGTCATGCATAAATTATGGAATGTGTCAACATCATGCAAATATGGCAATACAATGTACAAGTATGGAAATTGCCCCTGGCTGTGTGGGCGGATCTAACCCATTGGGGGCCTATTCCCCGAGTCGATGAGTAGCTTGTTTCTGGTTTTGCCTCTTTTCGATCCAGGGTTCGCCATTGATTTCCCCTATTTCATCAGACATATCGCATCAGCCGATTATAACTTGGCCCCTTGGGGCTGTTTTCTTTGACGTATCAGATGTTAGTTTAACATTTCCTGTAAAAAGGAAGGAGACATGTTAGCCAGTATCAGAAATGATGAACTGGACACGATACCGAGTTACCCTTGAGTGCTTCGCGCAACTCCTTTACCAGTTTTACCACTCGGGATTTTCTCAGTGCGTATGTCAAGTTAGACATTTCCTGTCAAACAATGGAGGAGAAGACGTGTTAATCAGTATTAGAAATGATGAATTGGATACGATACTGGTTTACCCTTCATCTTGAATGTTTTGCGTGACCCCTTTATCAAGTTCACTGGATTGAGTTTCCCTTGGCTTTGCCTGGACACTTCAACATTAGGCTAAGCTCATGACAAAATACTGACCTTGGTATTGCTCGTCGAGTATTCCCGTTTCTTTCTGCAAAAAGAAATGCGCAAAAAGTTGTTTTATTTATTTACAATACTTACAACATTCCCCACCCTTGGGGATCAAACTCGGGATATTTCGGACCACTGTCATTCCACATCGCGGTTCTTTTCAAGGCAATCTACAGTCCCTGTTAAGATAGAATAAATCAATTCAAAACTCAAGATGTTTATGGGTAAATTGGAACGATACAGAATTACCCATTTTTGAAATTGCTTGCATCTTTTGCTCATATATTCCTCGTTTGAAGCCATCTATTCTGTGGCGATGCCCATGAATTTATTTGCCCCAAGTTTTGTTTAATCGGGGAATTTCGTTTTTGGGTACGACTTGTATTTTCGGGTCAATTTGCAAATTCCTGTAAACAGAAGGGATCTAATTTAGAATCGAAAAAATTTGAGGGTAAATTGAAACGATACTGCTTTACCCTTCTAGTTCGCACGACTTTTTACTCGCAATAAATTCACTACGAGTTTGGTGTGGTAGCAGACTCGAGCATTTAATAGGAGAACAGGAAATTGCTACTTCTTGCTTTTGCGTTCATTCTGAACATCAATAAAAGTAGAAAACATCCAATGCAAGGAAATGAAGCGTCTGCATTCGTTCAAGATCGATTTTGCTCCCTCAGCAGGCTCTCTCATGATTAGCTGGCTTCATTCTAGACTAGGTATGCATCGGCTATGTTGAAGGACCCGTGATCTCAGCTTCGAAATACAGACTCCCTGTGCATATTACAGTCCCAGTGCTTCATCAACATTAAACTGGTTGATCATGGCGGTGAGTTCATCCTCAATGCCGCTTGCCTGGTGGTGATACATCTCCCCTTCCCCGGGAGGTATTGATGCTGATCCAGTAGAATTAGTCTTTTTGTACCCTGCTCCAACAGAACTCGATTCTGTTATAAAGTGGTCTAACTCGCTTCTCAAACACGCATTTTTAATCCTCAGATCATGCATTTCATCGAAGGCGAGGAGGAGGCTGTTGCAGTTAGGGCAGGTGGCGGAGTCAAAAGCCTCTTTATACATCTTGTTTTCCGCTCGGAGGTTTTCATTTTCAACTCTTATAAACTCGGCTTCGTTGTGCTCATGACGAGTCTTCATTCGGGTTCGCCTATTTTGAAACCAGAACTTGATTTGTGAAGGTTCAAGTCCTAGCTCTTGACTTAGTTCCATTTTCTGTTTGCCGTCTGGCATAGGACATGTTCTGAAGAAATCCTCAAGCCTTTGTACTTGCTCCTTAGTATGGCGACGGTAACGCTTCTTTTGACCCTTACCGTTGTTGTCTTTATCTTTACTGAGATCTTGGACGTCGTCGGCGGAAGGGCCAGGCTCCATAGGCTCGATCTCAAACATGGTTTCGAACTCTTCCTCTCCCATATTCAGCAGGTAACGATAGCTTTCGGAAGTATTGGGTTGAGACATCTTCGATTTGGTCGATGATTTCTCAAGGTTTACTATATCTTTCTGTATTTTCACTCTCTCTGAACCGTGTATGCTTTAAAACTCTCTTCAACGTATGAATAAAGATTATCAGGAGGATGTCTCTTTTAAAATTTGGCGTCGGCTTAGCATATGTATCGCTTCTCCCGAGAATTCTGTCTTTCTCAACCTTTCCTGCATGTTTCTTGCTTGGCTCGTCTTTTCTCATCTCTTCATAGTGGTAGGGTCCCTATCAACGTCTCTACCGTCGATTTGCTGGCGTGTTCTCCTATAAAAATGAATCCCATTTTCCTTGTCTCCCACCCAAGTCACCTTTCTTTATTCTTTTTCAAAGTTATGTCATCCCGTCAAACCTTTGGCAGAGATGTCGGATTTGCTTGGCTCGAGATTGGAGACGAGTAGCGGAGGTGATGCTGATAGGGAATGGTAGACAGGAAAATCTGGCCAGTAGAGACTTTCACTGCAAAAATGAAAGGGAATGCGGCAGTATATGTTCTTCATTGGAATGATACTGTTTTACCCTTGTATGTACTTCCATTGAATTTGAATTGAGGAAGTTCCTTCATTTGGATTGGATTGGATTATATGTCCCAAGTTGCCCTTCACTTTGAGCTTGCCACATAAGTGATTTGCTTAGTTTGGCCTTGTTTTCTTTCGGGTTGCTTTGGACCATCATCATTTTTTATGCCATCGGGTCCGTGAACCGGAGGGCTCCTTTAATTTAAAGGTTACCTTCAAGGCAAATGAGTCCTATCGCATTCCATTGGGTCATTTCATTTTGCGACACTCTTGAGGCAATTTGCAATCCCCTGGGTGAGAATGGAACAAATCCAATTTAGCATTTTGCGACGATTGAGGGTAAATTGGAACGATACTCAATTACCCGTCTTCGAGCTCGCCTGGGCTTTTCACTTGAAATTTCCCTACGTGAGGCCATTCAACATTTCTCATTATGGCAGTCAGCGACGTTGCCACAAATTGATCCGCCCTGAGTCTAGCATAAAAAGGGATTCACGCATTCGATGGGATAAAAAACAAATTACCCAATGCCCCTGAATTAAATCTAGACACCTAGAAAGCTGGAAATATCACACGTAGGGGAATTAAGCATGAAGTGAAAGGTGCACTTGTTCAAGGTTAGTTCTGCCTCTCCTGCGGCTCTTCGATAATCAGCTAGTTTCGTGCTGGTTCAGGCATGGATGACCGATGTTTGAGAGTCCCTAATCACTGGCTTCCGATCATGGCTTCGGATGTCTGTCAACCTTAAACTGGTTGACCAGGGCAGTAAGCTCATCATCTGGGTAATCTCTTGAACCTTCCAGCAACTGATGCTCGAATTGGGCATTATTGTTGGCAAATGCTGGCGGTAGATTTCTCATTCCGTCCTCGCCATGAGCAATTTGACTTCTCGAGCTGAAGTCTTCATCATTACTCCAGAAAGTGTAGGGATCACCAACTGTCCTGCTGCCAAGAACTCCTTCCATTCGAGGATTAGAGAAGTGGAAGTGCTCAGGATAATTTCTTGTCTGATTCTCTGGCTGCGCAGGCACACTGATCATGGGATGAATTCTAGCCACGGGTTGGTGCTCAAACCAAGGAGTCTGAATACACTGCCCATGCGGTCTATACTCTTGAAGAGCATTAGGGTGATTCTGGGGGATACTTTGATTAACGCCTGGGGGATTGATGGCACGGCTACTGGCTTGGTTGATGATGGGAAGTGGCTCGCCCCATGCTAACCTGTGGAACTTATGGTGGCGAGGAGACTCGACGTTCAGGCTTGGATCAGTCCCGCCTTGGTTTTCTTGATTCTGAGCTGCATTTTGTTCTCTCACCTTTTTTCTGTACTTCTGAAGATGACTCGAAACATTTGCTTTAGTGAGTCCCTCTACCTTCATAATTTCCAATATATGTTGCGGCCGTGCCGAATCGATTCCTAGCTGCTGAACTGCATTAACAAACATACGATGCAGCTCGGGAGACCAACTCATCTTCTTTCTCCAGTTGCTTGGAACAAAATTGAAGGCTTGATGCTTGTTCTCATGGTCGTGCAATTGCTTCCTTACCACGTGCTGCCATATGTTTTGAAGCATCTGAACCCTAACTGGTTTCGTTACGACGTCTTGGGCCCCGTTTAAGACAGCCTTCATTATGGCTTGCTGATCATCGCTTGCCGATATTACGAGGACTGGCATGTTTAATTTAGAATTGATGACTTCCAAGAGAGTGAAAACATCCATGTCAATCCCTACCATGGCGGTGAGGACGATATCAAACTGGTCACTACTCCTCCTTAATATCTCTAAGGCCTCTGTCGCCTTTGCTTGAGCTACAACCTTATACCGGCATTTTCTTAATACGGTAACAAGGATTGACAGAGAGACTGGATTACCGTCAATGGCCATGACCAGTAGACCCTCAGGGTAAGGAACTTCATCAGCTTCGACCAGGGTTGAACATGCGCCCGTTCCCCTAATGCTCGACATATTTCTGGATCTAGGACTGCCGATTCGAGACCGCCTCAGGATGTCTTCTCGGACTTGAGGGATCACAGGATCGTTGATGGCTTCTCGTAACAGGCTTTGAAAGCCAACACTTTGATGGTGAAGGTCTTGAATTCCTCTCCCACGAGAACTCCTTCCTCTCTATCTTTCTCCTGCGAGTTCATGCAGATGAACCCTCACTATCAAATGATGACAAATTCTCTCTCTGGCAATAGCAACGACTTCCCCCTTCACGGGCAGTGCTATTAGATTTACCGAGGGGAAAATCTGACATTCAGCTTTTGATTAAAGGGGAAATCCTCGTTTATCGCTCAGTTTGTCTTCTTCTTTCTTTTCGCGGTAGAGGGCCCCTGTCAAGATTTCCACCGTCGATTTACTGGCGGGTCCTCCAATGAAGACGAGTAATATCTCTCTTTATGCCGAAAATTTCTTTGTCCCCCACTCAGCTCGTCTTTTCGTTCTTTCTTTTTTCAAAGCGGTGGAGTCTCGTCCAGCTTTTCCACAGAGACATCAGGTTTGTTCGGCTCGAGGTTGCCACTTGACTGGAATTTGAGCCACCGGGGGTGTTGCCGACAGAGAATGGTAGATAGGAAAACCTATAAGGACTGCCCCTGTGAAATCAGTATTTAAATTGAAGCAGATTACCATCTTCGTATTCCGCTCATCTGCCTCACCTCTCTCCCCCTTTCTTTCGTATTCTGCTTTCAAAAATGGCCAATTCTCCTAACCACACCTTATCCGCCGAAGTCCTGGCTGGGTGGGAGAGACTCTACAATCTTCTTGGTAGAGGTTACGCTCATATAGCCAAAAACTCTACCGTTGAGGCTGAAATCTTTGGTTTATTCAGGACTGTGGACGCTGCTTCTGTTGAGGGTACCCAACTAGGGAAGGAGTATCGGAACTTCTCGACCGTCTTCATCAATTTTCTGGCTGCCTATAACCGCGCTTATGAGACGGTCCTCGTGACCGCCGTCGTGAAAGCTCGTTACCGAGACCGGCACGAGCGTCTGGCAACAGTCACATTTGTGGCTGATAATCACAAAAAGGCCCTCAAGTTTGCCAACGATCAGCTTTCGTGGCTGGTTCGTGAGAGGGGAAAGCTGGTGGACCGTCTAGCCTTGGTCCGAACTTACGCCGAACAGGAGCCAGGCAATATTGTGATGAGGTGCAAATGCGGTTGGCTGCAGGAGAGACTTGATGACATTACGGGAGACATTGCTTTCGAGAGGGCAGCGATTCCGGACCTGGAGTTTGCCATTGAGCATTACGAGGCCACTATGGCCCAGGTTAAAGAGAATTGCGATCGCCTCTTCTTTAGGCTCGCGGAGCTTGATCTCGAGAACGCCCGATGCACCCAGAGAATCAACTTCATGGAGAGCCAGCTGAGCTCCTTTGTGATGCTTATTAGGGCTCAATTTGATTTCACTTTTCCTCCCCAGTGAGTTGTTGTAAGGTTTGTTGGTGAATGGAATGAAGAGAAAGTTTCACGTGTTTGTGCTTTTCATTTTCCTGCCATTTCTTCGCCCATATAGCATGATAGGACGATTCACGGTACTGAAAACGTTGAGGCTTAACACTCTTCTTGGTGTTCTTGTTATCTGCTGCCGGCGATGATATCAAGGACATTGACGAAGGGTTCGGTGGCGGCCCCCACCGGTCACAGCGCCGTGAGTCAGTCGTGTGAATTATTGCAAATCGACCACTCGATTAGTGCTCCAATAAACAAACCAGGCTGCCCGTTGCGTGCCCCACTTTACTCCTGCCTATCTCTTTCGGCGTCCACTTGAATGTGTCGGTCGCCTGTAGCGTTGGGAGAAATGATTGCGGGCCATGCTCGGTAATAAAATACTAGTCCTCCAAAATCTTCCATGTGTTTTGAATCCGAGGAAGGTAAAAAGGCAAGCCTTTGTTCAATTTAATCAGAAAGGCGTCGCAAGGTCGGGTTCATAATCTTGCCACATGGGTTCTGATTACACAGTCTCGGCTTTCTCAACAAAAATACATGAACCCTTCTAATACATTAAAAATGTCCCCATGCCCGATCTGGATAAATTTACAGCCCCATCAAAATACAAAGCTTGTACATGTTGACTGATTGACACGTTTCTGACTTCGGAAGGATTGATTCCTTCGCTTGCCCCCGGGATTATCAGTTGAGGCATCGGTAATTACCCGTCCTATCGTATTCCTCAAGATTGTTCCTGGTGTATTGTTGAATCCAATTTTGCTCCCGCCTGGGGTACCTGCGATTCCCTGCAAAAGTAAAGGAAATAATGAGTATGTGATCTAAGAAAGGCCGGTCCATGACTCCTATATTAGTCCAATTTTATTTTTGCAAAATTAGAGAAAATTTTCATAGAAAAACACGGGTGAATTTCTAAAAAAGAATTTTCTTGCAAATTTTTACAATTCGAAAAATGTGATAAATTCCTTTGATATTTACCAAATTTCTCGAAAGAATTTCCTTTTTATCAGAATGAATCCTCAAGTTAAATTTGTTGAGAAAATCTTGGGTCCATTGAATGATTAAGAAAAAATGTGACAAAATATTTCATTGGTCGACAAAATTTCCCTAAGGAATTTTACACTTATTTTTCAAAAATAGGATACTAATTTGATTTTTATTTTCTTTTGAAAAATGACCTTGATGTTAAATTCAAAATTTGACCGACACCTAACATGGACCGACCAAAAATAAATACAAGATGAAGTTAGAAAACTTACTTTTACCTTGAAAAATACCATGTAGGTCACATAGACATGCAAATGGATCGTGAGTTTAAATCTTGGCCTATCTACTCTAAAGGCTGACAAATTGAAGCGAAAGACTTACGGCAAGGCGACAATCTCGCGCACATAATCAAGATTAGCCGTGACCCCTACGACGTAATCAAGATTAGCCGGGTCTCCCCACTTCGGCTGCTCGAGCTAAAAATTAAAACCACTGCTTTGGTAATCTTACCAAGCCTGAGGCCTAACTTTTAAACTCATTTTTGAAAAGAGGTTCGGGATTGAACCTGGGCTAACTTTCGACGTGATCTCACGCCGAACGCTAAAACCAAATCACAATACCATCCTAAAACTAGTGGCCTAGGTCCGGCCACGGGATGTGTGTGACGTAGTGCTAAAACTGTAACAACATGCACAACATTTAAATGCAAACAACGCTTCAATAATGTGCAAAATTTAAACAAACAATTCCTACACCAACCTGCAAAACAAAGGGTTAGTCAAACACTCCACCCCTTATAACTCCCATCTGCAAGACCATTTAACACCTAAAGAATGAGTCCCAAACAAGATCGCAGAAGCGAGATATCCATGAAATTTTATCGGCCTAAGTCCACTAAGGATTTTAAAATTTCGAAAAAATTTAAGTACACCAATTAGTGCCGTCCTTTTTTCGAAAATTCAAAAATTCCAGTCCCCAGCGGAGTCGCCAAGCTGTCGCGACCCTAAAATTCATTTTTTCGGGCGAACGGATTATTAGATTAATTAGATAGATTAACCTAATACGGACCCTCCCAAGCCCTACCGAATCGCAACTTTAGGTTTTGGATTTAAATGATTTTAAGATTTGGAGTCGCCACTAATCGTTTTTAGTAGGTCGATTAGAAACCTAAGTAAATTAGCGGGAGAACTAAATTACTTCTACGAACCAGAGATTGTGAGTTCGGGGACTTGGTTACACTAGTTAATTAAAACTAATGCCCTTTCGGTACCTTAATTTCATGGATATCCTAATTTGGCAACTCAGGCTTGGTTTACTCCTAAGGCTCTAGTGGGGTGTTCTTTTTATGTTTTCGCTTTTTTAAATGGAATGCATAAAGGGTATGAACGCAAACGTTGACATACGAATACGATACACAAATACGAACATACGAATGTAATATACGAATACGTAGATATGCGAATACGAATACGTACGTGACATGTGAATGACATATGTACGTGACATGCGAATGACATACGTACATGACATGCATATGAATACAACGTGCATACGGGATAGACGAATACAAATACGTATGTGACATGTGAATGACATACGTACGTGACATGTGAATAACATACGTACATGACATGCATATGAATACAACATGCATACGGGATAGACGAATACAAATACGTATGTGACATGCGGGTATGAAGACATACGAATATGATATGTAACATACGTACATACACCATACGAATACGTGACATATATGTGTGACATGCGTAGCGATATGTGTATGTAAATACGTACGTTTCGATTTTGCCCATGAAGGGCAAAGTCGTCATTTTAGAAATATCAGGATTGACCAGTCAGAATGGCCCGTCTCTTGTTTTTTTTGGGATTTTTGAAGACGATTTGTCTATGAGGGGATAAGACCCTCATTTTTGAAAAGTTTTGATTTTTTGTTTTTTGTTTTTTGGTTTTTTTTTTTTGAATATGCATGGGTTAATAACATATCATAACAGACAAATGTGGATTTGCAAACACATGACGTACATACGAGGACAAACAAATACGATATGTCTATACGAACATACGAATAACATGGCAAACATACATGAGACGTACTACATGAGATACACATGAATGGCATTTTTTGGGTATTTTTTATGATGATTTTTTTTAGATTTTGGATGTATTATAAAAGAATGCAAAATCGCCCAAAGCAAACAAAGATGTGAAGAGAGAGCAGGTAAAGTAAAACTATCCTAAGGACAGTGAAAATAAAACCCGCAACTCGTCGGGTGAATAATTACAGACCAATTAAATAAAACCCGAGACATGATCGGAAATACAACAAAAATGGACCGGAATGGACATCGGTCAAACACCCGTCACCAAGCCTCATGGGTCGGGAGTACAACAAAACGGACCGGAATGGACATCGGTCATCCTCCAGTCTTCAAAGCATCGGGCCGAAAACCATGCAATTTAGAATATTGGACTACGCAATTAAACATGTGTAATCACATTCGCAAACATATTGAGGATCACAAATCAACGAGATAATCTAAATCACTCAAGAGAAGGCCTCGGGATCGACCTTTGTATGCACACATCGCAATTACCCACTTGGCCCCGTTTACTTGCTTTAGAAATGGTTGGTTTTAACGGTCCCATAAGGTTCTCCACGTATCATGCATCGACCCTAACATCCATCTAAAAAAATCACATGCAAGGGATGCCAACTAAGCCATGCACTTAGGCCTCTTGAGTCTTAGACATCAAACAATCACGACAAGACCAATGAGCTCACAAAAGGATCACCTATGGAATTGAATTGATCATGTTTAGGCACGATTACCAATGAAGGTAAGGTCCAATTAAGGTGATTCGGGCATTCAAAGAAAGTTTAGGACATGCTGATCATATTTCATTAAGACCATTTTTTTGACATTTTCCAATGCATTAACACCAAAGACACAAGTTCAGCCCTACTGTCTAGGAACATACTCAAGGAAAAGCTAGTAATCACAAAATGCAGAAAAAATAGTGAAATGCATGAAAAAATTCCGAAATTTTTTATGCAAGTGGGAAAATATGTCAGTGACAACTTTTATGTTTTTCACTTATACTTAAAAGATCCTCATTTTCATGTGAAAAATATTTTTTCACAAGAGCTCAGCAGCGAATAAGCAAATCTCCATAGAGCAGACATGTTTTAGGATTAAGCTCTAATACACACTTAAAACACCGAATTAATGCACCAAAATTTCCAGTCTACTAAATAAGACCCTAATGAACAACTTTCAATTTTTGTGATTTTGGAAACGAAGACTCTAAATAGGTCGTTATTGCGACTTAAGACAGACTTGCACTGAACAAGACACAAACTCCAGAACAGTCACAGAAATGCGCAATTACTTCAAATACACTAAACATATGAAACATGCACGAATATTTTTGGATTTTTTTGTATATTATACATCAAGATGTTGTGAATGACTTTCATGAAGAAGTTTTTCTGAAATCGAATCTAGAAAAAATCGTGGAAAATTACGAAGCATCAAAGGTCGGATCAGAAAACTCAATCTCAGATTCAACTCCAAACATTCACAGATTCAAGCTCCAAACCACGGGATCCTTTTGACATAGTAAACGATGTCCGTTTTCATGCCATAATATATCAAATCGAAGCTTGGGATGTGCTCTACGTATCTCTAGAACATCATTCCATGAAATAACCTCGTTTTCATCCTAAAATACACATTACAAAAATATTGCACAGTCTGATCCGAGAGCAAAAACGTGTCAAAATGCACACAACGTCATCCAATACTCATATGCATGCACAAACACTTAGCAATATCATGTTCAACAGCAATATGAAGCAAGTCAATGCCTCTGATTCATCACATGTTTAGGCTAGAATCTATCTTCACATAATGGTTAATAAGCTAGGTATTAGAATCAAACCGATTTACCCTTCATCACGAACCTTTCCACGTTCTGGGAGATATTCAACGGTGAGATCTTGTTCGATTTGGGTGATCTTAGTACCGTTGGAATCGTCTCGACGTCAGCTACGACATATCCAAAAATCAGCCCGATCCAACGGTGGAATCACCGTGGACAAAGCTCGAAAGCTCTCGGCCTCACTCTCCTCTTCTCTCTTTTTCCTCATGCCCCCTCCCCTCTTTCGTGTCCGTTTTATTTATTAAGTGCCCCCCTTTAGCAGCTAATTTTTTTTCTCTTTTTTGACCAGCCACTCCTCATTGCTGTTGGATAGCAACCTTTCCTTAGACGTTGGACAGCAGCTCCCATTCTCCTTGGACCAGCAGCTAACTTTTCTTTGGCAGCAGCTCCTTCTTGCCGTTGGTTAGCACCCCTTCAACTTGGACAGCAACTCTTCCTTGGACGTTAGACATCAGCCCTTCCTTGGACATGAATGTCCACCGTCCTTTCTTGAATAACGGTTGTCCTCTAGCTAATATTTCTGAACTGCCTTTGAAGTGTCTGCTTCAGCTGAGGTCCACTTCTCAACAATCAAAAACATTCCAGTTTTGACTCCACCTCTTACCTAACATATGCCTGGTTGCTAGCAGAGTTGTTGCATCCTCTCAACCGTGCAGGGAGTCCGTCCAGTGGCATCCTCAATTGATTTTCGGCTTTGGTCTTTTCGACTTTAACACAAGGAAGAGAACTCCTGCAACAACTAAGAAAGCTGGGAATATACTCATATCAAAGACGACATGTGATTTCCTTTCCCGCGTGCACTGGATGGGATGAAGTAACGCAATGGTCGAACTCACTTAATGAGCAGACACTTTAGATGCATTCTCCAATGTATCAGAAATTTCAAGGCATTTGTATGGCGCAATTCTCTAATGCTTGTTGAGATCCTTTTCTAAAGCCCAACCAGGGAATTGTATTCATTCACCAGCTCACCATGATGTAACCTTCCCAATAACTTTATCTTTGTGTGGATTTCTCTCTGTTTTTGAGAAAATTGAGAAATGTCCTCATTTGAGTGGGATTTGCTTTTATTCCTGAAGTATCAAGGGCTTTCTATCTCGCTTGCATTATTGATATAGACACATCATTGGTGGGCACCTCTTGATCCATGACAATGAGAAACAAAGGGAATGAAAATGTACAGAGACAGCCATGGCAGCGACTTTAGAGCTCATCTGAACCCACCCATGTTCAGAGCAATTAACACTGATATACCGGTATGACTACAAGCCAAAGTAAGACTGATCTTCCAGAAGCACTGCCAGCACATAGGACGACTAAAAGCATGTATTTTCTAGCAATAAGCCCCAAACACCCAAACCCTTAAGAACATTCACTTCATTCTCCGAGAAACTGAATTCAAATGCCCTTCATCGCACGACCCCTCCACCTTTCTTTTTCGTGCTTTCGGTTCTCTGTGTCCATTTTTTTTTATTGCACTCTTGTTCTCCCCTACCCACCATTCAACTTTCAACGATATGTCCTCCTCTCATTCCTTTGCACCCAAAATTTTTTTTTATTATTTTCATTTGTGGAATCATCATCCAACCTCTCTTCTTGACCGAGAAATCCTTTCCCCTCTCGAGTTGTCCTCCACCTCGTGCTCTTTTACTGACTTCTTCTTTGTCTAATTTCGGTCGAGAAACTTGGCGTTTCTTCGTGAAGATTTTTTTTTTAATCACCGCTCCCACTGACTGATTCACAACAAATCCCTTTAGCACATTCAAGAGGCCTGCATGTATTACCTCGTCCAATCGTTCAAATTCAGTTGTTATTTTTCTCAGTCCGCTGGCCATAATCATTGAAACTCCCATTTCGTGAATCCAAATTCGATCCACACTTGGCGTTATCACCGGCACACGACTCACCACAGCCATGGTAACAATACAAAGCATGAGCTCACCAGCTCGAAGCACCAAAATTCGACACCCATCAACCCCAACAAATGTTCCAAGCGACCGACTTTAGTCGCTCAGCATCAACCCCGAACTTTATCAGGAAAAAGCACAAACGATAAATTAAATTTGCAACAACGGATATTGTACTGTCAGGCCACTGAAAAATTTGGACTATTAAAGAATAATGTCACGACTTTAGAAATGCAAAAATTGAAAATTACAAAGCTAATTTTTTTTTAATTTAATTTTTAATTTTTTTTTCAATTAATCTAAAAATGGGAAAAAACAAAGTAAGTCCCGATTCTAGATTAATTTTTGCAGATTTTCTTTGCCCAAAATGAAGAGAAAATTAAAAGAAAAATACTAACCCCTTTTTGTATTTTTGTGACCTCAAATGCTATTATTTATTAAATATTTTCCTAATTTATGAAAAATATTAAAAAAATGAAAAAAATATGAAAAATTACTTTTTGTTCAAAAATGGTTGCCTAAGCTTGGCCAAGGCTTCCAAAGTTGATTTTGCAATTTTCCCATTTTTTCTTGATTTTCTATGAATTATCGAAAATAAAAAATGCTGAAAATTACCAAAAATATGAAAAATCATTTTTTGGTCAAAATTGGTTCCCTAGGCTTGGCCAAGGTCCCCAAAGTTGATTTTTTAATTTTATGAATTTTTATGGATTTTTCATTAATTTTAAAGAGAAAAAGTAATTAAAAACCAGATGTCAACACACCACGAGATCAATTTCCATCGTGGATAAGGCTATACATGTTTGCTTCTTACTACTCCATGATATAGCGCTATTATAAAGTAAGAATGCAAATCGAGAGGCAAAATTTCTCCCATATAAACCTCATTCTCAGTCAATATCAATATAGCCTTCAAGGCGCAGATCTCCACCTTGATTACTTAACAAATAATCAGTAGTACTATTCAGATACATCAGGATTCTATTGATAGCAGTCCAAAATACTTGACCTATATAATAAATATCAGGTCTTGTACACACCATAGTGTACTTTAAGTTTCCAACAGTACTAGCATATGGAACACTTTCCATTTACTTCTTTTCATGTGAAGTCTCATGACACAATCTGCAGCTCAAACTTTCACCTTTGCAATAGGAGTATCCATGGGTTTGCTCTCTTGCATATGAAATCATTCAAGGACTTTCCTTATTTAAGTCTCTTGTGAAAAAGATCACAATCTCTTTTAATGATATCTTGAAATTTCAATTTCAAGAATGCATGCAACTTCACCCTTATCTTTTATCTCAAAAATTGGAACATGACCAATTCTCAACTATAGTAGCAAACTCCATATTGCTCCTAACAATTAGTATATCATCAACATATAATGATAAGATCACAAATTGATCTTTGGATCTTTTGATGCATACACAATGATCTTCATCAATCATTACAATAATCATATGCCACTATGGCATTACGAAAAAATGTGTACACTATTGTCTCGAAGACTGCTTAAGGCCATATATCGATCTCAAAAGTCGACATACTTTTTGTTCTTGGCCTTCTATAACAAACCCAACGGTTTGTTTCATACAAATTTCTTCTTTTTAATTCTCCATTGAGAACATCAGTCTTTGCATCCATTTGATGTAATTCAAGATCCATGTCAAAATCAGGTGAATTGAGGTAAATCTCACTATAAGGCGAGCCTTATATCTCTCAATCGAGCCATCAGTTTTACGCTTTATTTTGAGAACCCATTTGTTCCCTATGGCTTTGTGTCCGTTCAGAAGATCAACTAGTTCCCAAACTTGGTTTGATCTCATTGACTCCATCTCTTTTTCATTGCTTGTATCCACTTTTCCTTATTAGGGCAAGTCGAAGCCTTATTTGCATTTCTTGGCTCATCCTTTTCTTGTGGGGCGACTATATGGACTAACCATGAAAGCTTCTCTTTTAATGTCTAAATGTCGACGAGTCGACGGAGAATGCTTTTGCGACTTATCGCCAAATTGGAGAACGTACACTTAGTACATCATGCTCCATTACGCTCCCACTCGGATTAGATAACGACGGCATCTTCACACCAAGTGATTGCAATTGAGACTGGATCGAAACAAATTCCCCACTTCTCACATTGCTCCCACTTGAATGATCTCTCTCAAATATGTCATTATCACTATCCAAGATTTTAGATAGAGAATAGTCTTCACATATCTCGCCCTTTTTCAAAAATTCATTCACTAAGAATGTGATATCTTGTGATTCAAATTCAGTTACATTCCCACTTTCCTGCTCACCTATAACATAACTCTTTCGAGTGCTCTCGGTATCTCATGAGGATACTCTTTTTGTCCTTAAGGCCAAATTTCCCAAACCAGTGGGAGGACTCGTGCGTATAGGAAGCACATCCAAGGTCTAAGAAAATCCAAATCTTATTTTCGACCTGTCCACAACTTATATGGAGTGAAAGTAACTGATTTAGAAAGCACACGGTTAAGTATATAGATAGCAATCAGCAAACTATCACCACAAAAGGTGATTAGTAAATTAGTTTGTGCTATCACAGACATAACCATTTCTCATAGAACCTGTTTTTTCTCTTTACAACTCCATTTTATTGAGGAGTCGTTGGAATAGTTAACAATCTTTCTATTCCTTTTTCATCACATCGACCTCTGAACTGATCAGGTAAATATTCTCAACCTCGATCAGATCGCAATGCTTTTATTTTCATATCCAATTGATTTTCTACTAAAACTCATAAATTTCTTAAAGCAACTCATGCCTCAGATTCATGAGAAATCAAATTGACATGTCCGAAACGAGTATAATAATCTATAAATGTGATGAAATAAACAGCCTCATACCTTCCTTTCATATCATTAAACCACATATATCCAAATGGATTAATTGCAAAGGAACCTCAGCTCTTGTTCATTTTCCAAATGGTTTCCTCGTTCTTTTTCCCGTCAGGCAATGCTCATAAATAGGCAAATTGACTTTTTCAATATTGCCCAATAAGCCCTATTTGGCTTATCTAATCATTCGATGTTGGTCAATATGACCTAACCTAGCATGCCATTTATTCACATCATTATAGAGGATGTGAAAAAAAGGGATAACAAACATTCATGCTACTGTACTCAACAATCAGCAAAATAAAACCATATAGAAATATCCATAATCATATTAACTTGTTCCTAACGACAAGTTATCACCATTGTTATGAAAGTTCAAACTGAAACTAAGTTTAACCAATACTAACACGGAAAATTAAGTTCCATCGAGTTTTTGGAGCATTCAACACATTATGCAGGAATTGGGTGCGACCATCGCGCATATTCAGTTGACAGGTGCCAATCATTTTTCTTTCACTTAGAAATTATTTCCCACATTTATCCATTTTGCTCCATGTGGAACTCGTTAAAATTCCGCGAAGGTATTCTTGTCCTTCGTTACATGGTCTATGGCCCTTGAGTCTATAATCCACAAAAGGATGAGATTCAGTTACGAAAACTGAACTAGAGACATAAGTAACACTCTTGAGTGCACAGAGGACATTTAATTTCTTTAACTCACCACAATTGCGAGTAAAATAATCCTTCTTGCCACAGTTGAAACATTTCACTTTTGAAACGTTTTTCTTGAAAGGACGCTTTCCTCTCCCATGCCGGTTAAACTTCGATTTCTATCCTGAAGAATCTATACACTTGTCCTTTCACTTCTTGAACCCATCTTGACGTTCACGCTTAGAGTTTAAAACCCCATGTGAGCTATAACCAACATAACAAATATCAGTTATTCGTTTAGCCGCCAGAAGACGGTCCACCTTTAGCTCAAGATGGCGCAAAGCATTCTCAAAAGTCTTTACTTTTCATTGTGAATTCTCATATGCACTCAGCTATGATGCAAAGGACTTATTACTGCTTGCATTTGCTGCTTATCAGTCAAAATGTGGCTAGCATCTTATGGTTCACTTATCATGTTTGACACATGCTACAAAAGTTGTTTCAAATTCTGCCCATGAGGCATCATTTAAGTGTCAAACCATATAGTGATTTGTCTCAAGTTGGTGATCGATGTCTAACCAAACTTAGTTCTTAATGCCTTCCACTTGACTTTGGCATTTTCATAAATGCCTGAACTCACGCATAAAACCATTTTTTTTATGCTACTCTGCAATATAATGCGAGCAATAGAGTTCATCGTTTTTCATGCAGCAATGCCTCTTTACACTTCTAAATTGTGTAGTATTCCCATCTTTAGGTTCTTTCATACTATGTCAAGAGCTTTTAGTACTTCATGCTATCTAGCACTTACTGGATTCTCATATTCCAGTTTTTATAATTTTCGCCGTTCAAATTCTCTCCTTCGTCAAGCTTATCTACGATATTCTAATAAGCTATAGGCACTGTATCTGAACACGAAGTTCTATAGACATGTATTCACGAACTATCAATGCCTAACATTTATGCATCTATTTTACACTAACTAATTATACTAATGAATAATTTCACATAAGGTCTCAGATTCAAAAGTTCACTATGTTCCCAATCATCGTCTGAGAATCCTCGCTTGAAATTATCATTAACATAATCATTTATGTAAAATTTAGTTCACTAAAGTTACTAAAACTTTACAGAACTCCCCACTCGAATAAAGATCATAAAACATATAATGACCTTTTATCTTGTAAACATAACATTACATGGCATGATTTGAACTAATCCAGAAAAAATTCACATATCAAATCATACTCTAATTCCATATTACAAGATATAAATAGCAAGTACATTACAATTTATACATGCTACCAACAACCATGCTATACACAATTTGCATGTGATTATAAACATGTAAGCCATATTCTCCATATTTCAACAAGTAGAGAAGTACATGATAAAATCATCCAATAAAACCCAAAATACGTGCATGTTGGGTTTCATACGCATTTTTATAATTTTAAATTCAGCAAACATATCCAAATAATATATCAAAATGAAGATAATTTCGAGACGAATAAAACGGTACCTCGCACGCCCCCAACAGAGCTCATACGCGCCTGTACGCATCTGTCAAAGCTTCAATGCGCGCAGTCAACGCGTGGTCAACTGTTAGAGTTGACTTTGGGGACTAAAAAGTAATTTCCAGAAAGTTTGAGGACCAAACTGAAATTTTCAAAAAATTTCGAGGACCAAATTGCAAATTTTGGAAATTACGAGGATCAAATTGAAATTTTCAGAAAGTACGAGGACCAAATTACAATTTTTGGAAATTTGGGTGACCTAATTGCAATTTCTGAAAATTAAGGAACCAAATCGGGTCAGGGATAAATGGATTGGGTTGGGCCCATCGCGCGCGGGCTCAAGGCCGAAGTAATATTCAAATAAATTACTTGCCATCATTAAAACACAAAAAGAAATATAGCCCAGTGGTCTTGGGCCCTTGAGTGTAAGGGAGGTCGTGGGTTTTGAGGTCGTCCGTTGCACTCCTTTCCCCCCCTCCCCTTTTTTAATCTTCTTTTTTTTTAGGCGCGTGGGGCCCACGCCGTCGTCCCGCCGGCGCGTGTGGCGCGTGCGGCTCCATCCGGCCTCCTCCGGCGACGAGCAACCACTCAAAATGATCGTTTCGACGATACGAAGCTGATGGTATATTAAAAACCAATTTTCGTTGAACAAAATCTCACGAAAAGGCGACGTTTCGCGGCGGCCCCGAGGGAAACCGCCCCGTCGCGGCGCGTGTGGCGCGTGCGGTGGTTCTCGGTGTCGCCTCGCGACGAGCGACCACTCAAATTTCTCATCTCGCCGAGCCCGTTTCATTGATATGCTCAAAACACATTTTTATCACACAGAATAGAATCTGTGGCCGATGAACAGTACGGTCGAAAATCAGTTTCATGCTCAAATTGACAATAAAAAAAATCAGGAAACAAGAACATGGGTTCTGATACCAATGAAGGGAACCAATCCCACGATATTTACGCAGCGGATTACACAGAATTAACAAGCCCAAGAAACTTACTTGAATCACTGATCGGAGAAGCATATCACAAAACGGACATACCTCGGGTTTTCACCGATTAAGTGTCGTCAATGCAGCGAGAGATTTCGTCCGTTTGACGATCCGGAGAGAAGAGTGAGAGTCATCGTTGTCGTTTTCTCTTTGTTCTTCTATGAATGTCTAAAGCGACGTCCGAAGAAGACGACGTTTTTCTAAACGTCATAAACAAACTGCCTCTTGCAGTTATTAGAAAAGGTGAGTGGCTATAATAGCCTACATGGGCGGACCACGATCCTTCCCATGCACCCTCAATTTCTAGCAATACCGTCTGTATTTTCTGCGCAAGATGACTTACGCTGCAGCTCAAGCTACATTTGGTAAAGTGCTAAAGACGTGGTCAAAGTCCTTGACCATTGGGAGTTGCAAAGGAGGATGCACTTGACCATGTCCTCAAACAAACAAAGTAGCAGACACGAACCCTCTCCCCCTTGCGTTGCTAGTGCTTAGACCCAGCTCAGAGTTACCCTTTCCAAGGTCGTCCTCCTGTGCATGGACAACGAAGACTTTTCCAGCCACTGCATTCGGACCACTCAGTGGTATCTATGCATCAAGAATCGTTGCTTCGATCACACTATTGGCATTGGCAACTACGTTTCCCAAGTCACACACAGGACGCATTTTACTCAGGAACCCCATGTGTCGTGTTGTTTGGGTTGGAATGTACTCCACCAATGGTCGATCCGCTGCAACATGGATGACCGAGGACGACGAAGCTTATTAGTTTAAGGCTTGCTTACAGCAATGGATTTATCAGGACTCAGGCTCGAGGAAAGGCAGGCAATCTTCTCTTTAGTGCCGGCTGGTCGACGAGGAAGTACTGGGCGAGCACGCCCTCCCGGGTTCACTTCCTGCGGGGGCACTCGCACGTCATGTATGGTAGCCTAGCTATTTTTTGACTTCGTCGGTGGTCATGCCGACGTGACCGATCTAGATGGCCACCAGACGACTGATCTTTCGTGAATGTGCATCAAGTGGTCGTGTCGACGTAGCTGAATACATAACCCCTGCACCTAATGAAACGTAAGTCACCCTCCCATTACTTCCTCGTGAAGCGACGCTGCTTACGCGTGGCCTCGGACGACCTTGAACGTCGAGAGGCACCGGACATGCTCCCACGGCATGTCCCAGACAAGGGGCCTCAAACCTCTTCGCATCTGTAGTTGTAGCAGAGACCGATGCGCCACTGTCACGTGTGCATGACCATAAGCACCTGCTTCAAAATCTTCTACTCCTCGATCTCCACCTCCCGATCCAGACCGTAATGAAGATCTTAAGGTGGGGACGAGTCAACTAAGTGTGATGAATCCTCTTCCCTCGGCAGTCCAGCTGCATTCTCCTTCATCATGTTTTTTTTTTCTTTTCTCCCTTTTGAACGAAGGAAAGTCATCCTTTGATCTCTTCCCACACCGAAGATCAGTCGTCCGAGAAAACTCATCTCTAGAGCTCTCCGTATTTTTTCCTCTTCTTACTTGTGTGCCTCCGTCGAAAATTTGTCGACCCCCCTCACCTAGTCTCGTGCCGAGTCTTGGTCGCAGGGTTGTTCTCAGAAAAGCTTTGCAAGTTGGCCCCCCTAAATCAGCCAACTCCAGATCTGCTCTCTCTCCTCCTCATGATGCTTGTTCAGGTCTTCACTTTTGGTTCGGACGCCAACGTGAATGTTGTGCTTGGTCAAGTGGAGGTTAAACTCCACGAGATAGGCGTGTGTACCCATGGAACCCGAGTCGTCGGCTTCAAAACCCGAGTTGGCAGATACCGTCTGGAACCCCGTGATCGTGTTGAGATCGTGGCGGTGGCACTCGTCGAAGCAACGGGTAGAACTCTCCTCATGCATGTGGGTGGTGAGAGACCAATCTTCCGTAATGGAGGAGTCTCTGAGGAAGTCCCCGAGCTTCGGAGGCTCCCCCCAAAAATTTTGTGATGCCTCCCCTCGCCTGCGAATCCACCGGATTTGGATCCCCTGCCATAGAGGAGCTATGGCAGGGGTGACATAATTTTAATCTCGGCCGTCCATTCTCATCGGACAGCCGAGATTTCGCCACGTTGATCGGAGAAGGATGGGCAAAATTTGCGTGCGGGTTGTTGTACTGTAGCAATACTGTAGCGGTTTTTGAAATTTTTTTTCATTTTTATCTTCAGATCTCTGGTTTTTCTCTCTCCTCAGCAGCTCTCTCCCTCCATTATCTCTTTCTCTCTCCAAGTTCGCGAGGTCGACGCATGCTCTCCCTTCCCAAGTTCACTCTCTGTCTTCCTCGGTCGGATCTCTGCTCGACCACGACACCAGGCCGTCCCTCGACCAAAGCCGTGGCGCCAACTCCGCCTTCGCCGTCCCGGAGCCCCCTCGGTGTCGCCTCGTCTTTCTCCGTGTTCACGGCTTGCTCTGCTCTCTCCAAGTTTACTCTCTCTCCCTCGTCCTAAACCACCACCTCGCCTCTGCCGTCGCTCGCCAGAGCCCCAATGGCACTCTTCGATTTGTCCTTTGCGTCCGACAATCTCAGGTTAGGGTTTCCCCTCTTTACAATCCAAAAGCTGAAGCCTTGCTTTGATTAAGGGTTTTGTCGAGTGTGGGAATTTGAACGATGCTAAACTGTTGCGTAGTGAAATAGGATAGAGTAATTTCGAGATGTGCAAAGGGATTATCTAGGTTGAGTGCTCTTGGTGAAAAATGGAGGCTGGTCATTTTTGTCACTGATATTAGGCAGAGTACATCAAAATCGTGAAGTTGCTTCTGACATTCACTTTTAGATTGTTGTCTTGTACTGCTTAAATCACCGCCCACAAGCTCATTCTCTTACTGTGACCGTACTTATCTGCACTATATTGGTTTGTGCTAGTTCGTAGCTCTTTATGTTTCTGTCAGAGAAGTTTTTAGAACTAGCGTCCATATAATTTTCTTGATGCGAAGTCTTAGTTGAGTCTGTGAACTTTCTGGGCATGGTGCTGATTGGGATTTGAATCATTTCACAAATGCATGTCACCAACCTCTTGATGCATGTTCACTATGTATCAGGACTTTCTATTTTTCACAAAGACATCAGAGAGCAGTTCTCTGCGGTTTATACTCTCCCTGTTTATTCATTGCGTTATGACTTCAAATATCTGCAGATATATGCTGGTTCTTTTTTGGCAATTCCTGTGATCCGTTGGTTGCTCTTGCGTAAGAGGAATGCTGAAATTGAGAGAAGAAACCAAATCAGGCTGAAGTGTGCCCAAGCACTTGAATTGCCGGATATATCATTGAGGCGGAAGGTAAATAACATTGTCATTGTGCTCTGTCCGGCAGTTATTATTCTTTTTGTGGCAAAAAGCAACTATTCCTTTAGTCAATGATCTCCCATAGTCCTAACATAGTTTCTGTTTTTGAGTACATTGTTGGTATGGTATTTTTGGTTAGAATTTGTAAGTTTTGTGTGCTTAACCTTCTCAGTGAACTGGAAGGAAAGAATATGTGGGTAGAAAATGGACCGAGTGGGTTGGTGGAGTAGAAAAGTTCTTTAAAGAAAGGAAGTGGCAGTTTAGGTAGCATTTTCTGTATCATCATTAATTTGTAAAGAAATTTACAGATAGACCTAATATTTCCTCACTCTGTAGTAAAACTAGTGCATCGGAGAGAGCAATGGTTGTTGGATTAGGCGGGCTTAATCTTTTTGGTGTTATCATTCTTGGAACGATGTTAAAGTATGTTGTTGTCACAATTGATTTATCATCTCTCTCTCTCTCTCTCTCTCTCTCTCTCTTGTTAGTGTTCTATAATTGAGTTTAGTATTTGTAGATATCCACTTGCATTTGCTACCTGAATTTAGTTTTTAACTTAAGCATGTATGAGCGTGGGAAGATTTGATAGACAACACTAATTGTTTCTTAAAAGGCACAGATGTTGCAGGGGTTTTAATCTGATGTTTAGGATGGAGCTACTTTCTGCATGAGAATAGGGATTGCTTTCTACTTTTTGATGTTCTGTTGTCAATCCAAAGTTTTCCTTTGTAATACTAGTTTCCTTGTTCAATTGTGCCGCAGATGACGTTTTCAATGAAACTGCTTCTGTTAGAAACTTATGGAGCATATATAGATATATATTTTTTTATATAACTGGATCAAAATACTAGTTTCCTTTGTAATACTAGTTTCCTTTATATAGTAAGGTTGCTTGTCAATTAACAACTGTACATGAAAGTTTCATTGATTGTTGTGCCTCTACACCCTATTAAGTTTAGCTTCATTATGATATGCCTTGCATGTGCACTTTTATATAATTGGATCAAAATATATCATCTTCACCATTGTCAAATTTCATTTTTGCAGGCCTTGCAGTACATGCAAGATCCTAATGAGTTTTGCCCGACTACATGGAAGCCTGGGGAGTAGACCATGAAGCTAGACCCTAAGCTTAGCAAGGGATACTTGAGCATGTTAGTTTTTAGATGAAATTGTGGCACCATTTGTAGCTAAGGTGAAATGTGTAACAGAGTGGCTCCTTGTATTGAAATTTTCACATGACGTATTGTAGAGTTTTGTTGTGTCAAGTCCTTGCATTTTTTTTTTCTAGTTTCATGGTTGTATACACCAATTTTCAAGTGAAATGCGCAATAGAATTTGCTCCTTGTATCAGAATAGATTGCAAACTCGAATAATCGAACATGTAATATGATTTGATACATAGCGAATTAGATCAGAATGGATATTGGTCACTCTCCATCTCGAAGAAATAGCTTAAAAAATTAGATTGAAACACAAATGAAATGATTGTTTAGTTTTTCTGAAATTTTTTTGGTTGTTCATTTTTTTTAAGTCCCTTTTGCTTTTTTATGCACAAAAAAAATGTGCTTGTAAATTTAAGTTATATTTCCTAAAGAATTTGAAGCACTTTATTCATAAAATAAAAAAGGTAAGTAGAACAAAAACATCAATCCAAATGGATCAGAATGGACTTTAGTCAGTTTTTTCGAATTTTTTTTTTGCTGTTCTTTTTTTCATGTCCCTTTTGTCTTTTATATATAAAAAAAAAGCGTCTTTAATTCTAGATTGTGTTTCCAAAAGAATTTGAGGCTCTTTATTCATAATATAAAAAATTTAAACAAAAACATCAATCTAACATTTGAAACGGCTATTTATTGATGAAAAATTAAACACGTGGACCAATTAAAATAGATTACGAACTCGAATAATCGAACATGCAATATGATCTCATACATAGTGAATTGGATCAGAATGAAGGTCGATCACCCTCCATTGCGAAAAAACGGCTAAAAAAATTAGGTTGAAACACAAATGAAATGATTGTTTAGTTTTTCCGAAATTTTTTTTCATGTCCCTTTTGTTTTTTTATATACAAAAAAACGCATCTCTAATTCTACATTATATTTCCTAAAGAATTTGAGGCTCTTTATTCATAAAATAAAAAAGTATAACAAAAACATCAGTTAAATATGTGAAACGGCTATTTACTGACAAATCAATCAACTACGAAAACAGGAAACGTTCTATAAAGAGCCCGATAAATCCAGTTTCTAATCTCTACTATGACATTCAACAAGGAAAAAGAATAGAAAAGGGATGCCTATGCAACTTCCCAGAACACAAATCCAATTTCTTTATCTTTCTTTTTTTTTCACGCCATAACCACAATCGTGGACTAAACACAAAGGGCCAACGTCATAGAACCATTGTCGCAGTCTAAACACAAAGCGTTGGGCGTTGATTTGGGTGGGAGGGAGAGAACCACCATTGCCGTCAAAACCAAGGCGTCGAACGATGATTTGTGATAGGTCTAGCTCTCCACAGTCACCTGCAATTTTGTGCATTCATCGGCTCTCCTCCTCTATCAATCAAGTGTTGACCTTCTGTGCATGATGAACAAAGTTCTGAATCTGTCTTTACTCCGACTTCTAAATCTCTCGAAACCTCCGTTCCCAGTCGTGGGCCTCATAGTCTTGCTCGATAAAGTCCTTGTCAGTGCTATAGACAATCTGATCTTGTCCGATGAATGTTCTTTGCGCCATGTCCCGAGCACTTAAAAGCTACATAAGTACAGAAGCTACACGTAAGCTAAACCTGACTTTAAGACAGCAAATTCCTATGTACATCAAGTATTATAAGCCCAAAGCCCTATCATATTGCTGCAGTTATGGGATGAATGTTTCTCTTTATAGGAGGTCACAATAGACTATTCATTCCTATGTACAGCAAATTCCTATGTACGTCATCTGCGGCACAATTGAACAAGGAAACTAGTATTACAAAGGAAAACTTTGGATTGACAACAGCACAGCATAGCACAATGACAATGTTATTATTAAAAAGAATAATAACTGCCGGACAGAGCACAATGACAATGTTATTTACCTTCCGCCTCAATGATATATCCGGCAATTCAAGTGCTTGGGCACACTTCAGCTTGATTTGGTTTCTTCTCTCAATTTCAGCATTCCTCTTGCGCAAGAGCAACCAACGGATCACAGGAATTGCCAAAAAAGAACCAGCATATATCTGCAGATATTTGAAGTCATAACGCAATGAATAAACAGGGAGAGTATAAACCGCAGAGAACTGCTCTCTGATGTCTTTGTGTAAAATAGAAAGTCCTGATACATAGTGAACATGCATCAAGAAGTTGGTGACATGCATTTGTGAAATGATTCAAATCCCAATCAGCACCATGCCCAGAAAGTTCACAGACTCAACTAAGACTTCGCATCAAGAAAATTATATGGACGTTAGTTCTAAAAACTTCTCTGACAGAAACATAAAGAGCTACGAACTAGCACAAACCAATATAGTGCAGATAAGTACGGTCACAGTAAGAGAATGAGCTTGTGGGCGGTGATTTAAGCAGTACAAGACAACAATTTAAAAGTGAATGTCAGAAGCAACTTCACGATTTTGATGTACTCTACCTAATATCAGTGACAAAAATGACCAGCCTCCATTTTTCACCAAGAGCACTCAACCTAGATAATCCCTTTGCACATCTCGAAATTACTCTATCCTATTTCACTACGCAACAGTTTAGCATCGTTCAAATTCCCACACTCGACAAAACCCTTAATCAAAGCAAGGCTTCAGCTTTTGGATTGTAAAGAGGGGAAACCCTAACCTGAGATTGTCGGATGCAAAGGACAAATCGAAGCGTGCCATTGGGGCTCCGGCGAGCGACGGCAGAGGCGAGGTGGTGGTTTAGGACGAGGGAGAGAGAGTGAACTTGGAGAGAGCAGAGCAAGCCGTGAACACGGAGAAAGACGAGGCGCCACCGAGGAGGCTCCGGGACGGCGAAGGCAGAGTCGACGGCACGACTTTGGTCGAGGGACGGCCTGGTGTCGTGGTCGAGCAGAGATCCGACCGAGGAAGACAGAGAGTGAACTTGGGAAGGGAGAGCATGCGTCGACCTCGCGAACTTGGAGAGAGAAAGAGATAATGGAGGGAGAGAGCTGCTGAAGAGAGAGAAAAACCAGAGATCTGAAGATAAAAATGAAAAAAAATTTCAAAAACCGCTACAGTATTGCTACAGTACAACAAACCCGCGCGCAAATTTTGCCCATCCTTCTCCGATCAACGTGGCGAAATCTCGACCGTCCAATGAGAATGGACGGCTGAGATTAAAACTATGTCATCCCTGCCATAGCTCCTCTATGGCAGGGGATCCAGATCTGAATCCACCAGCTTTTTTCATGATGAGTTTCCCACATGCCATTGTCGCCCCTTTTTTTATAATATTGTCAGTGGCCTCCCTATGTGAGCCTCGAAGGGATGTGGATGAAGCTCCTTCTCTTGCGTTCTCCCCCAGGCCACCGAGGAGCATCAAGTTTGATCATTTTCGAAAATAAAAAAACTGACGGCTGAGATGTAGTCACAAGTTTGATCCGGGCCGTAGGATCATCATGAAGAACGAATGGCCAAGATGATGACACGCAGAAGTCCCAAGAGCGTAGGATCGAGAAATGAGCGGGAAAATAAAATAGAATAAAAAAATTTCTGAAAATTCGAAATTTCAAAAATTTTAGGCAAGAAACTACATCGTTTAGGTTGTCTGGGCCTTCAGGCCGGGCCAGGTCTTGGGCTGGGTCCCTTGATCCGGTCCGTATGACAAAAAAACATACATTAAAAATAAAAAAAAAATAAAAATAAAAAATATAATAAAAAATCCGGAAAACAATAAAAAATTAGAAAAAGTTAGAAAACTAATAAAAACCCAAACGGTGTCGTTTTAGGTTTAGGGTTTTAGCATTGGATCAGGTCACCGGGCTGGGTTGACCCGACCCGGTCTAGAGAATAATAAAAAATTAATTAAAAAACTAAAATATGTAATATATAAATAAAAAATCCCAAAAATGATAAATAATAATAAAAAATTCTAAAAAAGAGGGTAGATAATAAAAAATAAATAATAATAATAATAAAACTTTTAGAAAATATTAGAAAAGTAAATAAAAATTCAAAAAATATATATGGTAAAAAATAATAAAACAATAATAGAATAGAAACTATAATAAAATAAAAGTAGTAGATAAAATAAATAAAAAAAATATAATAAAAAATATAATATAAAAACATGAGTAAATAAAATAAGACAAAGTAAAATAAAATAAAATATAAATAATAAATAATAAATAATAAGTAAAAACCGAAAGAAAATATATAGGATAATAAATAGTAGTAAAAAATGAATAAATAAAATAAATGAATATTAATGAAAACAAATTGTAAATAAAAAAATAAACTAAAAATCCTAAAAAAATAAATAAAATAATAAAATAATAAATAAAATTGGGAAATAATAATAAAATAAAATAATAAATAATAAATAAAAAAACAAAAAAAAAATAATAATAAAATAATAATAGAAATAAAGAATCATAAAAGTCACGAAAATTTCAGAAAAAGCTTAAATAATTAGAAAGATTAGGGAATTGTAAATAAATAGAAAATATAGTGATAACAAAATCATAAAGACTTAAAAAATTTTAAAAATATGTTAGAAAATTTGGAAAATGTTTGGAAAAATAATGAAAATTTAGAAAAACAAAAATAAAAATCCCAGAAAATATAGAAAATGTTTCAAAAAATAGGAAAATCATTAGAAAGTCTTAGAAAAAGCCTAAAAATTCTAGAAAATTCTAAAAAAAGAATTAAGAAAAAAAAAATCCTAAAAGATCGTGAAAATTAGAAAAACCACGTGCAACTGGTTTGACCTATTTTCACATTTTTGAATTCCTGAGCTTTCCAAAATGACCATTTTGCCCCTCCGGTCCATTTGACTCAAACCATTCCACATCACCTCTGAACCTAATTAGGGTATTTTCCAGGCTCCTAAAGCTTCCTATGGCTTGTGATTGACTTGATGTGATATGATTTCTCCCTATTTGAATTCCTTGATTGCGCTTTTATTTTGATAATTCTGATTGATAGAATAGATACCCTCACTTGCATGAACACTCTAGACTCTTTAGAGCCTACCTTACTCAATCTCGCCTGCATGAACTCCTTAGATTAGAAGATCACTCAATTTAAGTACCGAAAGGGCGTCAATAGCAATATTGGCGTAACTAAGTCCCCGAACTCAAATCTCTGGTTTCTGCAGAATCGAACGATTTCTCCCAATCGCTCGATAGGGTTTCCAATCATACCCTCCAAGAAATGATTGGTAGAGACTCTGATGGCACGCACACTGAGCACATGTCACCCGACCACACCAAGGTTGATCTCGATTTCTTGACGCGATTTGGTATGGGCCTGGGAGGGCCCGAGCGAAGCCCAGATATCTCAAAATGGGCCGAGCAATACCATTAACCCCAATCCCATCTCGGGATCGGGTCGCGACAGATTTGCGACTCCGCTGGGGAATTGGTTCTAACCCATTAGAGGACTTGAGCCGATTAAAAGGTTGAGTGTTTTCTCACATGTTTTTTGCAGGTGCTCTCGAAGGTGAGGTATGTCTACTAACCAAACGTGTTAAATGTTTTTGCAGATGGGAGAAATAAGGGGTGGAGTGATTGTTGACCATTATTTTCTGCAGGTTGGAGTTTGGGGATGTATGTTTGTGGATTTGATTATAGAAGCGATGTTTTGATATAAACTGCTGTGTATGTCTTGCATATCTGGTGATCACGACACTTCACACACACCTGCGATCAAACCCAGACTGCAACCACCTTCTAGGATTACCTTAAATAGGGAAAGGGTGCGAGAGGATCTTGTGTTTGATAGCACTTGAGACTCTCGTATCCGTTCCCGCTCATTATCCTGATTGGCGATCTCCAACCCTCTTGGGCGGGTGCTCTTGGGGGGGAATCTGCTTTATCTGGATCGTGAGAGTCTTGGCCATATGTTCCATACCCGTGCTTTTAATTTCTAGAGTCCAACCCTCACCTGTCTCATGCGCATGTCTGTGGACGGTTGGTATACCTAAAACCAAACATCAAAATATATATAAAGAAATACTCTCTTCGAGTACGGTGGGTAAGTTTATTTTTCTCTCGCAGCTACTCCTTTTTGTGTACGCGTTCAATTACTCACGATATATACATGTTCACTTTTTTTTTTCTCATCAAGCATATCATTATATCTTCATGCAAGTGATTAAATTAAATGCCAACTTTAGGATAGACTGTTAATGTATCGTGTCGTTGCTTCGGATTTGTAACTTTTTCGCCACGAGAAGAAGGTGGTATGGCCTACCTCCAATACTAGGTTTCATATCACCCGATTCCTGCACGGACGAGAGTTCACTGGAAGGAATTTAGGCCCATCTGAAGACTGCCACACCACATTCCACATGGACAATAACCAGCTGAAGAGGGATATAGAGAAATTCTTGGAATCTTATCGCGAAACTCAGAGACAGATCCGTAATAGTCGGGCTAGGGAAAGGCGCCACCGTCTGAAGGAGGAATGCATTGCCAAGGAAAACAGACCGATGACTGCACCTTGGGAGAAGAAGGGACACCGTCTCGCTATCAGGACTCGCCCGAAGCGTACAACCCTGAAGAAGAAGCCCAAGAAGGAAAAACGCACTATAGCACCGCCTACTAATGAAGAACATGTGGAGATAGGGCCAGAGAGCATGGAGACTCCAAAGACTGAATCTTGAAGATCAGGCCTAGAGGGTTTTTCAATTAAAGAATCACATTCCATTGGTCCTTACTACCAGTTTTACTTCCAAGTTTTTAGATATCATATATTGGGGATCCCCTTTCTTGCCAATGTCCTTACTCTATCCTCTCCCTTAGATACACATGTACTAGGGATCTATGTCAGTTGTATGCTTTCTGTTCTAGACTTAATCGATGGAATGTGCTATTGGCATTATCTTTAATCACTTGAATGACCCTTCTCGATTACATACTTCTCTTAAAGTGAAATATCAATTAGAACTCTTGTTTGATCACTTTTAAGTCAAATAAAAGACTCTAACTCTTATTTCACCTAAGCAGGAGTATGCAATCGAGGAGTTCCATGCATCACTCATAATATTTGCATCATGCATTCTGCATTTTAAAGTAATCCATGCCAATTGATTTTTTTTTCAAAATATCATCTCTAGATTTTAAACTCAATGGGAAAAAAGGATATCCAAGTGGTTCCTGCCCCTAGGAATGAGCTCCAGGCGTGGTGGAACGACCTCAACGAAGCAAATCAGGCATTCGTGACGAAGAAGCTGGGATTTTTACTGGAACTGATGCAAGTACAGTGTCAAGTCACCATCATCCAGGCTTTAGCTCACTTTTGGGATCCCAACACCGTCACTTTCAACATAGAAGGACTAGAGTTTGTGCCAACATTGGAGGAATACAACGCCGTCATCGGGGTTAGTTTTACCAATCATCGTCTTGTACAGCTACCCATAGGGATCGATTCCAAGAGTGCCTTAGCTGAGTTTTTAAATACCAGCCTTTCTGAGATCTTACCTGTCCTTAAGAGCAATTCCGGTAGATTCCCTTTATCATTCCTCATTGACAGATTTTCTCACCTTCCTATTGACAAGGGGACCAAGCCTGGTAGGGTATTCATTCTAGCATTTCTTAGTTTCATCCTATTCCCAATTTCTCTCGTCACTTTCGACCCAACAATGTCAGTAATTGCTAGGTAGGTTTGCTGTGGGTAGGACTATTCCAACCTAATCTTAGCCGAGACTGTCATCTCTCTTAACCGTTATAAAACCCGAGGTAAGGGCACCTTCCGAGCCTCGTCCGAACTCCTTTACATGTAGTTTACTTCTCACATCAAGAAATACCACCTTCGCATGAATTTCAGAGAAATAAACCAATACACCCATCCAATTAAATCTTTCGTCCAATATCAAGCTAAAGTCACTAAGCATACCTTCGTCAAATGGAAAGAGTTTCTGGAAACCTTAGAGCCAAAACATCTCCGATGGCGGCTTAGGTAGCCAAAGCTTTCCAAAGCGCGTCTCACCTGCAACAACGGAGACCCAATTCCGCTACTAGGCATTACAGGCGGAACAGAATACTATCCACTCCGCATTGTCAGGCAATTTGGAGTATTACAAGAGATTCCCCCACCTCAAAGGCCGGGGACCTTTTCATTCGATATCCCATCAGGTGACCTCCCAGAGGAAGTCAAAGGTCATCTCATAACCAAGATAAAGCGCATCCAGGACAGCCTGAAGGACTCTCCGCTGTAGGATATTGAGTGGCCTGATACTTTGGAAGGGGAGATGGACGTTCATTGAGCTTTAGAAAGCTATATCCAGCACTACAAGGAGATTAGACGCAGTTTCGTGAAACCGTATGTACCAAAGTACATAGTACCTAGCGTACCCAGAGTCGAACCCTATGTGCCAGAAGATATGGGACCGCCAACTTACTATGTGGATGAGGAAAGCAGTGACTGGGAATCCGATCCTCCCGAGGAGGTTGAAGAGACTTTAGCTCCAAAGCGTCCCAAACTTGGATAGAAGGAAATTCCCATCGAGATTAGGACATATTAGGGTTGCATGTTTAGCTTGAGCGCTCTCAGAGAGCCTTTTCTTTGTAATGAGACGCATTCAGATTTATATATATCATGTCATCTTTGTTCCAATTCTCAAAACTATTGGTATGGATTACGCTTATTTTAATTTCATGTTTTCTAGCAGGTAATGATGAAAAGAACTCCTTGTGCGCGATTAAGGGCTCGCAAGACAATTCTTTTCCTCGTTAACCGCGCGAAAACATGAAATTAACTGGATTAAGTCTTTTCTTATCCGTATTATTCATCATTCTAACCTTCTTATATTAAAAATAGGTAATTGACAACCACGGAATCTACTAGACACCGTGTTAAAACCCGCCTAAGGACCAGAATAGAGCAAGAGGAACTGAGCCCGAGGGTTATCAATCTGGAAAACCAAATGACCTCCATGGCCACAATGTTGGCAGAGATGAGGGCCATGATGATGGCCTCCCAAGAGAAGACTGCCCCTATGCATAATCAGGTAGCCCGGCCGTCCCCACCCAATACCTCAGATGAGACCCGAACTCCCGAAGAGGACCAAACCGTCAGAAACAATCAGAGTGTGCCTGTTGAGTTACCACCCAGAGCTGAGCCGGTGACGTTAAGTCCATATAAAGAGAGGGGGAAGTCTGCCGCTAGGACAGAAGAAGGGGCTAGAAGACTCGCGAAAATAGAGGAATGTCTTAGCAGTCAGGGCTACGAATTGGCCCGCTTCGACAAAATCTCTCCGTTTAGGAAGATGGAAGTTCCAACCGGCTATAAGGAGCCTGAATTTATGAGGAAATACGACGGGACAGGTTGTCTTCGTGCTCATTTAAAGTACTACCTGCACAAAATGGCGCACTATTCTGCCTACGTTCCGCTGTTAACGAACACGTTTCAAGAAAGCTTGTCCGGAGCAGCTCTAGCGTGGTTTATTGAACTGGATTTAGAAGATTATGATAGATGGGAGGATTTGGCTGAAAGCTTCCTGCATCAGTATAAATTCAACACGGCTACGGCGCCAACTAGAGAGGACTTGCTGAGAACTCAAAAAGGGAGGAATGAGCCGATGCGTACCTTCGCCCAGAGGTGGCGGGCGATAGCCACCCAAGTCAAATCGGCTATCCCGGAGGAGGAGCTGGTAGATCTATTCCTGAAGGCTTTACCCCTCGAATACTTTGAGAAACTCAATACCTCGGGCTGTCAGACATTTACGCACCTCGTCAAGGTGGCGGAACGCTACTAATGGGCCCTGAGGGAGAAGCGGGTGTCGGAGCCTCCGTTTAGACGACAATTCCCAACCAAAAAGGAGAGGGAAAATGTAGGCGAAGTTGCATTTGTACCAATTCCTCCAAAACCGAGAAAGTTCACAGAATCCATACCGACTCAAGGGAGCACGTCGGGGCTGGCCCCGAGGAAAGTTGAGGCCAAGAAGAGAACTCCGCCAGTATTCACACCGTTACCTCGGCCGTTGTCGAAACTGCTGCCTATGTTAGTGGAGGGGCGTTTGGTCGCTAAAGAATTCCCAAGGCCGAATCCGCCTAGGTTCCCCGGGTTTGATGAAACCCAATCGTGCGCCAACCATATGGGAGAAAAGAGGCATAACGTTGATAACTGTCTTACACTCAAATTCAAGGTGCAAGCTCTGATAGATGGAGGGATGTTGGAATTCGACAAGGCTGAACCAAATGTGCAACAGAACCCACTACCGGACCACGGCGGGGTAAATGCCATATGGGATGAGGATGAAGAGGACAAGCTAGAATTCACGGCTGATATGGCCAAGCTGCAAGAAGTACTCGACTTGGCGGCTGCATACCCTGCTGATAGAGAAGCCTCGAGGGAGGAGAAGGTGCAATGCCTGGCCAAATTGGTCGACTTGGGGGTTCTGGATCAGAACGATAGCTCCCTAGTAAAAGGCCCATGAGTGAGCGTTGACTTAACTGACGTTGAATTCAGACTGGAAGTTGATCAAGAGGACATAGGGGGGATCCCATGTGGACACACACAGAACAGCGAATGTGTTGTGGAAGAACCCGAAGAGGAGATGGATGACGAAGAGATACGTCGTAAGAAAGCACATGAGGCTGACAAAAGATTCCTGCAGGAAGCCTTGAAAAGAGGAGACATCGTAGATACGCTTGGTCAGGATAGAGGGGCTTATAATTACCACGTTCTCTACTCTGTCCCGCCAAGTTTCTTTGTTCGAACTGAAGAAATAATCCCTGATGGTTGGGGAGGTATGGATGACCCCGTTTAGCAGGGTGAGCTGGTAGGTTCTATCGATGAAGCAGCTTCAGGCCATGGTAACCCTGTGAATGAGGAATACGGCTTGGAAACACAGGAAAGGCTTCACAATCTGGAAAGGCGTATGAATCGTATGGTATTTGCGATAAGCGAGCTGTCAAGGAAAGCAGCGAATGTTTATATACCGCCCGTAGAAGAGAAATACCAGATGTTGGAGTTGAGAAGGACTGTAAAATGGCAGAGCAGGAAATTGGCAGAGTTGGAGGATCAGTCCAAGGACTTAGCAAACATGGTGTCGGAGTTGAAGGCGATTATTGCCCGAGGAGGGAAACCGTATCGACTCGAGCAGTTGATAACCTTTCCAAGGAAGTTTGGGGGCGAGGGTTGCCCTCTGGATCACGTGTCTTACTATCTCGCGAGGACGGTCGAGTATCATGAGGATGACCATACTCTTATTTCCACTTTTGAACGCAGTCTGACGAGCTCGGCTTTGGGTTGGTATCGTTCCATCGACCTGAATTGGATTCTGAGCTGGTGGGAGCTCGAAGAGCTATTCTTAAGGCGATTTGAAGCCAATATAAAGTTTACCGTCACCTTGGACGATTTGGCCCGTATTACTATGGAGGAGGGCAAGGGATTTAAGGTGTTCACACACAAGTGGAAACTGCAGGCCAGGTAAATCTTACCCCCATTAACTGAGAGAGAGGCGATAGAGCTTTTCGTGCGAACTCTTCCCCAAATATACTTTGAGCGCATGCATGCGTATGGCTTCCAATCGTTCAAACACATGGTGAGTATTGGAGAAAGGCACGAAAGTATCATCCACAGGAAGGAACCCGGGTACGCAAAAGACCCAGATCATGCTGGCCCTTCTAGCGAGAGAGTTCGGACCCGAGATCAACCAAGATGGAATGACTTTTCGCCGTCAATTGAGCCAGCTGTGACATCGCATGATGGGTGGTATGATGGATACGAGTCTGAATACATTGATGAGGATGAAATGATCACTATGGTAGGCTCGAAAGCCCCTTTTGTGATCAAGCTAGATCAAGTGGATAAATGGGAGAATGCTGGGAGTAGCTCCCTCGATCTCACAGTAATCGCCCTGTCAGAACTGAAGCTTGAAGAGCCAAAGATGCAGCTTAGTGAAAAGATTGAAAAAATCATAATAAAGATCCCTCCGCCGCTTGAGTACGACCCCAAAGCTGTCCCCTGGGATTATGGTACATGTGAAATTGATGCTGTGATGAGATCGGGCAGGTGTTATGCACCGAGAGAAGGAGAGCCAGAAAAGAGAGAAGTGTCCAAGGAAGACGCAGAAAGGGTGTTATCTTTTGTGAGAACTAGTGAGTTTGAAGTGATTGAACAGCTAAGGAAGATGCCGGCCCAGATCTCGCTTCTAGACCTGTTTAAGCATTCAGAGAAGCACAAGAGTGCGCTAATGAAGGTATTGAATAAAGTGCACGTACCAGAGACCATTAATGAAGTACAGCTGGGGGACTTTGTAGGGTCTATCCTACTGCGAGATCAGATATCCTTTTCGGAGGAAGACGTTTCTATAGACGGATGGGCCCATAACAAAGCCCTATACATATCAGTAAGAAGTCACGGCAAGCAGGTATCTCATGTGTTGATCGACAATGGCTTGGCATTTAACATATGCCCATTAGCCACGCTCAGGAGCCTGAGTATAAATGAAGAGCTGATTCGCACCTCAAAGGCCACCATCAAAGCGTTTGATGGGATGAGGAAGAACGTAGTCGGGGAGATAGACCTGGACGTGCTTATTGGGCCAGTGAAATTCTCTGTTGGATTCCAGGTCATGGACCTCCCAAGTGCCTTCGGATTTCTCCTAGACAGGCCTTGGATCCATACAGCAGGGGCAATACCTTCAAGCCTACACTAGAAAGTTAGATTTGTGGTAAACGGGAAAGTCATAACTGTGCACGGAGAGACGGATTTGGCAGCTTATCAGAGGGGTGCAGTCCCCTATATAAAGTCAGAACAAAGGGAGGAAGCCAGCTACCACTCTCTCGAGTTGGTAGCTGTCACGCATACACCTCCCGGGACCAAAAGGAGAATTCCTAGACCCTCCCGTCACACTCTAGCTCCTGGGAAGATATTACTGGCATACAGGTTCGTCCCCGGACGCAGACTGGGAAAAGATGGACAGGGAATCCGGTCGCCACTACATATATACGTTAACCGGCGACGGACAGGCCTAGGGTACACAGGCAAGCTCAGCAGTGGCTCTTCTACTAAAAACAGTTATGAATGCCGAGGCCGAGGCCAACGTAGGGGCCGTGGAGGCCAAGGAGGCAAGGCTCGTCTATTCATTGGCTCCGGAAGTTAGAAAAGGAGAGCTCGTGCGATCGATAGTCCTTTAAATCAGTATTTCTCTGAGCACCCTAAGATGTTAGCGGAAGAAACTGTCCAGAACCCAGTAGAGCTTGATCTTTCTAACCCGTTCTTGGAGGACATAGTAAATGTCATTATTGAGCAGCTGGACGGGGAATCTGCCATATCTGTGTAAAGAGGCCTTTTCTATCCTTTTTCTTTGGTGCATTTAGATTCCATCGTTACTTTCTTTAAAACTCAGTTCATATTGTTTCATTTTCCTTGAAAAACACCCTTGGATCTCCGACCGCTGGTCTAAGCAGTAGATGTTGTAATGCAGTCCATTTATTTCATGAAATAAAAAGTCTCACTGATTTCGTCTAGGACATGTGGAACAACAAATCGACCCGATGATGACATTTGACTTCAAATCCTTGAAGCTTGAGGACTGATTTGCCACATGATTCCTATTCTCTAAAATAAAATAAAATAAAATAAAAAAATACCTTTTTCGGAGGAGTAAGGACGTCCAATGAAATGAGGACCAGTTCCCCATTTTTCTTTTGTTTTTCGAAGCTATTTTCAGAATATTTTTCGAAAATCATGCATCTGCATCTGTGTCGACATAATACTAACCATGCTCATAAACATTTCAGGCATACCACCCCTCATGTGCATAACAGGTCATTATGTGACTCCGTACCGTTAATGCTTCCTATGAAATCGAAGAGGAAGAAGACGAAGATACCGGCGAGATCAAAAGGGATTGGAGTAGGTACGAGGAGCAAAGACCTCTAACCACGGATGACACCATTACAATCAATCTGGGGGATGCTGAAAATGTGAAGGAAGTGAAAATCGAGGGAAGGATGTCTTCCTCAGAAACATCTTCATTCATCGAGCTCCTCAAGGAATACCAGGATGTATTCGCCTGGTCCTACGCAGATATACCGGGTCTGGATCCGAGTATTGTTGAGTATTCACTCCCAACAGACCCAAATGTTCCGGCCAAGAAACAAAAACTTCGGCGCACAAAGCCAGAGCTGTCTAAAAAAATTGAAGAAGAAGTGATGAAATTGCTTAAGTAGGGTTCATTGAGGTGATCTCTTATCCTGAATGGGTTGCTAACATTGTTCCCGTAATAAAGAAAGATGGTAGGGTCAGGGTGTGCGTAGATTATCGTGACCTTGATAAGGCAAGCCCAAAAGATGATTTTCCCCTCCCGCACATTGACGTCTTGGTCGATAGCACTGCCTGTTTTGAAATGTTCTCATTTATGGATGGATTTTCCGGATACAACCAAATCCTGTTGAAAGAAGAGGATAAAGCTAAGACCTCTTTCATAACGCCATAGGGGGACCTTCTGCTATAGGGTCATGCCTTTCGGCTTAAAAAACGCAGGGGCAACATACCAACGAGCCATGGTAACTTTGTTTCACTATATGATGCATAAAGAAATAGAGGTCTATGTCGATGACATGATCGCGAAATCTAAGCCTGGGGAAGATCATATCCAAATATTGAGGAAGTTATTTGAAAGACTTCGAAAATACAGATTGAAGTTGAACCCTGCCAAGTGCATATTTGGGGCACGGTCGGGAAAACTTTTAGGGTTCATAGTGAGTAGCCGGGGAATTGAAATTGACCCCTTTAAAGTCAAGGCGATACTAGACCTCCGGACCCCCACAACCGTTAAAGAAGTAAGGGGTTTATTGGGGAGGCTCAACTACATCGCCAGATTTATTTGCCAGCTTTCTGAGGTGGCAAAGCCATTCTTTAAATTGCTAAAAAAAGGAGCTAAGGTTAAATGGGACTCTGAATGTCACTAAGCAATGGAAAGGATTAAGAGATACCTCATCTCGCCACTGGTACTAGTTCCGCCTATACCTGGTTCACCGCTAACACTGTATCTCACTGTGCATCAAGAATCCCCGGGAGCTCTATTGGCTCAAACAAACCCGGAGGACAGCAAGGAGCGTGCTATTTACTATCTGAGTAAGAAGTTCACTAAGTCAGAAATGAATTATCCCGCGGTAGAGAAGACATGCGTCGCATTGGTGTGGGTGCTGCATAGATTAAGGCAGTATACCCTCCACTACCAAATTCAGCTGGTCACAGAAAGTGACCCGATAAAGTATCTTTTAGAAAGGCCAGCCTTAGTGGGGAAGTTGGCTAAATGGCAAGTCCTCCTATCAGAGTTTGATGTCAGGAGTTCAACTCAGAAGTCCGTAAAGGGGCGAGCCATAGCAGATCTGTTAGCAGAAAATGCCTAGGGATTTGGTACCCCAAGCGATGAGAAGTTAGAACATCGTGTTGCAAACTTACCCGAAGACAAATGGACGATGTATTTTGATGGCGCCGTAAACCTAACTGGATCTGGAACTGGGGCAGTGTTAATATCCCCGGAGGGTCAATATTACCCAGTAGTGGCCAAGCTGGTATTTCCATGTACCAATAATATTTCCGATTATGAAGCATGTATCCTAGGGCTACAGCTGGCCCTCACCATGAAAGTGAAGAAACTGTAGGTATATGGAGATTCCATGTTAATCATCTTGCAGACGCAGGGTGAATAGAAAACCAAAGACTCTAAGCTCATCCCTTACCACAAATACCTGGAAGAGATGATCGGAGAATTTGAGGAAATCAATTTCGAATACCTACCAAGAACTCAGAATAACTTTGCTGACACGCTCGCTACCCTATCATCCATGTTGAAAGTAACAGAAGGCTTAGATCAGGCCATTGAGAGTTGACATCATCAGTCAGCTCGCTTATTGCATGGTAATTGAAGAGGGGTTCGACGATCAGCCTTGGTATCACGATATCAAGAATTACTTGCTGAAGGGAGAGTACCCCCCAGGAAGTCAAATAGGAGATAAGAAGTATAACCAAGGTGGCTACAAAATTCTTTCTTAGTGGCCAGACATTGTATAAAAAGTCATTCGATTCGGTTCTCTTGAGGTGCGTAGACGCCAAAGAAGCAAACTTGCTCATACAGGAGATTCATGAAGGAGAATGCGGGTCGCATATGAATGGGCATCTTCTTGTTAAGAAGATTATGAGACTCGGTTATTACTGGATGACCATGGAATCGGACTGCAACCAACATGTGAGGTCCTGCTACCAGTGCCAGGTTTATGGAGACAGGATTAATGCCCCTTCGAATGAGCTTCACCAAATGTCCGAGGCTTGGCCATTTTTCCATGTGGGGGATTGATATGATCGGGCCAATAAATCCTAATGCTTCAAATGGACATCGTTTTATCCTGGTGGCAATCGATTACTTCACTAAATGGATCGAGGCGAATTCATATGCCAATGTTACGGCTAAGAGTGTCGCCAAGTTCATCAAATGGGACATTATTGCAAGATATGAGACACCCCAGGCTATCATTACAAACAATGGCTCTAATCTGAATAATAAGGAGGTAGACGACCTCTTGGATCGATTCAAAGTCAGACACCTTAATTCTTCTCCTTACCGTCCACAAATGAATGGAGCGGTGGAAGCGGCAAATAAGAATATTAAGAAGATCCTAGCTAAAACCGCAGAGAACTTCCGAGATTGGCATGAGAGACTGCCATATGCATTGATGGCATACCGGACTTCGATCAGGACTTCAACTAGGGCAACACCTTATTCCCTGGTATATGGCATGGAAGCTGTTCTTCCTATTGAGGTTGAAATTCCTTCCTTATGAGTATTGTCTCAAACAGAGCTCTCAGAAGCTGAATGGATCCGGCAGAGGCATGAGCAACTGAATCTGATTGATGAAAAGCGTCTGAAGGCTATCTGTCATGGACAGGCGTATCAGTAGACGGTAGCTAAATCATTCAATCGCAAGGTGAGACCTAGAGACTTCGCCGCAGGAGACCTAGTTGTGAAGAAGATGCTCCCCAACGTACCTCATCCTGGGGGCAAATTTGCACCAAACTACGAAGGTCCATATGTAGTTCAGAAGGTTTTATGTGGAGGTGCGTTAATTCTTGTAAATATGGACGGAGAAGAGTTAGCAAGTCCTGTAAATGTCAATGCTGTCAAGAAGTATTATTCCTGAATAAAATGAAGATTTGATCAGCTTCTACGTCTCACAGATGTCCGGGTCACATCGAAGAACAACACATGCATTTCATGCTTACACGCATACACTTGCATCATTTTCTCTATGTTGCATGTTTAAGAAGGCCTCCCAGAGAGAGAGAGAGAGGAAGCAACGCAAATGACTTCCTCCAGGTCTAGAGATCACAAGGAAAAGACGTCTAGAAGACGAGCTGCATATCGACTCACTTGGTTCGCGATCAAGGGTAAAAGTTGTATCGTTCTAGTTTTTATACACCAGAATGTACACTAACTCTTGGAACATTTTTATTTTCCCAAGGAATTCCAGTCATGGCGTACAGGTAAGTATCCTTCACCCTAAGAAACCTTTTAGTTTACTGCGCCATAGTAATCAATAAACTGGAATATCAATGGAAATCCACGAAATAACCCCATCTCCACGACCGTTCAAAAAATCCCCGAGGCTACCCAAGAGAACCTGGAGCTCACATGTATTATAATTTCCTGTAAGGGTTAATTTTGATGAAATAAAAATGAATCCTCAGATGAGAACGATCAGACGTGTCCAACCAGAGTTACTCAGAACCTAAGAGGTAAACCGCACCCAAATATGTCCCTACACACTTGAGAGGTAAGCGAGAGAAAAACGAAACAAAAACCTTTTGTCCATGAACGTAGGGACCATTTGCAGTGATTACATAGTTTGAAATGATGAAAGGCACGTTCAATTCTCTATCCTAAACACTTAATGATCCTTTGCCAGCCAATTTGAACCTATAAAGAGAGAACTCAAAATTAACCCTGTCTAGAACCACCCCACACTGGGGCAATTTGGAGGTTCATTGGTTGATTCCTTGGAGAAAAGATCAAGTAAGACTCTATTGTGCTAACTTGCATCAACCTTTTCGTGGTAACTTCAGGTGGTATCCTGTGGAGATCTGAAACATCAAAGTGAATGAGAGCAGTTCATTTCTCTACCCTATACAATCTACCCTATGATGAGCCAATTTGAGCCTTTAAAACTTCATTTCTAAACCCAGTTGGTGATCACCACTGTTGACACCTAATTTTTAATCATCTTTTCTCTTTTGAAATTAACAAAAAATCCATAAAAATTTATAAAATTAAAAAATTCAAGTTTGGAGACCTTGGTCAAGCCTAGGGAACCAATTTTGACCAAAAATTGATTTTTCATATTTTCAGTATTTTTCGGTATTTTTATTTTCGAAAATTAATAAAAAATCCATAAAAATTCATAAAATTGAAAAATCAACTTTGGAGACCTTGGCCAAGCCTAGAGAACCATTTTTGAACAAAAAATAATTTTTCATAATTTTTTTGTATTTTTATATATTTTTTAGAAATTAGGAAAATATTTAATAAATAATAACATATGAGGCCACAAAAATACATAAAAATATTCAATATTTTTCTTTTCAGGTTGGCCATCGCAAATTTAAAAAAAATCCAATTCGGGGTCGTGTATTTCTTCACGAGCATGGTCTCGAATCAGGCCAAAAAAAAAATTCAATTTGAGTCAATTTATTTTTATTTTTCACTTTTAGGAGTTGTGACATTATCCTCTAATATTTTAAATTTTCTTCTTGGCCCAATTATACCCAGAATGACTCAATTTTTTCAAAGGGCTTTAATTAAATTTTGCATTATCTTCAGCGGCAGAAAATAAGCTTAAATTTGACATGATGTGAATTTCGACTAAGCATAGAAGAGGTGTGTCGAAAATTGTGAGGAGATTTGGACTTAAAAAAATATTTCTCCAGGGACTGAATTGCAAATACTTAAAATCTTAGGGACTAGAGTGCAAATACCTAACACTTGAGTGATTATTTTGCAAATAACAAAAAGAAGAGTTAGTGGAGAAATTAGAATAGAGAAGGGAAGATGGAGAAGAGGAGATAGAGAAGGGAAGATGGAGAAAAGGAGATGGAGAGGAGAAGATGGAGAAGAATAGATGGAGAAAATAAGATGAGAATGGAGAAGGGAAGATGGAAACGAAGAAGAGTTAGTGGAGAAATTAGAATGGGAGATATATATGGAGAAGGGAAGATGGAGATGGAGATGGAGAAGAATAGGTGGAGAAATTAGAATGTGAGATAGAGATGGAGAATGGAAGATGAAGTTGAAGAAGAGTTAGTGGAAAAATTAGAATGGGAGATGGAGTTAGTGGAGAAATTAGAATGGGAGGTAGATGAGTTGATTATAAAAGGAGGAAGAAGTGAACTTGGGAGAGAGGATTATTTTTGGAGAGAAAATTTTGGATGTTTGAGAGAGTTTTGGAAGGTTGAAGAAAAATTTGAGAGAAAGAAAATACCAAAAAGAGAGAGAGAATTTTGAGGATGATGGGAGTTTAAACCTAGGAGTTATCATCACCAATTCCTTCATCGATCAACATAAATCAAGAGTTCATCCTCGTCAACGAGCAAGCAAATCCGAGCTAAGTGTTTGTATTTATTCATTTATTTGTGGTTTTAGTCGCAAATTAGCACAAAATTGTATACACTTTCTCCATTTCTCTTTTCTCCATATTTTTATGTCAGGCAAAGGACAACTCCAAGTCAACGGTAAATCTTATGGAGGTGTAAACACAAAAAAGAGAGCACTCCACTAGAGCCTGAGGAATAAACCAAGCCGGAATTGCCAAATCAGGATATCCATGAAATTAAGGTACCGAAAGGGCATTAGTTTTAATTAACTAGTGTAACCAAGTCCCCGAACTCATAATCTCTGGTTCGTAAAAGTAATTTAGTCCTCCCGCTAATTTACTTAGGTTTCTAATCAACCTACCAAAAATGATTAGTGGCGACTCTAAATTCTAAAATCATGTGAAAAAAATCAAAGTTGCGATTTGGTAGAGCTTGGGAGAGCTCGAACTAGGTTAGTTAATTTAATTAATTAATTTGGTAATCCATTAACCTAAAAATGAATTTTAGGTCGCGACAGCTTGGCGACTCCACTGGGGACGTGTTCTTAATTTTTGAAAAAATTTAAGAACCTAGAGGACTTAGGCCAGAAAAATTTCATGAAAATTCATTTGGTTTGACTTGGTTGGATTCTGATCTTTAGGTGTTAAATAGTTTTGCAGGATGGGAGTTATAAGGGGTAGAGTGTTTGGCTAACCCTTTGTTTTGCAGGTCTGGTGTGTGGGAATTCAATTTAAATTATGCACATTATTGAAGCGGTGTTTGCATTTAAATGTTATGCATGTGTTTACAGTTTTAGCACTACATCACACACGTCCCGTGGCCGGACCTGGGCTACTAGTTTTAGGATGGTATTGTGATTTGGTTTTAGCGTTCGGCGTGAGATCACGTCGAAAGTTAGCCCAGATTCAATCCCGAACCTCTTTTCAAAAATGAGTTTAAAAGTTAGGCCTCAGGCTTGGTAAGATTACCAAAGCAGTGGTTTTAATTTTTAGCTCGAGCAGCCGAAGTGGGAAGGCTCGGCTAATCCTGGTTACGTCGTCGGATCACGGCTAATCTTGATTATGTGCGCGAGATTGTCGCCTTGCCGTAAGTCTTTCGCTTCAATTTGTCAGCCTTTAGAGTAGATAGGCTAAGATTTAAACTCACGATTCATGTGCATGTCTATGTGACCTACATGGTATTTTTCACGGTGAAAGTAAGTTTTCTAACTTCGTCTTGTATTTATTTTTGGTCGGTCCATGATAAGTGTCAGTTAAATTTTGGACTTAACCACGTGGTCATTTTTTCAAAGAAAATGAAAAATCGAAATCAAATTGGTGTCCCATTTCTGAAAAGATGAATGCAGAAAAATCCCTTTGGGAAATTTTGTCGGCCAATAAAAAGATTTTGTCACATTTCTTCTTACTGCTTCAATGGATACAAGATTTTCTTGACAAATTTACCCTTGAAAATTTATTGTGATAAAAGAAGGTAATTTCTTCGGGAAATTTGTTAAATGTCAAAGGATTTTACCACAGTCTTCTGAGTTATAAAATCTGCAAGAAAACTCTTTCTGGGAAATTTGTCCATGTCTTCCTAAGAAAATTTCATCTGATTTCTTCATAAAATGGAAAACTAAAATTGGGCCAATCTAGGAGTCATGGACCGACCTCTCTTGGATCACATACTGATTATTTTCTTTACTTTTGCAGGAAATTATAGGTACCCTGGGGTGGAGAAAAATCGGGCTCGTTGGTGATAACAATCAGGGGCAAGCGAAGAAATCGTTAACCCTAGGGGCATATGAAGAGGCCAATTCTTCCGGAGACAGAATCGTGTCAATAAGTCAGCACGTATGGGCCATGTATTTTGATGAGGGGTAGTGAATGCATCCAGATCGGGCCTGGGGACATTTTTAATGTATTAGAAGGGTTCATGTATTTTTGTTGAGAAAGTCGAGATTGTGTAATCAAAACCCATGGGGCAAGATTATGAACCTGACCTTGCGACGCCTTTCTGGTTAAATTGAACAAAGGCTTGCCTTTTTACCTTCCTCGGATTCAAAACACATGGAAGATTTTGGAGGACTAGTATTTTATTACCGAGCATGGTCCGCAATCATTTCTCCCAACGCTACAGGCGACCGACACATTCAAGTGGACGCCGAAAGAGATAGGCAGGAGTAAAGTGGGGCACGCAACGGGCAGCCCGGTTTGTTTATTGGAGCACTAATCGAGTGGTCGATTTGCAATAATTCACACGACTGACTCACGGCGCTGTGACCGGTGGGGGCCGCCACCGAACCCTTCGCCAATGTCCTTGATATCATCGCCGGCAGCAGATAACAAGAACACCGAGAAGAGTGTTAAGCCTCAACGTCTTCAGTACCATAAATCGTCCTATCATGCTATATGGGCGAAGAAATGGCAGGAAAATGAAAAGCACAAACACGTGAAACTTTCTCTTCATTCCATTCACCAACAAACCTTACAACAACTCACTGGGGAGGAAAAGTGAAATCAAATTGAGCCCTAATAAGCGTCACAAAGGAGCTCAGCTGGCTCTCCATGAAGTTGATGCTCTGGGTGCACCGGGCGTTCTCGGGATCAAGCTCCGCGAGCCTAAAGAAGAGGCGATCGCACTTCTCTTTAACCTGGGCCATAGTGGCCTCGTAATGCTCAACGGCAAACTCCAGGTCCGGAATCGCCGCCCTCTCGAAAGCAATGTCTGCCGTAATGTCATCAAGCCTCTCCTGCAGCCAACCGCATTTGCACCTCATCACAATATTGCCTGGCTCCTGTTCGGCGTAAGTTCGGACCAAGGCCAAACGGTCCACCAGCTTTCCCCTCTCACGAACCAGCCACGAAAGCTGATCGTTGGCAAACTTGAGGGCCTTTTTGTGATTATCAGCCACAAATGTAACTGTTGCCAGACGCTCGTGCCGGTCTCGGTAACGAGCTTTCACGACGGCGGTCACAAGGACCGTCTCATAAGCGCGGTTATAGGCAGCCAGAAAATTGATGAAGACGGTCGAGAAGTTCCGATACTCCTTCCCCAGTTGGGTACCCTCAACAGAAGCAGCGTCCACAGTCCTGAATAAACCAAGGATTTCAGCCTCAACAGTAGAGTTTTTGGCTATATGAGCGTAACCTCTACCAAGAAGATTGTAGAGTCTCTCCCACCCAGCCAGGACTTCGGCGGATAAGGTGTGGTTAGGAGAATTGGCCATTTTTGAAAGAGAGAGGTGAGGCAGATGAGCGGAATGCGAAGATGGTAATCTGCTTCAATTTAAATACTGATTTCACAGGGGCAGTCCTTATAGGTTTTCCTATCTACCATTCTCTGTCGGCAACACCCCCGGTGGCTCAAATTCCAGTCAAGTGGCAACCTCGAGCCGAACAAACCTGACGTCTCTGTGGAAAAGCTGGACGGGACTCCACCGCTTTGAAAAAAGAAAGAACGAAAAGACGAGCTGAGTGGGGGACAAAGAAATTTTCGGCAGAAAGAGAGATATTACTCGTCTTCATTGGAGGACTCGCCAGTAAATCGACGGTGGAAATCTTGACAGGGGCCCTCTACCGCGAAAAGAAAGAAGAAGACAAACTGAGCGATAAACGAGGATTTCCCCTTTAATCAAAAGCTGAATGTCAGATTTTCCCCTCGGTAAATCTAATAGCACTGCCCGTGAAGGGGGAAGTCGTTGCTATTGCCAGAGAGAGAATTTATCCTCATTTGATAGTGAGGGTTCATCTGCACGAACTCGCAGGAGAAAGATAGAGAGGAAGGAGTTCTCGTGGGAGAGGAATTCAAAACCTTCACCATCAAAGCATTGGCTTTCAAAGCCTGTTACGAGAAGCCATCAACGATCCCGTGATCCCTCAAGTCCGAGAAGACATCCTGAGGCGGTCTTGAATCGGCAGTCCTAGATCCAGAAATATGTCGAGCATTAGGAAAATGGGCGCATGTTCAACCCTGGTCGAAGCTGATGAAGTTCCTTACCCTGAGGGTCTACTGGTCATGGCCATTGACGGTAATCCAGTCTCTCTGTCAATCCTTGTTACCGTATTAAGAAAATACCGGTATAAGGTTGTAGCTCAAGCAAAGGCGACAGAGGCCTTAGAGATATTAAGGAGGAGTAGTGACCAGTTTGATATCGTCCTTACCGCCATGGTAGGGATTGACATGGATGTTTTCACTCTCTTGGAAGTCATCAATTCTAAATTAAACATGCCAGTCCTTGTAATATCGGCAAGCGATGATCAGCAAGCCATGATGAAGGCTGTCTTAAACGGGGCCCAAGACGTCGTAACGAAACCAGTTAGGGTTCAGATGCTTCAAAACATATGGCAGCACGTGGTAAGGAAGCAATTGCACGACCATGGGAACAAGCATCAAGCCTTCAATTTTATTCCAAGCAACTGGAGAAAGAAGATGAGTTGGTCTCCCGAGCTGCATCGTATGTTTGTTAATGCAGTTCAGCAGCTAGGAATCGATTCGGCACGGCCGCAACATATACTGGAAATTTTGAAGGTAGAGGGACTCACTAAAGCAAATGTTTCGAGTCATCTTCAAAAGTACAGAAAAAGGGTGAGAGAACACAATGCAGCTCAGAATCAAGAAAACCAAGGCGGGACTGATCCAAGCCTGAACGTCGAGTCTTCTCGCCACCATAAGTTCCACAGGTTAGCATGGGGCGAGCCACTTCCCATCATCAACCAAACCAGTAGCCGTGCCATCAATCCCCCAGGCGTTAATCAAAGTATCCCCCAGAATCACCCTAATGCTCTTCAAGAGTATAGACCGCAGGGGCAGTGTATTCAGACTCTTTGGTTTGAGCACCAACCCATGGCTAGAATTCATCCCATGATCAGCGCGCCTGCGCAGCCAGAGAATCAGACAAGAAATTATCCTGAGCACTTCCACTTCTCTAATCCTCGAATGGAAGGAGTTCTTGGCAGCAGGACAGTTGGTGATCCCCACACTTTCTGGAGTAATGATGAAGACTTCAGCTCGAAAAGTCAAATTGCTCATGGCGAGGACAGAATGAGAAATCTACCGCCAGCATTTGCCAACAATAATGCCCAATTCGAGCATCAGTTGCTGGAAGGTTCAAGAGATTACCCAGATGATGAGCTTACTGCCCTGGTCAACCAGTTTAAGGTTGACAGACATCCGAAGCCATGATCGGAAGCCAGTGATTAGGGACTCTCAAACATCGGTCATCCATGCCTGAACCAGCACGAGACTAGCTGATTATCGAAGAGCCGCAGGAGAGGCAGAACTGACCTTGAACAAGTGCACCTTTCACTTCATGCTTAATTCCCCTGCGTGTGATATTTCCAGCTTTCTAGGTGTCTAGATTTAATTCAGGGGCATGGGGTAATTTGTTTTTTATCCCGTCGAATGCGTGAATCCCTTTTTATGCTAGACTTAGGGCGGATCAATTTGTGGCAAAGTCGCTGACTGCCATAATGAGAAATGTTGAATGGCCTCACGTAGGGAAATTTCAAGTGAAGAGCCCAGGCGAGCTCGAAGACGGGTAATTGAGTATCGTTCCAATTTACCCTCAATCGTCGCAAAATGCTAAATTGGATTTGTTCCATTCTCACCCAGGGGATTGCAAATTGCCTCAAGAGTGTCGCAAAATGAAATGACCCAATGGAATGCGATAGGACTCATTTGCCTTGAAGGTAACCTTTAAATTAAAGGAGCCCTCCGGTCCACGGACCCGATGGCATAAAAAATGATGATGGTCCAAAGCAACCCGAAAGAAAACAAGGCCCAACTAAGCAAAGCACTTATGTGGCAAGCTCAAAGTGAAGGGCAACTCGGGACATACAATCCAATCCAATCCAAATGAAGGAACTTCCTCAATTCAAATTCAATGGAAGTACATACAAGGGTAAAACAGTATCGTTCCAATTTTTCTAGAATATGAAGAACATATACTACCGCATTCATTTTCATTTTTGCAGTGAAAGTCTCTACTGGCCAGATTTTCCTGTCTACCATTCCCTATCAACATCACCTCCGCTACTCGTCTCCAATCTCGAGCCAAGCAAATCCGACATCTCTGCCAAAAGTTTGACGGGATGACACAACTTTGAAAAAGGAGAAAGAAAGGTGACTTGGGTGGGAGACAAGGAAAATGGGATTCGTTTTTATAGGAGAACATGCCAGCAAATCGACGGTAGAGACGTTGATAGGGACCCTACCACTATGAAGAGATGAGAAAAGACGAGCCAAGCAAGAAACACGCAGGAAAGGTTGAGAAAGACAGAACTCTCGGGAGAAGCGATACATATGCTAAGCCGACGCCAAATTTTAAAAAGAGACATCCTCCTGATAATCTTTATTCATACGTTGAAGAGAGTTTTAAAGCATACACGGTTCAGAGAGAGTGAAAATACAGAAAGATATAGTAAACCTTGAGAAATCATCGACCAAATCGAAGATGTCTCAACCCAATACTTCCGAAAGCTATCGTTGCCTGCTGAATATGGGAGAGGAAGAGTTCGAAACCATGTTTGGGATCGAGCCTATGGAGCCTGGCCCTTCCGCCGACGACGTCCAAGATCTCAGTAAAGATAAGGACAACAACGGTAAGGGTCAAAAGAAGCGTTACCATCGCCATAATAAGGAGCAAGTACAAAGGCTTGAGGATTTCTTCAGAACATGTCCTATGCCAGACGGCAAATAGAAAATAGAACTAAGTCAAGAGCTAGGACTTGAACCTTCACAAATCAAGTTCTGGTTTCAAAATAGGCGAACCCGAATGAAGACTCGTCATGAGCACAACAAAGCCGAGTTTCTAAGAGTTGAAAATGAAAACCTCAGAGCGGAAAACAAGATGTATAAAGAGGCTTTTGACTCCGCCACCTGCCCTAACTGCAACAGCCTCCTCCTCGCCTTCGATGAAATGCATGATCTGAGGATTGAAAATGCGTGTTTGATAAGCGAGTTAGACCAGTTTATAACAGAATCGAGTTCTGTTGGAGGAGGGTACAAAAAGACTAATGCTACTGGATCAGCATCAATACCTCCCGGGGAAGGGGAGATGTATCACCACCAGGCAAGCGGCATTGACGATGAACTCACCGCCATGATCAACCAGTTTAATGTTAATGAAGCACGAGGACTGTAATATGCACAGGGAGTCTGTATTTCGAAGCTGAGATCACGGGTCCTTCAACATAGCCGATGCGTACCTGGTCCAGAATGAAGCCAGCTGATCATGGGAGAGCCTGCTGAGGAAGCAGAATCGATCCTGAATGAGTGAACGTGTTTTATTCCCTTGCGTGATATGTTTTTCCGCTTTTGTAATATGTAAAAGCAAGGAGTAATGATCCGACTTCCCCCTATTAAATGCTCGAATCCGCCACCTCACCAACCTCGCGACGAATTGATGGCGAGTAAAAATCTGCGTAAACCTGAAGGGTAACTCCGTATTGTCTCAATGTACCCTCGAATTACTCCGGTTTTAAATTAGATCCCTGTTATTTTCAGGAATTTGCAAATCGACCCAAGAACACGAGCATACCCAAATGCGTATTGAACAAAATTCGGGGCAAATTGATCCGTGGACATTATTGCTGGATGGACAGCTTCAAACAAAAGGGGAATACGAGTGAAAGACGCGAGCAGCCTTAGAGATGGGTAGTTTTGTATCGTTTCAATCTTCCCCTGATCGTCTCGAATTCTGAATTACTTTATTCCGTCTTAACAGGGGTTGTAAAATACTTTGGAGAGCATTGTGGCGTAGATTTGCCAAATACGACAAGATCATACCATCCGTGGATTAACCCTTAAAAGGGAGCCTCCATAGACGCCTACAACCTAATGGGCCTGAGAGCATGAGGAATAACAGTGATCTGGAACGAAAGAAATCAGGATATTCGATGAGCGAAATCAAGGCCCATGCTTTGCCACAGCCTGGCCCCTAATGATAAAGCGTCCAACGGAAACTGGAGACAAACTCGATCCAGTGAACCCGATAAAGAGATCATGCAAAGCGTGCAAGATGAAGGGTAAACCAGTATCGTATCCAATTCATCATTTCTAATACTAGCTAACACGTCTTCTCCTCCATTATTTGACAGGAAATGTCTAACTTGACATACCAACGGAGAAAATCCCGAGTGGTGAAGCTGGTAAAGGAGTTGCGCGAAGCGCTCAAGGGTAAATCAGTATCGTGTCCAGTTCATCATTTCCGATACTAACTAACATGTCTTCTTCCTTTTTACAGGAAATGTTAAACTAACATCTGATACGTCAAAGAAAACAGCCCCAAGGGGCAAAAATTATAATCATCTGACAAGATCCATTCTGATGAAAATGGGGCAACAACCCTGGATTGAGAAAGGGACGTTTGACCGGCAACCGTGACGGTTATTAACATTGAGAAGGCCCAAACGCTTCGCTTAACCCATGCATTTTGTTTTGCAGGAGCAAAGCCAGAGACAAGCCACTCCTTGACTTAAGGAGTACGCCCTCAATTTGTTTAGTCAGCACGTCTAGGGGCAATTCGAATCTCTTCCTTTCCTAGGAAATTCTCGTCCATACTTGCACATTCTGTAAACACACGAAGTGCTAAAAATTGCCACATCTGCATCATATTTACACATGCCATGATTCATGCATGACTATGCTGCATGTTTAATTTTGCCAATTCTGACTGGGGGCATAAACTGCATATGATGCGTCGAATGTGTAGAATGGGGCATGACAGGATGATGAAAGGCGACCCCATTTTCATACACGTCCCACATCCACAGTGAGTTGTGTGCCAAGTAGATTCCGTATTCCCCAAGGCAATGGGTTTTCTCGCAAAAGGTACAATAGCCGAAAGGAAAGAGGCATTCATTTCTCTACCCTAAACACTACAGGTGCCCATTGGCAACCCATTTGAGCGGCGGATTCATTTTATAACCCCTGTCAAGAACCACCCCACATCGGGGCCAAATGGAGGTAGTTCCAGCAGTTATCATGATGAAAATGGTTAGAAATTGTCTTGCTTGAACTAATATCAATCTTCGAGTGTTTCTTTGCATTTAACTCGAATTTTAATTCAAGTGTTTTAGGATGACAAAGAGCATTCGTTTCTCTATCCTACACATCCTTTGCATTGAGCCTAGAAATTCATTTCACAAGCCCTTGTTGGTGATCATTGCTCATTCCAAAGAAGGATGACGCTTTCCTCAAGAAGTAGAATCAAAGAAATTGGGTCAACAATGAACCCTCGAAATGAACTTATGTCATGTGCTAGACTTTTCATGTAATGTCTAGTATCAATTTTTGAAAATCATCTTGTCAAAAAGAAAAACAAGTGTAGCCAAAAAATGGGCCTGCTCCCAAACAAAAGGGAGTCAGGAGTAAGAAAAGCAAGGGCTACTCCAAAAATCTGGGGCAGAAAAAGCAAAGTGCCTATCAAAAGCAAGGTCAATGCCCATTCATCTATAATATACTTCTGATTTTGAGAACGCTCAAAAGAGAATTTACAAAATGCAATTTCCAGCAAAAGAACTACCACCCCTCAGCCAATGGTGGTATTCATTGAAGACAAATTCAGGAAGGTCAAAGATCGGTGACAAGACTGCAATGATCACCAACACCAAGCATTTCTCATATATTTTTCTGAGCCAAAACGAGCCTTTCGTTTCTCAGTCCTAAATCCCAACCTACGTTACAACCCTTGAAAGTCTCTTCTGATTAGAGCACTTGAATTAACGTAAGAGTTGAATGATTTTAAGTATCGCTCGAAGAAGTTCGAGCAAGACTGTTTCTCTCTCATTTTTGCAGGGTTCTTGACTTGTAAACCCGGAGCAGATAATGAAGACATTTTTGTCAATGGCCTTGACTCAAAAGAGTCCCCTTTAGTAAGCCTTGACCCAGCCTAAATTATAGTCCTAATTAAGACCTCCAGATCGACGTAGTCGTACCAATTGCGAGATTACTCAGACCCTTGCTGAATGCGATGATGGTAAGGTTGAGTGATTTCTTTTCAAATCCTGCAATCAGGATAAACAGCCTTTCTCGAGAGTGAGAGAAAGCCCTTTCGGACTGAAGTCCCCATTCAGGTTACATTCGAGGTATTCATGACATGATAACCTCCCTGAACAGAATTGGAAATGCAAACTTGACAGAATAGTCATGCATGATCCACATTATGAGCATACACATACGGTTTTAATCATTGCAAACTCAACTGGATGATTTTGCATGAACCGATGAACTCATTGATAAAAATGCTTGCATATGTTACCTCTTACACTGTCTGACAGGTAGTGCATTCCTGATAGTCGAGTTACCCTCCGAGGTCTCGAAATTCATCCAAGGGCTATTGAACAAACAAGCCCTGTTGGCAAATGCTCGCCAAGCATTTTCAGCACGGCCTCCTATCTTCGAAGACTTTACCTACACCAGAAGGCGATACATCTTCATTTCTCAAAGACCTCATCTGCGCAAGAAAGCAATACGGCCTCAACTTCAGGCGAAATGCCATCTCTGGAGACCTTCCATTGGAAACCCCAATACGAAACGGTCCATCTTCAAAGTCTTGAAAAGCAGGCACCAATCAGGCGAAATGCCACCTCTAGAACCCTTTCATCGGAAATCCCGATACGGAAAGGTCCATTTTCAAGTCCTGAAAAGCAGGCACCAATCAGGTGAAAATGCCGTCTCTAGAACCTTCCATTGGAAACCCCAATACTGCAAGGTCCATCTTCAAAGTCCTGAAAAGTAGGCACCAATCAGGCGAAATGCCACCTCTAGAACCCTTCCATCGGAAACCCCGATACGGAAAGGTCCATTTTCAAGTCCTGAAAAGCAGGCACCAATTAGGCGAAATGCTATCTCTGGAACCCTTCCATTGGAAACCCCAATACGGAATGATCCATTTAAGTCCTTCTTACAGGCACCCAAAAGTCCTTCTTACAGGCACCAAAGTCCTTCTTACAGGCATTTCCATGGGGTGGCCTACCATATGGGTCAAATTTCAATCAGTAGAATCCTTTCATTAGGAATCTACCATGGGGTGACCTACCATACCGGTCAAATTTCAATCAGAGTTTAATCAGTAGAATCCTTTCACTAGGAATTTATCATGGTACGACCCACCATACGGGTCAAAATTCAGACGAATCCTCTAAATAGGATAGATCGCCATTGGATTCCTTTAATTAGGAACTCTACCATGGGGTGACCTACCATACGGGTCGAATTTCAATTAAAGTAGAATCCCTTCGTTAGGAATCTACCATGGGTTGACCTACCATACGGGTCCAAGTTCAACCACCCTAAGATTTTCTTATAACGAATCCTTAGGTTCTCATTCCACTTTCAGTAGAACATGCGTGTCCGGCAACCGCCACACAACGGGCAGGTAAGTGTCAGGTAAACTCTCCTTTTTGTCTCTCTCTCAATGCATGAAAGCCTCCTCAAACCGGGTTTGGATCGGAACTTGCTAAGAGGAGTATTGGAGATCAAATGTCACGACACTTTTTATTTTCTTGTGTACTAAGTCGATTAGGATTCTGGTGTCATCTCGTCTTTGAAATGAACCTCTGCCGAGCTTCCTTTCAAAGAGGGGCAGCTGTTGACACCTAATTTTTAATCATCTTTTCTCTTTTGAAATTAACAAAAAATCCATAAAAATTTATAAAATTAAAAAATTCAAGTTTGGAGACCTTGGTCAAGCCTAGGGAACCAATTTTGACCAAAAATTGATTTTTCATATTTTCAGTATTTTTCGGTATTTTTATTTTCGAAAATTAATAAAAAAATCCATAAAAATTCATAAAATTGAAAAATCAACTTTGGAGACCTTGGCCAAGCCTAGAGAACCATTTTTGAACAAAAAATAATTTTTCATAATTTTTTTGTATTTTTATATATTTTTTAGAAATTAGGAAAATATTTAATAAATAATAACATATGAGGCGACAAAAATACATAAAAATATTCAATATTTTTCTTTTCATGTTGGCCATCGCAAATTTAAAAAAAATCCAATTCGGGGTCGTGTATTTCTTCACGAGCATGGTCTCGAATCAGGCCAAAAAAAAATTCAATTTAAGTCAATTTATTTTTATTTTTCACTTTTAGGAGTTGTGACATTATCCTCTAATATTTTAAATTTTCTTCTTGGCCCAATTATACCCAGAATGACTCAATTTTTTCAAAGGGCTTTAATTAAATTTTGCATTATCTTCAGCGGCAGAAAATAAGCTTAAATTTGACATGATGTGAATTTCGACTAAGCATAGAAGAGGTGTGTCGAAAATTGTGAGGAGATTTGGACTTAAAAAAATATTTCTCTAGGGACTGAATTGTAAATACTTAAAATCTCAGGGACTAGAGTGCAAATACCTAACACTTGAGTGATTATTTTGCAAATAACAAAAAGAAGAGTTAGTGGAGAAATTAGAATAGAGAAGGGAAGATGGAGAAGAGGAGATAGAGAAGGGAAGATGGAGAAAAGGAGATGGAGAGGAGAAGATGGAGAAGAATAGATGGAGAAAATAAGATGAGAATGGAGAAGGGAAGATGGAAACGAAGAAGAGTTAGTGGAGAAATTAGAATGGGAGATATATATGGAGAAGGGAAGATGGAGATGGAGAAGAATAGGTGGAGAAATTAGAATGTGAGATAGAGATGGAGAATGGAAGATGAAGTTGAAGAAGAGTTAGTGGAAAAATTAGAATGGGAGATGGAGTTAGTAGAGAAATTAGAATGGGAGGTAGATGAGTTGATTATAAAAGGAGGAAGAAGTGAACTTGGGAGAGAGGATTATTTTTGGAGAGAAAATTTTGGATGTTTGAGAGAGTTTTGGAAGGTTGAAGAAAAATTTGAGAGAAAGAAAATACCAAAAAGAGAGAGAGAATTTTGAGGATGATGGGAGTTTAAACTTAGGAGTTATCATCACCAATTCCTTCATCGATCAACATAAATCAAGAGTTCATCCTCGTCAACGAGCAAGCAAATCCGAGCTAAGTGTTTGTATTTATTCATTTATTTGTGGTTTTAGTCGCAAATTAGCACAAAATTGTATACACTTTCTCCATTTCTCTTTTCTCCATATTTTTATGTCAGGCAAAGGACAACTCCAAGTCAACAGTAAATCTTATGGAGGTGTAAACACAAAAAGAGAGCACTCCACTAGAGCCTGAGGAATAAACCAAGCCTGAATTGCCAAATCAGGATATCCATGAAATTAAGGTACCGAAAGGGCATTAGTTTTAATTAACTAGTGTAACCAAGTCCCCGAACTCATAATCTCTGGTTCGTAAAAGTAATTTAGTCCTCCCGCTAATTTACTTAGGTTTCTAATCAACCTACCAAAAATGATTAGTGGCGACTCTAAATTCTAAAATCATGTGAAAAAAATCAAAGTTGCGATTTGGTAGAGCTTGGGAGAGCTCGAACTAGGTTAGTTAATTTAATTAGTTAATCTGGTAATCCATTAACCTAAAAATGAATTTTAGGTCGCGACAACCACCCTACACTGGGGCAACGCATATGACTTGTCGATAAAAGCAAGATCATGAAGGAAACCATTTTCCACACTTGATTAGAGAAGATTTCGGGCTGACAAAAGCAAGGCACCCGGTAAAAGTAGGGCCAATTCATGTTATTGAGCAAAACCTGGTATACTTAAAAGTTAGTCAAAGAGAAATACATCGAAAATGTCAAAAGGCAACTGGGCTAACAAAAGTAAAGTGCCTGGTAAAAGCAAGGCCAAAGCCCCTGATAGAAACAAAAGCCATGATACTAAAAGCATAAATAAAATGTCAAAAGTAAATCTATTGGCAAGCAAGTGAGCAAAGTAGGAAAAATCGGTAAACTATTTGAATGCAGGTATCTAAAAGACTTTCGGAGGCCCAAAGACGTAGATTCGCCTCCCAACGGTTATGACAAGTTGGTAATAATGCAAAGGTGATCACCAACTCCTCAAACCCCTCATTCTGAAAAAATGACCTCTTTAGCCTACCCTGAACCGATATTACAACCGATCCCGAAAGCCTCTCCTGATTGAGACGCTTCAAATCAACGCGGGATTTCACTGAAAAGAGGTTACTGCCTAAAGGAGTAAGTACAATATGGTCTTATATGATCTTTAAGGTTCTTGACTTGTAGACCTGAAGAAGCTACTTTTAAAATTCATATTCGTTTCTAAAATTCAAAATGCCAACCCATTGCATAAACCATTGACCAAACCTACATTACGGTCCCTTAAAAGACCTTTTCTGATCAATCATGTTGTATACATTGCAAATAGTCCTGAAATTCTTGACATAGGTTTGGAGTGTTAGCTTGAGTGTTTCGAGAAAACTTCCCTAGTGAGAGAGCAGAAACCTGCATAAATAGATATTGTGAGAAATTCTCTTTGGTGAGGAAACTCCAGTTGATATGACTGATCAAACTCATCTGGTGATTTCAGATTTATTGATTCAAAATTGTTCTAGCAAAGGATTTTCAATCATACACGTGGGTTGCAAGATTGTCTTGGGAAACCACCTTATACACCCGGTAGTTGTTTAAAGAATTCTATATGACTTACAGAGGCATGATCCATTTTGGAAATTGGATATGTTCGCAATATCAAAATCCTTACTATAACTCTTCATTCATCAATATAATGATTCAGGTTTGAGCTTCTACAGGATCCCTGGTCGTCTTAAATCCCAGAATGGCACCTTTCAAGATAAGATAATACACCGAAGTCCTTGTTAGAGGCATTTTCATGGGATGACCTACCATACGGATCAAATCCTAATCAAATTTTTAAATCAGTAGATTTCTTTCATTAGGAATCTACCATGAGGTGACCTACCATACGGGTCAAATCCTAATCAAATTTTTAAAACCAGTAGATTTCTTTCATTAAGAATCTACCATGGGGTGACCTACCATACGGGTCAAATCTTAATCAAATTTTAAAATCAGTAGATTTCTTTCATTAGGAATCTACTATGGGGTGACCTATCATATGGGTCCAATTTCAATGGGTTGACCTACCATACGGGTCCAAATTCAACCATCCTAAAGTATTCCTATAATGAATCATTGGGCGTTCATTCTATCATCACCATGACCAATCAATGATAGCCATGGGACGAATAGGTGAGTCTCAGTAAATCCCTCAACTCTGTCTCTCTCCTTGTATTAGAATGAACAGGAAGGACTTTTGGACTTAAGCTTTCAAAGAAGTAAATAGAAGGGGATGGCACGTCTTTTTGTTTTTCCAGTAGAGTCGGCTAGACATCAAGTGTCGTCTTGTCTTTGAGAGTGATCTCTCATGAGACATCTCTCAAAGAGGGGCAGCTGTTGACACTTGATTTTTGGTCAATTTATTTAAAAAAATTTAACTTAGAAAATCCATAAAAATTCAAAAAAATTAAAAAAAATCGACTTTAGGGACCTTGGTTTAACCTTGGGATCCAATTTTGAGCAAAAAAGTAATTTTTCATATTTTTGGTATTTTTTGCATTTTCTTTTCAAAAATTCATAAAAAATAAATAAATAATGAGAAAAATACAAAATCAATGTTGGAAGCCCTAGCATAGCCTAAGGAATCAATTTTGAACAAAAAATAATTTTCCCTATTTTTTGTGTTTTTTAATATTTTTCAGAAAATAGAAAAATAAAAAAATTAATAAAAAGTAGCATTTGAGGCCATAAAAATACGAAAAAAATAGTCAATATTTTTCTCTCAATTTTCTCTTAATTTTGGCCAAAGAAATATTGAAAACATTAATCTGGAAATGCGATTTTCTTTGAAAATCACATTTTCAAATTAATTGAAAAAATTCTAGAAATTCCATTTTAATTCTGTAATTTTTTATTTTTACATTTTTGGAGTCGTGGCATCCCCATCTACTTTTCAAAATTAAAATTTGGTCCAAAATTCCGCAAGAATTGTCCAATTTTGCAAAAAGGACCAAATTGCAATTTTCAGTTTTTCGATTTAGTCCTTAAAAATGCTTAAAACGCAATTAAACATATTCTAGGGACTGAATTGAAAGTTGAGCCACGTCACCCCCTATATTTTGACCTTCTGAATTGATTGGTAGTGGTAATTTGACCCAATCTAATCATTCAAGGTATGAATTGTGCAAAATGGGTAGTCGGGCAAAATTCGAAAATTAGGTATTTTGTGCATTTCGTCAATAAAATTTTGGCAAAATATCATTTTTAGATGAATAACACACCCTAGAGACAATCCCCAAATTTAATTAGAAAAATTCGTGATTTCAAAGGGTCAATTTGGCAAATTAAATTGATTCGGGTTTGTCGGGCCGACCCGGATTCGACTCGCGAACCCGCTACAGTGTCATCTTCCCCAACAATCATTTACGCAGTTTACAAGGTGAACTTCGCAGGCCGAATTTGAACTCCTCAGGTTATAATAGGAAAAATGGTTCCCTAGGCGATCAAGAGCTCTTCATTCCGCGTCGATCGATCCTTGGCCGACGATGTTTCATCGCCGGAGCTCCGTCGACGAGCTCAATCAAGGTCACGGGTGAGGAGGGTCAACGAGATGTAAGTGCAGATTGAAACCAAGCTTCACCTGCGCACCACTTGCGTCAAACCGAGAAGCAAACGAAACCAGACGGAATCCTAGCTGCCGTTCAAACGTCCGGTGACCTAAACTCACGTGTAAGCACGTGAGAGAGTCGGCGCAGAGAAGGCCAACGTGCGAAAATTTTTAGAAGAGGTATAAATTGAGCATCGCGCATTCGGTTAGGAGGAGGAGCTTCATTTTTTTCGACTCGAGAAGATTCCAGAGAGAGAGAGAAGTCGAGAGAGAGAGAGAGAGAAGGAGCTCCTGTGAGCCGCCATTCCTGAGCTCGGAGAGGTCGTCTGCAAGTCCTCATCCCAAGCAATCGAGAGTACGTCGAAGCTCTATTTCACTTCCAAAAGCTTCGTCTAGTCTAGAGGAGTCAACCGCACCAAGCTTCGTCGTCTACCTCGACCTAAATCCGTGAGCGCCATTTTTGAGCTCCTCACTGTGCATCCATGGTAGATCGTACGTCCGACCATCATTTTGTGTGTTTTTAGAGGTGTTTTTATCCTTGAACATCACTAAGCACGCTTCCATTCTCTTTTTACTTCGATTTTGCGTGAAACCGTCGAATCGAAACCCCCATAACCACGAGTTCGATCGCGGGTAGCCTACCTTACCCAATCTCGCCTGCATGAACTCCTTAGATTAGAAGATCACTCAATTTAGGTACCGAAAGGGCATCAATAGCAATATTGGCGTAACTAAGTCCCCGAACTCAAATCTCTGGTTTCCGCAGAATCGAACGATTTCTCCCAATCGCTCGATAGGGTTTCCAATCATACCCTCCAAGAAATGATTGGTGGCGACTCCGATGGCATGCACACTGAGCACATGTCACCCGACCACACCAAGGTTGATCTCGATTTCCTGACGCGATTTGGTATGAGCCTAAGAGGGCTCGAGCGAAGTCCAGATATCTCAAAATGGGCCGAGCAATACCATTAACCCTAATCCCATCTCGGGATCGAGTCGCGACAGAGACGTTCACCGGCTGTCTGCTTGATTGGCGACACTTCTGTAGCTGAATCCAATTCTCCATCGTAACCATCATAAAAATTCGATTGCCCAAGTTTGAAATTCATTTTGTGGCCAAATCCATTAAATGAAGACTCCGTCGAAATCTCGGACCAACGGGTGACTATTTAGGAAAATTTCCTAGGTAGCCATTCACCTTCGGTTAGTCGTCCCAAAGTAGCTAATTCTGAGTGAGGATCAATCAAAGCGCATTTATGAAATTATCCATTCTATATTGAATTCCCGATAATTGGGTAGAATTTTCAGACTGTCACGGTGTTCACCATTTTCATAGAGTATATCAAAAATCTGATGTAGAAAATCAGGTCGTTAGATATTGTCTATTGATTACCTACTATTTTATTTTGGCCTTTAAATGAAATAGGCTTTCACTAAGTTTATCGAGTCCCACACTCCTCTAGTGAGAAATGGTAGTTCTCATTAGGCCAGACTACTAGTAAGGATTAGAGTTCCATCAGTTAATGGTCCACCTCACCTAATACTTATTAGCGTTCAACATAAACTAGATGAGTGGATCAACCTATCCAGGCATCTCATGCTCATCTGAATCATTATTCGGCCTCTGGGTCACGAAGGTCTCACTTGATAGTTATTGACCTTATGATCACAGTCAAGTCTAACCCACCGTCACTTGTAGACATTGAAATATAGACGAATCCTCACCTAACATTTATTAGAATCGCCTGGTTTTAACATCCACAGTATCCAATGCTTTTATGAATTGGTTCCCCGTCATAAACCGTAATTGACCCCCATGTATCCATGACGAGTTAATCAACTCACTATGACAGAGCATCAAGTCCATGACGGTGGTAGGCCACAAGTCTCAAACCTGTTACAACTTGATATTTAATTAAGGAGATTTTTAGGCTTCAAAACAGGTCTCACCTATGTCTATCTCATTTCTACCAGTCCTAGCAAAAATTATCAGCAGCAGACATATCCTCCAAACAGATAATAACCCGTCCGCCAAAATAGACATTATATATATATCACATACATATCATAACATATGCTCAAATACATTAAAAGGGCAATAAAGCATTAATTCACAACAATTTGCGACGTACGATGCCATAATCGCAAAAACATGGCTAGAAACATATTCAAACGACTGTGGAATGCCCAAATCCACCACAATTCATGGCCAAAGGCAATGAGTTTTGGTTAGAGGCCGGTTTCCGAGTGCTCGACCAAATTTGAGCTCATTTCGAGTCCATTTGAACATTTTCGATCAAATTGATTCAGTTGGTCTTTTGCAAAGTGAATCAATTTAATTTTACAAAATTACCGTGCATGCCCTTGGCCAAAGGCGGTGGTTGCCTTTGACCTGTTGACTTTGACTTGGTCAAAGGCAATGGTCGCCTTTGACCTTTGACCCCTCACGACCATTGGCGGTTTCCACCTTTGGCAGTGAGCCACGGGTGATCTCACTACCCATCCGAGGTCCTCCAAAGATCCTCGAGGCCCTATATCAAGTCTAAACATGCGTGGGGTCGGGCTTGCGAAGTTTCGAAATCAATTTTGAAGACCTGACGACGATATTCCAAGTATCGTCAAAAATCGAATCAATTTAGTATACAGGAGTTCTAAGCGTGGCTTTGATACCACTTGTTGGGTTTCTAATAGTCTTAGGTGCTTGTCACATGTATAAAAACATATCATATACACAGCAGAAGAAAATAAATTCAAACGGCACCCTAAATCGTCTCAGAAATCCTCGTATACTTTAATCAAAAATCGAACTTTCAAATATAGTTTAGCAACGTACCTCGATAACAGAGGTTGGATGCGGCTTTGTTTCTTTGTCCTCGAGCCCAAGAGTTGTTAGGCCTCTAGTTCAAACACGCCCCAACACCCATGCAACCTTGAAGATGGAGATTTGGAGAATCGGCCCTCGGATAATGCTAGTAATCCTTGCGGCGTCTTAATCCGAACCATTTGTTTTCAACCAATGGAAACACAAACTTTGTGTATTCGAAATGGTCGATTCTCGAGCTTACTTTCTTACAAAATATGGCACGTATATGTGTGACTCTCACACATTTCTAACCCTGGAATTTGAGAAGCTTGACCTCTATTTATAGAGGATGGAAAAGGGCGAGAGAATGAGGGGGACACCGCCCCTCTAAATCGCCTTACATGGCGGCCCATTAGGAGGCCGCCACGTGTCCTTCCAGCTGGCCCACGTGACTAGCTGGATGCTGGTCAAAGGCGATGAAACCACCTTTGACCAGCCACATGGGCCCCACTGTCGCGACCTGAAAAAAAAATTATTAAATTTAAAATCGAGTGAACGGATTATCAGGTTAATTGACTAACCTAATTCGGACCCTCCCAAGTCCTACCGAATCGCAACTTAAGTTCTTTTCATGCAAAGATTTTTAATTTAGAGTCGCCACTAATCATTTTTGATAGGTCGATTAGAAACCTAAATAAATTAGCGGGAGAACTAATTTATTTTTGCGAACCAGAAAAAATGAGTTCGGGGACTTGATTACGCTAGATCATTCTGACGCCCTTCCAATACCATTTTATTTCATGAAAACTCATTTGGAATGATTGGAAAGAAGTTTAGGTCAAACTGACCAGAAGAGTAAAATGGACATTTTTCAAGGATCGGGAGGTAGAAATATCAAAAATAAGATTGGCCAGTCGAAAAAAAAAATTTAGTTGGATACGCGTAAATTAATGACAACACAAATACGAATGCGGCATGTGGATATGAAGACATACGAGTACGACATGACATAATCGAAATTTAAATAAATTTATTTGGGTAAGGAAATTTTCGAAGATTTAATGGCTAGGATTGTTACCTGATTTGACAGATTTAATTGTTGAATTCGGACCTCGTGTCACCTTATGGATCAAGATTACGGCTCGAACGATGGGGATGAACTCGTGACTTGTGTTGATCGATAGAGAAATCAGTGATGGTAACACTTAGATTTAAACTCTCACCATCTTCAAGACTCTCTTTTTTGGAAAAAGGATTCTCTCTCTTTTTTTTTCTTCTCTCTAATTTCTTTCAATCTCTCAAAACTCTCTCAAACATCTAAAATATTTTCTCCCCCCCCAAAAAATCCTTCTTCCCTAGCTCACTTCTTCCTCCTTCTATAACATACTCATCTATCTCTCATTCTAATTTCTCCACTAACTCTTCTTCATCTTCATCTTCCCTTCTTCATATTTATCTCCCATTCTAATTTCTCCACTAACTCTTTTTCATCTCCATCTTTCCTTCTTTACTCTTATCTTATTTTCTCCATCAATTCTTCTTCATCTTTTCTTCTCCATCTCCTCTTCTCCATCTTCACTTATATATTCTAATTTCTCCACTAACTCTTCTTCATCTCCATTTTCCCTTCTCTATTCTTATCTTATTTTCTCCATCCATTTTTTTCTATCTTCTCTTCTCCATCTCCTCTTCTCCATCTTCCCTTCTCTATCCTAATCTCTCCACTAACTCTTCTTTTTTTTATTTGCAAAATAATCCCTCAAGAGTTAGGTATTTGCACTCTAGTCCTTGAGATTTTAAGTATTTGCAATTCATTCCTCGAAAAAATATTTCTTTAAGTCTAAATCTCCTCTCAATTTTCGATACACCTCCCCTATGCTTAGTCGAAATTCACCGCATATCAAATTTAAACTCATTTCTTGCTGTAGAATTTAATTAAAGCCCTTTCACAAAATTGAGACATTCTGAGTATAATTGGGCCAAGATGAAAATTTAGGATATTAGAGAATAATGTCACAACTCCTAAAAGTGAAAAACGAAAATAAATTGACTCAAATTGAATTTTTTTATTCGAGATTATGCCCGTGAAGAAATACACGACCCCGAATTGGATTTTTTTTATTATTTACGATGGCCAATATGAAAAGAAAAACATTGACTATTTTTATGTATTTTTGTGGTCTCAAATGTTATTATTTATTAAATATTTTTCTAATTTCTAAATAATATATAAAAAATATAAAAAATTATGAAAAATTATTTTTTGTTCAAAAATGGTTCTCTAGGCTTGGCTAAGGTCTCCAAAGTTGATTTTTCAATTTTACGAATTTTTATGGATTTTCTATTAATTTTCGAAAATAAAAATACCAAAAAATACTGAAAATATGAAAAATCATTTTTTGGTCAAAATTGGTTCCCTAGGCTTGGCCAAGGTCTCCAAAGTTGATTTATGAATTTTTTGAATTTTTTTATTAATTTGTTTTAAAAAAGAAAAGATGATTAAAAATCAGATGTCAACAGTTGCCCCTCTTTGGAAGGAAGCTCGGTAGAGGTTTATTTCAAAGACGAGATGACACCTGAATCCTAATCGACTCAACACAAGAAAAGAAAAAAAAAGTTGTGACACTTGATTTTCAATACCCTCCGTAGCAAGTTCCGATCCAGACCCAGTTTGAGGAGGTTTTCATGTAGTAAGGGAGAGACAAAGATGAGAGTTTACCTGGCACTTACCTGGTTGTTGTATGGCGGCTACTGACACACATGTTGTACTGAAAATGGAGTGAGAACCTAAGGATTCGTTATAAGAAAACCTTAAGGTGCTTGAACTCGGACTCGTATGGTAGGTCAACCCAAGGTAGATTCCTGTATGGTGGGTCACCCCATGGAAATACCTGTAAGGAGGACTTTGTGCCTGTAGAAAGGACTTGGTGCCTGTAAGAAGGATTTTTGGTTGCCTGTAAGAAGGACTTTTGGTTACCTGTAAAAAGGATTTTTGTGCCTGTAAGAAAGACTTTTGATTGCCTGTAAGAAGGACTTTTGGTTACCTGTAAGAAGGACTTTTGGTGCCTGTAAGAATGACTTTTGTGTGCCTGTAGAAAAGACTTTAGGTGTGCCTGTAAGAAGGACTTTTATGTGTCTGTAGAAAGGACTTTGGGTGACTGTAGAAAGGACTTTGGGTGTGCCTGTAAGAAGGATTTGGTGCCTATAAGAAGGACTTTTGTGTGCCTGTAGAAAGGACTTTGGTGCTTGTAAGAAGGATTTGGTGCTTGTAAGAATGACTTTTGTGTGCCTGTAAGAAGGACTTTTTGGTGTGCCTGTAAGAGGATTTATTGCCTATAAGAAGGACTTTTGTGTACCATTCTGGGATATGGAAAGGCCAAGAATCCTGCAGAAGCTCAAACCCGATTTAACTTACCTTAAAGAGTGTCATTCTGGGATCTGGGAAGGCCAGGAATCCTGCAGAAGTTCAAACCCTATTTAACTTACCTCAAAGGGTGCCATTCTGGGATTTGGGAAGGCCAGAAATCCTGCAGAAGCTCAAACCCGATTTAACTTACCTTAAAGGGTGCCATTCTGGGATTTGAGAAGACCAGGAATCCTGTAGAAGTTCAAACCTGATTTATCTCACCTTGAAGGGTGCCATTCTCGGATCTGGGAATATCAGGAGTCCTGTAGAAGCTCAAACCCGATTTATCTTACCTTGAAGGGTTCAGGTTGAAGATATACCTACCTGAGGATTTGGAAGAAACGGCAGGTAGTTTCTCAATAACTAAGCTTGTTCATTCAATAATCATTAAATGGATTTTGAGACCTTGAAAGGTAACTCGAACATCAAAAATATGCTACCTATCAGGCAGTGTCAGAAGTAACATGCGCAAGCATTCTCATCAATGAGTTCATTTGGTTCATGCAAAACTACTCAGCGAAGTTATAATGATTAGAAGTAATCTGTGTGATATCTCATGATGCAATCAATCAAAATGTATATCATGCATGACTATCCTGTCAAGTTTGCATTGCCAATTCTGTTGAAGGAGGTTATCATCGCATGAATACCTCGATTATAATCTGAATGGGGGACTTCAGTCCGAAAGGGCTTTCTCCCGCTCTCGAAAAGGGTTGTTTATCCTGATTGCAGGATTGAAAAGGAATCACTCAATCTTACCATAATCGCATTCAGCAAGGGTCTGAGTAATCTCGCAATTGGTACGATCAAGCCGATCTGGAGGTCTTGATTATGACCGCAATATAGGTTGGGTCAAAGGCTTACCGAAGGGGACTCTTTTGAGTCAAGGTCATTAACAAAAAGTCTTTATCATCTGCTCCGGGTTTATAAGTCAAGAACCCTGCAAAAATGAGAGAGAAATAGTCTTGCTCGTACCTTTTCGAGCGATGCTTAAAATCAGTCAACTCTACGTTAACTCAAGCACCTTAATTAGAAAAGACTTTCATGGGTTGTAACATAAGTTGGGATTGGGGATCAAGGAAGGCTTATTTTGGCTCAGAAGATATATGAGGTGGGTTTAACATTGGTGATCATCGCATCTTTGTCATTAGTCTCAACCCTCAGAGTAGTCTTCAAAGGACACCGTCGTTGTATGAGGAAGGTGTCAACTTCTGTTGATACCATTGTCACTTCCGAACGGTGTAAACTTCACCTGAGTATATTTTGCAATTTGACTCACTCGAAAAGTTTTCTTTTACAATCAGATCCCATTTGGAATTTACAACGAAAGACAAGGTATTTTTACTAAGTGCACATGGACATTGATTTGAATGGGCATTGGCCTTGCTTTTGACTGGCACTTTGCTTTTTATGCCCAGGACTAGCTCTTTTGGTCCTGCCCTTTTGCCTTTTCTTTTTCATTCTGTCTAGGAGAAGGAATTTTCAAAGATTGTATCGTATACACATACATATCAAAGGTCTAGCATACTTCAAGAGTTGACTCAGGAACTCTGTGTAGACCTTACTTCTTCTGAGTTCTTCTGCTTTGAGGTAGCGCCATCTTCATCTTGAAATAAGTAATGATCACCAATGGGGGTTTTAAGATATGAATACGTAGGCTCAATCGGGCGGTGCAAAGGACATGAGTGTATTGGATAGAGAAACAAATGCTTTTCGTTGTCCTAAGGCACTTGAATTACCATACGAGGTTGAAAGCTAAGACACACTCGAAAATTGACGTTAGTCCAAGCAAGAAAATTTCCAATCATTTACCTCGTGCTATCGTTGGAATTACCTCCATTTGGCCTTGACGTGGGGTGGTTCTTGACAGGGGTTATGAAATAAAGTCGCCACTCAAATGGGTTATCAATGGTTACTTGTAGTGTTTAGGATAGAGAAATAAATGCCTCATTCCTTTCGGTATCGTACATTTTGCGAGAAAACCCATTGCCTTAGGGAATACGGAACCTATTTGGCACACAACTCACTGTGGATATGGGGCGTGTATGGAAATAGGGTCGCTTTTCATCATCCTATCGTGCCCCATTCTACACATTCGATGTATCATGTATAGGTCATGCTCCAAGCCAGAATCGGCAAATTAAACATGCAGAAAAGTCATGCATAAATTATGGAATGTGCAAACATAATACGAGTGCGGCAATGCATGTTTACGAAATGTGCAAGTGTATCAAGAATTGGAGAATTTCTTGTGAAAGAGGAATTACGAATTGCCCCATAGATTGAGAGTCTACTCTTTAAGTCGAGAAGTGGCCTGTATCTGTGTTTGCCCCTGTACAGCATCTGGGCCTTTTCAATGTAAACAACCGTCATGGTTGTCAGTCGAACGCATTTTTTCGATTCAAGGTAGCCATCAATTTGCTCTATTTTCATCAAAATGGATCTTATCGGATGATTATAATTTTGCCCCTTGGGGCCTTTCAACATGTTAAATGTTAGTATTAACATCTCCTGTCAAAAGAAAAAGAGACATGTTAACCGATATTGGAGGGGATAAATTGGAAACAATACTGTTTTACCCTTCATTTTGAATGCCTTGCAGGAGTCTCTTATCAGCTTCACCGGATCGAGTTTGTCTCCACTTTCGGAGGACATTTCACCATTAGAGCCAAAGTTGTGGCAGAGTATCGACTTTGGTATCCCTCATCGAGTATTCCAGTTTCCTTCTGAATAAAGAAATGTGCAAAAGGTTGTATTATTCATTTACAATACTCGCAACATTTCCATCCTCAAGGATCGAACTCGGAACGTCTCGAACCACTGTCATTCCCCATGCCATCTGGTCGACAAGACCACAGGCGTTCATGGAGGCTCCTCTTAGAGTTTAATTTTCGGATGGCACAGTCTTGTCATATTGGGCAATTTTATACCATGATGTTTTTCAAGGCAATTTACAATCTCTGTTAAGAACGGAATAAATTAATTTAAAGCTCGAGATTATTATGATAAATTGAAACAATACAAAATTACTCTTCTTTGAGACTGCTTGGGCTTTTTATTTGCAATTTCCTTGTTTGAAGCCATCGATCCTCTGTCAGAGAAATGGATTCACCTGAGGCAAGTACCGCATAGGAGATATCATTGGAACGAATACATTTTACCTGTTCCAGTAAATTTGCATCAGTAGGACCCTCAATAGTGATTTTGATGGCTTGTTGATTCGGGAGCTTTCCCTGAACCTGGGCTCACATGAAATAAATGCGTGTATGCATAAATGCATGAAATGCAAGTAATAGTCCTAAAGTGACTCAGATTGTCCAAAAGGTAGCCAAAGCAGCTCCCGCTTTCATTTCAAGGATGATATTGCTTGACTGCATCCGCATTTACAGGATATCCTAACTCTTTCCCATCCATGTTTACAAGAATCAAAGCTCCCCTAGGAAGGACCTTTTTTACGACAAAAAGACCTCATAATTTGGGGTGAACTTGCCCCCGGGATGAGAAACATTTGGAACTGTCTTTTTCACTACCAGATCTTCTACTTTAAAATTCATGGGCCTGACTTTTCGATTGAACGCTTTGGCAACTCTTCTCTGGTAGCTCTGACCGTGACATATTGCCCTTAGATGCTTTTCGTCGATCAGGTTCAACTGTTCATACCTCTGCTGCGTCCACTCTGCTTCGGAGAGTTTGATTTGGAATAAGATTCTCAGAGAGGGGATTTCAACCTCTACCGGTAAAACTGCCTCCATACCGTAAACTAGGGAATATGGGGTTGCTCCAGTCGAGGTTCGTATTGAAGTCCGATATGCCATCAATGCGTACTGCAGTTTTTCATGCCAGTCTCTATAATTCTCTGTGGTTTTCGCTAGGATTTTCTTGATGTTCTTGTTTGCCGCCTCTACATCTCCATTCATTTGTGAGCGCTAGGGAGATGAATTAAGATGTCGAATATTGAATGCTTATAGGAGATCATCGACTATCTTATTGTTCAAATTGGAGCCATTGTCTGTGATTATCGCTTGAGGGGCCCCATATCGGGAGATGATATCCCTTTTGATGAACTTGGCCACATTCTTTGCTGTGACATTCGCATATGAGCTTGCTTCGATCCACTTCGGAAAATAGTCGATCGCTACCAAGATAAAGCGGTGCCCATTGGAAGTATTCGGGTGAATCGGACCGATCATGTCTATCCCCCACATGGTGAAGGGCCAAGCCTCTGACATCTAGTGGAGCTCGTTCGGGGGTGCGTTAATTCTGTCGCCGTATACTTGGCACTGATGACATAACCTTACATGTTGGTTGCAGTCTGCCTCCATGGTCATCCAATAGTAACCAAGCCGCATGATTTTCTTTGCGAGGAGGTAGCCGTTCATATGAGGACTGCATATCCCTTCATGGATCTCCTTCATGAGCATGTTTGCTTCTTTAGCGTCTACACATCTCAATAGGACTGAATCGAAGGATCTTTTATAGAGAGTTTGCCCGCTTAGGAAGAATTTGGTAGCCATCTTTGCTATGTACTTCTTATCCTCGATCTGACTCCCTGTAGGGAATTCTCCTTTCGAAAGACAATTCTTAATGTCGTGATACCAGGGTTCGCTATCGAATTCGCCTTTCACTAGCATGCAATAGGCTGGCTGATCCATGACATTGATTTTTAAAGGCTTAATGTCGAGCCCGTCCTTTACTTGCAACAACGAAGACAGAGTGGCTAACGCGTCTGCGAAGTGATTCTAGGTCCTTGGCAGATATTCGAACAAGATTTCGTCAAAATTATCGGTTAACTCCTCTAGCAACTCATGATAGGGAATGAGCTTAGAATCTTATTCTCCATTCCCCCTAAGTCTGGAGAATAATCAGCATGGAGTCCCCATAAACTTGTAACCTTCGCACCTTCATGGAGATGGCTAATTGCAGACCTAGAATACAAGGTTCATATTCTGATATATTGTTGGTGCAAGGAAATACCAACTTCGCGAAAACAGGATAATGTAAGCCGTCCGGGGATATCAATACTGCCCCAGTTCCAGATCCGGCCAAATTAACGGCACCATCAAAATACATGGTCCACTTATCATCAGACAATACGAGGATTCGATCCTCGACCTCCTCCTCATCAGGGATTACAAACCCCTGTGAATTTTCTGTCAACATGTCGGCTATGGCCGGCCCCTTGACTGACTTTTGAGGTGAACTCTTTATGTCAAATTCTGATAACAATGTTTGCCATTTGGCTAGCTTTCCCAATAAGGCAGGTTTCTCCACCAAGTACTTAATTGGGTCGCATTTTGTTACCAACTGGATATGATGGTGGAGGGTATATTGTCTCAACCTGTGGAGTACCCAAATTAGCGCGACATACGTCCTTTCAACCATCGGGTAATTAGCCTCTGATTGTGTGAACTTCTTACTCAAGTAATAAATTGCTCGCTCCTTCCCGTCCTCCGGTTTCGTTTGGACTAATAGAGCTCCTAATGATTCCCGATATATCGTCAAGTACAGAGTCAAGGGGACTCCCGGGGTTTGTGGTACCAATACTGGAGGTAGGATCAGATACTCCTTGATCTTCTCAAATGCCTTATGGCATTCTGAATCCCAAATGACTTTGGCACCCTTCTTGAGGAGCTTGAAGAACGGTTTTGCCACATTAGAAAGCTGGGATATAAATCTGGCAATGTAGTTTAACCGTCCCAGCAGGCTTCTCACTTCCCTTACTGAGGTTGGGATACTAATGTCCCGTATATCTTTGATCTTGGAAGGGTCGACCTCGATTCCATGACTGCTGACCACAAATCCTAAAAGCTTTCCAGATTTTGCTCCAAATATGCACTTGTTGGAGTTCAACCTTAGCTTATATTTTCGTAGACGTTCGAACAACTTTCTTAACACCAGAACATGGTCTCCTCCTGGTCTGGACTTGGCAATCATATCATCTACGTACACCTCGATTTCCTTGTGCATCATGTCATGGAATAGAGCGACCATGGCCCTTTGGTATGTCGCCCCAGCAATCTTCAACCCGAAAGGCATAACCCTATAACAAAAGGTGCCCCATGGTGTTATGAATGAGGTCTTCGCCTTATCTTCCTCCTTCATTAGGATCTGATTATAGCCAGAAAATCCATCCATAAATGAAAACCGTTCGAACACGGCTGTACTATCGACCAACACGTCTATATGCGGCGAAGGAAAATCATCCTTTGGGCTGGCTTTATTCAGGTCTCGGTAATCGACGCAGATTCGGACTATACCGTCTTTCTTCATCACTGGCACGATGTTTGCGATCTAATCGGCATAGGGGATCGCTTCTATGTATCCCACCTTGAGGAGCTTCATCACTTCTTCCTCAATTTTCTTGGAAAGTTCAGGCCTCGTTCGCCTAAGCCTTTATTTTTTTGGCAGGATGCTAAGGTCAATAGGTAGTACGTGTTCCACAATGTTGGGGTCGAGGCCGGGCATGTCTGCATACAACCAAGCAAAGACATCTTGGTATTCCCTGAGAAGTTCAGTCATTCGGGCAGCTTCAAAGGGTGACAAGGACTCCCCAATCTTCACTTCTTTGACATTCTGTGAGTCGCCCAAGTTCACTACCACTGCCTCTTCTGCTGTTAGGGGTTTAAACTCTTCATACCGACTCAAATCTCTCTGAATATCTATGAAATTCTCATCTTCTTCCCCAATGCTACAAGACTAATCTCCTTGATGATCCGAGTCACTCAACAGCCTATTATGCATGCTTGGAATGATATGCCTGAAATGTCATGAAGATGATTAGTCCCTTTCAGCAAGTAGTTTTCATGCATGATTTTCAAAAACCATTTGAAAAGCCGTAATAAGAGAGCCAATCCTCATATCCTCGGACGTCTTTGCTTCTCTTAATTTGCTTGATAAACTAGGAAGCGTGTGGGAATCCAGGCCTCTAATCTTTGAGAATCGAAGATAGGTATTATCATTGGGCTGGTTTGGAATGTTCCCGCACGCCTTTAATAAAACATGCAAATGCATTTTATTGAATTTCACCGATAAGGCCGCATTACAAGGCAACCATTTGGACCAACGGCTCGAGATCCAAAGGTATTTTCTTGGAATTGAAAAGAGAGAAACCAAACGAAATGCAACAACTGAATTAAAATTACGGTTAAAGAAATGCTATAAGAAGCAGAAGAAGAGCCTCTTTACTCAAGCGAGATAGAGTCCTCGTCAAGCCTCTCGATGATGACGTTGGCGGTGTCTTCTAGAAACGGATTGGACATATCAAGCTCTGCTGTGCCTTGGATAGCTTCATCTGCTAGCATCTTGGGGCGCTCGAAGAAATACTGACCCAGCGAACTCCCGATCGTGTTAATTTTTCCTTTCTAAGCTCTGGAGCCAATGAATGAATTAACTCTGCCTCCTCGACTTCCACGGCCTCTATGATGGCCTCGACCTTGACGTCCATAACAGCTTCTGGAAGTAAGGCCCTTACTGGATTCACCAGTATATCCTAAGCCTATTCGGTGCTTGTTGGTGTCCAATTGCAGCGGTGAGCGAATCCCTTGACCATTCTTTCCTAGACCGAGTCCAGGGATAAAAACATATGCTAATAGCATTTTTCCAGGTGCTAGAGTATACTTGGAGGGCGCAGGAGCCCTCTTTTTGGTTCCTGGAGGTGCATGCGTGACTACTACCAACTCGAGAGAATGATAGCTAGCCTCTTCTTTGCGCTCCGACTCCACATGTGGGACCGCACTCTTCTGGTATGCGGTGAAGTCCATTTCCCCATGCATGGTTATTACTTTCCCATCAACCATAAACCGAACCTTCTAGTGCAGGCTCGACGGTACTGCGCCTGCAGTGTGGATCTATGGTCTGCCCAATAGAAATCCGAAAGCACTCGGGAGGTCCATGACTTGGAAACCAATTGAGAATTCTACTGGCCCAATTAGGACATCTAGTTCGATTTCACCAACCACATTCTTCCTCATTCCGTCGAAAGCTCTGATTATGGCATTGGAGGCACGAATGAACTCCTCATTCACACCTAGGTTCTTGAGTGTGGCCAACGGACATATGTTGAATGCTGACCCATTATCAATTAGCACGTGGGAGACTTGCTTGCCGTGGCTCCTCGCCGATATGTACAGAGCCTTATTATGGGCCCATCCATCCACAGGAATGTCCTCATCCGAGAAGGATATTTGGTCCTTTAGCAATATGACCCCACGAAGTCCTCCAATTGCACCTCATTAATATTCTCTGGTACGTGTACTTTGTTTAGTACTTTCATCAGGGCACTTTTATGCCTTTCCGAATTGATAAAGAGGTCGAGCAGCGAAATCTGAGCTGGCAGTTTCCTTAGCTGCTCTATGACTTCACAATCTTTTTAACTTTTTCATCATGTTGTGCCTTCCTCTGCTCCAGTTTAAGCTCCGTGAGGGAAATCATCGCATGGTCGAGGGAACTACTCTCAACGTTCTCCCTTTTGTCTACCTCATCCATCTTGATTACAAAGGGGGCCTTTGATCCTATTACAACGATCATCTCATCCTTTTCAATGTATTCAGAATGGTAGTCAGAACACCATGCTTCAGGCGACATCCCTAAAGTGGCCATTTTAGCTAAATATTTCATTTTTTTTCTCTCTTGAGGCTTTTCTATCGACGGGGCATGTAGCGGCTAGATCAAACACCTCTTGCAGCTTCATAACATCAACCATGAATTCCAACTCGACCATGTCATCCTTATCCCATACGGCGTTTACCCTCTCGTGATCCGGTAGGGGATTTTGCTGCACATTCGGTTCCATTTTGTCAAACTCTAATACTCCTCCATCCATCAGTGCCTGTACCTTATATTTGAGCATGAGACAGTTATCTGCGTTGTACCCTTTTTCGCCCATGTGATAAGCACATGACTGGGTCTCGTCAAACCCAGGAAACCTCGGCGGGTTTGGTCTAGGTGGCTCTTTGGCGACTAGGCGCCCTTCCAGCAACATTGGTAACAACTTCGATAGGGGACGGGGTAATGGAGTGAAAGACGGTGTGGTTCTTCTCTTAACTTCGAACTTTTCTGGGGCCGATCCGGACGAGCCACCTTGAGTAGGGGTGGATCCTGAAAACTTCTTTGGCCTCGGCGGGTTTGGTACAAAGGCAACTTCACCTGCATTCTCCCATTCCCTTTTGGCTGGATAAGGCCGTTTAAACGACGGCCTTGGTATACGCTTCTCCCTTAAGGCCTATTCATGACGCTTTGCCACCCTGATAAGATGCGCGAAAGTTTGATAGCCTGAGGTATTAAGCTTCTCGAAGTACTCGAGCGGTAACGTCTTTAGAAACAGATCTACTAACTCCTCCTCTGGGATGGGTGGCTTGACATGGGTAGCTATCGCTCACCACCTCTGAGCAAAAGTACACATAGACTCATTCCTTCCTTTCAGGGTCTTCAATAGGTCTTCCCTGGTAGGCGCTGTAGCCGTGTTGAACTTGTATTGGTGAAGGAATTCCTCGGCCAGGTCTTCCCAACTGTCATACTCTTCTATGTCGAGCTCGATAAACAATGCCAGTGCAGCGCCAGACAGGCTCTCTTGGAATGTGTTCATCATTAGTGGGACATAGTCAGAATAATGCGCCATTTTACGCAAGTAGTATTTCAAATGAGCTCGAGGACAGCCTGTTGTCACGACCTAAAATTCATTTTTTAAGTTAATGGATTACCAGATTAATTAATTGAATTAACTAACCTAGCTCGAACTCTCCCAAGTTCTACCAAATCGTGACTTAAGTTCAATTTCAGAAAAGAAGATTTATCAAGGAGTCGCCACTAATCATTTTTTGGTAGGTTGATTAGAAACCTAAGTGAGATATCGGGAGAAATACCATACTTCTACGAACCAGAGATTTAAGTTCGGGACTTGGTTACATTAATTTTTTGAATTAATGCCATTTCGGAACCAATTTCATGGAAAAATATTTGATTTGGCAATTTTGATTTATTTTTTTGAGAATCAAGGTGCAATTTTATTTTTTTGGGGTTTTCTTGATTAAATGCATGCAATACAAATGCAACTACATAAATGCAATTATCACATGAAACTACATGATTTATGCATTCTAGATTACATGACAAGTATAATGAACATGCATGATGGCTTTTTAAAAAAAATTGGATTTTGATGTAAATAAGTATGAATCCTATTTTAGATGACATGCAATACGAAGACATATGAATACAGCATGCAAATGTAGACATACGAATGCGACATGAGAACGTAGACATACAAATACGGCATGCGTACGTAGATATACGAATGACATACGTACGTGGACAAACGAATACGACATACGTACATGGATATATGAATACAACATGCATACGCGACATGCGACATGAATATACGAATACGACATACGTACGTGACATACGAACATGGACATGTGTACGTGAATATGCGTACATGACATGGCAAAATATGCATGAGCTATACTATATGAAATGCACACGAAAGGCATTTTTTGTATTTTTATTTTTTTACTTTTTTATATATATTTTGGATTAGAAATGATTATAAGAAATATTCTGAATACAAACACAATTTTTACAAGGTATATCCAGAATCCGACTAGTTTAAATTAAACAACAAACGTGCCAAATATTCTACAGATAAGCACTAATATCACAGGATTTGCTCAAAATTCAAACAATTCAAATCAAATGATAAATGTCGCAAAATATTCTAAAGATAGGATCCGTTACCCAAGTGGATAATTTGACCGATTTTGCGCTCCGCAGTGATTCATCGATGAGGCGAAGTTGTTATTCAACCTAACGAAATTCGCCATAAATTGCCTCGGTGCTGGTACAAGAGCAACGCACGCATAGTCCTTACACTTTAGCATAATAGAAAAGGGGACTATCCGACAATGGACGAACCTGCGAAATAGAAAACTGATTTTTGCCAAAGAGAGCCTCGTAAAAATATAATGCGGCAAAAATGATCTCCACGTGGTGACACGTCAAAGTTTTGAAGACTAAATCAGTAGATTCATTGAATGAATGACTAAAATAAGAGTAAAAGCCTCCCTATGCAGGTGGACTTGGAGCTTTTCCTTGCCTTCAAACACCATGAACAGATTAGGATGAGTTCAAAAAGAAGACCCAGTTTTCTCATTCGTGGCCTTCTCTCTTTCGTGCTTCGTTAAGGATTCATGGAACAATGGATCGGACACCCGCCACAGTATATGGAGCAGCAACTATTGATTGGTTTCCTTGACAGAAGAAGGAAATCATTTCCAGAGGAACCAAGTGTTATTGACATCATCGGCATAAATGTGGCAGAGAAGATGAATAGCGTAAGGCCATTCTTTTCTGGAAAGCAACGCCTTCTACCTCCTCACTGGAGCCTCAGGTGATCACAGATATCAGCCATTTCTTGTGTGATGTGTGAGGGAGTTCCCAAAGAGGTTTCTTGGCGTCTAACGAGGGGGTTCATGGTCATCAACGTGTAAGCTTTCCCTATGAAAGTTATTATCTTTTTGCTTGCGCTTAAACAAAGTCACAGAACCCACGAAGGCATTATTGGATCCAGACAAAAATCCAAAATGAGACAAAACTAGAATTTAGACTTCACCAGCTGAAATCCTAGTTGTTTTCTTTGACTATGGTCTGCAAGGAAACAAGGGCACCGCTTAGACTTGATCGAACAACTGTCACCAAATAGGAACGTCGTGGCTTCAGGGTGATGTTGGGGACGTTGGAGAACCGCATCGGTAATCTCGAACTGGCTGAGTTCGCTTGAAAATTTATAGGTGTGGCGGTGCACATGGGATTGCTATCTTCGCGAGATAACTGCGAAGGTCCGCTTAGGCTGCGCCGATACTAGACTCGCCAGGAACCAATTGTGCCGTCTGAACCTCCCTCCAAGTCGTGTGAACAATGAAATGCCCTGAAGATGCGTAAGATGGAACCATACCGGGACAATCGATGGAATTTAATAGACATCAAAGTAAGCAAATAGAGAGAAAATTAAACACATGAACACCCCCTTTTTCCTTCACGTTTCTTTTTCCACTCTGAATGTCCATTGTCGATGAAGACCAGAGAGAGATGCATGCCTTCAACTTCCTCCCCGGCTTCTCCTCCTCCTCCCTCATTTTTATCCCGTACTTGTTGGAATTCCGATGGGCCATCTCCTAACTTCCGTTGGAGAGCCGAAAGTCCATCCCGAGCCCAGTAGGACTTCTTGGCCGAAGTTTTATCTCCCTCTCCTGTGTGCCCTCCTTCAGATCCTCCCCCCTTTTTTTGAATGCCGGACTCCCTCTATATCGGACGTGACTTCTCCTTGGATTCTCAAGCCTTTCCACCTGACTCTCTTCCCAGCTGCCATTCCTCTCATGTGGCTGTATCTTCAACGAAGTCCCCTTCCTCAAAAGCTAATTTTTTTTTGGACCCAGCATCGTGTTCAAACTCACCTGACTTTTCTTGGACAATAGCTTTTGTTTCCCATCTTCACGTCAGCTCCCATTAGCAGCTTAGACCAGCAGCTGAAGTTTTTGGACCAACAGCTGAAGTTCACGGCAGCAGTTCTTCACGTCAGCAGCTAATTATTTTGGATAGCAGCCCTCTCGTCCAACTTTCCAAGAAAGGTTTAGGTGGTCCTCCATTCTCCCAGCTTTCAGTTTTTGATGATTGAGACTGACCAGCACAGGACTAGCAATTAACTCAACGGTTGAACATGCACCAATGGAAATGGATTGGTAGTTGGACCTGTTATGCTATTTGACCCTGCCGTTGAATTTTTGCATCGCTACAACAAGAAATCTCTCCTCTTCCTTTGTCCATCTTCTTCTTGTTGAACGCCTGATTGGACCACTTGGCTTCCATTCTGGAAGTATTATCGTAAGCCGTCTCATTGTTAGTTAAGCCACCCAAAAATTTTGTCTGGAGATCAACCTCCTTTTTGTCTGGTGTAGACTTCCATTTCAAATGCTGCTTGCACGCTTGGGCAACGTTTCCATGAAACAACGTTTGAGGATGGTCGACAATGACCTTCATTTTCCCCGCAGCACGCGTTTGAGGCTTTCTATGCTTCTTGTGGTTGATCATTAGGCATGGAATTTGTTTCCGACAACAAATTATCAAGCTTTTGGAATGACCGTAGGGCTCTCACAACAAAAAGGACGAACTATCTTCACCTCCATTGTCGCCAAGGATTTTATTTGTACTACTGGTGCTCTACCATCAAATGTCTTCAGGCTGTTTTGCACTTCATGAAGTCTCACATCCCTTATATCCTCAATGAGGGAACTCACTATATAAATGTTAGGAATGCCATCCCGTGTGTGTTCAAAAGGAAGTCTTGAGATTTCCACATAAAAGCATGGTATCAACTGAAATTCCCTTTTAGAATCTCGCCTAACTTTCAAAACACAGGTAAGTTTCTCTACAGGTATCCATTCAAGACTATCCTCAGGAAGATGGTGGTGGCCCGAGATGTGCCAAAGGTGAACACCGAGGTTGGGGAGAGATCCCTATGGAATTTCCAACGGGTCTCGTACATGCTAATATTCAAAGATTTGGGCTATGGAGGATAGTGTCACGACTCTGGAAATGCAGAAAAAGAAAAAGAAAATTCGACAATTACAAAACTAAAATGAATTTAATAAATTTTTTTTAATTAACCTAACGATAAGATTAACAAAATTAATTCCAGATCTCAGATTGATTTTTGTAGTTTTTTATGGCCAAAATGAAGAGAAAATAAAAATAAAAATACTGACTATTTATTCATATTTTTGTGGCCTCCAATGCTAATTATTTATTAAATATTTTCCTAATTTATGAAAAATATTAAAAAATGCTGAAAATATGGAAAATCACTTTTTGGTCAAAATTGGTTCTCTAGGCTTGGCTAAGGTCTCCAAAGTTGATTTTTTCATTTTATGAATTTTTATGAATTTTCTTTTGATTTTCGAAAATTAAAATACCGAAAAATACTTAAAATATGGAAAATCATTTTTTGGTCAAAATTGGTTCCCTAGGTTTGGCCAAGGTCTCCAAATTTGATTTTTTAATTTTATGAATTTTCTTTTGATTTTCGAAAATAAAAATACCAAAAAATACTGAAAATATGGAAGATCATTTTTTGGTCAAAATTGGTTCCTTAGGCTTGGCCAAGGTCTCCAAAGTTGATTTTTCAATTTTATAAATTTTTATGGATTTTCTATTAATTTTAAAAGAGAAAAAGTGGTTAAAAATCAGGTGTCAACAGCTGCCCCTCTTTGAAAGGAAGCTCGGTAGAAGTTATTTTCAAAGACAAGACGACACCTGAATTCTAATTGACTCAACCTAAGAAATAAAAAGAGTCGTGACATTTGATCTCCAATACCTTTCTGTGTAAGTTCTGATTCAAACCCGGTTGGAGGAGGCTTTCATGCAATGAGGGAGAGCAAAGATGAGGTTTACCTGGCCCTTACCTGCTCGTGGCATGGCGGCTGCCTGACACGCATGCTCTACTGAAAATGGAGTGAGAACTTAAGGATTCGTTATAAGAAAACCTTAGGTGATTGAACTTGGACCCGTATGGTAGGCTAACCCATGGTAGATTCCTAACGAAATGATTCTACTGATTAAACTTTGATTTGAAATTTGACCTGTATGGTAGGTTACCCCATAGAAATGCCTGTAAGAAGGACTTTGGTGCTTGTAAGAAGGACTTTGGTGCCTGTAAGAAGAACTTTGTTACTTGTAGGAAGGACTTTTGGTTGCCTGTAGGAAGGACTTTTGGGTTGCCTGTAAGAAGGACTTTGGCGCCTGTAAGAAGGACTTTGGTGCCTGTAAGAAGGACTTTGGTTGCCTGTAAGAAGGACTTTCAGTTGCTTGTAAGAAGGACTTTCGATTGCTTGTAGGAAGGACTTTGGTTGCCTGTAGGAAGGACTTTGGTTGCCTGTAGAAAGGACTTTAGTATGCCTGTAGAAAGGGCTTTAGGTGCCTGTAGAAAGGACGTTGGTACCTGTAGAAAGGACTTTAGTGTGCCTGTAGAAAGGACTTTGGTTCATGTAGAAAGGACTTTAGTGTGCATGTAGAAAGGACTTTGGGTGCCTGTAGAAAGGACTTTGGTGCCTGTAAGAAGGACTTTGGTGCCTTGAAGGGTGCTATTCTGGGATCTGGGGAGACCAGAAATCCTGCAGAAGCTCAAACCCGATTTATCTTACCATTAAGGGTGCCATTCTGGGATCTGGGGTGACCAAGAATCCTGTAAAAGTTCAAACCCAAATTATATTCTCTTGCTGCTCAAGTATAAGTCAAAGAGGTAGAGATCAAAACATCTCGAACATTTCTGTTTTTGAGACGAATCATGTTTCATTGGAGAAGGTGGATACCTGTATGTGCCGCACTGGATTCGAGCACCTTGGCAATCGTCAGAATTCATTCAAAGATTCAGGTTGAAGATATACTTACCTGAGGATTTAGAAGACTGCCTAGTGATTTCTTGACAACCAGGCTTGTTCATTCACTAATTGCCGAGTGGATTTCGAGATTTTGAAAGGCAACTCAAACATCGAAAATGTGTTACCTCTCAGGCAGTGTCACAGGTAACACATACAAGCATTTTCATCAATGAGTTCATTGGTTCAACAAAGTTTGCAGTGATTACAAGCATTCTGTGTAATAACTCATGATGCAATCAATCAAGATGTGGATCATGCATGACTATTCTGTCAAGTTTGCATTACCAATTCTGTTTAAGGAGGTCATCACAGTATGAATACCTCAAATGTAATATGAATGGGGGACTTTAGTCCGAAAGGGTTTTCTCTCACTCTCGAGAAAGGATGTTCATCCTGATTGTAGGATTGAAAAGAAATCACTCAATCTCACCATCATCGCATTCGACAAGGGTCTGAGCAATCTCGCAATTGGTACGATCAAGCCGATCTGGAGGTCTTTGATTAGGACCGTAATGTAGGCTAGGTCAAAGGCTTACCAAAGGGGACTCTTTTGAGTCAAGGTCATTAACAAAAGGTCTTTATCATCTGCTCCGAGTTTACAAGTCAAGAACCTGCAAAAATGAGAGAAATAATCTTGCTCAAACTTCTTCGAGCGATGCTTAAAGTCATTCAACCCTTACATTAATTCAAGTGCTCTAATCAGAAGAGACTTTCAAGGGTCGTAACATAGGTTGGGATTTGGGTCTGAGAAACGAATGGCTCGTTTTGGCTCAGAAAAATATATGAGAAGGGCTTGGTGTTGGTGATCATTGCAGTCTTGTCGCCGATCTTTGACCTTCTTGAATTTGTCTTCAATGAATATCACCATTGGCTGAGGGGTGGTAGTTTTTTTACGCTTTGCAAACTGACTTCTTTGGGGATCCTTTTTCAGGAATTCAAAATGTATGTTCGAAGTCAGAAGTTCGTTACAGATATATGGGCATTAGCCTTGCTTTTGATAAGCACTTTGCTCTTTCTGCCTGAGATTCTTTGGAGTAGCCTTTGCTTTTCTTACTCCCGACTCCCTTTTGTTTAGAAGCAGACCCATTTTCTTTAGGCTACACTTGTTTTTCTTTTTCTTTTGTTTAACAATCTTGCGATTTTGAATTTTAGCAACAAGATGATTTCAACAAATGATACTAGACATTTCATGAAAGTCTAGAATATGAAATGAGCTAATTCGAGAATTCTCTATTGGCCCAATTTCTTCAATTCTGCTCCTTGGGGGAAGGTGTCATCGTTACCTTGAAATGAGCAAGGATCACCAACATAGGCTTGAGAAATGAATTTGCAAGCTCAATTGGGTTATGCAAAGGATGAGTGTGTAGGATAGAGAAAATAAATGCTCTTCGTCATCCTAAAGCACTTGAATTAAAATTCGAGTATCATGCAAAGAAATACTCGAAGATTGATGTTAGTCCAAGCAAGAGAATTTCTAACCATTTATCTCCTGATATTGTTGGAATTACCTCTGTTTTGCCCCAGTGTGGGGTGGTTCTTGACAAGGTTATGAAATGAAATCACCGTTCAAATGGGTTGTCAATAGTTGCCTGAAGTGTTTGGAATGGAGAATGAATGCCTCTTTCACTTTGACTATCGTACCTTTTGCGAGAAAACCCATTGCCTTGGAGAATGCGGAATCTGTCTACCGCTCAACTCACTGTGGATTAAATACAGGACGTATGTGGAAATGGCTTGCCTTTCATCGTCCTGTCATGCCCCATTCTGTACATTCGATGCATCGTGTACAATTTATACCCCAGTCAAAATTGACAAATTGAACATGCAGAACAGTCATGCATAAATCATGGAATGTGTAAACATCATGCAAATATCGCAATACAATGTACAAGTATGGAAATTGCCCCTAGCTGTGTGGGAGGATCAAACACGTTGGGGGCCTATTCCCCGAGTCGAGGAGTAGCATGTTTCTGGTTTTGCCTCTTTTCGATCCAGGGTTCGCCATTGATTTCCCCTATTTCATCAGACAGATCGCACCAGGCGATCATAACTTGGCCCCTTGGGGCTATTTTCTTTGACGTATCAGATGTTAGTTTAACATTTCCTGTAAAAAGGAAGGAGACATGTTAGCCAGTATCAGAAATGATGAACTGGACACGATACTGAGTTACCCTTGAGTGCTTCGCGCAACTCCTTTACTAGTTTTACCACTCGGGATTTTCTCCGTGGGTATGTCAAGTTAGACATTTCCTGTCAAATAATTGAGGAGAAGACATGTTAGTCAGTATTAGAAATGATGAATTGGATACGATACTGGTTTACCCTTTATCTTGAATGTTTTGCGTGACTCTTTTATCAAGTTCACTGGATTGAGTTTCCCTTGGCTTTGGCTGGACACTTCAACATTAGGCTAAGCTCATGACAAAATATTGACCTTGGTATTGCTCGTCGAGTATTCCCGTTTCTTTCTACAAAAAGAAATGCGCAAAAAGTTGTTTTATTTATTTACAATACTTATAACAATCCCCACTCTTGAGGATCGAACTCGGGATGTTTCGGACCACTGTCATTCCCCATGCCATCAGGTCCATTAGACCGTAGGTGTCCATGGAGGCTCGCTTTTAGGGGTTAATTTTCGGATGGCACGGTCTTGTCGTATTGGGCTATGCCACATTGCTCCCCAAAATAATTTACAGCCCCTGTTAAGAATAGGAGGAAATAATTCAGGACTCGAGATAATTATGGGTAACTTAGAACGATACAGAATTACTCATTTCTGATATTTGCTCACGTCTTTCGCTCGTATTTTTCTTTGTTTGGAGCCGTCCATTCAGTGACATATCCGCGAATTGATTTGCCCCCAAGTTTCATTCAACAAGAGGACTTCGAGTATGGCTGTGTTCTCGGGTCAGTTTGCAAATATCTTAAAATAAAGGGGTTCAATTTAAAATTGGAGTGATTGATGGTAAATTGGAACAACACACAGTTACCCGTCTTCGAGCTCACCTGGGCTTTTCACTTGAAATTTCCCTACGTGAGGCCATTCAACATTTCTCATTATGGCAGTCAGCGACGTTACCACAAATTGATCCGCCCTGAGTCTAGCATAAAAAGGGATCACGCATTTGACGGGATAAAAAACAAATTACCCCTTGCCCCTGAATTAAATCTAGACACCTAGAAAGCTGGAAATATCATACGCAGGGGAATTAAGCATGAAATGAAAGGTGCACTTGTTCAAGGTCAGTTCTGCCTCTCCTGCGGCTCTTTGATAATCAGTTAGTCTCGTACTGGTTCAGGCATGGATGACCGATGTTTGAGAGTCCCTAATCACTGGCTTTCGATCATGGCTTCAGATGTCTGTCAACCTTAAACTGGTTGACTAGGGCAGTAAGCTCATCATCTGGGTAATCTCTTGAACCTTCCAGCAACTGATGCTCGAATTGGACATTGTTGCTGGCAAATGCTGGCGGTAGATTTCTCATTCTGTCCTCGCTATGAGCAATTTGGCTTCTCGAGCTGGAGCCTTCATCATTACTCGAGAAAGTGTGGGGATCACCAACTGTCCTGCTGCCAGAAACTCATTCCATTCGAGGATTAGAGAAGTGGAAGTGCTTAGGATAACTTCTTGTCTGACTCTTTGGCTGCGCAGGCGCGCTGATCGTAGGATGAATGCTAACCACGGGTTGGTGCTCAGACCAAGGAATCTGAACACACTGCCCCTACGGTCTATACTCTTGAAGAGCATTGGGGTGATTTTGGGGGATACTTTGATTAACGCCTGGGGGATTGATGGCACGGTTACTGGCTTGGTTGATGATGGGAAGTGGCTGACCCCTTGCTAACCTGCGGAATTTATGGTGGCGAGGAGACTCGACATTTAGGCTTGGATTAGCCCCGCCTTGGTTTTCTTGATTCTGAACTGTATTGTGTTCTCTCACCCTTTTTCTGTACTTCTGAAGATAACTCGAAACATTTCCTTTAGTGAGTCCCTCTACCTTCATAATTTTCAGTATATGTTGCGGCCGTGCCGAATTGATTCATAGCTGCTGAACAGCATTAACAAACATACGATGCAGCTCGGGAGACCAAATCATCTTCTTTTTCCAGTTGCTTGGAACAATATTGAAGGCTTGATGATTGTTCTCTTGGTTGTGCAATTGCTTCCTTACCACGTGCTGCCATATGTTTTGAAGCACCCGAACCCTAACTGGTTTCGTTATGACGTCTTGGGCCCCATATAAGACAGCCTTCATTATGGCTTGCTGATCATCGGTTACCGATATTACGACGACTGGCATGTTTAATTCAGAATTGATGACTTCCAAGAGAGTGAAAATATTCATGTCAATCCCTACCATGGCGGTGAGGATGATATCAAACTGGTCACTACTCCTCTTTAATACTTCTAAGGCCTCTGTCGCTTTTGCTTGACCTAAAACCTTATACCGGCATTTTCTTAATACGGTAACAAGGATTGACAGAGAGACTGGATTACCGTCAATGGCCATAACCGGTAGACCCTCAGGGTAAGGAACTTCATCAGCTTCGACCTGGGTTGAACATGCGCCCGTTTCCCTAATGCTTGACATATTTTTGGATCTAGGACTGCCGACTCAAGACCGCATCAGGATGTCTTCTTGGACTTGAGGGATCACGGGATCGTCGATGGCTTCTCGTAACAGGCTTTGAAAGCCGATGCTTTGATGGTGAAGGTTTTGAATTCCTCTCCCACGAAAACTCCTTCCTCTCTATCTTTCTCCTGCGAGTTCTTGCAGATGAGCTCTCACTATCAGATGAGGACAAGTTCTCTCTCTGGCAATAGCAACGACTTCCCTCTTCACTGGCAGCGCTATTGGATTTACCGAGGGAGAAAATCTGACATTCAGCTTTTGATCAAAAGGGGAAATCCTTGTTTCTCGCTCAGTTTGTCTTTTTCTTCTTCTTCTTCTTCTTCTCTTTTTTTTTAACGTGGTGGCCCCCCCGAAATCCTTTCATAACTTTTCTTATGGATTTGTCGACACCCAAGACTGTAGATCAATAGTAAGCCCACAATTCTCGATTTACACGTCATTTCTCTCCAAACTGTGATCGTGCTTGGGGCACGAGATTCGATTTCTATCTGGGGTTACTCGATGAAGTTGGAGTCCCATATACGATTCTAATACGGTATTTGCACATTTGATGGGAGGAAATAGAATTACCCCATTGCTTAACCCTAGATACCGAGAAAGCAAAATATATCCCACGCAGGGGAATTGGGCATGAAATGAGAAATACATTCATTCGAGATTGGTTCTGCTTTCCTTGAGGGTTCTCTACCAACAGACTAATTTCAGAATTAGATTCACTTCGAATTAGATCTTGTACAGATGACCGAGGATTCACAATCACCGGCTTCGGACCATGGACTCCATTACAAATTCGGAGTTTCGCCAGGGTCGAACTGGTCCATCATGGCAACAAGCTCACCTTCAAGGCCATTCCACTCGTGGTGTTGCATGTCTCTTCCCACGGGAGGTACCGATGTTGACCCAATGAGATCGGTTCTCCCTTGCGCTCCTTGAACAAAACCTAGTTGTGTTGGGAATTGATTTGAGGGTTGGAAAGGTAGTGGAGGAGGAATATAGAGGCTGTCAGAAACCAACGGCTCCTCGTCATTCTTCGTAGCGATGGCGGAAATCTTTTCTAACCGCTCCTTCAAACGAGCATTTTCATCCCTCAGGCGTCGGTTGTCGAAATATAGCTCGGTAAAAGCGGTACGGCCACTACAATTATGACAGGTGGTGGTGGCAAGAACGTCTGCCCAGAGCTTTTCATTTTCAGCCTTTAGAAACGCATTTTCATGGCGTTCATACTGAACCTTCATTCTGGTTCGCTTATTTTGATACCAGAACTTGATCTGCCAAGGCTCCAGCTCTAGCTATTGACTCAGTTCCATTTTCTGTTTGCCGTCCGGCATAGGACACGTTCTGAAGAAATCCTCAACCCTTTGTATTTGCTCCTCAGTATGGCGACGGTAACGCTTCTTTTGACCTTTACTGTTGTTGCCCTTATCTTTACTGAGATCTTGGACGTCGTCAACGGAAGGGCCAGGCTCCATGGTCTGAATCCCAGATATGGCCTCGAATTCTTCATTTCCCATGTCCAGCAAGTGGCGGTAGCCCTCATATATGTTGGGTTGAGACATCCTTGATGGGCTACTGGTTCCTCAGCATTTGCAGCTCTCTCTTGTATCTTTACTCTCTCTGAGCAAGCATGTATGCTTAAAACTCTCTTCTGAGTATGGATGAAGATTACCAGGAGAACGCCTCTTTTAAAATCTGGGCGCGGGTTCAGAAATTGTATCGCCCCTCTCGACATTTCTGTTTTTCAGACGAGACTTCACTCTGTCCACAAATGGAGACAATTCTTCTTTTCCGCTAAAATTTGCTTGTCTCCCACTCGGCTCATCTTTTTCTTCTTCTTTCACGGTAGGGGGGCTCTGTCGTTATCTCCACCGTCGATTTGCTGGCGAGTCCTCCAATAAAGACGAGTAATATCTCTCTTTCTGCCGAAAATTTCTTTGTCCCCCACTCAACTCGTCTTTTCGTTCTTTCTTTCTTCAAAGCGGTGGAGTCCCGTCCAGTTTTTCCACAGAGACGTTGGGTTTGTTCAGCTCGAGGTTGCCGCTTGACTGGAATTTGAGCCACCGGGGGTGTTGCCGACAAAGAATGGTAGATAGGAAAACCTATAAGGACTGCCCCTATGAAATCAGTATTTAAATTGAAGCAGATTATCGCATTCGTATTCCGATCATCTGCCTCAACTCTCTCCTCCTTTCTTTCGTATTCTGCTTTCAAAAATAGCCAATTCTCCTAACCATACCTTCTCCGCCGAAGTCCTGGCTGGGTGGGAGAGACTCTACAATCTTCTTGGTAAAGGTTACGCTCATATAGCCCAAAAACTATACCGCTGAGGCTGAAATCCTCGGTCTATTCAGGACCGTGGACGCTGCTTCTGTTGAGGGTACTCAACTAGGGATGGAGTGTCGGAACTTCCGACCCTCTTCATCAATTTTCTGGCCGCCTATAACCGCGCTTATGAGACGGTCCTTGTGAATGCCATCGTGAAAGCTCGTTACCAAGACCGGCACGAGCGTCTGGAAACAGTCACGTTTGTAGCTGACAATCACAAGAAGGCCCTCAAGTTTGCCAACGATCAGCCTTCGTGGCTGGTTCGTGAGAGGGAAAAGTTGGTGGACCGTCTGGCCTTGGTCCGAACTTACGCCGAACAGGTGCCAGGCAATATTATGATGAGGTGCAAATGTGGTTGGCTGCAGGAGAGACTTGATGACATTACGGCAGACATTGCTTTCGAGAGGGCGGCGATTCCGGACCTGGAATTTGCTGTTGAGCATTACGAGGCCGGTATGGCCCAGGCTAAAGAGAAGTGCGATTGCCTCTTCTTTAGGCTCGCGAAACTTGATCCCGAGAACGCCCGGTGCACCCAGAGCATTACCTTCATGGAAAGCCAGCTGAGCTCCTTTATGATGCTTATTATGGCTCAATTTGATTTCACTTTTCCTCCCAATGAGTTGTTGTAAGGTTTGTTGGTGAATGGAATGAAGAGAAAGTTTCACATGTTTGTGCTTTTCATTTTCCTGCCATTTCTTCACCCATATAGCATGATAGGAGAATTTATGGTACTGAAGACGTTGAGGCTTAACACTCTTCTTGGTGTTCTTGTTATCTGCTGTCGGCGATGATATCAAGGACATTGACGAAGGGTTCGGTGACAGCCCCTACCGGTCACACCGTCGTGAGTCAGTCGTGTGAATTATTGCAAATCGACCACTCGATTAGTGCTCCAATAAACAAACCAGGCTGCCCGTTGCGTGCCCCACTTTACTCCTGCCTATCTCTTTCGGCGTCCACTTGAATGTGTCGGTCGCCTGTAGCGTTGGGAGAAATGATTGCGGGCCATGCTCGGTAATAAAATACTGGTCCTCCAAAATCTTTCATGTGTTTTGAATCCGAGGAAGGTAAAAAGGCAAGCCTTTGTTCAATTTAATCAGAAAGGCGTCGCAAGGTCGGGTTCATAATCTAGCCGCATGGGTTTTGATTACACAGTTTCGACTTTCTCAACAGAAATACATGAACCCTTCTAATACATTAAAAATGTCCCCAGGCCCGATCTGGATGCATTCACTACCCCTCATCAAAATACATGGCCCATACGTGCTGACTTATTGACACGATTCTATCTTCGGGAGAATTGGCCTCTTCATATGCCCCTTGGGTTAACGATTTCTTCGCTTGCCCCCTGATTGTTATCACCAACGAGCCCGATTTTTCTCCACCCCGGGGTACCTATAATTCCCTGCAAAAGTAAAGAAAATAATCAGTATGTGATCCAATAGGGGTTGGCCCATGATTCCTACATTAGTCCAATTTTATTTTTGAATTTTAGAGAAAATTTTCTTAGAAAAACATGGGTGAATTTCTCAAAAAGAATTTTCTTGCAAATTTTTACAACTTGGAAAATGTGATAAAATCTCTTAAAATTTAGTAAATTTCCCGAAGGGATTTTCCTTCTATCAGAATGAATTTTTAGGGATAAATTTGTCAAGAAAATCTTATTTCTATTGAAGTAGAAAAATGTAACAATATCTTTTACTGGTCGACAAAATTTTTCTAAGGGATTTTCACACTTATTTTTTCAAAAATGGGATACTAATTTGATTTTTATTTTCTTTTGAAAAATGACCTTGATGTTAAATTCAAAATTTGACCGACACCTAACATGGACCGACCAAAAATAAATACAAGATAAAGTTAGAAAACTTACTTTCACCGTCAAAAATACCCTGTAAGTCGCATAGACATGCACATGAATCGTGAGTTTAAATCTTAGCCTATCTACTCTAAAGGCTGACAAATTGAAGCGAAAGACCTATGGCAAGGTGACAATCTCGCGCACATAATCAAGATTAGTCGTGACCCCTACGACGTAATCAGGATTAGTCGGGCCTTCTCACTTCGGCTACTCGAGCTAAAAATTAAAATCACTGCTTTGGTAATCTTCACGTCAGCTCCCATTAGCAGCTTGGACCAGAAGCTGAAGTTTTTGGACTAATAGCTGAAGTCCATGGCAGCAACTCTTCACGTCAGCAGCTAATTATTTTGGACAGCAGCCCTCTCGTCCAACTTTCCAAGAAAGGTTTAGGTGGTCCTCCATTCTCCCAGCTTTCAGTTTTTGATGATTGAGACTGACCAGCACAGGACTAGCAATTAACTCAACGGTTGAACATGCACCAATGGAAATGGATTGGTAGTTGGACATGTTATGCTATTTGACCCTGCCGTTGAATTTTTGCATCGCTGCAACAAGAAATCTCTCCTCTTCCTTTGTCCATCTTCTTCTTGTTGAACTCCTGATTGGACCACTTGGCTTCCATTCTGGAAGTATTATCGTAAGCCGTCTCATTGTTAGTTAAGCCACCCAAAATTTTTGTATGGAGATCAACCTCCTTTCCGTCTGGTGTAGACTTCCATTTCAAATGCTGCGTGCACGCTTGGGCAACGTTTCCATGAAACAACGTGATGAGGATGGTCAACAATGACCTTCACCTTCCCCGCAGCACGCGTTTGAGGCTTTCTATGCTTCTTGTGGTTGATCATTAGGCATGGAATTTGTTTCCGACAACAAATTATCAAGCTTTTGGAATGACCGTAGGGCTCTCACAACAAAAAGGACGAACTATCTTCACCTCCATTGTCGCCAAGGATTTTATTTGTACTACTGGTGTTCTACCATCAAATTTCTTCAGGCTATTTTGCACTTCATGAAGTCCCACATCCCTTATATCCTCAATGAGGGAACTCACCATATAAATGTTAGGAATGCCATCCCATGTGTGTTCAAAAGGAAGTCTTGAGATTTCCACATAATAGCATGGTATCAACTGAAATTCCCTTTTAGATTCTCGCTTAACTTTCAAAACACAGGTAAGTTTCTCCACAGGTATCCATTCAAGACTATCCTCAGGAAGATGGTGGTGGCCCGAGACGTGCCAATGGTGAACACCGAGGTTGGGGAGAGATCCCTATGGAATTTCCAACGGGTCTCGTACATGCTAATATTCAAAGATTTAGGCTAATAGAGGATAGTGTCACGACTCTAGAAATGTAGAAAAAGAAAAAGAAAAATCGACAATTACAAAACTAAAATGAATTTAATAATTTTTTTTAATTAACCTAAAGATAAGATTAAAAAAATTAATTCCAGATCCCAGATTGATTTTTTTAGTTTTTTTATGGCCAAAATGAAGAAAAATAAAAATACTGACTATTTATTCATATTTTTGTGGCCTCAAATGCTAATTATTTATTAAATATTTTCCTAATTTATGAAAAATATTAAAAAATGCTGAAAATATGGAAAATCATTTTTTGGTCAAAATTGATTCCCTAGGCTTGGCTAAGGTCTCCAAAGTTGATTTTTCCATTTTATGAATTTTTATGAGTTTTCTTTTGATTTTCGAAAATTAAAATACCGAAAAATACTGAAAATATGGAAAATCATTTTTTGGTCAAAATTGGTTCCCTAGGTTTGGCCAAGGTCTCCAAATTTGATTTTTTAATTTTATGAATTTTTATGAATTTTCTTTTGATTTTCGAAAATAAAAATACAAAAAAATACTGAAAATATGGAAAATCATTTTTTGGTCAAAATTGGTTCCCTAGGCTTGGCCAAGGTCTCCAAAGTTGATTTTTCAATTTTATAAATTTTTATGTATTTTCTATTAATTTTAAAAGAGAAAAAGTGATTAAAAATCAGGTGTCAGCACCTGTCCCATCGTATTTTCTCACAAACTCAGGTTCCTTGTACCTAGCTGGAACTTCTATCTTAGCGAACAGCGAGATTTTGTCGAACCGAGCCGACTCATATTCTTGGCTACTAAGACACTCTTCGATCTTTGCCAACCTCCTCGCGCCTTCCTCAGTCCCAGCCACGGGTTTCTCTTTCTTCTCCCTTTCTAGGTCAACTACGACCGGTGGAGTCTTAAGGGGTGCTTCCTTCTCAGGTTCAGTACTCGTAGTCTGGTTGGTATCTGAGCCAGTAGATGTACTGATATTTGTAAACGGACTAGTCTCTAGTGGACTAAGGGACTTCCCTTGTGTGGCAGTCATCATCGCCTTCATTTCTGTCATCATGGCAGCTATCATGTTTATCTAGTTCTCGAGATTGGCCACCCTAGGGCTCAATTCCTCGCGTTCCATTTTTGTCCTAAGACGGGTTCTGATACGGGTACGTGGCACTTTTGTGATCAATGGTTCCTGAAAAAAGAATTTATACAAATAAGTATGATGAATGAAAATGACAAGTCGGTCCATGCAACCCTATAGACCTAAGAAACAAAGCCAACATGATCAAAATATTAATTCCAACAAATTTTGATTTCGTCAGCTTTTACGAAAAAAATCGTATCAATTCCCACAAAATTCGAAAATGTACCAAACTTTGCGAGCTGATAATTAAGACATTGATGTGCAACTTTTATTTTTTGAGATTGGGAAGATTCCTCATGGATTAGTACAGTTTAATACTTCTTTCTAAAAATTTTCTTCAGAAAACTGATTTGTCCAGTTTTTACTTTGATGATAAATGGGTTATCAAAAATGTGAATGGATGCCCACAAATTTCCAATCCACTAATTAAAAGCCCAATCTACAACTTTCATGTTTTGATTTTTCTCAAAAAAGCATGTTTTCTAGTGATAAATGGAGAAATAAAAGTGAAGTTGAAAAAATTCCAGAATCCAGACAGTTTTTCTTTCACCTTAAATTCGGTAATAAATGAAAAATACATTGAATTGATTCAAAAAAATTTTGAATGATGAATTAAGGTCTTGTGAACATTTTCTATGAAGATTTTATGGGTCAATTAAAATCATAGAATTTAATAAAAATTATGCAATACCAAAGAGTCAAGTCTAAACAGTAACATTTATTACAAGAAAAGCTCATAAAGTCACGAAAATACAATTAAACATGGAACAAGAATCCTAAACATGGCAAATCAAGTTATTTTTCTTTTCTTTGTGGTGACGCGATCTATAGGCGAACGGGCCTCCAACTCTTTCTGAAGTCGTGCATTCTCCTTAGCCAAAGTCTCCATTTGTTTCTTCGCCTTTTGCCCCTTCTTTGCATAGGTCTCGATCTCAGTTTGACGGGTGGGCTTCACGATCACCAAGGGAACTTCGGAAGCATGTGAGTTGGTATTACATGGTGCTTAATATACCGAGCCTTCGCATGATAACGTCTTTCCTTTCCCTCGAGCTCCTCCTTGGGTAGTGATAGTGAACAAATCTTGGACTTGAGCCAAGTTTGGTCAAGATGCTTGATCTCGATTCCATAATTCTCGGCTGCAACGAATTCAACTTGAAAAGTGTTTGGCCCTAAAGGTGATGGAATATCCTGTAAAACTCCATATTGCTGTACCACATGGAGAGGATGATACTGTGTCATGCCGGTAATACCCAAAAGAAGTATAGGCTCCCGCTCACCATGGTACAAACGAGCCTTAGAAACTTGAAACCATATAGCTTGCCATAGAAAAACCTTGGGACTCAGATCTTTAAATAAATCAATCCACTCGGAATAAGACAATCCAGTAATATTTTTTTGCAACTCTTGAAATTTTGCAATTGGGTTTTCCTCTAGACTTACTCGTGGAATGGTCATTCTTGAGCCGAACTTCGCATAATGAGAGAAAAACCACATTTGCAAAAGTCCAACTGGAGCGTGAAATGTTTTATCCTTGTTTTGTTTAAAACGAGTCAGAGATATAAAAGTCTCGACCAAAATAGCATTAGTAAAGTTCATTCCACTACAAACTTGCCTAGCTATCCAAGCCATTGATGGACTAATAAAATTCTTTTGGAGTGGAAAGATCACAAGTCCGAAGAAAGCTAGAATAAAGATCCTACTTTACAAGTGTGAATTGCTCTCATAAAAAAGTTCAATGAGGAATGAGAAAGGACACATATGACAATTTCCTTTTAAAATTTTCCTCATTTTATTTTCGCTAATTTTCAAAAACTCAGCAAAATGACAATTGGATCCATTCCTACACAAGGGCGAATTAAATCAATACTTAAAGGTTTTCCAATGGCAATGCTATACTCTTCCAAAGTCGGAGTGAGCTCGTGCTTACCTAAAATGAAAGTAGCAGTATATGGGCATCAGAACTGTGCAAGCGCCTGCATGACCCCAGTCTGTAATTCGATGTCCAAAAGTGGCAACATGTGACCCATACGGCTAAGGGGATAGGTCCGTGCATCAATGCTCAAACGCCCCCACATCTGCTTCAACTCGGCCTTTGGAATGTACACGAAAAGGATATCGATGTGTCCCATTGTCTATAGATCACACGCCACAATGCTAAGTGTCATGGACCTACCCAAACAATAACATAAGACAAGATGAAGTTCAGAAGCATACCTTACCGCGGGATAAATAATCACATGGACATGCACATGACTCGTGGGTTAATCTTATTCTAACTATCCTAAAGGCTCACAAATCGAAGTGAAAGACTTATGGCAAGGCGACAATCTCGCGCACATAATCAAAATTAGCCGCTATCCCGCGACGTAACCAAGATTAGCCGGGCCTTTCTACTTCGGCTGCTCGAGTCAAAAATTAAAACCACCGCTTTGGTAATCTTACCAAGCCTAAGGTATAACTTTTAAAACTCATTTTTGAAAAGAAATTTGGGATTGAATCTGGACTAACTTTCGACGTGATCTCACGACGAACGCTAGAACCAAATCACAATACCATCCTAAAACTAGTGGCCCAGGTCCGGCCACGGGATGTGTGTGATGTAGTGCTAAAGCGATTAATCATGCACAACAATTAAATGCAAACACCGCTTCAATAATTCAAAAATTAAATCACAAGTTTCACACACCAAACCTACAAAACAAAGGGTTAGCCAAACACTCCACCCCTTATAACTCCCATTCTGTAAAACCATTTAACACCTAAAAATTAGAATCCAACCAATTTTCAAACCAAATGGATTTACACGAAATGTTTTTGGCCTAAGTCCACTAAGGCTTTTAAAATTTCGAAAAAAATTCAAGTACTCCAATTAGTGCTTTATTCTTTCGAAAATTCCAAAAAACCAGTCCCCAGCGGAGTCGCCAAGTTGTCGTTGTCGCGACCCGAAAATAATAAGCTTCAAGTGAATGGATTATCAGGTTAATTAAATTAACTAACCTAACGCGGACCCTCCCAAGCCCTACCGAATCGCAACTTTGATTTTTGTTTAAATGATTTTTCATTTTGGTTTTAAGATTTGGAGTCGCCACTAATCGTTCTTGGTAAGTCGATTAGAAACCTAAATAAATTAGCGGGAGAACTAATTTATTTCTGCGAACCAGAGATTATGAGTTCGGGGACTTGGTTACGTTAAATTACTCTAACGACCTTTCGGTACCAATTTCATGAAAATTCATTTGGGATAACTTGGAAGGATTTAGATCAAAATGATCAGAAGGATAAAATGGTTATTTTTCAAGGATCGGGGAGTGAAAACAGGTCAAACCAGTTGAATGTGGTCATTCCTTATTTCCCACAATTTCTAAGGATTTTTTGAAATTTTTCGAGACAATTTACCCATAAGGGGCAAAATCGTCATTTTGGAAAGATCGGGTGAAAATTCACCAAAAATAGGATTGGTCAGTCGAAAAGACCCATTTCCTAATTTCTAAGATTTTTCTGAATTTTTCTGAATTTTTTGAGATGTTTTGCCCATAAAGGGCAAAATCGTCATTTGGAAAAGATTGGGATGGAGATCCACCAAAAATAGGATTGGTCAGTCCAAATGACCCGTTTCCTAATTCTTGAGGTTTTTCTAAATTTTTCTTTATATTTTCTGAAATTTTTCTAGATAATTAGCAGGGAGTATGTACTAGATAATTTCTCTCCTTTTTTATTTTCATTTTTTTAAAGATTATTTTAAACACCATGGCACAAATTAAATGCAAATCTAAGATGTGGCCAAAATGGCGTCACATAAAATATGACACATAGCTAGCGTATTCTATACAATTTTCATGTTTTAACAGTTTTCAAATAAGCCCTCCGTCTTAGACAAAATTGCAGATCTTCTCTAAGGACTCTAAGTGCAAACAGTCTTGTAGGCCACTCAAACTTGTCCAATTTATTTCCCGTAAGAAACCTTGAACTTAGCTGAAATGATTGCAAGGAAAAGTAACTCTTGGTTCCTTTACTCAGAATCCGCAAAGCAGTTGAAATCCTGATGCATGTATTTCTTAACTTTTTCTTTCTTTCATCGTTTTTTTCTTCTTTTTTTTTAAACATCCCAAAGCTAATTCTTGTCAGGTAAAGCTCCCAAGTTTGATCGCTTCTTTCTCCTTACCATTCTTATTATGGGCTAAAACATTCATGCTATTGTCTTAAATAGAGAAGCCCACCCATCTCTAAGCATATTTCATTGTCTTCACCCAAGAGTCATAGAAACTGAACCTCTTACACAAAAGCAACTCGTCCTGAGCATCATCACCAATTATCTCAGAGCACTATGGGAATCACGCAATCACCAGCCAAGTCACAAGGGCTAATTTCGATCAAATTTATACCCCAACAGTTATTGATGCGATTCAGGCGATTGATCGAACATGCGGTAGGTCTTCAAACTAGTATGTTTGAGTATGAATGAACTAAACAAGTTCGTGACTAAATCATCCACACAAGAGTATAGCCTATACTTTGCTCTCATAAATCAATTCGGACCAAATGGACGAATAAAGCCAATCACATCTGAAGCTTAATTCGTACATACGTAATTTAGACGTTTCACCGGACAAGTAACGAGCGTCTTAGCCACAGACATCTAGTTGCAACCACAGATCACATTCACTTCTAAACAAACTCATACTCAATAAACTATCAATACCTCTCACTGACAAGGCACTTCCACGTAAACCACAAGTGAATTTCTCAACTTGATTTTCATCCACAGTTGTCTAAGGTTCCGATCAAGAAAAGGACCATTACCTGTAGTAATAATTGTCTGGCCTTGAACAAATTGGTTAGTCGTGGAGACTATCCCGAAGGTCGAAATGTAACAGAGGAGTCGGTCTGCAACTTCCACTCAAGCTCTTCAGTGTGGACACGGTAGAGCTTTGCAACGATGAAGGTACTGCAAAAGAGAGAAATCAGTCGGGATACTCTTAGAGAGAGAAGGCGTGGTTTTGTTGTAGTCAATCCTCCCATTTCTGAGCTTTAACTGCTTCAACAGCTTCTTGAGTAGAGGAGGTCGCTTGAAGCTCTCATTAAATCCCGCGTATTTCTTCTAGTTCTCTTCGTTAAAGCACTCGAGGAACTCCATCAGAGGTCATTGGAGGCCCGGGACAGACTCTATTCTAGGTATTCCAGAGAGAAATCCAGCTTCTTTCTTGAGCTGGGATCCCTTAAAAAAAACATGGCAAAGCAATTTAGGAGCTCCCCAAAGGTAAGGGGATCCCCCGACTCGGTATCCTCAAACAGAGGATGTATTGGCCTCCCCTGTTGGTTTTGGATCTCACAGAACCTCATTTCTTTTGTTTCCCCTCTGCTTCCCGTCAATGCAATAGACTCTGCTTCTATACCCAGAAGACCTATGGATGACGTGATGGTTCTCATTATGTATGTTGGAGAAATGAATGGAGAATATTGTGGGTGTCTTCCATGTGGTATGTCAGCACACGGGAAGAAGAGCAGATATCACTAGCATCTCCAAAGGTAGATGAAAGAGCACTTCCAGCAGCCCCTTTTCTCCTTTTCTTTTCTTTCTTTCGGTTACTTTTACTCATTCCTCATGATGCTGCTGGTCTCTCCTGTCTAATGCACACACAAATACCACATACCCTTTCTGGGGTTGAAAAGTATCTTTCTCATCATCTTCAATTAACTGCAGATTCTCGTTATCGGCCTCGTAATCCGTTGGACCCACGAGCATCGAGTCCATGTCTGACGAGTACTTCTCTGACTTATAAGCATGCACGATCCCATTAACCTCATGGACAATCCTCGATAACCTGTTATAAGCCTCCACGGGGCTCAACTTCAGCTCGCAAATCAACCCATCAATTTTGTTGAGCACCAAGCAATGCGTGACCTTTTCGATCTAAGCTTGGCAGAACACGGCATGGGTTTGAATGTGGATGCCCTCTACGGCATCCGTCGATGCTAATGCCCCATCGCTCAATCGAGCAGCGGTGGACACTTCGCTACATTAGTCCATGTGACCAGGGGAATCTATGAGATTAATCGGGTAGTCCTTGTAATTGAGATGAACCGGAGAGATCTTCATCACAATAACACGCCTCTATTTCTCGTCTAAAAATCCATGAACCGAAGTTTACCCACGAGTTTCGGATGGAGCAATCCGCCGCCATAGGACGCGATCGAGTGGTCGACTAAGGTGGTCTTGCCATGATCGACATGAGCAAGTATGCATATGATCCGAACCTCCTTAGCATCATGAGAATCACCCAAATTTTTTCTTGCCCTCCATTCTTATTATTTTCTTTAAACCCCCAAGTGATGGAGATAATCATCCAAGAAGAGAGAGGGGGCCTCCCCTTTTCGGTGCCATCGTGTCGTCCACTCTCTCCAATTCCCCTGGTCAACCGTGGACTTTTAACCACCTAATCTGGATACCCCTTTTTGTTCCACGTTCTCCACTTTGTTAGTGGAGTCTCCTCTTGAATAATTATGTTGCCTACCACCTTCTCAGTTAGTCTTGTTTCATTTTCGGTTTGTCATCCACCGAGACTTCACCGATATTCTTTTGTCTATTCGTGGCAAATCTCCAACTCTTGTACGTTTGCGGAGTTCATTCAACGTCATTATGGTGAAATCAATCCTCTACAAAATCTTTATCTTCGATCACAACAGATTCAGATGCGAGGTCCATGGAAGAAGAATCTAAGTCTGAACTCAAAACCTTGCTCTTTGCAGCATGAAACCACCAGACATCTTGTGAGTGCTTTTAGGACCTATTCAGGATTAGATGCATCAGTGTTGATCCCGACATAGAGTAATTTGTCAAATCGACCTAGCCTTAGAAGTGCTGGATCGATAAGACCTGGTCTGTTGCTAGCATTAATTATGAACAAATCCTGCATGGTATCATTTAATCCACCAATTTCTGCAAGCATCCGAGAAACGAGTCTATCCATTACGCCATCAAACTATTGAACAATTTGGATCATTAAATGACGATGTCACGACTCAAAAAAACTCAAGAGGAATAATAAGAAAAATTACAGTCTAAAAAAATGAATTTTCTACAATTTTTACAATTAACAAAGTAACTCTCGTTTCAAAATTAATTTTTGCAGGTTTTTTTTATCCAAAATGAAGAGTAAATTAAAAAAAATGCTGACTATTTTTTTCATATTTTTGGCCTCAAATGCAATTTTATTTTCAAATATTTTTCTAATTTTTGAAAAAATATTAAAAAATGCAAAAAATATGAAAAATTATTTTTTATTCAAAAATGGTTATCTAGGCTTAGCCAAGATCTCCAAAGTTGATTTTTCAAATTTATGAATTTTTATGGATTTTCTATTAATTTTCGAAAATAAAAATACCGAAAAATACTAAAAATATGTAAAATCATTTTTTTGGTCAAAATTGGTTCCCTAGGTTTTTCCAAGGTCCCCAAAGTTGATTTTTCGGGTTTATGAATTTTTATGGATTTTCTATTAATTTTAAAATAGAAGAGATGATCAAAAATCAGGTGTCAACAGTCGCGACCCGAAAAAAAAATTATTAAATTTAAAATCGGGTGAACGGATTATCAGGTTAATTGACTAACCTAATTCGGACCCTCCCAAGTCCTACCGAATAGCAACTTAAGTTCTTTTCATGCAAAGATTTTTAATTTGGAGTCACCACTAATCATTTTTGATAGGTCGATTAAAAACCTGAATAGATTAGCGGGAGAACTAATTTATTTCTACGAGCCAGAAAAAATGAGTTCGGGGACTTGATTACGCTAAATCATTCTAATGCCCTTTCGGTACCATTTTATTTCATGAAAACTCATTTGGAATGATTGGGAAGAAGTTTGGGTCAAACTAACCAGAAGAGTAAAATGGTCATTTTTCAAGGATTGGGAGGTGGAAACTTCAAAAATAGGATTGGCCAGTCGAAAAAAAAATTTAGTTGGATACGCGTAAATTAATGACAACACAAATACGAATGCGGCATGTGGATATGGAGACATACGAGTACGACATGACATAATCGAAATTTAAATAAATTCATTTGGGTAAGGAAATTCTCGAAGATTTAATGGCTAGGACTGTTACCTGATTTGACAGATTTGATTGTCGAATTCGGACCTCGTGTCACCTTTTGGATCAAGATTACGGCTCGAACGATGGGGATGAACTCGTGACTTGTATTGATCGATAGAGAAATCAATGATGGTAACACTTAGATTTAAACTCTCACCATCTTCAAGACTCTTTTTTTTTAAAAAAGGATTCTCTCTTTTTTTTTATTTTTTTTCTTCTCTCTAATTTCTTTCAATCTCTCAAAACTCTCTCAAACATCCAAAATATTTTCTCCCCCCCCAAAAAATCCTCCTTCCCTAGCTCACTTTTTCCTCTTTTTATAACCCACTCATCTATCTCTCATTCTAATTTCTCCACTAACTCTTCTTCATCTTCATCTTCCCTTCTCCATATTTATCTCACATTCTAATTTCTCTACTAACTCTTCTTCATCTCCATCTTCCCTTCTTTATTTTTATCTTATTTTCTCCATCCATTCTTCTCTATCTTCTCTTCTCCATCTCCTCTTCTCCATCTTCCCTTCTATATTCTAATTTCTCCACTAACTCTTCTTCATCTCCATTTTCCCTTCTCTATTCTTATCTTATTTTCTCCATCCATTTTTCTCTATCTTCTCTTCTCCATCTCCTCTTTTCCATTTTCCCTTCTCTATCCTAATTTCTCCACTAACTCTTCTTTTTGTTATTTGCAAAATAATCCATTAAGAGTTAGGTATTTGCACTCTAGTCCCTGAAACTTTAAGTATTTGCAATTCAGTCCCCGAAAAAATATTTCTTTAAGTCCAAATTTCCTCACAATTTTCGATACACCTCCCCTATGCTTAGTCGAAATACACCGCATATCAAATTTAAACTCATTTCTTGATGCAGAATTTAATTAAAACCCTTTCACAAAATTGAGACATTCTGAGTATAATTGGGCCAAGATGAAAATTTAGGATATTAGAGAATAATGTCACAACTCATAAAAGTGAAAAACGAAAATAAATCGACTCAAATTGATTTTTTTTTATTCGAGATTATGCCCGTGAAGAAATACACGACCCCGAATTTGATTTTTTTTATTTACAATGGCCAACATGAAAAGAAAAACATTGACTATTTTTATGTATTTTTGTGGCCTCAAATATTATTATTTATTAAATATTTTCCTAATTTCTAAAAAATATATAAAAAATACAAAAAATTATGAAAAATTATTTTTTGTTCAAAAATGGTTCCCTAGGCTTGGCCAAGGTCTCCAAAGTTGATTTTTCAATTTTATGAATTTTTATGGATTTTCTATTAATTTTCGAAAATAAAAATACCGAAAAATACTGAAAATATGAAAAATCATTTTTTGGTCAAAATTGGTTCCCTAGGCTTGGCCAAGGTCCCCAAAGTTGATTTATGAATTTTTTTAATTTTTTATTAATTGTTTTAAAAAGAAAAGATGATTAAAAATCAGGTGTCAACACCCGCCCAATAGGCGGTAGTCAAAGGCGGCAATTTAGCTGCTTTTAACCACCCCGTCGGCCAGATTTGGGCACCCATTTGGGCAGTCCAAATGGCATCATTTTCAGCAGCGATTCTCATCCACGGGCTCTAGATATTTTAGATTTCAAGTCTCTCGAGTTTCGTGATCAAATTACATCGTTTAACGTGCCAAACGTCTCTATCAAACGGATAAAAATTACCATCCTACTTTTGACATTTTCTAAATGATAACCTTTATTATCCTTTCTTTTGGATAACTATTCTAATCCAACAATGATGCAGGCATGATGTAACCATTACATGATCCATGGCATCATCCTGATGCCATGCCTATGTCATTTATTTCATCCTTTAGTGAGCATTACAAAAGGGAAACGAATTCAATCCGTTTCAGCTCCTTTTGACTATCCAAATAGTCCTGTCGCATTCTCGCAATCCCGTCTTCGTTGTCGACGTCGCCATATGCCGGTTAAGGTGTGTGACATCCCTAGGTTCAGCCCTAAACTGGCAGTGAGATTCCTCAAAGAATTAATCATCCCAAATCAATCCTTAGATCCCACAAACCGTGAATGATGTCTAGCAACAAATCACGGTTACTCAGTAAAATAAAGTACGAGGACAAAGTGAACCTGTTGGCCATGGTTCGATCTTATTCAGTTCTTCTGTCTAAGCATGTCCGTGATCGAATGAGGGCCATGCGTATCCAAGTCAAACCCACAAATTCGATCATATGCATAAATTTTTCTGACGTGTATTCGACGAGGCTCCTCTCGATTTCTACCTTGGCCACTCTCGACTTCTGCCTTGGCCAAGGACTTTCCAATGCACCGTCACGCATAGATTGTATAGGACATCAACCTCATCTAATGAGACAGATCCCAACTATTACCCATGCCTGCGACTTCGTATATGGAGAAATGTGTCTATCATGTACAAAGACGGATCAATGATCGGCTAATATCGTACCTGTGAACCACAGCCATAGGCTCAGGTCTGAGGACCATTAACACACCAAAGCCAAAGCGATCGAGACATTGACTAAGTACGAAGCCTCCATGTTAGTCAATTGCTCTTTCGTCACGTTCAGTGGATTGAATCGAACTCGTTTCGATACAAACACCTGTATTCCAACTTAGACATCTTACCGTTCGAAGACTTTGACTCGTCATTCCTATTGGGCATCCAATGCTCAATAGTAAGACTGGGAACACACTGGTCTCAACCGGCTCATGGACACCTAATCCATGATCCTTCGATCAGGAACCAATTTTAAAGATCAAAGACCAGCTAATGACCCGTCACATATATTCTTGACACCTCAAGAATGGGTATCAGTTTCAACTGATCTAATGGACTTTATTCATCTAAAATAAAGGGACATGATGAATAAACAAGTGTCTTGCCATTAATAAAATATCGATAGTACAATATTTATGCCATACATGTGACCATCACATGGTTGCTTTAAGGCATACTCCTAATACTAATATGCTCAACCTCAACGCGAAATAAAGCCAGATGACCTCCAAGTAAGTTTCCCTAAACTCCATGAGTGCTTTCCACCTGATTTGTGTAGCCTACTAGGGTGGACTCTCTATGCGTTGGATTTATCGCCAAAATAGTTCTCGGCCAAGGTTAGATTGGTCAGTTTAGGCATTTTTATTGCCTGAAGGTTGGGAGTATGTGCGTGCTAGAGCAAATGGGAATGGATTCGAGGCAAAATGGGAGATTTGGGCACAGTTTAGGGTCATTTTCGTGTACGTCGGCGAACCTCCGACGAGTTCGTCAAAGACTAGGGTTCTCTGGTCATCTTCCTTTGTGAAAGGCTGACAAGTCAAAGACAGTTGACCTAGTCAATAGATACATGGCAATGACATGGCCACCACTTGTCAGCCACGTCAGCTTAGTGATTATAAAGGCTTAAATAAAATAACAAACTCGATCCAACAGTTAGAATGTAGCCATGTGTCAAGATCTCGAAATTATGGAAATAAAAATTATAATTTGAATTTTATATTTATTTTCAGAAACTAAAAAGTAACGGACTGAGAGGATTAAGTCTAGAGTTGCTCATGGCCGTAGACCTGGTATGAGGGACGGATGACTAGGATCTTGGCACGTGTCAGGTTCTAGACCATAAGATCTAAAATAGGCAGAAAATAAACAAAAACAGAATAAAAATCTTAAAAATTCTAAACGTCAAAAAAATTCTCCTAAAACTATGTAGTTTTTGCCATTGGCTAGTCTGCTTGGGCCTTAGGCCCGGTTTAAGTTAGTGGTCCATCTAACCCGACCCGAGTAATAAATAGTAAATAAAAAGAATAATAAAAAAATATAACAAATATTTAAAAAATTTAATAAAAAAAATTTAAAAATCAAAAAGTCAATACGGTGTCGTTTTAGGTCAAGATCAAACCCGGATGCGTTCAGGTCGGGTTTCAAGTCATGGGCTGGGTCAACCCGACCCGATTAGAAGAATTAAATAAAAAAATAAAATAAAACAAAATAAAATAAAATAAAAATGTATCATAGACGAATAAAAAATTCAAAATAAATAAAATAAATAAAAAATGATAAAAAAAATCTTAAAAATCATAAAGGTTCCTAAAAATTAATTAAAAACATTTAAAAAAATACGAAAAATGTCAAAAATAGGGGAAATTCTAAAACAATTCAAAAAATCTTTAAAAATTAGGAAAATTTAGGAATTGTAAGAAAATAAAGAAAACATAGTAGTAGTAGTAGTAGTAGTAGTAGTAGTAGTAGTAGTAGTAGGAGCAGCAGCAGCAGCAGCAGCAGCAGCAGTAGCAGTAGCGGTAGCAGTAGCAGTAGTAGTAGCAGTAGCAGTAATAACAATAACAATACAAATAATAATGATAAAAAAATCATAGAAATTCTAAAAAAAATAAAACGGTCAGAAAACGTAGAAAATGTCAAAAAAAGGGGGAAAAGTCTAGAAAAAATAAAAAAAAATTCTGAAAAATGTCCCAAAAATAGAGAAGCCCTTAGAAAATCATAACAAATCCTAAAAATTTCCAAAAATTCAGAAAAATTCAAACAAAATTAAAAAAATTATGAAAATTAAGGAAAAACTACATTCAACTAGTTTGACCAATTTTCACTTTTTTTTACCTCCTGAGCCTCGAAAAATTATCATTTTGCTTCTCTGGTCAATTTGACCCAAATTTTCTCGAATCACCCTTGAATCTAGTTGGTGTCTTTCTTAGGTTTCTGAGAATCCTATAGGCTTTTCTTGAGTTGATGTGATGTGATTTCTCATTTCTTGATTATGCATGTATCTTTCATAATTGTGATTGATAAGATAGACAATCCCATTTTTGCATGAACCCATTCGGTTTCCTTAGGACTTACTGTCGCGACCTGAAAGAAAATTTAATTTATGTATTTGATCAAGTGAACGGATTATTAGGTTAATTAAATCAAAATAGCGGGGGCCTTGCTCAAATGGATGATTGATAGTTTTCGATAAGAAGAAAGGTGTTGGTCTGTCTTATCCTAAACTAACCTAACGCAGACCCTCCCAAGCCCTACCGAATCACAACTTTAGTTGTTTGTTTAAATGATTTTAAGATTTGGAGTCTCTACTAATCATTCTTGGTAGGTCGATTAAAACCTAAATAAATTAGCGGAAGAACTAATTTATTTCTACGAACTAGAGATTATGAGTTATGGGACTTGATTACGTTAGATTACTCTAACGCCCTTTCGGTGTCAATTTCATGAAAAATAATTTGGGGTAACTCGGAGAGATTTTGATCAAACTGACCAGAAGGGTAAAATGGTCATTTTTCAAGAGTCGAGAAATGGAAACGGGTCAGACTAGTTGAATGTGGTCATTCCTTATTTCCCACAATTTTTGAGAATTTTTTGGAATTTTCTAAGACAATTTACCCATAAGGGACAAAATCAATATTTTAAAAAGATTAGGATAAGAAATCATCCAAAAATAGGATTGACCAGTCGAAATGGCCCGTTTCCTAATTTTTGAGATTTTTCTAAATTTTTTAAAATTTTTTCAAGACAATTTTTTAGGAGGGACAAAATTATCATTTTGAAAAAATCGGGAAGGAAATTCACCAAAAATAGGATTGGCTAGTCGGAATGGCCCGTTTCCTATTTTTTGAGATTTTTCTGTATTTTTCGAGACAATTTACCCATCAGGGGCGAAATCATGATTTTGGAAAAGTCAGGAAGGAAATTCATCAAAAATAGGATTGGCAAGTTGAAATGGCCCGTTTCCTAATTTTTGAGATTTTTCATAATTTTTCTGAATTTTTTGAGACAATTTACCCAAAAGAGGCAAAATAGTCATTTTGAAAAGATCGAGAAGGAAATTCAACAAAAATATGATTAGCCAGTCAAAATGGCCTGTTTCCTAATTGTTGAGATTTTTCTGAATTTTTTTGAATTTTTTCAAGACAATTTGCCTATGAGGGGCAAAATCGTCATTTTAAAAAGATCGAGAAGGAAAATCATCAAAAATAGGACTCGCTAGTTGAAATGGCCCATTTTCTAGTTTTTGAGATTTTTCTTTTGAATTTTTTAGATGAATGTCCATGAACCAATCAAAATACAAATACGAATGCGACATGGCAAAATACACGTGAGCCATGTTATGTGAAATGTACATGAATAACATTATTTTTGGTATTTTCAAAGCATTAAAAAATTTTCTGAAGCCGAAAGAGAGAGTGAGCTAACGACTTCTGCGCAATATTACAACCTCCAGCAGGTGGCTCGATCTACTCGTTCTGGGGTTTGATGATGTAGAAATTAAACTAAAGGAAGTAAATGGCAGTATATAAAGGACATCCAACGAGGGGCTCGGCTTTAACTCGGCCTACCCATTTTGGGGTTTGCTAGTGCAAGAATTTAAATTGCAGAAAGTAAACGTAGTATATAAAGGATTTCCAACGATTGGCTCGACCTTGACTTAACCTAACTATTCTGGGGTTTGAGGGTGCAAGAATTTAAATTGCAGAAAGTAAGGGCAATATATACAGAACCTCCAACGAGGGATTCGGTGTTAGCTCGGCCTATCGATTCCAGGGTCTGAGGGTACAAGAATTTAAATTGCAGAAATTGAAGGCAGTATATACAGAACCACTAATGAGGAGTTCGGCCTTGGCTCGGCCTACCTATCATGGGTTTTGAGGGTGTAAGAATTTAAATTGCAGAAAGTAAATGCAGTATATACAGAACCTCCAATGAGGGGCTTGGCCTTAGCTCGGTCTACCCATTCTAGGGTTTGATGGTGCAAAAATTAAATTGCAGAAAGTAAATGCAGTATATATATAACCTCCAACGAGGGGTTCGGCCTTGGCTCGGCCTACCCATTCTGGGGTTTTATTGTGCAAGAATTTAAATTGCAAAAAGTAGAGGGTAGTAAATAAAGAAACTCCAATGGGTGGGTTAGCCTTTCCATTTAGGGGTTTGACAGTGCAAAATTAAATTGTAAAAAGTAAAGTATAAGAGATCTTTACATCACCAAATATGGAGCAGAATCTGCCGCAATTTGGGATACAGATCTTTTAAGTGAAAAATGCAGAAAATTGCAATACGAATACGACATGTGAATATGACACGGCATAATCAAAATTTAAATCAATCTATTGAGGTAATGACATTCTCGAAGATTTTAATGGTTATGATCGTTACCTGATTTGACGAATTTAATTGTCGAATTCGGACCTTCTGTTACCTTAGGGATCACGAATACGGCTCAAACGACGAAGATGAACTCGTGACTTGTGTTGATCGGTAGAGAAATTATGATGGTAATACCTAGATTTAAACTCCCATCATCTTCAAGACTCTCTTTTGGAAAAGAATTTTCTCTCTTTTTTTTTTCTTTTTTCTAATTTTTTTCAATCTCTCAAAACCCTCTCAAATATTTCAAGTTTTCTCTCCCCCCAAAACAATCTTCCTCCAAGCTTTCTTCTTCCTTCTTTTATAGCCCACTCATTTATCTCCCATTTTAATTTCTCCACTAACTCTTCTTTATCTTCATCTTCCCTTTTCTATCTCTCTAATTTCTCCACTAACTCTTCTTCATCTTTTATCTTTCCTTCCTCATATCTATCTTCCATTTTAATTTCTCCACTAACTCTCTTTCATCTCCATCTTCCATTTTCTATTCTTATCTTATTTTTTTCATCTATTCTTCTCCATCTTCTCTTCTCCATCTCCTCTTCTCCATCTTCCCTTCTCTATTCTAATTTCTCCACTAACTCTTTTTTAATTATTTACAAAATAATCCCTCAAGTATTAGGTATTTGCATTTTAGTAATTGAGATTTAATGCAAAATTCAACCAAAATCCTTTTACAATATTGAGTCATTCTGGGTATATTGGGTCAAGATAAACATTCAGACTATTAGAGAATAATATCATAACATCTAAAAGTGTAAAATAAAAATAAAATAACTTGAATTGGATTTTTTTAGGGCCGATTCGAGATTATGCTCGTGAAGGAACATATGACCACGAATTGTATTTTTTTGAATTTGTGATGGCCAACATGAAAAAAGAATTAAAATAAAAATATTGACTATTTTTGTGTATTTTGTGACCTGGAATGTTATCTTTCCAGAATTTTCAAGTATTTTTGTATTATTCGAAAAATATTAAAAATGCAAAAAATATGAAGATTTATTTTTTGTTCAAACATGGTTTCCTAGGCTTGGATAAGGCTTTCAAAGTTGATTTTTTTAATTTTCTCATTTTTTCTTGATTTTCTATGAATTTTCGAAAATAAAATGCAAGAAAATACTAAAAATATGAAAATTTATTTTTTGATCAAAATTGGTTCCCTAGGTTTCGTTAAGGTTTCCAAAATTAATTTTTTAATTTTATGAATTTTTATGAATTTGTTATTAATTTTAAAGAGAAAATATGCTTAAAAATGATGTGTTAAAAGCTGGCCCTCTTTGAAAGGGAGTTCGATAGAGGTTCATTTTAAAGACAAAATGACACTTGAATTCTAATCGACTCAACCTATGGAAATAAAAAGAGTCGTTACATTTAATCTCTAATACCCTTTTATGTAAGTTTTGATCCAGAACCGGCTTGAGGAAGATCTCATAAAGTGAGGGAGAGATTGAGCGGAGAATTTACTTGACACTTACCTACTTGTGGTATGGTTATTGCCTGACATAAATGCTTCTTGAACAGGCACCCAAAGATTCATTCTGAGGATATTTCGGGGAAGTTAAGATTTAACCCGTATGGTAAGTCAACCCGTAGCAGAGTTCTTAATGAAAGAACTCTAGTAGCAATCTATCCTACTTAAAGGATTCGCCTGCATTTTGACCTGTATGGTAGGTCAGCCCATGGCAGAGTTCCCAATGAAAGAATTCTAGTAGCAATCTATCTTATAGAGGATTCGCCTACATTCTGACCTGTATGGTAGGTCGACCCATGGTAGAGCTCCTAATGAAAGGACTCTAGTGATGATATATCCTATTTAAAGGATTCACCCTGCATTTTGACCCGTATGGTAGGCCAGCCCATGTCGGGTTCACCGAAAAAAGGCCTGTCAGAAGAACTTTGTGCCTGTAAGAAGGACTTCGAACATGGTTCACCCGATGTGAGATTTACCGAAGGAGGGCCTGTCAGAAGCACTTTTGAAAACGGTTCACCAGATGTGGGATTTACTGATGGAGTACCTGTAAGAAGGACTTTGGGCCTATAAAAAGGACTTTGTGCTTATAAGAAAGACTTTTAAAAACGGACCATCCTGTATTAGGGTTTCTAATGGAAGGGCTCCAGAGATAGCATACCCTACTAAAAGGGCTCGATCATGCGGTGTCTGCAACTCAAGCCTTGAAAATGTTTCATTCTGTGTTAGAAGTCACCATTGATTACCTAAATGTCACCTTTCTCGAGTAGACTGAAAAGGCATTGAATAATCTGTTGGTGCTAATCTGGGATCTAGGGAGATCAGGAATCGTGCAGAAGCTCAAATCCAATTTCACTTACCTCGAAGGGTGCCATTCTGGTATTTGGAGAGACCAGAAATCCTACAAAAGCTCAAACCCAATATCACTTACCACGAAGGGTGTCGTTCTAAGATCTGGGGAGATTAGGAATCTTGCAGAGGCTCAAACCCGAATTATATTCTCTTATCACTTAAGAATAAGCTAATGAGGCAGAGGTCAAAATATCTCAAACATTTCTATTTTTTGATATGAACCATGCTTCATTGAAGAAGGTGGTTCCTGTATGTGCCACAATGGATTCGAATGCCTTGACAATCATAAGAATTCACTCTTTTGAAAAGATCAGGTTGAAGATACACTTACCTGAGGATTTGGAAGAAATGCCCGGTGGTTTCTTGACAGCTAGGCTTATCCATTCAATAATCACCGAATAAATTTCGAGACCTTTGAAGGTAGCTCGAACATCGGGAACGTGTTACCTGTCAGGCAGTGTCAGAGGTAACGTGTGTGAGCATTTTCATCAATGAGTTTATCGGTTCATGCAAAACTATTCAATTAAGTTTACAATGATTAGAAGCAATCTGTGTGATAACTCATGATGCAATTAATCAAAATGTGGATCATGCATAACTATTCTGTTAAGTTTGCATTATCAATTCTATTCAAGGAGGTTATCATAGGATGAACAACTCGAATGTGATCAAAATGGGAGGCTTCATCCGAAAGGGCTTTCTCTCACTCCTGAGAAAGGCTGTTTATCCTGATTACAGGATTAAAAAAGAAACCATTCAATCTCACCATCATCACATTCGGCAAGGGTCTAAGTAATCTCGCAATTGGTACGATCAAGCCAATCAGGAGGTCTTGATTAAGACATGATGTAGGCTGAGTCAAAGGCTTATCAAAGGGAGTTCTTTTGAGTCAAGGCCATTGACAAAAGAAAAATCTTCATTGTCTGCTCCGAGTTTACAAGTCAAGAATCCTGCAAAAATAAGAAAGAAATAGTCTTGCTCGTACTTTTTAAAGCGATGCTTAAAATCATTCAATTCTAAGTTAACTCAAGCGCCTTAACCAGAAAAGGCTTTCACGGGTTGTAACGTAGGTTAGGATTGGGGACCAAGGAAGTAAAATGCTCATTTTGGCCCAGGAAATATATTAGGTGGGTTTGACGTCGGTGATCATTGCATTTTTGTCACTAGTCTCGGCCCTCAGAATAGTCTCCAAAGAACACCATCGTTGTATAAGGATGGTGTCAATTTTTGCTAATACTATCGTTGCTCCTGAACGGTGTAAACTTCAACTGTGTATATTTTGCAATCTGACTCCTTTGAAGAGTTTTCTTTCATAATCAGATCCTATTGGGGATTTACATTGATTTGATGGGTATTGGCATTGCTTTTAACTAGCGTTTTGCTTTCTCATGCCCGGGATTGACTTTCTTCCCTTTTCCTTTTTTTTCTTTTTTTTATAGAAAAAGGAATTTCCAAAGATTGTGCCGTTATACACATGCATATCAAAAATCACACTTGAATAGATGACTCGGGAACTCTTTGTAGACCTATTTCTTTTGAGTTTTTCTACTTTGAGGTGTTGTCATCTTCATCTTAGAATGGGCAATGATCACCAACGGGGTTTTAAGAAACGAATACACAGGCTCAATTGGACGACGCAAATGATATGAGTGTATTGGATAGAGAAACAAATGCTTTTCGTCGTCCTAAGGCACTTGAATTACTGTGAGAGGTTGAAAGTAAAGAAACACTCGAAAATTGATATTAGTTCGAGTAAGAAAGTTTCTAACCATATTACCTCGTGCTATTGTTGGGATTACCTCCATTCAACTCTGAGGTGGGGTGGTTCTTGACAGTGTTACGAAATGAAACCGCTGCTCGAATAGGTTTATCAATGGTGACTTGCAGTGTTTAGGGCAGGAAAATGATTGCCTCCTTCCCTTCGGCCATCGTACCTTTTTTTAAGAAAACCCATTGCCTTGAGAAACACGAAATCTATTTAGCACACGACTCGCTGTGGCTTACAATATAGGACGTGTGTGGAAATGGCTTGCCTTTCATCATCATGTTATGCCCCATTCTAAACATTCGATTTATCATGTGTGCTTTATGTTCCAAGTCAGAATTGACAATTTAAACATGCAGAATAGTCATGCACAAATCATGGCATGTGTAAACATGATGCAGATGTGGCAATTTTTAACATCACACGTTTTTATAGAATATGTAAGGATGGAGGAAAATTCTCAAGAATAGAAGAATTTGAATTGTCCCTAGGCATGTGGGCGGATCAAACAAATGGGGAGTCTACTCCTTAAGCCGAGGAGTGACTTGTCTCTGACAACTGTCATGGTTACCGATTGAATGCCTTTACAAGAAAGAAAGCAAAAATGTTATCTTTGAAATCAAATGATTTAAAGAGGATATACTCTCCTTTTCAATTCAGGATTTGCCATTAGTTTGTCCCCATTTTCATCGAATGGATTTCTTCAGATGATTGTAATTTTACCCATTAGGGTCGTCTCCTTCGATATGTTAAATGTTAGTGTAAGCATTTTCTATCAAAAGGAAAGGAGACATATTAGCCAATATTAGAAGGGATAAACCGGAAACGATACTGGTTTACCCTTCATCTTGAATGCCTTGTGCGAGTCTTTTACCAGCTTCGCTGGATTGAGTTTTCCTTGACTCGTGTTGGACACTTAACCCTTATAGCCAAGATTGTGGCAAAGTAGTGACTTCGATTTCGTTCGTCAAGTATTCTTGTTTCTTTCTGCAAAAAGAAATATGCAAAATGTTCTATTATTTGTTTACAACATTTACAGCATTCCCCAACCTTGGGGATCGAACTCGGGATGTTTCGGACCACTGTCACTCCCCATGTCATTTGGTCTACGAGACCATGGGCGTCCACGGAGGCTCTCTTTTAAGAGTTAACCTTTGGGATGGCATGGTCTTGCTGCGTTGCATTGGGCAATTCCACATGCCGGTTCTTTTCAAGGCAATTTTACAATCCATGTTAAAACGAAAGAAAATAATTCAGAATTTTGGGACGATCATGGGTAAATTAGAACGATACAAAATTACCCTTCTTTAAGGTTGTACGAGTCTTTCGTTCGCATTTTCCTTATTTGAAGCCGTTCATCTAGTGATAATGCTCACAAATTGATTTGCCCCCAATTGTGTCCAACTAGGGAATTTCGTTTTTGGGTACGACTGTATTCTCGGGCCGTTTTGCAAATTCCTAAAAATAGAAGAGATCTAATTTAAAACTGGAGAAATTTGAGGGTAAATTGAAACGATACGGCATTACCGTTCGAGTTTACATAGATTTCTTTTACTCACAATTAATTCATCGTGAGTTTGGTGCAGCAACGGATCTAAACATTTAATAAGGGAAAGGAAAACCACTATTTCCTGCTTTTACATTAATTCCAGACATCTATAAAAGCAGAAAATTTCCCATACAAGGTAACAAAATATATGTATTCGTTCAGGATCGATTGACTTCTTTTGTGGGTTCTCTAGTGATCAGCAAGCTTCATTCCAGATTTAGTACGCATCGGTCATGTTGAAGGACCCGTGATGGCCAGCTTCAAGATATAGGCTTCGTGTGCACATTACAGTTCCGGTGCTTCATCAACATCGAATTGGTTGATCATAGCGGAGAGCTCGTCGTCGATACCACTTACTTGGTGGTGATACATCTCTTCTTCCTCAAGAGGCATCAATGCTGACCCAATAGGCTCGGTCTTTTCGTGCCTCCCCCCAACAAAACTTGATCCTGTTATGAACTGATCTAACTCACCTTTTAAACGGACAATTTTCGATTCTAAGATGCTATCTTTCGTCGAGGATGAGGAGGCTATTTCATTTTTTGCTCTTAGAAACTCGGTTTCGTGGTGCTTATGACGAGTTTTTACTCCAGTTCACCTATTTTGAAACTAAAACTTGACTTGCTAAAGTTTCAGTCCTAACTCTTAGCTTAGTTCTATTCTTTGTTTGCCGTCTAGCATAGGGCACTTCCTGAAAAAGTCCTCAAGCCTTTGAATTTGCTCCTCAATATGGCGACAGTAACGCTTGCTTTGACCTTTATTGTTGTTGTCCTTATCTTTATTAAAATCTTGGACGTCGTTAGCGGAAAGGCCAGGCTCTATGATCTGAATTCCAAACATGGCTTCGAACTCTTCATTTCCCATATTCAGCAAGTAACAATAGCTCTTAACTGTGTTAGGTTGAGACATCCTCGATTGGTTAATGGTTCCCCGAGGTTTGTTATTTCTTCTTGTATTTTCACTCTCTTTGAATTTTATTTTTAGCGGCCGTCTTTGAAACTTTCTTCAAAGCATAGATGAAGATTATCATGAGGACGTCTCCTTCTAAAATTTAGGCGTGGGTTTAGAAAACTGTATTGCTTCTTTTAAGCATTCTGTCTTTCTCAACCTTTTCATCGTATCTCTTGCCCAGCTCATCTTCTTTCATCCTTTCATGGTAGGGGGCCCCCTGTCATTATCTCTACCGTTGATTTTACTAGTGAGTCCCCTAATAAAAATGAATCCTATCTTCTTTTTTGCCGAAAATTTCTTTGTCTCCCGCTTGACTCGTCTTTTCCTTCTTTCTTTTTCAAAGTGGTGGCCTCCCCTCAAAATTTTCGCAGAGATTTCGGATTCGTTCGGCTCGATATTGCTGACTAACCAGAATTCGAGCAGACGGAGATATAACACCAAAAGGGGATGGCAGATAGGACATCTGGCCATTAGAGACCGTCTTGTGAAATCAATATTTAACTCGAAGCAGATTATCACCTTCGCGTTCCAGTCGTCTGCTTCACTTCTCTCCTCTTATCTTTCGTATTTTACTCATCAGCCTTAATTCTCTCCTCTATATTTTTAACAATAATGGCCAATCTTTCCACGCAAATCTTCCCAACTGAAGTTATATTCAAGTTGGAAAGACTTTATCACATTCTTGGCCGAGGCTATATTTATATAGCCCATCATCGAGTGTTGAAGCTGAGACTTTAGTTTGCTCAGAGAGATAAATGCTTTTTCGGTCTAAGGCACCAACTTGAAGAGCAAATACAGAGCGTTCCCACACATCTTCATCAACTTTCTGGAAGCCTGCCAGAATACTTACAAAACAGTCACCCTAGCCCGCGTCGTGAAAGCTTGCTACCAAGATCGATCTGAATGCCTAGAGTTTGCAGAACACTCGGTTGCTCGATACAAGAAGGCCGTCAAGTCCGCTGATGAGTGGGTCTCACTGTTGGTTCATGAGAGAGAGAAGCTGGTGGAGTGCCTAACTTTGAACCAGATTTATTTGGAGCATGACCCGAGCGATATTGTAATGAAATTTAGATGTGAATGGATGAAGAAAAGGCTCGACAACCTAACGGCGGATATAGCTTTTAAGAGAGACTTGATCGAGAATTTAAAATTCGCTGTTGAACATCATGAGGTCAGTGCAGCCAAGAACAAGGAGAAGTGTACTTGTCTGTTTTTCAAGCTTACGGATCTCGAATCCCAGATCACTTAGTGTAGGCAGAATATTAATTTCATGGAGAGCCAGTTGAGCTCTTTTGTGATGCTTGTTAGGACTCAGTTTGGCTTTACTTTTTCTCCCCAATGAGCTGTTGTAAGGCTTGTTGATATATGGAATGAAGGGAATGTTTCACATGTTTATAGTTGAATCTTCTACCATCTTTCCTTTTCTTTACAAAATCAGAGTTACTGTGCTAGAGAAAATACAACCATCCGTCTCAGCTAAGATCAGAGCACTTCCTAGGAGCACCTTCTTCACGACACATGAGCCACCATTGTTTGGAGCGATCTTCCCTTCTATTCAACGAGGTTATCACAGTATGAATACCTCGAATGTAATATGAATGGGGGACTTCAGTCGAAAAGGGCTTTCTTTCACCCTCGAGAAAGGATGTTTATCCTGATTGCAGGATTGAAAAGGAATCACTCAATCTCACTATCATCGCATTCGACAAGGGTTTGAGCAATCTCGCAATTGGTACGATCAAGCCGATCTGGAGGTCTTTGATTAGGACCGTAATATAGGCTGGGTCAAAGGCTTACCAAAGGGGGACTCTTTTGAGTCAAGGCCATTGACAGAAATTTTTCATCATTTGCTTCGGGTTTACAAGTCAAGAACCCTGCAAAAATGAAAGAGAAATAGTCTTGCTCATACCTTTTCAAGCGATGCTTAAAATCTTTCAACTCTACGTTAATTCAAGCGCCTCAATCAGAAAAGACTTTCACGAGTTGTAACGTAGGTTGGGATTGAGGACTGAAGAAGGCTTATTTTGGCCTAGAAGAATATAAGGTGGGTTTGACATTGGTGATCATTGTATCTTTGTCACCGGTTTCGGCCCTTCTCAAACAGTCCTCAAAGAATACCATCGTTGTCTGAGGATGGCATCTACTTCTGCTGGTATCGTCATCGCACTCGAACGGTGTCAACTTCAATTGAGTATATTTTGCAATTTTAACTCTTTTAAAGAATTTTCTTTTGCAACCAATCCCATTGGGGATTTACAACAGGAGACAACATGTTTTCACTGAGTGCACATAGACATTGATTTGAATGGGCATTGGCCTTGCTTTTGATTGGCACTTTGCTTTTTTATGCTCGGGACTGGCTCTTTTGGTTCTGCCTTTCGCCTTTTCTTTTTCATTTCGTTTAGGAAAAGGAATTTTCAAAAATTGTGTTGTATATATATACATATCAAAGGTCTAGCATACTTGAAGAGTTGACTCAGGAACTTTGTGTAGACCTTACCCCTTCTGAGTTCTTTTGCTTTGGGGTAGCGCCATTCTCATTTTGGAATGAGCAACGATCACCAATGGGGATTTAAGAAATGAATATGCAAGCTCAATGGGCGATCTAAAGGATATAAGTGTATAGGATAGAGAAACGAACGCTTTTTATCGTCCTAAGGCACTTAAATTAGCGCACGAGGTTGAAAGCTAAGGCACGCTCGAAAATTGACGTTAGTCCAAGCAAAAAAATTTCCAATCATTTACCTCGGGCTATTGTTGGAACTAACTCCATTTGGCCGCAACGTGGGGTGGTTCTTGATAGGGGTTATGGAATGAAATCGCCGCTCAAATAGGTTGTCAATGGGTACCTGTAGTGTTTAGGATAGAGAAATGAATGCCTCATTCCCTTCAGCTATCGTACTTTTTGCGAAAAAACTCATTGCCTTATGGAATGAGGAAGCTATTTCGCGCACGAGTCACTATGGATGTAGGACGTATATGGGAATGGATTGCCTTTCATCGTCCTGTCATGCCCCATTCTATACATTAGATGCGTCATATGCAGTTTATGCTCCAAGTCAGAATCGGCAATATTAAACATGCAGAATAGTCATACATGAATCATAGCATGTGTAAATGCAATGCAGATTAGCAGTTTTCAACCTCATATGCATCTACTAAAAATGCAAGTAGGGAAGAAAATGGGTGAATTGGAATTGCCCCTGAATATGTGGGTAGATTGAGCGAATTGGGAGTCCACTCCTTGAGTCGAGGAATGGACCGTATCTGAGTTTGCCCCTGCACAGCATTTGGGCCTTTCAATATTAACAACCGTCATAGTTATCGATCGAACGCCCTTTTTTTTATTGAGGGTAGCCATTAATTTGCCCCATTTTAATCGAAATGGATCTCTTCAAATGATCATAATTTTTCTTTTTGGGGTTATCTCCTTCAACATGTTAAATGTTAGTGTAAATATTTCCTGTAAAAAGGAAAGGAGACGTGTTAGCCGATATTAGAAGGGATAAACTGGAACGATACTGGTTTACCCTTCATCTTGAATGTTTTGCGTGACCCCTTTACCAGCTTCGCCGGCTTGAGTTTCCCTCGACGTTCCTTGTACACTTCACCATCAGAGTTAAGGTTATGGCCAAGTATTGACTTCGGTTTCGTTCGTCGAGTATTCTTGCTTTTTTCTGCAAAAAGATATGCGCAAAAAATTGTATTATTTATGCACAACACCTACAGCATTCCCCAACCTTGGGGATCGAACTCGGGATGTTTCGGACCACTGTCATTCCCCATGCCATCCGGTCCACAAGACCGTAGGCGTCCGTGGAGGTTCGCCTTTAAAGGTTGATCTTTGAGGTGACGTGGTCTTGCAATTCCATGTCTCGATTCTTTTCAAGGCAACTTACAATCCCTGTTAAGACGGAAGAAAGTATTTCAGAATTTGAGACAATCCTGGGTAAATTGGAACAATACAAAATTACCCTTCTTTGAAATCGCACAAGTCTTTCGTTCGTATTTTCTTCATTCGAAGTCGTCTGTTGAGTAGCGATATCTACGAATCAATTTGCCCCAAGTCTCGTTCAACAAGGGGATTTCGCATTTGGGTATGACTATGTTCTCGGGGCTGTTTGCAAATTCCTGAAAATGCAGGGGATTAAAACTTGGAGCAATTTGAGGGTAAATTGAAACGATACGGTGTTACCCTTCGAGCCTAGGCGGATTTTTACTCGTAATTAATGTTATCCCAAGTTTTGTGAAGTAAAGGCTCCGAGCATTTAATAGGAAAACAGTAAATTACCACTTCTTACTTTTGCGTTCATTCCAGACATCAATAAAAGTAGAAAACATCTAATGCAAGGAAATAAAGCAATCTGCATTCGTTCAGGATTGATTTCGCTCCCTCTGCAGGCTCTCCCATGACCAGCTAGTTTCATTCTAGATCATGTATGCATCGGCCATGTTGAAGGACCCGTGATCCCAGCTCTGAAATACAGACTCCGTGTGCATATTATAGTCTTAGTGCTTCATCAACATTGAACTAGTTGATCATGGCGATGAGTTCGTCGTCAATGCCACTTACGTGGTGGTAATACCTCTCCCCTTCCTCGGGAGGCATCAATGCTTTCCTCGTGGGCTCGGTCTTCTCGTGCTTTCCCCCAACAGAACTTGATCCTATCATAAATTGGTCTAACTCACCTCTTAAACCTGCATTTTCGATCCTCAGATAATGCGTTTCATCGAGGGTGAGGAGGCTATTGCAGTCGGGGCAAGTGGCAGAGTCAAAAGCCTCTTTATACATCTTGTTCTCTGCTCGAAGGTTTTCATTTTCAACTCTTAGAAACTCGGCTTCGTTATGCTCATGACGAGTCTTCATTCGGGTTCGCCTATTTTGAAACCAGAACTTGATTTGTGAAGGTTCAAGTCCTAGCTCTTGACTTAGTTCCATTTTCTATTTGCTGTCTGGCATAGGGCACGTTCTGAAGAAATCCTCAAGCCTTTGTACCTGCTCCTCAGTATGGCGACGGTAACGCTTCCTTTGAACCTTACTGTTGTTGTCCTTATCTTTACTGAGATCTTGGACATCGTCTGCGGAAGGGCCAGGCTCCATAGGCTCGATCCCAAACATGGCTTCGAACTCTTCCTCTCCGATATTCAGCAAGTAACGATAACTCTCAAGCGTGTTGGGTTGAGACATCTTCGACTTGGTTAGTGATTTCTCAATGTTCATTATTTCTTTTTGTATTTTCACTCTCCCTGAACTTTTCTAAGTGACTGGGTATGCTTCGAAACTCTCTTCAAAGCATAGATGAAGATTACCAAGAAGACGTCTCTTTTAAAATTTAGACGTGGGCTTAACATCTGTATTGCTTCTCCCAAGAATTCTGTCTTTCTCAATCTTTCTTGTGTGTCTCTTGCTTGACTCGTCTTTTCTCATCTTTTCATAGTGGTAGGGTTCCCGTCGTTATCTCCTCCGTCTGTCCTAAGTGTCGGCTTTACTAGCGATCCCTTTTCCCTATTGTTGACACCTGATTTTTAATCATTTTTAATCTTTTAAAATTAATAAAAAAATACATACAAATTCATAAAAAAAAATCAACTTTGGGAACCTTGGCCAAGCCTAGGGAACTAATTTTGACCAAAAAATGATTTTCCATATTTTTCATACTTTTCGGTATTTTTTATTTATTTAACTCTGAAAATTAATATAAAATCCATAAAAATTCATAAATTAGAAAAAATCAACTTTGGAGACCTTGGCCAAGCCTGAAGAACCAATTTTGACCAAAAAATAATTTGTCATATTTTTAGTATTTTTTTTTCGAAAAATAAAATACAAAGATAATTGAAAATTAGAAATAATAGCGTTTGGGGCAACAAAAATATGAATAAATAGTCAGTATTTTTCTTTTAATCTTCACTTCATCTTGGCCAAATAAAATCTTAAAAAAATTGATCTAGAATCAGGAATTAATTTGTTAATCTCATTTTTAGCTTAATTAAAAAAATTTATTAAAAAATTAATTTTAGCTTTATAATTTTCTATTTTTGCGTTTCCGGAGTCGAGACATTAACTCCCAATAGTCCAAGTTTTTCATAAGGCCTGATGGTGTGTTTTTCATTTTTTGCGTTCAGTTCAATGTGTCATTTGTGCTTTTTCTCGGAACGCTGGAATCGATGGATTGTATAAAAAAAAGAAAAAAGAAAAAAAGAAGTACGTGAGAAAGAGCAAGACGAAAGGAAATTGGTATTGGACAACCTAATCGTACAGAAAATGCAGAAATTTTAGCGACCAAACCACAACGAACACGGATGAAGTCAAGACATATGGGGTGCACGTTCATGTTGATTATATGTCTGAAATTGTTGAGATTGAAAGGTCAACTTGTCATTAGTGCATAAGGAAAAGGTGTCGGCCAACAAGCACAAAGGGAGACGAAAAAAGAAACCGAAAAAAAAAATAATAAAAGAGGAAAGAAGGATAACTCCCTCACAGATTGCCCAAATTAGAATAAAAAAATTGATTGTGAGATTGGAGGTGCTTTTCTTTTCTTTTGGGGGATTGCATAGGATTGATTAAAAAATAATAATAATAAAGAGATGATGGAAGCTAAGTAGGGCAAGGGACGGACGTTGAACAACAAAAGAGTGCCTAACATGTACTAATGGGGAGAAGAATAAAAAATGATGGGGGAGGTGGATATTTTAATGGATGGGGTAATAATAAAAAAGGGGGAACGTTGATATATGCTTGCTTTATCTCACTATGTTCTACCTAGGGTAGTGGAATTTTTTTATTGGTTTTGGCAGAGTAGACCCAAGTTGGATGTCATCGCATTGGGAGTTTCAGAGCATTTTCTTCCCACGGAACGCTACCTCTTTTGGTTCAAGTTTCTTGCCCATGATGGAATTAAATAGTATATGCCAATAGATGATTAGGCATGGCTTAGAATGCGATTCAAAGTTTTCTTTGAGGATCTGGGACCAAATTATTTTCAGGGATTTTCTCGCCAATGATGACACATTCTATTAAAATTCCAGAACCATTTTCTTCCACATCTTTGTCCACTCTGAGTTTTTTTAGTTTGAGTCACTTTCGTATATTCTTTTGGTTTTCTGTCCCTGATGTTGGAATTTCTTCATCATTCCACGAAGGCGTGGAAAGGATCGTATGTCAAAGAAAGATACAATAACATGCCCATGTTCATTACCGAAAATGAAATCGTAATGAAGAAAGCAACCACGTCTCGGTCAAAAGGAGGAGCTGGTGGAAGGCTCATGATGAAAAGGAAGAATAAAAAATGTGAGGTGAATGATGGAATGCACCGAAAGAAGAAGGTGGAGTCACCTACAAGAAAAAAAAGAGACAATGTATAGCTAAAAAATAAAAATAAAAAAAGAAGCTGGGGGTATCTTTGGACCTCCTGGGAGCAAGACACGATTTAAGGAGAGACTCTTCCGCGATGAAAAGGGAGAGAGGTTTTTGATCCCTGGTTTTTGGGAGAAACACTACTGAAAAAAAAACTGGAACGCGGCTGGAAGAAATTTTTTTTTTTCCTCTCGATGGTTTGGCTCTGGGACTGGAGGTTGAGCTCGAGGCTCTTCGAACGGAAGTCGAAGCTTGGTAAATGCAACTCTCGGAACGTTCACAGGCGAGTTTGTTTCGGAGCAAGGATTTCCAAAAGGACTTCCGCCATATGCAAGGAATTGCAACTCGACACCAAGGCTTGACGGAGGATTTGCTCGTCCGAATCACGAGAGACCCCTCCTCCGATGCCGATCACAACTCGTAGCATCTCGTATGCTGCGAATTTCACCCGATCGACTCCCTCACATGCTCCTCCCTTTGACTCGGGCGCGGCGAGTCCCTTTGATCTCTCTCTCTCTCTCTCTCTCCTATTTTGTTTAGTCTTTTTCGAAAAAACTTTAGCTCGCCCTCTCTCTGCGTACATGTTCTTCATTACGATGAGATTTTCCTGATCAGCACCATGGTGTAAGAGTATACATTGAAGAAAATATCAGAATCGTCTTCAAATCGCCACATCGGCGAGCTTCCACACACTTCTTATCAGATCTTGAGAAGCGCGATCGGCGACAACGAATTTGGCTCCCTCAACGAACAGGATTAGAGCCACGTAGCGTATGAAGGAGTACTTCGAAGTCAAACAAAGAACAGGTCATCGTGATAAGATGAGACCGTGCAGATCTTAGTATTGAATGGAGAGAGGCCGGGCTTAAGGCAGTGAAAATTTAGTCCTCAAGGCCCATTACGTAGTGATTTCTTGTGAAGAACATTGGGCCAACATTAGTTGAGTCCAGTTTCCTTTCTTTTGTTATAGGATCTAGATTGAGTTGGGACAGTCGGACCAGATGAACTTAGGGCTTATTTTTGACATGTTTGACTTCATTCTCAAGATCAGGCTGGGCTCATTGCCTCGAGCTCAGCCCAAATGGACTCTCACCCAAGACCTAGGCTATAAAAAACCGGTCGTGCTACTGACCTAATTTCTTTTATTTTATTTTATTTTTCTTTTCCTTTACTTTAATCGTTAATTGGAATATTTAAAAATAAATAAAAATAAAAAGGGAGAAATAAGTAGAAATGTCCCTAATCGCCTACCATGTCCAGTTGTGTTTTATATACCTGCTTGGTGACTTTTTTTAGATCTAGTTCGGAAGATTTAATTTTGGCTTCATCTGTGAATGTCTAAAAAAACTATTCATCAATGCATACCTCGATAAATATATTAGCACAATAACTAGGGTTTGATTTAAAAATGCCTGCTCATCCTTTACTTGAATGAACTTCGCTAATTATCCACTTTGAGTCGAGTGCGTAAATGCAGGAAATTGACGTCCTAACGTGGCAATGAACCAAAGTTAAGTATTTTTTTTATTCTCCTTCTCTTTAATATGAATTGACATAGATTTTCTACTGCCCTTCTCTTTTCCCATATATTTTTATGTCAAGAAAAAAAGGAAGACTTCACATCAACGACGAGTTTCACGGAGGTGCAAAATCGGCCCAGACAAGTTCTTAAGCTGTCCACCGATTTCTTAGTTGATCTGTGACTAAAAGTCCCTCTTAATTCAAAAGAGACTCTCTATATTGGGAACATAGAGAGCGAAAATCAATTATAGAAATCCCTCCCAAAAAATGGGAGATAAGTACTCTTTCTACTCTTCTGGTTTTAGGTGCAGATGAGCACATATTTAGCATACCGACACTTCACTCTATTTTATGTCAGGAAGCCGCAGCTCTATATCAACGGTCAACCCTACGGAAGCACAAAAATCGGCTTGGAGGAATCCTCATGCGCGCACAAATTTCAAATTGCTGAATCAATTCGTTGTATTTCATTTTAAAGAATTCATACCCCAGAATGGAGAGGACAAAGTCCATCCACAATTTAAATACCTGCACTATAAATCCCAAAGGGAAGAGCCAAGCCAATGCTTAGCCTCCCATTGGAGGTTTTTACTTACAGTAGTTAAATACCTGTACTTTAAATCCCAAAGGGAAGAGCCAAGCCAATGCTTAGCCTCCCATTGGAGGTTTTACTTACAGTATTTAAATACCTGCAACTTAAATACATGTACCTTAAATCCCAAAGGGAAGAATCAAGCCAATGCTTAGCCTCCCATTGGAGGTTTTTACTTACAGTAATTAAATACCTGCAACTTAAATATCTGTACTTTAAATCCCAAAGGGAAGAGCCAAGCCAATGCTTAGCCTCCCATTGGAGGTTTTTGCTTACAGTATTTAAATACCTGCAACTTAAATACCTGCACCTTAAATCTCAAAGGGAAGAGCCAAGCCAATGCTTAGCCTCCTATTAGAGGTTTTTACTTACAGTAGTTAAATACCTGCAACTTAAATACCTGTGCCTTAAATCCCAAAGGGAAGAGCCAAGCCAATGCTTAGCCTCCCATTTGAGGTTTTTACTTACAGTAGTTTAAATACCTGCAACTTAAATACCTGTACCTTAAATCCCAAAGGGAAGAGCCAAGCCAATGCTAGGCCTCCCATTGGAGGTGTTTATTCACTGTCATATACTTCCTATAATTTAGTTTTTGAATCATCAGACCCAAAAAATGAGTAGGTCGTAATACTGCACAGAAGTCGTTAACACACTCCCTCTTTCGGCTTCAGGGAATCTTTAACACTTAAAAAATATAACAAATAAAAATATATACCATCCATGCATCCTATTTAAAAAGTGAAAACACAAAAGAGAATACCCTACTAGAGCCTTAGGAATAAACCAAGCCTGAGTTGCCGAATTAGGATATCCATGAAATTAAGGTACCGAAAGGGCATTAGTTTTAATTAACTAGTGTAACCAAGTCCCCGAGCTCATAATCTCTGGTTCGCAGGAATAAATTAGTTCTCCCGCTAATTTATTTAGGTTTCTAATCGACCTACCAAGAACGATTAGTGGCGACTCCAAATTTCAAAATCGTTTAAAATAAAAATCCAAAGTCGCGATTCGATAGGGCTTGGGAGGGTCCGCGTTAGGTTAGTCGATCTAATTAACCTAATAATCCGTTAACCCCTTTAAAAAATAAAAATTAATTTTTTAGAGGGTCGCGACAGACTGGCGACTCCACTGGGGACAGGATTTTTAAATTTTCGAAAAAAGATACCAATTGGAATACTTGAATTTTTTCGAAATTTTAAAAGTCTTAGTGGACTTAGGCCAATGAAAATTTCATGGATATCTCGCTTCTGGCGATCTTGTTTGGGACTCATTCTATAGGTGTTATATGTTTTTGCAGGATGGGAGTTATAAGGGGCGGAGTGTTTGGCTAACCCCTTTGTTTTGTAGGCTTGGTGTTGGGTTTATTTGTTTAATTTCGCACATTTTTAGAAGCGCTGTTTTGATATCAAGTGTTGTGCATGTCTTGCATACTCTGAGGATCACGACACCTGCACACACAAGCGTCTAAACCCAAGTCGCGAAATTCTTCCTAGAAAACCATAAATAGGGATCGAATATGCAAAGCTCTTGCGTCGATTGCGCTCGCGTTGACCATATTTTATCCCGCTCATTATTTGAATTGACAATTCTTCCCATTGTGATTTGATTGTGCGGATGGTAAGGTTGTCAATTCAGATAGTGGGGGCCTTTTAGGTCCATACCCTGTCTCTCCTTCTTTTATTTTCTAGAGTCCACTCCTCACTTGAGTCATGCGCATGACTATGTGATTTGCATTTCTCCAAGGTAAAAGTAAGTTCTCTAATTTTATCTTGTATTTATTTTCGGTCGGTCCATGCTAGGTGTTAGTCAGTTTTTGAGCTTGATATTACGACCATTCTTTTAAAAGAAAATAAAAATTAAATTTGTCTCTCATTTCTTTTAAAAAAAATTTTTTTTGAAAAAATGATGTGAAAAAATCCATTCATGGGAATTTTATTAACCAATAAGGGATTTTTGTCATGTTTTTATTGCTTCAATAAAAATGAAATTTTCCTGAAAAAATTTTCCTCTGAAAATTTATTTCAATAAAAAGAAAAATTCCTTAAAAAAAAACTCTAGTAGACATCAAGTGATTTTATCACATTTTTCAAATTATAAAAACTTGCAAGAAAATTCTTCTCGAGAAATTCGCTCATGTTTTTCTAAGAAAATTTTCTCTAAATAAAATTAGACTAATTGACCAATAAGAGATTTTTGTCATGTTTTTCTTGCTTCAATAAAAATGAAATTTTCCTGACAAATTTTCCTCTGAAAATTTATTTCGATAAAAAGAAAAATTCCTTCAAAAAAAAACTTTGGTAAACATCAAGTGATTTTATCACATTCTTTCAAATTATAAAAACTTGCAACAAAAATTCTTTTCGAGAAATTTGCTCATGTTTTTCTAAGAAAATTTTCTCTAAATAAAATTAGACTAATGTCTCGGGGGAATTTTGTTAACCAATAAAGGATTTCTGTCATGTCTTTCCTGCTTCAATAAAAATAAAATTTTCCTAACAAATTTACCTCTGAAAATTTATTTTGATAAAAAGGAAATTCCTTCAAAAATTTTAGTAAACGTCAAGAGATTTTGTCACATTCCTTTAAAAAAATAAAAAAAAAGAGTAATAAATCTGCAAAAAAAATTCTGTATCAGAAATTAACCCATTTCTTCCTAAGGAAATTTTTTTTTTTCTGATTTCTCTATAAAATAGAAAAAATCAAATTGGACTAATATAGGAGTCATGGACCGACATTCCTTGTGTCGCATACTAATTATATCCTTTTCTTTTGCAGGGAGATCCTAGATACCCCAGACGGGTGTAAAAATTAAGTTCAATAATATATCAAGAATCATCTTCAGAAATACCAAAAGACGAAAAACACCGAGGCTTCAACCGTTAATTCTGGGGGGCAAACGAACACTGTCCATCTTTGACAGACAAAGTTGTGTCAATCCGTAAACTTGTATGGGCAGTGTATTCTGATATGACGGTGGATTTATACTGATTAAACACGGGGGCATATTTAATGTATTGCAGAGGATCCCGCGTCTTTTGAAAGACAATATCGATTATATAATCAGAACCCATGAAACAAATACCTTTACCTGATTAAATTAACTAGAGACCGGTCTTAAAATTTCCTCTTATCCGAAACATGCGGAGGGCTTTAGAGGACCGAGGTTCTATTAATGAACGTGGCTCACAAGAATTTCTCCCGACGCTATAGGCGACCGACACGAGCAAGTGGACGCCGAAAGAAACAAAATATGGATAAAAGTGGGCACACAACAGGTGGCCGGATTTATTACCAGCGCACTGATCGAGTTGTCATAGTGTTATTGTTCGTGATCTCAAGATGGATAGTGGGGGCCACCACCAAACCCTTCATCAATGTTCTCGATATCATCGTCTGGAGCAATTAAACAAGAACATTAAGAAGAACATTAAGCCTCGACATCTTCGGTACCTCAAATCATTCTGTTATGCTATGCGGAAGAAACGATAGCAGGAAAATTAAACAAAAAAAAACACGTGAAGCTTTTCTTTCATTCCATTCATCAAAGAGTATTACAACAGCTCACTGAGGAGGAAAAGTAAAGCCAAACTGAGCCCTGATAACCATTACGAAGGAGCTCAACTGACTCTCCAAACAGTTGATGCTCCGGGTGCACCGGGCGTTCTCAGGATCAAGCTCCGCGAGCCTAAAGAAGAGGCGATCGCGCTTCTCCTTAGCTTGGGCCATACTGGCCTCGTAATGCTCGACGGCAAACTCTAAGTCCGAAATCGCCGTCCTCTCGAAAGCAATGTCTGTCGTAATGTCATCAAGTCTCTCCTGCAGCCAACCGCATTTGCACCTCATCATAATATTGCCCGGCTCCTGTTCGGCGTAAGTTCGGACTAAGGCCAGACGGTCCACCAACTTTCCCCTCTCACGAACTAGCCACGAAAGCTAATCATTAGCAAACTTGAAGGCTTTCTTGTGATTATCAGCTACAAATGTGACTGTTTCCAGACGCTCGTGCCGGTCTCGGTAACGAGCTTTCACAACGGCAGTCACAAGGACCGTCTCATAAGCGCGGTTATAGGCAGCCAGAAAATTGATGAAGAGGGTCGGGAAGTTCCGATACTCCCTCCCCAGTTGGGTACCCTCAACAGAAGCAGCGTCTAGGGTCCTGAATAAACCGAGGATTTCAGCCTCAACGGTAGAGTTTTGGGCTATATGAGCGTAACCTCTACCAAGAAGATTGTAGAGTCTCTCCCACCCAGCCAGGATTTCGGCGGAGAAGGTATGGTTAGGAGAATTGGCCATTTTTGAAAACAGATCACGAAAGAAAGGAGGAGAGAGGCGAGACAGATGATCGAAGGCGATAATCTGCTTCAATTTAAATTCTGATTTCAAAGGGGCAGTCCTTATTGGTCGAGTTTTTTCTATCTACCATTCTCTGTCGGCAACACCCCCGCTGGCTCAAATTCCAGTCAAGCGGCAACCTCAAGCTGAGCAGACCCGACGTTTCTGCAGAAAAGTTGGACGGGCCGCCACTACTTTGAAAAAGAAAAAATAAAAAACGAGCTGAGTGGGAGACAAAGAAATTTTCGGCAGAAAAGGAGATACGACTCGTCTTTATTGGAGGACCCGCCAGTAAATCGACGGTGGAGATCTTGACAAGGGCCATCTACCACGAAAAGAAAAAAGGAAGACAAACTGAGCGAGAAACAAGGATTTCCCCTTTGATCAAAAGCTGAATATCAGATTTTCTCCCTCGGAAAATCTAATAGCACTGCCCGTGAAGAGGGAAGTCGTTGCTATTGCCAGAGAGAGAACTTGTCCTCATTTGATAGTGAGAGTTCATTCGCAAGAACTCGCAGGAGAAAGATAGAGAGGAAGGAGTTCTCGTGGGAGAGGAATTCAAAACCTTCACCATCAAAGCATCGGCTTTCAAAGCCTGTTACGAGAAGCCATCGACGATCCCGTGATCCCTCAAGTCCAAGAAGACATCCTGAGGCGGTCTCGAATCGGCAGTCCTAGATCCAGAAATATGTCGAGCATTAGGGAAACGGGCGTATGTTCAACCCTGGTCGAAGCTGATGAAGTTCCTTACCTTTAGGGTCTACTGGTCATGGCCATTGACGGTAATCCAGTCTCTTTGTCAATCCTTGTTACCGTATTGAGAAAATGCTGGTATAAGGTTTTAGCTCAAGCAAAAACGACAGAGGCCTTAGAAATATTAAGGAGGAGTAGTGACCAGTTTGATATCATCCTCACCGCCATGGTAGGGATTGACATGGATGTTTTCACTCTCTTGAAATTCATCAATTCTGAATTAAACATGCCAGTCGTCGTAATATCGGCAAGCGATGATCAGCAAGCCATAATGAAGGTTGTCCTACACGGGGCCCAAGACGTCGTAACGAAACCAGTTAGGGTTCAGATGCTTCAAAACATATGGCAGCACGTGGTGAGGAAGCAATTGCACGACCAAGAGAACAATCATCAAGCTTTCAATATTGTTCCAAGCAACTGGAAAAAGAAGATAAGTTGGTCTCCCGAGCTGCATCGTATGTTTGTTAATGCAGTTCAGCAGCTAGGAATCGATTCGGCACGGCCGCAACACATACTGGAAATTATGAAGGTAGAGGGATTCACTAAAGGAAATGTTTCGAGTCATCTTCAGAAGTACAGAAAAAGGGTGAGAGAACATAATGCAGCTCAGAATCAAGAAAACCAAGGCGAGACTGATCCAAGCCTGAACGTCAAGTCTCCTCGCCACCATAAGTTCCGCAGGTTAACATGGGGCGAGCCACTTCCCATCATCAACCAAGCCAGTAGCCGTGCCATCAATCCCCCAGAATCACCCTAATGCTCTTCAAGAGTATAGACCGCAGGAGCAATGTATTCAGATTCCTTGGTTTGAGCACCAACCTGTGGCTATAATTCATCCCATGATCAGCGCGCCTGTGCAGCCAGAGAATCAGACAAGAAGTTATCCTGAGCACTTACACTTCTCTAATCCTCAAATGGAAGGAGTTTTTAGCAGCATGACAGTTGGTGATCCCCACACTTTCTCGAGTAATGATGAGGGCTCCAGCACGAGAAGTCAAATTGCTCATGGCGAGGACAGAATGAGAAATCTACCGCCAGCATTTGCCAACAACAATGCCCAATTCGAGTATCAGTTGCTGGAAGGTTCAAGAGATTACCCAGATGATGAGCTTACTGCCCTGGTGTTGACACCTGATTTTTAATCATTTTTTCTATTGCTAAAGTAATAAAAATTCCATAAAAATTCATAAAATTGAAAAATCAACTTTGGGGACCTTAGCCAAGCCTAGGGAACCAATTTTGACCAAAAAACGATTTTTCATATTTTCAGTATTTTTACGTATTTTTTATTTATTTATTTTCGAAAATTAATAGAAAATCCATAAAAATTCATAAAATTGAAAAATCAACTTTGGGAACCTTAGCCAAGCCTAGCGAACGAATTTTGACCAAAAAATAATTTTTCATATTTGATATATATATTTTAATTTTTTTTTTAAATACAAAAATATTTGAAAATTTTGGAAAAATAACATTTGAGGCCAAAAAAACACAAAGATAGTTAATATTTTTATTTTAAATCTATTTTCATATTGGCCATCGCAAATTCAGAAAAATCCAATTCGAGTCACGTGTTCCTTCACGAGTATAATCTCGAATCGGGCCTAAAAAAATTTAATTTGAGTCAACTTATTTTTAACTTTCACTTTTTATGAGTTGTGACATTGTCTTCTAATATTTTAAATTTTCATCTTGGCCCAATTATACCCAGAATGACTTAATTTTGCAAAAGGGCTTTAATTAAATTATGCATTATTTTCAGCGACAAGAAATGAGCTTAAATTTGACATGTGGTAAATTTTGGTGTGTCAAAAATTGTGAGGAGATTTGGACTTAAAGAAATATATTTTTTTCAGGGACTGAATTGTAAATACTTAAAATTCAAGGACTAGAGTGCAAATACCTAACTCTTGAAGGATTATTTTACAAATAATAAAAAGAAGAGTTAGTGGATAAATTAGAATAGAGAAGGGAAGATGAAGAAGAGGAGATGAAGAAGAGAAGTTGGAGAAGAATGGATGGAGAAAATAAGATAAGAATAGAGAAGGGAAGATGGAGATGAAGAAGAGTTAGTAGAGAAATTAGAATGGAAGATAAGAATAGAGAAGGGAAGATGGAGATTAAGAAGAGTTAGTGGAGAAATTAGAATGGGAGATAAATATGGAGAAGGGAAGATGAAGATGAAGAAGAGTTAGTGGAGAGATTAGAATGTGAGATAGAGATGGAGAATGGAAGATGAAAATGAAGAAGAGTTAGTGGAGAAATTAGAATGGGAGATAGAGTTAGTGGAAAAATTAGAATGGGAGATAGATGAGTAGATTATAAAAGGAGGAAGAAGTGAGCTTGAGAAGGGATTCTTGAGAGAGAAAATTTGAAGTGTTTGGGAGAATTTTTTGGAGAGAAAATTTTGGATGTTTGAGAGAGTTTTGGGAGATTAAAGAAAATTTTGAGAGAAAGAAAATACCAAAAGAGAGAGAATTTTGAAGATGATGGGAGTTTAAAGCTAGGGGTTATCATCACAAATTCCTTCATCGATCAATATAAATCAAGAGTTCATCCTCGTCAACGAGCAAACAAATTCAAGCTAAGTGTTTTTATTTATTCATTTATTTATGGTTTTACTCGCAAATTAGCACAAATTGTATATACTTTCTCCATCTCCTTTTTCTTCCATATTTTATGTCAGGAGAAGGATATCTCTACGTCAACAGCAAAAATCTCGTCGAGATGCAAAAATCGGCCCAGACAAGCTCCTAAGCTGTCCACCGATTTCTCAACTGATCTGTGACTAAAAGTCCCTCTTAATTCAAAAGAAACTCTCTATATTGGGAACATAGAGAGCGAAAATCAATTATAGAAATCCCTCCCAAAAAATGGGAGATAAGTACTCTTTCTACTCTTCTGGTTTTAGGTGCAGATTAGCACATATTTTGTATACTAACATTTCACTCTATTTTATGTCAGGAAGCCGCAGCTTTATATCAATGGTCAACCCTATGGAAGCACAAAATCGGCTTAGAGGAGTCCTCAAGCGCGCACAAATTTCAAATTGTTGAATCAATTCGTTGTATTTTATTTTAAAGAATTCATACCCCAGAATGGAGAGGACAAAGTCCATCCGCAATTTAAATACATGCACCATAAATCCCAAAGGGAAGAGCCAAGCCAATGCTTAGCCTCCCATTGGAGGTTTTTACTTACAGTAGTTAAATACCTGCAACTTAAATACCTGTACCTTAAATCCCAAAGGGAAGAGCCAAGCCAATGCTTAGCCTCCCAATGGAGGTTTTTACTTACAGTAGTTAAATACCTGCAACTTAAATACCTATACCTTAAATCCCAAAGGGAAGAGCCAAGCCAATGCTTAGCCTCCCATTGGAGGTTTTTACTTACAGTAGTTAAATACTTGCAACTTAAATACATGTACCTTAAATCCCAAAGGGAAGAGCCAAGCCAATGCTTAGCCTCCCATTGGAGGTTTTTACTTACAGTAGTTAAATACCTGCAACTTAAATACATGTACCTTAAATCCCAAAGGGAAGAGCCAAGCCAATGCTTAGCCTCCCATTGGAGGTTTTTACTTACAGTAGTTTAAATACTTGCAACTTAAATACCTGTACCTTAAATCCCAAAGGGAAGAGCCAAGCCAATGCTAGGCCTCCCATTGGAGGTGTTTATTCACTGTCATGTACTTCCTATAATTTAATTTTTGAATCATCAGACCCAAAAGATAAGTAGGTTGTAATACTGCACAGAAGTCATTAACACACTCCTTCTTTCGGCTTCAGGGAATCTTTAACACTTAAAAAAATATAACAAATAAAAATATATACCATCCATGCATCCTATTTAAAAAGTGAAAACACAAAAGAGAATACCCTACTATAGCCTTAGGAATAAACCAAGCCTGAGTTGCCGAATTAGGATATCCATGAAATTAAGGTACCGAAAGGGCATTAGTTTTAATTAACTAGTGTAACCAAGTCCCCGAGCTCCTAATCTCTGGTTCGCAGGAATAAATTAGTTCTCCCGCTAATTTATTTAGGTTTCTAATCGACCTACCAAGAACGATAAGTGGCGACTCCAAATTTTAAAATCATTTAAACAAAAACCAAAGTTGCGATTCGGTAGGGCTTGGGAGGGTCCGCGTTAGGTTAGTCAAATCTAATTAACCTAATAATCCGTTAACCCCTTTTAAAATATAAAAATTTTTTAGAGGGTCGCGACAGACTGGCGACTCCGCTGGGGAGAGAGATTTTTAAATTTTCGAAAAAAGATACCAATTAGAATACTTAAATTTTTTCGAAATTTTAAGAGTCTTAGTGGACTTAGGCCAATGAAAATTTCATGCATATCTCGCTTCTGGCGATATTGTTTGGGACTCATTCTATAGGTGTTATATGTTTTTGCAGGATGGGAGTTATAAGGGGCGAAGTGTTTGGCTAACCCTTTTGTTTTGCAGGCTCGGTGTTTGGTTTATTTGTTTAATTTCGCATATTTTTAGAAGCGCTGTTTTGATATCAATTGTTGTGCATGTCTTGCATACTCTGAGGATCACGACACCTGCACACACAAGCGTCTAAACCCAAGTCGTGAAATTCTTCCTAGAAAACCTAGATAGGGATCGAATATGTAAAGCTCTTGCGTCGATTACGCTCGGGTTGACCATATTTTATCCCGCTCATTATCTGAATTGACAATTCTTCCCATTGTGATTTGATTGCGCGGAGGGTAAGGTTGTCAATTCAGATAGTGGGGGCCTTTTAGGTCCATACCCTGTCTCTCCTTCTTTTATTTTCTAGAGTTCACTCCTCACTTGAGTCATGCGCATGACTATGTGATTTGCATTTCTCCAAGGTAAAAGTAAGTTCTCTAATTTTATCTTGTATTTATTTTCGGTCGGTTCATGCTAGGTGTTAGTCAGTTTTTGAGCTTGATATTACAACCATTCTTTTAAAAGAAAATAAAAATTAAATTTGTCCCTCATTTCTTTTAAAAAAATTTTGAAAAAATGATGTGAAAAATCCCTTCATGGGAATTTTATTAACCCATAAGGGATTTTTGTCATGTTTTTATTGCTTCAATAAAAATGAAATTTTCCTGAAAAAATTTTCCTCTGAAAATTTATTTCAATAAAAAGAAAAATTCCCTCAAAAAAAAACTCTAGTAGACATCAAGTGATTTTATCACATTTTTCAAATTATAAAAACTTGCAAGAAAATTCTTCTCGAGAAATTCGCTCATGTTTTTCTAAGAAAATTTTCTCTAAATAAAATTAGACTAATGTCTCGGGGGAATTGTGTTGACCAATAAGAGATTTTTGTCATGTTTTTCTTGCTTCAATAAAAATGAAATTTTCCTGACAAATTTTCCTTTAAAATTTTATTTCGATAAAAGAAAAATTCCTTCAAAAAAAAAACTTTGGTAAACATCAAGTGATTTTATCACATTCTTTCAAATTATAAAAACTTGCAACAAAAATTCTTTTCGAGAAATTTGCTCATGTTTTTCTAAGAAAATTTTCTCTAAATAAAATTAGACTAATGTCTCGGGAGAATTTTGTTAACCAATAAAGGATTTCTGTCATGTCTTTCCTGCTTCAATAAAAATAAAATTTTCCTGACAAATTTACCTCTGAAAATTTATTCTGATAAAAAGGAAATTCCTTCAAAAATTTTAGTAAACGTCAAGAGATTTTGTCACATTCCTTAAAAAAAATAATAAAAAAAGAGTAATAAATCTGCAAAAAAATTCTGTATTAACCCATTTCTTCCTAAGGGATTTTTTTTTTCTGATTTCTCTATAAAATAGAAAAAATCAAATTGGACTAATATAGGAGTCATGGACCGACATTCCTTGTGTCGCATACTAATTATATCATTTTCTTTTGCAGGGAGATCCTAGATACCCTAGACGGGTGTAAAAATTAAGTTCAAAATATATCAAGAATCATCTCCAGAAATACCAAAAGACGAAAAACACCGAGGCTTCAACCGTTAATTCCGGGGGGCAAACGAACACTGTCCATCTTTGACAGACAGAGTTATGTCAATCCGTAAACTTGTATGGGCAGTGTATTCTGATATGACGGTGGATTTATACTGATTAAACACGGGGGCATATTTAATGTATTGCAGAGGATCCTGCGTCTTTTGAAAGACAATATGGATTATATAATCAGAACCCATGAAACAAATACCTTTACCTGATTAAATCAACCAGAGACCGATCTTAAAATTTCCTCTTATCCGAAACATGCGGAGGGCTTTAGAGGACCGAGGTTCTATTAATGAACGTGGCCCACAGGAATTTCTCCCGACGCTACAGGCGACCGACACGAGCAAGTGGACGCCGAAAGAAATAAAATATGGATAAAAGTGGGCACACAACAGGTGGCCGGATTTATTACCAGCGCACTGATCGAGTTGTCATAGTGTTATTGTTTGTGATCTCAAGATGGATAGTGGGGGCCACCGCCGAACCCTTCATCAATGTTCTCGATATCATCGTCTGGAGCAATTAAACAAGAACATCAAGAAAAACATTAAGCCTCGACATCTTCGGTACCTCAAATCGTTCTGTTATGCTATGCGGAAGAAACGATAGCAGGAAAATTAAACAAAAAAAAAACACGTGAAACTTTTCTTTCATTCCATTCATCAAAGAGCATTACAACAGCTCACTGGGGAGGAAAAGTAAAGCCAAACTGAGCCCTGATAACCATTACGAAGGAGCTCAACTGACTCTCCAAACAGTTGATGCTCCGGGTGCACCGGGCGTTCTCAGGATCAAGCTCCGCGAGCCTAAAGAAGAGGCGATCGCGCTTCTCCTTAGCCTGGGCCATACTGGCCTCGTAATGCTCGACAGCAAACTCCAAGTCCGAAATCGCCGCCCTCTCGAAAGCAATATCTGCCGTAATGTCATCAAGTCTCTCCTGCAGCCAACCGCATTTGCACCTCATCATAATATTGCTCGGCTCCTGTTCGGCGTAAGTTCGGACCAAGGCCAGACGGTCCACCAACTTTTCCCTCTCACGAACTAGCCACGAAAGCTGATCATTGGCAAACTTGAAGGCTTTCTTGTGATTATCAGCCATAAATGTGACTATTTCCAGACGCTCGTGCCGGTCTCGGTAACGAGCTTTCACGACGGCAGTCACAATGACCGTCTCATAAGCGCGGTTATAGGCAGCCAGAAAATTAATGAAGAGGGTCGGGAAGTTCCGATACTCCCTCCCCAGTTGGGTACCCTCAACAGAAGCAGCGTCTAGGGTCTTGAATAAACCGAGGATTTCAGCCTCAACGGTAGAGTTTTGGGCTATATGAGCGTAACCTCTACCAAGAAGATTGTAGAGTCTCTCCCACCCAGCCAGGATTTCGGCGGAGAAGGTATGGTTAGGAGAATTGGCCATTTTTGAAAGCAGATCACGAAAGAAAGGAGGAGAGAGGCGAGGCAGATGATCGGAATGCGAAGGTGATAATCTGCTTCAATTTAAATAATGATTTCACAGGGGCAGTCCTTATTGGTCGAGTTTTTTCTATCTACCATTCTCTGTCGGCAACACCCCCGCTGGCTCGAATTCCAGTCAAGCGGCAACCTCAAGCTGAGCAGACCCGACGTCTCTGCAGAAAAGTTGGACGGGCTGCCACCACTTTGAAAAAGAAAGAATAAAAAACGAGCTGAGTGGGAGACAAAGAAATTTTCGGCAGAAAAGGAGATACGACTCGTCTTTATTGGAGGACCCGCCAGTAAATCGACGGTGGAGATCTTGACAAGAGCCCTCTACCACGAAAAGAAAAAAGGAAGACGAACTGAGCGAGAAACAAGGATTTCCCCTTTGATCAAAAGCTGAATATCAGATTTTCTCCCTCGAAAAATCTAATAGCACTGCCCGTGAAGAGGGAAGTCGTTGCTATTGCCAGAGAAAGAACTTGTCCTCATTTGATAGTGAGAGTTCATTCGCAAGAACTCGCAGGAGAAAGATAGAGAGGAAGGAGTTCTCGTGGGAGAGGAATTCAAAACCTTCACCATCAAAGCATCGGCTTTCAAAGCCTGTTACGAGAAACCATCGACGATCCCGTGATCCCTCAAGTCCAAGAAGACATCCTGAGGCGGTCTCGAGTCGGCAGTCCTAGATCCAGAAATATGTCGAGCATTAGGGAAACGGGCGCATGTTCAACCCTGGTCGAAGCTAATGAAGTTCCTTACCCTGAGGGTCTACTGGTCATGGCCATTGACGGTAATCCAGTCTCTCTGTCAATCCTTGTTACCGTATTGAGAAAATGCCGGTATAAGGTTGTAGCTCAAGCAAAGGCGACAGAGACCTTAGAGATATTAAGGAGGAGTGGTGACCAGTTTGATATCGTCCTCACCGCCATGGTAGGGATTGACATGGATGTTTTCACTCTCTTGGAAGTCATCAATTCTAAATTAAACATGCCAGTCCTCGTAATATCGGCAAGCGATGATCAGCAAGCCATAATGAAGGCTGTCTTAAATGGGGCCCAAGACGTCGTAACGAAACCAGTTAGGGTTCAGATGCTTCAAAACATATGGCAGCACGTGGTAAGGAATCAATTGCACGACCATGAGAACAAGCAACAAGCCTTCAATTTTGTTCCAAGCAACTGGAGAAAGAAGATGAGTTGGTCTCCCGAGCTGCATCGTATGTTTGTTAATGCAGTTCAACAGGTAGGAATCGATTCGGCACGGCCGCAACATATACTGGAAATTATGAACGTAGAGGGACTCACTAAAGCAAATGTTTCGAGTCATCTTCAGAAGTACAGAAAAAGGGTGAGAGAACACAATGCAGCTCAGAATCAAGAAAACCAAAGCGGGACTGATCCAAGCCTGAATGTCGAGTCTCCTCGCCACCATAAGTTCCGCGGGTTAGCATGGGGCGAGCCACTTCCCATCATCAACCAAGCCAGTAGCCGTGCCATCAATCCTCCAGGTGTTAATCAAAGTATCCCCCAGAATCACCCTAATGCTCTTCAAGAGTATAGACCGCAGGGGCAGTGTATTCAGACTCCTTGGTCTGAGCACCAACCCGTGGCTAGAATTCATCCCATGATCAGCGCGCCTGCGCAGCCAGAGAATCAGACAAGAAATTATCCTGAGCACTTCCACTTCTTTAATCCTCGAATGGAAGGAGTTTTTGGCAGCAGGACAATTGGTGATCCCCACACTTTCTCGAGTAATGATGAAGGCTCCAGCACGAGAAGTCAAATTGCTCATGGCGAGGACAGAATGAGAAATCTACCGCCAGCATTTGCCAACAACAATGCCCAATTCGAGCATCAGTTGCTGGAAGGTTCAAGAGATTACCCAGATGATGAGCTTACTGCCCTGGTCAACCAGTTTAGGGTTGACAGACGTCCCAAGCCGCGATCAGGAGCCAGTGAGTAGGGACTCTCAAACATCGATCATCCACACCCGAACCAACACGAGACTAGCTGATTATCGAAGAGCCACAAGAGAGGCAGAACTGACCTTGAATAAGTGCACATTTTATTTCATGCTTAATTCCCCTGCGTGTGATATTTTCCAGCTTTCTAGGTGTCTCGATTTAATTCAGGGACAAGGGGGCAATTTATTTATTTTTTTTTTTTATCCCGTCGAATGCGTGAATCCCTTTTTATGCTAGATTTAGGGCGGATCAATTTGTGGTAACGTCGCTGACTGCCATAATGAGAAATGTTGAATGGCCTCACGTAGGGAAATTTCAAGTGAAATGCCCAGGCGAGCTCGAAGACGGGTAATTGTGTGTCGTTCCAATTTACCCTCAATCGTTGCAAAATGCTAAATTGGATTTGTTCCATTCTCACCCAGGGAATCACAAAGTGCCTCAAGAGTGTCGCAAAATGAAATGACCCAATGGAACGCGATAGGACTCATTTGCCTCGAAGGTAACCTTCAAATTAAAGGAGCCCTCCGGTCCACGGACCCGATGGCATAGAAAATGATGATGGTCCAAGGCAACTCGAAAGAAAATAAGGCCCAACTAAGCAAAGCACTTACGTGGCAAGCTCAAAGTGAAGGGCAACTCGGGACATACAATTCAATCCAGTCCAAATGAAGGAACTTCCTCAATTCAAATTCAATAGAAGTACACACAAGGGTAAAACAATATCGTTCCAATTTTTCTAGAATATGAAGAACATATACTGCCGCATTCTCTTTCATTTTTGCAGGGGAAGTCTCTACTGGCCAGATTTTCCTGTCTAACATTCCCTATCAGTATCACCTCCGCTACTCGTCTCCAATCTCCAGCCAAGCAAATCCGACGTCTCTACGGCAAAGCTAAACGGGACGCCACTACTTTGAAAAAGAAAAGATAAAAAATAAGCTGAGTGGGAGACAAAGACATTTTCGGCAGAAAAGAGATACGACTCGTCTTTATTGAAGAACTCGCCAGCAAATTGACGGTGGAGACAACAACAAGGGGCCCTATCACGAAAAGATGGAAGGAGACGAGCCGAGCAAGAGACACGATAAGAAAAGAGGATTGAGAAAGGCCGGACCCTTGGAAGAAGCAATACAGTTGCTAAACCCACGTTTAATTTTAAAAGAGACGCCATGCTCGGAAGAGGGTCTTAAGGCATAGGCAATCGCTCAGAAAAATTCAAAGAGAGAGAAAACACCGGAAGCGAGTAGCAAATCTTGAGAAATCATCAACCAAATCAAAGATGTCTCAACCCAATACTCCCGAGAGCTATCATTGCCTGCTGAATATGGGAGAGGAAGAGTTCGAAGCCATGTTTGGGATCGAGCCTATGGAGCCTGGCTCTTCCGCCGACGACGTCCAAAATCTCAGTAAAGATAAGGACAATAACGGTAAGGGTCAAAAGAAGCGTTACCGTCGCCATACTAAGGAGCAGGTACAAAGGCTTGAGGATTTCTTCAGAACATGCCCTATGCCAAACGGCAAACAGAAAATGGAACTGAGTCAAGAGTTAGGACTTGAACCTTTGCAAATCAAGTTCTGGTTTCAAAATAGGCGAACCCGAATGAAGGCTCGTCATGAGCACAACGAAGCCGAGTTTCTAAGAGTTGAAAATGAAAACCTCCTAGCGGAAAACAAGATATATAAAGAGACTTTTGACTCCGCCACCTGCCCCAACTGCAATAGCCTCCTCCTCACCCTCGATGAAATGTATGATCTGAGGATCGAAAATGCACGTTTAAGAGGTGAGTTAGACCAGTTTATAACAGGATCGAGTTCTGTTGGAACAGGGTACAAAAGGACCAATGATACTGGATCAGCATCAATACCTCTCGAGGAAGAAGGGACAGATCACCACCAAGCGAACATTGACAATGATCTTTTCGCCATAATCAACCAGTTTGATATCGGTAAAGCATCGGGACTGTGATGCACTTGTTCAGCCAGTGACCACGAGACCTTCAATATGGCCGATGCATACCTAATTTGGGATGAAGCCAGCTGATCATGGGAGAGCCTGCAGAGGAAGCGGAACTAATCCTGAATGAGTGAATGTGTTTTATTTCCTTGCGTGATGTGTTTTTCTGCTTTTGTGAATGTGTAAAAGCAAGGAGTAATAATCCGACTTCCCCCTATTAAATGCTCGAATCCGCCACCTCACCAACCTCGCGACGAATTGATGGCGAGTGAAAATCTGCATAAACCTGAAGGGTAACTCCGTATCGTTTCAATTTACCCTCAGTTGCTCCAAGTTTTAAAATTAAGCCCCTTCTATTCTCAGGAAATTGCAAATCGACCCGAGAACGCAATCATATCCGAATACAGGTTGGATAAAATTTGGGGGCAAATCAACTCATGGGCATTACCACGGGATAGACAGCTTCGGACAAAGGAAAGTACAAGCGAAAGACGCGAACAATCTCAGAAATGGGTAATTCTGTATCGTTCTAATGTGCACATAATCATCTCAAGTCTTGAATTGTCTTATTCCATTCTTAACAGGGATTGCAAATTACCTCGAGAAATACCGTAACATGGCCCAAGGTGATACAACAGGGCTGCGTTATCCCCAAGGATTAACCCTTGAAAAGAAAGCCCCATGGACACCTACGGTCCAATGGACCGAATGGTATGGGGGATGACAGTAGGTCCGAAATATTCCGAGTTCGATCCCCAAGGGTGGGGAATGTTGTATGTATTATAAATAAATGAAACAACTTTTTGTGCATTTCTTTTTTTTACAAACAGGAATACTCGACGAGTAATATCAAAGTCAGTATTTTACCATAGTCTTCCCATAATGGTGAGGCGCCCAACAAAAGTCGAGGAAAATTCAATCCAACAAAACTGGTAAAAGACTCGTGCAAGACATTCAAGATGAAGGGTAAATCAGTATCGTTTTCAATTTATCCCTTTTAATACTGGCTGATATGTCTCTTTTTCTTTTTACAGGAAATATTTACACTAACATTTAACATGTTGAAGGAGACAAATCCAAAAGAAAATTATGATCATCTGACAAGATCTATTCTGGTGAAAAATGGGGCAAATTGATCACAAGCTCTGAAGTGAAAAAGCAAATATGTCTTCCTTATCTCGTTTGATTTCAAGAATAATTTCTCTGCTTTTTACAGGGGCATTCAACCGCTAAACCGTGGCGGTCGCTGTCATTAAACAAACCGAAATGCTCCCTCACCCATATGCTTCATCACGTAGAGACAAAGTTTGAGACGAACCACCCCTCGACATAAGGAGTAGGCTTCCCAATTTGTTCGGTCCGCCCACATACCAGGGGCAATTCAAATCCGCCCATATTTGCACATTATATAAACACACGTAATGCTAAAAAATTGTCACATCTGCATTGTGCTTACACAGTTCATGAATTATGTATGACTATTCCGTGTGTTTAACTTACCAACTCCAACTTAGAGCATAAACTGCACAGGAGACATCAAATGTGCAGAATGGGGCATGACAGGATGAGGAAAGGCAAACCATTTCCACGCAAGTCTAACATTTTAATTTACAGATAAACAGCCTTTCCCCAGAGTGAGAGAAGGCCCTTTCGGATTGAAGTCCCCCATTCAGATTACATTCGAGGCGTTCATACTATGAGAACCTCCTTAAACAGAATTGGTAATGCAAGCTTGACAGAATAGTTTTGCATGATCCATATTTGGATTGATTGCATCATGAGTTATCACACAGACTACTTCTAATCATTGCCGACTTGGTTGAATAGTTTTACATGAACCGATCAACTCATTGATGAAAATGCTTGCACATGTTACCTCTGATACTGCCTGACAGGCAACACATTCCCAATGTTCAAACTACCTTCCAAAGTCTTGAAATTCATTCAGCGATTATTGAATGAACGAGCCTGGTTGTCGAGAAGCCACCAAGCATTTCTTCCAAATTCTCAGGTAAGTATATCTTCAACCTGAACCTTTCAAGAGAATGAATTCTGACGGTTGTTGGGGTACTCGAATTCATTGCGGTACATACAGGTATCCACCTTCTTCAATAAAGCATGATTTGTCTCAAGGACAGAAATGTTCGAGACCTTTTGATCTCTGCCTCTTTGGTTTATTCCTAAAGCGACAGGATAATATAATTTGGGTTTGAGCTTCTGCAGGATTCCTGATCTTTCCAGATTCCAGAATGGCACCCTTTGAGGTACACCAAGTCCTTCTTACAGGCAAAATAAGTCCTTCTTACAGGCAAACCAAGTCCTTCTTACAGGCAAATCAAGTCCTTCTTATAGGCACAAAGTCCTTCTTACAGGCAAATCAAGTCCTTCTTACAGGCAAAACAAGTCCTTCTTAAAGGCACAAAGTCCTTCTTACAGGCACAAAGTCCTTCTTACAGGCAAATCAAGTCCTTCTTACAGGCAAAACAAGTCCTTCTTACAGGCACAAAGTCCTTCTTACAGGCAAATCAAGTCCTTCTTACAGGCAAAACAAGTCCTTCTTACAGGCAAAACAAGTCCTTCTTACAGGCAAATCAAGTTCTTCTTACAGGCATAAAGTCCTTCTTATAGGCAAACCAAGTTCTTCTTACAGGCACCAAGTCCTTCTTACAGGCAAACCAAGTCCTTCTTACAGGCAAACCAAGTCCTTCTTACAGGCAAAACAAATCCTTCTTACAGGCACAAAGTCCTTCTTACAGGCAAATCAAGCCCTTCTTACAGGCAAAATAAGTCCTTTTTACAGGCAAAACAAGTCCTTCTTACATGCAAATCAAGTCCTTCTTATAGGCAAACCAAGTTCTTCTTACAGGCACCAAGTCCTTCTTACAGGCATAAAGTCCTTCTTACAGGCAAACCAAGTCCTTCTTACAGGCAAACCAAGTCCTTCTTATAGGCACCAAGTCCTTCTTATAGGCAAACCAAGTCCTTCTTACAGGCAAACCAAGTCCTTCTTACAGGCACAAAGTCCTTCTTACAGGCAAATCAAGTCCTTCTTACAGGCACAAAGTCCTTCTTACAGGCACAAAGTCCTTCTTACAGGCAAATCAAGTCCTTCTTACAGGCACAAAGTCCTTCTTACAGGCATAAAGTCCTTCTTACAGGCAAATCAAGTCCTTCTTACAGGCATAAAGTCCTTCTTACAGGCAAACAAAGTCCTTCTTACAGGCAAATCAAGTCCTTCTTACAGGCAAAGTAAGTCCTTCTTACAGGCAAAACAAAGTCCTTCTTACAGGCAAACAAAGTCCTTCTTACAGGCAAATCAAGTCCTTCTTACAGGCAAAGCAAGTCCTTCTTACAGGCACAAAGTTCTTCTTACAGGCAAAGCACCAAGTCCTTTTTACTGGCACCAAGTCCTTTCTACAGGCACCAAGTCCTTCTTACAGGTATCTCCATGTGGTGACCTACCATACGGGTCAAATCTCAATCAAAATTTAATCAGTAGAATCCTTTTATTAGGAATCTACCATGGTACGACCCACCATACGGGTCAAATGGTATGACCCACCATACGGGTCAAATTTTAATTCAATTTTTAATCAGTAGAATCCTTTTATTAGGAATCTACCATGGGTTGATCAACCATACGGGTTCAAGTTCAACCACCCTAAAGTTTTTTTATATAACGAATCCTTAGGTTCTCATTTCATTTTCAGTGGAACAATCATGCCACGACTCTTTTTATTTACTTGTATTGAGTCGATAAGAATCCAGGTGTCATCTCGTCTTTGAAATGAACCTCTACCGAGCTTCCTTTCAAAGAGGGGCAGCTGTTGACACTTGATTTTTAATCATTTTTTCTATTTCTAAAGTAATAAAAAATCCATAATAATTCATAAAATTGAAAAATCAACTTTGGGGACCTTAGCCAAGCCTAGGGAACCAATTTTGACCAAAAAATGATTTTTTATATTTTCAGTATTTTTATGTATTTTTTATTTATTTATTTTCGAAAATTAATAGAAAATCCATAAAAATTCATAAAATTGAAAAATCAACTTTGGGAACCTTAGCCAAGCCTAGGGAACGAATTTTGACCAAAAAATAATTTTTCATATTATATATATTTTAATTTTTTTTTAAATACAAAAATATTTGAAAATTTTGGAAAAATAACATTTGAGGCCAAAAAATACACAAAGATAGTTAATATTTTTATTTTAAATCTATTTTCATATTGGCCATCGCAAATTCAGAAAAATCCAATTCGAGTCACGTGTTCCTTCACGAGTATAATCTCGAATCGGGCCTAAAAAAATTTAATTTGAGTCAACTTATTTTTAACTTTCACTTTTTATGAGTTGTGACATTGTCTTCTAATATTTTAAATTTTCATCTTGGCCCAATTATACCCAGAATGACTTAATTTTGCAAAAGGGCTTTAATTAAATTATGCATTATTTTCAGCGACAAGAAATGAGCTTAAATTTGACATGTGGTAAATTTTGGTGTGTCAAAAATTGTGAGGAGATTTGGACTTAAAGAAATATATTTTTTTCAGGGACTGAATTGTAAATACTTAAAATTCAAGGACTAGAGTGCAAATACCTAACTCTTGAAGGATTATTTTACAAATAATAAAAAGAAGAGTTAGTGGATAAATTAGAATAGAGAAGGGAAGATGAAGAAGAGGAGATGAAGAAGAGAAGTTGGAGAAGAATGGATGGAGAAAATAAGATAAGAATAGAGAAGGGAAGATGGAGATGAAGAAGAGTTAGTAGAGAAATTAGAATGGAAGATAAGAATAGAGAAGGGAAGATGGAGATTAAGAAGAGTTAGTGGAGAAATTAGAATGGGAGATAAATATGGAGAAGGGAAGATGAAGATGAAGAAGAGTTAGTGGAGAGATTAGAATGTGAGATAGAGATGGAGAATGGAAGATGAAAATGAAGAAGAGTTAGTGGAGAAATTAGAATGGGAGATAGAGTTAGTGGAAAAATTAGAATGGGAGATAGATGAGTAGGTTATAAAAGGAGGAAGAAGTGAGCTTGAGAAGGGATTCTTGAGAGAGAAAATTTGAAGTGTTTGGGAGAATTTTTTGGAGAGAAAATTTTGGATGTTTGAGAGAGTTTTGGGAGATTGAAGAAAATTTTGAGAGAAAGAAAATACCAAAAGAGAGAGAATTTTGAAGATGATGGGAGTTTAAAGCTAGGGGTTATCATCACAAATTCCTTCATCGATCAATATAAATCAAGAGTTCATCCTCGTCAACGAGCAAACAAATTCAAGCTAAGTGTTTTTATTTATTCATTTATTTATGGTTTTACTCGCAAATTAGCACAAATTGTATATACTTTCTCCATCTCCTTTTTCTTCCATATTTTATGTCAGGAGAAGGATATCTCTACGTCAACAGCAAAAATCTCGTCGAGATGCAAAAATCGGCCCAGACAAGCTCCTAAGCTGTCCACCGATTTCTCAACTGATCTGTGACTAAAAGTCCCTCTTAATTCAAAAGAAACTCTCTATATTGGGAACATAGAGAGCGAAAATCAATTATAGAAATCCCTCCCAAAAAATGGGAGATAAGTACTCTTTCTACTCTTCTGGTTTTAGGTGCAGATTAGCACATATTTTGTATACTAACATTTCACTCTATTTTATGTCAGGAAGCCGCAGCTTTATATCAATGGTCAACCCTATGGAAGCACAAAATCGGCTTGGAGGAGTCCTCAAGCGCGCACAAATTTCAAATTGTTGAATCAATTCGTTGTATTTTATTTTAAAGAATTCATACCCCAGAATGGAGAGGACAAAGTCCATCCGCAATTTAAATACCTGCACCATAAATCCCAAAGGGAAGAGCCAAGCCAATGCTTAGCCTCCCATTGGAGGTTTTTACTTACAGTAGTTAAATACCTGCAACTTAAATACCTGTACCTTAAATCCCAAAGGGAAGAGCCAAGCCAATGCTTAGCCTCCCATTGGAGGTTTTTACTTACAGTAGTTAAATACCTGCAACTTAAATACCTATACCTTAAATCCCAAAGGGAAGAGCCAAGCCAATGCTTAGCCTCCCATTGGAGGTTTTTACTTACAGTAGTTAAATACTTGCAACTTAAATACATGTACCTTAAATCCCAAAGGGAAGAGCCAAGCCAATGCTTAGCCTCCCATTGGAGGTTTTTACTTACAGTAGTTAAATACCTGCAACTTAAATACATGTACCTTAAATCCCAAAGGGAAGAGCCAAGCCAATGCTTAGCCTCCCATTGGAGGTTTTTACTTACAGTAGTTTAAATACTTGCAACTTAAATACCTATACCTTAAATCCCAAAGGGAAGAGCCAAGCCAATGCTAGGCCTCCCATTGGAGGTGTTTATTCACTGTCATGTACTTCCTATAATTTAATTTTTGAATCATCAGACCCAAAAGATAAGTAGGTTGTAATACTGCACAGAAGTCGTTAACACACTCCTTCTTTCGGCTTCAGGGAATCTTTAACACTTAAAAAAATATAACAAATAAAAATATATACCATCCATGCATCCTATTTAAAAAGTGAAAACACAAAAGAGAATACCCTACTATAGCCTTAGGAATAAACCAAGTCTGAGTTGCCGAATTAGGATATCCATGAAATTAATGTACCGAAAGGGCATTAGTTTTAATTAACTAGTGTAACAAAGTCCCCGAGTACCTAATCTCTGGTTCGCAGGAATAAATTAGTTCTCCCGCTAATTTATTTAGGTTTCTAATCGACCTACCAAGAACGATTAGTGGCGACTCCAAATTTCAAAATCATTTAAACAAAAACCAAAGTTGCGATTCGGTAGGGCTTGGGAGGGTCCGCGTTAGGTTAGTCAAATCTAATTTACCTAATAATCCGTTAATCCCTTTAAAATTTAAAAATTTTTTAGAGGGTCGCGACACCTGGTCAACCAGTTTAGGGTTGACAGACGTCCCAAGCCGCGATCAGGAGCCAGTGAGTAGGGACTCTCAAACATCGGTCATCCACACCCGAACCAACACGAGACTAGCTGATTATCGAAGAGCCACAGGAGAGGCAGAACTGACCTTGAATAAGTGCACCTTTCATTTCATGCTTAATTCCCCTGCATATGATATTTCCAGCTTTCTAGGTGTCTAGATTTAATTCAGGGGCAAGGGGGTAATTTTCTTTTTATCTCGTCGAATGCGTGAATCCCTTTTTATGCTAGACTCAGGGCGGATCAATTTGTGGCAATGTCGCTGACTGCCATAATGAGAAATGTTGAATGGCCTCACGTAAGGAAATTTCAAGTGAAAAGCCTAGGCGAGCTCGAAGACGGGTAACCGTGTGTCGTTCCAATTTACCCTCAATCGTTGCAAAATGCTAAATTGGATTTATTCCATTCTCACCCAGGGGATTGCAAATTGCCTCAAGAGTGTCGCAAAATGAAATGACCCAATGGAATGCGATAGGACTCATTTGCCTTGAAAGTAACCTTCAAATTAAAGGAGCCCTTCAGTCCACGGACCCGATGGCATAGAAAATGATGATGGTCTAAGGCAACCCGAAAGAAAACAAGGCCCAACTAAGCAAAGCACTTATGTGGCAAGCTCAAAGTGAAGGGTAACTCGGGACATACAATCCAATCCAATCCAAATGAAGGAACTTCCTCAATTCAAATTCAATGGAAGTACACACAAGGGTAAAACAGTATCGTTCCAATTTTTTCTAGAATATGAAGAACATATACTGCCGCATTCCCTTTCATTTTTGCAGGGGAAGTCTCTACTGGCCAGATTTTCCTGTCTACCATTCCCTATCAGTATCACCTCCGCTACTCGTCTCCAATCTCGAGCCAAGCAGATTCGACATCTTTGCAAAGAAGTTTGAGGGGACGCCACCACTTTGAAAAAGAGAGAAAAAAAAATGAGCCGAGTGGCAGACAAAGAAATTTTCGGCAGAAAAGAAGAGACGGCTCGTCTTTATTGAGGGACTCGCCAGCAAAATCGACGATGGATATAACGACAGGGCCCCCCTACCACGAAAAGATGGAAGGAGACGAGCTGGGCGAGAGATACGATAAAACGAAAATCGAGAAAGCCAGAACACTCGAGAGAGAGGCAATACAGTTGCTAAACCCACGTCTAATTTTAAAGGAGACATCTTCTTGATAATTCTCATTCGTGCTCGAAAGAGAGACTCTTAAAGCATACGCAGTCTCTCAGAAAAATCCAGAGAGTGAAAATACAAGAAGAGATATCAAACTTTGAGAAATTGTTAACCAAATCGAAGATGTCTCAACCCAACACACTTGAAAGTTATCGTTACTTGCTGAATATGGGAGAGGAAGAGTTCGAAGCCATGTTTGGGATCGAGCCTATGGAGCCCAGCCCTTCCACCGACGATATCCAAGAGCCCGGTAAGGACAAGGACAACAACGGTAAAGGTCAAAAGAAGCGTTACCGTCGCCATACTGAGGAGCAAGTACGAAAGCTTGAAGATTTCTTCAGAACGTGCCTTATGCCAGACGGCAAACAGAAAATGGAACTGAGTCAAGAGCTAGGACTTGAACCTTCGCAAATCAAGTTCTGGTTTCAAAATAGACGAACCCGAATGAAGACTCGTCATGAGCACAACGAAGCCGAGTTTCTAAGAGTTGAAAATGAAAACCTCCAAGCGGAGAACAAGATATATAAAGAGGCTTTTGACTCCGCCACCTGCCCCAACTGCAATACTCTCCTCACCCTCAATGAAATACATTATCTGAGGATCGAAAATGCACGTTTAAGAGGTGAGTTAGATCAGTTCATAGCAGGATCAAGTTCTGTTGGAGCAAGGCACGAAAAGACCGAGACTATGGGACCAGCATGGATGCCTTCTGAGGAGGAGGTGAGGTATCATCACCAGGCAAGTGGCATTGGCGACGAACTCGCCGCCATGATCAGGCAGTTTGATGCTGATGAAGCACCAGGGCTTTAATGTGCATACGGATCCTGTATTTCAAAACTAGTGATCACGGGACCTGCAACACAGCCGACGCGTACCTGATCCGGAACAACGCTAGCTGATCACTCAAGAACCTGCAAAGGGAGAAAGATCAAACCTGGACGAATACGTCTACTTAGTTTCATCGAACGTTCTCGCCTTTTATCGATGTCCAAAATCAATGCACAAGCTAGAAGTAATCATTTCCCTTTCCCCATATTAAATGCTCGGAGTCGTTAATCGCACCAAACTCGAAAAAAATTAATATCGAGAAGAAATCCGCATAAATCTGAAGGGTAAATCCGTATCGTTTCAAGTTACCCTCGAACTACCCAGGTTTTAAATTTGATCCCTTCTATTTTCAGGAATTTGCAAAAGCGACTCGAGAACACAGTCATATCCAAAAACAAAATTCCCTGGTCGGGCTAAATTGGGGGCAAATCAACTCATGGATATTAGCACGGGATGGACGGCTTCGGACAAAGGAAAGTACAAGCGAAAGACGCGAACAATCTCAGACATGGGTAATTCTGTATCGTTCTAATTTGCTCATAATCATCGCAAGTCCTGAATTGTTTTATTCCATTCTTAACAGGGATTGCAAATTACCTCGAAAAAATACCGTAACATGACCCAAGGTGATACAACAGGGCTGCTTTATCCCCAAAGATTAACCTTTGAAAGGATAGCCCCATGGACACTTATGGGGATGACAGTAGGTCCGAAATATCCCGAGTTCGATCCCCGATGGTGGGGAATGTTGAATACTTGACGACCTTACCAAAAAAAGGAATACTCGACGAGTAATATCAAATTCAGTATATTACTATAGTCTTGCCATAATGGTGAGGTGCCTAACAAAAGTCGAGGAAAATTCAATCCAGCAAAATTGGTAAGAGACTCGTGCAAGGCATTCAAGACGAAAGGTAAATCAGTATTGTTTCCAATTTATCCCTTTTAATACTGGTTGACATGTCTCCTTTTCTTTTTATAGGAAATATTTATACTAACATTTAACATGTTGAAGGAGACAAATCCAAAAGAAAATTATGATCACCTGACAAGATCTATTTTGGTGAAAAATGGGGCAAGTTGATCGCAAGCTCTGAAGCGAAAAAGCAAATATGTCTTCCTTATCTCGTTTGATTTCAAGAATAATTTCTTTGCTTTTTGCAGGGGCATTTAACCGCTAAACCATGGCGGTCGCTGTCACTAAACAAACCAAAATGCTCCCTCACCCATATGCCTCATCGTGTAAGGGCAAAACTTGAGACAAACCGCTCCTCGACATAAGGAATGGGCTTCCCAATTTGTTCGATCCACCCACATACTAGGGGCAATTCAAATCCGCCCATGTTTGCACATTATATAAACACACATGATGCTAAAAATTGTCACATCGGCATTGTGTTTACACATTTTATGAATTATGTATGACTATCCGCATGTTTAATTTACTAACTCCAACTTAGAGCATAAACTGCATAGGAGACATCAAATGTGCAAAATGGGGCATAATAGGATGAGGAAATGCAAAATAAGTCTTTCTTATAGACAAACCAAGTCCTTCTTACAGGCAAATCAAGTCCTTTTTACAGGCACCAAGTCCTTCTTACAGGCAAAACAAGTCCTTCTTACAGGCAAAAAGTCCTTCTTACAGGCAAATCAAGTCCTTCTTACAGGTAAAATAAGTCCTTCTTACAGGCAAATAAAGTCCTTCTTACAAGCAAAACAAGTCCTTCTTACAGGCATAAAGTCCTTCTTACAGGCAAATCAAGTCCTTCTTACAGGCAAAATAAGTCCTTCTTACAGGCATAAAGTCCTTCTTACAGGCAAATCAAGTCCTTCTTACAGGCATAAAGTCCTTCTTACAGGCAAATCAAGTCCTTCTTACAGGCAAAACAAGTCCTTCTTACAGGCAAAACAAGTCCTTCTTACTTATAGGCAAAACAAGTCCTTCTTACAGGCAAATCAAGTCCTCCTTACAGGCAAAATAAGTCCTTCTTACAGGCATAAAGTCCTTCTTACAGGCAAATCAAGTCCTTCTTACAGGCAAACCGAGTCCTTCTTACAGGCATAAAGTCCTTTTTACAGGCATTAAATCCTTTTTACAGGCACAAGTTCTTTCTACAGGCACCAAAGTCCTTTCTACAGGCACCAAGTCCTTTCTACAGGCACAAAGTCCTTTTTACAGGTATCAAGTCCTTTCTACAGGCACCAAGTCCTTTTTACAGGCACTAAGTCCTTTCTACAGGCACAATGTCCTTCTTACAGGCAGTTTCATGGTGTGACCTACCATACGGGTCAAATCTCAATGAAATTTAATTAGTAGAATCCTTTTATTAGGAATCTACCATGGTACGACCCACCATACGGGTCAAATGGTACGACCCACCATATGGGTCAAATTTTAATTCAATTTTTAATCAGTAGAATTCTTTTATTAGGAATATATCACAGGTTGACCTACCATACGCGTTCAAATTCAACCACCCTAAAGTTTTCTTATAACGAATCCTTAGGTTATCATTTCATTTTCAGTGAAACATTCATGTCACGACTTTTTTTTATTTCATTGTGTTGAGTCGATTATGATTCAGGTGTCATCTCGTCTTTGAAATGAAGCTCTTGCGAGCTTCTTTTCAAAGAGGGGCAGCTATTGACACCTGATTTTTAATCATTTTTTATCTTTTAAAATTAATAAAAAAATCCATACAAATTCATAAAATAAAAAAAATCAACTTTGGGGACCTTGGCCAAGCCTAGGGAACCAATTTTGACCAAAAAATGATTTTCCATATTTTTCATACTTTTCGGTATTTTTTATTTATTTAACTCCTAAAATTAATAGAAAATCCATAAAAATTCATAAAATAGAAAAAATCAACTTTGGAGACCTTGGCCAAGCCTAAGGAACCAATTTTGACCAAAAAATAATTTTTCATATTTTTAGTTTTTTTTTCGAAAAATAAAATACAAAGATAATTGAAAATTAGAAATAATAGCGTTTGGGGCAACAAAAATATGAATAAATAGTCAGTATTTTTCTTTTAATCTTCACTTCATCTTGGCCAAATAAAATCTAAAAAAACATTGATCTAGAATCAGGAATTAATTTGTTAATCTCATTTTTAGCTTAATTAAAAAAAATTTATTAAAAAATTAATTTTAGCTTTATAATTTTCTATTTTTGCGTTTCCGGAGTCGAGACATTAACTCCCAATAGTCCAAGTTTTTCATAAGGCCTGATGGTGTGCTTTTCATTTTTTGCGTTCAGTTCAATGTATCATTTGTGCTTTTTCTCGGAACGCTGGAATCGATGGATTGTATAAAAAAAAGAAAAAAGAAAAAAAGAAGTATGTGAGAAAGAGCAAGACGAAAGGAAATTGGTATTGGACAACCTAATCGTACAGAAAATGCAGAAATTTTAGCGACCAAACCACAACGAACACGGATGAAGTCAAGACATATGGGGTGCACGTTCATGTTGATTATATGTCTGAAATTGCTTAGATTGAAAGGTCAACTTGTCATTAGTGCATAACGAAAAGGTGTTGGCCAACAAGCACAAAGGGAGACGAAAAAAGAAACCGAAAAAAAAAATAATAAAAGAGGAAAGAAGGATAACTCCCTCACAGATTGCCCAAATTAGAATAAAAAAATTGATTGTGAGATTGGAGGTGCTTTTCTTTTCTTTTGGGGGATTGCATAGGATTGATTAAAAAATAATAATAATAAAGAGATTATGGAAGCTAAGTAGGGCAAGGGACGGACGTTGAACAACAAAAGAGTGCCTAACATGCATTAATTGGGAGGAGAATAAAAAATGATGGGGGAGGTGGATATTTTAATGGATGGGGTAATAATAAAAAAGGGGGAACGTTGATATATGCTTGCTTTATCTCACTATGTTCTACCTAGGGTAGTGGAATTTTTTTATTGGTTTTGGCAGAGTAGGCCCAAGTTGGATGTCATCGCATTGGGAGTTTCAGAGCATTTTCTTCCCACGGAACGCTACCTCTTTTGGTTCAAGTTTCTTGCCCATGATGGAATTAAATAGTATATGCCAATAGATGATTAGGCATGGCTTAGAATGCCATTCAAAGTTTTCTTCGAGGATCTGGGACCAAATTATATTTCAGGGATTTTCTCGCCGATGATGACACCTTCTATTAAAATTCCAAAACCATTTTCTTCCGCATCTTTGTCCATTCTGAATAGTTTGAGTCACTTTCGTATATTCTTTAGGTTTTCTGTCCCTGATGTTGGAATTTCTTCATCATTCCACGAAGGCGTGGAAAGGATCGTATGTCAAAGAAAGATACAATAACATGCCCATGTTCATTACCGAAAATGAAATCGTAATGAAGAAAGCAACCACGTCTCGGTCAAAAGGAGGAGCTGGTGGAAGGCTCATGATGAAAAGGAAGAATAAAAAATGTGAGGTGAATGATGGAATGCATCGAAAGAAGAAGGTGGAGTCACCTACAAGAAAAAAAGAGACAATGTATAGCTAAAAAATAAAAATAAAAAAAGAAGGCTGGGGGTATCTTTGGACCTCCTGGGAGCAAGACACGATTTAAGGAGAGACTCTTCCACGATGAAAAGGGAGAGAGGTTTTTGATCCCTGGTTTTTGGGAGAAACACTACTGAAAAAAAAACTGGAACGCGGCTGGAAGAAATTTTTTTTTTCCTCTCGATGGTTTGGCTCTGGGACTGGAGGTTGAGCTCGAGGCTCTTCAAGCGGAAGTCGAAGCTTGGTGAATGCAACTCTCGGAACGTTCGCAGGCGAGTTTGTTTCGGAGCAAGGATTTCCAAAAGGACTTCCGCCATATGCAAGGAATTGCAACTCAACACCAAGGCTTGACGGAGGATTTGCTCGTCCGAATCGTGAGAGACCCCTCCTCCGATGCCGATCACAACTCGTAGCATCTCGTATGCTGCAAATTTCACCAGATCGACTCCCTCACATGCTCCTCCCTTTGACTCGGGCGCGGCGAGTCCCTTTGATCTCTCTCTCTCTCTCTCTCTCTCTCTCTCTCTCTCTCTCTCCTATTTTGTTTAGTCTTTTTCGAAAAAACTTTAGCTCGCCCTCTCTCTGCGTACATGTTCTTCATTACGATGAGATTTTCCTGATCAGCACCATGGTGTAAGAGTATACATTGAAGAAAATATCAAAATCGTCTTCAAATCGCGACATCGGCGAGCTTCCTCACACTTCTTATCAGATCTTGAGAAGCGCGATCGGCGACAACGAATTTGGCTCCCTCAACGAACAGGATCAGAGCCACGTAGCGTATGAAGGAGTACTTCGAAGTCAAACAAAGAACAGGTCATCGTGATAAGATGAGACCGTGCAGATCTTAGTATTGAATGGAGAGAGGCCGGGCTTAAGGCAGTGAAAATTTAGTCCTCAAGGCCCATTACGTAGTGATTTCTTGTGAAGAACATTGGGCCAACATTAGTTGAGTCCAGTTTCCTTTCTTTTGTTATAGGATCTAGATTGAGTTGGGACAGTCGGACCAGATGAACTTAGGGCTTATTTTTGACATGTTTGACTTCATTCTCAAGATCAGGCTGGGCTCATTGCCTCGAGCTCAGCCCAAATGGACTCTCACCCAAGACCTAGGCTATAAAAAACCGGTCGTGCTACTGACCCAATTTCTTTTATTTTATTTTATTTTTCTTTTCTTTTACTTTAATCGTTAATTGGAATATTTAAAAATAAATAAAAATAAAAAGGGAGAAATAAGTAGAAATGTCCCTAATCGCCTACCATGTCCAGTTGTGTTTTATATACCTGCTTGGTGACTTTTTTTAGATCTAGTTCGGAAGATTTAATTTTGGCTTCATCTGTGAATGTCTAAAAAAACTATTCATCAATGCATACCTCGATAAATATATTAGTACAATAACTAGGGTTTGATTTAAAAATGCCTGATCATCCTTTACTTGAATGAACTTCGCTAATTATCCACTTTGAGTCGAGTGCGTAAATGCAGGAAATTGACGTCCTAACGTGGCAATGAACCAAAGCTAAGTATTTTTTTTATTCTCCTTCTCTTTAATATGAATTGACATAGATTTTCTACTGCCCTTCTCTTTTCCCATATATTTTTATGTCAGGAAAAAAAGGAAGACTTCACATCAACGACGAGTTTCACGGAGGTGCAAAATCGGCTCAGATAAGCTCTTAAGCTGTCCACCGATTTCTCAGCTGATCTATGACTAAAAGTCCCTCTTAATTCAAAAGAGACTCTCTATATTGGGAACATAGAGAGCGAAAATCAATTATAGAAATCCCTCCCAAAAAATGGGAGATAAGTACTCTTTCTACTTTTCTGGTTTTAGGTGCAGATCAGCACATATTTGGCATACGGACACTTCACTCTATTTTATGTCAGAAAGCCGCAGCTCTATATCAACGGTCAACCCTACGGAAGCACAAAAATCAGCTTGGAGGAATCCTCATGCGCGCACAAATTTCAAATTGCTGAATCAATTCGTTGTATTTCATTTTAAAGAATTCATACCCCAGAATGGAGAGGACAATGTCCATCCGCAATTTAAATACCTGCACTATAAATCCCAAAGGGAAGAGCCAAGCCAATGCTTAGCCTCCCATTGGAGGTTTTTACTTACAGTAGTTAAATACCTGCCACTTAAATACCTATACTTTAAATCCCAAAGGGAAGAGCCAAGCCAATGCTTAGCCTCCCATTGGAGGTTTTTACTTACAGTAGTTAAATACCTGCCACTTAAATACCTATACTTTAAATCCCAAAGGGAAGAGCCAAGCCAATGCTTAGCCTTCCATTGAAGGTTTTTACTTACAGTATTTAAATACCTGCAACTTAAATACCTGTACCTTAAATCCCAAAGGGAAGAGCCAAGCCAATGCTTAGCCTCCCATTGGAGGTTTTTACTTACAATAGTTAAATACCTACAACTTAAATATCTGTACTTTAAATCCCAAAGGGAAGAGCCAAGCCAATGCTTAGCCTCCCATTGGAGGATTTTACTTACAGTATTTAAATACCTGCAACTTAAATACCTGCACCTTAAATCCCAAAGGGAAGAGCCAAGCCAATGCTTAGCCTCCCATTGGAGGTTTTTACTTACAGTAGTTAAATACCTGCAACTTAAATACTTGTGCCTTAAAACCCAAAGGGAAGAGCCAAGCCAATGCTTAGCCTCCCATTAGAGGTTTTTACTTACAGTAGTTTAAATACCTGCAACTTAAATACCTGTACCTTAAATCCCAAAGGGAAGAGCCAAGCCAATACTAGGCCTCCCATTGGAGATGTTTATTCACTGTCATATACTTCCTATAATTTAGTTTTTGAATCATCAGACCCAAAAAATGAGTAGGTTGTAATACTGCACAGAAGTCGTTAACACACTCCCTCTTTTGGCTTCAGGGAATCTTTAACACTTAAAAAATATAACAAATAAAAATATATACCATCCATGCATCCTATTTAAAAAGTGAAAACACAAAAGAGAATATCTTACTAGAGCCTTAGGAATAAACGAAGCCTGAGTTGCCGAATTAGGATATCCATGAAATTAAGGTACCGAAAGGGCATTAGTTTTAATTAACTAGTGTAACCAAGTCCCCGAGCTCATAATCTCTGGTTCGCAGGAATAAATTAGTTCTCCCGCTAATTTATTTAGGTTTCTAATCGACCTACCAAGAACGATTAGTGGCGACTCCAAATTTCAAAATCGTTTAAAATAAAAATCCAAAATCACAATTCAGTAGGGCTTAGGAGGGTCCGCGTTAGGTTAGTCGATCTAATTAACCTAATAATCCGTTAACCCCTTTAAAAAATAAAAATTAATTTTTTAGAGGGTCGCGACACCTATTTATAAATGAAGACAAGCCTTCTCTTCTTTTCTGCTACAGATTGCCTTGTCTCCCACTCGGCTCCTCTATCTCTTCTTTCTTTTTTAAATTTTTTAAAGTGGTGGCGTCCCCTCAAACTTTTTCGCAGAAATTTTGGATTTGTTTGGCTCGAGATTGTAAATTAACAAGGATTCGAGCCAACAGAGGTGGTGCCGACAAAGAATGGCAAATAGGAAAATCTGGCCAATAGAGACTGCACTTGTGAAGTCGATATTTAACTTGAAGCAAATTATCACCTTCGCATTCTAATCATCAGCTTCTGACTCTCTCCTCCAATACTTTCGTGTTCTGCTCGTTTGCTTTGATTTCTTCCTCGATAATGGCTAATCTCCCTACCCACATCTTCCCAGCCGACGTTATGTTCAAATGGGAGAGGCTTTATCATCTTCTTAACCGAGGCTATATTTATATAACCTATCATCCGAGTGTTGAAGCTGAAATCCTCAGTCTATTTAGGGAGATAAATGCTTCTTCAGTCGAAGGCACCAATTTGGAGAGGGAATACAGAGCATTCCCACACATCTTCATCAACTTCCTAGAGGCATGTCGAAATACCCAGGAGACGGTTACCTTAGCCAGCGTTGTGAAGGCCCGCTACCAAGATCGATATGAGTGCCTGGAGTTTACAGAACGCTCGGTTGCTCGATACAAGAAGACCTTCAAGTCTGCTGAAGAGCGGGTCTCGCTGTTGGTTCACGAGAGAGAAAAGTTGGTGGAGCGCCTATCTTTAAATCAGACTTACTTTGAGCATGACCCGAGGGATGTTGTAATGAAGTTCAGATGTGAATGGCTGGAGAAGAGGCTCGATAATTTAACAGCGGATATAACTTTCGAGAGGGACCTGATCGACAACTTAAAACTCGCCGTTGAACACCATGAGATGAATGCAACCAGGTACAAGGAGAAATATACCCGCCTGTTCTTCAAGCTTGCAGATCTCGACTCCTAGATTGCTCAGTGTAGGCAGAGCATTAATTTCATGGAGAGCCAATTGAACTTTTTTGTAATGCTTATTAGAGCTTAGTTTGGCTTTACTTTTCCTCCTCAGTGAGCGGTTGTAATACTCCTTGATGAATGAAATGAAAGAAAAGATTTATATCTCTGTACATTAATCTTCTTGCCATTTCTTCCTCCGCATAGCATGAATGACTTAAAGTATTTCTCACACTCATCTTAATTAGGATCAGAACACCTCCTGGGAGCATCTTCTTCACGACATATAGGTCTCCATAGTCTAAAGTAAACTCTTCCTGTCGCAGCAACCTTCGTAGGACGAGGTCATCTACCACTGCTGGATCCAATATGCTACTGTCGACTGTACTTCCGACGGAATACATAGGAAACGTATTTCTACTTCGACTGGTAGGACTACCTCAATCATGTCTCATCTTAACAGATGGTGGCTGTGAAATGATGACACGCAGCCAAACAGACAAAGGCAGGACCCCATCACTTCTCCCTGATGATGATATTAAGGACACAGAAAAAGGATTCGGCGGCGTGAGGCCCGTGACTGGTCAGGTAAATCAATACAGCCGTAATCACTCGATCAATGTGCTAATAATGAACCCGCCACCTATTGCGTGCCCCTGCTTCTCTCATGCGTTGTACCTATCAGCATCAACTTATTGGTGTCGGCAGAAATGACTGTGGGCCATGCCCATTATTAGAACACCGGTTCTCTAAAGTCGACGTTGTTCGAATCCAAGGAAGATTGAGGCAAGCCTTTAGTTGATTCAATCAGAAAGGTGTTGCGAGATCGGGTCAACATACACGTTATATAGATTTTGACTATACAGTCTCTAGTTCTCCCAAAAAAGTACAAGAATCTCCCAATAAATTAAGAATACCTCGTGCCCGATCTGGATAAATTTACGGCCCCATCAAAAGACAAAGCTTGTACATGTTGACTGGTTGACACGTTTTTTACTCTAAGAGGATTGATTTCTTCACTTGTCCCCAGTGTAATTGGCTAAGGTGTTGGCAATTTCTGATTCTTTCGCATTCTTCAAGTTTATTCCCAGAATAATGTTGAACCCGATTTTACTCCTGCTTGGGGTACCTGTGATTCCCTGCAAAAGTAGAGGAAATAATTAGTATGTGATCCAAGAGGGGTCGGTCCATGACTCCTAAAATAGTCTAGTTTTATTTTTCAATTTTATGAGAAATTAGAGAAAATTTTCTTTAAAAAAACACGGGGTGAATTTCTTTAGAAAGAATTTTCTTACGGATTTTATAGCTTGAAAAATGCGGTAAGATCTCTTGGTGTTTATCAAATTTTCCAAATGAATTCTCTTCTTTTATCAGAATGAATTTTCAGTGATAAATTTGTCAGAAAAATTTCACTTCTATTAAAGCAGGAAAGATGTGATAAAAATTTTTACTGGTCAACAAAATTTCCCGAAGGAATTTTTCACATTCATTTTTTCCAAAAATTTTTAGAAATGGGGCTCAAATTAGATTTTTATTTTCTTTTGAAAAAAGTGACCAGAATGTTAAGTTCAAAATTTGACTGACACCGACCACGGACCGACCACAAAAATAAATACAAGATAAAGTTAGAAAACTTACTTTCACCGTGAAAAATACCATGTAGGTCACATAGACATGCACATAAATCTTGAGTTTATATCTTAGCCTATCTACTCTAAAGGCTGACAAATTGAAGCGAAAGACTTACATCAAGGCGACAATCTCGCGTACATAACCAAGATTAACCGTGATCCCATGACGTAATCAGAATTAGCCGGGCCTTTCCACTTCAGCTGCTCGAGCTAAAAATTAAAACCACTACTTTGGTAATCTTACCAAACCTGAGACCTAACTTTTAAACTAATTTATGAAAAGAGGTTCGGGATTGAATCTAGACTAACTTTCGACGTGATCTCACGCCGAACGCTAGAACCAAATCACAATACCATCCTAAAACTAGTGACCTAGGTCCGGTCACGGGACATGTTTGATGTAGTGCTAAAACAAATAATCATGCACAGAAGTTAAATTCAAACACCACTTCAAAAATGTACAAACATTAAATTTCAATTCTCACACACCAAACCTGCAAAATAAGGGGTTAGCCAAACACTCCACCCCTTATAACTCTCATCTGCAAAACCATTTAACACCTAAAGGTCAGAATCCAACCAAGTCAAACCAAATGAATTTTCATGAAATTTTTCTAGCCTAAGTCCACTAGGTTCTTAAATTTTTCTAAAATTAAGAACAAGCCCCCAGCGGAGTCGCCAAGCTATCGCAACCCAAAAAATAATTATTTCAGGTGAACAGATTATCAGGTTAATTAGATTGACTAACCTAACGCGGACTTTCCCAAGCCCTACCGAATCGTAACTTTGATTTTTGTTTAAATGATTTTTAATTTTGGAGTCGCCACTAATCATTCTTGATAGGTAAATTAGAAACCTAAATAAATTAGCAGGAGAACTAATTTATTTCTGCGAACCAGAGATTCTGAATTCGGGGACTTGGTTATGTTAGATTACTCTAACGCCCTTTCGGTATCAATTTCATGAAAATTTATTTGGAGTGATTTGGAAAGATTTAGGTCAAACCGACCAGAAGGGTAAAATAGCCATTTTTCAAAGACCAGAAAGTGAAAACAGGTCAAACCAGTTGAATGTGGTTATTCCTTATTTCTCACAATTTCTAAAAACCTTTCGAAATTTTCGAGACAATTTTCCCATGAGGGGAAAAATATCGGAGTGAAAATTCACCGAAAATAGGATTGGTCGGTCAAAATGACCCGTTTCCTAATTTCTGAGATTTTTCTGAATTTTTCTGAATTTTTCGAGACAATTTACCCATAAGGGGCAAAATCGTCATTTTGAAAAAATCGGGATGGAAATTCACTAAAAATAGGATTGGTCAGTCGAAATGACCCGTTTCCTAATTTCTGATATTTTTCTGAATTGTTTCCGAATTTTTCGAGACAATTTACCCATAAGGAGCAAAATCGTCATTTTGAAAAGATCGGGGTAGAAATTCACCAAAAATAGGATTGGTCAGTCGAAATGACCCGTTTCCTAATTTTTGAGATTTTTCTGAATTTTTCATAATTTTTCGAGACAATTTGAAAAAAAAAACTTGGTCAGCTACAAATGCAATCGCAATTGATCTAAGCACAACAAATATTATGTACTTGGTTGGCATATGAGAAAGGATATATATATACATAGACGAGAAAAGAGAGAGTGATCCCAGTATATACATACATAAAGAAGGCTTGAGTTTAGGGCGTTCATTCTACATTTTTAGCCGATTTCTTCTTTTTTTAGATAGAACAAGAGCCTTGCAACTACAGATGTCTTTGGTCTCCCATGACATTGCCCAACTTGGTGATCTAAGGAGCACTCAACTGAAATCCGGATTGGTGATAGGAAAAGCATCGCGAAGAAAGAGCAGATAAGTGTGCGAGATTGCTATTGCATTAAACCAAAAAGAGGCAAAAAGGCTTCATGGTGTAGGATAGACAACACAGATACCGAACTGAGACTTGAATGGGAGAATCCTGATTATGATATCTAGTGCTAAGCATGCCTAGTTCTTTCACTGCAACAATTTCAATGATCTCAAACACAAGCATTTCATTACAAGCATAAACTATGACTCCCTCAGATTAACCGAACAAAGCCGCACCAATCGAGATCAGCCAACCCGAGAACATAAATCTTGAGAGCAATTCTTTAACTGATGGAACTACGTCGCAATCTCACGCCAATTACTATACATTATTATATCATTGACCATGCTGGAACAATTTTCAGACAAGCATAGCCCAACCAGGTCTGAACCACTTTAAGGACCCATCTCTAACTTCAACCTTATCTGGCCTCTTCTTTTTCTTTTTTCTTTTTTTTAATTCCCAAGTTCCTACAGCTGCACAACACTTTTTAACCTCCCCACTTCCTCATCTTTACTAAACCATCCCTGCCACAATATTAAGGTAAGTACACCCAGCAGGTGTCCACTCACGTTTTAGTGAATCCTACTAGGATTTCAACCTCTTTCCCCCACACAGCCAATAAGAAAAAGTAGCTCAAACCCAAAGTTCCTTACCCCCGTTTTCTCGGCATTTTCTTATAAACACCCAGACAAAAAGCTTTCAAGCGAGCTGAAAATACCCCACAAGATGAACATTCCACTCACCTGAGGCTCGACCTCGTAAGACTTTGCTCTAAAGTATGTCGAGAAGAAGAAAGATGACCTTACCACCGAACCCAACCTACCTCCAGTTTCTGTTGATAACTTCTCGTGCCTTCCCTATGCACTAAATAACCTAACTTCAGTTTGGCCTTTTCTTTCCTACTTTCCTTATTTTATTATTATTATTATTATTATTATTATTATTATTATTATTATTATTATTATTAGTCTCCTCTCTCTCTCGAACGATCTTTCGCATAACACTTCGCCATGGAACTTCGTTGAAGGCAGATTAAGGAATGCGCTCGCTCCATCAACATCACTGAAACCAGCTAGTTAAGAAGACTAACCTATTTCCCATGCAGATTTATAATACTCGCTCGTAGCCAGGTCTTGCTTATTGCCTCGCCATTCCGTCCGAGTTCGCTTGCCACGCAGCTGATAGTTCAGATCGCCTCGAGGCCATAGTTGGGACTATCCAGGGAGCAAACTCAGCATCTTGAGATCGTTTATCTCCTTTTCTTTGACAACGTGGCTCAGGTGTGAGGTCCAACCTCGACCCGATGTCATTTGCTGACTTGATGAACACATTCTGTTCCTCAAAGTCATAGCGTATGGAGAGGTGTTTAAAGACGAAAGTCAACCGCGGTTCGACGATCTCGCCAAGCTAACATCCAATGTGTCAGCCACCTGTTGAGGAAACTATCCCGCCAAGAATTTTGATTCTGACAAAACTCGTTTCTAAGAAGTCTAGTTAATTGAAGTATATCTTCATTGCAGAAATCTCGATGTGAAAAGAGCTTTGAATATCCTGCAACTGGCGCTCAGATTCAGGGAAGAATCATCACCATAGTGCTTCTGAATGGTCAGAAGGAAGGTCTTTGCTTGTGTCCCTAAAGGAATCAGAAGGAGGAGTCTGCGTCTGAGTATTTCAGATGAAGTGTTTTACTGCCTGAAATGGATTCAGATGGAGAACAGCAATACCTTGGAAGACCTCAAAAAGACTCGTGTGAGACGTCACCAGTGGGAGCTTTAAGAGCTCAGATTCATAGTGTAATATCGAATCAGATTCAGAGACCTCACATAGTTTGAAAGCTGTTTCTGAATGGATTCAGATTCTGCAGCTGGACTAAGAAGACCCATGATTGACAAAGAGTCCGATTGATTTCGGAAAATACGGGAAATGAAAGGATTCGATCTACAGGATGATTGTCCATCTTTATTAGGACAAAATCCTTGATTGGATATTATCTTCCTTTCTCTCTTTCAAGAAGATTCAACATCTCACGTAAATGGAAACTGAAGATTTAGTTGTGTAGGCGACCAAATCTGAAGATTACTAGAATCTTTCTTCAACGACTACCTAGCATCTTTCCAAGTTTATCTCGCTCAATCAAGGCTGATTGAAGATTAACGAGTGATCCCGTGGAGTACCTTGACAACGGCTAGTTCAAGGTGAAAGGGGTATAAAATGAGGGTGTTGGTATTCGAAGAATTGAGAAAGTGAGATATAGAAAAGACGAGCAAAACTGTTGAGAAAACAATTTTTAACTTCTCGTGAAAATACTTTTGTCAGTGAGTTGAGAGAAGTTCATTGTAACTTTGCGATCATTATAGTGAAATCCAGCCAATCGGCTGTCATCGTGAGAGAGTGGACGTAGGCTTACTATAGCCGAACCACTATAAATCTGTGTGCACAATTCTCCTTCTGAACTCCTTTATTTCGTGCATATTTGTTCTGTTACGTTCAATACATCGCTTCTGCGCCTACTTGCATTTGAATCTCAATTTTCAGAAGCACCTATTCACCCCCCTCTATGTGTCGTTGCTAGCCACATCAATTGGTATTAGAGCCAGGTTGCTCACTTTTGTGAAGTGTTCTACTTCAGAGCTAACGATCTATCATGTCTATCATGCGAAGGCAATATAGGACAGACTACATGTCATATATCAGGGCACTAATCGAGTTAAAGAGACTAAACTCAGTATACTACTGAGTGACTATGAAGCCTTTAAAATGAAACCTGATGAAACAATTGATGAGATGATTGACAGGTTTCAAATTCTGGCTAGTGGTCTCGCACAACAAGGTGCACCTGTGGCTGAACCAATGCAGGTCAGAAAAATCCTCCGAGAATTAACCGAATAATGGAACTACATCAAGCCTTCCATTCAAGAATGCCAAACTATAAGACCAATATCCATCGACGAGTTAGTTGGAACTCTGCAATCATATGAGACAAAGAGAAACAACAACAAACCAGAGATCTCAAAAGGTAAGAAGTCTATTGCTCTTTCATCTAACTTTGATGATGAAATTTCAGATTCAGATGATGAGGATGAAGACGATGAAGAGCTCGCATTAATGGTGAAGAAGTTTACAAAGATGGTCAAGAAAGGTAGATTCTTCAAGGGAAAGAAGACATTCAGAAGGAACGACCACAAACAATATGGTCATGACAAACAGGAAAGCAAGGACATCGTATGCTTTCATTGCAAGAAAGTGGGACATATTAAACCCAAATGTCCACTGCCAAAGAAGGATAAAACCAAATTTGAAAAATACAAGAAGGCCTTGAAGGGAGAAACACTAAGTGATTCTGCAGAAAACGACGAGAACTATGCAAACATATGTCTTATGGAAAATTCAGATTCAGACTCAGAATCAGATACGGAGGTAAACCTTTCTAAACTACCTGATAATGTTTCTGAATACATAACAGAGCTGTGCAAAAATTATAAAGAAGTTCTCAAAAAGATTTCATGTTTGAAAAAGGAAAATCAATCTTTGAAACAGCAAGATCTTTCTCAAAAAGATAAGATCGAGTTTTTACATAAAAAATTTCACTCTTTAAAGGAAAGTCACGATCTTACTTTAAAAGAAAACGATACTTTAATGACCAAAGTTGAAAACATAAATAAGAAGTTTTCTCAAAGTTCTAAAGATCTAGAAAATATCATTTCCACCCAAATTCCTTTTGACAAAAAATCTGGTCTTGGTTTTGAAAAACAAGATAGTCTTAAAAACAGTTTTTCAGATTCTGAAAATAGATTGAAACATCATCCTACCAAGTCTGCTTATCAACAACACTTTTCCAAGAAATTTACTAAATCATCACATCAACTTCACAAGTGTTTTTATCCACTCAATCATTTCCAAAATCAGGTTACAAAACCATATCAAACGCATCATTCATATAGGCATTATACTAGACCTTCACAGAATTATTACAAGCCATATCATTCACAAAATCATTATAGATCATATCATAATTCTGTTAGAGGATTTCAGAACATGCCCAAAACTAACTACTCTCAGAGTGTTTACCAACCTCATTATCCGCAGAACTTCTATGGAAAGCATACAGGTCTACAATATCCTAACAATCAATCAATAGAAGGATATTACTCTAGAAGTTGCTCAAATTGTGGTGGTAGATATCATAGTAAAAATGAATGTATGTTTGTTTGGAAGCCTGTGAATAGATCTGCTTATACTAACTTCCATGGACCCCAGTAAATGAGGGTACCAAAACAAAGGTAAGATTATTTTTTCTTGCAGGTACCTCGAAAGGGAAATAAGAAATAGTTTCTGGACAGTGGATACTCAAGTCATATGACTGGTAATTCAGAAAACTTTACTAAGTTATCAATGATTAGTGGCAGAAGTGTATCATTTGGAGGTAAGAATAAAGGTAAAGTAATAGGACAAGGAACAGTTAAGATTGGAAACCTCATTATTAATGATGTATTTCTCGTTAAAGGTTTGAAGTACAATCTGATATCTGTAAGTCAGTTATGTGATTCTGGATATAAAATTTGTTTTCAAGATATGAAATGTACAGGTGTCAGTAGTGATAATAAACAGAGCTTTTCTGGATTTCGGCATGGAAACATCTATCTTCTGGATGTTGCATCTGAAGAAATCAAGTGTCTCATATCAGTCAAAAATGAATCTGATCTCTGGCACAGGAAGCTTGGTCACATCAGTATTAAGCATATTTCGAAATTATCATCCAAGAACCTGATTCGAGGATTACCTCAATCAAAATTTGAACAGCCAGAACTTTGCACTGCATGCATTCTGGGAAAACAGGTCAGAAGCACATTTAAGCCTATAAATCATATTTCAACTAATCGTGTATTACAGTTGCTTCACATGGACCTCTTTGGACCAAACAAGGTACTAAGTCTTGGAGGTAAGAAATACTGTATGGTCATTGTTGATGATTTCTCCAGATTTACATGGGTTATTTTCTTAGCTCACAAGAGTGATGCATTTGCTGCATTTGCAAAATTTTCAAAAAGGATTCAGAATGAAAAAGGTTTTATGATTTCTTGCATTAAAACCGATCACGATGGAGAATTTGAAAACCAGGATTTCTCTTGTTTCTGTGATGATGCTGGAATCACCTTTTCTACTCTTTATACACCTCAACAGAATGGGGTTGTTGAAAGGAAAAATCGTTCTTTACAAGAAATTGGTCGAACTCTTCTTATTGAAAGCAAAATTGCATCTCATTTTTGGGCAGAAGCAGTTTCTACAGCTTGTTACATTCTGAATCGAGTTTCCTTAAGACCCATCCTTGAAAAGACTCCTTACGAAATTTTTAAAGAAAGAAAACCAAATCTTTCATACTTTCATATATTTGGCAGTAAATGCTTTATATTGAAAAATGCTAATGATCGTGTTGGCAAGTTTGATGATAAGTCAGATAAAGGGATTTTCCTTGGAAACTCAACAACCAGCAAAACCTTTCGAGTTTACAACAAATCCTCTCGAACGGTAGAAGAATCTATGAATGTCAAATTCGCAGAATGTAGTCAGAAGGAAAGAGACAAGGAAGAAGCTATTCAAATGCCAACTATACATCTCAACTCAGAAGAAGATAATGGTTTTGGAGATATTCAGATTCATGAACCTGAAGCAACTACTTCTTCAGATCAAGGAAAAAGGCAGAACAACTCTACCACTTCGCAAGAAGATGAAAGATTCAACACAAACTGGAAGCATAAATCTAGTCATCCAAAGGATCTCATTATAGGAAACTTGGATGAAGGTATAAGAACCAAATCGAAGATATGAGAGCTATCAGGGAACTTCGCACTAGTATCTGAATTGGAGCCAAAAAATATCGAAGAAGCTCTAAATGATAAAAGCTGGATAAATGCAATACAAAAAGAGCTCCAGCAATTCAAGATCAACAATGTCTGGAAATTAGTATCAAGACCCAAAAACAGACCTGTCATCGGCACAAAATGGGTTTTCAGAAACAAACTGGACGATAGGGAAAAGTAATCAGAAACAAGGCAAGACTGGTTGCAAAAGGGTACTCCCAAGAAGAAGGGATAGATTATGATGAGACATATGCCAGATTAGAAGCCATCAGGCTACTTCTCGCTTATGCTTGTTACAATGATTTCAAGTTATTTTAGATGGACGTAAAGAGTACCTTCTTAAATGGCTACATCAAGGAAGAAGTTTACGTTGAACAACCACCAGGGTTCGAAGAACCAAGAGGAAAGGATCTAGTTTATCTATTGAACAAAGCTCTATATGGTTTAAAACAAGCTCCTCGTGCCTGGTATGAAAGGTTAAGTAACTTTCTTTCTCAAAAGAAGTTCACAAAAGGCACAGTAGACACTATTCTGTTTATTCAGAAGCAGGGTAAAGACTTTTTGATCGTTCAGATTTATGTTGATGATATTATATTTGGTTCATCTAACGAATCACTGTGTAAGAATTTCTCCAAAGCTATGCAGGATAAATTCGAAATGAGCATGATGGGAGAATTAAAATTTTTTCTTGGACTTCAGATTCATCAATCTGAGAAATGAACTTTTATCTATCAAGAGAAATATACTCTTGAAATAGTAAAGAAGTTTGGTTTGCAGAATAGAAAAAAAATGAAAACTCCCATGGCCCATTCATCAAAATTGGACAAGGATGAAGATGGAAAGGAAGTTGATCAGAAGCTATATCGCAGCATGATTGGCTCGCTTCTATATCTTACGGCATCAAGGCCTGATATTTTGTATAGTGTTTGTTTATGCGCAAGATTTCAATCCAGTTCCAGGGAATCACATCTCTTGGCTCTAAAGAGAATAATTAAATACGTTGGAACTTATCCAAATCTCTAACTATGGTACTCAAAAGAGTCAACTTTTGTGCTAAAAGGATATTCAGATGCAGACTTAGTGGGTTGCAAAGTTGATAGAAAAAGCACTTCTGGAGCGTGTCAATTAATGGGAGATATGTTAATCTCATGGTTCTCTAAGAAGCAAAGCACCGTGGCTCTATCAACAGTAGAAGCAGAATATGTATCTCTTGGAAGCTGTTGTGCTCAGATTCTATGGTTGAAGCAGCAACTAAGGGATTATGGAATTGAAGCTTCAAATGTTGAAATTCTTTGCAACAACACAAGTGCAATTAATCTCACCAAGAATCCAATACTCCACTCGAGAGCAAAGCACATTAAGATAAAGCATCACTTTATACGAGATCATGTTCAGAACCAGGAGGTTCAGATTCATCATGTGGACACAAAGAATCAACTTGCAGACATTTTTACCAAGCCTCTTGATAAGTTAAGTTTTAATTTTATTCGTGATAGATTATCAATCACTAACCCTTTTTGTTAAGATCTATAAGAAACAGGAAACTATCAAGACCAAGTTATCTCAGGAACTAGGTATTCAGACGCAACTTGAAAGGTCAACTTAAAGTTTCAGATTCAGAAGCAGATTATATGAAACTACGGGAGCAAGATTTCAAATAACTCAGAATCTCTTGTAAGTAATTTTATTTGATTGACAGAATCTAAGACAAAAGGTACGTTCTCTATCTTAATTCTATTTATATGATCTTGATCGGTAAAATATATTCGTTCAAATATTTTCGCAATATTTCTGATTCTGTTGCCAAAAATACCGTTACTTTGTGTTATCTTATAAATATTGAATTCTCTTCTTTTGAAAAACCCTAAACCCTTCCGAGTTTTTTCACAAACTCTTTCACTCTCAAAAGACCTCATCTTTTCTTCATCACATTCCTCTTTCTAAATGGCTCCTAAATCATCCTCGACGGCAAAAAAGACATCTGGTCCTCTATCTGAACAGGCTGAAGGATCACAGAGAGTCGGGAAGCGACCTCGAGTTTCAGAATCATCTCCGACAATGAAGACCAGGGAGTATTTTGATGAGAAAGTCAAGATGGCTCATTGTATCAAGCATATCTATGACAATCTGAAAGCAAGAGATGGTGCGTACACTAGTGTCAGTAAGTTTCTGAACACTTATCATTTTTCTAGTGAAGAAGAATACTTAGATTATCTGAATAAGCCGTTAAGAACTGTCATTCCGGGCGATGATGACACCCTGTTTATGACGATGAAAAAGGGAAAAAGGGAAGTGGTCCCTGAAAAAATCTGTTTCGAAAAGGACATCTCTCAAAGGGAATGTGCCTAAGGAATCGGCTGAGAAAGGAAAGGGAGAAGAGTCAAAGGATGATGATGAGTATCTGTACAAAAACTTCGCGAAGTTTAAAACTGTTTTTGTCAGAAGAGAAGGTTATACCAATCAATTCTTTGTGAACTCCGATCACAAGGACAGATTTGAAATTCTTAAAGAGAGAGGTATTATGCCTCACAGGGTTTTTGACCTTAATTACTTGGAGTCTGTTGGAATTCCTCTGAAAGTGCATCTGAAAAAATGCAAACTAGATTATTTCGTGGAGAGAAAGGCTCCTATTTATCCTGACTTGGTTGCCTACTTCTACTCTACTTTGTCCTTCTTTAATGCCAATTCTCTGTATTACAAGATAGGTGATAAAGTCTGCTATCTGAGGGATAATGAATTGGCTCATTTAATGGGGTCAAATACAGAGAGTTTACTCCTATCAATATCTAGCCGAAGGAGGCTTTTGCATATCTGACAGGAAAAGATAATTTCTCCAGAGATTCCAAGGCACATATTGCCTATGATGATTTTCCCCTAAAGCACATCATGATGCACAAAATTGTGATTGAGTCTCTACGACCCAAAGCATCATCCAAGACTGACACCTCAAGATCCGAGGCTAAGTTGATGTGGGGATTGTTGACAGGATACAAGTTTAGTCTTGCACATGTAGTCATACTGCATATGTATAGAACTATGCAAAAGACAAAAGGTCAACTGCCATATGCAGCTCTCATCCATGACATCGTCAGATACCACAATCAAATCCTGCCTAAACCTCTTACAGAGACAAAGGTTCCAGTTAAAACCGGTGGAGCTGAAATGCATCAGAAAATGGGGTTCAGGCTGAAAGATGGGAAGTGGTACAACAAGTCAAGAGCAGTACCAGTGGATTTTGATCAAGATGAGAGATTAGCCAAAAGAAGAAAGGTTATGGCAACAAAGGGAAAGGAGCAGACAATTCAGACCAGCAGCTCTGAATCTGACAATGAGGAAACACCCCCTGCATCACCTAAGAAGACAAAGAAGTTGACTCTTCAGAAGAAATCAGGGTCTACTTCGGCTAGAACAAAATCTCAGAAGGAGAAGAAGAAGAAACTTGCAGCAGAGGAACCTTCAGCTACTGAGGAACAAGTTCATATGGAGGTTGAACAAGAGATACCTCGTACACAACCTCAGGGGGAGGTTCTGGGAACAACTGAAGGAGTGCCTGAGGAAGATGAAGAAGCACTCTTCGAACAGCAGATGGAAGCTGCGAGAGTTTTAAGTCTTCTCGATGCACGAGCAGAAGAGGAACTTCCTATTATTCTTCAGGAAGAAGTTCCTGTAAAGATTGTCTTCTCAATGCTCTCCAAATATCTAGAGCCACAGAAGTTTACAGCACAGTCATCATCTACTTTTGAAGAACAGATTACCGCTCCTCCAGCTGACAAACAGCTTTCAGAACCAACGGCTGAAACACAGCCTTCTGAACTTTTAACTGAAGCACAGACTTCAGAAGGAACTGCTGTAGAACAATAGCAAGCTGGAGAACAGGCTTCAGAATCACCAATTGAGAAACAGTCTTTCGATTTAATAGTTGAGGACCAGCCAGATGAAGAACTGGTTTCAGCACAAACAGCTGAAGATCAACCAGTTGAAAACCAGTCTTCAGATCCTTCTGTTGAAAAACAGGTTTCAGAAACAACGGCTGAAGAACAGCCCTCAGCACCTTCAGTTAAGGAATAGCCTTCAGCACCACTAGCAGCAGACCAGCCTTCAGAATTAACTGCTGAAGAGCAGCCTCAGCCATCTGAATCTCAACCAGCTAATGCAGCTAATGCTTCAACACCTGACCATATGTTACTTCAAATTCAGCAAGATGTTCAAAATCTGCGAACAGAGGTTAGGGATGAAGCTCGATTCAGAGAGGAGAACAGAGAATAGATGCAGGCATTTGAGGCAAAAGTGGAGGCTAAACTGGCTGCGTTGGAAGATTTGATCAAGAAGACTTGTAGTTTGCTTTGCGCCAAAATAGATGATCTGGACAGTTTCACTATTGTCAGATTCAAGAAAAGCAGACCTCAAGATGAAGCCAAAGAGGATGATGACGAGCCAACTTATTCCTAATTCATTTTTTTTAAACATTGTTCATTACTATTGATTTTGAAATATCAACATCGTTTATTCAGCATATTGTTTTTACCTACTTCTCTTTTTGTTGATGACAAAAAGGGGGAGAGCGTATGATTTGTTTGTAGATATACAACAATGTTGGGAAAGCGTATGAACTGTTGTTTGCAGGTGATATTGCAGGTGGCTAAACTTATAACAATGCGCAACCGCAGCTGATACGGTGATATTTTTTTAGAAGCATATATATCGCTCACCGTGTTGCACTTTCTCGAAAGTTTTTCTATCCACCTCCATCTTTAAAAAGATTCTTATAATCTTTCGTGCTTATTTTTATTTTACCATTACTTTAAATCGAAGGAGTTTTGTCATCATCAAAAAGGGGGAGATTGTTGAGGAAACTATCCCGCCAAGAATTTTGATTCTGACAAAACTCGTTTCTAAAAAGTCTAGTTAATTGAAGTATATCTTCCTTGCAGAAATCTCGATGTGAAAAGAGCTTTGAATATCCTGCAACTGGCGCTCAGATTCAGGAAAGAATCATCACCATAGTGCTTCTGAATGGTCAGAAGGAAGGTCTTTGCTTGTGTCCATAAAGGAATCGGAAGGAGGAGTCTGCGTCTGAGTATTTCAGATAAAGTGTTTTACTGCCTCAAATGGATTCAGATGGAGGACAGCATTACCTTGGAAGACCTCAAGAAGACTTGTGTGAGACGTCACCAGCGGGAGCTTTAAGAGCTCAGATTCACAGAGTAATATCGAATCAGATTCAGAGACCTCACATGGTTTAAAAGCTGTTTCTAAATCGATTCAGATTCTGCAATTGGACTAAGAAGACCCACGATTGACAAAGAGTCCGATTGATTTCGGAAAATACGGGAAATGAAAGGATTCAATCTACAGGATGATTGTCCATTTTTATTAGGACAAAATCCTTGATTGGATATTATCTTCATTTCCCTCTTTCAAGAAGATTCAACATCTCACGTAAATGGAAACTGAAGATTTAGTTGTATGGGCGACCAAATCTGAAGATTACCAGAATCTTTCTTCAACGACTAACTAGCATCTTTCCAAGTTTATCTCGCTCAATCAAGACTGATTGAAGATTGACGAGTGATCCCGTGGAGTACCTTGACAACGGCTAGTTCAAGGTGAAAGGGGTATAAAAGGAGGGTGTTGGTATTCGAAGAATTGAGAAAGTGAGATATAGAAAAGACGAGCAAAACTGTTGAGAAAACAATTTTTAACTTCTCGTAAAAATACTCTTGTGAGTGAGTTGAGAGAAGTTCATTGTAACTTTGTGATCATTATAGTGAAATCCAGCCAATCGGCTGTCATCGTGGGAGAGTGGACGTAGGCTTACTATAGCCGAACCACTATAAATCTGTGTGCACAATTTCCTTCTGAACTCCTTTATTTCGTGCATATTTGTTCTGTTACGTTCAATACATCGCTTCTGCGCCTGCTTGCATTTGAATCTCAAAATTTTCAGAAGCACCTATTCACCCCCCCTCTAGGTGTCGTTGCTAGCCACATCACCACCAACTTTGCAAGGATCACATAAGTCAAATGACTTGGCTGTATATCACCTTGTATCACCTGATAAAATAGCTGAATAACTTCTCCCATATAGTTGTTCTTAAGCGCCACCGGAAAACCAAATTCATTTGGCTTCACGCCAATCCGACACATAAGAACATACATCCGCAAAGCAAGCTCATGGTGGCCGTTACTCACGTATGAAGAAATCATGCCAATCCAAGACACCAAATTGCGTTCACGCACTCCGTCAAACAGGAAGCGGGCATTCGCAAGATCGCCACGCAGAGAACAAAACCTCATCATATTGTTCTTTTAAAGACTTCTTGATCCATCCCAGCTTTTATGATGACTGAGTGAAGTGACCTGCCGAGGTTCAGTGCTCTGGTGCCGCTAAGATGTTGCAAGAGGGAGGCGCATTCTTGAACGTTGAGCTTCCCACTTTCTGATATTTAGGTGCAAGTGGCTTCGAAATAGGAGAGAGAAGCTCTACTTGTCAGTGGCTCTTTCGTCTACTCGTCCACTTCCAACTTCACCTTCACATGTGCAACAAGTATGCACTTCTCCTTTGTCGTGCACTTGTCAAGCAGAGGCGGCCTTGCAACTTTGTAGTCGTTTGCGCCACCCCTTCCCTTGACGGTCACCGCAAAGCTGTATGAACACTTGGGTGTGTAATCCTCCGTCAAAATTGTCTTGATGAGCGTGTAGCTTACGTCAACTTTCGCTAGCTTCTGCAAGAACTCGGACATCGTCAGTGGCTGCGACCGGGAGAATAGGTTGTTGAAGAATGAGGAGATGTCATCCAGTACGTTGCATGTGGAGGTGGCTGACTTGCTTCGGACAATATTGTGACTCCAAGGAAAGCTCACCCTCAATTGAGTGAAACCAAGTGTATTGCAGTAGTTTATTTAAGTAAGGCCAAGGCAGGTAATGGCGTCAGTTTCAATGAATAAACCTTCGTCTTCATCACCGTTTCAATAGTGTATCTCGCCAATGGTTGAAGCAAAGGCATTGGGATCGGCAGCTGGAATCATTTGGAGACTCTGATATTTGCCGGGGAGAGAGTTTTACGAATCTGCGGAGATCGCCAAGGCAGCTAGCTTCTTTCGGGAGTCCATTACATTTGTAGTAATCACTACAGGGCTCAAAAGCCAAACGAGAACTCGTGAGACTTTGCATGCTCGATCCACAGAAAGATGATAATAACCTAGAAACGGGCGACTGGACATTGCTCGTATCGTTCCAGTGTGTCATTTTTACTTTGGCTTGTGCGCTTCCCTCTCGCTCTTTCTCTCTCGATCGTTGTATCCCTTCTCCTCATTAAGCCGCCGGACACGCTCGATAATGCGGTGGGGCCACTTGCGCGTACCATGGCATATGTTGATCCGCGCCATATTCATCCTCCCGAAATCCAGCACCTCGCGCTCTAGCGGCTGAATTAGAGACTAATTCGCAGCAAAATAAATCTTGAACAGCAAGGGTTTTCGACACCAAACCGCGATGAAAATAGCTTCAAACCATGCTGGATTTTTTTTACCAATCATTAGGGAACGTTGGGCTGTTCTTGGGGCGACAATAGGACTTCATTGTCGAATGACAGGTTAGACCATGGTCTGCTGTGTGTGACACCAGGGATGTTTCGGTGAATATGCGCATGTCACAACTAGAGCTTCTCCGCACCCTCGATCGCGTCCCCTTCTTAGCTCCCGTATGCCCCTAGCTCCAAAGTTCTTCCATGATGCCGATGACTAGCTGCCAAAAAAAACAAAAAAATCTTCCTCCCAATATTGCTCTTCCTTTTTAGCTTTTACCCCGAATGTTCCCTTGCCCCTTTCCTTGGATTCCCTTTCTTTTTGTCGTCCATCCCATTTGTTGCATGCTTTTCTCTTTCGATGGAAGTGCGCCGGTGCAGCCATGATGAAGTGCAAATGTGTCCCAGAAAATGGCCGACAAGTAAATCTCCGCTGCATTCCGCTACATGTTCCCGTGGCCCATCATTTTTCGATTCAAGCCAGTAAGGAGGAGCATTTGTGAAGCTCGAACTCCTTAGTATCAGGATTCCCCTCTTCATCAAAGCTTTGTTTTTGTTCTGTACCTCAGCATTCCCCACGTATGTAGCGGCACTGGCAAGTGAACTTACAGCCTGTGAGGATTTTCTAAGCCACAATAGGTGTTGTTTGTCTGATTATTTTGGTTTTGACGTACTTCTCCAGCACTGGCAAGCTACATTTCTACTGGCTTCTTATCATGGTGGCTTCTACTAATTCCAGTAGAGCTATCAGGTTTAAACTTGCCATTTCGACATCGCCACACAACCTATATGAAGTAAGCAAAGCGGCCTAGACATCAGAGTTGAGAATTTCAGGCATTTCCATCACAAACTCCCATGCCCCGTTCAAACTCCCTACACGTCATAAGAGATCAACCATGCAAGCATAATGATCCACACATGGTTTCAGCGAATAATCCTTCTCCTGCGTAGCCGCAAAGAGTAACCATTGCTCTCTATTTTCTCTGTACAGCTCTCCCGTAAGCTATGGGGTATTCTATTGCTCAGTGTCGTAAATGTCGAGCACTGGGATGACATAATGAAGCTTATCTTGTTTGAGGCCGTGAAGCTGGTTGTGCAAGTAGAAAGAAAATTAGCTCTTCCTCCATCCTTGTCGTCGTCCTTCATGTCCTCGACAATGGGTTCATCGTTCTGAGCCAGTAGAAAGCTCTAGCCGAAAGTTGTGTGGTGTCAGGAGAGACTAGATGTCCCTGTTGAGCGCTCAGACCTCCCTCTGAACTCCGCCCCTGCACTCTTGTTAGTGGAGACACCCCTTTTCTTTTCGTGTCCTTTTTCCTTAGTGCTCCTGCCACGAAACCAAAAAAAAAAAATCAGACTCCAAACCTCCTTTCCATCGAAATGCCCATGTGCCCACTAAAGTCAAGTGCCTCTCCCTCTCATCAGCATCCTATGCCGCTCATCTCTTGCCTTAATCACTCGATCCGCATCATTGCTATCCACGACGAAGTTAAACCTTGTCTGTTTTGGAAGTGGGGCCTCCATAATGGACAAATGTCCTGGCCACCCATATTGGCACTAAAAAAAGGGTCAAAGCTCGTGCCTTCTTGAGGACACCATCCCGAGCTAATTGTGCTCATACAATTCATGAACTGCCAATCAAAGCCAACATATAGTTGCCTCAGCATTCTCGAGTTTCCATTCACTCACATCTTACGCAAAAATTCTTGAAGCCCACTTCACTTCGGAGTGCAGCCCTCATATAAGGGCTATGAAGTTTTGAGTTATAACCGACCTCTTAGACCAACTAGAATCACCACGAACAGCATGCCCAAAACTCCCAGAAGCAAATCTCAAGTCAAAACAAACAAACCCACAATACAATAAACAAGCACCAAAATTTGCAGTTCACCAACCAAAAAGATCTACATTCCGCGCCTCAACTCAATCAGTGGCACTCAACACATAAACAACTTGGGTCACCTCACGGAGCAAGAGAAATGGCAGTCTCCGATTCCTGAAATGCAAAAATCAAAAATTACGGAGATAAAATAAATTTCCTATAATTTATTCAATTAATCCAAAAAATGATATTAACAAAGTAATTCCTAATTCTAGATCAAATTTTTACAGATTTTCTTTGGCCAAAATGAAGAGAAAATTAAAACAAAAATACTGACTCTTTTTTCATATTTTTGTGGCCTCAAATTCTATTATTTATTAAATATTATCTTAATTTAAAAAAAATATTAAAAAATGCGAAAAATATAAAAAATTATTTTTTGTTCAAAAATGGTAGCCTAAGCTTGGTGAAGGCTTCCAAAGTTGATTTTACAATTTTCTCAATTTTTATGGATTTTCTATTAATTTTCGAAAATAAAAATGTTGAAAAAATACTAAAAATATGAAAAATCATTTTTTGGTCAAAATTGGTTCCCCAGGCTTAGCCAAGGTCCCCAAAGTTGATTTTTAATTTTACGAATTTGTATGGATTTTCTATTAATTTAAAAAGATAAAAGATTATTAAAAATGAGGTGTCAACACTCATGCTTATCTCTTTCGGCGCCCACTTGTTCGTATCGATCACGTGTAGTGTCGGGAGAAATGTCTGTGGGCCATACTCGACAATAAAGTGCTAACCCTCAAATATCCTCCATGTTGTTTGAATCCGAGGAAGTTAAAAGGCAGGCCTTTGTTCAATTTAATTAGAAGGGCATTGCAAGGTCTGGTTAATAAACTTGCTTCATGGGTTCTGATTACGCAGTTTATACTTTTCAACACAAATACAGGAACTCCTCCAATATATTAAGAATGTCATTTCCCTGATTCAAATGAATTTACCGCCCCATCAAAATACATAACTCATACATGCTGACTGATTGACACGACTCTGTCTCCGAGAGGATCGATCTCTTCGCTTGTCCCCTAGATTATTAGCTAAGATATCAGCAATCATCCATCTTTTCGTATTCTTCAAGATTATTTTTGGTGTATTGTTGAACCCAATTTTGCTCCGGCCTGGGGTACCTATAATTCCCTGTAAAAGTAAAGAAAATAATGAATATGTGGTCCAAGAGAGGTCGATCCATGACTCCTATATTAGTCCAATTTTATTTCTTCATTTTATGAGAAATTAGAAAAAACTTTTTTTTGGAAAAATATGGGTGAATTTCTTCATAAAAAATTTTCTTGCAGATTTTATAACTCATAAGAAATGTGATAAAGTCGTTTGACTTTCAATAAATTTTCCGAATGAATTTTCTTCTTTTATCACAATGAATTTTCAAGGATAAATGGGTAAAGAAAATCTTGTGTCCATTAAAGTATTAAGGAAAGCTGTGAGAAAATCTTTCATTAATCAACAAAATTTCCCTAAGGGATTTTTTTGTATTCATTTTTTGAGAAATGGGACCCCGATTTGATTTTTATTTTGTTTTGAAAAAGATGACCAAGATGTTAAGTTCAAAATTCGACCGACACCTAACATGGACCGACCAAAAATAAATACAAGATGAAATTAGAGAACTTACTTTCACCTTAAAGACATACCAATCACATAGACATGTGAAACGGACCGGGTGTTTCATGGCCTAGGTGGGCAAGCTCTCCCGTACTCGTGTCCCTTTGAGGGTGAAGCTTGTGGGGTTATCACGACGAGTGAGTGTTGTAGGGGGGAGAAGAAACAGCTGGGTCGTGTGAGTGGCGTCAGGCGGGTTTATACTAGGGGTTCTAGGTTAAGTGGATATATCTTTAAGAACTCTGAAGGCGGGGTTGGCCTCCCGTGTACAAACTGGTCGGGAGCTGATGCCCTCTCCTAATGAGGCCATGGCAGGCCAAAACCAGTTGTCGTGCTTAAAGTGTCATACTTGTCTTACTCGATGTAACGGATGCCCGAACTGAGCTGGGCGTGGTATAATCCAATACGAGAAAGCTATTCGCCTAAGTGTTCTACGGAACAACTATGTTGGGAACGGCTGGTCTAGCTTGGCTTGCTAGACGTCGCACGGGTTAATTTTGCAGACAGAATCTGTTGGCCCATGATAAAATGGTATCAGAGCAGGAATCCTTTCAGTAGGTGGGTGATTCGGGGGAACCCTATGGTCTTTCCGGTCCTTTGAGGGCGAAAAATGATCGCCGGGGTCAAGAGGGCTCGGACAAGGTGCGGCTCTCGTCGAGCTTCTAGGATGGCAATAAGGGCATAGGAAGAAACCGGGTTGCTCACTAAAATGGGATAACGTTCCTAGAGCAATTTGGCGAATCTCAAGATGGGTCCGCTACCACGTTTCATCGAGGGAGGAACCTCCATTGGTCTGTTGAGATCGGCGGGGTGGAGTCGTTCTGTTGGGCGAGCATTTCCATTCATGTAAGTCCCGAGGGTGTGGCGTTGATGGTTGGAGAACGCAAGGAAGCGACAAAACAACCCGCAACGAGGGCGTTTGCGGATTGAGTGGGGGAGAATGAAACGGACCGGGTGTTCCGTGGCCTAGGTGGGCAAGCTCTCCCGTACTTGTGTCCCTTTGAGGGTGAAGCTTGTGGGGTTATCACGACGAGTGAGTGTTGTAGGGGGAAGAAGAGACAGCTGGGTCGTGTGAGTGGCGTTAGGCGGGTTTATACTAGGGGTTCTAGGTTAAGTGGATATATCTTTAAGAACTCTGAAGGCGGGGTTGACCTCCCGTGTACAAACTGGTCGGGAGCTGATGCCGCTCTCCTGATGAGGCCATGGCAGGCCGAAACCAGTTGTCGTGCTTAAAGTGTCCTACTTATCTTATTCGATGTAACGGATGCCCGAGCTGAGCTGGGCGTGGTATGATCCAATACGAGAAAGCTATTCGCCTTAGTGTTCTACGGAACAACTATGTTGGGAACGGCTGGACTAGCTTGGCTTGCTAGACGCCGCACGGGTTAATTCCGTGGATAGAATCTGTCGGCCCGTGACACATGCACATGACTAGTGAGTTTAAATCTTAACCTAACCTAACTATCCTAAAAAAGGTTTAACAAAATGATGTAATGGACAGAACGACGGGTCACAGCCTCACACACATTCATCATGACTAGTCCCAGCCTCGTGTACAATAGTCATAACTAGTCAGGTCTAATTACTTCGGCTTGGTTCGGTCGATAAGAACAACGCCTATGCATCGTAACCTTACATGCATAAGAACGACCCTTGACCCATTATTTTAGAAAAAATTTTGGGACTCAGATGGGATAACTTTTAGCGAAGCCTTACCACCAAGGTTAAAGAAGCATCTAAACACCATCTTAAAACTATTTATATGACCCAGGTCCAATCACGGGTTGTGTATAGTGTAGTGCTAAAGCAATTATTCATGCATAACAATTAAATGCAAACACCGCTTCAATATATCAAAAATTAAATCACAAGTTTCACACACCAAACCTATAAAACAAAGGGTTAGCCAAACACTCCACCCCTCATAACTCCCAATCTACAAAACCGTTTAACACCTAAAGATTAGAATCCAACCAATGCCAAATCAAATGAATTTTCATGAAATTTTTCTGGCTTAAGTCCTCTAGGTTCTTAAATTTTTAAAAATTAAGAACAAGTCCCCAGCGGAGTCACCAAGCTGTCGCAACCCGAAAGAAAACTTAATTTTCGTATTCGATCGAGTGAATGGATTATTAGGTTAATTAGATTAACTAACCTAACGAAGACCCTCCCAAGCCCAACCGAATCGCAACTTTAGTTTTTTGTTTAAATGATTTTAAGATTTGGAGTCACCACTAATCATTCTTGGTAAGTCGATTAAAACCTAAATAAATTAGTGGAAGAACTAATTTATTTTTACGAACCAAAGATTATAAGCTCGGGGACTTGATTACGTTAGATTACTCTAACGCCCTTTCGGAACCAATTTCATGAAAAATCATTTGGAGTGACTCGGAGAGATTTGGATCAAACTGACTAGGAGGGTAAAATGGTCATTTTTCAAGAGTCAGGAAATGAAAATGGGTCAGACCAATTGAATGTGGCCATTCCTTATTTCCTACAATTTCTGAGAATTTTTTGGAATTTTCTGAGACAATTTATCCATAAAGGGGCAAAATCATAATTTTGAAAAGATTAGGAAGGGAAATCATCCAAAATAAGGATTAGCCAGTCAAAACGGCCCGTTTCCTAATTTTTGAGATTTTTAAGAATTTTTTCAAGACAATGCCTATGAGGGGTAAAATTATCATTTTGAAAAAATCAGGAAGGAAATTCACCAAAAATAGAATTGGGCAGTCGAAATGGCCTGTTTCCTAATTTTTGAGATTTTTCTAAATTTTTCGAGACAATTTACCCATAACGGGTGAAATCGTCATTTTGGAAAAATCAGGAATGAAATTCATCAAAAATAGGGTTGGGCAGTCGAAATGACATGTTTCCTATTTTTTGAGATTTTTCCTAATTTTTCTAAATTTTTCGAGACAATTTACCCAAAAGAGGCAAAATCATCATTTTGAAAAGATTGGAAAGGAAATTCATCAAAAATAGGATTAGCCAAGCGAAATGGCCCGTTTCCTAATTTTTGAAATTTTTCTGAATTTTTCTGAATTTTTTCAAGACGATTTGCCTATTAAGGGCAAAATCGTCATTTTAAAAAGATCGGGAAGGAAAATCATCAAAATAGGATTCGCTAGTTGAAATGGCCCGTTTTTTAATTTTTGAGATTTTTCTTTTGAATTTTTTAGATGAATGCGCATGAACGAATAACAATACAAATACGAATGCGACATGGCAAAATACACGTGAGTCATGTTATGTGAAATGCACATGAACGACATTTTTTTTTTGGTATTTTCAAAGCATTAAAAAATTTCCTGAAGCCAAAAAGAAAGAGTGAGCTAACGACTTCTGTGCAGTGTTACAACCTCCAACAGGCGGTTCAGCCTACTCGTTCTAGAGTTTGATGATGTAGAAATTAAACTGCATGAAATAAATGACAGTATATGAAGGACCTCCAACGATGGGTTCGGCCTTGACTTGGCCTACCCATTCTGGGGTATGTTGGTGCAAGAATTTAAATTATAGAAAGTAAAGGCAGTATATAAAAGACCTCCAACAATGGGCTCGGCCTTGACTCGGCCTACTTATTCTGAGGTTTGAGAGTGCAAGAATTTAAATTGTAAAAGGAAAAAGCAGTATATATAGAACCTCCAACGACGAGTTCGGCCTTGGCTCGGCCTACCCATTCTAGGGTTGAGGGTACAAGAATTTAAATTACAGAAGGTAAATGCAGTATATACAGAACCTCCAACGAGAGGTTCGGCCTTGGCTCAGCCTACCCATTCTGGGGTTTGATAATGCAAGAATTTAAATTGTAGAAAGTAAATGCAGTATATACAGAACCTCCAACGAGGGATTTGGCCTTGGCTCAACCTACTCATTCTAGAGTTTGAGGGTGGAAGAATTTAAATTGCAGAAAGTAAAAGCAGTATATACAAAACCTCCAACGAGGGGTTCGGCCTTGGCTCAGCCTACCCATTCTGGGATTTTATGGTGCAAGAATTTAAATTGTAGAAAGTAGAGGGCAGTAAATAAAGAATCTCCAACAGGTGGGCCAGACTTCCTATTCTGGAGTTTGACGGTGCAGAAAATAAATTGCAAAAGGCAAAGTACAAGAGATCTTTACACCACTAAGTATGGGGCAGAATCTGCCGCAATTTGGGATTCGGATCTTTTAAGCGAAAAATTCAGAAAATTGCAATACGAATACGACATGTGATTATGACATAGCATAATTGAAATTTAAATCAATCTATTGAGGTAACAACATTCTCGAAGATTTTAATGGTTAGGATCATTACCTGATTTGACGGATTTGATTGTCGAATTCGGACCTCCTGTCACCTTATGGATCAAGATTACGGCTCAAACGACGGGGATGAACTCGTGACTTGTATTGATCGGTAGAGAAATTGGTAATGGTAATACCTAGATTTAAACTCCCACCATCTTCATGACTCTCTTTTGGAAAAGAATTTTCTCTCTTTTTTCTCTAATTTTTTTCAATTTCTCAAAATCTTCTCGAACATTTCAAATTTTCTCTTCCCCTAAAAAAATCTTCCTTCAAGCTCTCTTCTTCCTCTTTTTATAGCCCACTCATTTATCTCCCATTCTAATTTCTCCACCACTCTTCTTTATCTTCATCTTCCCTTCACCATCTCTCTAATTTCTCCACTAACTCTTCTTCATCTTTTATCTTCCCTTCTTCATATCTATCTCATATTCTAATTTCTCCACTAACTCTTCTTTATCTCCATCTTTCCTTCTCTATTCTCATCTTATTTTTTCCATCTATTTTTTTCCATCTTCTCTTCTCCATCTCTTCTTCTCCATCTCCCCTTCTCTATTCTAATTTCTCCACTAACTCTTCTTTTAGTTATTTACAAAATAATATCTTAAGTGTTAGGTATTTGCATTCTAGTCCTTAAGATTTTAATGCAAATTCAACTAAGATCCTTTTACAAAATTGAGTCATTCTGAATATATTGGGTCAAGATGAAAATTTAGACTATTAGTGAGTAGTATCACAACTTCTAAAAATGAAAAATAAAAATAAATTGACTTAAATTGGATTTTTTAGTGCCGATTCGAGATTATGCTCGTAAAGGAACATATACCCCGAATTGTATTTTTTAAATTTGTGATGGCCAACATGAAAGGGGAATTAAAAGAAAAATATTGACTATTTTTTTTGTATTTTTGTGGTATCAAATGTTATTTTTTCCGAATTTTCAAGTATTTTTATATTTTTCAAAAAATATTAAAAATGCGAAAAATATGAAAAATTATTTTGTATTCAAAAATGGTTTCTTAGGCTTGGCTAAGGCTTTCAATGTTGATTTTTTAATTTTCTCATTTTTTTTCTTGATTTTCTATGAATTTTTGAAAATAAAATGCAAGAAAATATTGAAAATATGAAAATTTATTTTTTGGTAAAAATTGGTTCCCTAGGCTTGGCTAAGATTTTCAAAGTTAATTTTTTTATTTTATGTATTTTTTTATGAATTTTGTTTATTAATTTTAAAGAAAAAATATGATTAAAAATCAAGTGTCAACACTTACCTTACCCAAAGAATACCTGCATGAGCTCTTTAGATTAAGAAATCACTCAACTTAGGTATCAAAAGTGCGTCAATAGCAATATTGGCATAACTAAGTCCTCGAATTTAAATCTCTATTTTTCGCAGAATTGAACGATCTCTCCCAATAACTCGATAGGGTTTTCAATAAATAATTGGTGGCGACTCCGATGGCATGCACACTGATCACATGTCACCCGACCACATTAAGGTTAACCTCGATTTAAAAATTTCCTAACGCGATTTGATATGGGCCTAGGAGGACCCGAGCTAAGCCCAGATATCAAAACGATCTAGCAATCCACTAGCTCCCTCGAGGATCAAGAAATCTCGAAAGGGTCACGACACACACCTACTCTTAAATGTGTGTAGGTAAGTGAGAATGGTTTTTTGTTTTGGTCTAGAGAGGCAAAGGGATGGTTTGACATTAGTGTGTTATTAGCTTGAAGGGCTTCTTTGCTTGTCAGTTTAAGTTCTTCAAGTGAAGACAGGCCATAGTGTTCTTTTAGTTGTTAGTTTAAGTTAAAGTGTTCTCAAATTTTTATTTTTTGCTTAAGGTAGAGATTATTTGCTTGTGAAGGGCTGCTATAATACAAGATTCAATGGTCTTCTTTCCTACTTTATTCTTGTTGAGTTTTCTGTCCATGTAAGTGTATACCTTTGTTCGAGTATGGCAGGTTCCTAATAGCAAGACAAAAACATTGAACAACAAATGTTATTGTCAAGTACTATGATATAAAATCATTTGGTCAAAGTATGGTAGATTCTCGGGTACCTTAAAACTAGACCCTGAAACCTGTGACATTGTAAGTTCCAAGTTCCACGATTTGTAAATTAAGTTTTACGTTCCGAAAATTGATGAATTTGTACAAGCAGGTAGATTCCAGGTTCTAAGTGGAACCTACCTAAAACCTGAAACTACTCAACCCTAATTATTTTAGCAAAATCAAAGAGTAATTCTTTATTATCATTTTTTTAGTGAGCATTTTTGGGAGGGCTCGAGCCTGGTTGGGGTGAACCTTTAGACATCTTTCCCATATTGGCCCATGCCTAGACTCGCGAGTAGGGCAAGTACGTATACCCGTCTAGTGGGCCACTTTTTTTTAACAATTTATTCTTTCACATTTCAGCTAGAGAATTGACTAAGTATGAAAATTTGATTTCTAAGGATTTGTATTATTTTTTTTAATTCATTGAGAATTTATATACTATTAGGTTTTTGAAAATTTTAAGTACCAAAGCAAAATCATTAATGAAATGTAATTCATTGATTAATTTAATAAATGTATAGGCATTGCGGACGTCAAGGCCTTTGCTTAGCCTTGGCTCACCTATTAATTGAGCCTAGAAGTTTTGTTGATCAAGTCTAGTTGCAATAGCATTTTTGCATCTTTTTGGTTAGGGAAAGTGTATCAGAAGTCTTGAAACTTATTGCAAAAGTGCAGTTGTCTTTTACCATCGAAATTTAAAATAGCATTTAATAGTCAAAACACTGAAAAAAAGAAAAAGATGTGCAAATCTCCTTGCCAACGGTTATTTGATATGAAATTTTCAAATATTTTGAGTTGAAAAAGAGTCAAGAGTGAACACTACGAAGTCTAGATTAAGTAAAAAAAATGAAAAATAAAATTCAATCAGTACACGCCTCTTGTAAATGTTTTGCAATACATTTTGACTTTTTTCCCAAAGCCCGAAGATGCCCAAGTTGACAAAAAATCGAAAGTCCTTGATGAGTGAATTATTGGTACATATATAATAAAATGTATAAGATGGTTAGCAAATAGATTCCCGAGATGTGGCAACCCTGAATTAGGGAATCAATGATGAAAAGGGGCTAATGTACGCTACAAGTGCTAAAATTTATGTACGTCGTTCATTTTAGTGCCAAAATTTTCAAAACGATAACTTAAGTGCCAATTATTTTGAAAAAGATCACTTACGTCCCAAATTTTTTTGAAAAAATCATCATTTCAATGCCAAAACTTTCAAAATGATAATTTAAGGGCTAATTTTTTTTGAAAAACGATAACTTAAGTGTTAATTTTTTTGAAAAACAATCACTTCAATGACAATTTTGAGTCGTCAAATGTGGCATTGAAGTGATCATTTTTCAAAAATAAAAGTACTTAAGTGATTATTTTGAAAGTTTTGACATTGACATGAACGTCTTTTAAAAAATTTATTACTTAAGTGATTGTTTTGAAAGTTTTTGCACTAAAGTGAATGCCGTACACAAGTTTGGACACTTAAAGTATACTTAAGCCGTGAAAAGGTTACCCCATGTCTAGAGCACATGAGCTAATGATGGCTTGCCATGTGTAACATGGACACGATCCAGTGATGGGCTATCGCATGTCAGAAGTAAATGGACAAACGTCAAGCCCGTCAGAAAGGGTTAAGAAAAGGGTTGGGAATATATCTGAGAACCTTGCTTTGAAGCCAACCAAGCGACAGCCCTCTAAGACTTCTCATGGGACATAGATAACCTAAGATCCTATCATCGATCCTAAGTTACTTTCGCATAGAGCGATCTGAAGCATACCTGCAATAAGTCCCTAGGGAAAGGACATTGTTAGCAGATTTGACAAATCATAAGAAGGAATAATATATTTACTATGACGAAATTATGCCTCTACACAGTTCAAGTCGCATTTGGGTGGCAGGACGGGAACCACATTAAAGCCAATCCATTTCCATCCCCAGTAAGGAAAAGAGAAATCTGCTACTTTCATTTGGTATTTTCTTGTCCGAAGCAATTGCGCAGCCCCAAGCGGTATAAAACCATCTTCGGAAACTTCCGCTTTGTGCCCTGAAGAAGTTTTAATGTAAGCATGAAGACATATGATATACATAAAGCATAAAGCAATTGAACTTGCACAGGGATTTCCCATAACAAGTATATCATTCAGTCATACAGGGAAATTCTTCAAGCTAAGATCAATACGACAGAAAAGATTATCACAATAGCGAAAGAAGGATATGTACAGTGTACAAGTTGGAACAAATATGAAGGATCCTCTACTCGTCAATTCATCAGATTTTCGTTTCTCAATCTTCAGCTCATGGATTCTTTAGCGCCGCCAACCGCTTCTCAAGCTCATCAATGCCCGAACTGCAGCATAATTAAGTATCAAAATGAAATCAACCAATACTTAGAAGAATTTTTCTGCAAGGCTTTAAGGATAACTAAGTATCGACTAGAACCATTGCAAGTCAGGTCGACCAAGACAATCATCCACAAATACATGAACCCATTACTCTCACCTTGCAAGAACAAATACAAGAGAAATCGTGACATAATAGAAACTCAGGATACAATTCTTTCAACAAAGATAGCAATGAGACCATATTTTCTCAGCAAAGAAAAGATGATCAATTATTTGCAAGCAAATAATACAATCCGACTACAATCTTGATACAGGAGCATCCGATTATGTCCCCAAGGACACAACCAACCTTAATGAGCAATCCTTGATTCCGTCCACAAGTTCTACACAATCAATGTTAATTCAAGGTTGATTTTAATCACAACTTGCTTCGGTGGATCATGTCGTCATGAAGACTATCGACTAGGATTGTAGATAATAAAGTTTCAATTCTTTCCTTACCATTAAGATTGTCGATTCACCAAATTGATTACTGATTCCATGGCATATTCAAGATACAATTAATTGCTAATTCCATGACACATTCAAGATATACTCTTACCATATTATTTGCTAATTTCATGCCATATCTTGCCTAATTAGTTGATTTGATTCCAAATCAAAGGCATATCAATGAGAGACTGATTAGAGTTATTTGCTTTGATATTAATAAATCTTTAACGATTGTTATGGGCTAAAGACTAGTAAATGAATTTATTGTCTTTTATTTCCTTTTTCTAATTCCTTTGTTAATTGAGAAGTGTTTCTCCATTGTAAAGTAGACATCATGAGTGAATGAGAATTCCTCTACTTGGTTAAATTTGCTTTATATCGATTTCTTTAGCCCAAGAAATTGGATTCTTTCTTGATGGTGAACCAAAAGCTCTTTAACCTTGGTTGGTGGTTATCCTTTGAACGTTGATGCTAAGCTTTTATCCTGAATCCCAATCTTGATCCTTGGTTACTCGTGCGTCCATTAGGCTCTGACTCGATCGTAATTTATCCTTTATTTGCATTCATCTTTTGATATCCATCCTATAAACTCTGACCTATCCATACTTCCTTTTATAATCAGTCAAAACACACTTGCCTGCCCTCGCAACCGCATCAAATCTTGAGTTAGTTGATCCACAATTTAATATCTTTCTGGGGAAACAATCAGCTTGTCTCTTGTTTTTGCTCTTATTTAACACCCCTTGTAGTTCAGCCATTATTTAACCCCAAAACCAAAACTAAAAGCTAGAACGGATGAATACATCCAAGACATCCATTTCAAAAACACCATAACTGCGTTAAACCTCCTCCTAGAACTGCGAATCTTCCATAACAGGTGTATTTCTAGCTTCTCAAGAAAATCATAGATACATGACTAGATGTGTATCATAAGCAAATGGAAACCAGAGCATATTTTCACCTTTTTAGGAAATATAGTTCATAAATTGTTTGACTTAATGTAATTCACCCTCTCTATAATTTACTTCATTCTAGTTGGAAATTGCTAAAATCTTTCAAAAAAACCCCTATTTTTCTTCTCATTACAAGGGGAAAACTTTGAAGACTACTTTTTCCTTACCCAAAAAAAAACTTTGAAGACTACTTTTTTCTATGCAGTTTTCGAAAGAATAATTATCCAGGAAAGAAAGCTGGTCACCGAACTAGTCTATGAATGAAATCAAGTGAAAATAGCAGCCCAGAAATTCTCAAAAACCAAACGAGCAGTAGATTTCAAGACATTATATCTTCACATAAATGTATCAATTGTTTGAGCTGTGGCAGGATCAAGGCAGTATTATTTAGTGATTCAAGGCCCAATTGTACCAAAATTTAGAACAACCAATCTCTTCCTTAGGGGTCCAATGATCCATATTTAGAACAACCAATCTCCTCCTTAGAGTCCAATGATCCCTATAGCCATGAAAGATTGGAGAAAGTAGCAAAATCTACAGAGTCTCCATTGCAAGTGAGAATCAAATTAAGACATTCTCAACCATCCAAAATTGACTCCCAATATAATCAAGTAGACCATATCTTGGAAGCATGGATCAACCAAACTCAATGTCATAATACCTAAGATGCAACAGGAACAAAAACTCAATGACATACCTGCCAACATCCTCACTTTGCTTTGTTGCAATTCTTCCTTTGGGAGCAGTTGACAACTGCGAAAAGTTACAATGCAACGGAAGTCAGCCAAATATATTACAACAACTAAATTAAAAGTGACAATATAAGTTCAACAAAAAAACCTAACCTGTGAGGCAACATCAACACCAATCTCATCCAACACCTGAAAAGAGTTTGGGAATTTGAATAGAATGATGATTATCTCAAGAAAAGTTGTGAAAAAAAAAAACTAATCAACAACATCAACATCAACATCACCTTTATCCCAAACCAGTTGGGGTTGGCGGTCGATGAACCCAAAGTGAAAAGTTTAAAATATACTAAAATAAAAGTAAAAATAAAGTAACAATAAAAATATAAAATTTAAGAAATAAAATAAAAATAAAAATAAAAATAAAAATATGGCTATCCAAAAATAAATAAATAAATAAATAAACAAACATATAAATAGATAGAAAGTACTAAACAGGGCACTCTGGGACATAGGAAATCCCCCCTTCTACAATGCGGATAGCTTTCCTCCATTCCGTCCTAAGGCAGACCATGCGCCAATCTATTTCCCACTTTATTAAAAGGTGAAAAAATAACAGCCATCACAGGATATTTAAAAAGATGTCATAAGCTCCTCGAAAACTCAACAGACCAATGACACATGTAGAGAAGAAGTATCTCGACTTGGATATGGAGAATCTCTCCTACTTGTAGGTCACTAGGAGAAATCGCACAATAATGGCTGAACCTATTCACTCTTCAAAGACTTCTAAGATAAACATTCCGCATAAGCCATACTACCAGAAAAACAATCCTAGTCTGAGTTCAAGTAAACATAGGCAATTAAAAATCTACCTGATTTGTCAACTCTTCAGTTTCATCTTCAGCCTCATCATTGTCCAATGCATTGTCAATAGCATCTGACATCATTTCGGTCTGCCAAACAAAATATAGAGGGCTTGGGATCTGAATTTCAAGATTACCAGGCCAAAAAGTATATTTTCATATTAGACTTAGAGCTAAATGCAAGATCTTACAGTCATATCCATTTGAGCCGACTGCTTTTGAAATTCCTGAATAACCTTTGCTTGCTTTGCTGGGGCCATTTGCTAGAAAGAAATATGCAAATTAGTCAAGAAGCAAGAGGAAGGAAAAAGAGTCTCAATGCTTGTAGACAGATGAATTTTACCCAAAAAATCAAAAATAAATAACAACAAATATCATGCCATATGCGCAAAGCTCATTAGCAAACCTCACCTTATTTATAGCTGACATTGCCTCGCTAGCACCTTTCATGCCGACAGCAATCGAAGACTGAGCATACATTGCCTGCATGTGGATTGGCCAGTTGAGAGCACGCTCCAAAGAGAGAGAGAGAGAGAGAGAGAGAGAGGGGATTGGCCAGTTGACCTGTGTGTGAGTTGCGACGCCTCTCATTTGAGCTCGACTTCCTTGCAAGTTAGCTATTTGTTGTCTTAGCCTAACTAGCTGGCGGGCTAGAATTTTAGTAGCTGCCTACAATGTTGAGTATAACTTCAAACAACTCAATTTGTAACAACGATATGATAATTCGAGCTACACTAGTGAACTCAGTGTATTAGATACCTCATTTCCTGTTTTAGCGGTTCTCTTTATCTCAGCAACCAATTTTTTCTCCTGAAAAAGAATAATATCAAGATCCTATGTAAAATAAATATATATATGCATAGATTTGGAAGCTCACAACATACTTCTAGCTGAAGTGCTCCAATCTCCTTCTCTATGCCTGGACAATTCAAAAGTGTGGTGACAAAAGTTCCATTTGATGAAAATACTGAATACTCTAGTACAATTGTAAAATCTAGAAACATGATTCAGGCTTTAAAAATATCTGCAAGAAGGATGTTTGGCATTACAAACCACAAGAAAGTGGCAAAATTTTCCACCTTTCAAGAGGTGAACAATTTTTTCACTATAAACCAAGCATGAAACCCAAACTAACAAATCTTGAAGCAGCTGCAGGGCCTTATCATATCATCAATCAAACTCCAGCAGCACAAACCTGATTCTCACAAGAATATTGCCTATTATTAAAAAAATACTCTACACTTTTCTCAGTTAACCTTCAGAAATGGGGTGACCAAGGTCATCCAGTTCATTCACGGGGGGGATAGTGCATAATAACAAGATATAACCATCTGTGCTAAAAGAATTTGAGCATGTCCTGACAAAAGTCAGCAAACAAGCAAAGTTTAAGAACACTAGCCAAAAGTTTCCTTCCAAAGATACAAAGTCTGCAACAGTATGCTGACGATCATGGACTTGAAATCATAATGGTTCTAAGTGTAAATTCATCAATCATCTCTGTAAATCAATCTTATGACTGTATCTTTATAAAGACACTGAACATATTTATACCTCCCGATGTAAAAGTATATCCTCCGATGTAAAAGTATATCAATTCATTCAGTTATCCGAGAAGGCATGATGCTCTTTAACTAAGCTTTTAGCTTAGTGATTCCAGGAAAATTCTCAATAATTGATTTATTTTAAGTGAACCAATTAGAATTTTTCTTCTGGTCGAAAAACCAATCAGATTAACCATGTGAAAACCAATAAGTTTTAAAGCAGAAATTGTATTTAAAGTCCAGAAAGAAAATTAGGCCCATGATGCAGGAACAATTTTCATGTTCGAATGCCACTTTACACGAAAAATGCAGTCATAACTGGTTAAAAGTTAGCTAATCGGCTAATTGTAATAAACAGTTTACTTTTCGAAAAAAAGAAAATGATTTAGTAGCTCCAAGATGATGCATCTAGGGTGAGTGGCATTTATGACAGAAAGTAGTAGGTGAAAAAGTCATTCCCTTTACTGAAGGGAGAAAATGTCAAGGATTTCACAATTCCTAACTATGTGGACTAAATTTCAGCTTGCATGTCCAAATGGGCTTCGCCCACAATAACCCAACAGCAAGAAAACATAACCCAAGTGGCTTCTAAACGATTCTAAAGTCCGTTGGAGGATCAACAATTTCAGATATCAGGATCAAGAAATTGGCTTTAATGATCTGCTTGAACTTGCAAAGTCATCCAGACACATCCTCAAAAGTATTTACTGGCCAACATATATTAAAAAAAAAAAAAAAAAAACTTCCAATTGCATGCTAAAGGAGAAAGGCCAGTCAATGTAAAATACTAGGAAACAGGATTTGTTTCGACCAATTCTTCATAAAAAGTTGAAAGTACAACAAAGATAGAGCTAACTTCATCGTCCAAGAAAGTTGAATACTTCGAGCATCTCTCCCAAATAAGTGACGCCAAAATTTAAGCTGGTTTAAAACTCATTCCTCTATTGCTTTTACAAGTTGATATGAATCTAGAATGGCAGTTTATTCTAGTTCATAGGTTATAATTGTTGTCGAGGAGTGTCCATAACTTGTTTGTAAAACATGTGTTCGGAGAACGAGAAAAACAAAGAAGTTGTGAGGATAACTACAATGTTCTTTTTATCAACTTCGCCATAACAAATACATGGTCTGACGTTATTTCCACATTCTTCATTCATGCACCGCCGTACGAAACTATTGAAAAGATCAAACCAAGTGCTCTCCCAGAAAGCACGGATGCTTGCTCTCTGTAACAACTATCAGTATCGAAAAACAACCAGACAACTTTTCACTTTTCAAAATATCCTCAGTAGAATTTTGGATAATCCCAACATGATATGTAACGCTGCTCCAAGTGACAATCATGTAAGTACATAACATAGAAGAAACCCGCTGCACTTATCAATATCCGTCGTTAACCCCGAGATCATAAAGCAATTCAAATCCATCACACCCATCAATTATCTGAAATCAAAGCTTGAAACCCCAGAACAGCAGATGAACTTCAACAAAAGGAAAACTAAACAAAAGCGACGACAGCAGACAAAAACTAAGCAGAAACTACCAAAAAAAAAAAAAAAAAAGAGCAGTCCTCAAGTAACAACAGTAAATTCAGAAATCAGATTGTGGAAGAGAGAATTTGACATTGAGAAAACAACAATCGTACCTCTGGTGGCCTGATTCATCTCTCTCTTGCTCTCTCGAAGAGCCTCTGCGAATCGAAAAACAACCGCACGTAAATATCAGTCAACAAGACGATGCCCATTCCTCAGCTGGTGCCGAATCGAAGCCAGAGGAAGCAACAGAAAAATCAACCGAAAACAAATCGCAATTGGGGGAATTCTGGAACGAAACGCAGAATCAAAGACTTTGGAGAAGAGACCTTTGGGGTTGGGTTTTCGGTTGAAGAGGGTCTTCATGGCGAGCGTTCGGTCCAAATCGATCGATGAAGCGAACGTCTAATCTAAATCCGCGGCGAGGGAGCGGATGATGGCCCCTGTTTTTTATTCGAGCAGAGTAATGCGTCCACGGGAACTCCCTCTTCCGCGTAAGATGGGAAGAAGAGAGGAGCAAGCCTGCGGGATAACTAAAAATAAGAGCGAGAGGTGCTCATTTTCTTAAAGAAAAATTCTAAGTGAATTTTGTTTGTATAAAAATATAAAGTGGATATTATTTTAAATAAAAAATAAAATTATCATATCAATATAAAAAAAGACCTCTCCAGACATTTTTATTATTTACTTTTTTTCTTTATTTTTTCTATTTCCTATTTTCTCAAAATGTTTAAAATAAAAATTTAAAAATGAATACAAATGGGAGGGCTGCCTCTTGTTTGTGGACACCACCCCATGATTGGTGAAAAGGTAGCAATTGCTATCAAGGTCACTGGCACCTTGGTGATGGCCAGTGACCCTGCTAACTAGTAGCAAGGGCTAACGAGCCCTCACCACAGTTGGGAGAGGCTCACGACCCCCGCCTATTTTTGGATCTCCTATTTGTGGCAAGGGTCATCGACCATGAGTGCTGTCCCACCAACGATGGGGTGGCAACCATCCAACCTGTGTTTCTTAATTTAATATTTTTCTCGGCAACCATTTCGCTTATGTTTCTTGATTTAATATTTTTCGTTCTATTTTATATTTTAATTTTTAGTTGAAAATGCCTTTGCTCGGTTGACCGACCAGCAAGGTCAAGCCATCATATGAAACAATCATAACAACTTTAAGATTTTATTTGAAACAATGATGACTCCAGGCTCTTATTTGAGAAAATGAAGATAGTTCGGATGATTATTTAGAATTTTTCCTATTTCCAAAAGCAATACACCCCTTAGCTAAGAATATGAACATTCAATATATTGTTAACACAAAGTAATTTCCAACCTAGTATATTTATGATAATGTATTCCAATTATTTTTTTGACCATAAAAAATTTCAAATTAGTACACGTGTGAATAAATCTTAAATTCATATACATGTAACAAATTTACTGCCAATTATGTCTTGACCACCAAAAATCTAAAACTCACATAAATGTGACAAATTAGTCGAAACTAATTTTTTTAACAATCAAATATCTCAAACTAATATACATGTGACAAATGTATCATCCATTAATTTTTGTTAAATTAGGTTAATACCATAAAAAAAATCCCAAACTAGTACACATATGATAAACAAAGAGTAAAAATCTAAATTGGTACACTCGATAATTGTTACAAGTCATCCAACTCATCGATTTAATAGTAAAATTTAACAGAAACTAATGGAGGGTAAAATTATCACAGGTGTATCAATTTAAGATTTTTGGTGGTTAAAAATAATTTGGAATAAATTTATCACAGGTGTACTGTCATGACCTAAATTTTCAATGATTCCAAAAAAATAACCTAGGCTAATGGCTTACCAAGTTAATTTAATAAACTTGTTTCAGACTTTCCTAAGCCCATACCACATCGCAACTTATGGTGTACTTTCGTAAAATATATTTAATTTTGTAGTCCCCGCTAATCCTTTTATGGTATGTATCGCGACCCGAAAATTTTTCTTTTGGTGGAAAAATTTCCAGGTTAACGGATTATCAGGTTGATTAAATTAATTAACTTTGATTTTTTGTTCAAATGATTTTAGAGTTTGGAGTCGCCATTAATCATTTTTGGTAGGTCGATTAAAAACCTAAGTAAATTAGCGAGAAAGCTAAATTACTTCTACGAACCAGAGATTCTGAGTTCAGGGACTTGGTTACACTAGTTAATTAAAACTAATGCCCTTTCGGTACCTTAATTTCATAGATATCCTAATTTGGCAACTCGGGCTTGATTTATTCCTAAGGTTCTAGTGGGGTGTTCTCTTTTTGTGTCTTCACTTTTTAAATGGGATGCATGGATGGCATTTTTTTGTATTTTCAAACTATTAAAAGTTCCCTGAAGCCGAAAGAGGAAGTGCGTTAACGACTTCTATGCAGTGTTACGACCTCCAACAGGTGGCTCGGCCTACTCGTTCTAGGGTCTAAGGTGCGAAATTTAAATGACAGGAATTTAAATTGCAGTAAATAAAGACCTCCAATGGACGGCCCAGCCTTGGCTTGGCCCTCTCTTTTGGGATTTAAGGTACAGGAATTTAACTTACATGAATTTAAATTGCAGTAAATAAATACCGACAATGTACGGCCCAACCTTGGCTTGGCCCTCTCTTTTGAGGTTTAAGGTGCAGAAATTTAAATTGCGAGAAGTAAAGACCTCTAATGGACAGCCCAGCCTTGGCTTGGCCCTTTCTTTTAAAGTTTAAGGTACAGGAATTTAAATTGCGAGAAGTAAAGACCTCCAATGGACGGCCCAACCTTGACTTGGCCCTCTCTTTTGGGGTTTCAGGTGTGGAAATTAAATTGCAGAAATTTAAATTGGGGGAAGTAAAGACCTCCAATAGACGGCCCAACCTTGGTTTGACCCTCTCTTTTGGGGTTTAAGGTGCAGGAATTTAAATCGCAAGAATTTAAATGATAGTAAGTAAAGACCTCCAATGGATGGCCCAACATTGACTTGGCTCTCTCCTTTGGGGGTTTAATGGTGTAGGGATTAAATTGCGAAAATTTAAATTGCTGGAAGTAAAGACCCCCAATGGACGGCCCAGCCTTGACTTGACCCTCTCTTTTGGGGTTTAAGGTGTGGAAATTAAATTGCAGAAATTTAAATTGGGGGAAGTAAAGACCTCCAATGGACGGCCCAGCCTTGGCCTGGCCCTCTCTTTTGGGGTTTAAGGTGAAAGAATTTAAATCGCAAGAATATAAATGACAGTAAGTAAAGACCTCCAATGGATGGCCCAGCGTTGACTTGGCTCTCTCGTTTGGGGGTGTAGGAATTAAATTGCGGGAATTTAAATTGCGGGAAGTAAAGACCTCCAATGGACGGCCCAGCCTTGACTTGGCCCTCTCTTTTGGGGTTTAAGGTGCGGAAATTAAATTACAGGAATTTAAATTGCGGAAGTAAAGACCTCCAATGGACGACCCAGCCTTGGCTTGGCCCTCTCTTTTGGGGTTTAAGATGTAGGAATTTAAATCGCAAGAATTTAAATGACAGTAAGTAAAGACCTCCAATGGATAGCCTAGTATTGACTTGACTCTCCCCTTTGAGGTTTAATGGTGTAGAAATTAAATTGCGAGAATTTAAATTGCGATAAATAAAAGACCTCCAATAAAGGGATTAGCCTTGGCTCAGCCTACTCATTCTGGGGTTTCGTGGTATAGAAATTAAATTGCAGGAATTTAAGTTGCAGTAAGTAAAAAACCTCCAATAAAGGGATCAACCTTAGCTCGGCCTACCCATTTTGGGGTTTTACGGTACAGAAATTAAATTGTAGGAATTAAAATTACAGTAAATAAAAAACCTCCAATAAAGGGATCAGTCTTGGCTCGGCCTACCCATTTTGGGGTTTGATGGTACTAAAATTAAATTGAAGGAATTTAAATTACAGTAAATAAAGAACCTCCAATAAAGGGATCAGCCTTGGCTCGGCCTACCCATTTTGGGGTTTGATGGCATTGAAATTAAATTGCATGAAGTAAATGACAGAAAATAAATGACCTCCAGTGAGTGGACTCTGCCATTCACATTCTGGGGTTTGAAGATGCAAAAATTTAATATAAGGAATTGATTCGACAATTCGAGCCGAAATACATCGACGGATTAATTGAAAATTTGAAGGGCACTTAGGAACTTGTCTGGGCCAATTTTGCACCTTCTTGAAATTGCCATTGGTATGGAACCGTTATTACCTGACATAAAATATATGAAAAATTGAGCGGATCTGTGTTAATTTGCATTAAACCCAAAAAAAAATGAAAAAAATAAGAAGGAAGTACTTAGCTCCAATTCATTGCTAGTCTGAGCTCACGATTGTAGATTTATCTCTTGTAACTTCAGCAGATACCGATTGATGCTTCGATATCAACCTCTTAAGATGCTAAAAAATGTGATCATTAACGTAGCGTGAAGTCTCCGGTTCTCCGTGTCCATCGTAGACACCAGCGAAGGTTCCGTGGGGGTCGGACTCGAGTGAACTCAAACTGCCCGACCCTATCTGGCCTTGATTTTTAGTAAATTATTGGCCTGGGTAATAGCCATTGAGACAATCTTTACAGGCACTCCATGTAGTCGCACAATCTGCCTTACATATAATTTAGCCAGCTTCTCCAAAGTGGAGTCCTTTCGCACTGCGATGAAGTGTGCAGACTTAGTTAGTCTATCGACTATCACCCAGATCGAGTCATTTCCTCTTTGACTTCTGGGTAGTCCGGTCACGAAATCCACAGTGACGTGTTCCCACTTCCACTCTGGAATCTCCAACGGTTGCAATAGTCCTCGAGGTTTGCAATGTTGTGCCTTCACTAGCTGACACGTCAAGCACTTGGCTACATGTTTAGCCACATCTACCTTCATTCCATTCTACCAGTAGTGTCAGCGCAAGTTCTGATACATCTTCATACTTCCAGGGTGAATGCTATAGTTACTTCGGTGAGATTCAAATAAAATCCTTTCATTCAGCTCCTCATCGTTTGGAACGCAAAGGCGCTCTTTGAACCTCAATACTCCATCTTCTATTACCTGAAACTCAAGTTTCCTCTTATCCGCATCCATCGACAAAATCTTCTGGACATCGGGGTCTGTAGGCTATAACTCCTTAATCTTCAATTGAATCTCTAGTTCGACTCGCAAAGTCGCCATCAAGCTCGAGAGGTTTCCTACCTCGATCTTAAACTCAGAGTCCCTTATTCCTTCCAATAGCGTCCACTCCTTAATCATATGCGTGATGCTCGACTTTTGGCTCAGAGCATCCGCCACCTTATTCGCTTTCCCAGGGTGGTACAGGATATCACAATCGTAGTCCTTTAACAACTCCATCTAGCGATGCTGTCTCATATTCAACTCATTCTGTGAGAACAAATACTTCAGGCTTTGGTGATTTATGTAGATCTGAAGTTTCTCTCCCACTAGATAATGCCTCCAAATCTTCAGTGCAACGGATTATTAGGTTAATTGACTAACCTAATTCGGACCCTTCCAAGTCCTACCGAATCGCAACTTAAGTTCTTTTCATGCAAATATTTTTGATTTGGAGTCGCCACTAATCATTTTTGGTAGGTCGATTAAAAACCTAAATAAATTAGTGGGAGAACTAATTTATTTCTGCGAAAAAAAAAGGGTTCGGGGACTTAATTACGTTAAATCATTCTAACGCCCTTTTGGTACTATTTTATTTCATAAAAACTCATTTGGAATGATTGGGAAGAAATTTGGGTCAAACTGACCATAAGGGTAAAATGGCCATTTTTCAAGGATCAAGAGGTGGAAACATCAAAAATAGGATTTGCCAAAGAAAAAAAAATTAGGTGGATGTCGCGACCCGAAAATATGAGTTTAAGTTTTCAGGTGAACGGATTATTAGGTTTATTAAATGGATTAACCTAATGCGGACCCTCCCAAGCCTTACCGAATCGTGACTTTGGTATTTATTCAGATGATTTTAGAATTTGGAGTCGCCATTAATCATTCTTGGTAGGTCGATTAGAAACCTAAATAAATTAGTGGGAGAACTAATTTATTTCTACGAACCAGAGAATATGAGTTCGGGGACTTGGTTACGCTAGATTACTCTAACGCCCTTTCGGTACCATTTCATGAAAACTCATTTGGAATGATTGGGAAAAGATTTGGATCAAACTGATCAGAAGGGTAAAATGATCATTTTTCAAGGATCGAAAAATGAAAACAGGTCAAACTAGTTGAATATGGTCATTCCTTATTTTCCACAATTTCTGAGAATTTTTCAAAATTTTTCGAGACAATTTGCCCGTAAGGGGCAAAATTGTCATTTTGGAAAGATCGGGGTGGAAATTCACCAAAGATAGGATTGGTCAGTTAAAATGACCTATTTCCTAATTTCTGAGATTTTTCTGAATTTTTCAGACCTTTTCGAGACAATTAGCTCATAAGGGGCAAAATGATCATTGAAAAAAAAAACAAGAAGGAATTTCATCAGCTAAAATGACCGATTTCTTGATTCTTGAGGATTTTGAGAATTATTATTATTATTATTATTATTATTATTATTATTATTATTATTTTTTATTTTTATTTTTATTTTTTTTGCAATTTTTTGAATTTTCCTAGGATTTTTATTTTTAGTTTTTTATTCTTAATTTAATTTAATTAATTAGTTTTTTTCATTTTTTTTAATACAGAGGAATTTTTATATTATGAAAATGTAATCCAGGCCAGGCTGAATGAGCCTGACCCGCGCCCCTAACGCCTCAACCTGAGCCACGAGGGCCCAAGTTGGTCTAAAACAAACCAACGTATTGAGTTTGGCCTAGGTTTTGTTCTCTGTCTCTTTTTTTTTTTTTTACATCTTAACTTCTAATGGGCTCAGTCCTAAAACTTAATTTCGGTCCAAGTTTGATTGTATCCCCACTAGCCCAGCTAAAGAAAAAATGATTGAGCCTCAACCTTCAATAATTTCCTCCCTTGTGGTCTCTCTTGCCCCTTTGCGACTTTTTATTGACAAAACTATTTTCTGGGAAACTTTCACAGTGAGTTACAGGGGGCTTTAAGAGTAATGGGTAAAAACCAAGCAAAACCACATCGAGACAACAAGTACAACAAAACCAACATGAAACAAGCTTGTACGAATACGGACGATGACTAATGATGAACTACCAGTCACAAGCTCAAGAGAAGCAAGAGGCTAACCTGGTTCATGAGACCCGATGAGAATCGGACATTCGTGAGCTCGAGTGAAACTTCCACGGCACTAACCGTCGCTTTCGGGATCCGTTCCAAAGAATTTATGCACCCCGCCTCTGGTCCGGCTCCGGTGACAGCCCTTAAACGGGGACGATGGAGGCAGCCAACGGGTTGAAGTTGAGGCGGTGGAGACAAGCATGAGTTTAACTGAAATTGCTTTTCGAGTACCCAGCCCATTGGTGAAAATACTCGTCCTTCTTCGTATACCATGAAGCTGCGGCCATCAAGTTCTGGACCAACACCACCCTTTTGCTTCAACTACTTCGTACATCTTTATTGTTTTGCTCCCAGGCGAATAGCAAGCAATAAAGAGATCTACGATGGCAATACCAATCAGAATGACTACGCACTCGTTGCATGTGGCAATGCCGATGTTGCCGCAGCAAAGGAAGAGCCCGTAGGCATGGCTAGAGCATCCCTTCCGGCAGTAGTGTCGGTGAAGTCGTCGGCGTCGTTGGTGGCAAGAAACGACGTTAGAGAACAATGAAGGACTGCCCTTGACGCCTACTGGGATGCCTCACGATGCTCTGCCACCACTATGAACCCTCTGTAGCCCGCAAGGGCCAGAGCATAGTGACGACTTATCGCCCAAGAGGTCCAGGGAAGTCATCGTCCAACCTGTGCCCCAGGATCCATGCTACTACTCTCACAATGAGGGAGGATATGACCATCACGCATCACAGCTTCCACGTAAATGGCCCGGAGAAAGCCCATTCATTAGAATCCAATTTGCTAACGGGGACCACCACAACTATCCTAGACTCATACATGGCTATGTAAAGTCCGCCATCCTAGTCATGTTGGTGGCGATTGCAATATCTCTTACTGCAGCGTCAAAGTTCCAGTTGCTAACAAATGAATAAGCTCTGTGTCACTTAGGTTATTGTGACCGTCCCCAAGCGGGGTGAACTCATAAGGGACGGCATAAAGCAACAAGTCCAAAGTGGCTGTGAAGACATCGACGTAGTAACCAGTGAACATATCCCTCGTGCCTTGCACCTGCAACGAATTTGCCGTAGCTAACTCCCTTCAGGAGTCCAATCTTTAAGTGCATACCGTTATCTGGGAAGACCCAACCACGAGGCTTCTGTATTGTTTCTCCATGCCAAATAATTGGGTATAGTTGCTGGTTCGTCAATGGAGGGGCAGTAACAGGCCATCGAAAGGAGACTGTATATCGTCGATGATGGCGGAGGCCAAAAAGACCACAGGGAACTCCTCCCCTCTCCCACGTGTTTCTCACTATAGACCTCTGTTTTCTCTCGTTCTTGGCTGAACACGTTGGTGGAAGAGTGTAGGGATCGCCTTTCAAGTTCCCCGAAAACTAGAAGTTCTCATCATGGTTCTTCTCTAACATATCTCCATTCGACATGTAGAAAGCAGCCACAACGTCGGCAATATAATCCGAAGGTAACTTAGTAGAAGCATTGAAGAAGCCATTCAAATAAAGATCCTGAGACACAAACCCAGACTCTGTGCGTTCGTCTAAAGAGAGATGGACTGACCTGCCGTCTTGTGAAGAGCAAGATTGTTGTGTCTTTGAAGAGCTAAGTGTAACTTTCGTCGAAGGAAATGATGGACCAGTTCGGGGACAACCCAGGAGCCGGAACAAAAAGGACAGCGCAGCAAGTTAAGAATGAGCTCAGATGGAAGTGCAACATTTTTTTCTACCTCTCTCTCCTCTTCAGCTTTAGCGGGTTTCTTGCCCCTCTATCTTGACAAGCTTCACTTTGGTAGAGGCAACTGCACGAGAATGCCATGAATTGACTGATCACCAGAACACTATCTCCAGAACAATCGTTGGGTAACTGTGCCTGTGGAGACTTAATTCCAGCTTCTCCCTTTTGCACCTTCCAAAGTGCTAAGCCTTCTAATCCGCGAGGCCGTCTTCTCCAGCTTCAACGATGAGCCGTGCGTCTCCTTTTGGAGCCCCTTGCTCGATCGTGAGCTCGTCAAAGTCATACTTGCTCTTCTCAGGGTTGTAACCGGACTCGAACCAGTGCCACCGAGCGGCAATCCAAGGAGCAACCCTCACGGTGACGTTTTCTACTGTCGGATCTCCAGCATTGTTACTAACTCTTCTTCCTCTTCATCTTCCCTTCTTCATCTCTATCTCACATTCTAATTTCTCCACCTATTCTTCTCCATCTCCAACTTCCCTTCTTCATATATATCTCCCATTCTGATTTCTCCACTAACTCTTCTTCATCTCCATCTTCTCTTCTCTTATCTTATTTTCTCCATCCATTCTTCTCCATCTTTTCTTCTCCATCTCCTCTTCTCCATCTTTCCTTCTCTTATCTTATTTTCTCCATCCATTCTTCTCCATCTCCTCTTCTCCATCTTCTCTTCTCCATCTCATCTTCTTCATCTTCCCTTCTCTATTCTAATTTCTCCACTAACTCTTTTTTTGTTATTTGCAAAATAATCCCTTAAGAGTTAGGTATTTACATTCTAGTCCTTGAGATTTTGAGCATTTGCAATTTAGTCCCTGAAAAAATATTTCTTTAAGTCCAAATCTCCTCAAAATTTTCAACACACATCTCCTATACTTAGTCGAAATTCATCGCATATCAAATTTAAACTCATTTCTTGCCGCAAAATTTAATTAAAGCTCTTTTGCAAAATTGAGTTATTCTGAGTATAATTGGGCCAAGATGAAAATTTAGAATATTAGAGAATAATGTCACAACTTCTAAATGAAAATAAATTGTCTCAAATTGAATTTTTTAGGCCCGATTCGAGATTATGCTCATGAAGGAATACACGACCCCAAATTGGTTTTTTAGATTTTTTTTTAATTTGTGATGGCCAACATGAAAAAGGATTTAAAAGAAAAATATTGACAATTTTTACGTATTTTTGTGGCCTCAAATGCTATTATTTATTAAATATTTTTATAATTTTTAAAAAATATATATAAAAAATAAAAAAAATGATAAATTATTTTTTGTTCAAAAATGGTTGCCTAAGCTTGGCAAAGGCTTCCAAAGTTGATTTTGTAATTTCTCATTTTTCTTCATTTTTTATGAATTTTCGAAAAGAAAAATATTGAAAAATACTGAAATTATTTTTTGGTCAAAATTGGTTCTCTAGGCTTGGATAAGGTCCCCAAAGTTGATTTTTTTATTTTATGAATTTTTTTATTTTTTTTATTAATTTTAAAAGAGAAAAGATGATTAAAAATCAAGTGTCAACAGCTGCCCCTCTTTGAAAGGAAGCTCGGTAGAGGTTCATTTCAAAGACGAAATGACACCTGAATTCTAATCGACTCAACACAAGGAAATAAAAAGAGTTGTGACACTTGATCTCTAATACCCTCCGTAGCAAGTTCCGATCTAGACCCAGTTTGAGGAGGCTTTCATGCTATAAGGGAGAGACAAAAATGAGAGTTTACTTGGCACTTACCTGCTCGTTGTATGGCGGCTACCTGACATGAATGCTCTGCCAAAAGTGGAATGAGAACCTAAGGATTCGTTATAAGAAAACCTTAGGGTGGCTGAATTTGAACCTGTATGGTAGGTCATCTCATGGTAGATTCCTAATGAAAGGATTCTACTGATTTAAAATTTGATTGAAATTTGACATGTATTGTAGGTTACCCCATGGTAGATTCCTAATGAAATCAATATACTGATTGAAATTGATTGAAATTTGACCTGTATGGTAGGTCACCCCATCGAAATGCCTATAAGAAGGACTTTGGGTGCCTATAAGAAGAACTTTTGTGTGCCTGTAGGAAGGACTTGGAGTGCCTGTAAGAAGGACTTTTGTGTGCCTGTAGGAAGGATTTGGTGCCTGTAGGAAGGATTTGGTGCCTGTAAGAAGGCCTTCGGGTGCCTGTAAGAAGGACTTTTGTGTGCCTGTAGGAAAGACTTAGTTGAAAGAAGGACTTTGAGTGCCTGTAGGAAGGACTTTTGTGTGCTTGTAAGAAGGACTTAGTGCCTGTAGGAAGGACTTTGGGTGCCTGTAGGAAGGACTTTGGGTGCCTGTAGGAAAGACTTTTGTGTGCCTGTAGGAAGGACTTAGTGCCTGTAAAAAGGGCTTTGGGTGCCTGTAGGAAGGACTTTTGTGTGCATATAGAAAGGACTTGGTGTCTGTAAGAAGGACTTTTGTGCCTGTAAGAAGGACTTTTGTGAATGGACCGTTCCGTATTGGGATTTCCAATGGAAAGGTTCCAGAGATAACATACCCTAGAAAAGGAACTTGTTCATGTGGTGCCTTTAACTCAGGACTTTGAAAATGGACTGTTCCGTATTGGGATTTCTAATGGAAAAGCTCCAGAGATAACATATCCTAGAAAAAGGGCTCGTTCATGTGGCGCCTGCCACTCAGGACTTGGGAATGGATCATTCTGTGTGAGAAATCACCAATGATTACCTAAATGTCACCTTTTAGGTAGATGGGAGAGGTATTGACATGAAGGGTGCCATTCTGGGATCTGGGAAGACCAGGAATCCTGCAGAAGCTCAATCCTGATTTAACTTACTTTGAAGGGTGCCATTTTGGGATCTGGAGAGACCAGAAATCCTGCAGAAGCCCAAGCCCGATTTTACTTACCTCAAAGGGTGCCATTCTGGGATATGGAGAAACTAGGAATCCTGCAGAAGCTCAAACCCAATTTTACTTATCATGAAGGGTTCAGAATGAAGATATACCTACCTGAGGATTTGGAAGAAACACCTGGTGGTTTCTCAACGGCTGGACTTATTCATTCAATAATCACTGAATGAATTTCGAGACCTTGGAAGGTAACTCGAACATCGGGAACTTGTTACCTGTTAGGCAATGTCAGAGGTAACACATACAAGCATTTTCATCAATGAGTTCATTAGTTCATGCAAAACTGTTTAACTGAGTTTGCAATGATCAAAAATAATATGTGTGATAACTCATGATCCATTCAATCAAAATGTGAATCATGCATAACTATTCTGTCTAGTTTGCATTACCAATTCTGTTCAAGGAGGTTATCATAGTATGAATACGTAGAATGTGATTTGAATGGGGGACTTCAGTCCGAAAGGGCTTCCTCTCACTCTCAAGAAAGGCTGTTTATCCTGATTACAGGATTGAAAAGAAATAACTCGATCTTACCATCATCGCATTTAACAAAGGTCTGAGTAATCTCGCAATTGGTACGACATGCCGATCTAGAGGTCTTGATTAGGACCGTAATGTAGGTTCGGTCAAAGGCTTACCAAAGGGGACTCTTTTGAGTCAAGGTCATTAATAAAAAGTCTTTATCATCTGTTCCGGGCTTACAAGTCAAGAACCCTACAAAAATGAAAGAGAAATAGTCTTGCTTGTACCTTTTCGAGCGATGCTTAAAATCATTCAACCCTACGTTAACTCAAGCGCCTTAATCAGAAAAGACTTTCATGGGTTTGTAACGTAGGTTGGGATTGGGGATCGATAAAGGCTTATTTTGGCCTAGAAGAATATGAGATGGGTTTGACATTGGTGATCATTGTATCTTTATCACAAGGCCCTTCTAGAACAGTCCTTAAAGAATACCATCGTTGTCTGAGGATGGTATCTACTTTTGCTGGTGCCATTGTCGCTTCCAAACGGTATAAACTTCAATCGTATATTTTGCAATCTGACTTCTTCAACGAATTTTCTCTTGCAATCAGGTCCCATTGGGGATTTACCGAAGGAGATAAGTATATTTTCACTGAGTTTTCAAAGGCATTCAAAAATGAATATTGATTCAAATTGGCATTGGCCTTGTTTTTGACTAGCACTTTGCTTTTTCATGCCCAGGGACTGGCTTTTCTTCTTTTGGTCCCGCCTTTTGCCTTTTGTCTTTTCCGTTCTGTTCAGAAAGGAGAATTTTCAAAAATTATGCCATATATATACACATATCAAAAATCTAGCACACTCAAAGAGCTGACTTGGTAGTTCTATATAGACTTGATTCTTCCGAGCTCTTCTACTTTGAGGTGGTGCCATCTTCATCTTGGCATTAGCGGTGATCACCAATGGGGTTTTAAGAAACGAATGTAGGCTCAATTGGGCGATACAAAGGATGAAAGTGTATTGAATTAGAGAAATGAATGCTTTTCGTCTTCTTAAGGCACTTGAATTATCGTGCAAGATTGAAGGCAAAGAATCACTTGAAAATTGATGTTAGTCCGAGCAAGAAAATTTCTAACCATTTACCTTGTGCTATTTCCGGGACTATCTTCATTTGGCCCAAATGAAGGGTGGTTCTCGACAGGGATTATGAAATGAAATCACCGCTCAAATGGGTTATCAATTATCACATGTAGTATTTAGGATAGAGAAATGAATGCCTCCTTCCTTTCGGTATCGTACCTTCTGCGAGAAAATCCATTGCCTTGGGGAGTGCAGAATCTATTAACACACGACTCGCTGCGGCTTATAATGTAGGACGTGTGTGGAAATGACTTGCCTTTCATCATCCTGTCATGCCCTTTTCCACACATTCGATGCATCATGCACAATTTATGCTCCAAGTCAGAATTGGTAAAATCCAAACATGCAGGAGAGTCATGCATGAATCATGGCATATGTAAACATAATGCAAATGTGGCAATGTGCAAGAGGGAATTCGAATTGCCCCTGGACATGCAAACCGAATAAATTGAAGATTTACTCCTCAAGTCGAGGAGTGGCTCGTTTCTGACTTTGCCCCTGCACAATGAAATGCATGGGTGAAGGAGCATTTGGGCTTGTTTAATGTTGACAACTGTCATGGTCATTGGTCAAGTGCCTCTCTCCAACTCTGGTTGCAGCTCCTTGAATCACTGTCGGTTTCCTGTCGGAGAAATGGATTCACCTGAGGAAAGTACCGTATACGGGATATCATTGGAATGAATACATTTCACCTGTTTTAGTAAATCTGCATCAGTGGGACCCTCAATAGTGACTTTGGTGGCTTATTGATTTGGGAGCTTTTTCTGAACCTGGGATCACATAAAATGAATGCGTGTATGCATGAATGTGTGAAATGCATGTAATAGTCCTAAAGTGACTCAGATTGTCCCAAACGTAGCCAAATTGGCTCATGCTTTTATTTCAAGACTGATACTGCTTTACTGCATCTGCATTTACAGGATATCCTAACTCTTTCCCATTCATGTTTACAAGAATCAATGCTCCCCCAAGAAGGACCTTCCTGACGATATAAGGACCCTCATAATTTGGGGTGAACTTGCTCTCGGGATGAAAAACATTTGGAACTGTCTTTTTCACTACCAGATCTTCTATTTCAAAATTCATGGGCTTGACTTTTCGATTGAACACTTTGGCCACTCTTCTCTGGTAGCTCTGACCGTGACATATTGCCTTCAGACGCCTTTCATCGATCAGGTTCAATTGCTCATATCTCTGCTGCGTCTACTCCGCTTCGGAGAGTTTGACTTGGGATAAGATTATCAGAGAGGGAATTTCAACCTCTACCAGTAGAACTGCCTCCATACCGTAAACTAGGGAATATGGGGTTGCTCCAGTCGAGGTCCGTATCGAAGTCTGATATGCCATCAATGCGTACGGCAGTCTCTCATGCCAGTCTCTATAATTCTCTGCGGTTTTTGCCAGGATTTTTTTGATGTTCTTATTTGCCGCCTCCACAGCTCCATTCATTTGTGGGCGATAGGGAGACGAATTAAGATGTCGAATGTTGAATGCTGGTAGCAGAGTATTGTTGGGTTCCGAAATCAGATCATTAACGCAAGTGCACGGTATCGAACAAGTAATAAAGGGTAAATAGGGTTGTCGATCCCACGAGGACTGATCAAAGACTTCTATTGAGTACTAAACTGTCTCAAACCACTATTATTCAGAAAATCTAAATTAAGGTATTCAACTAAATTAAGAAAATAAACTAAAACACGCAAATTTAACTTGTTTAAGAATTCAATAGCTAAAAACCTAGGGTATACAATTTCACTTAACAATTAATTGCAAGTCGATCTCTCTTCTCTAATATTATCGAATGACCAAGTTGTTAACCTAGAATTCTAACATCTCCCCATACCTCTTTCGAGCGTCAATAGGAACGTATTCTCGAGTAAATAATCGTTCACTCTATTCCTAGGCAAGCGACTATTGAGAACCCATTACGAACCAATTCTATTTTATTACCTAAGGCAATTGGGTATATTCCTATCCCTTTCGCTAATAATCCCGTCTTTCGACTAAGATTAACTTAGGTTATTTCTACCATGGCTAAATATAGGGTTCCTCTCCCGAGTTCACCTAAATTACCAATTCAAATCAACTGGTGGCCAATCAATTGACAAGCATTAAGTGCAGATAGAGATAAACAACGAGAATTCATTCAATAATATCAAAGAAGAGTTCACAACTATTGATCAACTGTCAAGATCCATTGTAACCCTAGAATAACAAATTAGTTTATGCTAACACCAAGAAAACACATAATTTGAAAAAGACAAAATAACATCAACATTCAAGAACAAAAGATGAGAAAGAATGAAGCTTGGTCGTCAAACTCGAGCTTCGTCTTCTTCGATCCTTGATCTCCTCTTGCTGTCAAGAAGTTGCCGTCGTCTTTTCTCCAATCCGTGATATCTATCCTCCAAGGAGCTATTCTCTCGTCCCCCCAGAATTTCGTCTAAGAAAAACTATACAAAAAGATATCCTCCAAAAATCCCCTAGGGTTATCCTCTCTTTCCTATTTTATCACCTTTCAAATATTCCATCAAAACCTCCTAGAATATAATATCCTTAATCCCTTCAAAATAAGAAAACCAAATTCTAAAAATATCCAAACATAATCTTCTAATAAAATCTTCAAGCCACGGCAAAAGGAGAAGCTTGCTCGTCGCGCATTATTGTCAGCGTGCAGACGGATACGTCTGTTTGTCAGATGGATGCATCCGTCTCGGTTCTGTATTCAGCCACAGATTACAGATGGATGCGTCCATGCCTCAGATGGATGCGTCCATCTCGGTTCTGTCTCCAGCAACTTTGAAGCTGCAATTTTCCAAATCTTCTCATCAATGTTCTTCGCTTCACTCTTCCAAATCATGCCTAAACATAACAAGACATCATTGAGACACTCGAGTGAGAAAACACGAGATTTAAAACACAGAATCATCTAACCATGACCAAAACACTAAAGTAAAACAAAAACACTAAAAACTAAATAAAACTCGAGCGACTAAATTTAATTGTCCACATTTTAGAAGCACTTAAACTCTACTTTTGTAGAGTTATCAATTATCGACTATCTTATTATTCAAATTGGAGCCATTATTTGTAATTATCGCTTGAGGGGCCCCATATCGGGAGATGATATCCCTTATGATGAACTTGGCCATATTCTTTGCTGTGACATTTGCATATGAGCTTGCTTCAATCCACTTGGTAAAATAGTCGATCGCCACCAGGATGAAGCGGTGCCCATTGGAAGCACTAGGGTGAATCGGACCGACCATGTCTATCCCCCACATGGCGAATAGCCAAGCCTCCGACATCTGGTGGAGCTCATTCGGGGGTACGTTAATTTTGTCACCGTATACCTGGCATTGATGACAGGACCTTACATGTTGGTTGTAGTCCGCTTCCATGGTCATTCAATAATAACCAAGCCGCATGATTTTCTTTGCGAGGAGGTGGCCGTTCATATAAGAACCGCATATCCCTTCATGGATTTCCTTCATGAGCATGTTTGCTTCTTTGGCGTCTACACATCTTAATAGGACTGAATCAAAGGACCTTTTATAGAGAGCTTGCCCACTCAGGAAGAATTTGGTAGCCATCTTTGCTATGTACTTCTTATCCCTGACCTAATTCCCTTGAGGGAATTCTCCTTTCGAAAGATAATTCTTAATGTCATGATACCAAGGCTCACCATCGAATTCGCCTTCCACCACCATGCAGTAGGCTGGCTGATCCATGACATTGATTTTTAAAGGCTTGATGTCGAGTCCGTCCTCCACTTGCAACAATGAAGATAGAGTGGCTAACGCGTCTGCAAAGTGATTCTGGGTCCTTGGCAGATATTCGAACGAAATTTTGTTGAAATTATCGGTTAACTCCTCTAGGAACTTATGATATGGCATGAGCTTAGAATCCCTTGTTTTCCATTCTCCCTGCGTCTGGAAAATAATCAGCATGGAGTCTCCATAAACCTGTAACCTTCGCACCTTCATGGTGATGGCTAATTGGAGGCCTAGAATACAGGCTTCATATTCTGATATATTATTAGTGCATGGGAATACCAACTTCGCGGAAACCGGATAATGTAGGCCGTCTGGGGATATCAGTACTGTCCCAGTTCCAGATCCGGCCAAATTAATGGCACCATCAAAATACATGGTCCACTTATCATCAGATAATGCGAGGATTCGATTCTCCGCCTCCTCCTCATCAGGGATTACAAGTCCTTGTGAATTTTCTGCCAACAAGTCGGCTATGGCTCGCCGCTTGACTGACTTCTGAGGTGAACTCCTTATGTCAAATTCTGATAACAGAACTTGCCACTTGGCCAGCTTTCCCAATAAGGCGGGTTTCTTCACCAAGTACTTAATTGGGTCGCATTCTGTTACCAGCTGGATATGGCGATGGAGGGTGTACTGTCTCAACCTGTGGAGTACCCAAATCAGTGCGATGTATGTCCTTTCAACCATCGGGTAATTAGCCTCTGACTGCGTGAACTTCTTGCTCAGGTAATAAATTGCTCGCTCTTTCCCGTCCTCCGGTTTCGTCTGGCCGAGTAGAGCTCCTAATGATTCCTGATAAATCGTCAAGTACAGAGTCAAGGGGACTCCTGGGGTTGGTGGTACCAATACTGGAGGTAGGACTAGATACTTTTTGATCTTCTCAAATGCCTGATGGCATTCTGAATCCCAAATGACTTTGGCGCCCTTCTTGAGGAGCTTAAAAGATGGTTTTGCCACATCAGAAAGCTGGGATATAAATCTGGCAATATAGTTTAATCGCCCCAACAGGCTTCTTACTTCCCTTACTGAGGTTGGGGTACTAATGTCCCGTATAGCTTTGATCTTGGAAGGGTCGACCTCGATGCCATGACTGCTAACCATAAATCCCAAAAGCTTTCCAGATCTCGCCCCGAATATGCACTTATTGGGATTCAGCCTTAGCTTATATTTTCATAGGCGTTCGAACAACTTTTTTAGTACCAGAACATGGTCCTCTCCTGGTCTGGACTTAGCAATCATATTATCTACGTACACCTCGATTTCCTTATGCATCATGTCATGGAATAGAGCGACCATGGCTCTTTGGTATGTCGCCCCAGCATTCTTCAACCCGAAAGGCATAACCCTATAACAGAAGGTGCCCCATAGTGTTATGAATGAGGTCTTCGCCTTGTCTTCCTCCTTCATTAAGATCTGATTATAGCCAGAAAATCCATCCATAAAGGAAAACCGTTCGAACTCGGCTATACTATCGACCAACACGTCTATGTGCGGTAAAGGGAAATCATCCTTTGGGCTGGCTTTATTCAGGTCTCAGTAATCGATGCAGATTCGTACTGTGCCGTCTTTCTTCATCACTGGCACGATGTTAGCGATTCAATCGGCATAAGGGATCGCTTCTATGAATCCCACCTTGAGGTGCTTCATCACTTCCTCCTCAATTTTCTCTCTGAATATCTATGAAATCCTCATCTTCTTCCCCAATGCCACAAGAGTAATCTCCTTGGTGATCCGAGTCACACAACAGCCTATTATGCATGCTTAGAATGATATGCCTGAAATGTCATGAAGATGATTAGTCCCTTTCAGCAAGTAGTTTTCATGCATGATTTTCAAAAACCATTTGAAAAAATGTAATAAGAGAGCCAATCCTCATATCCTCGGACACATTTGCTTCTCTTAATTTGCTTGATAAACTAGGAAGCGTGCGGGAATCCAGGCCTCAAATCTTCGAGAATCGAAGATAGGCATCATCATTGGGCTGGTTTGGAATGTTCCCGCACGTTCTTAATAAAACGTGCACACGTATTTTATTGAATTTTACTGATAAGGCCGCATTACAAGGTAACCATTTAGACCAACGGCTCGAGATCCAAAGGTATTTTCTTGGAATTGAAAAGAGAGAAACCAAACGAAATGCAACAACTGAATTAAAATTGCGGTTAAAGAAATGCTATAAGAAGCAGAAGAAGAGCCTCTTTACTCAAGCGAGATAGAGTCCTCGTCAAGCCTCTCGATGATGACGTTGACGGTGTCTTCTAGAAACAAGTTGGACATATCAAGCTCTGCTGCGCTTTGAATAGCTTCATCTGCTAGCATCTTGGGGCGCTCGGAGAAATACTGACCCAGTGAACTCCCAATCGCTTTAATTTTTCTTTTCCAAGCTCTGGAGCCAATAAATGAATTAACTTTGCCTCCTTGACTTCCATGGCCCCTATGATGGCCTCGGCCTCGGCATCCATGACAGCTTCTGGAAGTAAGGCCCTTACTGGATTCACCAGTATATCCTAGGCCTGTTCGGTGCTTGTTGGTGTCCAATTGCAGCGGCGAGCGGATCCCTTGACCATTCTTTCCTAGACCGAGTCCAGGGATAAAACCATATGCCAATACCATTTTTCCAGGTGCTAAAGTATACTTAGAGGGCGCAGGAGCCCTCATTTTGGTTCTTGGAGGTGCATGCGTGACTGCCACCAACTCGAGAGAATGATAGCTAGCCTTTTCTTTGTGCTCCAGCTCCATATATGGGACCGCGCTCTTCTGGTATGCGGTGAAGTCCATTTCCTCACGCACGGTTATCACTTTCCCATCAACCACAAATCGAACCTTCTGGTGTAGGCTTGACGGTACTGCGCATGCAGTGTGGATCCATGGTCTGCCCAATAGAAATCCGAAAGCACTCGGGAGGTCCATGACTTGGAATCCAATGGAGAACTATACTGGCCCAATTAGGACATCTAGCTCGATTTCACCAACCACATTCTTCCTCATTCCGTCGAAAGCTCTGATTGTAGCATTGGAGGCACGGATAAGCTTCTCATTCACACCCAGGTTCCTGAGTGTGGCCAACGGACATATGTTGAATGCTGACCCATATCAATTAGCATGTGGGAGACCTGCTTACCGTGGCTCCATACCGATATGTACAGAGCCTTATTATGGGCCCATCCATCCACAGGAATGTCCTCATCCAAGAAGGATATTTGATCCTTTAATAGGATGGCGCTAACGAAGCTCTCCAGCTGTATTTCATTAATCATCTCAGTTACGTGTACCTCATTCAGGACCCTCATCAGTGCATTCTTATGCTTTTCTGAGTTCACGAACAGATCCAGTAATGAGATTTGGGCCGGCATTTTCCGTAACTGCTCTATCACTTCAAATTCGCTCGTTTTGATTATGGTTAACAGTTTTTCGGTACCTTCTTTAGTTACTCTCTCTTCTCGGTCTCTCCCTTTTTGGGTGCATAACACCTCCCCGATCTCAGCACTACATCTATTTCGCTCGTCCCGTGTCCCAATGAACTGCTTTGGGATCGTACTCTTCCATTGGAGAGATCTTTATCACAACCGGCTTGACACCCTCAGCCTTTCCTTCAGGGTCATCATTCGCCTCTTCATTAGAGATGCTGATTGTAAGTGGCTTGACTAAGTAATCATCTCCCTTTTCCCAATTGTCAACATTGTCTAGGTTAATTACAAAAGATTCTATAGTCTCAATCATCCCAATGAGGTCATCCAAGTCTTTAGAAAAGTACCCGCATCTGGGTTCAGCATGAGCCGTCTTATTGGGTCTATCAGAGGGTGGCGCATTGGTTCTTCTAGCATCCTTACTCTTCAGCCTTCAGTTGGCGAGTCCCCATTCAACTCCCTCGCCTACCCGTAACAGATGGGAGAACGAGTCGTAGGTGGTCCCGGCCATATATTAGAAGAGTTCGTACGGGAGGGTTCTCATAAAGTACCCGATCAGCTCCTCCTAGTTAACGGAGGATTTATTTGTGAGACGTGTAACCTCCATCTATACGCGTAAGTTTGGAATCGCTCATCGCTTCGTTTGACCACTTGAAGGAGGTTAACTCGAGTGGGGGCTCCTCCAATGCCGGATCCGCACTCATCCATTCATTCCTTCAACTTATCAACCATAGTTGCCAATTCCCCCATTCGCTTCTCTATTGCAGTCAGCATACGACCTTGGTTTTCGACCCTTGTGTGCAGCTCCAGTTCAAGTGCGTCGCTCATGACCCGCGCTTGACTCATTTCTCTCGATCGCTGGAGCAAATCTAACAACTTTTCGGAGGTAAAGTTCAGCTTTTTCTCGATGTTACCGAAGCGTTCTGCGACGCTTAATCTACTTGATGGGTCGGCTTCTTTCTCATTTGTCGCAATAGGGATGATTTCATCAATTGTCTCAAAGGAGTCTTTCTCGGAAGGACCCTTCTTTGGCACCTCCTCTATAGGCACTTCTTCCAACTTCACTTCTTGAGCAGTTGAATCTGACACTGATGCCAAAAATCCCAGACAACCCTCGTCCATCAGTTTGGTCGCTTCCAACGACGAAATCCAAGGGATCGACGTTCCTCCTCGATTTCCCCTAAATTCATACCCAAGGTGGCCTACTGGGTTTAGCTGTATCATACTCTTACCACAGTCTATTACTACCCCATGTCTAACCAACCAATCCATGCCAACAATTATGTCGAAATCAAACATAGGCAAAACAGCTAAATCGATCTCTTCCTCTCTATCGCCCAGAACTAACTTACACCCCTTATATCCTAACGCAACAATCACTCTATCCTTTAACGGGGTGGTTACATGCAAAATCACATCCAACGGCTTAACATTCAACCCAGATAACTCAGCAAAACGTGCATATACGAAGGAGTGCGACGCTCCCGGATCAAACAAAGCATAAGCAGTATGATCACAGAGAGAGACGGTACCTGTGATCACCCCTAACGCGTTCTCAGCGTCCTTTCGCGCTACTGCATAGACTCGTCCTTGAGCAGGTGGACGGTTCTGATTCCCTTGAGGAGCATTTGCCATTGGCGGCTGCTGCTGCGGCTGGAACGGGGGTCTCGGACCTCTTTTCGGGCAGTTCCTCAGAATATGCCCCATCTGTCCACATCCAAAGCAGCCTCCAGTCTTCCTTGGGCAAGGGCTATTCCCATGCCTCCTGCCACAGTCACGGCAGACTTGATTCCCGAAATGTGACGGTTTCCCCAGAGTCCTTTTCGCAGGTGGAACGAACCTACGGGTGTCCTTTATCGGCCTCTTGCCAAAATCTCTGAAGTTCCCTCTTGGCACAAACCGCGATCCAGATGCGGCAGCCTTCTCTTGCAGGTCTCGCTCTATCGCCAGTGCTCTCTCGTAAATCTCATTATAGTCCCTCAGCCCTGTGGCGATTATCATACTCTTCAGTTCAGGTCTCAAGCCTTTTCTGAATCTTCTGGCCTTGTCCCACGGATCCTCAATCAGCCTTCGGGCAAACTTGGACAGTTTGGCAAACTCGCCTTCGTACTGGTCCACAGTCATCTATCCTTGGCGGAGCCTGATAAACTCTTCCATCTTCCTTTCTTGTGCTGCCTCAGAGAAATACTTTTCATTAAATGCTGCACAAAAAGCAGCCCAGTTTGGCCTCATGCATCTGGCTGATAAGTTGCCAACGAAACCTTTTCCTCATCTACGCAACCCAAAACGGTAAAGGCCTTCTCAAGCTGTTCGATCCACAAGGCAGCTACCTCGGGACCACCACTACCATCAAACCTCGACGCCTGCAACTTCAGAAACTGCTCCACAATATGATAAGTCTGACGTCCTCCATTTCCATGCCCATTGCCTCCATTGGCTCTATTCGCAGCGGCCAAGGCGGCCTCAGCTGCTTGGGCTACAGTGGCAGCTCTCTCAGCAGCTTGTCTAGCCATCAAGTTACTCACTTCAGTCAGAACTCTCATCATCTCTTCGATTCTAGGATCTCCTTCAGGCTCAGGAGCCTTCGAGCTCGATGCACCAGCAGCCGGTCTTCTGCCCCTATTGCTCATCTTTGCTAATCGCTCACACCTATAACAAACGAAATTCCCATTCAGGAATTCGGAATTCTAAATCTAACAACCAAGCTTTCGCCTACTGTCGCGTCTACTGACATGTATATGCATGTAAATAGTCCCTGCAGCTTAAATGCAGTTGAACCCGGTCGACATCTAGACTCAATCTGAAAATGCACAACCTAGGCCACTCTGTTCGCCACCTCAACTAGAAGCCTGTCGGGAGCCGCTTCCTTGATCAGGTCTCTGCCCCGGCAACTACTCCCCGCCCTCATCGTTTCTTGGTGCGGACAGTTATCCCAAGTTACCCACAGACAGAGTGAATCCCATTCCACGTGTCCCATACCACGCTTCATTACAGTTTTTAGACGTCCCGTCAATCCCGTCCCATACCAGGCTGACGGTTACCAAATCCAACAACATAAGATGCATGCACTTTTCGAATCCAAATTCCAAATTTAAATCGTTTTCCTTTCTAAACCCTTTTTCCTTTCCAAACTCATTTTTCTTTAAATGCAGAAATCCATGCAATGCATGATGGTCAAGCAGCGCGCGACAGCTGACTAGGCATACAAACACAAGCAACACCTAACAAGTTAACCACTCAGCAATCAGCAATCAAGCGCCCTACTCATGGGGCTCTGCCTTAGAACCTTACCTCAGGTCCTGACGCACCTGCAACTTAGTTCAGAATACCTCTGGCTTAGTCTATTCTAGGCAACCAATCGAACTAAGCATTCACATGCGCCAATCAATTCATGCATTGTACCCCTTTCCTATCCTTTAGTCTAGGGTCTGTCTATCTAACTAAGTTGCAGGTGCGTCAGGACCTGTACCCCTTAGAACCTTACCTCGAGAGAATGATAGCTAGCCTCTTCTTTGTGCTCCAGCTCCATATATGGGACCGCGCTCTTCTGGTATGCGGTGAAGTCCATTTCCCCACGCACGGTTATCACTTTCCCATCAACCACAAATCGAACCTTTTGGTGTAGGCTTGACGGTACTGCGCATGCAGTGTGGATCCATGGTCTGCCCAATAGAAATCCGAAAGCACTCGGGAGGTCCATGACTTGGAATCCAATGGAGAACTATACTGGCCCAATTAGGACATCTAGCTCGATTTCACCAACCACATTCTTCCTCATTCCGTCGAAAGCTCTGATTGTAGCATTGGAGGCACGGATAAGCTTCTCATTCACACCCAGGTTCCTGAGTGTGGCCAACGGACATATGTTGAATGCTGACCCATATCAATTAGCATGTGGGAGACCTGCTTACCGTGGCTCCATACCGATATGTACAGAGCCTTATTATGGGCCCATCCATCCACAGGAATGTCCTCATCCAAGAAGGATATTTGATCCTTTAATAGGATGTCGCTAACGAAGCTCTCCAGCTGTATTTCATTAATCGTCTCAGTTACGTGTACCTCATTCAGGACCCTTATCAGTGCATTCTTATGCTTTTCTGAGTTCACGAACAGATCCAGTAATGAGATTTGGGCCGGCATTTTCCGTAACTGCTCTATCACTTCAAATTCGCTCGTTTTGATTATGGTTAACAGTTTTTCGGCATCTTCTTTAGTTACTCTCTCTTCTCGGTCTCTCCCTTTTTGGGTGCATAACACCTCCCCGATCTCAGCACTACATCTATTTCGCTCGTCCCGTAGTCCCAATGAACTGCTTTGGGATCGTACTCTTCCATTGGAGAGATCTTTATCACAACCGGCCTGACACCCTCAGCCTTTCCTTCAGGGTCATCATTCGCCTCTTCATTAGAGATGCTGATTGTAAGTGGCTTGACTAAGTAATCATCTCCCTTTTCCCAATTGTCAACATTGTCTAGGTTAATTACAAAAGATTCTATAGTCTCAATCATCCCAATGAGGTCATCCAAGTCTTTAGAAAAGTACCCGCATCTGGGTTCAGCATGAGCCGTCTTATTGGGTCTATCAGAGGGTGGCGCATTGGTTCTTCTAGCATCCTTACTCTTCAGCCTTCAGTTGGCGAGTCCCCATTCAACTCCCTCGCCTACCCGTAACAGATGGGAGAACGAGTCGTAGGTGGTCCCGGCCATATATTAGAAGAGTTCGTACGGGAGGGTTCTCATAAAGTACCCGATTAGCTCCTCCTAGTTAAAGGAGGATTTATTTGTGAGACGTGTAACCTCCATCTATACGCGTAAGTTTGGAATCGCTCATCGCTTCGTTTGACCACTTGAAGGAGGTTAACTCGAGTGGGGGCTCCTCCAATGCCGGATCCGCACTCATCCATTCATTCCTTCAACTTATCAACCATAGTTGCCAATTCCCCCATTCGCTTCTCTATTGCAGTCAGCATACGACCTTGGTTTTCGACCCTTGTGTGCAGCTCCAGTTCAAGTGCGTCGCTCATGACCCGCGCTTGACTCATTTCTCTCGATCGCTGGAGCAAATCTAACAACTTTTCGGAGGTGAAGTTCAGCTTTCTCTCGATGTTACCGAAGCGTTCTGCGACGCTTAATCTACTTGATGGGTCGGCTTCTTTCTCATTTGTCGCAATAGGGATGATTTCATCAATTGTCTCAAAGGAGTCTTTCTCGGAAGGACCCTTCTTTGGCACCTCCTCTATAGGCACTTCTTCCAACTTCACTTCTTGAGCAGTCGAATCTGACACTGATGCCAAAAATCCCAGACAACCCTCGTCCATCAGTTTGGTCGCTTCCAACGACGAAATCCAAGGGATCGACGTTCCTCCTCGATTTCCCCTAAATTCATACCCAAGGTGGCCTACTGGGTTTAGCTGTATCATACTCTTACCACAGTCTATTACTGCCCCATGTCTAACCAACCAATCCATGCCAACAATTATGTCGAAATCAAACATAGGCAAAACAGCTAAATCGATCTCTTCCTCTCTATCGCCCAGAACTAACTTACACCCCTTACATCCTAACGCAACAATCACTCTATCCTTTAACGGGGTGGTTACATGCAAAATCACATCCAACGGCTTAACATTCAACCCAGATAACTCAGCAAAACGTGCAGATACGAAGGAGTGCGACGCTCCCGGATCAAACAAAGCATAAGCAGTATGACCACAGAGAGAGACGGTACCTGTGATCACCCCTGACGCGTTCTCAGCGTCCTTTCGCGCTACTGCATAGACTCGTCCTTGAGCAGGTGGACGGTTCTGATTCCCTTGAGGAGCATTTGCCATTGGCGGCTGCTGCTGCGGCTGGAACGGGGGTCTCGGACCTCTTTTCGGGCAGTTCCTCAGAATATGCCCCATCTGTCCACATCCAAAGCAGCCTCCAGTCTTCCTTGGGCAAGGGCTATTCCCATGCCTCCTGCCACAGTCACGGCAGACTTGATTCCCGAAATGTGACGGTTTCCCCAGAGTCCTTTTCGCAGGTGGAACGAACCTACGGGTGTCCTTTATCGGCCTCTTGCCAAAATCTCTGAAGTTCCCTCTTGGCACAAACCACGATCCAGATGCGGCAGCCTTCTCTTGCAGGTCTCGCTCTATCGCCAGTGCTCTCTCGTAAATCTCATTATAGTCCCTCAGCCCTGTGGCGATTATCATACTCTTCAGTTCAGGTCTCAAGCCTTTTCTGAATCTTCTGGCCTTGTCCCACGGATCCTCAATCAGCCTTCGGGCAAACTTGGACAGTTTGGCAAACTCGCCTTCGTACTGGTCCACAGTCATCTATCCTTGGCGGAGCCTGATAAACTCTTCCATCTTCCTTTCTTGTGCTGCCTCAGAGAAATACTTTTCATTAAATGCTGCACAAAAAGCAGCCCAGTTTGGCCTCATGCATCTGGCTGATAAGTTGCCAACGAAACCTTTTCCTCATCTGCGCAACCCAAAACGGTAAAGGCCTTCTCAAGCTGTTCGATCCACAAGGCAGCTACCTCGGGACCACCACTACCATCAAACCTCGACGGCTGCAACTTTAGAAACTGCTCCACAATATGATGAGTCTGACGTCCTCCATTTCCATGCCCATTGCCTCCATTGGCTCCATTCGCAGCGGCCAAGGCGGCCTCAGCTGCTTGGGCTACAATGGCAGCTCTCTCAGCAGCTTGCCTAGACATCAAGTTACTCACTTCAGTCAGAACTCTCATCATCTCTTCGATTCTAGGATCTCCTTCAGGCTCAGGAGCCTTCGAGCTCGATGCACCAGCAGCCGGTCTTCTGCCCCTATTGCTCATCCTTGCTAATCGCTCACACCTATAACAAACGAAATTCCCATTCAGGAATTCGGAATTCTAAATCTAACAACCAAGCTTTCGCCTACTGTCGCGTCTACTAACATGTATATGCATGTAAATAGTCGCTGCAGCTTAAATGCAGTTGAACCCGGTCGACATCTTGACTCAACCTGAAAATGCACAACCTAGGCCACTCTGTTCGTCACCTCAACTAGAAGCCTGTCGGGAGCCGCTTCCTTGATCAGGTCTCTGCCCCGGCGACTACTCCCCGCCCTCATCGTTTCTTGGTGCGGACAGTTATCCCAAGTTACCCACAGACAGAGTGAATCCCATTCCACGTGTCCCATACCACGCTTCATTACAGTTTTTAGACGTCCCGTCAATCCCATCCCATACCAGGCTGACGGTTACCAAATCCAACAACATGAGATGCATGCACTTTTCGAATCCAAATTCCAAATTTAAATCGTTTTCATTTCTAAACCCTTTTTCCTTTCCAAACTTATTTTTCTTTAAATGCAGAAATCCATGCAATGCATGATGGTCAAGCAGCGCGCGACAGCTGACTAGGCATACAAACACAAGCAACACCTAACAAGTTAACCACTCAGCAATCAGCAATCAAGCGCCCTACTCATGGGGCTCTGCCTTAGAACCTTACCTCAGGTCCTGACGCACCTGCAACTTAGTTCAGAATACCTCTGGCTTAGTCTATTCTAGGCAACCAATCGAACTAAGCATTCACATGCGCCAATCAATTCATGCATTGTACCCCTTTCTTATCACTCCAAAACCTCGAACGGTCTCATATCGAGCTAACCTGGCTCTGATACCACTCGAACGGGGATGTCACGCCCCGAACCCTTATCGGGCACACGGCATCCCGTTCCTGCAGAAGATTTTCACCATCGCTCGTCAGGTTCATAATATGCGACGGCCCAGGAGAACCTATCGTCGCGACCAGACGACGAGTCCTTCGCCTAACTCTCGAACCTGCGGAAACGTGCCTCCTATCCATACATACATGCATACAGAACAGAGGGGTAGAACGAACAATATAACACAAATAACAATATATACATATACATAACATAGCATTAGCGTTAGGTACAGGCCCCAAAAAGAAACCACCAACTACAAACCAACCTACGCTCATCCTAACATCAAAACACTAAACCACTGCCAGTGACTCAGTCCTCCTCAGGCTCCTCCTCGGAGTCCTCTACGGGGTCCTCTTCTGGATCCTCCTCCTCAGTGTCCATGGCATCGCCCTCTTCGTGTTCATCGATCTCGGATCGTCCAGGAGACGGCAACTCCTGTACTGGGTCGGGGTCGATCACCTCGCCTCCATACTCGGCAGGCTGTAGCCAGAATGGGTCCTCCTCCATGGGTATCGGGGAGTCACGCTGCGGTCCCTCAAAGCCATAAAGGCCCTCTCTAAACCACACCTCGAACCTATGGGGTACAAGGTAGGGTCCACCCTGATTTACTAGTACAGTCGTCACATGCCTATGCCATAATGTAGCGTGCATATCAAAATGGAGGGTGATCTGAGTATCCATCTGAATCGGCAGTCCAAAAAGCATTGGGGGTGCAGCCATCACTAGCGTCCAGGATCTGAAAAGGAAGGTAACCACTACCAGTGAGTCGAGGACTCAGCAAGCTCACCACTAATCCTAGCGTAGGGTAGGGTATACAAGAGGGGTCGGTCCTATCTAGTAAACTAGGGTTCACGGTCCAGGGTTCGGATGCCCTCGATCTCCCTAGTTACCAAGTCTCAACGTATAGCGCACAAAGCATATCAATGCAATTCGTACAAACAGACGGGCAATACAAACAATCAACCAAGATGCCATATGTAATGATGCAGGCCTCAAACGGCCATATCGGATCCCACGGATCATGCTCGGGCCTCAACCGGCCATAATGGGTCGAACCCGCCTATCGCACCAAATCCCATCAGGGCTCATTCCCAGTGCCACACGGCAAATACCACACTGCGTTTCTGACGCCTTACGTTGGTCTCCCTTTTCTCTCCATTTCCTCTCTTGGGCACATTCTCATGTCACAACTCCGGTGACTCATGCAATGCTCTGAATGTATGCGGGGCCCAAATGATTGCATCAGTAATTCAAACACAGAGCATGCATGCCAAAGTACCCACGTACAAGAACAGAGTACATCAATTGATCATCTAATAAATCTCATGTTCATCGTGCCATACGATCATAGGATTAGGGCTATATACTCAGATTCTCGATCATCTAGGCCCGCCTTAACATCTTACTCGCGATCCTGTCATGCTGTCGCTCACCATAGGCGATCCTCTAATTGAACCCATACGAACCAAGGTTAACCTAAGTAATGGTCCAATTAATTAAGTTAAGTTCGACCGGGCCTAAGGCCCACTTCAAGGTTTGAGGCCCATGATTTATTTCTTAAATTAAATATATGGTTTGGGCCCTATTATTATTATTAAATTCGTGCAAGGCCCAAGTCCAATATTTAAAGTAGGTTTAGAAAGCCCATTTTGGCCCATTTAGGCCCAATTTGATAACTCAAGCCCATACCCATCATTAGGTTTCATATTTTAATATTCAAGATTAGAAATTAGGCCCAATTTAAGTGAATTTTCGTCCATTGAGGCCCACCATTACAAATTAAGCCCAATTTGACTCATTTTGGCCCAACTAGCTTAGAATTAAGCCCTTAGGCCCCTTGGCATTCTTTGTCCCTTAATGTTACACGCCTAAGTCACTATTGCAGCTCACTAATCATGTTTTCAAGGCCCAATTAGATTATTAATTTCGTCCATTAGTAAGCCCGTTAGAGTATTTTAGGCCCGTTAACTTATTTTAGTTTAAACTTGCCTAATTTAAGCCCTCAAGCCCATTAACCATACACGGCCCATACCTCCCACGCCTACATCACTCAACGGCAGCCCATAATAACCCTTTCGAGGCCCGTTTTATTCCTCAAGCCCACGTACAAGGCCCGGCCGAAACATACCCCAATTAGCCATAAACCAAACAACTATAATCCTTCATTATTAACTCTAATCACCTACCAAAATCCTTAGCAACCCAAATACACTTGCATACAACGAACCTAAGCCAAGGTTAGGGGTTGAGCTTACCAAAACGAGTTGGATTAGAGGCGACAACGACGGAGGACACCGGACGGCTCAAGGTGGGTCTCTCGGCCTACAAGGGAAATCGGGTTGGCTCGGTCATTGGGCGAGGTCAAGGGACCGTGGAAAGGAGAGAGAGATGAGTTAGGAGGTTTACCGAAGTGGGCACGGGGCTAGTGGAGGCGGTGCAGCGGCGAAAGGGCGGACGGCGGCCGATGCTCTTCTCGGGCGGACGAAACCGAGAGAGGTAGAGAGGGAATGAGGTTAGCCCGGCTCAACCAAGGACTAAATGGCCACGGAAAAGAGAAGGTGAGGAACTAAGGAGCTCACCAAGGGCGTTGGAGGGTCGGATGGTGGCGGCTAGGCGACGGCAAGGGCGGCACGGCGTTGGAACGACGGCGACGGGAGGAGGCTCGGGCGGATGGAGAAACAAGGAAGGAGAAGAAGAAAAGAAGAGAGGGAGAGGGAGTGCCGGCCGAAAAATGGAGAGAATGAGGGAGGAGAGAGATAGTCCAAGATAGTTATAATGGGGAAAAATCAAAATAAAACAAGTTGGTGGGAGTAGGTGGTACTTTGATGTGAGCTTGAATGTGACATTGTACCCTTGACAAGATTGATGGATTGCATTGGGAATTGAATCATGATTGACCGATTGATTTGATTGACAAGACCCTTGATTGATTTGACAACTGATTTGACTTGTCTCGATTTGCGTGCCAAATGCACCGATCGGGTCCCGAGCGCGAATAAAATTTCAGACAGGTTTTGATTTCGATTAATCGAATCTACTCTAAAAAATCCTAATTCAACTAATCCTAAGGACTGAGCATTTACCGGGGGCATTTCGGTAATTTTTCAATCACATCTTGCTTCGTGACGTACACCGGCTGTCTACCCTTCTGGCGACATTTCTGAAACCAAGTTCATTTCTTAATTGTGTTTATCTTACTGATTCGATTGTCCAAAGTTGGATTTCATTTTGTGGTCAATTTCATTAAATAACGACTCTGTCTCTGTCTCAGACCAACGGGCGGCTGTTTGGAAAATTCTTCCCAGGTAGCCTTTCCCCTTCGGTTGGTCAACTCAGGGTAGCTAATCCTGAGTGAGCGTCGATCAGAGTGTATTAACGAAGTATTTTCATTCATTTAGAATTTCCGATAATCGGGTCGAATTTTCAGACTGTCACACTAATTTCTCCACTAACTCTTCTTCATCTCCATCTTCCCTTTTCTTATCTTATTTTCTCCATCCATTCTTCTCCATTTTCTCTTCTCCATCTCCTCTTCTCCATCTTCCCTTCTCTTATCTTATTTTCTCCATCAATTCTTCTCCATCTCCTCTTCTCCATCTTATCTTCTTCATCTTCCCTTCTCTATTCTAATTTCTCTACTAACTCTTTTTTTTGTTATTTGCAAAATAATCCCTTAAGAGTTAGGTATTTACACTCTAGTCCTTGAGATTTTGAGCATTTGCAATTTAGTCCCCGAAAAAATATTTCTTTAAGTCCAAATCTCCTCAAAATTTTCAACACACCTCTCCTATGCTTAGTTGAAATTCATCGCATATGAAATTTAAACTCATTTCTTGCCGCAAAATTTAATAAAGCCCTTTTTCAAAATTGAGTTATTCTGAGTATAATTGGGCCAAGATGAAAATTTAGAATATTAGAGAATAATGTCACAACTTCTAAAAGTGAAAAATGAAAATAAATTGACTCAAATTGAATTTTTTAGGCCCGATTCGAGATTATGCTCGTGAAGGAAGACACAACTCCGAATTGGATTTTTGGATTTTTTTTCTTTTAATTTGTGATGGCCAACATGAAAAGGGATTTAAAAGAAAAATATTGACTATTTGTACGTATTTTTGTGGCCTCAAATGCTATTATTTATTAAATATTTTCCTAATTTTTTTTAAAAAATATAAAAAATACAAAAATATGAAAAATTATTTTTTGTTAAAAAATGGTTGCCTAAGCTTGGCGAAGGCTTCCAAAGTTGATTTTGCAATTTTCTCATTTTTCTTGATTTTTTATGAATTTTTGAAAATAAAAATATTGAAAAATATTGAAATTATTTTTTGGTTAAAATTAGTTCTCTAGGCTTGGATAAGGTCCCCAAAGTTGATTTTTTTATTTTATGAATTTTTTTTATTTTTTTTATTAATTTTAAAAGAGAAAAGATGATTAAAAATCAAGTATCAATAGTGTCTGCAACTCAGGACTTTGAAAATGGACCGTTTCGTATTGGGATTTCTAATGGAATGGCTCGAGAGATAACAGAAAAAGGGCTCGTTCATGTGGTGTCTGAAACTTAAGACTTTGAAAATGAACCGTTCCGTATGGGGATTTCCAATGGAAGGGCTCTAGAGATAACATACCCTAGAAAAAGGGCTCGTTCATGTGGTGCCTGCAACTCAGGACTTTTGAAAATGGATCGTTCCGTATTGGGATTTCCAATGGAAGGGCTCCAGAGATAACATACCCTAAATGTCACTTTTCTCGGGTAGACAGAAGAGGTATTGATTGAGAAAATGATTTTTGGGTGCCATTCTAGGATCTAGGGAGACCAAAGATCCTGCAGAAGCTCAAACCCGTATTAACTTACCTCAAAGGGTGCCATTCTAGGACCTAAAGAGACTAGGAATCCTACAGAAGCTCAAACCCACATTATTTTACCTTGAAGGGTGCTATTCTAGGATCTGGAAAGACCGAAAATCCTGCAGAAGCTCAAACCCAATTTATCTTACCTTGAAGGGTGCCATTCTGGGATCTGAAAAGACCAAGAATCCTGCAGAAGCTCAAACCCGATTTTTATCCTCTTGTCGCTCAAGCATAAGTCAAAGAGGCAAAGATCAAAACATCTCAAACATTTTTGCTTTCGAGACAAAACATGCTTCATTAGAGAAGTTAGATACATGTATGTGTCGCACTGGATTTGAACACCTTGACAATCGTCCTCTTGAAAGATTTAGGTTGAAGACAGACCTTCTTAAGGATTTGGAAGAAACGCATAGTGGTTTCTCGATGATTAGGCTTGTTCATTCATTGATCGCCAAATGAATTTCGAGACCTAGGAAGGTAACTCGAATATTGGGAACTTGTTACTTATTAGGCAATGTCAAAGGTAACATGTGCAAGCTTTTTCATCGATGAGTTCATTGGTTCATGCAAAACTGTTAGACTGAGTTTGCAATGATCAGAAACGATATGTGTGGTAACTATGTTGCCTTCAATCAAAATGTGAATCACACATAACTATTCTATCAAGTTTGCATTGTGAATTTTGTTCAATGAGGTTATCATAGTATGAATGCCTCGAATGTAATATGAATGGGGGACTTCAGTCCGAAATGGCTTTTTCTCACTCTCGAAAAAGGATGTTCATCCTGATTGCAGGATCGAAAAGAAATCACTCATTCTCACCATCATCGCAATCAACAAAGGTCTGAGTAATCTCGTAATTGGTACGATCAAGCCGATCTGAAGGTCTTGATTAGGACCGTAATATAGGCTGGGTCGAAGCTTACCAAAGGGGACTCTTTTGAGTCAAGGCCATTGACAAAAAAGGTTTTTATCATCTGCTCCGGGTTTACAAGTCAAGAACCCTGCAAAAATGAGAGAAATAGTCTTGCTCGTACCTTTTTGAGCGATTCTTAAAATGTTTCAACTCTACGTTAATTCAAGCGCCTTAATCAGAAAAGGCTTTCACGGGTTGTAACGTAGGTTGGGATTGGGGATCAAGAAAAGCTTATTTTAGCCCAGAAGAATATGAGGTGGGTTTGACATTGGTGATCATCGCATCTTTGTCACAAGTTTTGGCCCTTCTAGAACAGTCATCAAAGAACACCATCATTGTTTGAGGATGATATATACTTCTGCTGGTACCATTGTCGCTTCCGAACGGTATAAAATTCAACCGTATGTTTTGCAATTTGACTCCTTCAACGAATTTTCTCTTGCAATTATGTCCCATTGGGGATTTACAAAAAGAGACTATATGTCTTCACTGTAACATTTAATGAACATTTATTTGAATGGGCATTTGGACTTGCTTTTGACTGACGCTTTGCTCTTTCTTGTTCGGGATTGACTTTCTTCTTCTTTTCTCCCTCTTTTTTTTTAAGACAAAGGAATTTGCAAAGATTGTACCATTATACACATGCATATTAAAGATCACACTTGCATAGATGAATCGAGAATTCTTTGTAGATCCATTTCTTTTGAGCTTTTTTGCTTTGAGGTGGGGCCATCTTCATCTTAAAATAAGCAATGATCACCAACGGAGTTTTAAGAAATGAATATGTAGGCTCAATTGGGCAATGCAAAGGATATGAGTGTATCGGATAGGGAAACGAATGCTTTTCATCATCCTAAGGCACTTGAATTATTGCGCGAGATTGAAACTAAAGAATCACTTGAAAATTGATGTTAGTCCGAGCAAGAAATTTCTAACCATTTACCTCGTGCTATTGCTGGAACTACCTCCATTTGGCCCCAATATGGGATGGTTCTTGACAGGGGTTACGAAATGAAATCGTCCCTCGAATGGGTTTATCAATGGTCACCTATAGTGTTTAGGGTAATGAAATGATTGCCTCCTTCCCTTCCGTCATCATATCTTTTGCGAGAAAACCCACTGCCTTGGGGAGTGCAGAATCTATTTAACACACGACTCGCTGTGCCTTATAATGTAGGACGTGTATGGAAATGGCTTACTGTTGACACCTGATTTTTAATCATCTTTTCTATTTTAAAATTAAAAGAAAATCCATAAAAATTCATAAAAATTGAAAAATCAACTTTGGGGACCTTGGCCAAGCCTAGGGAACCAATCTTGACCAAAAAAATGGTTTTTCATATTTTTGGTATTTTCGGTATTTTTATTTTCAAAAATTAATAGAAAATCAAGAAGAAATGAGAAAATTGCAAAATCAACTTTGGAAGCCTTTACCAAACTTAGGCTACCATTTTTGAACAAAAAATAATTTTTCATATTTTTTGTATATTTTAATATTTTTTTCAAAAATACAAAAAAAATTTTGAAAATTCAGAAAATGGCATTGAGGCCGCAAAAATATGTAAGAGGAGTCAGTATTTTTTCTTTTCTTTTAATTTTCTTTTCATTTTGGTCAAAGAAAATTTGAAAAAATTGATCTGGAATCAGGAATTATCTTGTTAATCTTATTTTCAGATTAATTGAACAAAATTTTTTTAGAAAAACTTATTTTTAGCTTCGTAATTTTCTATTTTTGCATTTTTGGAGTTGTGACATTGTCCTCCAGTAGTCCAAATTTTTCAATAACTTGATGGAGTATTTTTCATTATTGCGTTCGGCCGTCCGAATTCAATATCTGACGGACAACACTCGAATCTGCGTTCGTTGTAAAACTCATAAGCATTTCAATTACTTGTGCACGTGTTCGTGGTCTCTCCGATTTACTCCAACTCTAGTGCTGCGGAAGTGCGGATGGGTTGCAATCTCCGTCCACAATTGAAGAGATTTTGCTACCGCCATTGGTTCAACTCTTGAGTGACTCCGAAGATTGGGACTCAAAAATTCGATCTAGACGAACTTCGGTAATGGCCACGTCTTTGAAATTACTCCCGAGATCTAGAGAAAACACCCCGACAAGTTACCCAAGCTCACTTTGTCCTTCACCATTAAAACAAGCTTATTTCAGCTTCAGTGGATGGGCTGACATGTATATTTAATTTGGCTGGAGACATCAATGATGATGAGCATCTGGAATCAATAATTAACGTAGGGATTCAATTGGGAAAAGTGGAATATAACAAAGACGAAGACCGAGCACCGAAAGAGGGTGAGTCACAACAAACGTTCATGCGAATGCTGGTTCTTAAAAGAATAATAAAGAAAGAAGACAAGAGTGGTGACGTTCGGATGGGAGGACAACATCACCGAAAGATGATGGAGAACTAAAACAAAAAGAAAAAAAGCAATGATGAAAAGGGAGACCAACTGATACACAGCAAGGTTGAAAGGTCAAAAGCTCACTTGAGGGGCTCGGCTTGAAAAGGAGGAGGATGGTTGGCACCGTACGAGGAGGCCACCCCTCTCCCATAGTGACAAGATGGAGGATCTCTCTCTCGAGGCCGACGAGAGTTTGATCTCAACCCTTTATCGTTCACCCTTGCTCCTCCATGTGCGTCACCAGCCACCGAGATACACACTCTCACCTTCAAATCTCCCTGGCCATTCTAATATCAAGCCCCTCTCAAGCTCTTTCCAGATGTCTACTTAGAGATAACGGTGCGGAAGTGTCCTCAATATACCTCTCCACTAGGTGAAAACTTGAATCCCTCTACATCAGCAAGCATCGGAACTCTGTCTGCCTCAGAGGAATGAATTAAAGGGATGTCCTGGAGAGGTTCAAGGTTCATTTTTAAGCAGATGGAGCATACTCAAGTTCAAAGTGGCAGATCACCAGTAATCTGCGCATGAGCAAGAGCCACCTTGGAAGTGATGGAATCGGTTAGTATCTCTCACAACAATCCTTCGTAAGTATATGTCAGAAATAAACTTGAAGGCAGAGCAACAGCCATTACAATTGCCAAGATTCTTGCTCATAAACCCATGACTGGTCCGGCAAATACCCTCGCATCTTCATCTCAACAACCAACCGCTCCATATGCCTGTGAACTTCGCCACGGTATGACCGATCATGAAACCAGCAAAGGCAGTAACCCTCGCGGATCTCCATGATTGCTTGTTATGTTTGCAAAGGAGCTACCAAATGCGTGAGCTGGCTGTGCTGTAAAGGTCGCCGACCATGTCCGAACAATCTCTCTGAGGAGCTGACTTTTCGGGCCTTTGAAGCCTCTCGATCTCGCTCTCAGTCGGGTGCATAGAGTTGCTGAGTTTGGACTCTTCACTATTCGGAGGGCTGATAAAGCATCCCGGGAAAGTAGATGAAAGCTGAAGAGAATTAAGTCTTTCTTTTGATGACTTAATCATGCAGTCAGAGGCGCTGGTTCCCTTAGGTTTTGAGACCAACCCTCATCCAGAAAGTTATGCAATAACTCATGATGGAGGTGCAGGTCTAACAAGCTTCCACCACGGATCCTGTCCTGGCATAGCAACTAGCAAGAGATCTACACGGTAATGGGCTGCTTGGACACGTCAAGAGAAGGAAAGTTTCTTTGCTGCATTACGTCTAGTTGGGACCGAGAGAACACAACCCAATCATCTGACAGCGTGGATTCCTCATGAGCTAAGAAGTGCATGCAACTCGGAACAGGGGCTGAGACTTTTCCTCAACAACATCTTGGGGCCAATCCTGGGAGTCGTGTAGAGGCTCTCCATTTCCTCTTCCTCTACATTAGCTCGGAGTCGGACTGGCATGGTCCCAAAGCGCGCGAAGTTGCATAGTTCATTCATTTGCTCGTACTTTCTGCTTCTCTTGCTATCTTTCTCTTGCTCCGCCTTGTCATAGAAGGTCGCCACCATGTTCCCCTTCTTCTATGAAAGTGGTCCAGTTGAATTTACTCATGTTGGCTACAACGGGGCCTTCACGACGGCAGGGCTAACTCGGGATCAAGGCCTTCCACAACACAGGCCCTAGCAAGCCAGCAGGTACACTTCTCACCATGGTATTTTAGATATTGGTTGGTAGCCCCTCAGGTCCAGAGCGGCTCGACGTGGAATTCGTGGCGAATGTGAACACTCTCATTAGCACGACGGTTCAGAAAATTAAGGCTGCTCTAAGTTGTTCGGCTATCTTGAGATGACTCGATTCCAGTGAGGAATATCATGCAACTAATGGCTGCCTCAGTTTCTGCACCTATTCCTGTTCCTACTGTCCCACCAAGTGCAAGAAGAGCTACTTTGGATAATATTATGGAGTTTGAAGTTAAGTCAGCGAGGGATAGTTCATGGTTTTGGAAATGAGGAGGATGAGCGGATTAATATTCGTAAGCATAAAGATCCTCGAAAGATCAGAGCTTGGGTTGATGCGTAGAGATGGTGTTTTGGACAACTTTGACTCATGAAGGCTTCCTTTTTCCAAGAGCCTTAGCAAAGCAAGCAATTTCGTAAGCAATTTGTTTAAAGGCCACGAGGATAGCATGGCCATGATGAAATATGCATATGTGGCCGTCTGTCAAATTTATGGGGCCCAGATGGCCAAAAAGGAACCCTCGCGCTGGTGAAATATTGCCCCTGATGAAAAACAATGAAGCCCCGATGGTAGCGTACATTAGATGAAGTATCAACCAGAAGGGATGGGTACTATCTGCATGGAAACGAAGGAGAAGAAGTTGTGCGCATGGAGAAGAAGCCTCTCGCGCGCCTCACTTGCTGCACGCGTACTTTTGCTCGACTCGCGTTGCGTGCTGCGTGTGCTTGAGCTCTCCACATGCTGGGTGCTGTTCGCGACATCCATCTCTTTCGGTCTTGTTGGCTAGTGGAGAGCGACGAGCCCCAGCGAGGTGCGATCTAGAATGATTCGCGAGTTTTAGAAGCTGGAGCTTTGACAGCTTAAGCGTACAATGGGAAGGAAGATACGGATTAGGGCCCACGTTATGGAGAAGAAGTTGTCCTCAGCTCCGATGGTACAGACGCTGGAGCGGCCCAAGGCGTTTGGCGAATTCAAGATCGTCATATTTGGAAACAAGGCCATTCCGGAATATCTGGCGGAGAGGTAAGGTATTTTAAATAATGAGTTGGTTGGACCTCTGTTGCGCCATAATATCTTCTAATATATTCCATTTGCCTATTGTTGACACATTGTTCTGCAGATGTATTGTGTCTCAATATCACGTATAGCGTGCTTCCCCATGCGAAATTGGTCATTATATAAGCCTTTTTTTTAAAAACTTTGATATAGCATATGCATAAATACTAAAAAAAAAAAGGAAATGCAAAAAAGAAAGAAGGATCATTCACATTGCATATCATATAGGTTGGAATGCGTACTTTGATATGTCACATAGTTTGTTGCATGCATCTAATCATGTCATCATTTTCTGCTATGTCATCGATAGTACGTCATACTATTTGCACGTCATTTGCCATGTCATATAGTTAGTCATATTATTTCTTTATGTCGTATTTGCCCCCCCGCCGCTATGCGATGTTATTCACGTAATTAGAGTACATTGTTTCGCATTGTTACATTATAGTGTATTAATATCATGTCACTTTGCATGTTTTAATTAATTAGTTAAATTTCGCATGTCTTGCATTGCATTCAGAAATTTAAAAAGAAAATAAAATAAATTAAATTAATTAATGAAAATTTCCAAAAATTCAGAAAAATCTCAGAAATTAGGAAACGGGTCATTTCGACTGACCAATCCTATTTTTGGTGAATTTCCACCCCGATCTTTCAAAATTGCCTTCTCGATATTTTCAAAATGACGATTCTGCCCCTTACGGGCAAATTGTCTCAAAAATTTTTTTTGAAAAATTCTCAGAAATTGTGGGAAATAAGGAATGACCACATTCAACTGGTTTGACCTATTTTCATTTCCCGATCTATAAAAAGTAACAATTTTACCCTTCTGATTAGTTTGATCCAAACTTTTCCCAATCATTCCAAATGAGTTTTCATGAAATAAAATGGTACCGAAAGGGCATTAGAGTAATCTAGCGTAACCAAGTCCCCGAACTCATTTTCTCTGGTTCGCAGAAATGAATTAGTTCTCCCGCTAATTTATTTAGGTTTCTAATCGACCTACCAAGAACGATTAGTGGCGACTCCAAATTTTAAAACCATTTGAACAAAAAAAACCAAAGTCGCGATTTGGTAGAGCTTGGGAGAGCTCGAACTAGGTTAATTAATTTAATCAATTAATCTGGTAATCCATTAACCTAAAAAATGAATTTTAGGTCGCGACACTTACCTTTCATCATCCTGTCATGCCCCATTCCACACATTCGATGCATCATGCGTAATTTATGCTCCAAGTTAGAATTGGCAAAATCCAAACATGCAGAAGAGTTATGCATGAATCATGGCATGTGTAAACACAATGCAAATGTGGCAATGCGCAAGAATGGAAGAGAATTTCTCAAGAAATGGGGAATTCGAATTACCCCTGGACATGCGAATCAAATAAATTGAAGATCTACTCCTTAAGTCGAGGAGTGGCTCGTTTCTAACTTTGTCCCTGCACAATGAAATGCACGGGTGAAGGAGCATTTGGGCTTATTTAATGTTGACAACTATCATGGTTATTGGTCGAATGCCCCTCTCCAACTCTGGTTGCAGCTCCTTGAATCACCGCTGGTTTCCTATCGGAGAAATGGATTCACCTGAGGAAAGTACCGTATAGGGGATATCATTGGAACGAATACATTTTATCTGTTCCAGTAAATATGCATCAGTGAGACCCTCAATAGTAACTTTGGTGGCTTATTGATTCGGGAGCATTCCCTGAACCTGAGATTACATGAAACAAATGCGTGTATGCATGAATGCATGAAATGCATGTAATAGTCTTAAAGTGACTCAGATTGTCCCAAAGGTAGCCAAATCGGCTCCTGCTTTCATTTAAAGGATGATACTGCTTTACTGCATCCGTATTTACAGAATATCCTAACTCTTTCCCATCCATGTTTACAAGAATCAAGGCTCCCCCAGGAATGACCTTTTTAACGATATAAGGACTCTCATAATTTGGGGTGAACTTGCCCTCGGGATGAGAAACATTTGGAACTGTCTTTTTCACTACCAGATCTTCTATTTCAAAATTCATGGGCTTGACTTTTCGATTGAACGCTTTAGCAACTCTTCTTTGGTAGCTTTGACCATGACATATTGCCGTCAGACGCCTTTCGTCGATCAGGTTCAATTGCTCATATCTTTGCTGCGTCTGTTAACACCTGATTTTTAATTATATTTTCTCTTTTAAAATTAATAGAAAATCCATAAAAATTCATAAAATTGAAAAAATAAACTTTGGAGACCTTGGCCAAGCCTAGGGAACCAATTTTGACCAAAAATGATTTTTCATATTTTTAGTATTTTTCAGCGTTTTTATTTTCGAAAATTCATAAAAATCAACAAAAAAATGAGAAAATTACAAAATCAACTCTGGAGGCCTTCGCCAAGCTTAGGCTACCATTTTTGAACAAAAAAATATAATAAAAAAATATAATTTTTCATATTTTTTGTATTTTTTTAATATTTTTCAGAAATTAGGAGGATATTTGAAAATAAAATGGCATTTGAGGCCACAAAAATATGAAAAAATAGTCGGTATTTTGCTTTTAATTTTCTCTTCATCTTGACCAAAGAAAATTTGAAAAAGAAAAAAAAATTGAAAATTGATCTGGAATCGGGAATTATTTTGTTAATCTCATTTTCGGATAAAAAATAATAATAATATAAATAAATATATTAGAAAATTCCTTTTAGCTTAATAATTTTTGATTTTTGCATTACTGGAGTCGTGACATTGTCCTCTAATGGTTTAAATTTTTCAATGGCCCGATAGTGTATTTTCCGTTGTTGCGTTCGGTTTTCCGAATTCAATTTATCATTTGGCGGCTCTCCCTCTCTCCCTTCTATGGTCTTGTTTCCGCCATTATCTTTTGGTGAAGCTTGACAAATGCTTACTGCAGTCTAGAGAGTACTTTGAGCTTGTAGTTTCGGGTTGAATCGCTACTTTTCTTTTGGCACAAACGAACACGATTTCTCGGCAGCGATTGTGCTTGAGATTGGTTCACGTACGTTAATTATGGCTTTAATCTTTGAGATCTTTGTTTTTGCTGCTGCTTCTCGTATTGGGTCATGGCGATGATCAATCTGTGTTCGATCAAATGCGGTCGAGGCTCATCTGGAGGGCTAGAAGGTAGCGGGAAATGATGAGCATGAGCCAACTTCTGCATCCGCTCGAAACCACACTCTTCTACAACAATGCTCGTCATTCGCTGGGCCGCCTAAGTAAATCCGTTCCTCCCATATTATGTCCTTATGTAGGCAGAAAAGTTGAATTTTTTTGGGATCTCAATCATCTCGGCAAGGGACAGACAGGAATGGGAAAAGAAAAAAAAAGAAAGAGGAGTAGTGGGGGACAAAAGCATGGTGCACCGAAAGGAAACGGAGATAGTGGAGATGTGAGAGCAGTGCATGGGGAGTCTCCGAGGAGTTTTATTCCATAATCGGCCGAGACAAGAAAGTGGGAAGACCCCATCAACTTTAACGTGTTGAACATCGTGGCCGAAGCGATAAGTCCACGGACACTATAATGGCCGTCAAGAATAATATTCTCCAAGAGAGAAAAGAGGGATTAACAAGATGTGAGGAGAACAGGGGGGAAAAGGGGGGGCACCCAACAGAGGTTGATCCTCCTGGCAAAACGGGAAGCATCCACCACAAGAAAAAAAATATCGAGCTTCCTAAATCCTCCCTTTTTGCCAAGTTCAAAACGGGAGTTCACGGTTGGTGTACAAAGTGAGTGTGGATCTTCAGCTGGAGGTGCCGAGTCGCTAATCTCCGATCCAAACCCTTGATTCACGGCTAATGCTTCCATCACAACCACTGAAAAATGGCTACGACTTCCCCAATATCGCTCATAACCTTCATCGGACTCGGTCAGAACAAAGAAGAACAGTTACTTCCCCGCCAACTTCACTGCCTACACCGCCGTCCTCTAGCCCCATGACCGAATCATGGTCCCCGACCTCCCCCCTCGGTGGCCACCTCGCCTACGGCTACATCTCCAGCTGCAAGAAGATCTCCGTCACCCTCATCTACTTCGAAAGCCTCCCCTACAAGATCAACTCCCTCACTGAGCCGTCGAAAGTTGGTGTTGCCATCTTGAACCTCAGGAACGTGGATCAATTCATCGCGAGATCAGCTCACTGAGCACGAGGGCTACAAACCAACTTCGTTCGTTGCTGCCCGCATCATTTCCTCTATCATGGAGTAATCCTTCTAGCGACCATTGGTATACACGACATCACCACCAGTTGCTTCAGCGGGCAACTAGAAGACTCGAATGAAACTGGAGTAGAGATGGGGGATTGGTGATGCACCATACGTCATGTCCCTGACACGTTCGCTGCGGTGGAGGAGTCACCTAATGAAGAAGACGACGAGCAAATACCTGGGTCACTACCTCGGTCTCCCCTAGATGGATGTCTCGAAAAGACCAGCGCCACTTAAACTCGGTGCATGAGCTCCAAGAGGCCCTTCCGTCGATGGTTTATCCGATGCCAACACGTTCTTAAGAGGCCTTGTATCTTTGGTCTTAGCGCTTAGTGGTCAACTATATGTCTTGAACAAAGTTGCATGTGCATGTGCGTGATACCCATGTGTAGGAAGGCCATGCATGCTTTCCTGTTGACATTACTTGCTAACTCTTTTGGCATCGTCCACTGCGGGGTCTTCAATGGCCAGGGTATCGCCATTAAACTTCATGACTGGGGTGTTCTCCTTTTATATATATATATATATATATATATATATATATATATATAAAAGGAGAGAAGAAGAGGCTGACGAGAAGGAGAAGATTTCTATTGGAGCTTGTGCTGGGGGTCGGCATCTTCGCGACGTCCTCGCCGTAGACGAAGCACTTTCGAGATGTAGCTGGATCTGACACAGAAATCGAAAGACGAAGGGCTGGACGTCATCGAGACCAATGTTTTCTGGAACATACACGAGCCAGTATGAAACTAGTATGATTTTGAAGAGCCGAACCGTTCGGTTAAATTCGTCAAAATAGTGGCTGAGGCGGGTCTCTTAGTTCATCTATACATCGGGCCTTATGTATACGCAGAATGTAATTATGGTGGCTTTCCTCTGTGGTTGCATTTCATACCTGGAATCCAATTCCAAACCAACGATGAGTCGTTCAAGACGAAAATGAAGAGATCCAGGAGCCAGGAAATGGATGCATGTGGAAGCTACCAATAGTTTCGTTGATAGGGAGCATAAAGCAGAAAAGTTACTTTTGCATGCAAGAAGTCTTTGAGATACATGTTTACCTTTGCTGGTATTCACTGAGATGGCATAGCATAGCATCACAACGCGTGAATTCAGTTTGGTGTAATGCAAAGTGGATACGGGTGATTGGTGCAACGGGCCCAAAGCCGAGTCCATAGAGGCGTGGATGTTGCTGGGTAGATGGGCTGGTAGAGAGTTAGTCGGACTTGAGTCAATTGGAATTTGAGTGGGTTTGATTAATCCCTTTCGTTGATTCGAGATTTTGGCCCAACTAAGCCAAGTAAAGGCCTGGATCTTATGCCATAGGTTGGGGTTGCCGCTATTACTGTTGGAGACTTACGATTTCTCACCTCATTAGGGAAGTTGTCTTATTTTCTCTAATAGTCCTGTATGTATTAGTGTTGCATTTTCTGCTCTCTAATTTAAAGATCTCCATCAGGATAGTCAAGAGGGGAGCACTCACCAGTTCAGCCGTCAAACAACACTTAAGGAGTCGATTTTATGGTCTAAATACGTGAGCTTGTTCGTCAAGTCCCCATTCGGCTTCCAATTAGGTAAATTTTCAATCCATAACATTCCGAATATGCTCGAATATTTGATGAACTTCTATGGGTTACGGTGGTATAATGGATTTTCAAATCTGAAACATATCTTTGAAAATTATATATATCTTAAGGATGTTCAACTATGATGATTTGGATGTTATTCATGTGAATTGATTTTTTTTTTTTGAAATATTCAAACTGCATCTAGAGAGGATATTATATGTGACCCTTTGGAATACTTGTGAATATTTGGGGAGATTCTGTGTAATCTAGTGATAATTTGAAAGTTTCCCGAAGATACTCGAAAATATTCAAATATCTTGAAAACATGTTTGTTTAAGAAAATTTCTTCATCCCTAACCGCATATATAGAAATAAGTTTATCTATCAGGCTTTAGATAGAATTATTCATATAGTACGTAATTTCAAACTTTAGGGTTGATCTGCCGGAGTTTAGATCAAAATTCAATTCGAAAGAAGTGGCGGTAAATATCTGTTAATTTTCACAACTTAAATTTCAAATTTCATCCATAGAAAATACATATATATATTTCATAAAGATTATTAAAAAATAAAATAAAACAAATTAATTAATAAAAAAAAGGGTATCGAAAAATTCTGAAAAATTCAGAAAAATCTCAGAAATTAGGAAACGGGTCATTTCGATTGGCCAATCCTATTTTTGGATAATTTACCTTCTTGATATTTTCAAAATGACTATTTTGCCCCTTACGAGCAAATTGTCTCAAAAATTTGTTTTGAAAAATTCTCAGAAATGGGGGGAAAATAAGGAATGACCACATTCAACTAGTCTGATATGTTTCAAATTCCCGATCTAAAAAAATGACCATTTTACCCTTCTTGTCTATTTGACCCCAAATCTTATCCCAAATGAGTTTTCATGAAATTGGTACCGAAAGGGCGTTAGAGTAATCTAACGTAACCAAGTCCCCGAATTCATAATCTCTGGTACGCAGAAATAAATTAGTTCTCCCACTAATTTATTTAGGTTTCTAATCGACCTACCAAGAACGATTAGTGGCGACTCCAAAATTAAAAATCATTTAAACAAATCTAAGTCGCGATTCGGTAGGGCTTGGGAGGGTCCGTGCTAGGTTAGTCGATCTAATTAACCTAATAATCCATTCACCCGAAACCTATATATATTTTTAGGGTCGCGACAGCGTCCACTCCGCTTCGGAGAGTTTGACTTGGGATAAGATTATCAGAGAGGGGATTTCGACCTCTACCGGTAGAATTGCCTCCATACCGTAAATTAGGGAATATGGGGTTGCTCTAGTCGAGGTCCGTATCGAAGTCTGATATGCCATCAACGCGTATGGCAGTCTCTTATGCCAGTCTCTATAATTCTCTGCGGTTTTTGCCAGGATTTTCTTGATGTTCTTGTTTACCGCCTCCACAGCTCCATTCATTTGTGGGCGATAGAGAGACGAATTAAGATGTCGAATGTTGAATGCTTGTAGCATATCATCGACTATCTTATTATTCAAATTGGAGCCATTGTCTGTGATTATCGCTTGAGGGGCCCCATATCGGGAGATGATATCCATTCTGATGAACTTGGCCACATTCTTTGCTGTGACATTCGTATATGAGTTTGCTTCAATCCACTTTGTAAAATAGTCAATCGTCACAAGGATAAAGCGGTGCCCATTGGAAGCGTTAGGGTGAATCGGACCGATCATGTCTATCTCCTACTTGGCGAATGGCCAAGCCTCCGACATCTGGTGGAACTCGTTCGGGGGTGCATTGATTCTGTCACCGTATACCTGGCATTGATGACAGGACCTTACATGTTGATTACAGTCCGACTCCAATAATAACCAAACCGCATGATTTTCTCTACGAGGAGGTGGCCGTTCATATGAGGACCACATATCCCTTCATGGATTTCCTTCATGAGCATGTTTGCTTCTTTGGCGTCTACACATCTCAATATGACTGAATCGAAGGACCTTTTATAGAGAGTTTGCCCGCTCAGGAAGAATTTGGTAGCCATCTTTGCTATGTACTTCTTATCCCCGACCTGACTTCCTTGAGGGAATTCTCCTTTCAAAAGATATTTCTTAATGTCATGTTACCAAGGCTCGCCATCAAATTCGCCTTCACCACCATGCAGTAGGCTGGCTGATCCATGACATTGATTTTTAAAGGCTTGATGTCGAGCCCGTCCTCCACTTGCAACAATGAAGATAGAGTGGCTAACGCGTCTGCAAAGTGATTCTGGGTCCTTGGCAGATATTTGAAAGAAATTTTGTCGAAATTATTAGTTAACTCCTCTAGGAACTTATGATAGGGGATAAGTTTAGAATCCCTTGTTTTCTATTCTCCCTAGGTCTGGAGAATAATCAGCATGGAGTCTCCATAAACCTATAACTTTCGCACCTTCATGGTGATAGCTAATTGTAGGCCTAGAATACAGGCTTCATATTCTGATATATTATTAGTGCATGGAAATACCAACTTCGCGGAAATCGGATAATATAGGCCGTCCGGGGATATAAGTACTTCCCCAGTTCCAGATCCGGCAAAATTAATAGCACCATCAAAATACATAGTCCACTTATCATCAGATAATGTGAGGATTCGATCCTCTACCTCCTACTCATCAGGCATTACAAGTCTTTGTGAATTTTCTGCCAACATGTCGGCTATGGCCCGCCCCTTGACTGACTTCTGAGGTGAACTCATTATGTCAAATTATGATAACAGTACTTGCCACTTGGCCAGCTTTCCCAATAAGGCTGGTTTCTCCACCAAATACTTAATTGGGTCGCATTCTGTTACCAGCTGGATATGGTGATGGAGGGTGTACTGTCTCAACCTATGGAGTACCCAGATCAGTGCGACGCATGTCCTTTCAACCATTGGATAATTAGCCTCCGACTGCGTGAACTTCTTGCTCAGGTAATAAATTGCTCGCTCTTTCCTTTCCTCCGGTTTCGTCTGAGCGAGTAGAGCTCATAATAATTCCTGATAGCTCGTCAAGTACAGAGTCAATGGGACTCCCAGGGTTGGTGGTACCAATATTGGAGGTAGGACCAGATACTTCTTGATCTTCTCAAATGTTTGATGGCATTCGGAATCCCAAATGGCTTTGGCACCCTTCTTGAGGAGCTTAAAGAATGGTTTTGCCACATCAGAAAGCTGGGATATAAATCTGGTAATATATTTTAATCGCCCCAGCAGGCTTCTTACTTCCCTTACTGAAGTTGCGGTATTCATGTCTCGTATAGCTTTGTTCTTGGAAGGGTCGACCTCGATCCCATGACTGCTAACCATAAATTCCAAAAGCTTTCCAGATCTCGCCCCGAATATGCACTTGTTGGGATTCAGCCTCTGCTTATATTTTTGTAGGCGTTCGAACAACTTTTTTAGCACCAGAACAGGGTCCTCTCCTAGTTTGGACTTGGCAATCATATCATCTACGTACACCTCGATTTCCTTGTGCATCATGTCATGGAATAGAGCGACTATGGCTCTTTGGTATGTCGCCCCAGCATTCTTCAACCCGAAAGGCATAACCCTATAACAGAAGGTGCCCCATGGTGTTATGAATGAGGTCTTCGCCTTGTCTTCCTCCTTCATTAAGATCTGATTATAGCTAGAAAATGCATCCATAAAGGAAAACCGTTCGAACTCGGCTGTACTATCGATTAACACATTTATGTGCAGCAAAGGAAATTAATCCTTTGGGCTAGCTTTATTCAGATCTCGGTAATCGACACAGATTCGGCCTGTGCTATCTTTATTAATCACTGGCATGATAGTGGCGATCTAATCGGCATAGGGGATCGCTTCTATGAACCCCACCTTGAAGAGCTTTATTACTTCATCCTCAATTTTCTTGGAAAGTTCGAGCTTTGTTCGCCTGAGCCTTTGTTTTTTTTGGCGGGATGTTAGGGTCAGTAGGCAGTACGTGCTCTACAATATTGGGGTCGAGGCCGGGCATGTCTGCATACGACCAAGCAAAGACATCTTGGTATTCCCTGAGAAGTTCAGTCATTCGAGTAGCATCAGAGAGTGACAAGGACTGCCCAATCTTCACTTCTCTGACATTCTGTGAGTCGCCCAAGTTTACTACCACTGCCTCTTCTGCTGTTAGAGGTCTAAACTCTTCGTACCGACTCCAATCTTTCTGAATATCCACAAAGTCCCTATCCTCTTCATCAATACTGTATGAGTAGCCTCCTCGATGGTTCGAGTCACATAGTAACCTATTGTGTATGCTTGGAATGATATGCCTGAAATGTCATGAGAATGGTTAGTCTATTTTGACAAGTAATAGTGATGCATGATTTTTGAAAATCTTTTTAAACAGAAGAAGGCACAAAAGGAGAGCTGGTCCTCATATCCTCGGACATCGCTGCCTTCTGAGTTCATTTGACAAACTAGGAAACACGCGGGAATCCAGACCTCAAATCTTCAAGGATCGAAGATAAGCATCATCATTGGGCTGGTTTGGAATGTTCCCGTACGTCCTAAATAAAACATGCACACGCATTTTATTGAATTTCACTGATAAGGTCGCATTACAAGGTAACCATTTGGACCAATGGCTCGAGATCCAAAGGTATCTTCTTGGAATTAAACACACACAAAAAAAGGCAAACGAAATGCAACAACTGAATTGAAATTGCGGATACAGAAATGCTGTAAGAAGCAAAAGAAGAGCTTCTTTACTCATGTAGCTCGCTGTCGGTGTCAAGCTACTCCACAATAACATTCACGAAATCTTCAAAGAGGGAGTCAAGTATATCAGGATCAGCTGCAGCTTAGATATCCTCATCTGCCAACCATTTGGGGTATTTAGAGAAAAACTGATTGAGGGGAGTGTCGAACATCTTCGCTTTGCCTTTCCAAACATCAGATCCCACAAATGAGCTGATTCTTTCTCCTCTACCCCTTGGGCCTCGGCCTCGGCTTCGGCTTCCACTGCCACTTTTACCTGTATAACCTAAACCACTTCGGTGTTCATTAGAGCTCAGTTGAAGGGGTTGGCGAATTCCCTGGCAGTACTTTCCCAATCCCCTCCTAGGGATAAAACCATGAACCAATAGCATTCTCCCAGGTGCGAGAGTATAGCTTGACGGTGCGGGATTCCCTATTTTAGTCCTTGGGGGTATGTGCACAAAAGCCACAAGGTCGAGGGAGTGATAGCTTGACTCCTCTTTAGACTCAGGCTCTATATAAGGTACAGCACTCTTCTAATAGGATGCGAGATCTGTCTCACCGTGCACTGTTATCACCTTGTCATTTACCACAAATTGAACTTTCTGGTGTAAGCTCGAAGGTACGGTGCCGGCTGTATGGATCCACGGCCTTCCAAGTAGTAGGTCGAAAACACTGGGAAGGTCCATAACTTGAAAATCAATGGAGAACTTGATTAGCCCAATAAACACATTCAGTTCAATTTCTCCGACGACGGTTTTCTTCATTCCATCGAAAGCTCGAATGGTCGCCTTAGAGGTGCGAATCAGCTCTTCATTCACACCCAGACTTCTTAGCGTGGCCAAACGGCATATACTAAAGGATGACCCATTGTCCACCAACACATGGGACACCTGCTTACTGTGGCTCCTCACTGATATGTACAAGGCCTTATTGTGAGCTCGTCCATCCATGGAAAAGTCTTCATCCGAGAAGGCGATTTGATCCTTTAATAGGATGGCCCTAACGAAGCTCCAACACATGGGTCATCATTTGTTTCTTCATTAGAGATGCTGATTATAAGTGGTTTGACTAAGTAATCATCCCCTTTTCCCCAATTATCAATCTTATCTAGGTTAATTACAAAAGTTTCTATAGTCTCAATCATCCCAATGAGGTCATTCAAGTCTTTAGAATTGTACCCGCATTTAGATTCGGCATGAGCCGTCTTATTAGGTCTATCAGAAGGTGGCGCATTGGTCCTTCTAGTATCCTTACTCTTCAGCCTTTCGTTGGCAAGTCCCCATTCAACTCTCTCGCCTACCCGCAGCAGGTGGGAGAACGAATCGTACGTGGTCCCGGCCATATGTTGGAAGAGCTCATATGCGAGGGTTCTTAGAAAGTACTTGATCAGCTCCTCCCTAGTTAACGGAGGATTTATTTGTGAGGCACGTAACCTCCATCAACGCGCGTAAGTCTAGAATCGCTCATCGCTTCGTTTGACCACCTAAAGGAGGTCAGCTCAGGTGGGGGCACCTCCAATGCCGGATATGTACTCGTCCATTCGTTCCTTCAACTTATCAACCACAGTTGCTAATTCCCCTAGTCACTTCTCTATTGCAATCAGCATACGACCTTGATTTTCGACCCTTGTGTACAGCTCTAGTTCAAGTGCGTCGCTCGTGACTCGCGGTTGACTCACTTCTCTCGATCGCTGGAGCAAATCTAACAACTTTTCGGAGGTGAAGTTCAGCTTTCTCTCGATGTTACCGAAGCGTTCTGGGACGCTTAATTTGCTTAATGGGTCGGCTTCTTTCTCATTTATCGCACTAGGGATGATTTCATCAATTATCTCAAAGGAGTCTTTCTCGGAAGGACCCTTTTTTGGCACCTCCTCTATGTCGTCCATGCCTCTCCGCCGGTTGGGCACTATTTCTTCCGCCTTTTCGAAGAAACGTGGTGGGATTGAATATAGAACCCTGTAGTTGTAGCCTCCACTATCCTGCCCCAAGGAATCCACAATTTCTCCCCTTCTGTGAGCTTCATGGATAAATCTCTTGTTTGCATGGTGTGTCTTTGTTAGTCTAAACTCCTCTTCGTCTAACTCCTCTTCGGATATCATACCCACTACCTGGTGGTCCAGGAGTGGGTTTTATTGTACATTTGGCTCCGTTTTATCGAACTGAAGGATGTGATTATCGATGAGGACCTGAACCTTGAACTTCAGGGTGACGCAATTGTCAACATTGTGGCCTTTCTCTCTCATGTGGTAGACACATGATTGGCTCGTATTATAACTAGGAAATCTCGAAGGATTTAATCTTGGTGGCTCCTTGGCGACTAGTCTCCCTTCCAACAGCATTGGGAGCAGCTTGGATAGTGGCCTAGGGAGCGGAGTGAACTGCTTAGGAGGCGGCTTCCTTTTTTGAGGTTGAGGTAGCTTCGGTGTCAACCATGACAAGCTTCCTTGTGCAATGGTAGAGTTGGAGAACTGCTTTGGCTGCGATAGATTAGGCACGAAAGCCATGTCGACGTTGGGCTCTCTTTCCTTCCTAGGTGGATACTGGTGTCTTGTTGCAGTCTCAGGAGCCTTTCTCTCTCTTGTAGCCCATTCAAGTCTTTCGGCAACCTTTATGAGATGTACGAAGGTCTGGCACCCAGAAGTGTCCAGTTTGTCGAAGTACTCATATGGGAGTGCCTTCAGAAACAGGTCGACGAGCTCGTCTTCAGGGATTGATGGCTTAACTTGCGTAGTTAAAGCCCGCCACCTTTGAGCATAGTTACTAATGGCTTCATTTTTTTTTCCTTTTACAATCCTTAGCAATTCTTCCCTAGTAGGAGCCGTCGCGATGTTAAATTTATATTGGTGCAAGAAGTTCTCAACTAACTCTTCCTAACCGTCATAATCTTCTAAATCTAACTCAATGAATCATGCTAAAGCAGCACCTGCCAGACTCTCCTGAAATGTGTTCATCAATAACGAAACATAATCAGAATAATGCGCCATCTTGCGCAAGTAGTACTTCAGATGAGCTCGGGGCAGCCTGTCCAATTATACTTTCTAATGAACTCAAGCTCTTTGTAATCAGACGGGACTTCCACTTTAGCGAACACAGATATCTTGTCGAAACGGGCCAGTTCATATCCCTGGCTATCGAGGCATTCCTCAATCTTTGCGAGTCTCTTTGCACCCTCCTCTACTTTGCTCACAGGCTTTTCTTTCTTTTCAATATCGAGGTCGATTAGCACCAACGGGGACTCGAGTGACTGCTTGACATTCGGCACCAACGGGTGAGTAGTTTGGGCTAGATCAACTGGCGGGGTAGTTTTCGCCTGGGTTTCTATCATCATAGCTTTCATTTCTGCTAGCATCATAGCCATGGTTGTCATCTGCGTCTCGAGGTTAACTACCCTGGGGCTCAATTCCTTGCGTTCCATTCTTGTCCTAAAACGGGTTCTAATACGTCTGCGTGGCACTTCCATGATCAATGGTTACCTGAAAAAGGAATTTATACAAATGAGTATGATGAATGAAAATGACAAGTCAGTCCATGACAACCCTCTAGACCCAAGAAACAAAGCCAACATGATCAAAAGATTAATTCGAACAAATTTCGATTTTGTCAGCTTTTACGAGAAAATTCATATCAATTCCCACAGAATTCGAAAAAGTACTAAACTTTGCGAGCTGACAATTAAGACAATGATGTACAACTTTCATTTTTTGAGATTGGGAAGATTCCTCATGGATTAGTACAGTTTAATACTTTTTTCTAAAAATGTTCTTCAGAAAACGGATTTGTCCGGTTTTTACTTTGAGGATAAATGGGTCATCAAAAATGTGAATTGATGCCCAAAAATTTCCATTTGACTAATTAAAAGCCCAATCTACAACTTTCATATTTTGATTTTTCTCAAAAGAGCATGTTTTCTAGTGATAAATGGAGAAACAAAAGTGAAGTCGAGAAAATTCCAAAATCCAGACAGTTTTTCTTTCACCTTAAATTTGGAAATAAATGGAAAATACATTGAATTGATTCAATTTTTTTTTAGTGATGAATTAGGGTCTTGTGAATGTTTTCTGTGAGGACTCTATGTATCAATTAAAACTATAAAGTTCAATAAAAATTATGTAATACTAGAAAGTCATATCTGAATAGTAATCTTTATTATAAGAAAAGCTCATAAAGTCATGAAAATGCAATTAAACATGGAACAACAATCCTAAACATGGCAAATCAAGCTATTTTTCTTTTCTTTGTAACGACGCAATCTATAGACGAATGGGTCTCCAACTCTTTCCGAAGTCGTGCATTTTCCTTAGCCAAAGTCTTCATTTGTTTTTTCGCCTTTTGCGTCTTCCTTGCATAGGCCTCGATTTTGGCTTGACGGGTGGGCTTCACAATCACCAACGGGAACTTCGGAAGCATGTGAGTTGGTATCAAATGGTGCTTAATATACCGGGCCTTCGCATGATAACATCTTTCCTTTCGCTCGAGCTCCTCCTTGGGTAGTGATAGTGAGCGAGTCTTGGACTTGAGCCAAGTTTGGTCAAGATGCTTGATCTCGGTTCTATAATTCTCGCCTGCAACGAATTCAACTTGAAAAGTGTTTGGCCCCAAAGGCGGTGGAATATCCTATAAAACTCCATATTGCCGTACCACACGGAGAGGATGATACTGCGTCATGCCGGTAATACCCAAAAGAAGTATAGGCTCCCGCTCACCATGGTACAAATGAGCCTTAGAGACTTGAAACCATATAGCTTGCCATAGAAAAACCTTGAGACTCGGATCTTTAAATAAATCAATCCACTTCGAATAAGGCAATCTAGCAATATTTTTTTCCTCTTGACTTACCCGTGGAATGGTCATTCTTGAGCCGAACTTAGTATAATGAGAGAAAAACCACATTTGCAAAAGTCCAACAGGAGCGTGAAATGTTTTGTCCTTGTTTTGCTTAAAACGAGTTAGAGATATAAAAGTCTCGGCCAGGATAGCATTAGTAAAGTTCATTCTACTGCAAACTTGCCTAATTATCCAAGCCATGGATGGGCTAATAAAATCCTTTTAGAGCGGAAAGATCACAAGTCCAAAGAAAGCTAGAATAAAGATCTTGCTTTGCAAGTGTGAATTGCTCTCATAAAAAAGTTTAACGAGGAATGAGAAAGGGCACATATGACAATTTCCTTTTAAAATTTTCCTCATTTTATTTTCGCTAATTTTCAATAACTCAGCAAAAATGAAAATTGGATCCATTCCCATACAAGGGCGAATTAAATCAATACTCAAAGGTTTTCCACTGGCAAGGCTATACTCTTCCAAATCGGAGTGAGCTCGTGCTTACCTAAAATGAAAGTAGTAGTATATAGGCACCAGAAATGTGCAAGCGCCTGCATGACCCCAGTCTGTAATTCGATATCCAAAAGTGGCAACACGTGACCCATACGACTAAGGGCATAGGTCCGTGCATCAATGCTCAAGTGCCTCCACATCTGCTTCAACTCGGCCTTTAGAATGTACACGAAACAGATATCGATGTGTCTCATTGTCTATAAATCACGCGCCACAATCCTAAGTGTCATGGACCGAACCAAACAATAACATAAGACAAGAAGAAGTTTAGAAGCGTACTTTACCGTGGGATTGGAAAATAAACAATCACATGGACAAACACATGACTCGTGGGTTACCTTATTCTAACTATCCTAAAGGCTCACAAATTGAAGCGAAAGGCTTACGGCAAGGCGACAATCTTGCGTACATAATCAAGATTAGCTGCTGTCCCTCGACATAACCATGATTAACCGAGCCTTTCCACTTCAGCTGCTCGAGTCAAAAATTAAAACCACCGCTTTGGTAATCTTACCAAACCTGAGGCATAACTTTTAAAACTCATTTTTGAAAAGAAGCTCAGGATTGAATCTGGACTAACTTTCGACGTGATCTCACAATGAATGCTAGAACCAAATCACAATACCGTCCTAAAATTAGTGGCCCAGGTTCGGCCACAGGATGTGTGTGATGTAGTGCTAAAGCGATTAATCATGTACAATAATTAAATGCAAATACCGCTTCAATAATTCGAAAATTAAATGACAAGTTTCATACACCAAACCTGCAAAACAAAATGTTAGCCAAATACTCCACCCCTTATAACTCCCATTCTGCAAAACCATTTAACACCTAAAAATTAGAATCCAACCAATTCTCAAACCAAATGGATTTTCACGAAATTTTTCTAGCCTAAGTCCACTAAGGTTTTTAAAATTTCAAAAAAAATTCAAGTACTCCAATTAGTGCTTTATTCTTTCGAAAATTCCAAAAAACCAGTCCCCAGTGGAGTCGCCAAGCTGTCACGACCCGAAAAAATTATTAAATTCAAAATCGGGTGAACGGATTAGCAAGTTAATTGACTAACCTAATTCGGACTCTCCCAAGTCCTACCGAATCGCAACTTAAGTTCTTTTCATGCAAAGATTTTTGATTTGGAGTCGCCACTAATCATTTTTGGTAGATCGATTAGAAACCTAAATAAATTAGCGGGAGAACTGATTTATTTCTGCGAACAAAAAACAATGGGGACGGGGATTTGATTACACTAGATCATTCTAACGTCCTTTCGGTACCATTTTATTTCATGAAAGCTCATTTGGAATGATTGGGAAGAAATTTGAGCCAAATTGACCATAAGGGTAAAATGGCCATTTTTCAAGGATCAAGAGGTGGAAACATCAAAAATAGGATTTGCCAGAGAAAAAAAAACTTAGGTGGATACGCGTGAATTAATGACAACACAAATACGAATGCGACATGTGGATATGGAGACACACTAGTACAACATGACGTAATCGAAATTTAAATTAATTCATTTGGGCAAGGAAATTCTCGAGATTTAATGGTTAGGATTGTTACTTGATTTGACAGATTTGATTGTCAAATTCGGACCTCGTGTCACCTTATGGATCAAGATTGCGGCTCGAACGATGGGGACGAACTCGTGACTTGTGTTGATCGGTAGAAGAATTAGTGATGGTAACACTGAGATTTAAACCTCTTCAAGACTCACTTTTGAAAAAAGGATTCTCTCTTTTTTTTCTTTCTCTCTAATTTCTTTCAATCTCTCAAAACTCTCTCAAACATCCAAAATTTTCTCTGCTCGCAAAAATCTCCCCTTCCTAGCTCACTTCTTCCTCCTTTTATAACCTACTCATCTATCCCTTATTCTAATTTTTCCACTAACTTCACTTCATTTTCATCTTTCTTCCTCTATCTCTATCTCACATTCTAATCTCTTCTCTATCTCTTCTTCATCTTTATCTCCCGTTCTAATTTCTCCACTAACTCTTCTTCATCTTCATCTTCCCTTCTCTATTCTTATCTTATTTTCTCCATCCATTTTTCTCCATTTTCTCTTCTCCATCTCCTCTTCTCCATCTTCCCTTCTCTATTCTAATTTCTCCACTAACTCTTATTCATCTCCATCTTCCCTTATCTATTCTTATCTTATTTTTTTTATCCATTCTTCTCCATCTTCTTTTCTCCATCTTCTCTTCTCCATCTTCCCTTCTCTATTCTAATTTCTCCACTAACTCTTTTTTTTGTTATTTGAAAAATAACCCCTCAAGAGTTAGGTATTTGCATTCTAGTCCCTGAGATCTGCAGGAGTTGCCATCCCCAGGACGCTCAGAGATTGATGGTCAGGACGAGGGTGAGGCCATGGTTACAGATGAGGAGGATCCCGAGGAGGACCCAGAGGAGGACCCTGAGGAGGATCCCGAGGAGGACCCCGAGGAGGAGCCTGAGGTCTGAATGTTGCTGACGCTGGACTAGTCTTTTGAGGGACAGTATGTACATAGGTGTCGGGATCAGGGTTTGTATTTTCTTTTGGGAGTCTGTACCAAACACCTTTTGATATGTATATATCGACGCTTGGTGTATTCCCTTTTTGTGTATTACCCCAATTATTGTGTCACGCCTCGAGCCCCTCTCGAGCCCGCGACATCCCGCTCATACATTTAATTTCTCTTCTGCTTAGCGCTCGCCTGATTATCTGTATACGACGGCCCAGGAAATCTCTTCCTCGCGACCAGACGGCGCGTCCATTTAAAATCATCATATGAACCTGCGGAAGCGTGCCTTCTATCCATACATGTATACATACAATAATTGGGGTAGTACAAAAAGAGAATACACAAACCATCAATATATATACATATCAAAGGTGTTCGGTACAGACCCCCAAAAGAAAACACAACCCACGGCTCTAACACCTACGCTCAGACCATTTTCCAAAAGCTAGACCTGACACTCACTATAATCAGTCCTCTAGGTCCTCATCGGGATCCTCCTCCTGGTCGGTATCCATGGCATCGCCCTCCTCGTGGCCGTCTATCTTCGTGCGTCCTGGGGACAGTAGCTCCAACATCGGGTCGGAGTCGACCACCTCACTTCCATATACAGCAGGTCGTAGAATCGTGGGGTCGTCCCCCATGGGTATCAAGGCATCTCTCAAGGGTCCCTCCAAACCTAACTCGTCCTCTCTACACCAAGCCTCGAACCTATAGGGAACAAGCTGGGGACCTCCCTGATTTACCCATACAGTAGTCAGTCGTCTGAGCCACATCGTCGCAGTTTCATCGTAATGGTGGGTAACCTCGGGCTCCATCTGCACCGGCAGGCCAAAGAGCATAGGGGGTATGGCCATCACTGGCGTCTGGGATCTGAAAATATGGCAACCACCGCCAGTGAGTCGAGGACTCAGCAAGTTCACCACTAATCCTAGCGTAGAATAGAGTATACTAGTGGGTTCGGCCCTATACAGTAACTAGGGTTTCAGGTCATCTGACTCGAGCACCCTTACTTGTTGTAGATACCCAACCCCAACGTGTGAACAGTCAAACTACGTATTGTAATGCAAGTCATAAAACGCAGACGGGCAGTCAACGGACAATGACAACAATTCAATATGCAAAAACAAATGCATGCTTCAGCTCGCCTCAACTGATCCCAGTGGATCCTGCCCGCTTATCTCTCCAATTCCCATCAGGGCTCATCCAACAGTGCCACTCGGCATCGTGCCTCAACCCGCGTGTGGTACACCTCAGGTTGGCACGCTTATCTCTCCACTTCCCCGCGTAAAAACGCATCATGGCTCATCCAACAGTGCCACTCGGCATCGTGCCTCAACCTGCGTGTGGTACGCCTCAGGTTGGCACGCTTATCTCTCCATTTCCCCGCGTAAAAACGCATCAGGGCCCATCCAACTTGTCACACCTCCCGGTGACTCATGCCATGCTCACAATATATGGTGCTCAGACAATTTCAATAATGCATCAATCACAGAGCAGGCAATTCGGGAATGTCAAAAGCAAAGAGGCATAACAATTCAACAATTGTTCTAACCAACCCCCATTCATCGGGATATGCCCCATGTAGACCTGGTACCCTACGCGCAATTACACAACCAACTAGATTTAATTAGGTACCGCACGACTTTGCATTAGACATTCACTTTCTCTTGAGACCGTCCTCGAATAAGCCCATTCGTGTTTAATGTCCTCTTTAGAATCCATCTGTTTCGGAACCCCGTCCTATCCGGCCCAATGACCCGGCCCAACTCAGTCTCTGTTATTCAACCCTGGCCCAACAACGGCCCACAATTAAAGTTTGAGAATACTTTTGGGTTCCATTTGATCTTATTAAGTTTAATTAAGCCCAATAACTAAGGCCCAATAGTTCTTTCTTAAGTTTCAGCCCATTAAGTTGAAGTAGGCCTAATTGGGTCAAAGGCCCATTTACTATTCACAAGCCCATGATTTAATTATAAGTAATTAAATATTTCAAGGCCCATTATTTTTATTAATTTCGAGTGAGACCCAGGCCCATATTTTAAGGTAAGCTTATTATTAAGCCCATTTAGCATATTTACGCCCAATTTTAAACCCTAAGCCCACATACTCTATTGGGCCCTAAAATTTTATATCCAAGACCATAATTAAGGCCCAATTTAATTAGAATTTCGTCCAAAAGGGGCCCACTATCAAGTCTTAAACCCATGAGTTCTATTTTGGCCCAATTAGTCAAAATTTTATCCCCTAAGCCCAATTGCATCGCTAGGCCCATCATTTCTCACGCTTAATCCACCAATTTGCAGCCCACAACATCTAATTCGAAGCCCAATCTATATCCACCAGCCCATACACTTGGCCCAAACATTCAATTCCTCAATTAGCCTAATGCCTATTAACCACAATCTATCATTAACTACCCAAATCTCCTTCATTAACCTCTAATACACCAAATCACACATATATACATCATGCCTAGGCTACAATTAGAGGTGGAGCTTACTGAGGTTGAACCCAAATGGACGCGACGATGGTGAGGGCCTAATAGGCCGATTGAAGGCTCACGGCCTACGGGGATGGTGCGACGTCGTGGGGCTGTTCCCGTGGCCTTGAGGACTCCAAGAGACCAAAGTGGGAGGAGGAAGATCGGTGGCCGATGGCGGCGGAACAACGGCGGAACGGTGGCGGCATCGGGTGAACGAACGGAGGGAGGCCGCGAGGAAAAGAAGAAAATGAAGGAGAAGAAGAAATGAAGAAGAAGAAGAAGAATGGGAAGGTGATGGGAGTGTCTTGGCCAAATGGGAAATGGGGGAGGAGAGAGAGAGAGAGTGAGGGAGATTATAACAAAATAAAATAAGGGAAATAAGATTATAGTGGGACTTGGTAGGTTTATGTTGTACTTTGATGTGACCATGAGAAGACTTGATGTGATGTGCATTGGAAATTATGCCATTGACTTGATTGATGGAATTGATGGGACATTGATTGATTTGACACTTGATTTGACTTGTCTCGATTTGCGTGCCAAATGCACCAATCGGATCCCGAGCGCGAACGAACTTCTGACTGGATTTGGTTTCGTTCTATTGTATTCGCTCTCAAAAATCCTATTTGATCTAATTCTAAGGATTGAGCATTTACTGGGGGCATTTCGGTAATTTTCCATCCACGTCTTGCTTCACGACGTACACCGGCTGTCTGCCCTTCGGCGACGTTTCTAAAACTGAATCCATTTCTTCATTGTGACCATCTTAGAAACTCGATTGTCCAATATCGGAATTCATCTCGTGGCCAAATTCATTAAGTTACGACTTTGTTGAATCCCTTAAACCAACGGGTGGCTGTTTAGGAAAATTTCCTAAGTAGCCATTCCCCTTCGGGTGGTCGTTTCGAGTTGATCAGACTCGAGTGAGGCTTAACTAGAGTGTATTAATGAAGTATATCCATTTAATTTATAAATTACGAAAATGGGTCAAAAATCCAGAATGTCACATATTGTATGTATGCATGTATGGATAGGAGGCACGCTTCCGCAGGTTTTCAGATTTATGATTTGTTGGACACGTCGTCTGGTCGTGACGAAAAATGATTTCCCTGGGCCGTCGCGTATGGTTGATCAGGCGAGCGCGAGAGAGCATTCGACCGAACCGAGCGGGATACCGGTTCCCGAGAGGGGGCTCGGGGCGTGACACGTGAGCCCCTAAAACACCCTCGACCAGCCCCCGTTCTTCGTCCTTCCTCCATTGCTGTTTTCGCTTCGTTGAAGCTGGGGACACCAGAACTCATTCCACTTCATTCATCATCCTTCTTGACACTTATAGTCATGGTTTTAGGTCTTGGAGGCCCGTGGAATCATCGGACCAGCCCCCGTGCCATCCCCTCTCCACCGTTAGCCGTGAGGCCCGAGAAGAGCCGCCGGTGTCTTTGTCATTGTTATCTTCAATCCGCTTCATTTTAGGTAAGCTCAACCCCTAATCATGGTCTAAGAATATGGTATGCTTGTGTGGATATGTGGTTTAGGGGCTGGTGTGGATGGCTCATGTGGTTAATGGGTGATTAAGTAGAAATTAACTAAGCCTAAGTTGGGTGATTAGAGAAGAGGGTTGAGCCATGGGCCTTAGTCACTTGATTTGGGCTTTGGATTACAAATGTGGGCTGTGATGGATGGCTTAGGCATGGGATTTGATGGGCCGAATGATATAGATGGGCTTGGGAGTCTATTTTAGGTTGAAATAACCAAGTTTGGGTTAATGGGCTTAGGTTAAAATCTGTGAGCTTATGTTGGATGAAAATCTAAGCTTGAATGGGGCCTTGAAAAGGTTAATGTGGGCTGAGAATTAAGGCTTGGGTGTGGAAATCGATGGGCCGAACGTGTAATGGGCTTGGGGACCCATTTTTAGGCGAAAATAATCAATTTTGGGTTCGTGGGCCTAAGTTATCCTAATGGGCTTCTTGTTGGGCGAAAATTCAAGTTTAAGTGAGCTATATTTATGGGCTTAAATATAAAATTTAGGGCATAATATTATGCATGGACTTGAGGAAATCATTTTGGGCCTAAATAAGAGAAATTGGGCTTAATGGGCATAAGTGAGCTATTGGCCTTGGGCCTTGCGCGAAAATTAAATATAATAATGGGCCTTCATATATTTAATTACCAATAATTAAATTGTGGGCTTGAGATTTGTGAGTGAGCCTTAGAACCTATTGGGCCTAGACTGAGCTAATAGGCTCGAATTGGGGAATAATACCATGGGCCGTAGATTGGGCATGGATTTAATTCATAATAAAAATACATCATAATGAGGTGATTGTGGGCCAAGAATGGGCCAAGGGTTAGCAACTAAGACTGGGCTTAGACCAAGTCAATGGGCCTAACAGGACTGGACCCCGAAATTTATGGTTTCTAAAGATAATAAGAGATACCATTGAAATTTTGGAATACTCTCTAAGGGGATTCAAGGGTCTTCGTTGAATTATATAGGATACCTAATTAGACCCAGATGACTGAGATTCACGTGTAGAGTACTTAACTGATTCATGATCCTCATGCAGTCTATCCTGATAGGCAGAATGTGCTCAGATAGTTACTTTGAACTGCTATGCCTTTGTACACTTGAATCCTTGTGAATGCCTGCTCTATGATATGTGTTATTTGAGACTGTCTGAGTGCAGTATGATGTGAGCAAGGCTTGGGTCACTAAGAGGAGTGACAAGGGGCGGTTGGCCCTGATGTGTTTTTACGAGGGGAATTAGAGCGACAAGTTAGGAGGTTAGCCATAATGTGTGTTTACCCGGGGAATTGGAGCGACAAGCTGGGAGGTTGGCCCTGATGCGTTTTTACGCGGGGAAATGGAGAGATAAGCGTGCTAACTTGAGGCGTACCACATGCGGGTTGAGGTACAAGCCTGATGCGTATGAGACACGAGCGGGATCCGATGGGATCAGTTGAGGCGGGCCGAGTTATGCATCTGGTTTTGCTTGTTGAGTGCTGATATTGACTGCTATTTGCTCGTCTATACTATACGATGATCATGTTATTTTACTACATATGGCTTGAGTGTTCGAACTCTGAGCTGGTGCCCATAGTGAGTGAGAGTGCCCGAACGAGATAACCAGAAACTCTAGATTACTGGGTAGGGCCGAACCCACTAGTATACTCTATCCTACGCTAGGATTAGCGGTGAGCTTATTGAGTCCTCGACTCACTGGTGGTGGTTGCCATGTTTACAGATTCCGGACGCCAGTGATGGCCGCACCCCCTATGCTCTTTGGTCTGCCAGTGCAGATGGAGCCCGAGGTTACCCACCATTACGATGAAAATGCTACGATGTGGCTCAGACGACTGACTACTGTATGGGTGGATCAAGGAGGTCCCCTTTTTGTTCCCAATAGTTCGAGGCCTGGTATAGAGAGGACAAGTTAGGTCTGGAGAGATCCTCGAGAGATTGTTGACACATGATTTTTAATTATTTTTTAAAATTAAATTAATAGAAAATCCATAAAAATTCATGAAATTAAAAAATCAACTTTGGAGACCTTGGCCCAGCCTAGGGAGCTAATTTTGACCAAAAAATAATTTTTCATATTTCAGTATTTTTCGGTATTTTTATCTTCGAAAATTAATAGAAAATCCATAAAAATTCATAAAATTGAAAAATCAACTTTGGGGACCTTGACGAAGCCGTGGAACCAATTTTGACCAAAAAATGATTTTCCGTATTTTTAGTATTTTTATTTTCAAAAATTAATAGAAAATTCATTAAATTCATAAAATTGAAAAATCAACTTTAGGGACCTTGGCCAAGCCTAGGGAACCAATTTTTACCAAAAAATAATTTTTCATATTTTCAGTATTTTTCGGTATTTTTATCTTCGAAAATTAATAGAAAATCCATAAAAATTCATAAAATTGAAAAATCAACTTTGGGGACCTTGGCGAAGCCGTTGAACCAATTTTGACAAAAAAAAAGATTTTCCGTATTTTCAGTATTTTTCGGTATTTTTATTTTTGAAAATTAATAGAAAATTCATGAAAATTCATAAAATTGAAAAGTAAACTTTGGGGATCTTGGCCAAGGCTAGGAAGCCAATTTTGACCAAACACAAATAATTTTCCATATTTTTTGTATTTTTTAATATTTTTCAGAAATTAGGAGGATATTTGAAAATAAAATGGCATTTAAAGCCACAAAAATAAGAAAAAAGAGTCAGTATTTTTCTTTTAATCTTCTCTTCATTTTGGCTAAAGAAAATCTACAAAAATTTATTTGAAATCGATAATTATTTTGTTAATCTCATTTTCAGTGTAATTGAAAAATTTATAGAAAATTCATTTTAACTCCGTAATTTTCGATTTTTACATTTGGAGTCGTGACATTCTCTTTCTGATAATCCAAAATTTCATTTTTTTTGACCCAGTCGTACCTGAAATGATCAATTATGCTTTGGGTTCTTGACTTGGTGATACAACATGGCGTACGCGGAGCTTCGTTCTTCACTCAGTCTCCCGTGGTTAACTCCATTTACCATCATGTTCAACATCGGGGAACATTAAAGCTTCCTCTACAAGATTCGCAAGGGGCCGAAATTGAGTGGTCGTGATTATGAGGTGATCTAGGAGAACCCCAAGACTTCGTCAAATTTTAAAATTTCGGACAACCTAAGAATGAAGTTAAGGGACAATGGAACTGCGTTGTTGGTTCCCATTCAGGCCATGATGTCTGATATCATTTCCAATGGGTCTGATCCAGTCGGCCATGCCCGCACTAAGAAAAACTCTAACTTTTGTCTTGCCCATTTTGAAATCTCTGACGAACGGGCCTACAACGACTCAATGATGGTAGAATATAATAAGTCACCTAAAGTGCGCTACTTTGACCAAGCAGGTGTTTTCAGATTTTGGAGTTTATGGTGCGGGCTATGAATTTGGTTAAAAGACGCACTCCCACCTAAAGCAAAAGAAAAAAAGATGGATGCATTGAACGGTTATAGACAAAAGTGGGTGATGATGAGGAGGCAGGGATTGGACCGAAAAATGCTCCACCTGCAACGACCACGTGGACCCTGGTCAAATGGAGGAAAATAGTGAATTCAAAAGGAAAGGTAGTTGGGTGAAGTCCCACCGGTTTCTGACAGCATGAGGATGCATGGGGATGAATAAAAAATATATTGGAGGTTTACACGAGGAGGTGGAGGGGGCTCACGCGTTTACACTTTGGGGGGATGGATTTTGGATTTTTTCGAAAAACTCTTCTTTTCTAGGCGAGAGGATTCTTTCTCGAAAAAGAGGCTGCATGCTTTGTCCCCAAAACCCGAAAATCACCTAGATGATTAGAGGCTAAAAAAAAGGCGAGCTGACTGAAAGGAGGAGGGGGGGTTAGCTCCATCCTCAGTTGGACATCGAGTTCCGGGGAGGCCATGCTTCTTCGCGTTAGGCACCTAACGTCCCGTCCTCAGTTTCACATCGAATTCTAGGCCGAGTATTGCTCGGCCGCTCGCGACCATTGCTAAGGGCTTTGGTTTTGTCCACGGCGCCGTCATCTCCTACATGCACGTCCATCACAACATCTCCTCCATGCATGGCTTCACGCCACGCGCCCCAATACCACCTCTGGAGCTGCCTCGACTCGTCCGACAGCGACGCCACTCGGGACGTCCCCTCGCGCTATGACTCCGTTCGGAAGAATTGCCTCGGTTTGTTCCGCGAACCCCTGGCAAGGTTGAGCTGGTCCGAAGTTGTTTCTATAGTGAGCGACGTGGTCTCAGATGGCGTCATGAGCTTCGCCATCAGCGCAGCCCAAGAAATAGGAGTCCCTAAGTTGCTTCCTCATTTTGCACTAAGGGGAGTTTCAATCCATTGTCGGAATCATCAGTGGATGAGACAGACTTCTCTCGAGATACCGCGCAGCTCATTTTGTCTCTCTCCCGAGATTGACGGCCAAATCCAGACTCTTGCTGAGCGATATTGGAGTAAGGGTTCTTCCATTCGCGTTTGATTGGTCAAATTAGGTCGGTGTTTTTGTATCGTCGAGGAATTTGGGTCTGGCGCTTAGATGAGGATGATGGCTCGGGTGGTGGGTTAGGCTGTTGTGCTTGTGTTGTTGATGAGACGCCGTTCACCGACCAGTGTTGCATCGGAGCATATGAAGACGGGAACGGCCAAGAGCCAGCACCCTCGTCTCTGTTTCTTAGCTACACTAACCCTATTTTTCTAGGATCAATGACCCATCGCCAAAAATCCACACGAGCGTTGTACCGGTGAATGAGAGCTATTTGGAAACTCCCCAAGTGGTGGAGTCCCCAAAATGGGCAACTAAAAGGAAAAGAGAGAATTTCCCCTTCGTGAGAGCATCGAGAACTACGGAGAACAAGCGGGATCCATGCGGTGGGAGTTACATATACGTCCACGATCTGCCCCCTAGGTTTAATGAGGACATGCTCAAGGAGTGTAGGAAGTCAAGCCTCTGGACCGACATGTGTAGGTTCATCAGTAATACTGGGCTTGGTCCACCACTCGAGAACGTCGATGGTGTGTTCTCGAATACGGGATGGTATGCGACGAATTGGCTTGCTGTTGATGTTATTTTCAACAATAGGATGAGGCAGTATGGTTGCTTAACGTGCGATTCTTCCATTGCCTCTGCTGTATTTGTACCCTTCTACACTGGATTTGACATTGCAAGGTATCTCTGGGGTTACAACATATTCGTGGGGGATGTGGCATCTCTTGATTTAGTTGAATGGCTAACGAAGAGGCCAGAGTGGAACATCATGGGAGGGAAGGATCACTTTGTTGTTGATGGGAGGATCACATGGGATTTCAGGCGGCTAAGTAACGAAAATAAAGACTAGGGACAATAAGCTTCTCTTTCTCCCTACTGCAAGAAACACATCTATACTTGTCGTGAAGTCAAGTCTATGGAATGCGAATGATTTCTACGTTCCTTATCTGACTTATTTCCACCCAGCAAAAGATACTGACGTATTCTCCTGGCAAGACAGGATGAGGAGATTGGAGCTCAAATGGCTGTTCTCTTTTGCCGGCGTTCCTCGTCCAGACGACCCAAAATCAATCCATGGGCAAATTATTGATCAGTGCAGGAACTCTAAGGGTGATTCATATACGAGGAGATCTGCTTTTGACTCGATGCTGGCAGATGTACGCTTGAAACTAGAGTCTCTAAAGGACGCCTTCGATGTAGCTGTGCAAGCCGTCATTGATAAGGTTACGAGGTTGAGAAGAAACATTATTAAGGGTCGTACTGAATGTGATAACTTTATTGAAGAGAACAGCTGGAGAAATTCCTCGCGGGTCCCTCTCTCCCGTCTCTCCTCCTACTACTACGACCACCGCAGCCATCACGTGATCTTCTTCTAGAAACCCTTCTCCAGTTTCCCCAAAGTTTTCTCTCCTTCGCTCCTCCTCCATTTGAAGACCCACCGCCGCCGTTGCCAAGAGCAAGGCTGTTAATATTTCCATCTCCAACACCGTCCTCCAACGACGTTCTCCTCAAAATCGAGGACGAGATCGTCGCCGCTTACAAGAAGCTCATCGGGATGAGGAAGCGAGAAGACACGGAGCAGTAGGAAATAAGGGCCAAAAGCTTGATCACGAGAGAAGAGCAAAGTCATTAAGTAGTTCGTCAGTGGAGTTTGTGACAGTCTGAAAATTCGACCCAACTATCGAAATTTCTAAATGAATGGAAATACTTCGTTAATACATTCTGGTCGACGTTCACTTAGGATTAGCTACCCTGGGATGACCAACCGAAGGGGAAAGGCTACCTGGGGAAAATTTTCCAAACAGCCGCCTGTTGGTCTGAGACTGAGATTGAGACAGAGTCGGTATTGTTGACACTTGATTTTTAATCATTTTTTTTATTGCTAAAGTAATAAAAAAATCCATAAAAATTCATAAAATTGAAAAATCAACTTTGGAGACCTTAGCCAAGCCTAGGGAACCAATTTTGACAAAAAAACGATTTTTCATATTTTCAGTATTTTTACGTATTTTTTATTTATTTATTTTTGAAAATTAATAGAAAATCCATAAAAATTCATAAAATTGAAAAATCAACTTTGGGAACCTTAGCCAAGCCTAGGGAACCAATTTTGACCAAAAAATAATTTTTCATATTTTCGATATTTTTCGGTATTTTTATTTTCGAAAATTCATATAACAAAAAATAAAGAAAAAATGAGAAAATTACAAAATCAACTTTGGAAGCCTTGGCCAAGCCTAGGCAACCATTTTTGAACAAAAAATAAATTTTCATATTTTTTATATATTTTTTTAATTTTTTTTAAAAAATACAAAAATACTTGAAAATTTTGGAAAAATAACATTTGAGGCAAAAAAAAATACACAAAGATAGTTAATATTTTTATTTTAAATCTATTTTCATATTGACCATCGCAAATTCAGAAAAATCCAATTCGAGTCACGTGTTCCTTCACGAGTATAATCTCGAATCGGGCCTAAAAAAATTTAATTTGAGTCAACTTATTTTTAATTTTCACTTTTTATGAGTTGTGACATTGTCTTCTAATATTTTAAATTTTCATCTTGGCCCAATTATACCCAGAATGACTTAATTTTGCAAAAGGGCTTTAATTAAATTCTGCATTATTTTCAGCGGCAAGAAATGAGCTTAAATTTGACATGTGGTAAATTTTGGTGTGTCAAAAATTGTGAGGAGATTTGGACTTAAATAAATATATTTTTTCAGGGAATGAATTGTAAATACTTAAAATTCAAGGACTAGAGTGCAAATACCTAACTCTTGAAGGATTATTTTACAAATAACAAAAAGAAGAGTTAGTGGATAAATTAGAATAGAGAAGGGAAGATGGAGAAGAGGAGATGAAGAAGAGAAGTTGGAGAAGAATGGATGGAGAAAATAAGATAAGAATAGAGAATGGAAGATGGAGATGAAGAAGAGTTAGTAGAGAAATTAGAATGGAAGATAAGAATAGAGAAGGGAAGATGGAGATGAAGAAGAGTTAGTGGAGAAATTAGAATGGGAGATAAATATGGAGAAGGGACGATGAAGATGAAGAAGAGTTAGTGGAGAGATTAGAATGTGAGATAGAGATAGAGAAGGGAAGTTGAGATGAAGAAGAGTTAGTGGAGAAATTAGAATGGAAGATGGAGTTAGTGGAAAAATTAGAATGGGAGATAGATAAGTGGGTTATAAAAGGAGGAAGAAGTGAGTTTGATGGGGGGATTCTTTCGAGAGAAAATTTGAAGTGTTTGAGAGAATTTTTTTGGAGAGAAAATTTTGGATGTTTGAGAGAGTTTTGGGAGATTGAAAAAAAATTTGAGAGAAAGAAAATACCAAAAGAGAGAGAATTTTGAAGATGATGGAGTTTAAAGCTAGGGGTTATCATCACAAATTCTTTCATCGATCAATATAAATCAAGAATTCATCCTCGTCAACGAGCAAGCAAATTCGAGCTAAGTGTTTTTATTTATTTATTTATTTATGGTTTTACTCGCAAATTAGCACAAATTGTATACACTTTCTCCATCTCCCATTTTTCCCATATTTTATGTCAGGAGAAGGATATCTCTATGTTAACAGCAAAAATCTCGTAGAGATGCAAAAATCGGCCCAGACAAGCTCCTAAGCTGTCCACCGATTTCTCAACTGATCTGTGACTAAAAGTCCCTCTTAATTCAAAAGAAACTCTCTATATTGGGAACATAGAGAGCGAAAATCAATTATAGAAATCCCTAAAAAAAACGGGAGATAAGTACTCTTTCCACTCTTCTGGTTTTAGGTGCAGATTAGCACATATTTTGTATACTGACACTTCACTTTATTTTATGTCAGGAAGCCACAGCTCTATATCAATGGTCAACCCTATGGAAGCACAAAATCAGCTTGGAGGAGTCCTCAAGCACGCACAAATTTCAAATTGTTGAATCAATTCGTTGTATTTCATTTTAAAGAATTCATATCCCAGAATGGAGAGGACAAAGTCCATCCGCACTTTAAATATCTGCACCATAAATCCCAAAGGGAAGAGCCAAGCCAATGCTTAGCCTCCCATTGGAGGTTTTTACTTACGGTAGTTAAATACCTGCAACTTAAATACCTGTACCTTAAATCCCAAAGGGAAGAGCCAAGCCAATGCTTAGCCTCTCATTGGAGGTTTTTACTTACGGTAGTTAAATACCTGCAACTTAAATACCTGTACCTTAAATCCCAAAGGGAAGAGCCAAGCCAATGCTTAGCCTCCCATTGGAGGTTTTTACTTACGGTAGTTAAATACCTGCAACTTAAATACCTGTACCTTAAATCCCAAAGGGAAGAGCCAAGCCAATGCTTAGCCTCCCATTGGAGGTTTTTACTTACAGTAGTTAAATACCTGCAACTTAAATACCTGTACCTTAAATCCCAAAGGGAAGAGCCAAGCCAATGCTTAGCCTCCCATTGGAGGTTTTTACTTACAGTAGTTTAAATACTTGCAACTTAAAAACCTGTACCTTAAATCCCAAAAGGAAGAGCCAAGCCAATGCTAGGCCTCCCATTGGAGGTGTTTATTCACTGTCATGTACTTCCTATAATTTAATTTTTGAATCATCAGACCCAAAAGATGAGTAGGTCGTAATACTGCACAGAAGTCGTTAACACACTCCCTCTTTCGGCTTCAGGGAATCTTTAACACTTAAAAAATATAACAAATAAAAATATATACCATCCATGCATCCTATTTAAAAAGTGAAAACACAAAAGAGAATACCCTACTAGAGCCTTAGGAATAAACCAAGCCTGAGTTGCCGAATTAGGATATCCATGAAATTAAGGTACCGAAAGGGCATTAGTTTTAATTAACTAGTGTAACCAAGTCCCCGAGCTCATAATCTTTGGTTCGCAGGAATAAATTAGTTCTCCTGCTAATTTATTTAGGTTTCTACTCGACCTACCAAGAACGATTAGTGGCGACTCCAAATTTCAAAATCATTTAAACTAAAACCAAAGTTGCGATTCGGTAGGGCTTGGGAGGGTCCGCGTTAGGTTAGTCAAATCTAATTAACCTAATAATCCGTTAACCCCTTTAATATTTAAAATTTTTTTAGAGGGTCGCGACAGGTATTTAATGAAATTGACCACAAAATGAAATCCGACAACGGATAATCGAATTAGTAAGATAAACACAATTAAGAAAGGAAATCAGTTTCAGAAACGTCTCTTGAAGGGCAGATAGCCGGTGCACGTCGAGAAGCAAGACGTGAATGGAAAATTACCGAAATACTCCCGGAAAATGCTTAGTCCTTAGAATTAGATAAATTAGGAATTTTTGTGAGTGAATGCGGTAAATCGAAACCATTTCCAGTCTGAAATTCGTTCGCGCTCGGGACCCGATCGGGGCATTTGGCACGCAAATCGAGGCAAGTCAAATCAGTTGTCAAATCAATCAATGTCTTGTCAATCCATCAATCAAATCAAGGTTCAATTTCCAAGAAATTCAATCCATCAAATCCAAGGTACAATGGCACACATCAAAGTACAACTATCTAATCCTAGTTACTATTCAACCTAACCTACTACCTAATTAAATTGATTTTTGTTCATTATAAGTCTTCTCTCTCCTCCTCCATTTGATATTTTCGGCCACCCTCACTCTCTCCTCTCCACCCGACTCCTTCTTCTTCTTCTTCTTCTCCTTGGCTTCCCGTCCGTCGGCCGCCACCAATACCGCCCGATTCCGCCGTTGCCGTCGGCCATCATCCTTCAAGTCGTCGTCTAGGTAAGCTCTCTAGTTCTTCTTCTCCTTGTTCTCGTGGTCCTTGAGAGCCTCGTGAGCCCAACCGAGCCTAACTCTCCCTCTCTTTCTCTCGGTCTTCATCGCCCGCCCAAGAAGGAGCTGCCGCCGTTGCCCTTCAAACTTCACCGTCGACCACCCATTCTCCTTAGCTCACCTTGGTAAGTATCCTAGCCTCTATTCCCTTTTTTTTCGTGGCATTTGAGGCCTTCATGAACCCCCGACCAGACTCGAAATTTCTTGTAGGCCGTGAGCCCCGTTCGGCCGTCCGGTGTCCCTTGTCGTTTCGTCATCATTTTCGGCCCTAATAGGTAAGCTCTACTACTAATCTTAGTCTAGGTTAATGGTATATGTATTTGGGATGATGTATTAGGGGCTGGTCATGTTAATTAGGGAGTCTAATAGGTGATTAGGGTTAAGTTTACATTAGGCTAATTGAGCAATTGTTGATTGGGCCGAGATATGGGCTGATGGTAATGCGTTTGGGCCTTGAAACTGATTTGGTGGGCTGATGTAGGCGGGTTTGGGCGTGTATGTGGCGGGCCTAAGGGTTAGAATGGGCTTGGGGGCCTAATTTGGACAAATTTAACCTTATATGAGCTAATGGGCCTAAGATGTGCTAGTGGGCTTGCGAATGGGCGAATTAAATCAATTAATTGGGCCTTGAAAATGTCATTTGTGGGCTGCCATTGTTGGATTAGGCGTGTGGAATGAGGGGCCCGATCATACAATTGTATTTGGGGACCTAATTCTGAACTACTTGGGCTAAAACAAAACAAATTGGACCTAATTTGAGTGATGGGCCACATATGCACGAAAATTTTGCTTAATTGGGCCTAAATTATAACTTTGAATAGTAAAATATACGGCCCATTAATGTACATGGGCTTAGGATAGCAAATTGGGCCTAAAATGGCCAAATTGGGCTTAATAGGTTAATCTTTAGAAATTGGCTTGAGCCCTACACGAATTTAATGTAATAATGGGCCTAACTTACATTTTAATTCAAGAAATAAATTATGGGCCTTGAACCTTGGAATGGGCCTTAGGCCCAATTGAATAGAAACAAATTAATTGTGCCTTAGTCTAAGCTAACCCTAAATAAATGAAACCCAATGACGATCCAAGACATTAATCATGGGTTACTAACCCCCCCTGGGAACTAACATTGGTTACTGGGTTTGACTGGGTTGCTGGGATTGTCTGGATCGAATTCCAATCTCATGGGTTCCAAGATAACACTAAACTCGAATGGATTTATTTGGGGAAACTGATTGTAGTGTATTGGGCCTACATTATGCTTGTTCTGATGAACGTAGTGAATTACTCGTATGATTCTTTGATGTACTCTGTTCCCGTGCTTATGTATCATTGCATACATGCTATGTGATTGAATTACTGTTTGCAATTACCTGGGCCTCGCATTCACTGAGAGCATGGCATGAGTCACCAGAGATGTGACATGAGAATGAGCCCCAGAGGCGTTACGCGGGGAAGTGGAGGGACAAGGGAGTAGCCAACGTAAGGCGTCAGAAACGCAGTTGTGGCATTTGCCGAGTGGCACTGTTGGATGAGCCTTGATGGGAATTGGAGAGATAGACGGGCATGATCCATTGGGATCCGTTATGGCCGATTGAGGCCTGCATCAGTTTGCATATGGCATTATGGTTAACTGTCTGTTGTTGCCCACCTGTATGGTATGAACTGCATTGCTATGCGTTGCGCGTTTGTTTATACGTTAGGGATCTGGTATTTAGGGGAAAGCTGAGAGTGTCCGAACCTTGGAATGTAAACCCTAGTTTACTGGATAGGACCAACCCCACTAGTATACTCTATCCTACGCTAGGATTAGTGGTGAGCTTGCTGAGTCCTCGACTCACTGGCGATGGTTGCCTTCTTTTTTAGATCCAGGACGCCGGTGATGGTAGCGCCCCCTATGCTTTTTGGATTACCAGTGCAGATGGATACCCAAGTTACCCTCCATTTTGATATGCATGCCGTGATGTGGCATAGGCACGTGACGACTGTACTAGTAGATCAGGGTGGACCCTACCTTGTACCCCATAGGTTCGAGGCGTGGTTTAGAGAGGGCATTTATGGTTTTGAGGGACCCCAGAGGGACTCTCCGATCCCTATAGAGGAGGACCCGTTCTTCCTACAGCCTGCTGAGTATGGTGGCTAGGTGATTGATCCCGACCCGTTGCAGGAGTTGCCGTCTCCAGGGCGTTCTGAGATTGACGGCCATGAGAAGGGTGATGCCATGGACACCGACGAGGAGGATCCAGAAGAGGACCCAGAGGAGGATCCCGAGGAGGAGCATGAGGAGGACTGAGTCCTACTGTTGCTGGTTTAGGCTTTTGGTGTTAGTGTGAGCGTAGGTGTCTTGACCGTAGATTGTGATTTTCTTTTGGGGGTCTGTACTTAACGCTCATGATATGTATATATTGATGTTTGTGCTCCTTTTGTTCGTACTATCCCTCTTTTTGCATGCATGAATGTATGGTTAGGAGGCATGCTTCCGCAGGTTCATAAGTTAGAAGAAGGACGTGTCGTCTGGTCGCGACAAAGAGACTCCCTGGGCCATCGCGTGTCGTAAACCAAGCGAGGGCGATGAGCTTTAAAGGTATGAACGGGATGTTGCGAGCTCGATTTGGGGTTCGGGGCGTGACAGAGTTCTTGGCTGAGCTTTATTTTGCGGCATTGGGACATACACATCCGAATGAAAGAGATGACTTTGACTCGATGTGGTGGCTTACCTATGGATTTAGAAGTTCAACTTATCATGATCAGGCCATATATGAAAAGCGTGTTAAAGATATTGCTGATCACAAAGAGTGATTTGCTGTTAGCCCTTACTCTACTAGAAACTCTGAGCCGAAAGGGAGTTTCGGAAGAAGCTTTGGATAGCAAGGAGGAAGGAGGACGGTGTCAGACACTGAAAAATCTGGCAAATGGTTGCAGTTCTGGACTACCTGGCAAATGACGTTGAGGATAGCGTCGATAAGCTTGGCACACTCGATAGTGAATATTGATACACTCGAGCTAACTGACATTCTCAAGGTTGTTCGAGATGAGAAGGACTCGTGTTTCGTTAAGGACTTGCTCGATCGAGTTCTGGAGAACCCAAGTCATCCGAAGGAGCCGAACGGAGCTCGAATCTCTTGGCATCTCTTTCTCTCTCGATGACATAGATCTCCGTCTAATTTCGTATTGGATCTCGCCATCAGCTGAGCAGTCCCATTGTCCAATCTTCGCCATGGCTTGCGAGAATCCTTTTAAGAGCATTCCGAAGCCGTTCGAGAGACTTGGAGGTGGCGAACTCGGCAAATACTTCTCCCTTCCAGCCCTCGGTGATTCCCAGATCGATAGGTTGCCGTACTCTATTAAAATTCTTTTATAGTCGGCCATTCGGAACTGCGATGAGTTACAGGTCAAAAGCAAGGATGTTGAGAAGACCATCGACTGGGAAAACATTTCTCTTAGACAAGTTGAGATTCCATTTAAGCCGGCTAGAGTGCTGCTACAGGATTTTACTGGGTGCCTTCTGTTGTTGATCTCGCTTGCATGCGTGATGCGATGAATAGCCTCAAGGGAGATCCAAATAAAATCAACCCACTGGTTCCAGTGGATCTTGTTATTGACCACGCAGTCCAGGTTGATGTGGCTAGGTCAGAAAATGTTGTCTGGGCAAATATGGAAGTTGAGTTTCGTCGGAACAAGGAAAGATTCAGCTTTCTCAAGTGGGGTCCAACTGCATTTCATAACATGCTCGTTGTTCCTCTTGGGTCAAGGGTTGTTCACTAGGTTAATCTAGAATATCTTGACAGAGTGGTCTTCAGCACAAATGGCTTGCCTTACTTTAATAGTGTTGTAGGTACTGATTCACATACAACTATGATAGATGGATTGGGTGTTGCTGGTCGGGGAATTAGAGGAATAGAGGCAGAATCTGTAATGCTTCGCCAGCTGACGAGGATGGTCCTTCCTGGTGTTGTTGGGTATAAATTAACTAGGAAGGTGAGAGATGGGGTCACAGCAACTGATCTGATCTTGACAGTAACGCAAATGCTGAGGAAGCATGGTGTTGAGGGGAAAAAGTTTTATGGGGAGAAATTAAAAGGGGGCCTGGCCGTGGGGGCTATAACGAAGGTTGACAAGCGTATAGTGGTTGGAGTATTATCAGTATATGGCCAGCCGGGGACGCCTGTTCAAGGGACGCTGAGGAGCATGCGTAAGGACGTGGAGGAAGAACCAGTTTGGGTTCGAAATGGGAATGTGTGGGCCAACGAAAAATTCAAAACCGAGATGATGTTTGCAATCTTGCACCCGGAAGTGCAATTCTTTTGAGCAAGTTACTGCCCACCCAAGTGCACGCGAATCGACTTCACAAGTGCTGTTAGTTCAGAACCACCTCATACGTGCACTCCCAGAGCAGGTAAGTTTCTTCAATCTTTTTACATTATTTTTGCATTGATGTGTGTTTGTTTCACATGTGCCTTGGTTTCTTACCTCTAGAACAGTTAGGTATAGAACAATTTCGTTGCAGAGCAATGTATTATGGTAGAATGTTAGCTTAGCATTTGAGTTTAAAAAAAAAGGAGGAAAAGAAAACAAAATAAAAATAAAAAGGAGAAAATAGAAGAAGGTAGAAAATGTGGGTCATGAAAAGAGGCCATTGGGTGCATGTTGGGCCTCATCTTTTAGTCGTGTGGGTTAACCTTATTAAATAGAGAATTAGGCCAGTTTAGATTTAAGTTATTTCAGGCCAAATTAGGATTTATTCGAGTTGGGCTTTATAACATAGATCTGGGCTTGATTTTCGCTTGGCCTTTAAACCCTTTCTTATTGCTCTGCCTTAGAAAAGTTGGGCTTAAAAGCCCAACCCAGGTCATTATTTTCGGAATAAATTATATTTATATAAAATATATATAATAAAAATATAGAAAACGAATAATAATAATAATAATAAATCAAATCAAATCAGCAAAACCATTCCAAAAATTCTCAAAAAGCCTAAAAAAATGAAATGACCACTTTACCGTTCTGGTCAGTTTGACCCAAATTTTTCCAAATCACCCCAAATGAATTTTCATGAAATTGGTACCGATAGGGCGCTAGAGTGATCTAGCGTAACCAAGTCCCCGAACTTTGAATCTCTGGTTCGCAGAAATAAATTAGTTCTCTCACTAATTTATTTAGGTTTCTAATTGACCTACCATGAACGATTAGTGGCGACTCCAAAATCATAAAATCATTTAAATAAATAACCAAAGTTGTGATTCAGTAGGGCTTGGGAGGGTCCGTGTTAGGTTAGTTAATCTAATTAACTTGATAATCCGTTCATCTGAAATAAAATTTCATTCGGGTCGCGACAGAGATGCCCTGACACCCATGGAGGACGACCCCACGATTCTACGACCTACTGTACATGGAGGTGAGGTGGTCGACCCCGACCCGATGTTGGAGCTACCATCCCTAGGACGCACGGAGATAGATGGCCATGAGGAGGGTGATGCCATGTGTCACGCCTCGAGACCTAGTCGAGCACGCGGCATCCCGCTCAGTGAAATCGAATATACTCTAGCGCTCGCTCTGGTCGACCATACGCGACGGCCCAAGGACTTACCTTCGTCGTGACCAGACGGCGCGTCTGATAAAAACCTTGAACTTGAACCTGTCAACTTGCGGAGGCGTGCCTCTTATCCATACATGCAAACATACGATACTGAGGGTAGTACACTCAAGAAAAACATAAGCATCAATATATACATATCAATAAGCGTTAAGTACAAACCACCAAAAGAAAATACAACCTATGGTCTCGTCACCTACGCTCACTCAGTCTAAAAAAGAAACTAAACCACCATCATCTGACCCAGTCCTCTAGCTCCTCCTCAGGGTCCTCCTCACAATCCTCCTCGGGGTCTTCCTCCTGGTCAGTGTCCATGGCCTCGCCCTCATCATGGTTGTCGATCTCTGAACGCCCTAGGGACGGCAACTTATGCAGTGGCTCGGGATCAATCACCTCTCCTCCATACCCAGCAGGCTGTAAGAAGACGAGATCCTCCTCCATAGGTATCGGAGCGTCTCTCAAAGGTCTCTCAAAACCATACAAACCCTCTCTAAACCAAGTCTCGAATCTATGGGGTACAAAATGTGGACCACCTTGATCCACCCATACTGTGGTCAGACGTCGACGCCACATCACGGCATGCATATCAAAATGGAGGGTAACCTCTGACTCCATCTGCACTAGCAGACCAAAAAGGATAGGGGTGCGACCATCACTGGCGACCTGGATCTGTAAATAAGGCAACCACCGCCAATGAGTCGAGGACTCAGCAAGCTCACCACTAATTCTCGCGTAGGGTAGAGTATACTAGTCGGTTCAGTCCTACCCAGTATCTAGGGTTTCAGCTCACCTAACTCAAGTACCCTCACTGGTTGTAAATACCTAGACCCAACGCGCGAATAGTCAACTATGTGTAACAATGCAAAATTATAACATGCAGACGGGTAGTCAACAGGCAATGACAGTAAATCAATATGCAAGGACAGATGCATGTATTCAGTTTGCCTCCAAAGATCCCAGTGGATCCTACCCGCTTATCTCTCCCATTCCCATCAGGGCTCATCCCACAGTGCCACTTGGCATCGTGCCTCAACCCGCATGTGGTACGCCTCAGGTTGGCACGCTTATCCCTCCATTTCCCCATGTAAAGACGCCTCAGGGCTCATCCTACATGTCACATCGCCAAGTGACTCATGTCATGCTCACAGTACATGATGCTTAGACAAATTCATAGTGCATTGATCGTAGAGCAGGCAATTTCAGAGATCTTATAAGCAAGGAAGTATATAATCCAACAATTGGCCTAACAACCCATATCCATCGGAGTGTGCCACTGCGGACCCAGAACTCGGCACGCAATTTCACAATCAACTGGATTCGATTCGAGTACCCTACACAATTATATTAAACATTTACTTCTTCTTAAAACGGACACCCGATAACCTCAATCGTGATTTACTTCACCCTTACAATTCATTTGTTTCAGAACTCAGCCTAACCTGGCTCGATAGTTCGACCCAACTCGGTCTTTACTATTCAACCTCGGTGCGGCATCGGCCCACAATTAAAGCTTGAAACGACTTTTGGGCCCCTTTTATCTTACTAAAATTTAATTAAACCCAATAACAAAAGCCCAAAGATTCTTTCATACATTTTAGGCCCGTTAAGTGTATTAGGTCCATTTGGGTCTAAGGCCCATTACTATTCACGAGCACATAATCTACTTATAATTAACTAAATATCTTAAGGCCCATTATTTATTTTAACTTTCGGATGAGGCCCAAGCCCATATTTTAAAGTAATTCAAGTAGGCCCATTATAACATATTTAGGCCCAATTTCAACCCCTGAGCCCATGTACACTATTGGGCCGTAAAATTTTATATCTAGGACCATTATTAAGGCCTAATTTCACTTAATTTTCGTCCATGTAAGGCCCACTAATTTATTTTAAGGCCACATGATGCAAAATGGCCTAATTAGACTAAAATTTGTCCTCGAGCCCATTAACACCCTTCGGCCCATCATCATTCACGCCTAAACCATTCTTTGCAGCCCACAATTAACATTTGAAGGCCCAATTTCACATGCTAATAGCCCACACATTCGGCCCGTTCACATATACACAATTAGTCTAAAGCCCATTTAAGCCTAATTGCTCAAGTTACTCCCTAATTACCTTTACTAGCCCCTCATACCCTCATCCACGCACATATACGGCTAGCCTAGGATAGGATTAGGAGTAGAACTTACCTATTTAGAAGCTGAAATCAACGATGGAGGCGGCTTGAACTCGGAACGATCAAATGGGGCTCTCCGCCTACACGGGGAAACCAGGCCTGGTTCGGTCAAATGGCAAGCCTCACGGCCTTGGAGAAGGTCAAGTGAAGGGTAGATGAGGCTTACCAAGGTGGGCACGGGTTGGTGAGGGTGGACGGTGGCTCGACAATGATGAACGACGGCGATGTAGGCGGCTGAATGGCGGCCCAAGCTGACCGAGAAAGAAATAGAGAGAGATGAGGTCGGGTCGGGGCTCATGGGGGCTCTCAAGGGTCACGACAACAATAAGAAGAAGAACTAGAGAGCTCACCTAGACGACGGCTTGAGGGATGATTGTTGCACGACGACGACGGGAGGCGGTGCCGGGCGGAGATGGTGGCCGGCGGACAAGCAAACAAGGGAGAAGAGGAGGAGGAAGTGGCGTCGAGAAATGAGGGGGAGGGGAAGAGAGAAAAGGGCCGGCCGAAAATGATATGGGGGAGAGAGAGAAAGGGTTATAAGTCTTATTAAAAATCAAGAAAATCCTTAATAGTGGGAGTGGTTGTACTTTGTATGTGACATATGTACTTGACAAGTTGATTGATGTGCATTAGAAATTGTGCCATGATGTGATTGATTTGATTGACATGACACTAGATTGGTGTGACAACTGATTTGACTTGTCTCGATTTGCGTGCTAAATGCACCGATCGGGTCCCGAGTGCGAACAAATTTCGGACCGAATTTGGTCCCGATCTATCGTATCCGCTCTCAAAAATCCTAATTTATCTAATTCTAAGGACTGAGCATTTATCGGGGCCATTTCGGTAATTTTTTCATTCACGTCTTGCTTCTCGACGTGCACCGGCTGTCTGTCCTTCGGGCGACACTTCTGAAACTGATTTCATTTCTTCATTGTGTTTATCCTACTAATTCGATTATCCAACGTTGGATTTCATTTTTTGGTCAATTTCATTAAATACCGACTTTGTTTCAGTCTTAGGCCAACGGGCGGCTGTTTGGGAAGTTTTCCTTGGTAGCCTTTCCCCTTCGGTTAGTCGTCCCAGGGTAGCTAATCCTGAGTGAGCGTCGATCAGAGTGTAATAATGAAGTGTTTCCATTCATTTAGAATTTCCGATAAATGGGTCGAATTTTCAGACTGGCACACCATGGACACCGACCAGGAGGAGGACCCCGAGGAGGATTTTGGACCGTAGCATGTGTTTTCTTTTGGGGTATGTACCTAAATCTTGACCATATGTATATATTGATGTTCCCTGTATATATCTCTCTTTTTCGTGCTACCCCATTATCGTATGTATACATGCATGGATAGGAGGTTTGCTTTCGCAGGTTCGAGGTTTTTAATGGCCGCGTCACCTGATCGCGACGAAGAGATTTCCTGGGCCGTCGCGTACAGTGGTTCAGGCGAGCGCTGAGCGACGATTTGAACACATGAGTGGGATGTCGCGGGCCCGTAGGGTTCGGGGCGTGACACACCACCTGAGGGATTGCCCAAAGAAAGGTCCGAGACCCCAGTTCCAGCCGCAGCAGCAGCCGCAGACTGTGACTACTTCTCAAGGAAATCTGAATCGTCTACCTGCTCAAGGACGAGTCTACGCAGTGGCGCACAAAGATGCCGAGAATGCGCTAGGGGTGATCATAGGCACCGTCTCTCTCTGTGGTCATACTGCGTATGCATTGTTTGATCCTGGAGCGTCACATTCCTTCGTATCTGAACGTTTTGCTGAGTTGGCTGGATTAGATGTTAGATCCTTGGATGTGATTTTGCATGTAACCACCTCGTTAAAAGATAGAGTGATTATCATGTTATGGTGTAAGGGGTGTAAGATAGTTTTGGGTGATAGAGTGGAGGAAATCGATTTAGCTGTCCTGCCCATGTATGATTTCAATGTAATTGTTGGCATGGATTGGTTAGTTAGACATGGGGCAGTTATTGATTACAGTAGAAGTGTAATACGACTTAACCCAGTAGGCCACTCTAGGTATGAATTTATGGGGAATCGAGGAGGAACGTCGATCCTTTGGATTTCATCGTTGGAGGCGACCAAACTGATGAATGAAGGCTGTCTAGGATTCTTGCCATCAGTGACGGATTCATTTGTTCAAGAAGTAAAGTTGGAGGATGTGCCTGTAGTGAGAGATTACCTGGACGTATTTCCTCAAGAGTTGCTGGTTTGCCGCCAGAGCGTGAAGTGGAATTTGTGATTGAGTTGGCACCTGGAACCGAGCCAATCTCAAAAGCACCGTATGAGATCTCACTATCTGAGCTGAAGGAATTGAAGGTGCATATGCAAGAGCTACTGGATAAAGGATATATCCGCCCTAGTGCTTCGCCATGGGGAGCTCCGGTGCTATTGTCAAGAAGAAAGATGGATCCTTAAGACTTTGCATAGATTTTAGGCAGCTGAATCAAGTGTCGATCAAGAACAAATATCCTCTGCCAAGGATTGACGATCTATTTGATCAGCTTCAGGGAGCATATGTGTTCTTTAAGATAGACCTAAGAACAGGCTATCATCAGTTAAGGATAAAAAAGAAGGATATTCCAAAGACTGCATTTAGGACCAGGTATGGGCATTATGAATTCACCGTCATGCCATTTGGATTGACGAATGCCCCAGCCGCGTTCATGGACATGATGAACCGAGTATTCAAGGAGGTTCTGGATCAGTTCGTGATAGTCTTTATCGATGACATCCTAGTGTACTCGAAGAACCTAGAAGACCACGAGGAACATTTGAGGATTGTTTTGCAGACGCTGAGGGAGTATTCGTTGTGACGGTCTGAAATTTCAACCCATTTATCGGAATTTCTAAATGAATGGAAATGCTTCATTAATACACTCAAATCGATGTTCACTCGGGATTAGCTACCCTGGGGTGACCAACCGAAGAGGAAAGGCTACCTAGGAAAATTTTTCAAATAGCCGCCCGTTGGTCTGAGACAGAGACAGAGTTGGTATTTAATGAATTTGACCATAAAATGAAATCCGATGTTGGACAATCGAATTAGTAAGATAGCCACGATGGAGAAATGGATTCAGTCGCAGAAACGTCGCCCGAAGCGCAGACAGCCGGTGCACGTCAAGAAGCAAGACGTGAATGGAACATCACCGAAATGCCCCCGGTAAATGCTAAATCCTTAGAATGAGATTAAATAGGATTATTTGAGAGCGAATATGATAGAACGAAACCAAATCCAGCCCGAAATTCGTTCGCCCTCGAGACCCGATCGGTGCATTTAGCATGCAAATCGAGGTAACTCAAATCAGATGTCACATCAATCAATCAATGACATCTTGGCACAAGTTCCAATGCACATCCATCAAGTCTTTCCAAGATCACATCAAGTACACTTGTCATAAACCTAACCCCACTATAATGTTATTTCTTGATTTTCTTTAATTCCATTATACCATAATAATCTCACACCTTCTCTCTCCTCCCTTGCTCAAAATTTCGACCAGCTCCCTCCCTCTCCTCCTCCTCCTCATTATTCCCGATGCCATCTTCTTCTTCTCCTTCTTTTTCTTGGTTCTTCGTCCGCCGGCCGCCAATACTGCCATCGTTGTTGTCGCCTCACACCGGCCACCGCCTCCACTGTCCGTGGCCCCACTTGGTAAGTCTTTAAGGCTCTCCATTCCTTCATTTCCATGGCCATTTGGCCACCATGGCCGACTCTAATGGACTCTACTCTCTCTCTAATGCTTCAAACTCTTCCTCTAGGCCTTTTTAGACCCGTGGAGCCACCAAGACCAGCCCCGTGCCGTTCTCTCTCTCTCCTGTTGACCGTGAGGCCCAAGAAGAGCCGCTGGTGTCCTCGTCGTTGCCACCTTCATCCCCGCCACTCTCGAGTAAGCTAGCCTCTAATCCCAGCTTAGGAATGGTGTATGCAAGGCTTAGTTGCTGATTTGTGTGGTGATTTAGGTAGATTAGTTGCTAAATGAATGTTTTAAGCTAAACTAAGTAAGGTTAGTAGGATTAATCGCAAAATGGGTTGATCCATGGGCTTGGGAATTTTGAATGGGGCTTGTTAAGGGTTCAAATGGGTTGGAAATGAAGGCTTGGGACGCCTAAATGATGGGCCTTAGGATAGATGTGGGCTTGGGGATCCATTTTAGGCTTAAATGAGCAAATATGGACTATTGGACCTAGGTGTTTCTAATGGGCCTTGTAAACGGACGAAAATTAAGAAAAGTTAGGCCTCAATTATGGTCTCGAATGTGAAGACTTGGGCCCCAATAATGCACATGGACTTAGGGATCTAAAATGGGCATAAAATGGACAAAATAGGCTTAACAGGCTTACTTATAAAATTGGGCTTAGGCCTTGTACGAAAATTCATAAAATATTGGGCCTTGAAATAATTAATTACCTAACATTAACTGCTGAGCTTAGAACTAGTAAATGGGCCTTAAACCCAATTGGGCTTAATTCAACATAGTGGGTTTAAATGAAGAAGGAAACATCATGGGTGTGACAGTCTGAAAATTCGACCTATTTATCGGAAGTTCTAATTGAATGGAAATGCTTCATTAGTACACTCTAGTCGACGCTCACTCGGGATTAGCTACCCTGAGATGACCAACCAAAGGGGAAAAGCTACCTGGGAAGATTTTCCCAAACAGCCGCCCGTTGGTCTGAGACTGAGACAGAGTCGGTATTTAATGAAATTGACCACAAACTGAAATCCAACATTGGACAATCGAATTAGTAAGATAAACACAATGGAGAAATGAATTCAGTTTCGGAAACGTCACCTGAAGGTAGACAACCTATGCACGTCGAGAAGCAAGACGTGAATGGAAAATTACCGAAATGCCCCCGATAAATGCTCAGTCCTTAGAATTAGATCAACTAGGATTATTTGGGAGCGAATACAATAGAACGAAACTAAATCCAGTCCGAAGTTCGTTCGCGCTCAGGACCCGATCGGTGCATTTGGCACGCGAATCGAGGCAAGTCAAATCAAGTGTCAAATCAATCAAAATCCCATCAATCACATCAATGGCACAATTTCCAAGGTTTTCAATCACATCCATCAAAGTACATCAAGTACATATCAAGTATTCTTATCACATTAATTTCCCTAAACCTAACCCATTATTATAATCTTTTTCTTGGATTTTGTTAATCCATTATAATCTCCCTCACTCTCTCTCCTCACCCCTCCCCTATTATTCGGCCGACCACACCATCTCCTCCATTCTTCTTCTCCTTCATTTTCTTCTTTTCCTCTCGGCCTCCCTCCGTTCGTCCGCCCGTGCCGTCGCCGTTCCGCCGTTGTTCCGCCGCCATTGGCCACCCATCTTCCTCCTCCCACTTTGGTAAGTCCTCTAAACTTCATCCCTTTCATTTTCATGGCATGATGACCCTTAGAAGAACCTCGACCAGACCCACTTTTCTCTTGCTCCATCTTCGCCGTCGTGGAATCGGGGGAGCTCGGGCCATCTCAGCTCGTTCCGCCCACCTCCCCAACCTATCTAACGCCTAGAACCGGTCTTGGAAAGCTCACGAGGATGCCGGACCATCTTCCCTTGGCCGTGAGCCCATTCGGCCGTCCTTGGCCCCATCGTCCGTCATTCCTATTTTCGATCCATTTAAGGTAAGCTAGCCTCTAATCCCAGCTTAGGAATGGTGTATGCATGCTTTAGTTGCTGATTTGTATGGTGATCCAAGTAGATTAGATGGTAAGCGAGTAATTTAGGCTAATCTAATTAGCGTTAGTTTGGTTGTTTTGTAAGATGGGTTGATCTTGGGTTTGGACATCATGAATTGGGCTTCAAATTGAATGTTGTGGGCTGCAAGTTGATGGATTGAGCATGAGAAATGATGGGACTTACAATGCAATTGGGCTTAGGGGTTAATATTTAAACTAATTGGGCTAAAATAGGACTCATGGGCTTAAATTTTGTTAGTGGGCTCCCTATGGACGAAAATTAGAATGAATTGGGCCTTAATTACGGTCTTGAACATAAAGAAGTAGGGCCCAATAATGTACATGGGCATAGGCTATTGAATTGGGCCAAAAAGGGCTAAAACGGGCTTAATAAGCTACTTAAAAAATGTGGGCTTGGGCTTTGCACGAGAATTAATAAAATAATGGGCCTTGAAATATTTAATTACCCAATAATAAGTCATGGGCTTGAGAATAGTAAATGGGCCTCAGACACAATTGGGCCTAATTGAACTTAATGGGCTTAAACTTAAGAGAGAAACTTATGGGCCTTAGTCTGTGTGACAGTCCAAAAATTCGACCTATTTATCGGAATTTCTAAATGAATGGAAATGCTTCATTAGTACACTCTGATTGACGCTCACTCAGGATTAACTACCCTGGGACGACCAACCGAAGGGGAAAGGCTACTTGGGAAATTTCCCAAACAGCCGCCCGTTAGTCTGAGACTGAGACAGAGTCGGTATTTAATGAAATTGACCATAAAATGGAATCCAACATTGGACAATCGAATTAGTAAGCGAAACACAATGGAGAAATGAATTCAGTTTCGAAAACGTCGCTTGAAAGGCAGATAGCCGGTGCACGTCGAGAAGCAAGACGTGAATGGAAAATTACCGAAATACCACCGGTAAATGCTCAGTCCTTAGAATTAGATCAAATAGGATTATTTGAGAGCGAATACAATAGAACGAAACCAATCAAGTCCGAAGTTCGTTCGCGCTCGAGACCCGATCGGTGCATTTGGCACGCAAATCGAGGCAAGTCACATCAATCGAATGTCACATCAATCAATCAATCAAGACTCAATTTCCAATGAAATCCATCAATCAAGTCAAGGTACAAAAGTACACATCATGGTCACTATTCAACCTAACCCCATTATAATCCCCATTTTTGAATTTTGATAAAACTCTTATAACCTCTCTCTCTCCCTTTCTTCTTTCTCTTCTTCTCCTTCTTCTTCTTCGTTCCGCCGGTACCCCTCCGTCGTCCGCCTGTTGCCGCCCCATCATCGTCGTCGATCAACCACCATCCTTCAAGCCGTCTAGGTGAGCTTCTCTAACCTTTCTTCATCTTATTCCCATGGCTTTGGAAGCCACCATGAAGCCGACCTAACCTCAACTCTCATCTCTCTCTCTCTCTCTCTCGGGTTTGTTTAGCTGGCCGCCCGAAGCCACCGTCCACCGGTCGCCGTTCCGCCACCGTTCCGTGTCCCCGTTGTCGTCCCACATCCTGGTAAGTCTTCCAAGTTTGGTTTCCTTGATTTTCGTGGCATAGGAACCCCTGGAACAGACCCGACCAGACCCGTTCTCCCTTCGTCGTTCTTCGTCTTCATGTTGCATCGCGAAGCTCAGGCTAACCCGGCTTGTTCCGCCCATTCCCTCTGCCGTTCTAACATCAAAAACCCATTCATTTAGGACCTTGGAGACCCGTGGAAGCCCGAACTAGCCCCGTGCCGTCCCCTTTGTCGCGGTTGGCCATGAGCTTCAACCGGCCGCCCGGTTCCTCCTTCGTTGTCGTCGCCCATTCCACTTCATTTAGGTAAGCTCCACCTCTAATTCTAGCCTAGGCATGTTGTATACATGTGTGATTGGTGTGTTAGAGGCTAATGAGGGTAATTAGTGTGGAAAATGGTTGATCATGGTTAATGAACGTTAGGCTAATTTGAAGGATTTGTCAATGGGCCGTGTGTAGGGGCTGAGGAAATTGATTTGGGCTTCAAATTAGGTATTGTGGGTTGCAAATGGATGGTTTGGGCATGAGAGTGATGGGCCGTATGAGGCTATTGGGCTTAGGGGTGAATTTCTAAGCTAATTGGACCATTATGTAACTTGTGGGCTTAAGTCTTGATAGTGGGCCTTATATGAACGAAAATTTAAATGAATTGGGCCTTAATTATGGTCTTGAATATAAAATTTTAGGGCCCAATAATGTATGTGGGCTTTGGGGTTGAAATTGGGCCTAATTATGCAAGAATGGGCTTTAAAAGCTTACCTTAAAACTTGGCTTGGGACTTACTCGAAATTAATAAAATGATGGGCCTTAAAATATCTAACCACTCATAATTAAATCATGGGCTTGTGAATAGTAATGGGCCTCAGACCCCATTGGGCCTAATTTCAGTTAATGGACTTAAACTTAAGAAAGGACCATCGGACCTTAGTTATTGGGCTTAATTATATTTAATAAGATCAAATGAAACCCAAAGGCATTCTTAGACTCTAATTGTGGGCCGTTGTTGGGCCAGGGTTGAATAGTGGGGACTGAGTTTGGACCGGTGCGTCAGGCCGGATAGGACTGGGTTCCGAAGCTGATGGGTTCTAAAGAGGACACTAAACATGAATGAGTTTATTTGGGGATTGTCTCAAGAGGAAGTGAATGTATAATGCAAATTCGTGCAGTACCCAATTAAATCTAGTTGGTTGTGTAATTGCGCGTAGGGTACTAGGTCTACATGGGGCATATCTCGATGAATGGGGGTTGGTTAGAACGATTGTTGAATTATTGTGCCTCCTTGCTTTTGACATTCTTGGATTGCCTACTCTGTGATTGTGCATTATTGAAATTGTCTAAGCACCATATTTCGTGAGCATGGCATGAGTCACCGGGAGGTGTGACATAAGGTTGATATGCACCCGGACGTGCTCGGCACGGGGTAGCTGGAGATATAAGGGTGCCTACCTAAGTCTTAGCTTTGACGTTATGCGGGTTGACGCACTGGGGACGTTATTGTGCACCTGGGTCTTTGCGCGCTGGAGGCGTATATGTGGGTGCATGGATTTTTGGTGATGTGCATTGAGGCACAAGCATTTGAACATTTGAGCGTTGGCCTATGGTATGCATGAGAATGAGAACCGACGCGTGATATGCTGGTCGGGACGAAACTCTGGTAGTATGAAATGAGTATTGAAAACTGAGTAATGAATCTGGGGTTATGGCATAGATTGTTAATTATTTATGTTATGCAAGGCTGCCCTATTATATGCATGTTTGTCATACGCGAGTTAAATGACCTGAAACCCTATTTTTCTGGGTAGGGCCGATCCCACTAGTATACGCTATCCTACGCTAGGATTAGTGGTGAGCTTGCTGAGTCCTCGACTCACTGGCAGTGATTGCCTTGTTTACAGATCCAGGACGCCATTGATAGCCGCACCACCTACTCTTTTTAGTCTGCCAGTGCAGATGGAGTCTGAGGATACCCTCCATTTCGATATACATGCCGTGATGTGGCGTCCAAGTGTGACCACTATGTGGGTAGATTGGGGTGGCCCTCATTTTGTACCCCATAGGTTTGAGGGATGATTTGGAGAGGGATTGTATGGTTTCGAGGGACCTCTGAGGGACGCTCCGATTCCCATGGAGGAAGACCTTACCTCTTTGCAACCTACCGAGTATGGAGGAGAGGTCGTCGACCCCGAGTTGCTACAGGAGCTGCCGTCCCCAGGACGCACGGAGATTGATGGCCATGACGAGGGCGAGGACATGGATACCAACCAGGAGGAGGACTCTGAGGAGGAGCCAGAGGATTGAGTTCAGATGATGTTGGTTAGTTTTTAGGAGACTGGGTGAGCGTAGGTGTCAAGACTCTGGGGTGTATTCTCTTTTTTTTTTTTTGAGTCTGTACCTAACGCTTCCTCATATGTATATATTGATGTTTGTGTTTCTCTTTATTTTGTGCACTACCCCGATTATCATGTGTATACATGTATGGATAGGAGGCATGCTTCCGCAGGATGACAGGTTCATATGATGGCTTTTAATGGACGCGCCGTATGTTTTTGACGAAGGTAATTCCCTGGGCCGTCAGGTACAGTTGATTAGGCGAGCGCGAGAGAATTGTAGAATGCATGAACGGGATGTCGCGAGCTCGATTGGGGTTCGGGGCGTGACAACCCAGTTCGAGTGGTATCAAAGCAAGGTCAGCTCGATACGAGACTGTTCGAGGTTCTGGAGTGATAAGGCTATGATTTTGGGGTAGTTAGATAGACAGACCCTAGGCCTAAGGATTAGGAAGGGTAGAATACATGAATTGGTTGGCGCATGTGTTTCCTTAGTCGAGTTGGTTGCTTAGAATAGCCTTAAGCTATGGTATTTTGAGACTAAATTGAAGGTGCGTCAGGACCTGAGGTAAGGTTCTAAAGCATAACCCTGTGAGTGGGGTGCTTGAGTGTTGTTTGCTGATTGACTGGTTGCTAGTTAATGCTGCTTGTGGTTGCATGCCTAGTCTGCTGTCGCGGGCTGCTTGATTTCTGCATTGAAAACAAGTGGTTTGAATTGAAAACTGTTTAAGAATGATGGTTTGGATTTGAAAAGTACATGCATCTCATGTTGTTGGACTGGGTAACCGTCAGCCTGGTATGGGACAGGCCTGACGGGACGTCTACAAACCGTGATGAAGCGTGGTATGGGACACGTGGAGTGGGGCTCTCTTTGGATGTGAATAACTTAGGACAGTTGTTCGCACCAAGAAATGATGAGGGCGGGGAGTGGTCGCCGGGGCGGAGACCCGATCAAGGAGCGGCTCCCGGCAGGCTTCTACTTTAGGAGACGAATAGACTGGCCTGAGTTATACATTGACAGGGTTAAGTTTAGATGTTTACCGGGTCCAATTGCATTTAAAGCTGCAGCGAATTTTACATACATATTCATGTCAGTAGACGCGACAGTAGGCGAAAGCTTGATCGATAGTCTTAGGGTTCCGAATTCTTGAAAGGAATTTTATTTGATATAGGTGTGAGAAAGAATTAGGAGGATGAGCAATAGGGGCAGAAGACCGAGCGCTAGTGCATCAACTTCAAGGGCTCCTGCACTTGAGGGAGACCCGAGGATTGAGGAAATGATAAAAGTGATGACTGAAGTGAGCAATTTGATGGGTAGGCAAGCCGCTGAGAGGGCTGCCACTGTTGCCCAAGCAGCTGAGGCAGCTGCTAATAGAGCCAATGGAGGCAATGGGAACGGTAATAGAGGACGTCAGACCCATCATATAGTGGAACAATTTCTGGAGCTGCAACCATCGAAGTTTGACGGTAGTGGAGGACCTAAGGCAGCTGCCCTATGGATTGAACAACTGGAGAAAGCATTTACTGTGCTGGGATGCACTGATGAGGAAAATGTCTCACTGGCAACTTATCAGCTCTAGGGCACAGCGGACGACTGGTGGAAGGCCACCAGAGGGCGAGTCTTCCCTGAAGGCATGAGGCCGAACTGGGCTGCTTTCTGTGCAGCGTTTAATGAGAAGTATTTTTCAGAAGCTGTCCAAGAGCGAAAGATGGAAGAGTTTATAAGACTTTGCCAAAGGTCAATGACTGTGTGGACCAAAACGAAGGTGAATTTTCCAGATTGTCCAAGTTTGCTCGAAGACTAATAGAGGATCCGTGGGACAAGGTCAGAAGGTTTAGGGAAGGTTTGAGACCAGAATTGAAAAGTATGCTGATTGCCACTAGGCTGGGGGACTATAACGAGATGTATGAGCGAGCCCTGGCGATAGAGCGAGATTTACAAGAGAAGGCTACCGCTTCTGGATCGCGGTTTACGCCAGGAAGAGACTTTAGGAATTTTGGCAAGAAGCCAATGAGGGACACCCGCAGATTCGTCCCACCTGCGAGAAGGACCCTAGGAAAACCATCTCACCCTGGGAGTCAGAACTGCCATGACTGTGGCAGGAGGCATGGGAACAACCCCTGCCCGAAGAAGACTTGTGGATGTTTCGGGTGTGGGTAGTTGGGACATCTTCTAAGAGATTGCCCGAAGAAAGGTCCAAGACCGCAGTTCCAGCCGCAGCAGGAGGCTGTGGTCGCTCCGCAAGGGAATCTAAACCGTCCACCTGCCCAAGGACGAGTCTACGCAGTGGGGCGCAAGGATGCTGAGAATGCGCTAGGGGTGATCACAGGTACCGTTTCTCTCTATGGTCATATTGCGTATGCATTATTTGATCCTGGAGCGTCACACTCTTTCGTATCTGAGTGTTTTGCTAAGCTAGCTGGATTAAATGTTAGGCCATTGGATGTGATTTTGCATGTAACCACCCCGTTGAAAGATAGAGTGATTATCATGTTAGGGTGTAAGGGGTGTAAGATAGTCTTGGGTAATAGAGAGGAGGAAATTGATTTAGCTATCCTGCCCATGTATGATTTCAATGTGATTGTTGGTATGGACTGGTTAGTTAGACATGGGGCCGTCATAGACTGTGGTAGGAGTACGATACAGCTTAACCCAGTAGGCTATCCTGGATACGAATATGTGGGGAATCGAGGAGGAACATCGATCCCTTGGATTTCGTCGCTAGAAGCGACCAAGCTGATGAACGAAGGTTATCTAGGATTCTTGGCATCAGTGACGGATTTGTCTACTCAAGAAGTGAAGTTGGAGGACGTACCTGTAGTGAGTGAGTACCCGGATGTATTTCCTCAAGAGTTGCCTAGCTTACTACCAGAGCGTGAAGTAGAATTTGTGATTGAACTGGCACCTGGAACTGAGCCGATCTCAAAAGCACCGTATAGGATGTCATTATCTGAACTAAAGGAGTTGAAGGTACAGATGTAAGAGTTATTGGATAAAGGATTTATCCGCCCCAGTGCTTCGCCATGGGGAGCTCCGGTGCTATTTGTTAAGAAAAAGGATGGATCGCTAAGGTTGTGCATCGATTATAGGTAGCTGAACCAAGTGACGATTAAGAACAAGTATCCTCTGCCAAGGATTGATGATCCGTTTGATCAGCTTCAGGGAGCATGTGTGTTCTCCAAGATAGACCTAAGAACAGGCTACCACCAATTGAGGATTAAGAAGAAGGACATCCCGAAGACTGCTTTTAGGACGAGATATGGGCACTATGAATTCACCGTTATGCCATTTAGATTGACGAATGCCCCAACCGCGTTCATGGACATGATGAACCGAGTGTTCAAGGAGTTTCTAGATCAATTCGTAGTAGTTTTCATCGACGACATTTTGGTGTACTAGAAGAATTCTGAGGACCACGAGGAACATTTGAGGATTGTCCTACAAACACTAAGGGAACACTCGCTGTATGCAAAGTTTAGTAAGTATGAGTTCTGGCTGAACAGAGTGGCGTTTCTTGGACATATAGTGTCTGCGGAAGGAATATCGGTCGATCCAGCTAAGATCGAGGCAGTGGAGAAATGGCCGAGGCCTACAACCGTGACGGAAGTACGGAGTTTTCTTGGATTGGCTGGATATTACAGGCGCTTTGTGGAAAACTTCTCGGTGATAGCGTCTCCTCTGACACGGTTGCTGAAAAAGGAGTCGAAGTTTGAATGGTCCACGAAGTGCGAAGAAAGCTTCCAGGAGCTAAAGGACCGATTGACCTCCGCGCCAGTGCTAACCATACCATCCGGACCTAGAGGGTTTGAGATTTATAGTGATGCGTCACTGAAAGGTCTGGGATGTGTCATGATGTAGCACGGACGAGTAGTGGCATATGCATCCCAACAGTTAAGGCCGCACGAGATGAATTACCTGACGCACGACCTGGAGTTAGCTGCGATCATGTTTGCACTGAAAATTTGGAGGCATTATCTGGTGGGAGAGAAGTTCCAGATTTACACAGTTCACTAAAGCCTAAAGTACTTATTTTCGCAGAAGGAACTAAACATGAGACAGCGTCGATGGATGGAGCTACTGAAGGACTATGACTGCGATATCCTGTACCCAGGAAAGGCGAATAAGGTGGTAGATGCTCTGAGCCAGAAGTCGAGCATCGCGCATATGATGGTTAAGGAATGGACGTTGCTGGAGGAAATCAGAGACTCTGAATTTAAGGTCGAGGTAGGAAGCCTCTCAAGTTTGATGGCTGCCTTGCAGATCGAATCAGAAATTCAATTGAGGATCAAAGAGTTGCAGCCTATGGACCCTGATATCCAGAAGATTATGATGATGGATGCTAAATAAGAGGAAACCGGAATTCCAGGTGACTGAAGATGGAATATTGAAGTTCAAGGGGCGATGGTGTGTACCAAATGACGAAGAGCTAAAGAAAAGGATTTTGGCTAAGACTCACAGAAGCAATTACAGTATCCATCCCGGAAGTACGAAGATGTACCAGAATCTACGTCAGCACTACTGGTGGAATGGGATGAAGGTAGATGTGGCCAAACATGTGGCCAGGTGCTTGACATGTCAGCAGGTAAAGGCGCAACATTGCAAGCTTGGAGGCCTGTTACAACCACTTGAGATCCCAGAATGGAAATGGGAGCATGTCACTATGGATTTCGTGACAGGGTTGCCGAGAAGCCAAAGAGGAAATGACTCAATCTGGGTGATAGTAGACACGCTAACAAAATCGGCACACTTCATTGCAGTGCGAAAGCACTCTACCTTGGAGAAGTTGGCGGAACTGTATGTGAGGCAAATTGTCAGATTGCATGGAGTGCCAGTAAGCATTGTGTCGGATCGAGATCCTCATTTTACAGCAATATTTTAGAACAGTCTGCAGGGTGCTTTGGGAACGGAGTTGAGATTCAATACTGCCTACCACCCTCAGACTGATGGTCAGTCGGAAAGGACCATACAAACCCTAGAGGATATGCTAAGGGCGTGCGTAATAGACTTCAAAGGTGGCTGGGAAGAGCAATTACATTTGGTAGAATTTGCCTACAACAAGAGCTATGAGTAGAGTATCAAGATGGCACCGTTTGAAGCGTTGTATGGAAGGGCTTGCAGGACTCCAATCTATTGGGCCGAAGTGGGTGAGAAAAGCATAACAGGCCCTGAATTAGTGCAGCAGTCGGTAGAAGCAGTCAAGGTGATCAGAGATAGACTGAAGACCGCCCAAAGTAGGCAAAAGAGCTACGCAGATAGGAGACGTAATGTCACGCCCCGAACCCCCGTTCGGGAACGCGGCATCCCGTTCATGCAGACGAATCTCATCGCGCTCGCCTGGTTTACGATACGCGACGGCCCAGGGAGTTTCTTCGTCGCGACCAGACGACGCGTCCTTCTTCTAACTTATGAACCTGCGGAAGCGTGCCTCCTAACCATACATTCATGCATACAAAACAGAGGGGTAGTACGAACAAAAGGAGCGCAAACATCAATTTATACATATCACGAGCAATAAGTACAGACTCCCAAAAGAAAATCACAACCTACGGTCAAGACACCTACGCTCACACTATCTCCAAAAGTCTAAACCAGCAACAATAGGACTCAGTCCTCCTCAGGCTCCTCCTCGGGATCCTCCTCGGGGTCCTCCTCGTCGGTGTCCATGGCATCACGCTCCTCATGGCCGTCAATCTCGGAACGCCCTAGAGACGGCAACTCCTACAGCGGGTCGGGATCGATCACCTGGCCACCATACTTAGCAGGCTGCAGGAAGAACGGGTCCTCCTCCATAGGGATCGGAGAGTCCCTCTGGGGTCCCTCAAAACCATAAAGGCCCTCTTTAAACCACGCCTCGAACCTATAGGGTACAAGGTAGGGTCCACCCTGATCTACTAGTACAGTCGTCACGTGCCTATGCCACATCACGGCATGCATATCAAAATGGAGGGTGACTTGGGTATCCATCTGCACTGGTAATCCAAAAAGCATAGGGGGCGCTGCCATCACTGGCGTCCTGGATCTGAAAAAGAAGGCAACCACCGCCAGTGAGTCAAGGACTCAGCAAGCTCACCACTAATCCTAGCGTAGGATAGAGTAAATTAGTGGGGTCGGTCCTATCCAGTAGACTGGGGTTTACGGTCTAGGATTCAGACACTCTTAGTTACCCTCGGTACCAGATCCCCAACGTATAAACAAACGCGCAACTCATAGCAATGCAGTTCATACCATACAGACGGGCAACAACAGACAGTCAACCATAATGCCATATGCAAACTGATGCAGGCCTCCATCGGCCATTACGGATCCCAATGGATCATGCCCGTCTATCTCTCCAATTCCCATCAGGGCTCATCCAACAATGCCACTCGGCAAATGCCACAACTGTGTTTCTGACGCCTTACGTTGGCTACTCCCTTATCCCTCCACCTCCCCGCGTAATAACGCCTCTAGGGCTCATTCTCATGTCACATCTTTGGTGACTCATGCCATGCTCTCAATGAATACGGGGCCCAAATAATTGCAAACAGTAATTCAGTCACAGAGCATGCATGCAATGGTACATAAGTACGGGAACATAGCATATCAAAGAATCATACGAGTAATTCACTACGTTCATCAGAACAAGCATCATGTAAGCCCAATGCTCTACAATCAGTTCCCCAAGTAAATCCATTCGAGTTTAACGTTATCTTGGGACCCATGAAATTGGAATTCGATCCAGACAATCCCAGCGATCCAGTCAAACCCAGTAGCTAATGTTAGTTCCCAGGGAATTAGTAACCCGCGACTAATGAATTAGCGGTTTAATATCTCTTCGGGTGTAATTGAATTAGGATTGGCTTAGGTTAAGGCCCAAATAATAGATTTAGGTTCAAGTGGGCCTAAGGTCCAATCCAAGGTTCAAGGCCCATAAATTATTTCTTAAATCAAATATATAATTCAAGCCCATTATTATATTTAAATTCGTGTAGGGCCCAAGCCCATTTCTAAAGATTAACCTATTAAGCCCAATTTGGCTGTTTTAGGCCCAATTTGCTATCCTAAGCCCGTGTACATTAATGGGCCTCATAGTTTAATACTTAAAATCATAATTGGGCCCAATAAATTCTCATTTTCATCCCACAATGGCCCACCACTCAAATTTGGTCCAACTTGATTTGTTTTGGCTCAATTAGTTTAGAATTAGGCCCCTAAGCCCATCTACATACTTTGTCCCATTATCGTACACGCCTAAGCCCCTTGTAACAGCCCACTAATCACATTTTCAAGGCCCAATTAATATATTAAATTCGTCCGTTCACAAGCCCACTAGCATAATTTAGGCCCGTTAGCTTATATAAGGTTAAGTTTATCCAAATTAAGTCCCCAAGCCCATTCTAACCCTTAGGCCCGCCACATACACGCCTAAACCCATCCACATCAGCCCACCAAATCAGTTTCAAGGCTCAAATGCATTACCATTAGCCCATATCTCTGCCCAAATCAATAATTGCTCAATTAGCCTAATGTAAACTTAACCTCAATCACATATTAGACTCCCTAATTAACATGACCAGCCCCTAATACATCATTCCACATACATATACCACTAACCTACACTAAGATTAGTAGTAGAGCTTACCTAGTTGGACATAGAACGACGACGGGGACGGTGGAGGCGAACGGGCCCGAGGTGGCTCACGGCTAAGGGGAGAAGAGGTGGCGTTGAGGGGTCAGTTTTGGCTGCTCCAATGGCTCTCCAAGGACCAAGGTACGGGGAGAGGGAGAGGAAGCCGACGATGGCGGACGGACGACGGCACGGGCGGTGTCGGGCGGAGATGGTGGCGGACGGAGAGGAGGCCGACGGAATGGAGAAGGAGAGGAAGAAAAAGAAGGAGAAGAGAGGGAGGGAGTCTTCGGCCGAAACAATGGAGGAATGGGGGAGGAGAGAGAAAGGTTTCTCAAGTTTAATAATCAAAAATTCAAATAAAAGGGGGGTAAGTGGGATAAGGTAGAATAGTTGGTTAGATGTAATCTTGTACTTTGATGTGTGACATTGTACCTTGGATTTGATGGATTGATTTTCTTGGAAATTGAACCTTGATTTGATTGATGGATTGACAAGACATTGATTGATTTGACTTGCCTCGATTTGCGTGCCAAATGCACCGATCGGGTCCCGAGCGTGAATGAATTTTCGGACAAGAATTGGTTTCGATCTACCGATTCCACTCTCAAAAATCCTAATTTGACTAATTCTAAGGACTGAGCATTTACCGGGGGCATTTCGAAAATTTTCCAATCACGTCTTGCTTCGCGACGTACACCGGCTGTCTGCCCTTCTGGCGACATTTCTGAAACTAAATTCATTTCTTAATTGTGTTTATCTTACTAATTTGATTGTCCACTGTCGGATTTCATTTTGTGGTCAATTTCATTAAATACCGATTCTGCCTTAGTTTCAGACTAACGGGCGGCTGTTTTGGGGAAATTTTCCCAGGTAACCTTTCCCCTTCGGTTAGTCATCTCAGGGTAGTTAATCTTGAGTGAGCGTCGATCGGAGCGTATTAACAAAGTGCCTCCATTCATTTAGAAGTACCGATAAGATGGGTCGAATTTTCGGACTGTCACACGTAAGCCATTGGAGTTCCAAGTTGGAGACCACATCTTTCTGAAGGTGTTGTCGATGCGAGGATTATCTCGGTTTGGCAAGAAAGGGAAGCTGAGTCCTAGATTTGTAGGGCCATTCGAGATTTTGGAGAAGATCGGAATACTGGATTATCGTCTGGCTCTACCACCAAATTTATCCCAGATCCACAACGTGTTCCATGTATCGATGCTCTGGAAGTACGAGCCGGATCCTGTCCATATACTCGATCATGAAGTCATTGAAATGGATGATCGAGTCTCGTACGTGGAGAGGCCAGTCAAGATTGAAGATCGAAAGGAGCAAGTCCTAAGGAATAAAACGATACCCTTGGTCAAAGTTTTCTAGGAACACCATGGAATTGAAAGAGCCACGTTGGAAAGCGAAGACGAGATGAAGAGGAAGTATCCTCATTTGTTCGAATAGTCGGATGTAATTTTAATTTTGAAGTAAGGACTAGCACAATGCAAAATTTCAAGGATGAAATTTTTATAAGGAGGGAAGAATTGTGATGGTCCGAAAATTCGACCAATTTATCGGAATTTCTAAATGAATGGAAATGCTTCATTAGTACACTCTGATCGACTCTTACTTAGGATTAGCTACCCTAGGACGACCAACCGAAGGAGAAAGGCTATTTGGGAAATTTCCCAAACAGCTGCCCATTAGTCTAAGACTAAGACAGAGTCGGTATTTAATGAGATTGACCATAAAATGAAATCCGACATTGGACAATCAAATTAGTAAGATAAACACAATGGAGAAATGAATTCAGTTTCGGAAACGTCGCTTGAAGGGTAGACAGCCGGTGCACGTCGAGAAGCAAGACGTGAATGGAAAATTACCGAAATGCCCCCGGTAAATGCTCAGTCCTTAGAATTAGATCAAATAGGATTATTTGAGAGCGAATACAATAGAACAAAACCAATCCAGTTCGAAGTTCGTTCGCACTCGGGACCCGATTGGTGCATTTGGCACGTAAATCGAGGCAAGTCACATCAATCGAATGTCACATCAATCAATCAATCATGGCTCAATTCCCAATGAAATTCATCAATCAAGTCAAGGTACAAAAGTACACATCATGGTCACTATTCAACTTAACCCCATTATAAACTCCATTTTTGAATTTTGATAAAACTCTTACAACGTCTCTCTCTCTCTTTCCCCTCCCATTCGGCCGACCCTCTCCCTTTCTTCTTCTTCTTCTCCTTCTTCTTCGTTCCACCGGTGCCCCTCCGTCGTCCGCCTGTTGCCGCCTCGTTGTCGTCGTTGATCAACCACCATCCTTCAAGCCATCTATGTGAGCTTCTCTAACCTTTCTTCATCTTGTTCCTGTGGCTTTGGAAGCCACCATGAAGCCGACTTGACATCAACTCTCATCTCTCTCTCTCGGGTTTATTTAGCCGGCCGCCCGAGGCCACCGTCCACCGGCCGCCGTTCCGCCACCATTCCGCGTCCTCGTTGTCGTCCCACATATTGGTAAGTCTTCCAAGTTTGGTTTCCTTGATTTTCGTGGCATAGGAACCCCTAGAACAGCCCCAACCATACCCGTTCTCCCTTCGTCGTTCTTCGTCTTCATGTTGCACCGCGAAGCTCGGGCTAACCCGGCTTGTTCCGCCCATTCCCTCAGCCGTTCTAACATAAAAAACCCACTCATTTAGGACCTTGGAGACCCGTGGAAGCCCGAACCCGCCTCGTGCCGTCCCCTGCCGAGGTCGGTCGTGAGCTTCAACCGACCGTCCGGCTCCTCCTTCGTTGTCGTCGCCCATTCCACTTCATTTAGGTAAGCTCCACCTCTAATTCTAGCCTAGGCATGTTGTATACATGTGTAATTGGTGTGTTAAAGGCTAATGAGGGTAATTAGTGTGGAAAATGGTTGATCATGGTTAATGAACGTTAGGCTAATTTGAAGGATTTGTCAATGGGCCGTGTGTAGGGGCTGAGGAAATTGATTTAGGCTTCAAATTAGGTATTGTGGTCTACAAATGGATGGTTTGGGCGTGAGAGTGATGGGCCGCATGTGGCTATTGGGCTTAGGGGTGAATTTCTAAGCTAATTGGACCATTATGTAACTTGTGGGCTTAAGTCTTGATAGTGGGCCTTATATGGACGAAAATTTAAATGAATTGGGCCTTAATTATGGTCTTGGATATAAAATTTTAGGGCCCAATAATGTATGTGGGCTTAGGGGTTGAAATTGGGCCTAATTATGCAAAAATGGGCTTTAAAAGCTTACCTTAAAACTTGGGATTGGGCCTTACTCGAAATTAATAAAATAATGGGCCTTGAAATATCTAACCACTCATAATTAAATCATGGGTTTGTGAATAGTAATGGGCTTCAGACGCCATTGGGCTTCACTTAATGGACTTAAACTTAAGAAAGGACCATCGGACCTTAGTTATTAGGCCTAATTATATTTAATAAGATCAAATCAAATCCAAAGGCATTCTCAGACTCTAATTGTGGGCCGTTGTTGGGCCAGGGTTGAATAGTGGGGATTGAGTTTGGATCGGGCCGTCAGGCAGGATAGGACTAGGTTCCGAAGCTGATGGGTTCTAAAGCGGACACTAAACACGAATGAGTTTATTTGGGGATTGTCTTAAGAGGAAGTTAATGTCTAATGCAAATTCGTGCAGTACCCAATTAAATCTAGTTGGTTGTGTAATTGCGCGTATGGTACTAGGTTTACATGGGGCATATCCCGATGAATAGGGGTTGGTTAGAACGATTGTTGAATTATTATGCCTCCTTGCTTTTGACATTCCTGGATTGCCTACTCTGTGATTGATGCATTGTTGAAATTGTCTGAGCACTATATTTTGTGAGCATGGCATGAGTCACCAGGAGGTGTGACATAAGGTTGATGTGCGCCCTGACGTGCTCGGCACGGGATAGCTGGAGAGATAAGGGTGCCTACCTAGGTCTTAGCTTTGACGTTGTGCGGGTTGACGCACAGGGGACGTTATTGTGCACCTGGGTCTTTGCGTGCTGGAGGCGTATATGCGGGTACATGGATTTTTGGTGATATGCATTGAGGCACAAGCATTTGAACATTTGAGCATTGGCCTATGGTATGCATGAGAATGAGAACCGACGCGTGATATGCTGGTCGGGACGAAACTCTGGCAGTATGAAATGAGTATTAAAAACTGAGTAATGAATCTGGGGTTATGGCATAGATTGTTAATTATTCATGTTATGCAAGGCTGCCCTATTATATGCATATTTGTCATATGCGAGTTAGATAACCTAAAACCCTAGTTTACTGGGTAGGGCCGATCCTACTAGTATACTGTCACGCCCCGAGCCCCAGTCGAGCACGCGGTATCCCGTTCAGTGAAATCGAATACACTCTGGCGCTCGCCCTAGTCGACCATACACGACGGCCCAAGGACTTACTTTCGTCGCGACTAGACGGCGCGTCTGATAAAAACCTTGAACCTGAACCTATCAACTTGCGGAAGCGTGCCTCCTATCCATACATGCAAACATACGATACTCGAGGTAGTACACTCAAGAAAAACACAAGCATCATTATATACATATCAATAAACGTTAATTACAGACCACCAAAAGAAAATACAACCTATAGTCTCGTCACCTACGCTCACTCGGCCTCAAAAAGAAACTAAACCACCATCATCAGACTCAGTCCTCTGGCTCCTCCTCAGGGTCCTCCTCAGAATCCTCCTCGGGGTCCTCCTCTGGGTCTTTCTCGGGGTCCTCCTCCTGGTCAATGTCCATGGCCTCGCCCTCATCATGGCCATCGATTTCTGAGTGCCCTGGGTATGGCAACTCGTGCAGTGGCTCGGGATCAATCACCTATCCTCCATACTCAGCGGGCTGTAAGAAGACGGGATCCTCCTCCATAGGTATCGGAGCGTCTCTCAAAAGTCCCTCAAAACCATACAGACCCTCTCTAAACCAAGCCTCGAATCTATGGGGTACAAAATGTGGACCATCCTGATCCACCCATACTGTGATCAGACGTCAGCGCTACATCACGGCATGTATATCAAAATGGAGGGTAACCTCTGACTCCATCTGCACTGGCATACCAAAAAGGATAGGTGGTGCGGCCATCACTAGCGTCCTGGATCTGTAAACAAGGCAACTACCGCCAGTGTGTCGAGGACTCAGCAAGTTCACCACTAATCCTACCGTAGGATAGAGTATACTAGTGAGTTCGGTCCTATCCAGTAACTAGGGTTTCAGCTCACCTAGCTTTAGTATCCTCACTGTTTATAGATACTTAACGCCAACGCGCGAATAGTCAACTACACGTAACAATGCAAAATTATAACATGCAGACGGGCAGTCATCAGGCAATGACAGTAAATCAATATGCAAAGACAGATGCATGTATTCAGTTTGCCTCCAAAGACCCCAGTGGATCCTGCCCGCTTATCTTTCTCATTTCCATCAGGGCTCATCCCACAGTGTCACTTGGCATCGTGCCACAACCCGCGTGTGGTACGCCTCAGGTTAGCACGCTTATCCCTCCATTTCCCCATGTAAAGATGCCTCAGGGCTCATCCTATATGACACACCTCCAAGTGACTCATGTCATGCTCACAGTACATGATGCTTAAACAAATTCATAGTGTATCAATCGCAAAGCAGGCAATTTCAGAGATCTCATAAGCAAGGACGTATAACAATTCGACAATTGGCCTAACAACCAATATTCCATCGGAGTGTGCCACATGCAGACCCAGAACCCGGCACGCAATTTCACAATCAACTGGATTCACAATTATATTAAACATTTACTTCTTCTTAAAACAGACACCCAATAAACTCAATCGTGATTTACTTCACCCTTACAATTCATTTGTTTTAGAACTCAGTCCCATCGGGCTTGATGGCTCGGCCTAACTTGGTCTTTACTATTCAACCCTGGCCCGTTATCGGCCCGTAATTAAAATTTGAAATTGTCTTTGGGTCCAGCTTAATCTTATTAGATTTTATTATGTCCAATAATTAAGGCCCAAAGGTCATCTCTTGAATTCAAGCCCATTAGATTGCATTAGGTCCAACTGGGTCTATGCCCATTTACTATTCACAAGCCCACAGTCTAATTATAATTAATTAAACATTTTAAGGCCTATTATTTTTATTGATTTTCGGATGAGGCCCAAGCCCATATTTTAAAGGGTTAATATCACGAAAAACCCCAAACTGGTACGCTTGTGACAAATTTACCCCAAACTATTTTTTTTACCACGAAAAACCCCAAACTGGTACACATGTGACAAATTTACCCCAAACTATTTTTTTGACCTCAAAAAACCCCAAACTGGTACATTTGTGACAAATTTACCCCAAACTGATATATTTGTGACAAATTTGCCCTCCTTTAATTTTCATTAAATTTAACGTTAAATTGCTTAGTTGGATGGCATGTGGCACTTCACAGGTATACCGGTTTATGATTTTTACCCTGAACCAATTTAATAAAGGGTAAATTTGTCATAAGTGTAATAGTTTGGGGTTTTTCATGGTAAAAAAAATTATTTTAGGGTAAATTTGTCACAAATATACCAGTTTGAGGTTTTTTATGGTCAAAAAGATAGTTTGGGGTAAATTTGTCACAGGTGTACCAGTTTGGGGTTTTTCATGGTCAAAAAAATAGTTTATGTTAAATTTGTCACTAGTGTACCAGTTTGGGGTTTTTCGTGGTCAAAAAAATAGTTTGGGGTAAATTTGTCACGAGTGTACCAGTTTGGAGTCTTTCATGGTATTAACCCTATTTTAAAATAGGCCCATTAAGTCCATACTAGTATATTTAGGCCCAATTTAGGTCCCTAAGCCCATGTACATCAATGGGCCCTAAAATTTTATAATCAAGACTACAATTAAGGCCCAATTACTTTAAATTTTCGTCCATTTAAGGCCCACCGCTAAAATTTAAGCCCAAGAGTTTTATTTCGGTCCAATTAGCTTGAAATTGAGCCCCTAATCCCAATTACTTTTCACGGCCCATCATCAATCACGCCTAAACCACCCTTAACAGCCCACAAGTTACATTTTAAGGCCCAAATCCAAATGCCACCGGCCCACACGTTCGACCCAAACACACATACACAATTAGTCTCAAGCCCATTAAGCCTAATTGCTCAATATACTCCCCTAATTACCATTTCCAGCCCCTAATACCTTCATCCACGCACGTATACGGCTAGCCTAGGCTGAGATTAGGAGTAGAACTTACCTAGATGGGTCGGATTGGGGGTGATGACGACGAAAGTTCAAGTAGCCCGTTTAGGCGCTCTTGGTTCCACGGGGAAGAGGGGCGGCTCCAAGCTGGTTCGGTGCGTTCCAAAGGGCTGTTCATGCCACAAATAAGGGTCTTAGATCATTAGGGGCGTGTGGGAGTGAGTGGAACCAGCCATGGTGGTCGGTGCTTCAACGGCACGACGGAAACGCATGGAACAACGAAGATAGGAGGTGGCTGGTTTGGGTACTAAATGGGTGAGTCAAGTCATGAAATTCAAGGAAAAGGGAGTGAGAAGACTTACCAAGACTTGGTGAGGGTATAGGGTAGTGGACGGTGGTCGACGGTAGCGAACGATGGCGACGTAGGCGGCGGTTTGGGCGGCGGCACGGTCTGACCGAGAAAGAGGGAGAGAGATGAGGTCTGGTCGGACTCGTGGTGGGTCTTCAAGATCAAAAAATGAAGAGAGGAGGGGCCATGGAAGCTTACCAAAGGAAGATGGGACGATGATGGTGGCGGTGGAGCTCCGACGGCGGTGGACGGACGAAGTTGGAGGCGGCTTCGGGTGGATGAAATGAAGAAGCCGAAGAAGAAGAAGAAAATGAGGAGAGGGGAAGGAAGAATGGGGTAGCCGGCCGAATAGGGGTTATAAGGGAGAGAGAGAGAGAGAAAGAGATTATAGTGTAATAAAAATAAAGGAAAAAAGGTTAAAGTGGTAGTTGGTAGGTTTAGGTTGTACTTGATGTGATCTTGTATGTGACAATTGTACTTGATTGATTGCATTGGGAATCGAACCATGATTGATTGATTGATGTGATAGATTGATTGACATGACATCCGATTTGACTTGCCTCGATTTGCGTGCCAAATGCACCGATCGGGTCCCAAGCGCGAACGAATTTGGACTGGAATTGGTTTCGATCTACCGTATTCGCTCTCAAAAAACCTAATTTATCTAATCCTAAGGACTGAGCATTTACCGGGGGTATTTCGATAATTTTTCATTCACGTCTTGCTTCTCGACGTGCGCCGGTTGCCTGCCCTTCGGGCGACGCTTTTGAAACTGATTTCATTTCTTTATTGTGTTTATCCTACTAATTTGATTATTCGACGTCGAATTTCATTTTGTGGTCAATTTCATTAAATACCGACCATGTCTCAGTCTTAGACCAACGGGTGGCTGTTTGGGAAATTTTCCCTGGTAGCCTTTTCCCTTCGGTTGCTCATCTCAGGGTAGCTAATCCTGAGTGAGCGTCGATCAGAGTGTAATAATGAAGTGTTTCCATTCATTTAGAAATTTCGATAAATGGGTCGAACTTTCAGACTGTCACAATTCTTCCCTTCTTATAAAAATTTTGTCCTCGAAATTTACAGTCCATAAGTCCTCACTTCAAAAGAAAATTACACTGGACTATTCAAACAAATGAGGGTATTTCTTCTTCATCTCGTCCTCACTTTCCCAAGTGGCTCCTTCAGTCCCATGGTGCTCCCAGATGACTTTGACCAAAGGTATAGTCTTGTTCCTCAGAACTTGTTCCTTTCGATCTTCAATCCTAATTGGCCTCTCCACGTATGAGACGAGGTCATCCATTTAAATGACTTCATGTTCGAGTATATGGCCAGGATCTGGCTCGTACTTCCGGAGCATCGACACATGAAACACTAATGGCAGTGCTAAACGATAAGCCAGTGTTCCAATCTTCTCCAAAATCTCGAACGGTCCTACAAATCTGGGACTCAGCTTTCCTTTCTTGCCAAACCGAGATAATCCTCGTATCGGCGACACCTTCAGAAAGACGTGATCTCCAACTTGGAACTCCAATAGCTTATGTTTCTTGTCTGCATAGCTCTTCTGTCTATTCTAAGCGGTCTTCAGTCTATCCCTAATCACTTTAACTGCCTCGACCGACTGCTGGACTAGTTCTTGGCCTGTTATGCTATTCTCGCCAACCTCATCTCAACAGATTGGAGTCCTGCAGGCCCTCCCATATAACGCTTCAAACGGTGCCATCTTGATACTTTGCTAATAGCTGTTGTTGTAGACGAACTCCACTAAGTGTAACTGTTCTTCCCAGCCACCTTTGAAGTCTATTACACACGCTCTCAGCATGTCCTCCAGAGTCTGTATGGTTCTTTCTGACTGACCGTTAGTTTGAGGGTGGTAGGCTGTACTGAACTTCAACTCTGTCCCTAGAGCACCCTGCAGACTTTTCCAAAAAGTGGCTGTAAAACGAGGGTCATGATCCGATACAATACTTACTGGCACTTCATGCAATCTCACAATCTGCCTCACATATAGCTCAGCCAGCTTCTCCAAGGTAGAGTCCTTCCGCACTGCAATGAAGTGTACGGATTTAGTCAGCCCGTCTACTATTACCCAGATCAAGTCATTCCCCCTTTGACTCCTCAGTAATCCCGTCACGAAATCCATAGTGACATGTTCCCAGGTTTGCAGTGTTGCGCCTTCACCTGCTGACATGCTAAGCACTTAGCCACGTGTTTTGCCACATCTACCTTCATCCCATTCTACCAATAGTGCTGGCGTAGATTCTGGTACATTTTCGTACTTCCGGGGTGGATACTGTAATTGCTCCTATAAACCTCAGATAAAATCCTTTCCTTCAGCTCTTCGTCATTTGGCACACACAGACGTCTTTCAAACTTCAATATTCCGTCTTCAGTCACTTTGAATTCATCTTTCCTCTCCTCTGCATCCATCATCACAATCTTCTGGATGTCTGGATCCGTAGACTGCAACTCCTTGATCCTCAGTTGAATCTCTGGTTCAATCTGTAAAGTAGCCATCAAGCTTGAGAGGGTTCCTACCTCCATCTTAAACTCATAGTCCCTAATTTCCTCCAGCAACGTCCATTCCTTGACCATCATATGTGCGATGCTCGACTTTCTGCTCAGAGCATTTGCCACCTTATTCGCCTTTCTTAGATGGTACAGAATATCACGGTCATAGTTCTTCAGCAGTTCCATCCATCGACGCTGCCTCATGTTTAGTTACTTCTGCAAGAACAAATACTTCAGACTCTGGTGATCCGTGTAGATCAGGAATTTCTCTCCCACCAGTTAGTGCCTCCAAATCTTTAAGGCAAACATGATCGCAGCTAACTCCAGGTCATGCGTCGGGTAGTTCATCTCATGCGGCCTTAACTGTCGAGACGCATATGCCACTACTCGTCCATGCTGCATTAGAACACATCCCAATCCTCTCAATGATGCATCACTATAGATCTCAATTCCTCCAGGTCCAGATAGGATGGTCAACATTGAAGCGAAAGTCAATCGATCCTTCAGTTCCTGAAAACTCTCTTCGCACTTCGCAGTCCACTCGAACTTCGTTTCTTTCCTCAATAAGCGTGTCAGAGGAGATGCTATCGCAGATAACTTTTCCACAAAGCGTCTGTAGTATCTAGCCAATCCTAAGAAGCTTCGCACTTCAGTCACGGTCGTGGGCCTCGGCCACTTCTCTACTGCCTCAATCTTTGCTGGGTCCACTGATATTCCTTCTCCAGATACTATATGCCCAAGGAACGCCACTCTATTCAGCCAGAATTCACACTTGCTGAACTTGGCGTACAACGAATGTTCCCTTAACGTCTGTAGGACAATCCTTAAATGTTCCTTGTGGTCTTCAGAATTCTTCGAGTACACCAGGATGTCATTGATGAAGACTATCACGAACTGGTCTAGAAACTCCTGGAACACCCGATTCATCATATCCATAAATGCGGCTGGGGCATTCGTCAAACCAAAGGGCATAACAGTGAACTCATAGTGCCCATATCTCGTCCTAAAGGTAGTCTTTGGTATGTCCTCCTTCTTAATCCTCAGTTGGTGATAGCCCGTTCTAAGGTCTATCTTAGAGAACACGTATGCTCTTTGAAGCTGATCGAACAGATCATCAATCCTCGGCAAAGGATACTTGTTCTTGATCGTCACTTGGTTTAGCTGCCTATAATCTATGCAGAGCCTTAGCGATCCATCCTTTTTCTTAACAAACAGCACCGGAGCTCCTTATGGCGAAGCACTGTGGCAGATAAATCCTTTATCCAGTAGCTCTTGCATCTGCACCTTCAACTCCTTTAGTTCAAATAATGACATCCTATACGGTGCTTTTGAGATCGGCTCAATTTCAGGTGCCAATTCAATCACAAACTCTATTTCACGCTCTAGAGGCAGACCAGGCAACTCCTAAGGAAATACGTCTGGGTACACCTTTACTACAGGCACTTCCTCCAATTTTACTTCATGAGCAGACGAATGCCAAGAATCCTAGACAACCTTCGTTCATTAGTTTAGTCGGTTCCAATGACGAGTTCCAAGGAATCGACGTTCCTCCTCGGTTCCCCATTAATTCATACCCAGGGTGACCTATTGGGTTAAGTTGTATTATACTTGTACCGCAGTCAATAACTATCCCATGTCTAACTAACCAGTCCATACTAATAATTACGTCGAAATCATACATGGACAAGACAGCTAAATCAATTTCCTTCACTCTATCGCCCAAGACTATCTTACACCCTAACACGATAATCACTCTATCCTCAAGTGGGGTGGTAACATGCAAAGTCACATCCAACGGTCTAACATCTAATCCAACCAACTCAGCAAAACGTTCAGATACAAAGGAGTGTGACGCTCCAGGATCAAATAACGCATACGCAGTTGTTGACACCTGATTTTTAATTATTTTTTTATTTTCAAAAATTAATAGAAAATCCATAAAAATTCATAAAATTAAAAATTCAACTTTGGGGACCTTGGCCAAACCAAGGGAATCAATTTTGACCAAAAAATGATTTTTCATATTTTCAATATTTTTCGGTATTTTTATTTTCGAAAATTAATAGAAAATCAAGAAAACGTGAGAAAATTACAAAATCAACTTTGGAAGCCTTGGTGAACCCTAGGCGACCATTTTTGAACAAAAAATAATTTTTCATATTTTTCACATTTTTTAATATTTTTCAGAAATTAGGAAAATATTATAAAAATAAAAAATAAATAGCGTTTGAGGCCACAAAAATATGAAAAAAGAGTCAGTATTTTTCTTTTAATTTTCTCTTCATTTTGGCCAAGGAAAATCTGTAAAAATTAATCTGGAATCGGGAATTACCTTGTTTAATCTCGTTTTCAAGTTAATTGAAAAAAAAATTATTATAAAAAATTCATTTTACCTTTATAATTTTCGTTTTTTGCATTTCTGGAGTCGTGACATTGTCTTCTAATAATCCAAATTTTTCAATGGCTTGATGGTATGTTTTTCATGGTGACGTTTGGTTTTTCGGAATCCATTTATTAGTTGGATGCAAGGTTTTAGGATTTCTACACCAAAGACGTTCGAGCTTGCCTTATTGAAGAAAGTGGTGTTATGATTTCTTCAAAAACAGTATTTGGCTCTTTACCTAGGGATACTTTGTATAGAAAAAGCGCTCTATCCAGTATTATGGTCCCCGAAAATCAGCAGTGGTGGTATAAGCCGTGCGGACCTCTAATTATCTCAACAGCCACTTGCCAAAAGGGTGTCCAAGTCGACGATATGTGGGATGAGGGAGCAAATTATAAAATGGGAGTTGCAGAAGCAAGTGTAGCAATGGACTATTCGAGTCCTTTGTAATGGAAAAACAGAGGCAAAGCTGTGATAGCTAAGGCTGAGACAATTTCTCTTGGGAATGTGAATTCTCTTAACCCGCCGTGCCTTCCTCTGAACAAAGAATATCAGCCCTTCATGTTAACAACACCGATGCTATAATTGTGGATGCCGTAATGTTTTCCTTCTTGGATTCATTTCTGCCAAAACTGAACGTGTTGTTGTTCTACTTTGTCGGGAACCCTGCTTGAGCGCCAATGCTTTGAAGGACATGAACTGGGACCGGAGTCAGTGGTGTCCTTTGATTGATGACAGATGCTTCTTGCAGTGGCTTGTTAAGGTCCCTTCAGAGCAGGAGCAGTTGAGGGCACGCCAGATCAGTGCACAACAAATAAACAAGATAGAAGAACTGTGGAAGACGAACCCCGATGCTTCCCTTGACGTTCTTGAGAAGCCTGGTGTGGATGATGAACCTCAGCCTGTAGCCCTGAAGTATGAAGATGCATATCAATATCAAAATGTATTTGCTCCACTCATCAAGGTTGAAGCTGATTATGACAAAATGATGAAAGAATCTCAGAGCAAGGACAATGTCACTATCCGATGGGATATTGGTCTGAACAAGAAGCGCATTTCGTATTTTATTTTCCCAAAGGAAGACAATGAATTGAGACTAGTGCCTGGTGATGAGTTGAGGCTTCGTTATTCAGGAGATGCTACTCATCCAGCATGGCAATCTGTGGGGCATGTGATTAAGCCAACCGCACAAGAAGAGGTTGCTTTGGAGCTTCGCGCCAGTCAGGGTGTTCCAATTGATGTCAACCATGGTTTCAGTGTTGACTTTGTTTGGAAAAGTACAAGCTTTGACAGAATGCAGGGAGCAATGAAGACATTTGCTGTGGACGAAACAAGTGTCAGTAGATATATTTATCACCACTTGTTGGGCCATGAGGTTGAGCTTCAAATGGTCCGGAATACATTGCCTCGTCGGTTTGGTGCACCTGGACTTCCTGAGCTCAATGCATCTCAGGTTTTTGCTGTGAAGAGTGTTTTCCAGAAGCCCATAAGTTTGATTCAGGGTCCTCCTGGCACGGGCAAAACCGTTACTTCAGCGGCAATAGTTTATCACATGGCTAAACAAGGACAGGGGCAAGTTCTGGTCTGTGCTCCAAGTAATGTTGCTGTGGACCAGCTTGCCGAGAAAATTAGCGCGACTGGATTGAAGGTTGTTAAGCTTTGTGCAAAATCCAGGGAAGCTGTCAGCTCTCCTGTTGAGCATTTGACCCTCCATTATCAGGTTCGACATCTTGACACTTCTGAAAAAAGCGAGCTTCACAAATTACAACAGTTGAAGGATGAGCAAGGGGAACTATCAAGCAGTGATGAAAAGATGTACAAAGCTCTAAAACGTGCCACTGAGCGAGAGATTTCTCAGAGTGCTGATGTAATTTTTTGCACGTGTGTTGGTGCTGGAGATCCTCGATTAGCAAATTTTCGCTTTCGTCAAGTTCTAATAGATGAGTCAACTCAGGCCACAGAACCTAAATGTCTGATCCCCCTGGTTCTCGGTGCCAAGCAGGTCATGCTAGTTAGTGATCACTGTCAGCTTGGTCCTATCATTATGTGCAAGAAAGCCGCTCGAGCTGGACTCGCTCAATCATTATTTGAACATCTCGTTCTTCTTGGGGTAAAACCAATCAGGCTCCAGGTTCAATATCGTATGCATCCATCCCTATCTAAATTCCCATCAAATAGCTTCTATGAAGGCACACTGCAAAATGGAGTTACAATCAATGAAAGGCAGTCTACAGGCATCGATTTTCCATGGCCTGTGCCAAACCGTCCCATGTTTTTCTATGTCCAGATAGGACAAGAGGAGATTAGTGCCAGTGGAACATCTTATCTTAATAGGACTGAAGCTGCAAATGTCGAGAAAATTGTAACAACTTTCTTAAGAAGTGGAGTAATCCCCAGTCAGATTGGAGTGATAACACCATATGAAGGACAAAGGGCCTATATCGTCAACTATATGTCAAGAAATGGTGCTCTGAGACAGCAACTCTACAAGGAAATTGAGGTTGCTAGTGTAGATTCATTTCAAGGAAGGGAAAAGGATTATATCATTTTGTCTTGTGTGCGCAGTAATGAACACCAGGGAATCGGGTTTCTGAAAGATCCTCGCAGGCTCAATGTTGCTTTAACACGTGCTCGATATGGAATTGTTATCCTTGGAAACCCTAAAGTTTTAAGCAAACAGCCTTTGTGGAATAGTTTATTGACTCACTACAAGGAACACGAATGCTTGGTTGAAGGACCTTTGAACAACTTGAACCTGGTCATGGTGGTAGGCGGGCAAGGACTAATCGTGTTTGGTACTGTGAGGGGTAAAGCATTGCACTCTCTTGAGTGGGGAAGCACATAACATACTAGAGAAATCATGGCTCCAGATGATGTGTACTCACAATCTTTTGACCATCTGTCCTCACGTGCTCTCTTTATATTGAGAGATCGCCCGGCATTGTAGAGGCACTTATTGCCTTGGTCTGCTTTTAAAAAGAATTGTTTAAGAAACCCCTTCTTTCTCATTATTCTTGCCAACAGAAGTGAAGGGGCTGTCTTGTTGTGATCAGCCTATATGGTGCTCCTCATTTTCTGCTTCGGGACAGATGGTTTCTCATACTTGCAGCTGATGATTGATGATTACTCGCTAGTGCCTCAAAGGGAGCATTAGTGGAATGAATGATGGAAAAGTAACAAGAAAAGAGACCATGGATGGTAAAATCGTGAAGAGCACTTTCGGCTGGCCTGAGGAGAATATTAAAAATTAAAGAAAGAACCACACGCAATATGAAGCAAGAGGGCTAGTTTCTTTCGGTGCGGGAAGTGGCAGACAAATGCAGGTGGGCCAAAACAAAAAAAAAAGAAGAAGAAAAGAAAAAATGGGCATGGAAGGGATAGGAAGATCTGGATTCCTCCACCTCTCCTCCGATCACTCTAGGATCTCTCCCGGCTACTACGGGCAGGCTCGAGTTCCCAAGATCGACTGGCCCAAAATCCATCTCTCCTTCATGCTATTAAGGCCAGCCACTTCGTCTTCGATCCCGTCCAAGCTCACGGTCAACTTCGTCCTCCCATATGCCTTGGAGTTGTCCCGAAAGGAAACAAGCATTTGGTGTAAGAAACATCTACAGATGACGATTATGTCAATGGAGGAGTCCCAAGAAGAACATTGCAAGATGTTTTATGGGTTGCTTCTAGATATACTTGCAGTATCCTTCGCTAATGAACAATACACTAATGAACGTTGTGGAGAGTTCATTATTGGAGCAATTGAATTTAACAAAAGATTCATTGTTGGAGATTGAGAGAATCCAATCCGTTAGCTCAGAAATAGTGAAGGTTGCACATACAGTCATCAACTGGGTTGTAAAATTATGCGAAAATTATTGCCATTCTGGGAACCATTTGCGAGCAAGATCTGAGACAGACCAGAGTACCGTGGATGCAGAAGGGGCTGGTGAGATAAATTATGTTGCTAACATGGCTAAACATACAGTAGAAAAGCTGTACGAATTGGTAATTATTGTAGCTAGTGGTGGTAGAACTCCGTTGTACAAATGTCAACGCTTGTGATTCCATCTTCCCACTGGACGTCGGCCTTATGGAAATCTTTAAGAATGCTGGACGAAGAGATCGCAGCAACAGTCATGCCTGAAGAAGATCAGTATGAGGGAATGTTAGGTGGTCGTGAAAGGTTTAGCATATCTGCCTTGTGTAACCACTAGCCAGGAGATCAATGGACTTTTCGTTGGATGAAAAGTTGACAGAAAAGCTGGTGGATTGAGAGCATCACAGAGGAGCACTAAGCGAGTGTAGTAAAAGAGAGAGGATAAAGACCAGTGAAGAGAGTGGAAGGAAGGATGATTGTCGCGATCTAAAATTCATTTTTTAGGTTAATAGATTACCAGATTAATTGATTAAATTAACTAACCTAGTTCGAGCTCTCCCAAGCTTTACCAAATCGCGACTTTGGTTTTTTGTTCAAATGGTTTTAAAATTTGGAGTCGCCACTAATCATTTTTGGTAGGTTGATTAGAAACCTAAGTAAATTAGCGGGAGAACTAAATTACTCCTACGAACTAAAGATTATGAGTTCATGGACTTGATTACACTAGTTAATTAAAACTAATGCCCTTTCGGTACCTTAATTTCATGGATATCCTAATTTGGCAACTCATTCTTGGTTTATTCCTAAGGCTCTAGTGGAGTGTTCTCTTTTTGTATTTTCACTTTTTTAAATGGAATATACGTGAGTGACATTTGTTTTTTGCATTTTCAAAATATTAAATATTTCCCTGAAGCTGAAAGATGGAGTGAGTTAACGACTTCTGTGCAGTGCTGCGAGCTACTCATTTTGGGGTTTAGTGATTCAAAAATTCAATTACAGGAAGTAAATGACAATAAATAAAGACCACCAATAGATAGCTTAGCCTTAGCTTGGCCCTCTCTTTTGGGGTTTAAGGTGCAGGAATTTAAATTGCAGAAATTTAAAATGACCTCCAGTGAGCGGGCTCTGCCCTTTACATTCTGGGTTTAAATTCTTTAAACTAAAACGAATTGATTTGACAATTCGGGCCGAAATCCATCGACGGATCAATTGAAAATTTAATGGGCACTCAAGAGCTCGTCAGCGCCAATCTTACACCTCCATGGCATTTACCGTTGACTTGGAGTTGTCCTTTGCCTGACATAAAAATATGGAGAAATGGAGTAATGAAGCAAATATGATTTAATTCACGTTAAAAATTAGAACAATGAAAGAAGCACTTAGCTTCAATGGCATTATGAGAAGTGCTTGATGGATATAATTGGTTCATGCCTGAAATCAAATATGGGGAAATGGGAGAAGAGTAGAAAATTTGGGCTAGTTTATACTAAAAAATCAAAAGAGAGTAGAGGGACACTTGGCTTCAAATCTGTGATGAATTCTTGATTTATGTTGATCGATGAAGAAATTGATGATGATAACCCGCTAGCTTTAAACTCCCATGATCTTCAAAATTCTCTCTCTCTTTATGGTATTTTTTTTCTCTCAAATTTTTCTTCAATCTCCCAAAACCCTCTCAAATATCCAAAATTTTCTCTCCAAAAAAATTCCTTTCCCAAACTCACTTCTTCCTCCTTTTATAGCCTATTCATCCATCTCCCATTCTAATTTTTCCACTAACTCTATCTCCCATTCTAATTTTTCCACTAACTCTATGTCCCATTCTAATTCCTCCACTAACTCTTTTTCATCTTCATCTTCCTTTCTTCATCTCTATCTCACATTCTAATTTCTCCACTAACTCTTTTTCATCTTCATCTTCCTTTCTCCATATCTATCTCCCATTCTACTAACTCTTCTTCATCTCCATCTTCTCTTCTCTATTCTCATCTTATTTTCTTTATCTTCTCTTCTCCATCTCCTCTTCTCCATCTTCCTATCTTCATCTCCTATTCTCCATCTTCTCTTCTCCATCTTCCCTTCTCTATTCTAATTTCTCCACTAACTCTTCTTTTTATTATTTGCAAAATAATCCCTCAAGAGTTAGGTATTTGTACTCTAGTCCCTGAGATTTTAAGTATTTGCAATTCAGTTCCCGAAAAAAATATTTATTTAAGTCCAAATCTCCTCACAATTTTCGACACACCTTCCCTATGCTTAGTCGAAATTCACCACATATCAAATTTAAAATCATTTCTTGCTGCAGAATTTAATTAAAGCCCTTTCGCAAAATTGAGTCATTCTAAGTATAGTTGGGCCAAGATGAAAATTTGGAATATTAGAGAATAATGTCACAACTCCTAAAAGTGAAAAATGAAAATAAATTGGCTCAAATTGAATTTTTTTAGGCCCGATTCGAGATTATGCTCGTGAAGGAATACATGACCCCGAATTGGATTTTTTTAAATTTGCGAAGGCCAACATGAAAAGGGATTTAAAATAAAAATATTTGCTATTTTTATGTATTTTTGTGGCCTCAAATGCTATTATTTATTAAATATTTTCCTAATTTATAAAAAATATATTTCAAAAAATACCAAAAATATGAAAAAAAATTATTTTTTACTCAAAAATAGTTGCCTAAGCTTAGCCAAGGCTTCCAAAGTTGATTTTTTAATTTTTTAATTTTTTCTTGATTTATTTATGAATTTTCGAAAATAAAAATATCGAAAAATACTGAAAATATGAAAAATTATTTTTTGGTCAAAATTGGTTCTCTAGACTTGGCTAAGGTCCCTAAAGTTGATTTTTTAATTTTATGAATTTTTATGGATTTTGTCTTAATTTTAAAAGAGAAAAGATGATTAAAAATCAAGTGTCAACAACTGCCCCTCTTTAAAAGGAAGCTCGATAGAGATTCATTTCAAAGACGAGATGACACCTAAATCTCAACCTAAAAAAATGCAAAGAGTTGTGACATTTGATTTCCAATACCTTTCTGAGCAAGTTCTGATCCAAATTGGACTGGAGGAGATTTTTATGAAGTGAGAGGAGCGAGCTTACCTGGTACTTACCTGCCCGTTGTGTGGCAGTTGCCTGATATGGATACTCTACTGAAAGTGGAATAAGAACCTAAGGATTCGTTATAAGAAAACTTTAGGGTGGTTGAGCTTGGACCCATGTGGTGGGTCAACCCATGGTAGATTCCTAACAAAAGGATTCTACTGATTATACTTTGATTGAGATTTGACCTGTATGATAGGTCATCCCATGAAAATGCCTGTAAGAAGGACTTTGTGCATGTAGAAAGGACTTGGCGCTTGTAAAAAGGACTTTGGATTGCCTGTAAGAAGGACTTTGGTTGCCTGTAAGAAGGACTTCGGGTGCTTGTAGGAAAGACTTCGGGTGCCTGTAGGAAAGACTTTGGGGTGCCTATAGAAAGGACTTTGGTGCCTGTAAGAAGGACTTTGGTGCCTGTAAGAAGGACTTGGTGCTTGTAAGAAGGACTTTGGGTTCATGTAGGAAGGACTTTATGCCTGTAAGAAGGACTTTTGGTGTGCCTGTAAAAAGGACTTTGGTGCCTGTAAAAAGGACTTGGGTGCCTATAGAAAGGACTTCATGCCTGTAAGAAGGAATTTGGGTTGCTTGTAAGAAGGACTTTTGTGTTGCCTGTAAGAAAGGCTTTGGGTTGCCTATAGGAAGGACTTTGGTGCCTGTAAGAAGGACTTTTGTGTTACTTGTAAGAAGGACTTTTGTGTTGCTTGTAAGAAGGACTTTTGTGTTGCATGTAAGAAGGACTTTGGGTTGCTTGTAAGAAGGACTTTGGTGCATGTAGGAAAGACTTTGGGCTGCCTTTAAAAATGACTTTGGATGCCTGTAGAAAGGACTTAGTGCCTGTAAGAAGGACTTTGTGCCTGTAGAAAGAACTTTTGTGAGTGGACCGTTCCGTATTGGGGTTTCCAATGGAAGGGCTCTGGAGATAATATACCATAGATGTCACCTTTTTTTGGGTAGACTGAAGAGATATTGATTGAGAAAATGATTTTTGGGTATATCTGGGATCTAGGGAGATCAGGAACCCTGCAGAAGCTCGAACCCAATTTAATTGTTCTCCCATCACTTTAGGAATAAACTGATGAGGCAAAGATCAAGAACACGAGAGTTGGTCAATCATGATTTGATAAAGCTTGAGAACACGAAATTATATCAATCGTGAGCTGATGAAGACTTCATGAGAGCATGTTGATCATGAGTCACAAGGGTTCAGAAGACTTACCTGGATCTTCTGAGTTAATGATTAAGGCATAAACAGACTAATTGTATCATGTCTGCTTGCTCACTAAATGACCTTATGTGCTGCAATGGATTTGAGCACCCAGACAATCATTAGAATTGAAAGGTTCAGGTTGAAGATATACTCACCTGAAAATGCTTGGCGAGCATTAGCCAACAAGGCTTGTTTGTTCAATAGCCCTAGGATGAATTTCGAGACCTCGGAGGGTAACTCGACTATTAGGAATGCACTACCTGTCAGACAGTGTCAGAGGTAACATGTGCAAGCATTTTTATCAATGAGTTCATCGGTTCACGCAAAACCATTCAGTTGAGTTTGCAATGATTAAAACCATATGTGCATGCTCATAATGTGGATCATGCATGACTATCCTGTCGAGTTTGCATTTCCAATTCTGTCCAGGGAGGTTATCATGTCATGAATACCTCGAATGTAACCTGAATGGGGACTTCAGTCCGAAAGGGCTTTCTCTCACTCTCGAGAAAGGCTGTTTATCCTGATTGCAAGATTTGAAAAGAAATCACTCAACCTTACCATCATCGCATTCAGCGAGGGTCTGAGTAATCTCGCAATTGATACGATCAAGCCGATCTGGGGGTTTTGATTAGGACCGTAATGTGGGCTGGGTCAAAGGCTTATTAAAGGGGACTCATTTCGAGTCAGGGCCATTGACAAAAAAGTCTTCATCATCTGCTCCGGGTTTACAAGTCAAGAACCCTGCAAAATGAGAGAGAAATAATCTTACTCGAACTTCTTCGAGTGATGCTTAAAGTCATTCAACTCTTACATTAATTTAAGTGCTCTAATCAGAAGAGACTTTCAAGGGTCGCAACGTAGGTCGGGATTTGGGTCTGAGAAACGAAGGGCTTGTTTTGGCTCAGAAAAATATATGAGAAAGGCTTGGTGTTGGTGATTATTGTAGTCTTGTCACCGATCTTTGACCTTCCTGAATTTATCTTCAATGAATACCACCATTGGCTGAGGGGTGGTAGTTCTTTTACACCTTGCAAACTGACTTCTTTGGGGATCCTTTTTCGGGAATTCTCAAAATGTATGTTCGAAGTCAGAAGTTCATTACAGATATATGGGCATTGGCCTTGCTTTTGATAGGCACTTTGCTCTCACTGTCCGGGATTCTTTGGAGTAGCCTTTGCTTTTCTTACTCCCGACTCCCTTTTGTTTGGAAGCAGGCCCATTTTCTTTAGGCTATACTTGTTTTTCTTTTTCTTTTGTTTAACAATATTGTGATTTTGAATTTTAGCAACAAGATGATTTTCAGCAAATGATACTAGACATTACATGAAAGTCTAGCATATGAAATGGGCTAATTCGAGAATTCTCTATTGGCCCAATTTCTTCAATTCTACTCCTTGGGGGAAGGTGTCGTCGTTACCTTGAAATGAGCAAGGATCACCAACATGGGCTTGAGAAATGAATTTGCAGGCTCAATTGGGTTATACAAAAGATGAGTGTGTAGGATAGAGAAAATAAATGCTCTTCGTCATCCTAAAGCACTTGAATTAAAATTCGAGTATCATGCAAAGAAACACTTAGAGATTGATATTTGTCCAAGCAAGAGAATTTCTAACCATTTATTTCCTGATATTGTTGGAGTTACCTCTGTTTTGCCCCAGTGTGAGGTGGTTCTTGACAGGGTTATGAAATGAAATCACCGTTCAAATAGGTTGTCAATGGTTGCCTGAAGTGTTTGGAATGAAGAATGAATGCCTCCTTCACTTCGACTATTGTACCTTTTGCGAGAAAGCCCATTGCCTTGGAGAATGCGGAATCTGTCTACCGCTCAACTCACTGTAGATTAAATACAGGATGTATGTGGAAATGGCTTGCCTTTCATTGTCCTGTCATGCCCCCATTCTGTACATTCGATGCATCGTGTACGGTTTATACCCCTAGTCAAATTGACAAATTGAACATGCAGAACAGTCATGCATAAATCATGGAATGTGTAAATATCATGCAAATATGGCAATGCCATGTACAAGTATGGAAATTGCCCCTGGCTGTGTGGACGGATCAAATACGTTGGGGGCCTATTCCCCGAGTCGAGGAATAGCTTGTTTCTGGTTTTGCCTCTTTTCGATCTAGGGTTCGCCATTGATTTCCCCTATTTCATCAGATAGATCGCATCAGGCAATCATAACTTGGCCCCTTGGGGCTGTTTTCTTTGACGTATCAGATGTTAGTTTAACATTTCCTGTAAAAAGGAAGGAGACATGTTAGCCAGTATCAGAAATGATGAACTGGACACGATACCGAGTTACCCTTGAGTGCTTCGCGCAACTCCTTTACCAGTTTTACCACTAGGGATTTTCTCCGTGGGTATGTCAAGTTAGACATTTCCTGTCAAACAATAGAGGAAAAGACGTGTTAGTCAGTATTAGAAATGATGAATTGGATACGATACTGGTTTACCCTTCATCTTGAATGTTTTGCGTGACCCATTTATCAGGTTCATTGGGTCGAGTTTGTCTCCAGTTTCCGTTGGACACTTAATCATTTGGACCAAGGCTTAGGGATCGAACTTGGATTACTTCAGCCCACTGTCACTTCCCATGCCATCAGGCCTGCATGGCCTTAGGCGTCCATGGAAGTTCTCTTTTAGGTATTGATCTTCGAGATGACATGGCCTTGGGCCTTTTCGCGTTACGATGCTTTTCAAGGTGATTTACAATCCCTGTTAAGAATGGGAGGAAACAGTTCAACACTCAAGACGATCATAAGTAAATTGGAACGATACAGAATTACCATCCTTTGAGATTGCTCGCGTCCTTCGCCTTTTCTTGTTTGAAGTCGGTCCGTCTTCCGATAATGTCTATGAGTTGATTTGCCCCCAGTCTCGTTTAACAAGAGGAATTCGCATTTGGACATGATTGTACTCTCGGGGCCGTTTGCAAATTCCTGAAAATGTAGGGGATTCGATTTAAAACTCGGGACAACTTGAGGGTAAATTGAAACGATACGGCATTACCCTTCGAGTTTGCGCAGACTTTCAGTTGTAATTAATTCATCGCGGGTTTGGTGAAGCGGCAGATTCAAGCATTTAATAAGAGAAGGAGAACCACTACTTCTTGCTTTTACATTAATTCCAGCCATCTATAAAAGCAGAAAATTCCCCGCACAAGATAATGAAATATATGTATTTGCTCAGGATTGGTTCGGTTTCCTCTGCAGGCTCTCCCCTGATCAGCTGGCTTTGCTCCAGATCTAGAATGCATTGGCCATGTTGAAGGACCCGTGATCGCCATCTTCGAAATACAGACTCCGTGTGCCTTACAGCCCTAGTGCTTCATCAACATTGAACTGGTTAATCATGGCGGTGAGTTCGTCGTCAATACCGCTTGTCCGGTGGTGATACATCTCCCATTCCCCGGGAGATATTGATGCTGATCCAGTAGCATTGGTCTTTTTGTACCCTGTTCCAACAGAACCCGATCCTGTTATAAACTGGTCTAACTCACTTCTTAAACGCGCATTTTCGATCCTCAAAAAATGCATTTCATCGAAGGTGAGAAGGCTATTGCAGTTGGGGCAGGTGGCAGACTCAAAAACCTCTTTATACATCTTGTTTTCCGCTCGGAGGTTTTCATTTTCAGCTCTTAGAAACTCAACTTCGTTGTGCTCATGACAAGTCTTCATCCGGGTTCGCCTATTTTGAAACCAGAACTTGATTTGCAAAGGTTCAAGTCCTAACTCTTGACTCAGTTCCATTTTCTGTTTGCCGTCTGGCATAGGGCATGTTCTGAAGAAATCCCCAAGCCTTTGTACTTGCTCCTTAGTATGGCGACGGTAACGCTTCTTTTGACCATTACCGTTGTTGTCCTTATCTTTACTGAGATCTTGGACGTCATCGGCGGAAGGACCAGGCTCCATGGATTCGATCCCAAACATGGCTTCGAACTCTTCCTCTCCCATATTTAGCAAGTAACGATAGTTCTCAAGGGTGTTGGGTTGAGACATCTTCGATTTGGTTAATGATCACTCAAGATTTGTTGTCTTCTCTTGTATTCTCACTCCTTCTGAATTTTTCTGAGCGATTGCCTATGCCTTAAGACCCTCTTCCGAGCATGAGGGTTTAGCAACTGTATTGCTTCTCCCGAGAGTCCGGCCTTTCTCGATCCTCTTTTCTTATCGTGTCTCTCGCTCGGCTCGTCTCCTTCCATCTTTTCGTGAAAGGGGGCTCCTATCGTTATCTCCACCGTCGATTTTGCTGGCGAGTCCCTCAATAAAGACGAGCCGTCTCCTCTTTTCTACCGAAAATTTCTTTGTTTGCCACTCGGATCATTTTTTCCTTCTCTCTTTTTCAAAGTGGTGGCGTCCCCTCAAACGCTTTTGCAAAGATGTCGAATCTGCTTGGCTCGAGATTGGAGACGAGTAACGGAGGTAATACTGATAGGGAATGGTAGACGGGAAAATCTGGCCAGTAGAGACTTTCCCTGCAAAAATGAAAGGGAATGCGTCAGTATATGTTCTTCATAATCTAGAAAAATTGGAACGATACTGTTTTACCCTTGTGTGTACTTCCATTGAATTTGAACTGAGGAAGTTCCTTCATTTGGACTGGATTGGATTGTATGTCCCGAGTTGCCCTTCACTTTGAGCTTGCCACATAAGTGCTTTGCTTAGTTGGGCCTTGTTTTCTTTCAGGTTGTCTTGGACCATCATCATTTTCTATGCCATCGGGTCCGTGGACCGGAGGGCTCCTTTAATTTAAAGGTTACCTTCAAGGCAAATGAGTCCTATCACATTCCATTGGGTCATTTCATTTTGCGACACTCTTGAGGCAATTTGCAATCCCCTGGGTGAGAATAGAACAAATCCAAATTAGCATTTTTGTAACGATTGAGGGTAAATTGAAACGACACACAGTTACCCGTCTTCGAGCTCGCCTGGACTTTTCACTTGAAATTTCCCTACGTGAGGCCATTCAACATTTCTCATTATGGCAGTCAGTGACGTTGCCACAAATTGATCCGCCCTGAGTCTAGCATAAAAAGGGATTCACGCATTCGACGGGATAAAAAACAAATTACCCCCTTGCCCCTGAATTAAATCTAGACACCTAGATAACTGGAAAATATCATCCGCAGGGGAATTAAGCATGAAATGAAAGGTGCACTTATTCAAGGTTATTTCTGCCTCTCCTGCGGCTCTTCGATAATCAGCTAGTCTCGTGCTGGTTCGGGTGTAGATGACCGATGTTTGAGAGTCCCTACTCACTGGCTCCTGATTGCAGTTTCGGACGTCCGTCAACCCTAAATTGGTTGACCAGGGCAGTAAGCTCATCATCTGGGTAATCTCTTGAACCTTCCAGCAACTGATGCTCGAATTGGGCATTGTTGTTGGCAAATGCTGGCGGTAGATTTCTCATTCTGTCCTCGCCATGAGCAATTTGACTTCTCGAGCTGGAGCCTTCATCATTACTCGAGAAAGTGTGGGGATCACCAACTGTCCTGCTGCCAAAAACTCCTTCCATTCGAGGATTAGAGAAGTGGAAGTGCTCAGGATAACTTCTTGTCTGATTCTCTGGCTGCGCAGGCGCACTGATCGTAGGATGAATTCTAGCCACAGGTTGGTGCTCAGACCAAGGAATCTGAACACACTGCCCCTGCGGTCTATACTCTTGAAGAGCATTAGGGTGATTCTGGGGGATACTTTGATTAACGCCTGGGGGATTGATGGCACGACTACTGGCTTGGTTGATGATAGGAAGTGGCTGGCCCCTTGTTAACCTGCGGAATTTATGGTGGCGAGGAGACTTGACGTTCAGGCTTGGATCAGTCCCACCTTGGTTTTCTTGATTCTAAGCTGCATTGTGTTCTCTCACCCTTTTTCTGTACTTCTGAAGATGACTCGAAACATTTCCTTTAGTGAGTCCCTCTACCTTCATAATTTCCAATATATGTTGCAGCCGTGCCGAATTGATTCCTAACTGCTGAACTGCATTAACAAACATACGATGCAGCTCGGGAGACCAACTCATCTTCTTTTTCCAGTTGCTTGGAACAATATTGAAGGCTTGATGATTGTTCTCTTGGTCGTGCAATTCCTTCCTTACCACGTGCTGCCATATGTTTTGAAGCACCCGAACCCTAACTGGTTTCGTTATGACGTCTTGGGCCCCATGTAAGACAGCCTTCATTATGGCTTGCTGATCATCGCTTGCCGATATTACAACGAATGGCATGTTTAATTCAGAATTGATGACTTCCAAGAGAGTGAAAACATCCATGTCAATCCCTACCATGGTGGTGAGGATGATATCAAACTGGTCACTACTCCTCCTTAATACTTCTAAGGCCTCTGTCGCTTTTGCTTGAGCTAAAACCTTATACCGGCATTTTCTTAATATGGTAACAAGGATTGATAGAGAGACTGGATTACTGTCAATGGCCATGACCGGTAGACCCTTAGGGTAAGGAACTTATCAGCTTCGACCAGGGTTGAACATGCGCCCGTTTCCCTAATGCTCGATATATTTCTGGATCTAGGACTGCCGACTCGAGACCGTCTCAGGATGTCTTCTTGGACTTGAGGGATCACGAGATCGTCGATGGCTTCTCGTAACAGGCTTCGAAAGCCAATGCTTTGATGGTGAAGGATTTGAATTCCTCTCCCACGAGAACTCCTTCCTCTCTATCTTTCTCCTGCGAGTTCTTGCAAATGAACTCTCACTATCAAACGAGGACAAGTTCTTTCTCTAGCAATAGCAACGACTTCCCTCTTCACGGGCAGCGCTATTAGATTTACCGAGGGAGAAAATCTGACATTCAGCTTTTGATCAAAGGAGAAATCCTTGTTTCTCGCTCAGTTTGTCTTCTTCTTTCTTTTCGTGGTAGAGGGCCCCTGTCAAGATCTCCACTGTCGATTTACTGGCGGGTCCTCCAATAAAGACGAGTCGTATCTCCTTTTCTGCCGAAAATTTCTTTGTCTCCCACTCAGCTCGTTTTTTATTCTTTCTTTTTCAAAGTGGTAGCGGCCCCGTCCAACTTTTTCGCAGAGACGTCGGGTTTACTCAGCTTGAGGTTACCGCTTGACTGGAATTTGAGCCAGCGGGGGTGTTGCCGACAGAGAATGGTAGATAAGAAAACCTGACCAATAAAGACTGCCTCTGTGAAATCAATATTTAAATTGAAGCAGATTATCGCCTTCCCATTCCGATCATCTGCCTTACCTCTCTCCTCCTTTCTTTCGTGATCTGCTTTCAAAAATGGACAATTCTCCTAACCATACCTTCTCCGCCGAAGTCCTAGCTAGGTGGGAGAGACTCTACAATCTTCTTGGTAGAGGTTACGCTCATATAGCCCAAAACTCTACCGTTGAGGCTGAAATCCTTAATCTATTCAGGACCATGGACGCTACTTCTGTTGAGGGTACCCAACTGGGGAGGGAGTATCGGAACTTCTCGACCCTCTTCATCAATTTTCTAGTCGCCTATAACCGCGCTTATGAGACGGTCCTTGTGACTGCCGTCGTGAAAGCTCGTTACCAAGACCGGCACGAGCGTCTGGAAACAGTCACATTTGTGGCTGATAATCACAAGAAGGCCTTCAAGTTTGCCAACGATCAGCTTTCGTGGCTGGTTCGTGAGAGGGGAAAGTTGGTGGACCGTCTGGCCTTGGTCCGAACTTACGCCGAACAGGAGCCGGGCAATATTGTGATGAGGTACAAATGCAGTTGGTTGCAGGAGAGACATGATGACATTACGGCAGACATTGCTTTCGAGAGGGCGACGATTTCGGACTTGGAGTTTGCCGTCGGGCATTACGAGGCCAGTATGGCCCAGGCTAAGGAGAAGTACGATCGCCTCTTCTTTAGGCTCGCGAAGCTTGATCCCAAGAACGTCCGGTGCAACCAGAGCATCAACTATTTAGAGAGTCAGTTGAGCTCTTTCGTAATGGTTATCAGGGCTCAGTTTGGCTTTACTTTTCCTCCCCAGTGAGTTGTTGTAATACTCTTTGATGAATGGAACGAAAGAAAAGCTTCACGTGTTTTTTGTTTAATTTTCCTACTATCGTTTCTTCCGCATAGCATAACAGAACGATTTGAGGCACCGAAGACGTCGAGGCTTAATGTTCTTCTTGGTGTTCTTATTAATCGCTCCAGACGATGACATCGAGAACATTGATGAAGGGTTCGGCGATGGCCCCGACTATCCATCTTGAGATCACGAACAATAATGCTGTGACAACTCGATCAGTGCGCTGGTAATAAATCCACTTGCTCGTGTCGGTTGCATGGCTCATACATGCACATGTTCATCGGTTGACACGATCCTGTCTCCAGGAGGATCGATCTCTTCGCTTGCCTCCAAGACTAACGGTTAAAGCATCAGCGTTTTTCATCATTTCGTATTCCTCATGATTATCTCTGGCATATTGTTAACCCCAACTTTGCTCCCGCCTGGGCACCTATAATTCCCTGCAAAAGTAGATGAAGTAATGAGTATGTGACCCAAGAGAGGTCGGTCCATGACTCCTAAATTAGTCCAATTTTGTTTTTCAGTTTTTGTAGTGAATCGGACAAAACTTTCTTAAGAAGACATAGGTAAATTTCTCAAAAATGATTTTCTTGCAGATTTTACAACTTAGAAAAAGTGTGATAAAATCCTTTAGAAAATTTCTCGAAGGGATTTTTTTTTATCAAAATGAATTTTCTGGGATAAATTCGTTGAGAAAATCTTGGGTCCATTGAAGCATTAAGGAAAAATGTCACAAAATATTTCCTTGGTGAACAAAATTTTCCTAAGGATTTTTCATGTTCATTTTATTTTAAAATGGGATACCAATTAAGTTTTTCATTTCTTTTAATAAATGACCATGATAATAAATTCAAAATTTGACTGAATCCTAACATGGACCGACCCAAAAATAAATACAAGATAAGGTTAGAAAACTTACTTCACATTGAAAGAAATACCATGCAAATCATATAGACATGCACATGAATTGTGAGTTTAAATCTTAGCCTATCTATTCTAAAGGCTGACAAATTGAAGTGAAAGACTTACGACAAGGCGACAATCTCGCGCACATAATCAAGATTAGCCGTGATCCCACGACGTAACCAGGATTAGCTGAGCCTCCCTACTTCGGCTGCTCGAACTAAAAATTAAAACCACTGTTTTGGTAATCTTACCAAGCCTGAGGCCTAACTTTTAAACTCATTTTTGAAAAGAGGTTCGGAATTGAATCTGGGCTAACTTTCGACGTGATCTCACGCCGAACGCTAAAACCAAATCACAATACCATCCTAAAACTAGTGGCCCAGGTTCGGCCACAGGACATGTGTGATGTAGTGCTAAAACAATTAATCATGCACAACAATTAATATACAAACACCGCTTCAAAAATGTGCGAAATTAAACAAACAATTTCAACACCAACCTGCAAAACAAATGGTTAATCAAACACTCCACTCCTTATAACTCCCATCTGCAAAACCATTTAACACCTAAAGATTAGAATTCACCCAATTCAGATCAAATAAATTTTCATGAAATATTCTGGCCTAAGTCCTCTAAGTTCTTAAATTTTCAAAAATTAAGAACACGCCCCTAGCGAAGTCGCCAAGCTGTCGCGGCCTAAAATTCATTTTTTAGGTTAATGGATTACCAGATTAATTGATTAAATTAACTAACCTAGTTCGAGCTCTCCCAAGCTCTACCAAATCGCGACTTTGGTTTTTTATTCAAATGGTTTTAAAATTTGGAGTCGCCACTAATCAGTTTTGGTAGGTTGATTAGAAACCTAAGTAAATTAGCGGGAGAACTAAATTACTCCTACGAGCCAGAGATTATGAGTTCAGGGACTTGATTACACTAGTTAATTAAAACTAATGCCCTTTCGGTACCTTAATTTCATGGATATCCTAATTTGGCAACTCATGCTTGGTTTATTCCTAAGGCTTTGATGGAGTGTTATCTTTTTGTATTTTCACTTTTTTAAATGGAATATACGTGAGTGACATTTGTTTTTGGCATTTTCAAAATATTAAATATTTCCCTGAAGCTGAAAGATTGAGTGAGTTAACGACTTCTGTGCAGTGCTGCGAGCTACTCATTTTGGGGTTTAGTGATTCAAAAATTCAATTATAGGAAGTAAATGACAATAAATAAAGACCACCAATAGATAGCTCAGCCTTGGCTTGGCCCTCTCTTTTGGGGTTTAAGGTGCAGGAATTTAAATTGCAGAAATTTAAAATGACCTCCAGTGAGCGGGTTCTGCCCTTTACATTTTGGGTTTAAATTCTTTAAACTAAAACGAATTGATTTGACAATTCAGGCCGAAATCCATCGACGGATCAATTGAAAATTTAATGGGCACTCAAGAGCTCGTCAGCGCCAATTTTACACCTCCATGGCATTTACCGTTGACTTGGAGTTGTCCTTTGCCTGACATAAAAATATGGAGAAATGGATTAATGGAGCAAATATGATTTAATTCACATTAAAAATTAGAACAATGAAAGAAGCACTTAGCTTCAATGGCATTATGAGAAGTGCTTGATGGATATAATTGGTTCCTACCTGAAATCAAATGTGGGGAAATGGGAGAAGAGTAGAAAATTCTAGCTAGTTTATACTAAAAAATCAAAGAGAGTAGAGGGACACTTAGCTTCAAATCTGGGATGAATTCTTGATTTATGTTGATCGATGAAGAAATTGATGATGATAATCCGCTAGCTTTAAACTCCCATCATCTTCAAAATTCTCTCTCTCTTTATGGTATTTTTTTTCTCTCAAATTTTTCTTCAATCTCCCAAAACCCTCTCAAACATCCAAAAAATTTTCTCTCCAAAAAAATTCCTTTCCCAAACTCACTTCTTCCTCCTTTTATAGCCTATTCATCCATCTCCCATTCTAATTTTTCCACTAACTCTATGTCCCATTTTAATTCCTCCACTAACTCTTTTTCATCTTCATCTTCCTTTCTCCATCTCTATCTCACATTCTAATTTCTCCACTAACTCTTTTTCATCTTCATCTTCCTTTCTTCATATCTATCTCCCATTCTACTAACTCTTCTTCATCTCCATCTCCCCTTCTCTATTCTCATCTTATTTTCTTTATCTTCTCTTCTCCATCTCATTTTCTCCATCTTCCTATCTTCATCTCCTATTCTCCATCTTCTCTTCTCCATCTTCCCTTCTCTATTCTAATTTCTCAACTAACTCTTCTTTTTATTATTTGCAAAATAATCCCTTAAGAGTTAGGTATTTGTACTCTAGTCCCTGAGATTTTAAGTATTTGCAATTCAGTCCAAAAAAAATATTTCTTTAAGTCCAAATCTCCTCACAATTTTCGACACACCTTCTCTATGCTTAGTCGAAATTTACCACATATCAAATTTAAACTCATTTCTTGCTGTAGAATTTAATTAAAGCCCTTTTGCAAAATTGAGTCATTCTAAGTATAGTTGGGCCAAGATGAAAATTTGGAATATTAGAGAATAATGTCACAACTCCTAAAAGTGAAAAATGAAAATAAATTGACTCAAATTGAATTTTTTTAGGCTCGATTCGAGATTATGCTCGTGAAGGAATACACGACCCCGAATTGGATTTTTTTAAATTTGCGAAGGCCAACATGAAAGGGGATTTAAAATAAAAATATTTACTATTTTTATGTATTTTTGTGGCCTCAAATGCTATTATTTATTAAATATTTTCCTAATTTATAAAAAAAATATTTAAAAAAATACAAAAAATATGAAAAAATTATTTTTTACTCAAAAATAGTTGCCTAAGCTTGGCCAAGGCTTTCAAAGTTGATTTTGTAATTTTCTCATATTTTCTTGATTTTGATTTATGAATTTTCGAAAATAAAAATATCGAAAAATACAGAAAATGTGAAAATTATTTTTTGGTCAAAATTGGTTCTCTAGGCTTGGTTAAGGTCCCCAAAGTTGATTTTTTAATTTTATGAATTTTTTTATGGATTTTGTCTTAATTTTAAAAGAGAGAAGATGATTAAAAATCAAGTGTCAACAATGATCTGATACAAGTAGACAAACATCATCATTCTCATTAAAGTAGAGATGATGGACGACCAAAAAGAAGATAAAAAGGAAAAAGAAGAGGTTAAAATATATGATGAGATGAATCTCTGCTTGATGATGAAGTTGGCAAGCGGTTGAATCAGATGGTCCTTGTTCCTCGTGTGCCTAAAATTAACGGTGAGATACCTTCCGTAGAGGACGAGGTGTCGGACCATCAAAGACTGCTACACAGGTTTCAGTTATACAATCTTGTTAAAAATATAGTCTAGGGAGATGGTAACTACTAGTTTCGTGATTTATCAGACCAACTATATCGATCACCTAAGCACCACGAATTTGTTAAGCAGCAAATCATTCAACAGCTGAAATCATGTCCACAGAAATATGATGGCTTTTGGGGACTATTTGAAGAGAATGAGCAAGAGCGGAGAATGGGGTGGTCCTGTCCTGTTGCAAGCTGCTGCAGACTCATATCAAGTCGAGATTTTTTTGATCACTTCTTTTAAGGACACGTCTTGCGTTGAGATCCTTCCACATGCATACAAGTCTAAGCGAGTCATGTCCTTGAGTTTTTAGGCCGAGGTTCACAGGCAACATGAAGGTTTTCGGTCTGCAATATTCATCTGCTGTCTTGAGGGAACTTGGGGATGTCTTGTGTGTTCTACTGTTGTGTCAGAACAACGGCGAAAAGTGTAAAAAGCAAAGACAAAGAGAGCACTGAAGCAGAGACTTCACCAGCACAAATGAGTCCAAGAGGCCATTTCTCTTCATGTGGGAGCGGGGGCCAAGGAGGAGCTGGTGGAGGACAATCTCTAATGGTTGGCCGAAAGAAAGCAAAAAGAAAAGCTGACCGAAAGGGGAAAAGGTCTCCTTCGGTCAAAAAGGGATGATGGAATGCAGAAAGTAAAAAAAAAAAAAGAGAATAAAAAATGATGAGAAGGCTGAATTTCACGTGGTGCTTGAGCCTTTTGTCGGGGGCTTTTGGCAATTCCAACTCCAACGACTCGCAGCTGGAGATGATAAGGGGAGAGAGGAGCGAAAAAAGGGGACGCATTTTTGAAGCTAAGGGGAGAGAGGAGCGAAAAAAGGGGAAATATTTCAAAGTTCTAACGACAACTAGGGGAGCTATGGTCTAATAAAGGAAGCTTGGAGCTGGTAGATAGTTGGGGAGAGTTCTCCACGCGACGCGGTCATCGTTCGGTGAGCGAGGAATGCTATCCCATAGAAGCAAGTTTATATTGGTGGTGAAAGTCGAATTTAGTTTGGGAAAATCCTCGAGCGACCATCGAGAAATCTTCGCGCAAGTCCAAACCAAGGTGACGATCCAACGACAAGGCCAAGCCATCAACCTCCACTTGTTGCCTCGACACTAGACGAGTTGCATCGAGCATGATCGAAAGGGAGGGTCTTGGCTCTTAATTTTCTTTCTCTATTGGTCTATTTTGATAATGGTGGAGTTCCTAACATCCATCATTGTCTCGTAGCCCATCATCACATGTTCATTCAAAATGCATAGCCAGTAGCCGTAATAAGCGTGGGAAGAAAAGAAAGAAAAAGAATTGTACTACTGGTTTCCTTCTTCTTTTGGTTATGTTCCTTAACGTTGCAGGGACGTCTCTTGTTGTTGCATCCACTAGGCGGGCCTTCTATCAGCCCTCGATTTTGAGCAATGAAGATGTTTGGAGAGAAAGGCTTCATTCATTGCCATGCTAAACCCGAGCCCCGATGCCATAAACATGCTGTCGTGGAGTTCTTGGTTCAGATAATTGATACAACTTCGATTGAAGAGGCCAAAATGTGATAGCTTTCCTGGTGCTACGATGATTTCGTCTTGGACCGGTAATATTATCTTGCGTTTGGACCATCAAATCGAAATGTTTGCCATATGCTTGATGAAATTATTTAAGGAAATCGTGAACATACATGAGAGGCATTTTCTTGAATCCAAGTATCTTGTCGTTCATCATTTGCGATACTGTAATAAGTGCATTCGATTGATGAATTTTCATTTCTGATCTCGGTAACTTAGTGTTGGACTAAGACTCCTACATGCCGTGCTTCTTTCGGTCCTATTTGAATACTTATTCATTTTATTTTAGCCCCTAGTTCATTGACCTTTCGTTGCGAGTCAGGGTATGCCAACTGATGTGTAATATATTCGTGGAATTAAGACTTGTGTTTGCTGTTAGAAGTCTGAGGCTTCCTTTTGTTTTAATTGTCCTGCAATCAATAAATCAAAAATCAAAAATCAGAAAATTCTCAGAGAACAACAAAATTAGGAAAACATAAATACAAAATAAAAATCAATATGTTGCTGTTTCTAAGTCCTGGTCAAACCCAAGTGGATTCTGGCTTGGGTCTCGAATTATAGGCTTGGTCAACCCGAATCGATCCGATGGATTAAATAAAATGCAAATAAAATAATAATAATAATAATAATAATAATAATAATAATAATAATTCATAAAAATCACAAAAAATTAGGAAGGTTCCAAAATTCCCAAGAGCCCCAAAAATAAAAAAAAGGCTATTTTAACTAGACAATCCTATTTTCGGTGATTTCGCCTCTCCAATCTTCCAAAATAATGATTTTGCCCCTTATAGCTAAATTGTCCCGAAAAAAATTCTGAAAAATTCAGAAAAATCTCAGAAATTAGGAAACAGGCCGTTTCGACTAACCAATCCTATTTTCGGTGAATTTCCATCCCGATCTTTTCAAAATGATGATTTTGCCCCTTATGAGCAAATTGTCCCGAGAAATTCTGAAAAACTCAGAAAAATTTCAAGAATCAGGAAACGGGCCATTTCGACTAGCCAATCCCATTTTTGGATGTTTTGCCTTTTTGATACTTTCAAAATAACAATATTGCCCCTTATCGGCAAATTGTCTCGAAAAATTTCGAAAAATTCTCAAAAATTGTGAAAAATAAGGAATGACCACATTCAACTAGTTTGACCAGTTTTCACTCCCTAATTCTTCAAAAATGACCATTTTACCCTTCTGATCAATTTGATCCAAAAGTTTTCCTAATTATCCCAAATGAGTTTTCATGAAATGGTACCGAAAGGGCGTTGGAGCAATCCAACGTAACCAAGTCCCCGAACTTATAATCTCTGGTTCGCAGAAATAAATTAGTTCTCCCGCTAATTTATTTAGGTTTCTAATCGACCTATCAAGAACGATTAGTGGCGACTCCAAATCTTAAAATCATTGAAACATAAAACGAAAGTCGCGATTTGGTAGAGCTTGGGAGAGCTCGAAGTAGGTTAGTTAATTTAATTAATTAATCTGGTAATCCATTAACCTAAAAATGAATTTTAGGTCGCGACAGCTTGGTGACTCCACTGGGGAGGTGTTCTTAATTTTTGAAAAAATTTAAGAACTTAGAGGACTTAGGCTAGAAAATTACATGAAAATTTATTTGATCTGAATCGGGTGGAGTCTAATCTTTAGGTATTAAATGGTTATGCAGATGAGAGTTATAAGGGGTGGAGTGTTTGGCTAACCCCTTGTTTTGCAGATTGGTGTAGGGATTGTTTATTTAAATTCTGCACATTATTAAAGCGGTGCTTGCATTTAAATGTTGTGCAAGTGTTTACAGTTTTAGCACTACATCACACACATCCCGTGGCCGGACCTGAGTTACTAGTTTTAGAATGGTATTGTGATTTAGTTCTAGCATTCGCCGTGAGATCACGTCAAAAATTAGTCCAGATTCAATCCCGAACCTCTCTTCAAAAATGAGTTTTAAAAGTTAGGCCTCAGGCTTGGTAAGATTACCAAAGCGGTGGTTTTAATTTTTGACTCGAGCAGCCGAAGTGGAAAGGCCCGGCTAATCCTGGTTACGTCGTGGGACCACGGCTAATCTTGATTATGTGCGCGAGATTGTCGCCTTGCCGTAAGTCTTTCGCTTCAATTTGTCAGCCTTTAGAATAGATAGGCTAAGATTTAAACTCACGATTCATGTGCATGTCTGTGACTTACATGGTATTTTTCACGGTGAAAGTAAGTTTTCTAACCTTATCTTGTATTTATTTTTGGGTCGGTCCATGTTAGGATTAGTCAAATTTTGAATTTAATATCATGGTCATTTTTCAAAAGAAAATAAAAACTAAATTGGTATCCCATTTGAAAAAAATGAACATAAAAAAATTCTTAAGAAAATTTTGTTTACTAATGAAAGATTTTGTCACAGTTTTCCTTAAAGCTTCAATAAACAAAAGATTTTATTAATGAATTTATCCTTGAAATTTCATTTTGATAAAAGAAAAAAAGATTCTTACGGGAAATTTGCTAAATGCAAAGGATTTTATCACATATTTTCTAATTTGTAACATCTGCAAGAAAATCGTTTTTGAAAATCCTTTTTGAAGAAAATTTTCTCTAATTTCTCATAAAATGGAAAAATAAAATTAGACTAATCTAGGGGTCATGGACCGATCTCTTTTGGATCACATACTAATTTTGTTCTTTGCTTTTGCAGGAAATCCTAGGTACCCCAGGCGGGAGTAAAAATTAGAAATAACCTTCAGAAATACAAGAGGATGGGCAATTGCCAATGTCCTAGCCGTTAATCCTCGGGGCAAGCGAAGAAATCAATTCTCCCGAAGTCAGAAACGTATTAATGAGTCAACATGTACAAGTTATGTATTTTGATGGGGCCGTAAATTTATCCAGATCGGGCATGGGGTATTCTTAATGTATTGAGAGATTCCTGTACTTTTTTGGGAGAACCAGAGACTGTATAGTCAAAATCTATGTAATGTGTATGTTGACCCGATCTCACAACATTTTTCCGATTAAATAAACCAAAGGTCGGCCTTAAAACTTCCTTGGATTCGAACCATGTGGAGGTCTTCAAGTGATTGATGTTTTATTAATAAGCATGGCCCGCAGGCATTCCTCCCAACGTTACAGTCGACCGACAGCAATAAGTGGACGCCGAAAGAGAGTAAGCACGATTGAAGTGAGGCACACAACAGGTGGCCTGATTTATGGGCACGTTAATCGAACGGTCGTATTTGCAATAATTCACGTGGGTAGCTCACGGGGCTCAAGATGGCTAGTGGGGCCTGCTATCGAAAGTTGATTTAATCATCTGAAGTAGTTAATATCAAGAAAAATGTTAAGCCTTGGTGCTTCCAGTGCGTTGAACCGTTCATCATGCTGCACAGGAGAAGAGATGACAAGAAAACAAAAGTATGGATATGCGAAACATTCCTTTTATTCCATACATTAACAGGTTTTACAATAGCTCACTAGGGAGGAAAGGTAAAGCCAAACTGGGCCCTGATAACCATTACGAAAGAGCTTAACTAACTCTCCAAACAGTTGATGCTTTGGGTGCACCGGGCGCTCTCGAGATTAAGCTCCGCGAGCCTAAAAAAGAGGTGATCGCACTTCTCTTTAGCCTGGGCCATACTGGCCTCATAATGCTCAACGGCAAACTCCACGTCCAGAATCGCCGCCCTCTCGAAAACAATGTTTGCCGTAATGTCATCAAGTCTCTCCTGCAGCCAACCGCATTTGCACCTCATCACAATATTGCTTGGCTCCTGTTCGGCGTAAGTTCGGACCAAGGCCAAACGGTCCACCAACTTTCCCCTCTGACGAATCAACCACGAAAGCTTATCGTTAGCAAACTTGAGGGTCTTCTTGTGATTATCAGCCACAAATGTGACTGTTTCCAAACGCTCGTGCCGGTCTTATTAACGAGCTTTCACGACGGCAGTCACAAGGACTGTCTTATAAGCGCGATTATAGGCAGCCAGAAAATTGATGAAGAGGGTTGAGAAGTTCCGATACTCCTTCCCCAGTTGGGTACCCTCAACAGAAGCAACGTCCACGGTCCTGAATAAGCCAAGGATTTCAGCCTTAATGGTAGAGTTTTGGGCTATATGAGCGTAACCTCTAACAAGAAGATTGTAGAGTCTCTCCCACCTAACCAGGACTTCAGCGGAGAAGGTATGGTTAGGAGAATTGGCCATTTTTGAAAGCAGAATACGAAAGAAAGGGGGAGAGAGGTGAGGCAGATGAGCGGAATGCGAAGATGGTAATCTGCTTTGAAGTAAATATTGATTTCATAGTGACGGTATCAACCAGTCAAGATTTCTCTTATCTACCATTCTCTATTGGCACCACCCTCGTTGGCTCGAATTCCCATCAGATGGAGACCTCGAGCCAAGCGAGTCCGAAATCTCCGCAGAAAGTTTGACGAGACACCGCCACTTTGAAAAGGAAGACGGAAAGACGAGCTGAGTGGAAGACACGGAAAACCTTAGCGAAAAGAAGAGAAGGCTTGTCTTCATTTGTTAATGGGGAAAAGACCTCACATGCAACGCCGACGCTTGAGATAGGTGGAAGAAATAACGACAGGAGCCCTACCACTATGAAAAGGATGAAAGAAAACAAACTGTGCAGAAGACACAGCAAAAGGTTGAGAAAGACGGGAATCTTGGAGGGAGCGATACGATTTATGAACCCACGCCTAAGTTTTAAAAAGAGGTATTCTCCTGAAACATTCATCCGTGCTCAGAAAACGTTTCGAAAGCATACCCGGTCGCTCAGAAGAATTCAGAGTGAGTGAGAATACAAGAGAAGATAGCAGATCTTGAAAAATCATCAAGCAAATCGAAGATGTCTCAACTCAATACTCCCGAGAGCTATCGTTGCCTACTGAATATGGGAGAGGAAGAGTTCGAAACCATGTTTGGGATCGAGCCCATGGAGCCTGGCCCTTCCGTCAATGACGTCCAAGATTTCAGTAAAGATAAGGACAACAACGGTAAGGGTCAAAAGAAGCGTTACTGTCGCCATACTAAGGAGCAAGTACAAAGGCTTGAGGATTTCTTCAGAACATGCCGTATGCCAGACGGCAAACAGAAAATGGAACTGAGTCAAGAGCTAGGACTTGAACCTTCGCAAATCAAGTTCTAGTTTCAAAATAGGCGAACCCGAATGAAGACTCGTCATAAGCACAACGAAGCCGAGTTTCTAAGAGTTGAAAATGAAAACCTCCGAGCGGAAAACAAGATGTATAAAGAGGCTTTTGACTCCCCCACCTGCCCCAATTGCAACAGTCTCCTCCTCACCTTCGATGAAATGCATGATCTGAGGATCGAAAATGTACGTTTAAGAGGTGAGTTAGACTAGTTTGTAACAGGATCGAGTTCTATTGGAAGAAGGTACAAAAGGACCAATGCTACTGGATCATCATCGAGGAAGAAAGGGACAAATCACCACCAAGTGGACATTGACGATGATCTTTTCGCCATAATCAACCAGTTTGATATCGGTAAAGCATTGAGGCTGTGATGCACATGCTCAGCCAGTGACCACGAGACCTTCAACATGGCCGACGCGTACCTAGTCCAGAATGAAGCCAGCTGATTATGGAAAAGCCTGCAGATGGGGAAGAAAAATCAATTATGAATGGATGAATATGCTTTATCTTGCACGGAATGTTGTCTTCTTTTATGAATGTCTAGAATTGGCGTGAAAGCAAGAAGCAATCATTTCCCTTTTCCCAATTAAATGCTCGAGTCTGCCACCACACCAAACTCATAGTGAATTTATTGCAAGTAAAAAGCCGCGCGACGGGTAAAGCAGTATCGTTTCAATTTACCCTCAATTGTCCCGATTCTAAATTAGATCACTTCTGTTTACAGGAATTTGCAAATTGATCCGAAAATACAGTCGTACCCAAAAATTAAATTCCCCGATTAAGCAAAACTTTGGGCAAATAGATTTGTGGACATCGCCACAGAATGGACGGCTTCAAATGAGGAATATGTGAACGAAAGACCCAAACAATCTCAAAGAAGGGTAATTCTGTATCGTTCTAATTTGCTCATACTTGTCTCGAGTTCTGAATTATTTTATTCCATTCTTAATAGGGTTTGTAAATCGCCCCGAAAAATACAGTGACCTGGAATTACCCAGTACAATACAACAACACCGTGTCATCTCAAGGATTGACTCTTAAAAGGAACCTCTATGAGCGCCTGCGGTCTTGTGGACCAGATGGCATGGGGAATGACAGTGGTCCGAGACGTCCCGAGTTCGATCCTCGAGGATGGAAATATTGTAAGTATTGTAAATAAATAAAACAACTTTTTCTCGCATTTCTTTTTGCAGAAAGAAACGGGAATACTCGACGAGCAATACCAAGGTCAGTATTTTGTCACGATCTTGGCCCTAATGGTGAAGTGGCCCACGAAAGTTGAAGAAAGCTCAACCCAGCGAACCTGATAAGGGGATCGTGCGAGGCATTCAAAATGAAGGGTAAACCAGTATCGTATCCAATTCATCATTTCTAATACTGACTAATACGTCATCTCCTCCATTGTTTGACAGGAAATGTCTAACTTGACATACCCACGGAGAAAATCTCGAGTGGTAAAACTGGTAAAGGAATTGCACGAAGCACTCAAGGGTAACTCAGTATCGTGTCCAGTTCATCATTTCTGATATTAGCTAACATGTCTCCTTCCTTTTTACAGGAAATGTTAAACTAACATATGATACGTCAAAGAAAACAGCCCCAAGGGGCCAAGTTATGATCGCCTGATGCGATCTGTCTGATGAAATAGGGGAAATCAATGGCGAACCTTGGATCGAAAAGAGGCAAAACCAGAAACAAGCTACTCCTCGACTCGGGGAATAGGCCCCCAACGTGTTTGATCCGCCCACACAGCCTGGGGCAATTTCCATACTTGTACATTGTATTGCCATATTTGCATGATGTTTACACATTCCATGATTTATGCATGATTGTTCTACATGTTCAATTTGTCAATTTTGAGTGGGGGTATAAACTGTACACGATGCATCGAATGTGCAAAATGGGGCATGACAGGACGGTGAAAGGCAAGCCATTTCCACATACGTCCTATACTTAATCCACAGTGAGTTGAGCGGTAGACAGATTCTGCATTCTCCAAGGCAATGGGTTTTCTCGCAAAAGGTACGAGAGTCGAAGTGAAGGAGGCATTCATTCTCCATTCTAAACACTTCAGGCAACCATTGACAACTCATTTGAACGGTGATTTCATTTCATAACCCTGTCAAGAACCACCCCACACTGGGGCAAAATAGAGGTAATTCCAACAATATCAGAAGATAAATGGTTAGAAATTCTCTTACTTGGACTAACATCAATCTTCGAGTGTTTCTTTGCATGATACTCGAATTTTAATTCATGTGCTTTAGGATGACGAAGAGCATTTATTTTCTCTATCCTACACACTCATCCTTTGCATAACCCAATTGAGCCTACAAATTCATTTCTCAAGCCCATGTTGGTGATCCTTGCTCATTTCAAGGTAACGACGACACCTTCCCCCAAGGAGCAGAATTGAAGAAATTGGGCCAATAGAGAATTCTCGAATCAGCCCATTTCATATGCTAGACTTTCATGTAATGTCTAGTTCATTTGTTGAAAATCATCTTGTTGCTAAAATTCAAAATCACAAGATTGTTAAACAAAAGAAAAAGAAAAACAAGTGTAGCCTAAAGAAAATGGGCCTACTTCCAAACAAAAGGGAGTAAGAAAAGCAAGGGCTACTCCAAAGAATCTCGGGCAGAAAGAGCAAAGTGCCTATCAAAAGCAAGGCCAATGCCCATATATCTATAATGAACTTCTGACTTCGAACATACATTTTGAAAATTCCCGAAAAAGGATCTCCAAAGAAGTCAGTTTGCAAAGTGTAAAAGAACTACCACCCCTCAGTCAATGGTGGTATTTATTGAAGACAAATGATCACCAACACCAAGCCCTTCTCATATATTTTTCTGAGCTAAAACGAGCCATTCGTTTCTCAGACCCAAATCCCGACCTACGTTACGACCCTTGAAAGTCTCTTCTGATTAGAGCACTTGAATTAATGTAAGAGTTGAATGACTTTAAGCATCGCTCGAAGAAGTTCGAGCAAGATTATTTCTCTCTCATTTTGCAGGGTTCTTGACTTGTAAACCTGGAGCAGATAATGAAAACCTTTTTGTCAATGGCCTTGACTCGAAATGAGTCCCTTTTGATAAGCCTTTGACCTAGCCCACATTACGGTCCTAATCAAGACCTCTAGATCGGCGTGATCGTACCAATTGCGAGATTGCTCAGACCCTTGTCAAATGTGATGATGGTGAGATTGAGTGATTTCTTTCAATCCTGTAATCATGATGAACATCCTTTCTCGAGAGTGAGAGAAAGCCCTTTCGGACTGAAGTCCCCCATTTATATTACATTCGAGGTATTCATATTGTGGTAACCTCTTTAGATGGAATTGCTAATGCAAACTTGACAGAATAGTCATGTATGATCCACATTTTGATTGATTGCATCATGAGTTATTACACAGATTGCTTCTAATCACTACAGACTTGGCTGAACAGTTTTGCATGAATCTGCTTGGCTCGAGATTGGAGACGAGTAGCGGAGGTGATACTGACAAGGAATGGTAGACAGAAAAATCTGGCCAGTAGAGACTTCCCTTGCGAAATCAATATTTAACCTGAAACAGATTATCACTTTCGCATTCCAATCATCTGCTTCACTTCACCTCTCTTATCTTTCATATTTCGCTCGTCTGTCTTGATTTCTTCTTTGATAATGGCCAATCCCCCTACCCACATCTTCCTAGCCGATGTTATGTTGAAATGGGAGAGGCTTTATCAGCTTCTTTGCCGAGGCTATATTTACATAGCCTATCATCCGAGTATTGAAGCTGAGATCCTGGGTCTATTCAGGGAGATAAATGCTTCTTCACTCGAAGGCATCAATTTGGAGAAAGAATACAGGGCGTTTCCACATGTCTTCATCAATTTTCTGAAGACCTGCCGAAACACCCAAGAGACGGTCACTCTAGCTCGCATCGCGAAGGCCCGCTACCAAGATCGATCTGAATGCTTGGAGTTGCAGAACACTCGATTGCCAGATACAAGAAGGCCGTTAAATCTGCTAATGAGCGAGTCTCAATGCTGGTTCACGAGCGAGAGAAGCTGGTAGAGCGCCTTGCCTTAAATCAGACTTACTTTAAGCATGACCCGAGGGATATCGTAATGAAAGTCAAATGCAAGTAGTTGGAGGAGAGGCTTGATGATCTAATGGCGGATATAGCTTTCGAGAGAGACCTGACCGATAACTTGAAACTCGCCGCTGAACACCACGAGATGAATGCAGCCAGGCATAAGGAGAAATGTACCCGCCTTTTCTTTAAGATTGCAGATCTTGAATCTCAGATCGCTCAGTGTAGGTAGAACATTAGTTTCATGGAGAGTCAATTGAGCTCTTTCATGATACTTATTAGAGCTCATTTTGGCTTTACTTTTCCTCCCCAGTGACTGCTGTAATACTCCTTGATGAATGGAATTAGAGAAGAGGTTCACATGTTTGTGCTTTTATCTTCTTGTCATCTATTCTCTCGCATAGCATAATAGAACAATTCAAGGTATAAGAAATGCTAAGGCTTAACGTCCTTCTTGGTATTATCTACTTCAGATGATAATATCGAGTTTCGATGGCGGTCCCCACCAGCCATATTGAGACTCACGATCACTTAGGTAAATTAAAACAGTTGTAGCTACTCGATCAGTGTGCCAATAAATAACCCAGGCCACCTGTTGCGTGCCCCACTTTTTTTCACGCTTTATCTCTTTCGGCGTCCACTTATTGATGTCGATCGCCTGTAGCGTTGGGAGAAACATATGTGAGCCACGCTCAATAATAATTCTTTGATCCTCTAAAATTCTCCACGTGATTCGAATCCAAGGAAGGTAAAAAGGCAAGCCTTTGTTCAATTTAATCAGTGTCGCGACCCTCTAAAAAAATTTTAAATTTTAAAAGGGGTTAACGGATTATTAGGTTAATTAGATTTGACTAATCTAACGCGGACCCTCCCAAGCCCTACCGAATCGCAACTTTGGTTTTTGTTTAAATGATTTTAAAATTTGGAGTCGCCACTAATCGTTCTTGGTAGGTCGATTAGAAACCTAAATAAATTAGCGGGAGAACTAATTTATTCCTGCGAACCAGAGATTAGGAGCTCGGGGACTTGGTTACACTAGTTAATTAAAACTAATGCCCTTTCGGTACCTTAATTTCATGGATATCCTAATTCGGCAACTCAGACTTGGTTTATTCCTAAGGCTCTAGTAGGGTATTCTCTTTTGTGTTTTCACTTTTTAAATAGGATGCATGGATGGTATATATTTTTATTTGTTATATTTTTTTAAGTGTTAAAGATTCCCTGAAGCCGAAAGAGGGAGTGTGTTAACGACTTCTGTGCAGTATTACGACCTACTTATCTTTTGGGTCTGATGATTCAAAAATTAAATTATAGGAAGTACATGACAGTGAATAAACACCTCCAATGGGAGGCCTAGCATTGGCTTGGCTCTTCCCTTTGGGATTTAAGGTACAGGTATTTAAGTTGCAAGTATTTAAACTACTGTAAGTAAAAACCTCCAATGGGAGGCTAAACATTGGCTTGGCTCTTCCCTTTGGGATTTAAGGTACAGGTATTTAAGTTGCAGGTATTTAACTACTGTAAGTAAAAACCTCCAATGGGAGGCTAAGCATTGGCTTGGCTCTTCCCTTTGGGATTTAAGGTACAGGTATTTAAGTTGCAGGTATTTAACTACTGTAAGTAAAAACCTCCAATGGGAGGCTAAGCATTGGCTTGGCTCTTCCCTTTGGGATTTAAGGTACAGGTATTTAAGTTGCAGGTATTTAACTACTGTAAGTAAAAACCTCCAATGGGAGGCTAAGCATTGGCTTGGCTCTTCCCTTTGGGATTTATGGTACAGGTATTTAAATTGGGGATGGACTTTGTCCTCTCCATTCTGGGGTATGAATTCTTTAAAATAAAATACAACGAATTGATTCAACAATTTGAAATTTGTGCACGCTTGAGGACTCCTCCAAGCCGATTTTGTGCTTCCATAGGGTTGACCATTGATATAAAGCTGCGGCTTCCTAACATAAAATAGAGTGAAATGTGAGTATACAAAATATGTGCTAATCTGCACCTAAAACCAGAAGAGTGGAAAGAGTACTTATCTCCCATTTTTTTGGGAGGGATTTCTATAGTTGATTTTCGCTCTCTATGTTCCCGATATAGAGAGTTTCTTTTGAATTAAGAGGGACTTTTAGTTACAGATCAGTTGAGAAATCGGTGGACAACTTAGGAGCTTGTCTGGGCCGATTTTTGCATCTCTACGAGATTTTTGCTGTTGACGTAAAGATATCCTTTTCCTGACATATAATATGGAAAAAAAAAGAGGAGATAGAGAAAGTGTATACAATTTGTACTAATTTGCAAGTAAAACCATAAACAAATGAATAAATAAAAACACTTAACTCGAATTTGCTTGCTCGTTGACGAGGAAGAACTCTTGATTTATATTGATCGATGAAAGAATTTGTGATGATAACCTCTAGCTTTAAACTTCCATCATCTTCAAAATTCTCTCTCTTTTGGTATTTTCTTTCTCTCAAATTTTTCTTCAATTTCCCAAAACTCTCTCAAACATCCAAAATTTTCTCTCCAAAAAAATTCCCCCAAACACTTCAAATTTTCTCTCCCAAGAATTTTTCTCAAACACTTCTTCCTCCTTTTATAACCTACTCATCTATCTCCCATTCTAATTTTTCCACTAACTCTATCTCCCATTCTAATTTCTCCACTAACTCTTCTTCATTTTCATCTTCCATTCTCCATCTCTATCTCACATTCTAATCTCTCCACTAACTCTTCTTTATCTTCATCTTCCCTTTTCCACATTCATCTCCAATTCTAATTTTTCCACTAACTCTTCTTCATCTCCATCTTCCCTTCTCTATTCTTATCTTCCATTCTAATTTCTCCACTAACTCTTCTTCATCTCCATCTTCCCTTCTCTATTCTTATCTTATTTTCTCCATCCATCCTTCTCCAACTTCTCTTCTTCATCTCCTCTTCTTCATCTCCTCTTCTCCATCTTCCCTTCTCTATTCTAATTTATCCACTAACTCTTCTTTTTGTTATTTGTAAAATAATCATTCAAGAGTTAGGTATTTGCACTCTAGTCCTTGAATTTTAAGTATTTACAATTCAGTCCATGAAAAAATATATTTCTTTAAGTCCAAATCTCCTCACAATTTTTGACACACCAAAATTTACCACATGTCAAATTTAAGCTCATTTCTTGTCGCTGAAAATAATACAGAATTTAATTAAAGCCCTTTTTCAAAATTGAGTCATTCTGGGTATAATTGAGCCAAGATGAAAATTTAAAATATTAGAAGACAATGTCACAACTCATAAAAAGTGAAAATTAAAAATAAGTTGGCTCAAATTAAATTTTTTTAGGCCCGATTCGAGATTGGATTTTTCTGAATTTGCGATGGCCAATATGAAAATAGATTTAAAATAAAAATATTAACTATCTTTGTGTATTTTTTTGGCCCCAAATGTTATTTTTCCAAAATTTTCAAGTATTTTTGTATTATTTATTTTTTTAAAAAATGAAACAAATATATAAAAAATATGAAAATTTATTTTTTGTTCAAAAATGGTTGCCTAGGCTTGACCAAGGCTTCCAAAGTTGATTTTGCAATTTTCTCATTTTTCTTAATTTTTTGTTTTATGAATTTTCGAAAATAAAAATACCGAAAAATATCGAAAATATGAAAAATCATTTTTTGGTCAAAATTGGTTCCCTAGGCTTGGCGAAGGTCCCCAAAGTTGATTTTTCAATTTTATGAATTTTTATGGATTTTCTATTAATTTTAAAAAATACGTAAAAATATTGAAAATATGAAAAATCGTTTTTTGGTCAAAATTGGTTTCCTAGGCTTGGCTAAGGTCCCCAAAGTTGATTTTTCAATTTTATGAATTTTTATGGATTTTTTTATTACTTGAGCAATAGAAAAAATGATTAAAAATCAGGTGTTAACAGCTGCCCCTCTTTGAAAGGAAGCTCGGTAGAGGTTCATTTCAAAGACGAGATGACACCTGAATTCTAATCGACTCAATACAAGGAAATAAAAAGAGTCGTGACATGAATGTTCCACTGAAAATGAAATGAGAACCTAAGGATTCGTTATATAAAAAAACTTTAGGGGGGTTGAACTTGAACCCGTATGGTGGATCAACCCATGGTAGATTCCTAATAAAAGGATTCTACTGATTAAAAATTGAATTAAAATTTGACCCGTATGGTGGGTCATACCATTTGACCCGTATGGTGGGTCGTACCATGGTAGATTCCTAATAAAAGGATTCTATTGATTTAAAATTTCATTGAGATTTGACCCGTATGGTAGGTCACCCCATGAAAATGCCTGTAAGAAGGACTTGATACCTGTAGAAAGGGCTTTGGTGCCTGTAAGAAGGACTTTTGTGTCTGTAAAAAGGACTTGATTTGCCTGTAAGAATGACTTGGTACCTGTAAAAAGGACTTGATTTGCCTGTAAGAAGGACTTGGTGCCTGTAAGAAGGACTTGGTTTGCCTGTAAGAAGGACTTGGTTTGCTTGTAAGAAGGACTTGATTTGCCTGTAAGAAGGACTTGGTGCCTGTAAGAAGGACTTGGTTTGCCTGTAAGAAGGACTTGGTGCCTGTAAGAAGGACTTGGTGCCTGTAAGAAGGACTTGATTTGCCTGTAAGAATGACTTGATGCCTGTAAGAAGGACTTGGTTTGCCTGTAAGAAGGACTTGGTGCCTCTAAGAAGGACTTGATTTGCCTGTAAGAAGGACTTGGTGCCTGTAAGAAGGACTTGGTTTGCCTGTAAGAAGGACTTTATGCCTGTAAGAAGGACTTGATTTGCCTGTAAGAAGGACTTGTTTTGCCTGTAAGAAGGACTTGATTTGCCTGTAAGAAAGACTTGATTTTCCTGTAAGAAGGACTTTATGCCTGTAAGAAGGACTTGATTTGCCTTGCCTGTAAGAAGGACTTGATTTGCCTGTAAGAAGGACTTGATTTGCCTGTAAGAAGGACCTGTTTTGCCTGTAAGAAGGACTTGATTTGCCTGTAAGAAGGACTTTATGCCCGTAAGAAGGACTTGATTTGCCTATAAGAAGGACTTGGTTTGCCTGTAAGAATGACTTGGTGTACCTCAAAGGGTGCCATTCTGACATCTGGGGAAACCAGGAATCTTGCAGAAGCTCAAACCCAAATTATATTCTCTTGTCGCTTTAGGAATAAACCAAAGAGGCAGAGATCAAAAGGTCTCAAACATTTCTGTCCTTCAGAGAAATCATGCTTTATTGAAGAAGGTGGATACCTGTATGTACCACAATGGATTCGAGTACCCCAACAATCGTCATAATTCATTCTCTTGAAAGGTTCAGGTTGAAGATATACTTACCTGAGAATTTGGAAAAAATGCTTGGTGGCTTCTCGACAACCAGGCTTATTCATTCAATAATCGCCGAATGAACTTCAATACTTTGGAAGGTAACTCGAACACCGGGAATGTGTTGCCTGTCAGGCAATGTCAGAGGTAACATGTGCAAGCATTTTCATCAATGCGTTCATTGGTTCATACAAAATTGTTCAGCTAAGTTTGCCATGAATAAAAGCAGTCGGTGTAATAACTCATGATGCAATTGATCAACATATGGATCATGTATTGCATTACCACTTCTGTTTAAGGAGGTTCTTATAGTATGAACACCTCGAATGTAATCTGAATGGGGGACTTCATTCCGAAAGGGCTTTCTCTCACTCTGGAGAAAGGCTGTTTATCTGTAGATTAAAATGTTAGACTTTCCTCATCCTGTCATGCCCCATTCTGCACATTTGATGTCTCTTGTACAGTCTATGCTCTAAGTTGGAGTTGGTAAGTTAAACACACGGAGTAGTCATGCATAATTCATGAACTGTGTAAACACAATGTAGATGTGACAATTTTTTAGCATCATGTGTGTTTATATAATGTGTAAACATGGGCGGATTTGAATTGCCCCTGGTATGTGGGTGGATCGAACAAATTGGGAAGCCCATTCCTTATGTCAAGGAGCGGTTTGTCTCAAGTTTTGCCATTGCACGATGAGGCATATGGGTGAGGGAGCATTTTGGTTTGTTTAGTAACAGCGACCGCCATGGTTTAGTGGTTAAATGCCTCTGCAAAAAGCAAAGAAATTATTCTTGAAATCAAACGAGATAAGGAAGACATATTTGCTTTTTCGCTTTAGAGCTTGCGATCAACTTGCCCCATTTTTCACCAGAATAGATCTTGTCAGGTGATCATAATTTTCTTTTGGATTTGTCTCCTTCAACATGTTAAATGTTAGTATAAATATTTCCTGTAAAAAGAAAAGGAGACATGTCAGCCAGTATTAAAAGGGATAAATTGGAAACGATACTGATTTACCTTTCGTCTTGAATGCCTTGCACGAGTCTCTTACCAATTTTGCTGGATTGAATTTTCCTCGACTTTTGTTAGGCACCTCACCAGTATGGCAAGACTATAGTAAAATACTGAATTTGATATTACTCATCGAGTATTCCTGTTTTTTGGTAAGGTCGTCAAGTATTCCTGTTTGTAAAAAAAAAAGAAATGCACAAAAAGTTGTTTCATTTATATATAATACATACAACATTCCCCACCCTCGGGGATCGAACTCGGGATATTTCGGACCTACTGTCATCCCCCATACCATTCGGTCCATTGGACCGTAGGTGTCCATGGGGCTATCCTTTCAAAGGTTAATCTTTAGGGATAAAACAGCCCTGTTGTATCACCTTGGGCCATGTTACGGTATTTCTCGAGGTAATTTGCAATCCCTGTTAAGAATGGAATAAAACAATTCAGGACTTGCGATGATTATGAGCAAATTAGAACGATACAGAATTACCCATGTCTGAGATTGTTCGCGTCTTTCGCTTGTACTTTCATTTGTCCGAAGCTGTCCATCCCGTGGTAATGCCCATGAGTTGATCTGCCCCCAAATTTTGTTCAACTTGTATTCGGATATGATTGCGTTCTCGGGTCGATTTGCAATTTCCTGAGAATAGAAGGGGCTTAATTTTAAAACTTGGAGCAACTGAGGGTAAATTGAAACGATACGGAGTTACCCTTCAGGTTTATGCAGATTTTTACTCGCCATCAATTCGTCGCGAGGTTGGTGAGGTGGCGGATTCGAGCATTTAATAGGGGAAGTCGGATTATTACTCCTTGCTTTTACACATTCACAAAAGCAGAAAAACATATCACCCAAGGAAATAAAACACATTCACTCATTCAGGATCAGTTCTGCTTCCTCTGCAGGCTCTCCCATGATCAGCTGGCTTCATCCCAAATTAGGTATGCATCGGCCATATTGAAGGTCTGGTGGTCACTGGCTGAACAAGTGCATCACAGTCTCGATGCTTTACCGATATCAAACTGCTTGATTATGGCGAAAAGATCATCGTCAATGTCCGCTTGGTGGTGATCTGTCCCTTCTTCCTCGGGAGGTATTAATGCTGATCCAGTATCATTGGTCCTTTTGTACCCTGCTCCAACAGAACTCGATCCTGTTATAAACTGGTCTAACTCACCTCTTAAACGTGCATTTTCGATCCTCAGATCATATATTTCATCGAGGGTGAGGAGGAGGCTATTGCAGTTGGGGCAGGTGGCGGAGTCAAAAGTCTCTTTATACATCTTGTTTTCCGCTCTGAGGTTTTCATTTTCAATTCTTAGAAACTCGGCTTCGTTGTGCTCATGACGAGTCTTCATTCGGGTTCGTCTATTTTGAAACCAGAACTTGATTTGCGAAGGTTCAAGTCATAGCTCTTGACTCAGTTCCATTTTTTGTTTGCCGTCTGGCATAGGGCACGTTCTGAAGAAAGCTTCAAGCTTTCGTACTTGCTCCTCAGTATGGCGATGGTAACGCTTCTTTTGACCTTTACCGTTGTTGTCATTGTCCTTACCGGGCTCTTGGACGTCGTCGGTGGAAGGGCCGGGCTCCATAGGCTCGATTCCAAATATGGCTTCGAACTCTTCCTCTCCCATATTCAGCAAGTAACGATAACTTTCAAGTGTGTTGGGTTGAGACATCTTCGATTTGGTTAACGATTTCTCAAAGTTTGATATCTCTTCTTGTATTTTCACTCTCTGGATTTTTCTGGGAGACTGTGTATGCTTTAAGAGTCTCTCTTTCGAGCACGAATGAGAATTATCAAGAAGATGCCTCCTTTAAAATTAGACGTGGGTTTAGCAACTGTATTGCCTCTCTCGAGTGTTCTGGCTTTCTCGATTTTCTTTTCATCGTATCTCTCGCCCAGCTCGTCTCCTTCCATCTTTCCGTGGAAGGGGGCCCCTTGTTGCTGTCTCCACCGTCAATTTGTTGGCGAGTTCTTCAATAAAGACGAGTCGTATCTCTTTTCTGCCGAAAATGTCTTTGTCTCCCACTCAGCTTATTTTTTATCCTTTCTTTTTCAAAGTAGTGGCGTCCCGTCCAACTTTTCCGTAGAGACGTCGGATTTGCTTGGCTCGAGATTGGAGACGAGTAGTGGAGGTGATACTGATAGGGAATGGTAGACAGGAAAATCTGGCCAGTAGAGACTTCCCCTGCAAAAATGAAAGAGAATGCGGCAGTATATGTTCTTCATATTCTAGAAAAATTGGAACGATACTGTTTTACCCTTGTGTATACTTCCATTGAATTTGAATTGAGGAAGTTCCTTAATTTGGATTGGATTGAATTGTATGTCCCAAGTTGCCCTTCACTTTGAGCTTGCCACATATGTGCTTTGCTTAGTTGGGCCTTGTTTTCCTTTGGGTTGCCTTGGACCATCATCATTTTTCATGCCATCGGGTCCGTGGACCGAAGGGCTCATTTAATTTGAAGGTTACCTTGAAGGCGAATGAGTCCTATCGCATTCCATTGGGTCATTTCATTTTGCGACACTCTTGAGGCACTTTGCAATCCCCTGGGTGAGAATGGAACAAATCCAATTTAGCATTTTGCAACGATTGAGGGTAAATTGGAACGACACATAGTTACCCGTCTTCGAGCTCGCCTAGGCTTTTCACATGAAATTTCCCTACGTGAGGTCATTCAACATTTCTCATTATGGCGGTAAGCGACGTTGCCACAAATTGATCCGCCCTAAATCTAGCATAAAAAAGGGATTCACGCATTCGACGAGATAAAAAAAAACAAATTACCCCCTTGCCCCTGAATTAAATCTAGTCACCTAGAAAGCTGGAAATATCATACGCAGGGGAATTAAGCATGAAATGAAAGGTGCACTTATTCAAGGTCAGTTCTGCCTCTCCTGTGGCTCTTCGATAATCAGCTAGTCTCGTGTTGGTTCGGGTGTGGATGACCGATGTTTGAGAGTGCTTACTCACTGGCTCCTGGTCGCGGCTTGGGACGTCTGTCAACCCTAAACTGGTTGACCAGGGCAGTAAGCTCATCATCTGGGTAATCTCTTGAACCTTCCAGCAACTGATACTCGAATTGGGTATTGTTGTTGGCAAATGCTGGGGATAGATTTCTCATTCTGTCCTCGCCATGAGCAATTTGACTTCTCGTGCTAGAGCCTTCATCATTACTCGAGAAAGTGTGGGGGTCACCAACTGTCCTGCTGCTAAAAACTCCTTCCATTCGAGGATTAGAGAAGTGGAAGTGCTCAGGATAACTTCTTGTCTGATTCTCTGGCTGCGCAGGCACGCTGATCATGGGATGAATTATAGCCACAGGTTGGTGCTCAAACCAAGGAATCTGAATACACTGCCCCTGCGGTCTATACTCTTGAAGAGCATTAGGGTGATTCTGGGGGATACTTTGATTAACGTCTGGGGGATTGATGGCACGGCTACTGGCTTGGTTGATGATGGTAAGTGGCTCGCCCCATGCTAACCTGTGGAACTTATGGTGGCGAGGAGACTTGACGTTCAGGCTTGGATCAGTCCCTCCTTGGTTTTCTTGATTCTGAGCTGCATTATGTTCTCTCACCCTTTTTCTGTACTTCTGAAGATGACTCGAAACATTTCCTTTAGTGAGTCTCTCTACCTTCATAATTTCCAGTATATGTTGCGGCCGTGCAGAATCGATTCCTAGCTGCTGAACTGCATTAACAAACATACGATGCAGCTCGGGAGACCAACCCATCTTCTTTTTCCAGTTGCTTGGAACAATATTGAAGGCTTGATGATTGTTCTCTTGGTCGTGCAATTGCTTCCTCACCACGTGCTGCCATATGTTTTGAAGCATCTGAACCCTAACTGGTTTCGTTACGACGTCTTGGGCCCCGTGTAAGATAGCCTTCATTATGGCTTGCTGATCATCGCTTGCCGATATTACGACGACTGGCATGTTTAATTCAGAATTGATGAATTTCAAGAGAGTGAAAACATCCATGTCAATCCCTACCATGGCGGTGAGGATGATATCAAACTGGTCACTACTCCTCCTTAATATTTCTAAGGCCTCTGTCGCTTTTGCTTGAGCTAAAACCTTATACCGGCATTTTCTCAATACGGTAACAAGGATTGACAGAGAGACTGGATTACCGTCAATGGCCATGACTAGTAGACCCTCAGGGTAAGGAACTTCATCAGCTTCGACCAGGGTTGAACATGCACCCGTTTCCCTAATGCTCGACATATTTCTGGATCTAAGACTGCCGACTCGAAACCGCCTCAGGATGTCTTCTTGGACTTGAGGGATCACGGGATCGTCGATGGCTTCTCGTAACAGGCTTTGAAAGCCGATGCTTTGATGGTGAAGGTTTTGAATTCCTCTCCCACGAGAACTCCTTCCTCTCTATCTTTCTCCTGCGAGTTCTTGCGAATGAACTCTCACTATCAAATGAGGACAAGTTCTCTCTCTGGCAATAGCAACGACTTCCCTCTTCACGGGCAGTGCTATTAGATTTTCCGAGGGAGAAAATCTGATATTCAGCTTTTGATCAAAGGGGAAATCCTTGTTTCTCGCTCAGTTTGTCTTCCTTTTTTCTTTTCGTGGTAGAGGGCCCTTGTCAAGATCTCCACCGTCGATTTACTGGCGGGTCCTCCAATAAAGACGAGTCATATCTCCTTTTCTGCCGAAAATTTCTTTGTCTCCCACTCAGCTCGTTTTTTATTCTTTCTTTTTCAAAGTGGTGGCGGCCCGTCCAACTTTTTTGCAGAGACGTCGGGTCTGCTCAGCTTGAGGTTGCCGCTTGACTGAAATTTGAGCCAGCGGGGGTGTTGCCCACAGAGAATGGTAGATAGAAAAAAATCGACCAATAAGGACTGCCCCTTTGAAATCAGTATTTAAATTGAAGCAGATTATTGCCTTCGCATTCCGATCATCTGCCTTGCCTCTCTCCTCCTTTCTTTCGTGATCTGCTTTAAAAAATGGCCAATTCTCCTAACCATACCTTCTCCGCCGAAATCCTGGCTGGGTGGGAGAGACTCTACAATCTTCTTGGTAGAGGTTATGCTTATATAGCTCAAAACTCTACCGTTGAGGCTGAAATCCTCGGTTTATTCAGGACTGTGGACGCTGCTTCTGTTGAGGGTACACAACTGGGAAAGGAGTATTGGAACTTCTCGACCCTCTTCATCAATTTTCTAGCTGCCTATAACCGCGCTTATGAGACGGTCATTGTGACTGCCGTCGTGAAAGCCCGTTACCGAGACCGGCACGAGCGTCTGGCAACAGTTACGTTTGTGGCTGATAATCACAAAAAGGCCCTCAAGTTTGCCAACGATCAGCTTTCGTGGCTGGTTCGTGAGAGGGGAAAGTTGGTGGACCGTCTGGCCTTGGTCCGAACTTACGCCGAACAGGAGCCAGGCAATATTGTGATGAGGTGCAAATGCGGTTGGCTGCAGGAGAAACTTGATGACATTACGGCAGACATTGCTTTCGAGAGGGCAGCGATTCCGGACCTGGAGTTTGCCGTTGAGCATTACGAGGCCACTATGGCCCAGGTTAAAGAGAAGTGCGATCGCCTCTTCTTTAGGCTCGCGCAGCTTGATCCCGAGAGCGCCCGGTGCATCCAGAGCATCAACTGTTTGGAGAGTCAGTTGAGCTCTTTCGTAATGGTTATCAGGTCCCAGTTTGGCTTTAGCTTTCCTCCCCAGTGAGTTGTTGTAATACTCTTTGATGAATGGAATGAAAGAAAAGCTTCACGTGTTTTTTTTTTAATTTTCCTGCTATCGTTTCTTCCGCATAGCATAACAGAACGATTTGAGGTACCGAAGATGTCAAGGCTTAATGTTCTTCTTGATGTTCTTGTTTAATTGTTCCAGACGATGATATCGAGAACATTAATGAAGGGTTCGGCGGTGGCCCCCACTATCCATCTTGAGATCACGAACAATAAGGCTATGACAACTCGATCAGTGCGCTGGTAGTAAATCCGGCCACCTGTTGTGTGCCCATTTTTATCCATATTTTGTTTCTTTCGGCGTCTACTTGCTCGTGTTGGTCGCCTGTATCGTCGGGAGAAATTCCTATGGGCTATGTTCATTAATAGAACCTCGGTCCTCTAAAGCCCTCCGCGTGTTTCGGATAAGAGGAAATCTTAAGACCGGTCTCTGGTTGATTTAATCAGGTAAAGGTATTTGTTTCATGGGTTCTGATTATATAATCCATATTGTCTTTCAAAAGACGCGAGATCCTCTGCAACACATTAAATATACCCCCGTGCTTAATCAGTATAAATCCACCGTCATATCAGAATACACTGCCCATACAAGTTTTCGGATTGACACAACTTTGTCTGTCAAAGATGGACAGTGTTCGTTTGCCCCCCAGAATTAACGGTTGAAGCCTCGGTGCTTTTCGTCTTTTGGTATTTCTAAAGATGATTCTTGATATATTATTGAACTTAATTTTTACACCCGTCTGGGGTATCTAGGATCTTCCTGCAAAAGAAAAGGATATAATTAGTATGCGACATAAGGAATGTCGGTCCATGACTCTTATATTAGTCCAATTTGATTTTTTCTATTTTATAGAGAAATCAGAAAAAAAAATTTCCTTCGGAAGAAATGGGTTAATTTCTGATACATAATTTTTTGCAGATTTATTACTCTTTTTTTTATTATTTTTTTAAGGAATGTGACAAAATCTCTTGACGTTTACTAAAATTTTTGAAGGAATAAATTTTCAGAGGTAAATTTGTCAGGAAAATTTTATTTTTATTGAAGCAGGAAAGACCTGACAGAAATCCTTTATTGGTTAACAAAATTCCCCCGAGACATTAGTCTAATTTTATTTAGAGAAAATTTTCTTAGAAAAACATGAGCGAATTTCTCGAAAAGAATTTTTGTTGCAAGTTTTTATAATTTGAAAGAATGTGATAAAATCACTTGATGTTTTTTTTAAGGAATTTTTCTTTTTATCGAAATAAATTTTCAGAGGAAAATTTGTCAGGAAAATTTCATTTTTATTGAAGCAAGAAAAACATGACAAAAATCTCTTATTGGTCAATTAGTCTAATTTTATTTAGAGAAAATTTTCTTAGAAAGACATGAGCGAATTTCTCGAGAAAAATTTTCTTGCAAGTTTTAATAATTTGAAAAATGTGATAAAATCACTTGATGTCTACTAGAGTTTTTTTTGAAGGAATTTTTCTTTTTATTGAAATAAATTTTCAGAGGAAAAGTTTTTCAGGAAAATTTCATTTTTATTGAAGCAATAAAAACATGACAAAAATCCCTTATTGGTTAATAAAATTCCCATGAAGGGATTTTTTTACATCATTTTTTCAAAAAAAATTTTTTTTAAAAGAAATGAGGGACAAATTTAATTTTTATTTTCTTTTAAAAAGAATGGTCGTAATATCAAGCTCAAAAACTGACTAACACCTAGCATGGACCGACCGAAAATAAATACAAGATAAAATTAGAGAACTTACTTTTACCTTGGAGAAATGCAAATCACATAGTCATGCGCATGACTGAAGTGAGGAGTGGACTCTAGAAAACAAAAGAAGGAGAGACAAGGTATGGACCTAAAAAGGCTCCCACTATCTGAATTGACAAACTTACCCTCCGCGCAATCAAATCACAATGGGAAGAATTGTCAATTCAGATAATGAGCGAGATAAAATATGGTCAACCCGAGCACAATTGACGCAAGAGCTTTGCATATTCGATCCCTATCTATGGTTTTCTAGGAAGAATTTCGCGACTTGGGTTTAGACGCTTGTGTGTGCAGGTGTCGTGAACCTCAGAGTATGCAAGACATGCACAACAATTGATACCAAAACAGCGCTTCTAAAAATGTGCGAAATTAAACAAATAAACCCAACACCGAGCCTGCAAAACAAAGGGGTTAGCCAAACACTCCGCCCCTTATAACTCCCATCCTGCAAAAACATATAACACATATAGAATGAGTCCCAAACAATATCTCCAGAAGCGAGATATGCATGAAATTTTCATTGGCCTAAGTCCACTAAGACTTTTAAAATTTCGAAAAAATTTAAGTATTCCAATTGGTATCTTTTTTCGAAAATTTAAAAATCTCTGTCCCCAGTGGAGTCGCCAAGCTGTCGCGACCCTCTAAAAAAATTTTAAATTTTAAAAGGGGTTAACGGATTATTAGGTTAATTAGATTTGACTAATCTAACGCGGACCCTCCCAAGCCCTACCGAATCGCAACTTTGGTTTTTGTTTAAATGATTTTAAAATTTGGAGTCGCCACTAATCGTTCTTGGTAGGTCGATTAGAAACCTAAATAAATTAGCGGGAGAACTAATTTATTCCTGTGAACTAGAGATTAGGAGCTCGGGGACTTGGTTACACTAGTTAATTAAAACTAATGCCCTTTCGGTACCTTAATTTCATGGATATCCTAATTCGGCAACTCAGACTTGGTTTATTCCTAAGGCTCTAGTAGGGTATTCTCTTTTGTGTTTTCACTTTTTAAATAGGATGCATTGATGGTATATATTTTTATTTGTTATATTTTTTTAAGTGTTAAAGATTCCCTGAAGCCGAAAGAGGGAGTGTGTTAACGACTTCTGTGCAGTATTACGACCTACTTATCTTTTGGGTCTGATGATTCAAAAATTAAATTATAGGAAGTACATGACAGCGAATAAACACCTCTAATCGGAGGCCTAGCATTGGCTTGGCTCTTCCCTTTGGGATTTAAGGTATAGGTATTTAAGTTGTAAGTATTTAAACTACTGTAAGTAAAAACCTCCAATGGGAGGCTAAGCATTGGCTTGGCTCTTCCCTTTGGGATTTAAGGTACAGGTATTTAAGTTGCAGGTATTTAACTACTGTAAGTAAAAACCTCCAATGGGAGGCTAAGCATTGGCTTGGCTCTTCCCTTTGGGATTTAAGGTACATGTATTTAAGTTGCAGGTATTTAACTACTGTAAGTAAAAACCTCCAATGGGAGGCTAAGCATTGGCTTGGCTCTTCCCTTTGGGGTTTAAGGTATAGGTATTTAAGTTGCAGGTATTTAACTACTGTAAGTAAAAACCTCCAATGGGAGGCTAAGCATTGGCTTGGCTCTTCCCTTTGGGATTTAAGGTACAGGTATTTAAGTTGCAGGTATTTAACTACTGTAAGTAAAAACCTCCAATGGGAGGCTAAGCATTGGCTTGGCTCTTCCCTTTGGGATTTATGGTGCAGGTATTTAAATTGGGGATGGACTTTGTCCTCTCCATTCTGGGGTATGAATTCTTTAAAATAAAATACAACGAATTGATTCAACAATTTGAAATTTGTGCGCGCTTGAGGACTCCTCCAAGCCGATTTTGTGCTTCCATAGGGTTGACCATTGATATAAAGCTGCGACTTCCTGACATAAAATAGAGTGAAATGTCAGTATACAAAATATGTGCTAATCTGCACCTAAAACCAGAAGAGTGGAAAGAGTACTTATCTCCCATTTTTTTGGGAGGGATTTCTATAATTGATTTTCGCTCTCTATGTTCCCAATATAGAGAGTTTCTTTTGAATTAAGAGCGACTTTTAGTCACAGATCAGTTGAGAAATCGGTGGACAGCTTAGGAGCTTGTCTGGGCCGATTTTTGCATCTCTACGAGATTTTTGCTGTTAACGTAGAGATATCCTTCTCCTGACATATAATATGGAAAAAAAAGAGGAGATGGAGAAAGTGTATACAATTTGTACTAATTTGCAAGTAAAACCATAAACAAATGAATAAATAAAAACACTTAGCTCGAATTTGCTTGCTCGTTGACGAGGAAGAACTCTTGATTTATATTGATCGATGAAAGAATTTGTGATGATAACCTCTAGCTTTAAACTTCCATCATCTTCAAAATTCTTTCTCTTTTGGTATTTTCTTTCTCTCAAATTTTTCTTCAATTTCCCAAAACTCTCTCAAACATCCAAAATTTTCTCTCCAAAAAAATTCCCCCAAACACTTCAAATTTTCTCTCCCAAGAATGTTTCTCAAACACTTCTTCCTCCTTTTATAACCTACTCATCTATCTCCCATTCTAATTTTTCCACTAACTCTATCTCCCATTCTAATTTCTCCACTAACTCTTCTTCATTTTCATCTTCCATTCTCCATCTCTATCTCACATTCTAATCTCTCCACTAACTCTTCTTTATCTTCATCTTCCCTTCTCCATATTCATCTCCAATTCTAATTTTTCCACTAACTCTTCTTCATCTCCATCTTCCCTTCTCTATTCTTATCTTCCATTCTAATTTCTCCACTAACTCTTCTTCATCTCCATCTTCCCTTCTCTATTCTTATCTTATTTTCTCCATCCATCCTTCTCCAACTTCTCTTCTTCATCTCCTCTTCTCCATCTTCCCTTCTCTATTCTAATTTATCCACTAACTGTTCTTTCTGTTATTTGTAAAATAATCATTCAAGAGTTAGGTATTTGCACTCTAGTCCTTGAATTTTAAGTATTTACAATTCAGTCCATGAAAAAATATATTTCTTTAAGTCCAAATCTCCTCACAATTTTTGACACACCAAAATTTACCACATGTCAAATTTAAGCTCATTTCTTGTCGCTGAAAATAATATAGAATTTAATTAAAGCCCTTTTGCAAAATTGAGTCATTCTGGGTATAATTGAGCCAAGATGAAAATTTAAAATATTAGAAGACAATGTCACAACTCATAAAAAGTGAAAATTAAAAATAAGTTGGCTCAAATTAAATTTTTTTAGGCCCGATTCGAGATTATACTCGTGAAAGAACACGTGACTCGAATTGGATTTTTCTGAATTTGCGATGGCCAATATGAAAATAGATTTAAAATAAAAATATTAACTATCTTTGTGTTTTTTTTGGCCCCAAATGTTATTTTCCAAAATTTTCAAGTATTTTTGTATTATTTATTTTTTTAAAAAATGAAACAAATATATAAAAAATATGAAAATTTATTTTTTGTTCAAAAATGGTTGCCTAGGCTTGACCAAGGCTTCCAAAGTTGATTTTGCAATTTTCTCATTTTTCTTAATTTTTTGTTTTATGAATTTTCGAAAATAAAAATACCGAAAAATATTGAAAATATGAAAAATCATTTTTTGGTCAAAATTGGTTCCCTAGGCTTGGCGAAGGTCCCCAAAGTTGATTTTTCAATTTTATGAATTTTTATGGATTTTCTATTAATTTTAAAAAATACGTAAAAATATTGAAAATATGAAAAATCGTTTTTTGGTCAAAATTGGTTTCCTAGGCTTGGCTAAGGTCCCCAAAGTTGATTTTTCAATTTTATGAATTTTTATGGATTTTTTTATTACTTGAGCAATAGAAAAAATGATTAAAAATCAGGTGTCAACAATCAGAAAGGCATTGCACGGTTGGATTTAACATATGTGTTTCATGGGTTCTGACTATACAGTATATACCTTTCTCAAAAAAGTACAGGAACCCCTCAATACATCAAGAATACCCCATGTCTGAGCCGAATACATTTTCCGCCGTATCAAAATACATATCCCATACATGCTGGCTAATTGACGTAATTCCATCTCCAGGAGAAGGGACCTCTTCGATTGCCCCCAAGGTTATCAGCTAAGGCATCGATAATTTCCGTCCTTTCGTATTCTTCACGAATATTCCTGGTACGTTATCGCCGATTAGCCTAATTTTGCTCATGTCCGGGGTACCTATAATTCCCTGCAAAAGTAAAGGAAAATAATTAGTATGTGATCAAAGAGGGGTTGGTCCACGACTCCTAGATTAGTCCAATTTTATTTTTATTTTATGGAGAAATCAGACAAAATTGCCTTAATAGAATATGGGTAAATTTCATAAAAAATATTTTCTTACAAATTCACAACTTGAAAAATGTGGTAAAGTCGTTTGACTTTCAGCAAATTTCCCGAATGAATTTTCTTCCTTTATCATAATGAAATTTCAATGATAAATTTGTCAAGAAAATCTTGTGTCCATTGAAGCTTTAAGGAAAATCGTGACAAAATCTTTCATTGGTCAACAAAATTCCCCTAAGGGATTTTTCTCATTCATTTTTTTTTCAAAAATGGGACACCAATTTGATTTTTATTTTCATTTGAAAAATGACAATGATATTAAATTCAAAATCTAACCGACACCTAACATGGACCGACCAAAAATAAATACAAGATAAAGTTAGAAAACTTACTTTCACCGTAAAAAATACCATGTAGGTCACATAAACATGCACATGAATCGTGAGTTTAAATCTTAGCCTATCTACTCTAAAGGCTGACAAATTGAAGCGAAAGACTTACGGTAAGGCGACAATCTCGCGTACATAATCAAGATTAGCCATGATCCTACGACGTAACCAGGATTAGCCGGGCCTTCCAACTTCGGCTCCTCGAGTCAAAAAATTAAAACCACTGCTTTGGTAATCTTACCAAGCTTGCGGCCTAACTTTTAAAACTCATTTTTGAAAAGAGGTTCGGGATTGAATTTAGGCTAACTTTCGACGTGATCTCACGCTGAACGCTAGAACCAAATCACAACACCATCCTAAAACTAGTGGCCTAGGTCCGGCCACGGGACGTGTGTAATGCAATGCTAAAACTGTAAACACCGCTTCAATGTTTCAAAAATTAAATAACAATTCTCACACACCAAACCTGCAAAACAAAGGGTTAGCCAAACACTGCACCCCTTATGACTCCTATCTGTAAAACCATTTAACACCTAAAGGTTAGAATCCAACAAATTATTAGATTAAATGAGTTCCCATGAAATTTTTATGGCCTAAGTCCTCTAAGTTCTTAAATTTTCAAAAATTAAGAACACATCCCCAGTGGAGTCGCCAAGCTGTCGCGACCTAAAATTCATTTTTTAGGATAATGGATTACCAGATTAATTGATTAAATTAACTAACCTAGTTCGAGTTCTCCCAAGCTCTACCAAATGGCGACTTTGATTTTTTGTTCAAATGGTTTTAAAATTTAGAGGCGCCACTAATCATTTTTGGTAGGTTGATTAGAAACCTAAGTAAATTAGCGGGAGAACTAAATTACTTCAACGAACCAGAAATTATGAGTTCGGCAACTTGGTTACACTAGTTAATTAAAACTAATGCCCTTTCGGTACCTTAATTTCATGGATATCCTAATTTGGCAACTCAAGCTTGGTTTATTCCTAAGGCTTTAGTGGAGTGTTCTCTTTTTGTATTTTCACTTTTTTAAATGGAATATACGTGAGTGACATTTTTTTGGCATTTTCAAAATATTGAGTATTTCCCTGAAGTCGAAGGAGGGAGTGAGTTAACGACTTCTGTGCAGTGCTGCGAGCTACTCATTTTGGGGTTTAGCGATTCAAAAATTAAATTACAAGAAGTAAATGACAATAAATAAAGACCACCAATGGATAGCTCAGCCTTGGCTTGGTCCTCTCCTTTGGGGTTTAAAGTTCAGGAATTTAAATTGCAGAAATTTAAAATGACCTCCAGTGAGCGGGCTCTGCCCTTCACATTTTGGGGTTTAAGTTCTTTAAAATAAAACGAATTGATTTGACAATTCGGGCCGAAATCCATCGACAGATAAATTGAAAATTTAATGGGCACTCAAGAGCTCGTCAGCGCAAATTTTACACCTCCATGGGATTTACCGTTGACTTGGAGTTGTCCTTTGCCTGACATAAAAATATAGAGAAATGGAGTAATGGAGCAAATATGATTTAATTTACATTAAAAATTAGAACAATGAAAGAGGCACTTAACTTCAATGGCATTATGAGAAGTGCTTGATGGATATAATTGGTTCCTGCCTGAAATCAAACATGGGGAAATAGAAGAAGAGTAGAAAATTTTAGCTAGTTTATATTAAAAAATCAAAGAGAGTAGAGGGACACTTAGTGTCACGCCCCGAACCCCCAATTGAGAGCGCGGCATCCTGTTCCTGCGAAAGAGTCTCCTCTCGCTCGCCTGGTTTACGATACGCGACGGCCTAGGGAGTCTTGGCATCGCGATCAGACGACGAGTCCTTCGATAACTTTGCGGACCTGCGGAAACGTGCCTCCTAACCATACATGCATACATACAAAACAGAGGGGTAGTATGAACATAATGAACACAAACAACAATGTATACATATCATAAGCGTTAGGTACAGACCCCCAAAAAGAAACCATGACCTACAGTCAAGACCTACGCTCGAACCAACACTAAAAGTCTAGGCCAGTAGCAAAAGGACTCAGTCCTCCTCAAGCTCCTCCTCGGGATCCTCCTCGGGGTCCTCCTCTAGATCCTCCTCGGGGTCTTCCTCATCAGTATCCATGATATCGCCCTCCTCATGGCCGTCAATCTCAGAGCGTCTTGGAGACGGCAACTCCTGCAGCGGGTCGGGGTCGATCACCTAGCCTCCATACTCGGCTGGATGTAGCCAAAACGGGTCCTCCTCCATAGGTATCGAAGAGTCTCGCTGGGGTCCCTCAAAACCATAAAGGCCTTCTCTAAACCACGCCTCGAATCTATGAGGTACAAGGTAGGGTCCACCATGATCTACTAGTACAGTCGTCACGTGCCTATGCCACATCACGGCATGCATGTCAAAATGGAGGGTGACCTAGGTATCCATCTGAATTGCCAATTCAAAAAGCATTGGTAGTGCCGCCATCACTGGCGTCCTAGATCTGAAAAAAAAGGCAACCACCGCCAGTGAGTCGAGAACTCAGCAACCTCGCCACTAATTCTAGCGTAGGGTAGAGTATACTAGTGGGGTCGGTCCTATCCAGTGAACTAGGGTTTACGGTCCAAGGTTTAGACGCTCTCAATTCCCCTCGGTACCAGATCCCCAACGTACAATCACGCGCACAACGCATAGCAATGCAGATCATACAACGCAGACGGGCAATAACAATCAGTCATCCATAATGCCATATGCAAATGATACAGGCCTCAAATGGCCATATCGGATCCCACGGATCCTGTTCAGGCCTCAACCGGCCATAACGGATCCCAACAGATTATGCTCAGGCCTCAACCGGCCATACGGATCCCAACGGATCATGCCCGCCTATCACTCCAAATCCCATTAGGACGTATCCAACAGCGCCATCCGGCAAATGCCACAACTGCGTTCTTTGACGCCTTACGTTGGCTACTCCCTTGTCCCTCCATTTCCCTCGCGTAACAACGCCTCTAGGGCTCATTCTCATGTCACATCTCTGGTGACTCATGCAATGCTCTCAATGTATGTGGGGCCCAAATGATTACAACAACAATTCAATCACAGAGCATGCATGCAATGGTACATAAGTACAAGTACAAAGCACATCAAGAAAGCATTAAAGTAATCACGTGCTCGCCATGCCAGACTATAATAGGTCTAATGCCCCCACACGCGGTTTCTCAACCAGCCAAGCTCAACAGAATATCTCACACGATTTCCCTAATTAAACCCATGTAAATTCGAACTCCATCTTAGCGGACTCGATAACTCGGCCTATGCCAAATAACCTATGTTAGCTTCTTGGGAGTTAGTAACCCGTGATTAATGTCTTAGTCGTCTCGGGCTTCGTTAAATTAAGGTTAGCTTAGATTAAGGCCCGAGTAAATAATTTGGGTTCAACTGGGCCTAAGGCCCATTTTAAGGTTCAAGGCCCATAATTTATTTCTTGGAGTAAAATATACAACTTAGGCCCATTATTATATTAATTTCGTGCAAGACCCAAGCCCATTTTTAAAGATTAACCTATTAAGCCCAATTTGACTATTTTAGGCCCAATTTGCTATCCTAAGCCCATATACATTATTGGGCCTCATATTCTAATATTCAAAACATAATTTAGGCGCAATTAAATTATAACTTTCGTCCATTAAGGCCCACCATTGCAATCTAGGTCCAATTAGATTTGTTTGGCCCCAATTAGTCCAAAATTAAGTCCCGGAGCCCAATAGAACTCTTCGGCCCATTAGATTACATGCCCACTCATCCATTTCAGCCCACATTTGACATTTTCAAGGCCCAATTAATTTATTTATTTCGTTCGATAAGAAGCCCATTAGAATATTTTAGGCTCGTTAGCTTATTTAAGGTTAGACTTGTTTAATTCAATCCTTCAAGCCCACTAACCATACACGGCCCATACCTTCCATGTCTACATCAATCATTCGCAGCCCATAATCCACCGTTGATGGCCCAATTAAGTTTCTTAAGAACCCCAAACTCGGCCCAAATCAATTCCTCCACACTTAATCCAAGTTAAACTAGCCTAACTCATGCAGGATCACCCTTAAACCATTAACCTCAGCCCCTACTAACGCGAACCAAGCAAGTATACAATAAGCCTAAACTAAGATTAGTAATGGAGCTTACCAAAAATGGTTGGAACTCGATGACAACAAAGGACGGAGCAAGGATGGCCGTGGAGGCTCTCGGCCTAGGGAGGAGGGGTGGCTGACCCGATGGTCACACGGGGCTCTCAAGACCTAAAACCAACATTACCAAGCATTAGAACGGTCATGGAACCAGGTGAGATGAGTTGGATTGGCCGGTATGCCCACGACATCTACAACGGACGGAAGGACAAAGGGGAGAGGGGGCTGTTTCGGGGATCAAACGGCGCCATTCCGCCGTGGAAATGAGAGGAGAGTGAGATGGGAGGCTTACCGAGATGGAGATGGGTCGGTGACGGTAGCTGGTGGTCGGATGGTGATGAACGATGACGACGAGGGCGGCTGAACGGGCGGCGGACGGGCGGTGCTCCACGGGCGGACGAAAAGGGAACCGTAGAAGAAGAAGAAGATGAAGGCGTGAGGGAGAAAGGAGGAAGAAGAAGGGCGGCCGAATGAGAGAAATGAGGGAGGAGAGAGAGAGTGAAGGGTTTATCCAAGATTTTATCAAATTCAAATGTGATTGTGGGTTAGGTAGAATAGTGTTAGGGATTGACTTTGTACTTTGATGGGTGACTTGTGTACCTTCGACAAGATTGAAAGATTTGCATGGGAACTTGTGCCACGATTTAATTGATGGATTAACAAGACATTGATTGATTTGACAACTGATTTGACTTGCCTCGATTTGCGTGCCAAATGCACCGATCGGGTCCCGAGCGCGAATGAATTTCGGACAGGATTTGGTTTCGATCTACCGAATCTACTCTCAAAAATTCTAATTCAACTAATTCTAAGGACTGAGCATTTACCGGGGGCATTTCGGTAATTTTCCAATCACGTCTTGCTTCACGACGTACACCGGCTGTTTGCCTTTCTGGCGACATTTCTGAAACTGATTTCATTCTTGCATTGTGTTTATCTTACTAATTCGATTGTCCGTTGTCGGATTTCATTTTGTGGTCAATTTCATTAAATACCGACCCTGTCTCTGTCTCAGACCAACGGGCGGCTGTTTGGGAAATTTTCCCAGGTAGCCTTTCCCCTTCGGTTAGTCATCTCGTGGTAGCTAATCCTGAGTGAGCGTCGATCAAAGTGTATTAACGAAGTATTTCCATTCATTTAGAAATTCCGATAATTAGGTCGAATTTTCAGACTGTCACAATTCTTCCCTCCTTACAAAAATTTCGTCCTCGAAATTTACAATCCACCAATCCTTACAATAAAACGGAAATTACACTGAGCTACTCAAACAAATACGGGTATTTCCTCTTCATCTCGTCCTCACCTTCCCACGTAGCTCCTTCAGTCCCATGGTGCTCCCAGATAGCCTTAACCAACGGAATTGTCTTGCTCCTCAGCACTTGCTCCTTCCGATCTTCAATTCTAACTGGCCTCTCCACATACGAGACGCGGTCATCCACTTCAATGACTTCATGATCGAGTATATGGCCAGGGTCCGGCTCGTACTTCCGAAGCATCGATACATGAAACACGTTATGAATTTGCGATAAGTTCGGCGGCAGTGCTAGATGATAAGCCAGTGTCCCGATCTTCTCCAAAATCTTGAATGGCCCAACAAATCTCGGACTCAGCTTCCCTTTCTTGCTAAACTGAGATAGTCCTCGCATCGGCGACACCTTCAGAAAGACGTGATCTCCAACATGAAATTTCAATGGCTTACGTTGCTTATCTGCGTAGCTTTTTTGTCTGCTCTGGGCTGTCCTGAGTCTATCTCTGATTACCTTGACTGCCTCAACTGACTGTTAAACTAACTCTGGGCCTGTTATGCTTTTCTCACCAACTTCATCCCAATAGATTGGAGTCCTGCAGGCCCTTCCATACAATGCCTCAAAGGGTGCCATTCTGATACTCTGCTGATAACTGTTGTTGTAGGCAAATTCTACCAAGTGCAACTGTTCCTCCCAGCCACCTTTGAAATCTATTACGCACGCTCTCAGCATGTCCTCCAGAGTCTGTATAGTTCTTTCTGACTGACCATCCGTCTGAGGGTGGTAAGCTTTACTGAATCTCAACTCTGTTCCCAAAGCTCCTTGCAAACTCTTCCAAAATGTAGCTGTGAAACAAGGATCTCTATCTGATACAATGCTTACAGGCACTCCATGCAGTCTCACAATCTGCCTCACATACAACTCCGCCAATCTTTCCAACGTAGAGTCCTTTCATACTACGATGAAATGCGCGGATTTAGTCAATCTGTCCACTATTACCCAAATCGAGTCATTCCCTCTTTGACTCCTAGGCAGTCCTGTCACAAAATCCATAGTGACATGCTCCCATTTCCACTCTGGGATCTCAGGGGTTGTAACAGTCCTCCAGGTTTGCAGTGCTGTGCCTTTACTTGTTGACAAGTCAAGCACTTGGCTACATGCTTAGCTACATCCACCTTCATTCCATTCCACCAGTAGTGCTCACACAAATTCTGATACATCTTCGTACTTCCTAGATGGATACTGTAGTTGCTTCTGTGAGCCTCAGACAAAATCCTTTCCTTGAATTCCTTGTCGTTCGGCACACAGAGACGTCCTTTAAACCTTAATATTCCATCTCCAGTCACCTTAAATTCAGCCTTCCTCTCATCTGCATCCATCGTCATAATCTTTTGAATGTCTGGGTCCGTAGACTGCAACTCTTTGATCTTACTTGAATCTCTGGTTCGATTTGCAAGGTAGCCATCAGACTCGAGAGGCTTCCTACCTTAACCTTATATTCAGAGTCTCTGACTTCCTCCAGCAACGTCCATTCTTTGACCATCATGTGCGCAATGCTCGACTTTCGACTCAGAGCACCCGCTACCTTATTCGCTTTTCCTGGATGGTATAGAATATCACAGTCGTAGTCTTTCAACAGTTCCATCCAACGTCGTTGCCTCATGTTCAGTTCCTTTTGCGAAAACAAATACTTCAAACTCTGATGATCAGTATAGATCTGAAATTTCTCTCCCACCAAGTAATGTCTCCAAATCTTCAGTGCAAACACGATCGCAGCTAGTTCCAGGTCATGCGTCGGATAATTCATCTCATGCGGCCTCAGCTGTCGAGATGCATAAGCTACTACTCGCTCATGCTGCATCAAGACACATCCCAATCCTCTTAATAACGCATCACTATAAATTTCGAATCCTCCAGGCCCAGATGGGATGGTCAACACTGGTGCGGAAGTTAGTCGATCCTTCAATTCCTGAAAACTTTCCTCGCACTTCTCAGTCCATTCAAATCTCGTTTCCTTCTTCAACAAGTGTGTCAGAGGGGATGCTATTACCAAGAATCTTTCCACAAAACGTCTGTAATACCCAGCCAATCCAAGGAAACTTCGCACTTCCGTCATGGTTGTAGGCCTCGGCCACTTCTCTACAGCCTCAATCTTTGCTGGATCCACTGATATTCCTTCCCCAGATACTATGTGTCCAAGGAATGCCACTCTGCTTAACCATAACTCACACTTGCTAAACTTCGCATACAGCGAGTGTTCCCTTAATGTCTGCAGGACAATCCTTAAGTGTTCCTCGTGGTCCTCAGAACTCTTCGAATACACCAAAATGTCATCAATGAAGACTATCACGAACTGATCCAGAAACTCCTTGAACACTCGATTCATCATATCCATAAATGCGGCTGGGGCATTCGTTAATCCAAATGGCATAACTGTGAACTCATAGTGCCCATATCTTGTCCTAAAGGCAGTCTTCGGAATATCCTCCTTCTTAATCCTTAACTAGTGATAGCCTGTCCTTAGGTATATCTTGGAGAATACACACGCTCCTTGAAGCTGATCAAACAGGTCATCAATCCTTGGCAGAGGATACTTGTTCTTGATAGTCACTTGATTCAGCTGTCTGTAGTCGATACACAGTCTTAGCGATCTATCCTTCTTTTTAACAAACAGCACCGGAGCTTCCCATGGCGATGCACTGGGGCGAATAAATCCTTTATCCAGTAGCTCTTGCATCTGCACTTTCAACTCCTTCAGCTCAGACAACGACATCCTATACGGTACCTTTGAAATCGGTTCGGTTCCAAACTCAATCACAAACTCCACTTCACGCACTAGTGGCAAACCAGGCAACTCTTGAAGAAACACGTCCGGGTAATCCCTTACTACAGGCACTTCCTCCAACTTCACTTCTTGAGCAGACAAATTTGACATTGATGCCAAGAATCCTAGGCAACCTTCATCCATTAGTTTAGTCGCTTCCAATGACGAGATCCAAGGGATCGACGTTCCTCGTCGATTTCCATTAAATTCATACCCAGGGTGGCCTACTGGGTTTAGTTGTATCATACTTCTACCACAGTCTATTACTGCTCCACGTCTAACTAGCCAATCCATACCAACAATTACGTCGAAATCAAACATGGGCAAGACGGCTAAATCAATCTCTCCCTCACTATTGCCTAAGGCTAACTCACACCCCTTACATCCTAACACAACAATCACTCTATCCTTTAACGGGGTGGTTACATGCAAAGTCACATCCAACGGTTTAACATTCAATCCAGCTAACTCAGCAAAATGTGCAGATACGAAGGAGTGCGACGCTCCCGGATCAAATAGCGCATATGCAGTATGACCATAGAGAGAAACGGTACCTGTGATCACCCCTGGTGCGTTCTCAGTATCCTTCCGCGCCACTGCATAGACTCATCCCTGAGCAGGTGGACGGTTCAGATTCCCTTGAGGAGCATTCGTCATCGGCGGCTGCTGCTGCGGCTGGAACGGGGGTCTCGGACCTCTTTTCAGGCAGTTCCTCTGAATGTGCCCCATTTGACCACATCCGAAGCATCCTCCAGTCTTCCTCGAGCAAGGGCTGTTCCCATGCCTCTTGCCACAGTCACGACAGTTCTGACCCCCAGAGTATGACGGCTTTCCCAAGGTCCTTCTCGCAGGTGGAACGAACCTGCGGGTGTCCTTTATCGGCCTCTTACCAAAATCTCTAAAATTTCTCCCTGGCATAAACCGCGATCCAGATGCAGCAGCCTTCTCCTGCAGATCTCGTTCTATCGCCAAGGCTCCTTCGTAAATCTCATTATAGTCCCTCAATCTAGTGGCGATTATCATACTCTTCAGCTCAAGTCTCAAACCTTCTCTGAATCTTCTTGCCTTGTCCCACGGATCCTCAATCAGTCTTCGAGCAAACTTGGACAATCTGGCAAACTCACCCTCGTACTGATCTACAGTCATAGATCCCTGGCGAAGCCATATGAACTCTTCCATTTTTCTCTCTTGGGCGGCCTCCGAAAAGTACTTTCCGTTGAATGCTGGGCAGAAAGCAGGCCAGTTCGGCCTCATGCCATCAGGGAAGACTCGCCCTCGGGTGGCCTTCCACCAGTCATCTACAGTACCCTGGAGCTGGTAGGTCGCCAGTGAAACCTTTTCCTCATCAATGCAACCCAACACAGTGAAGGCCTTCTCAAGTTGTTCGATCCACAAGGCAGCTGTCTCGGGACCACCACTACCATCAAACTTCGACGGCTGCAACTTCAGAAACTCTTCCACAATATGATGAGTCTGACGTCCTCCATTTCCATGCCCATTGCCTCCATTGGCAGCGGCCAAGGCAGCCTCAGCTGCTTGGGCTACAGTGGCAGCTGTCACGACCCGAAAAAATCGGTTTCCCAATTTTTAAAGTTAATGGATTACCAGGTTAATTAAATTGAATTAACTAGCCTAGTTTGAACCCTCCCAAGTTCTACTGAATCGTGACTTAGGTTTAATTTCATCAAAAGAAGGATTTATCTTGGAGTCGCCACTAATCATTTTTGGGTAGGTTGATTAGATACCTAAATAAAGCATCGGGAGAAATACTTTATTCCTACGAACTAGAGATTAATGAGTTCGGGGACTTGGTTACGCTAATATTTCTACTAACGCCCTTTCGGTACCAATTTCATGAAAATGTTCAACTTGGCAATTTTGATGAATTTTCACTTGAGATTCAAATGTGCAATTTTTTTGGGTTTTGTTTTTTAAATGCATGCAATGCAAATGCAATTACATAAATGCAATTAAGACATGAAACTACATGATTTATGCATTCTAGATTACATGACAAGTGTGATGAACATGCATGATGGCTTTTAAAAAATTGGGTTTTGATGCAAATAAGTATGAATCCTATTTTAGATGACATGCAATATGAAATCTAATTTATATGACATGCGAATACGAAGACATATGAATACAACATGCAAATGTAGACATACAAATGCGACATGAGAACGTAGACGTACAAATACGGCATGCGTACGTAGATATACGAATGACATACGTACGTGGACGAACGAATATGACATACGTACATGGACATATGAATACAACATGCATACGTGACATACGTACGCGACATGCGACATGAATACACGAATACGACATACGTACGTAACATGCATACGTAGACATGCATACGCGACATGCTACATGAATATATGAATACGACATACGTACGTGACAAACGAACATGGACATGTGTACGTGAATATGCGTACATGACATGGCAAAATATGCAAGAGCTATACTATATGAAATGCACATGAAAGACATTTTTTGTATTTTTATATTTTCCACATTTTTTTGTATTTTTGGATTTTCTACATTTTTTTTAGATTTTGGATGTATTATAAAAGATTGCAAAATCACCCAAACCAAATAAAGATATGAAAAGAGAGCAGGTAAAATAAAACTACCCTAAGGATAGTGAAAATAAAACCCGCAACTCGTCGGGTGAATAATTACAGACCAATTAAATAAAACCCGAGACATGATCGGGAATACAAAAATGGACCGGAATGAACATCGATCAAACACCCGTCGCCAAGCCTCGTGGGTCGGGAGTACAACAAAACGGACGGGAATGGACATCGGTCATACTCCAGTCTTCAAAGCATCGGGCCGAAAGCCAAATGAAAATAATGAACTATCCAATCGGACATGGACAATCACCAATGAGTTAAGACAATTCAAATGCTCAAAGAAAGTTTAACACGTGCTGATTAAACTTCATTGAGACCATTTTTTTTACATTTTCCAATGTATTAACACAAAAAATACGAATTAAACCATAGTATCCATGAACATTCTTAGGGAGAAAGCAGTAACCATAAAATACAAAAGAAATAATGAAATGTATGCAAAAATTCTGAGATGTTTTATGTGGATGGGAAAATGTGTCGTTGACAAATTTTATGTTTTACATTCTTATTGAAGAGACACTCATTTTCGTGTAGAAAATGGTCTTTCATGAGAGCTCAGCAGCAAACAAACAAATTTCACAGAATAGACATACTTCGGGATCAAGCTCTAATGGACACTCAAATCTCAAAATTAATGCACCAAACTTTCCAGTCTACTAAACAAGACCCCAATGAACAACTTTCATTTTTTGTGAAGTTTCAAAAGAAGACTCTAAACATGAGATAACTACGAATCAATATGACCACGCACAGAAAAACACTCAGACTCAAGGACGCCAACAGAATTGCATGATTTCATTAAATGCATTAAAAATACGAAATGTGCATGAATATTTTTGTATTTTGTATATGTTATGCATTAAGATCTTATGAACAAATGTCATGAAGAGGTCTTTATGAAACGAAGTCTAGAGTAATGCATGGAAAATCATTTAGTGTGAAAGGTCAGATCAGAAAAATTCCATCTCAGGTTCTGATCACCATATTTCCAGATTTCTACTCTCAATTTCAGGACCCTTTTGACAGAGCAAACGACGTCCATTTTCGCGCCATAATATATCAAATCGAAGATCTTGAAGTCATCTACGAATGTTCAGTATATTTGTTTTCGAGATTTCATCATCTAAATGCGAAAAGTTGAGTTACTAGATAATTGCACATGCTGATGCGCCTAGAGCTCGTTGGAGATGAATCCGTCGCGTCGCCAAGGCTTGTTCCACGGCGGCGAATTTTTCTCTCTCAAAATTTTTTCTCTTGAAATCTCTCCAAACTCTCTCAAACATTCAAAATTTTCTCACCCCAAAATTCCTCCCTTTCAAGCTCTCTTCTTCCTCCTTTTATAGCCCACTCATTTACCTCCCATTCTAATTTCTTCATTAACTCTATCTCTCATTCTAATTTTTCCACTAACTCGTCTTCATCTTCATCTTCCCTTCTTTATCTCTATCTCATATTCTAATTTCTCCACCTATTTTTCTCCATCTCCATCTTCCCTTCTCTATATATATCTCCCATTCTAATTTCTCCACTAACTCTTTTTCATCTCCATCTTCCTTTCTCTTATCTTATTTTCTCCATCCATTCTTCTCCATCTCCTCTTCTCCATCTTCCCTTCTCTTATCTTATTTTCTCCATCCATTCTTCTCCATCTCCTCTTCTCCATCTTCTCTTCTCAATCTCATCTTCTTCATCTTCCCTTCTAATTTCTCCACTAGCTCTTTTTTTGTTATTTGCAAAATAATCCCTCAAGAGTTAAGTATTTACACTCTAGTCCTTGAGATTTTGAGTATTTACAATTTAGTCCTAAAAAGAAATATTTCTTTAAGTCCAAATCTTCTCAAAATTTTCAACATACCTCTCCTATACTTAGTCGAAATTCATCGCATATCAAATTTAAGCTCATTTCTTGCCGCAAAATTTAATTAAAGCCCTTTTGTAAAATTGAGTTATTCTGAGTATAATTGGGCCAAGATGAAAATTTAGAATATTAGAGAATAATGTCACAACTTCTAAAAGTGAAAAATGAAAATAAATTGACTCAAATTGAATTTTTTAGGCCCGATTCGAGATTATGCTGGTGAAGGAATACATGACCCCGAATTGGATTTTTGGATTTTTTTAAATTTGTGGTGGCCAATATGAAAAGGGATTTAAAAGAAAAATATTGACTATTTTTACGTATTTTTGTGGCCTCAAATACTATTATTTATTAAATATTTTCCTAATTTTTTAAAAAAATATATAAAAATACAATAAAATGAAAAATTATTTTTTGTTCAAAAAATGGTTGCCTAAGCTTGGCTAAGGCTTCCAAAGTTGATTTTGCAATTTTCTCATTTTTCTTGATTTGTTATGAATTTTCGAAAATAATATTGAAAAATCCTGAAATTATTTTTTGGTCAAAATTGGTTCTCTAGGCTTTGATAAGGTCCCCAAAGTTGATTTTTTTATTTTCTGAATTTTTTTGATTTTTTTATTAATTTTAAAAGAGAAGAGATGATTTAAAAATCAAGTGTCAACAGCAGCTCTCTCAGCAGCTTGCCTACTCATCAGCTGGCTAACGTCATTCAGTACTCTCATCATATCCTCAATTCGAGGGTCACCCTCAGGCGCAGGAGCCCTTGAACTCGACGCACCAGCACTCGGTCTTCTGCCCCTATTGCTCATCCTTGCTAATAACTCTCACCTAAAATAAACGAAATTCCCATTTAGGAATTCAGAACTCTAGAACTAGCAACCAAGCTTTCGCCTACTGTCGCGTCCACTGACATGTATATCCATGTAAATATTCGCTGCAGCTTAAATGCAGTTGAAACCGATTGACATCTAGACTCAACCCAGTCATTGCACAACCTAGGCTACTCTGTTTGCCACCTCAACTAGAAACCTGTCGGGAGCCACTTCCTTGATCAGGTCTCTGCCCCGGCGACCACTCCCCGCATCCTCATTTCTTGGTGCGAACAGTTGTCCTAAGTCACCCACAGCCAAAGAGAATCCAGTTCCACGTGTCCCATACCACGCTTCATTACAGTTTTTAGTCGTCCCGTCAATCCTGTCCCATACCAGGCTAACGGTTATCAAATCCAACAACATGAGATGCATGCACTTTTCAAATCCAAATTTCCAATTTAAATCGTTTTCATTTCTAAACCATTTTGCTTTCGATGTAGAAATCATGCAATGCATGATGGTCAAGCAGCGCGTGACAACCGACTAGGCATACACACACAAGCAGCATCTAGCAAGCTAACCATCCAGCAATCAGCAATCAGGCGCCCTACTCACGGGGCTATGCCTTAGAACCTTACCTCAGGTCCTGACGCATCTGCAGCTTAGTTTATAACCACTATTGCCTCTGTCTATTCTAGGCAACCAGTTGAGCTAATCATTTACATGCGCTAATCAATTCAAGCATTCTACCCTTCCTATCCTTAGGTCTAGGGTCTGTCTAACTAACTACCCCAAAATTATCAGCCTTATCACTCCAAAACCTCGAACGGTCTCATATCGAGCTGACCTTACCTGATACCACCCGAACGGGGATGTCACGCCCCGAACCCCCATTCGAGAGCGCGGGATCCCGTTCCTGCGGAAGAGTCTCCTCTCGCTCGTCTGGTTTACGATACGCGATGGCCCAGGGAGTCTTTGCGTCATGACCAGACGACGAGTCATTCGATAACTTTGCGGACCTGCGGAAACGTGCCTCCTAACCATACATGCATACATACAAAACAGAGGGGTAGTACGAACAGAATGAACATAAACAACAATGTATACATATCATAAGCGTTAGCTACAGACCCCCAAAAAGAAACCACGACCTACAGTCAAGACCTACGCTCGAACCAACACCAAAAGTCTAGGCCAGCAGCAAAAGGACTCAGTCCTCCTCAGGCTCCTCCTCGGGATCCTCCTCGGGGCCCTCCTCTGGATCCTCCTCGGGGTCCTCCTCATCGGTATCCATGGCATCGCCCTCCTCATGGCCGTCGATCTCAGAGCATCCTAGAGACAGCAACTCCTGCAGCGGGTCGGGGTCGATCACCTGGCCTCCATACTCGGCAGGGTGTAGCCAGAACGGATCCTCCTCCATAGGTATCGGAGAGTCTCGCTGGGGTCCCTCAAAACCATAAAGGCCCTCTCTAAACTACGCCTCGAATCTATGGGGTACAAGGTAGGGTCCACTCTGATCTACTAGTATAGTCGTCACGTGCTTATGCCACATCACGGCATGCATGTCAAAATGGAGGGTGACCTGGGTATCCATCTGAACTCGCAATTCAAAAAGCTTCGGTAGTGTCGCCATCACTAGAGTCTTGGATCTGAAAAAGAAGGCAACCACTGCCAGTGAGTCGAGAACTCAGCAACCTCGCTACTAATCCTAGTGTAGGGTAGAGTATACTAGTGGGGTCGGTCCTATCCAGTGAACTAGGGTTTACGGTCCAAGGTTTAGACGCTCTCAATTCCCCTCGGTGCTAGATCCCCAACGTACAATCACACGCATAACGCATAGCAATGTAGATCATACAACGCAGACGGGCAATAACAATCAGTCATCCATAATGCCATATGCAAATGATGCAGGCCTCAAACGGCCATATCGGATCCCACGGATCCTGCTCAGGCCTCAACCGGCCGTAACGGATCCCAACAGATCATGCTCAGGCCTCAACCGGCCATACGGATCCCAACGGATCATGCCCGCCTAGCACTCCAAATCCCATCAGGGCGCATCCAACAGCGCCATCCGGCAAATGCCACAACTGTGTTCATTCATTGGGTCATTTCATTTTGCGACACTCTTGAGGCAATTTTCAATCTCCTAGGTGAGAATGGAACAAATCCAATTTAGCATTTTGCAACGATTGAGGGTAAATTGGAACAACACACAGTTATCCGTCTTCGAGCTCGCCTGGGCTTTTCACTTGAAATTTCCCTACGTGAGGCCGTTCAACATTTCTCATTATGGCAGTCAGCAACGTTGGCCACAAATTGATCCGCCCTGAGTCTAGCATAAAAAGGGATTCACGCATTCGACGGGATAAACAACAAATTACCCCCTTGCCCCTGAATTAAATCTAGAAACCTAGAAAGCTGGAAATATCACACGCAAGGGAATTAAGCATGAAATGAAAGGTGCACTTATTCAAGGTCAGTTTTGCCTCTCCTGCGGCTCTTCGATAATCAGCTAGTCTCATCCTGGTTCATGCATGGATGACCGATGTTTGAGAGTCCCTAATTACTGGCTTCTGATCATGGCTTCGGATGTCTGTCAACCTTAAACTGGTTGACCAGGGCAGTAAGCTCATCATCTGGGTAATCTCTTGAACCTTCCAGCAACTAATGCTTGAATTGGGCAATGTTGCTGGCAAATGATAGCGGTAGATTTCTCATTCTGTCATCGCCATGAGTAATTTGACTTCTCGAGCTGGAGCCTTCATCATTACTCGAGAAAGTATGGGGATCACCAACTGTCCTGCTGCCAAAAACTCCTTCCATTTGAGGATTAGAGAAGTGGAAGCGCTCAGGATAACTTCTTGTCTGATTCTCTGGCTGCGCAGGCGCGCTGATCATAGGATGAATGCTAACCACGGGTTAGTGCTCAGACCAAGGAATCTGAACACACTGCCCCTGCGGTTTATACTCTTGAAGAGCATTGGGGTGATTTTGGGGGATACTTTGATTAACACCTGGGGATTGATGGCACGGCTACTAGCTTGGTTGATGATGGGAAGTGGCTGGCCCCTTGCTAACCTGCGAAATTTATGGTGGCGAGGAGACTTGACGTTCAGGCTTGGATTAGTCCCGCCATGGTTTTCTTGATTCTGAACTGTATTATGTTCTCTCACCCTTTTTTTGTACTTTTGAAGATAACTCGAAATATTTCCTTTAGTGAGTACCTCTACCTTCATAATTTCCAGTATATGTTGCGGCCGTGCCGAATTGATTCCTAGTTGCTGAACTGCATTAACAAACATACGATGCAGCTCGGGAGACCAAATCATCTTCTTTTTCCAGTTGCTTGGAACAATATTGAAGGCTTGATGATTGTTCTCTTGGTTGTGCAATTGCTTCCTTACCACGTGCTGCTATATGTTTTGAAGCACCCGAACCCTAACTGGTTTCGTTATGACGTCTTGGGCCCCATGTAAGATAGCCTTCATTATGGCTTGCTGATCATCGGTTGCCGATATTACGACGACTGGCATCTTTAATTCAGAATTGATGACTTCCAAGAGAGTAAAAATATTCATGTCAATCCCTACCATGGCGGTGAGGATGATATCAAACTGGTCACTACTCCTCCTTAATACTTCTAAGGCCTCTGTCGCTTTTGCTTAAGCTAAAACCTTATACCGGTATTTTCTTAATATGGTAACAAGGATTGACAGAGAGACTGGATTACCGTCAATGGCCATGACCGGTAGACCCTCCTCAGGGTAAGGAACTTCATCAGCTTCGACCTGGGTTGAACATACGCCCGTTTCCCTAATGCTCGACATATTTCTGGATCTTGGACTGCCGACTTGAGACCGCCTCAGGATGTCTTCTTGAGGGATCACAGGATCGTCGATGGCTTCTCGTAACAGGCTTTGAAAGCCGATGCTTTGATGGTGAAGGTTTTGAATTCCTCTCCAACAAGAACTCCTTCCTCTCTATCTTTCTCCTACGAGTTCTTGCAGATGAGCTTTCGCTATCAGATGAGGACAAGTTCTCTCTCTGGCAATAGCAACGACTTCCCTCTTCACGGGCAGCGCTATTGGATTTACCGAGGGAGAAAATCTGACATTCAGCATCAAAAGGGGAAATCCTTGTTTCTCGCTCAGTTTGTCTTCTTCTTCTTCTTCTTCTTCTTCTTCTTCTTCTTTTTTAATGTGGTGGCCCCCCCGAAATCCTTTAATAACTTTTCTTGTGGATTTGTCGACACCCAAGACTGTAGATCAACAGTAAGCCCACGATTCTCGATTTACACGTCATTTCTCTCCAAACTGTGATCGTGCTTGGGGCACGAGATTCGATTTCTATCTAGGGTTGCTCGATGAAGTTGGAGTCCCATATACGATTCTAATACAGTATTTGCACATTTGATGGGAGGAAATAGAATTACCCCATTGCTTAACCCTAGATACCGAGAAAGCAAAAAATATCCCACGTAGGGGAATTGGGCATGAAATGAGAAATACATTCATTCGAGATTAGTTCTGCTTTCCTTGAGGGTTCTCTACCAACAGACTAATTTCAGAATTAGATCAACTCCGAATCAGATCTGGTACAAATGACCGAGGATTCACAATCACCGGCTTCGGACCATGGACTTCATTACAGATTCGGAGTTTCGCTAGGGTCGAACTGGTCCATCATGGGAACAAGCTCACCCTCAAGGCCATTCCACTCGTGGTGTTGCATGTCTCTTCCCTCGGGAGGTACCGATATTGATCCAATGAGATCGGTTCTCCCATGCGCTCCTTGAACAAAACCTAATTGTGTTGGGAATTGATTTGAGGGTTGGAAAGGTAGTGGAGGAGGAATATAGGGGCTGTTAGAAACCAACAGTTCCTCATCATTCTTCGTAGCAATGGTGGAAATCTTTTCTAACCGCTTCTTTAAACGAGCATTTTCATCCCTCAGGCGTCGGTTGTTGAAATATCGCTCGGTAAAAGCGGTACGGCCACCACAGTTATGACAGGTGGTAGTGGTAAGAACGTCTGCCCAGGGCTTTTCATTTTTAGCATTTACAAACGCATTTTCATGGCGTTCATACTGAACCTTCATTCTGGTTCGCTTATTTTGATACCAGAACTTGATCTGCCAAGACTCCAGCCCTTGCTCTTGACTCAATTCCATTTTTTGTTTGCCGTCCGGCATAGGGCACGTCCTGAAGAAATCCTCAAGCCTTTGTATTTGCTCCTCAGTATGGCGATGGTAACGCTTCTTTTGACCTTTACTGTTGTTGCCCTTATCTTTACTGAGATCTTGGACGTCGTCAGCGGAAGGGCCAGGCTCCATGGTCTGAATCCCAGACATGGCCTCGAATTCTTCATTTCCATGTCCAGCAAGTGGCGGTAGCCCTCATATATGTTGGGTTGAGACATCCTTGATGGGCTACTGGTTCCTCAACGTTTGCAGCTCTCTCTTGTATCTTTACTCTCTCTGAACAAGCATGTATGCTTAAAAACTCTCTTCTGAGTATGGATGAAGATTACCAGGAGAACGCCTCTTTTAAAATATAGGCGCGGGTTCAGAAATTGTATCGCCCCTCTCAACATTTCTGTTTTTGAGACGAGCCTTCACTCTGTCTACAAATGGAGACAATTCTTCTCTTCTTTTCCGCTAAAATTTACTTATCTCCCACTCGGCTCGTCTTTTTCTTCTTCTTTCACGGTAGGGGGCTCTGTCGTTATCTCCACCGTCGATTTGCTGGCGAGTCCTCCAATAAAGACGAGTCATATCTCTCTTTCTGCCGAAGATTTATTTGTCCCCCACTCAGCTTGTCTTTTCGTTCTTTCTTTTTTCAAAGCGGTGGAGTCCCGTCCAGCTTTTCCACAGAGACGTCGGGTTTGTTCGGCTCGAGGTTGCCACTTGACTGGAATTTGAGCCAGCGGGGGTGTTGCCGACAGAGAATGGTAGATAGGAAAACCTGACCAATAAGGATTGTCCTTGTGAAATCAGTATTTAAATTGAAGCAGATTATCGCCTTCGCATTCCGATCATCTACCTCAACTCTCTCCTCGTTTCTTTCGTATTCTACTTTCAAAAATGGCCAATTCTCCTAACCATACCTTCTCCGCCGAAGTCCTGGCTCGGTGGGAGAGACTCTACAATCTTCTTGGTAGAGGTTACGCTCATATAGCCCAAAACTCTACCGTTTAGGCTGAAATCCTCGGTCTATTCAGGACCATGGATGCAGCTTCTATTGAGGGTACCCAATTGGGGAGGGAGTATCGGAACTTCCCGACCCTCTTCATCAATTTTCTGGCCGCCTATAACCGCGCTTATGAGACGGTCCTTGTGACTGCTGTCGTGAAAGCTCGTTACCAAGACCGGCATGAGCGTCTGGAAACAGTCACGTTTGTGGCTGATAATCATAAGAAGGCCCTCAAGTTTGCCAACGATCAGCTTTCGTGGCTGGTTCGTGAGAGGGGAAAGTTGATGGACCATCTGGCTATGGTCCGAACTTACGCCGAACAGGAGCTAGGCAATATTATGATGAGGTGCAAATGCGGTTGGCTGCAGGAGAGACTTGATGACATTACGGCAGACATTGCTTTCGAGAGGGCGGCGATTCCGGACCTTGAGTTTGCCGTTGAGCATTACGAGGCCAGTATAGCCCAGACTAAGGAGAAGTGTGATCGCCTCTTCTTTAGGCTCGCGGAACTTGATCCCGAGAACGCCCGGTACACCCAGAGCATTAACTTCATGAAGAGTCAGCTGAGCTCCTTTGTGATGCTTATTAGGGCTCAATTTGATTTCACTTTTCCTCCCCAGTGAGTTGTTGTAAGGTTTGTTGGTGAATGGAATGAAGAGAAAGTTTCACGTGTTTGTGCTTTTCATTTTCCTACCATTTCTTCGCCCATATAGCATGATAGGACGATTTACGGTACTGAAGACGTTGAGGCTTAACACTCTTCTTGGTGTTCTTGTTATTTGCTGCCGGCGATGATATCAAGGACATTGACGAAGGGTTCGGTGGCGGCCTCCACTGGTCACAGCGATACCCATGAGTCAGTCGTGTGAATTATTGCAAATCGACCACTCGATTAGTGCTCCAATAAACAAACCAGGCTGCCCGTTGCGTGCCCCACTTTACTCCTGCCTATCTCTTTCGGTGTCCACTTGAATGTGTCGGTCGCCTGTGGCGTTGGGAGAAATGATTGCGGGCCATGCTCGGTAATAAAATACTGGTCCTCCAAAATCTTCCATGTGTTTTGAATCCGAGGAAGGTAAAAAGGCAAGCCTTTGTTCAATTTAATCAGAAAGGCGTCGTAAGGTCGGGTTCATAATCTTGCCCCGTGGGTTTTGATTACACAGTCTCGGCTTTCTCAATAAAAATACATGAACCATTCTAATACATTAAAAATGTCCCCAGGCCTGATTTGGATGCATTCACTACCCCTCATCAAAATACATGGCCCATACGTGCTGACTTATTGACACGATTCTGTCTCCGGGACTTCTTCACTTGCCCCCAGTGCAATTGGCTAAGGCATCGACAATTTCCATTCTTTCGTATTCTTCAAGATCATTTCTGGCGTATTGTTGCACCCAATTTTACTCCCGCCTGGGGTACCTATAATTCCCTACAAAAGCAAAGGACACAATTAATATGTGATCTAAGAGAGGTCGGTCCATGATTCCTAGATTAGTCCAGTTTTATTTTTCTTAATTTTATGAGAAATTAGAGAAAACTTTCTTTGAAATATATAGGTGAATTTCTCAAAAAAGGGTTTCTTGCAGATTTACAGCTTAGCAAAAATGTGATAAAATCCTTTGGTATTTAACAAATTTCCAGAAGGGATTTTTTTTTTACTAGAATGAATTTTCAGGGATAAATTTATCAAGAAAGTCTGACTTGAAGTAGGAAAGATGTGGCAAAATTCTTTATTAGTCAATAAAATTCCTTAAAAGGATTTTTCACATTCATTTTTGAAAAATAGGACAGTAATTTAATTTTTAATTTCTCTTGAAAAATGACGATGATATTAAATTCAAAATCTAACCGACACCTAACATGCACCGACTAAAAATAAATATAAGATGAAGTTAGAAAACTTACTTTCACCATGAAAGAAATACCATGAAAATCATATAGACATGCACATGAATCGTGAGTTTAAATCTTAGCCTTTCTACTCTAAAGGCTAACAAATTAAAGCGAAAGACTTACAGCAAGGCGACAATCTCGCGCACATAATCAAGATTAGTCGTGATCCCACGACGTAACCAGGATTAGCCGAGCCTCCCTACTTCGGCTGTTCGAGCTAAAAATTAAAACCACTGCTTTGGTAATCTTATCAAGCCTGAGGCCTAACTTTTAAACTCATTTTTTAAAAGAGGTTCGGGATTGAATCTGGGCTAACTTTCGATGTGATCTGACGCCGAACGCTAAAACCAAATTACAATACCAAGCTGTCACGACCCGAAAAAATCGGTTTCCCAATTTTTAAAGTTAATGGATTACCAGGTTAATTAAATTGAATTAACTAGCCTAGTTCGAACCCTCCCAAGTTCTACTGAATCGTGACTTAGGTTCAATTTCATCAAAAGAAGGATTTATCTTGGAGTCGCCACTAATCATTTTAGGTAGGTTGATTAGATACCTAAATAAAGCATCGGGAGAAATACTTTATTCCTACGAACCAGAGATTAATGAATTCGGGGACTTGGTTACGCTAATATTTCTACTAGCGCCCTTTCGGTACCAATTTCATGAAAATGTTCAACTTGGCAATTTTGATGAATTTTCACTTGAGATTCAAATGTGCAATTTTTTTTGGTTTTGTTTTTTAAATGCATGCAATGCAAATGCAATTACATAAATGCAATTAAGACATGAAACTACATGATTTATGCATTCTAGATTACATGACAAGTATGATGAACATGCATAATGGCTTTTAAAAAATTGGGTTTTGATGCAAATAAGTATGAATCCTATTTTAGATGACATGCAATATGAAATCTAATTTATATGACATGCGAATACGAAGACATATGAATACAACATGCAAATGTAGACATACAAATGCGACATGAGAACGTAGACGTACAAATACGGCATGCGTACGTAGATATACGAATGACATACGTACGTGGACGAACGAATATGACATATGTACATGGATATATGAATACAACATGCATACGTGACATACGTACATGGATATATGAATACAACATGCATACGTGACATACGTACGCGACATGCGACATGAATACACGAATACGACATACGTACGTAACATGCATACGTAGACATCCATACGCGACATGCTACATGAATATATGAAAACGACATACGTACGTGACATACGAACATGAAAGACATTTTTTGTATTTTTATATTTTCCACATTTTTTGCATGAGCTATACTATATGAAATGCACATGAAAGACATTTTTTGTATTTTTATATTTTCCACATTTTTTGCATTTTTGGATTTTCTACATTTTTTTTTAGATTTTGGATGTATTATAAAAGATTGCAAAATCACCCAAAGCAAACAAAGATGTGAAGAGAGAGTAGGTAAAATAAAACTACCCTAAAGACAGTGAAAATAAAACCCTCAACTCGTCGGGTGAATAATTACAGACCAATTAAATAAAACCCGAGACATTATCGGGAATACAAAAATGGACTAGAATGGACATCGGTCAAACACCCGTCGCCAAGCCTCGTGGGTCGGGAGTACAACAAAACGGACCGGAATGGACATCGGTCATACTCCAGTCTTCAAAGCATCGAGCTGAAAGCCAAATGAAAATAATGAACTATCCAATTGGACGTGCACAATCACCAATGAGTTAAGACAATTCAAATGCTCAAAGAAAGTTTAACACGTGCTGATTAAACTTCATTGAGACCATTTTTTTACATTTTCCAATGTATTAACGCAAAAAATACGAATTAAACCATACTGTCCATGAACATTCTTAGGGAGAAAGCAGTAACCATAAAATACAAAAGAAATAATGAAATGTATGCAAAAATTATGAGATTTTTTATGTGGATGGGAAAATGTGTCGTTGACAACTTTCATGTTTTACATTCTTATTGAAGAGACACTCATTTTCGTGTAGAAAATGGTCTTTCATGAGAGCTCAGCAGCAAACAAACAAATTTCACAGAACAGACATACTTCGGGATCAAGCTCCAATGGACACTCAAATCTCAAAATTAATGCACCAAACTTTCCAGTCTACTAAACAAGACCCCAATGAACAACTTTCATGTTTTGTGAAGTTTCAAAAGAAGACTCTAAACATGAGATGACTACGAATCAATATGACCACGCACAGAAAAACACTCAGACTCAAGGACGCCAACAGAATTGCATGATTTCATTAAATGTATTAAAAATAGGAAACGTGCATGAATATTTTTGTATTTTTTATATGTTATGCATTAAGATCTTATGAACAAATGTCTTGAGAGGTCTTTACGAAATGAAGTTTAGAATAACCCATGGAAAATCATTTAGCGTGAAAGGTCAGATCATAAAAATTTCATCTCAGGTTCTGATCACCATATTTTCAGATTTATGCTCTCAATTTCGGGACCCTTTTGACATAGCAAACGACGTCCATTTTCGCGCCATAATATATCAAATCGAAGATCTCGAAGTCATCTACGAATGTTCAGTATATTTGTTTTCAAGATTTCGTCATCTAAATGCGAAAAATTGAGTTACCAGATAATTGCACATGCTGATGCGCCTAGAGCTCGTTGGAGATGAATCCGTCGCGTCGCCAAGGCTTGTTCCACGGCAGCGAATTTTTCTCTCTCAAAATTTTTTCTCTTGAAATCTCTCTAAACTCTCTCAAACATTCAAAATTTTCTCACCCCAAAAATCCTCTCTTTCAAGCTCTCTTCTTCCTCCTTTTATAGCCCACTCATTTATCTCCCATTCTAATTTCTCCATTAACTCTATCTCCCATTCTAATTTTTCCATTAACTCTTTTTCATCTTCATCTTCCCTTCTTCATCTCTATCTCACATTCTAATTTCTACACCTATTCTTCTCCATCTCCATCTTCCCTTCTCTATATATATATATCTCCCATTCTAATTTCTCCACTAACTCTTCTTTATCTCCATCTTCCCTTCTCTTATTTTATTTTCTCCATACATTCTTCTCCATCTTCTCTTCTCTATCTCCTCTTCTCCATCTTCCCTTCTCTTATCTTATTTTCTCCATCCATTCTTCTCCATCTCCTCTTCTTCATCTTCCCTTTTAATTTCTCCACTAACTCTTTTTTTTTATTTGCAAAATAATCCCTTAAGAGTTATGTATTTACACTTTAGTCCTTGAGATTTTGAGTATTTGTAATTTAGTCCCTGAAAAAAAAATATTTCTTTAAGTCCAAATCTCCTCAAAATTTTCAACACACCTCTCCTACGTTTAGTCGAAATTCATCGCATATCAAATTTAAACTCATTTCTTGCCGCAAAATTTAATTAAAGCCCTTTTGTAAAATTGAGTTATTCTGAGTATAATTGGGCCAAGATGAAAATTTAGAATATTAGAGAATAATGTCACAACTTCTAAAAGTGAAAAATGAAAATAAATTGACTCAAATTGAATTTTTTAGGCCCGATTCGAGATTTTGCTCGTGAAAGAATACACGACCCCGAATTGGATTTTTGGATTTGTTTTTAAAATTTGTGGTGGCCAACATGAAAAGGGATTTAAAAGAAAAATGTTAACTATTTTTACGTATTTTTGTGGCCTCAAATGCTATTATTTATTAAATATTTTCCTAATTTTTTTAAAATATATATATAATACAATAAAATGAAAAATTATTTTTTGTTCAAAAATGGTTGCCTAAGCTTGGCCAAGGCTTCCAAAGTTGATTTTGCAATTTTCCCATTTTTCTTGATTTTTTTATGAATTTTCGAAAATAAAAATATTGAAAAATACTGAAATTAGTTTTTGGTCAAAATTGGTTCTCTAGGCTTGGATAAGGTCCCCAAAGTTGATTTTTTTATTTTGTGAATTTTTTTGATTTTTTTTATTAATTTTAAAAGAGAAAAAGATGATTTAAAAATCAAGTGTCAATAGCAGCTCTCTCAGCAGCTTGCCTACTCATCAGCTGGCTAACCTCATTCAGTACTCACATGATATCCTCAATTTGAGGGTCACCCTCAGGCGTAGGTGTGACAGTCTGAAAATTCGACCCAATTATCGGAATTTCTAAATGAATGGAAATACTTCGTTAATACACTCTGATCGACGCTCACTCAGGATTAGCTACCCTGAGATGACTAACCGAAGGGGAAAGGCTACCTGGTAAAAAATATCTCGAACAGCCGCACGTTGGTCTGAGACAAAGACAAAGCCGGTATTTAATAAAATTGACCATGAAATGAAATCCGACAATGGACAATCGAATTAGTAAGATACACACAACTAAGAAATGAGATCAGTTTCAGAAATGTCACCAGAAGGGTCGACAGCCGGTGTACGTCGTGAAGCAAAACGTGATTGGAAACTTACCGAAATGCCTCTGGTGAATGCTCAGTCCTTAGGATTAGTTGAATTAGTATTTTTGAGAGTAGATTCGTTAAATCGAAATCAAATCTTGTCTGAAATTCGTTCGCGCTCGGGACCCGATCGGTGCATTTGGCATGCAAATCGAGGCAAGTCCAATCGGTGTCAAATCAATCAAGTGTCTTATCAATCCCACCGGTCAATCAAGGTTCAAGTTCCCATGCAAATCTATCAAGTCAAATCCAAATACAAGTCAAGAGTACATGTCTCTTCCATATTACTATTCTAACCACTCCACTACCAAATTTGAAATTGTGAAAATCTTGGATAAAATCTTATCACTCTCTCTCTCCTCCCTCATTCCCCATTTTCGGCCGTGAGCTTCCCCCTCTCCCTCTCTACATTTTCTTCTTCATTCTCCTTCTTCTTTGTTTCTCTTCTTCGGCCGCCCGTGGCCGCCCCTTCCGTTGCCGTCCGCCGTCCTTCACGCAATACAGCCGCCACTACCAGCCGCCACTACCAGCCCTCATCCTCACGTGATATGTTCCCTTGGTCCCTTTCCTTCCCATTTTCGTGGCCATTTAGCCCTTTAGTGAAGCCGGACCAACCTCACCATCCCTCTCCCCCTCGTTCGCTCAAGCTCGCCGTGCTGCCCATGAGCTCCGTCCGTCGTTTTCACCGTTGTTCGGCCACCACCAGCCCTCACCGACCACCTTCACTCATTGGTAAGCTTCCTAGTTTCCCTTCTCATCACCTCCATGGCACTCGAAGCCCTTTTGGACCCCGACCAACCCGATTTCTCCTTGTAGGCCGAGAGCCTCCTTTGAGCGCCGGTACCCTTTTGCTGCCCCCAACATCGTCCTTAACCCTCCAAGGTAAGCTCTACTACTAAACTTGGTCTAGGTTAGTAGTATATACATATGTGGAATGCAATGTCAAGGGCTGGTCATGGTGATTTATGGAGGAAAATGCATGATTAAGGCTTAGGCTAGTTTTGTTAGTTTAGGCGATTGGCTCGTTGGGATAAACCACAAGCTTAGCGACTTGAAGGGGGCTAGAAACCGTGTATATTGGGCTGCAAATGAGTGTTATAGGCATGAGGTGAGTGGGCCGTGCATTGCTAATGGGCCTAGGGACTTAATGTGGACCAATTTAACCTAAAATAAGTTAACGGGCCTAAAATACTCTAACGGGCTAGCTAATGGACGAATTTAATAATCTAATTGGACCTTGAAAACGTGATTGGTGGGCTGCAATGGTTGACTTAGGCGTGTACCAAATTGGGCCAAAGTAATGCAGATAGGCTTAGGGGCCTAATTCTAGACTAATTGGGCTTAACTAATTTAATTGGACCTAAATCTTGCTAGTGGGCCCCTAATGCACGAAAATTTTAATTTAATTGAGCCTAAATTATGTTTTGAATGTTAAAATATGAGGCCCAATGATGCACATGGGCGTAGGATAGCAATTTGGGCCTAAATTAGTCAATTGGGCTTGGGCCTTGCACGAATTTAGAATAATATTGGGCCGAATTATATATTTAATTTAAGAAATAAATTATGGGCCTTAAATCTTGCACTGGGCCTTAGGCCCGATTGGACCCGAACTAATTAACTGAACCCCAAACCAAGCTAACCCTAATTCATGGGAACCAAAGACGATTAAGATATTGAGTATGGGTCACTAATTCCCTGAGAATTAATATGGGTTATGGGTTTGACTGGGTCGAGTTCCAATTTAGTGGGTTTCTGAGATAACTTTGGTCACAATTGAATTGCTTAGGGAATTTATTGTAGAGCACTGGCCCTACGTGATGCCGTTCTGTTAAACGTAGCGAGTTACTCGTATGATCCTTTGATGTGCTCTGTTCCCGTACTTACGTACCATTGCATGCATGCTCTGTGACTGAATTGCTGTTTGCAATCATTTGGGTCCCGCATACATTGAGAGCATTGCATGAGTCCCCAGAGATGTGACATGAGGATGAGCCCCAGAGGCGTTGCTACGCGAGGGAAATGGAGGGACAAAGGGGTAGCCAACGTAAGGCGTTAGAGAACGCAGTTGTGGCATTTGCCGCATGGCACTGTTGGATGTGCTCTGATCGGATTTGGAGTGATAGGCAGGCTCGATCCGTTGGGATCCGTTATGGCCGGTTGAAGCCTTAGCATGATCCGTGGGATCCGATATGGCCGTTTGAGGCCTGCATCATTACATATGGCATTATGGTTGATTGTTTGTTATTGCTCGTCTGCGTTGTACGAACTGCATTTCTGTGCATAGCGTGTCTATTTTTACGCTGGGACTTGGTACCGAGATGAGCTGAGAGTGCCTGAACATTGGACCGTGAACCCTAGTGTATTGGTTAGGACAGACCCTACTCGTATACTCTACCTTACGCTAAGATTAGTGGTAAGCTTGCTGAGTCCTGGACTCACTGGCAGTGGTTACCTTCCTTTTCAGATCCAGGACGCCCATGATGGCAGCACCCCCGATGCTTTTTGGATTGCCAGTTCAGATGGATACCCAGATCACCCTCCATTTTGATATGCATGCTGCGCTGTGGCATAGACACGTGACGACTGTACTAGTAGATCAGGGTGGACCCTACCTTATACCCCATAGGTTCGAGGCGTGGTTTAGAGAGGGCCTTTATGGTTTTGAGGGACCGCAGCGAGACTCTCCGATACTCATGGAGGAGGACCCATTCTGGCTGCAGCCTGCCGAGTATGGAGGCCAGGTGAACGACCCCGACCCGCTGCAGGAGTTGCCGTCTCCTGGACGTTCTGAGATTGACGGCCACGAGGAGGGTGATGCCATGGACACCGAAGAGGAGGACCCTGAGGAGGAGCCCGAGGAGGAGTGAGTTCCGTGAGTGCTGGTGTGGCTTTTGATGTTAGTGTGAGCGTAGGTTTTGACTGTAGGTTGTGGTTTCTTTTTGGGGGTCTGTACCTAACGCTGATGTTATGATATGTATATATATCGTTGTTTGTGTTCATTCTGTTCGTACTACCCCTCCATATTGTATGCTTGTATGTATGGTTAGGAGGCACGTTTCCGTAGGTTCGAGAGCTTGACGAAGGACGCGCCGTCTGGTCGTGAGGAAGTGATTCCTAGGCCGTCGCGTGTAGTAAACCTGACGAGCGCGATGAGAATATTTGGCAGGAAAGGGATGTCGCGTGTCCGATTGGGGATCCGGGGTGTGACAGCAGGAGCCCTTGAACTCGATGCACCAGCACTTGATCTTCTGCCCCTATTGCTCATCCTTGCTAATAACTCTCACCTAAAATAAACGAAATTCTCATTCAGGAATTCAGAACCCTAGAACTAGCAACCAAGCTTTCGCCTACTGTCGCGTCCACTGACATGTATATGCATATAAATATTCGCTGCAGCTTAAATGCAGTTGAACCCGATTGACATCTAGACTCAACCCAGTCAGTGCACAACCTAGGCTACTCTGTTCGGCACCTCAACTAGAAGCCTGTCGGGAGCCACTTCCTTGATCAGGTCTCTGCCCCGGCGACCACTCCCCGCATCCTCATTTCTTGGTGCGAACAGTTGTCCTAAGTCACCCACAGCTAAAGAGAATCCAGTTCCACGTGTCCCATACCACGCTTCATTACAGTTTTTAGTCGTCCTGTCAATCCTGTCCCATACCAGGCTGACCGTTATCAAATCCAACAACATGAGATGCATGCACTTTTCAAATCCAAATTTCCAATTTAAATCGTTTTCATTTCTAAACCATTTTGCTTTCGATGTAGAAATCATGCAATGCATGATGGTCAAGCAGCGCGCGACAGCCGACTAGGCATACACACACAAGCAGTATCTAGCAAGCTAACCATCCAGCAATCAGCAATCAGGCGCCCTACTCACGGGGCTATGCCTTAGAACCTTACCTCAGGTCCTGACGCACCTACAGCTTAGTTTATAACTACTACTGCCTCAGTCTATTCTAGGCAACCAGTTGAACAAATCATTTACACACGCCAATCAATTCAAGCATTCTACCCTTCCTATCTTTAGGTCTAGGGTCTGTCTAACTAACTATCCCAAAATCATCAGCCTTATCACTCCAAAACCTCGAACGGTCTCATATCGAGCTGATCTTGCTCTGATACCACCCGAACGGGGATGTCACGCCCCGAACCCCCATTCGAGAGCACGGCATCCCGTTCCTACGGAAGAGTCTCCTCTCGCTCGCCTGGTTTACGATACGCGATGGCCCAGGGAGTCTTTGCGTCACGACCAGACGACGAGTCCTTTGATAACTTTGCGGACCTGCGGAAACGTGCCTCCTAACTATACATGCATACATACAAAACAGAGGGGTAGTACGAACAGAATGAACATAAACAACAATGTATACATATCATAAGCGTTAGGTACAGACCCTAAAAAAAAACCACGACCTACAGTCAAGACCTATGCTCGAACCAACACCAAAAGTCTAGGCCAGTAGCAAAAGGACTCAGTCCTCCTCAGGCTCCTCCTCGGGATCCTCCACGGGGTCCTCCTCTGGATCCTCCTCGGGGTCCTCCTCATCGGTATCCATGGCATCGCCCTCTTCATGGCCGTCGATCTCAGAGCGTCCTAGAGACGGCAACTCCTGCAGCTGGTCGGGGTCGATCACCTGGCCTCCATATTCGGCAGGCTGTAGCCAGAACGGGTCCTCCTCCATAGGTATCGGAGAGTCTCGCTAGGGTCCCTCAAAACCATAAAGGCTCTCTCTAAACTACGCCTCGAATCTACGGGGTACAAGGTAGGGTCCACCCTGATCTACTAGTACAGTCGTCACGTGCTTATGCCACTTCACGGCATACATGTCAAAATGGAGGGTGACTTGGGTATCCATCTGAATTGACAATTCAAAAAGCATCGGTAGTGCGACCACCACTGGCGTCCTGGATCTGAAAAAGAAGGCAACCACCGCCAGTGAGTCGAGAACTCAGCAACCTCGCCACTAATCCTAGCGTAGGGTAGAGTATACTAGTAGGGTCGATTCTATCCAGTGAACTAGGGTTTACGGTCCAAGGTTTAGACGCTCTCAATTCCCCTTGGTACCAAATCCCCAACGTACAATTACACGCATAACGCATAGCAATGCAGATCATATAACACAGACGGGCAATAACAATCAGTCACCCATAATGCCATATGCAAATGATGCAGGCCTCAAACGGCCATATCGGATCCCACGGATCCTGTCAGGCCTCAACCGGCCATAACGGATCCCAACAGATCATGCTCAGGCCTCAACCGGCCATACGGATCCCAACGGATCATACCCGCCTATCACTCCAAATCCCATCAGGGCGCATCCAACAGCGCCATCCGGCAAATGCCACAACTGTGTTCTCTGACGCCTTACGTTGCTACTCCCTGGTCCCTCTATTTCCCTCGCGTAACAACGCCTCTGGGGCTCATTCTCATGTCACATCTCTGGTGACTCATGCAATGCTCTCAATGTATGCGGGGCCCAAATGATTGGAACAGCAATTCAGTCACAGAGCATGCATGCAATAGTACATAAGTACAAATACAGAGCACATCAAGAAAGCATTAAAGTAATCACGTGCTCGCCATGCCAGACTATAATAGGTCTAATGCCCCCACACGTGGTTTCTCAACCAGCCAGGCTCAACAAAAAATCTCACACGATTTCCCTGATTAAACCCATATAAATTCGAACTCCATCTTAGCGGACTCTGTAACTCGACCTAAGCCCAATAACCCATGTTAGCTTCTTGGGAGTTAGTAACTCGCGATTAATGTCTTAGTCGTCTCGGGCTTCGTTAAATTAGGGTTAGCTTAGATTAAGGCCCGAGTAAATAATTTGGGTTCAGCTGGGCCTAATGCCCATTTCAAGGTTCAAGGCCCATAATTTATTTCTTGGAGTAAAATATACAAATTAGGCCCATTATTATATTAATTTCGTGCAAGGCCCAAGCCTATTTTTAAAGATTAACCTATTAAGCCCAATTTGACTATTTTAGGCCCAATTTGCTATCCTAAGCCCATATACATTATTGGACCTCATATTCTAATATTCAAAACATAATTTAGGCCCAATTAAATTATAACTTTCATCCATTAAGGCCCACCATTGCAATCTAGGTCCAATTAGGTTTGTTTGGCCCCAATTAGTCCAAAATTAAGTCCCGGAGCCCAATAGAACTCTTCGGCCCATTAGATTACATGCCCACTCATCCATTTCAGCCCACATTTGATATTTTCAAGGCCCAATTAATTTATTTATTTCGTCCGATAAGAAGCCCATTAGAATATTTTAGGCTCGTTAGCTTATTTAAGGTTAGACTTGCATAATTCAAGCCTCCAAGCCCACTAACCATACATGGCCCATACCTTCCACGTCTACATCAATCATTCGCAGCCCATAATCCACCGTTGATGGCCCAATTAAGTTTCCCAAGAACCCCAAACTCGGCGCAAATCAATTCCTCCACACTTAGTCCAAGTTAAACTAGCCTAACTCATGCAGGATCACCCTTAAACCATTAACCTCAGCCTCTAATAACGCGAACCAAGCAAGTATACAATAAGCCTAGACTAAGATTAGTAGTGGAGCTTATCAAAAATGGTTGGAAATTGACGACGACGAAGGATGGAGCAAGGATGGCCGTGGAGGCTCTCGGCCTAAGGAGGAGGGGTGGTTGACCCGGCGGTCACATGGGGCTCTCAAGGCCTAAAACCAACATTAACAAGCATTAGAACGGTCATGGAACCAAGTGAGATGAGTTGGATTAGCCGATATGCCCACGGCATCTAGAACGGACGGAAGGACAAAGGGGAGAAGGGGCTGTTCCGGGGCTCAAATGGCACCATTCCACCGTGGAAATGAGAGGAGAGTGAGATGGGAGGCTTACCGAGATGGAGATGGGTCAGTGATGGTGGCTGGTGGTCGGATGGTGATGAATGACGACGACGAGGGCGGCTGAACGGGCGGCGGACGGGCGGTGCTCCACGGGCGAACGAAAAGGGAACCGAAGAAGAAGATGAAGATGAAGGCGTGAGGGAGAGGGGAGGAAGAAGAGGGGCAGCCGAATGAGAGAAATGAGGGAGGAGAGAGAGAGTGAAGGGTTTATCCAAGATTTTATCAAATTCAAATGTGATAGTGGGTTAGGTAGAATAGTGTTAGGAATTAACTTTGTACTTTGATGGGTGACTTGTGTACCTTTGACAAGATTGAAAGATTTGCATGGGAACTTGTGCTACGATTTGATTGATGGATTGACAAGACATTGATTGATTTGACAACTGATTTGACTCACATCGATTTACGTGCCAAATGCACCGATCGGGTCCCGAGCGCGAATGAATTTCGGACAGGATTTGGTTTTGATCTACCGAATCTACTCTCAAAATCCTAATTCAACTAATTCTAAGGACTGAGCATTTACTGGGGGCATTTCAGTAATTTTCCAATCACGTCTTGCTTCACGACGTACACCGGCTATCTGCCCTTCTAGCGACATTTTTGAAACTGATTTCATTCTTGCATTGTGTTTATCTTACTAATTTGATTGTCCGTTGTTGGATTTCATTTTGTGGTCAATTTCATTAAATACCGACCATGTCTCTGTCTCAGACCAACGGACGGCTGTTTGGGAAATTTTCCCAGGTAGTCTTTCCCCTTCGGTTAGTCATCTCGGGGTAGCTAATCCTGAGTGAGCGTTGATCAGAGTGTATTAACGAAGTATTTCCATTCATTTAGAAATTCTGATAATTGGGTCGAATTTTCAGACTGTCACACTTAGTTTCAAATTTGGGATGAATTCTTGATTTATGTTGATCGACGAAGAAATTGATGATAATAACCCTCTAGCTTTAAACTCCCATCATCTTCAAAATTCTTTCTCTCTTTTTGGTATTTTCTTTCTCTCAAATTTTTCTTCAATCTTTCAAAACCCTCTCAAATATCCAAAATTTTCTCTCCAAAAAAATCCCCCTCCCAAACTCACTTCTTCGTCCTTTTATAGTCTATTCATCCATCTCCCATTCTAATTTTTCCACTAACTCTATCTCCTATTCTAATTCCTCCACTACCTCTTCTTCATCTTCATCTTCCTTTCTCCATCTCTATCTCATATTCTAATTTCTCCACTAACTCTTCTTCATCTTCATCTTCCCTTCTCCATATCTATCTCCCATTCTACTAACTCTTCTTCATCTCTATCTTCCCTTCTTTATTATCATCTTATTTTCTTTATCTTCTCTTCTCCATCGCCTCTTCTCCATCTTCCCATCTTCATCTCCTCTTCTCCATCTTCCTATCTTCATCTCCTATTCTCTATCTTCTCTTCTCCATCTTCCCTTCTCTATTCTAATTTCTCCACTAACTCTTCTTTTTGTTATTTGCAAAATAATCCCTCAAGAGTTAGGTATTTATACTATAGTCTATGAGATTTTAAGTATTTGCAATTCAGTCCCTGAAAGAATATTTCTTTAAGTCCAAATCTTCACACAATTTTCGACACACCTTCCCTATGCTTGTCAAATTTAAACTCATTTCTTGCTGCAGAATTTAATTAAAGCCATTTCGCAAAATTGAGTCATTTTGAGTATAATTGGGCCAAGGTGAAAATTTGGAATATTAGAGAACAATGTCACAACTCCTAAAAGTGAAAAATGAAAATAAATTGACTCAAATTGAATTTTTTTAGGCCCGATTCGAGATTATGCTCGTGAAAGAATACACGACCCCGAATTGGATATTTTAAATTTGCGAAGACCAACATAAAAAGGGATTTAAAAGAAAAATATTGACTATTTTTTATGTATTTTTCTGGCCTCAAATGCTATTATTTATTAAATATTTTCCTAAATTCTAAAAAATATATTTAAAAAAATACAAAAATTATGAAAAAAAATTTACTAAAAAATAGTTGCCTACGCTTGGCCAAGGATTCCAAAGTTGATTTTGTAATTTTCTCATTTTTTTCTTGATTTTTTTATGAATTTTCGAAAATAAAAATATCGAAAAATACTGAAAATATGAAAAATTATTTTTTGGTCAAAATTGGTTCTCTAGGCTTGGCTAAGGTCCCCAAAGTTGATTTTTTAATTTTATGAATTTTTATGGATTTTGTATTAATTTTAAAAGAAAAAAGATGATAAAAAATCAGGTGTCAACATTCAGGCTCCTCCTCAGGGTCCTCCTCTAGATCCTCCCCTAGGTCCTCGTCCTCGAGGTCCTCCTCCTAGTTAGTATCCATGGCCTCGGCCTCGTCATGGCCATCGATCTCCGTGCGTCCTGGGGACAGCAACTCCTGCAGCGACTCGGGGTCGACGACCTCTCCTCCATACTCGGCAGGTTGCAAAAAGGTAGGGTCTTCCTCCATGGGAATCAGAGCGTCTCTCAAGGGTCCCTCGAAACCATACAATCCCTCCCTAAACCATGCCTCAAATCTATGGGGTACAAAATGAGGACCACCCTAATCTACCCATACAGTGGTCATACGTCGGCGCCACATCACGACATGCATATCGAAATGGAGGGTGTCCTCAGACTCCATCTGCACTGGCAGACCAAAAAGAGTTGGTGGTGCAGCCATCAATGGCGTCCTGGATTTGTAAACAAGGCAACCACCGCCCGTGAGTCGAGGACTTAGCAAACTCACCCCTAAACCTAGCGTAGAATAGAGTATACCAGTGGGATCGGTCCTATCCAATAACTAACGTTTTAGGTCATCTAACTCGTGTGGGATGAGGTACGCTCACTGGATTGGTCATGTCAGGCAAGTTCTAAGGCGAACCAGCACTCCCTGCCTAAAAATCTCAGCGGTACCACAATAAAATATAAACGCACACAAGCTAAACCAATCAGATAAGCATGCATATAATAGGGCAGTCTCGCATAACATGAATACTTGTGAATTTATGCCATAACCCCAGATTCATTACTCAGTTTTCAATACTCATTTCACACTGCCAGAGTTTCATCTTGACCAGCGTATCATGTGTTAGGTCTCATACTCATGCATGCCATATGCCAATACTCAAATGCCTATGCCTCAATGCACATCACCGAAAGTCCATGCACCCGCATATACGCCTCCAGCGCACAAAGACCCAGGTGCACAATAACGTCCCCGGTGCATCAACCCGCATAGTGTCAAAGCTAAAACCCAGGTAGGCTCCCTTATCTCTCCAGCTACCCCGTGCCGAGCACGTCCAAGCGCACATCCAACAGGTTACACCTCCCGGTGACTCATGCCATGCTCACAAAATATCGTGCTCAGACAATTTCAACAATGCATCAATCACAGAGCAGGCAATCCAAGAATGTCAAAGCAAGGAGGCATAATAATTCAACAATTGTTCTAACCAACCCCCATTCGTCGGGATATGCCCCATGTAGACCTAGTACCCTACGCGCAATTACACAACCAACTAGGTTTAATTGGGTACCGCACGAATTTGCATTAGACATTCACTTTCTCTTGAGATAGTCCCCAAATGAACTCATTCATGTTTAGTGTCCTCTTTAGAATCCATCTGTTTCGGAACCCAGTCCTATCCGGCCCAATGACCCAGTCCAAACTCAGCCTCTACTGTTCGACCCTAGCTCAACAACGGCCCACAATTAGAGTCTGAGAATGCCCTTGGGTTTGATTTGATCTTATTCAATTTAATTAAGCCCAATAACTAAGGCCTGATGGTTCTTTCTTAAGTTTAAGCCCATTAAGTAAAATTAGGCCCAATGGGGTCTAAGGCCCATCTACTATTCACAAGCCCATGATTTAATTTTAAGTAATTAAATATTTCAAGGCCCATAATTTTATTAATTTCGAGCAAGACCCAAGCCCAAATGTTAAGGTAAGTTTTTAAATCCCATTCTTGTATAATTAGGCCCAATCTCAACCCCTAACCCCATATACATTATTGGACCCTAAAATTTTATATGCATGACCATAATTAAGGCCCAATTAAATTAAAATTTCATCCAAATGAAGCCCATTATCAAGACTTAAGCCCACAAGTCCTATTTTGGCCTAATTAGTCTAAATACAATCCCCTAAGCCCGATAATTCCACATGGCCCAACTCTCACACGCCTAAATTCACTAAAGGCAGCCCACAATCAATATTTCATGGCCCATTCCAATCCCTCATTGCACCACACGCTCGGCCCAACATGGTAGCCCATTTGAGTCTAATGTTCATTAGGCATAATCACTCATTATACTCCCTAATCACAATCATTAACCTCTAATACACCAAATCACACATGTATACATCATGCCTAGGCTACAATTAGAGGTGGAGCTTACCTAAATGAAGTGGAATGGGCGACAACAATGAAGGAGGAACCGGGCGCCCGGTTGAAGCTCACAGCCGACGGCGGCAGAGGGGACGGCGCGGGGCTGGTCCGGGGCTTGAGAGGCCTTGTCCAAGCCTAAAATGGAACCTTGACATGTTAGAGAGGGTGAGAAACTTGGTGGAACAAGCTGAGTTGGCCGGGGCTTCAACGGCCCAACCGACGGGTAAAGGGGGCAAGAGGAAATGGGTCTGGTTGGGACCTCTAAGGTGGTTGTCCAGCCATGAAAATGAAGAGGAAAGGGCATATGAGGCTTGGCGACTGGACGACGTTGGGACGGGTGGTGGACCGATGCTCATGGAGGCCGAATGAAGAAGAAAGAACAAGAGAAGAAGAAGAAAAAGAAGAAAGGGAGGGTCGACTGAACTTCATAGGAGAGGAGAGAGGGATTATAATAAAATGAATAAAACAGAAAATAGGAAATAATGGGGTTAGGTTGGTGAATAGTGACTTTGATGTGTACTCTTGTACTTGATTGATTGCATGGGAAATTGAGCCATGATTGATTGATTGATGTGATGGAATGATTGATGTGACATTCAATTGATGTGACATCTGATTTGACTTGCCTCGATTTGCTTGCCAAATGCACCGATTGAGTGGCGAGCGCGAACCAATTTCGGTCTGGATTTGGTTTCGATCTATCGTATTTGCTCTCAAAAATCCTAATTTATCTAGTTCTAAGGACTGAGCATTTACCGGGGGCGTTTCGGTAATTTTTCATTTACGTCTTACTTCTCGACGTGCACCGACTGTCTGCCCTTCAGGCGACATTATTGAAACTGAATTCGTTTCTCCATTGTGTTTATCTTACTAATTCGATTGTCTATTGTCGGATTTCATTTCGTGGTTAATTTCATTAAATAACGACTCTGTCTCCGTCTCAGACCAACGGGCGGCTGTTTGGGAAAATTTCCCAAGTAGCCTTTCCTCTCTAGATAGTCGTCCTAGGGTAGCTAATCCTGAGTGAGCGTTGACTAGAGTGTACTGATGAAGTATTTCCATTCATTTAGAAATTCCCATAAAGGAATCGAATTTTCAAACTGTTACTATTCTTCCCTCCTTATGAAAGTTTCGTCCTCGTAATTTACAGTCCATAAGTGTGATAGTGTAACATTCTGGATTTTCGACCCATTTCCGGAATATATAAATTGAATGGATATATTTTATTAATACGCTCTAGTTAAGCCTCACTCGGGTCTGATCAACTTGAGACGACTAACCGAAGGGGAATGGCTACCTAGGCAATTTTCCTGAACAGCCACCCGTTGGTCTGAGGAATTCGACAGAGTCGTAAATTAATGAATTTGGCCACGAGATGAATTCCGGTATTAGACAATCGAGTTTCTAAGATGGTCACAATGGAGAAATGGATTCAATTTCAGAAATATCGCTCGAAGGGCAAACAGCCGGTACACGTCGAAAAGCAAGACGTGAATGAAAAATTACCGAAATGCCCCCGGTAAATGCTCAATCATTAGAATTAGATCAAATAGAATTATTTGGGAATGAGCACGGCAGAACGAAACCAATTCCAATTTGAAGTTCGTTCGCGCTCGGGACCCGATCGATGCATTTGGCACGCAAATTGAGACAAGTCAAATCAAGTGTCACATCAATCAAATCTTACCTACCCAATCTCCATAAGATCTTGTCTTTTCCAAGATGAGCCATCAAGTCACTTCTTCTCTTCCACTTGTCAATCAAGCCATCAAAGTACATGTCAACCTCACATCCCCATTAATTACCCCACCTATCATTGTACTTTGACAAGAAGCCTAGTCTCATCCAATCTTTCCAAGATCACATCAAGTACACCTACTCCCACTAATTCAATTTTTACTTTTATTAAGGCATTATAATCTCTCTCTCTCTTCCTCTTCCCTTCATTTTGGCCAACTCCATCATCTTCCCATTCTCTTCTTCTTCTTCTTCATTCCTTTTTCCTCTTCATCCTCTCGGCCTTCCCTTCGTTCGCCGAAGTCACCGCCCGTCCGCCGCCGCCGTTCGGCCTCCACTGGCGCCACCAACGTTTCATCTCCTCTTGGTAAGTCTCTTGGTCCCTTCTCTCTCATTTCTCGTGGCATTTGAAGCCCCGAGGGACCCCGACCAGACTCGTTTCCTCTTCGTTTCCTTATCGTAGTCGTGAGCACAAATGGAGCACGGGTTGTCCTAGCTTACTCAGCCCGCCTCTTTAGCCCTTCTAACATCTAGAGCTAACCTATTTAGGTCTTGAAAGGCCCACGAGGACACCGAATCAGCCACCTAAGCCGCCGATCATCCTCCCTTGGCCGTGAGCCTATATGGCCATTTTAGCTTCGTCGCTTGTCGTCGTCTTCATTCAGTCCATTCAAGGTAAGCACATCCTCTAATACTAGCCTAGGCATGTTGTATACATGTGTGATTGGAGTGTTAGAGGTTAATGATGGTGATTAGGAAGTAAATGGTTGATTTTGGATTAATAACCATTAGGCTAAATTGAAGAATTTGATAATGGGCCGTGTATAGGGGCTGAGGGAATTGGTTTGGGGTTCAAAAGTTATTATAATGGGTTGTTATGGATGGGTGTTGGTGTGGATGAAGGGGCCGAGATAAGTGGATGGGCCTAGGGGCCCAATTTTAGGCTAAAACGACCAAATATGGACGTGGGCTTAAGTTTTGCTAGTAGGCCTTATATGGACGAAAATGAGAATGAGTGTGACAGCCCGAAAATTCGACCCATTTATCGGAATTTCTAAATGAATGGAAAAACTTCGTTAATGCACTCTAGTCGACGCTCACTCAGGATTAGCTACCCTGGGATGACCAACCGAAGGGGAAAGGCTACCTGGGGAAAATTTCCAAACAGCCGCCCGTTGGTCTGAGACTGAGACAGAGTCAGTATTTAATGAAATTGACCACAAAATGAAATCCGACAACGGACAATCGAATTAGTAAGATAAACATGATTAAGAAATGAAATCGGTTTCAGAAATGTCACTAGAAGGGCAGACAGCCGATGTACGTCATGAAGCAAGACGTGATTGGAAAATTACCGAAATGCCCCCGGTAAATGCTCAGTCCTTAGAATTAGTTGAATTAGGATTTTTGAGAGTAGATTCGGCAAATCGAAATCAAATCCTGTCTGAAATTCGTTCATGCTCGGGACTCGATCGATGCATTTGGCACGCAAATCGAGGCAAATCTAATCAGCTGTCAAATTAATCAATGTCTTGTCAATCAATCAATCAAATCATGGCACAAGTTCCCATGCAAATCTTTCAATCTTGTCAAAGTACACTTGTCATCCATCAAAGTACAAGTCTCATCCAATACACTATTACACCTAATCCCACCTACCCATTATTTGAATTTGTCTTGGATTAAACCCTCATTTTCTCTCTCTTTCCCCCCATTTCTTCATTTGGCCGAGACTTTCTCTCCCTCTCCTCTTCATTTTCTCCTTCTTCCTCTTGCTCTTTCCTTGTTCGTTCACCCGTGAGCCGTCGCCGTCGACCACCACCCCTCAAGCCGTCGTCTAGGTAAGTCTCCAAGCTCCTTCCCTTGCTGTTTTAGTGGCTCGAGAAGCCCCCATAAAACCTGAACCAACCTCACTCTCTCTTCTCTCTCGGTTTCGTTTAGTCGCCACCGTGAGCTCCGTCCGCCGTTCCATCGTCACCGTCCATCACCCTCTCGGCCACGCACACCTTGGCCGAGAGTTCCAAGTGGCCGCCCGGTGTCCCCCTTCGTTGTCATCGCTATTCCACTTCTTCCAAGGTAAGCTCTACTACTAATCTTGGTTTAGGTTAGTGGTATATGTATGTGGAATGTAATATTAAGGGCTGGTCATGGTAATTTATGAAGGGAAATGCAAGATTAAGGCTTAGGCTAATTAGAATGGTTTAGGTGATTAGCTTGTTGGATTAAACCGTGAGCTTGACAACTTGAAGTGGGCTGTAAAATGTGAATTACGGGTTGCAAGTGAGTGATGTGGACGTGAAGTGAGTGGGCCGTGTATTGCTAATGGGCCTAGGGGCTTAATTTGGGTCAATTTAACCTTATATAAGCTAACGGGCCTAAAATACTCTAGCAGGCTTGTGAATTGGCAAATTTAATAAACTAATTTGGCCTCGAAAATGTGATTAATGGGCTGTTGCAAGGGGCTTAGGTGTGTGCAATAATGGGCCGAAATATGTAAGTGGGCTTGGAGGTTCAAATTCTAAACAAATTGGGCCCAAACAAATCTAATTGGACCTAGATTGCAATGGTGGGCCTTAATGGACGAAAATTATAATTTAATTGGGCCTAAATTATGTTTTGAATATTAAAATATGAGGCCTAATAATGTACATGGGCTTAGGATAGTAAATTGGGCCTAAAATTTGCCAAATTGGGCTTAATAGGTTAATCTTTAAAAATGGGCTTGGGCCTTGCACGAAATTAATATAATAATGGGCCTAAGTTGTATATTTTACTCCAACAAATAAATTATGGGCCTTGAACCTCGAAACGGGCCTTAGGCTCAGTTGAACCCAAATTATTTACTCGGGCTTTAATCTAAGCTAACCCTAATTTAACGAAGCCGAGATGACTAAGACATTAATCGCGGGTTACTAACTCCTAGGAAGCTAACATGGGTTATTGGGCTTAGGCCAAGCTACCGGGTCCGCAAAGTTGGAATTTTAATTTATATGGGTTCAGTTAGGGAATCGCCTATAGCGAGCGATAGTACAATGGGAATTCGTGCGAGATATTTAGTTGAGCCTGGCTGGCCGAGGAGCCGTGTGTGGAGCACTAGACCTATTATAGTCTGGCATGACGAGCACGTGATTACTTTGATGATTTGTTGATGTGCTCTGTACTTGTACGTATGTACCATTGCATGCATGCTCTATGACTGAATTGCTGTTTGCAATCATTTGGGCCCCGCATACATTGAGAGCATTGCATGAGTTACCAGAGATGTGACATGAGAATGAGCCCCAGAGGCGTTGTTACGCGAGGGAAATGGAGGGACAAGGGAGTAGCCAACGTAAGGCGTCAGAGAACAAAGTTGTGGCATTTGCCGAATGGCACTGTTGGATGCGCCCTGATGGGATTTGGAGTGATAGGCGGGCATTATCCGTTAGGATCCGTATGGCCGGTTGAGGCCTGAGCATGATCCGTTGGGATCCGTTATGGCCGGTTGAGGCTTGAGTACGATCCGTGGGATCCGATATGGCCGATTGAGGCCTGCATTATTTGCATATGGCATTATGGATGATTGATTGTTATTGCCCGTCTGCGTTGTATGATCTACATTGCTATGCGTTGTGCGCGTGATTGTACGTTGGGGATTTGGTACCGAGGGGAATTGAGAGCGTCTAAACCTTGGACCGTAAACCCTAGTTCACTGGATAGGACCAACCCCACTTGTATACTCTACCCTACGCCAGGATTAGTGGCGAGCTTGCTGAGTCATCGACTCACTAGCGGCGGTTGCCTTCTTTTTTTTCAGATCCAGGACGCCAGTGATGGCCGCACTACCGATGCTTTTTGGATTGCCAGTTCAGATGGATACCCAGGTCACCCTCCATTTTGACATGCATGCCGTGATGTGGCATAGGCACGTGACGACTGTACTAGTAGATCAGGGTGGACCCTACCTTGTACCCCATAGGTTCGAGGCATGGTTTAGAGAGGGCCTTTATGGTTTTGAGGGACCCTAGTGAGACTCTTCGATACCTATGGAGGAGGACCCGTTCTGGTTACAGCCTACCGAGTATGGAGGCTAGGTGATCGACCCCAACCCGTTGCAGGAGTTGCCGTCTCCAGGACACTCTGAGATCGATGGCCATGAGAAGGGCGATGCCATGGATATCGATGAGGAGGACCCCAAGGAGGATCCAGAGGAGGATCCCGAGGAGGAGCCTGAAGAGGACTAAGCCCTTTTGTTGCTGGCCTATACTTTTGGTGTTGGTTCGAGCGTAGGTCTTGACTGTAGGTTGTGGTTTCTTTTTGGGGGTCTGTACCTAACGCTTATGATATGTATATATTGTTGTTTGTGTTCATTCTGTTCGTACTACCCCTCTGTTTTGTATGTATGCATGTATGGTTAGGAAACACGTTTCTGCAGGTCCGCAAAGTTATCAAAGGACTCGTCGTCTGGTCGCGACGCAGAGACTCCCTGGGCCGTCGCGTATCGTAAATCAGGCGAGCGAGGGGAGACTCTTCCGCAGGAACGGGATGCTGCGTTCTCAAATGGGGGTTCGGGGCGTGACAATGAATTGGGCCTTAATTATAGTCTTGAATATAAAATTTTAGGGCCCAATAGTGTAGGTGGGCTTAGGGTTGCAATTAGGCCTAATTATGCTAAAATGGGCTTAATAAGCTTGCCTTAAAATATAGGCTTGGGCCTCACTCGAAATTAATAAAAATAATGGGCCTTGAAGTATTTAATTACTTATAATAAAGTCATGGGCTTGTGAATAGTAAATGGGCCTTAGACCCAAATGGGCTTAACTCACTCAATGGGGCTAAATTTAAGAAAGGACTATTGGCCTTAGTTATGTGGGCTTAATTAATTTAATAAGATCAATTAGAACCCAAAAGGATTTTAAGATGTTAACACTATGGGCCATCGATGGGCCGGCGTCTAACGATAGAGACTGCACTTAGGTCGGGATATTGGGTCTGATAGGACCGAGTCCCGAAATAAATGGGTTCCAAAGGACGATGTCAATCACGATTGAAGTTCATTGAAAGGATTATTCAAGGGGAAGTAAATGGCTTATTGAGGGATGTCTGATTGAACCTAAATGAACGAGAATCCACCTGTAGGGTACTGGGTACACATGAAGCTTGTCTTAATGAACGCGAGTTGCTCAGATGATTTCTAGAAATACTTTGCTCCTGTATTCATGTACCTTCGTGAATGCATGCTCTGTGACTGATTCTCTGTTTGACATTGTTTGAGCACCATATTTCATGAGCATGGCATTAGTCACCGGGAGGTGTGACATGTTGGATGGGCCCTGATGCGTTGTTACGCGGGGAATAGGGAGTATAAGGATGTTGTGCGCCCGGACGTGCTCGGCACGTGGTAGCTAGAGAGATAAGGGTGCCTACCCGGGTCTTAGCTTTAACACTATTCGGGTTGACACACTGGGGATGTTATTGTGCACTTGGGTCTTTGCGCGCTGGAGGCGTATATGCGGGTGCATGGACTATGGGTGATGTGCATTGAGGCACAGGCATCTGAGCATTTGAGCATTGGCATATGGCATGCGTAAGTATGAGACTTGATGCGTGATACACAGGTCGAGACGAAATTCTGGCAATATGAAATGAGTATTGAAAGCTGAATAATGAATTTGAGGACTATAACATAGATTGATGATTATTCATGTTATTCGAAACTGCCTTAGTATATGCATGCCTGTCTGATTGGTTTGGCCTCTGTGCGTTTATATTTTATTGTTGTACCGCTAAGGTCATTGGGTAGAAAATGCTGGTTCACCTTAGAGATTACCTGACTGACCAACTCAGTGAGCGTACCTCACCCTATGCAAGTTAGATGACCCGAAACCCTAGTGATTGGATATGACCGATTCCGCTAGTATACGCTATCCTACGCTAGGATTAGGGGTGAGCTTGCTGAGTCCTCGACTCACTGGCAGTGGTTGCCATATTTTCAGATCCCAGACCCTTGTGATGGCTGCACCTCCCGTGTTATTTTTGGACTGCCTATACAGATAGGGACAAAGGTCACCCACAGCCTATGGAGGTGAGGTAGTTGATCCAGACCTGATGGCGGAGCTGCCGTATCCAGGTCGCCTGGAGATTGACGGACATGAGGAAGGGGCCAGAAGGGTGATTTTGCCAGACACCAAGTCTAGAGTATGTGTGTAAGATCGAGCGTCGGACTTTTAGACTGTAGAATGTATTTTCTTTTGGGGGTCTGTACCAAACACCTTTGTTATGTATATATTGATGCTTTGTGTTTCTCCTTTGTGTATTACCCCGATTATCATATGTATGCATGTATGGATAGGAGGCACGCTTCCGCAGGTTTCAAGTTCAGGTTGACAGGTTCATATGATGGTTTTTGATGGACGCGTCGTCTGGTCGCGACGAAGGTAATTCCCTGGGCTGCCGTGTATCCTAGACCCGGCGAGCACCGAGAAGAGATTTGAATGTATGAGCGGGATGTCGCCGGCTCGAGAGGGGCTCGAGGCGTGACATCCCCGTTCGAGTGGTATTAGAGCAAGGTCAGCTCGATACGAGACCGTTCGAGGATTTGGAGTGATAAGGCTGATGATTTTGGGGTAATTAGATAGATAGACCCTAGACCTAAGGATTAGGGAGGGTAGAATGCATGAATTGATTGGCGCATGTGTCTGCTTAGTTCAATTGATTGTCTAGTATAGCCCTAGACTATAGTGGTTTTGAATTATGTTACAAGTGCGTCAGGACCTGAGGTAAGGTTCTAAAAGCATAGTAGCCCCAGGAGTAGGGTGCTTGGGTGATGATTGCTGATTTGCTGGTTGCTGATTGTTGTTGTTTGTGGTTGATTGTTGACTGTTGTTTCTGGTTGTACGCTTAGTTGGCTGTCGCGCGCTGCTTGACCATCATGCATTGCATGGATTTCTGCATTAAAAGCAAAATGGTTTAGAAAGCGAAATTGATTTGAAATAAAGATCTGAATTTGAAAATTACATGCATCATACTTTATTGGACTGGGTAACCGTCAGCCTGGTATGGGACGGGTCTGACGGGACGTCTACAAACTGTGATGAAGCGTGGTATGAGACATGTGGAATGGGGTTCTCTTTGGAGGTGAATAATTTAGGATAACTGTTCGCACCAAGAAATGATGAGGGCGGGGAGTGGTCGCCGGGGCAGAGACCTGATTAAGGAGCGGCTCCCGGCAGGCTTCTAGTTGAGGTGGCGAATAGAGTGGCCTGAGTTATGCATTGACGGGGTTGAGTCTAGATGTCTACCGGGTCCAATTGCATTTAAGCTGCAGCGAATTTTACATGCATATTCATGTCAATAGACGCGACAGCAGGTGAAAGCTTGTATGGTAGTTTAGATTACTAATTCCTGAAAGGAATTACATCGGGTCCAGGAGTGAGTGAGATTAGGAAGGATGAGCAATAGGGGCAAAAAAACCTAGCGCAGCCGCGTAGAGTTCGCTAGCTCCGGCACTAGAAGGAGACCCTAGGATCGAAAAGATGATGAGGATCCTGATTGAAGTCAATAAATTGATGGGTAGGCAGGCGGCAAGAAGAACTGCCATTGTATCCCCAGCAATTGATGCCGCTCTGGCTGCTGTGAATGGAGCGAATTGGGGTAAGGGTAATTGAAATGGAGGTCGTCAGATACATCATGTGGTAGAACAATTCCTGAAGCTGCAGCTATTTGAGTTTGATGGGAGTGGAGGACCAAAAGTAAGTCTCTGCAGTCGAAGAACCAAGGATGAATGAGGTCTTGAAAAAGTGGAAAGAAATAAGGGAATCCAATGTGCAGGCAGACCTAGAAAGAGCTGCTATTGTTGCCCAAGCTGCAAAGGCTATAAGGGCCACCGTGAACGGGGCCAATGAGAAGGATAGGATCAACCGAAATGTGAAATGGAGTCCGTTAAATGCATTAGTAAGTGGAACAATTTTTGAAGATGAAAGTTATCTGAGTTAAACGGAAGTAGTAGACTTGAAGTAGTTACCCTCTAGATAAAATGGCGAGAAAAGGGCACTTGCTTTGCGAAGGTGCTAAGATGATGAGGGTGCTCTAGAGGAATAAGGTGGAAACATTTGCTCAAGCTTCATCAAAAGTGAACGTTTATGGTCAAGTACGAAAGTGAAATGTGAGGAATTTCAGAGGGTGTGTCGAGGGAAATAAAGATACCCTTATTAGAATGGGACGAGAACGTGCTTAAGCATGGCCAGTAAGACCTTCAAGATATAAGGTTGTTAGTAGAGGTGAATAACAAGACAGACATTGCCGTAATGAGGAGGATAATTGCAGGAATTAGTTCTTGGGATTTATGTATGGTCGAAGGATGGTGTAATCCATGCGATAAAGTATTCGATTTCGTTAATGGTTATAGTCGGTTCAAGAAAGAGAGCCATGTACTGAATGGTTAGCTGGTAAGTGTTGACACCTGATTTTTAATCTCTTTTTCTCTTTTAAAATTCATAAAAATCAACATAAAAATTCATAAAATTGAAAAATCAACTTTGGAGACCTTGGCCAAGCCTAGGGAACCAATTTTGACAAAAAAAAAATGATTTTTCATATTTTCAGTATTTTCTGGTATTTTTATTTTCGAAAATTAATAGAAAACCCATAAAAATTCATAAAATTGAAAAATCAACTTTGGAAACCTTGGCCAAGCCTAGGCAACCATTTTTGAACAAAAAATAATCTTTCATAGTTTTCGCATTTTTAATATTTTCAGAAAATAGAAAAATACTTGAAAAATTCAGAAAAATAGGCATTTGAGGCCATAAAAATGTCGATAAATAGTCAGTATTTTTATTTTAATTTTCTCTTCATTTTGGCAGAATGAATTTCGAAAAATTCAATCTGGAATCGAGAGTGTCTTTATTGATTCCATTTTTAGGTCATTTGCAAAAAAATTATAGAAAATTTATTTTAGCCTTATAATTTTCAATTTTGGCATTTTTGGAGTCGTGACATTGTCGTCTAATAGTTCAAATTTTTCAAAGGCCTGATGTTGTATTTTCCATTTTTTACGTTCGGTTTTTTTGAATTCAGCCTATCATTTGTACTCTTTCTCGAAATGCTTGGAGTTGTCCAACTGTCTGTTAAGTCTGACCAATCAAGAGAGTATCACGATAGAAAATGAGTGGAAGGAGCCATGATGGGGTCAAGAGGAATGCAACTCACTCAAGAGACGCTGGAGCGAATGAATTCAAGAAGCTTTTTCTTAAGTCCCAAAATGGGAAGTGATCCCCTTCTTATCGCTTCTGGAGGAAAGGATGATCGTGGATTAATGTGGTTAAAACAAAAATAAAAGCTTTTGCAGCTGTGGCTGTGGGATCAGGTCAACGTCAAGGGGGAGCTGTCCACGTCCACCATACAAAATTATCATCCTGGACGAGGCAGATTCAATTCTGGAGGATGCTGATGTGTTGAGTAATGTTTGTCCTAAGGCATAGAAGCACATTCTTATCTTGACACGAGCTAGAGGTCTCGATTGACTGGAAGATGAGCTAAAAGTGAACCGTTAGCAGGTGTCCCAAATGGTTTTTACCAGACCACCCCAAAGGATAGAGTTTCTGGCGTTTTGCGGAGGTTCTTTTTATTTTCCCACCGAGACGTGGGGGACAACCATCATTGAGATTAAAAAAGAAATAAAAAGGAAGATGCCCCCCACGACAAGTGCGTTTGACCTGTTCTCGTCATACGCGTTGGTAGCTCCCAATCCCTCACCAATCCCAACTGGGGTCGTGAGGGAAGAAGACAAAACAACAATGCCGTGCGCTTGCCCGAATCTCAAGCTTGGTCTGCAAAAGCAAAGGAATGATGGGAATTAGAAAAAAGAGAATAGAGGAACAACTTGGAGCATGTGGTCGTGCATCAGCAACACATGTGGCGTCGTTATATTGCACAGATGTGCTCTGAAATTTGTTTCTCCATGCCAGCAAAACCTCCACTTGTGATGGGCCACGTGAGAAACCGAATAAAAGAAAACTATCTCAGAGGAAAAAATTGAGATAGTGGAAGACATTGAGACAATGGAACATGATTAAAGTTTTGTTTGCTCTCTGATGAGAGGGTGAAGATAAGCTGGGAATTTTATTTTCTCCGGGGCTCTCCCTCCTTGCAGGTTCTCAAGAAAAGAAAGATAATAATAAATAAATGAACAAGGGGGGGCAAACCAACACACTGAGAGAGAGGGAGCGCGCACAGCATGAAGAAGATCCAGCCTTGCCGAGGGGAAAAACCAAGAAGCAGTCTTTCGGTGATGCCTCCTCTTTGATAACTAAAGGCCAATCGGCCGAAGGAGAAGGGGAGACGATTTTCCTTATATGTCTCTCGCTGCTAGTGCATTCGCCATGCACAAGCTCAAATAGGTGGCTCAAATGCATTTTCAGGGGATTGCACCCGTAGTTACACCATGCAGCCAAAGGTGAACCAAAATGAACCTGAGTGCGATATATGGTGGAGAACTTAGCTGGAGAGAGCGATGGTCACGTCGCGCCTGAGACGAGGATGTCTTAAGCTCGAATCAAGCTTAGAAGGTGCAGCTTTGGGCGAACTTACGGCCGACGTGCGCATTCGAAAAGATTCTGGAGGGAGAGAATGCCGAGAATGCTCCCATGGCTGGCATTAGCTCCACGGCACCAAGGAGTGGATGGAGGGTAGAGTGACCTATCCGGAGTAACTGTTTACCGCTGGAATGAGAAGAGCGGTAGACCAAACACAAGGAGAACCAGGCGCGGTCTCGATCACAGATTACACGCTTCAGCTGTAGTAGCATCGTGATGCTTCTCATATACGTGGCTTACATTTTCCTTCAGTTTAAGAACTCACCAGTGGCTGTTCAAGTCTCAGGAGGAGAGGAGATGTCTCGGTTGGAGAGTCTGTGGGCAGGCTAGCTACGCACGAAGATGAAGAGGTTGATGGGGAAGAAGATGCTGGGAGCTTGGCGACCACCAAACCTTTCCTCGACGTTCCAATTCCCTCGAATAATCTCGCAACCATCTATGGGCTCCCCGTGCACGAATTTCAGCTCAACTGATCGTATCAACGACTGGGGGAGCAAGGGCTAGAACAGTCCCAGTGACACCCGTCACAATAAAGCGGCTGATTCGAAGGACGATGGATTAACGCTAACCCGCCGAAGCTTCCCCTAGTGAAGACGAACGCGTTAGTACTTGAACGCGGTTAGAGAAGAAGACGTTAGCAACGGCTGATGGTCATTGTACATTTAGGGAAGATTGTTGGCCAAGACTTGGGCGAATTCTCTCCCGGATGGCCCATCTTATAACGTACGCGATGAGCCTCCAGTTTTCAGCAACGGCTGGGATAATTGCTTTTACTGAAGAAGAGCCGGCGTTTCTGTTACAGTCCTATCCTGGATGATGGCCGTTCCCTTGTTGATTCCTCTGTATGGGCATGCATGCTCATGCATGCGTGCGTATGTGTCGGTTTAGTCTGAAAAAGCGCGTTACTATTGAGGAATGATAGGGAGATTTTGGTCTTACTCCAAATTGGTCATCTTGCAAAAGAAAAAAGTTGGCGTTACTCAACCAAGTGGAAGCAGTAAAAAATGAGCCCGAGGTTGAGGAGTTGAAGCGCAAACCGAAAGACATAAATCAATGGCGGAAGGTGCCATACTAGATTAAAGTTGAACAGGCATCTAAATATGAATTCTGATGTTTGATGCATCTGTAGCTGAGAGGTATCAACCGGTTTATGGGCGAGCTGACCTCAGTAGCTGAATGAACTCACGGAAGGGATGTAGCTTCATGCGTTGGTGGTTTTCGAGAGAAGCTTACTGGTTGCTGTTATCATTTCTATGACTACATCATTGTCTTATTGGAACCGTCGCAAAAAGAGAGAAGGGTTGAGGAAAAAACTGGATGGCATCGTCGTCCTGGGGATCTTGAACTTTCGAACGGAGGCTTCTGAAAAACGGCTCCTTCATCTCCAAATCATTCTCAACCTGGGCGAACGTTCTTCCTTGGGGGAGCTCAAATCAAGCAACACCAACTGGCCTCGCAGATCTCCACCCTCCCCCTCCAGAGGCGAAACTGGGTTCCTCTTCTTGAAACCCTCGACCTCTCCTCCCACTTGAACCCACATCTCTTCCTTCAAGTCCTACGCAAAATCCAGACGAACCCTCAAATATTTCCCGGTTTCTTCAACTGGGTCAAGACCAGATTGGGTTTCGAAGCAGACCTCAAGTCGCACTGCCACATGATCCACGTACTGGTGGGATCGGGCGATTCTCAGTCGGCGAGACTGATTTGCCATTCGGTCGCTAAAGCTTACCCGACGTCCAGAATTGCAGATTCGATGATTAGAGCATCCAAAGGTTTGGAGGTGTTCAGGAAAATGAGGATGTGTGGCTTGACGCCTTCAGTCAGTAGCTGAAATGCGTGATAGAAGAGTTGAAGCAGGATTTGGTACTTATAGCTCAATACTTGATGGGGCTTGCCAACATCGAGATGTCAATGTCACTGAGAAAACAATCGGAGAGATGATCTAGAAGGGATTTCTCTCGCCAAGTCCATCGTTGGGTTATGATTCAGTCATTCAGAAACTTAGTGACCTGGGAAAGGCGATGTCCAGAGAAGGCAAGGTTGATGCAGGTACCAAATTTCTTAGCTTAAGCCTCGTCCAGAGCCACGCTCAACGATTGTCAACGAATATTGGGCCGGGTCCGTGACTGTTCAGGTAAGTCGTCAAGCCCCTCTCATGTATGCCGTAGCGGTAGGTTGCAAAATAGGTTCAGGAGACATTCATTGTTGGTTTTGGCAGTTAGAGTTGGGTAAATGAGCGTGAATTGTGAGATATGTCAGGTTTACTAGTTGGACTGCTTTAGTGAATTGATTTGGCCTTGCGCTAGTTGGATTAAAAGGGTATTAGGCCCAATATGAAAGGGAATTTAACAAACCTTGATAAATCGTGGAAAGAGTATAAATAGGTCGGGCCCAATTCATGGTCTTATCTAAGACCGATCTAGGCTCAAGAGCCCAGGCGCACGCAAGGCGTGGACCGGGTCAACTAGACCCGAAAAAAAAAAATTTATTAATTAAAATCAATTAATTAAAAGAAAATTCAAAAAGATTAAAAAAGAAGAAGAAGTAAAACAAAAACAAATAATAAATAATAAAAAAAAATAAAAAATGCGGTTTCATTTGGAATTTGTACCACATCCGTTGAGTTTCGGGCCGGATTATTCGGTTCATGGGCCGGGTCAACCCAACCCGGCCCCGGAAAAATCAAAATCTCAGAAAATTCCAACAAATTCTGAAAAATTCAGAAAAATCTCAGAAATTAGGAAACAGGTTATTTCGACTGACCAATCCTATTTTGGATGAATTTCCACCCCGACCTTTCCAAAATGACGATTTTGCCCCTTATGGGTAAATGGTCTCGAAAAATTCTGAAAAATCCAGAAAAATCTCAGAAATTAGGAAATGGGTCATTTCGACTGACCAATCCTATTTTTGATGAATTTCCTTCTCGATTTTTCCAAAATGACGATTTTTCCCCTTATGGGCAAATCGTCCTCAAAAATTCTGAAAATTTCAGAAAAATCCTGAAAATTAGGAAACGGGCCATTTCGACTGGTCAATCCTATTTTTGATGAATTTCCTTCCCGATTTTTCAAAATGACGATTTTGCCCCTTATGGGAAAATCGTCTCCAAAAATTCTGAAAATCTCAGAAAAATCTCGGAAATTAGGAAACGGGCCATTTCGACTGATCAATCCTATTTTCGATGAATTTCCTTCCCTATTTTTCCAAAATGACGATTTTGCCCCTTATGGGCAAATCGTCTCCAAAAACTCTGAAAAATTCAGAAAAACTCCAAAAGTTAGGAAACAAGTCGTTTTAACCGACCAATCCTATTTTCAGCAACTTTGCCATTCCAATTTTTGAAAATGACGATTTTGCCCCTTATGGGCAAACTGTCTCGGAAAATTCCAAAAAATTCTCAGAAATTGTGGAAATTAAGGAATGATCACATTTAACTAGTTTGACCTATTGCCACTTTTCGAGCCTTGAAAAATAACCATTTTACCCTTCTGGTCAGTTTGACCCCAAATCTTTCCAAATCATGAAAATTGGGGTGATTTGGACAAAAATTATCGATACCTTAGCTGATAATCTTGGGGGCAAGCGAAGAGGTCCATTCTCCTAGAGATGGAATTACGTCAATTAGCCAGCATGTATGGGATATATATTTTTATACGGCGGAAAATGTATTCGGATCAGGCGTGAGGCATTTGGGGCTTCCTGTATATTTTTTGAAAAGAATAGATTTCGTAATCAGAACTTGTGGGGAAAGTATATTAACTCGACCTTGCAACGCCTTACTGATTAAATCCATCAAAGGCCTGCCTTTTAAACTATCTCGGGTTCGAACCACGTGGAGAATTTTGATGGATGGGAGAATTATTGTTGAGCGTGGCCCATAGACGTTTCTCCCAACGCTACCGGCGACCGACACATTCAGGTAGACGCCGAAAGAGATAGGCATGAGTAAAGTGGGGCAAGCAACGGGCAGCCCGGTTTGTTTATTGGAGCACTAATCGAGTGGTCGATTTGCAATAATTCACACGACTGACTCACGACGCTGTGACCGGTGGGGGCCGCCACCGAACCCTTTCGTACCGTTGGTGATATCATTGCCGGCAGCAGATAACAAGAACACCGAGAAGAGTGTTAAGCCTCAACGTCTTCAGTACCGTAAATCGTCCTATTATGCTATATGGGCGAAGAAATGGCAGGAAAATGAAAAGCACAAACACGTGAAACTTTCTCTTCATTCCATTCACCAACAAACCCTTACAACAACTCACTGGGGAGGAAAAGTGAAATCAAATTGAGCCCTAATAAGCATCACAAAGGAGCTCAGCTGGCTCTCCATGAAGTTGATGCTCTGGATGCACCGGGCGTTCTCGGGATCAAGCTCCGCGAGCCTAAAGAAGAGGCGATCGCACTTCTCTTTAACCTGGGCCATAGTGGCCTCGTAATGCTCAACGGCAAACTCCAGGTCCGGAATCGCCGCCCTCTCAAAGGCAATGTCTGCCGTAATGTCATCAAGTCTCTCCTGCAGCCAACCGCATTTGCACCTCATCACAATATTGCCTGGCTTCTGTTAGGCGTAAGTTCGGACCAAGGCCAGACGGTCCACCAGCTTTCCCCTCTCACGAACCAGCCACGAAAGCTTATCGTTGGCAAACTTGAGGGCCTTTTTGTGATTATCAGCCACAAATGTAACTGTTGCCAGACGCTCGTGCCGGTCTCGGTAACGAGCTTTCACGACGGCGGTCACAAGGACCGTCTCATAAGCGCGGTTATAGGCAGCCAGAAAATTGATGAAGACGGTCGAGAAGTTCCGATACTCCTTCCCCAATTGGGTACCCTCAACAGAAGCAGTGTCCACAGTCCTGAATAAACCAAGGATTTCAGCCTCAACGGTAGAGTTTTTGGCTATATAAGCGTAACCTCTACCAAGAAGATTGTAGAGTCTCTCCCACCCAGCCAAGACTTCGGCGGATAAGGTGTGGTTAGGAGAATTGGCCATTTTTGAAAGCAGAATACGAAAGAAAGGGGGAGAGAGGTGAGGCAGATGAGCGGAATGCGAAGATGGTAATCTGCTTCAATTTAAATACTGATTTCACAGGGGCAGTCCTTATAGGTTTTCCTATCTACCATTTTCTGTCGGCAACACCCCCGGTGGCTGAAATTCCAGTCAAGTGGCAACCTCGAGCCGAACAAACCTGACGTCTCTGTGGAAAAGCTGGACGGGACTCCACCGCTTTGAAAAAAGAAAGAACGAAAAGACGAGCTGAGTGGGGGACAAAGAAATTTTCGGCAGAAAGAGAGATATTACTCGTCTTCATTGGAGGACTCGCCAGTAAATCGACGGTAGAAATCTTGACAGGGGCCCTCTACCGCGAAAAGAAAGAAGAAGACAAACTGAGCGATAAACAAGGATTTCCCCTTTAATCAAAAGCTGAATGTCAGATTTTCCCCTCGGTAAATCTAATAGCACTGCCCGTGAAGGGGGAAGTCGTTGCTATTGCCAGAGAGAGAATTTATCCTCATTTGATAGTGAGGGTTCATCTGCACGAACTCGCAGGAGAAAGATAGAGAGGAAGGAGTTCTCGTGGGAGAGGAATTCAAAACCTTCACCATCAAAGCATTGGCTTTCAAAGCCTGTTACGAGAAGCCATCAACGATCCCGTGATCCCTCAAGTCCGAGAAGACATCCTGAGGCGGTCTCGAATCGGCAGTCCCAGATCTAGAAATATGTCGAGCATTAGGGAAACGGGCGCATGTTCAACCCTGATCGAAGCTGATGAAGTTCCTTACCCTGAGGGTCTACTGGTCATGGCCATTGACGGAAATCCAGTCTCTCTGTCAATCCTTGTTACCGTATTAAGAAAATGCCGGTATAAGGTTGTAGCTCAAGCAAAGGCGACAGAGGCCTTAGAGATATTAAGGAGGAGTAGTGACCAGTTTGATATCGTCCTCACCGCCATGGTAGGGATTGACATGGATGTTTTCACTCTCTTGGAAGTCATCAATTCTAAATTAAACATGCCAGTCCTCGTAATATCGGCAAGCGATGATCAGCAAGCCATAATGAAGGCTATCTTAAACGGGGCCCAAGACGTCGTAACGAAACCAGTTAGGGTTCAGATGCTTCAAAACATATGGCAGCACGTGGTAAGGAAGCAATTGCACGACCATGAGAACAAGCATCAAGCCTTCAATTTTGTTCCAAGCAACTGAAGAAAGAAGATGAGTTGGTCTCCCGAGCTGCATCGTATGTTTGTTAATGCAGTTCAGCAGGTAGGAATCGATTCGGCACGGCCGCAACATATACTGGAAATTATGAACGTAGAGGGACTCACTAAAGCAAATGTTTCGAGTCATCTTCAGAAGTACAGAAAAAGGGTGAGAGAACACAATGCAGCTCAAAATCAAGAAAACCAAGGCAGGACTGATCCAAGCTTTGAATGTCGAGTCTCCTCGCCACCATAAATTCCCCAGGTTAGCATGGGGCGAGCCACTTCCCATCATCAACCAAGCCAGTAGCTGTGCCATCAATCCTCCAGGCGTTAATCAAAGTATCCCCCAGAATCACCCTAATGCTTTTCAAGAGTATAAACCGTAGGGGCAGTGTATTCAGACTCCTTAGTCTGAGCACCAACCCGTGGCTAGAATTCATCCCATGATCAGCGCGCCTGGGCAGCCAGAGAATCAGACAAGAAATTATCCTGAGCACTTCCACTTCTCTAATCCTCGAATGGAAGGAGTTCTTGGCAGCAGGACAGTTGGTGATCCCCACACTTTCTGGAGTAATGATGAAGACTTCAGCTCGAGAAGTCAAATTGCTCATGGCGAGGACAGAATGAGAAATCTACCGCCAGCATTTGCCAACAATAATGCCCAATTCGAGCATCAGTTGCTGGAAGGTTCAAGAGATTACCCAGATGATGAGCTTACTGCCCTGGTCAACCAGTTTAAGGTTGACAGACATCCGAAGCCATGGTCGGAAGCCAGTGATTAGGGACTCTCAAACATCGGTCATCCATGCCTGAACCAGCATGAGACTAGCTGATTATCGAAGAGCCGCAGGAGAGGCAGAACTGACCTTGAACAAGTGCACCTTTCATTTCATGCTTAATTCCCCTGCGTGTGATATTTCCAGCTTTCTAGGTGTCTAGATTTAATTCAAGGTCATGGGGTAATTTGTTTTTTATCCCGTCGAATGTGTGAATCCCTTTTTATGCTAGATTCATGTGGCAACGTCGCTGACTGCCATAATGAGAAATGTTGAATGGCCTCACGTAGGGAAATTCCAAGTGAGAAGCCCAGGCGAGCTCGAAGACGGGTAACTGTGTGTCGTTCCAATTTACCCTCAATCGTCGCAAAATGCTAAATTGGATTTGTTCCATTCTTACCCAGGGGATTGCAAATTGCCTCAAGAGTGTCGCAAAATGAAATGACCCAATGGAATGCGATAGGACTCATTTGCCTTGAAAGTAACCTTTAAATTAAAGGAGCCCTCCGGTCCACGGACCTGATGGCATAAAAAATGATGATGATCCAAAGCAATCCGAAAGAAAACAAGGCCCAACTAAGCAAAGCACTTATGTGGCAAGCTCAAAGTGAAGGGCAACTCGGGACATACAATCCAATCCAATCCAAATGAAGGAACTTCCTCAATTCAAATTCAATGGAAGTGCATACAAGGGTAAAACAGTATCGTTCCAATTTTTCTAGAATATGAAGAACATATACTGCCGCATTCCCTTTCATTTTTGTAGTGAAAGTCTCTACTGGCCAGATTTTCCTGTCTACCATTCCCTATCAGCATCACCTCCGCTATTCGTCTCCAATCTCGAGCCAAGCAAATCCGACATCTCTGCCAAAAGTTTGACGGGATGACACAACTTTGAAAAAGGAGAAAGAAAGGTGACTTAGGTGGGAGACAAGGAAAATGGGATTCGTTTTTATAGGAGAACACGCCAGCAAATCGACGGTAGAGACGTTGATAGGGACCCTACCACTATGAAGAGATGAGAAAAGATGAGCCAAGCAAGAAACACGCAGGAAAGGTTGAGAAAGACAGAACTCTCGGGAGAAACGATACATATGCTAAGCCGACGCCAAATTTTAAAAAGAGACATCCTCTTGATAATCTTTATTCATACGTTGAAGAGAGTTTTAAAGCATACACGGTTCAGAGAGAGTGAAAATACAGAAAGATATAGTAAACCTTGAGAAATCATCGACCAAATCGAAGATGTCTCAACCCAATACTTCCGAAAGCTATGGTTGCCTGCTGAATATGGGAGAGGAAGAGTTCGAAACCATGTTTGGGATCGAGCCTATGGAGCCTGGCCCTTCCGCCGATGACGTCCAAGATCTCAGTAAAGATAAGGACAACAACGATAAGGGTCAAAAGAAGCGTTACCGTCGCCATACTAAGGAGCAAGTACAAAGGCTTGAGGATTTCTTCAGAACATGTCCTATGCCAGACGGCAAACAGAAAATGGAACTAAGTCAAGAGCTAGGACTTGAACCTTCACAAATCAAGTTCTGGTTTCAAAATAGGCGAACCCGAATAAAGACTCGACATGAGCACAACGAAGCCGAGTTTCTAAGAGTTGAAAATGAAAACCTCCGAGCGGAAAACAAGATGTATAAAGAGGCTTTTGACTCCGCCACCTGCCCTAACTGCAACAGCCTCCTCCTCGCCTTCGATGAAATGCATGATCTGAGGATTGAAAATACATGTTTGAGAAGCGAGTTAGACCAGTTTATAATAGAATCGAGTTCTGTTGGAGCAGGGTACAAAAAGACCAATGCTACTGGATCAGCATCAATACCTCCCGAGAAAGAGGGGAAAGATCACCACCAAGCAGACACTGACGATGATCTTTTCGCCATAATCAACCAGTTTGATATCGGTAAAGCATCGGGACTGTGATCTGGCTGATGCGCACTTGATCCGGAGTGAAATTTGCTGACCACTGGAGAGCCTACAAAGGAGGAAAAATCAATCCTGAATGGATGAATATGCTTTATCTTGCACGGGATGTTGTCTTCTTTTATGAATGTCTAGAATTGGCGTGAAAGCAAGAAGTAATCATTTTCCTTTCCCCAATTAAATGCTCGAATCTGCCACCACACCAAACTCATAGTGAATTTATTGCGAGTAAAAAGCTGCGCGAACTAGAAGGGTAAAGCAGTATCGTTTCAATTTACCCTCAGTTGTCCCGATTCTAAATTAGATCCCTTCTGTTTACAGGAATTTGCGAATTGATCCGAAAATACAGTCGTACCCAAAAATGAAATTCCCCGATTAAACAAAACTTTGGGCAAATAGATTCGTGGACATCGCCACAGAATGGACGGCTTCAAATGAGGAATATGTGAACGAAAGACCCAAACAATCTCAAAGAAGGGTAATTCTGTATCGTTCTAATTTGCTCATACTCGTCTCGAGTTCTGAATTATTTTATTCCATTCTCAACAGGGTTTGTAAACTGCCCCGAAAAATACAGTGACCTGGAATTACCCAGTACAATACAACAACACCGTGTCATCTCAAGGATTGACTCTTAAAAGGAACCTCCATGAGCGCCTGCGGTCTTGCGGACCAGATGGCATGGGGAATGACAGTGGTCCGAGACGTCCCGAGTTCGATCCTCGAGGATGGAAATATTGTAAGTATTGTAAATAAATAAAACAACTTTTTCTCGCATTTCTTTTTGCAGAAAGAAACAGGAATACTCGACGAGCAATACCAAGGTCAGTATTTTGTCACGATCTTGGCCCTAATGGTGAAGTGGCCCACGAAAGTTGAAGGAAGCTCAACCCAGCGAACTTGATAAGGGGATCGTGCGAGGCATTCAAAATGAAGGGTAAACCAGTACTGACTAATACGTCTTCTCCTCCATTGTTTGACAGGGAATGTTTAACTTGACATACCCATGGAGAAAATCCCGAGTGGTAAAACTGGTAAAAGAGTTGCGCGAAGCACTCAAGAGTAACTCAGTATAGTGTCCAGTTCATCATTTCTGATATTGGCTAACATGTCTCCTTCCTTTTTACAGGAAATGTTAAACTAACATCTGATACGTCAAAGAAAACAGCCCCAAGGGGCCAAGTTATGATCGCCTGATGCGATCTGTCTAATGAAATAGGGGAAATCAATGGCGAACCCTGGATCGAAAAGAGGCAAAACCAGAAACAAGCTACTCCTCGACTCGGGGAATAGGCCCCCAACGTGTTTGATCCGCCCACACAGCCAGGGGCAATTTCCATACTTGTACATTGCATTGCCATATTTGCATGATGTTTACACATTCCATGATTTATGCATGACTGTTCTACATGTTCAATTTGTCAATTTTGACTGGGGGTATAAACTGTACACGATGCATCGAATGTACAGAATGGGGCATGACAGGACGATGAAAGACAAGCCATTTCCACATAAGTTCTGTATTTAATCCACAGTGAGTTGAGTGGTAGACAGATTCCACATTCTCCAAGGCAATGGGTTTTCTCGCAAAAAGTACGATAGTCGAAGTGAAGGAGGCATTCATTCTCCATTCCAAACACTTTAGGCAACCATTGACAACCCATTTTGAACGGTGATTTCATTTCATAACCCTATCAAGAACCACCCCACAATGGGGCAAAACAGAGGTAATTCCAGCAATATCAGGAGATAAAATGGTTAGAAATTCTCTTGCTTTGACTAACATCAATCTTCGAGTGTTTCTTTGCATGATACTCGAACTTTAATTCAAGTGCTTTAGGATGACGAAGAGCATTCGTTTCTCTATCCTACACACTCATCCTTTGTATAGCCCAATTGAGCCTGCAAATTCATTTCTCAAGCCCATATTGGTGATTATTACTCATTTCAAGGCAAAGATGACGCCTTCCCCCCCCCCCCCAAGGAGCAAATTGAAGATAATTGGGCCAATAGAGAATTCTGGAATGAGCCCATTTCATGTGCTATACTTTTCATGTAATGTAGCACCTTTTGAAAATCATCTTGTTGCTAAAATTCAAAGCCACAAGATTGTCCAAAAGAAAAGAAAAACAAGTGTAGCCTAAAAAATGGGCCTGCTTCCAAAACAAAAGGGAGTCGGGAGTAAGAAAAGCAAGGGCTACTCCAGAAATCTGGGGCAGAAAAAGCAAAGTGCCTATCAAAAGCAAGGCCGATGCCCATTCATCTATAATATACTTCTGATTTTGAGAACGCTCAAAAGAAAATTCTCCAAAGAAGTCAATTTACAAAATGCAATTTCCAGCAAAAGAATTACCACCCCTCAGCCAATGGTGGTATTCATTGAAGACAAATTCAGGAAGGTCAAAGATCGGTGACAAGACTGTAATGATCACCAACACCAAGCATTTCTCATATATTTTTTCTGAGCCAAAACGAGCCTTTCGTTTCTCAGTCCTAAATCCCAACCTACGTTACAACCCTTGAAAGTCGCTTCTGATTAGAGCACTTGAATTAACGTAAGAGTTGAAGGATTTTAAGCATCGCCCGAAGAAGGTCGAGCAAGATTATTTCTCTCTCATTTTGCAGGGTTCTTGACTTGTAAACCTGGAGCAGATGATGAAGACTTTTCTGTCAATGGCCTTGACTCGAAAGGAGTCCCCTTTGATAAGCCTTTGACCCAATCCACATTACGGTCCTAATCAAGACCTCCAGATCGGCTTGATCGTATCAATTGCGAGATCACTCGGACCCTTGCTGAATGCGATGGTGGTAAGATTAAGTGATTTCTTTTCAAACCCTGCAATCAGGATAAACAGCCTTTCTCGAGAATGAGAGAAAGCCCTTTCGGACTGAAGTCCCCATTCAGGTTACATTCGAGGTATTCATGACATGATAACCTCCCTGAACAGAATTGGAAATGCAAACTCGACAGAATGGTCATGCATGATCCACATTATGAGCATACACATACGGTTTTAATCATTGTAAACTCAACTGAATGGTTTTGCATGAACCGATGAACTCATTGATAAAAATGCTTGCACATGTTACCTTTGACACTGTCTGACAGGTAGTGCATTCCTGATAGTCGAGTTACCTTCTGAGGTCTCGAATTCATCCAAGGGCTATTGAACAAACAAGCCCTATTGGCTAATGCTCGCCAAGCATTTTCAGGTGAGTATATATTCAGCCTGAACCTTTCAATTCTGATGATTGTTTGGATGCTCAAATCCATTGCGGCACATAAGGTCATTCGGTGAGTAAGCAAACATGATACAATCAGTCTGTCTATGCCTCGATCATTAACTCAGAAGATCCAGGTAAGTCTTCTAAACCCTTGCGACTCATGATCAACACGCTCTCATGAAGTCTTCATCAGCTCACGATTGATATAATCTCGTGTTCTCAAGCTTTATCAAATCATGATTGACCAACTCTCGCGATTTTGATCTTTGTCTCATCGGTTTATTCCTAAAGTGACAGGAGAACAGAAATCGGGTTTGAGCTTCTGCAGGATTCCTGGTCTCCCCAGATCCCAGAATGGCACCCTTCATGTCTATACCTCTCTCGTCCACCTAAAAGGTGACATTTATGAGGTATGTTATCTTTGGAGCCCTTCCATTGGAAACTCCAATACGGAACGGTCCATTTTCAAAAGTCCTAATCTGCAGGCACCACATGAACGAGCCCTTTTTCTAGGGTATGTTATCTTTGGAGCCCTTCCATTGGAAACCCCAATACGGAACGGTCCATTTTCAAAAGTCCTTCTTACAGGCACCCAAAAGTCCTTCTTACAGGCATTTCCATGGGGTGGCCTACCATACGGGTCAAATTTCAATCAGTAGAATCCTTTCATTAGGAATCTACCATGGGGTGACCTACCATACGGGTCAAATTTCAATCAGTAGAATCCTTTCATTAGGAATCTACCATGGGGTGACCTACCATACGGGTCAAATTTCAATCAGTAGAATCCTTTCATTAGGAATTTACCATGGGTTGACCTACCATACGGGTCCAAGTTCAATCACCCTAAGGTTTTCTTACAACGAATCCTTAGGCTCTCATTCCATTTTCATTAGAGCATGCGTGTCAGGCGACCACCACACAACGGGCAGGTAAGTGTCAGGTACACTCCCCTTTTTGTCTCTCCCTCACTGCACAAAACCATCCTCAAACCAGGTCTGGATCGAAACTTGCTAAGAGAGATGTTGGAGATCAAATGTCACGACTCTTTTTATTTTAATGTGTTGAGTCGATTAGGATTCAGGTGTCCTCTCGTCTTTGAAATGAACCTCTACCGAGCTTCCTTTCAAAGAGGGGCAGCTGTTGACACCTGATTTTTAATCTCTTTTTCTCTTTTAAAATTCATAAAAATCAACATAAAAATTCATAAAATTGAAAAATCAACTTTGGAGACCTTGGCCAAGCCTAGGGAACCAATTTTGACAAAAAAAAATGATTTTTCATATTTTCAGTATTTTCTGGTATTTTTATTTTCGAAAATTAATAGAAAACCCATAAAAATTCATAAAATTGAAAAATCAACTTTGGAAACCTTGGCCAAGCCTAGGCAACCATTTTTGAACAAAAAATAATCTTTCATAGTTTTCGCATTTTTAATATTTTCAGAAAATAGAAAAATACTTGAAAATTCAAAAAAATAGGCATTTGAGGCCATAAAAATGTCGATAAATAGTCAGTATTTTTATTTTAATTTTCTCTTCATTTTGGCAGAATGAATTTCGAAAAATTCAATCTGGAATCGAGAGTGTCTTTATTGATTCCATTTTTAGGTCATTTGCAAAAAAATTATAGAAAATTTATTTTAGCCTTATAATTTTCAATTTTGGCATTTTTGGAGTCGTGACATTGTCGTCTAATAGTTCAAATTTTTCAAAGGCCTGATGTTGTATTTTCCATTTTTTACGTTCGGTTTTTTTGAATTCAGCCTATCATTTGTACTTTTTCTCGAAACGCTTGGAGTTGTCCAACCATCTGTTAGGTCTGATCAATTAAGAGAGTATCACAATGGAAAATGAGTGGAAGGAGCCATGATGGGGTCAAGAGGAATGCAACTCACTCAAGAGACGCTGGAGCGAATGAATTCAAGAAGCTTTTTCTTAAGTTCCAGAAATGGGAAGTGATCCCCTTCTTATTGCTGCTGGAGAAAAGAATGACCGTGGACTCACGTGGTTAAAACAAAAATAAAAGATTTTGCTGCTGTCGCTGTGGAATCAGGTCAACGTCAAGGGGGAGCTGTCCACGTCCACCATATGAAATTATCGTCCTGGACAAGGTAGATTTAATTCTAGAGGATGCTGTTGTGTTAAATAATGTTTATCCTAAGGCACAAAGGCACATTCTCATCTTGGCACGAGCTAGAGGTCTTAATTGACTGGTGGATGAGCTAAAAGTGAACCGTTAGCAGGTGTCCCAAATGGTTTTTACCAGACCACCCCAAAGGATAGAGTTTCTGGCGTTTTGCGGAGGTTCTTTTTATTTTCCCACCGAGACGTGGGGGACAACCATCATTGAGATTAAAAAAGAAATAAAAAGGAAGATGCCCCCCACGACAAGTGCGTTTGACCTGTTCTCGTCATACGCGTTGGTAGCTCCCAATCCCTCACCAATCCCAACTGGGGTCGTGAGGGAAGAAGACAAAACAACAATGCCGTGCGCTTGCCCGAATCTCAAGCTTGGTCTACAAAAGCAAAGGAATGATGGGAATTAGAAAAAAGAGAATAGAGGAACAACTTGGAGCATGTGGTCGTGCATCAGCAACACATGTGGCGTCGTTATATTGCACAGATGTGCTCTGAAATTTGTTTCTCCATGCCAGCAAAACCTCCACTTGTGATGGGCCACGTGAGAAACCGAATAAAAGAAAACTATCTCAGAGGAAAAAATTGAGATAGTGGAAGACATTGAGACAATGGAACATGATTAAAGTTTTGTTTGCTCTCTGATGAGAGGGTGAAGATAAGCTGGGAATTTTATTTTCTCCGGGGCTCTCCCTCCTTGCAGGTTCTCAAGAAAAGAAAGATAATAATAAATAAATGAACAAGGGGGGGCGAACCAACACACTAAGAGAGAGGGAGCGCGCACAGCATGAAGAAGATCCAGCCTTGCCGAGGGGAAAAACCAAGAAGCAGTCTTTCGGTGATGCCTCCTCTTTGATAACTAAAGGCCAATCGGCCAAAGGAGAAGGGGAGACGATTTTCCTTATATGTCTCTCGCTGCTAGTGCATTCGCCATGCACAAGCTCAAATAGGTGGCTCAAATGCATTTTCAAGGGATTGCACCCGTAGTTACACCATGCAGCCAAAGGTGAACCAAAATGAACCTGAGTGCGATATATGGTGGAGAACTTAGCTGGAGAGAGCGATGGTCACGTCGCGCCTGAGACGAGGATGTCTTAAGCTCGAATCAAGCTTAGAAGGTGCAACTTTGGGCGAACTTACGGCCGACGTGCGCATTCGAAAAGATTCTGGAGGGAGAGAATGCCGAGAATGCTCCCATGGCTGGCATTAGCTCCACGGCACCAAGGAGTGGATGGAGGGTAGAGTGACCTATCCGGAGTAACTGTTTACCGCTGGAATGAGAGCGGTAGACCAAACACAAGGAGAACCAGGCGCGGTCTCGATCACAGATTACACGCTTCAGCTGTAGTAGCATCGTGATGCTTCTCATATACGTGGCTTACATTTTCCTTCAGTTTAAGAACTCACCAGTGGCTGTTCAAGTCTCAGGAGGAGAGGAGATGTCTCGGTTGGAGAGTCTGTGGGCAGGCTAGCTACGCACGAAGATGAAGAGGTTGATGGGGAAGAAGATGCTGGGAGCTTGGCGACCACCAAACCTTTCCTCGACGTTCCAATTCCCTCGAATAATCTCGCAACCATCTATGGGCTCCCCATGCACGAATTTCAGCTCAACTGATCGTATCAACGACTGGGGGAGCAAGGGCTAGAACAGTCCCAGTGACACCCGTCACAATAAAGCGGCCGATTCGAAGGACGATGGATTAACGCTAACCCGCCGAAGCTTCCCCTAGTGAAGACGAACGCGTTAGTACTTGAACGCGGTTAGAGAAGAAGACGTTAGCAACGGCTGATGGTCATTATACATTTAGGGAAGATTGTTGGCCAAGACTTGGGAGAATTCTCTCCCGGGTGGCCCATCTTATAACGTACGCGATGAGCCTCCAGTTTTCAGCAACGGCTGGGATAATTGCTTTTACTGAAGAAGAGCCGGCGTTTCTGTTACAGTCCTGTCCTGGATGATGGCCGTTCCCTTGTTGATTCCTCTGTATGGGCATGCATGCTCATGCATGCGTGCGTATGTGTCGGTTTAGTCTGAAAAAGCGCGTTACTATTGAGGAATGATAGGGAGATTTTGGTCTTACTCCAAATTGGTCATCTTGCAAAAGAAAAAAGTTGGCATTACTCAACCAAGTGGAAGCAGTAAAAAATGAGCCCGAGGTTGAGGAGTTGAAGCGCAAACCGAAAGACATAAATCAATGGCGGAAGGTGCCATACTAGATTAAAGTTGAACAGGCATCTAAATATGAATTCTGATGTTTGATGCATCTGTAGCTGAGAGGTATCAACCGGTTTATGGGCGAGCTGACCTCAGTAGCTGAATGAACTCACGGAAGGGATGTAGCTTCATGCGTTGGTGGTTTTCGAGAGAAGCTTACTGGTTGCTGTTATCATTTCTATGACTACATCATTGTCTTATTGGAACCGTCGCAAAAAGAGAGAAGGGTTGAGGAAAAAACTGGATGGCATCGTCGTCCTGGGGATCTTGAACTTTCGAACGGAGGCTTCTGAAAAACGGCTCCTTCATCTCCAAATCATTCTCAACCTGGGCGAACGTTCTTCCTTGGGGGAGCTCAAATCAAGCAACACCAACTGGCCTCGCAGATCTCCACCCTCCCCCTCCAGAGGCGAAACTGGGTTCCTCTTCTTGAAACCCTCGACCTCTCCTCCCACTTGAACCCACATCTCTTCCTTCAAGTCCTACGCAAAATCCAGACGAACCCTCAAATATTTCCCGGTTTCTTCAACTGGGTCAAGACCAGATTGGGTTTCGAAGCAGACCTCAAGTCGCACTGCCACATGATCCACGTACTGGTGGGATCGGGCGATTCTCAGTCGGCGAGACTGATTTGCCATTCGGTCGCTAAAGCTTACCCGACGTCCAGAATTGCAGATTCGATGATTAGAGCGTCCAAAGGTTTGGAGGTGTTCAGGAAAATGAGGATGTGTGGCTTGACGCCTTCAGTCGGTAGCTGAAATGCGTGATAGAAGAGTTGAAGCAGGATTTGGTACTTATAGCTCAATACTTGATGGGGCTTGCCAACATCGAGATGTCAATGTCACTGAGAAAACAATCGGAGAGATGATCTAGAAGGGATTTCTCTCGCCAAGTCCATCGTTGGGTTATGATTCAGTCATTCAGAAACTTAGTGACCTGGGAAAGGCGATGTCCAGAGAAGGCAAGGTTGATGCAGGTACCAAATTTCTTAGCTTAAGCCTCGTCCAGAGCCACGCTCAACGATTGTCAACGAATATTGGGCCGGGTCCGTGACTGTTCAGGTAAGTCGTCAAGCCCCTCTCATGTATGCCGTAGCGGTAGGTTGCAAAATAGGTTCAGGAGACATTCATTGTTGGTTTTGGCAGTTAGAGTTGGGTAAAAGAGCGTGAATTGTGAGATATGTCAGGTTTACTAGTTGGACTGCTTTAGTGAATTGATTTGGCGTTGCGCTAGTTGGATTAAAAGGGTATTAGGCCCAATATGAAAGGGAATTTAACAAACCTTGATAAATCGTGGAAAGAGTATAAATAGGTCGGGCCCAATTCATGGTCTTATCTAAGACCGATCTAGGCTCAAGAGCCCAGGCGCACGCAAGGCGTGGACCGGGTCAACTAGACCCGAAAAAAAAATTTATTAATTAAAATCAATTAATTAAAAGAAAATTCAAAAAGATTAAAAAAGAAGAAGAAGTAAAACAAAAACAAATAATAAATAATAAAAAAAAATAAAAAATGTGGTTTCATTTGTAATTTGTACCACATCCGTTGAGTTTCGGGCCGGATTATTCGGTTCATGGGCCGGGTCAACCCAACCCGGCCCCGGAAAAATCAAAATCTCAGAAAATTCCAACAAATTCTGAAAAATTCAGAAAAATCTCAGAAATTAGGAAACAGGTTATTTCGACTGACCAATCCTATTTTGGATGAATTTCCACCCCGACCTTTCCAAAATGACGATTTTGCCCCTTATGGGTAAATGGTCTCGAAAAATTCTGAAAAATCCAGAAAAATCTCAGAAATTAGGAAATGGGTCATTTCGACTGACCAATCCTATTTTTGATGAATTTCCTTCTCGATTTTTCCAAAATGACGATTTTGCCCCTTATGGGCAAATCGTCCTCAAAAATTCTGAAAATTTCAGAAAAATCCTGAAAATTAGGAAACGGGCCATTTCGACTGGTCAATCCTATTTTTGATGAATTTCCTTCCCGATTTTTCAAAATGACGATTTTGCCCCTTATGGGCAAATCGTCTCCAAAAATTCTGAAAATCTCAGAAAAATCTCGGAAATTAGGAAACGGGCCATTTCGACTGATCAATCCTATTTTCGATGAATTTCCTTCTCGATTTTTCCAAAATGACGATTTTGCCCTTTATGGGCAAATCGTCTCCAAAAACTCTGAAAAATTCAGAAAAACTCCAAAAGTTAGGAAACAGGTCGTTTTAACCGACCAATCCTATTTTCAGCAACTTTGCCATTCCAATTTTTGAAAATGACGATTTTGCCCCTTATGGGCAAACTGTCTCGGAAAATTCCAAAAAATTCTCAGAAATTGTGGAAATTAAGGAATGATCACATTTAACTAGTTTGACCTATTTCCACTTTTCGAGCCTTGAAAAATAACCATTTTACCCTTCTGGTCAGTTTGACCCCAAATCTTTCCAAATCACCCCAAATGAATTTTCGTGAAATGGTACCGAAAGGGCGCTAGAGTAATCTAGCGTAATCAAGTCCCCGAACTCATTTTCTCTGGTTTGTAGAAATAAATTAGTTCTCCCGCTAATTTATTTAGGTTTCTAATCGACCTACCAAGAACGATTAGTGGCGACTCCAAAATTAAAAATCATTTAAACAAAAACCAAAGTCGCGATTCGGTAGGGCTTGGGAGGGTCCGTGTTAGGTTAGTTAATCTAATTAACCTGATAATCCGTTAACCCGATTTTAAATTTAATAATTTTTTGGGTCGCGACAGTAAGTTACAGCCTCTGGACAACTTTGATGTAGGTGGCATTAGCGCTTGTATTGTAAGAGTACCTGTTTATGGACTTGTCTAGTGGAAATAATATAGTAATGAGATGGTAGGCATTTGTGGACTATATGCATTGAAGCTCAGACATGCTGGAGGATAAGCTTGAAAAATAGAGGTTTAGGCTTGAATCCTGGGAGTTTGATGGATAGTTGTTTGGGACACTTATCAATGTGGAATTGTAGTGCCTGGATAGTTTTAGTTGTTGAATCTCATGAGTAGCCAGAGTGAAGGTACAATCAGGATTCGTCGATAAATTGATGGGCATTAGAAAAGCTCAAGTGCAAAGTCGGGATGAAGGGTATGCTCAAAGTTTAATGGCGTAATGAAATGAAGAATTATTGATACCCAGACTTGAGGATATATTGTAATGAATTAGCAGGTTGGTGAGGGTAAGCTTAGGAGATAAGCTTTTGAATCCGAATCGTGGGAGCTTAAGGGATGACCCGCTCAAGAATATGTTGATCAGGATGTAAAGTGTATGGATTTGAGATAAGTAAGTGACTTACGAGGCGTACCAATCATTGAAGGAGATGAGAAAAACCTGAGTTGCCCAGGAATGGCATGAGAATGAGCGACTAGTGAAAAATGGTGACGATTATATCCTGATAGGCTTGAATTGGGAGGTTCTCATGGTTAGCCTTGGGAAATAGATTGGACACATGGAATTGCGAAGGCTCGATGTTGGAAAACTATAGGCTTGAATTGTATCAGACCTTGATGGTTTAAATGGGATCCTTACTAAAAGCTTTAGATGATTGGATAAGATTCATAATTAGGCAAATGGTAAACTTGGACCATGAGCAAATTGGATTGCATGAGTCTGGTTCGTAATGAGGGGCGACAGGAAAAGCGTTGCGTTAGTCGGGATTTAAGTAATCGAGTCTAGAGATGATCATCGCCTATGGCATTTAGAAATTGATGTTACGAGGGCCCATGAAGTACATGATTGATGAGTAGGCGCACGATGATAGTAGAATGCTAAGGGTGGACTAAACTTGAGTTTGGAGATAAGGATGCTGACTCTATATGTAGACCTCGATCGGGCGAGATGATTGAGATCTCGATGCGAGTATTAACCAAATAGAGTACTCCACATTAGTTCCAAGTAATTGATTTTTATAAATTGGTCATTTACAAGGTTTAGAGGTTTAAGTGAAGACACAAACTAAGGATTTAGAAAATGAGTGGTATACGAGGCAAGTGGGAAGAATTGAGGATATTCATGCATTACGACAGTCTGTGGCATTGAGGCGAAGACAAGAGAAAGGCGCATGTATGAGGTCGTTTTTAATTCCAGCAGTCAGGTTGCGATATGAGCTTGACAAGAGGTAATTCAAGGAGTGATACCAAAGACTAGGAGCCTTGACATGAAAAATTGATATCACAAGTTGGCAAGATGAACTTGGTAATTCCTTGGTGATAAGAGGTGGACTATCTAAGAAATGAGATGGATGCTCCACACCTGAGTGACACCATATAGATCGACAATCATGGAGATTGAGTTAGGAGCCTCCTTGGTTGTCACGCCCCGGATCCCTACTCGGGAACGCGGCATCCCGTTCCTACGGAAGATTCACATCATGTTCGTCAGGTTTACAATACGCAACGGCCCAGGAAATCTCTTCGTCGCGACCAGACGACGCATCCTTCAATAAACTTGCGAATATGCGGAGACGTGCCTCCTAACCATACATGCATACATACAATAAAGAAGGGTAGAATGAATAGAATGAACACAAACAACAATATATACATATCATAAGCGTTAGGTATAGACCCCAAAAGAAAACCACAACCTACAGCCAAGACCTACGCTCGAACAAACACCAAAAGTCTAGACCAGCAGCAGTAGGACTCAGTCCTCCTCAGGCTCCTCCTCGGGATCCTCCTCGAGGTCTTCCTCATCGGTATCCATGGCATCGCCCTCCTCGTGGCCGTCAATCTCAGAGCGTCCTGGAGACGGTAACTCCTGCAGCGGTTCGGGGTCGATCACCTGGCCTCCACACTCGACAGGCTGTCACGCCCCGAACCCCAATCGGGCACGCGGCATCTCGTTCCTGCGAAAGATTCTCATCTCGCTTGTCTGGTTTACGATACGCGACGGCCCAGGAAAAACTTATCGTCGCAACCAGACGACGTGTCCTTCAACGAACTGACGTACCTGCGGAAACGTACCTCCTAACCATACATACATGCATACAAAACAAAGGGGTAGTGCGAACAGAATAAACACAAACAACAATATATACATATCATAACATCAGCGTTAGGTACAGACCCCCAAAAAGAAACCACAACCTACGGTCGAAACCTACGCTTACACTAACATCAAAAGCCACACCAGCACCAACGGAACTCAGTCCTCCTCAGGCTCCTCCTCCTCGGGATCCTCCTCTGGATCCTCCTTTGGGTCCTCCTCATCGGTATCCATGGCATCACCCTCCTCGTGGCCGTCAATCTCAGAACGTCCAGGAGATGGTAACTCCTGCAGCGGGTCGGGGTCGATCACCTGGCCTCCATACTCAGTAGGCTGCAACCAGAATGGGTCCTCCTCCATGGGTATCGGAGAGTCTCGCTGCGGTCCCTCCAAACCATGAAGGCCCTCTCTAAACCACGCCTCGAACCTATGGGGTACAAGGTAGGGTCCACCCTGATCTACTAGTACAGTCGTCACGTGCCTATGCCACAGCACAGCATGCATATCAAAATGGAGGGTGATTTGGGTATCCATCTGAACTGGCAATCCAAAAAGCATCGGGGGTGCTGCCATCACAGGCGTCCTGGATCCGAAAAGGAAGATAACCACCGCCAGTAAGTCGAGGACTCAGCAAGCTCACCACTAATCCTAGCGTAGGGTAGAGTATACGAGTGGGGTCGATCCTAACCAATACACTAGGGTTCACGGTCCAAGGTTCAGGCACTCTTAATTCCCTCTAGTTACCAAGTCCCCACGTATAACATAATGCACAACGCATAGCAATGCAGTTTGTACAACGCAGACGGGCAATAACAAACAATCAACCATAATGCCATATGTAATGATGCAGGCCTCAAACGGCCATATTGGATCCCACGGATCATGCTCAGGCCTCAACCGGCCATAACGGATCTCAACGGATCGAGCCCGCCTATCACTCCAAATCCCATCAGGGCATATCCAACAGTGCCATCCGGCTAATGTCACAACTGCGTTCTCTGACGCCTTACGTTGGCTACTCCCTTGTCCCTCCATTTCCCTCACATAACACGCATCTGGGGCTCATTCTCATGTCACATCTCTGGTGACTCATGCAATGCTCTCAATGAATGCGGGACCCAAATGATTGCAACAGCAATTCAGTCACAGAGCATGCATGCAATAGTACATAAGCACAGGAACAGGGCCCATCGAAGAATCATACGAATAACCCACTACGTTTAGCAGAACGGCATCACAAAGGCCCAATGCTCTACAATCAGTTCCTTACGCAAGAGTTCAATTGTGACTAACGTTATTTTAGGAACCCACAAAATTGTCATTCGATTTAGACAATCTCAGTAGCTAATGTTAGTTCCCAGGGAATTGGTAACCCATGATTGATGTCTTGGTCGTTTTGGGGTCTCACTGAGTTGGGGTTAACTTAGATTAAGGCTCGGGTAATTGTCTTGGGTTCAGTTGGGCCTAAGGCCCAACTCAGGATTCAAGGCCCACAATTATTTCTTACATTAAAATATATAAATTGGGCCCATTATTATATTAATTTCGTGTAGGGCCCAAGCCCATTTCTAAAAATTAACCTATTAAGCCCAATTTGGCCATTTTAGGCCCAATGTGCTATCCTAAGTCCATATACCTCATTGGGCCTTACATTTTAATATACAAAACATAATTTCAGCCCAATTAATCCATATTTTCGTCCATATGTGGCCCACCACTCAAATTTGGCCCAATTCATTTTGTTTCGGCCCAATTAGCTTTGAATTTAGTCTCGGAGCCCAATAGATCACTTCGGCCCATTAGACCACACGCCCACTCTTCATTTGCAACCCACATTTGACATTTCCAAGGCCCAATTAGTTTATTTATTTTGTCCATTAGCAAGTCCGTTCGAACATTTTAGGCCCGTTAACTTGTTTTGGGTTAAACTTGCCTAATTTAAGCCCTCAAGCCCAATGATCATACACGGCCCATACCTCCCACGCCTACATCACTCATTTGCAGCCCATAATCCATCGTTGACGGCCCCATTAATTATTCCCAAGAACCTCAAACTCGGCCCAAATCAATTCCTCCACACTTAGTCCAAGCTAAACTAGTCTAACTCATGCATGATCACCCTTACACTATTAACCTCAGCCCCTAACAACGCGAACCAAGCAAGTATACCACAAGCCTAGGCTAAGGTTAGTAGTGGAGCTTATCGAAAATGGTTGGAAACGACGACGACAAGGGTGGCTGAACGGGCGGCGCTCCACGGGCGGACAAAAAGGGAACCGAAGAAGAAGAAGAAGAAAAAGAAGAAGAAGATGAAGTCGTGAGGAAGGGGAGGAATGTGACAGTATGAAAATTCGACCCAATCATCGAAATTTCTAAATGAATTGAAATACTTCGTTAATACACTCTGATCGAAGCTCACTCAGGATTAACTACCCTGAGATGACTAACCGAAGGGGAAAGGCTATCTGGGAACAATTTTCCAACCAGCCGCCCGTTGGTCTGAGACAGAGATGGAGTCGTTATTTAATGAAATTGACCAAAAAATGAAATCCGACTTCGGACAATCGAATTAGTAAGAAGAACACAATTAAGAAATGAAGACAGTTTCAGAAACGTCGCCAGAAGGGCAGTCAGCCGGTGTATTTCGTGAAGCAAGACGTGATTGGAAAATTACCGAAATGCCCCCGGTAAATGCTCAGTCTTTAGAATTAGTTGAATTAGGATTTTTGAGAGTAGATCCATTAGATCGAAGTCGAAACCTGTCTGACGTTCATTCGCGCTCGGGACCTGATCGGTGCATTTGGCACGCAAATCGAGACAAGTCAAATCAGTTGTCAAATCAATCGATGTCTTGTCAATCCATCAATCAAATCCATGGGTCAATAATGGTTCAATTCCCAAGAATGTCAACCAAGTCTTTTCCAAGTCATTCAAGCATAGTACATGTCATATCCTTGTCACTATTCCAAGCTACCTAACCCACTAACTTGTTTTGAAATTTTGGAATAAACTCTCTTCCCTCTCTCTCCTCCCTCACTCTCCCCATTCGGCCGTGGTCTCTCTCTCTCCCTCTCCTTCATTTCTTCTTCATTTTCTTCTTCTCCGCCGATGCTCCTTCTTCGTCCACCGTCTGCCGCCCGTGCCGTCCTGCCGTCGCCGCCGTTTGGCCCTCCACGCCACCGCCATCCTTGTTTCTTCTTTTGGTAAGTCTTCTAGTCCCATCTCTCTCCATTACATGGCCAAGAGACCCCCAAAACCAACTCGAACCAGCCCCCTATTCTTCCTCCATTCCGTTCGTCGTTGAACATCGTTGGAACGTCGACCCTCAAGGCTCATCTCACCCGACTCCACAGCCTTCCTAACATCTTTGATGACCTCATTTAGGGTCCTTGAAGCCGTGAGATCAGCCCGGATCAGCCGCCAAGTCACCGTTCCTTCCCGTCGGCCGTGAGCTCCGTTCGGCCGTCCGTTGCCTTTGCCGTCTTCGTCGTTGTCCCGAGCCGAAATAGGTATGCTCTACTACTAGTCTTGGCCTAGGTTAGTGGTATATGCTTGTAGGATGATGATTTAAGGGTTGGTTATCTTAGTTAGGGAGTTAGAATGTGGTTAAGGTTAAGATTAACTTAAGCTCAATTGATGGGAACTCGGTTGGGCCAATTTAAGGGGCTTTTAGTAAGTGAACTTGGGCTTCAAAATGTGTTTGTGGGCTGCGACGAGAAGCATAGGTGTGTGAGGGGTGGGCCGAATCAACTAATGGGCCTCGGGGGCTTAATTTGGACCAATTTAACCTAAAACAAGCTAACGGGCCTAAAATACTCTAACGGGCTTGCTAATGGGCGAATTTAATAATCTAAGTGGGCCTCAAAAACGTGATTGGTGGGCTGAAATGGTTGACTTAGACATGTATTGAAGTGGGCCAAGTGATGTAGTTGGGTGTAGAGGCCCAATTCTAGACTAATTGGGCTTAACTAACTTAATTGGACCTAAATCTTGCTAGTGGGCCCCTAATGCACGAAAATTCTAATTTAATTGAGCCTAAATTATGTTTTGAATGTTAAAATATGAGGCCCAATAGTACACATGGGCTTTAGACAACAAATTGGGCCTAAAATGACCAAATTGGGCTCAATAGGTTAACTTTTAGAAATGGGCTTGGGCCCTACACGAATTTAATAATAATAATGGGCCTGAATTGTGTATTCAATTTTAAGAAATGATTTATGGGCCTTGAACCTAGAACGGGCCTTAGGCCCAATTAGACCTAAATAAACTAATTGGACCCTAACCTAAGCCAAGCCTGATTCTATTAAACTCAAAGGGATTATTAAGATACTAAATCACTAATCATGGGTGACTGGTTCCCTGGGGACTAACCTTAGCTATTGGGTTCGACCGGATGGTTGGGATTGTCTGGACCGAGTTCCAAATTAATGAGTTTCTGAGACAATGTTAACAGGATGGGTTTACTTGGGGAACTAATCGTAGAGCATTGGGCCAACGTGAGGCTTGTCTGACAACGTAGTAATTTACTTGTATGATTCCTTGTTGTGCTCTGTTCCCGTGCTTATGTACCATCGCATGCATGCTTTGTGGTGGAATTCTTGCTTACTATTATCTGGGCCGCATTCATTGAGAGCATTGCATGAGTCACCAGAGTTGTGACATGAGAATGAGCCCCAGATGCATGTTATGTGAGGGAAATGGAGGGACAAGGGGGTAGCCAACGTAAGGCGTCTGAGAACGCAGTTGTGACATTTCCGGATGGTATTGTTGGATACGCCCTGATGGGATTTGGTGTGATAGGCGGGTTCGATCCATTATGGCCGGTTGAGGCCTGAGCATGATCCGTGGGATCCGATATGGCCGTCGAGGCCTACATCATTACATATGGCATCATGATTGATCATTGTATTGCCCGTCTGCTTTGTCCGAACTACGTTGCTATGTGTTATACATTGGGACTTAGTAACTAGGGAGATCGAGAGTGCCTGAACCTTGGACCATGACCCCTAGTACATTGGTTAGGACCGACCCTACTTGTATACCCTACCCTACGCTAGGATTAGTGGTGAGCTTGCTGAGTCCTCGACTCACTGGTGGTGGTTACCTTCCTTTTCAGATCCTGGACGCCAGTGATGGCTGCACCCCCGATGCTTTTTGGATTGCCGATTCAGATGGACACCTAGATCACCCTCCATTTTGATATGCATGCTACGCTATGGCATAGACACGTGACAACTGTACTAGTAGATCAGGGTGGACCCTACCTTGTACCCCATAGGTTCGAGGCGTGGTTTAGAGAGGGCCTTCATGGTTTTGAGGGACCGCAGCGAGACTCTCCGATACCCATAGAGGAGGACCCATTCTGGCTGAAGCCTGCCGAGTGTGGAGGCTAGGTGATCGACCCCGACCCATTGCAGGAGTTGCCGTCTCCTAGACGTTCAGAGATTGACGGCCTTGAGGAGGGCGATGCCATGGACACCGATGAGGAGGATCCAGAAGAGGACCCCGTGGAGGATTCCGAGGAGGAGCCTGGGAGGACTGAGTCTCTGATGCTGGTCTAGTATTTTGATGTAGTGAGAGCGTAGGTTTGACTGTAGGTTGTGGTTTCTTTTTGGGGTCTGTACCTAACGCTGATGTTACGATATGTATATATATTGCTGTTTGTGTTTATTCTGTTCATTCTACCCCTCTGTGTTTGTATGCTTGTATGTATGGTTAGGAGGCACGTTTCCGCAGGTTCGAGAGTTAGACGAAGGACTCATCGTCTGGTCGCGACGATAGGTTCTCCTGAGCCGTCGCGTATCGTAAACCTGACGAGCTAGGTAGGAATCTTCGGCATGAATGGGATGCCGTGTGCCCGATTGGGGTTCAGGGCGTGACATCCCTGTTCGAGTGGTATCAGAGCAAGGTCAGCTCGATATGAGACCGTTCGAGGTTTTGGAGTGATAAGGATGCTGATTTTAGGGTAGTTAGATAGGCAGACCCTAGACTAAAGCATAGGAAAGGGGTACAATGCATGAATTGATTGGCGCATGTGAATGCTTAGTTCGATTGGTTGCCTAGAGTAGACTGAGGCAGAGGTATTTTGAATTAAGTTGCAGGTGCGTCAGAACCTGAGGTAAGGTTCTAAGGCAGAGCCCCATGAGTAGGGCACTTGATTGCAGATTGCTGAGCAGTTAACTTGTTAGGTGCTGCTTGTGTTTGTATGCCTAGTCGGCTGTCGCGTGCTGCTTGACTATCATGCATTGCATGATTTCTGCATAAAAAACGAAATGATTCAGAAACCGACATTGTTTGAAAAATGAGATTTGGGTTTGGAAAATACATGCATCTCATGTTGTTGGATTTGGTAACCGTCAGCTTGGTATGGGACGGGATTGACGGGACGTCTAAAAACTGTAATGAAGCGTGGTATGGGATACGTGGAACGGGATTCTCTCTGTCTGTGGGTAACTTAGGACAACTCTTCGCACCAAGAAACGAGGAGGGCAGGGAGTGGTCGCCGGGGCAGAGACCCGATCAAAGAAGCGGCTCTCGACAGGCTTCTAGTTGAGGTGGCGAACAGAGTGGCCTAGGTTGTGCACTAAGAGGGTTGAGTCTAGATGTCAACTGGGTTCAACTGCATTTAAGCTGCAGCGACTATTTACATGCATATATACATGTCAGTAGACGCGACAAGAGGCGAAAGCTTGGTTGCTAGATTTAGAGTTCCGAATTCCTGAATGGGAATTTCGTTTGTTATAGGTGTGAGCGATTAGCAAGGATGAGCAATAGGGGTAGAAGGCCAACTGTTGGTGCATCAAGCTCCAGGGCTCCTGAGCCTGAAGGAGATCCTAGAATCGAGGAGATGATGAGAGTCCTGACTGAAGTGAGTAACTTGATGGCTAGGCAAGCTGCTGAGAGAGCTGCCACTGTAGCCCAAGCAGCTGAGGCCGCTGCGAATGGAGCCAATGGAGGCAATGGGCATGGAAATGGAGGACGTCAAACTCATCATATTGTAGAACAGTTTCTGAAGTTGCAGCCGTCGAAGTTTGATGGTAGTGGTGGTCCCGAAGTGGCTACCTTGTGGATCGAACAGCTTGAGAAGGCTTTCACTGTATTGGGTTGCACAGATGAGGAGTAGGTGTCGTTGGCAACTTATCAGCTCCAGGGTACTGCAGATGACTGGTGGAAGGCCACCAGAGGGCGAGTCTTTCCGGATGGCATGAGGCCGAACTGGGTCGCTTTTTGTGCAGCATTTAATGGAAAGTATTTCTCCGAGGCAGCCCAAGAAAGGAAAATGGAAGAGTTCATAAGGCTTCGCCAAGGGTCTATGACTGTTGATCAGTAGGAGGGTGTGTTTGCCAGATTGTCCAAGTTTGCCCGAAGGCTAATTGAGGATCCGTGGGACAAGGCCAGGAGGTTCAGAGAAGGCTTGAGACCTGAGCTTAAGAGCATGATGATCGCCACAGGACTGAGAGACTATAATGAGATTTATGAGAGAGCACTGGCGATAGAGCGAGACCTACAAGAGAAGGCTGTCGCATCTGGATCGCGGTTTGTGCCAAGAGGGAACTTCAGAGATTTTGGCAAGAGGCCAATGAAGGACACCCGCAGGTTCGTTCCACCTGCGAGAAGGACTCTGGGGAAACCGTCACACTCTGGGAACCAGAACTGCCGAGACTGTGGCAGGAGGCATGGGAACAGCCCTTGCCCGAGAAAGACAGGAGGATGTTTCGGATGCGGTCAGATGGGGCACATTCTGAGGAACTGCCCGAAAAGAGGTCCGAGACCCCCATTCCAGCCGCAGCAGCAGCCGCCAATGGTGAATGCTCCTCAAGGGAGTCAGAACCGTCCACCTGTGCAAGGGCGAGTCTACGCAGTGGCGCGAATGGACGCTGAGAACGCGCCAGGGGTGATCACAGGTACCGTCTCTCTCTGTGGTCATGCTGCTTATGCTTTGTTTGATCCGGGAGCGTCGCACTCCTTCGTATCTGCACGTTTTGCTGAGTTAACTAGGATGAATGTTAAGCCGTTGGATGTGACCTTGTATGTAACCACCCCGTTAAAGGATAGAGTGATTGTTGCGTTAGGATGTAAGGGGTGTAAGTTAGTTCTTGGCGTTAGAGAGGAAGAGATCGATTTAGCTGTTTTGCCTATGTTTGATTTCGACGTGATTGTTGGCATGGATTGGTTTGTTAGACATGGGGCAGGAATAGACTGTGGTAGAAGTATGGTACAGCTGAACCCGGTAGGTCACCCTGGGTATGAATTTAGAGGAAATCAAGGAGGAACGTCGATCCCTTGGATTTCGTCGTTGGAAGCGACCAAACTGATGGACGAGGGTTGTCTGGGATTTTTGGCATCAGTGTTAGATTCGTCTACTCTAGAGGTAAAGTTGGAGGAAGTACCTGTAGTGAGAGAGTACCCGGATGTATTTCCTCAAGAGTTGCCTGGCTTGCCACCAGAGCGTGACGTGGAGTTTGTGATTGAGTTAGCACCTGGAACCAAACCGATCTTGAAGGCGCCGTACAGGATGTCGTTGTCTGAGTTGAAGGAGTTGAAGGTACAGATGCAAGAGCTATTGAATAAAGGATTTATCCGCCCCAGCGCTTCGCCATGGGGAGCTCCGGTGCTGTTTGTTAAGAAGAAGGATGGATCGCTAAGACTGTGCATCGACTATAGGCAGCTAAACCAAGTGACGATCAAGAACAAGTATCCTCTGCCAAGGATTGATGACCTGTTTGATCAACTTCAAGGCGCATGTGTGTTCTCCAAGATAGACCTAAGGACAAGCTATCACCAATTGAGGATTAAGAAGGAGGACGTGCCTAAGACCGCCTTTAGGACGAGGTATGGGCATTATGAGTTCACAGTTATGCTGTTTGGATTGACGAATGCTTCAGCCGCATTTATGGATATGATGAATCGAGTGTTCAAGGAGTTTCTGGATCAGTTCGTGATAGTCTTCATTGATGACATTTTGGTGTATTCGAAGAGTTCTGAGGACCACGAGGAACACTTAAGGATTGTCCTGCAGACGTTAAGGGAACACTCGCTGTATGCGAAGTTTAGCAAGTGTGAGTTCTGGTTAAGCAGAGTGGCGTTCCTTGGACACATAGTATCTGGAGAAGGAATATCAGTGGATCCAGTGAAGATCAAGGCTGTGGAGAAGTGGCCGAGGCCAACAACCGTGACTGAAGTACGAAGTTTTCTTGGATTGGCTGGCTACTACAGACGCTTTGTGGAAAGGTTCTCGGTGATAGCGTCTCCTCTGACCCATTTGTTGAAGAAGGAAACGAGGTTTGAATGGACTGAGAAGTGCGAGGAAAGTTTTCAGGAGTTGAAGGATCGATTAACTTCCGCACCAGTGTTAACCATCCCATCTGGACCTGGAGGATTCGAAATTTATAGTGATGCGTCATTAAGAGGATTGGGATGTGTCCTGATGCAGCATGGACGAGTAGTGGCTTATGCATCTCGACAGTTGAGGCCGCATGAGATGAACTACCCGACGCACGACTTAGAGTTAGCTGCCATAGTGTTTGCACTGAAAATTTGGAGGCATTATTTGGTGGGAGAGAAATTTTAGATCTATACGGATCATCAGAGTTTGAAGTATTTGTTTTCACAGAAAGAACTGAATATGAGGCAACGTCGTTGGATGGAGCTGTTGAAGGACTACGACTGTGATATTCTGTACCATCCAGGAAAGGCGAATAAAGTGGCGGATGCTCTGAGTAGGAAGTCGAGCATTGCGCATATGATGGTCAAGGAATGGACATTGCTGGAGGAAATCAGAGATTCTGAGTTCAAGGTCGAGGTGGGAAACCTCTCAAGTCTGATGGCTACATTGCAGATCGAACCAGAGATTCAGTTGAGAATTAAAGAGCTGCAGCCTACAGATCCGGATATCCAGAAGATTATGATGATGAATGCAGATGAGAGGAAGGCTGAGTTCCAAGTAACTGCTGATGGAATATTGAAGTTTAGAGGACGTCTGTGCGTGCCAAATGATGAAGAGCTGAAGGGAAGGATTTTGTCTGAGGCGCACAGAAGTAACTACAATATTCATCCAGAGAGTACGAAGATATATCAGAATTTACGTCAACACTATTGGTGGAACGGCATGAAGGTGGATGTGGCTAAACATGTAGCCAAGTGTCTGACGTGTCAGCAAGTAAAGGCGCAGCACTGCAAAACTGGTGGATTACTACAACCCCTGGAAATCCCAGAGTGGAAATGGGAGCATGTCACTATAGACTTTGTAACAGGATTGCCCATGAGTCAAAGGGGGAATGATTCGATATGGGTAATAGTGGACAGACTGACGAAATCAGCTCATTTCATTGCAGTACGAAAGGACTCGACCTTGGAGAAGTTGGCTGAATTGTACGTGAGGCAGATCGTGAGATTGCATGGGGTACCAATAAGTATTGTATCAGATAGAGATCCACGTTTCACAGCCACATTTTGGAAGAGTTTGCAGGGTGCTTTGGGTACAGAGTTGAGGTTCCGTACAGCCTACCATCCCCAGACAGATGGTCAGTCGGAAAGGACTATACAAACTCTGGAGGACATGCTGAGAGTGTGCGTAATAGACTTCAAGGGAGGCTGGGAAGAACAGTTACACTTGGTGGAATTTGCCTACAACAACAGCTATCAGCAGAGCATTAGAATGGCACCGTTTGAGGCACTGTATGGAAGGGCCTGCAGGACTCCAATTTGCTGGGACGAGGTTTGTGAGAAAAGTATAACAGGCCCGGAGTTAGTTCAGCAATCAGTTGAGGCAGTTAAATTGATCAGGGACAGAGTGAGGACAGCTTAGAACATGCAGAAAAGCTATACAGACAGGAGACGTAAGTCGTTGGAGTTTCAAGTTGGAGACAATGTATTCCTAAAGGTGTCGCCGATGCGAGGACTATCTTGGTTTGGCAAGAAAGGAAAGCTGACTCCTAGGTTTGTTGGGTCATTCGAGATTTTGGAGAAGATCGGGACACTAGCTTATCGTCTTGCACTGCCGCCGAACTTATCGCAGATTCATAACGTGTTCCATGTATCGATGCTTCGAAAGTACGAGCCGGACCCTGGCCATATACTCGATCATGAAGTCATTGAAATGGATGACCGCGTCTCGTACGTGGAAAGGCCAGTAAGGATTGAAGATCGTAAGGAGCAGGTCTTGAGGAACAAGACAATACCGCTGGTCAAGGTTATCTGGGAGCACCATGGGACTGAGGGAGCGACCTGGGAAAGTGAGGACGAGATGAAGAAGAAGTATCCGTATTTGTTTGGGTAGCTCAGTGTAATTTCTGTTTTGTTGTAAGGACTGGTGGATTGTAAATTTCGAGGACGAAATTTTTATAAGAAGGAAGAATTGTGACAGTCTGAAAATTCGACCCAATCATCGGAATTTCTAAATGAATGGAAATACTTCCTTAATACACTCTGATCGACGCTCACTCAGGATTAGCTACCATGAGATGACTAATCGAAGGGGAAAGGCTATCTAGGAAGAATTTTCCAAACAGCCGCTCGTTGGCCTGAGACAGAGACAGAGTCGTTATTTAATGAAATTGACCACAAAATGAAATCCGACTTCGGACAATCGAATTAATAAGAAGAACACAATTAAGAAATGAAGTCAGTTTCAGAAACGTCGCCAGAAGGGCAGTCAACCGGTCTACTTCGTGAAGCAAGACGTGATTGGAAAATTACCGAAATGCCCCCGGTAAATGCTCAGTCCTTAGAATTAGTTGAATTAGGATTTTTGAGAGTAGATCCGTTAGATCGAAGTCGAAACCTGTCAGAAGTTCATTCGCGCTCGGGACCCGATCGGTGCATTTGGCACGCAAATCGAGACAAGTCAAATCAGTTGTCAAATCAATCGATGTCTTGTCAATCCATCAATCAAATCCATGGGTCAATCATGGTTCAATTCCCAAGAATGTCAATCAAGTCTCTTCCAAGTCATTCAAGTGTCATTCAAGCATAGTACATGTCATATCCTTGTCACTATTCCAAGCTATCTAACCCACTAACTTGTTTTGAAATTTTGGAATAAACTCTCTTCCCTCTCTCTCCTCCCTCACTCTCCCCATTCGGCCGTGGTCTCTCTCTCTCTCCCTCTCCTTCATTTCTTCTTCGTTTTCTTCTTCTCCGCCGGTGCTCCTTCTTCGTCCACCGTCCGTCGCCCGTGCCGTCCCGCCGTCACCGCCGTTCGGCCCTCCACGCCACCGCCATCCTTGTTTCTTCTTTTGGTAAGTCTTCTAGTCCCATCTCTCTCCATTTCATGGCCAAGAGACCCCCAAAACCAACTCGAACCAGCCTCCTATTCTTCCTCCATTCCGTTCGTCGTTGAACATCGTTGGAACGTCGACCATCAAGGCTCATCTCACCCGACTCCATGGCCTTCCTAACATCTTTGGTGACCTCATTTAGGGCCCTTGAAGCCGTGAGATCAGCCCGGATCAGCCGCCAAGTCATCGTTCCTTCCCGTCAGCCGTGAGCTCCGTTCGGCCGTCCGTTGCCTTTGCCGTCTTCGTCGTTGTCCCGAGCCGAAATAGGTAAGCTCTACTACTAGTCTTGGCCTAGGTTAGTGGTATATGCTTGTAGGATGATGATTTAAGGGTTGGTTATGCTAGTTAGGGAGTTAGAATGTGGTGAAGGTTAAGATTAACTTAAGCTCAATTGATGGGAACTCGGTTGGGCCAATTTAAGGGGCTGTTAGTAAGTGAACTTGGGCTTCAAAATGTGTTTGTGGGCTGCGACGAGAAGCGTAGGCGTGTGAGGGGTGGGCCGAATCAACTAATGGTCCTCGGGGGCTTAATTTGGACCAATTTAACCTAAAACAAGCTAATGGGCCTAAAATACTCTAACGGGCTTGCTAATGGGCGAATTTAATAATCTAAGTGGGCCTCGAAAATGTGATTGGTGGGCTGAAATGGTTGACTTAGACATGTATTGAAGTGGGCCAAGTGATGTAGTTGGGCTTAGAGGCCTAATTCTAGACTAATTGGGCTTAACTAACTTAATTGGACCTAAATCTTGCTAGTGGGCCCCTAATGCACGAAAATTCTAATTTAATTGAGCCTAAATTATGTTTTGAATGTTAAAATATGAGGCCCAATAGTACACATGGGCTTAGGACAACAAATTGGGCCTAAAATGACCAAATTGGGCTCAATAGGTTAACTTTTAGAAATGGGCTTGGGCCCTACACGAATTTAATAATAATAATGGGCCTGAATTGTGTATTCAATTTTAAGAAATGATTTGTGGGCCTTGAACCTAGAACGGGCCTTAGGCCCAATTGGACCTAAATAAACTAATTGGACCCTAACCTAAGCCAAGCCTGATTCTATTAAACTCCAAGGGATTATTAAGATACTAAATCACTAATCATGGGTTACTGGTCCCCTGGGGACTAACCTTAGCTACTGGGTTTGACCGGATGGTTGGGATTGTCTGGACCGAGTTCCAAATTAATGAGTTTCTGAGACAATGTTAACAGGATGGGTTTACTTGGGGAACTAATCGTAGAGCATTGGGCCAACGTGAGGCTTGTCTGACAACGTAGTAATTTACTCGTATGATTCCTTGTTGTGCTCTGTTCCCGTGCTTATGTACCATCGCATGCATGCTCTGTGGTGGAATTCTTGCTTACTATTATCTGGGCCGCATTCAATGAGAGCATTGCATGAGTCACCAGAGTTGTGACATGAGAATGAGCCCCAGATGCGTGTTATGTGAGGGAAATGGAGGGACAAGGGGGTAGCCAACATAAGGCGTCTGAGAACGCAGTTGTGACATTTCCGGATGGTATTGTTGGATGCGCCCTGATGGGATTTGGTGTGATAGGCAGGTTCGATCCATTATGGCCGGTTGAGGCCTGAGCATGATCCGTGGCATCCGATATGGCCGTCGAGGCCTGCATCATTACATATGGCATCATGATTGATCATTGTATTGCCCGTCTGTTTTGTGCGAACTGCGTTGCTATGTGTCATACATTGGGACTTGGTAACTAGGGAGATCGAGAGTGCCTGAACCTTGGACCATGACCCCTAGTACATTGGTTAGGACCGACCCTACTTGTATACCCTACCCTACGCTAGGATTAGTGGTGAGCTTGCTGGGTCCTCGACTCACTGGTGGTGGTTACCTTCCTTTTCAGATCCTGGACGCCAGTGATGGCTGCACCCCGATGCTTTTTGGATTGCCGATTCAAATGGACACCTAGATCACCCTCCATTTTGATATGCATGCTACGCTATGGCATAGGCACGTGACGACTGTACTAGTAGATCAGGGTGGACCCTACCTTGTACCCCATAGGTTCGAGGCGTGGCTTAGAGAGGGCCTTCATGGTTTTGAGGGACCGCAGCGAGACTCTCCGATACCTATGGAGGAGGACCCATTCTGGCTGCAACTTGTCGAGTATGGAGGCCAGGTGATCGACCCCGACCCATTGCAGGAGTTGCCATCTCCTAGACGTTCAGAGATTGACGGCCTCGAGGAGGGCGATGCCATGGACACCGATAAGGAGGATCCAGAAGAGGACCCCGTGGAGGATTCCGAGGAGGAGCCTGGGAGGACTGAGTCTCTGATGCTGGTCTAGTATTTTGATGTAGTGAGAGCTAGGTTTGACTGTAGGTTGTGGTTTCTTTTTGGGGTCTGTACCTAACGCTGATGTTACGATATGTATATATATTGCTGTTTGTGTTTATTCTGTTCATTCTACCCCTCTGTGTTTGTATGCTTGTATGTATGGTTAGGAGGCACGTTTCCGCAGGTTCGAGAGTTAGACGAAGGACTCATCGTCTGGTCGCGACGATAGGTTCTCCTGGGCCGTCGCGTATCGTAAACCTGACGAGCTAGGTAGGAATCTTCGAGAAGAACGGGATGCCGTGTGCCCGATTGGGGTTCGGGGCGTGACATCCCTGGTCGAGTGGTATCAGAGCAAGGTCAGCTCGATATGAGACCGTTCGAGGTTTTGGAGTGATAAGGATGCTGATTTTGGGGTAGTTAGATAGATAGACCCTAGACTAAAGGATAGGAAAGGGGTACAATGCATGAATTGATTGGCGCATGTGAATGCTTAGTTCGATTGGTTGCCTAGAGTAGACTGAGGCAGAGGTATTCTGAACTAAGTTGCAGGTGCGTCAGGACCTGAGGTAAGGTTCTAAGGCAGAGCCCCATGAGTAGGGCGCTTGATTGCAGATTGCTAAGTAGTTCACTTGTTAGGTGCTACTTGTGTTTGTATGCCTAGTCGGCTGTCGCGCGCTGCTTGACCATCATGCATTGCATGATTTCTGCATCGAAAACGAAATGATTCATGTCGCGACCTGACATCCGAGGTGATCGGATGATCGGGCGAATGGATTGCCAGAGGGCTACGATGACGGGCTCTTGGCGCGGGCCCTCCCAGGCCCATACCAAATCGCGACGGGAATTGTCGGTTTCGACCTTGGTGTGGTCGGGTGGCATGTGCAGTGTGTGCATGCAATTGGAGTCGCCACCGGTTTTTTTGGAGAAGTAGACCGGATACCTCATCGAGTGATTGGGAGGAGTCACTCGATCCTACGCAACCAGAGATTCTAGAGCCGGGGATTTGGTTACCCTAGTTTAAACTAGAGTCCTTTCGGTTACCGTTGGAGGTTGATTATTACCTAACTTGTGAGCACGCGAGGTTTATATCAATCCTGACTCCTAATCATGTTTTTGTCAGTCACTAAGCGTTCATGCAAATGTTCTTGTAGGTGTTCATTTCATGGCATTTTCTAAATATGCAATCCTAAGAAAAAGCAATCAATACATTCAAAGGAAATAAAGAGAATAGAAATAAAACGACAAGGACAATAATAAAAGCTACGCTAAAATAATAAAGAAAAACCCGCAACTTGTCGAGTATTTACAATCCCAAATATTAAACCCGAGACATGATCGGGTGTACAACAAATAAGACCGGAATGGACATCGGTCATGCTCCATGGTGAACTTGAGTCTAGTTAATGTAAATATGCAATAAAAGGAATTTTCGAAAATTTTCCGTTTTTTTATTATTTTTATTTTTTTTTTGGGAAAGAGATATCGAGGCAAGCTGAACATGACCAATGCTGATTTAATTGAATATGTGATGAAAACCTCACTTGAATACGTGATTCCGGTCCATTTCGGAAAGTTTTTGTTAAAAAAGGAGTCAACCGCGAGGGGGTTTTTCAACGCGATTATCTCAGTGTACAAATACAGTCAGAGAAAAGAGATCATACCGCATGAAACTAGGTGTGACCAGGTTTCAAGAATGACCAACGGTTCGAAAAATGGTTAACCGAGCACATCGCAATGGTATCAACAAGACAACTACTCGAAAGCCTACACTTAGCCAAATTCCAGACCCCTCACTTGGCAGTTCACCGAGGCATGTTCAAGGATGATTATCTCCATGGTCAAATACAATTAGAAGAAACCGATTATACCACATGAAACTAGGTATAACCAGGTTTCTAAAATGACCAACGGCTCGAAAAATGATTGACCGAGCGCGTCGCGTCGACGTTAGAAAGATGGCCATTCGCAAATGGAAACCCAGAAATTCCCAGAAACCAGCTCATGAGGGCATGTTCGGGAGCGATTATCTCCATGGTCAAATACAATTAAGGAAAACCAAACACATGACCTGAAACTAGATCAAACAAGGTTTCAAAATGTGTTTAAATATCCCAAAAATATTAAGGGAGCGCTCTGTACCAAAGCCACGAAGATGGCTTGTCGCAAAACCAAATCTGGGAAAACTAGCTTTGCCTCTCACTTTGCAGCTCATGGAGGTGTTTTCAAGTGTCAATAACTTTGTACTCAAATTAAACCAAGGGGAACCGATCATACCACATGAAACTAGGTATGATCTAGTTTCCAAAACAATTGACGAATCAGGAAATGGTCAATCGAGCACATCGTAATGGTGTCGGCAAGTGACGGGTCTGAAGTGGTTATAACACTTAGAAACAAAATTTCAGTTTAAGCCAGACCAACCAAGCAACTTCGAGAGGGCATATCTCACCCCTCCGCTGGAAATAATAGGAAAATAATATACTGATTCGAAGAGCTACACATCAGGAACAAAATGGAACAGAAATGACTCGTGAATAATGCTCGAGGAGAGAGAAAAATGCCCCGAAAGTCGGGGGTTTGGGCTGTTTTAAACTCAAATCAGGGCACAAACCAGACCAACATGGGGTATTCCCGACCTCGTAACTATCGTCAAAGATTAAACCGAGGGCAACCGATTATATACACGTGTTCTACTACATACCAGGAACACAATCAATCAAGAATCTCCCAAAAATACCCATGATAAGATAATGAAAAATGAGCACGAAGCAAGCAAGTCGGACCGAGTCCAACACTTAGGCAAAATTTTCAGATTGAATTTCCAGATTCTGATCAGACTAATGAGGCAACTTTGGAAGAGCATATCTCACACCTCGATCGTAATCAAGAGCAGCACAGCATATCAAAACGAAGATCTACACGTGTAGAATGCATTTGAGCAAAGAAACGACCGAATATCACGTGAAATCACCACGAAAATCAGGTTCAAAGTCGGGGGTTTGAACCACCCGAGGCATTTCATCAAACACCTTATGTGCAGGCAAAGGCTCAAACCAGAGAAAAACAATCGCGGAGGGGTATTTGCATTACCTTTTCCGGCGACTTAGATGGCGGATGGACGTCGGTGATGGCTCGGTAGGTAGGTGGTGTGTAGGTGTATCTTGGTTGGGTGGTGGTCGCTCATGGAGCCTCTCGGTGTGTTCTGAAATCGCTCCTGAACACCCCCTGTTGGCCAACCCGAACTCCCTTCCTCAAAACCCAGCCACTCTCTCTCTTTTCTTCCTCCCTTTCTCGCTCTTTTCCGACACCTCCCTGATGAATTCTGGCGCCTAGGGGACTCCACGCCATTGGGAACTCCACATTCAACAACTCCAAAACCTGAAAAAGCCTCTCCTTTCTCTTCTTTTCTTCCCTTTGTTCCCCATTTTTTTCAGAAAAAAGCTGCCCCCTCTGTCCATCCTTCACGCGTGCATCATGGGAGGAAGAAGAAGAATAGTGGCCGGGTCATGGGTCGGGTCGGCCCGACCCGGTTTCACGAATTTGGCCAAATTGACCCTCAAATTGACGTCTTTTCATCCAATTGACACAAAAATTGGATTCTCCAACATGGATTACATCTAAACATGTGGTTTTTGCAAAAACATTGGTTGAAATTGCACAAAAACCCCAAATTTTTAGTTTGACCCGAAATCGAATTTTGAGCAATCCAAAGCCTAAACGGAGAAATCAGTCCAAACCACCCCCTCCAATGGATTTAGAATGATAAAAAATGTAGGGTAGAGGTCTTGGATTTTCATGGGTGCCCCTAAAAAAAGTTTAATTTCATTTTTTTGTCAACTTAGGGGCTAAATTGAAAAATGCAAAATCCAACTAAGTCCCCTTTTGTAAAATTGAGCAATTTCGGATACAATTTGGGCAAGCCATAATTTCTGGTGATAGGGCATGATGTCACGACTCTAATATGTAAAAATGAGAATTTATTGGGTTAGAAAAGCAATTTTTTTGAATAATCCGAAATTATGCTCAAAGAGAGAGCATATAATTTCGAATTAAATTTTCCAAATTTTCTTTAGCCAAAATGAAAAAGAAATTTAAAGAAAAATACTGGTCATCTTCCATATTTTGGTGGCCTCAAATGCCATTTTTTCCAATTTTTCTACTATTTTTGGTATTTTCCGAAAATATTAAAAAATGCGAAAAAAAATGAAAAATTATTTTTTGTTCAAGATTGGTTCCTTAGGCTTGGCCAAGGCTTCCAAAGTTGATTTTTCAATTTTCTCATCTTTTATTGAATTTTTTATGAATTTGTAAAGTTAAAATGCTGAAAAATACTAAAAATATTTTTTTGCTCAAAATTGATTCCCTTGGCTGGGCTAAGGTCCTCAAGGTTGATTTTTTCAATTTCCTAAATTTTTATAGATTTTCTAAAAATAAAACTGACTAAAAATCAAGTGTCAACAGCTGCCCCTCTTTGAGAGGTGTCTCGTGAGAGATCACTCTCAAAGACAAGACGACACTTGATGTCTAGCCGACTCTACTGGGAAAATGAAAAGTCGTGACATTCATCTCTATTTCCTTTCGTGAAAGCCTCAGTTCAAAATTCCTCCGTTTCATTCTGATGTGAGGGAGAGAAAGAGGTAAAGTTGAAGGAGTTACCTGAGACTTACCTGTTCACCCCGTGGTTGTCGCTGACTGCTCTGGTGATGATGGAATGAACGCCTAAGGATTCGTTGTAAGGACACCTTAGGATGGTTGAGCTTGGACCCGTATGGTAGGTCACCCCATGATAGGTTCCTAATGAAAGGACTCTCCTGATTAAAATCTGATTAAGTTTTGACCCGTATGGTAGGTCACCCCATGGTATGTTCCTAATGAAAGGACTCTCCTGATTAAAATCTGATTAAGTTTTGACCCGTATGGTAGGCCATCCCATGGTAGATTCCTAATGAAAGGACTTTGTGCCTATATCAAGGACTTTGGGTGCCATTCTGGGATCTGGGGAGACCAGAAATCCTGCCGAAGCTCAAACCGGATTTATCTCGGTGAATGAAGAGTTTAGAAAGAATTCTGATATATGCTAATTTCAACACGAGTCATGCCCCTGCGGGTCATATAGACTTGTTTCAATAAATGCGAGGTGTATAAGATGGTTAATCAAGACAATCTTGCAACCTACATGTGTAATTGAAAATCCTTTGCTAGGATAATTCTAAATCAATGAATCTGAAATCACCAGATGAGTTCGATCAGTCGTATCAACTGGAGTATCCTCATCAAAGAGGGCTTCTCACGATATTTGTTTCTGAGATATTTTGCTTCCTCATTGGGGAAGATTTTTATAAACACTCACACTAACGCTCGAAATCTATATCAAGAATTTCGGGACTATTTGCAGTGTATCCAACCTGATTGATCAGAAAAGGTCTTCTAAGGGACCGTAACGTAGGCTTGGTCAACGGCTTACGCAATGGGTAGGCGTTTTGAGATTTTTCAGAAAAGAGTCGACATTTTAAAAGCGACTTCCTCGGGTTTACAGGTCAAGAACCTTGAAGATCAGATAAGGCCAGATTGTACTTACTCCCTTAGGAGAGGCTTTCGGGATAGGTTGTAACATTGGTTCAGGGTAGGCTCGAAATAGCCATTTTCAGAGTGAGGGGCACGATGTGTTGGTGATCACCTTTGCATCATTGCCAACTGTAATAGCTGCTGGGGGTTAAATCTATATCTTGAGCCCCCAAAATGTTCTTCGGATACTTTTATTCAAATAAGCTCTGTGTTTTCTTTACTTTTGTCCCTTGTTTGCCAACAGATTTCCCCTTGTTGACACTTTATTTATATTTCGAGTGTCATGGCTTCTACTCCTATGAAGGGCTTTGGCCTTGCTTTTACCAGACACTTTGCTTTTATCAGCCCTATTGCCTTTTGGCATTTTCATTGCATTTCTCTTTGACAGGTTTTCAAGCATTAATGGGCTTTGGCCTTGCTTTCACCAGGTGCCTTGCTTTTACTGGCAAGTTACATGAATTGCCCCGGTGTAGGGAGGTGATCACCATCTAGGTTTTGAAATGAAGATTCGCAGGCTCAAATTGGCTCGCCAAAGGATAAAGTGTATAGGGTAGAGAAATGAATTACTCTCCTTCACTTTGATATTTCAGATCTCCGCGGGATATCACCTGAAGTTACCACGAAAAGATTGATGCAAGTCAGCACAATAGAGTCTTACCTTGATCCTTTCTCTTAGGAATCAGCCGATGAACCTCCAAATTGCCCCAGTGTGGGATGGTTCTTGACAGGGTTATTTTTTGAATTCTCTATTCACAGGCTCAAACGGGCTTGCAAGGGCTTATCATGTGTTTAGGGTAAAGAAATGAACACGCCTTCCGTCATTTCAATCCATGTAATCACTGCAAATGATCCCTACGTTCACGGACAAAGGTTTTCATCCTGCCTTTCTTTCACTCATCCTCTTAAGTGTGTAGGGACGTGTTTGGGCGTGGTTGGCTCCTCAGATTTCGGTCTACTCCAGCATGACAGACTTGATCGTTCTCATTTGGAGATTTCATTTCCATTTCATCAACGTTAGCCCCCACGAGGGATTCATGATGCATGTGAACGACAGATTTTCTGGGCAACCTGCTTGTGGTGGCCGGAGATTCCTGTCTTGCGGATCTCTCTTCTTCATGATCCTCTGGTCCGGGCGAGGTCGTTTGAGTTGTTTCTTCCATCTGAGGACTCCTCTTGGACCTGCAACAAAGAAAGAGTAATGCAAATGTATGCATGTATGCATGAAATGCATGTAGTGGATCTCAGTATGGCTCAGACACGAAAGGGGTACGAGAACTGATCAACTCCTCGTCTTATTCAAGGGTAGTATTTCTTGACAGCATCTGCATTTACAGGATTTGCCAATTCTTCGCCGTCTATATTCAAAAGAATCAAAGCATCGCTTGGTAACCTTCTGCACCACGTACGGACCTTTGCCCCCGGGATGAGGAACGTTAGGGAGCACCTTCTTCACAACTAAATCCCCGACTGTAAAACTTCTGGGCTTCACCTTGCGGTCAAATGACTTAGCTATCCGCTTTTGGTATGCCTGTCCATGACATATAGCCTTCAGCTGCTTTTCATCAATTAAGTTCAACTGCTCATGCCTTTGCTGGATCCATTCAGCTTCCGAAAGTTTGGCCTGGGCTAATACTCGCAAGGAAGGGATCTCCACTTCCACAGGAAGGACAGCTTCCATGCCGTATACCAAAGAGTAAGGAGTTGCCCGGTTGAAGTTCGAATCGAAGTTCAGTATGCCATTAGTGCGTACGGCAGCCTTTCGTGCCATCTTGAAAGTCCTCTGCAGTCTTAGTCAGAATCTTCTTTATATTCTTATTTTCCGCTTCCACAACTCCATTCATTTGTGGGCGGTAAAGGGAAGAGTTAAGGTGTCTGATCTTAAACCGATCTAAAAGATCATCAACCACCTTGTTATTCAGGTTGGACCTGTTGTCTGTGATAATAGCCTGAGGCGTCCCATACCTCGCGATGATATCCCTTTTAATGAACTTCGCGACGCTCTTAGCTGTGACATTGGCATATGAATTGGCCTCGATCCATTTGATGAAATAATCTATTGCCACCAAGATGAAGCGGTACCCATTTGAAGCGCGAGGGTTGATTGGCCCAATCATCTCGATTCCCTACATAGAGAATGGCCAGGCCTCAGACATCTGATGAAGTTCATTTGGGGGAGCGTTGATCCTGTCTCCATACACCTAACACTGATGGCAGGATCTCACGTGCTGGTTACAATCTGACTCCATGGTCATCCAATAATAACCGAGCCTCATGATCTTCTTAGCGAGGAGGTGGCCGTTCATATGTAGTCCGCATTCCCCTTCGTGGATCTCTTTCATAAGCAGGTTTGCTTCCTTAGCATCTACACACCTCAACAGGATCGAGTCAAATGACTTCTTATACAATGTCTGTCCGCTGAGAAAGAATTTGGTGGCCATCTTGGCTATGTACTTTCTGTCTCCCGCCTGGCTTCCTAGAGGATGTTCTCCCTTCAGAAATAATTTTTGATATCATGATACCAGGGTTGGTCGTCAAATCCTTCCTCAATTACCATGCAGTAAGCCGGTTGCTTGATAATGTCGACCCTCAATGGCTCAATATCTAAGCCTTCTGTGACCTGCAGCATGGACGATAGGGTGGCCAAAGCGTCCGCGAAGTGATTCTGGGTTCGCGGCAGGTACTCGAAATCGATCTCTTCGAATTCTTCAATCATTTCTTCTAAGAACCTGTGATAGGGGATGAGTTCTGAGTCCTTGGTCTTCCACTCACCCTGGGTTTGCAAGATGATCAGCATGGAGTCTCCGTACACTTGTAATTTCTTCACTTTCATAGTGAGGGCCAGTTGCAACCCGAGGATACAGGCTTCATACTCGGAGATGTTGTTGGTGCATGGAAATGTCAACTTGGCAGTGACCGGATAATGTTGTCCTTCAGGAGATATGAGAATTGCCCCGGTTCCGGATCCTGCGAGGTTCACGGCGCCATCGAAATACATCGTCCATTTATCTTCGGACAGATTGGAAATGCGATCTTCCGCCTTCTCATCACTTGGGACACTGGATCCCTGAGCATCCTCAGCCAACATATCTGCTATAGCTCGCCCTTTAACGAACTTCTGAGTTGAGCTTCTAACATCGAATTCTGACAGAAGAACCTGCCATTTGGCTAACTTCCCGATTAAGGCCGGCTTTTCCAAGAGGTACTTTATTGGGTCGTTTTCTGTTACCAGCTGTATGCGGTGATGAAGAGTGTATTGCCTCAACCTGTGCAGTACCCATACTAACGCGACATAGGTCTTCTCCACCGCGGGGTAGTTCATTTCTGATGTAGTAAACTTCTTGCTCAGATAATAAATCGCCCGCTCCTTGCCATCCTCTGGACTCGTTTGAGCAAGCAAAACTCTTAAGGATTCTTGATGAACGGTGAGGTACAGGGTTAGCGGAGACCCCGGTACGGGAGGCACCAAGACTGGTGGTGAGATAAGGTAGCTTTTGATCTTCTCCAGCGCTTGATGGCATTCAGAATCCCATTTCACTTTGGCTCCCTTTTTCAGCAGCTTGAAGAACGGCTTTGCGACATCGGAGAGCTGACAAATGAACCTAGCGATATAATTTAGTATCCCCAGCAGGCTTCTCGCTTCCTTAACCGTTGTGGGGGTACTGAGGTCTAATATCGCTTTAACTTTGGAGGGTTCGACTTCTACCCCTTGATTACTCACCACAAACCCGAGAAGTTTTCCCGACGGTGCCCCGAATATGCATTTAGCGGGGTTTAATTTCAACCTATACTTCCGGAGTCGTTCGAACAACTTTCTTAGTATCTGGACGTGGTCATCTCCAGGTTTGGACTTTGCTATCATATCGTCGACATACACCTCTATCTCCTTATGCATCATGTCGTGGAACAGGGCCACCATAGCTCTTTGGTAAGTTGCCCCTGCATTCTTCAAGCCGAAAGGCATAACTTTATAGCAAAAGGTGCCCCATGGAGTTATAAATGAGGTCTTCACTTTGTCTTTCTCCTTCAAAAGGATTTGATTGTACCCAGAAAATCCATCCATGAATGAAAACATGTCGAATCCTGCTGTACTGTCGACCAAGACATCGATGTGCGGAAGAGGAAAGTCGTCTTTTGGGCTTGCTTTGTTCAAATCGCGATAGTCTACGCAGACTCTGACCATTCCATCTTTCTTCATCACTGGGACGATATTGGCAACCCATTCGGGATAAGCGATCACTTCGATGAATCCCACTTTTAGTAGCTTCATTACCTCTTCTTCGATCTTCTTAGACAACTCCGATTTCGTGCGTCGAAGCTTCTGTTTCTTGGCGGGAATACTCGGGTCCGTCGGGAGCGAGTGCTCGACAATATTCGGGTCCAAACCTGGTATATCTGCATAGGACCAGGCAAATACATCTTGGTATTCTTTGAGAAATTCAGTAAATCGAGCCGCCTCAGACGAAGATAACCTTCCTCCTATCTTGACTTCTTTCACATTTTCAGAATCTCCGAGATTGACTGTAATAGTGTCTTCTGCAGTCAGTGGTTTATGCTCCTGATATCTGCCCCAGTCTCTCCTGATATCATTGGTGTCATCATCATTTTCTGCTTCAACCCCGTAGAGAAGTCATTAGTGCGGTCTGAGCCACATAATAACCTGTTATGCATGTGAGTGATGGTATGCCTGAAATGTTACAAGAATGGTCAGTATTTTGCCAGTATTAATAAAGATGCATGAATTTTTCAAAAACATTTTGAAAGCATTTTTTTAGAAGCAAAGGAGGGAAGGGGGACTAGTCCTCATTTCGTCGGACACCCTCACTTCCCAAAAATTTTGGGAAAACAAAGGATCATGTGGGAAATCAGCCCTCAAGCTTCAAAAATTCGAAGCCGAGTATCATGATTGGGCCGATTTGTCATCCCACATGTTCCCAACAAAATTCATGGGGTTTTTATTAAAAAATGGACCGCATTACAGCATGTACCACTTGGACCAACGGTCCGAGATCCAAGGGCATTCTCTTTTTTTGTTTTGTTTTGTTTTGTTTTTGTTTTGTTTTTTTTTTTATGTATGGATTGAAAGGGAAATGCATTGCCTAGGAATGAAAACAACATGCAGGAATTAAAATGCATAAAGGGAAAGAGGGGCCTCTTTACTCAGGCTGGTTAGATTCCTCCTCAACTCCTTCGATGACGACATTAACCGTGTCCTCTGAAAAAGGGTTGGACAGGTCCGGTTCTGCTGCGTTCTAGATAGCTTCGTCCGCTAGCATCTTGGGACGCCCAGAGAAATACTGATCTAAAGGGCTGCTGATCACGCTAGCTCTCCCTTTCCAAGCTCCGGAGCCGATAAACGAGCTAACTCTGCCTTCTCGGCGTCCGTGATAACCTATAGGAATGGAATGCCTACTGGATTCACCAGCATATCCTAGGCCTCTCCGATGTCCGTTGGTGTCTAACTGCAGTGGCGACCGGATTCCTTGGCCATTCTTCCCTAGCCCGCGTCCAGGGACAAACCCATATGCCAGTAAAATCTTTCCAGGAGCCAAAGTGTACTGGGAAGGTGTAGGAACTTCCCTCTTGGCTCCAAGAGCCATGCGTGTGGCCGCCACTAACTCAAGGGAGTGATAGCTAGCCTCTTTCTTTTGTTCTGGCTCCACATAAGGGACCGCGCTCTTCTGGTATTGTTGACGCATGATTTTTAATCATTTTTTCTCTTTTAAAATTAATAAAAAATCCATAAAAATTCATAAAATTGAAAAATCAACTTTGGTGACCTTGGCCAAGCCTAAGGAACCAATTTTGACCAAAAAATGATTTTCCATATTTTCAGTATTTTTCGGTATTTTTATTAATAGAAAATTCATAAAAATTGAGAAAATTACAAAATCAACTTTGGAAGCTTTTGCCAAGCTTAGGCTACCATTTTTGGACAAAAAATAATTTTTCATATTTTTTTGTGTTTTTTAGTATTTTTCTAAAATTAATAGGATATTTGAAAATAAAATTGCATTTGAGGCCAAAATATAAAAAAAAATAGTCAGTATTTTTCCTTTAATTTTCTCTTCATTTTGGTCAAAGAAAATCTGCAAAAAATGATCCAAAATTGGGATTTACTACGGTAATCTCATTTTCAGATTAATAAAAATTGTAGAAAGTTCATTTTTAGCTCTGTCATTTTCAATTTTCGCCTTTCTGGAGTCGCAACATTGTCTTCTAATAGTCCAAATTTACATCTTGGTACACTAAAAACGAGTCGAGGTTGAAGAAACCCAAGAGCATTTTGGAGTTCCAATTAAGACCTCAAGAGTCTGTTGAATTGGTGAGAGCTGAGAACAGCAGACGAGCTATTGCCTATGCCAAAATGTATCTTGCACCTTGGGGATCCACACATTTCAAGGAGCATCTGCGAGTCTTCCTCTTTAGTGGCGATCAAATTTCAAAAATACCCTTGATGCAGGCAAGAATGATCGCCAACATGGTCGCCCGAGACTTGAGTCTGACATCCTTGGGTAAATACGCGCCTTGGTATGACCAAATGCAGTTAGGTGGGTGGACTGAGCGATTTTAGTAGGTCATGAAATAGGAAATAATGTTGTACTCTCGAAGAATAGTGAGGGTCAATCCGTTGACCACACGAGTTAGTCCGTAAAAGGGAAGTTTAAGATGGTAATTGAAAAAGAAAGGCCATTGAAATCACGTGGAGGCAATTATGGGTAAAGGGGAGGACGGCACACTCAAGAAAAGAAAGAGATTCCATGAATTCCCTGGCAATAGCCGCTGGTCCTCAACGCTGATCCCCATATTTGGTGTCTGGTGAAGCTAAAGAAACGCCAAACCAATCAAAACTATCCACCAGAAGGCATTCACGTGGTTGAATCGTTGTTTGAGTAGTCCACGTGGTTGAATCATTGTTTGAGTCCTCATGGACAATCACACCAAAGGGTCTGTTTTACGTTGAATGGCAGCTGCCTAGATTCTCATCATGGGTGATTTTTTTTGTTTGTCTTTGGGCTGGTTCATTGATGGGGGGCAGAGAGGACTACGACGGCTCTCCTGGAGGAGGCAGGATGCCTCCTCCTCCTCCTCCTCCACGAATACCACAAAAACCGAATCTCTCTCTCCCCGACCGGCGGCTCCTGATCCCACAGCCTCCTTCTCGTCGGCGTCAATATACCTCTGTTGGTTTCTGCTCTCGCATAGATACCTAGATGGATTCGCTCGCCGGCAAACCCAACTCCGTCAAGAGCTTTCTTGTGCGGACCCTCGTCATCGGAGCCTTTCGTTTCTAAGTCCTAAATCCCAACCTACGTTACAACCCTTGAAAGTCTCTTCTGATTAGAGCATTTGAATTAACGTAAGAGTTGAATGATTTCAAGCATCGCTAGAAGAAGTTCGAGCAAGACTATTTCTCTCTCATTTTTGAAGGGTTCCTGACTTGTAAACTCGGAGCAGATGATGAAGACTTTTTTATCAATGGCCTTGACTCGAAATGAGTCCCCTTTGATAAGCCTTTGACCCAGCCCACATTACGGTCCTAATCAAGACCTCCAGATCGGCTTGATCGTATCAATTGCGAGATTACTCAGACCCTCGCTGAATGCGATGATGGTAAGGTTGAGTGATTTCTTTTCAAATCCTGCAATCAGGATAAACAGCCTTTCTCGAGAGTGAGAGAAGGCCCTTTCGGACTGAAATCCCCATTCAGGTTACATTCGAGGTATCCATGACATGATAACCTCCCTGAACAGAATTGGCAATGCAAACTTGACAGAATAATTATGCATGATCCACATTATGAGCATACACACACGGTTCTTAATCATTGCAAACTCAGCTGAATAGTTTTGCATGAACCGATGAATGCGTTGATCAAAATGCTTGCACATGTTACCTCTGACATTGTCTGACAGATAGTGCATTCCTGACATTCGAGTTACCCTCCGAGGTCTCGAAATTCATCCAAGGGCTATTGAACAAACAAGCCCTGTTGGCAAATGCTCGCCAAGCATTCTCAGGTGAGTATACCTTCGACCTAAACCTTTCAATTCTGATGATTGTCTGGGTGCTCGAACCCATTGCAGCACATAAGGTCATTCAGGGAACAAGCAGACATGATACAGTCAACCTGTATATGCCTTGATCATTAACTCAGAAGGTCCAGGTAAGTCCTCTAAACTCTTTCGACTCATGATTGATACATGTTCTCATGAAGTCTTCATCAGCTCACGATTGATATAATCTCATGTTCTCAAGCTTTATCAAATCATGATTGATCAACTCTCGTGATCTTGATCTCAACATGCCTCTCTTGCACCAAAAAGTAGGCACCAATCAGGCAATATGCCATCTCTGGAACCCTTCCATTGGAAACCCCAATACGGAACGGTCCATTTTCAAAAGTCCTGATTTGCAAGCACCACATGAACGAACCCTCTTGTTGGGTAAGCTGTCTCTGGAGCCCTTCTATTGGAAATCCCAATACGGAACGGTCCATTTTCAAGTCCTGAATTGCAGGCACCACGTGAACGAACCCTCTTGTAGGGTAAGCTGTCTCTGGAGCATTTCCATTGGAAACCCCAATACGGAACGGTCCATCTTTCAAGTCCTGAGTTGCAGGCACCATACATACGAGCCTTTTTTCTAGGGCACCGAAGTCCTTCCTAAAAGATCGACTCAACGGTAGATACCGCCTGAAGGGTCATCTCAACGGTAGACACCACCTGAAGGGTCAACTCAACGGTAGACACCGCTTGAAGGATCAACTCAACGGTAGACACTGCATAAAGGATCATCTCAATGGTAGATCCCCCATTGGGTGAATCGTTACCAAAGTCCTTCTTACAGGCAACCCAAGCCCTTTCTACAGGCAACCAAAGTCCTTCCTATAGGCAACCCAAAGTCCTTCTTACAGGCAATCCAAAGTCCTTCTTACAGGCAACCAAAGTCCTTCTTACAGGCATCAAAAGTCCTTCCTACAGGCACCAAAGTCCTTCTTACAGGCAACCAAAAGTCCTTCTTACAGGCACCAAGTCCTTTCTACAGGCACAAAGTCCTTCTTACAGGCATTTCCATGGGATGACCTACCATACAGGTCAAATTTCAATCAAATCAGTAGAATCCCTTCACCAGGAATCTACCATGGGATGACCTACCATACAGGTCAAATTTCAATCAAATCAGTAGAATCCTTTCACTAGGAATCTACCATGGGACGACCTACCATACAGGTCAAATTTCAATCAAATCAGTAGAATCCTTTCATTAGGAATCTACCATGGGGTGACCTACCATACGGGTCCAGATTCAATCACCCTAAGGTTTTCTCATGATGAATCCTTAGGTTCTCATTCCATTTTCAGTAGAGCATGCGTGTCAGGCAACCGCCACATAACGGGTAGGTAAGTGTCAGGTAAACTCTCCTTTTTGTGTCTCCCTCACTACACAAAAGCCTCCTCAAAATCGGGTTTGGATTAGAACGTACACAGAAAGGTATTAGAGATCAAATGTCACGACTCTTTGCATTTTCCTAGGTTGAGTCGGTTAGGATTCAGGTGTCATCTCGTCTTTGAAATGAACCTCTACCGAGCTTCCTTTCAAAGAGGGGTAGCTGTTGACACATGATTTTTAATCATTTTTTCTCTTTTAAAATTAATAAAAAATCCATAAAAATTCATAAAATTGAAAAATCAACTTTGGTGACCTTGGCCAAGCCTAAGGAACCAATTTTGACCAAAAAATGATTTTCCATATTTTCAGTATTTTTCGGTATTTTTATTAATAGAAAATTCATAAAAATTGAGAAAATTACAAAATCAACTTTGGAAGCTTTTGCCAAGCTTAGGCTACCATTTTTGGACAAAAAATAATTTTTCATATTTTTTTGTGTTTTTTAGTATTTTTCTAAAATTAGGAGGATATTTGAAAATAAAATTGCATTTGAGGCCAAAATATAAAAGAAATAGTCAGTATTTTTCCTTTAATTTTCTCTTCATTTTGGTCAAAGAAAATCTGCAAAAATTGATCCAAAATTGGGAATTACTACGGTAATCTCATTTTCAGATTAATAAAAATTGTAGAAAGTTCATTTTTAGCTCTGTCATTTTCAATTTTCGCCTTTCTGGAGTCGCAACATTGTCTTCTAATAGTCCAAATTTACATCTTGGTACACTAAAAACGAGTCGAGGTTGAAGAAACCCAAGAGCATTTTGGAGTTCCAATTAAGACCTCAAGAGTCTGTTGAATTGGTGAGAGCTGAGAACAGCAGACGAGCTATTGCCTATGCCAAAATGTATCTTGCACCTTGGGGATCCACACATTTCAAGGAGCATCTGCGAGTCTTCCTCTTTAGTGGCGATCAAATTTCAAAAATACCCTTGATGCAGGCAAGAATGATCGCCAACATGGTCGCCCGAGACTTGAGTCTGACATCCTTGGGTAAATACGCGCCTTGGTATGACCAAATGCAGTTAGGTGGGTGGACTGAGCGATTTTAGTAGGTCATGAAATAGGAAAGAATGTTGTACTCTCGAAGAATAGTGAGGGTCAATCCGTTGACCACACGAGTTAGTCCGTAAAAGGGAAGTTTAAGATGGTAATTGAAAAAGAAAGGCCATTGAAATCACGTGGAGGCAATTATGGGTAAAGGGGAGGACGGCACACTCAAGAAAAGAAAGAGATTCCATGAATTCCCTGGCAATAGCCGCTGGTCCTCAACGCTGATCCCCATATTTGGTGTCTGGTGAAGCTAAAGAAACGCCAAACCAATCAAAACTATCCACCAGAAGGCATTCACGTGGTTGAATCGTTGTTTGAGTAGTCCACGTGGTTGAATCATTGTTTGAGTCCTCATGGACAATCACACCAAAGGGTCTGTTTTACGTTGAATGGCAGCTGCCTAGATTCTCATCATGGGTGATTTTTTTTGTTTGTCTTTGGGCTGGTTCATTGATGGGGGGGCAGAGAGGACTACGACGGCTCTCCTGGAGGAGTCAGGATGCCTCCTCCTCCTCCTCCTCCACGAATACCACAAAAACCGAATCTCTCTCTCCCCGACCGGCGGCTCCTGATCCCACAGCCTCCTTCTCGTCGGCGTCAATATACCTCTGCTGGTTTCTGCTCTCGCATAGATACCTAGATGGATTCGCTCGCCGGCAAACCCAACTCCGTCAAGAGCTTTCTTGTGTGGACCCTCGTTATCGGCGCCTTCCTCCTTATCATCCGCTTTGCCTGATTCATCACTATGGCCGGCGAGTCCTGCGAGCTCGGCGATTTCTACTTCCTCTCTTCCCCGCCGGTAGATCTCGACCTCGTTGTCTCCGGCGCGACAGACGCCGCCGCCAAAACCATCCTCTCCTTCCTCGCCCGACCCATCTTCCTCCTCTTCCTTGCCTGACCCATCCTCCGCCTCCAAGCCGGCCTAGACCCAAGCCGACTTCACCATCGTCTATGCCGTTTCCTCTATGTTCGTCTACGACGATTCGGCCTTCGTGGCCCAAAGGATCATCGAGCAAATCAAAGGCGACAACCGGGGGCTCGTCCAGCAAACAGCATCTTGAAGGCTACCGTCCAATTGGTCCTGTGATATTCCCAATCCACCCGTATCGAGATGGGTTTATCTGCCGTTGTAAATGTTTGAGCTGTGCCCAGCAACATTGAAACAAGCCTTGATGAACATCACCATAAGTCGTCCCCCGCAAGCCCAGTGAGCAATTGTTCCTTGAATCTGAGCCCATAGTTTTGCATCTAGACTCTCTCGTGGTGCACATAAAAGCCATGATCTTTTCTCTATTTCTAGCTTTCTATGATTTTCTCGGGTCGCCGTTAATACAATCCGTAAGCACTCTGCCAGCCAACCATACGTTGGTGAGCTATGGTTCATGGGCTAGACATCCATGTTTTGTCGGGGCGGCTACGATAGACATGTACGACGAACGCGGGCATGTTGATTTCGCGCCGCAAGTATGTGACGAAATACGTGACCCAAACGCTGTTTCCTGGAAAGCGGTCATCTTAATTGACTTACAATCGGTGGATTGGCTCACTGCCAGCATATTGATTCGTGGGTTCGCAGCTTTCTCTCCCTCTTGCTAAAGCTTCCCTTATGGAAGAGTCTAATGAAAGCTCTTTCATTTCGAGGAAGGGTTTGTTCAAGGCAAGTGGGAGATATGGATTTGCAGCTCCCTTCAGTATAATGGATTTCGTGATGACCATAATGGCAAACCGTCCCAAGAAAGAAGTTGCTCAATTGATGTGCGAGTGTGAACAACATATTGGAACTCAGTCCGGTGGAATAGATCAGGCCATATCCGTAATAGCTAAACTTGGATTTGCCAAGCTCATGGATTGCAACCCTATTCGAGCAAATGATGTGCAACTTCCCATTGGTGGAACGTTTGTAATAGCTCATTCCCTGGTGGAATCACAGAAGGCCGCCATTACTGTAACTAATTACAATAATAGAGTAGTGGAGTGTCGATTAGCAACAATTGACCTCGGGACAAAGCTTGGAATGAAACCACGGGAGGCTATATCAAAAGTCAACTCTCTCTGATGTGGAAGGGTCGTGCTTATCATTTGTTGGTGAACGTGGTTCTTCTGATCCTGGGGTTGCAGTAATTCTCCATCTTCTTTGGCTTTGCTAGGAGCCGCCAAGCACTTCAAATTGTACCAGGTACTCTTGTAATCCCTGGCTTGAGCAGAAGTATTCACTTTGTGGAGCATTTTTTAGTGTTACCAGTACTTCTTCCGGACAGCAAGATAAATATTATGATCGCTTGAACTTTGACCCACGCGAAAATCATGAAAATGTGGTCTTCCCGAACTTGGTTTCAAAAGGTGCTGGTTCTAATCACTTGCGGGGGGAAGCCGCGGAGCCTCGCTTAGGTTGCCAGATGAACACGCGGCCCAGTTTTGATAGATTCCTTGCGGTGTCATACGGACAAATATTTGGAAGCGGTGAAGTTTGGTCCTTCTGGCTGGAGCCAAAAGGGACCAGCTACTCATCAAGTTGTTGGGAAGCAAACCGTTGATTCGACCAGCGTCTCATGAAGTCGAATCACCGAGCAATGACGTTGTCCGCCCCTCCCTCTGAATCAATCGATGGCCTCGTCTCCTTGTGCGGACGCCTGGAAACTCAGCTTCTCGATGATATTGATGACCCCGATCGTTGGAGGGAGAGACTCGGTGTTTGCGGGAGGTCCAAAAAAGGGAATGATGAAGTAGGATTCCTGGGACTTTCTTCAGCTTCTCCCCCTTCAGCTAGTGATTAATCTTGTTTGGAAAGGCATTTATGTTAAGCGAAACCATTTTGGATCGGTCACCAAGCTGTTGCGCCACAGATTACCTAAAATGAAGACGGAGATCAGAGAGCGGGGGGAAGCATTTCTTCCGGCACTTGTCTATCGTGGCCTTTTCCATGGGCCATACCGAGAGTTCCCTATGCTGATCCAAGTCAACACGGAGACACCATCAACTAGCAGCCACTGCCGTACTCCCAGCTACTCATCTCTACCCATGGCAATAACTTGCTTCTCGAGGAGCCTATGAGGACGGCTTTAATTCTAGAGCCATCGAAGCCTACATTCTTTCCTACAATGACGAAGACAGCGGGGATTCTTAGTTCAAAATCATGATCAGCCAATATAATCTCTAATTGCTTGAATGCTGGAATGTCTGCGGCACGATTTGATTTCTCTCGGTGCGATGCTGAATTCCATCAAGAAATATTGGAAAATCTCAAGGCAGCTATTAAGAGCATGAAAAAAAGCTATGTGCAGTTATGCTTGATACAACCGACCCAGAGTTGCAGGTAGAGAATAAGACAGAGCACCCTATTCCCTTGAGGTCGACTCATTACTTGTCCTATCGTCAGATCAAAATAAAGAGCCCACTTCAAATCTATTAGCAATCAATTTCACTGGACTCTCAAAGGCGGTGAAGAAGGGAGACACTATATTTATTGGCTAGTATCTGTCCACAGGAAATGAAGCTACCTCTGTGTAGTAGGAGATTACAGAGGTCAATGGTGAAGATGTGGGTTGCATCATAAAGAACTCTGCCGCGTTGGTAGGATCTCTATACACTCTCCATGTACTTCAAATTCGCATCGATCTGCCTACACTTACTGATGAAGATATTCGTCATGCTCGTGAGTTCCTATCTAAATTGGGTGAGCTCCATCTGACTCAGAGTTCTGTTAAGATAGAGAATGTTGAGGGTCTAAATCACTTTGATGAGACCCTCCAAGAAGTTGATGGCATTATAATGTCTCGTGGAAATTTGTGAATTGATCTACCGCCAGGGAACGTATTTCTCTTCTAGAAGACTGCTGTCTACAAATGTAACATGACTCGGAAGCCGGTAGTCGTCATTCGTGTTGTTGACAGCATGACCAATAACCTGAGGCCTATCCGTGTTGAAGCGACTAATGTTGCCAATGCCATTTAGGATGGAAGTGATGCTATTATTCTCGGTGCGGAGACACTACGAGGATTATACCCTGTGGAGACCATTTCATTTGTCGGATAGATATGCGTTGAAGCAGAGAAAGTCTTCAATCAAGATTTTTATTTCAAGAAGACTGTCACAAATATGGGAGAGCCAAAGAGCCACTTAGAATCCACTGCTTCACCTGCAGTGCGTGCTGCCATCGAAGTGAGGGCCTCAAGAATTATATGCATCACTTCTTCAGGAACAGCTGCGGAGGCTGAGAGACTGGAGGATAGCCCCGCGCCTGCGGTTATCCGATTCCGATCAGGTCATCAAGCTCAAAAAGTTCTCACATTATGTAGCGAGGTAAATGGGATTCAGCAACAGAAGAGAATGCCTGCGGCTATGCAAATTAGCTGCTGAATACATCATCAAGTGCGAAGGTTTCAAGGATGACATCTACACCTTCTTCCCTGGAGAACCGGATGCGAACTCGCTCTTTGTGAAGCCTGTGGAAGAATCCAAGAGGTGTATCCTCTGTTGCTTTGCATTCCACTTGGGCCACGATGAGATTATGCTCGGTCAGGTCTTAAGTTCTGAATGCCACGCTTGATGAGGAAGTCCCAACCGTTTCGAGAGGAGCTGCAATAGGAGTTGGTGCGCAACACTCCCACGCCCCTGCAAAAACGTCGCCATACCACCTAGAGGAAGCTTCACGGGATCAGCTTCACAGGAGAGGCTATAACTCCTCATGAAAGCCGAAGTAGAAGATCGGCAAAGACCAAGTGGTATCAAGAAGCATTACTGCAGGGAGCATGGAGAGACGAAGTGGGACAAAAAAATGCTCCAAAATCTATGCTGTCCAATCGCATTGGGAGGTTCACTCCAAGATTTGTGGGAAACCAGAGAGTATAAACGTGACTATGGCACTCTCTTCTCCAGATGCCAGTTTGGGGTCGTTGCAATCCATGGAGACAAGCCTCAGAGCAAGATTGTTCCTTAAAAAGGGGCATAAATTTTTCGAGTGTGGAGCCTCCAAGAGACCAAGCTGGAGGTCAAAGAGCTGGGAAAGGTCCTCGGGATCGGGCACGATTCGCTCATGGCGGTCTTGGGGTATGTATACAGCAGCAAGATGAAACCGCCGCCGCTGGTTGTACACGAGTGCGTGGACGAGGAGTGTTCGCATGAAGCATATCGGCCTGCCACGGAGCTCTTGGTTCAGGTACTCTATGCAGTTTTCACGTCCTTGCACGATAAACATGATTATTGTCATTAAAGGAACTTCATAGCCATTTTTAATTTATGCTTCTTGTTGCGTTGAAGTACTTTCGTGTTTGGTCATAATCGAGAAGACTTTAGGTATGTTGGCATGATCCTTGCTGGAAAGTTCGTTCGTGGCTGAGACCTCCCTATGCATATCGTTCAATTTGATCCGTGCCTATCTGTATATACACCTGCGGGTTTTGATCCAAGTCCATTCTCATTACTATCCGCCACATGTAGATTCAAGTTATTAAACTTCATTGGTGAACAAAGTATTTTCGATCCCTGCTAGTTAGTTCTATCACATGACCAAGTATGTCATTAGCCTCATTTCCCTAGACCGAAACTCTTGCTCCCTAGCCATACCTTTTTCTTGTTGAACTGCTGATGCTTCGATTGCTATTGAATTATTTCCTGCCTCTTTAATCTTTCCAAAATGACGATTTTGCCCCTTATGGGTAAATCGTCTCCAAAAATTCTGAAAAGCTCAGAAATTAGGAAACGGGTCGTTTTAGCCGACCAATCCTATTTTCGGCATTTTTACCCTTCCAATCTTCCAAAATGACGATTTTACCCTTTATGGGTAAATTGTCTCAGAAATTTCAAAAAAATTCGCAAAAGTCTCAAAAATTAGGAAACAAGTCATTTCGACTAACCAATCCTACTTTTGGTGAATTTCCTTCCCGATCTTTCCGAAATGATGATTTTACCCCTTATGGGTAAATTGTCTTGGAAAATTTTGAAAAATTCAGAAAAATCTCAGAAATTAGGAAACGGGTCATTTCGACTGACCAATCCTATTTTTAGTGGATTTCCATCCAAATCTTTCCCAAATGACGATTTTACCCCTTATGGGTAAATTGTCTCGAAAAATCCCGAAAAATTCCGAAAAAATTCTCAGAAATTGTGGGAAATAAGGAATGACTACATTTAACTGATATGACCTATTTTCACCTCCCGGTCTTTGAAAAATGACCATTTTACCCTTCTGGTCAGTTTGACCCAAATCTTTCCAAATCACCCCAAGTGAATTTCCATGAAATTGGTACCGAAAGGGCGTTAGAGTAATCTAACGTAACCAAGTCCCCGAACTCATAATCTCTGGTTCGCAGAAATAAATTAGTTCTCCCGCTAATTTATTTAGGTTTCTAATCGACCTACCAAGAACGATTAGTGGCGACTCCAAATTTTAAAATCATGTAAACAAAAAATCCAAAGTCGCGATTCGGTAGGGCTTGGGAGGGTCCGCGTTAGGTTATTCCATCTAATTAACCTAATAATCCGTTCCCCTGATAACATTTATTTTTCGGGTCGCGACAGCTTGGCGACTCCGCTGGGGACTGGTATTTTTGAATTTTCGAAAAAAGGAGATACTAATTAGAGTACTTGAATTTTTTTCGAAATTTTAAAAGCCTTAGTGGACTTAGGCCAATAAAAATTTCATGGATATCTCGCTTTTGGCGATCTTGGTTGGGACTCATTTTTTTAGGTGTTAAATGGTCTTGCAGATGGGAGTTATAAGGGGTGGAGTGTTTGACTAACCCTTTGTTTTGCAGGCTTGGTGTGGGAATTAGAATTTAATTTCTGCACATTATTGAAGCGCTGTTTGCATTTAAATGTTGTGCATGTGTTTACAGTTTTAGCACTACATCACACACGTCCCGTGGCCGGACCTGGGCCATTAGTTTTAGGATGGTATTGTGATTTGGTTTTAGCATTCGGCGTGAGATGACGTCGAAAGTTAGCCTAGATTCAATCCCGAACCTCTTTTCAAAAATGAGTTTAAAAGTTAGGCCTCAGGCTTGGTAAGATTACCAAAGCAGTGGTTTAAATTTTTAGCTCGAGCAGCCGAAGTAGAGAGACCCGGCTAATCCTGATTACGTCGTAGGGGTTACGGCTAATCTTGATTATGTGCGCGAGATTGTCGCCTTGCCGTAAGTCTTTCGCTTCAATTTGTCAGCCTTTAGAGTAGATAGGCTAAGATTTAAACTCACGATTCATGTGCATGTCTATGCGACTTACATGGTATTTTTGACGGTGAAAGTAAGTTTTCTAACTTCATCTTGTATTTATTTTTAGTCGGTCCATGTTAGGTGTCGGTCAAATTTTGAATTTAACATCAAGGTCATTTTTCAAAAAAATAAAAATAAAAATCAAATTAGTATCTCTTTTTTGAAAAAATAAGTGTGAAAAATCCCTTAGGAAAATTTTGTCGACCAGTAAAAGATTTTGTTACATTTTTCTACTTCAATATAAATGAGATTTTTTTTGACAAATTTATCCCTAAAAATTCATTCTGATAAAAGGAAAATCCTTTCGGGAAATTTGCTAAATTTTAAGAGGTTTTATCACATTTTTCAAGTTGTAAAAGTTTGCAAGAAAATTCTTTTTGAGAAATTCGCCCATGTTTTTCTAAGAAAATTTTCTCTAAAATTGAAAAATAAAATTGAACTAATGTAGGAATCATGGGCCGACCCCTATTGGATCACATACTGATTATTTTCTTTACTTTTGCAGGGAATTATAGGTACCCTGGGGTGGAGAAAAATCGGGTTCGTTGGTGATAACAATCAGGGGGCAAGCGAAGAAATCGTTAACCCTAGGGGCATATGAAGAGGCCAATTCTTCCGGAGACAGAATCGTGTCAATAAGTCAGCACGTATGGGCCATGTATTTTGATGAGGGGTAGTGAATGCATCCAGATCGGGCCTGGGGACATTTTTAATGTATTAGAAGGGTTCATGTATTTTTGTTGAGAAAGTCGAGACTGTGTAATCAAAACCCATGGGGCAAGATTATGAATCCGACCTTGCAACGACTTTCTGATTAAATTGAATAAAGGCTTGCCTTTTTACCTTCCTCGGATTCAAAACACATGGAAGATTTTGGAGGACTAGTATTTTATTACCGAGCATGGCCCGCAATCATTTCTCCGAACGCTACAGGCGACCGACACATTCAAGTGGACGCCGAAAGAGATAGGCAGGAGTAAAGTGGGGCACGCAACGGGCAGCCCGGTTTGTTTATTGGAGCACTAATCGAGTGGTCGATTTGCAATAATTCACACGACTGACTCACGGCGCTGTGACCGGTGGGGGCCGCCACCGAACCCTTCGCCAATATCCTTGATATCATCGCCGGCAGCAGATAATAAGAACACCGAGAAGAGTGTTAAGCCTCAACGTCTTCAGTACCGTAAATCGTCCTATCATGCTATATGGGCGAAGAAATGGCAGGAAAATGAAAAGCACAAACACATGAAACTTTCTCTTCATTCCATTCACAAACAAACCTTACAACAACTCACTGGGGAGGAAAAGTGAAATCAAATTGAGCCCTAATAATCGTCACAAAGGAGCTCAGCTGGCTCTCCATGAAGTTGATGCTCTGGGTGCACCGGGCGTTCTCGGGATCAAGCTCCGCGAGCCTAAAGAAGAGACGATCGCACTTCTCTTTAACCTGGGCCATAGTGGCCTCGTAATGCTCAACGGCAAACTCCAGGTCCGGAATCGCCGCCCTCTCGAAAGCAATGTCTGCCGTAATGTCATCAAGCCTCTCCTGCAGCCAACCGCATTTGCACCTCATCACAATATTGCCTGGCTCCTGTTCGGCGTAAGTTCGGACCAAGGCCAGACGGTCCACCAGCTTTCCCCTCTCACGAACCAGCCACGAAAGCTGATCGTTGGCAAACTTGAGGGCCTTTTTGTGATTATCAGCCACAAATGTAACTGTTGCCAGACGCTCGTGCTAGTCTCGGTAACGAGCTTTCACGACGGCGGTCACAAGGACCGTCTCATAAGCGCGGTTATAAGCAGCCAGAAAATTGATGAAGACGGTCGAGAAGTTCCGATACTCCTTCCCCAGTTGGGTACCCTCAACAGAAGCAGTGTCCACAGTCCTGAATAAACCAAGGATTTCAGCCTCAACGGTAGAGTTTTTGGCTATATGAGCGTAACCTCTACCAAGAAGATTGTAGAGTCTCTCCCACCCAGCCAGGACTTCGGCAGATAAGGTGTGGTTAGGAAAATTGGCCATTTTTGAAAGAGAGAGGTGAGGCAGATGAGCGGAATGCGAAGATGGTAATCTGCTTCAATTTAAATACTGATTTCACAGGGGCAGTCCTTATAGGTTTTCCTATCTACCATTCTCTGTCGGCAACACCCCCGGTGGCTCAAATTCCAGTCAAGTGGCAACCTCGAGCCGAACAAACCTGACGTCTCTGTGGAAAAGCTGGACGGGACTCCACCGCTTTGAAAAAAGAAAGAACGAAAAGACGAGCTGAGTGGGGGACAAAGAAATTTTCGACAGAAAGAGAGATATTACTCGTCTTCATTGGAGGACCCGCCAGTAAATCGACGGTGGAAATCTTGACAAGGGCCCTCTACCGCGAAAAGAAAGAAGAAGACAAACTGAGCGATAAACGAGGATTTCTCTTTTAATCAAAAGCTGAATGTCAGATTTTCCCCTCGGTAAATCTAATAGCACTGCCCGTGAAGGGGGAAGTCGTTGCTATTGCCAGAGAGAGAATTTGTCCTCATTTGATAGTGAGGGTTCATCTGCACGAACTCGCAGGAGAAAGATAGAGAGGAAGGGGTTCTCGTGGGAGAGGAATTCAAAACCTTCACCATCAAAGCATTGGCTTTCAAAGCCTGTTACGAAAAGCCATCAACGATCCCGTGATCCCTCAAGTCCGAGAAGACATCTTGAGGCGGTCTCTAATCGGCAGTCCTAGATCAAGAAATATGTCGAGCATTAGGGAAATGGGCGCATGTTCAACCCTGGTCGAAGCTGATGAAGTTCCTTACCCTGAGGGTCTACTGGTCATGGCCATTGACGGTAATCCAGTCTCTCTGTCAATCCTTGTTACCGTATTAAGAAAATGTCGGTATAAGGTTGTAGCTCAAGCAAATGCGACAGAGGCCTTAGAGATATTAAGGAGGAGTAGTGACCAGTTTGATATCGTCCTCACCGCCATGGTAGGGATTGACATGGATGTTTTCACTCTCTTGGAAGTCATCAATTCTAAATTAAACATGCCAGTCCTCGTAATATCGGCAAGCGATGATCAGCAAGCCATGATGAAGGCTGTCTTAAACGGGGCCCAAGACGTCGTAACGAAACCAGTTAGGGTTCAGATGCTTCAAAACATATGGCAGCACGTGGTAAGGAAGCAATTGCACGACCATGAGAACAAGCATCAAGCCTTCAATTTTATTCCAAGCAACTGGAAAAAGAAGATGAGTTGGTCTCCCGAGCTGCATCGTATGTTTGTTAATGCAGTTCAGCAGCTAGGAATCGATTCGGCACGGCCGCAACATATACTGGAAATTATGAAGGTAGAGGGACTCACTAAAGCAAATGTTTCGAGTCATCTTCAGAAGTACAGAAAAAGGGTGAGAGAACACAATGCAGCTCAGAATCAAGAAAACCAAGGCGGGACTGATCCAAGCCTGAACGTCGAGTCTCCTCGCCACCATAAGTTCCACAGGTTAGCATGGGGCGAGCCACTTCCCATCATCAACCAAGCCAGTAGCCGTGCCATCAATCCCCCAGGCGTTAACGAAAGTATCCCCCAGAATCACCCTAATGCTCTTCAAGAGTATAGACCGCAGGGGCAGTGTATTCAGACTCCTTAGTTTGAGCACCAACCCGTGGCTAGAATTCATCCCATGATCAGCGCGCCTGCGCAGCCAGAGAATCAGACAAGAAATTATCCTGAGCATTTCCACTTCGCTAATCCTCGAATGGAAGGAGTTCTCGGCAGCAGGACAGTTGGTGATCCCCACACTTTCTGGAGTAATGATGAAGACTTCAGCTCGAGAAGTCAAATTGCTCATGGCGAGGACAGAATGAGAAATCTACCGCCAGCATTTGCCAACAATAATGCCCAATTCGAGCATCAGTTGCTGGAAGGTTCAAGAGATTACCCAGATGATGAGCTTACTACCCTGGTCAACCAGTTTAAGGTTGACAGACATCCGAAGCCATGATCGGAAGCCAGTGATTAGGGACTCTCAAACATCGGTCATTCATGCCTGAACCAGCACGAGACTAGCTGATTATCGAAGAGCCGCAGGAGAGGCAGAACTAACCTTGAACAAGTGCACCTTTCACTTCATGCTTAATTCCCCTGCGTGTGATATTTCCAGCTTTCTAGGTGTCTAGATGTAATTCAGGGGCATGGGGTGATTTGTTTTTTCTCCCGTCGAATGCGTGAATCCCTTTTTATGCTAGACTCAGGGCGGATCAATTTGTGGCAACGTCGCTGATTGCCATAATGAGAAATGTTGAATGGCCTCACGTAGGGAAATTTCAAGTGAAAAGCCCAGGCGAGCTTGAAGACGGGTAATTGAGTATCGTTCCAATTTACCCTCAAATCGTCGCAAAATGCTAAATTGGATTTGTTCCATTCTCACCCAGGGGATTGCAAATTGCCTCAAGAGTGTCGCAAAATGAAATGACCCAATGGAATGCGATAGGACTCATTTGCCTTGAAGGTAACCTTTAAATTAAAGGAGCCCTCCGGTCCACGGACCCGATGGCATAAAAAATGACGATGGTCCAAAGCAACCTGAAAGAAAACAAGGCCCAACTAAGCAAAGCACTTATGTGGCAAGCTCAAAGTGAAGGGCAACTCGGGACATACAATCCAATCCAATCCAAATGAAGGAACTTCCTCAATTCAAATTCAATGGAAGTACATACAAGGGTAAAACAGTATCGTTCCAATTTTTCTAGAATATGAAGAACATATACTGCCGCATTCCCTTTCATTTTTGCAGTGAAATTCTCTACTGGCCAGATTTTCCTGTCTACCATTCCCTATCAGCATCACCTCCGCTACTCGTCTCCAATCTCGAGCCAAGCAAATCCGACATCTCTGCCAAAAGTTTGACGGGATGACACAACTTTGAAAAAGAAGAAAGAAAGGTGACTTGGGTGGGAGACAAGGAAAATGGGATTCATTTTTATAGGAGAACACGCCAGCAAATCGACCGTAGAGACGTTGATAGGGACCTTACCACTATGAAGAGATGATAAAAGACGAGCCAAGCAAGAAACACGCAGGAAAGGTTGAGAAAGACGGGAATCTTGGAGGGAGCAATACGATTTATGAACCTATGCCTAAGTTTTAAAAAGAGGCATTCTCCTGAAACATTCATCCGTGCTCAAAAAAAAATTCGAAAGCATACCCGGTCGCTCAGAAGAATTCAGAGTGAGTGAGAATACAAGAGAAGATAGTAGATCTTTAGAAATCATCAACCAAATCGAAGATGTCTCAACCCAACACTCCCGAGAGCTATCGTTGCCTGCTGAATATGGGAGAGGAAGAGTTCGAAGCCATGTTTGGGATCGAGCCCATGAAGCCTGGCCCTTCCGCCAACGACGTCCAAGATCTTAGTAAAGATAAGGACAACAATGGTAAGGGTCAAAAGAAGCGTTACCGTCGCCATACTAAGGAGCAAGTGCAAAGGCTTGAGGATTTCTTCAGAACATGCCCTATGCCAGACGGCAAACAGAAAATGGAACTAAGTCAAGAGTTAGGACTTGAACTTTCGCAAATCAAGTTCTGGTTTCAAAATAGGAGAGCCCGAATGAAGACTCGTCATGAGCACAACAAAGCCGAGTTTCTAAGAATTGAAAATGAAAACCTCCGAGCGGAAAACAAGATGTATAAAGAGGCTTTTGACTCCGCCACCTGCCCCAACTGCAACAGCCTCCTCCTCACCTTCGATGAAATGCATGATCTGAGGATCGAAAATGCACGTTTAAGAGGTGAGTTAGACCAGTTTATAACAGAATCGAGTTCTATTGGAAGAGGGTACAAAAGGACTAATGCTACTGGATCATCATCAATACCTCCCGAGGAAGAAGGGACAGATCACCACCAAGCGGACATTGACGATGATCTTTTCGCCATAATCAACCAGTTTGATATCGGTAAAGCATTGAAGCTGTGATGCACATGCTCAGCCAGTGACCACCAGACCTTCAACATGGTCGACGCGTACCTAGTCCAGAATGAAGCCAGCTGATTATGGAAAAGCCTGTAGATGGGGAAGAAAAATGAATCCTAAATGGATGAATGTGCTTTATCTTGCACGGGATGTTGTCTTCTTTTATGAATGTCTAGAATTGGCGTGAAAGCGAGAAGTAATCATTTCCCTTTCCCCAATTAAATGCTCGAATCTGCCACCACACCAAACTCATAGTGAATTTATTGCGAGTAAAAGCCGCGTGAACTAGAAGGGAATTTGCAAATTGATCCGAAAATACAGTCGTACCCAAAAATGAAATTCCCCAATTAAACAAAACTTTGGGCAAATAGATTCGTGGACATCGCCACAGAATGGACGGCTTCAAATGAGGAATATGTGAACGAAAGACCCAAACAATCTCAAAAAAGGGTAATTCTGTATCGTTCTAATTTGCTCATACTCGTCTCAAGTTCTGAATTATTTTATTCCATTCTTAACAGGGTTTGTAAACCGTCCCGAAAAATACAGTGACCTGGAATTACCCAATACAAGACAACAACACCGTGTCATCTCAAGGATTGACTCTTAAAAGGAACCTCCACAAACGCCTACGGTCTTGTGGACCGGATGGCATGGGGAATGACAGTGGTCCGAAACAACCCGAGTTCGATCCCCAAGGGTGGGGAACGTTGTAAGTATTGTAAATAAATAAAACAATTTTTTTTGCACATTTCTTTTTGCAGAAAGAAACAGGAGTACTTGACGAGCAATACCGAGGTCAGTATTTTGTCACGATCTTAGCTTAATGTTGAAGTGTCCAGCGAAAGCCAAGGGAAACTCAATCCAGTGAACTTGATAAAGGCGTCACGCAAAACATTCAAGATGAAGGGTAAACCAGTATCGTATCCAATACATCATTTCTAATACGTCATAATACGTCTTCTTCTCCATTGTTTGACAGGAAATGTCTAACTTGACATATCCACGGAGCAAATCCAGAGTGGTAAAACTGGTAAAGGAGTTGCGCGAAGCACTCAAGGGTAACTCAGTATCATGTCCAGTTCATCATTTCTGATACTGGCTAACAGGTCTCCTTCCTTTTTACAGGAAATGTTAAACTAACACCTGATACTTCAAAGAAAACAGCCCAAAGGGGCCAAGTTATGATCGCCTGATGCGATCCGTCTGATAAAATAAGGGAAATCAATGGCGAACCCTAGATCGAAAAGAGACAAAACCAGAAACAAGCTACTCCTCGACTCGGGGAATAGGCCCCCAACGTGTCTGATCCGCCCACACAGCCAGGGGCAATTTCCATACTTGTACTTGTATTGCCATATTTGCATGATGTTTACACATTCCATGATTTATGCATGACTGTTTTGCATGTTCAATTTGTCAATTTTGACTGGGGGTATAAACTGTACACGATGCATCGAATGTACAGAATGGGGCATGACGGGACGATGAAAGGCAAGCCATTTCCACATACGTCCTATATTTAATCCACAGTGAGTTGAGCGGTAGACATATTCCGCATTCTCCAAGGCAATGGGTTTTCTCGCAAAAGATACGATAGTTGAAGTGAAGGAGGCATTCATTCTCCATTCCAAACACTTCAGGCAACCATTGACAACCCATTTGAACGGTGATTTCATTTCATAACCCTGTCAAGAACCACCCCATACTGGGGCAAAACAGAGGTAATTCCAACAATATCATGAGATAAATGGTTAGAAATTCTCTTGCTTGGACTAACATCAATCTTCGAGTGTTTCTTTGCATGATACTCGAATTTTAATTCAAGTGCTTTAGGATGACGAAGAGCATTTATTTTCTCTATCCTACACACTCATCCTTTGCATAACCCAATTGAGCCTGTAAATTCATTTCTCAAGCCCATGTTGGTGATCCTTGCTCATTTCAAGGTAACGACGACACCTTCCCCCAAGGAGCAGAATTGAAGAAATTGGGCCAATAGAGAATTCTCGAATTAGCCCATTTCATATGCTAGACTTTCATGTAATGTCTAGTATCATTTGTTGAAAATCATCTTGTTGCTAAAATTCAAAATCACAAGATTGTTAAACAAAAGAAAAAGAAAAAAAATGCAGCCTAAAGAAAATGGGCCTGCTTCCAAACAAAAGGGAGTCGGGAGTAAGAAAAGCAAAGGCTACTCCAAAGAATCTCGGGCAGAAAGAGCAAAGTGCCTATCAAAAGCAAGGCCAATGCCCATATATCTGTAATGAACTTCTGACTTCGAACATACATTTTGAGAATTCCCGAAAAAGAATCCCCAAAGAAGTCAGTTTGCAAAATGTAAAAGAACTACCACCCCACAGCCAATGGTGGTATTCATTGAAGACAAATTCAGGAAGGTCAAAGATCGGTGACAAGACTGCAATGATCGCCAACACCAAGCCCTTCTCATATATTTTTTCTGAGCCAAAACGAGCCTTTCGTTTCTAAGTCCTAAATCCCAACCTACGTTACAACCCTTGAAAGTCTCTTCTGATTAGAGCATTTGAATTAACGTAAGAGTTGAATGATTTCAAGCATCGCTAGAAGAAGTTCGAGCAAGACTATTTCTCTCTCATTTTTGAAGGGTTCCTGACTTGTAAACTCGGAGCAGATGATGAAGACTTTTTTATCAATGGCCTTGACTCGAAATGAGTCCCCTTTGATAAGCCTTTGACCCAGCCCACATTACGGTCCTAATCAAGACCTCCAGATCGGCTTGATCGTATCAATTGCGAGATTACTCAGACCCTCGCTGAATGCGATGATGGTAAGGTTGAGTGATTTCTTTTCAAATCCTGCAATCAGGATAAACAGCCTTTCTCGAGAGTGAGAGAAGGCCCTTTCGGACTGAAATCCCCATTCAGGTTACATTCGAGGTATCCATGACATGATAACCTCCCTGAACAGAATTGGCAATGCAAACTTGACAGAATAATTATGCATGATCCACATTATGAGCATACACACACGGTTCTTAATCATTGCAAACTCAGCTGAATAGTTTTGCATGAACCGATGAATGCGTTGATCAAAATGCTTGCACATGTTACCTCTGACATTGTCTGACAGATAGTGCATTCCTGACATTCGAGTTACCCTCCGAGGTCTCGAAATTCATCCAAGGGCTATTGAACAAACAAGCCCTGTTGGCAAATGCTCGCCAAGCATTCTCAGGTGAGTATACCTTCGACCTAAACCTTTCAATTCTGATGATTGTCTGGGTGCTCGAACCCATTGCAGCACATAAGGTCATTCAGGGAACAAGCAGACATGATACAGTCAACCTGTATATGCCTTGATCATTAACTCAGAAGGTCCAGGTAAGTCCTCTAAACTCTTTCGACTCATGATTGATACATGTTCTCATGAAGTCTTCATCAGCTCACGATTGATATAATCTCATGTTCTCAAGCTTTATCAAATCATGATTGATCAACTCTCGTGATCTTGATCTCAACATGCCTCTCTTGCACCAAAAAGTAGGCACCAATCAGGCAATATGCCATCTCTGGAACCCTTCCATTGGAAACCCCAATACGGAACGGTCCATTTTCAAAAGTCCTGATTTGCAAGCACCACATGAACGAACCCTCTTGTTGGGTAAGCTGTCTCTGGAGCCCTTCTATTGGAAATCCCAATACGGAACGGTCCATTTTCAAGTCCTGAATTGCAGGCACCACGTGAACGAACCCTCTTGTAGGGTAAGCTGTCTCTGGAGCATTTCCATTGGAAACCCCAATACGGAACGGTCCATCTTTCAAGTCCTGAGTTGCAGGCACCATACATACGAGCCTTTTTTCTAGGGCACCGAAGTCCTTCCTAAAAGATCGACTCAACGGTAGATACCGCCTGAAGGGTCATCTCAACGGTAGACACCACCTGAAGGGTCAACTCAACGGTAGACACCGCTTGAAGGATCAACTCAACGGTAGACACTGCATAAAGGATCATCTCAATGGTAGATCCCCCATTGGGTGAATCGTTACCAAAGTCCTTCTTACAGGCAACCCAAGCCCTTTCTACAGGCAACCAAAGTCCTTCCTATAGGCAACCCAAAGTCCTTCTTACAGGCAATCCAAAGTCCTTCTTACAGGCAACCAAAGTCCTTCTTACAGGCATCAAAAGTCCTTCCTACAGGCACCAAAGTCCTTCTTACAGGCAACCAAAAGTCCTTCTTACAAGCACCAAGTCCTTTCTACAGGCACAAAGTCCTTCTTACAGGCATTTCCATGGGATGACCTACCATACAGGTCAAATTTCAATCAAATCAGTAGAATCCCTTCACCAGGAATCTACCATGGGATGACCTACCATACAGGTCAAATTTCAATCAAATCAGTAGAATCCTTTCACTAGGAATCTACCATGGGACGACCTACCATACAGGTCAAATTTCAATCAAATCAGTAGAATCCTTTCATTAGGAATCTACCATGGGGTGACCTACCATACGGGTCCAGATTCAATCACCCTAAGGTTTTCTCATGATGAATCCTTAGGTTCTCATTCCATTTTCAGTAGAGCATGCGTGTCAGGCAACCGCCACATAACGGGTAGGTAAGTGTCAGGTAAACTCTCCTTTTTGTGTCTCCCTCACTACACAAAAGCCTCCTCAAAATCGGGTTTGGATTAGAACGTACACAGAAAGGTATTAGAGATCAAATGTCACGACTCTTTGCATTTTCCTAGGTTGAGTCGGTTAGGATTCAGGTGTCATCTCGTCTTTGAAATAAACCTCTACCGAGCTTCCTTTCAAAGAGGGGTAGCTGTTGACACATGATTTTTAATCATTTTTTCTCTTTTAAAATTAATAAAAAATCTATAAAAATTCATAAAATTGAAAAATCAACTTGGTGACCTTGGCCAAGCCTAAGGAACCAATTTTGACCAAAAAATGATTTTCCATATTTTCAGTATTTTTCGGTATTTTTATTAATAGAAAATTCATAAAAATTGAGAAAATTACAAAATCAACTTTGGAAGCTTTTGCCAAGCTTAGGCTACCATTTTTGGACAAAAAATAATTTTTCATATTTTTTTTGTGTTTTTAATATTTTTCTAAAATTAGGAGGATATTTGAAAATAAAATTGCATTTGAGGCCAAAATATAAAAGAAATAGTCAGTATTTTTCCTTTAATTTTCTCTTCATTTTGGTCAAAGAAAATCTGCAAAAATTGATCCAAAATTGGGAATTACTACGGTAATCTCATTTTCAGATTAATAAAAATTGTAGAAAGTTCATTTTTAGCTCTGTCATTTTCAATTTTCGCCTTTCTGGAGTCGCAACATTGTCTTCTAATAGTCCAAATTTACATCTTGGTACACTAAAAACGAGTCGAGGTTGAAGAAACCCAAGAGCATTTTGGAGTTCCAATTAAGACCTCAAGAGTCTGTTGAATTGGTGAGAGCTGAGAACAGCAGACGAGCTATTGCCTATGCCAAAATGTATCTTGCACCTTGGGGATCCACACATTTCAAGGAGCATCTGCGAGTCTTCCTCTTTAGTGGCGATCAAATTTCAAAAATACCCTTGATGCAGGCAAGAATGATCGCCAACATGGTCGCCCGAGACTTGAGTCTGACATCCTTGGGTAAATACGCGCCTTGGTATGACCAAATGCAGTTAGGTGGGTGGACTGAGCGATTTTAGTAGGTCATGAAATAGGAAAGAATGTTGTACTCTCGAAGAATAGTGAGGGTCAATCCGTTGACCACACGAGTTAGTCCGTAAAAGGGAAGTTTAAGATGGTAATTGAAAAAGAAAGGCCATTGAAATCACGTGGAGGCAATTATGGGTAAAGGGGAGGACGGCACACTCAAGAAAAGAAAGAGATTCCATGAATTCCCTGGCAATAGCCGCTGGTCCTCAACGCTGATCCCCATATTTGGTGTCTGGTGAAGCTAAAGAAACGCCAAACCAATCAAAACTATCCACCAGAAGGCATTCACGTGGTTGAATCGTTGTTTGAGTAGTCCACGTGGTTGAATCATTGTTTGAGTCCTCATGGACAATCACACCAAAGGGTCTGTTTTACGTTGAATGGCAGCTGCCTAGATTCTCATCATGGGTGATTTTTTTTGTTTGTCTTTGGGCTGGTTCATTGATGGGGGGGCAGAGAGGACTACGACGGCTCTCCTGGAGGAGTCAGGATGCCTCCTCCTCCTCCTCCTCCACGAATACCACAAAAACCGAATCTCTCTCTCCCCGACCGGCGGCTCCTGATCCCACAGCCTCCTTCTCGTCGGCGTCAATATACCTCTGCTGGTTTCTGCTCTCGCATAGATACCTAGATGGATTCGCTCGCCGGCAAACCCAACTCCGTCAAGAGCTTTCTTGTGTGGACCCTCGTTATCGGCGCCTTCCTCCTTATCATCCGCTTTGCCTGATTCATCACTATGGCCGGCGAGTCCTGCGAGCTCGGCGATTTCTACTTCCTCTCTTCCCCGCCGGTAGATCTCGACCTCGTTGTCTCCGGCGCGACAGACGCCGCCGCCAAAACCATCCTCTCCTTCCTCGCCCGACCCATCTTCCTCCTCTTCCTTGCCTGACCCATCCTCCGCCTCCAAGCCGGCCTAGACCCAAGCCGACTTCACCATCGTCTATGCCGTTTCCTCTATGTTCGTCTACGACGATTCGGCCTTCGTGGCCCAAAGGATCATCGAGCAAATCAAAGGCGACAACCGGGGGCTCGTCCAGCAAACAGCATCTTGAAGGCTACCGTCCAATTGGTCCTGTGATATTCCCAATCCACCCGTATCGAGATGGGTTTATCTGCCGTTGTAAATGTTTGAGCTGTGCCCAGCAACATTGAAACAAGCCTTGATGAACATCACCATAAGTCGTCCCCCGCAAGCCCAGTGAGCAATTGTTCCTTGAATCTGAGCCCATAGTTTTGCATCTAGACTCTCTCGTGGTGCACATAAAAGCCATGATCTTTTCTCTATTTCTAGCTTTCTATGATTTTCTCGGGTCGCCGTTAATACAATCCGTAAGCACTCTGCCAGCCAACCATACGTTGGTGAGCTATGGTTCATGGGCTAGACATCCATGTTTTGTCGGGGCGGCTACGATAGACATGTACGACGAACGCGGGCATGTTGATTTCGCGCCGCAAGTATGTGACGAAATACGTGACCCAAACGCTGTTTCCTGGAAAGCGGTCATCTTAATTGACTTACAATCGGTGGATTGGCTCACTGCCAGCATATTGATTCGTGGGTTCGCAGCTTTCTCTCCCTCTTGCTAAAGCTTCCCTTATGGAAGAGTCTAATGAAAGCTCTTTCATTTCGAGGAAGGGTTTGTTCAAGGCAAGTGGGAGATATGGATTTGCAGCTCCCTTCAGTATAATGGATTTCGTGATGACCATAATGGCAAACCGTCCCAAGAAAGAAGTTGCTCAATTGATGTGCGAGTGTGAACAACATATTGGAACTCAGTCCGGTGGAATAGATCAGGCCATATCCGTAATAGCTAAACTTGGATTTGCCAAGCTCATGGATTGCAACCCTATTCGAGCAAATGATGTGCAACTTCCCATTGGTGGAACGTTTGTAATAGCTCATTCCCTGGTGGAATCACAGAAGGCCGCCATTACTGTAACTAATTACAATAATAGAGTAGTGGAGTGTCGATTAGCAACAATTGACCTCGGGACAAAGCTTGGAATGAAACCACGGGAGGCTATATCAAAAGTCAACTCTCTCTGATGTGGAAGGGTCGTGCTTATCATTTGTTGGTGAACGTGGTTCTTCTGATCCTGGGGTTGCAGTAATTCTCCATCTTCTTTGGCTTTGCTAGGAGCCGCCAAGCACTTCAAATTGTACCAGGTACTCTTGTAATCCCTGGCTTGAGCAGAAGTATTCACTTTGTGGAGCATTTTTTAGTGTTACCAGTACTTCTTCCGGACAGCAAGATAAATATTATGATCGCTTGAACTTTGACCCACGCGAAAATCATGAAAATGTGGTCTTCCCGAACTTGGTTTCAAAAGGTGCTGGTTCTAATCACTTGCGGGGGGAAGCCGCGGAGCCTCGCTTAGGTTGCCAGATGAACACGCGGCCCAGTTTTGATAGATTCCTTGCGGTGTCATACGGACAAATATTTGGAAGCGGTGAAGTTTGGTCCTTCTGGCTGGAGCCAAAAGGGACCAGCTACTCATCAAGTTGTTGGGAAGCAAACCGTTGATTCGACCAGCGTCTCATGAAGTCGAATCACCGAGCAATGACGTTGTCCGCCCCTCCCTCTGAATCAATCGATGGCCTCGTCTCCTTGTGCGGACGCCTGGAAACTCAGCTTCTCGATGATATTGATGACCCCGATCGTTGGAGGGAGAGACTCGGTGTTTGCGGGAGGTCCAAAAAAGGGAATGATGAAGTAGGATTCCTGGGACTTTCTTCAGCTTCTCCCCCTTCAGCTAGTGATTAATCTTGTTTGGAAAGGCATTTATGTTAAGCGAAACCATTTTGGATCGGTCACCAAGCTGTTGCGCCACAGATTACCTAAAATGAAGACGGAGATCAGAGAGCGGGGGGAAGCATTTCTTCCGGCACTTGTCTATCGTGGCCTTTTCCATGGGCCATACCGAGAGTTCCCTATGCTGATCCAAGTCAACACGGAGACACCATCAACTAGCAGCCACTGCCGTACTCCCAGCTACTCATCTCTACCCATGGCAATAACTTGCTTCTCGAGGAGCCTATGAGGACGGCTTTAATTCTAGAGCCATCGAAGCCTACATTCTTTCCTACAATGACGAAGACAGCGGGGATTCTTAGTTCAAAATCATGATCAGCCAATATAATCTCTAATTGCTTGAATGCTGGAATGTCTGCGGCACGATTTGATTTCTCTCGGTGCGATGCTGAATTCCATCAAGAAATATTGGAAAATCTCAAGGCAGCTATTAAGAGCATGAAAAAAAGCTATGTGCAGTTATGCTTGATACAACCGACCCAGAGTTGCAGGTAGAGAATAAGACAGAGCACCCTATTCCCTTGAGGTCGACTCATTACTTGTCCTATCGTCAGATCAAAATAAAGAGCCCACTTCAAATCTATTAGCAATCAATTTCACTGGACTCTCAAAGGCGGTGAAGAAGGGAGACACTATATTTATTGGCTAGTATCTGTCCACAGGAAATGAAGCTACCTCTGTGTAGTAGGAGATTACAGAGGTCAATGGTGAAGATGTGGGTTGCATCATAAAGAACTCTGCCGCGTTGGTAGGATCTCTATACACTCTCCATGTACTTCAAATTCGCATCGATCTGCCTACACTTACTGATGAAGATATTCGTCATGCTCGTGAGTTCCTATCTAAATTGGGTGAGCTCCATCTGACTCAGAGTTCTGTTAAGATAGAGAATGTTGAGGGTCTAAATCACTTTGATGAGACCCTCCAAGAAGTTGATGGCATTATAATGTCTCGTGGAAATTTGTGAATTGATCTACCGCCAGGGAACGTATTTCTCTTCTAGAAGACTGCTGTCTACAAATGTAACATGACTCGGAAGCCGGTAGTCGTCATTCGTGTTGTTGACAGCATGACCAATAACCTGAGGCCTATCCGTGTTGAAGCGACTAATGTTGCCAATGCCATTTAGGATGGAAGTGATGCTATTATTCTCGGTGCGGAGACACTACGAGGATTATACCCTGTGGAGACCATTTCATTTGTCGGATAGATATGCGTTGAAGCAGAGAAAGTCTTCAATCAAGATTTTTATTTCAAGAAGACTGTCACAAATATGGGAGAGCCAAAGAGCCACTTAGAATCCACTGCTTCACCTGCAGTGCGTGCTGCCATCGAAGTGAGGGCCTCAAGAATTATATGCATCACTTCTTCAGGAACAGCTGCGGAGGCTGAGAGACTGGAGGATAGCCCCGCGCCTGCGGTTATCCGATTCCGATCAGGTCATCAAGCTCAAAAAGTTCTCACATTATGTAGCGAGGTAAATGGGATTCAGCAACAGAAGAGAATGCCTGCGGCTATGCAAATTAGCTGCTGAATACATCATCAAGTGCGAAGGTTTCAAGGATGACATCTACACCTTCTTCCCTGGAGAACCGGATGCGAACTCGCTCTTTGTGAAGCCTGTGGAAGAATCCAAGAGGTGTATCCTCTGTTGCTTTGCATTCCACTTGGGCCACGATGAGATTATGCTCGGTCAGGTCTTAAGTTCTGAATGCCACGCTTGATGAGGAAGTCCCAACCGTTTCGAGAGGAGCTGCAATAGGAGTTGGTGCGCAACACTCCCACGCCCCTGCAAAAACGTCGCCATACCACCTAGAGGAAGCTTCACGGGATCAGCTTCACAGGAGAGGCTATAACTCCTCATGAAAGCCGAAGTAGAAGATCGGCAAAGACCAAGTGGTATCAAGAAGCATTACTGCAGGGAGCATGGAGAGACGAAGTGGGACAAAAAAATGCTCCAAAATCTATGCTGTCCAATCGCATTGGGAGGTTCACTCCAAGATTTGTGGGAAACCAGAGAGTATAAACGTGACTATGGCATATCGTTGCTGGAAAGTTCCTTCGTGGCTGAGACCTCCCTATGCATATCGTTCAATTTGATCCGTGCCTATCTCTATATACACCTGCGGGTTTTGATCCAAGTCCATTCTCATTACTATCCGCCACATGTAGATTCAAGTTATTAAACTTCATTGGTGAACAAAGTATTTTCGATCCCTGCTAGTTAGTTCTATCACATGACCAAGTATGTCATTAGCCTCATTTCCCTAGACCGAAACTCTTGCTCCCTAGCCATACCTTTTTCTTGTTGAACTGCTGATGCTTCGATTGCTATTGAATTATTTCCTGCCTCTTTAATCTTTCCAAAATGACGATTTTGCCCCTTATGGGTAAATCGTCTCCAAAAATTCTGAAAAGCTCAGAAATTAGGAAACGGGTCGTTTTAACCGACCAATCCTATTTTCGGCATTTTTGCCCTTCCAATCTTCCAAAATGACGATTTTGCCCCTTATGGGTAAATTGTCTCAGAAAATTTCAAAAAAATTCGCAAAAGTCTCAAAAATTAGGAAACGGGTCATTTCAACTAACCAATCCTATTTTCGGTGAATTTTCATCCTGATCTTTCCGAAATGATGATTTTACCCCTTATGGGTAAATTGTCTTGGAAAATTTTGAAAAATTCAGAAAAATCTCAGAAATTAGGAAACGGGTCATTTCGACTGACCAATCCTATTTTTAGTGGATTTCCATCCAAATCTCTCCCAAATGACGATTTTACCCCTTATGGATAAATTGTCTCGGAAAATCCCGAAAAATTCCGAAAAAATTCTCAGAAATTGTGGGAAATAAGGAATGACTACATTCAACTGGTATGACCTATTTTCACCTCCCGGTCTTTGAAAAATGACCATTTTACCCTTCTGGTCAGTTTGACCCAAATCTTTCCAAATCACCCCAAGTGAATTTCCATGAAATTGGTACCGAAAGGGCGTTAGAGTAATCTAACGTAACCAAGTCCCCGAACTCATAATCTCTGGTTCGCAGAAATAAATTAGTTCTCCCGCTAATTTATTTAGGTTTCTAATCGACCTACCAAGAACGATTAGTGGCGACTCCAAATTTTAAAATCATGTAAACAAAAAATCCAAAGTCGCGATTCGGTAGGGCTTGGGAGGGTCCGCGTTAGGTTATTCCATCTAATTAACCTAATAATCCATTCCCCTGATAACATTTATTTTTCGGGTCGCGACAGGTATGTGGCGAAATCCATCTCCCCATGCACGGTTATCATTTTTCCATTGACCACGAATCGGACTTTCTGGTGTAGGCTAGAAGGCACTGCGCCTGCCGTGTGGATCCATGGTCTACCCAGAAGAAGTCCAAAGGTGCTAGGGAGGTCCATAACTTGGAACCTAATGGAGAACTCTACAGGTCCTATGAGGATGTCTAGCTCGATTTCCCCAACTACGCTCTTCCTCATTCCGTCGAAGGCCCTGATGGTGGCCTTGGAAGTACGAATCAGCTCTTCGTTTATACCTAAGTTCCTGAGTGTGGCCAACGAACATATATTGAACGCCGAGCCATTGTGAATTAGTACGTGAGAGATCTGCTTGCCGTGGCTCCTTACCGATATATATAGAGCCTTGTTATGGGCCCACCCTGTGACATTCTGGATTTTCGACCCATTTTCAGAATTTATAAATTGAATGGATATACTTCATTAATACGCTCTAGTTAAGCCTCACTCGAGTCTGATCAACTTGAGGCGACCAACCGAAGGGGAATGGCTACCTAGGAAATTTTCCTAAACAGCCGCCCGTTGGTCTGAGGAATTCGACAGAGTCGTAATTTAATGGATTCGGCCACGAAATGAATTCCGATCTTGGACAATCGAATTTCTAAGATGGTCACAATGTAGAAATGGATACAGTTTCAGAAACATCGCCCGAAGGGCAGACAGCCGGTGCACGTCGAGAAGCAAGACGTGAATGGAAAATTACCGAAATGCCCCCGGTAAATGCTCAGTCCTTAGAATTATATAAATTAGGATTTTTGAGAGTAGATTCGGTAGATCCAAACCAAATCCAGTCCGAAGTTCGTTCGCGCTCGGGACCCGATCGGTGCATTTGGCACACAAATCGAGGTAAGTCAAATCAAGCGTCAAATCAATTAATGTCCCATCAATCAATCCATCAAATCAAATCAATCAATCATGGCACAAGTTTCAAGACAAATCCATCAATCAAGTCAAAGTACAAAAGTACACATCAAGTCTCATTCAAATCTTATCAAAGTACATGTCAACCTCACATCCCCATTAATTACCCCACCTACCATTGTACTTTGACAAGAAGCCTAGTCTCATCCAATCTTTCCAAGATCACATCAAGTACACCTACTCCACTATTCATCTTTTGGCATTTTCCACATTATAATCTCCACTCTCTCTCTCTCCTCCCTCTTCCTCTCATTTTGGCCGAAAATTCCTCTCCTCCCTCTCTTCTTCTTCTTCTTCCTCTTGTTTTCCTCTTCGGCTGCCCGTGAACGCCGTCCGTGCCGCCGCCGTTCCGCCGGTGCTCCACCACCGTCGACCACCCATCTTCCTCCTCCCACTTTGGTAAGTCTTCTAAGCTTAATCCTTTTCATTTTCGTGACTTGGTGCCCCTCGAAGAAGCCCCGACCAGCCCGCTCTCTCTCTTGTGCTCTTCCTTCATCGTCGTTGTACCATGAAGACTCGGGCTGTCCAAGCCACTCCACACTCTCCCTCCACCTTTCTAACACCTAAATCCAACCTATTCATGTCTAGGGAGTCCCACGAAGGTGTTGAAACCGCTGCCCAAGCCGTCGTCCAACTCTTCTTGGCCGAGAGCCTACACGGCCGTTCTTGGCTCCATCGTCCGTTCTCGTCGTTCTCAACCCATTCAAGGTAAGCCACACTCCTAATCTTAGCCTAGGAATGATTTATGCAAGTGTGGTTAATTAGTTTAGAGATCTATGTGTGGTCCCATGTTGATTAGTGAGTAATTATGTATAATGGGCTTTAGACTAATATGAGAAATGGACGTTGGGCCATGGGTAGTGGCTGGTCATATTTATTTGGGCTTCGAATAGGTTGATGTGGGCTGCAAATTGAGGGATTGAGCATGAGAAATGATGGGCCATGTGAGTTGTTGGGCTTAAGGGCTTAATTTTAAGCTAATTGGGCTAAATTGGAACTTGTGGGCTTAAAATAAAATAGTGGGCCTTATATGGACGAAAATGAGAATAAAATGGGCCTCAATTATAGTCTAGAATATAAAATTTTAGGGCCCAATAGAGTATGTGGGCTTAGGGTTTGAAATTTGGCCTAAATATGCTAAAATGGGCTCAATAAGCTTGCCTTAAAATATGGGCTTGGGCCTCACTCGAAATTAATAAAAATAATGGGCCTTAAAATATTTAATTACTTATAATTAAATCATGGGCTTGTGAATAGTAGGTGAGCTTAGACCCAATTGGGCCTAATTCAACTTAATGGGCTGAAACTAAAGAAAGAGCCATTGGGCCTTAGATATTGGGCTTAATTAAATATAATAAGATCAATTGGAATCCAAAAGGATTTTAAGATGTTAATTACGGGCCATCGATGGGCCGAGGTCTAATGATAGAGACTACGCTTAGGCCGGATTATTGGGTCTGATAGGACCAAGTCCTGAAATAAACGGGTTCCAAATGGCGATGTTAACCACGACTGAGGTTCATTCGAGAGGATTGTTCAGGGGAAGTAAATGGCTTAATGTGGGACGTCTGATTGAACCTAAATGAGCGAGAATCCGCTTTTAGAGTACTAGGTACACATGTGGCCTGTTTTACTGAACGCGAGTAGCTCAGATGATTTCTAGAAATGCTTTGCTCCTGTACTCATGTACCTTCGTGAATGCATGCTCTGTGACTGATTCTCTGTTCGACATTGTTTGAGTACCATATTTCATGAGTATGGCATTAGTCACCGGGAGGTGTGACATGTTGGATGGGCCCTGATGCGTTGTTACGCGGGGAATAGGGAGTATAAGGATGTTGTGCGCCCGGACGTGCTCGGCACGGGGTAGCTGGAGAGATAAGGGTGCCTACCCGGGTCTTAGTTTTGACGCTATGCGGGTTGAAGCACTGAGAGGATATTGTGCACCTGGGTCTTTACGCGCTGGAGGCGTATATGCGGGTGCATGGACAATGGGTGATGTGCATTGAGGCACAAGCAATGAGCATTTGAACATTTGAGCATTGGCATATGGCATGCATGAGTATGAGACCTGAGGCGTGACACGCTGGTCAAGACGAAACTCTGGCAGTGCAAAATGAACATTGAAAACTGAATAATGAATCTGAGGTCATGGCATAGATGATAATCATTCACGTTATGCGAGACTGCCTTATTAAATGCATGCTTGCCTGTTTGGTTTGGCCTGTGTACGTTTACGTTTTATTGTGGTACCGCTGAGACCGTTTGGGTAGAGAGTGCTAGTTCGTCTTATTAATTGCCGGACATGACCCATCCAGTGAGCGTACCTCACCCTACGCGAGTCAGATGACCTGAAACCCTAGTTAATGGATAGGACCGATCCCACTAGTATACTCTATCCTACGCTAGGATTAGGGGTGAGCTTGCTGAGTCCTCGACTCACTGGCGGTGGTTGCCATATTTTCAGATCCCAGACGCCAGTGATGGCCGCACCCCCTGTGTTCTTTGGCCTGCCAGTGCAGATGGAGCCCGAGGTTACCCGCCATTACGATGAAAGTGCTACAATGTGGCTCAGACGACTGACTACTGTATGGGTGGATCAGGGAGGTCCCCAGTTTGTTCCCTATAAGTTTGAGGCCTGGTATAGAGAGGACGAGTTAGGTATGGAGGGACCCTTGAGAGATGCCCGGATACCCATGGGGGACGACCCTACTATTCTACGACCTGCTGTATATGGAGGTGAGGTGGTCGACCCCGACCCGATGTTGGAGCTGCCGTCCCCAGGACACTCGGAGATAGACGGCCACGAGGAGGGCGACGCCATGGACACCGACCAGGAGGAGGATCCCGAGGAGCAGCTAGAGGACTGAGTTCTGCTGATGCTGGCCTAGTTTTTGGGAGATAGTGTAAGCGTAGGTATCGAGACCATGGGTTGAAATTTTCTTTTGGGGGTCTGTACCGAACGCCTTGTTAACATGTATATATGGATGCTTTGTGTTTCTCCTTTGTGTACTACCCCGATTTTCATATGTATGCATGTATGGATAGGAGGCACGCTTCCGCAGGTTTCAAGTTCAGGTTGACAGGATCATATGATGGTTTTGATGGACGCGCCGTCTGGTCGCGACGAAGGTAATTCCCTGGGCCGTCGTGTATCCTAGACCAGGCGAGCGCTGAGAAGAGATTTGAATGTATGAGCGGGATGTCGCGGGCTCGAGAGGGGCTCGGGGCGTGACACACCCATCTACCGGAACATCCTCATCCGAAAAGGATATCTGGTCCTTCAGCAAGATGGACCCCACAAATTCCCCCAGCTAAACCTCGTTGATGGTTTCCGGCACATTCACCCTATTTAGCACCTTCATCAAGGCATTCTTGTGCTTCTCTGAATTGGTAAAAAGGTCTAAAAGTGAGATCTGGGCTGGCATCTTCCTCAGCTGCTTGATTACTTCGAACTCACTTGTCCTGACAATGGACAGGGCCTTCTCTGCATCCCCTTTTGATACCTCCCTCTTTTCGGGTTCGCCCTCTCTCGGTGCGTAGCACCTACCGGACCTCATGACCGCATCGATCTCTCCCGTCCCATAGTCCCAAGGAACAGCTTTGGGATCATACTCCTCTGGCGGAGGGACTTTTATCACTATTTTCTCGGTTTTACTGTCGCCTTGCGTCATCTTATCTTCTAACTCCAGACTGGATAGGGAGATCACCACGCGCTCCCCAGAATCACTCTTGACGTCATCCCATTTGTCTACTTCGTCTAGCCTGATGACAAAGGGGGTTTTTGTTCCTATCATCGCGATCAGCTCGTCCTCATCGATGTGGTCCGAGTCGTAATCCGGACACCATGGTTCTGGTGTCATCCTTATCAACTCTGGTGGAGAGTCATTCTGTCTTCGGCAATCGCTAGTCCGCACCGATTCCGTAGAAGTACCGGCCTGGTTAAGGTCTTTCTCGCGTCCAAGCTCGTTCCTCTGAAGAATTCGTTCGTGCCACGCTCCGATACTTATCATGTGGCTGAAGGATTGAAATCCGTGTGCATATATGCGCCCGAGATATTCCTGGGGAAGGACCTGTATGAAGATTTCCAGCATCTCTCTCTCATTCAGCAGAGGTAAAACCTGTCTTGCCTGTAGCTCCCACCTACGCGCAAACACCTTGAACCCTTCGCCCTCTTCCATGGTGACGCGGGTCAGATCTTCCTTGGTGACCGTGGAATTTAGGTTGGCCTCAAATCGCCGTATGAACTGTCCTTCGAGATCTTCCCAGGCAGCAATCCAGTCAAGGTCGATTGAGCGGTACCAGTGTAGAGCCGAGCCTATCAGACTACGCCCGAAGTTGCTGATGAGGATCTGATCGTCCTCATGATGGCCAGCCATTCTGCTGAGATAGCAGGAGATGTGGTTCAAGGGGTAGTCTTCCCCTCCGAACTTCTGTGGGAATGTTATCGACTGGTCGGGTCGATACTGCCTTCCTTCTCGGGTAACAATTACCTTCAACTCACGCACCATGTTGGCTAGGTCTTTAGACTGATCCTCAAATTCAGCTATTTTTCGACTTTGCCAATCGACGGTCTTCCTTAGTTCTAGTATCTGATACTTCTCTTCTAGGGGCGATACCCGCATGTTCTCCGCCATTCTCGATAGTTCGGCCATTAGACTGTCCATGCCTCTCTCTAAACTGACGAGTCGTTCCCGAGTTTCCGAATCAAGCTCCTCCTTTGCCTGATTTGAGGTCGATTCATCCACTACACTCACTACTCCCTCTTCATTGACAGGGTCATCCATGCCGCCCCAATCGTCAGGGACGATTTCCTCGGTTCTGACAAAAAAACTTGGCATGACAGAATAAAGCACCTCGTAATTATAGCCTCCGCTATCCTGTCCCAAGGTGTCTATTATGTCTCCTCTCTCTAAGGCCTCCCGTAGAAATTTCTTGTCGGCCTCGTGTGCTCTCTTACGTCGGGTGTCCTCATCATCCGCCTCCTCATCAGATCCTTCAATGGCGCGTTCTTCGTTAGGCTCGCGTTCACATGGGGTCTCTCCCAATCTTCTGTTATCAGCTCCTATTCTGAACTCATTAGAGGGTAGGTCGATCCTTGAAGGGGTATCGTTTGTCGTATCAGCCACATACTCCAGCTCATCCATATCGCCTTCGTCTTCGTCCCAAATAGCGTTGACTCTGCCGTGATCTGGCAGGGGGTTTTGCTGCACGTTTGGTTCTGTCTTGTCGAATTCCAGTAGTCCTCCATCTATCAGCGCTTGTACCTTATATTTGAGCACCAGACAATTATCCACGTTGTGCCCCTTCTCTCCCATATGGTAGACACATGACTAGGTCTCATCGAACCCGGGGAACCTCGGCGGGTTTGACCTTGGAGGCTCTTTGGCAACTAGTTGTCCCTCCAGCAGCGTGGGCAGTAGTTTTGACAGCGGACGGGGGAGCGGTGTAAACGACGGTGGGGCTTTCTTCCTAGCCTCGAACTTCTTTGGTGCCAATCCTGACTTCCCACCCTGAGTGGGGGTGGATTCTGGAAACTTCTTCGGCTTCGGGAGGTTCGGCACGAAGGCAACGTCGCCTACGTTCTCTCTTTCTCTCTTGGCCGGGTACGATCGCTTAAACGACGACTCTGGTATGCGTTTCTCTCTCAGTGCCCATTCGTGGCGTTCTGCCACCTTGACAAGGTGGGTGAAAGTCTGACAGCCTGATGTATTCAGCTTCTCAAAGTATTCAAGGGGTAGCGCCTTTAGAAATAGATCTACCAGCTCCTCTTCGGGGATGGCCGGTTTGACCTGCGTGGCTATCGCCCACCATCTCTGGGCGAAGATACGCATCGTCTCCCTCCTCCCTTTCTGGGTTCTTAATAGATCCTCTCTTGTCGGCGCCGTGGCCATGTTAAATTTGTACTGATGCAGGAAATTTTCAGCCAGATCCTCCCACCCGTCATAATCCTCTAAGTCGAGCTCGATGAACCACGCCAGTGCTGCGCCAGACAAGCTTTCTTGGAACGTATTCATTAACAGTGGGACGTAGTCAGACTAATGGCCATCTTGCACAGGTAGTACTTTAAGTGAGCTCAGGGACAGCTTGTCCCATCATACTTCCTTATGAACTCTGGTTCTTTGTATCCAGCCGGAACCCCAATCTTAGCGAACGGTGAAATCTTGTCGAACCGAGCCAACTCGTAGCGTTGGCTACTCAAACATTCCTCCATCTTCGCGAGCCTTCTCGCGCCTTCCTCAGTCTTAGCCGGGGGTTTCTCTCTCTTCTCCTTCTCCAGGTCAATCACAACTGGTGGGGCCTTAAGGGGTGCTTCCTTCTCAGATTCAATGCTAGTAGTCTGGTTGGTATCCGAGTCAGTAGACGTGGTGGGATTAACCTCAGGTGTAATTGGGGACTTTCCTTGCGCGGCTGTCATCATCGATTTCATTTCTGCCATCATGGCGGCCATCATGTTGATCTGGTTCTCGAGGGTACCCACTCTGGAAGTCAGCTCTTCTTCCATTTTACGCGTCTTGCTGCAAGTCCTCGTGACTACAGAATTTCACCTTTTCCGTAGATGGAAAATCTAGTTAGCCTTGATGATTTTAAGTACGTATAAAAACCACTTTAATTTTATATTTTCTTCCGACGAAATAGCAGTGAGAGGCGCTCCTCTGATTTGATCAATCGCGCGAGCCATCTCCTCCATCAGATTTCTTCGTAAGAAATTATACAATTAAAGTGGAATAAGTGGTGATTACTTAAAATCCCCATCGCATATTCCATTAGATTTTCACAAGATGTGACAAGACACCACCTTCATTACATTAAATAGAAAAAGATCCCTATACATCACCCTACGGAAAGAAAGGAATCTTTATTACACAGAAATTGAAAGCTCATACAACCAAAGGAGAATCTAATGGAATATAGTGCCTAATCCTCATTAGGTAGGATGGTCTGGCGAAGGCGCTTATTCTGTCGACCCAATGCCTCGGCTTTACGGATTGCATCATCTCTCTCTTGGGCGGCTTTCTCGGCTAGGATCTCTTGGAGAGTCAACTTGGAGGGCAAATTGGGGATGACCACCTGGGGCAAAGTTCTCAGAGCGTTGCATATGTAGTCTCCGGAGGCATGATGCTCTTTCTCATCTCCCTCAAGCTCGGACCTATCTACCATGGTGATGGCTGTCTTACGGTAGTCACGCCAGGTGTGAACTATGTTGCAAATCATCCTGTCCAGTTGTGCTTTTCGTCCTTCAACAACCTCTTCGTGATAGTTCAATGCGAGGGGATTGGGATCGAGAGGAGGAGGGATTTGTTGGATGGCACGGAATTGACGGATTACCCTCAAAGGGTGGTATGACGTAATTCCCGTCAATCCCAATAATGGGATGATGTTGTCGAATCCGTCAGCTAGGCAAGGATTGGGACACACAAGCCACTTGGCATACCACTGAATGCGAATGGGGATGAGAGCTTTGAGATAGTTGAACCACCTAGCGAATGACCAAGAAGGGAAGAGTTTGTTCTTCTCAACGAATTGAAGTAAAGGGTGAGAAGAGGAACATATTTGGGTGATTTGCATATTAGTAGCAAATTCCCTAATGTGGGATATCATCCAGACTTGGAGGAGGCCTATAGACGCTCTAAGAGTCCCCTTACCCGACTTCTTGAATCTTGATAGGGATATGAAAGTTTCTCCAAGGATCAGGTGGGAGAACTTCTTACCATTACACACTTGGAGGACGACGTGAACTATAGAAGGGGTCATGCTCTTATTTGTGTATGGAAAAATGACGAATCCGAAGAAAGCTAAGATGAAGACCTTAGGGATTTGGGCTCCCGACTCGATGGGTAACCCGAGGAATAGTTCCTCCATGAAGGTTATAGGAATGGCGTTAGTGTTTCCCTTGAGGATGTTCCTGATAACAGTGGAATTGACTTTCAAGAATTGGCTAAGAAGTGATACGAAATTGACTTCCAGTGGAGTGGCTAAGCCAAAGGTACCTACGAGACCTATCATGGTATCGTATTCTTCAAGGGTAGGAGTGAGCTCGCATTGACCTATTACGAAGGAAGAGGACTCGGGATTCCAGAAGTGTGATAGTGCTTTAATCATGGGAATTTTCGCCCCCAGGTGGATCAGGGAAGGAAGGTATCCTATCCTCTTTTCCACGTAAATCTTGTGAATGGGCGGAAGACGCTCCCACATGTCAATTATCGCTCGAGGGAAGTGCGCGATCTTGAGTTCAGGTGGACCCATTTTCTAAATCCTAATGAGGGGAATTTATGTTAATCACCACTTATTTTTGAGGAAAACTGCATATAATTTGAAATTGCAAGATGGAACGAGACTTACAAACCGTTCAAAGGGAGTATGGTCAATCACACAGATCAGGCGCTTATAAACTTTTGAGGTTTTGACCTCTAAAAGGTGAGGTACCTATGGTGCCAAGGCTCCCACTCCGAGTTCTAGAAAGGGTTGATTCCATTGCACAACTATCGTTGCATTGGCACCCTTTCCATAGCTCGAAATGAGCGGAACTGAGAAGTGGATTACCCCATGTTTCTCTTCACGGAGATTCCATTCCCAAATCCTTCTATTGGTTTCCTACAGATGCGCCCCGGGTTTTAGGTGCGGTTGTGTGTGCATTAGGTGTCGTGCTTAAGCGATAAACATGCATTTAAATCTAACAATCAGCGCTTCAATATAACCATTGATACAACAAATATCCGAACTCCACCTGTAGGAAAAATAGTTAACACACACGCCTCCCCTTATAACCCCTTTCTGCAAGACCATTTAACACGAGTTAGCGAATCACCGCGTTTCCCTCGCGACTTTGACACGCGCTACAAAATGTAGACCAAGTTAGATAACAATCAACCGGTTTATTACGGCTTCAATCTTCTCAAGTCCCCAGCGGAGTCGCCAGCTGTCGCGACCCAGCATCCGAGGCGATCGGATGATCGGGCGAATGGATTGCCAAAGGGCTACGATGACGAGCTCTTGGCGCGGGCCCTCCCAGGCCCATACCAAATCGCGACGGGAATTGTCGGTTTTGACCTTGGTGTGGTCGGGTGGCATGTGCAGTGTGTGCATGCAATCGGAGTCGCCACCGGTTTTTTTGGGGAGGTAGACCGGATACCTCATCGAGTGATTGGGAGGAGTCACTCGATCCTACGCAACTAGAGATTCTAGAGCCGGGGATTTGGTTACCCTAGTTTAAACTAGAGTCCTTTCGGTTACCGTTCGGGGTTGATTATTACCTAACTTGTGAGCACGCGAGGTTTATATCAATCCTGACTCCTAATCATGTTTTTGTCAGTCACTAAGCGTTCATGCAAATGTTCTTGTAGGTGTTCATTTCATGGCATTTTCTAAATATGCAATCCTAAGAAAAAGCAATCAATACATTCAAAGGAAATAAAGAGAATAGAAATAAAACGACAAGGACAATAATAAAAGCTACGCTAAAATAATAAAGAAAAACCAGCAACTTGTCGAGTATTTACAATCCCAAATATTAAACCCGAGACATGATCGGGTGTACAACAAATAAGACCGGAATGGACATCGATCATGCCCCATGGTGAACTTGAGTCTAGTTAATGTAAATATGCAATAAAAGGAATTTTCGAAAATTTTCCGTTTTTTTATTTTTTTATTTTTTTTTATTTTTATTTTTTTTTTGGGAAAGAGATATCGAGGCAAGCTGAACATGACCAATGCTGATTTAATTGAAGATGTGATGAAAACCTCACTTGAAGACGTGATTTCGGTCTATTTCGGAAAGTTTTTGTTAAAAAAGGAGTCAACCGCGAGGGGGTTTTTCAACGCGATTATCTCAGTGTACAAATACAGTCAGAGAAAAGAGATCATACCGCATGAAACTAGGTGTGACCAGGTTTCAAGAATGACCAACGGTTCGAAAAATGGTTAACCGAGCACATCGCAATGGTATCAACAAGACAACTACTCGAAAGCCAACACTTAGCCAAATTCCAGACCCCTCACTTGGCAGTTCGCCGAGGCATGTTCAAGGATGATTATCTCCATGGTCAAATACAATTAGAAGAAACCGATTATACCACATGAAACTAGGTATAACCAGGTTTCTAAAATGACCAACGGCTCAAAAATGATTGACCGAGCGCGTCGCGTCGACGTTAGAAAGATGGCCATTCGCAAATGGAAACACATAAATTCCCAGAAACCAGCTCATGAGGGCATGTTCGGGAGCGATTATCTCCATGGTCAAATACAATTAAGGAAAACCAAACACATGACCTGAAACTAGATCAAATAAGGTTTCAAAATGTGTTTAAATATCCCAAAAATATTAAGGGAGCGCTCTGTACCAAAGCCACGAAGATGGCTTGTCGCAAAACCAAATCTGGGAAAACTAGCTTTGCCTCTCACTTTGCAACTCATGGAGGTGTTTTCAAGTGCCAAGAACTTTGTACTCAAATTAAACCAAGGGGAACCGATCATACCACATGAAACTAGGTATGATCTAGTTTCCAAAACAATTGACGAATCAGGAAATGGTCAATCGAGCACATCGTAATGGTGTCGGCAAGTGACGAGTCTGAAGTGGTTATAACACTTAGAAACAAAATTTCAGTTTAAGCCAGACCAACCAAGCAACTTCGAGAGGGCATATCTCACCCCTCCGCTGGAAATAATAGGAAAATAATATACTGATTCGAAGAGCTACACATCAGGAACAAAATGGAACAGAAATGACTCGTGAATAATGCTCGAGGAGAGAGAAAAATGCCCCGAAAGTCGGGGGTTTGGTCTGTTTTAAACTCAAATCAGGGCACAAACCAGACCAACATGGGGTATTCCCGACCTCGTAACTATCGTCAAAGATTGAACCGAGGGCAACCGATTATATACACGTGTTCTACTACATACCAGGAACACAATCAATCAAGAATCTCCCAAAAATACCCATGATAAGATAATGAAAAATGAGCACGAAGCAAGCAAGTCGGACCGAGTCCAACACTTAGGCAAAATTTTCAGATTGAATTTCCAGGTTCTGATCAAACTAATGAGGCAACTTTGGAAGAGCATATCTCACACCTCGATCGTAATCAAGAGCAGCACAGCATATCAAAACGAAGATCTACACGTGTAGAATGCATTTGAGTAAAGAAACGACCGAATATCACGTGAAATCACCACGAAAATCAGGTTCAAAGTCGGGGGTTTGAACCACCCGAGGCATTTCATCAAACACCTTATGTGCAGGCAAAGGCTCAAACCAGAGAAAAACAATCGCGGAGGGGTATTTGCATTACCTTTTCCGGCGACTTAGATGGCGGATGGACGTCGGTGATGGCTCAGTAGGTAGGTGGTGTGTAGATGTATCTTGGTTGGGTGGTGGTCGCTCATGGAGCCTCTCGGTGTGTTCTGAAATCGCTCCCGAATACCCCCTGTTGGCCAACCTGAACTCCCTTCCTCAAAACCTAGCTACTCTCTCTCTTTTCGTCCTCTCTTTCTAGCTCTTTTCCGACACCTCCCAGATGAATTCTGGCGCCTAGGGGACTCCACGCCATTGGGAACTCCACATTCAACAACTCCAAAACCTGAAAAAGCCTCTCTTTTCTCTTCTTTTCTTCCCTTTGTTCCCCATTTTTTCAGAAAAAAGTTGCCCCCTCTGCCCATCCTTCACGCGTGCATCATGGGAGGAAGAAGGAGAATAGTGGCCGGGTCATGGGTCGGGTCGGCCCGACCCGGTTTCACGAATTTGGCCAAATTCTCCAACATGGATTACATCTAAACATGTGGTTTTTGCAAAAAAGTTGGTTGAAATTGCACAAAAACCCCAAATTTTTAGTTTGACCCGAAATCGAATTTTGAACAATCCAAAGCCTAAACGGTGAAATCAATCCAAACCACCCCCTCCAATGGATTTAGAATGATGAAAAATGTAGGGTAGAGGTCTTGGATTTTCATGGGTGCCCCTAAAAAAAGTTTAATTTCATTTTTTTGTCAACTTAGGGGCTAAATTGAAAAATGCAAAATCCAACTAAGGCCCTTTTTGCAAAATTGAGCAATTCTGGATATAATTTGGGCAAGCCATAATTTCTGGTGATAGGGCATGATGTCACGACTCTAATATGTAAAAATGAGAATTTATTGGGTTAGAAAAGCAATTTTTTTGAATAATCCGAAATTATGCTCAAAGAGAGAGCATATAATTTCGAATTAAATTTTCCAAATTTTCTTTAGCCAAAATGAAAAAGAAATTTAAAGAAAAATACTGGTCATCTTCCATATTTTGGTGGCCTCAAATGCCATTTTTTCCAATTTTTCTACTATTTTTGGTATTTTCCGAAAATATTAAAAAATGCGAAAAAAATGAAAATTTATTTTCTGTTCAAGATTGGTTCCTTAGGCTTGGCCAAGGCTTCCAAAGTTCATTTTTCAATTTTCTCATCTTTTATTGAATTTTTTATGAATTTGTAAAGTTAAAATGCTGAAAAATACTAAAAATATTTTTTTGCTCAAAATTGATTCCCTTGGCTGGGCTAAGGTCCTCAAGGTTGATTTTTTCAATTTCCTAAATTTTTATAGATTTTTTAAAATAAAACTGACTAAAAATCAAGTGTCAACAATTCAGAAACCGACATTGTTTGAAAAATGAGATTTGGGTTTGGAAAATACATGCATCTCATGTTGTTGGATTTGGTAACCGTCAGCCTGGTATGGGATGGGATTGACGGGACGTACGGGACGTCTAAAAACTATAATGAAGCGTGGTATGGGACACGTGGAACGGGATTCTCTCTGTTTGTGGGTAACTTAGGACAACTCTTCGCACCAAGAAACGAGGAGGGCAAGGAGTGGTCGCCGGGGCAGAGACCCGATCAAAGAAGCGGCTCCCGACAGGCTTCTAGTTGAGGTGGCGAACAGAGTGGCCTAGGTTGTGCACTGACAGGGTTGAGTCTAGATGTCAACTGGGTTCAACTGCATTTAAGCTGCAGTGACTATTTACATGCATATACATGTCAGTAGACGCGAAAGTAGGCGAAAGCTTGGTTGCTAGATTTAGAGTTCCGAATTCCTGTATGGGAATTTCGTTTGTTATAGGTGTGAGCGATTAGCAAGGATTAGCAATAGGGGCAGAAGGCCGACTGCTGGTGCATCGAGCTCCAGGGTTCCTGAGCTTGAAGGAGATCCTAGAATCGAGGAGATGATGAGAGTCCTGACTGAAGTGAGTAACTTGATGGCTAAGCAAGCTGCTGAGAGAGCTGCTACTGTAGCCCAAGCAGCTGAGGCCGCTGCGAATGGAGCCAATGGAGGCAATGGGCATGGAAATGGAGGACGTTAAACTCATCATATTGTAGAACAGTTTCTGAAGTTGCAGCCGTCGAAGTTTGATGGTAGTGGTGGTCCCGAAGTGGCTGCCTTGTGGATCGAACAGCTTGAGAAGGCTTTCACTGTGTTGGGTTGCACAGATGAGGAGAAGGTGTCGTTGGCAACTTATCAACTCCAGGGTACTGCAGATGACTGGTGGAAGGCCACCAGAGGGCGAGTCTTTCCAGATGGCATGAGGACGAACTGGGCCGCTTTTTGTGCAGCATTTAATGGAAAGTATTTCTCCGAGGCAGCCCAAGAAAGGAAAATGGAAGAGTTCATAAGGCTTCGCCAAGGGTCTATGACTGTTGATCAGTACGAGGGTGAGTTTGCCAGATTGTCCAAGTTTGCCCGAAGGCTAATTGAGGATCCGTGGGACAAGGCTAGGAGGATCAGAGAAGGCTTGAGACCTGAGCTTAAGAGCATGATGATCGCCACAGGACTGAGAGACTATAATGAGATTTATGAGAGAGCACTGGCGATAGAGCGAGACCTACAAGAGAAGGCTGTCGCATCTGGATCGCGGTTTGTGCCAAGAGGGAACTTCAGAGATTTTGGCAAGAGGCCAATGAAGGACACCCGCAGGTTCGTTCCACCTGCGAGAAGGACTCTGGGGAAACCGTCACACTCTGGGAACCAGAACTGCCGAGACTGTGGCAGGAGGCATGGGAACAGCCCTTGCCCGAGAAAGACAAGAGGATGTTTCGGATGCGGTCAGATGGGGCACATTCTGAGGAACTGCCCGAAAAGAGGTCCGAGACCCCCGTTCCAGCCGCAGCAGCAGCCGCCGATGGTGAATGCTCCTCAAGGGAGTCAGAACCGTCCACCTGTGCAAGGGCGAGTCTACGCAGTGGCGCGAAAGGACGATGAGAACGCGCCAGGGGTGATCACAGGTACCGTCTCTCTCTGTGGTCATGCTGCTTATGCTTTGTTTGATCCGGGAGCGTTGCACTCCTTCGTATCTGCACGTTTTGCTGAGTTAACTGGGATGAATGTTAAGCCGTTGGATGTGACCTTGCATGTAACCACCCCGTTAAAGGATAGAGTGATTGTTGCGTTAGGATGTAAGGGGTGTAAGTTAGTTCTTGGCGTTAGAGAGGAAGAGATCGATTTAGCTGTTTTGCCTATGTTCGATTTCGACGTGATTGTTGGCATGGATTGGTTGGTTAGACATAGGGCAGTAATAGACTGTGGTAGAAGTATGGTACAGCTGAACCCGGTAGGTCACCCTGGGTATGAATTTAGAGGAAATCAAGGAGGAACGTCGATCCCTTGGATTTCGTCATTGGAAGCGACCAAACTGATGGACGAGGGTTGTCTGGGATTTTTGGCATCAGTGTTAGAGTCGTCTGCTCTAGAGGTAAAGTTGGAGGAAGTACCTGTAGTGAGAGAGTACCCGGATGTATTTCCACAAGAGTTGCCTGGCTTGCCATCAGAGCGTGACGTGGAGTTTGTGATTGAGTTAGCACCTAGAACCAAACCGATCTTGAAGGCGCCGTACAGGATGTCGTTGTCTAAGTTGAAGGAGTTGAAGGTACAGATGCAAGAGCTATTGGATAAAGGATTTATCCGCCCCAGTGCTTCGCCATGGAGAGCTCCGGTGCTGTTTGTTAAGAAGAAGGATGGATCGCTAAGACTGTGCATCGACTACAGGCAGCTGAACCAAGTGACGATCAAGAACAAGTATCCTCTGCCAAGGATTGATGACCTGTTTGATCAGCTTCAAGGAGCATGTGTGTTCTCCAAGATAGACCTAAGGACAGGCTATCACCAATTGAGGATTAAGAAGGAGGACGTGCCTAAGACTGCCTTTAGGACGAGGTATGGGCACTATGAGTTCACAGTTATGCCGTTTGGATTGACGAATGCTCCAGCCGCATTCATGGATATGATGAATCGAGTGTTCAAGGAGTTTCTGGATCAGTTCGTGATAGTCTTCATTGATGACATATTGGTGTATTCGAAGAGTTCTGAGGACCACGAGGAACACTTAAGGATTGTCCTGCAGACGTTAAGGGAACACTCGCTGTATGCGAAGTTTAGCAAGTGTGAGTTCTGGTTAAGCAGAGTGGCGTTCCTTGGACACATAGTATCTGGAGAAGGGATATCAGTGGATCTAGCGAAGATCGAGGCTGTGGAGAAGTGGCCGAGGCCAACAACCGTAACTGAAGTACGAAGTTTTCTTGGATTGGCTGGCTATTACAGACGCTTTGTGGAAAGGTTCTCGGTGATAGCGTCTCCTCTACCCATTTGTTGAAGAAGGAAACGAGGTTTGAATGGACTAAGAAGTGCGAGGAAAGTTTTCAGGAGTTGAAGGATCGATTAACTTCCGCACCAGTGTTAACCATCCCATCTAGACCTGGAGGATTCGAAATTTATAGTGATGCGTCATTAAGAGGATTGGGATGTGTCTTGATGCAGCATGGACGAGTAGTGGCTTATGCATCTCGACAGTTGAGGGCACATGAGATGAACTACCCGACGCACGACTTGGAGTTAGCTGCCATAGTGTTCACACTGAAAATTTGGAGGCATTATTTGGTGGGAGAGAAATTTCAGATCTATACGGATCATCAGAGTTTGAAGTATTTGTTTTCACAGAAAGAACTGAATATGAGGCAACGTCGTTGGATGGAGCTGTTGAAGGACTACGACTGTGATATTCTGTACCATCCAGGAAAGGCGAATAAAGTGGCGGATGCTCTGAGTAGGAAGTCGAGCATTGCGCATATGATGGTCAAGGAATGGACATTGCTGGAGGAAATCAGAGATTTTGAGTTCAAGGTCGAGGTGGGAAACCTCTCAAGTCTGATGGCTACATTGCAGATCGAACCAGAGATTCAGTTGAGAATTAAAGAGCTGCAGCCTACAGACTCGGATATCCAGAAGATTATGATGATGAATGCAAATGGGAGGAAGGCTGAGTTCCAAGTAACTACTGATGGAATATTGAAGTTTAGAGGACGTCTGTGCGTGCCAAATGATGAAGGGCTGAAGGGAAGGATTTTGTCTGAGGCGCACAGAAGTAACTACAGTATTCATCCAGGGAGTACGAAGATGTATCAGAATTTACGTCAACACTATTGGTGGAACGACATGAAGGTGGATGTGGCTAAACATGTAGCCAAGTGTCTGACGTGTCAGCAAGTAAAGGCGCAGCACTGCAAAACTGGTGGATTACTACAACCCCTGGAAATCCCAGAGTGGAAATGGGAGCATGTCACTATGGACTTTGTAACAGGATTGCCCAGGGGTCAAAGGGGGAATGATTCGATATGGGTAATAGTGGACAGACTGACGAAATCAGCTCATTTCATTGCAGTACGAAAAGACTCGACCTTGGAGAAGTTGGCTGAATTGTACGTGAGGCAGATCGTGAGATTGCATGGGGTACCAGTAAGTATTGTATCAGATAGAGATCCACGTTTCACAGCCACATTTTGGAAGAGTTTGCAGGGTGCTTTGGGTACAGAGTTGAGGTTCCGTACAGCCTACCATCCCCAGACAGATGGTCAGTCGGAAAGGACTATACAAACTCTGGAGGACATGCTGAGACGTGCGTAATAGACTTCAAGGGAGGCTGGGAAGAACAGTTACACTTGGTGGAATTTGCCTACAACAACAGCTATCAGCAGAGCATCAGAATGGCACCATTTGAGGCACTATATGGAAGGGCCTGCAGAACTCCAATTTGCTGGGACGAGGTTGGTGAGAAAAGTATAACAGGCCCGGAGTTAGTTCAGCAATCAGTTGAGGCAGCTAAATTGATCAGGGACAGACTGAGGACAGCTCAGAACAGGCAGAAAAGCTATACAGATAGGAGACGTAAGCCGTTGGAGTTTCAAGTTGGAGACAATGTATTCCTAAAGGTGTCGCCGATGCGAGGACTATCTTGGTTTGGCAAGAAAGGAAAGCTGAGTCCTGGGTTTGTTGGGCCATTCGAGATTTTGGAGAAGATCGGGACACTAGCTTATCGTCTTGCACTGCCGCCAAACTTATCGCAGATTCATAACGTGTTCCATGTATCGATGCTTCGGAAGTACGAGCCGGACCCTGGCCATATACTCGATCATGAAGTCATTGAAATGGATGACCGCGTCTCGTACGTGGAAAGGCCAGTAATGATTGAAGATCGTAAGGAGCAGGTCTTGAGGAACAAGACAATACCGCTGGTCAAGGTTATCTAGGAGCACCATGGGACTGAGGGAGCGACCTGGGAAAGTGAGGACGAGATGAAGAAGAAGTATCCGTATTTGTTTGAGTAGCTCAGTGTAATTTCTGTTTCGTTGTAAGGACTGGTGGATTGTAAATTTCGCGGACGAAATTTTTATAAGAAGGGAAGAATTGTGACAGTCTGAAAATTCGACCCAATCATCGGAATTTCGAAATGAATTGAAATACTTCATTAATACACTCTGATCGACGCCCACTCGGGATTAGCTACCCTGAGATGACTAATCGAAGGGGAAAGGCTATCTAGGAAGAATTTTCCAAACAGCCGTCCGTTGGTCTAAGACAGAGACAGAGTCGTTATTTAATGAAATTGACCACAAAATGAAATCCGACTTCGGACAATCGAATTAGTAAGAAGAACACAATTAAGAAATGAAGTCAGTTTAAAAAACGTCGCCAGAAGGGCAGTCAGCCGGTGTACTTTGTGAAGCAAGACGTGATTGGAAAATTACCGAAATGCCCCCGGTAAATGCTCAGTCCTTAGAATTAGTTGAATTAGGATTTTTGAGAGTAGATCCGTTAGATCGAAGTCGAAACCTGTCTGAAGTTCATTCGCGCTCGGGACCCGATCGGTGCATTTGGCACGCAAATCGAGACAAGTCAAATCAGTTGTCAAATCAATCGATGTCTTGTCAATCCATCAATCAAATCCATGGGTCAATCATGGTTCAATTCCCAAGAATGTCAATCAAGTCTCTTCCAAGTCATTCAAGTGTCATTCAAGCATAGTACATGTCATATCCTTGTCACTATTCCAAGCTACCTAACCCACTAACTTGTTTTGAAATTTTGGAATAAACTCTCTTCCCTCTCTCTCCTCCCTCACTCTCCCCATTCGGCCGTGGTCTCTCTCTCTCCCTCTCCTTCATTTCTTCTTCGTTTTCTTCTTCTCCGCCGGTGCTCCTTCTTCGTCCACCGTCCGCCGCCCGTGCCGTCCCGCCGTCGCCGCCGTTCGGCCCTCCACGCCACCGCCATCCTCATAGCTTCTTTTGGTAAGTCTTCTAGTCCTATCTCTCTCCATTTCATGGCCACGAGACCCCCGAAACCCACCCGAACCAGCCCCCTTTTCTTCCTCCATTTCGTTCGTCGTTGAACGTCGTTGGAACGTCGACTCTCAAGGCTCATCTCACCCGACTCCACAGCCTTCCTAACATCTTTGATGACCTCATTTAGGGTCCTTGAAGCCGTGAGATCAGCCCGGATCAGCCGCCAAGTCACCATTCCTTCCTGTCGGCCGTGAGCTCCGTTCGGCCGTCCGTTGCCTTTGCCGTCTTCGTCATTGTCCCGAGCCGAAATAGGTAAGCTCTACTACTAGTCTTGGCCTAGGTTAGTGGTATATGCTTGTAGGATGATGATTTAAGGGTTGGTTATGCTAGTTAGGGAGTTAGAATGTGGTTAAGGTTAAGATTAACTTAAGCTCAATTGATGGGAACTCGGTTGGGCCAATTTAAGGGGCTGTTAGTAAGTGAACTTGGGCTTCAAAATGTGTTTGTGGGCTGCGATGAGAAGCGTAGGCATGTGAGGGGTGGGCCGAATCAACTAATGGGCCTCGGGGGCTTAATTTGGACCAATTTAACCTAAAACAAGCTAACGGGCCTAAAATACTCTAACGGGCTTGCTAATGGGCGAATTTAATAATCTAAGTGGGCCTCGAAAACGTGATTGGTGGGCTGAAATGGTTGACTTAGACATGTATTGAAGTGGGCCAAGTGATGTAGTTGGGCTTAGAGGCCCAATTCTAGACTAATTGGGCTTAACTAACTTAATTGGACCTAAATCTTGCTAGTGGGCCCCTAATGCACAAAAATTCTAATTTAATTGAGCCTAAATTATGTTTTGAATGTTAAAATATGAGGCCCAATAGTACACATGGGCTTAGAACAACAAATTGGGCCTAAAATGACCAAATTGGGCTTAATAGGTTAACTTTTAGAAATGGGCTTGGGCCCTACACGAATTTAATAATAATAATGGGCCTGAATTGTGTATTCAATTTTAAGAAATGATTTATGGGCCTTGAACCTAGAACGGGCCTTAGGCCCAATTGGACCTAAATAAACTAATTGGACCCTAACTTAAGCCAAGCATGATTCTATTAAACTCAAAGGGATTATTAAGATACTAAATCACTAATCATGGGTTACTGGTTCCCTGGGGACTAACCTTAGCTACTAGGTTCGACCGGATGGTGGGGATTATCTGGACCGAGTTCCAAATTAATGAGTTTCTGAGACAATGTTAACAGGATGGGTTTACTTGGGGAACTAATCGTAGAGCATTGGGCCAACGTGAGGCTTGTCTGACAACGTAGTAATTTACTCGTATGATTCCTTGTTGTGCTCTGTTCCCGTGCTTACGTACCATCGCATGCATGCTCTGTGGTGGAATTCTTGCTTACTATTATCTGGGCCGCATTCATTGAGAGCATTGCATGAGTCACCAGAGTTGTGACATGAGAATGAGCCCCAGATGCGTGTTATGTGAGGGAAATGGAGGGACAAGGGGGTAGCCAACGTAAGGCGTCTGAGAACGCAGTTGTGACATTTCCGGATGGTATTGTTGGATGCGCTCTGATGGGATTTGGTGTGATAGGCGGGTTCGATCCATTATGGCCAGTTGAGGCCTGAGCATGATCCGTGGGATCCGATATGGCCGTCGAGGCCTGCATCATTACATATGGCATCATAATTGATCATTGTATTGCCCGTCTGCTTTGTGCGAACTGCGTTGCTATGTGTCATACATTGGGACTTGGTAACTAGGGAGATCGAGAGTGCTTGAACCTTGGACTATGACCCCTAGTACATTGGTTAGGACCGACCCTACTTGTATACCCTACCCTACGCTAGGATTAGTGGTGAGCTTGCTGGGTCCTCGATTCACTAGTGGTGGTTACCTTCCTTTTCAGATCCTGGACACCAGTGATGGCTGCACCCCCGATGCTTTTTGGATTGCCGATTCAGATGGACACCTAGATCACCCTCCATTTTGATATGCATGCTACGCTATGGCATAGGCACGTGACGACTGTACTAGTAGATCATGGTGGACCCTACCTTGTACCCCATAGGTTCGAGGCGTAGTTTAGAGAGGACCTTCATGGTTTTGAGGGACCGCAGTGAGACTCTCCGATACCCATGGAGGAGGACCCATTCTGACTGTAGCCTACCGAGTATGGAGGCCATGTGATCGACCCTGACCCATTGCAGGAGTTGCCGTCTCCTAGACGTTCAGAGATTGACGGCCTCGAAGAGGGCGATGCCATGGACACCGATGAGGAGGATCCAGAAGAGGACCCCATGGAGGATTCCGAGGAGGAGCCTGGGGAGGACTGAGTCCCTGATGCTGGTCTAGTATTTTGATGTAGTGAGAGCGTAGGTTTGACTGTAGGTTGTGGTTTCTTTTTGGGGTCTGTACCTAACGCTGATGTTACGATATGTATATATATTGCTGTTTGTGTTTATTCTGTTCATTCTACCCCTCTGTGTTTGTATGCTTATATGTATGGTTAGGAGGCACGTTTCTGCAGGTTCGAGAGTTAGACGAAGGACTCATCGTCTGGTCGCGGCGATAGGTTCTCCTGGGCCGTCGCGTATCGTAAACCTGACGAGCTAGGTAGGAATCTTCGGCAGGAACGGGATGCCGTGTGCCCGATTGGGGTTCGGGGCGTGACAAGGAAGATGAGGGGCGGCCGAATGAGGGAAATGAGGGAGGAGAGAGAGAGAGGGTTTTAATCCAAGTTCAAATTGAGTTAGTGGGTTAGGTAATGGGGTAATAGTGTAGAATAGTAATATTGATGAGACTTGTACTTGACAAGTTGATAGATGGGTTTGATGGGTTGTCATGCCTTGGAAATTGAACCTTGATTGACCGATGTGATTGACAAGACAATTGATTGATTTGACAATTGATTTGACTTGTCTCGATTTGCGTGCCAAATACACCGATCGGGTCACGAGTGTGAACGAAAATCAGACGGGAATTGATTTCGAATTAACGAATCTACTCTCAAAAATCCTAAGTTAACTAATTCTAAGGACTGAGCATTTACCGGGGGCATTTCGGTAATTTTCTAACCATGTCTTGCTTCGCAACGTACCTCGGCTGTCTGCCCTTCTAGCGACATTTCTGAAACTGATCTGATTCCTTAATTGTGTTTATCTTACTAATTCGATTGTCCGTTGTCGGATTTCATTTTGTGGTCAATTTCATTAAATACTAACATTGTCTCTGTCTCAGACCAACGGGCGGCTGTTTGGGAAATTCTTCCCATACAGCCTTTCCCCTTCGGTTAGTCATCTTAGGGTAGTTAATCCTGAGTAAGCGTCGATCATAGTGTATTAACGAAGTATTTCCATTCATTTAGAAATTCCGATGACTGGGTCGAATTTTCAGACTATCACACAGGCTGTAGCCAGAACGGGTCCTCCTCTTTAGGTATCAGAGAGTCTCACTGGGGTCCCTCAAAGCCATAAAGGCCCTCTCTATACCACGCCTCGAACCTATGGGGTACAAGGTAGTGTCCACCCTAATCTACAAGTACAGTCGTCACGTGCCTATGCCACATCACGGCATGCATATCAAAATGGAGCGTGACCTGGTTATCCATCTGTACTGGCAATCCAAAAAGCATCGGTGGTGCAGCCATCACTAGCGTCCTGGATCTGGAAAAGAAGGCAACCACTACCAGTGAGTCGAGGACTCAGCAAGCTCACCACTAATCCTAGCGTAGGGTAGAATATGCTCGTGGGGTCGGTCCTACCCAGTGAACTAAGGTTTATAGTCCAAGGTTCAGGCACTCTCAGCTCACCTCGGTACCAGACCCCTAACGTATAAACAAATGCGTAACGCATAAAAATGTAAATCTTATAACGTAGACAGGCAATAACAGACAATCAACCATGATGCCATATGCAAATGTTGCAGGCCTCAACCGGCCATATTCGGATCCCAACGAATCATGCTCAAGCCTCAACCGGCCATAACGGATCCCAATAGATCAAGCCCGCCTATCACTCCAAATCCCATCAGGGCGCATCTAACAATGCCATCCGGCAAATGCCACAATTGCGTTTCAGATGCCTTACGTTGGCTACTCCCTTATCCCTCCATTTTCCTCGCGTAACAACGCCTCTGGGGCTGATTCTCATGTCACACCTCTAGTGACTCATGCAATGTTCTCAATGTATGCGGGGCCCAAATGATTGCAAACAGCAATTCAGTCACAGAGCATGCATGCAATGGTACATACGTATAAGTACAAAGCACATCAAGAAATCATCAAAGTAATCACGTGCTCGTCAAGCCAAACTACAATAGATCTAGTGTCCCACACACGGTTCCTCGACCAGCTAGGCTCAATTGAATATCTCACACATATTCCCATAGTACTATTGCTCACCATAGGCGATTCCTCGATTGAACCGATACAAATTAAAGTCCCAACTTAGCGGACCCGGTAACTCGGTCTAAGCCCAATAACCCATGCGAGTCCCTGGGGAGTTAGTAACCCACGATTAGTGCCTTAGTCGTCTTGGGTTTCATTGAATTGGGGTTAACTTAGATTAAGGCTCGGGTAATTGGCTTGGATTCAATTGGGCCTAAGGCCCATTTCAGGATTCAAGGCCCATAGTTATTTCTTAAATTAAAGTATATAAATTGGGCCCATTATTATATTAATTTCGTGCAAGGTCCAAGCCCATTTTTAAAGATTAACCCATTAAGCCCAATTTGACTATTTTATGCCCAATTTTCTATCCTAAGCCCATATACATTATAGAGCCTCATATTTTAATATTCAAAATCATAATTTGGGCCCAATTAATCCAAATTTTGTCTAACAATGGCCCATTACTCAAATTTGGTCCAATTCGATCCGTTTAGGCCCAATTAGCTTAGAATTAAGTCCCAGAGTCCAATAGAACCCTTCGGCCCATTAGATTACATGCCTACTCCTCTATTACAGCCCATATACGTTATTTTGAAGCCCAAATCCCTATAGACCAGCCCACAAGTTCGGCCCATTACAAATACTCATGATTAGTCTAGGTTCAACTAAGACTAATCGCCCATATTAGCCTCTAATCGTCACAACCAGCCCCTATTACACTACACAACACACGTATACAACTAGCCTAGGTTAGGATTAGGAGTAGAGCTTACCTTGGTTTGATCGCATTTAACGATGACGGACGACGGGGCAAGGAACGGCCGAACGAGCTCTTGGCCAAGAGAGGGTGGTCGGCGTTTGGGGGCTGTTGGTGTCAGCTCCAATGGCTTCCTTAGGACCTAGAGCATTGATACCACATGTCGTGAGGCGTGAGGGGTCGAAGAAAATAGGACAAGCTGGGCCGGTGCTCCTTTGAACCCCGAACGACGAATAAGACATCAAGAGGAACGGGGGTTGGTTCGGGTAGAAATGGAGGAGTTAAGCTATGAAACTTGAAGGGGAGGTAGTTAGGACACTCACCTAGAGATGGGGATGGACGGCGACAGCTGGCTTGGCCGAACGGCGGAGGAACGACGGGCGACGTCGGGCGGCACGGCTGGGGGTTTAACCGAGAGAGGGGAGAGAGATCAGGCCGGGTCAGGCCAAACGGGGGTCCCCATGGCCACGAAAATCAGAGGAGAAGGGACAAGGGGACATACCACGTGAGGATGAGCTGGTGGTGGCGGCGGTGTCGCGTGAAGGACGGCGGACGGCAACGGGAGGGGCGGCCACGGGCGGTGCTCCACGGCGAAATGGAGAAGGAGAAGAACAGAAAAAGGGAGAGAGGGAGAGGGTGGTGTTTCGGCCGAGTGAGGAGAATGAAGGAGGAGAGAGAGAGTGAAGGTTTTATCACACTAAATAAAATCAAGGAAAATCAAGTAGTGGGAGTTGGCAACGGGGAATTTAACTTTGATGTGGGACTTGTACCCTTGACTAGATTTGATAGATTTTCCTTGGAAATTGAGCCTTGATGGGTTTGATGGATTGATAAGACATTTGATTGATTTGACAACTGATTTGACTTGCCTCGATTTGCGTGCCAAATGCACAGATCGGGTCCTGAGTGCGAACGAATTTCAGACAGGATTTGATTTCGATCTATCGAATCTACTCTCAAAAATCCTAATTTATCTAATTCTAAGGGCTGAGCATTTCCCGGGGGCATTTCGGTAATTTTCCAATCACGCCTTGCTTCTCGACGTACACCGACTGTCTGCCCTTCAGGCGATAATTCAAAAACAGATTTCATTCTTGCATTGTGTTTATCTTACTAATTCAATTGTCCACAGTCGGATTTCATTTTGTGGTCAATTTCATCAAATACCGACTCTGTCTCTGTCTCAGACCAATGGGCGGCTGTTTGGGAAATTTTTCCTAGGTAGCCTTTCCCCTTCGGTTAGTCATCTCAGGGTAGCTAATCCTGAGTGAGCGTCGACCTGAGTGTATTAACAAAGTGTTTCCATTCATTTAGAAATTCTACTAATCGGGTCAAATTTTCAGACTGTCACAATTCTTCCCTCCTTATAAAAATTTTGTCCTCGAAATTTACAACCCATAAATCCTTACATCCAAAAGAAAATTACACTGGACTACTCAAACAAATACGGGTATTTCTTCTTCATCTCGTCCTCACTTTCCCAAGTAGCTCCTTCGGTCCCACGGTGTTCCCAGATGACTTTAACCATCGGTATCGTCTTGTTCCTAAGCGCCTGCTCTTTTCGATCCTCAATTTTGACTGGCCTTTCCACGTACGAGACGCGGTCATCCAATTCAATGACTTCATGATCGAGTATATGGCCAGGGTCCGGCTCGTACTTCCGAAGCATCGACATATGGAACACGTTGTGAATCTGCAAAAAGTTCGACGGTAGTGCTAGACGATAAGCCAGTGTCCCGACCTTCTCCAAAATCTCGAATGGCCCAACAAACCTCGGACTCAGCATCCCCTTTTTGCCAAATCGAGATAATCCTCGCATTAGTGGCACCTTCAGAAAAACATGATCTCCAACTTGGAATTCCAATGGTTTACGTCGCTTGTCTACATAGCTTTTCTGTCTGTTCTAGGCTGTCCTCAGCCTATCTCTGATCACCCTGACTGCCTCCACTGACTACTGCACTAACTCTGGGCCCGTTATGCTTTTCTCACCAACCTCATCCCAACAAATCGAAGTCCTACAAGCCCTTCCATACAATGCCTCAAATAGTGCCATTCTAATACTCTGCTGATAACTGTTGTTGTAGGCGAATTCCACCAAGTGCAACTGTTCCTCCCAGCCACCTTTGAAATCTATTACGCACGCTCTTAGCATGTCCTCTAGAGTCTGTATAGTTCTTTCTGACTGACCATCTGTCTGAGGGTGGTAAGCTGTACTGAATCTCAACTCTGTCCCCAAATCACCCTGCAAACTCTTCCGGAATGTGGCTGTAAAACGAGGATCTCTGTCTGATATAATGCTTACAGGCACTCCATGCAGTCTCACAATCTGCCTCACATACAGATCGGCCAACCTTTCCAGAGTAGAATCCTTTCGCACAGCAATGAAATGTGCAGACTTGGTCAACCTATCCACTATAACCCAAATCGAATCATTCCCTCTTTGACTCCTCGGCAACCCTGTCACAAAATCCATAGTGACGTGCTCCCATTTCCATTCTAGGATTTCCAGTGGTTGCAATAGCCCTCCAGGCTTGCAATGCTGTGCCTTTACTTGTTGACACGTCAAGCACTTGGCTACGTGCTTAGCCACATCCACCTTCATTCCATTCCACCAGTAGTGTTGACGTAAGTTCTGATACATCTTCGTACTTCCAGGGTGGATACTGTAGTTACTTCTGTGAGCCTCAGACAGAATCCTTTCCTTCAATTCCTCGTTGTTCGGCACACAGAGACGTCCTTTAAACTTCAATACTCCATCTGCAGTTACTTGAAATTCAGCCTTTCTCTCATCTGCATTCATCATCACAATCTTCTGGATATCCGGGTTCGTAGATTGCAACTCTTTAATCCTCAGTTGAATTTCTAGTTTGATCTGCAAGGTAGCCATCAAACTAGAGAGGCTTCCTACCTCAACCTTAAACTCAGAGTCTCTGATGTCCTCCAGCAATGTCCATTCTTTGACCATCATATGCGCAATGCTCGACTTTCGACTCAGAGCATCCGCTACCTTCTTCGCCGTTCTCGGATGATACAAGACATCACAGTCGCAGTCCTTCAGCAGCTCTATCCAATGACACTGCCTCATGTTCAGTTCCTTCTGCGAAAATAACTACTTCAAGCTCTGATGGTCCGTGAAGATCTGAAACTTCTCTCCCACCAGGTAATGCCTCCAAATCTTCAGTGCAAATACAATCGCAGCCAATTCCAGGTCATGCGTCGGGTAATTCATTTCGTGCGGCCTTAACTGTCGAGACGCGTAAGCTACTACTCGTCCATGCTACATCATGACACATCTCAATCCTCTTAATGACGCATCACTGTAAATCTCAAATCCTCCAGGTCCAGATGGGATGGTCAACACTGGTGCAGAGGTCAATCGATCCTTCAACTCTTGAAAACTCTCTTCGCACTTCTCAGTCCACTCAAACTTCGTTTCCTTCTTCAGCAAATGTGTCAGAGGGGATGCTATTACCGAGAATCTTTCCATAAAACATCTGTAATACCCAGCCAATCCAAGGAACTTCGCACTTCCGTCACGGTTATAGGCCTCAGCCACTTCTCTACAGCCTCGATCTTTGTTGGATCCACTGATATTCCTTCCCCAGATACTATGTGTCCAAGGAACGCCACTCTGCTTAACCAGAACTCACACTTGCTAAACTTCGCATACAGCAAGTGTTCCCTTAATGTTTGCAGGACAATCGTTAAGTGTTCCTCGTGGTCCTCAGAACTCTTCGAATACACCAAAATGTCATCAATGAAGACTATCACGAACTGATCCAGAAACTCCTTGAACACTCGATTCATCATATCCATAAATGCGGCTGGGGCATTCGTCAATCCAAACGGCATAACTGTAAACTCATAGTGCCCATATCTCGTCCTAAAGGCAGTCTTCGGGACATCTTCCTTCTTAATTCTTAGTTGGTGATAGCTTGTCCTTAGGTCTATCTTGGAGAATACACATGCTCCTTGAAGCTGATCAAACAGGTCATCAATCCTCGGCAGAGGATACTTATTCTTTATTGTCACTTGGTTCAGCTGTCTGTAATCGATACACAGTCTTAGCGATCCATTCTTCTTTTTAATAAACAACACCGGAGCTCCCCATGACAAAGCACTGGGGCGGATAAATCCTTTATCCAGTAGCTCTTGCATCTGCACTTTCAACTCCTTCAGCTCAGATAATGACATCCTATACGGTGCTTTTGAAATCGGCTCGGTTTCAGGTGCTAACTCAATTACAAACTCTACTTCGCGCTCTGGTAGCAAACTAGGCAACTCCTGGGGAAACACGTCCGGTAATCCCTTACTACCGGTACATCCTCCATCTTCATTTCCTGAGCAGACGAATCTGACACTGATGCCAAAAAATCCCAGACAATCCTCGTCCATCAGTTTGATCTCTTCCAACGACGAGATCCAAGGGACCGACGTTCCTCCTCGATTTCCCCTAAATTCATACCCAGGGTGGCCTACGGGGTTTAGCTGTATCATACTTCTACCACAGTCTATAATGGCTCCATGTCTAACTAGCCAATCCATGCCAATAATTACGTCGAAATCAAACATAGGCAGAATAGCTAAATCAATCTCTTCCTCTCTATCGCCCAGAACTAACTTACACCACCCCTTACACCTTAACGCAACAATCACTCTATCCTTCAACGGGGTGGTTACATGCAAAGTCACATCCAGCTAACTCAGCAAAACGTGCAGACACGAAGGAGTGTGACGCTCCCGGATCAAACAAAGCATACGCAGTATGACCACAGAGAGAAACAGTACCTGTGATCACCCATGGCGCGTTCTCAGCATCCTTTCGCGCCACTGCGTAGACTCGTCCTTGAACAGGTGGACTGTTCAGATTCCCTTGAGGAGCATTCACCATCGGCGGCTGCTGCTGCGGCTGGAACGGGGGTCTCGTACCACTTTTCGGGCAGTTCCTCTGAATGAGCCCCATCTGACCACATCCAAAGCACCCTCCAGTCTTCCTCGGGCAAGGGCTATTCGCATGCTTTCTGCCACAGTCACGACAGTTCTGACCCCCAGGGTATGACGGCTTTCCCAAGGTCCTTCTCACAGGTGGAACGAACCTGCAGGTGTCCTTCATCAGCCTCTTACCAAAATCTCTAAAATTTCTCCCCTGCATAGACCGCGATCCAGATGCGGCAGCCTTCTCCTGCAGATCTCGTTCTATCGCTAGGGCTTGCTCGTATATCTCGTTATAGTCTCTTAGTCCAGTGGCGATTATCAAACTCTTCAGTTCGGGTCTCAGTCCTTCTCTGAACCTTCTTGCTTTATCCCACGGGTCATCTATCAGCCTTCGAGCAAATTTGGACAGCCTAGCGAATTCGCCTTCATACTAATCTACAGTCATCGATCCTTGGCGGAGCCTTTTGAACTCTTCCATTTTCCTCTCTTGGGCTGCCTCAGAGAAATACTTTCCATTAAATGCTGCACAGAAAGCAGCCTAGTTCGGTCTCATGCCATCAAGGAAGACTTACCCTCGGGTGGCCTTCCACCAGTCATCTGCAGTACCTTGGAGCTGATAGGTCGCCAGCGAAACCTTTTCCCCGTCAGTGCAACCTAACACAGTAAAAGTCTTCTCAAGCTGCTCAATCCACAAGGCAGCTACTTCTGGACCACCACTTCCATCAAACTTCGACTGCTACAACTTCAGAAACTGCTCCACTATATGATGAGTCTGACGTCCTTCATTACCATGCCCATTGCCACCATTAGCTCTATTCGTAGCCACCAAAGCGGCCTCAGTTGCTTGGGCTACAATGGCATCTCTCTCAGCAGCTTGCCTAGCCATCAAGTTACTCACTTCAGTCAAAACTCTCATCATCTCTTCGATTCTAGGGTCTCCTTCAGACTTCGAAGCCCTTAAGCTCGATGCACTAGCAGTCGGTCTTCTGCCCCTATTGCTCATCCTCGCTATTCTCTCACCTAAAACAACCGAAATTTCCATTCAGGAATTTGGAACTCTAGAACTAACAAAAACCAAGCTTTCGTCTACTGTCGCATCCACTGACATGTATATGCATGTAAATATTCGCTGCAGCTTAAATGCAGTTGAACCCGGTTGACATCTAGACTCAACCCTGTCAGTGCACAACCTAGGCCACTCTGTTCGCCACCTCAACTAGAAGCCTGTCGGGAGCCGTTTCCTTATTCAAGCCTCTGCGCCGGCGACCACTCCCCACCCTCATCATTTCTTGGTGCGAACAGTTGTCCTAAGTTACCCACAGCTAAAGAGAATTCTGTTCCACGTCTCCCATACCACACTTCATTACAGTTTTTAGACGTCCCGTCAATCTTGTCCCATACTAGGCTGACGGTTACCAAATCCAACAACATGAGATGCATGCACTTTTGAAATCCAAATTTCCAATTTAAATTGTTTTCATTTCTAAACAATTTTGCTTTCAATGCATGATGGTCACGCAACGCGTGACAGCCGACTAGGCATATAAACACAAGCAGCATCTAGCAAGCTAATCACCCAGCAATCAGCAATTAAGCGCCCTACTCATGGGGCTCTACTTTAGAACCTTACCTCAGGTCCTGATACACCTGTAGCTTAGTTTAGAATACCACTGCCTCAGTCTACTCTAGGCAACCAATTGAGCTAAGCAATCACATGCGCCCATCAATTCATGCATTGTACCCTTTCCTATCCTTAGGTCTAGGGTCTATCTATCTAACTACCCCAAAATTAACATCCTTATCACTCCAAAAACCTCGAACGATTTCATATCGAGTTGACCTTGATTTGATACCACTCGAACAGGAATGTCACGCCCCGGATCCCTACTCGGGAACGTGGCATCCTGTTCCTACGGAAGATTCACATCACGTTCGTTGGGTTTACCATGCGCGACGGCCCAGGAAATCTCTTCGTCGCGACCAGACAACGCATCCTTCGATCAACTTGCGAACCTGCGGAGACATGCCTCTTAACCATACATGCATACATACAATAAAGAGGGGTAGGACGAACAGAATGAACACAAACAACAATATATAAAAATCATAAGCATTAGGTACAGACCCCAAAAGAAAACCACAACCAACAGCCAAGACCTACGCTCAAACAAACACCAAAAGTCTAGACCAGCAGCAGTAGGACTCAGTCCTCCTCAGGCTCCTCCTCGGGATCCTCCTCGAGGTCCTCCTCATCGGTATCTATGGCATCGCCCTCCTCGTGGCCATCAATCTCAGAGCATCCTGGAGACGGTAACTCCTGCAGCGGGTCGGGGTCCATCACCTAGCCTCCATACTCGGCAGGCTGTAGCCAGAACGGATCCTCCTACATAGGTATCGGAGAGTCTCGCTGGGGTCCCTCAAAGCCATAAAGGCCCTCTCTATACCACGCCTCGAACCTATGGGGTACAAGGTAGTGTCCACCCTAATCTATAAGTACAATCGTCACGTGCCTATGCCACATCATGGCATGCATATAAAAATGGAGGGTGACCTGGGTATCCATCTGTACTGGCAATCCAAAAAGCATCGGTGGTGCAGCCACCACTGGTGTTTTGGATCTAGAACAAAAGGCAACCACCACCAGTGAGTCGAGGACTCAGCAAGCTCACTACTAATCCTAGCATAAGGTAGAGTATGCTCGTGGGGTCGGTCTTACCCAGTGAACTAAGGTTTACAGTCCAAGGTTCAAGCACTCTCAGTTCACCTCGGTACTAGACCCCCAACGTATAAACAAACGCGTAACGCATAACAATGCAAATCTTATAACGCAGACGGGCAATAACAGACAATCAACCATGATGCCATATGCAAATGTTGCAGGCCTCAACTGGCCATATCGGATCCCAACGGATCATGCTCATGCCTCAACCGGCCATAACGGATCCCAACGGATCAAGCTCGCCTATCACTCCAAATCCCATCAGGGCGCATCCAACAGTGCCATCCGACAAATACCACAACTGCGTTTCAAACGCCTTACGTTGGCTACTCCCTTATCCCTCCATTTTCCCCGCTTAACAACGCCTCTGGGGCTCATTCTCATGTCACACCTCTGGTGACTCATGCAATGCTCTCAATGTATGCGGGGCCCAAATGATTACAAACAGTAATTCAGTCACAGAGCATGCATGCAATGGTACTTACGTATAAGTACATAGCACATCAAGAAATCATCAAAGTAATCACGTGCTTGTCAAGCCAAACTACAATAGATCTAGTGTCCCACACACGGTTCCTCGACCAGCCAGGCTCAATTGAATATCTCACACGTATTCCCATTGTACTATCGCTCGCCATAGGCGATTCCCTGATTGAACCCACACAAATCAAAGTCCCAACTTAGCGAACCCAGTAACTCGGTCTAAGCCCAATAACCCATGTGAGTCCCTGGGGAGTTAGTAACCCACGATTAATACCTTAGTCGTCTTGGATTTCATTGAATTGGGGTTAACTTGGATTAAGGCTTGGGTAATTAGCTTGGATTCAATTGGGCCTAAGGCCCATTTCAGGATGCAAGGCCCATAGTTATTTCTTAAATTAAAGTATATAAATTGGGCCCTTTATTATATTAATTTCGTGAAGGGTCTAAGCCCATTTTTAAAGATTAACCCATTAAGCCCAATTTGACTATTTTATGCCCAATTTGCTATCCTAAGCCCATATACATTATGGGGCCTCATATTTTAATATTCAAAATTATAATTTGGGCCCAATTAATCCAAATTTTGTCCAACAATGGCCCATTACTCAAATTTTGTGACAGTCTGAAAATTCGACCCATTTATCGGCATTTCTGAATGAATGGAAATACTTCGTTAATATACTCTGATCGACGCTCACTAAGGATTAGCTACCCTAGGATGACTAACCGAAGGGGAAAGGCTATCTCGGAAGAATTTCCCAAACAGCCGCCCATTGGTCTAAGACTGAGACAGACAGCCGCCCGTTGGTCTAAGACTGATGCCCTCGGTAAATGCTCAGTCCTTAGAATTAGTTGAATTAGGATTTTTGAGAGTAGATTCGATTAATCGAAATCAAATCCCGTCTTGTCAAACCAGTTGTCAAATCAATCGATGTCTTGTCAATCCATCAGTCAAATCGTGGCACAAGTTCCCATGCAAATCTTTCAATCAAATTCAAGTACTCTTGTCATCCATCAAAGTACAAGACTACACCTAAACTACTATTACACCTAACCCACTAACACATTTGAATTGGATTAAACCTTGGCTAGACCTCTCTCTCTCCTCACTCTCCCTCTCATTCGGCCTCACACTCCCCCTCTCCTCCTCTCTACCCGACTCCTCCTTCTCCATTCTCCTTCTCCTTCATTTTCTCATGCGGCTGACCATCTCCGCCTGCCACCGCCCGTTGCCGTCCCGTCGTCATGCCAAGCCGCCACCGCCCAACCTTCTTCGCGCCTAGGTAAGCCCCTCACGCCCATCTCCTTGCAGTTTCGTGGCTTGGAAGCCACCTTGAACCCGGACCAACCCTCACCGTCTCTCTCTCTCTCTCGGTCCCTCCGTGAAGCCGCCCGACGCCGCCCGTCGTTCCTCCGCCGTCCGGCCAAGTGAGCCGCCGCCGTCCGTCCCCACCTCTAGGTGAGTGCCCTAGCTACCTTTCCTACAAGTTTCATGACTCAACTACTCCGTTTGCTACCCGAAACAGCCCCATTTTTTATCGACGTTCCATTCGTCGTTTTGGCCTTAACTTGGACCCGATCAAACCCTCTTGCCTCTCCACGGTTCTTCACTTATTTTGGCTTGTGAAATCATCATTCTAGGTCCTTGGGGGAGCCTTTGAAGCCGCCACAAACAGCCCCCAAAAGCTGACCATCCACTCTTGGTCGAGAGCTCATTCGGCCAATCCTCGCTCCACCGTCCGTTATTGTTGAATTCGGCCCAACCAATGTAAGCCCCACTACTAATCATGGCTTAAGTTAGTGATGTATGTATGTGGAAGGTAATAGTAAGGGCTGGTCATGGTGATTTATGGGGGAAAATGCATGATTAAGGCTTAAGCTAGTTATGTTAGTTTAGGTGATTAGTTTGTTGGGGTTAACCCGTGAGCTTAGCAATCTGAAGGGGGCTGGAAATCGTGAATATTGGGCTGCAAATGAGTAGTGTGAGCGTGAGAGGAGTGGGCCGTGTGAAGCTATTGGGCCTTGGGACTTAATTCGGACCAAATTGACCTTAAATAAGTTAACGGGCCTAATTTATGCTAGTAGGCTTGTGTATGCACGAATTTATAGATTAATTGGGCCTTAAAATTGTCAATTGTGGGCTGCCATTGTTAAATGAGACGTGGATTAGTGGGCCGAAACATGTAAGTGGGCTTGGGGGTTCAAATTCTGAACTAATCGGGCCTAAACTAAACAAACTGGACCCAAACTGTAATGAGGGGCCTTATTGGACGAAAATTATAACTTATTGAGCCCAAACTATCATCTTGAATATTAAAATATGAGATCCAATAATGTATATGGGCTTAGGATAGCAAATTGGGCCTAAAATAGTCAAATTGGGCTTAATGTGTTAATCTTTCAAAATGGGCTTGGGTCTTGCACGAATTTAATTCAATAATGGGCCAAATTTATATATTTTAATTTAAGAAATAATTATGGGCCTTGAGACCTGAAATGGGCCTTAGGCCCAATTAGACCTAAATCGATTACCCTAGCCTTAATCTAAGTCAACCCCAATTTAATGAAACTCAAGACGACTAAGACATTAATTATGGGTTACTGATCCCCTAGGAACTCACTTGGGTTCTGGGATTGACTGGGTTGTTGATATTGACTGGGTCGAATTTGAATTTAGTGGATTCCCGAGATAACGTTAGCCACGATTGAATTTGCTTAGGGATCTGATTGTAGAGCACTGGGTCTATGTGATGCCGTTCTGTTAAACGTAGTGGGTTACTCGTACAATTCCTTGATGTGCTCTGTTCCTGTGCTTATGTACTATTACATGCATGCTCTGTGACTGAATTGCTGTTGCAATCATTTGGGCCCCGCATACATTGAGAGCATTGCATGAGTCACCAGGGATGTGACATGAGAATGAGCCCCAGAGGCGTACTTACGCAGTTGTGGCAATTGCCAGATGGCACTGTTGGATGCGCCCTAATGGGATTTGGAGTGATAGGCGGGCTGATCCGTTGTGATCCGTCATGGCCGGTTAAGGCCTGAGCTTGATCCATAGGGATTCGATATGGCCGATCGAGGCCTGCATCATTTGCATATGGCATTATGACTGATTGCTTGTTATGGCCCGTCTGCGTTGTACGATTTCCATTGCTATGCGTTACACGCGTGTTCATGCGCTGGGGTCTGGTACCGAGGTGAGCTGAGAGTATCTGAACCTTGGACCGTAAACCCTAGTTCATTGGTTAGGACCGACCCCTCGTGTATTCCACCCTATGCTAGGATTAGTGGTGAGCTTGCTAAGTCCTCCACTCACTGGCTGTGGTTGCCTTCCTTTCAGATATAGGACGCCAGTGATGGCTGCACCGCCGATGCTTTTTGGACTGCCAATACAGATGGATACCCATGTCACCCTCCATTTTGATATGCATGCCGCGATGTGGCATAGGCACGTGACGACTGTATTAGTAGACCAGGATGGACCCTACCTTGTACCCCATAGGTTCGAGGCATGGTTCAGAGAGGGCCTTCATGGTTTTAGGGGATCCCAACGTGACTCTCCGATACCCATGGAGGATGACCCATTCTGGCTACAACCTGCCGAGTATGGAGGCTAGGTGATTGACCTCGACCCGCTGCAGGAGTTGCCGTCTCCAGGACGCTCTGAGATTGACGGCCATGAGGAGGGCGATGCCATGGACATCGATGAGGAGGACCCAGAGGAGGATCCGGAGGAGGACCCCGAGGAGGAGCCTGAGGAGGACTGAGTTCCGTTACTGCTGGTTTAGTCTTTGTGGAGTTACCGTGAGCGTAGGTGTCCTGTTTAGAGGTTGTGGTTTTTCTTTTGGGGTCTGTACCTAACGCTTATGATATGTATATATTGTTGTTTGTGTTCATTCTGTTCGTACTACCCCTCTGTTTTGTATGTATGCATGTATGGTTAGGAGGCACATTTCCGCAGGTTCGCAAGTTTATTAAAGGACGCGTCGTCTGGTCGCGACGAAGAGATTTCCTAGGCCGTCACGTATCTTAAACCTGACGAGCGTAATGAGAATCTTCAGCAGGAACGGGATGCCGCATGTCTGATTTGGGGATCCGGGGCGTGACATCCCCATTCGAGTGGTATCAGAGCAAGGATCTGTGTCACGCCCCGAACCCCAATCGGACACGCGGCATCCCGCTCCTGCGGAAGATTCTCACCCCGCTCGTCTAGTTTACGATACGCGACGGCCCAGGGAATCCTATCATCGCAACCAGACGACGAGTCCCTTATCGAACTTACGCACCTGCGGAAACGTGCCTCCTAACCATACATACATGCATACAAAACAGAGGGGTAGTACGAACAAAATGAACACAAACAACAATGTATATACATAACATAAACGTTAGGGACAGACCCCCAAAAGAAAACCACAACCTACAGTAAACCTACGCTCATACTCACATCAAAATACTAGGTCAGCATCAGCGACTCAGTCCTCTTCAGGCTCCTCCTCCTCGGGATCCTCCTCAGGGTCCTCTTTTAGATCCTCCTCATCGGTGTCCACAGCATCGCCCTCCTCGTGGCCGTCAATCTCAGAACGTCCTGGCGACGGTAGCTCCTGCAGCAGGTCGAGGTCGATCACCTGGCCTCAATACTCGGCAGGCTGTAGACAGAATGGGTCCTCCTCCATGGGTATCGGAAAGTCGCACTGCGGTTCCTCAGAACCACGAAAACCCTCTCTAAACCACACCTCGAACCTATGGGGTACAAGGTAGGGTCCACCCTGATCTACTAGTACAGTCGTCACGTGTCTATGCCATAACGTAGCATGCATATCAAAATGGAGGGTGATCTGAGTATCCATCTCAACTGGCAATCCAAAAAGCATCGGGGGTGCTGCCATCACGGGCGTCCTAGATCTGGAAAAAAAGAAGGTAACCACCGCCAGTGAGTCGAGGACTCAGCACGCTCACCACTAATCCTAGCGTAGGGTAGGGTATACAAGTGTGGTCGGTCCTATCCAGTAAACTAGGGTTCACGATCCAAGGTTCAGACACTCTCGATTTCTCTAATTACCAAGTCCCAACGTATAACATAATGCACAACGCATAGCAATGCAGTTCGTACAAAGCAGACGGGCAATACAAACAATCAACCATAATGCCATATGTAATGATGCAGGCCTTGAACGGCTATATCGGATCCCACGAATCCTACTCAGGCCTCAACCGGCCATAACGAATCGAACCCACCTATCACTCCAAATCCCATCAGGGCACATCCAACAGTGCCATCCGGCTAATGTCACAACTGCGTTCTCTGACGCCTTACGTTGGCTACTCCCTTGTCTCTCCATTTCCCTCACATAACACGCATCTAGGCCTCATTCTCATGTCACATCTCTGGTGACTCATTCAATACTCTCAATATATGCGGGGCCCAAATGATTGCAGCAGCAATTCAGTCATAGAGCATGCATGCAATGGTACATAAGCACAGAAACAGAGCACATCAAAGAATCGTACAAGTAACTCACTGCGTTTAAAAGAACGGCATCACATAGACTCAGTGCTCTACAATCAGTTCCCTAAGTAATTTCCTTCGTGACTAACGTTATCTCGAGCATCCAACGAAATTGGAATTCGGTCCCGTCAGTCTCAGCGACCCAGTCAAACCCATAACCCATGTTAGTTCTCAGGGGATTAGTAACCCACACTCAATATCTTAATCGTCTTTGGTTCCATTAAATTAGGGTTAGCTTGGTCTGGGGTTCAATTAATTGTTCCGGTCCAATCGGGCCTAAGGCCCAGTTCAAGATTTAAGGCCCATAATTATTTCTTGAATTAAAATTTGTGTATATATTGGGCCCATTATTATATGATTTTCGTGCAAGGCCCGAGCCCATTTTAAAGATTAACCTATTAAGCCAAATTTGACTCTTTTAGGCCTAATTTGCCATCCTAAGCCCATATATAATATTGGGACCCATATTTAATATTCTAAATTACAAATTGGGCCCGATTAATCTTAATTTTCGTCCATTAAGGCCCATCATTACAATTCGGGTTATATTTGTTCCGTTTAGGCCCAATTTGCTTAGAATTGAACTCTTAAACCCATCTTCATGTTTCGGCCCGCTAATCCATGCCTAAATCCTAATTTGCTGCCCATATTCGACAAATTTTAAGGCCCAATTAATTAATAAATTCTTGCATATACAAGCCTACTAGCATAAATTAGGCCCGTTAGCTTATTTTAAGTTGTATTGGTCCAAATTAAGTCCCGAGGCCCAATAGCTTCACACGGCCCACATCTCACACGCCCACATCACTCATTTGCAGCCCAACATGCATGGTTTCCAGCCCCCTTCAAGTCGCCAAGCTTATGGTTTAACCCAACAAGCCAATCGCCTAAACTCACATAACTAGCTTAAACCTTAATCATGCAATTTCCTCCATAAATCACCATGAACAGCCCTCTATATCACATCCTACGTACATATACTACTAACCTAAACCAAGATTAGTAGTAGAGCTTATCTAGAGCGGCTCGGGACGACGATGAAATCCGGAGAGACACCGGACGGCCGAATAGGGTTCACGGCCTACAAAGAGAATCGGGTTCGGTTGGCTATTGAACGGGGCCTCACGTTCATGGAAATGGAAGGAAGGTGAGTCAAGAAGCTTACCAAGGAGTGGGGATGGTCGGCGGTGAGGGACGGTGGCCGAACGAGGAAGAAACGACGGCGACGTGGGCGGCGGGCTAGCGTTGCACCGAGAGAAAGAGAGAGATGGTGAGGTCGGGGTGGCTTGAGGCGGCTCTCATGGCCACGGGACAACAAGGAGAGAGAGAGAAGAGGCTCACCGTGGCAACGTGGAGGTGGGACGGTGGCGGCTCGGTAACGGCAAGACGGACGGCGTTCGGGTGGAGGTTGTGGCGGATGGTGAGAGAGCCAAGGAGAAGAAGAAGATGAGGGCGTGAGGGAGAGGGGAGGAAGAAGAGGGGCGGACGAATGAGAGAAAATGAGGGAGGAGAGAGATGGTGGAGAGTTTAATTCAAGATTTCGAATGGTGAGTGGGTTAGGTAATGGGGTAATAGTGTAGAATAGTAATATGGATGAGACTTGTACTTGACAAGTTGATAGATGGGTTTGATGGGTTGTCATGCCTTGGAAATTGAACCTTGATTGACCGATGGATTTGATTGATGGATTGACAAGACGTCGATTGATTTGACAACTGATTTGACTTGCCTCGATTTGCGTGCCAAAAGCACCGATCGGGGCATTTATCAGGGGCATTTCGGTAATTTTCCAATCACGTCTTACTTCACGACGTACACCGGCTGTCTGCCCTTTTAGCGACATTTCTGAAACTGATCTCATTTCTTAATTGTGTTTATCTTACTAATTCGATTGTCCAAGGTCGGATTTCATTTTGTGGTCAATATCATTAAATAACGACTCTGTCTCTGTCTTAGACCAACGGGCGGCTGTTTGGGAAATTCTTCCCAAATAGCCTTTCCCCTTCGGTTAGTCATCTCAGGGTAGCTAATCCTGAGTGAGCGTCGATTAGAGCGTATTAACGAAGTATTTCCATTCATTTAGGAATTCCGATGACTGGGTCGAATTTTCCGACTGTCACAATTCTTCCCTCCTTATAAAAATTTCGTCCTCGAAATTTACAATCCACCAATCCTTACAACAAAATAGAAATTACACTGAGCTAGCTATACAGGTGCGGGTACTTCTTCTTCATCTCGTCCTCACTTTCCCAAGTAGCTCATTCAGTCCCATGGTGCTCCCAGATAACCTTGACCAGCGGTATTGTCTTGTTCCTCAAGACCTGCTCCTTACGATCTTCAATTCTTACTGGCCTCTCCACGTACAAGACGCGGTCATCCATTTTAATGACTTCATGATCGAGTATATGGCCAGGGTCCGGCTCGTACTTCCGGAGCGTCGATACATGAAATACGTTATGAATCTGCGACAGGTTCTGTGGTAGTGCTAGACGATAAGCCAGTGTCCCGATCTTCTCCAAAATCTCGAATGGCCCAACAAATCTTGGACTCAGCTTCCCTTTCTTGCCAAACCGAGATAGTCCTCGCATCGGCGACACCTTTAAAAAGACATGATCTCGAACTTGAAATTCCAACGGCTTACGTCTCTTGTCTGCGTAGCTTTTCAGTCGGCTCTGAGCGGTTCTCAGCGTATCTCTGATCACCTTGCCTGCCTCCACTGACTGCTGCACTAACTCTGGGCCTGTCATGCTTTTCTCTCCAACCTCATCCCAACAAATCGGAGTTCTGCATGCCCTTCCATACAATGCATCAAACGGTGCCATTCTGATACTCTACTGATAGCTGTTGTTGTAGGCAAATTCCACCAAGTGCAACTGTTCTTCCCAGCCTCCCTTGAAGTCTATTACACACGCTCTCAGCATATCCTCCAGAGTCTGTATAGTCCTTTCCGACTGACCATCTGTCTGGGGATGGTAGGCTGTACTGAACCTCAACTCTGTTCCCGAAGCACCCTGCAAACTCTTCCAAAATGTGGCTGTGAAACGTAGATCTCTATCTGATACAATGCTTAGTGGCACTCTATGCAGTCTCACAATCTGCCTCACATACAGATTAGCCAACCTTTCCAACGTAGAATCCTTTCGTACTGCAATGAAATGAGCTGATTTTGTCAATCTGTCCACTATTACCCATATCGAATCATTCCCTCTTGACTCCTTGGCAATCCTGTCACAAAATCCATAGTGACATGCTCCCATTTCCACTCTGGGATTTCCAATGGTTGCAATAGTCCTCCAGGCTTGCAATGTTGTGCCTTTACTTGTTGGCACGTCAGACACTTAGCTACATGCCTAGCCACATCCACCTTCATTCCGTTCCACCAGTAGTGCTGACGCAAATTCTGATACATCTTCGTACTTCCTGGGTGAATACTATAGTTACTTCGGTGCGCCCCAGAAAAAATCCTTTCCTTCAACTCTTCATCATTTGGCACGCACAGACGTTCTCTAAACTTCAATATTCCATCAGCAGTTACTTGGAATTCAGCCTTCCTCTCATTTGCATTCATTGACACAATCTTTTGAATGTCGGGGTCCGTAGACTGCAACTCCTTGATCCTAACTTGAATCTCTGGTTCGATCTGCAAGGTAGCCATCAGACTTGAGAGGCTTCCTACCTCAACCTTAAACTCAGAGTCTCTGATCTCCTCCGGCAATGTCCATTCCTTGACCATCATATGCGCAATGCTCGACTTCCTTCTCAGAGCATCCGCCACTTTATTCGCCTTTCCTGGGTGGTATAAGATATCAAAGTCGTAGTCCTTCAGCAGCTCCATCCAACGACACTGCCTCATGTTCAAATCTTTCTGCGAAAATAAATACTTCAAACTCTGATGATCAGTATAGATTTAAAATTTCTCTCCCACTAAGTAATGCCTCCAAATCTTCAATGCAAAAACAATCGCAGCCAATTCCAGGTCATGCGTCGGGTAATTCACTTCATGTGGCCTCAGCTGTCGAGATGTATAGGCTACTACTCGTCCATGCTGCATCAAGACACATCCTAATCCTCTTAGTGACGCATCGCTATAAATCTCGAACCCTCCTGGTCCAGACGGGATGGTTAACACTGGTGCGGAAGTTAATCGATTCTTCAACTCCTGAAAACTTTCCTCGCACTTCTCAAACCATTCAAATCTCGTTTCCTTCTTCAACAAATGGGTCATAGGAGACGCTATCACCGAGAACCTTTCCACAAAGCGTCTGTAGTAGCCGGCCAATCCAAGAAAACTTCGTACTTCAGTCACGGTTGTTGGCCTCGGCCACTTCTCTACAGCCTCGATCTTCGCTGGATCCACTGATATTCCTTCTCCAGATACTATGTGTCCAAGGAACGCCACTCTGCTTAACCAGAACTCACACTTGCTAAACTTCGCATACAGCGAGTGTTCCCTTAACGTCTGCAGGACAATCCTTAAGTGTTCCTCGTGGTCCTCAGAACTCTTCGAATACACCAATATGTCATCAATGAAGACTATCACGAACTGATCCAGAAACTCCTTGAACACTCGATTCATCATGTCCATAAATGCTGCTGGGGCGTTCGTCAATCCAAACGGCATAACTGTGAACTCATAGTGCCCATACCTCGTCCTAAAGGCAGTCTTAGGCACGTCCTCCTTCTTAATCCTCAATTGGTGATAGCCTGTCCTTAGGTCTATCTTCGAGAATACACATGCTCCCTAAAGCTGATCAAATAGGTCATCAATCCATGGCAGAGGATACTTGTTCTTGATCGTCACTCGGTTCAGCTGCCTGTAGTCGATGCACAGTCTTAGCGATCTATCCTTCTTCCTAACAAACAGCACCGGAGCTCCCCATGGCGAAGCACTAGGTCGGATAAGTCCTTTATCCAGCAATTCTTGCATCTACACCTTCAATTCCTTCAGCTCCGATAATGACATCCTGTACGGTGCTTTTGAGATCGGCTTGGTTCCAGGTGCCAGCTCAATTACAAACTCTACTTCGCGCTCTGGTGGCAAGCCAAGCAATTCTTGAGGAAACACATCCGGGTATTCTCTTACTACATGCACGTCTTCCAACTTTACTTCTTGAGCAGACGAATCTGATACTGACGCCAAAAATCCTAGGCAACCTTCGTCTATTAGTTTAGTCGCCTCCAACGACGAGATCCAAGGGATCGACGTTCCTCCTCGATTTCCTCTAAATCATACCCAGGGTGGCCTACTGGGTTTAGCTGTACCATACTTCTACCACAGTCTATTACTGCCCCATGTCTAACTAGCCAATCCATGCCAACAATTACGTCAAAATCATACATGGGTAGAACAGCTAAATCAATCTCTTCCTCTCTATCGCCCAGAACTAACTTACACCCCTTACATCCTAACGCAACAATCACTCTATCCTTTAACGGGGTGGTTACATGCAAAGTCACATCCAACGGCTTAACATTCATCCCAGCTAACTCAGCAAAACGTGCAGATACGAAGGAGTGCGACGCTCCCGGATCAAACAAAGCATACGCAGTATGATCACAGAGAGAAACGGTACCTGTGATCACCCCTGGCGCTTTCTCAGCATCCTTTCGCGCCACTGCGTAGACTCGTCCTTGAGTAGGTGGACGGTTCTGATTCCCTTGAGGAGCATTGACAATCTGCGGCTGCTGCTGCGGCTGGAACGGGGGTCTCGGTCCTCTTTTCGGGCAGTTCCTCTGAATGTGCCCCATCTGACCACATCCGAAGCATCCTCCAGTCTTCCTTGGGCAAGGGCTGTTCCCATGCCTCCTGCCACAGTCACGGCAGTTCTGGCCCCCAGGGTATGACGGCTTCCCCAGAGTCCTTCTCGCAGGTGGAACGAACCTGCGGTTGTCCTACATCGGCCTCTCCTCTTGCCAATATCTTTGAAGTTCCTTCCTAGCATAAACCGCGATTCAGATGCGGTAGCCTTTTCTTGCAGGTCTCGCTCTATCGCCAGTGCTCGCTCATATATCTCGTTATAGTCCCTCAGCCCAGTGGCGATAATCAAACTCTTCAGCTCAGGTCTCAAGACTTCTCTGAATCTCCTTGCCTTGTCCCACGGATCCTCAATCAGCCTCCGAGCAAACTTCGACAGTCTAGCGAACTCGCCCTCGTACTGATCCACAATCATTGATCCTTGCCTGAGCCTGATAAATTCTTCCATTTTTCTCTCTTGGGTTGCCTCAGAAAAATACTTTCCATTAAACGCTGCACAAAAAGCGACCCAGTTCGGTCTCATGCCATCCGGAAAGACTTGCCCTCTTATGGCCTTCCACCAATCATCCGCAGTACCCTGGACCAGATAAGTTGCCAACGACACCTTCTCCTCATCAGAACAACCCAACACGGTGAAAGTCTTCTCAAGCTGTTCGATCCACAAGGCAGCTAGTTCGGGACCACCACTACCATCAAAATTGGATGGTTGCAACTTCAGAAAATGTTCCACTATATGATGAGTCTGACGTCCCCCATTTCCATGCCCATTCCTCCATTGGCTCCATTCGCAGCGGCCAAGGCGGTCTCAGCTGCTTGGGCTACAGTGGCAGCTCTCTCAGCAGCTTGCCTAGCCATCAAGTTGCTCACCTCAGTCAGAACTCTCATCATCTCCTCGATTCTAGGATCTCCTTTAGGCTCAGGAGCCCTCGAGCTCGATGCACCAGCAGTCGGTCTTCTGCCCCTATTGCTCATCCTCGCTATTCTCTCACCTAAAACAAACGAAATTCCCATTCAGGAATTCGGAACTCTAAATCTTGCAATCAAGCTTTCGTCTATTGTCGCGTCCACTAACATGTATATGCACGTAAATAGTCGATGCAGCTTAAATGTAGTTGAACCCAGTTGACATCTAGACTCAACCCTGTCAGTGCACAACCTAGGCCACTCTGTTCGCCACCTCAACTAGAAGCCTGTCGGGAGCCGCTCCCTTGATCAGGTCTCTGCCCCGGCGACCACTCCCCGCCCTCCTCGTTTCATGGTGCGAACAGTTGTCCTAAGTTACCCACAGACAGAGAGAATCCCGTTCCACGTGTCCCACACCACGCTTCATTATAGTTTTTAGACGTCCCGTCAATCCCGTCCCATACCAGGCTGACGGTTACCAAATCCAACAACATGAGATGCATGCACTTCTCAAATCCAAATTCCAAATTTAAATCGTTTTCATTTTTAAACCCTTTTCCTTTCCAAAGTCACTTTTCTTTAAATGCAGAAATCCGTGCAATGCATGATGGTCAAGCAACGCGCGACAGCCGACTAGGCATACAAACACAAGCAGCACCTAACAAGTTAACCACTCAGCAATCAGCAATCAAGCGCCCAACTCACGTGGCTATGCCTTGGAACCTTACCTCAGGTCCTGACGCACCTGCAACTTAGTTCAGAATACCTCTGCCACAGTCTACTCTAGGCAACCAATCGAACGAAGCACTCACAAGCGCTAATCAATTTAAGCATTCTACCCTTCCTAATCCTTAGGTGTATGGTCTGTCTATCTAACTACCCCAAAATCATCGGCCTTATCACTCCAGATCCTCGAACGGTCTCATACCGAGCTAACCTGGCCCTGATACCACTCGAACGGGGATGTCACGCCCCGAACCCCAATCGGACATGCGGCATCCCGCTCCTGCGGAAGATTCTCGCCCCGCTCGTCTAGTTTACGATATGCGACGGCCCAGGGAATCCTATCGTCGCAACCAGACGACGAGTCCCTTATCGAACTTACGCACCTGCAGAAACGTGCTTCCTAACCATACATACATGCATACAAAACAGAGGGGTAGTACGAACAGAATGAACACAAACAACAATGTATATATATAACATAAGCGTTAGGTACAGACCCCCAAAAGAAAACCACAATCTACAGTCAACCTACGCTCGTACTGACATCAAAATACTAGGCCAGCATCAGGGACTCAGTCCTCTTCAGGCTCCTCCTCCTCGGGATCCTCCTCAAGGTCCTCCTCTGGATCCTCCTCATCGGTGTCCATAGCATCGCCCTCCTCGTGGCCGTCAATCTCAGAACGTCCTGGCGACGGCAGCTCTTGCAGAGGGTCGGGGTCGATCACCTGGCCTCCATACTCGGCAGGCTGCAGCCAGAATGGGTCCTCCTCCATGGGTATCGGAAAGTCGCGCTGCGGTCCCTCAAAACCATGAAGACCCTCTTTAAACCACGCCTCGAACCTATGGGGTACAAGGTACGGTCCACCCTGATCTACTAGTACATTCGTCATGTGTCTATGCCATAGCGTAGCATGTATATCAAAATGGAGGGTGATCTGAGTATCCATCTAAACTGGCAATCCAAAAAGCATCCGGAGAGACACCGGACGGCCGAATAGGGTTCACGGCCTACAAAGAGAATCGGGTTCGGTTGGCTATTGAACGGGGCCTCACGTTCATGGAAATGGAAGGAAGGTGAGTCAAGAAGCTTACCAAGGAGTGGGGATGGTCGGCGGTAAGGGACGGTGGCCGAACGAGGAAGAAACGACGGCGACGTGCGCGGCGGACTAGCGCGGCACCGAGAGAAAGAGAGAGACGGTGAGGTTAGGGTCGCTTGAGGCGGCTCTCATGGCCACGGGACAACAAGGAGAGAGAGAGAAGAGGCTCACCGTGGCAACGTGGAGGTGGGACGGTGGCGGCTCGGCAACGGCAAGACGGACGGCGTTCGGGTGGAGGTTGTGGCGGACGGTGAGAGAGCCAAGGAGAAGAAGAAGATGAGGGCGTGAGGGAGAGGGGAGGAAGAAGAGGGGCGGCCGAATGAGAGAAAATGAGGGAGGAGAGAGATGGTGGAGAGTTTAATTCAAGATTTCAAATGGTGAGTGGGTTAGGTAATGGGGTAATAGTGTAGAATAGTAATATGGATGAGACTTGTACTTGACAAGTTGATAGATGGGTTTGATGGGTTGTCATGCCTTGGAAATTGAACCTTGATTGACCGATGGATTTGATTGATGGATTGACAAGACATCGATTGATTTGACAACTGATTTGACTTGCCTCGATTTGCGTGCCAAATGCACCGATCGGGTCCCGAGCGCAAACGAATTTTGAGACAAGATTTGATTTCGATTTACCGAATCTACTCTCAAAAATCCTAATTCAAGTAATTCTAAGGACTGAACATTTACCAGGGGCATTTCGGTAATTTTCCAATCACGTCTTGCTTCGCGACGTACACCGGCTGTCTGCCCTTTTGGCGACATTTCTGAAACTGATCTCATTTCTTAATTGTGTTTATCTTACTAATTCGCTTGTCCAAGGTCGGATTTCATTTTGTAGTCAATTTCATTAAATAACGACTCTGTCTCTGTCTTAGACCAACGGGCGGCTGTTTGGGAAATTCTTCCCAGATGGCCTTTCCTCTTCGGTTAGTCATCTCAGGGTAGCTAATCCTGAGTGAGCGTCGATCAGAGTGTATTAACGAAGTATTTTCATTCATTTAGGAATTTCGATGACTGGGTCGAATTTTCAGACTGTCACAATCTGGTGTAATAAGGCTGATGATTTTGGGGTAGTTAGATAGACAGACCCTAGACCTGAGAATAGGAAAGGGTAGAATGCTTGAATTGATTGGCGCATGTGTTTGCTTAGTAGAGCGGATTGCCTAGAATAGCCTTTGGTTAAGGTGTTTTAAGCTAAGCTGCAGGTGCGTCAGGACTTGAGGTAAGGTTCTAAGGCATAGCCCCGTGAGTTGGGTGCTTGGTTGCTGATTGCTGAGTGGTTAGCTTGCTAGATGCTGCTTGTGTTTGTATGCCTAGTCGGCTGTCGCGCGCTGCTTGGCCATCATGTATTGCATGATTTTCACATTGAAAGCAAAATGATTTGGAAATGAAAACATTTTTAAAGTGACACTTGGGATTTGAAAGATGCATGCATTTCACGTTGTTGGATTTGGTGACCGTCAGCCTGGTGTGGGACAGGATTGCCGGGACGTCTAAAAACTGTAATGAAGCGTGGTATGGGACACGTGGAACGGGATTCTCTCTGTCTGTAGGTAACTTAGAACAATTGTTCGCACCAAGAAACTAGGAGGGCGGCGAGTGGTCGCCGGGGCAGAGACCTGATCAAGGAAGCGGCTCCCGACAGGCTTCTAGTTGAGGTGGCGGACAGAGTGGCCTAGGTTGTACACTGACAGGGTTGAGTCTAGATGTTGACCGGGTTGAACTGCATTAAGCTGCAGCGACTATTTACATGCATATACGTGTCAGTGGACGCGACAGTAGGCGAAAGCTTGGTTGTTAGTTCTAGAGTTCCGAATTCCTGAATGGGAATTTCGTTTGTTTTAGGTGTGGGTGATTAGTGAGGATGAGCAATAGGGGAAGACCGACTGCTAGTGCATCGATCTCAAGGGCTCCTGAGCCTGAAGGAGACCCTAGAATCGAAGAGATGATGAGAGTTCTGACTGAGGTGAGTAACTTGATGGCTAGGCAAGCTACTGAGAGAGCTGCCACTGTAGCCCAAGCAGCTGAGGCCGCCTTGGCCGCTACGAATGGAGCCAATGGAGGCAATGGGCATGGTAATGGAGGACGCCAGACTCATCATATAGTGGAACAGTTTCTGAAGTTGCAGCCGTTGAGGTTTGATGGTAGTGGTGGTCCCGAAGTAGCTGCTTTGTGAATCGAACAGCTTGAGAAGGCTTTTACTGTATTGGGTTGCACCGATGAAGAAAAGGTTTCGTTGGCAACCTACCAGCTCCAGGGTACTGCAGATGACTGGTGGAAGGCTACCCAAGGGCGAGTCTTTCCGGATGGCATGAAGCCAAACTGGGGTGCTTTCTGTGTAGCATTTAATGGCAAGTATTTCTCTGAGGTAGCCCAAGAGAGGAAAATGGAAGAGTTCTTAAGGCTCCGCCAAGGATCTATGATTGTGGATCAGTACGAGGGTGAATTCGCCAGGTTGTCGAAGTTTGCTGGAAGGCTGATTGAGGATCCGTGGGACAAGGCAAGAAGATTCAGAGAAGGTTTGAGACCGGAGCTGAAGAGTATTATAATCGCCACTAGATTGAGGGACTATAACGAGATATATGAGCAAGCACTAGCGATAGAGCGAGACCTGCAAGAGAAGGCTGCCGCATCTAGATCGCGGGTTGTGCCAAGAAGGAATTTCAGAGATTTTGGCAAGAGGCCGATGAAGGACACCCGCAGGTTCGTTCCACCTGCGAGAAGGACTTTGGGAAAGTCGTCATACCCTGGGGGTCAGAACTGCCGTGACTGTGGTAGGAGGCATGGGACAACCCTTGCCTGAGGAAGACTGGAGGATGCTTCAGTTGTGGACAGATGGGGTACATTCAGAGGAACTGCCCGAAAAGAGGTCCAAGACCCCCGTTCCAGCCGCAGCAGCAGCTGCCGATGGCGAATGCTCCTCAAGGGAATCAGAACCGTCCATTTGCTCAAGGATGAGTCTACGCAGTGGCGCAGAAGGATGCTGAGAACGCGCCTGGAGTGATCACAGGTACCGTTTCTCTCTATGGTCACACTGCTTATGCTCTATTTGATCCGGGAGCATCGCACTCCTTTGTATCTGCACGTTTTGCTGAACTAGCTGGATTGAATGTTAAGCTGTTAGATGTGACTTTGCATGTAACCACCCCGTTAGAGGATAGAGTGATTGTTGTGTTAGGGTGTAAGGGGTGTGAGTTAGTTTTGGGTGATAGAAAGGAAGAGATCGATTTAGCCGTTCTGCTTATGTTTAATTTCGACGTAATTGTTGGCATGGATTGGTTGGTTAGACATGGAGCCGTTATGGACTGTAATAGAAGTATGATACAGCTGAACCTAGTAGGCCACCCTGGGTATGAATTTAAGGGAAATCGAGGGGGAACGTTAATCCCTTGGATCTCGTCGTTGGAAGCGACCAAACTGATGAACGGAGGTTGTCTGGGATTTTTGGCATCAGTGTCAGATTCGACTGCCCAAGAAACAAAGCTAGAGGATGTACCGGTAGTGAGAGAATACCCGGATGTATTTCCTCAAGAGTTGCCTGGTTTGCCACCAGAGCGCGAAGTGGAGTTTGTAATTGAGTTAGCACCTGGAATCGAGCCGATTTCAAAAGCACCGTATAGGATGTCATTGTCTGAACTGAAGGAGTTGAAAGTGCAGATGCAAGAGCTACTGGATAAAGGATTTATCCGCCCCAGTGCTTCGCCATGGAGAGCTCCGGTGCCGTTTGTTAAGAAAAAGGATGGATCATTAAGACTGTGTATTGACTACAGACAACTGAATCAAGTGACGATAAAGAATAAGTATCCTCTGCCAAGGATTGATGACCTGTTTGATCAGCTTCAAGGAGCATGTGGATTCTTGAAGATAGACCTGAGGATTGGCTATCACCAATTAAGGATTAAGAAGGAGGACGTGCCTAAGACTGCATTTAGGACGAGATATGGGCACTATGAGTCGTTTGGATTGACGAACGCCCTAGCCGCATTTTATGAATATGATGAATCGAGTGTTCAAGGAGTTTCTGGATCAGTTCGTGATAGTCTTCATCGACGACATTTTGGTGTATTTGAAGAGTTCTGAGGACCACGAGGAACACTTAAGGATTGTTCTGCAGACATTAAGGGAACACTCTGTCACGGCCCGAACCCCAATCGGGCACGCGGCATCTCGTTCCTTCGGAAGATTCTAATCTCGCTCGTCTGGTTTACTGTACGCGACGGCCCAGGAAAAACCTATCGTCGCAACCAGACGACGCGTCCTTCGATAAACTTGCGAACCTGCGGAAACGTGCCTCCTAGCCAAACATACATGCAAACAAAACAGAGGGGTAACGCGAACAGAATAAACATAAACAACCATATATACATATCATATCATCAACGTTAGGTATAGACCCCCAAAAAGAAACCACAACCTACAGACAATCCTACGCTCGCACCAACGTCAAAATACTAAACCAGCATCAGGAACTCAGTCCTCCTCAGGCTCCTCCTCGGAATCCTCCACGGGGTCCTCCTCTGGATCCTCCTCATCGGTATCCATGGCATCGCCCTCCTCGTGGCCGTCAATCTCAGATCGTCCTGGAGACGGCAACTCCTGCAGCGGGTCGGGGTTGATCACCTGGCCTCTATACTCGGCAGGCTGCAGCCAGAATGGGTCCTCGTCCATGGGTATCGGAGAGTCTCGCTGCGGTCCCTCAAAACCATAAAGGCCCTCTCTAAACCACGCCTCGAACCTATGGGGTACAAGGTAGGGTCCACCCTGATCTACTAGGACGGTCGTCACGTGCTTATGCCATAGCGTAGCATGCATATCAAAATGGAGGGTGATCTGGGTATCCATCTGAACTGGCAATCCAAAAAGCATCAAGGGTGCTGCCATCACGGGCGTCCAGGATCTGAAATGGAAGGTAACCACCACCAGTGAGTCGAGGACTCAGGAAGCTTACCATTAATCCTAGCGTAGGGTAGGGTATACAAGAGGGGTCGGTCCTATCCAGTAAACTAGGGTTCACGGTCCAAGGTTCAGGTGCTCTCGATCTCCCTAGTTACCAAGTCCCAATGTACAACATAGCGCATAACGCATAGCAATGCAGTTCGTACAAGCAAACGGGCAATACAAACAATCAACCAGGATGCCATATGTAATGATACAGGCCTCAAACGGCCATATCGGATCCCACGGATCATGCTCGGGCCTCAACCGGCCATAACGGACCTCAACGGATCGAGCCCGACTATCACTCCAAATTCCATCATGGCACATCCAACAGTGCCATCTAGCTAATGGCACAACTGCGTTCTCTGACGCCTTACGTTGGCTACTCCTTTGTCCCTCCATTTCCCTCGCGTAGCAACGCCTTTGGGGCTCATTCTCATGTCACATCTGTGGTGACTCATGCCATGCTCTCAATAAATGCGGGGCCCAGATAATAGTAAGCAACAATGTAGTCACAGAGCATGCATGCAATGGTACATAAGCACGGGAACAGAGCATAACAAGGAATCATACGAGTAATTTACTACGTTTGCCAGACAAGCCTCACGTCGGCCCAATGCTCTACGATTAGTTTCCCCAAGTAAACCCAACCTGTTAACATTGTCTCAGGAACTTACTAATTTGGAACTCGATCCAGACAATCCCAACAATCCGGTCGAACCCAGTAGCTAAGGTTAGTTCCCAGGGAATTAGTAACCCATGATTAATAATTTAGTGTCTTAATAAACCTTTGAGTTTAATTGAATTAGGCTTGGCTTAGGTTAGGGTCCAATTAATTTATTTAGGTCCAATTGGGCCTAAGGCCCGTTCTAAGTTTATGGCCCATAAATTATTTCCTAAATCAAATACATAATTCAGGCCCATTTTTATATTTAAATTCGTGTAGGGCCCAAGCCCACTTCTAAAGATTGACCTATTAAGCCCAATTTGGTCATTTTAGGCCCAATTTGATATCCCAAGCCCATGTGTACAATTGGGCCTCATAGTTTAACATTTAAAACATAATTTAGGCCCAATTAAATTAGAATTTCGTGCATTAGGGGCCCACTAGCAAGATTTAGGTCCAATAAAACTAGTTAAGCCCAATTAGTCTAGAATTGGGCCCCCAAGCCCAACTACGTTACTTTGGCCCATTACGGTACACGCCTAAGTCAACTATTTCAGCCCACCAATCATATTTTTAAGGCCCACTTAGATTACTAAATTCGTCCATTAACAAGCCCTTTAGAACATTTTAGGCCCGATAACTTATTTTTGGTTGAAATTGTCCAAATTAAGTACCCTAGGCCCATTAGTCTCTCACGGCCTCTTACCCATACGCCTACACCACTCCCACGCGGCCCGTGATCAGATTCTAAGGCCCGTTTCACATGCCCACAGCCCACTCTTTCGGCTCCAACGAAGTTTCCCTCAAGCTAACTTAGTGAGCATTACACATAATCTCCTAACTCATGTCTAAACCGAGGTCATTAACCCATAATACAACAACCATAATCATATACTACTAGCCTAGACCACGATTAGGAGTGAAGCTTACCCGAATGTGGCTGGAACGACGACGACAACAATGGAGAACACCGGGCGGCCACTAGGAACACCCGGCCTACCAAGGGGTAATCGGGTCAAGTTGGTCAAGTGGGCGGGCTTACACGGCCATGAAGACGAGAAGGAGGAGAGTTTAGAGGCTTACCAAGGTGGTGGGGCAGCGTGGAGGAGCCGACGGCGGCTGGACGATGATAGAACGACAGCAACGGGGGCGGCGGCCGTGGTAGCACCGAGAGGAAGAGAGAGACGGTGAGGGTTGATCGGGGTCAAATAAAGGCCATGGGGCCACGGGAATGAAAGGAGAAGGGAATGGGGAGCTTACCGTGGCGGCACGGAGGCTGGATGGTGGTGGAGGCGGCCGGACGATGACGGACGGCACGGACGGCTCACGGCGGTCGGGGAACGAAGCAAAGAAGAGGAGGAAGAAAAAGAAATGAAGGAGAGGGAGTGGTTAGAGGGGTAATAATGATATGGATTTGACTTTGCATCTTGATGTGTGACATGACTTGATGGATTGATTTGTATGGGAAATTGTGCCATGATTTGATTGATGGATTGACAAGACATCGATTGAATTGACAACTGATTTGACTTGCCTCGATTTGCGTGCCAAATGCACCGATCGGGTCCCGAGCGCGAACGAATTTCAGACAAGATTTGATTTCGATTTACCGAATCTACTCTCAAAAATCCTAATTCAACTAATTCTAAGGACTGAGCATTTACCGAGGGCATTTTGGTAATTTTCCAATCACGTCTTACTTCGCGACGTACACCGGCTGTCTGCCCTTCTGGCGACATTTTGAAACAGATTTCATTTCTTAGCTGTGTTTGTCTTACTAATTCGATTGCCCGTTGTCGGATTTCATTTTGTGGTCAATTTCATTAAATAACAACTCTGTCTCTGTCTCAGACCAACGGGCGACTGTTTGGGAAATTCTTCCCAAGTAGCCCTTCCCCTTCGGTTAGTCATCTCAGGGTAGCTAATCCTGAGTGAGCGTCGACCAGAGTGTATTAACGAAGTATTTCCATTCATTTAGAAATTCCAATGACTGGGTCGAATTTTCAGACTGTCACACACTCACTGTATGCTAAGTTTAGCAAGTGTGAGTTCTGGTTAAGCAGAGTGGCGTTCCTTGGACATATAGTATCTGGTGAAGGGATATCAATGGATCCAGCTAAGATCGAGGCTACAGAGAAGTGGCCGAGGCCCACAACAGTGACTGAAATGCGAAGTTTTCTTGGATTAGCCGGGTATTATAGGCACTTTGTGGAAAGGTTCTCAGTGATATCGTCTCCTCTGACACACCTGTTAAAGAAAGAAATGAAGTTTGAATGGACTGAGAAGTGCGAGAAGAGTTTTCAGGAGCTGGAGGATCGATTGACTTCCGCACCAGTGTTAACCATCCTATCTGGACCTGGAGGATTTGAGATTTACAGTGATGCGTCGCTGAGAGGGATAGGATGTGTCTTGATGCAGCATGGAGGAGTAGTAGCTTATGCATCTCGACAGTTAAGGCCGCATGAGATGAACTACCCGACGCATGATTTGGAGTTAGCTGCGATAGTGTTTGCGCTGAAAATCTGGAGATATTACTTGGTGGGAGAGAAATTTCAGATCTATACTAATCATCAGAGTTTGAAGTATTTGTTTTCGCAGAAGGAATTGAACATGAGGCAACGACGTTGGATGGAGCTGTTGAAGGACTACGACTGTGATATTCTATACCATCCAGGAAAGGCGAATAAGGTAGCGGATGCTCTGAGTCGAAAGTCGAGCATCGCGCATATGATGGTCAAGGAATGGACGTTGCTGGAGGAAATCAGAGACTCTGAGTTTAAGGTCGAGGTAGGAAGCCTCTCAGGTCTGATGGCTACGTTGCAGATCGAACCAGAGATTCAGCTGAGGATTAAAGAGTTGCAATCTACGGACCCAGACATTCAGAAGATCATGGCGATGAATGCAGATGAGAGGAAGGCTGAATTTCAAGTAACTGCAGATGGAGTATTAAGGTTTAAAGGACGACTGTGCGTGCCCAATGATGAGGAACTGAAGGAAAGAATTTTGTCTGAGGCTCACAGAAGCAGCTACAGTATCCATCCAGGAAGTACGAAGATGTACCAGAATTTGCGTCAGCACTACTACTGGTGGAATGGAATGAAGGTGGATGTGGCTAAGCATGTAGTTAAGTGTTTGACGTGTCAGCAAGTAAAGGCGCAGCACTGCAAACCAGGAGGACTGTTACAACCCTTGGAGATCCCAGAATGGAAATGGGAGCATGTTACTATGGATTTTGTGACAGGACTGCCGAAGAGTCAAAGGGGGAACGATTCGATTTGGGTAATAGTTGACAGGTTGACTAAATCCACGCATTTCATCGCAATACGAAAGGATTCTACCCTGGAAAGGTTGGCTGACCTGTGTGTGAGGCAGATTGTGAGACTGCATGGAGTGCCTGTAAGCATTGTATCAGACAGAGATCCTCATTTCACAGCTTCATTTTGGAGGAGTTTGCAGGGAGCTTTGGGGACAGAGTTGAGATTCAGTACTGCTTACCATCCTCAGACGGATGGTCAGTCGGAAAGGACTATACAGACTCTGGAGGACATGCTGAGAGCGTGCGTAATTGATTTCAAGGGAGGCTGGGAAGAGCAGTTGCACTGTCACGCCCTGAACCCCAATCGAGCACACGGCATCCCGTTCCTGCGGAAGATTCTGACCTCGCTCGTCAGGTTTACGATACGCGACGGCCCAGGAGAACCTATCGTCGCGACCAAACGACGAGTCCTTCGTCTAACTCTCGAACCTGCGGAAACGTGCCTCCTAACCATACGTACGTACATATAAAACAGAGGGGTAGAACAAACAATATAATTACAAACAACAATACATTTATATACACATATCATAAGCGTTAGGTACAGACCCCCAAAAGAAAACCACAACCTACAATCAAACCTACGCTCGCGCTAACATCAAAATACTAAACCAGCATCAGGGACTCAGTCCTCCTCAGGCTCCTCCTCGGATCCTCCTCATCGGTATCCATGGCATCGCCCTCCTCGTGGCCGTCGATCTCAGAGCGTCCTGGAGACGGCAACTCCTGCAGCAGATCGGGGTCGATCACCTGGCCTCCATACTCGGCAGACTGCAGCCAGAATGGGTCCTCCTCCATAGGTATCGGAGAGTCTCGCTGCGGTCCCTCAAAACCATGGAGGCCTTCTCTAAACCACGCGTCGAACCTATGGGGTACAAGGTAGGGTCCACCCTGATCTACTAGTACAGTCGTCACGTGCCTATGCCATAGCGTAGCATGCATATCAAAATGGAGGGTGATCTGGGTATCCAACTGAATCGGCAATCCAAAAAGCATCGGGGGTGCAGCCATCACTGGCATCCAGGATCTGAAAAGGAAGGTAACCACCACCAGTGAGTCGAGGACTCAGCAAGCTCACTACTAATCCTAGCGTAGGGTACGGTATACAAGAGGGGTCGGTCCTATCCAGTAAAGTAGGATTTACGGTATAAGGTTCAGGTGCTCTCGATCTCCCTAGTTACCAAGTCCCAGCGTATGACATAACACACAATGCATAGCAATGTAGTTCGTACAAAGTAAACGGGCAATACAAACAATCAACCATAATGCCATATGTGATGATACAGGCCTCAAACGGCCATATCGGATCCCGCGGATCATGCTCGGGCCTCAACCGGCCATAACGGATCCTAACGGATCGAGCCCACCTATCACTTCAAATCCCATCAGGGCGTATCCAACAGTGCCATCCGGCTAATGTCACAACTGCGTCCTCTGACGCCTTACGTTAGCTAGTCCCTTGTCCCTCCAGTTCCCTCACATAACACGCATCTGAGGCTCATTCTCATGTCACCACTCTAATGACTCATGCAGTGCTCTCAATGAATGCGGCCCAGACAATAGTAAGCAGTAATTCTATCACCGAGCATGCATGCAATGGTACATAAGCATGGGAATAGAGCATAACAAGGAATCATACGAGTAATTTACTGCATTTTCCAGACAAGTCTCACGTCGGCCCAATGCTCTACGATTAGTTTCCCCAAGTAAACCCAACCTGTTAACATTGCCTTAGGAACTTACTAATTTGGAACTCGGTCCAGACCATCCCAACAATCCGATCGAACCTAGTAGCTAAGGTTTCTTCCCAGGGAATTAGTAACCCATGATTAATGATTTAGTGTCTTAATAAACCTTTGAGTTTAATTGAATTAGGCTTGACTTAGGTTAGGGTCCAATTAAATTATTTAGGTCCAATTGGGCCTAAGGCCCGTTCTAGGTTCATGGCCCATAAATTATTTCTTAAATCAAATTCATAATTCAGGCCCATTATTATATGTAAATTCGTGTGGGGCCCAAGCCCATTTCTAAAGATTAACCTATTAAGCCCGATTAGGTCATTTTAGGCCCAATTTGATGTCGTAAGCCCATGAGTACTATTGGGCCTCATATTTTAACATTCAAAACATATTTTGGGCCCAATTAAAATAAAATTTCGTGCATTAGGGCCCACTAGCACGATTTAGGTCCAATTAACCTAGTTAAGCCCAATTAGTCTAGAATTGGGCCTCCAAGCCCAACTACATTACATTGGTCCGTTATGGTACACGCCTAAGTCAACTATTGCAGCCCACCAATCACGTTTCAAGGCCCAATTAGATTATTAATTTCATCCATTAGCAAGCCCGTTAGGGTATTTTAGGCCCGTTAGCTTGTTTTAGCTTAGATTGGTCCAAATTAAGTCCCGAGGCCCAATTATTTCACACGGCCACATCTCACACACCCACGTCACTCATTTGCAGCCCAATATGTGCGGTTTCCAGCCCCTTTTCAAGTCGCCAAGCTTTATGGTTTAACCCAACAAACTAATCACCTAAACTAACATAACTAGCTTAAGCCTAATCATGCAATTTCCTCTATAAATCGCCATGAACAGCCCTCTACAACACATCCCACATATGTTTACTACTAACCTAGACTAAGATTAGTAGTAGAGCTTACCTATTTCGGCTCGGGATGACGACGAAGGTGGCAAGGAACACCGGCGGCCGGTTTTGAAGTTTGCGGCCTACAAGGGAACAGTCGGGTTTGGGTCCTCAAACGGCTTCGAATGGTCATGGAAAATGAAGACAAGGAAGTTTGGGGTACTCACCAAGGAGTGTGGGTGGCCGGTGAGGATGGACGGCGGCCGGAGGACGATGGAAACGACGGCGATGTTGGCTCGGCTACACGGAGGAACCGAGACAGAGAGACGGTGAGGTTGGTTCGGCGTCCAAAGGGCCTCACGGCCATGGAGAATGGGGAGAGAAGGGTCCAAGAAAGCTTACCTAGGCAACGGCTTGAAGGATGATGGCCGACGGCAACGGCGGAGTCGAGCGGCCAAACGACAAGGAGGAGGAGCTCTCGGGCGGACGGAGAAACAAGGAAGGAGAAGAAGAAGAAATGAAGGAGAGGGGAGAGAGAGAAGGGGCCGGCCGAAACATGTATAGGGGAGGGAGAGAGAGAATACAAGTTATTATTCAAAAATCAAATAAACTAAGTTAGTGGAGTAGGTAGAATAGTGGTTTCGATTGACCTTGTACTAGATTGAATGACACTTGATGGACATGATGGATTGCCTTGGAAATTGGGCCATGAATGACTGATACGATTGACAAGACATTGATTGATTTGACAACTGATTCGACTTGCCTCGATTTGCGTGCCAAATGCACCGATCGGGTCCCGAGCGCGAACGAAATTCAGACAGGATTTGACTTCGATTAATCGAATCTACTCTCAAAAATCCTAACTCAACTAATTCTAAGGACTGAGCATTTACCGGGGGCATTTCGGTAATTTTCCAATCACATTATGTTTTGCGACGTACACCGGCTGTCTGCCCTTCTAGCGACATTTCTGAAACTGATCTCATTTTTTAATTATGTTTATCTTACTAATTCTTTTGTCCAAAGTCGGATTTCATTTTGTGGTCAATTTCATTAAATAACGACTCTGTCTCTGTCTCGGACCAACGGGCGGCTGTTTGGGAAATTCTTCCCAGATAGCATTTCCCCTTCGGTTAGTCATCTCAGGGTAGCTAATCCTGAGTGAGCGTCGATCAGAGTGTATTAACGAAGTATTTCCATTCATTTAGAAATTCCGATAATTGGGTCGAATTTTCAGACTGTCACAATTCTTCCCTTCTTATAAAAATTTCGTCCTCGAAATTTACAATCCACCAATCCTTACAATAAAACAAAAAGTACACTAGCTACTCAAACAGATACGGGTACTTCTTCTTCATCTCGTTCTCACTTTCCCAAGTCGCTCCTTCAGTCCCATGATGCTCCCAGTAACCTTGACCAGAGGTATCGTCTTGTTTCTCAAGACCTGCTCTTTACGATCTTCAATTCTTACTGGCCTTTCCACGTACGAGACGCGGTCATCCATTTCAATGACTTCATGGCCAGGGTCCGGCTCGTACTTCCGGAGCATCGACACATGAAACACGTTATGAATCTGCGATAAGTTCGGCGGCAGTGCTAGACGATAAACCAGTGTCCCGACCTTTTCCAATATCTCGAATGGCCTAACAAATCTAGGACTTATGTCACACCCCGAACCCTAATCGGGCACACGGCATCCCGTTCCTGCGGAAGATTCTCACCTCGCTCGTTAGGTTTACAATATGCGACGGCCCAGGAGAACCTATCGTCGCGACCAGACGACGAGTCCTTCGTCTAACTCTCGAACCTGAGGAAACGTGCCTCCTAACCAAACATACATGCATACAAAACAGAGGTGTAGAACGAATAGTATAAACACAAATAACAATATATATACATAACATAACGTCAGCGTTAGGTACAGACCCCCAAAAAGAAACCACAACCTACAGCCAAAACCTACGCTCAAACAACCCTAAAAGACTAGACCAGCATTAGGGACTCAGTCCTCCTTAGGCTCCTCCTCGGAATCCTCCACGGGGTCTTCTTCTGGATCCTCCTCATCGGTATCCATGGCATCGCCCTCCTCGTGGCCATCAATCTCAAATTGTCCAGGAGATGGCAGCTCCTACAGTGGGTCGGGGTCAATCACCTGGCCTCCATACTCGGCAGGCTGCAGCCAGAATGGGTCCTCCTCCATGGGTATTGGAGAGTCTCGCTGCGGTCCCTCAAAACCATGAAGGCCCTCTCTAAACCACGCCTCGAACCTATGGGGTACAAGGTAGGGTCCACCCTGATCTACTAGTACACTCGTCACGTGCCTATGCCATAAAGTAGCGTGCATATCAAAATGGAGGGTGATCTGAGTATCCATCTGAATCGGCAATCCAAAAAGCATCGGTGGGGCGGCCATCACAGGCGACCAGGATCTGAAAAGGAAGGTAACCACCACCAGTGAGTCGAGGACTCAGCAAGCTCACCACTAATCCTAGCGTAGGGTAGGGTATACAAGAGGGGTCGGTCCTATCCAGGAAACTAGGGTTCACAGTCCAAGGTTCAGACGCTCTCGATCTCCCTCGTTACCAAGTCCCAACGTACAACATAACGTACAAGGTATAGCAATGCAGTTCGCACAAAGCAGACGGCAATACCAACGATCAACCGAGATGCCATCTGTGATGATGCAGGCCTCAAGCGGCCATATCAGATCTCACGGATCATGCTCGGCCTCAATCGGCTGTAACGGATCCCGACGGATCGAGCCCGCCTATCACTCCAAATCCCATCAGGGCTCATTTTCAGTGCCACACGGCAAATATCACACTACGTTTCTGACGCCTTACGTTGGTCTCCCTTTTCTCCCCATTTCCCATCTGGGCACATTCTCATATCACATCTCTGGTGACTCATGCAATGCTCTGAATGTATGCAGGGCTCAAATGATTGCAACGATAATTCAAACACAGATCATGCATGCCATAGTACACAAGTACAAGAACAGTGCACATTAATTGGTCATCTAAGGAATCTCATATTCATCATGCCATACGATCATAGGACTAGTGCCAAACACTCTGATTCTCAACCATCTAAGCTCAATTGAACATCTTACTCGTGATCCCATCATACTATTGCTTACCCTAGGCGATTCCCTGACTGATCCCATATAAACCAAGGTTCAACTCGAGTGAGGTTCTGATTAATTAAGTTAGGCTAAACTGGGCCTAAGGCTCACTTCAAGATTTGAGACCCATGATTTATTTCTTAAATTAAATATATGAGTTGGGCCCATTATTATATTAATTTCGTGCAAGGCCCTAGCCTATTTCTAAGGATTAACCCATTAAGCCCAACTTGGCTATTTTAAGCCCAATTTGCTATCCTAAGCCCATATACATTATTGGACCTCATATTTTAATATTCAAGATAATAGTTTTGGCCCAATAGGTTGTAATTTTCGTCCATTAAGGCCCCTCTTTATAGTTTGGGTCCAATTTGTTTAGTGTAGACCCAATTAGCTTAGAAATTGAACCCCCAAGCCCACTTACATGTTTTGGCCCACTAATTCACGTCCCACTCAACATTTGCAGCCCACTTTTGACATTTGTAAGGCCCGACCAATCTATGAAATTCGTCCATTAGCAAGCCCGTTGGAGTATTATAGGCCCGATGGTTTATACAAGGTTAGTTTCATAAGATTTTAGGTCGTCAAGCCCACTAATACACCTCGGCCCACCTCTAGCACGCCTACCCCATCCATTACAGCCCATACGTTACATTTTCAAGTCCATTTCGCAAGCTAACAGCCCCCATATTCAGCCCAATCAAGTTTCCAACAAGTTAGCCTAAGGTAATCTCAACCTTAATCACATTTTAACCCCCCAACAAGCCTAACCAGCCTCTAACACATCATCCTACATGCATATACCACTAACCTAGGCTAAGATTAGTAGTAGAGCTTACCTATTTCGGCTCGGGACAACGACGAAGACGGCAAGGGCAACGGACGGCCGAACGGAGCTCACGGCCGACGGGAAGGAACGGCGACTTGGCGGCTGATCCGGGCTGTTTGAGGGGCTCCAAGGGTCCTATTAGAATGGTTTTAAGTGTTAGGGGAGTTGAGGAAACCAGCGGAATAAGCGCCTAAGGCCGAGGCTCCAATGAACCCAAAATGCCGAGCAAAACGTCAAAGGAGGAAGGGGCTGGTCTGGGTTTGGTTTCGGGGTCTCTAGGCCACGAAAATGAGAGGGAGAGGGCTTAGAAGACTTACCAAGACGAGCCACGGGAGAGAGAGAGCCGACGGTGATGAATGGCAACGACGGAGGTGGTGGAACGGGCGGCGGTGCTCCACGGGCGGCCGAATGGAGGAAGAATGAGAGGAAAAAGAAGGAGAAATGAAGGAGAGGGGAGAGAGAGAAGGGGTGGCCGAATGTTTAAGAGAGGAGAGGAGAGAGAAAGGATTATCCAAAATTCAAATATATGGTAGGTGGGATTAGGTGGAATAGTGTATTGGATGAGACTTGTACTCTTGACTTGTACTTGGATTAGACTTGATAGATTTGCATGGGAACTTGTGCCATGATTTGATTTATGGATTGACAAGACATTGATTGATTTGACAACTGACTTGACTTGCCTCGATTTGCGTGTCAAATGCACCGATCAGGTCCCGAGCACGAACGAAATTCGGACAGGATTTGATTTCGATTCAACGAATCTACTCTCAAAAATCCTAATTCAACTAATTCTAAGGACTGAGCATTTACCGAGGGCATTTCGGTAATTTTCCAATCACGTCTTAGTTCGCGACGTATACCGGCTGTCTGCCCTTCTGGCAGCGTTTCTGAAACTGACTTCATTTCTTAATTGTGTTTATCTTACTAATTCGATTGTCCGAAGTCGGAGTTCATTTCGTGGTCAATTTCATTAAATAGCGACTCTGTCTCGGTCTCAGACCAACGGGTGGCTGTTTGGGAAATTCTTCCCAGATAGCCTTTCCCCTTTGGTTAGTCATCTTAAGGTAGCTAATCCTGAGTGAGTGACGATCAGAGTGTATTAACGATGTATTTCCATTCATTTAGAATTTCCGATGACTGGGTCAAATTTTCAGACTGTCACAACTCAGCTTTCCCTTTTTGCCAAACCGAGATAGTCCTCGCATCGGTGACACCTTTAGAAAGACGTGATCTCCTACTTGAAATTCCAAATGGCTTACGTCTCCTGTCTGCGTAGCTTTTCTGACTGCTCTGAGCGGTTCTCAGTCTATCTCTGATCACCTTGACTGCCTCCACTGACTGCTGAACTAACTATGGGCCTGTTATGCTTTTCTCACCGACCTCGTCCCAGCAAATCGGAGTTCAGCAAGCTCTCCCATACAATGCCTCAAACGGTGCCATTCTGATACTCTGCTGATAACTATTGTTGTAGGCAAATTCCACCAAGTGTAACTGCTCTTCCTAACCCCCCTTGAAATCAATTACACACGCTCTCAGCATGTCCTCCAGAGTCTGTATAGTCCTTTCCGACTGACCGTCTGTCTGAGGATGATAGGCTGTACTGAATCTCAACTCTGTTCCCAAGGCTCCCTGCAAACTATTCCAAAATGTAGCTGTGAAACGAGGATCTCTGTCTGATACAATACTTACTAGTACCCCATGTAGCCTCACGATCTGCCTCACGTACAATTCAGCTAACTTCTCCAAAGTCGAGTCCTTTCGTACTGCAATGAAATGAGCTGATTTCGTCAATCTGTCCACTATTACCCATATCGAATCATTCCCTCTTTGACTCCTTGGCAATGCTGTCACAAAATCCATAGTGACATGCTCCCATTTCCACTCTGGGATTTCCAGGGGTTGCAGTAATCCACCGGGTTTGCAGTGCTGCGCCTTTACTTGCTGGCACGTCAGACACTTGGCTACACGCTTAGCCACATCCACCTTCATGCCATTCCACCAATAGTGTTGACGTAAATTCTGATACATCTTCGTACTCCCTGGATGAATACTGTAGTTACTTCTGTGAGCCTCAGACAAAATCCTTTCCTTCAAATCCTCGTCGTTCGGCACACAGAGACATCCTTTAAACCTTAATACTCCATCTACGGTTACTTGAAACTCAGCCTTCGTCTCATCTGCATTCATCATCACAATCTTCTGAATGTCGGGGTCCGTAGACTGCAACTCCTTGATCCTAACTTAAATCTCTGGTTCGATCTGCAAGGTAGCCATCAGACTTGAGAGGCTTCCTACCTCAATCTTAAACTTAGAATCTCTGATCTCCTCCAACAACGTCCATTCCTTGACCATCATAAGCGCAATGCTCGACTTCCTGCTCAGAGCATCCGCTACCTTATTCGCCTTTCTTGGATGGTATAGAATATCACAGTCGTAGTCCTTCAACAGCTCCATCCAACGGCGTTGTCTCATGTTCAACTCTTTCTGTGAAAACAAATACTTCAAACTCTGATGATCCGTGAAAATCTGGAACTTCTCTCCCACCAGATAATGCCTCCAAATCTTCAATGCAAACACTATGGCTGCTAACTCTAAGTCGTTTGTTGGGTAGTTCACCTCATGCGGCCTTAACTGTCGAGATGCATAGGCCACTACTCGTCCATGCTGCATCAAGACGCATCCCATTCCTCTTAATGACGCATCACTATAAATCTCGAATCCCCCAGGTCCAGACGGGATGGTTAACACTAGTGCTGAAGTTAGTCGATCCTTCAACTCCTGAAAACTTTCCTCGCACTTCTCAGTCCATTCAAACCTCCTTTCCTTTTTCAACAAATGGGTCAGAGGAGATGCTATCACAGAGAACCTTTCCACAAAGCATCTGTAGTAGCCAGCCAATCCAAGAAAACTTCGTACTTCAGTCACGGTTGTTGGCCTCGGCAACTTCTCTACAGCCTCGATCTTCGCTGGATCCACTGATATCCCTTCTCCTGATACTATGTGTCCAAGGAACGCCACTATGCTTAACCAGAACTCACACTTGCTAAACTTCGCATACAGCGAGTGTTCCCTTAACGTCTGCAGGACAATCCTTAAGTGTTCCTCGTGGTCCTCAGGACTCTTCGAATACTCCAAAATGTCATCAATGAAGACTATCACGAACTGATCCAGAAACTCCTTGAATACTCGATTCATCATATCCATAAATGCTGCTGGGGCGTTCGTCAATCCAAACGGCATAACTGTGAACTCATAGTGCCCATACCTCGTCCTAAAGGCAGTTTTAGACACGTCCTCCTTCTTAATCCTCAATTGGTGATAGCCCGTCCTTAGGTCTATCTTGGAGAACACACACGCGCCTTGAAGCTGGTCAAACAGGTCATCAATCCTCGTCAAACATTTTAGGCCCAATTTGATGTCCTAAGCCCATGAGTACTGTTCGGCCTCATATTTTAATATTCAAAACATATTTTGGGCCCAATTACCATAAAATTTCATGCATTAGGGGCCCACTGGCACGATTTAGGTTCAATTAACCTAGTTAAGCCCAATTAGTCTAGAATTGGGCCTCTAAGCCCAACTACATTACTTTGGCCCGTTATGGTACACACCTAAGTCAACTATTGCAGCCCACCAATCATGTTTTCAAGGCCCACTTAGATTATTAAACTCGTCCATTAGCAAGCCCGTTAGATTATTTCAGGCCCGTTAGCTTATACGAGGTTAATTTCGCATAGTTTTAGGCCCTCAAGCCCATCAACCATACACGGCCCACCTCTAGCACGCCTATCCCATACATTGCAGCCCACACTTGACATTTCTAAGCCAAATTCGCATGCCAACAGCCCCCGAGATCCGCCCAAACGAAGTTCCCTTGTGTTGACTTAATATGCATTTCACGAAATCGCTCAATTTATGCCTAAACCGAAGTCACTAATCCTTTCATACACCAAACCACCCTCAAATACATCTAGCCTAAGCCAAGGTTAGTGGTAGAGCTTACCTAAAGTGGCTCGGGACGACGACGAAGACGGCGAGGGACACTGGTGGCCGGCTTGAAACTCACGGCCTACATGGGAAGTTAGGGTTTGGTCGGTCAAATGGGGCATTCCAAGGCCACGAAATAAAGGAACAAGAAGAGAGGGGACTCACCAAGGCACGGTGGAACGTGGGATGGCAAATGGTGGCCGACAGTGGCCTAGGGAAGCGACGATTGTGGCGGTTTGAGTGGTGGCACAACCTGACCGAGAGAGGGAGAGAGAGATGAGGTCGGGTCGGCGGTTTAAAGTGGCTTTCAAGCTACGAAACAACAAGGGGAGAGAGAGAAGAGGCTCACCGAACGAAGATGGGATGTGACAGTCTGAAAATTCGACCAAATTATCGGAATTTCTAAATGAATGGAAATACTTCGTTAATACACTCTGATCGACGCTCACTCAGGATTAGCTACCCTGAGATGACTGACCGAAGGGGAAAGGCTACCTGGGGACGATTTCCCAAATAGCCCCCCGTTGGTCTGAGACAAAGACAGAGTCGGTATTTGATGAAATTGACCACAAAATGAAATCCGATAGCGGACAATCGAATTAGTAAGATAAACACAATTAAGAAATGAAGTCAGTTTCAGAAACGCTGCCAGAAGGGCAGTTAGCCGGTGTACGTCGAGAAGCAAGACGTGATTGGAAAGTTACCGAAATGCCCCCGGTAAATGCTCAGTCCTTAGAATTAGTTGAATTAGGATTTTTGAGAGTAGATTCATTAGATCGAATTCAAATCATGTCTGAAATTCGTTCGCGCTCGGGACCCGATCGGTGCATTTGGCACGCAAATCGAGACAAGTCAAATTCGTCGTCAAATCAATCAAATGTCTTGTCAATCAATCAATCACATCATGGCACAATTTCCAAGGCAATCTAACGAGTCATTCAAGTGTCATTCAAGCATAGTACAAGTCACCTCCAAATCACTATTACCCCATTACCAACTCCCACTATCTCAAATTCAAAACTTGGATTAAGCCTCATTCTCTCTCCCTCACCCCTCATTTTCGGTCACTCTCTCACTCTTCTCTCTCCTGAAATCTCTCTCCCTTGGTGGTCCTCCCGGCCGCCGCCCGTCCGCCACTTTCCGGCCATCGTTGCCACCGTCCCACCTCCAAGTCACCTCGGTAAGTTCCCCCTCCTCCCTCTCCTTGCTGTTTCGTGGCTTGAAAACCACTTTGAAGCCGCCCCTAGCTCACGGTCTCCATTCTTCTCTCGGGTCTAGCTCCACCGCCGTGCCGCCCGTGAGCTTCGTCCGTCGTCTACGTCGTCGTTTGGCCACCGTCCCTCACCACCGATCATCCCCACACCTTGGTAAGCTTCTTGACTCACCTTCCTTCCATTTCCATGAACGTGAGGCCCCGTTCAATAGCCAACCGAACTCGATTCTCTTTATAGGCCGTGAACCCTATTCGACCGTCCGGTGTCTCTCCGGCTTTCATCGTCGTTCCGAGCCGCTCTAGGTAAGCTCTACTACTAACTATAGCCTAGGTTAGATGTATATGGATGTGGCTTGTAGTATTATGGGTTAATGGTTTCGGTTTAGACATGAATTTAGGGATTATGTGTAATGCTTACCAAGCTAACTTGATGGAACATCGTTTAGGCCGAATGTGTGGGCTGTGGATTCGTGGAACGGGCCTTAGAATGTGATTATGGGCTGCAAATAGGTGATGTAGGCATGTGCGTGAGAGGCTGCGAGGAACTAAATGGGCCTAGGCCCAGTTGAACCTAACTTAATTAATTAGATCTCACTTAAGTTAAACCTTGGGTTATATGGGGTCAATTAGGGGATTGCCTATGGTAAGCAATAGTATGATGGGATCGCGAGTGAGATGTTCAATTGAGCCTGGCTGATCGAGGATCTGATTGTATGGCACTAGTCCTATGCTAGAATGGCATGACAAACATGAGATTTCTCAGATGATCAATTGATGTGCTCTGTTCTTGTACTTGTGTACTATGGCATGCATGCTCTGTGTTTGAATTACTGATAAAATCATTTGGGCCGCGCATACATTCAGAGCATTGCATAAGTCACCAGAGATGTGACATGAGAATGTGCCTAGATGGGAAATGGAGGGACAAGGGAGTGGCCAACGTAAGGCGTCTGAGAACGCAGTTGTGACATTAGCCGGATGGCACTGTTGGATGTGCCCTGATGGGATTTGGAGTGATAGGCGGGCTCGATCCGTTGAGATCCGTTATGGCCGGTTGAGGCCTGAGCATGATCTGTGGGATCCGATATGGCCGTTCGAGGCCTGCATCATCACATATGGCATCATGGTTGATTGTTTGTTATTGCCCATCTGCTTTGTACGAACTGCTTTGCTATGCGTCGTACGTTATGTTATACGTTGGGACTTGGTAACTAGGGAGATTCGAGAGTGCTTGAACCTTGTACCGTGAACCCTAGTACCTTGGTTAGGATCGACCCCACTTGTATACCCTACCCTACGCTAGGATTAGTAGTGAGCTTGCTGAGTCCTCGACTCACTGGTGGTGGTTACCTCTCTTTTCAGATCCTGGACGCCAGTGATGGCCGCCCCCCCGATGCTTTTTGGATTGCCGATTCAGATGGACACCCAAATCACCCTCCATTTTGATATGCATGCTACGCTATGGCATAGGCACGTGACAACCGTCCTATTAGATCAGGGTGGACCCTACCTTGTACCCCATAGGTTCGAGGCGTGGTTTAGAGAGGGCCTTCATGGTTTTGAGGGACCGCAGCGAGACTCTCCGATACCCATGGAGGAGGACCCATTCTGGCTGTAGCCTGCCGAGTATGGAGGCCAGGTGATCGACCCCGACCCACTGCAGGAGTTGCCGTCCCCAGGACGTTCAGGGATTGACGGCCACGAGGAGGGCGATGCCATGGATACCGACGAGGAGGATCCAGAAGAGGACCCCGTGGAGGATTCCGAGGAGGAGCCTGGGGAGGACTGAGTCCCTGATGCTGGTCTAGTATTTTGATGTTAGTGAGAGCGTAGGTTTGACTGTAGGTTGTGGTTCCTTTTTGGGGTTTGTACCTAACGCTGATGTTATGATATGTATATATATTGTTGTTTGTGTTTATTCTGTTTGTTCTACCCCTCTGTTTTGTATGCATGTGTGTATGGTTAGGAGGCACGTTTCCGCAGGTTCTAGAGTTACACGAAGGACTCGTCGTCTGGTCGCGACGATAGGTCATCCTGGGCCGTCGCGTGTCGTAAACCTGACGAGTGAGGGGGGAATCTTCCGCAGGAAAGGGATGCCGTGTGTGCCCGATTGGGGTTCGGGGCTTGACATCCCCGTTTGAGTGGTATCAGAGCAAGGTCAGCTCCATACGAGACCGTTCGAGGATCTGGAGTGATAAGGCCGATGATTTTGGGGTAGTTGGATCGACAGACCCTAGACCTAAGGATTAGGAAGGGTAGAATGCTTGAATTGATTGGCGCTTGTGATTGCTTAGTTCAATTGGTTACCTAGAGTAGACTGAGGCAGAGGTATTCTGAACTAAGTTGCAGGTGCGTCAGGACCTGAGGTAAGGTTCTAAGGCAGAGCCCCATGAGTAGGGCGCTTGGTTGCTGATTGCTGAGTAGTTAACTTGTTAGCTGCTGCTTGTGTTTGTATGCCTAGTCGGCTATCGCGCGCTGCTTGACCATCACGCATTACACGGATTTCTGCATTTAAAAGATGAGTTTGGAAAGGAAAAAGGGTTTAGAATGAAAACGATTTAAATTTGGAATTTGGATTTGAAAAATGCATGCATCTCATGTTGTTGGATTTGGTAACCATCAGCCTGGTATGGGACAGGATTGATGGGACGTCTAAAAACTGTAATGAAGAGTGGTATGGGACACGTGGAACGGGATTCTCTTTGTCCGTGGGTAACTTAGGACAACTGTTCGCACCAAGAAACGAGGAGGGCGGGGAGTGGTCGCTGGGGCAGAGACCTGATCAAGGAAGCAGCTCCCGACAGGCTTCTAGTTGAAGTGACGAACAGAGTGTCCTAGGTTGTGCACTGACAGGGTTGAGTCTAGATGTCAACTGGGTTCAACTGCATTTAAGCTGCAGCGACTATTTACATGCATATACATGTCAGTGGACGCAACAGTAGGCGAAAGCTTGGTTGCTAGATTTAGAATTCCAAATTCTTGAATAGGAATTTCGTTTGTTTTAGGTGTGAGTTATAGCGAGGATGAACAATAGGGGCAGAAGACCGAATGCTGGTGCGTCGAGCTCAAGGGCTCCTAAGCCTGAAGGAGATCCTAGAATCGAGGAGATGATGAGAGTTCTGACTGAAGTGAGTAACTTGATGGCTAGGCAAGCTGCTGAGAGAGCTGCCACTGTAGCCCAAGCAGCTGAGGCCGCCTTGGCCGCTGCGAATGGAGCCAATGGAGGCAATGGGCATGGAAATGGAGGACGTCAGACTCATCATATTGTGGAACAGTTTCTGAAGTTGCAACCGTCGAGGTTTAATGGTAGTGGTGGTCCCGAAGTAGCTGCCTTGTGGATCGAACAGCTCGAGAAGGCTTTCATTGTTTTGGGTTGCACAGATGAGGAGAAGGTATCGTTAGCAACTTATCAGCTCCAGAGTACTGCAAATAACTGGTGGAAGGCCACCAGAGGGCGAGTCTTTCCGGATGGCATGAAGCCAAACTGGGCTCCCTTCCGTGCAGCATTTAATGGAAAGTATTTTTCTGAGGCAGCCCAAGAGAGGAAAATGGAAGAGTTCATAAGGCTTCGCCAGGGATCTATGACTGTGGACCAGTATGAAGACGAATTTGCGAGACTATCTAAGCTTGCTCGAAGACTGATTGAGGACCCGTGGGACAAGGCCAGAAGATTCAGAGAAGGCTTGAGACCTGAGCTTAAGAGCATGATGATCGCCACAGGACTGAGAGACTATAATGAGATTTATGAGCGAGCACTGGCGATAGAGCGAGACCTGCAAGAGAAGGCTGCCGCATCTGGATCGCAGTTTGTGCCAAGAAGGAACTTTAGAGATTTTGGCAAGAGGCCAGTGAAGGACACCCACAGGTTCGTTCCACCCGCGAGAAGGACTCTAGGAAAACCGTCACACTCTGGGAATCAGAACTGCTGTGACTGTGGCAAGAGGCATGGGAACAGCCCTTGCCCAAGGAAGATTGGAGGTTGCTTTGGATGTGGACAGATGGGGCATATTCTGAGGAACTGTCCGAAAAGAGGTCCGAGACCCCCATTCCAGCCGCAGCAGCAGCCGCCGATAGGGAATGCTCCTCAAGGGAATCAGAACCGTCCCCCTGTTCAAGGACGAGTTTATGCAGTAGCGCGAAAGGATGCTAAGAACGCGCCAGGGGTGATCACAGGTACCGTCTCTCTCTGTGGTCATACTGCTTATGCTTTGTTTGATCCGGGAGCGCCGCACTCCTTCGTATCTGCACGTTTCGCTGAGTTAGCTGGGATGAATGTTAGACCGTTGGATGTGACTTTGCATGTAACCACCCCGTTAAAGGATAGAGTGATTGTTGCATTAGGATGTAAGGGGTGTAAGTTAGTTCTGGGCGATAGAGAGGAAGAGATTGATTTAGCTGTTTTGCCTATGTATGATTTCGACGTGATTGTTGGTATGAATTGGTTGGTTAGACATGGGGCAGTAATAGACTGTGGTAGGAGTATGATACAGATAAACCCAGTAGGCCACCCTGGGTATGACTTTAGAGGGAATCGAGGAGGAACGTCGATTCTTTGGATCTCGTCGTTGGAAGCGACCAAACTGATGGACGAAGGTTGTTTAGGAATCTTGGCATCAGTGTCAGATTCGTCTGCTCAATAAGTGAAGTTGGAAGAAGTGCCTGTAGTGAGAGAGGGATGTCACGCCCCGAACCCTAATCGGACACCCGGCACCCCATTCCTGCGGAAGATTCTCACCTCGCTCGTCAGGTTTACAAAATGCGACGGCCCAGGAGAACCTATCGTCGCGACCAGACGACGAGTCTTTCGTCAAACTCTCGAACCTGCGGAAATGTACCTCCTAACCAAACATACATGCATACAAAACAGGGGGGGTAGAACGAACAATGTAAACACAAATAGCAATATATATACATAACATAACATCAGCGTTAGGTACAGACCCCCAAAAAGAAACCACAACCTACAGCCAAAACCTATGCTCAAACAACCCCAAAAGACTAGACCAGCATCAGGGACTCAGTCCTCCTTAGGCTCCTCCTCGAAATCTTCCACGGGGTCCTCTTCTGGATCCTCCTCATCGGTATCCATGGCATCGCCCTCCTCGTGGCCATCAATCTCCGATCGTCCAGGGGACAGCAACTCCTGCAGTGGGTCGGGGTCGATCACCTGGCCTCCATACTCGGCAGGCTGCAGCCAAAATGGGTCCTCCTCCATGGGTATCGGGGAGTCTCGCTGGGGTCCCTCAAAACCATGAAAACCCTCTCTAAACCACGCCTCGAACCTATGGGGTACAAGGTAGGGTCCATCCTGATCTACTAGTACAGTCGTCACGTGCCTATGCCATAGCGTAGCATGTATATCAAAATGGAGGGTGATCTGGGTATCCATCTGAATCGGCAGTCCAAAAAGCATCGGTGGGGCGGCCATCATAGGCGACCAGGATCTGAAAAGGAAGGTAACCACCACCAGTGAGTCGAGGACTCAGCAAGCTCACCACTAATCCTAGCGTAGGGTAGGGTATACAAGAGGGGTCGGTCCTATCCAGTAAACTAGGGTTCACGGTCCAAGGTTCAGACACTCTCGATCTCCCTCGTTACCAAGTCCCAACGTACAACATAACATACAGGGTATAGCAATGCCGTTCGCACAAAGCAGACGGGCAATACCAATGATCAATCATGATGCCATATGTAATGATGCAGGCCTCAAACAGTCACTTCAGATCCCACGGATTATGTCGGGCCTCAACCGGCCATAACGGATCTCAACGGATCAAGCCCGCCTATCGCTCCAAATCCCATCATGGCTCATTCTCAATGCTACACGGCAAATACCACACTGCGTTTCAGACGCCTTACGTTGGTCTCCCTTTTCTCTCCATTTCCCATCTTGGGCACATTCTCACGTCACATCTCCGGTGACTCATGCAATGCTCTGAATGTATGCGGGGCCCAAATGATTGCATCAGTAATTTAAACACAGAGCATGCATGCCAAAGTACACAAGTACCAGAACAGAGTACATCAATTGATCGTCGAATAAATCTCATGTTCATCATGCCATACGGCCATAGGATTAGTGCTATACACTCAGGTTCTCGATCATCTAGGCTCGCTTTAACATCTTACTCGCGATCCTGTCATACTATTGCTTACCATAGGCGATCCCCTACTTGAACCCATATGAGCCAAGGTTTAACCTAAGTAAGGGTCTAACTAGTTAAGTTAAGTTCGACTGGGCCTGAGACCCACTTCTAGATTTGAGGCCCATGATTTATTTCTTAAATTAAATATATGGTTTGGGCCCATTATTATATTAATTTCGTGTGAGGCCCAAGCCCATTTTTAAAGATTAACCCAATAAGCCCATTTTGACTATTTTAGGCCCAATTCGCTATCCTAGGTTCATATACATTATTGGACTTCATATTTTAACATTTAGAACATAACCTAGGCCCAATTAATTTACCATTTTCGTCCATTAGTGGCCCACTACTATAATTAGGCCCAATTCGATGTGTCTTGGCCCAAATAGCTTAAGATTGGATCCCTAAGCCCCTCTTCATGATTCGGCCCATCCACTCACACCTACACCGAAATTTGCAGCGCACAAATGACACATTTTAAGGCCCAATTAATTTATAAATTCGTGCATATACAAGCCCATTAGCATAAATTAGGCCCGTTAGCTTATTTTAGGTTAAATTAGTCCAAATTAAGTACCCTAGGCCCATTAGTTGGTTCGGCCCACCCCTCACACGCCTATACTTCTCATCGCAGCCCACAAACACATTTTTGAAGCCCAAGTTCACTTACTAACAGCCCCTTAAATTGGCCCAACCAAGTTCTCATTGACTTAGCCTAAGTTAATTCTAACCTTAATCACATTCTAACCCCCTAATTAGTATAACCAGCCCTTGAAACTTCATCCTACAAGCATATACCATAAACCTAGGCTAAGACTAGTAGTAGAACTTACCTATTTCGGCTCGGGACGTCGACGAAGACGGCAAGGGCAACAGACGGCCGAACGGAGCTCACGGCCGACGGGGAGGGACGGCGGCAACGGGGCCTGATCTCGGCTGAACCGTGGCCTCCAAAGACTCTAAAGCAACCATCCAACAAGTCAAGGAAGGTGAGGAACCGAAGGAAGTAAGGCGAGCGAGTTCGGGTTCAAGTTGGAGCAAAACGACGAACAAAACAACGACGGGAAGGTGGGGCTGTTTCGGGCTTCCATGGGCATTCAAGCCATGGAACACAAATGGAGATGAGCTAGGGAGACTTACCAAGGCGTGTCAAGGAGGATGGGCGGCCGACAGTGGCGGTTGGAGGGCGAACGGCACGGCGGACGGTGGAGGAGCTTGGCGGACGGTGGCGACGGCAAAGAGGAAGAAGGAGAAGAAAACGAAGGGGAGAGGGGGAGAGGGGATGCTCGGCCGAATGGGGAGAGTGAGCGAGGAGAGAGAGAGAAGAGAGTTTAATCCAAAAATTTCAAAACAAGATAGTGGGTTAGGTGAAATAGTGTTATGGATTGATGTTGTACTTGATGGGTGTGACATGGTACTTAGATTTGATTGAAAGATTGCCTAGGGAATTGAACATTGATTGATCGATTGATTTGACAACTGATTTGATTTGCCCCGATTTACGTGCCAAATGCACCGATCGGGTCCCGAGCGCGAATGAATTTCGGACAGGTTTTGACTTCGATTAATCAAATCTACTCTCAAAAATCCTAATTCAACTAATTCTAAGGACTGAGCATTTGCCGGGGGCATTTCGGTAATTTTCCAATCACGTCTTACTTCACCACGTACACCAGCTGTCTGCCCTTCTGGCGACATTTCTGAAGCTAATCTCATTTCCTAATCGTGTTTAGCTTACTAGTTCGACTGTCCAAAGTCGGATTTCATTTCGTGGTCAATTTCATTAAATAACGACTCTGTCTCTGTCTCAGACCAACGGGCGGCTGTTTGGAAAATTCTTCCCAGATAGCCTTTCCCCTTCGGTTAGTCATCTTAAGGTAGCTAATCCTGAGTGAGCGTCGACCAGAGTGTATTAACGAAGTATTTCCATTCATTTAGAATTTCCGATGACTTGGTCGAATTTTCAGACTATCACAGAGTACCCGAATGTGTTTCCTCAAGAACTACCTGGTTTGCCCCCAGAACGAGACGGGGAGTTTGTGATTGAGTGGGCACCTGGAACAGAGCCGATCTCGAAAGCACCGTACAGGATGTCATTAACGGAGCTAAAGGAGTTGAAGGTACAGATGCAAGAGCTATTGGATAAAGGATTTATCCGCCCCAGTGCTTCGCCATAGGGAGCTCCGGTGCTGTTCGTTAAGAAAAAGGATGGATCATTAAGACTGTGTATCGACTATAGGCAGCTGAACCAAGTGACGATCAAGAACAAGTATCCTCTGCCAAGGATTGATGACCTGTTTGATCAGCTTCAGGGAGCGTGTGTTCTCGAAAATAGACCTAAGGACAGGCTATCACCAATTGAGGATTAAGAAGGAGGACGTGCCTAAAACTGCCTTTAGGACGAGGTATGGGCACTATGAGTTCACAGTTATGCCGTTTGGATTGACGAACGCCCCAGCAGCATTTATGGAGTTTCTGGATCAATTCGTGATAGTCTTTATTGATGACATTTTGGTGTATTCGAAGAGTTCTGAGGACCACGAGGAACACTTAAGGATTCTCTTGCATACGTTAAGGGACCACTCGGTGTATGCGAAGTTTAGCAAGTGTGAGTTCTGGTTAAGCAGAGTGGCGTTCCTTGGACACATAGTATCTGGAGAAGGAATATCAGTGGATCCAGCGAAGATCGAGGCTGTAGAGAAGTGGCCGAGGCTAACAACTGTGACTGAGGTACGGAGTTTTCTTGGATTGGCCGGCTACTACAGACGCTTTGTGGAAAGGTTCTCGGTGATAGCGTCTCCTCTGACCCATTTGTTGAAGAAGGAAACGAGGTTTGAATGGAATGAGGAGTGCGAGGAAAGTTTTCAGGAGTTGAAGGATCGATTAACTTTCGCACCAGTGTTAACCATCCCGTCTGGACCTGGAGGATTTGAGATATACAGTGATGCGTCACTAAGAGGATTGGGATGCGTCTTGATGCAACATGGACGAGTAGTGGCTTATGCATCTCAACAGTTAAGGCCGCATGAGATGAACTACCCGACGCACGACTTGGAGTTAGCTGTCATAGTGTTCGCATTGAAGATTTGGAGGCATTACTTGGTGGGAGAGAAGTTCTAGATTTACACTGATCATCAGAGTTTGAAGTATTTGTTTTCGCAGAAGGAACTGAACATGAGGCAACGTCGTTGGATGGAGCTATTGAAGGACTACGACTGCGATATTCTATACCATCCAGGAAAGGCGAATAAGGTAGCGGATGCTCTGATCAAGAAGTCGAGCATTGCGCATATGATGGTCAAGGAATGGACATTGCTGGAAGAAATCAGAGATTCTGAGTTTAAGGTTGAGGTAGGAACCCTCTCCAGTTTGATGGCTACGTTGCAGATCGAACCAGAGATTTAGCTAAGGATCAAGGAGTTGCAGTCTACGGATCTAGATATCCAGAAGATTGTGATGATGAATGCAGATGAGACGAAGGCTGAGTTCCAAGTAACTACTGATGGAATATTGAAGTTTAGAGGACGTTTGTGCGTGCCAAATGATGAAGAGCTGAAGGAAAGGATTTTGTCTGAGGCGCACAGAAGTAACTACAGTATTCATCCAGGAAGTACGAAGATGTATCAGAATTTACGTCAACACTACTGGTGGAATGGAATGAAGGTGGATGTGGCTAAGCATGTAGCCAAGTGTCTGACGTGTCAGCAAGTAAAGGCGCAACACTGCAAACCTGGTGGATTACTACAACCCCTGGAAATCCCAGAGTGGAAATGGGAGCATGTTGTCACGACCCGAAAAAATTTATTAAATTCAAAATCGGGTGAACGGATTATCAGGTTAATTGATTAACCTAATTCGGACTCTCCCAAGTCCTACCGAATCGCAACTTAAGTTCTTTTCATGCAAAGATTTTTTATTTGGAGTCGCCACTAATCATTTTTTGGTAGGTCGATTAGAAACCTAAATAAATTAGCGGGAGAACTAACTTATTTCTGCGAACCAGAAAAAATGGGATCGGAGACTTGATTACGCTAGATCATTCTAACGCCCTTTCGGTACCATTTTATTTCATAAAAGCTCATTTGGAATGATTGGGAAGAAGTTTGGAATAAACTAACCAAAAGGGTGAAATGGCCATTTTTAAGGATCGAGAGGTGGAAACATCAGAGATATGATTTGCCAGTCGAAAAAAAAAATTTAGGTGGATACGCGTGAATTAATGACAACACAAATACGAATGCAACATGTGGATATGGAGACACACGAGTACGACATGAGATAATCGAAATTTAAATCAATTCATTTGGGCAAGGAAATTCTCGAAGATTTAATGGTTAGGATTGTTACCTGATTTGACAAATTTGATTATCAAATTCGGACCTCGTGTCACCTTATGGATCAAGATTGCGGATCGAACGATGAGGATGAACTCGTGACTTGTGTTGATCGGTAGAGAAATAGGTGATGGTAACACCTATATTTAAATTCCCACAATCTTGAAGACTCTCTTTTGGAAAAAGAATTCTCTCTCTCTTTTTTTTTTATTTTTTCTTTCTCTCTAATCTCTTTCAATCTCTCAAAACTCTTTCAAACATTCAAAATTTTCTCACCCCCCCAAAACTCTTCCCTTTCAAGCTCTCTTCTTCCTCCTTTTATAGCCCACTCATTTACCTCTCATTCTAATTTCTCCATTAACTCCATCTCCCATTCTAATTTTTCCACTAACTCTTCTTCATCTTCATCTTCCCTTCTTCATCTCTATCTCACATTCTAATTTCTCCACCTATTCTTCTCCATCTCCATCTTCCCTTCTCCATATATATCTCCCATTCTAATTTCTCCACTAACTCTTCTTTTTCTCCATCTTCCCTTCTTTTATCTTATTTTCTCCATCTATTCTTCTTCATCTCCTATTCTCCATCTTCTCTTCTCCATCTCCTCTTCTCCATCTTCCCTTCTCCATTTTAATTTCTCCACTAACTCTTTTTTTTTGTTATTTGCAAAATAATCCCTTAAGAGTTAGGTATTTACACTCTAGTCCTTGAGATTTTGAGTATTTGCAATTTATTCCCTGAAAAAATATTTCTTTAAGTCCAAATCTCCTCAAAATTTTCAACACACCTCTCCTATGCTTAGTCGAAATTCATCGCATATCAAATTTAAACTCATTTCTTGCCGCAAAATTTAATTAAAGCCCTTTTGCAAAATTGAGTCATTCTAAGTATAATTGGGCCAAGATGAAATTTTAGAATATTATAGAATAATGTCACAACTCCTAAAAGTGAAAAATGAAAATAAATTGACTCAAATTGAATTTTTTTAGGCCCGATTCGAGATTATGCTCGTGAAGAAATACACGACCCCGAATTGGATTTTTTTTTTAATTTGTGATGGTCAACATGAAAAGGGATTTAAGAGAAAAATATTGACTATTTTTACGTATTTTTGTGGCCTCAAATGCTATTATTTATTAAATATTTTCCTAATTTTTAAAATATATACATAAAAAATACAAAAAAAATGAAAAATTATTTTTTGTTCAAAAATGGTTACCTAAGCTTGGCCAAAGTCTCCAAATTTGATTTTTCAATTTTATGAATTTTTATGGATTTTCTATTAATTTTCGAAAATAAAAAATAACGAAAAATACTGAAAATACGAAAAACCATTTTTTGGTCAAAATTGGTTCCTTAGGCTTGGGCAAGGTCTCCAAAGTTGATTTTTCAATTTTATGAATTTTATGGATTTCTATAAATAGAAACAATGATTAAAAATCAGGTGTCAACACATGTCACTATGGATTTTGTGATAGGATTGCCAAGAAGCCAGCGAGGCAATGATTCGATATGGGTAATAGTGGACAGACTGACGAAATCCGCACATTTCATTGCAGTACGAAAGGACTCCACGTTGGAAAGGTTGGCAGAATTGTACATGAGGCAGATTGTGAGGCTGCATGGGGTACCAGTAAGTATTGTATCAGACAGAAATCCTCGTTTCACAGCTACCTTTTGGAAGAGTTTGCAGGGAGCGTTGGGGACAGAGTTGAGATTCAGTACAGCCTACCATCCTCAGACAGACGGTCAGTCGGAAAAGACTATATAGAGTTTGGAGGACATGCTGAGAGCGTGCGTAATAGACTTCAAGGGAGGTTGGGAAGAGCAGTTACACTTGGTGGAATTTGCGTACAACAACAGCTATCAGCAGAGTATCAGAATGGCACCGTTTGAAGCATTGTATGTAAGGGCGTGCAGAACTCCGATTTGTTGGGATGAGGTTGGAGAGAAAGCATAACAGGCCCAGAGCTAGTGTAGCAGTCAGTGGAGGCAGTCAGGGTGATCAGAGATAGGCTGAGGACCGCTCAGAGCTGGCAGAAAAGCTACGCAGACAAGAGACGTAAGCCATTGGAATTTCAAGTTGGGGATCACGTCTTCTTAAAGGTGTCACCGATGCGAGGACTATCTCGGTTTGGCAAGAAGGGAAAGCTGAGTCCTAGATTTGTTGGGCCATTCGAGATTTTGGAAAAGATCGGGACACTGGCTTATCGTCTAGCACTGCCGCCGAACTTATCGCAGATTCATAACGTGTTTCATGTGTCAATGCTCCGGAAGTACGAGCCGGACCCTAGCCATATACTCGATCATGAAGTCATTGAAATGGATGACCGCGTCTCGTACGTGGAAAGGCCAGCAAGAGTTGAAGATTGTAAGGAGCAGGTCTTGAGAAACAAGATGATATCGCTGGTCAAAGTTATCTGGGAGCATCATGGGACTGAAGGAGCCACTTGGGCAAGCGAGGACGAGATAAAGAGGAAGTATTCGTACATGTTTGAGTAGCCAGTGTAATTTCTGTTTTGTTGTAAGGATTGGTGGATTGTAAATTTCGAGGACGAAATTTTTATAAGGAGGGAAGAATTATGAGAGTCGGAAAATTCGACCCAGTCATCGGAATTTATAAATGAATGGAAGTACTTCGTTAATACACTCTGATCGACGCTCACTCAGGATTAGCTACCCTGAGATGACTAACCGAAGGGGAAAGGCTACCTGGGGACGATTTCCCAAACAGCCGCCCGTTGGTCTGAGACAGAGACAGAGTCGTTATTTAATGAAATTGACCACAAAATGAAATCCGACGACGGACAATCGAATTAGTAAGATAAACACAATTAGGAAATGAAGTCAGTTTCAGAAACGCTGCCAAAAGGGCAGTTGGCCGGTGTACGTCGAGAAGCAAGACGTGATTGGAAAGTTACCGAAATGCCCCCGGTAAATGCTCAGTCCTTAGAATTAGTTGAATTAGAATTTTTGAGAGTAGATTCGTTAGATCGAAATCAAATCCTGTTTGAAATTCGTTCGTGCTCGGGACCCGATCGGTGCATTTGGCACGCAAATCGAGACAAGTCAAATCCGTTGTCAAATCAATCAAATGTCTTGTCAACCAATCAATCACATCATGGCACAATTTCCAAGGCAATCTATCAAGTCATTCAAGCATAGTACAAGTCACCTCCAAATCACTATTACCCCATTACCAACTCCCACTATCTCAAATTCAAACTTGGATTAAGCCTCATTCTCTCTCCCTCACCCCTCATTTTCGATCACTCCCTCACTCCTCTCTCTCCCTTGGTGGTCCTCTCGGCCGCCACCGTTGCCCGCCTCAAGCCGCCGCCCGTCCGCCACTTTCCGGCCGTCGTTGCCACCGTCCCGCCTCCAAGTCACCTCGATAAGTTCCCCTCCTCCCTCTCCTTGCTGTTTCGTGGCTTGAAAACCACTTTGAAGCCGCCCCTAGCTCACGGTCTCCATTCTCTCTCTCGGGTCTAACTCCACCGCCGTGCCGCCCGTGAGCTTCGTCCGTCGTCTACATCGTCGTTCGGCCACCGTCCCTCACCACCGATCATCCCCACACCTTGGTAAGCTTCTTGACTCACCTTCCTTCCATTTCCATGAACGTGAGGCCCCGTTCAATAGCCGACCGAACTCGATTCTCTTTATAGGCCGTGAACCCTATTCGACCGTCCAGTGTCTCTCCGGCTTTCATCGTCGTTCCGAGCCGCTCTAGGTAAGCTGTACTACTAATTATAGCCTAGGTTAGATGTATATGGATGTGGCTTGTAGTATTATGGGTTAATGGTTTCGGTTTAGACATGAATTTAGGGATCATGTGTAATGCTCACCAAGCTAACTTGATGGAACATCGTTTGGGCCGAATGTGTAGGCTGTGGATTCGTGGAACGGGCCTTAGAATGTGATTATGGGCTGCAAATAGGTGATGTAGGCATGTGGGTGAGAGGCCGCGAGGAACTAATGGGCCTAGGGGACTTAATTTGTACTAATTTGACCAAAAATAAACTACCGGGCCTAAATTATTCTAATGGGCTTATGAATGGACGAGATAAAGTAATTAGATGGGCCTTAGAATTGTCAAATGTGGGCTGCCATTGTTGAATGAGGCGTGAATTAGTGGGCCAAAACATGTAAATGGGCTTGGGGGCTTAAGTTCTAAACTAATTGGGCCTAAACTAAACAAATCGGACCCAAACTGTAGAGAAGGGCCTTATTGGACGAAAATTTTAACAAATTGGGCCCAAACTATTGTCTTGAATGTTAAAATATGAGGTCCAATAATGCGTATGGGCTTAGGATAGCAAATTGGGCCTAAAATAGTTAAAATAGGCTTAATGGGTTAACCTTTAAAAATGGGCTTGGGCCTCGCACGAAATTAATATGATAATGGGCCCAAACCATATATTTAATTTAAGAAATAAATCATGGGCCTCAAATCTTGGAGTGGGCCTTAGGCCCAATTGAACCTAACTTAATTAATTAGATCCTCACTTAAGTTAAACCTTGGGTTATATGGGGTCAATTAGGGGATTGCCTATGGTAAGCAATAGTATAATGGGATCGCAAGTGAGATGTTCAATTGAGCCTGGCTGATCGAGGATCTGAGTGTATGGCACTAGTCCTATGCTAGAATGGCATGACGAACATGAGATTTCTCAGATGATCAATTGATGTGCTCTGTTCTTGTACTTGTGTACTATGGCATGCATGCTCTGTGTTTGAATTACTGATGACATCATTTGGGCCGCGCATACATTCAAAGCATTGCATAAGTCACTAGAGATGTGACATGAGAATGTACCCAGATGGGAATGGAGGGACAAGGGAGTGGCCAACGTAAGGCGTCTGAGAACGCAGTTGTGACATTAGCCGGATGGCACTGTTGGATGTGCCCTGATGGGATTTGGAGTGATAGGTAGGCTCGATCCGTTGGGATCCGTTATGGCCGGTTGAGGCCTGAGCATGATCCGTGGGATCTGATATGGCCGTTCGAGGCTTGCATCATCACATATGGCATCATGGTTGATTGTTTGTTATTGCCCGTCTGCTTTGTACGAACTGCTTTGCTATGCATCGTACGTTATGTTATACGTTGGGACTTGGTAACTAGGGAGATTCGAGAGTGCTTGAACCTCGTACCGTGAACCCTAGTACCTTGGTTAGGACCGACCCTACTTGTATACCCTACCCTACGCTAGGATTAGTGGTGAGCTTGCTGAGTCCTCGACTCACTGGTGGTGGTTACCTTTTTTTTCAGATCATGGACGCCAGTGATGGCAGCACCCCCGATGCTTTTTGGATTGCCGATTCAGATGGACACCTAGATCACCCTCCATTTTGATATGCATGCTACGCTATGGCATAGGCACGTAACGACCGTCCTAGTAGATCAGGGTGGACCCTACCTTGTACCCCATAGGTTCGACGCGTGGTTTAGAGAGGGCCTCCATGGTTTTGAGGGACCGCAGCGAGATTCTCCGATACCCATGGAGGAGGACCCATTCTGGCTTCAACCTGCCGAGTATGGAGGCCAGGTGATCGACCCCGACCCACTGTAGGAGTTGCCGTCCCCAGGACGTTCAGAGATTGACGGCCACGAAGAGGGCGATGCCATGGATACCGATGAGGAGGATCCAAAAGAGGACCCCGTGGAGGATTCCGAGGAGGAGCCTGAGGATGACTGAGTCCCTGATGCTGGTCTAGTATTTTCATGTTAGTGAGAGCGTAGGTTTGACTGTAGGTTGTGGTTTCTTTTTGGGGTTTGTACCTAACGCTGATGTTATGATATGTATATATATTGTTGTTTGTATTTATTCTGTTCGTTCTACCCCTCTGTTTTGTATGCATGTATGTATGGTTAGGAGGCACGTTTCCGCAGGTTCGAGAGTTAGACAAAGGACTCGTCGTTTGGTCGCGACGAAAGGATTCCCCTGGGCCGTCGCGTGTCGTAAACCTGACGAGCGAGGTGGGAATCTTCCGCAGGAACGGGATGTCATGTGCCCGATTGGGGTTCGGGGCTTAACATGGGATGGTGGCGTTGGCGAGGGAGCTCGGACAGCGGCGGTTCACGGTGGAGCTCGGGCGGACGGCGGCGGAAGGGAAAAGAAGGAGAAGAAAATGAAGAGGAGAGGGGAGAGAGAGGTCTCGGCCGAAAAATGGGAGGGAGAGTGAGGGACGAGAGAGAGAAATTGAAGGTTTATCCAAGACATAACAAGTTCAAATTATGGTAGTGGGTTAGGTAGAATAGTTGTTTAGGTGTACTTGAATGAAGAGACTTGATTGACATTCTTGGGAATTGAACCATGATTGATTTGCCTTGGAAATTGAGTCTTGAATGATTGATGTGATTGACAAGACATTTGATTGATTTGACAACTGATTTGACTTGTCTCGATTTGCGTGCCAAATGCACCGATCGGGTCCCGAGCGTGGACGAATTTCGGACAGGATTTGATTTCGATTTACCGAATCTACTCTTAAAAATCCTAACTCAACTAATTCTAAGGACTGCGCATTTTCCGGGGGCATTTCGGTAATTTTCCAATCACGTCTTGCTTCACGACGTACACCGGCTGTCTGCCCTTCTGGCGACGTTTCTGAAACTGACTTCATTTCTTAATTGTGTTCATCTTACTAATTCGATTGTCTGAAGTCGGATTTTATTTTGTGGTCAATTTCATTAAATAACGACTCTGTCTCTGTCTCAGACCAACGGGCGGCTGTTTGGGAAATTCTTCCCAGATAGCCTTTCCCCTTCGGTTAGTCATCTCAAGGTAGCTAATCCTGAGTGAGTGTCGATCAGAGTGTATTAACGAAGTATTTCCATTCATTTAGAAATTCCGGTGACTGGGTCGAATTTTCAGACTGTTACAATTCTTCCCTCCTTATAAAAAATTTCGTCCTCGAAATTTACAATCCACCAATCCTTACAACAAAACAGAAATTACACTGGCTACTCAAACAGATACGGATACTTCTCCTTCATCCCGTTCTCACTTTCCCAAGTCGCTCCTTCAGTCCCATGATGCTCCCAGATAACCTTGACCAGTGGTATCGTCTTGTTCCTCAAGACCTGCTCCTTACGATCTTCAATTCTTACTGGCCTTTCCACGTACGAGACGCGGTCATCCATTTCAATGACTTCATGATCGAGTATATGGCCAGGGTCCAGCTCGTACTTCCGGAGCATCGACACATGAAACACGTTATGAATCTGCGATAAGTTCAGCGGCAGTGCTAGACGATAAGCTAGTGTCCCGACCTTTTCCAAAATCTCAAATGGCCCAATAAATCTAGGACTCAGCTTTCCCTTCTTGCCAAACCGAGATAGTCCTCGTATCGGCGACACCTTTAGAAAGACATGATCTCCAACTTGAAATTCCAGCGGCTTACGTCTCCTGTCTGCGTAGCTTTTCTGCCTGCTCTGAGCGGTTCGCAGTCTATCTCTAATCACCTTGACTGCCTCCACTGACTGCTGCACTAACTCTGGGCCTGTTATACTTTTCTCACCGACTTCGTCCCAGCAAATCGGAGTTCGGCAAGCTCTCCCATACAATGCCTCAAACAGTGCCATTCTGATACTCTGCTGATAACTATTGTTGTAGGCAAATTCCACCAAGTGTAACTGCTCTTTCGAGCCCCCCTTGAAATCAATTACACACGCCCTCAGCATGTCCTCTAGAGTCTGTATAGTCCTTTCCGACTGACCGTCTGTCTGAGGATGGTAGGCGTTACTGAATCTCAACTCGGTTCCCAAAGCACCCTGCAAACTCTTCCGAAACGTAGCTGTGAAACGAGGATCTTTGTTTGATACAATACTTACTGGTACCCCATGCAACCTCGCAATCTGTCTCACGTACAACTCTGCCAACCTTCCCAACGTAGAGTCCTTTCGTACTGCAATGAAATGTGCAGATTTCGTCAGTCTGTCCACTATTACCCATACGAATCATTGCCTCTCTGACTTCTTGGCAATCCTGTCACAAAATCCATAGTGACGTGCTCCCATTTCCACTCTGGAATTTCCAGGGGTTGCAGTAGCCCTCCTGGTTTGCAATGCTGCGCCTTTACTTGTTGACACGTCAAGCACTTGGCCACATGCTTAGCCACATCCACCTTCATTCCGTTCCACCAGTAGTGTTGACGTAAATTCTGATACATCTTCGTACTCCCTGGATGAATACTGTAGTTACTTCTGTGCGCCTCAGACAAAATCCTTTCCTTCAGCTCTTCGTCATTTGGCACGCACAGACGTCCTCTAAACTTCAATATTCCATCAGCAGTTACTTGGAACTCAGCCTTCCTCTCATCTGCATTCATTGTCACAATCTTCTGAATGTCTGGATCCGTAGACTGCAACTCCTTGATCCTTAGCTGAATCTCTGGTTCAATCTGCAAGGTAGCTATCAAACTAGAGAGGGTTCCTACCTCAACCTTAAACTCAGAATCTCTGATCTCCTCCAACAACGTCCATTCCTTGATCATCATATGCACGATGCTCGACTTTCGACTTAGAGCATCCGCTACCTTATTCGCATTTCCTGGGTGGTACAGAATATTACAGTCGTAGTCCTTCAACTGCTCCATCCAACGACGCTGCCTCATATTCAGTTCTTTCTGCGAAAACAAATACTTCAAACTCTGATGGTCCGTAAAAATCTGAAACTTCTCTCCCACCAGGTAATGTCTTCAAATCTTCAATGCGAACACTATGGCAGCTAACTCCAAGTCGTGAGTTGGGTAGTTCATCTCGTGTGGCCTCAGCTGTCGAGATGCATAAGCTACTACTCGTCAATGCTGCATCAAGACACATCCCAATCCTCTTAATGACGCATTGCTGTATATCTCAAATCCTCCGGGTCCAGACGGGATGGTCGACACTGGTGCGGTGGTTAATCAATCCTTCAACTCCTAAAAACTTTCCTCGCACTTCTCAGTCCATTCAAACCTCGTTTCCATTTTCAACAAGTGCGTCAGAGGGGATGCTATTACCGAGAATCTTTCCACAAAGCGTCTGTAATACCCAGCCAATCCAAGGAAACTTCTCACTTCAGTCACCGTCGTAGGCCTCGGCCACTTTTCTACAGCCTCGATCTTTGCTGGATCCACTGATATTCCTTCCCCAGATGCTATGTGACCAAGGAACGCCACTCTGTTCAGCTAGAACTCACACTTACTAAACTTCGCATACAGTGAGTGTCCCCTTAATGTCTGCAGGACAATCCTTAAGTGTTCCTCGTGGTCCTCAGAACTCTTCGAATACACCAATATGTCATCAATGAAGACTATCACGAACCGATCCAGAAACTCCTTGAACACTCGATTCATCATGTCCATAAATGCTGCTGGGGCGTTCGTCAATCCAAACGGCATAACTGTGAACTCATTGTGCCCATACCTCGTCCTAAAAGTAGTCTTCGGTACGTCTTCCTTCTTAATCCTCAGCTGGTGATAGCCTGTCCTTAGGTCTATCTTGGAGAACACACATGCGCCTTGAAGCTGGTCAAACAGGTCATCAATCCTTGGCAGAGGATACTTGTTCTTGATCGTTACTTGGTTCAGCTGTCTGTAATCGATACACAGTCTTAGCGATCCATCCTTCTTCTTAACAAACAGCACCGGAGCTCCCCATGGCGAAGCACTAGGACGGATAAATCCTTTATCCAGCAGTTCCTGCATCTGCACCTTCAATTCCTTTAGCTCCGATAATGACATCCTGGCTCGATTCCAGGTGCCAGTTCAATTACAAACTCCACTTCACGCTCTGGTGGCAAGCTAGACAATTCTTGAGGAAATACATCCGGGTACTCTCTCACTACGGGCACTTCTTCCAACTTCACTTCTTGAGCAGACGAATCTGACACTGATGCCAAGATTCCTAAACAACCTTCGTCCATCAGTTTGGTCGCTTCCAACAACGAGATCCAAGGAATTGACGTTCCTCCTCGATTTCCTCTAAAGTCATACCGAGGGTGGCCTACTGGGTTTAGCTATATCATACTTCTACCACAGTCTATTACTGCCCCATGTCTAACCAACCAATCCATGCCAACAATCACGTCGAAATCATTTATGGGTAGAACAGCTAAATCGATCTCTTCCTCTCTAATGCCCAGAACTAACTTACACCCCGTACATCCTAATGCAACAATCACTCTATCCTTTAACGGGGTGGTTACATGCAAAGTCACATCCAACGGTTTGACATTCATCCCAGCTAACTCAGCAAAACGTGCAGATACGAAGGAGTGCGACGCTCCCGGATCAAACAAAGCATAAGCAGTATGACCATAGAGAGAGACGGTACATGTGATCACCCCTGGCGCGTTCTCAGCATCCTTTCGCGCCACTGCGTAGACTTGCCCTTGGGCAGGCGGACGGTTCTGATTCCCTTGAGGAGCATTGACCATCGGCGGCTGTTGCTGCGGCTGGAACGGGGGTCTCGGACCTCTCTTCGGGCAGTTCCTTAGAATGTGCCCCATTTGACCACACCCGAAGCATCCTCTAGTCTTCCTCGGGCAAGGGCTATTCCCATGCCTCCTGCCACAGTCACGGCAGTTCTGATTCCCAGAGTCCTTCTCGCAGGTGGAACGAACCTGCGGGTGTCCTTTATCGGCCTCTTGCCAAAATCTCTGAAGTTCCCTCTTGGCACAAACCGCGATCCAGATGCGGCAGCCTTCTCTTGTAGGTCTTGCTCTATCGCCAGTGCTCGCTCATAAATCTCATTATAGTCTCTCAGTCCTGTGGCGATTATCATGCTCTTAAGCTCAGGTCTCAAGCCTTCTCTGAATCTTCTGGCCTTGTCCCACGGATCCTCAATCAATCTTCGAGCAAACTTGGACAACCTGGCAAATTCACCCTCGTACTGATCCACAATCATAGATCCTTGGCGAAGCCTTATGAACTCTTCCATTTTCCTCTCTTGGGCTGCCTCATATATAGTTTCCATTAAATGCTGCACAGAAAGCAGCCCAGTTCGGCATCATGTCATCCGCAAAGACTCGCCCTCTGGTGGCCTTCCACCAGTCATCTGCAGTACCCTTGAGCTGATAAGTTGCCAACGACAACTTCTCCTCATCGGTGCAACCCAAAACAGTGAAAGCCTTCTCAAGCTGTTCGATCCACAAGGCAGCTACTTCGGGACCACCACTACCATCAAACCTCGATGGCTGCAACTTCAGAAACTACTCTACTATATGATGAGTCTGACGTCCTCCATTACCATGCCCATTGCCTCCGTTGGCTCCATTCGCAGCGGCCAAGGCGGCCTCAGCTGCTTGGGCTACCGTGGCAGCTCTCTCAGCAGCTTGCCTAGCCATCAAGTTACTCACCTCAGTCAGAACTCTCATCATTTCCTCGATTCTAGGATCTCCTTCAGGCTCAGGAACCCTCGAGCTCGATGCACCAGCAGTCGGTCTTCTGCCCCTATTGCTCATCCTTGCTAAACATTCACACCTAAAACAAACGAAATTCCCATTCAAGAATTCGGAACTCTTAATCTAGCAACCAAGCTTTCGTCTACTGTCGCGTCCACTGACATGTATATGCATGTAAATAGTCGATGCAGCTTAAATGCAGTTGAACTTGGTTGACCTCTAGACTCAACCCTGTCAGTGCACAACCTAGGCCACTCTGTTCGCCACCTCAACTAGAAGCCTGTCGGGAGCCGCTTCCTTGATCAGGTCTCTGCCCCGGCGACCACTCCCCGCCCTCATCATTTCTTGGTGCGAACAGTTGTCCTAAGTTACCCACAGACAAAGAGAATCCTGTTCCACGTGTCCCATACCACGCTTCATTACAGTTTTTAGACGTCCCGTCAATCCCGTCCCATACCAGGCTGACGGTTACCAAATCCAACAACATGAGATGCATGCACTTTTCGAATCCAAATTCCAAATTTAAATCGTTTTCATTTCTAAACCCTTTTCCTTTTTAAACTCATTTTTCTTTAAATGCAGAAATCCGTGCAATGCATGATGGTCAAGCAGCGCGCGACAGCCGACTAGGCATACAAACACAAGCAGCACCTAACAAGTTAACCACTCAGCAATCAGCAATCAAGCACCCAACTCAGGGGGCTATGCCTTAGAACCTTACCTCGGGTCCTGACGCACTTGCAACTTAGCTCAAAATACCTCTGCCTCAGTCTACTCTAGGCAACCAATCGAACTAAGCAATCACAAGCGCCAATCAATTCAAGCATTCTACCATTCCTAATCCTTAGGTCTAGGGTCTGTCTATCTAACTACCCCAAAATCATCAGCCTTATCACTCCAGATCCTCGAACGGTCTCGTATCGAGCTGACCTTGCTCTGATACCACTCGAACGTGGATGTCACGCCCCGAGCCCCAAATCGGGCACGCGGCATCCCGTTCCTGCGGAAGATTCTCATCTCGCTCGTCCGGTTTACGATACGCGACGGCCCAGGATAACCTATCGTCGCAACCAGACGACGCGTCCTTTAATGAACTGACGTACCTGCGGAAACGTGCCTCCTAGCCAAACATACATGCATACAAAACAGAGGGGTAGAACGAACAATATAATTACAAACAACAATACATAGATATACACATATCATAAGCGTTAGGTACAGACCCCCAAAAGAAAACCACAACCTACAATCAAACCTACGCTCTCGCTAACATTAAAATACTAGACCAGTATCAGGGACTCAGTCCTCCTCATGCTCCTCCTCGGAATCCTCCACAGGGTCCTCTTCTGGATCCTCCTCATCGGTGTCCATGGCATCGCCCTCCTCGTGGCCGTCGATCTCAGAGCGTCCTGGAGACGGCAACTCCTGCAGCGGATCGGGGTCGATCACCTGGCCTCCATACTCGGCAGGCTGCAGCCAGAATGGGTCCTCCTCCATGGGTATCGGAGAGTCTCGCTGCGGTCCCTCAAAACCATAGAGGCCCTCTCTAAACCACGCCTCGAACCTATGGGGTACAAGGTAGGGTCCACCCCGATCTACTAGTACAGTCGTCACGTGCCTAGGCCATAGCGTAGCATGCCTATCAAAATGGAGGGTGATCTGGGTATCCATCTGAATCGGCAATCCAAAAAGCATCGGGGGTGCAGCCATCACTAGCGTCCAGGATCTGAAAATGAAGGTAACCACCACCAGTGAGTCAAGGACTCAGCAAGCTCACCACTAATCCTAGCGTAGGGTAGGGTATACAAGAGGGGTCGGTCCTATCTAGTAAACTAGGGTTCACGGTCCAAGGCTTAGGTGCTCTCGATCTCCCTAGTTACCAAGTCCCAACGTACAACATAGCGCATAACGCATAGCAATGCAGTTCGTACAAGCAGACGGGCAATACAAACAATCAACCAAGATGCCATATGTAATGATGCAGGCCTCAAACGACCATATTGGATCCCACGGATCATGCTCGGGCCTCAACCGGCCACAACGGACCTCAATGGATTGAGCCCGACTATCACTCCAAATCCCATCAGGGCACATCCAACAGTGCCATCCGGCTAATGTCAGAACTGCGTCCTCTGACGCCTTACGTTGGCCACTCCCTTGTCCCTCCATTTCCCTCACATAACATGCATCTGGGGCTCATTCTCAAGTCACAGCTCTAGTGACTCATGCTTTGCTCTCAATGAATGCGGCCCAGATAATAGTAAGCAATAATTCTAACACAGAGCATGCATGCAATGGTACATAAGCACAGAAATAGTGCACATCAAAGAATCGTACGAGTAACTCACTGCGTTTCGCAGAACGGCATCACCTAGACTCAGTGCTCTACAACCAGTTCCCTAAGTAATTTCCTTCGTGACTAACGTTATCTCGAGCACCCAATGAAATTGGAATTCGGTCCCGTGAGTCTCAGTGACCTAGTCAAACCCATAACCCATGTTAGTTCTCAGGGGATTAATGACCCATACTCACTATCTTAATCATCTTTGGTTCCAATAAGTTAGGGTTAGCTTGGTTTGGGGTTCAGTTATTTAGTTCGGGTCCGATCGGGCCTAAGGCCCAGTTCAAGATTTAAGGCCCATAATTATTTCTTGAATTAAAATTTGTATATATATTGGGCCCATTATTATATTAATTTCGCGCAAGGCCCAAGCCCACTTTAAAAAATTAACCTATTAAGCCCGATTAGGTCATTTTAGGCCCAATTTGATGTCCTAAGCCCATGAGTACTGTTGGGCCTGATATTTTAATATTCAAAACATATTTTGGGCCCAATTACCATAAAATTTCGTGCATTAGGGGCCCACTAGCACGATTTAGGTTCAATTAACCTAGTTAAGCCCAATTAGTCTAGAATTGGGCCTCCAAGCCTAACTACATTACTTTGGCCCGTTATGGTACACGCCTAAGTCAACTATTGCAGCCCACCAATCATGTTTTGAAGGCCCACTTAGATTATTAAACTCGTCCATTAGCAAGCCCGTTAGATTATTTTAGGCCCGTTAGCTTATACGAGGTTAATTTCGCATAATTTTAGGCCCTCAAGCCCATCAACCATACACAGCCCACCTCTAGCACGCCTATCCCATACATTGCAGCCCACACTTGACATTTCTAAGCCAAATTCGCATGCCAACAGCCCCCGAGATCCGCCCAAACGAAGTTCCCTTGTGTTGACTTAATGTGCATTTCACGAAATCGCTCAATTTATGCCTAAACCGAAGTCACTAATCCTTTCATACACCAAACCAACCTCAAATACATCTAGCTTAAGCCAAGGTTAGTGGTAGAGCTTACCTAAAGTGGCTCGGGACGACGACAAAGACAGCGAGGGACACCGGTGGCCGGCTTGAAACTCACGGCCTACAAGGGAAGTTAGGGTTTGGTCGGTCAAATGGGGTACTCCAAGGCCACGAAATGAAGGAACAAGAAGAGAGGGGACTCACCAAGGCGTGGTGGAACGTGGGATAGCAAACGGTGGCCCACGGTGGTCCACGGAAGCGACGATGGTGGCGGTTCGAGCGGCGGCACAACTTGACCGAGAGAGGGAGAGAGAGATGAGGTCGGGTCGGCAGTTTAAGGTGGCTTTCAAGCTACGAAACAACAAGGGGAGAAAGAGAAGAGGCTCACCGAACGAAGATGGGATGGTGGCATTGGCGAGGGAGCTCGGACAGCGGCGGTTCACGGTGGAGCTCAGGCGGATGGCGGCGGAAGGGAAAGGAAGGAGAAGAAAATGAAGAGGAGAGGGGAGAGAGAGGTCTCGGCCGAAAAATGGGAGGGAGAGTGAGGGAGGAGAGAGAGAAATTGATGGTTTATCCAAGACATAAGAAGTTCAAATTATGGTAGTGGGTTAGGTAGAATAGTTGTTTAGGTGTACTTGAATGAAGAGACTTGATTGAAATTCTTGGGAATTGAACCATGATTGACTTGTCTTAGAAATTGAGTCTTGAATGATTGATGTGATTGACAAGACATTTAATTGATTTGACAACTGATTTGACTTGTCTCGATTTGCGTGCCAAATGCACCGATCGGGTCCCGAGTGTGGACGAATTTTGGATAGGATTTGATTTCAATTTACCGAATCTACTCTCAAAAATCCTAACTCAACTAATTCTAAGGACTGAGCATTTTCCAGGGGCATTTCGGTAATTTTCCAATCACGTCTTGCTTCGCAACGTACACCGGCTGTCTGCCTTTCTGGCGACATTTCTGAAACTGACTTTATTTCTTAATTGTGTTCATCTTACTAATTCAATTGCCCGAAGTCGAATTTCATTTTGTGGTCAATTTCATTAAATACCGACTCTGTCTCTGTCTCAGACCAACGGGCGGCTGTTTGGGAAATTCTTCCCAGATAGCCTTTCCCCTTCAATTAGTCATCTCAGGGTAGCTAATCCTGAGTGAGCGTCGACCAGAGTGTATTAACGAAGTATTTCCATTCATTTAGAATTTCCGATGACTGGGTCGAATTTTCAGACTGTTACACAAAGCGTCTATAATAGCCAGCCAATCCAAGAAAACTTCGTACTTCAGTCACGGTTGTAGGCCTCGGCCACTTCTCTACAGCCTCGATCTTTGCTGGATCCACTGATATTCCTTCTCCAAATACTATGTGTCCAAGGAACGCCACTCTGTTCAACCAGAACTCACACTTGCTAAACTTAGCATACAGTGAGTGTTCCCTTAATGTCTGCAGGACAATCCTTAAATGTTCCTCGTGGTCCTCAAAACTCTTCGGATACACCAGAATGTCGTCGATGAAGACTATAACAAACCGATCCAGAAACTCCTTGAATACTCGATTCATCATATCCATAAATGCGGCTGGGGCATTCGTCAATCTAAACGGCATAACTGTGAACTCATAGTGCCCACACCTCGTCCTAAAGGCAGTCTTAGGCACGTCCTCCTTCTTAATCCTCAATTGGTGATAGCCTGTCCTTAGGTCTATCTATGAGAATACATATGCGCCTTGAAGCTGGTCAAACAAGTCATCAATCCTTGGCAGAGGATACTTGTTCCTGATCGTCACTTGGTTCAGCTATCTATAGTCGATACACAACCTTAGCGATCCATCCTTTTTCTTAACAAACAGCACCGGAGCTCCCCATGGCGAAGCACTGGGGTGGATAAATCATTGATCCAGTAGCTCTTGCATCTGCACTTTCAACTCCTTCAAGTTAAACAATGACATCCTATACGGTGCCTTCGAGATCGGCTCGATTCCAGGTGCTAACTCAATCACAAACTCCACGTCACGTTCTGGTGGCAAACCAGGTAACTCTTGAGGAAACACGTCCGGGTAATCCCTTACTACAGGCACTTCCTCCATCTTCACTACTTGAGCAGACGAATCTGATACTGATGCCAAGAATCCTAGGCAACCTTCGTTCATTAGTTTGGTCGCTTCCAACAACGAGATCCAAGGGATCGACGTCCCTCCTTGATTTCCTTTAAATTCATACCCATGGTGGCCTACTGAGTTTAGCTGTATCATACTTCTACCACAGTCTATTACTGCTCCATGTCTAACCAACCAATCCATGCCAATAATCACGTCGAAATCAAACATAGGCAGAACAGCTAAATCAATTTCTTCCTCCCTAACGCCCAGAACTAGCTTACACCCCTTACATCCTAATGCAACAATCACTCTATCCTTTAACGGGGTGGTTACATGTAAGGTCACATCCAACGGCCTAACATTCATCCCTGCTAACTCAGCAAAACGTGAAGATACGAAGGAGTGCGACGCTCCCGGATCAAACAAAGCATACGCAGTATGATCACAGAGAGAAACGGTACCTGTGATCACCCCTGGCGCTTTCTTAGTATCCTTTCGCGCCACTGCATAGACGCGTCCTTGAGCAGGTGGACGGTTCTGATTCCCTTGAGGAGCATTGACCATCTGCGGCTGTTGCTGTAGTTGGAACGGGGGTCTCGGACCTCTTTTCGGGCAGTTCCTCTGAATGTGCCCCATCTGACCACATCCGAAGCATCCTCCAGTCTTCCTCGGGCAAGGGATGTTCCCATGTCTCCTGCCACAGTCACGGCAGTTCTGACCCCCAGGGTATGACGGCTTTCCCAAAGTCCTTCTCGCAGGTGGAACGAACCTGCGAGCGTCCTTCATCGGCCTCTTGCCAAAATCTCTGAAGTTCCTTCCTAACACAAACCGCGATCTAGATGTGGCAGCCTTCTCCTGCAGGTCTCACTCTATCGCCAGTGCTCGCTCATATATCTCGTTATAGTCCCTCAATCCAGTGGCGATTATCATACTTTTCAGTTCCGGTCTCAAACCTACTCTGAACCTTCTGGCCTTGTCCCACGGATCCTCAATCAATCTTCGAGCAAACTTGGACAACCTGGCGAATTCACCCTCGTACTGATCCACAGTCATAGATCCTTGGCGAAGCCTGATGAATTCTTCCATCTTTCTCTCTAGGGCGGCCTCCGAAAAGTACTTCCCGTTAAATGCTGCACAGAAAACAGCCCAGTTTGGCCTCATGCCATCCGGAAAGACTCGCCCTCTGGTGGCCTTCCACCAGTCATCTGCAGTACCCTAGAGCTGATAAGTTGCCAACGAAACCTTCTCCTCATCAGTGCAACCAAAAACAGTAAAAGCCTTCTCAAGCTGTTCGATCCACAAGGCAGCTACTTCGGGACCACCACTACCATTAAACCTCGACGGCTGCAACTTCAGAAACTACTCTACTATATGATGAGTCTGACGTCCTCCATTACCATGCCCATTGCCTCCATTGGCTCCATTCGCAGCGGCCAAGGCGGCCTCAGCTGCTTGGGCTACAGTGGCAGCTCTCTCAGCAGCTTTCCTAGCCATCAAGTTGCTCACCTCAGTCAGAACTCTCATCATTTCTTCGATTCTAGGGTCTCCTTCAAGCTTAGGAGCCGTTGAGCTCGATGCACCAGCAGTCGGTCTTCTGCCCCTATTGCTCATCCTTGCTAATCACTCACACCTAAAACAAACGAAATTCCCATTCAGGAATTCAAAACTCTAGAACTAACAACCAAGCTTTCACCTACTGTCGCGTCCACTGACATGTATATGCATGTAAATAGTCGCTGCAGCTTAAATGCAGTTGAACCCGGTTGATTTCTAGACTCAACCCTGTCAGTGCACAACCTAGGCCACTCTGTCCGCCACCTCAACTAGAAGCCTGTCGGGAGCCGTTTCCTTGATCAGGTCTCTGCCCCGGCGACCACTCCCCGCCCCCCTCGTTTCTTGGTGCGAACAGTTGTCCTAAATTACCCACAAACAGAGGGAATCCCATTCCACGTGTCCCATACCACGCTTCATTATAGTTTTTAGACGTCCGTCAATCCTGTCCCATACCAGGCTGACGGTCACCAAATCCAACAACATGAGATGCATGCATTCTTTTCAAATCCAATTTTCCTTTTTCAAATAATTTTCTGTTTCCAAACCATTTTGTTCTCAATGCAGAAATCATGCAATGCATGATGGTTAAGCAGCGCGCGACGACCGACTTGTCAAGCCCCGAACCCCAATCGGGCACATGGCATCCCGTTCCTACGGAAGATTCCCACCTTGCTCGTCAGGTTTATGACACGCGACGGCCCAGGATGACCTATCGTCGCGACCAGACGACGAGTCCTTCGTCTAACTCTCGAACCTGCGGAAACGTGCCTCCTAACCATACATACATGCATACAAAACAGAGGGGTAGAACGAACAGAATAAACACAAACAACAATATATATACATATCATAACATCAGCGTTAGGTACAGACCCCAAAAAGAAATCACAACCTACAGTCAAACCTACAATCTCACTAACATCAAAATACTAGACCAGCATCAGGGACTCAGTCCTCCTCAGGCTCCTCCTCGGAATCCTCCACGGGGTTCTCTTTTGGATCCTCCTCATCGGTATCCATGGCATCGCCCTCCTCGTGGCCGTCAATCTCTGAACGTCCTGGGGATGGCAACTCCTGCAGTGGGTCAGGGTCGATCACCTGGCCTCCATACTCGGCAGGCTGAAGCCAGAATGGGTCCTCCTCCATGGGTATCGGAGAATCTCGCTGCGGTCCCTCAAAACCATGAAGGCCCTCTCTAAACCACGCCTCGAACCTTTGGGGTACAAGGTAGGGTCCACCCTGATCTACTAGGACGGTCGTCACGTGCCTATGCCATAGCGTAGCATGCATATCAAAATGGAGGGTGATCTGGTTTTCCATCTGAATCGGCAATCCAAAAAGCATCGGGGGTGCAGCCATCACTGGCGTCCAGGATCTGAAAAGGGAGGTAACCACCACCAGTGAGTCGAGGACTCAGCAAGCTCACTACTAATCCTATCGTAGGGTAGGGTATACAAGTGGGGTCGGTCCTAACCAAGGTGCTAGGGTTCATGGTACAAGGTTCAAGCACTCTCGAATCTCCCTAGTTACCAAGTCCCAACGTATAACATAACGTACGACGCATAGCAAAGCAGTTCGTACAAAGCAGACGGGCAATAACAAACAATCAACCATGATGCCATATGTGATGATGCAGGCCTCGAACAGCCATATCGGATCCCACGGATCATGCAGAGGCCTCAACCGGCCATAATGGATCCCAACGGATCGAGCCCGCCTATCACTCCAAATCCCATCAGGACACATCCAACAGTGCCATCCAGCAAATGCCACAACTGCGTTCTTTGACGCCTTACGTTGGCTACCCCCTTATCCCTCCATTTCCCTCGCGTAGTAACGTATCTGTGGCTCATCATCATGTCACATCTCTGGGGACTCATGCAATGCTCTTAATGCATGCGGGACCCAAATGATTGCAAACAGCAATTCAGTCACAGAGCATGCATGCAATGGTACGTAAGTACGGGAACAGAGCACATCAAAGGATCATACGAGTAACTCGCTACGTTTAACAGAACGGCATCACGTAGGCCCAGTGCTCTACAATAAATTCCCTAAGCAATTCAATTGTGACCAACGTTATCTCAGAAACCCACTAAATTGGAACTCGACCCAGTCGAACCCATAACCCATATTAATTCTCAGGAAATTAGTAACCCATACTCAATATCTTAATCGTCTTTGGTTCCCATGAATTAGGGTTAGCTTGGTTTGGGGTTCAGTTAATTAGTTCGGGTCCAACCGGGCCTAAGGCCCAGTGCAAGATTTAAGGCCCATAATTTATTTCTTAAATTAAATATATAATTCGGCCCAATATTATTCTAAATTCGTGCAAGGCCCAAGCCCAATTGACTAATTTAGGCCCAACTTGCTATCCTAAGCCCATGTGCATCATTGGGCCTCATATTTTAACATTCAAAACATAATTTAGGCTCAATTAAATTAAATTTTTCGTGCATTAGGGGCCCACTAGCAAGATTTAGGTCCAATTAAATTAGTTAAGTCCAATTAGTCTAGAATTGGGCCCCTAAGCCCATCTGCATTACTTTGGCCCAATTTGGTACACGCCTAAGTCAACCATTGCAGCCCACCAATCACGTTTTCAAGGTCCAATTAGATTATTAAATTCGTCCATTAGCTAGCCCGTTAGAGTATTTTAAGCCCGTTAACTTATTTTAGGTTAAATTGGTCCAAATTAAGTCCCTAGGCCCATTAGCAATGCACGGCCCACTCACCTCACGCTTATAACACTCATTTGCAGCCCAATATACACGGTTTCTAGCCCCCTTCAAGTCGCTAAGCTTGTGGTTTATCCCAACGAGCCAATCGCCTAAACTAACATAACTAACCTAAGCCTTAATCATGCATTTTCCTCCATAAATCACCATGACCAGCCCTTGATATTACATTCCACATATATATACTACTAACCTAAACCAAGATTAGTAGTAGAGCTTACCTTGGAGGGTTAAGGACGATGTTGGGGGCAGCAAAAGGGTACCGGCGCTCAAAGGAGGCTCTTGGCCTACAAGGAGAAATCGGCTTGGTCGGGGTCCAAGAGGGCTTCGAGTGCCACCGAGGTGATGAGAAGGGAAACTAGGAAGCTTACCAAGGAGTGAACGTGGTCGGTGAGGGCTGGTGGTGGCCGAACGACGGTGAAGACGACGGACGGAGCTCACGGGCGGCACGGGGAGCTTGAGCGAACGAGAGGGAGAGGGATGGGAGGTTGGTCCAGCTTCACTCAAGGGCTAAATGGCCACGAAAATGGGAAGGAAAGGGACCAAGGGGACATACCACGTGAGGATGAGGGCTGGTGGTGGCGGCTGTGTCGAGTGAAGGACGGCGGACGGTAACGGAAGGGGCAGCCACGGGTGGCCAAAGAAGAGAAACAAAGAAGAAGGAGAATGAAGAAGAAAATGTAGAGAGGGAGAGGGGGAAGCTCACAGCCGAAAATGGGGAATGAGGGAGGAGAGAGAGAGTGATAAGATTTTATCCAAGATTTTCACAATTTCAAATTTGGTAGTGGAGTGGTTGGAATAGTAATATGGAAGGGACATGTACTCTTGACTTGTACTTGGATTTGACTTGATAGATTTGCATGGGAACTTGAACCTTGATTGACCGATGGGATTGATAAGACACTTGATTGATTTGATACCGATTGGACTTGTCTCGATTTGCGTGCCAAATACACCGATCGGGTCCCGAGCGCGAACAAATTTCAGATAGAATTTGATTTCGATTTAACGAATCTACTCTCAAAAATCCTAATTCAACTAATCCTAAGGACTGAGCATTCACCGGGGGCATTTCGGTAATTTTCCAATCACGTCTTGCTTCATGACGTACACCGGCTGTCTACCCTTCTGGTGACATTTCTGAAACTGATCTCATTTCTTAGTTGTGTTTATCTTACTAATTCGATTGTCCATTGTCGGATTTCATTTCGTGGTCAATTTCATTAAATACCGGCTCTGTCTCTGTCTCAGACCAATGGGCGGCTGTTCGAGAAATTTTTTTCTCGGTAGCCTTTCCCCTTCGGTTAGTCATATCAGGGTAGCTAATCCTGAGTAGGCGTCGATCAGAGTGTATTAACGAAGTATTTCCATTCACTTAGAAATTCCGATAATTGGGTCGAATTTTCAGACTGTCACACACTCTCAGTTACCCTCGGTACCAGATCCCCAACGTATAAACAAACACGCAACTCATAGCAATGCAGTTCATACCATACAGACGGGCAATAACAGACAATCAACCATAATGCCATATACAAACTGATGCAGGCCTCAATCGGGCATAACGGATCCCAATGGATCATGCCCGTCTATCTCTCCAATTCCCATCAGGGCTCATCCAACACTGCCACACAGTAAATGCCACAGCTGCGTTTCTGACGCCTTACGTTGGGTACTCCCTTATCCCTCCACATCCCCGCGTAACAACGCGTCTGGGGCTCATTCTCATGTCACATCTCTGGTGACTCATACCATGCTCTCAATGAATGCGGGGGCCTAGATAATTGCAAACAGTAATTCAGTCACAGAGCATGCATACAATGGTGCATAAGTACTGGAACAGAGCATATCAAAGAGTCATACAAGTAATTCACTACATTCATCAGAACAAGTATCATGTAAACCCAATGCTCTACAATCAGTCCCCCAAGTAAATCCATTCGAGTTTAACGTTATCTTGGGAACCCATGAAATTGAAATTCGATCCAGACAATCCCAGCGATCCAGTCAAACCCCGTAGCTAATATTAGTTCCCAGGAAATTAGTAACCCATGACTAATGAATTAGTGGTTCAATAGCTCTTCGAGTGTAATTGAATTAGGCTTGGCTTAGGTTAAGGCCCAAATAATAGATTTAGGTTCAAGTGGGCCCAAGGTCCAACCCGAGGTTCAAGACCAATAATTTATTTCTTAAATCAAATATATAATTCATGCCCATATTTAAATTTAAATTCGTGTAGGGCCCATGCCCATTTCTAAAGATTAACCTATTAAGCCCAATTTGGCCATTTTAGGCCCAATTTGCTACCCCAAGCCCGTGTACATTAATGGGCCTCATATTTTAATACTCAAAATCATAATTGTGCCCAATAAATTCTAATTTTCGTCCCACAATGGCCCACCACTCAGATTTGGTCCAACTTGATTTATTTTGGCCCAATTAGTTTAGAATTAAGCCCCTAAACCCATCTACATACTTTGTCTCATTATTGTACACGCCTAAGCCCCTTGTAACAGCCCACTAATCACATTTTCAAGGCCCAATTAATATATTAAATTCGTCCATTCATAATACCACTAGCGTAATTTAGGCCCGTTACTTATATAGGGTTAAATTTGTCCAAATTAAGTCCCCAAGCTCATTCTAACCCTTAGGCCCACCACATCCATGCTTAAACCCATCCACATCAGCCCACCAAATCAGTTTCAAGGCCCAAATGCATTACCATTAGCCCCTATCTCGGCCCAAATCAACAATTGCTCAATTAGCCTAATGTAAACTTAAACTTAATCGCATATTAGACTCCCTAATTAACATGACCAGCCCCTAATACATCATTCCACATACATATACCACTAACCTAGACTAAGATTAGTAGTAGAGCTTACCAAATGAAGTGGAATGGCAACGACGACAAAGAGAACACCGGGCGGCCAAGGTGGAGTTCTCGACCTACAAGGAGAAATAGGGTCTGGTCGGTCATTGGACGGGGTCATACGATCATGGAAAGGGGAGGAAGGTGAGTCAAGAGGCTTACCAAAGTGGGCACGGGGCTGGTGGAGGCGGTGCAGCGACGAAAAGGGGGCAGACGGTGGCCGGTGCTCTTCTCGGGTGAACGAAACCAAGGTGGAGTAGGGAGAATGAGGTTAGGTCGGGTTCAAGGTGGCCTTCATGGGCCACGAAAATGAAAGGAGAGGGAGTGAGGGAGCTTACCAAGGTGGAGTGGCGGCCGGTGACGGGCGGTCGGACGGCCGGACAAGGAAGAGAGAACAAGAGGAAGAAAAGAAGAAAATGAAGAAGAGAAGGAGGGGGAGGGTGGCTCGGCTGAAAGTTGTAAGGGAAGAGAGAGACAGAGAGAAAATCAAATAAAACTAAGTAATGATAAGGTAGGTTGAGTGAATAGTAGTCTTGATTTGTACTAGTAAGTGACATATGTACTTTGATGAGACTTGATTTACTTGATGGATTTTCTTGGGAAATGAACTATGAATGATTGATGTGATTGACAAGACACTTGATTGATTTGACAACTGATTTGACTCACCTTGATTTGCGTGCCAAATGCACCGATTAGGTCTTGAGCTCGAACAAATTTCAGACTGGAATTGATTTCGATTTAACGAATTCACTCTCAAAAATCCTAGTTTATCTAATTCTAAGAACTGAGCATTTACCGGGGGCATTTCGGTAATTTTCCATTCACGTCTTGCTTCTCGACGTGCATCGGCTGTCTGACCTTCAGACGACATTTCTGAAACCGATTTCATTTCTTAATTGTGTTTATCTTACTAATTCGATTATCTATTGTCGGATTTCATTCTATGGTCAATTTCATTAAATACCGACTCTGTCTCAGTCTCAGACCAACGGGCGGCTGTTTGGAAAATTTTCCTAGGTAGCCTTTCCCCTTTGGTTGGTTATCTTAGGGTAGCTAATCTTGAATGAGCGTCAATCAGAGTGTATTAACGAAATGTTTCCATTCATTTAGAAATTCCGATAATTGTGTCGAATTTTCAAACTGTCACACAGGATCCGACTCATACTTCCGGAGCATCGATACATGAAACACGTTGTGAATCTGCGATAAGTTCAATGGTAGTGCTAGATGATAAGCCAGCGTCCCAATCTTTTCCAAAACCTCGAATAGCCCCACAAATCTCGAACTCAACTTCCATTTCTTGCCAAATCGAGATAATCCTCTCATCGGCGACACCTTCAGAAATACATGGTCTCTAACTTGAAACTCCAACGGCTTACGTCGCTTGTCTACATAGCTCTTCTGCCTACTCTGGGCGGTCCTTAGTCTGTCCCTGATCACTTTAACTGCCTCGTTGGACTGCTGAACTAGTTCTGGGCCTGTTATGCTCTTCTCGCCAACTTCGTCAAAACAAATTGGCGTCCTAGAGGCCCTTCCATACAATGCTTCAAATGGTGCCATCTTGATACTCTGCTGATAGCTGTTGTTGTAGGCGAACTCCACTAACTGTAACTGCTCTTCCCAGCCACCTTTGAAGTCTATCACAGAAGCTCTCAGCATGTCCTCCAAAGTCTGTATGGTCCTTTCTGACTGACCATCTGTCTGAGGGTGGTAGGCTGTACTGAATTTCAACTCTGTTCCCAAAGCACCCTGCAGACTTGTGATAGTCTGAAAATTCAACCCATTTTATCGGCATTTCTAAATGAATGGAAATACTTCGTTGATGCACTCTGATTGACGCTCACTCAGGATTAGCTACCCTGAGATGACTAACCGAAGGGGATAGGCTATCTGGGAAGAATTTCCCAAACAGCCGCTCGTTGGTCTGGGACAGAGACAGAGTCGTTATTTAATGAAATTGACCACAAAATGAAATCCCACTTTGGACAATCGAATTAGTAAGGTAAACACAATTAAGAAATGAGATCAGTTTCGGAATTGTCGCCAGAAGGGCAGACAGCCGGTGTACGTTGCGAAACAAGACGTGATTGGAAAATTACCGAAATGCCCCCGGTAAATGCTCAGTCCTTAGGATTAGTTGAATTAGGATTTTTGAGAATAGATTCGTCAAATCGAAATCAAATCTTGTCTGAAATTCGTTCACGCTTGGGACCCGATCGGTGCATTTGGCACGCAAATCGAGGCAAGTCAAATCAGTTGTCAAATCAATCAAGTGTCTTGTCAATCAATCAACCATCACATCCATCAATCATTCAAGGTTCAATTCCCAAGGAAAATCTATCAATCAATCAAGAGTACAAAAGTACAATCAATGTCACTATTCCATCACCTAACCCCATTATCTCTTATTTTTGATTTTCACTAAAACCATATCATAATCTCTCTCTCCTCCTCACCCCATTTTCGGTCGACCATCTCCCCCCTCCCCTCTCCTTCATTTCTTCTTCTTCTTCCTCTCATTTCTTCACCCGGCCGCCCCTCCATCATCGTCCACCGCCTGCAACCACCGTGGGCCGTCGTCACCATCATCCTCCCATCCTTTGGTAAGTCCCTTAACCCTTGTTCCTTTCCTTTTCGTGCCTTGAGGAGTGCCCCAAGGCCACCGACCAGACCCCATCTCATTCTCTCCCTCGGTTTCTCCTCAAGCCGCCGTGGACCGCCACCCGTTCCGCCACCGTCCCTCGTCGTCATCGTCGTCGTCGTCTTGCCCCGCCACGGTAAGCCTCTCCTCTCTTCCTCCTTGTTGTTTCGTGACATTGGTGAGTCGCCCTTAACCCAAACCAACCCCGGTCTCATCTCTCTCTCTCTCTCTCTCGGTTTCCTTAGCCGCCGTTGCATCGCCGGCCGTCCGCTCCTCCCCTTCCGTTCGGCCACCACCAACAGCCCTCTAAGGTAAGCTTCACTCCTAATCGTAGTCTAGGCTAGTTGTATATGGTTGTGGTGGTAGTATTATGGGTTAATGATCTCGGTTTAGACATGAATTAGGTGATTATGTGTAATGCTCACTAAGCTAGTTTGATGGATCTTCGTTGGAGCCGATTGAGCGGGCTGTTGGCATGCGAATTGGGCTTAGAAATGCTAAGTGTGGGCTGAATGTGTAGGCTTGGGCGCGAATTAGATGGGCCAGGGCAAGTGAATGGGCTTGGGAACCTTTAATTCAACTAATTGGGCCAAGATATGACTAATTGGGCCTAAACTAAGTAGGGGGCCACTAATGGACGAAAATTCACTTTAATTGGGCCTAATTTATGATCTTGAATATTAAAATATGAAACCTAATGACGTATATGGGCTTGGGTTATCAAATTGGGCCTAAATGGGTTAAAATGGGCTTCCTAAACCTACTTTAAATTTTGAGCTAGGGCCTTGCACGAATTTAAGTAGAATAATGGGCCTGAATTATGTATTTGATCTAAGAAATAATTTATGGGCCATAAACCTAGAACGGGCCTTAGGCCCAATTGGACCTAAAAAATTAATTGGACCCTAACCTGAGCCAAGCCTAATTCAATTAAACTCAAAGGGTTATTAAGACACTAGATCATTAATCATGGGCCACTAATTCCCTGGGAACTAACCTTAGCTACTGGGTTCGAATGGATTGTTGGGATTGTCTGGACCGAGTTCCAAATTAGTAAGTTTCTGAGACAATGTTAACAGGTTGGGTTTATTTGGGGAACTAATCGTAGGGCATGGGGCCGACGTGGGGCTTGTTTGGCAAACGTAGTAACTTACTCGTATGATTCCTTGTTATGGTCTGTTCCTGTGCTTATGTACCATTGCATGCATGCTCTGTGACTGAACTGCTGTTGAAATCATTGGGTCCCGCATTCATTGAGAGCATTGCATGAGTCACTCGAGTTGTGACATGAGAATGAGCCCCAGATGCGTGTTATGTGAGGGAAATGGAGGGACAATGGAGTAGCCAACGTAAGGCGTCTGAGAACGCAGTTGTGACATTGGCCGGATGGCACCGTTGGATGTGCCCCGATGGGATTTGGAGTGATAGTCGGGCTCGATCCGTTGAGATCCGTTATGGCCGATTGAGGCCCGAGCATGATCCGTGGGATCCGGTATGGCCGTTTGAGGCCTGCATCATTACATATGGCATCTTGGCTGATTGTTGGTATTGCCCGTCTGCTTTGTACAAACTGCATTGCTATGCTTTGTGCGTTATATTGTACGTTGGGACTTAGTAACTAGGGAGATTCGAGAGTGCTTGAACCTTGACAGTGAACCCTAGTTTACTGGATAGGACCGACCCCTCTTGTATACCCTACCTTACACTAGGATTAGTGGTGAGCTTGCTGAGTCCTCGACTCACTGGTGGTGGTTACCTCCCTTTTCAGATCCTGGACGCCAGTGATGGCTGTACCCCCGATGCTTTTTGGATTACCGATTCAGATGGATACCCAGATCACCCTCTATTTTGATATGCATGCTACGCTATGGCATAGGCACGTGACGACTGTACTAGTAGATCAGGGTGGACCCTACCTTGTACCCCATAGGTTCGAGGCATGGTTTAGAGAGGGCCTTCATGGTTTTGAGGGACCGCAGCGAGATTCTCCGATACCCATGGAGGAGGACCCATTCTAGCTGCAGTCTACCGAGTATGGAGGCCAGGTGATCGACCCCGACCCACTGCAAGAGTTGCCGTCTCCTGGACGTTCCGAGATTGACGGCCATGAGGAGGGCGATGCTATGGACACCGATGAGGATGATCCAGAAGAGGACCCCGTGGAGGATTCCGAGGAGGAGGAGCCTGAGGAGGACTGAGTCCCTGATACTGGTTTAGTCTTTTGGGGTTGTTTGAGCGTAGGTTTTGTCTGTGGGTTGTGGTTTCTTTTTGGGGGTCTGTACCTAACGTTGATGTTATGATATGTATATGTGTTGTTGTTTGTGTTTATTCTATTCGTACTACCCCACCGTTTTGTATGTATATGTCACGGGCCGATTGAATCACCGATCAATCGCTCGTGCGGCCTTAGGAAACCCTTCCCAAGTCAGCCTTTCCCTCACTCACCTCACTCGCCTCACAACTCTAGAGAGAGAAACTAGAGAGAGAAGCTCTGGTTTTCAATTACTCGTGAGAATGAGATGATACAAATGAGAGGAGGAGAACCCCTTATATACAAGTTCTCGTGCGATGATATCCGTAGATCTCCCATTTGATCTAACGGTGGAGATTGGATCTCCCTAACTACCACCTATCCGTATTGAATACAACAATACACAATTACAAGTTTGCCCGCCCCTAGGATCCTTCTAGAATTCCCTAGGAGATTCCTTCGCAAGACTAGGTCCTTCCTTCGTGCAGACCGTGTCATTCTCCCCCACCTATTCTGGCGACGCCCTCGTCGCGTTCTCAGCGATGTACACCTCGACCTGCTTCTGGAACTGCCATAACGACTTGGCAAGCTCCCACATTGCTTCACTCTCGGGGAGTCCCTTCCATCGGATCAAATACTCCTTCTTCGGCGTGCAGTATCTCTTCCGCATGACCCAATCCGCCAGGATGCAGTTGACGTCTCGGTCATAGGAAGTCTTTACCCCAATAGGCGCCCGTTGCGATTTCCCTCGATCCGGATCCCCTTCATCAAGATGAAACGGCTTAAGCATACTTACATGGAACACCGGATGAATCTTCAGCTTGGCCGGGAGTTCCAATTTGTAAGCAGCATTGCCAATCCGTTGCGTAATGCGGAATGGCCCCTCGTATCGTCGGAGTAGCGCCTTATGAACGCCCTTGTATCGCAGCGGCAGTTTGCACAACACTTGGTCTCCGACTTGATATTCCACATGTCTTCGCTTCTGGTCCGCCCATTTCTTCGTCCTCTTCGACACCTTGTGAAGACATGCGCGAGCAAGATCGGCTTGCTCGTGCCATTCCTCGGCAACCTTGTGGGCGGCCGGGCTACTCCCCTTGTGGCCCGACGCAATCGCGCTCGGCGTGAATGGTTGTTGCCCCATCACTATCTCGAACGGACTCCTCCCGGTCGATTCACTACGCTGTAGATTGTAGGAGAATTGGGCTACATCGATCAGCTTCACCCAATCTCGTTGTGTTGCGCTCACGTAGTGCCTCAGATACACCTCCAACAAGGCATTCACTTGCTCAGTTTGGCCGTCCGTCTGAGGATGAAGACTCGTTGAGAAGTTCAGGTCCGTCCCGAGTAGCTTGAATAGCTCAGTCCAAAATCTCCCCGTGAACCGAGGGTCTCGATCGCTCACGATCGTCCGTGGCACACCCGAGTGCTTCACAACGTGCTTTAGAAATAACTTGGCCGCTTCCTCGGCTAGACAATCGTCGGTGGCCGGTACAAATGTCGCGTACTTAGAGAATCGATCCACCACGACCATCAGCGTCCGACACCCTTCGGACTTAGGCAATCCCACGATGAAGTCCATAGAGACGCTTTCCATGGACGTTCTGGAACAGGCAGCGGTTCCAGCACACCAGCAGGCGACCTCTGCTCCAACTTGTCTTGTTGGCACACCAAGCAAGTTCGAACATAGGCCTCCACGTCGTCTCGCAAGTGCGGCCAGAAATAGTGCTCCTCCACCAGCGCCAGCGTGCGGTGGACACCTGGATGACCAGCCCACTTCGAGTCCTGACACTCGCGAAGTACTTCCCTCCTCAGATTCCCGTAGAGTGGGACATACAGTCGTCGCCCCTTAGCATATAACAGGTCGTCCTCGCACTAAAATCTTCGAGTCTTGCCCTCCTTTGCATAGTGCAGGAGTGCTTACGCCGCTCGATCATGCTTCAAGCCCTCCTTAATCCTTCCCACCAGCGGGCAGTCTGGCCGACTCATGGACGCCAGCTCTGCTCTTCGACTAAGCGCATCGGCTACAGCATTAGCCTTCCCCAGCTTGTACTCGAGCACGTAGTCGAACTCCGCTAAGAAATCTTGCCAGCGAACTTGCTTCGGGCTCAATTTCTTCTGAATTTGGAAATAGCTCGTCGCCACGTTGTCAGTCCCCACGACGAACTTCGACCCCAGCAAGTAGTGATGCGAAGTGCGTAGGCAATGCACAATGGCCGTCATTTCCTTCTCCTAAACGGTGTACCGCCTCTCGGTCTCGTTCAGCTTTCGTGACTCGTAAGCCACGGGATGCCCATCCTGTATTATAACACCTCCACTTGCAAAATGAGAAGCGTCAGTCTCTATCTCATACGGCTTCGAACAATCAGGCAGCCCCAAGACCGGCTCCTCCGTCATAGCCTTCTTTAGTCTCTTGAACGCCCCTTGACAGCGCTCCGTCCACTTCCACGGCTTCTCCTTCTTCAGCATATCCGTGAGCGGAGCGGTAATGCTCGAATAGCCCTTAACGAATCGTCGATAATAGTTAGTAAGGCCTAGAAAGGACCGAAGTTCGGTTACCTTCGTCGGCGGTTCCCAACCTACAATCGACTCAATCTTGGCCGGATCCATACGGACTCGTCCACCTCCCACGACGTGCCCCAAGAATGGCACTTCCTGCTGAGCAAAGGCCCACTTCTTGCGCTTCACGTACAGTTCATGGTCCCTCAGAACTTGGAAGACCTGCTTGATGTGCTTGATGTGCTCCTTGAGCGTCCTGCTGTATATGACTATGTCGTCCAGGTACACAACCACAAATTGATCGAGGAAGGGTTGTAATACCTTGTTCATTAGCGTGCAGAACGTCGCCGGTGCATTAGTCAAGCCGAAGGGCATGACCAAGAACTTATACGAGCCATACCTCGTAACGCAAGCTGTGACAGTCTGAAAATACGACCCAGTGATCAGGATTTCGGAATGAATGGGAATATTTCATGAATGCGTTCTGATTGATCCTCACTCAAGGTTGGCCACTTTGAGATGACTAACCAAAAGGGAAAGGCTACTTGGGAAATTTTCCAAAACAACCGCCCGTTGGTCTGAGGCTAAGATAGAGTCGGTATTTAATGAAAGTGACCACAAAATGAAATCCGACAGTGGACAATCGAATTAGTAAGATAAACACAATTAAGAAATGAAATCAGTTTCAAAAATGTCGCTAGAAGGGCAGACAGCCGGTGCACGTCGAGAAGCAAGACGTAATTGGAGAATTACTGAAATGCCCCCGGTAAATGCTCAGTCCTTAGTATTAGTTAAATTAGGATTTTTGAGAGTGGACTCGATAGATTGAAACCAATTCCAGTCCGAAATTCGTTCGCGCTCGAGACCCGATCAGTGCATTTAGCACATAAATCGAGGCAAGTCAAATCAGTTGTCAAATCAATCAAATGTCTTGTCAATCACATCAATCATTCATGGTTCAATTTCCCATGCAATCGAGTCAAGGTACAAGTGTCACATGTCAAAGTACATATGTCATGTTAAAGTACAAATCAAGACTACTATTCACTCAACTACTCCCATTATGACATTCAATTTCCAAGAAAATCAACCCATCAAATCCAAGGTACAATGTCATATATCAAGTACAAAATCAATCCCTAACACTAATACACCTAACCCACTAACACCTTTTGAATTTGATGAAGCCTTGGATAATAAGCCTCACACTCTCTCTCCTCTCCCATTTCCCTTGCATTCGGCCCCCCATTCTCCCTCTCCTTTCCCGAATTCTCTCCTCACCTTCCTCCTCTTCTTTTGCTTCATTTCTTCTTCGGCTGCCCGTGGAGCACCCCCGTCCACCGCCGTCCGAGCTCCACCGCCACCATCATCGTCCTATCTTCCTCCGGTAAGTCCTCTAAACCCCCTCCTTCATTCCGCGGCCTTGATTGAAGTCCTAACTGACCTCACTCTCCCTCTCTCACGCTCGGTTTCTCCTCAAGCCACCGCGAGCTCCGCCCGCGTCGTCGTCGTTCTCACCGTTGTTCAGCCGCCATTCCTCATCACCGACCGCCCACACTCCTTGGTAAGTGTCCCAAGCTTATTTGTCTTCCTCTTCGTGGCCATCCAAACCCGTTTGAACGCTGGACCATGTTGTTCTCTCCTTAGGCCGAGAACCTCACTTGAGCCGCCCGGTGTTCTCCTCGTCGTCGTTGCCATTCCAACTCACTTAGGTAAGCTCTACTACTAATTATAGCCTAGGTTAGATGTATATGGATGTGGTTTGTCGTATTAAGGATTGATGATTTCGGTTTAGGTGTGAAATGGGTAATTATGTGTAATGCTCACTAAGCTAATTTGATGGAAATTCGTTTGGGCCGATTGTGTGGGCTGTAGGTTTGCAATTTGGGCCTTGGAATGTGATACTGAGCTATGTATGAGTAAAGTAGGCGCGCGAGGGGGAGGCCGTGAGAGACTAATTGGCCTAAGGGACTTAATTTGGACAATTTCAGCCAAAAATAAGCTAACGGGCCTAAGGTACCTTAATGGGCTTGTGAATGGTCGAATTCAATGATTTAGTTGGGCCTTAAAAATGTCAAATGTGGGCTGCCAATGTTGTTTAAGGCATGTAGAAGGTGGGCCTAAGGCTACCTATGGGCTTGGGGGCTTAAATGGGACCAAACTAACCTTATACAAGCTTATGGGCCTAACATATTTTATTGGGCTTCTCGGAAAATCAAAATTCAGATTTAAATTGGGCCTTGAAATATTAATCATGGGCTGGAATAGATGAGTGGGCATGTGACCTAATGGGCTGAAGGGTTCTATTGGGCTTCGGGACTTAATTTTGGACTAATTGGGCCCAAACAAATCTAATTGGACCTAAATTGCAATGGTGGGCCTTAATAGACGAAAATTATAATCTAATTGGGCTTAATTTGTGTTTTGAATATTAAAATGTGAGGCCCGATAATGTACATGGGCTTAGGATATCAAATTGGGCCTAAAATGTCCTAATTGGGCTTAGTAGACTAATCCTTAAGAATGTGCTTGGGCTTTGCACGAAATTAATATAATAATGGGCCTAAATCATATATTTTAATTTAAGAAATAAATCATGGGCCTTAAACCTTGGAATGGGCCTTAGGCCTAGTTGAACCCAAACTAATTAATTAGGCCAAAACCTAAGCTAAGTCTAATTCGTTAAAACCCAAGGATATATATATATATATATCAAGACGACTAATTCATTGATCGTGGGTTACTAACTCTCAGGGAACTAACATGGGTTATTGGGCTTAGACTGAGTGACCAAGTCCGCTAAGGTGGAACTTAATTTGTATGGGTTCAATTAGGGAATCGCCTATGGTAAACGATAGTACGATGGGAATTCGTATGAGATATCTAATTGGACCTGGTTGGTCGAGCAACTGCGTGTGGGGCACTAGACCTATTATAGTCTGGCATGACGAGCACGTGATTACTTTGATGATTTCTTGATGTGCTCTGTACTTGTATTTATGTACCATTGCATGCATGCTCTGTGACTGAATTGCTGTTTGCAATCATTTGGGCCCTGCATACATTGAGAGCATTGCATGAGTCACTAGAGATGTGACATGAGATGGAGCCCCAGAGGCGTTGTTACGCGGGGAAATGGAGAGAAAAGGGAGGCCAACGTAAGGCGTCCGAGACGCAGTGTGGTATTTGCCGAGTGGCTGAGAATGTGCCCTGATGGGAAATGGAGAGAAAAGGGAGGCCAGCGTAAGGCGTCTGAGACGCAGTGTGGCGTTTACTGTGTGGCACTGAGAATGAGCCCTGATGGGAATTGGAGTGATAGGCGGGCATAATCCACTGGGATCCGTTATGGCCGGTTGAGGCCTGCATCAGTTTGCATGTGGCATTCATGGTTGACTGTCTGTTATTGCCCGTCTGTGTTATATGATCTGCATTACTATGCTTTGGGGCATTTGCTTATACGTTGGGGGTCTGGTACCGAGGGAAATTTAAAAGTGTCTGAACCTTGGACCCTACACCCTAGTTACCGGATAGGACCGACCCCACGAGTATACCCTATCCTACGCTAGGAGTAGTGGTGAGCTCGCTGAGTCCTCGACTCACTGGCGGTGGTTGCCTTCTTTTCAGATCCCAGACCGCTGTGATGGCCGCACCTCCCATGTTATTTTGGACTGCCTATACTGTGGAGGTGAGGTAGTTGATCCAGACCCGATGGTGGAGCTGCCGTATCTAGGTCGCAAGGAGAATGACGGACATGAGGAAGGACCGAAAGAGTGATTTGCCAGACGCCAAGTTTAAACTATGGGCGTATGACCGAGTGTAGGATTTTGGACTGTGTCATGTATTTCCTTTTGGGGGTCTGTATCGAACACCTTTGTAATGTATATATTGATGTTTGTTGTTATTCCATTGTCGTACTACCCCTTTGTATCGTATGCATATATGTGTGGTTAGGAGGCACGCTTCCGCAGGTTCGCAAGACTAATGAAGGACGCGTCGTCTGGTTGCGACGAAGAGACTTCCTGAGCCGTCGCGTATCGTAAACCGGACGAGCGTGATGAGAATCTTCCGCAGGGACGGGATGCCACGTTCTCGAGTAAGGGATCCGGGGCGTGACACAGGCAGTCTTCGGCTCATCGCCCTCCGCGATCTGCACCTGGTAGTAGCCCGATCGAAGATCCAGCTTGGTGAACCACCTTGCTCCGCCAAGTTGATCGAATAAATCTGCGATAAGAGGGATCGGGTACTTGTTCTTCACCGTCAGCTTGTTCAGCGCCCGGTAGTCGATACACATGCGCAGCGATCCATCATGCTTCTTTTGAAATAGGACCGGCACACCGAACGGAGCCTTCGATGGACGGATAAACCCGGAATCAAGCAATCCCTTCAGTTGCTTCCTCAATTCTTCAAGTTCTGGAGGCGCCATTCTGTACGGTGCCATAGCAGGCAGTCGAGCATCTGATACGAGCTCGATCCGATGATCCACCTCCCTCGTAGGCGGCAACTTCTTCGGCAGCTCCGGAGGCATCACGTCCTTGAACGCTTCAAGAACCTGGGTCACCTCCTTCGGGACATTGTCCATCCCATCCTTGGGATCCACCTCCTTCAGCACGGCAAGGAAAGTCTCCTCGCCCTTCCTAGCCCCCTTGGACAATTGCATAGCCGAGAGCATCTTATGGTTGCCTCCCTACTTCCTCTGAATTGGAACCACGCACTGGTTCCGTTCATCCAACACGCAGATGCAATCCGCGAACGGGAGTAGTATCGCTTCGATCCTGTCAATGAATCCCAATCCCATGACAATATCATAGTCGTCTAAAGGGATTACCTCAAGATCCTCCTTGCTCGTCCATTGATCGATATGGATCTCCACGCCTCGTGCTACCCCGTTCATAGGCACTTGCTTCGAATTGACGGTCTTTAGCCATCCCGTCCTCTTCTCAACCTTAAGGTCGAGTTTCTTCGCAGCTTCCTCGGAGATGAATAGATCGGACGCCCCCGTATCCACCAACGCATTCATCGTGGTGTCGCCGATCTTCATTTCCACGAACATCATCCCCTTAGGCTTCGCCGCTTTCTTAGACTTGATCGAGCTAAGGACTCGCAAGGATCCAAGTCGCGTCTCGTCCTTCTCGGCTTGCTTCTTTTCCTCCTCCTTAGCTTTGATCACCGATGCGATCTGCGCTTTGGCTGAGTAATCGCGTGCAAAGTGCGGTCCGTCGCACAAGAAGCACTTGACCTGGAATCGCCTCTTCTCAGGCTTCCCGCTGCTACCACTGCTTGAAGCTTCCGTCTTCGCCTTAGGTGGAGCGGTTGGCGGCTTGCTATTGCTTGGGCGATAGGATCTCCCACGATCTCCCCCACCAACGCTCTTCTCCCTCGGGTGGAAGTCCGGCTTGCTCACTGGAGCCGGCTTGTACTCCACTATCGATTCGGCCGCAGCCATAGCCGACGTGAGATCCATTGCACCGCAGCGCTTGATCTCCTGCTTCACATAGGGCTTGAGACCCCCAAGGAACTGGTAATAGGCCTCGGTGTCGCTCATCGTGGAGATTTGAAGCAGCAGCTCCGAGAACTTCCTCACATAGTCCCGGACGCTTCCCCTTTGTTCTAGGCGTCGGAGTTCCTCTCGAGCTTCCTCCTCCGCGTACACTGGGTAGAACTGCTTGTGAAACTCCGCAACGAACATCTCCCAAGAAGTGATCGAACCACCACTTCGCTCGTCACACCTACGACGCCACCATAATTGTGCGTTTTCGGTAAGATACATGGCAGCAGTACTAACCTTCAGGGCATCATCAGCAATCCCCGTTGCGTTGAAGTACTGGTTTACGTGCCATAGGAAGTTGTCCACGTCCTTGGCCACCCTTGAGCCTTTGAACTCCTTAGGCTTCGGAGCGTCCACTCGTGGAGCAGGTTGCACGGTGATCACCCCGTTCACGCGTGCAGCATCAACTTCAGCAACCTTGACCTTGAGCACGTCCAACTCCCCGCGCATAGCCTCGACCAGGGCTCGCAGGTCATCGTTCTCCGATCGGAGTTCTTCAGCAGTGCACGCCAAGGTACCTAGCATCTCGCCTCGGAGCTCCCCCATGCCGGATTTCAGCTCTTGCACCTCGGCCTCGAGCTCCTCCTTCCCGGACATGACTCCATCAACAGCGTTCTCGGCTAGATCCCCGACTGCGCCTTGGACTTCGGCGAGTGCGACCTCCATCTTCGACACCCGGGTCTCCAAGAGCCCCATTGCATCCCTCGAACTCGATCAAGCACGAGCTTTTTGCGCCTTGCTGGCCTTCTCAGTATCACGACCACGCTCCTCGGCAACCTTCTTTCCCTGGGCAGCAGCTGGCTCGGACGCTGGATCCATCACACCTCTTGACGAATCTTGGCTACGCACTGGACGTTGGCTCTGATACCACTTGTCACGGGCCGATCGAATCACCGATCAATCGCTCGTGCGGCCTTAGGAAAACCTTCCCAAGTCAGCCTTTCCATCACTCACCTCACTCGCCTCACAACTCTAGAGAGAGAAACTAGAGAGAGAAGCTCTGGTTTTTAATTACTCGTGAGAATGAGATGATACAAATGAGGGGAGGAGAACCCCTTATATACAAGTTCTCGTGCGATGATATCCGTAGATCTCCCCTTTGATCTAACGGCGAAGATTGGATCTCCCTAACTACCACCTACCCGTATTGAATACAACAATACACAATTACAAGTTTGCCCGCCCCTAGGATCCTTCTAGAATTCCCTAGGAGATTCCTTCGCAAGACTCGGTCCTTCCTTCGTGCAGAAAACCTCCTCAGATTTGCCCCTTCGTCCATACCGTGTCATATGCATGTATGGTTAGGAGGCACGTTTCCGCAAGTACGAGAGTTCGATGAAGGACGCATCGTCTGGTCGCGACGAAAGGATTCCCTGGGCCATTGTGTATCGTAAACCTGACGAGCGAGATGAGAATTTTTAGTAGGAACGGGATGCCGCGTGCCCGCTTGGGATTCGGGGCGTGACAAGACTCTTCCAAAATGTGGCTGTAAAGCGAGGATCTCGATCCGATACAATACTTACTAGCACCCCATGTAGTCTCACAATCTGCCTCACATAAAGCTCAGCCAGCTTCTCCAAGGCAGAGTCTTTTTGCACTGCAATGAGGTGTGCGGATTTAGTTAGCCTGTCCATTATTACCCAGATTGAGTCATTTCCTCTTTGACTCCTCGGCAGTCCTGTCACGACGTCCATAGTGACATGTTCCCACTTCCACTCTGGGATTTCTAATGGTTGTAGTAATCCACCAGGTTTGCAGTGTTGCGCCTTTACTTGTTGGCACGTCAGACACTTGGCCACGTGTTTCGCTACGTCTACTTTCATTCCATTCTGCTAGTAGTGCTGATGCAGATTATGGTACATCTTCGCACTCCCTGGATGGATATTATAGTTTCTTCTGTGTGCCTCAGACAAAATCCTTTCCTTCAACTCCTCATCGTTCGGCACGCACAGACATCCTTTAAACTTCAATATTCCGTCTTCAGTCACTTGGAATCCATCTTTTCTCTCCTCTGCATCCATCATCACAATCTTCTGGATGTCTGGGTCCCTAGTGTGACAGTCTGAAAATTCGACCCAATTATCGGAATTTCTAAATGAATGGAAATACTTCGTTAATACACTCTGATCGACACTCACTCAGGATTAGCTACCCTGAGATGACTAACCAAAGGGGAAAGGCTACCTGGGAGAAAATTTCCCAAACAGCCGCCCGTTGGTTTGAGACTGAGACAGAGTCGGTATTTAATGAAATTGACCACATAATGAAATCTGACAATGGACAATCGAATTAGTAAGATAAACACAATGTAAGAATGGAATCAGTTTCAGAAATGTCGCCAGAAGGGCAGACATCCGATGTACGTCGTGAAGCAAGACGAGATTGGAAAATTACCGAAATGCCCCCGATAAATGCTCAGTCCTTAGAATTAGTTGAATTAGGATTTTTGAGAGTAGATTCGTTAAATCGAAATCAAATCCTGTCCGAAATTCGTTCGCGCTCGGGACCCGATTGGTATATAGGGCATGCAAACCGAGGCAAGTCAAAACAGTTGTCAAATCAATCAAGTGTCATGTCAATCAGTCATGGCACAATTTCCAAGGAGCGTCAATCTACCAATCACTCACATCTTGTCTAGTACAATGTCAACTCCAAGTACAAATCCATGTCACTATTTGACCTAACCCATTATAAGCTACTTTCCATTTATTCTAATTGTTATAATACCTCTCTCTCTCTCTCTCTCCTACTCCCCATTTGGTTTGGCCGAACTCCTCCCCTCCCCTTCATTCACACCATCTTCTCCTCCATCCTCTTTTTTTCTCCTTCCCGTCAGCTCCTCCTTCGTCCACCGTGGGCACCGCCCGTTGCCGCCATTGATCCACCACTGCACCGCCACCTCACGCCTACGTATGACTCTCTAAATCTTCATCCTTCCATCCTCGCGGCCCTAGAGGCTCCTTGAAGCTCGAACAGCCCCTAAACTCCCCCTTCTCCTTGTTTCGTTTCCAGCCGGCCACCCGAACACCGCCCGTCGTCCCGCCGTCGTCCGGCCAAACCAGCTGCCGCCGACCACCCTCCTCTCTTGGTGAGTGTCTCAGCTACCTCTCCATTATATTTCGTGACTTGACTCCCCCATGTGCCAGCCGAAACAGCCCCATTTCCCTTCGATGCTCCCTTTGTCGTTTCGCTCCATTTTGAAACCCGGCCAAGTCACCTTGCCTTCTCATGGTTCTTCACTTATTTTGGCACGTGAAATCTTTGTTCTAGGTCCTTGGGGAGCCGTTGGAGCCTCCGAAACCAGTCCCCAACGCCGACCATTCCCCCCTTGGCCGAGAGCCATTCGGCCGTTCCTTGCCCTGTTGTCTACCGTCGTTAAATTCGGTCCAACCTAGGTAAGCTCTACTACTAACCTTGGCTTAGGCTAGTTGTATATGAGTGTGGTTTAGTGTATAAAAGGGTTAGTGATTTCAGTTTAGGCATAAATGAGTGATTATGTGAAGTGCACACTAATTTAACTCAATGGGACTTCGATTTGGGCCGGATATGGGGGCTGTTGGCATGTGAAATGGACTTCAAAATGTAATATGAGGGCTGCAATGAATGGGGTAGGCGTGCTAGAGGAGGGCCGAGGTGTATTAGTGGGCTTGAGGGCCTAAAAGTTTGCGAAACTAACCTTGTATAAACTATCGGGCCTAAAATACTCTAACGGGCTTGCTAATGGACGAATTTAACAAATTAAATGGGCCTTAAAATTGTCTAATGTGGGCTGCCATTGCTGATTTAGGCGTGGATTAGTGGGCCAAAAATGTGTAAGTGGGCTTGGGGGTTTAAATTCTAAACAAATTGGACCCAAATTGTAATGAGGGGCCGTAATGGACGAAAATTGAACTTATTAGGGGCCAAATTATGATCGTGAATATTGAAATATGGGGCCCACTAATGTATATAGGCTTAGGATAGCAAATTGGGCCCAAAATAGTCAAATTGGGCTTAATAGGTTAATCTTTGAAATTGGGCTTGGGCCTTGCACGAATTTAAAATAATATTGGGTCGAATTATATATTTAATTTAAGGAATAAATTATGGACCGTAAATCTTGAACTGGGCCTTAGGCCCAATTGGGCCCAAACTAATTAACTGAACCCCAAACCAAGCTAACCCTAACTCAATAGAACCAAAGACGATTAAGATATTGATTGTGGGTTACTAATTCTCTGGGGACTACATGGGTTACTGGGTTTGACTGGAATGACGAGGCTGTTGGGACCGAACTTCAATTTCATGACTTCCTGAGCTCATGTAAATAGATTGGGTTTACTTGGGGACTGATTGTAGAGCGCCGGACTCACGTGACCCCGGTTCTGATTTATATAGCAAATTACTTGTTGACTAAATTGCTGTTGCAATCATTTGGGCCCCGCATACATTGAGAGCATTGCATGAGTCACAAGAGATGTGACATGATAATGAGCCCTAGAGGCGTTGTTACGTGAGGGAAATGGAAGGAAAAGGAGTAGCTAACGTAAGGTGTCTGAAACACAGTTGTGGCATTCGCCGAATGGCACTGTTGGATGCGCCCTGATGGGATTTGGAGTGATAGGTGGGCTGATCCGTTGTGATCCGTCATGGCCGGTTGAGGCCTGACCTTGATCCATTGGGATCCGATATGGCCGATCGATGCCTGCATCATTTGCATATGGCATTACAACTGATTGTTTGTTATGGCCCGTCTGTGTTGTACGATTTGCATTACTATGCGTTACACGTTAGTTCATGCGATGGGGTCTGGTACCAAGGTGAGCTGAAAGTGTTAGAACCTTGGACCGTAAACCCTAGTTCATTGGTTAGGACCAACCCCACTTGTATACTCTACCCTCGCTAGGAATAGTGGTGAGCTTACTGAGTCCTCGACTCACTGGCGGTGGTTATCTTTTTTTTTCAGATTTAGGACGTTAGTGATGGCAGCACCCCCGATGCTTTTTGGATTACCAGTGCAAATGGACACCCAGGTCACCCTTCTTTTTGATATGCATGCCGTGATGTGGCATAGGCACGTGACGACTGTCTTAGTAGATCAAGGTGGACCCTACCTTGTACCCCATAGGTTCGAGGCGTGGTATAGAGAAGACCTTTATGGTTTTGAGGGACCCCAGCGGGACTCTCCGATACCTATGGAGGAGGACCCATTCTAGCTACAGCCTGCCGAGTATGGAGGCCAGGTGATCGACCTCGATCCGCTGCAGGAGTTGCCGTCTCCAGGACGCTCTGAGATTGACGGCCATGAGGAGGGCGATCCCATGGACACCGATGAGGAGGATCCAGAGGAGGACCCTGAGGAGGATCCCGAGGAGGAGCCTGAGGAGGACTGAGTCCCGCTGATGCTGGTTTAGCTTTTGATGTTAGTGTGAGCGTAGGTCTTGGCTGTAGGTTGTGTCACGCCCCGAACCCCAATCGGACACGCGGCATCCCGTTCATGCGGAAGATTCTCACCTCGCTCGTCTAGTTTACAATACGTGACGACCGAGGGAATCCTATCGTCACAACCAGACGACGCATCCCTTATCGAACTTACGCACCTGCGGAAATGTGCCTCCTAACCATACATACATGCATACAAACAGAGGGGTAGTACAAACAGAATGAACACAAACAACAATATATATGTATAACATAAGCGTTAGATACAGACCCCAAAAGATAACCACAACCTACGGCCAAATCCTACGCTCAAACAACCTCAAAAGACTAGACCAGCATCAGGGACTTAGTCTTCCTCAGTCTCCTCCTCCTCGGGATCCTCCTCAGGGTCCTCCTCTGGATCCTCCTCATCGGTGTCCATAGCATCGCCCTCCTCGTGGCCGTCAATCTCAGAACGTCCTGGTGACGGTAACTCCTGCAGCGGGTCGGGGTCGATCACCTGACCTCCATACTCGGCAGGCTGCAGCCAGAATGGGTCCTTCTCCCTGGGTTTCAGAGAGTCTCGCTGTGGTCCCTCAAAACCATGAACACCCTCTCTAAACCACGCCTCGAACCTATGGGGTACAAGGTAGGGTCCACCCTGATCTATTAGTACAGTCGGCACGTGCCTATGCCATAGCGTGGCATGCATATCAAAATGGAGGGTGATCTGGGTATCCATCTGAACTGGCAATCCAAAAAGCATCGGGGGTGCTGCCATCACGGGTTTAGGGTAACCACCGCCAGTGAGTCGAGGACTCAGCAAGCTCACCACTAATCCTAGCGTAGGGTAGGGTATACAAGTGGGGTCGGTCCTATCCAGAATTAGGGTTTAGGGTCCACGGTTAAGACACTCTCTACTCACCCCGGTACCAAATCCCCTCATATAAATAGACACGCGATGTATAGCTATGCAGTTCGTACAACGCAGACGGGCAATACCAAACAATCAACCATAATGCCATATGCAATGATGCAGGCCTCAAACGGCCATATCGGATCCCATCGGGCTCATTCTCAGTGCCACACGGCAACCACCACACTGCGTCTCGGACGCCTTACGCTGGCCTCCCTTTTTCCTCCCTTTCCCATCAGGGCACATTCTCATGTCACAACTCTGGTGACTCATGCATTGCTCTCAACGCATGCGGGGCCCAAATGATTATAACAGCAATTCAGCCATAGAGCATGCATGCAATGGTATACAAGCACAGGAACAGAGCACAACAAGATTCGCACGGATAACTCGCTACACTTAACGGAACGGTATCCCATGGGCCCAATGCTCTACAATCAGTTCCTTAAGCAAAAGTTCAATCGTGACTAACGTTATCTCGAGCACCCAACGAAATTGGGAATCGATCTAGTAAATCCCATAACCCATGTTAGCTCTCAGGGGATTGGTGACCCAAATTCATCATCTTAATCGTCTTTGGTTCCGATGAACTAGGGTTGGCTTGGTTTGGAGTTCAGTTATTTAGTTCGGGTCCAATCGGGCCTAAGGCCCAGTTCAAGATTTAAGGTCAATAATTTAGTCCTTAAATTAAATATATATTTTGGCCCAATATTATCTTAAATTCGTGCAAGGCCCAGGCCCAATTTTAAAGATTAACCTATTGAGCCCAATTTGACTATTTTCGGCCCAATTTGCTATCCTAAGCCCATATACATTATTGGGCCTCACGTTTTAATATACGGAACTTAACTTAAGCTCAATTAAATTAAAATTTTCGTCTAAAGAGGCCCACTATTACTATTTGAGTCCAATTTAACTCATTTAGGCCCAATTTGTACAGATTTAGCCTCTAAGCCCATTTATATGATTCGGCCCATCGTTCCCCACGCTTAATCCAATCTTGGCAACCCACATTTGACATTTTCAAGGCCCAACTAACATGTTAATTTTGTCCATTGCCAAGCCCGTTACAATCTCTTAGGCCCGTCGGTTTATTTTTGGTTGAAATTATCCAAATTAAGCCCCCTAGGTTCACTAGTCCCTCACGGCCTTTCACCCACACGCCTACACCACTCCCACGCAATCCACGGCCATTTTCTAAGGCCCGATTTACATATCCACAGCCCATTCACTCGGCCTAGACGAAGTTCCATCAAGCTAGCCTAGTGAGCAACTCGTATAATCATCCATTTCTTGCTTAAACCGAAACCATCAACCCATAATACAACTAACCATCACCATATACGTCTAACCTAGGCTACGATTAGTAGTAGAGCTTACCAAAGGAAGGCTAGGACGAACGGTGGAGGGGTTGAGCTCTAGCGGCCGAATGATGAAGACGACGACGGCGAAGGACGGTGGCACGTCACGAGGAGGTCGGAGGAAGGGGCGAACGAAGGCGGTGGAGCGGCGGTCCAATCAAGTGACGTGGGAACAGTGGTGATGGTGGTGGAGGCCGGACGGTGGCGGCTTGACCACGGCAACGGGCGAAGGAAGAGGAACCAAAGAAGAAGAAGAAGAGGACGTGAGGGAGAGGAGATGAGGGGCGGCCGAAAATGGGAGGGAGAGTGAGGAGAGAGAGATGTGAGGGTTTAATCCAAGTTCAAATGGTGAGTTAGTTGGTTAGGTAGCTTGAATAGTGTTAGAATAGTGATTTAGATATGACTTGTACTTGACAAGTTGATGGATGGATTGATAGGTTGACTTTCATGGGAAATTGTGCCATGACTTGATTGATGGATTGACAAAACATTGATTGATTTGACAACTGATTCGACTCGCCTCGATTTGCGTGCCAAATGCACCGATCGGGTCCCGAGCGCAAATGAATTTCAGACAAGATTTGATTTCGGTTTGACGAATCTACTCTAACAAATCCCAATTCAACTAATCCTAAGGACTGAGCATTTACCGGGGGCATTTCGGTAATTTTTCCAATCACGTCTTGTTTCTCGACGTAGACCGGCTGTCTGCCCTTCTGGCGACATTTCTGAAACTGACTTCATTTCTTAATTGTGTTCATCTTACTAATTCAATTGTCCGAAGTCGGATTTCATTTTGTGGTCAATTTCATTAAATATTACTCTGTCTCTACCTCAGACCAACGGGCGGCTGTTTGGGAAATTCTTTCCAGATAGCCTTTCCCCTTCGGTTAGTCATCTTGGGGTAGCTAATCCTAAGGGAACGTCGATCAGAGTGTATTAACGAAGTATTTCCATTCATTTAGAAATTTCGATGACTGGGTCGAATTTTCAGACTGTCACAATTCTTCTCTGCTTATAAAAATTTCGTCCTCGAAATTTACAATCCACCAATCCTTACAACAAAAGAGAAATTACACTGAGCTACTTAAACAAATACATATACTTCTTCTTCATCTCGTTCTCACTTTCCCAAGTCGCTCCTTCAGTCCCATGATACAACCAGATAACCTTGACCAGCGGTATCGTCTTGTTCCTCAAGACCTGTTCCTTACGATCTTCAATTCTTACTGGCCTTTCTACGTACGAGACGCGGTCATCCATTTCAATGACTTCATGATCGAGTATATGGCCAGGGTCCGGCTCGTACTTCCAAAGCATCGATACATGAAACACGTTATGAATCTGCGATAAATTCGGCGGCAGTGCTAGACGATAAGCCAGTGTCCCGATCTTCTCCAAAATCTCGAATGGCCCAACAAATCTAGGACTCAGCTTTCCCTTTTTGCCAAATCGAGATAGTCCTCGCATCGGCGACACCTTCAAGAAGACGTGATCTCCAACTTGAAATTCCAATGGTTTACGTCTCTTGTCTGCGTAGCTTTTCTGCCTGCTCTGAGCGGTTCTCAGTCTATCTCTGATTACCTTGACTGCCTCAACTGACCGCTGAACTAACTCTGGGCCTGTTATGCTTTTCTCCCCAACTTCATCCCAACAAATCGGAGTTCTGCACGCCCTTCCATACAATGCCTCAAACGGCGCCATTCTGATACTCTGCTGATAACTGTTGTTATAGGCAAATTCCACCAAGTGTAATTGTTCTTCCCAGCCTCCTTTGAAGTCTATTACAGATGCTCTCAGCATATCCTCCAGAGTCTGTATAGTTCTTTCCGACTGGCCATCCGTCTGAGGGTGGTAGGCTGTACTGAATCTCAACTCTGTTCCCAAAGCACCCTGCAAACTCTTCCAAAATGTATTTGTAAAACGAGGATCTCTGTCTGATACAATACTTACCGGTGCTCCATGCAGTCTCACAATCTGCCTCACATACAGATTAGCCAACCTTTCCAACGTAGAGTCCTTTCGTACTGCAATGAAATGTGCGGATTTCGTCAATCTGTCCACTATTACCCATATCGAATCATTCCCTCTTTGACTCCTAGGCAATCCTATCACAAAGTCCATAGTGACATGCTCCCATTTCCATTTTGGGATTTCCAGGAGTTGCAGTAATCCACCAGGTTTGCAGTGCTGCGCCTTTACTTGCTGGCACGTCAGACATTTGGCTACATGCTTAGCCACATCCACCTTCATGCCATTCCACCAATAGTGTTGACGTAAATTTTGATACATCTTCGTACTTCCTAGATGAATATTGTAGTTACTTTTGTGCGCCTCAAATAAAATCCTTTCCTTCAGCTCTTCATCATTTGGCACGCACAGACGTCCTCTAAACTTCAATATTCCATCAGCAGTTACTTGAAATTCAGCCTTCCTCTCATCCGCATTCATCATCAAGATCTTCTGGATATCCGGATTTGTAGGCTGCAACTCTTTAATCCTCAACTGAATCTCTGGTTCGATCTACAACGTATCCATCAGACTTGAGAGGTTTCCTACCTTGACCTTGAACTCAGAATCTCTGATTTCCTCCAGCAACGTCCATTCCTTTACCACCATAAGTGCGATGCTCGACTTCCGACCTAGAGCATCCGCTACCTTATTTGCCTTTCCTGGATGGTATAAGATATCACAGTCGTAGTCCTTCAGCAGCTCCATCCAACGTCGTTGCCTCATGTTCAGTTCCTTCTGCGAAAACAAATACTTCAAGCTCTGATGATCAGTATAGATCTGAAATTTCTCTCCCACCAAGTAATGTCTCCAAATCTTCAATGCAAATACTATCGCAGCTAATTCCAAGTCGTGAGTCGAGTAGTTCATCTCATGCGGCCTCAACTGTCGAGATGCATAAGCCACTACTCGTCCATGCTGCATCAAGACACATCCCAACCCTCTTAATGACGCATCACTATAAATTTCGAATCCTCTAGGTCCAGATGGGATGGTTAATACTGGTGCGGAAGTTAATCAATCATTCAACTCCTGAAAACTTTCCTCGCACTTCTTAGTCCATTCAAACCTCGTTTCCTTCTTCAACAAATGGGTCAGAGGAGACGCTATCACCGAGAACCTTTCCACAAAGCGTTTGTAGTAGCCAGCCAATCCAAGAAAACTTCGTACTTCAGTCACGGTTGTTGGCCTCGGCCACTTCTCTACAGCCTCGATCTTCGCTGGATCCACTGATATTTCTTCTCCAGGTACTATGTGTCCAAGGAACGCCACTCTGCTTAACCAGAACTCACACTTGCTAAACTTCGCATACAGCGAGTGTTCCCTTAATGTCTGCAGGATAATCCTTAAAGGTTCCTCGTGGTCCTCAGAACTCTTCGAATACACCAATATGTCATCAATAAATACTATCACGAACTGATCCAGAAACTCCTTGAACACTCGATTCATCATATCCACAAATGCTGCTGGGGCATTCGTCAATCTAAACGACATAACTGTGAACTCATAGTGCCCATACCTCGTCCTAAAGGCAGTTTTCGGTACGTCCTCCTTTTTAATCCTCAGCTGGTGATAGCCTGTCCTTAGGTCTATCTTCGAGAATACACATATTCCCTAAAGCTGATCGAACAGGTCATCAATCCTAGGCAGAGGATACTTGTTCTTGATCGTCACTTGGTTCAGCTGCCTGTAGTCGATACACAATCTTAGCGAATACACTCATACTGTTGCTGGAACAGTCTTCGTTCGGCCCCGATGTAGGGTGGTTCTTTGACAGGGGTAAAGAAATAAAACCGTCGCTCAAAGGGTTTGTCAATGGTTACCTGTAGTATTTAGGATGGAGAAATAATTGCCTATCGTCATCTCAATCCACGTAATCACTGCGAATAAATCCTACGTCCCTAAGTAAAGGTCTCTACTAGCCACTCAAGTGTGTGTAGGGACGTGTTTGGGTATGGTCTGCCTCTCATCATTTGAGGTACTCCAATTGATAAATCTCAAACGCCCTTATTTGTAAATTCATTTCAATTTCATCGAAATTCAATCTCCATAAGGGGATTATGATGCATGATGTATGTTTCAAACATGATTTGGATAAAAAACTTTTGAATCCCAATGCAAATGAGGTTTTAAGCCGGATATTTTCTTCAAGACGTGGGCTTATTAAAATGTTTGAACATAACTGATTTTGTGAATTTTCTAGTCCTTAAAATTCAGTGACATGGCTCTGAAAATTTTTTGAACATTAGGGAAGGGATACTTACCTGCTCGTCGCGACGGAGGATCCCTGAAAAAGTAAAAGGGAGTGTGTTAGTGTATGTCTTTCATTTTGAAGTAAATCGGAATAATACAACTTCACCCTTGATAATGCGTTCCAATCTGAACACAGTTGCATGGATTGTGAGAATCTGTAACCTGTCCATTGTGGTGTTGAGTCCCTGTCGAGGTTAAAATGAAGAGTTAGCATATGTTTCATATCGAGAATAAATTGGAACAATACCACCTTACTTTTGACCGTGTATTCCTATCGAAATCCCAATGTACAGATTGCAGGAATCTTGCCATCTAGTTGATCACCAAGACGATGTTTTCTGTAGAGATTAAAGGGAATAGGTTAATATGTATCCTCAAATTCGAGGTGAATTGGAGCAATATATCTTGCCCTTGGTTATGCAATCCAATCAAAAGAAAGAATGCATGGGTTATGGAAAATTATCTGTCCGACAATGAATTTTTGGTGTGAGCTTGCTTCAAAAAGGGCCCTTCATCAAGTCGTGTCAAGTGTTGCCCATCGTTCTTCATCCTAAAAGCTCTCATATACATGACTTATATTTGCTCGGCAGTTGTGGATCCCTTTGGGTGTGTTTGTTGAAGTTCTTGACGGTCGACAACTTTGAAATTTCATTCCGACCCTCTTTTATTTGAGTTTGAAAGACGTCGTTCGCGTATAAATCCTTGATCACATTGACGAACCATTTGCCCCAGTCAAGTGGCACTTACCCTGGTTGGGTAATACTTGCCCTAGCTAAACGGCTCAGTATATTTTCACATTTTCTTGTAATCCCCTGTCCAGTTTGGGATATCTATTATTCGAAGTTTCCTCTTCACTTTTCACCTGCATGAAGGAATGAATGTTAGTCCTATTTTGGATTTATTTGAGCCTTTTAGGAACAGAATACCCCCTTTTAGTGTTGTCTTTCTGATGTTTGAGAACATCGCTCTTTTCAAACGCCTTGCCTCCAGTAAGGCATGTCTTGCTCTTCATCCCTTGAGGTCTTGGTGGTTTTGTCTTGATACATTTTCTTCATGGGGGATTACTCTTCAAAATGTTTTCCCCCATGGTTTGATAAACCTGTATGAATAGAAAAGATATGTCAATTAAGGACCCTTCAGGTAATGAAAGATTTTGGAGCGATACCGCCTTACCCTTCATCTGAACCTGTGTCAACCTTCTCGAAAAGCGAAAATAGCTCACACTTATACAACCTACTATATGGTGATTAAGCGACTTTCTCAACCTCCCTCGTCTTCGAAGTGTTTGACGTTTCCTCTCTATTTGGTCATTTGGTAGCATTGTTCTCCAAGTGCTTTACTTCCATTTGTCGCCTGTGAAGAAGAAAAGGACAAGTAACAGTATTTTCATGACTGATTGAAAGTTACGTAGGAACGATACGTCTTTTCACCGAAAATGATGACTCAGTTTCGTCCTTTTCTTGGCGGGCCATGCAATTACACTTAGATGACTTCCCTCATTTGTTGCCCCGATGTGCTTCTTTGGTAGAATTGGGGGGGCTACTTTCAACAAACTTTCTTCGTTCATCTTCGGTCACCATTTTTATTATCTTGAGTAGTTGGCCATCTTCAACCTAGGCCAAAAGGAATATACTGACAGTTAGACTATATATAAGATGTTTCCATTAGAACGATCACGTTTACCTTCTTGGAGCACCATCCTTGGAGATATCTGCACGAGTAAATGTATGAGCAACATCAAAGTTGATGCATGAATGTTTTGAAAAATTCTCTTGAATGATGTTTTCAACAGAAGAATTAAGAAATAGGGGAACTAGTCCTTATACCATCGGACATTCTCGTTCCTATAAAATTCATTTGAAAACTAGGAAGCATGCGGGAATCCGGGCCTCAAGTCTTCGAAAATCGAAGACGGGTATCATCATTGGGCCGGTTTGGAATATTCCCGCATGTCCTTAATAAAATATGCATATGCATTCACTAGAATGAAACGATAAGACCATTTTACAAAGGAGACTACCTTGGCCCAACGGCTCAAGATCCAAGGTGTCATTCAGTTCTACTTACAATATGAATTGAAAGACTAAATGGAAATGACACGATGCAAGTAATTAGCATTGACTGCTTTATTTTGCGAAATTCGAAATGGCTGCAAATGACCCAGCTCCTTGGCGAATCACTTTCTTCCACGAACTCCTTTGAGGTATGATGATACCCTAGTTGAAATTGCCTCGTGGTTCGGGGGTGCCGACTAAGAATTCCAGTATTTACCTTCCTCTTTGCCATTTATGAGGACTACTCCTTAATGCTCAGGTGAATGGTTCTGTAGTGCTTTCAACTTTAGGTCATCCAGCTCGAAGATCTCACTATCTATGAGGGCTTGAACTTTATGCTTGAGAACCAAGCAATTATCGACGTTATGCTCAATTTCACCCATATGATACGCACATGCCTTGGTCTCGTCATAACCGGAGAAACTTTTTGGAGGGCTCTTTCTGGGCGGCTCCTTTGCAACTAACCCACTCTCTAATAACATTGGAAGTAGTTTTGAGTAAGGATATGGGAGTGGAGTGAATTGCTTTGGTGGGAGTTTCTTCTCTCGGTTAGGTTTTCGAGGTCTCTCCACCTTAGACTCATATTGCCCCTGATGGGAAGTGGAAACATGTACTTGATATCCTAACTTATTTTGGAGAGGTTTGATTCATAGTTGGCCTGCCTTGACATGGGGCCTTTGTTTCATTAAATGGTCCTTTGCTGACTTGAAGGCATTCCCCATAGCTCTTCTTATTTCTGGACCTGTCATTTCGCATAGCCCACTCTACTCTTTCACCAACGTCCACCAAATGCGAGAATGTTTGACAACCAGATGTATGCAGCCTATCAAAGAATTTGTATGGAAGGGCTGTTAGAAAGTGTCCTATCAACTCATCCTCATCCAACGGGGGTTGAACTTGAGCAGCTTTCGCTCTCCATCTTCGTGCGAATGGTCTAAAACTTTCGTTCCTCCTCATTTCCACATGCTTTAAATCCATTCTGGTAGGGACGGTCTTCATATTATACCTATATTGCTGTAGGAATTGGTCAGCAAGATCATCCCATTCGTCGATACCTCTGATATCAAGCGCCATAAACCACGATAGCGCAGGACCAATCAAGGTATATTGAAAATTCTGGATCAAGAGTGAGTCATCGTCAACGTATTCAGTCATCTCTTCCAAAAAATGATTGATGTGAGTTTTCGGACATCCAATGCCATCGTACTTCTTGGTAAACTCTGGCCTTCGAAAAACATCAGGAGCTTTTCCTACGAAGTGAGGAGATAATGTGTCATCCTTTTGGGGAACATCTAGATGAATTTCAGCTTTAGTTAAATTTGCATAGCTTTCTCCTTCCATTAAGCAGCTCGATTCTTTTGTCAAGGTGGAGCGTGGGACTAAGAAGATTTCTTCTGTCATTTCATCATCTTTAGTATCGACAACTAGCGATCCAGTAGGTGTGACCACAGGGCTTTCCATAGCAAATGATGGAGCAAGAGCTTTATTTTCTGTTGAAAGCTTTGAGAGTATGGTAAAAATCTGGGCAACTTTATCCTCTAGCTTAGTAAGTCGCGCATTCATATTATTATCTTCCGTGTGTGCTCTTGAGCGAGTTGTGAGATTTTCTTCCGCCATCGTTATTACCTGATTTTTTAAATGAAATAGGTGCATTAGAATGGAAAAACGGAAAAGAAAGCATAAATCCTTTCAATTTTATGCCATCTTACGATTAATGAAGATAAGGATCTTTACGCAAGTCTCAATCTTGCGTGGAAAGCTCTTATCAATATTTTTCATAAGAAAGCATACCATTGAAAGGAGTGTAATCCATGACAACTGCTTTCGATCAATTTTCAAGAGAAATTAACAGAGTGGTAAAAAATAAATGCAAAGTGAAATTTCAATGTGTCCTAAATTCAATAAAATATAGGACTTCCAACATAAAGCCGTTTACTAGAAACGGGAACAATTTGAGTATCCAATATTTTCTTAAATTTAGAAAACACGAACGACTTTGACTAGTTATCATGGATTACATGCGAAATGAGATGATATATGCACGAACCATTCAATTCCATATTTCCTTTTGGTGAAATAAGGGTTAAGCACTCCAAAGAAGGTCTAATAGAGAGTCTTAAACCAGATTTCCCTCAAGGAAAATTATGCAATTGATTGGGATCACTCGAGTGATTAGAATGAAAGCCATTATCACATCCATCTACTAAAATCTCTAGTGTAGACAGAATATTATAGATACATTTCAAAAGATCCCTAGTACATCAAATCTAATGAGATGAGATAGAAATGATTCCCACATGAGAAAATCCAGAGTACAAAGTTTAGAAATGAAATCTGTAATAAATGGATGTGATAACCACTAAGGATGCCCCAAATCATAAATCGTCTGGTTGAAATCGGATTTCTTCATACGTGTCCATCCATCTTGGAGCTTCCTCCTACAGGCGAATTGGCATGCTTCAAGGGCTCCATGTTGGTGTCGTGGCGTGGAATGCTTCTTTGCCCCCTTGTAGTTGTCTCGGGAACTATGACATGACTCAGGAAAATCATCATTCTATCCTAAAAATGGCTTTCAGACCAATCACTGAAATGATGATTTTTGTGAGATGATGTGTATGGTATGTAGAATTTAAAGCGAATGTGAATAAATTAAAGGTTAAAGGTAGGAAAGCCTTACCAACCATACTCTTTTTATTTTTGGTTTTAGGTATACCAACCGACCAATTCACATGCACATGAGACAAGTGAGGAATTGACTCTAGAAAATGAAAGAAGGGACAGGGTATGGACCTAAAAGGCTCCCACTATCTGATTCGACGACTTTGCCCACAAGCGCAATCGAACGTCAAGTGGGAAGAATCATCGATTCAGATAGCGAGCGGGATCGAATATGGTCAACCCAGGCGCAATCAAACGCTAGGGCTTTGCATACCGATCCCTATCTATGGTAACCTAAAAAGAGTGTTTCGCGGCTTGGGTTTAGGCGCTTGTGTGTGCAAGTGTCGTGATCCTCAAAATATGCAAGACATACACAGAAGTCGATATCAAGCAGCGCTTCTAATTTGCAGGAAATAAATAAACAATCCCAAACTCCAACCCTGCATAAAACATGTCAGCAATCACTCCTCCCCTTATAACTCCCATCTGCAAAAACATTTAACACATTAGGTTAGTGGACTTACCTCACCTTCGAGTGCGCCTGCAGAAAGATGTGTTAGAAACCACCCAAATTTTAAATCGGCTCAAGTCCTCTAATGGGTTAAACTAATTCCCCAGCGGAGTCGCCAGTCTCTCGCGACCCTCCCGAGATTTTCCTGGGATCCCGAGGGAGCTAATGGATTGCTAGGCCCATTGAATATTCGGGCTTCGCTCGGGCCCTCCCAGGCCCATACCAAATCGCGTCAGGAAAATTTAAATCGAGGTCGACCTTAGTGTGGTCGGGTGACATGTGAATAGTGTGCATGCCATAGGAGTCGCCACCAGTCATTTACTGGGGGGTATGACTGGAAACCCCATCGGACGATTGGGAGAGATCGTCCGATCCTACGAAATCCAGATATCTAGATTCGGGGACTTAGTTACATCAATACTGCTATCGACGCCCTTTCGGTACCTAAGTTGAGTGATTTCCTAATCTAGAGAATTCATGCATGCGAGATTGGGTAAGGTAGGCTCTGGGAGTCCAAGGGGTTCATGCAAATGGGAGTATCTATCCTATCAATCACAATCATAGAAATAAATACGCAATCAAGGAATCAATTCAAAAAAGAAATCACACCAAAACTAGTCAATACAAGCAAAATGGAGTCCTAGAAGTCAACGAAACACATCGATTAGGTTCGAGGGTGATTCGGGATGGTTTGGAATGATTTGGGTCAGATTGACCAGAGGGGCAGATTGGTCATTTCGAAAGGCCGAGGAAGTCAAGAATGTGAAAATAGGTTAAACCAGTTGAATGTGGTTTTTTCTTGATTTCCACAATTTTTGGGAATTTTTCTTAATTTTTCTTAATTTTTTAGAGTTTTCTAAGACTTCCTAAGAATTTTCTAAGGAATTTCCCTATTTTTGGACATTTTTCGGAATTTTATATATATATTTTTAGGATTTTCCTATGATTTTTGGGATTTTTCCTATTATTTTTTAGAATATTCTCTATATTTTCTGGAATTTTTATTTTTAATTTCTAATATTTTTCTTATTTTTTTAGGATTTTCTAAGACTTTCTCGGGGTTTTCCTATATAATATTTTTAGAATATTTTCTATTTTTTCGAAATCTTTATTTCTAATATTTTTTCTAATTTTTCAAAACATTTTTTTATATATTTTAACAATTTTTCTAAGTTTTTTTAAGGTTCCTACGAATTTTACGATTTTTCTATTGATTTTTATTTATTTATCTTCTTTATTATATTTTTATTTATTTTCCTATAATTTCCAGATTTTCTAAATTTTTTTACCAGATTTTTAGAATTATTTATTTATTTTTCCATCATATTTTTATTCTTTATTCTATTTTCGTATTTTTATTTTTACTATTTTATTATTTTTTTATTTTTTATTTTTTATTTTTCATTACTATATTTTCTATTTTTTCTACAACTTCCTAATTTTCCTAATTATTTAAGCTTTTTCTGAATTTTTTATGACTCTTAAGATTTATTATTATTATTATTATTATTATTATTATTATTATTATTTATTTCTTGGGATTTTTAGTTAATTTTGTATTTTTTATTATTATTTCCGAATTTTTATTTATTATTTTATTATTATATTATTATTTCATTTTATTTTACTTTGTTTTATTTTCTATTCTATCATTGTTTTATCCTCTTCCTTTTTTAATTTTATTTACTTTTTAACATTTTTCTGAAAATTTATTATTATTATTATTCATTGTTATTACTATTCATTTTTCATTATTATTTATTATTTTTCAGGATTATTATTTACCTATTACGTATTTTAGTTTTTTTTTTAATTAATTTTTTTTAGTTTTCCGAACCGGGTCGGGTCAACCCGGCTCGGTGACCCGATCCAATGCTAAAACCCTAAAACGACACCGTTCGGCTTTTATTAGTTTCTTAATTGTTATTTAGTTTTCTAATTTTTTTATTATTTTATTTTATTTTTCCGCCTAACCCTAAATTTGACGGCTACGAACATGCCACGTGCCTCTAATCCATCCTCTCATTTCTCATAAAAAACGGATGGCCCAGATCAAACTTCTCCGCCAAATCCTGACCGTCCATCATTTCTATTTTCTTAGAATAATCGATTATAAAATCGAATTACAATTTTTTAATCTAAAAATTTTCTGATCTTGATACTTGGACGAATTTCGACCGTCGGATCAAATTTTATTCTCCAAACTGGAAGCAATCTCAGCCAACGCGACCGCCACGTGATTGTTGACTCGGTCAACGAAGGTTGACCGGGTCAACATTCACGGAGAAGACAACGAACAACGCCGGTGATGGCACTGTTCATCGTCTTCTCCGGCGCGACTCACTGGAGAAGATAGGAAAATAGGTTTCAAGACCACGAAATGCTCCCGGTTTTACTCTAATCCTAATATGCATCCACAAGCATGAATTATTCCACGAGTTCGTTGCGAAGATTCCCCTGAATCATCGCAGACCCAAGTCAGCCGAGAATGAAAATTCCGGCGATTGCCACCCAGACCCAATCTACACACAAACAGCCATAAAATTCCGTCGATCAACACCGCAGGACTTCCAGGAAACTTACCTTACTATCCATGGAGCTCGGAAATGTTCTACAGGAACCGTGAAGCTCACGATGGGTCCGTATGATGAGGGAGATGGACGGAAGGTTTTTACTCGACGAAAATGCAAAGAAATGGCATGATTATGATCAGTACGAGCACAAGAGAGTATTGAATCAAAAATTGCGAAGCTAAAGCATCTGGACCGAATTCTGCTATGAAAGGAGCTTCGGGTATCCGACAATGGAGTTTACCTGTCTCGAGCCTGTTGGGGAAAACGACTGAGTTGGGCTTGCTCCTGAAGTCCCCGTGAAGCTTCGAGCGCTGCCGGTGCAGCTCGACGTCGCCTGATTCGTCTCGGCGACGAATTTGCAGCTCTGAACTCCCAGTCCTCTCCCCTATTCTTCGTCTCCGAAAAAAAATCCCCCTGTGTCGAGCTTTCTCTTCTCTTATATATCCCAGAAATCCCTCATTTTTCGTCCCTTCTCCTATTGCGATCCTAGAACGGCCAGATTTTCTCAACAAAACAAATCTAGTTCGTTGCAAATCTCTCCCTCCATACCTGTTTTGAAATTCCAGCGTGCGCAGGAGCTTCCTTGAGGAAGATGACGATAGATGGGTCGGGTCGGGTCGGATCCGGTCCGACCCGACTAACCCGGGTAAATATTTTCTTCAAATTGAGCCCAAATTTTCCACTTTTTACCAAAATTGACACCAGAATTGGACTCAGGGGTATTGAATTTACTTAAAAATGGTGTTTTTCCCAAAACTCATTCAGTATCTACACAAAAACCCCAAAATTTCAATTTGACCCGAGGGACTAATTTGCAATCTCCAAAGTCTAAATGGCCTTTTTTACAAAACTTGACACCACCAATGGATTCAGAAGGTCACAATCTAGGGGGTGACGTCGCCCTTTTTCAAATTTAGTCCCTAGAAAATTTTTAATTTCATTTTTAGTGATTTTAGGGACTAAATCGAAAAATCAGAAATTGCATTTTGGTCCTTTTTAGCGAAATTGGACAATCCTGAGGGCTTTTGGACTCGATTTTAATTTTGAAAAATAGAGGAGGATGACACGACTCTAAAAATGTAAAAATGGAAAATTAAAAAGCTAAAATGGAATTTCTAGAATTATTTAAATAATCTAAAAAAATAAATTTACAAAGAAACCCTAGATTCCAGAACAAGTTTTTCAAAATTTATTCATCCAAAATGAAGAGAAAATTAAATTAAAAATATTGACTTTTTTTTGGTAATTTTCTAGCTTTAAATTCTATTTTTATTAATTTTGTATTATTTTCCTAATTTCTGAAATTATTAAAAAATGCAAAGAATAAGGAAAATTATTTTTTGTTCAAAATTGGTTCTCTAGGTTAGGCCGAGGTCACCAAAGTCGATTTTGCAATTTTCTCACTTTTATTTATTTTTTCATGAATTTTTGAAAATAAAATGGAGAAAAATATGAAAAATAAGGAAAATTATTTTTTGCTCAAAATTGGTTCCCTAGGCCAAACCAAGGTCCCCAAAGTTGATTTTTCAATTTTCTCAATTTTTATTTATTTTTTATGAAGTTTTTTAAAATAAAATGGAGAAAAATATGAAAAATAAGAAAAATTATTTTTTGTTCAAAATTGGTTCCCTAGGCCAAACCAAGGTCTCCAAGGTTGATTTTGCAATTTTCTCACTTTTATTTATTCTTTTATAAATTTTTGAAAATAAAATGGAGAAAAATATAAAAAATAAGGAAAATTATTTTTTGTTCAAAATTGGTTTCCAAGGCCAAACCAAGGTCCCCAAGGTTGATTTTTCAATTTTTCTGAATTTTTATGGATTTTCTAAAAAAATTTGAAAATAAAATTGGCCAAAAATCAAGTGTCAACATCTTCGAATACACCAAAATGTCATCAATGAAGACTATCACGAACTGATCCAGAAACTCCTTGAACACTCGATTCATCATGTCCATAAATGCTGCTGGAGCATTCGTCAATCCAAACGGCATAACTGTGAACTCATAATGCCCATACCTCGTCCTAAAGGCGGTCTTAGGCACGTCCTCCTTCTTAATCCTCAATTGGTAATAGCCTGTCCTTAGGTCTATCTTGGAGAACACACATGCGCCTTGAAGCTGATCAAACAGGTCATCAATCCTTGGCAGAGGATACTTATTCTTGATCGTCACTTGGTTCAGCTGCCTGTAATCGATACACAGTCTTAGCGATCCATCCTTCTTCTTAACAAATAGCACCGGAGCTCCCCATGGCGAAGCGTTGGGGCGGATAAATCCTTTATCCAGCAGTTCCTGCATCTGCACCTTCAATTCCTTCAGTTCCGATAATGACATCCTATACGATGCTTTTGAGATCGGCTCGGTTCCAGGTGCCAGCTCAATTACAAACTCCACTGCACGCTCTGGTAGCAAGCCAGGCAATTCTTGAGGAAATACATCCGAGTACTCTCTCACTACAGGCACTTCCTCCAACTTCACTTCTTGAGCAGTCGAATCTGACACCGATGCCAAAAATCCTAGACAACCCTCGTCCATCAGTTTGGTTGCTTCCAACGACGAGATCCAAGGAATCGATGTTCCTCCTCGATTCCCTCTAAAGTCATACCCAGGGTGACCTACCGGGTTTAGCTGTACCATACTTCTACCACAGTTTATTACCGCCCCATGTCTAACCAACCAATCCATGCCAACAATCACGTCGAAATCAAACATAGGCAAAACAGCTAAATCGATCTCTTCCTTTCTATCGCCCAGAACTAACTTACACCCCTTACATCCTAGCGCAACAATCTCTCTATCCTTTAACGGGGTGGTTACATGCAAGGTCACATCTAACGGCTTAACATTCATCCCAGATAACTCAGCAAAACGTGTAAATACGAAGGAGTGCGACGCTCCCTGATCAAACAAAGCATAAGCAGTATGACCACAGAGAAAGACGGTACTTGTGATCACCCCTGGCGCGTTCTCAGCGTCCTTTCACGCCACTACGTAGACTCGCCCTTGCACAGGTGGACGGTTCTGACTCCCTTGAGGAGCATTCACTATCGGCGGCTGCTGCTGCAGCTGGAACGGGGGTCTCGGACCCCTCTTCGGGCAGTTCCTCAAAATATGCCCCATCTGTCCACATCCAAAGCAACCTCTAGTCTTCCTTGGGCAACGGCTGTTCCCATGCCTTCTGCCACAGTCACGGCAGTTCTGATTCCTAGAATGTGACGGTTTTCCCAGAGTCCTTCTCGCAGGTGGAACGTACCTGCGGTTGTCCTTCATCGGCCTCTTACCAAAGTCTCTGAAGTTCCCTCTTGGCACAAACCGCGATCCAGATGCGGCAGCCTTCTCTTGTAGGTCTCGCTCTATCACTAGTGCTCTCTCATAAATCTCATTATAGTCCCTCAGTCCTGTGGCGATTATCATACTCTTCAGTTCAGGTCTCAAGCCTTCTCTGAATCTTCTGGCCTTGTCCCACGGATCCTCAATCAGTCTTCGAGCAAACTTGGACAATCTGGCAAACTCACCCTCGTACTGATCCACGGTCATAGACCCTTGGCGAAGCCTTATAAACTCTTCCATTTTTCTCTCCTGGGCTGCCTCAGAAAAATATTTGCCATTAAATGCTGCACAAAAAGCAGCCCAGTTTGGCCTCATGCCATCTGGAAAGACTCGTCCTCTGGTGGCCTTCCACCAATCATCCACAGTACCCTGGAGCTGGTAAGTCGCCAACGAAACTTTTTCCTCATCAGAACAACCCAACACGGTGAAAGTCTTCTCAAGCTGTTCGATCCACAAGGCAGCTACTTCAGGACCACCACTACCATCAAACTTCGACGGCTGCAACTTCAGAAACTGTTCCACAATATGATGAGTCTGACGTCCTCCATTTCCATGCCCATTGGCTCCATTGGCTCCATTCGCAGCGGCCAAGGTGGCCTCAGCTGCTTGGGCTACCATGGCAGCTCTCTCAGCAGCTTGCCTAGCCATCAAGTTACTCACTTCAGTCAGGACTCTCATCATCTCTTCGATCCTAGGATCCCCTTCAGGCTCAGGAGCCCTCGAGCTCGATGCACCAACAGTCGATCTTCTGCCCCTATTGCTCATCCTTGCTAATCACTGTTGACACCTAATTTTTAATCACTTTTTCTCTTTTAAAATTAATAGAAAATCCATAAAAATTCATAAAATTGAAAAATCAACTTTGGGGACATTGGCCAAGCCTAGAGAACCAATTTTGACCAATTTTATTTTTTCTTTCTTTCCATATTTTTTGTATTTTTCAGCATTTTTATTTTCAAAAATTCATAGAAAATCAAGAAAAAATGAGAAAATTACAAAATTAGCTTTGGAAGCCTTCACCGAGCTCAGGCTACCATTTTTGAACAAAAAATAATTTTTCGTATTTTTCACATTTTTAATTTTTTTTTAAATTAGGAAAATATTGTAAAAAAAAAGGAGTTGGAGCCATAAAAATGTGAATAAAGAGTTAGTATTTTTCTTTTAATTTTCTCTTCATTTTAGCCAAATAAAATCTAAAAATAAAAAATTGATTTAGAATCGGGAATTACTTTGTTAATCTCATTTTTAGATAAATATATATATATATTAGAAAATTTATTTTTAGATATGTAATTTTCGATTTGTGCATTTCTAGAGTCGTGACATTGTTCTCTAATAGTTCAAATTTTTCAAATGGCCTGATGTCACCAAGGCAAAAGCCAACTTAAGAAATCTATGCGCGTTTGGATCACATTTGGAAAGTCTAGCTAATCATCGTGCCAATGCAATTTGGGATTGATAGGCGATTTTTAGACCTCTTTGGATGGTGATAGCAATGAGGAAGATGAGGAAGCATGCATCAGAGCAAGAGAGTGGGACCTTCAAGCGAGCAAACAATGACGTACTAGCAACGAGAAATATCGTCAAAAATCTTCTCCGTACGTCGAAGTCAAAGTATGGGCAAACAATGACGTGCCGGTTTTCCTTGTTGAATAATTGGCAGAAAGAGACAGCAGCACATGGGAGTGGGGGTACGACCATTATGGAGTATGTATAAAAAAAAAGAGAAGAAAGAAAGAGGAAAAAATGTGATCAAGAGGAAGGATGAACCTGGTCAAAGAAGAAAATACCACGCAGATACTGAGGAAGAATAAAGACACGCAGGGAGTTTGACTAGTAGAAAAAAAAAGAGAAAGGCTACGCATGACGGGAGGATGGTGAGAGGAATTTTTTGGTGGAAGAGTGGTTGCTGCTCTGGGAATTTCCGTTGGGGGTAGCTGGAGGTCCATTCACCAGCTGAAGGTCTTGTAACTGCAACGCCAACTGAGAGGAGGAAGTTTCTTCGGAAAAAAAAATGCAAGGAAGGGCTCCGAGAGGATGGAGCAGAAGATATGAAAAGAGTCCAGTAAATGGCAAGCAACGGCGGCAAGGTCAAGGGGCTAGTCAACCAAACGAGAAATGGAGGTCTCACCGGTAACATAAAGAGCTCCATTCGCGCCATCAAAAAGGAAGGCCGTGAAGATTTTCCAAGGCCTACAGCTAGACCTCTGAAGCCTATGATTCTTGGTCAAACTCTGAAGCACAGCATGAAAGTGAGGACTGAAAAGTGTTCTCTTTGGAAGAACTAAAGGCGGCAGAAGTTGAAGACCTACAAAGCTGAGCTACTCATTTTCCCAAGACGTGTTCGCAAGTTTAAAGCTAAGTGACTCCACTCTCTTTCAGTCTTAGTCATAAATCAATATAGATTATGATGTTTCACTACCTGCGCCCCTTGTTTTGCTGCTGCCCTGTTCAACTTTTTCTTGAAGAAGCCAAAGTAGGTGAACAAGAAGTTTCAGCTAGAGGTCAGGAGGAGGTTGGGGAAGGATTGAACAGCATGTATTTCGAGGAGTTGTGCAATCTTGAGCAAGATAGGGGTAATGCCGTTAACCTGATTCGCGAATGAAAGAGCCATTGTTATGGGTCATGGCGTGGAGATAGAGTTTGGTCTCTAAAAGAGAAGAGCATAAAAGAAAAACAGAGGAGAGATAGACATGGAGGTCCCAGATACTCACATCGGCATCATCACCAATTTCCATCGTCGGTAGTTCGAGGCAACATAACGAGGAGCTTAACGGTGGCGCCAAAGCATCTCGAGCTAGAAGGCTTCAAAAATGGAAAAGCTTCTCGACGAAACCACCTCGTCGGAGGTTAGGTGGGGACATAAAAGAGGCAGAGGATGTTGTCCTAAGTATGTCAGCCAAGGGTTTCATTTTGGGCAAAGATGTTGTCAACAAAGCGAGGGCCAGGAAGGAGAAGCACGAGTTCACTTCCACTGCTATTGCCAAAGTGACTTCTCTCGACCAAAGATTAGTACCGGTGAGAAGATCAATGTCGGCACAACCGTGGTGAATGACAAGGTACGTTTAGGGGGGCTCCCTTCAGATCTCGGGTCCCTCTCCCAGCTCCAAACGCTCTGCCTTCAATAGAACTCTCTCCTCGGCGTTGTCCCTTCCTTCTCCCGCCTCGCCTTCCTCAAGTCCGTATATCTTGACGCCATCCCCAAAAGAAAGAAAGAATAGGGCTCATCATGGGAGTAGGCTGCCAGGAAGGAGGATATCGTGGGGAGACGTGATGCCACTGTGCGCCGTGTTGAATGCTCTCATGCTACAGGGCAAGTCATCACGGGTAATTGGGACAAAACATTGACATGTTGGGGTCCTTGAGGCGCAAGTGGGCAGGACCATACCCTGGCTGGAATATATCCACTGCCTAGACGTGTCTACTCTCTCTCACTTGCCGATAATCGGAGAATGTGGGTCAAGGATTTTGGTAAACGAGTTACAAACTCTTGATCAGATTGTTGGTAAGATTCTCAGCTCTACGCGGTCATGACATGGACCAGCTTGAATAGACTGTCTCCTCAAAAAGTTACTTGTCACGTAAGAGCAATACCGATGAGTTGAACATAGTTTAGGACATCATCCCGACCCTCAATTAGGGAGATCTAGAGCTTCACAATAAGGAGGGCCTATCAACATTCGAGCATAAGGATCAACGATGGAGGAATCAACAATTCAAAGTCCTTCTAATCTACTTCTCTTTCTGGTACGTGTCGCTAAGCTGGGGTTTGGGTCACTGTTGTGGATGGGTTTGCGCCATGTGTTTGGTTTCGGTCTGAAGGCAGGACGTCCACTATAGGTGCTGTGCTGCTAAGTTGTGTCCTCAATTTCCAAGAGCTACTTAGATTTTGGTGGTGAATTAACTAAAGCTGATTAGTTAAGCGATGGAAGTAAAATATCACTGAATCGATTGGGGAGGGCATTCGGAAATGTTTATAATACCTGCTGGCGGCCATGTGTTGCGTGGACAAGTGTGAGCTCAAGTCGCCGATTCAGATTTTATTGTACCTCCACATGGCGGTTCTCAATGAACTCGAGGTGTTTCAGAAATTCGTCATGGCTTATGCGACTAGGCGGTGCGTAGACATCGAGTTCCTTTTCGAGCATTATCATCTCCTTCGAGAAAGGGCATGGTTAGGGGGGAGAGATTCTCCAAAGGCTACGTCGGCGAAGATAGGGAAGAACTTGAATAGAGGGAAGACGCGAAGTAAAGGAGGCTGTACTCCATCGATGAAGCTGGAAACAACGTGAAGCTGATTGAAGACGACGTCGGCCTCCTCGCGGTATTGCTGGACATGAACTCCGTCTTCTGCTAAATCAGATCGTGGTGGTAATTGCGAGAGGCAACTCCTACTACTGTGTTTATGACCCTTCTTCTCCGGCAAACCGATCGTTGGACACAAGTAAATTGTCATCTCCTTTCTCTCCCTCTTGGTCAACGTCCTCTGTTCTTGTATCCTTATTCAGATTCGACTCCGCGTCGGCGGCTTTAGGGCCGACGCTCTTCGGTATGCCGTCGTCGGCCGCATCTTGAGGATCGTCGCCTCTAGGAATGTTTCAACCTGCCGTGGGTCCCAATCCGTCGCCGTTCGCGTCTAGTTCTCCTTCGCCGTTGTTGGGCTCGTTGGCGAGTTTCGTCGCTTCTCTGTTCAGCATGCCTTATCCTTCTTCCAGTGCGAGCTCAGGTTTGTCCTTGAGGGTGACCGCTGCCCCGCCTTTGTTTCGGACGCCTTCGTCTTTGTTCGCAGCCGCCGGGACCTCGTTGTTTGGAGGAACTACTTCGGACGCAGGTTCTGGTTCGCCCTTATTTGGGACAGGTCAAACTTCCGTGACAGCTTTGACCAGTCGCAAGATGACCACGACAGCCCACTTTGCAGCAGCAGCAACTACGCCGATGATTTCGACGGTGGCGGCCGGAAGAAACTCAAAGTAATTAGAGAACAATTTGCCCTGTCCAAAGAAAGTTTCAAACTTCACACCACTCTCGCGCTGGCAAAGAGATAATCATTGGTTGACCACCTCAAGTGAAAGCCTCGGCAAATTGAAATTTAGTTCAAGAACAGGTTAACAAGAAGCATATTAGAGGGCCTTTCCTTGGCTGAATAGATTCACTCCTCTGAGGAAATGACGGACTACAAGATGCGAGGAAGAAACATGTTCTCAGGGTGGACATACACGGTGAGGGATGTGAGCTCAAGGTCAGAAAACTGCTCAAGAAGACTCAGGGAGTATACTCTGTTCGTATAGATGCAGAGCAAGCAAGTCTCATGTCGAGCTTACTTGGTACTCCTTTGAGTTTGCTCTCGACATTCTCATTCTCACATACAAGAAATTTTCGTGGCACCTCTACTTGGATTAAGCTGTGCCTGACAGCTCAATGGCAAAATCTCTAGTTGCTTCAGTGGCTGAGGTTCGAAAAGGGTATAGGCGTGCCCTCTGTTCAGGTTGCTGTTATGTAACGGAAGATGGACATGCTGACAGGGTGGAAAAAGAAGCTGTGGCTATTCCGATTGAGTTACGAGACATGGCACTTTACTCCATTTGGCAGTATACCCGAATTATGTGTATCGAGTCAAGTTCTTGATCGAGAAGTTCCCGACATGCACCCTGGAGGAAGATAGCATGGACAAGAATTCGTCTATTTTAGTGGTTCGCATGACGGATCACGTGAGGATCGTCGAGGTGTTACTTCAGCGATGGCCAAACTGCAGAACTTCAAGCTGGATATGGAATGGGTATTAAACAGATCGGACAATGGCGGCAACGAGAAGACGCATGCTTTCATACGTGATATCGACGGGGAGGTGGAGAGGATTTACAGTGAGGAGTTCCTATGTGAAGAAGTTCTCTCTCTCCTCTCTTCCTTAAAAGAAGCGGAGATTCCCACCACAAGTGGCTGGCTTCCTGAGTGGTGATGCTCAGCTGGATTTATCTTTGGAAGGCTAGAATTCTAGCTTCACAAGCTGAAGCAATTGAGGTGGATCGATGTTCTAATGGATGACGCAAAGCATGACTCATTCGTTTGATTCTTGAATATCTGCCCAATCTTGGAAAAATCGTTCATCACCATTGATCCCAGCAGGAGCAGAGTGATCTGTCCTTATTTTCATCAATACTGAGAAAATGGGCTGTCATCGTCACCAGTGGGTCTTCTCTTAGAAAAGACAATCACGCTCAAGTCAATCACTGTGAAATTGCATGAGAATATCTCGTGGGGGGTCATGAAGATGCCCAGCAAAAGGCTAGCGGCGTTGGAGTGGCTTATCTCTGTGAGTGGATTCTGACTTCAAACTTGGACATCATGTTTTTGTTCAATTTCTCCGGTTTTTGCGTTTTTATCTTGACACATATACTTTCTTGTAATAGCTCTCATCCTCCTGTATTTTTGCATGTCACGTGCTGAGTTTTATTAGTATTTCTAATTTTATGCTTGTTTTGTTGTTTATTAGCTATGTGAGCTCAAGTGCCTTTCTGTCCAAATCGGAGTACATGTGTTCGATTGTTGTGGTTAATTCGTGCAAGGCTTGTGGGTTTTGTGTGGTTACGCTTTCTCTTTATATATTTAGGATTACCAAGTCCCTATACTTGTGGCGAATTTGATATAAGCTTTAATCCTGAACTAATGAAAGTATTCCCTTTTAAACTGGTTCTTGCATGTGAATGGAATTCCTATCATCGCATTCAAGGGAAGCTAACGTCATGTCATTGCATATACTGGATCCCTGTATTTATTACATTATAGTTATATTAACACCACGTCATTTCGCATGTTTAACTGATTAGTTAAATCTCACATAGAGGGAAATTTGGTCTTAATTTTTTGCATGCCTTTCATTAAGTTCCTTTAGTTATTTATGTCATTGAATTCATTTTTGTTCACTCATGCATTCATTAGGAAAGTGAAAATATTAAAAAAAATTTATTAAGTTAACTAAAAAGAAAAGTTCATAAAAATCATTAAAAAAATTCTGAAAAATTTTGAAAAATTCAAAAAAATGTCAAAAATTAGGAAACGGGTCATTTCGACTGACCAATCCTATTTTTTGGTAGATTTCCATCCCAATCTTTCCAAAATGAAGATTTTGCCCCTTATGGGTAAATCGTCTCCAAAAATTCTGAAACTTTCAGAAAATTCTCAAAAATTAGGAAATGGGTCATTTGGACTAACCAATCCTATTTTTGGTGGATTTCCACCCTGATCTTTCCAAAATGACGATTTTGCCCCTTATGGGCAAATTGTCTCCAAAAATTCTGAAAAATTCAGAAAAATCAGAGAAACCTTAAGAATCAGGAAACGGGCCATTTCGACTGGCTAATCCTATTTTTGGATGATTTGCCTTCTTGATATTTTTAAAATGACGATTTTGCCCCTTACGGGCAAATTGTCTAAAAAAAATCGAAAAAATTCTCAGAAATTGTGAAAAATAGGAAATGACCACATTCAACTGGTTTGACCTATTTTCACTTCCTAATCCTTAAAAAATGACTATTTTACTCTTCTAGTCAGTTTGACCCCAAATCTTTCCAAATCATCCCAAATGAATTTTCATGAAATTGGTACCGAAAGGGTGTTAGAGTAATCTAACGTAACCAAGTCCCCGAACTCATTTTCTCTGGTTCGCAGAAATAAATTAGTTATCCCACTAATTTATTTAGGTTTCTAATCGACCTACCAAGAACGATTAGTGGCGACTCCAAATTTTAAAACCATTTGAACAAAAAACCAAAGTCGCGATTTGGTAGAGCTTGGGAGAGCTCGAACTAAGTTAGTTAATTTAATCAATTAATCTGGTAATCCATTAACCTAAAAAAAACATGAATTTTAGGTCGCGACAGCTTGGCGACTCCGCTGGGGACGTGTTCTTAATTTTTGAAAATTTAAGAACTTAGAGGACTTAGGCCAGAATATTTCATGAAAATTTATTTGATCTGAATTGGGTGAATCCTGATCTTTAGGTGTTAAATGGTTTTGCAGATGGGAGTTATAAGGGGTGGAGTATTTGGCTAACCCCTTGTTTTGCAGGTTTGGTGTGTGGAAATTTGAATATAATTTTTTCACATTTTTGAAGCGGTGTTTGAATTTAATTACTGTGCATGATTAATTGCTTTAGCACTACATCACACACGTCCCGTGGCCGGACCTGGGCCATTAGTTTTAGGATGGTATTGTGATTTGGTTTTAGCGTTTGGCGTGAGATCACGTCAAAAGTTAGCCCAGATTCAATCCCGAACCTCTTTTCAAAAATGAGTTTAAAAGTTAGGCCTCAGGCTTGGTAAGATTACCAAAGCAGTGGTTTTAATTTTTAGCTCGAGCAGCCGAAGTGGGAAGGCTCGGCTAATCCTGATTACGTCGTAGAGGATCACGGCTAATCTTGATTATGTGCGCGAGATTGTCGTCTTGCCGTAAGTCTTTCGCTTCAATTTGTCAGCCTTTAGAGTAGATAGGTTAAGATTTAAACTCACGATTCATGTGCATGTCTATGTGACCTACATTGTATTTTTCACGGTGAAAGTAAGTTTTCTAAACTTCATCTTGTATTTATTTTTGGTCGGTCCATGTAGGTGTCGGTTAAATTTCGAACTTAACATCATAGCCATTTTTCAAAAGAAAATAAAATCAAATTGGTGACCCATTTTTGAAAAAATAAATAAATGTGGAAAAATTCCTTAGGGAAATTTTATCGACCAATGAAATATTTTGTCATATTTTTTCCTTAACACTTCAATAGACCCAAAATTTTCTCATCAAATTTACCTTGAAAATTCATTCTGATGAAAAAGGAAATTCTTTCGAGAAATTTGGTAAATAGCAAAGGAATTTGTTACATTGTTATTAAGTTATAAGATTTGCAAGAAAATTTTTTCTGAAGAAATTCACCCATGTTTTTCTAAGAAAATTTTCTCTAATTTCTCTAATTTTGCAAAAATAAAATTGGACTAATGTAGGAATCATGGACCGACCTATCTTGAATCACATACTCATTATGTCCTTTTCTTTTACAGGGGAATCACAGGTACCCCAGGTAGGAGCAAAATCGGGTTCAGCATTATACCAGGAATAACCTCGAGGTATACGAGAGGACGGATAATTGTTGATGTCTTAGCTGATGACCCAAGGGGCAAGTGAGGAAATCGATCTTCCCGGAGTTAGAAACGTGTCAATTGGTGGGCACGTACGAGCTTTGTATTTTGACGGGGCCGTAAATGTATCAGATCAGGAATTGGGGGCATTTTAATGTATTTGAAGGTTCTTGTACCTCTGAAAAGTATATAATTCGTAATCAGAATCTATGTGGCAATTATGTTGATCCAACCCCGCAACGTCTTTCTAGCCAAATCCAGCGCCTTTTAAACTTTCTCGGGTTCGAATCACGTGGAGACTTTTGGAGGATCGGAGAATTATTATTGAGCATGGCCCACAGACGTTGTCCCCAATGCTACAGGCGGCCGACACGAGCAAGTGAACGCCAAAAGAGATAGGCATGAGTAAAGTGGGGCAAGCAACAGGTGGCCTGGGTTATTTATTAGCGCACTGATCGAGTAGTCGAGCTGTCTCGATTTATCTGACTGATTGCGAGTCTCAATATGGCTGGTGGGGGCCGCCACCGATTTTCGATATCATCGTCTACAACGGCAAACAAGAACATCAAAAAAATGTTAAGCCTCGGTGCTTCCAGTGCCTTCAACCGTTCGTCATGCTGCACAGGAGAAGAGATGACAGGAAAAAAAAAGTATAGACATGTGAAACATTCCTTTTATTCCATACATCAACAGGTTTTACAATATCTCACTGGGGAGGAAAGGTAAAGCCAAACTGGGCCCTGATAACCATTACGAAAGAGCTCAACTGACTCTCCAAACAGTTGATGCTCTGGGTGCACCGGGCGCTCTCGGGATTAAGCTCCGCGAGCCTAAAGAAGAGGCGATCGCGCTTCTCCTTAACCTGGGCCATACTGGCCTCATAATGCTCGACAGCAAACTCCAGGTCCGAAATCGCCGCCCTCTCGAAAGCAATATCTGCCGTAATATCATCAAGTCTCTCATGCAGCCAACCGCATTTGCACTTCATCACAATATTGCCCAGCTCCTGTTCGGAGTAAGTTCGGACCAAGGCTAGACGGTCCACCAACTTTCCCCTCTCACGAACCAGCCACGAAAGCTGATCGTTAGCAAACTTGAGGGCCTTCTTGTGATTATCAGCCACAAATGTGACTGTTTCCAGACGCTTGTGCCGGTCTTGATAACGAGCTTTCACGACGGCAGTCACAAGGACCGTCTCATAAGCGCGGTTATAGGCAGCCAGAAAATTGATGAAGAGGGTCGAGAAGTTCCGATACTCCTTCCCCAATTGGGTACCCTCAACAGAAGCAGCGTCCACGATCCTGAATAAACCGAGGATTTCAGCCTCAACGGTAGAGTTTTTGGCTATATGAGCGTAACCTCTACCAAGAAGATTATAGAGTCTCTCCCACCCAGCCAGAACTTCGGCGGATAAGGTATGGTTAGGAGAATTGGCCATTTTCGAAAGCAGAATACGAAAGAAAGGGGGAGAGAGGTGAGGCAGATGAGCGGAATGCGAAGATGGTAATCTGCTTTGAAATAAATATTGATTTCATAGTGACGGTATCAACCGGTCAAGTTTTCTCTTATCTACCATTCTCTATTGGCACCACCCTCATTGGCTCAAATCCCCATCAGATGGCGACCTCGAGCCAAGCGAGTCCGAAATCTCCGCAGAAAGTTTGACGAGACACCGCCACTTTGAAAAAGAAAACGGAAAGACGAGCTGAGTGGAAGACACGGCAAACGTTAGCAAAAAAGAGATACAACTCGTCTTCATTTGAGGACCCGCCAGTAAATCGACGGTGGAAATCTTGACAGGGGCCCTCTACCGTGAAAAGAAAGAAGAAGACAAACTGAGCGATAAACGAGGATTTCCCCTTTGATCAAAAGCTGAATGTCGGATTTTCCCCTCAGTAAATCTAATAGCACTCCCCGTGAAGGGGGAAGTCGTTACTATTGCCAGAGAGAGAATTTGTCCTCATTTGATAGTGAGGGTTCATCTGCACGAACTCGCAGGAGAAAGATAGAGAGAAAGGAGTTCTCGTGGGAGAGGAATTCAAAACCTTCACCATCAAAGCATTGGCTTTCAAAGCCTGTTACGAGAAGCCATCGACGATCCCGTGATCCCTCAAGTCCGAGAAGACATCCTGGGGCGGTCTCGAATCGGCAGTCCTAGATCCAGAAATATGTCGAGCATTAGGGAAACGGGCGCATGTTCAACCCTGGTCGAAGCTGATGAAGTTCCTTACCCTGAGGGTCTACTGGTCATGGCCATTGACGGTAATCCAGTCTCTCTGTCAATCCTTGTTACCGTATTAAGAAAATGCCGGTATAAGGTTTTAGCTCAAGCAAAGGCGACAGAGGCCTTAAAAATATTAAGGAGGAGTAGTGACCAGTTTGATATCATCCTCACCGCCATGGTAGGGATTGACATGGATTGGAAGTCATCAATTCTAAATTAAACATGTCAGTCGTCGTAATATCGGCAAGCGATGATCAGCAAGCCATAATGAAGGCTGTTTTATACGGGGCCCAAGACATCGTAACGAAACCAGTTATGGTTCAGATGTTTCAAAACATATGGCAGCACGTGGTGAGGAAGCAATTGCACGACCAAGAGAACAATCATCAAGCCTTCAATATTGTTCCAAGCAACTGGAAAAAGAAGATGAGTTGGTCTCCTGAGCTGCATCGTATGTTTGTTAATACAGTTCAGCAACTAGGAATCGATTCGGCACGGCCGCAACATATACTGGAAATTATGAAGGTAGAGGGACTCACTTAAGGAAATATTTCGAGTCATCTTCAGAAGTACAGAAAAAGGGTGAGAGAGCACAATGCAGCTCAGAATCAAGAAAACCAAGGCGGGACTGATCCAAGCTTGAACGTCAAGTCTCCTCGCCACCATAACTTCCACAGGTTAGCATGGGGCGAGCCACTTCCCATCATCGACCAAGCCAGTAGCCGTGCCATCAATCCCCCAGGCGTTAATCAAAGTATCCCCCAGAATCACCCTAATGCTCTTCAAGAGTATAGACCGCAGGGGCAGTGTATTCAGATTCCTTGGTTTGAGCACCAACCCGTGGCTAGAATTCATCCCATGATCAGCGCGCCTGCGCAGGCAGAGAATCAGACAAGAAGTTATCCTAAGCGCTTCAACTTCTCTAATCCTCGAATGGAAGGAGTTTTTGGCAGCATGATAGTTGGTGATCCCCACACTTTCTCGAGTAATGATGAAGGCTCCAGCTCGAGAAGTCAAATTGCTCATGGCGAGGACAGAATGAGAAATCTACCGCCAGCATTTGCCAGCAATATTGCCCAATTCGAGCATCAGCTGCTGGAAGGTTCAAGAGATTACCCAGATGATGAGCTTACTGCCCTGGTCAACCAGTTTAAGGTTGACAGACATCCGAAGCCATGATCGGAAGCCAGTGATTAGGGACTCTCAAACATCGGTCATCCATGCCTGAACCAGCACGAGACTAGCTGATTATCGAAGAGCCGCAGGAGAGGCAGAACTGACCTTAAATAAGTGCACCTTTCATTTCATGCTTAATTCCCCTGCGTGTGATATTTCCAGCTTTCTAGATGTCTAGATTTAATTCAGGGGCATGGAGGTAATTTGTTATTTATCCCGTCGAATGCGTGAATCCCTTTTTATGCTAGACACATGGCAGATCAATTTGTGGCAACGTTGCTGACTGCCATAATGAGAAATGTTGAACGGCCTCACGTAGGGAAATTTCAAGTGAAAAGCCCAGGCGAGCTTAAAGACGGGTAACTCTGTGTCGTTCCAATTTACCCTCAATCGTTGCAAAATGCTAAATTAGATTTGTTCCATTCTCACCCAGGGGATTGCAAATTGCCTCAAGAGTGTCGCAAAATGAAATGACCCAATGGAATGCGATAAGACTCATTCGCCTTGAAGGTAACCTTTAAATTAAAATGAGCCCTTCGGTTCACGGGTCCGATGGCATAGAAAATGATCATGGTCCAAGGCAACCCGAAAGAAAACAAGGCCCAACTAAGCAAAACACTTATGTGGCAAGCTCAAAGTGAAAAGGCAACTCGGGACATACAATCCAATCCAGTCCAAATGAAGGAATTCCTCAATTCAAATTCAATGGAAGTACTCACAATGGTAAACCAGTATCGTATCCAATTCATCATTTCTAATACTAACTAACACGTCTTCTCCTCCATTGTTTGACAGGAAATGTCTAACTTGACATACCCACGGAGAAAATCCCGGGTGGTAAAACTGGTAAAGGAGTTGCGCGAAGCACTCAAGGGTAACTCAGTATCGTGTCCAGTTCATCATTTCTGATACTGGCTAACATGTCTCCTTCCTTTTTACAGGAAATGTTAAACTAACATCTGATACGTCAGAGAAAACAGCCCCAAGGGGCCAAATTATGATCGTCTGATGCGATCCGTCTGATGAAATAGGGGAAATTAATGGCGAACCATGGATCGAAAAAAGCCAAAACCAGAAATAAGCTACTCCTCGACTCGGGGAATAAGCCCTCAACATGTTTGATCCGCCCATACAGCCAGGGGCAATTTCCATACTTGTACATTGTATTGCCATATTTGCATGATGTTTACACATTCCATGATTTATGCATGACTATTCTGCATGTTCAATTTGTTAATTTTGACTAGGGGTATAAACTGTACACGATGCATCGAATGTACAGAATGGGGCATGACAGGATGATGAAAGGCAAGCCATTTCCACATACGTCCTGTATTTAATCCACAGTGAGTTGAGTGGTAGACAGATTCCGCATTCTCCAAGGCAATGGGTTTTCTCGCAAAAGGTACAATAGTCGAAGTGAAGGAGGCATTCATTCTCCATTCCAAACACTTCAGGCAATCATTGATAACCCATTTGAGCGGTGATTTCATTTCATAATCCCTGTTGAGAACCACCCCTCATTGGGGCCAAATGATGGTAGTCCCGGCAATAGCACAAGATAAATGGTTAGAAATTTTCTTGCTTGGACTAACATCAATCTTCGAGTGTTTCTTTGCATGATACTCGAATTTTAATTCAAGTGCTTTAGGATGACGAAGAGCATTTATTTTCTCTATCCTATATACTCATCCTTTGCATAACCCAATTGAGCCTGCAAATTCATTTCTCAAGCCCATGTTGGTGATCCTTGCTCATTTCAAGGTAATGACAACACCTTCCCCCAAGGAGCAAAATTGAAGAAATTGGGCCAATAGAGAATTCTCGAATTAGCCCATTTCATATGCTAGACTTTCATGTAAATGTCTAGTATCATTTGGTGAAAATCATCTTGTTGCTAAAATTCAAAATCACAAGATTGTTAAACAAAAGAAAAACAAAAACAAGTGTAGCCTAAAGAAAATGGGCCTGCTTCCAAATAAAAGGGAGTCGGGAGTAAGAAAAGCAAAGGCTACTCTAAAGAATCTCGGGCAGAAAGAGCAAAATACCTATCAAAAGTAAGGCCAATGCCTATATATCTGTAATGAACTTCTGACTTCGAACATACATTTTGAGAATTCCCGAAAAAGGATCCCCAAAGAAGTCAGTTTGCAAAGTGTAAAAGAACTACTACCCCTCAGCCAATGGTGGTATTTATTGAAGACAAATTCAGGAAGGTCAAAGATCGGTGACAAGACTGCAATGATCACCAACACCAAGCCCTTCTCATATATTTTTCTGAGTCAAAACGAGCCCTTCGTTTCTCAGACCCAAATCCCGACCCACGTTACGACCCTTGAAAGTCTCTTCTGATTAGAGCACTTGAATTAATGAAAGAGTTGAATGACTTTAAGCATCGCTTGAAGAAGTTCGAGCAAGATTATTTCTCTCTCATTTTGCAGGGTTCTTGACTTGTAAACTCGGAGCAGATGATGAAGACTTTTTTGTCAATGGCATTGACTCGAAATGAGTCCCCTTTGATAAGCCTTTGACCCAGCCCACATTACGGTCCTAATCAAGACCTCTAGATCGGCTTGATCGTATCAATTGCGAGATTACTCAGACCCTCGCTGAATGCGATGATGGTAAGGTTGAGTGATTTCTTTTCAAATCCTGCGATCAGGATAAACAAGCCTTTCTCGAGAGTGAGAGAAAGCCCTTTCCGACTGAAGTCCCCATTCAAGTTATATTCGAGGTATTCATGACGTGATAACCTCCCTGGACAGAATTGGAAATGTAAACTTGACAGAATAGTCATGCATGATCCACATTATGAGCATACACATACGGTTTTAATCATTGCAAACTCAACTGAATGGTTTTACATGAACCGATGAACTCATTGATAAAAATGCTTGCACATGTTACCTCTGACATTGTCTGACAGGTAGTGCATTCCTGATAGTCGAGTTACCCTCCGAGGTCTCGAAATTCATCTAGAGGCTATTGAATAAACAAGCCCTAATGGCTAATGCTCGCCAAGCATTTTCATGTGAGTATATCTTCAGCCTGAACCTTTCAATTTTGATGATTGTCTGGATGCTCAAATCCATTGCAGCATATAAGGTCATTCAGTGAGCAAGCAGACATGATACAATCAGTCTGTCTATGCCTCGATCATTGACTTAGAAGATCCAGGTAAGTCTTCTGAACCCTTGCGACTCATGATCAACATGCTCTCATGAAGTCTTCATCAGCTCACGATTGATATAATCTCGTGTTCTCAAGCTTTATCAAATCATGATTGACCAACTCTCGTGTTCTTAATCTTTGCCTCATCGGTTTATTCCTAAAGTGATGGGACAACAAAAATTTGGTTTGAGCTTCTGCAGGATTCCTAGTCTCCCCAGATCCCAGATTGGCAACCCAAAGTCCTTTCTACAGGCAACCCAAAGTCCTTTTTACAGGCGACCCAAAGTCCTTCTTACAGGCAAACCAAAGTCCTTCTTACAGGCAGCCCAAAGTCCTTCTTACAGGCATTAAAGTCCTTCTTACAGGCACCAAGTCCTTCTTACAGGCATGAAAGTCTTTCTTACAAGCATTAAAGTCCTTCTTACAAGCACCAAGTCCTTCCTAGAGGCACACCACAAGTCCTTCTTACAGGCACCGAAGACCTTCTTATAGGCAACCAAAGTCCTTTCTACAGGCACCCAAAGTCCTTTTTAAAGGCAGCCCAAAGTCCTTTTTACAGGTGACTAAAGTCCTTTTTACAAGCATTCAAAGTCCTTTCTACAGGCACACAAAAGTCCTTCTTACAAGCAACCAAAAGTCCTTCTTACAGGCATTTTCATGGGGTGACCTACCATACGGGTCCAAGTTCAACCACCCTAAGGTTTCTTATAACGAATCCTTAGGCTCTCATTCCATTTTCAGTAGCACATGTTTGTCAAGCAACCACCACACAATGGGCAGGTAAGTGCCAGGTAAACTCTCATTTTGTCTCTCTCTCATTGATTAAAGCCTCCTCTAACCGGGTCTGAATTAGAACTTATACAGAAAGATATTGGAGATCGAATGTCACGACTCTTTATTTCATTGTGTTGAGTTAGTTAGGATTTAGGTGTCACCTCGTCTTTGAAATGAACCTCTACCGAACTTCCTTTCAAAGAGGGGCAGCTGTTGACACCTAATTTTTAATCACTTTTTCTCTTTTAAAATTAATAGAAAATCCATAAAAATTTATAAAATTGAAAAATCAACTTTGGGGACATTGGCCAAGCCTAGGGAACCAATTTTGACCAAATTTTTTTTTCTTTCTTTCCATATTTTCTGTATTTTTCATCATTTTTATTTTCGAAAATTCATAGAAAATCAATAAAAAATGAGAAAATTACAAAATTAGCTTTGGAAGCCTTCACCGAGCTCAGGCTACCATTTTTGAACAAAAAATAATTTTTCGTATTTTTCACATTTAAATTTTTTTTTTCAAAAATTAGGAAAATATTGTAAAAAAAAAAGCAGTTGGAGCCATAAAAATGTGAATAAAGAGTCAGTATTTTTCTTTTAATTTTCTCTTCATTTTAGCTAAATAAAATCTAAAAATAAAAAATTGATTTAGAATCGGGAATTACTTTGTTAATCTCATTTTTAGATAAATATATATATATATATTAGAAAATTTATTTCTAGATATGTAATTTTCGATTTGTGCATTTCTAGAGTCGTGACATTGTTCTCTAATAGTTCAAATTTTTCAAATGGCCTGATGTCACCAAGGCAAAAGGCAACTTAAGAAATCTATGCGCGTTTGGATCACATTTGGAAAGTCTAGCTAATCATCGTGCCAATGCAATTTGGGATTGATAGGCGATTTTTAGACCTCTTTGGATGGTGATAGCAATGAGGAAGATGAGGCAGCATGCATCAGAGCAAGAGAGTGGGACCTTCAAGCGAGCAAACAATGACGTACTAGCAACGAGAAATATCGTCAAAAATTTTCTCCGTACGTCGAAGTCAAAGTATGGGCAAACAATGACGTGCCGGTTTTCCTTGTTGAATAATTGGTAGAAAGAGACAGCAGCACATGGGAGTGGGGGTACGGCCATTATGGAGTATGTATAAAAAAAAAGAGAAGAAAGAAAGAGGAAAAAATGTGATCATGAGGAAGGATGAACCTGGTCAAAGAAGAAAATACCACGCAGATACTGAGGAAGAATAAAGACACGCAGGGAGTTTGACTAGTAGAAAAAAAAAAGAGAAAGGCTACGCGTGACGGGAGGATGGTGAGAGGAAGTTTTTGGTGGAAGAGTGGTTGCCGCTCTGGGAATTTCCGTTGGGGGTAGCTGGAGGTCCATTCACCAGCTGAAGGTCTTGTAGTTGCAACGCCAACTGAGAGGAGGAAGTTTCTTCGGGAAAAAAAAATGCAAGGAAGGGCTCCGGGAGGATGGAGCAGAAGATATGAAAAGAGTCCAGCAAATGGCAAGCAACGGCGGTAAGGTCAAGGGGCTAGTCAACCAAACGAGAAATGGAGGTCTCACCGGTAACATAAAGAGCTCCATTCGCGCCATCAAAAAGGAAGGCCGTGAAGATTTTCCAAGGCCTACAGCTGGACCTCTGAAGCCTATGGTTCTTGGTCAAACTCTGAAGCACAGCATGAAAGTGAGGACTGAAAAGGGTTCTCTTTGGAAGAACTAAAGGCGGCAGAGGTTGAAGACCTACAAAGCTGAGCTAGTCGTTTTCCCAAGACGTGCTCGCAAGTTTAAAGCTAAGTGACTCCACTCTCTTTCAGTCTTAGTCATAAATCAATATAGATTATGATGTTTCACTACCTGCGCCCCTTGTTTTGCTGCTGCCCTGTTCAACTTTTTCTTGAAGAAGCCAAAGTAGGTGAACAAGAAGTTTCAGCTAGAGGTCAGGAGGAGGTTGGGGAAGGATTGAACAGCATGTATTTCGAGGAGTTGTGCAATCTTGAGCAAGATAGGGGTAATGCCGTTAACCTGATTCGCGAATGAAAGAGCCATTGTTATGGGTCATGGCGTGGAGATAGAGTTTGGTCTCTAAAAGAGAAGAGCATCAAAGAAAAACAGAGGAGAGATAGACATGGAGGTCCTAGATACTCACGTCGGCATCATCACCAATTTCCATCGCCGGTAGTTCGAGGCAACATAACGAGGAGCTTAACGGTGGCGCCAAAGCATCTCAAGCTAGAAGGCTTCAAAAATGGAAAAGCTTCTCGACGAAACCACCTCGTCGAAGGTCAGGTGGGGACATAAAAGAGGCCGAGGATGTTGTCCTAAGTATGTCAGCCAAGGGTTTCATTTTGGGCAAAGATGTTGTCAACAAAGCGAGGGCCAGGAAGGAGAAGCACGAGTTCACTTCCACTGCTATTGCCAAAGTGACTTCTCTCGACCAAAGATTAGTACCGGTGAGAAGATCAATGTCGGCACAACCGTGGTGAATGACAAGGTACGTTTAGGGGGGCTCCCTTCAGATCTCGGGTCCCTCTCCCAGCTCCAAACGCTCTCCCTCCAATAGAACTCTCTCCTCGGCGTTGTCCCTTCCTTCTCCCGCCTCGCCTTCCTCAAGTCCGTATATCTTGACGCCATCCCCAAAGAAAGAAAGAATAGGGCTCATCATGGGAGTAGGCTGCCAGGAAGGAGGATATCGTGGGGAGACGTGATGCCCCTGTGCGCCGTGTTGAATGCTCTCATGCTGCAGGGCAAGTCATCACGGGTAACTGGGACAAAACATTGACATGTTGGGGTCCTTGAGGCGCAAGTGGGCAGGACCATACCCTGGCTGGAATATATCCACCGCTTGGACGTGTCTACTCTCTCTCACTTGCCGATAATCGGAGAATGTGGGTCAAGGATTTTGGTAAACGAGTTACAAACTCTTGATCAGATTGTTGGTAAGATTCTCAGCTCTACGCGGTCATGACATGGACCAGCTTGAATAGACTGTCTCCTCAAAAAGTTACTTGTCACGTAAGAGCAATACCGATGAGTTGAACATAGTTTGGGACATCATCCCGACCCTCAATCAGGGAGATCTAGAGCTTCACAATAAGGAGGGCCTATCAACATTCGAGCATAAGGATCAACGATGGAGGAATCAACAATTCAAAGTCCTTCTAATCTACTTCTCTTTCTGGTACGTGTCGCTAAGCTGGGGTTTGGGTCACTGTTGTGGATGGGTTTGCGCCAAAATGGGTCCTCCTCCATGGGTATTGGGGAATCTCGCTGGGGTCCCTCAAAGCCATGAAGGCCTTCTCTAAACCAAGCCTCGAACCTATGGGGTACAAGGTAGGGTCCACCCTGATCTACTAGTACAGTCGTCACATGCCTATGCCATAGGGTAGCGTGCATATCAAAATGGAGGGTGATCTGAGTATCCATCTGAATCGGCAGTCCAAAAAGCATCGGGGGTGCAGCCATCACTGGCGTCCAGGATCTGAAAAAGAAAGGTAACCACCACCAGTGAGTCGAGGACTCAGCAAGTTCACCACTAATCCTAGCGTAGGGTAGGATATACAAGTGGGGTCGGTCCTAACCAGTATCTAGGTTTCAAGGTTTAGAGTCCAACCACTCTCGATCTCCCAAGATACTATAACCCATCGTAATCAACACGAACCACATAATAATACAAGTTATACAATATAGACGGGCAATATCAAACAATCAGCAATCATGTCATGCAATGCTGCAGGCCTCAAGCGGCCATCACGGATCCCATGGATCAGCCCGCCTATCACCCCAATTCCTATCAGGGCTCAATCTCAGTGCCACACGGCAATTACACACTGCGTTTTTGACGCCTTACGTTGGTCTCCCTTTTCTCTCCATTTCCCATCTTGGGCATATTCTCATGTCACATCTTCGGTGACTCATGCAATGCTCTGAATGTATGCGGGGCCCAAATGATTGCATCAGTAATTCAAACACAGAGCATGCATGCCAAAGTACACAAGTACAAGAACAGAGTACATCAATTGATTGTCTAATAAATCTCATGTTCATCGTGCCATACGTTCATAGAATTAGGGCTATATACTCGGATCCTCGATCATCTAGGCCCGCCTTAACATCTTACTCGCGATCCTATCATAATATTGCTCACCATAGGCAATCCCCCAATTGAACCCACATGAACCAAGGTTTAGCCTAAGTAATGGTCTAATTAATTGAATTAGGTTCGACCGGGCCTAAGGCCCACTTCAAGGTTTGAGGCCCATGATTTATTTCTTAAGTTAAATATATGGTTTGGGCCCATTATTATACTTAAATTCGTGCAAGGCCCAAGCCCAATTTTTAAAGTAGGTTTAGGGAGCCCATTTTAACCCATTTAGGCCCAACTTGATAGCCCAAGCCCATATACATCATTAGGTTTTATATTTTAATGTTCAAGATTAGAAATTAGGCCCAATCTAAATGAATTTTCGTCCAATGAGGCCCACCATTACAAATTAAGCCCATCTTGCGTCACTTTGGTCCAATTACTTGAATTAAAGGCTCCTAAGCCCATTAATATCCTTTGGCCCATTAAGGTACACGCCTAAGCCCACTAAATCAGCTAACTAATCATGTTTTCGGGGCCCATTCAGATTGTTAATCTCATCCATTAGCAAGTCCATTAAGGTATCTTAGGCCCGTTAGCGTATATTAGGTCCGATTCGTATAATTTAAGCCTTCGAGCCCACTAACACATTTCGGCCCGCCTCATACACGCCCAAGTCATTCATTCACAGCCCAATATACATGATTTCCATCCCTCCCCAAGTTTCTAAGCTCTTGGTTTAGCCCAACACACTAATTGCCTAAACTAACATAACTTGTTTAAGCTTTAATCATGCAATCTCTTCCGAAAATCCCCATAATTAGCCCTCTATTTCACATTCCACATACATATACTTCTAACCTAAACCAAGTTTAGTAGTAGAGCTTACCTTGGAAGAAGTGGAATGTCGATGACAACGAAGGGAACACCGGATGGCCGAAGGAGTGTACTCGGCAAGGGAAGAAAGGGCGGCGGTTCGTGGCTGTTCCGGCGGTTTCACGGGGTTCCAAGGGCCCTAAGACATCATCCCACAAACCAAGAGAGGTGAGGAGTTGGGGAAGCTGGCCACGGTGGCCGAAAATGATGAAATGACGGCGAAGGGGTGAACGGCCGAACGAACCAAGGGAGAGAGAGAGAGACGGTGAGGTTGGCTTGCGCTTCCAAGGCCACAAGAGAAAGAGTTGAAGGGTCAAGGGAGCTTACCTAGGCATGGAGATGAGGGATGATGATGGACGACGACGGCGGAATCGGGCGGTGGACGGTGGAGCTCCTCGGGCGGCCGAATGAAGGAACAAAATGAGAGGAAGAAGAAGAAGAAATGAAGGAGAGGGGAGAGAGAGAAGGGATGGCCGGCGGTTTAAGGGGGGAGGGAGAGAGAGGGATAACCAAAAATTCAAATCAATGGTAGGTGGGATTAGGTGGAATAGTGATGTGAAGATGAAATCTTGTACTTGACATGTACTTGGATTAGACTTGATAGATTTGCATGGGAACTTGTGCCATGATTTGATTGATGGACTGACAAGAAATTGATTGATTTGACAACTGATTTGACTTGTCTCGATTTGCGTGCCAAATGCACCAATCGGGTCCCGAGCGCGAACGATTTTCAGACAGGATTTGATTTCGATTGATCGAATCTACTCTCAAAAATCCTAATTCTACCAATCCTAAGGACTGAGCATTTACCGGGGGCATTTCGGTAATTTTCCAAATCACGTCTTGCTTCTCGACGTACACTGGCGGTCTGCCCTTCTAGCGACATTTCTGAAACTAACTTCATTTCTTAATTGCGTTTATCTTACTGATTCGATTGTCCAAAGTCGGATTTCATTTTGTGGTCAATTTCATTAAATAACGACTCTGTGTCTGTCTCAGACCAACGGGTGCCTGTTTGGAAAAATTCTTCCCAGATAGCCTTTCCCCTTCGGTTAGTCATCTCAGGGTAGCTAATCCTGAGTGAGCGTCGATCAGAGTATATTAACGAAGTATTTCCATTCACTTAGAATTTCCGATAGTCGGGTCGAATTTTCAAACTGTCACAATTCTTCCCTTCTTATACGTTGAGAGCAGTGCATGAGTCACCAGAGTTGTGACATGAGAATGTGCCCTGATGGGAAAGGGAGGAAAAAGGGAGGCCAGCGTAAGGCGTCCGAGACGCAGTGTGGCGGTTGCCGTGTGGCACTGAGAATGAGCCCGATGGGATCCGATATGGCCATTTGAGGCCTGCATCATTGCATATGACATTATGGTTGATTGTTTGTTATTGCCCATCTGCGTTGTACGAACTGCATAGCTGTACATCGCGCATCTATTTATATGAGGGGATTTGGTACCGGGGTGAGTAGAGAGTATCTGAACCGTGGACCCTAAACCCTAATTCTAGATAGGACCGACCCCACTTGTATACCCTACCCTACGCTAGGATTAGTGGTGAGCTTGCTGAGTCCTCGACTCACTGGCGGTGGTTACCCCTTTTTTTTTCAGATCTAGGATGCCCGTGATGGCAGCACCCCCGATGCTTTTTGGATTGCCAGTTTAGATGGATACCCAGATCACCCTCCATTTTGATATGCATGCCACGCTATGGCATAGGCATGTGACGACTGTACTAGTAGATCATGGTGGACCCTACCTTGTACCCCATAGGTTCGAGGCGTGGTTTAGAGAGGGTCTTCATGGTTTTGAGGGACCGCAGCGAGACTCTCCGATACCCATGGAGGAGGACCCATTCTGGCTGCAGCCTGCCGAGTATAGAGGTGAGGTGATCGACCCCGACCCGCTGCAGGAGTTGCCGTCACCAGGACGTTCTGAGATTGATGGCCACGAGGAGGGCGATGCTATGGACACCGATAAGGTGGATCTAGAGGAGGACCCTGAGGAGGATCCCGAGGAGGAGGAGCCTGAGGAGGACTGAGTCCCTGATGCTGGTCTAGTCTTTTGAGGTTGTTTGAGCGTAGGATTTGGCCGTAGGTTGTGGTTATCTTTTGGGGTCTGTATCTAACGCTTATGTTATACATATATATATTGTTGTTTGTGTTCATTCTGTTTGTACTACCCCTCTGTTTGTATGCATGTATGTATGGTTAGGAGGCACGTTTCCGCAGGTGCGTAAGTTCGATAAGGGACGGGTCGTCTGGTTGCGACGATAAGATTCCTTGGGCCGTCGCGTATTGTAAACTAGACGAGAGAGGTGAGAATCTTCCGCAGGAACAGGATGCCACGTGTCCGATTAGGGTTCGGGGCGTGACATCCCAGTTCGAGTGGTATCAGAGCCAGGTCAGCTCGATATGAGACCGTTCGAGGATCTGGAGTGATAAGGCCGATGATTTTGGGGTAGTTAGATAGACAGGCCCTAGACCTAAGGATTAGGAAGGGTAGAATGCTTGAATTGATTGGCACTTGCGATTGCTTAGTTCGATTGGTTGCCTAGAGTAGACTGAGGCACAGGTATTCTGAACTAAGTTGTAGGTGCGTCAGGGCCTGATGTAAGGTTCCAAGGCTTAGCCCCGTGAGTTGGGCACTTGATTGCTGATTGCTGAGTGATTGACTTGTTAGGTGCTGCTTGTGTTTGTATGCCTAGTCGGCTGTCGCGCGCTGCTTGACCATCATGCATTGCACAGATTTTTGCATTTAAAGAAAAATGAGTTTGGAAAGGAAAAACATTTAGAAATGAAAACGATTTAAATTTGGAATTTGGATTTGAAAAGTGCATGCATCTCATGTTGTTGGATTTGATAACCGTCAGCCTGGTATGGGACGGGATTGACGGGACGTCTAAAAACTATAATGAAGCGTGGTATGGGACACGTGGAACGGGATTCTCACTGTCTGTGGGTAACTTAGGATAACTGTTCGCACCAAGAAACGAGGAGGGCGGGGAATGGTCGCCGGGGTAGAGACCCGATCAAGGAAGCGGCTCCCGACAGGTTTCTAGTTGAGGTGGCGAATAGAGCGGCCTAGGTTGTGCACTGGCAGGGTTGAGTCTAGATGTCAGCCGGGTTCAACTGCATTTAAGCTGCGGCGACTATTTACATGCATATACATGTCAATGGACGCGACAGTAGGTGAAAGCTTGATTGTTAGTTCTAGAGTTTCGAATTCCTGAATGGGAATTTCGTTTGTTTTAGGTGAGAGAATAGCGAGGATGAGCAATAGGGGCAGAAGACCGACTGCTGGTGCATCGAGCTCAAGGGGTCCTGAACCTGAAGGAGACCCTAGAATCGAAGAGATGATGAGAGTCCTGACTGAAGTGAGTAACCTGATGGCTAGGCAAGCTGCTAAGAGAGCTGCCACTGTAGCCCAAGCAGCTGAGGCCGCCTTGGCCGCTGCAAATGGAGCCAATGGAGGGGCATGGAAATGGGGGACGTCAGACTCATCATATAGTGGAACAGCTTCTGAAGTTGCAACCGTCCAAGTTTGATGGTAGTGGTGGTCCCGAAGTAGCTGCCCTGTGGATTGAACAGCTTGAGAAGACTTTCACCGTGTTGGGTTGTTCTGATGAGGAGAAGGTGTCGATGGTAACTTATCTGTCACGCCACGAACCCCAATTGGACACGCGGCATCCTGCTCCTGCGGAAGATTCTCAGCCCGCTCGTCTAGTTTACGATACGCGACGGCCCAGGGAATCCTATCGTCGCAACCAGACGACGAGTCCCTTATCGAACTTACGCACCTGCGGAAACGTGCCTCCTAACCATACATACATGCATACAAAACAGAGGGGTAGTACGAACAGAATGAACACAAACAACAATGTATACATATAACATAAGCGTTAGGTACAGACCCCTAAAAGAAAACCACAACCTACAGTCAACCTACGCTCGTACTCACATCAAAATACTAGGCCAGCATCAGGTACTCAGTCCTCTTTAGGCTCCTCCTCCTCGGGATCCTCCTCAGGGTCCTCCTCTGGATCCTCCTCATCGGTGTCCATAACATTGCCCTCCTCGTAGCCGTCAATCTCAGAACGTCCTGGCGACGGCAGCTCCTGCAGCAGGTCGGGGTCGATCACCTGGCCTCCATACTCGGCAGGCTGCAGCCAAAATGGGTCCTCCTCCATGGGTATTGGAAAGTCGCACTGCGGTCCCTCAAAACCATGAAGACCCTCTCTAAACCACGCCTCGAACCTATGGGGTACAAGGTAGGGTCCACCCTGATCTACTAGTACAGTCGTCACGTATCTATGCCATAGCGTAGCATGCATATCAAAATGGAGGGTGATCTGAGTATCCATCTGAACTGGCAATCCAAAAAGCATCGGGGGTGCTGCCATCACGGGCGTCCTGGATCTGGAAAAAAAGAAGGTAACCATCGCCAGTGAGTCGAGGACTCAGCACGCTCACCACTAATCCTAGCGTATGGTAGGGTATACAAGTGGGGTCGGTCCTATCCAGTAAACTAGGGTTCACGGTATAAGGTTCAGACACTCTCGATTTCCCTAATTACCAAGTCCCAACGTATAACATAACGCACAACGCATAGCAATGCAGTTCGTACAAAGCAGACGAGTAATACAAACAATCAACCATAATGCCATATCTAATGATGCAGGCCTCGAACGGCCATATCGGATCCCACGAATCCTACTCAGGCCTCAACCGGCCATAACGGATTGAACCCGCCTATCACTCCAAATCCCATCAGGGCACATCCAACAGTGCCATCCGGCTAATGTCACAACTGCGTTCTCTGACGCCTTACGTTGGCTACTCTCTTGTCTCTCCATTTCCCTCACATAACACGCATCTGGGGCTCATTCTCATGTCACATCTCTCGTGACTCATGCAATGCTCTCAATGTATGCGGGGCCCAAATGATTGCAACAGCAATTCAGTCATAGAGCATGCATGCAATGGTACATAAGCACAGAAACAGAGCATATCAAAGAATCGTACGAGTAACTCACTGCGTTTAACAGAACGACATCACATAGACTCAGTGCTCTACAATTAGTTCCCTAAGTAATTTCCTTCGTGACTAACGTTATCTTGAGCACCCAACGAAATTGGAATTCGGTCTCGTCAGTCTCAGCGACCCAGTCAAAACCCATAACCCATGTTAGTTCTCAGGGGATTAGTAACCCACACTCAATATCTTAATGGTCTTTGGTTCCATTAAATTAGGGTTAGCTTGGTCTGGGGTTCAGTTAATTAATTCGGGTCCAATCGGGCCTAAGGCCCAATTCAAGATTTAAGTCCCATAATTATTTCTTGAATTAAAATTTGTGTATATATTGGGCCCATTATTATATGATTTTCGTGCAAGGCCCGAGCCTATTTTAAAGATTAACCTATTAAGCCCAATTTGACTCTTTTAGGCCCAATTTGCCATCCTAAGCCCATATATAATATTGGGACCCATATTTAATATTCTAAATTACAAATTGGGCCCAATTAATCTTAATTTTCGTCCATTAAGGCCCACCATTACAATTCGGGTTCTATTTGTTCCGTTTAGGCCCAATTTGCTTAGAATTGAACTCCTAAACCCATCTTCATGTTTCGGCCCGCTAATCCATGCCTAAATCCGAATTTGCAGCCCATATTCGACAAATTTTAAGGCCCAATTAATTAATAAATTCGTGCATATACAAGCCTACTGGAATAAATTAGGCCCGTTAGCTTATTTTAGGTTATATTGGTCCAAATTAAGTCCCGAGGCCCAATAGCTTCACACGGCCCACATCTCACACGCCCACATCACTCATTTGCAGCCCAACATGTATGGTTTCCAGCCCCCTTCAAGTCGCCAAGCTTATGGTTTAACCCAACAAGCCAATCGCCTAAACTAACATAACTAGCTTAAACCTTAATCATGCAATTTCCTCCATAGATCACCATGAATGGCCCTCTATATCACATCCCACGTACATATACTACTAACCTAAACCAAGATTAGTAGTAGAGCTTACCTAGAGCGGCTCGGGACGGCGATGAAATCCGGAGAGACACCGGACGGCCGAATAGGGTTCACGGCCTACAAAGAGAATTGGGTTCGGTTGGCTATTGAACGGGGCCTCACGTTCATGGAAATGGAAGGAAGGTGAGTCAAGAAGGTTACCAAGGAGTGGGGATGGTCGGCGGTGAGGGATGGTGGCCGAACGAGGAAGAAACGACGGCGACGTGGGCGGCGGACTAGCGCGGCACCGTGAGAAAGAGAGAGACGGTGAGGTCGGGGTGGCTTGAGGCGGCTCTCATGGCCACGGGACAACAAGGAGAGAGAGAGAAGAGGCTCACCGTGGCAACGTGGAGGTGGGATGGTGGCGGCTCGGCAACGGCAAGACGGACGGCGTTCGGGCGGAGGTTGTGGAGGACGGTGAGGGAGCCAAGGAGAAGAAGAAGATAAGGGCGTGAGGGAGAGGGGAGGAAGAAGAGGGGCGGCCGAATGAGAGAAAATGAGGGAGGAGAGATATGGTGGAGAGTTTAATTCAAGATTTCAAATGGTGAGTGGGTTAGGTAATGGGGTAATAGTGTAGAATAGTAATATGGATGAGACTTGTACTTGACAAGTTGATAGATGGGTTTGATGGGTTGTCATGCCTTGGAAATTGAACCTTGATTGACCGATGGATTTGATTGATGGATTGACAAGACATCGATTGATTTGACAACTAATTTGACTTGCCTCGATTTGCGTGCCAAATGCACCGATCGGGTCCCGAGCGCGAACGAATTTCAGAAAAGATTTGATTTCGATTTACCGAATCTACTCTAAAAAATCCTAATTCAACTAATTCTAAGGACTGAGCATTTATCGGGGGCATTTCGGTAATTTTCCAATCACGTCTTGCTTCGCGACGTACACCGGCTGTCTGCCCTTTTGGCAACATTTCTGAAACTGATCTCATTTTTTAATTGTGTTTATCTTACTAATTCGATTGTCCAAGGTCGGATTTCATTTTATGGTCAATTTCATTAAATAACGACTCTGTCTCTATCTTAGACCAACGGGCGGCTGTTTGGGAAATTATTCCCAGATAGCCTTTCCCCTTCGGTTAGTCATCTCAGGGTAGCTAATCCTGAGTGAGCGTCGATCAGAGCGTATTAACGAAGTATTTCCATTCATTTAGGAATTCCGATGACTGGGTCGAATTTTCAGACTGTCACAGAGTACCCGAATGTGTTTCCTCAAGAACTACCTGGTTTGCCCCCAGAACGAGACGTGGAGTTTGTGATTGAGTTGGCACCTGGAATAGAGCCGATCTCGAAAGCACCGTACAGGATGTCATTAACGGAGCTAAAGGAGTTGAAGGTACAGATGCAAGAGCTATTGGATAAAGGATTTATCCACCCCAGTGCTTCGCCATGGGGAGCTCCGATGCTGTTCGTTAAGAAAAAGGATGGATCATTAAGACTGTGTATCAACTATAGGCAGCTGAACCAAGTGACGATCAAGAACAAGTATCCTCTGCCAAGGATTGATGACCTGTTTGATCAGCTTCAGGGAGCGTGTGTGTTCTCAAAGATAGACCTAAGGACAGGCTATCACCAATTGAGGATTAAGAAGGAGGACGTGCCTAAAACTGCCTTTAGGACGAGGTATGGGCACTATGAGTTCACAGTTATGCCGTTTGGATTGACGAACGCCCCAGCAGCATTTATGGACATGATGAATCGAGTGTTCAAGGAGTTTCTGGATCAGTTCGTGATAGTTTTTATCGATGACATTTTGGTGTATTCGAAGAGTTCTGAGGACCACGAGGAACACTTAAGGATTCTCTTGCATACGTTAAGGGACCACTCGCTGTATGCGAAGTTTAGCAAGTGTGAGTTCTGGTTAAGCAGAGTGGCGTTCCTTGGACACATAGTATCTGGAGAAGGAATATCAGTGGATCCAGCGAAGATCGAGGCTGTAGAGAAGTGGCCGAGGCCAACAACTGTGACTGAGGTATGGAGTTTTCCTGGATTGGCCGGCTACTACAGACGCTTTGTGGAAAGGTTCTCGGTGATAGCGTCTCCTCTGACCCATTTGTTGAAGAAGGAAACGAGGTTTGAATGGACTGAGGAGTGCGAGGAAAGTTTTCAGGAGTTGAAGGATCGATTAACTTCCGCACCAGTGTTAACCATCCCGTCTGGACCTGGAGGATTTGAGATATACAGTGATGCGTCACTAAGAGGATTGGGATGCGTCTTGATGCAACATGGACGAGTAGTGGCTTATGCATCTCAACAGTTAAGGCCGCATGAGATGAACTACCCGACGCACGACTTGGAGTTAGCTGTCATAGTGTTCGCATTGAAGATTTGGAGGCATTACTTGGTGGGAGAGAAGTTCTAGATTTACACTGATCATCAGAGTTTGAAGTATTTGTTTTCGCAGAAGGAACTGAACATGAGGCAACGTCGTTGGATGGAGCTATTGAAGGACTACGACTGCGATATTCTATACCATCCAGGAAAGGCGAATAAGGTAGCGGATGCTCTGATCAGGAAGTCGAGCATTGCGCATATGATGGTCAAGGAATGGACATTGCTGGAAGAAATCAGAGATTTTGAGTTTAAGGTTGAGGTAGGAACCCTCTCCAGTTTGATGGCTACGTTGCAGATCGAACCAGAGATTCAGCTAAGGATCAAGGAGTTGCAGTATACGGATCCAGATATCCAGAAGATTGTGATGATGAATGCAGATGAGACGAAGGCTGAGTTCCAAGTAACTACTGATGGAATATTGAAGTTTAGAGGACGTTTGTGCGTGCCAAATGATGAAGAGCTGAAGGAAAGGATTTTGTCTGAGGCGCACAGAAGTAACTACAATATTCATCCAGGAAGTACGAAGATGTATCAGAATTTACGTCAACACTACTGGTGGAATGGAATGAAGGTGGATGTGGCTAAGCATGTAGCCAAGTGTCTGACGTGTCAGCAAGTAAAGGCGCAACACTGCAAACCTGGTGGATTACTACAACCCCTGGAAATCCCAGAGTGGAAATGGGAGCATGTTGTCACGACCCGAAAAAATTTATTAAATTCAAAATCGGGTGAACGGATTATCAGGTTAATTGATTAACCTAATTCGGACCCTCCCAAGTCCTACCGAATCGCAACTTAAGTTCTTTTCATGTAAAGAATTTTTATTTGGAGTCGCCACTAATCATTTTTTGGTAGGTCGATTAGAAACCTAAATAAATTAGCGGGAGAACTAACTTATTTCTGCTAACCAGAAAAAATGGGATCGGAGACTTGATTACGCTAGATCATTCTAACGCCCTTTCGGTACCATTTTATTTCATAAAAGCTCATTTGGAATGATTGGGAAGAAGTTTGGAATAAACTAACCAAAAGGGTGAATTGGCCATTTTTAAGGATCGAGAGGTGGAAACATCAGAGATATGATTTGCCAGTCGAAAAAAAAAAATTTAGGTGGATACGCGTGAATTAATGACAACACAAATATGAATGCAACATGTGGATATGGAGACACACGAGTACGACATGAGATAATCGAAATTTAAATCAATTTATTTGGGCAAGGAAATTCTCGAAGATTTAATGGTTAGGATTGTTACCTGATTTGACAAATTTGATTATCAAATTCGGACCTCGTGTCACCTTATGGATCAAGATTGCGGATCGAACGATGAGGATGAACTCGTGACTTGTGTTGATCGGTAGAGAAATAGGTGATGGTAACACCTATATTTAAATTTCCATAATCTTCAAGACTCTCTTTTGGAAAAAGAATTCTCTCTCTCTTTTTTTTTATTTTTTCTTTCTCTCTAATCTCTTTCAATCTCTCAAAACTCTTTCAAACATTCAAAATTTTCTCACCCCCCCAAAACTCTTCCCTTTCAAGCTCTCTTCTTCCTCCTTTTATAGCCCACTCATTTACCTCTCATTCTAATTTCTCCATTAACTCCATCTCCCATTCTAATTTTTCCACTAACTCTTCTTCATCTTCATCTTCCCTTCTTCATCTCTATCTCACATTCTAATTTCTCCACCTATTCTTCTCCATCTCCATCTTCCCTTCTCCATATATATCTCCCATTCTAATTTCTCCACTAACTCTTCTTTTTCTCCATCTTCCCTTCTTTTATCTTATTTTCTCCATCTATTCTTCTTCATCTCCTATTCTCCATCTTCTCTTCTCCATCTCCTCTTCTCCATCTTCCCTTCTCCATTTTAATTTCTCCACTAACTCTTTTTTTTTGTTATTTGCAAAATAATCCCTTAAGAGTTAGGTATTTACACTCTAGTCCTTGAGATTTTGAGTATTTGCAATTTATTCCCTGAAAAAATATTTCTTTAAGTCCAAATCTCCTCAAAATTTTCAACACACCTCTCCTATGCTTAGTCGAAATTCATCGCATATCAAATTTAAACTCATTTCTTGCCGCAAAATTTAATTAAAGCCCTTTTGCAAAATTGAGTCATTCTAAGTATAATTGGGCCAAGATGAAATTTTAGAATATTATAGAATAATGTCACAACTCCTAAAAGTGAAAAATGAAAATAAATTGACTCAAATTGAATTTTTTTAGGCCCGATTCGAGATTATGCTCGTGAAGAAATACACGACCCCGAATTGGATTTTTTTTTAATTTGTGATGGTCAACATGAAAAGGGATTTAAGAGAAAAATATTGACTATTTTTACGTATTTTTGTGGCCTCAAATGCTATTATTTATTAAATATTTTCCTAATTTTTAAAATATATACATAAAAAATACAAAAAAATGAAAAATTATTTTTTGTTCAAAAATGGTTACCTAAGCTTGGCCAAAGTCTCCAAATTTGATTTTTCAATTTTATGAATTTTTATGGATTTTCTATTAATTTTCGAAAATAAAAAATAACGAAAAATACTGAAAATACGAAAAACCATTTTTTGGTCAAAATTGGTTCCTTAGGCTTGGGCAAGGTCTCCAAAGTTTATTTCTCAATTTTATGAAATTTATGGATTTCTATAAATAGAAACAATGATTAAAAATCAAGTGTCAACATATGTCACTATGGATTTTGTGACAGGATTGCCAAGAAGCCAGCGAGGCAATGATTCGATATGGGTAATAGTGGACAGACTGACGAAATCCGCACATTTCATTGCAGTACGAAAGGACTCCACGTTGGAAAGGTTGGCAGAATTGTACATGAGGCAGATTGTGAGGCTGCATGGGGTACCAGTAAGTATTGTATCAGACAGAAATCCCCGTTTCACAGCTACCTTTTGGAAGAGTTTGCAGGGAGCGTTGGGGACAGAGTTGAGATTCAGTACAGCCTACCATCCTCAGACAGACGGTCAGTCGGAAAAGACTATACAGACTTTGGAGGACATGCTGAGAGCGTGCGTAATAGACTTCAAGGGAGGTTGGGAAGAGCAGTTACACTTGGTGGAATTTGCGTACAACAACAGCTATCAGCAGAGTATCAGAATGGCACCGTTTGAAACATTGTATGTAAGGGCGTGCAGAACTCCGATTTGTTGGGATGAGGTTGGAGAGAAAAGCATAACAGGCCCAGAGCTAGTGTAGCAGTCAGTGGAGGCAGTCAGGGTGATCAGAGATAGGCTGAGGACCGCTCAGAGCAGGCAGAAAAGCTACGCAGACAAGAGACGTAAGCCATTGGAATTTCAAGTTGGGGATCACATCTTCTTAAAGGTGTCACCGATGCGAGGACTATCTCGATTTGGCAAGAAGGGAAAGCTGAGTCCTAGATTTGTTGGGCCATTCGAGATTTTGGAAAAGATCGGGACACTGGCTTATCGTCTAGCACTGCCGCCGAACTTATCGCAGATTCATAACGTGTTTCATGTGTCGATGCTCCGGAAGTACGAGCCGGACCCTGGCCATATACTCGATCATAAAGTCATTGAAATGGATGACCGAGTCTCGTACGTGGAAAGGCCAGCAAGAGTTGAAGATTGTAAGGAGCAGGTCTTGAGAAACAAGATGATATCGCTGGTCAAGGTTATCTGGGAGCATCATGGGACTAAAGGAGCCACTTGGGCAAGCGAGGACGAGATAAAGATGAAGTATTCGTACCTGTTTGAGTAGCCAGTGTAATTTCTGTTTTGTTGTAAGGATTGGTGGATTGTAAATTTCGAGGACGAAATTTTTATAAGGAGGGAAGAATTGTGAGAGTCTGAAAATTCGACCCAATTATCGGAATTTCTAAATGAATGGAAATACTTCGTTAATACACTCTGATCGACGCTCACTCAGGATTAGCTACCCTGAGATGACTGACCGAAGGGGAAAGGCTACCTGGGGACGATTTCCCAAACAGCCGCCCGTTGGTCTGAGACAGAGACAGAGTCGGTATTTAATGAAATTGACCACAAAATGAAATCCGACAGCAGACAATCGAATTAGTAAGATAAACACAATTAGGAAATGAAGTTTCAGAAACGCTGCCAAAAGGGCAGTTGGCCGGTGTACGTCGAGAAGCAAGACGTGATTGGAAAGTTACCGAAATGCCCCCGGTAAATGCTCAGTCCTTAGAATTAGTTGAATTAGAATTTTTGAGAGTAGATTCGTTAGATCGAAATCAAATCCTGTTTGAAATTCGTTCGTGCTCGGGACCCGATTGGTGCATTTGGCACGCAAATCGAGACAAGTCAAATCCGTTGTCAAATCAATCAAATGTCTTGTCAATCAATCAATCACATCATGTCACAATTTCCAAGGCAATCTATCAAGTCATTCAAGTGTCATTCAAGCATAGTACAAGTCACCTCCAAATCACTATTACCCCATTACCAACTCCCACTATCTCAAATTCAAACTTGGATTAAGCCTCATTCTCTCTCCCTCACCCCTCATTTTCGATCACTCCCTCACTCCTCTCTCTCCCTTGGTGGTCCTCTCGGCCGCCACCGTTGCCCGCCTCAAGCCGCCGCCCGTCCGCCACTTTCTGGCCGTCGTTACCACCGTCCCGCCTCCAAGTCACCTCGGTAAGTTCCCATCCTCCCTCTCCTTGCTGTTTCGTGGCTTGAAAACCACTTTGAAGCCGCCCCTAGCTCACGGTCTCCATTCTCTCTCTCGGGTCTAACTCCACCGCCGTGCCGCCCGTGAGCTTCGTCCGTCGTCTACATCGTCGTTCGGCCACCGTCCCTCACCACCGATCATCCCCACACCTTGGTAAGCTTCTTGACTCACCTTCCTTCCATTTCCATGAACGTGAGGCCCCGTTCAATAGCCAACCGAACTCGATTTTCTTTGTAGGCCGTGAACCCTATTCGACCGTCCAGTGTCTCTCCGGCTTTTATCGTCGTTCCGAGCTGCTCTAGGTAAGCTCTACTACTAATTATAGCCTAGGTTAGATGTATATGGATGTGGCTTGTAGTATTATGGGTTAATGGTTTCGGTTTAGACATGAATTTAGGGATCATGTGTAATGCTCACCAAGCTAACTTGATGGAACATCGTTTGGGCCGAATGTGTAGGCTGTGGATTCGTGGAACGGGCCTTAGAATGTGATTATGGGCTGCAAATAGGTGATGTAGGCATGTGGGTGAGAGGCCGCGAGGAACTAATGGGCCTAGGGGACTTAATTTGTACTAATTTGACCAAAAATAAACTACCGGGCCTAAATTATTCTAATGGGCTTATGAATGGACGAGATAAAGTAATTAGATGGGCCTTAGAATTGTCAAATGTGGGCTGCCATTGTTGAATGAGGCGTGAATTAGTGGGCCAAAACATGTAAATGGGCTTGGGGGCTTAAGTTCTAAACTAATTGGGCCTAAACTAAACAAATCGGACCCAAACTGTAGAGAAGGGCCTTATTGGACGAAAATTTTAACAAATTGGGCCCAAACTATTGTCTTGAATGTTAAAATATGAGGTCCAATAATGCGTATGGGCTTAGGATAGCAAATTGGGCCTAAAATAGTTAAAATAGGCTTAATGGGTTAACCTTTAAAAATGGGCTTGGGCCTCGCACGAAATTAATATGATAATGGGCCCAAACCATATATTTAATTTAAGAAATAAATCATGGGCCTCAAATCTTGGAGTGGGCCTTAGGCCCAATTGAACCTAACTTAATTAATTAGATCCTCACTTAAGTTAAACCTTGGGTTATATGGGGTCAATTAGGGGATTGCCTATGGTAAGCAATAGTATGATGGGATCGCGAGTGAGATGTTCAATTGAGCCTGGCTGATCGAGGATCTAAGTGTATGGCACTAGTCCTATGCTAGAATGGCATGACGAACATGAGATTTCTCAGATGATCAATTGATGTGCTCTGTTCTTGTACTTGTGTACTTTGGCATGCATGCTCTGTGTTTGAATTACTGATGAAATCATTTGGGCCGCGCATACATTCAAAGCATTGCATAAGTCACTAGAGATGTGACATGAGAATGTACCCAGATGGGAAATGGAGGGACAAGGGAGTGGCCAACGTAAGGCGTCTGAGAACGCAGTTGTGACATTAGCCGGATGGCACTGTTGGTTGTGCCCTGATGGGATTTGGAGTAATAGGTGGGCTCGATCCGTTGGGATCCGTTATGGCCGGTTGAGGCCTGAGCATGATCCGTGGGATCTGATATGGCCGTTCGAGGCTTGCATCATCACATATGGCATCATGGTTGATTGTTTGTTATTGCCCGTCTGCTTTGTACGAACTGCTTTGCTATGCATCGTACGTTATGTTATACGTTGGGACTTGGTAACTAGGGAGATTCGAGAGTGCTTGAACCTCGTACCGTGAACCCTAGTACCTTGGTTAGGACCGACCCTACTTGTATACCCTACCCTATGCTAGGATTAGTGGTGAGCTTGCTGAGTCCTCGACTCACTGGTGGTGGTTACCTCCTTTTTCAGTTCCTGAACGCCAGTGATGGCTGCACCCCCGATGCTTTTTGGATTGCCGATTCAGATGGACACCCAGATCACCCTCCATTTTGATATGCATGCTACGCTATGGCATAGGCACGTAACGACCGTCCTAGTAGATCAGGGTGGACCCTACCTTGTACCCCATAGGTTCGACGCGTGGTTTAGAGAGGGCCTCCATGGTTTTGAGGGACCGCAGCGAGATTCTCCGATACCCATGGAGGAGGACCCATTCTGGCTTCAGCCTGCCGAGTATGGAGGCCAGGTGATCGACCCCGACCCACTGCACGAGTTGCCGTCCCCAGGACGTTCAGAGATTGACGGCCACGAGGAGGGCGATGCCATGGATACCGATGAGGAGGATCCAAAAGAGGACCCCGTGGAGGATTCCGAGGAGGAGTCTGAGGATGACTGAGTCCCTGATGCTGGTCTAGTATTTTGATGTTAGTGAGAGCGTAGGTTTGACTGTAGGTTGTGGTTTCTTTTTGGGGTCTGTACCTAACGCTGATGTTATGATATGTATATATATTGTTGTTTGTGTTTATTCTATTCGTTCTATCCCTCTGTTTTGTATGCATGTATGTATGGTTAGGAGGCACGTTTCCGCAGGTTCGAGAGTTAGACAAAGAACTCGTCGTCTGGTCGCGACGAAAGGATTCCCCTGGCCCGTCGCGTGTCGTAAACCTGACGAGCGAGGTGGGAATCTTCCGCAGGAACGGGATGTCGTGTGCCCGATTGGGGTTCGGGGCTTAACATGGGATGGTGGCGTTAGCGAGGGAGCTCGGACAGCGGCGGTTCACGGTGGAGCTCGGGCGGACGGTGGCGGAAGGGAAAGGAAGGAGAAGAAAATGAAGAGGAGAGGGGAGAGAGAGGTCTTGGCCGAAAAATGGGAGGGAGAGTGAGGGAGGAGAGAGAGAAATTGAAGGTTTATCCAAGACATAAGAAGTTCAAATTATGGTAGTGGGTTAGGTAGAATAGTTGTTTATGTGTACTTGAATGAAGAGACTTGATTGACATTCTTGGGAATTGAACCATGATTGACTTGTCTTAGAAATTGAGTCTTGAATGATTGATGTGATTGACAAGACATTTGATTGATTTGACAACTGATTTGACTTGTCTCGATTTGCAAGTCAAATGCACCGATCGGGTCTCGAGCGTGGACGAATTTCGGACAGGATTTGATTTCGATTTACCGAATCTACTCTCAAAAATCCTAACTCAACTAATTCTAAGGACTGAGCATTTTCCGGGGGCATTTTGGTAATTTTCCAATCACGTCTTGCTTCGCGACGTATACTGGCTGTCTGCCCTTCTGGCGACATTTCTGAAACTGACTTCATTTCTTAATTGTGTTCATCTTACTAATTCGATTGTCCGAAGTCGGATTTCATTTTCTGGTCAATTTCATTAAATACCGACTCTGTCTCTGTCTTAGACCAACGGGCGGCTGTTTGGGAAATTCTTCCCAGATAGCCTTTCCCCTTTGGTTAGTCATCTCAGGGTAGCTAATCCTGAGTGAGCGTCGACCAGAGTGTATTAACGAAGTATTTCCATTCATTTAGAATTTTCGATGACTGGGTCGAATTTTTAGACTGTTACAATTCTTCCCTCCTTATAAAAATTTCGTCCTCGAAATTTACAATCCGCCAATCCTTACAACAAAACAGAAATTACATTGAGCTACTCAAACAAATACGGATACTTCTCTTTCATCCCGTTCTCACTTTCCCAAGTCGCTCCTTCAATCCCATAATGCTCCCAAATAACCTTGACCAGTGGTATCGTCTTGTTCCTCAAGACCTGCTCCGTACGATCTTCAATTCTTACTGGCCTTTCAACGTACGAGACGCGGTCATCCATTTCAATGACTTCATGATCGAGTATATGGCCAGGGTCCAGCTCGTACTTCCGGAGCATCGACACATGAAACACGTTATGAATCTGCGATAAGTTCGGCGGCAGTGCTAGACGATAAGCTAGTGTCCCGACCTTTTCCAAAATCTCAAATGGCCCAATAAATCTAGGACTCAGCTTTCCCTTCTTGCCAAACCGAGATAGTCCTCGCATTGGCGACACCTTTAGAAAGACATGATCTCCAACTTGAAATTCCAGCGGCTTACGTCTCCTGTCTGCGTAGCTTTTCTGCCTGCTCTGAGCGGTTCGCAGTCTATCTCTGATCACCTTGACTGCCTCCACTGACTGCTGCACTAACTCTGGGCCTGTTATGCTTTTCTCACCGACTTCGTCCCAGCAAATCGGAGTTCGGCAAGCTCTCCCATACAATGCCTCAAACAGTGCCATTCTGATACTCTGCTGATAACTATTGTTGTAGGCAAATTCCACCAAGTGTAACTGCTCTTTCGAGCCCCCCTTGAAATCAATTACACACGCCCTCAGCATGTCCTCTAGAGTCTGTATAGTCCTTTCCGACAGACCGTCTGTCTGAGGATGGTAGGCGGTACTGAATCTCAACTCGGTTCCCAAAGCACCCTGCAAACTCTTCCAAAACGTAGCTGTGAAACGAGGATCTTTGTTTGATACAATACTTACTGGTACCCCATGCAACCTCGCAATCTGCCTCACGTACAACTCTGCCAACCTTTCCACGTAGAGTCCTTTCGTACTGCAATGAAATGTGCAGATTTCGTCAGTCTGTCCACTATTACCCATATCGAATCATTGCCTCTCTGACTTCTTGGCAATCCTGTCACAAAATCCATAGTGACGTGCTCCCATTTCCACTCTACAATTTCCAGGGGTTGCAGTAGCCCTCCTGGTTTGCAATGCTGCGCCTTTACTTGTTGACACGTCAAGCACTTGGCCACATGCTTAGCCACATCCACCTTCATTCCGTTCCACCAGTAGTGTTGACGTAAATTCTGATACATCTTCGTACTCCCTGGATGAATACTGTAGTTACTTCTGTGCGCCTCAGACAAAATCCTTTCCTTCAGCTCTTCGTCATTTGGCACGCACAGACGTCCTCTAAACTTCAATATTCCATCAGCAGTTACTTGGAACTCAGCCTTCCTCTCATCTGCATTCATCGTCACAATCTTCTAAATGTCTGGATCCGTAGACTGCAACTCCTTGATCCTTAGCTGAATCTCTGGTTCAATCTGCAAGGTAGCTATCAAACTAGAGAGGGTTCCTACCTCAACCTTAAACTCAGAATCTTTGATCTCCTCCAACAACGTCCATTCCTTGATCATCATATGCACGATGCTCGACTTTCGACTTAGAGCATCCGCTACCTTATTCGCCTTTCCTGGGTGGTACAGAATATTATAATCGTAGTCCTTCAACTGCTCCATCCAACGACGCTGCCTCATATTCAGTTCTTTCTGCGAAAACAAATACTTTAAACTCTGATGGTCCGTAAAAATCTGAAACTTCTCTCCCACCAGGTAATGCCTCCAAATCTTCAATGCGAACACTATGGCAGCTAACTCCAAGTCGTGAGTTGGGTAGTTCATCTCGTGTGGCCTCAGCTGTCGAGATGCATAAGCTACTACTCGTCAATGCTGCATCAAGACACATCCCAATCCTCTTAATGACGCATTGCTGTATATCTCAAATCCTCCGGGTCCAGACGGGATGGTCGACACTGGTGCGGTGGTTAATCGATCCTTCAACTCCTAAAAACTTTCCTCGCACTTCTCAGTCCATTCAAACCTCGTTTCCATTTTCAACAAGTGCGTCAGAGGGGATGCTATTACCGAGAATCTTTCCACAAAGCGTCTGTAATACCCAGCCAATCCAAGGAAACTTCTCACTTCAGTCACCGTCGTAGGCCTCGGCCACTTTTCTACAGCCTCGATCTTTGCTAGATCCACTGATATTCCTTCCCCAGATTCTATGTGACCAAGGAACGCCACTCTGTTCAGCTAGAACTCACACTTACTAAACTTCGCATATAGTGAGTATCCCCTTAATGTCTGCAGGACAATCCTTAAGTGTTCCTCGTGGTCCTCAGAACTCTTCGAATACACCAATATGTCATCAATGAAGACTATCACGAACCGATCCAGAAACTCCTTGAACACTCGATTCATCATGTCCATAAATGCTGCTGGGGCGTTCGTCAATCCAAACGGCATAACTGTGAACTCATTGTGCCCATACCTCGTCCTAAAAGTATTCTTCGGTACGTCTTCCCTATTAATCCTCAGCTGGTGATAGCCTGTCCTTAGGTCTATCTTGGAGAACACACATGCGCCTTGAAGCTGGTCAAACAGGTCATCAATCCTTGGCAGAGGATACTTGTTCTTGATCGTTACTTGGTTCAGCTGTCTGTAATCGATACATAGTCTTAGCGATCCATCCTTCTTCTTAACAAACAGCACCGGAGCTCCTCATGGCGAAGCACTAGGATGGATAAATCTTTTATCCAGCAGTTCCTGCATCTGCACCTTCAATTCCTTTAGCTCCGATAATGACATCCTGGCTCGGTTCCAGGTGCCAGTTCAATTACAAACTCCACTTCACGCTCTGGTGGCAAGCTAGACAATTCTTGAGGAAATACATCCGGGTACTCTCTCACTACAGGCACTTCTTCCAACTTCACTTCTTGAGCAGACGAATCTGACACTGATGCCAAGATTCCTAAACAACCTTCGTCCATCAGTTTGGTCGCTTCCAACGACGAGATCCAAGGAATCGACGTTCCTCCTCGATTTCCTCTAAAGTCATACCCAGGGTGGCCTACTGGGTTTAGCTGTATCATACTTCTACCACAGTCTATTACTGCCCCATGTCTAACCAACCAATCCATGCCAACAATCACGTCGAAATTATTTATGGGTAGAACAGCTAAATCGATCTCTTCCTCTCTAATGCCCAGAACTAACTTACACCCCGTACATCCTAATGCAACAATCACTCTATCCTTTAACGGGGTGGTTACATACAAAGTCACATCCAACGGTTTGACATTCATCCCAGCTAACTCAGCAAAACGTGCAGATACGAAGGAGTGCGACGCTCCCGGATCAAACAAAGCATAAGCAGTATGACCACAGAGAGAGACGGTACCTGTGATCACCCCTGGCGCGTTCTCAGCATCCTTTCGCGCTACTGCGTAGACTTGCCCTTGGGCAGGCGGACGGTTCTGATTCCTTTGAGGAGCATTGACCATCTGCGGCTGTTGCTGCGGCTGGAACGAGGGTCTCGGACCTCTCTTCGGGCAGTTCCTTAGAATGTGCCCCATTTGACCACACCCGAAGCATCCTCTAGTCTTCCTCGGGCAAGGGCTATTCCCATGCCTCTTGCCACAGTCACGGCAGTTCTGATTCCCAGAGTGTGACGGTTTCCCCAGAGTCCTTCTCGCAGGTGGAACGAACCTGCGGGTGTCCTTTATCGGCCTCTTGCCAAAATCTCTGAAGTTCCCTCTTTGCACAAACCGCGATCCAGATGCGGTAGCCTTCTCTTGTAGGTCTCGCTCTATCGCCAGTGCTCGCTCATAAATCTCATTATAGTCTCTCAGTCTTGTGGCGATTATCATGCTCTTAAGCTCAGGTCTCAAGCCTTCTCTGAATCTTCTGGCCTTGTCCCACGGATCCTCAATCAATCTTCGAGCAAACTTGGACAACCTGGCAAATTCACCATCGTACTGATCCACAGTCATAGATCCTTGGCGAAGCCTTATGAACTCTTCCATTTTCCTCTCTTGGGCTGCCTCATAAATAGTTTCCATTAAATGCTGCACAGAAAGCAGCCCAGTTCGGCATCATGTCATCCGCAAAGACTCGCCCTCTGGTGGCCTTCCACCAGTCATCTGCAGTACCCTTGAGCTGATAAGTTGCCAACGACAACTTCTCCTCATCGGTGCAACCCAAAACAGTGAAAGCCTTCTCAAGCTGTTCGATCCACAAGGCAGCTACTTCGGGACCACCACTACCATCAAACCTCGATGGCTGCAACTTCAGAAACTGCTCTACTATATGATGAGTCTGACGTCCTCCATTACCATGCCCATTGCCTCCGTTGGCTCCATTCGCAGCGGCCAAGGCGGCCTCAGCTGCTTGGGCTAGCGTGGCAGCTCTCTCAGCAACTTGCCTAGCCATCAAGTTACTCACCTCAGTCAGAACTCTCATCATTTCCTCGATTCTAGGATCTCCTTCAGGCTTAGGAACCCTCGAGCTCGATGCACCAGCAGTCGGTCTTCTGCCCCTATTGCTCATCCTTGCTAAACACTCACACCTAAAACAAACGAAATTCCCATTCAGGAATTCAGAACTCTTAATCTAGCAACCAAGCTTTCGTCTACTGTCGTGTCCACTGACATGTATATGCATGTAAATAGTCGCTGCAGCTTAAATGCAGTTGAACTTGGTTGACCTCTAGACTCAACCCTGTCAATGGACAACCTAGGCCACTCTGTTCGCCACCTCAACTAGAAGCTTGTCGGGAGCCGCTTCCTTGATCAGGTCTCTGCCCCGGCGACCACTCCCCGCCCTCCTCGTTTCTTGGTGCGAACAGTTGTCCTAAGTTACCCACAGACAAAGAGAATCTTGTTCCACGTGTCCCATACCACACTTCATTACAGTTTTTAGACGTCCCGTCAATCCCGTCCCATACCAGGCCGACGGTTACCAAATCCAACAACATGAGATGCATGCACTTTGCGAATCCAAATTCCAAATTTAAATCGTTTTCATTTCTAAACCCTTCACCTTTCCAAACTCATTTTTCTTTAAATGCAGAAATCCGTGCATTGCATGATGGTCAAGCAGCGCGCGACAGCCGACTAGGCATACAAACACAAGCAGCACCTAACAAGTTAATCACTCAGCAATCAGCAATCAAGCACCCAACTCAGGGGGCTATGCCTTAGAACCTTACCTCGGGTCCTGACGCACTTGCAACTTAGCTCAAAATACCTCTGCCTCAGTCTACTCTAGGCAACCAATCGAACTAAGCAATCACAAGCGCCAATCAATTCAAGCATTCTACCATTCCTAATCCTTAGGTCTAGGGTCTGTCTATCTAACTACCCCAAAATCATCAGCCTTATCACTCCAGATCCTCGAACGGTCTCGTATCGAGCTGACCTTGCTCTGATACCACTCGAACGTGGATGTCACGCCCCGAGCCCCAAATCGGGCACGCGGCATCCCGTTCCTGCGGAAGATTCTCATCTCGCTCGTCCGGTTTACGATACGCGACGGCCCAGGATAACCTATCGTCGCAACCAGACGACGCGTCCTTTAATGAACTGACGTACCTGCGGAAACGTGCCTCCTAGCCAAACATACATGCATACAAAACAGAAGGGTAGAACGAACAATATAATTACAAACAACAATACATATATATACACATATCATAAGCGTTAGGTACAGACCCCCAAAAGAAAACCACAACCTACAGTCAAACCTACGCTCTCGCTAACATCAAAATACTAGACCAGTATCAGGGACTCAGTCCTCCTCAGGCTCCTCCTCGGAATCCTCCACAGGGTCCTCTTCTGGATCCTCCTCATCGGTGTCCATGGCATCGCCCTCCTCGTGGCCGTCGATCTCAGAGCGTCCTGGAGACGGCAACTCCTGCAGCGGATCGGGGTCGATCACCTGGCCTCCATGCTCGGCAGGCTGCAGCCAGAATAGGTCCTCCTCCATGGGTATCGGAGAGTCTCGCTACGGTCCCTCAAAACCATGGAGGCCCTCTCTAAACCACGCGTCGAACCTATGGGGTACAAGGTAGGGTCCACCCCGATCTACTAGTACAGTCGTCACGTGCCTATGCCATAGCGTAGCATGCATATCAAAATGGAGGGTGATCTGGGTATCCATCTGAATCGGCAATCCAAAAAGCATCGGGGGTGCAGCCATCACTAGCGTCCAGGATCTGAAAATGAAGGTAACCACCACCAGTGAGTCAAGGACTCAGCAAGCTCACCACTAATCCTAGCGTAGGGTAGGGTATACAAGAGGGGTCGGTCCTATCTAGTAAACTAGGGTTCACGGTCCAAGGCTCAGGTGCTCTCGATCTCCCTAGTTACCAAGTCCCAACGTACAACATAGCGCATAACGCATAGCAATGCAGTTCGTACAAGCAGACGGGCAATACAAACAATCAACCAAGATGCCATATGTAATGATGCAGGCCTCAAACGGCCATATTGGATCCCACGGATCATGCTCGGGCCTCAACCGGCCACAACGGATCTCAATGGATTGAGCCCGACTATCACTCCAAATCCCATCAGGGCACATCCAACAGTGCCATCCGGCTAATGTCACAACTGCGTCCTCTGACGCCTTACGTTGGCCACTCCCTTGTCCCTCCATTTCCCTCACATAACATGCATCTGGGGCTCATTCTCAAGTCACAGCTCTAGTGACTCATGCTTTGCTCTCAATGAATGCGGCCCAGATAATAGTAAGCAATAATTCTAACACAGAGCATGCATGCAATGGTACATAAGCACAGAAACAGTGCACATCAAAGAATCGTACGAGTAACTCACTGCCTTTCGCAGAACGGCATCACCTAGACTCAGTGCTCTACAACCAGTTCCCTAAGTAATTTCCTTCGTGACTAACGTTATCTCGAGCACCCAATGAAATTGGAATTCAGTCCCATGAGTCTTAGCGACCCAGTCAAACCCATAACCCATGTTAGTTCTCAGGGGATTAATGACCCATACTCACTATCTTAATCGTCTTTGGTTCCAATAAGTTAGGGTTAGCTTGGTTTGGGGTTCAGTTATTTAGTTCGGGTCCGATCGGGCCTAAGGCCCAGTTTAAGATTTAAGGCCCATAATTATTTCTTGAATTAAAATTTGTATATATATTGGGCCCATTATTATATTAATTTCGCGCAAGGCCCAAGCCCACTTTAAAAAATTAACCTATTAAGCCCGATTAGGTCATTTTAGGCCCAATTTGATGTCCTAAGCCCATGAGTACTGTTGGGCCTCATATTTTAATATTCAAAACATATTTTGGGCCCAATTACCATAAAATTTCGTGCATTAGGGGCCCACTAGCACGATTTAGGTTCAATTAACCTAGTTAAACCCAATTAGTCTAGAATTGGGCCTCCAAGCCTAACTACATTACTTTGGCCCGTTATGGTACACGCCTAAGTCAACTATTGCAGCCCACCAATCATGTTTTGAAGGCCCACTTAGATTATTAAACTCGTCCATTAGCAAGCCCGTTAGATTATTTTAGGCCCGTTAGCTTATACGAGGTTAATTTCGCATAATTTTAGGCCCTCAAGCCCATCAACCATACACGGCCCACCTCTAGCACGCCTATCCCATACATTGCAGCCCACACTTGACATTTCTAAGCCAAATTCGCAAGCCAACAGCCCCCGAGATCCGCCCAAACGAAGTTCCCTTGTGTTGACTTAATGTGCATTTCACGAAATCGCTCAATTTATGCCTAAACCGAAGTCATTAATCCTTTCATACACTAAACCAACCTCAAATACATCTAGCCTAAGCCAAGGTTAGTGGTAGAGCTTACCTAAAGTGGCTCGGGACGACGACAAAGACGGCGAGGGACACCGGTGGCCGGCTTGAAACTCACGGCCTACATGGGAAGTTAGGGTTTGGTCGGTTAAATGGGGTATTCCAAGGCCACGAAATGAAGGAACAAGAAGAGAGGGGACTCACCAAGGCACGGTGGAACGTGGGATGGCAAATGGTGGCCGACGGTGGCCCACGGAAGCGACGATGGTGGCGGTTTGAGCGGCGGCACAACCTGACCGAGAGAGGGAGAGAGAGATGAGGTCGGGTCGGCAGTTTAAGGTGGCTTTCAAGCTACGAAACAACAAGGGGAGAAAGAGAAGAGGCTCACCGAACGAAGATGGGATGGTGGCATTGGCGAGGGAGCTCGGACAGCGGCGGTTCACGGTGGAGCTCGGGCGAATGGCGGCGGAAGAGAAAGGAAGGAGAAGAAAATGAATAGGAGAGGGGAGAGAGAGGTCTCGGCCGAAAAATAGGAGGGAGAGTGAGGGAGGAGAGAGAGAAATTGAAGGTTTATCCAAGACATAAGAAGTTCAAATTATGGTAGTGGGTTAGGTAGAATAGTTGTTTAGGTGTACTTGAATGAAGAGACTTGATTGATATTCTTGGGAATTGAACCATGATTGACTTGTCTTGGAAATTGAATCTTGAATGATTGATGTGATTGACAAGACATTTAATTGATTTGACAACTGATTTGACTTGTCTCGATTTGCGTGCCAAATGCACCGATCGAGTCCCGAGCGTGGACGAATTTTGGATAGGATTTGATTTCAATTTACCGAATCTACTCTCAAAAATCCTAACTCAACTAATTCTAAGGACTGAGCATTTTCCGGGGGCATTTCGGTAATTTTCCAATCACGTCTTGCTTCGCAACGTACACCGGCTGTCTGCCTTTCTGGCGACATTTCTGAAACTGACTTTATTTCTTAATTGTGTTCATCTTACTAATTCAATTGCCCGAAGTCGAATTTCATTTTGTGGTCAATTTCATTAAATACCGACTCTGTCTCTGTCTCAGACCAACGGGCGGCTGTTTGGGAAATTCTTCCCAGATAGCCTTTCCCCTTCAATTAGTCATCTCAGGGTAGCTAATCCTGAGTGAGCGTCGACCAGAGTGTATTAACGAAGTATTTCCATTCATTTAGAATTTCCGATGACTGGGTCGAATTTTCAGACTGTTACACAAAGCGTCTGTAGTAGCCAGCCAATCCAAGAAAACTTCGTACTTCAGTCACGGTTGTAGGCCTCGGCCACTTCTCTATAGCCTCGATCTTTGCTGGATCCACTGATATTCCTTCTCCAGATACTATGTGTCCAAGGAACGCCACTCTGCTCAACCAGAACTCACACTTGCTAAACTTAGCATACAGTGAGTGTTCCCTTAATGTCTGCAGGACAATCCTTAAATGTTCCTCATGGTCCTCAAAACTCTTCGATTACACCAGAATGTCGTCGATGAAGACTATAACAAACCGATCCAGAAACTCCTTGAATACTCGATTCATCATATCCATAAATGCGGCTGGGGCATTCGTCAATCTAAACGGCATAACTGTGAACTCATAGTGCCCACACCTCGTCCTAAAGCATTGCGATGGTCCCTGCGGATGAAGCTGGTCAAACAAGTCATCAATCCTTGGCAGAGGATATTTGTTCTTGATCGTCACTTGGTTCAGCTGTCTGTAGTCGATACACAACCTTAGCGATCTATCCTTTTTCTTAACAAATAGCACCGGAGCTCCCCATGGCGAAGCACTGGGGCGGATAAATCATTTATCCAGTAGCTCTTGCATCTGCACTTTCAACTCCTTCAACTTAAACAATGACATCCTATACGGTGCCTTCGAGATCGGCTCGATTCCAGGTGCTAACTCAATCACAAACTCCACGTCACGTTCTAGTGGCAAACCAGGTAACTCTTGAGGAAACACGTCCGGGTAATCCCTTACTACAGGCACTTCCTCTATCTTCACTACTTGAGCAGACGAATCTGATACTGATGCCAAGAATCCTAGGCAACCTTCGTTCATCAGTTTGGTCGCTTCCAACAACGAGATCCAAGGGATCGACGTCTCTCCTTGATTTCCTTTAAATTCATACCCATGGTGGCCTACTGGGTTTAGCTGTATCATACTTCTACCACAGTCTATTACTGCTCCATGTCTAACCAACCAATCCATGCCAACAATCACGTCGAAATCAAACATAGGCAGAACAGCTAAATCAATTTCTTCCTCCCTAACGCCCAGAACTAGCTTACACCCCTTACATCCTAACGCAACAATCACTCTATCCTTTAACGGGGTGGTTACATGCAAGGTCACATCCAACGGCCTAACATTCATCCCTGCTAACTCAGCAAAACGTGAAGATACGAAGGAGTGCGACGCTCCCAGATCAAACAAAGCATATGCAGTATGATCACAGAGAGAAACGGTACCTGTGATCACCCCTGGCGCTTTCCTAGTATCCTTTCGCGCCACTGCATAGACGCGTCCTTGAGCAGGTGGACGGTTCTGATTCCCTTGAGGAGCATTGACCATCTGCGGCTGTTGCTGCAGCTGGAACGGGGGTCTCGGACCTCTTTTCGGGCAGTTCCTCTGAATGTGCCCCATCTGACCACATCCGAAGCATCCTCCAGTCTTCCTCGGGCAAGGGATGTTCCCATGTCTCCTGCCACAGTCACGGCAGTTCTGACCCCCAGGGTATGACGGCTTTCCCAAAGTCCTTCTCGCAGGTGGAACGAACCTGCGAGCGTCCTTCATCGGCCTCTTGCCAAAATCTATGAAGTTCCTTCCTAACACAAACCGCGATCTAGATGCGGCAACCTTCTCCTGCAGGTCTCACTCTATCGCCAGTGCTTGCTCATATATCTCGTTATAGTCCCTCAAGCCAGTGGCGATTATCATACTTTTCAGTTCCGGTCTCAAACCTACCCTGAACCTTCTGGCCTTGTCCCACGGATCCTCAATCAATCTTCGAGCAAACTTGGACAACCTGGCGAATTCACCCTCGTACTGATCCACAGTCATAGATCCTTGGCGAAGCCTGATGAATTCTTCCATCTTTCTCTCTAGGGCGGCCTCCGAAAAGTACTTCCCGTTAAATGCTGCACAAAAAACAGCCCAGTTTGGCCTCATGCCATTCGGAAAGACTCGCCCTCTAGTGGCCTTCCACTAGTCATCTGCAGTACCCTGGAGCTGATAAGTTGCCAACGAAACCTTCTCCTCATCAGTGCAACCCAAAACAGTAAAAGCCTTCTCAAGCTGTTCGATCCACAAGGCAGCTACTTCGGGACCACCACTACCATCAAACCTCGACGACTGCAACTTCAGAAACTACTCTACTATATGATGAGTCTGACGTCCTCCATTACCATGCCCATTGCCTCCATTGGCTCCATTCGCAGCGGCCAAGGCGGCCTCAGCTGCTTGGGCTACAGTGGCAGCTCTCTCAGCAGCTTTCCTAGCCATCAAGTTGCTCACCTCAGTCAGAACTCTCATCATTTCTTCGATTCTAGGGTCTCCTTCAAGCTTAGGAGCCCTTGAGCTCGATGCACCAGCAGTCGGTCTTCTGCCCCTATTGCTCATCCTTGCTAATCACTCACACCTAAAACAAACGAAATTCCCATTCAGGAATTCAAAACTCTAGAACTAACAACCAAGCTTTCACCTACTGTCGCGTCCACTGACATGTATATACATGTAAATAGTCGCTGCAGCTTAAATGCAGTTGAACCCGGTTGATGTCTAGACTCAACCCTGTCAGTGTACAACCTAGGCCACTCTGTTCGCCACCTCAACTAGAAGCCTGTCGGGAACCGTTTCCTTGATCAGGTCTCTGCCCCGGCGACCACTCCCCGCCCCCCTCGTTTCTTGGTGCGAACAGTTGTCCTAAATTACCCACAGACAGAGAGAATCCCATTCCACGTGTCCCATACCACGCTTTATTATAGTTTTTAGACGTCCCGTCAATCCTGTCCCATACCAGGCTGACGCTCACCAAATCCAACAACATGAGATGCATGCATTCTTTTCAAATCCAATTTTCCTTTTTCAAATAATTTTCTGTTTCCAAACCATTTTGTTCTCGATGCAGAAATCATGCAATGCATGATGGTTAAGCAGCGCGCGACGACCGACTTGTCAAGCCCCGAACCCCAATCGTGCACACGGCATCCCGTTCCTGCGGAAGATTCCCACCTCGCTCGTCAGGTTTATGACACGCGATGGCCCAGGATGACCTATCGTCGCGACCAGACGACGACTCCTTCGTCTAACTCTCGAACCTGCGGAAACGTGCCTCCTAACCACACATACATGCATACAAAACAGAGGGGTAGAACGAACAGAATAAACACAAACAACAATATATATATACATATCATAACATCAGCGTTAGGTACAGACCCCAAAAAGAAACCACAACCTACAGTTAAACCTACAATCTCACTAACATCAAAATACTAGACCAGCATCAGGGACTCAGTCCTCCTCAGGCTCCTCCTCGGAATCCTCCACGAGGTTCTCTTCTGGATCCTCCTCATCGGTATCCATGGCATCGCCCTCCTCGTGGCCGTCAATCTCTGAATGTCCTGGGGATGGCAACTCCTGCAGTGGGTCGGGGTCGATCACCTGGCCTCCATACTCGGCAGGCTGAAGCCAGAATGGGTCCTCCTCCATGGGTATCGGAGAATCTCACTGCGGCCCTCAAAACCATGAAGGCCCTCTCTAAACCATGCCTCGAACCTTTGGGGTACAAGGTAGGGTCCACCCTGATCTACTAGGACGGTCGTCACGTGCCTATGCCATAGCGTAGCATGCATATCAAAATGGAGGGTGATCTGGTTTTCCATCTGAATCGGCAATCCAAAAAGCATCGGGGGTGCAGCCATCACTGGCGTCCAAGATCTGAAAAGGGAGGTAACCACCACCAGTGAGTCGAGGACTCAGTAAGCTCACCACTAATCCTAGCGTAGGGTAGGGTATACAAGTGGGGTCGGTCCTAACCAAGGTGCTAGGGTTCATGGTACAAGGTTCAAGCACTCTCGAATCTCCCTAGTTACCAAGTCCCAACGTATAACATAACGTACGACGCATAGCAAAGCAGTTCGTACAAAGTAGACGGGCAATAACAAACAATCAACCATGATGCCATATGTGATGATGCAGGCCTCGAACGGCCATATCGGATCCCACGGATCATACAGAGGCCTCAACCGGCCATAACGGATCCCAACGGATCGAGCCCGCCTATCACTCCAAATCCCATCAGGGCACATCCAACAGTGCCATCCGGCAAATGCCACAACTGCGTTCTTTGACGCCTTACGTTGGCTACCCCCTTGTCCCTCCATTTCCCTCGCGTAGTAACACCTCTAGGGCTCATCCTCATGTCACATCTCTAGGGACTCATGCAATGCTCTTAATGCATGTGGGACCCAAATGATTGCAAACAGCAATTTAGTCACAGAGCATGCATGCAATGGTACGTAAGTACGGGAACAGAGCACATCAAAGGATCATACGAGTAACTCGCTACGTTTAACAGAACGGCATCACGTAGGCCCAGTGCTCTACAATAAATTCCCTAAGCAATTCAATTGTGACCAACGTTATCTCAGAAACCCACTAAATTGGAACTCGACCCAGTCGAACCCATAACCCATATTGATTCTCAGGAAATTAGTGACCCATACTCAATATCTTAATCGTCTTTGGTTCCCATGAATTAGGGTTAGCTTGGTTTGGGGTTCAGTTAATTAGTTCGAGTCCAACCGGGCCTAAGGCCCAGTGCAAGATTTAAGGCCCATAATTTATTTCTTAAATTAAATATATAATTCGGCCCAATATTATTCTAAATTCGTGCAAGGCCCAAGCCCAATTGACTAATGTAGGCCCAACTTGCTATCCTAAGCCCATGTGCATCATTGGGCCTCATATTTTAACATTCAAAACATAATTTAGGCTCAATTAAATTAAATTTTTCGTGCATTAGGGGCCCACTAGCAAGATTTAGGTCCAATTAAATTAGTTAAGTCCAATTAGTCTAGAATTGGGCCCCTAAGCCCATCTGCATTACTTTGGCCCAATTTGGTACACGCCTAAGTCAACCATTGCAGCCCACCAATCACGTTTTCAAGGTCCAATTAGATTATTAAATTCGTCCATTAGCTAGCCCGTTAGAGTATTTTAGGCCCGTTAACTTATTTTAGGTTAAATTGGTCCAAATTAAGTCCCTAGGCCCATTAGCAATGCACGGCCCACTCACCTCACGCCTATAACACTCATTTGCAGCCCAATATACACGGTTTCTAGCCCCCTTCAAGTCGCTAAGCTTGTGGTTTATCCCAACGAGCCAATCGCCTAAACTAACATAACTAACCTAAGCCTTAATCATGCATTTTCCTCCATAAATCACCATGACCAGCCCTTGATATTACATTCCACATATATATATACTACTAACCTAAACCAAGATTAGTAGTAGAGCTTACCTTGGAGGGTTAAGGACGATGTTGGGGGCAGCAAAAGGGTACCGGCGCTCAAAGGAGGCTCTCGGCCTACAAGGAGAAATCGGGTTGGTCGGGGTCCAAGAGGGCTTCGAGTGCCACGGAGGTGATGAGAAGGGAAACTAGGAAGCTTACCAAGGAGTGAACATGGTCGGTGAGGGCTGGTGGTGGCCGAACGACGGTGAAGACGACGGACGGAGCTCACGGGCGGCACGGGGAGCTTGAGCGAACGAGAGGGAGAGGGATGGGAGGTTGGTCCAACTTCACTCAAGGGCTAAATGGCCACGAAAATGGGAAGGAAAGGGACCAAGGGGACATACCACGTGAGGATGAGGGCTGGTGGTGGCGGCTGTGTCGCGTGAAGGACGGCGAACGGTAACGGAAGGGGCAGTCACGGGTGGTCGAAGAAGAGAAACAAAGAAGAAGGAGAATGAAGAAGAAAATGTAGAGAGGGAGAGGGGGAAGCTCACAGCCGAAAATGGGGAATGAGGGAGGAGAGAGAGAGTGATAAGATTTTATCCAAGATTTTCACAATTTCAAATTTGGTAGTTGAGTGGTTGGAATAGTAATATGGAAGAGACATGTACTCTTGACTTGTACTTGGATTTGACTTGATAGATTTGCATGGGAACTTGAACCTTGATTGACCGATGGGGATAAGACACTTGATTGATTTGATACCGATTGGACTTGTCTCGATTTGCGTGCTAAATGCACCGATCGGGTCCCGAGCGTGAACGAATTTTAGATAGAATTTGATTTCGATTTAACGAATCTACTCTCAAAAATCCTAATTCAACTAATCCTAAGGACTGAGCATTCACCGGGGGCATTTCGGTAATTTTCCAATCACGTCTTGCTTCACGACGTACACCGACTGTCTACCCTTCTGGTGACATTTCTGAAACTGATCTCATTTCTTAGTTGTGTTTATCTTACTAATTCGATTGTCCATTGTCGGATTTCATTTCGTGGTCAATTTCATTAAATACCGGCTCTGTCTCTGTCTCAGACCAACGGGCGGCTGTTCGAGAAATTTTTTTCTCGGTAGCCTTTCCCCTTCGGTTAGTCATCTCAGGGTAGCTAATCCTGAGTAGGCGTCGATCAGAGTGTATTAACGAAGTATTTCCATTCATTTAGAAATTCCGATAATTTGGTCGAATTTTCAGACTGTCACACACTCTCAGTTACCCTCGGTACCAGATCCCCAACGTATAAACAAACATGTAACTCATAGCAATGCAGTTCATACCATACAGACGGGCAATAACAGACAATCAACCATAATGCCATTTGCAAACTAATGCAGGCCTCAATCGGGCATAACGGATCCCAATGGATCATGCCCGTCTATCTCCCCAATTCCTATCAGGGCTCATCCAACAGTGCCACACAGTAAATGCCACAGCTGCGTTTCTGACGCCTTACGTTGGCTACTCCCTTATCCCTCCACATCCCCGCGTAACAACGCGTCTGGGGCTCATTCGCATGTCACATCTCTGGTGACTCATACCATGCTCTCAATGAATGCGGGGGCCTAGATAATTACAAATAGTAATTCAGTCACAGAGCATGCATACAATGGTGCATAAGTACTGGAACAGAGCATATCAAAGAGTCATACAAGTAATTCACTACATTCATCAGAACAAGTATCATGTAAACCCAATGCTCTACAATCAGTCCCCCAAGTAAATCCATTCGAGTTTAACGTTATCTTGGGAACCCATGAAATTGAAATTCGATCCAGACAATCCTAGCGATCCAGTCAAACCCCGTAGCTAATATTAGTTCCCAGGAAATTAGTAACCCATGACTAATGAATTAGTGGTTCAATAGCTCTTCGAGTGTAATTGAATTAGGCTTGGCTTAGGTTAAGGCCCAAATAATAGATTTAGGTTCAAGTGGGCCCAAGGTCCAACCCGAGGTTCAAGACCCATAATTTATTTCTTAAATCAAATATATAATTCATGCCCATATTTAAATTTAAATTCGTGTAGGGCCCATGCCCATTTTTAAAGATTAACCTATTAAGCCCAATTTGGCCATTTTAGGCCCAATTTGCTACCCCAAGCCCGTGTACATTAATGGGCCTCATATTTTAATACTCAAAATCATAATTGTGCCCAATAAATTCTAATTTTCATCCCACAATGGCCCACCACTCAGATTTGGTCCAACTTGATTTATTTTGGCCCAATTAGTTTAGAATTAAGCCCCTAAACCCATCTACATACTTTGTCTCATTATTGTACACGCCTAAGCCCCTTGTAACAGCCCACTAATCACATTTTCAAGGCCCAATTAATATATTAAATTCGTCCATTCATAATACCACTAGCGTAATTTAGGCCCGTTACTTATATAGGGTTAAATTTGTCCAAATTAAGTCCCCAAGCTCATTCTAACCCTTAGGCCCGCCACATCCATGCTTAAACCCATTCACATCAGCCCACCAAATCAGTTTCAAGGCCCAAATGCATTACCATTAGCCCCTATCTCGGCCCAAATCAAGAATTGCTCAATTAGCCTAATGTAAACTTAAACTTAATCGCATATTAGACTCCCTAATTAACATGACCAGCCCCTAATACATCATTCCACATACATATACCACTAACCTAGACTAAGATTAGTAGTAGAGCTTACCAAATGAAGTGGAATGGCAACGACGACAAAGAGAACACCGGGCGGCCAAGGTGGAGTTCTCGGCCTACAAGGAGAAATCGGGTCTGGTCGGTCATTGGACGGGGTCATACGATCATGGAAAGGGGAGGAAGGTGAGTCAAGAGGCTTACCAAAGTGGGCACGGGGCTGGTGGAGGCGGTGCAGCGACGAAAAGGGGGCAGACGGTGGCCGGTGCTCTTCTCGGGCGAACGAAACCAAGAGAGGGGTAGGGAGAATGAGGTTAGGTCGGGTTCAAGGTGGCCTTCATGGGCCACGAAAATGAAAGGAGAGGGAGTGAGGGAGCTTACCAAGGTGGAGTGGCGGCCGGTAACGGGCGGTCGGACGGCCGGACAAGGAAGAGAGAACAAGAGGAAGAAAAGAAGAAAATGAAGAAGAGAAGGAGGGGGAGGGTGGCTCGGCCGAAAGTTGTAAGGGAAGAGAGAGACAGAGAGAAAATCAAATAAAACTAAGTAATGATGAGGTAGGTTGAGTGAATAGTAGTCTTGATTTGTACTAGTAAGTGACATATGTACTTTGATGAGACTTGATTTACTTGATGGATTTTCTTGGGAATTGAACTATGAATGATTGATGTGATTGACAAGACACTTGATTGATTTGACAACTAATTTGACTCACCTCGATTTACGTGCCAAATGCACCGATTGGGTCTCGAGCGCGAACGAATTTTAGACTGGAATTGATTTCGATTTAACGAATTCACTCTCAAAAATCCTAGTTTATCTAATTCTAAGAACTGAGCATTTACCGGGGGCATTTCGGTAATTTTCCATTCACGTCTTGCTTCTCGACGTGCACCGGCTGTCTGACCTTCAGACGACATTTCTGAAACCGATTTCATTTCTTAATTGTGTTTATCTTACTAATTCGATTATCTATTGTCGGATTTCATTTTGTGGTCAATTTCATTAAATACCGACTCTGTCTCAGTCTCAGACCAACGGGTGGCTGTTTGGAAAATTTTCCTAGGTAGCCTTTCCCCTTCGGTTGGTTATCTCAGGGTAGCTAATCCTGAGTGAGCGTCAATCAGAGTGTATTAACGAAATGTTTCCATTCATTTAGAAATTCCGATAATTGTGTCGAATTTTCAAACTGTCACACAGGATCCGGCTCGTACTTCCGGAGCATCGATACATGAAACACGTTGTGAATCTGCGATAAGTTCAGTGGCAGTGCTAGATGATAAGCCAGCGTCCCAATCTTTTCCAAAACCTCGAATAGCTCCACAAATCTCGAACTCAACTTCCATTTCTTGCCAAATCGAGATAATCCTCTCATCGGCGACACCTTCAGAAATACATGGTCTCTACCTTGAAACTCCAACGGCTTACGTCGCTTGTCTACATAGCTCTTCTGCCTACTCTGGGCGGTCCTTAGTCTGTCCCTGATCACTTTAACTGCCTCGTTGGACTGCTGAACTAGTTCTGGGCCTGTTATGCTCTTCTCGCCAACTTCGTCAAAACAAATTGGCGTCCTACAGGCCCTTCCATACAATGCTTCAAATGGTGCCATCTTGATACTCTGCTGATAGCTGTTGTTGTAGGCGAACTCCACTAACTGTAACTGCTCTTCCCAGCCACCTTTGAAGTCTATCACAGAAGCTCTCAGCATGTCCTCCAAAGTCTGTATGGTCCTTTCTGACTGACCATCTGTCTGAGGGTGGTAGGCTGTACTGAATTTCAACTCTGTTCCCAAAGCACCTTGCAGACTTGTGACAGTCTGAAAATTCAACCCATTTTATCGGCATTCCTAAATGAATGGAAATACTTCGTTGATGCACTCTGATCGACGCTCACTCAGGATTAGGTACCCTGAGATGACTAACCGAAGGGGATAGGCTATCTGGGAAGAATTTCCCAAACAGCCGCTCGTTGGTCTGGGACAGAGACAGAGTCGTTATTTAATGAAATTGACCACAAAATGAAATCCCACTTTGGACAATCGAATTAGTAAGGTAAACACAATTAAGAAATGAGATCAGTTTCAGAATTGTCGCCAGAAGGGCAGACAGCCGGTGTACGTTGCGAAACAAGACGTGATTGGAAAATTACTAAAATGCCCCCAGTAAATGCTCAGTCCTTAGGATTAGTTGAATTAGGATTTTTGAGAGTAGATTCGTCAAATCGAAATCAAATCTTGTCTGAAATTCGTTCACGCTTGGGACCCGATCGGTGCATTTGGCACGCAAATCGAGGCAAGTCAAATCAGTTGTCAAATCAATCAAGTGTCTTGTCAATCAATCAACCATCACATCCATCAATCATTCAAGGTTCAATTCCCAAGGAAAATCTATCAATCAATCAAGAGTACAAAAGTACAATCAATGTCACTATTCCATCACCTAACCTCATTATCTCTTATTTTTGATTTTCACTAAAACCATATCATAATCTCTCTCTCCTCCTCACCCCATTTTCGGTCGACCATCTCCCCCCTCCCCTCTCCTTCATTTCTTCTTCTTCTTCCTCTCATTTCTTCACCCGACCGCCCCTCCGTCGTCGTCCATCGCCCGCAACCACCGTGGGCCGTCATCACCATCATCCTCCCATCCTTTGGTAAGTCCCTTAACCCTTGTTCCTTTCCTTTTCGTGCCTTGAGGAGTGCCCCAAGGCCACCGACCAGACCCCATCTCATTCTCTCTCTCGGTTTCTCCTCAAGCCGCCGTGGGCCGCCGCCCGTTCCGCCACCGTCCCTCATCGTCGTCGTCGTCGTCGTCGTCTTGCCCCGCCACAGTAAGCCTCTCCTCTCTTCCTCCTTGTTGTTTCGTGACATTGGTGAGTCGCCCTTAACCTAAACCAGCCCCGGTCTCATCTCTCTCTCTCTCTCTCTCGGTTTCCTTAGCCGCCGTTGCACCGCCGGCCGTCCGCCCCTCCCCTTCCGTTCGGCCACCACCAACAGCCCTCTAAGGTAAGCTTCACTCCTAATCGTAGTCTAGGCTAGTTGTATATGGTTGTGGTGGTAGTATTATGGGTTAATGATCTCGGTTTAGACATGAATTAGGTGATTATGTGTAATGCTCACTAAGCTAGTTTGATGGATCTTCGTTGGAGCCGATTGAGCGGGCTGTTGGCATGCGAATTGGGCTTAGAAATGCTATGTGTAGGCTTGGGCGCGAATTAGATGGGCCAGGGCAAGTGAATGGGCTTGGGAACCTTTAATTCAACTAATTGGGCCAAGATATGACTAATTGGGCCTAAACTAAGTAGGGGGCCACTAATGGACGAAAATTCACTTTAATTGGGCCTAATTTATGATCTTGAATATTAAAATATGAAACCTAATGACGTATATGGGCTTGGGTTATCAAATTGGGCCTAAATGGGTTAAAATGGGCTTCCTAAACCTACTTTAAATTTTGAGCTAGGGCCTTGCACGAATTTAAGTAGAATAATGGGCCTGAATTATATATTTGATCTAAGAAATAATTTATGGGCCATAAACCTAGAACGGGCCTTAGGCCCAATTGGACCTAAAAAATTAATTGGACCCTAACCTAAGCCAAGCCTAATTCAATTAAACTCAAAGGGTTATTAAGACACTAGATCATTAATAATGGGCCACTAATTCCCTGGGAACTAACCTTAGCTACTGGGTTCGAATGGATTGTTGGGATTGTCTGGACCGAGTTCCAAATTAGTAAGTTTCTGAGACAATGTTAACAGGTTGGGTTTATTTGGGGAACTAATCGTAGGGCATGGGGCCGACGTGGGGCTTGTTTGGCAAACGTAGTAACTTACTCGTATGATTCCTTGTTATGCTCTGTTCCCATGCTTATGTACCATTGCATGCATGCTCTGTGACTGAACTGCTGTTGCAATCATTGGGTCCCGCATTTATTGAGAGCATTGCATGAGTCACCCGAATTGTGACATGAGAATGAGCCCCAAATGCGTGTTATGTGAGGGAAATGGAGGGACAATGGAGTAGCCAACGTAAAGCGTCTGAGAACGCAGTTGTGACATTGGCCGGATGGCACCGTTGGATGTGCCCCTATGGGATTTGGAGTGATAGTCGGGCTCGATCCGTTGAGATCCGTTATGGCCGATTGAGGCCCGAGCGTGATCCGTGGGATCCGGTATGGCCGTTTGAGGCTTGCATCATTACATATGGCATCTTGGCTGATTGTTGGTATTGCCCGTCTGCTTTGTACGAACTGCATTGCTATGCTTTGTGCGTTATGTTGTACGTTGGGACTTAGTAACTAGGGAGATTCGAGAGTGCTTGAACCTTGACAGTGAACCCTAGTTTACTGGATAGGACCGACCCCTCTTGTATACCCTACCTTACACTAGGATTAGTGGTGAGCTTGCTGAGTCCTCGACTCACTGGTGGTGGTTACCTCCCTTTTCAGATCCTGGACGCCAGTGATAGCTGTACCCCCGATGCTTTTTAGATTGCCGATTCAGATGGATACCCAGATCACCCTCTATTTTGATATGCATGCTACGCTATGGCATAGGCACGTGACGACTGTACTAGTAGATCAGGGTGGACCCTACCTTGTACCCCATAGGTTCGAGGCATGGTTTAGAGAGGGCCTTCATGGTTTTGAGGGACCGCAGCGAGATTCTCCGATACCCATGGAGGAGGACCCATTCTAGCTGCAGCCCGCCGAGTATGGAGGCCAGGTGATCGACCCCGACCCACTGCAGGAGTTGCCGTCTCCTGGACGTTCCGAGATTGACGAGCATGAGGAGGGCGATGCTATGGACACCGATGAGGAGGATCCAGAAGAGGACCCCGTGGAGGATTCCAAGGAGGAGGAGCCTGAGGAGGACTGAGTCCCTGATGCTGGTTTAGTCTTTTGGGGTTGTTTGAGCGTAGGTTTTGTCTGTGGGTTGTGGTTTCTTTTTGGGGGTTTGTACCTAACGTTGATGTTATGATATGTATATGTGTTGTTGTTTGTGTTTATTCTATTCGTACTACCCCACCGTTTTGTATGTATGTGTCACGGGCCGATCGAATCACCGATCAATCGCTCGTGCGGCCTTAGGAAACCCTTCCCAAGTCAGCCTTTCCCTCACTCACCTCACTCGCCTCATAACTCTAGAGAGAGAAACTAGAGAGAGAAGCTCTAGTTTTCAATTACTCGTGAGAATGAGATGATACAAATGAGGGGAGGAGAACCCCTTATATACAAGTTCTCGTGCGATGATATCCGTAGATCTCCCCTTTGATCTAACGGTGGAGATTGGATCTCCCTAACTACCACCTATCCGTATTGAATACAACAATACACAATTACAAGTTTGCCCGCCCCTAGGATCCTTCTAGAATTCCCTAGGAGATTCCTTCGCAAGACTCGGTCCTTCCTTCGTGCAGAAAACCTCGTCAGATTTGCCCCTTCGTCCAGACCGTGTCATTCTCCCCCACCTATTCTGGCGACGCCCTCGTCGCGCTCTCAGCGATGTACACCTCGACCTGCTTCTGGAACTTCCATAACGACTCGGCAAGCTCCCACGTTGCTTCACTCTCGGGGAGTCCCTTCCATCGAATCAAATACTCCTTCTTCGGCGTGCAGTATCTCTTCCGCACGACCCGATCCGCCAGGATGCAGTTGACGTCTCGGTCATAGGAAGTCTTTGCCCCAATAGGCGCCCATTGCGATTTCCCTCGATCCGGATCCCCTTCATCAAGATGAAACGGCTTAAGCATACTTACATGGAACACCGGATGAATCTTCAGCTTGGCCGGGAGTTCCAATTTATAAGCAGCATTGCCAATCCATTGCGTAATGCGGGATGGCCCCTCGTATCGTCGGAGTAGCGCCTTATGAACGCCCTTGTATCGCAGCGGCAGTTTGCACAACACTTGGTCTCCGACTTGATATTCCACATGTCTTCGCTTCTGGTCCGCCCATTTCTTCGTCCTCTTCGACACCTTGTGAAGACATGCGCGAGCGAGATCGGCTTGCTCGTGCCATTCCTCGGCAACCTTGTGGGCGGCCGGGCTACTCCCCTTGTGGCCCGACGCAATCGCGCTCGGCGTGAATGGTTGTTGCCCCGTCACTATCTCGAACGGACTCCTCCCGGTCGATTCACTACGCTGTAGATTGTAGGAGAATTGGGCTACATCGATCAGCTTCGCCCAATCTCGTTGTGTTGCGCTCACGTAGTGCCTCAGATACACCTCCAACAAGGCATTCACCCGCTCAGTTTGGCCGTCCGTCTGAGGATGAAGACTCGTTGAGAAGTTCAGGTCCATCCCGAGTAGCTTGAACAGCTCAGTCCAAAATCTCCCCGTGAACCGAGGGTCTCGATCGCTCACGATCGTCCGTGGCACACCCCAGTGCTTCACAACGTGCTTTAGAAATAACTTGGCCGCTTCCTCGGCTAGACAATCGTCGGTGGCCGGTACGTACGTCGCGTACTTAGAGAATCGATCCACCACGACCATCAGCGTCCGACACCCTTCGGACTTAGGCAATCCCACAATGAAGTCCATAGAGACGCTTTCCCATGGACGTTCTGGAACAGGCAGCGGTTCCAGCACACTAGCAGGCGACCTCTGCTCCAACTTGTCTTGTTGGCACACCAAGCAAGTTCGAACATAGGCCTCCACGTCGTCTCGCAAGTGCGGCCAGAAATAGTGCTCCTCCACCAGCGCCAGCGTGCGGTGGACACCCGGATGACCAGCCCACTTCGAGTCGCGACACTTGCGAAGTACTTCCCTCCTCAGATTCCCGTAGAGTGGGACATACAGTCGTCGCCCCTTGGCATATAACAGGTCGTCCTCGCACCAAAATCTTCGAGTCTTGCCCTCCTTTGCATAGTGCAGGAGTGCTTACGCCGCTCGATCATGCTTCAAGCCCTCCTTAATCCTTCCCACCAGCGGGCAGTCTGGCCGACTCATGGACGCCAGCTCTACTCTTCGACTAAGCGCATCGGCTACAGCATTAGCCTTCCCCGGCTTGTACTCGAGCACGTAGTCGAACTCCGCTAAGAAATCTTGCCAGCGAGCTTGCTTCGGGCTCAATTTCTTCTGAATTTGGAAATAGCTCGTCGCCACGTTGTCAGTCCTCACGACGAACTTCGACCCCAGCAAGTAGTGACGCGAAGTGCGTAGGCAATGCACAATGGCCGTCATTTGCTTCTCCTGAACGGTGTACCGCCCCTCGGTCTCGTTCAGCTTTCGTGACTGGTAAGCCACGGGATGCCCATCCTGTATTATAACACCTCCACTTGCAAAATCAGAAGCGTCAGTCTCTACCTCATACGGCTTCGAACAATCAGGCAGCCCTAAGACCGGCTCCTCCGTTATAGCCTTCTTTAGTCTCTCGAACGCCCCTTGACAGCACTCCGTCCACTTCCACGGCTTCTCCTTCTTCAGCATATCCGTGAGCGGAGCGGTAATGCTCGAATAGCCCTTAACGAATCGTCGATAATAGTTAGTAAGGCCTAGAAAGGACCGAAGTTCGATTACCTTCGTCGGCGGTTCCCAACCTACAATCGACTCAATCTTGGCCGGATCCATACGGACTCATCCACCTCCCACAACGTGCCCCAAGAATGGCACTTCCTGCTGAGCAAAGGCCCACTTCTTATGCTTCACGTACAATTCATGGTCCCTCAGAACTTGGAAGACCTGCTTGATGTGCTTGATGTGCTCCTTGAGCGTCCTGCTGTATATGACTATGTCGTCCAGGTACACAACCACAAATTGATCGAGGAAGGGTTGTAATACCTTGTTCATTAGCGTGCAGAACGTCGCCGGTGCATTTGTCAAGCCGAAGGGCATGACCAAGAACTCATATGAGCCATACCTCGTAACGCAAGCTGTGACAGTCTGAAAATACGACCCAGTGATCAGGATTTCGGAATGAATGGGAATATTTCATGAATGCGTTATGATTGATCCTCACTCAAGGTTGGCCACTTTGAGATGACTAACCAAAAGGGAAATGCTACTTGGGAAATTTTCCAAAACAACCGCTCGTTGGTCTGAGGCTGAGATAGAGTCGGTATTTAATGAAAGTGACCACAAAATGAAATCCGACAGTGGACAATCGAATTAGTAAGATAAACACAATTAAGAAATGAAATCAGTTTCAAAAATGTCGCTAGAAGGGCAGACAGCCGGTGCACGTCGAGAAGCAAGACGTAATTGGAGAATTACTGAAATGCCCCCGGTAAATGCTCAGTCCTTAATATTAGTTAAATTAGGATTTTTGAGAGTGGACTCGATAGATTGAAACCAATTCCAGTCCGAAATTCGTTCGCGCTCGAGACCCGATCGGTGCATTTGGCACGCAAATCGAGGCAAGTCAAATCAGTTGTCAAATCAATCAAATGTCTTGTCAATCACATCAATCATTCATGGTTCAATTTCCCATGCAATCGAGTCAAGGTACAAGTGTCACATGTCAAAGTACATATGTCATGTTAAAGTACAAATCAAGACTACTATTCACTCAACTACTCCCATTATGACATTCAATTTCCAAGAAAATCAACCCATCAAATCCAAGGTACAATGTCATATATCAAGTACAAAATCAATCCCTAACACTAATACACCTAACCCACTAACACCTTTTGAATTTGATGAAGCCTTGGATAATAAGCCTCACACTCTCTCTCCTCTCCCATTTCCCTTTCATTCGGCCCCCCATTCTCCCTCTCCTTTCCCGAATCCTCTCCTCACCTTCCTCCTCTTCTTTTGCTTCATTTCTTATTCGGCTGCCCGTGGAGCACCCCCGTCCGCCGCCGTCCGAGCTCCACCGCCACCATCATCGTCCTATCTTCCTCCGGTAAGTCCTCTAAACCCCCTCCTTCATTCCGCAGCCTTGATTGAAGCCCTAACTGACCTCACTCTCCCTCTCTCACGCTCGGTTTCTCCTCAAGCCACCGCGAGCTCCGCCCGCGTCGTCGTCGTTCTCACCGTTGTTCGGCCGCCATTCCTCATCACCGACCGCCCACGCTCCTTGGTAAGTGTCCCAAGATTATTTGTCTTCCTCTTCGTGGCCATCTAAACCCGTTTGAACGCTGGACCATGTTGTTCTCTCCTTAGGCCAAGAACCTCACTTGAGCCGCCCGGTGTTCTCCTCGTCGTCGTTGCCATTCCAACTCACTTAGGTAAGTTCTACTACTAATTATAGCCTAGGTTAGATGTATATGGATGTGGTTTGTCGTATTAAGGATTGATGATTTCGGTTTAGGCGTGAAATGGGTAATTATGTGTAATGCTCACTAAGCTAATTTGATGGAAATTCGTTTGGGCCGATTGTGTGGGCTGTAGGTTTGCAATTTGAGCCTTGGAACGTGATACTGAGCTATGTATGAGTAAAGTAGGCGCGCGAGGGAGAGGCCGTGAGAGACTAATTGGCCTAAGGGACTTAATTTGGACAATTTCAGCCAAAAATAAGCTAACGGGCCTAAGGTACCTTAATGGGCTTGTGAATGGTCGAATTCAATGATTTAGTTGGGCCTTAAAAATGTCAAATGTGGGCTGCCAATGTTGTTTAAGGCATGTAGAAGGTGGGCCTAAGGCTACCTATGGGCTTGGGGGCTTAAATGGGACCAAACTAACCTTATACAAGCTTATGGGCCTAACATATTTTATTGGGCTTCTCGGAAAATCAAAATTCAGATTTAAATTGGGCCTTGAAATATTAATCATGGGCTGGAATAGATGAGTGGGCATGTGACCTAATGGGCCGAAGGATTCTATTGGGCTTCGGGACTTAATTTTGGACTAATTGGGCCCAAACAAATCTAATTGGACCTAAATTGCAATGGTGGGCCTTAATAGACGAAAATTATAATCTAATTGGGCTTAATTTGTGTTTTGAATATTAAAATGTGAGGCCCGATAATGTACATGGGCTTAGGATATCAAATTGGGCCTAAAATGTCCTAATTGGGCTTAGTAGACTAATCCTTAAGAATGTGCTTGGGCTTTGCACGAAATTAATATAATAATGGGCCTAAATCATATATTTTAATTTAAGAAATAAATCATGGGCCTTAAACCTTGGAATGGGCCTTAGGCCTAGTTGAACCCAAACTAATTAATTAGGCCAAAACCTAAGCTAAGTCTAATTCGTTAAAACCCAAGGATATATATATCAAGACGACTAATTCATTGATCGTGGGTTACTAACTCTCAGGGAACTAACATGGGTTATTGGGCTTAGACTGAGTGACCAAGTCCGCTAAGGTGGAACTTAATTTGTATGGGTTCAATCAGGGAATCGCCTATGGTAAACGATAGTACGATGGGAATTCGTATGAGATATCTAATTGGACCTGGTTGGTCGAGCAACTGCGTGTGGGGCACTAGACCTATTATAGTCTGGCATGACGAGCACGTGATTACTTTGATGATTTCTTGATGTGCTATGTACTTGTATTTATGTACCATTGCATGCATGCTCTGTGACTGAATTGCTGTTTGCAATCATTTGGGCCCTGCATACATTGAGAGCATTGCATGAGTCACCAGAGATGTGACATGAGATGGAGCCCCAGAGGCGTTGTTACGCGGGGAAATGGAGAGAAAAGGGAGGCCAACGTAAGGCGTCCGAAACACAGTGTGGTATTTACCGAGTGGCTGAGAATGTGCCCTGATGGGAAATGGAGAGAAAAGGGAGGCCAGCGTAAGGCGTCTGAGACGCAGTGTGGCGTTTACTGTGTGGCACTGAGAATGAGCCCTGATGGGAATTGGAGTGATAGGCGGGCATGATTCACTGGGATCCGTTATGGCCGGTTGAGGCCTGCATCAGTTTGCATGTGGCATTCATGGTTGACTGGCTGTTATTGCTCGTCTGTGTTATATGATCTGCATTACTATGCTTTGGGGCATTTGCTTATACGTTGGGGGTCTGGTACCGAGGGAAATTTAAAAGTGTCTGAACCTTGGACCCTACACCCTAGTTACCGGATAGGACCAACCCCACGAGTATACCCTATCCTACGCTAGGATTAGTGGTAAGCTTGCTGAGTCCTCGACTCACTGGCGGTGGTTGCCTTCTTTTCAGATCCCAGACCGCTGTGATGGCCGCACCTCCCATGTTATTTTGGACTGCCTATACTGTGGAGGTGAGGTAGTTGATCCAGACCCGATGGTGGAGCTGCCGTATCTAGGTCGCAGGGAGAATGACGGACATGAGGAAGGACCGAAAGAGTGATTTGCCAGACGCCAAGTTTAAACTATGGGCGTATGACCGAGTGTAGGATTTTGGACTGTGTCATGTATTTCCTTTTGGGGGTCTGTATCGAACACCTTTGTAATGTATATATTGATGTTTATTGTTATTCCATTGTCGTACTACCCCTTTGTATCGTATGCATATATGTGTGGTTAGAAGGCACGCTTCCGCAGGTTCGCAAGACTAATGAAGGACGCGTTGTCTGGTTGCGACGAAGAGACTTCCTGAGCCGTCGCGTATCGTAAACTGGACGAGCGTAATGAAAATCTTCCGCAGGGACGGGATGCCACGTTCCCGAGTAAGGGATCCGGGGCGTGACACAGGCAGTCTTCGGCTCATCGCCCTCCGCGATCTGCACCTGGTAATAGCCCAATCGAAGATCCAGCTTGGTGAACCACCTTGCTCCGCCAAGTTGATCGAATAAATCTGCGATAAGAGGGATCGGGTACTTGTTCTTCACCGTCAGCTTGTTTAGCGCCCGGTAGTCGATACACATGCGCAGCGATCCATCATGCTTCTTCTGAAATAGGACCGGCGCACCGAACGGAGCCTTCGATGGACGGATAAACCCGGAATCAAGCAATCCATTCAGTTGCTTCCTCAATTCTTCAAGTTCTGGAGGCGCCATTCTGTACGGTGCCATAGCAGGCAGTCGAGCATCTGGTACGAGCTCGATCCGATGATCCACCTCCCTCGCAGGCGGCAACTTCTTCGGCAGCTCCGGAGGCATCACGTCCTTGAACGCTTCAAGAACCTGGGTCACCTCCTTCGGGACATCGTCCATCCCATCCTTGGGATCCACCTCCTTTAGTATGGCAAGGAAAGTCTCCTCGCCCTTCCTAGCCCCCTTGGACAATTGCATAGCCGAGAGCATCTTATGGTTGCCTCCCTACTTCCTCTGAATTGGAACCACGCACTGGTTCCGTTCATCCAACACGCAGATGCAATCCGCGAACGGGAGTAGTATCGCTTCGATCCTGTCAATGAATCCAAATCCCATGACAATATCATAGTCGTCTAAAGGGATTACCTCAAGATCCTCCTTGCTCGTCCATTGACCGATATGGATCTCCACGCCTCGTGCTACCCCGCTCATAGGCACTTGCTTCGAATTGACGGTCTTCAGCCATCCCGTCCTCTCCTCAACCTTAAGGTCGAGTTTCTTCGCAGCTTCCTCGGAGATGAATAGATCGAACGCCCCTGTATCCACCAACGCATTCATCGTGGTGTCGCCGATCTTCATTTCCACGAACATCATCCCCTTAGGCTTCGCCGCTTTCTTAGACTTGATCGAGCTAAGGACTCGCAAGGATCCAAGTCGCGTCTCGTCCTTCTCGGCTTGCTTCTTTTCCTCCTCCTTAGCTTTGATCACCGATGCGATCTGCGCTTTGGCTGAGCAATCGCGTGCAAAGTGCGGTCCGTCGCACAAGAAGCACTTGACCTGGAATCGCCTCTTCTCAGGCTTCCCGCTGCTACCACTGCTTGAAGCTTCCGTCTTCGCCTTAGGTGGAGCGGTTGGCAGCTTGCTATTGCTTGGACGATAGGATCTCCCACGATCTCCCCCACCAACGCTCTTCTCCCTCGGGTGGAAGTCCGGCTTGCTCACTGGAGCCGGCTTGTACTCCACTATCGATTCGGCCGCAGCCATAGCCGACATGAGATCCATTGCACCGCAGCGCTTGATCTCCTGCTTCACATAGGGCTTGAGACCCCCAAGGAACTGGTAATAGGCCTCGGTGTCGCTCATCGTGGAGATTTGAAGCAGCAGCTCCGAGAACTTCCGCACATAGTCCCGGACGCTTCCCCTTTGTTCCAGGCGTCGGAGTTCCTCTCGAGCTTCCTCCTCCGCGTACACTGGGTAGAACTGCTTGTGAAACTCCGCAACGAACATCTCCCAAGAAGTGATCAGACCACCACTTCGCTCGTCACACCTACGACGCCACCATAATTGTGCGTTTTCGGTAAGATACATGGCAGCAGTACTAACCTTCAGGGTATCATCAGCAATCCCCGTTGCGTTGAAGTACTGGTTTACGTGCCATAGGAAGTTGTCCACGTCCTTGGCCACCCTTGAGCCTTTGAACTCCTTAGGCTTCGGAGCGTCCACTCGTGGAGCAGGTTGCACGGTGATCACCCCGTTCACGCGTGCAGCATCAACTTCAGCAACCTTGACCTTGAGCACGTCCAGCTCCCCACGCATAGCCTCGACCAGGGCTCGCAGGTCATCGTTCTCCAATCGGAGTTCTTCAGCAGTGCACGCCAAGGTACCTAGCATCTCACCTCGGAGCTCCCCCATGCCGGATTTCAGCTCTTGCACCTCGGCCTCGAGCTCCTCCTTCCCGGACATGACTCCATCAACAGCGTTCTCGGCTAGATCCCCGACTGCGCCTTGGACTTCCGCGAGTGCGACCTCCATCTTCGACACCCGGGTCTCCAAGAGCCCCATTGCATCCCTCGAACTCGATCAAGCACGAGCTTTTTGCGCCTTGCTGGCCTTCTCAGTATCACGACCACGCTCCTCGGCAACCTTCTTTCCCTGGGCAGCAGCTGGCTCGGACGCTGGATCCATCACACCTCTTGACGAATCTTGGCTACGCACTGGACGTTGGCTCTGATACCACTTGTCACGGGCCGATCGAATCACCGATCAATCGCTCGTGCGGCCTTAGGAAAACCTTCCCAAGTCAGCCTTTCCATCACTCACCTCACTCGCCTCACAACTCTAGAGAGAGAAACTAGAGAGAGAAGCTCTGGTTTTCAATTACTCGTGAGAATGAGATGATACAAATGAGGGGAGGAGAACCCCTTATATACAAGTTCTCGTGCGATGATATCCGTAGATCTCCCCTTCGATCTAACGGCGAAGATTGGATTTCCCTAACTACCACCTACCCATATTGAATACAACAATACACAATTACAAGTTTGCCTGCCCCTAGGATCCTTCTAGAATTCCCTAGGAGATTCCTTCGCAAGACTCGGTCCTTCCTTCGTGTAGAAAACCTCCTCAGATTTGCCCCTTCGTCCAGACCGTGTCATATGCATGTATGGTTAGGAGGCACATTTCCGCAAGTACGAGAGTTCGATGAAGGACGCATCGTCTGGTCACGACGAAAGGATTCCCTGGGCCATCGTGTATCGTAAACCTGACGAGCGAGATGAGAATTTTTAGCAGGAATGGGATACCGCGTGCCCGCTTGGGATTTGGGGCGTGACAAGACTCTTCCAAAATGTGGCCGTAAAGCGAGGATCTCGATCCGATACAATACTTACTAGCACCCCATGTAGTCTCACAATCTGCCTCACATAAAGCTTAGCCAGCTTCTCCAAGGCAGAGTCTTTTTGCACTGCAATGAGGTGTGCGGATTTAGTTAGCCTGTCCATTATTACCCAGATTGAGTCATTTCCTCTTTGACTCCTCGGCAGTCCTGTCACGAAGTCCATAGTGACATGTTCCCACTTCCACTCTGGGATTTCTAATGGTTGTAGTAATCCACCAGGTTTGCAGTGTTGCGCCTTTACTTGTTGGCACGTCAGACACTTGGCCACGTGTTTCGCTACGTCTACTTTCATTCCATTCTGCTAGTAGTGCTGATGCAGATTATGGTACATCTTCGCACTCCCTGGATGGATATTATAGTTGCTTCTGTGTGCCTCAGACAAAATCCTTTCCTTCAACTCCTCATCGTTCGGCACGCACAGACATCCTTTAAACTTCAATATTCCGTCTTCAGTCACTTGGAATCCATCTTTTCTCTCCTCTGCATCCATCATCACAATCTTCTGGATGTTTGGGTCCCTAGTGTGATAGTCTGAAAATTCGACCCAATTATCGGAATTTCTAAATGAATGGAAATACTTCGTTAATACACTCTGATCGACACTCACTCAGGATTAGCTACCCTGAGATGACTAACCAAAGGGGAAAGGCTACCTGGGAGAAAATTTCCAAAATAGCCGCCCGTTGGTTTGAGACTGAGACAGAGTCGGTATTTAATGAAATTGACCACAGAATGAAATCCGACAATGGACAATCGAATTAGTAAGATAAACACAATGTAAGAATGGAATCAGTTTCAGAAATGTCGCCAGAAGGGCAGACATCCGGTGTACGTCGTGAAGCAAGACGAGATTGGAAAATTACCGAAATGCCCCCGGTAAATGCTCAGTCCTTAGAATTAGTTGAATTAGGATTTTTGAGAGTAGATTCGTTAAATCGAAATCAAATCCTGTCCGAAATTCGTTCGCGCTCGGGACCCGATTGGTATATAGGGCATGCAAACCGAGGCAAGTCAAAACAGTTGTCAAATCAATCAAGTGTCATGTCAATCAGTCATGGCACAATTTCCAAGGAGCGTCAATCTACCAATCACTCACATCTTGTCTAGTACAATGTCAACTCCAAGTACAAATCCATGTCACTATTTGACCTAACCCACTATAAGCTACTTTCCATTTATTCTAATTGTTATAATACCTCTCTCTCTCTCTCTCCTACTCCCCATTTGGTTTGGCCGAACTCCTCCCCTCCCCTTCATTCACGCCATCTTCTCCTCCATCCTCTTTTTCTCCTTCCCGTCGGTTCCTCCTTCGTCCGCCGTGGGCGCCGCCCATTGCCGCCACTGTTCCGCCACTGCACCGCCACCCTCACGCCTAGGTATGACCCTCTAAACCTTCATCCTTCCATCCTCGCGGCCCTAGAGGCTCCTTGAAGCTCGAACAGCCCCTAAACTCCCTCCTCTCCTTGCTTCATTTCCAGCCGGCCACTCGAACACTGCCCGTCGTCCTGCCGTCGTCTGGGCAAACCAGCTGCCGCCGACCACCCTCCTCTCTTGGTGAGTGTTTCAGCTACCTCTCCATTAAATTTCGTGACTTGACTCCCCCATTTGCCAGCCGAAACAGCCCCATTTCCCTTCGATGCTCCCTTTGTCGTTTCGCTCCATTTTGAAACCCGGCCAAGTCACCTTGCCTTCTCATGGTTCTTCACTTATTTTGGCACGTGAAATCTTTGTTCTAGGTCCTTGGGGAGCCGTTGGAGCCTCCGAAACCAGTCCCCAACGCCGACCATTCCCCCCTTGGCCGAGAGCCATTCGGCCGTTCCTTGCCCTGTTGTCTACCGTCGTTAAATTCGGTCCAACCTAGGTAAGCTCTACTACTAACCTTGGCTTAGGCTAGTTGTATATGAGTGTGGTTTAGTGTATAAAAGGGTTAGTGATTTCAGTTTAGGCATAAATGAATGATTATGTGAAGTGCACACTAATTTAACTCAATGGGACTTCGATTTGGGCCGGATATGGGGGCTGTTGGCATGTGAAATGGACTTTAAAATGTAATATGAGGGCTGCAATGAATGGGGTAGGCGTGCTAGAGGAGGGCCGAGGTGTATTAGTGGGCTTGAGGGCCTAAAAGTTTGCGAAACTAACCTTGTATAAACTATCGGGCCTAAAATACTCTAACGGGCTTGCTAATGGACGAATTTAACAAATTAAATGGGCCTTAAAATTGTCTAATGTGGGTTGCCATTGCTGATTTAGGCGTGGATTAGTGGGCCAAAAATGTGTAAGTGGGCTTGGAGGTTTAAATTCTAAACAAATTGGACCCAAATTGTAATGAGGGGCTGTAATTGACGAAAATTGAACTTATTAGGGGCCAAATTATGATCGTGAATATTGAAATATGGGGCCCACTAATGTATATAGGCTTAGGATAGCAAATTGGGCCCAAAATAGTCAAATTGGGCTTAATAGGTTAATCTTTGAAATTGGGCTTGGGCCTTGCACGAATTTAAAATAATATTGGGTCGAATTATATATTTAATTTAAGGAATAAATTATGGACCGTAAATCTTGAACTGGGCCTTAGGCCCAATTGGGCCCAAACTAATTAACTGAACCCCAAACCAAGCTAACCCTAACTCAATAGAACCAAAGACGATTAAGATATTGATTGTGGGTTACTAATTCTCTGGGGACTACATGGGTTACTGGGTTTGACTGGAATGACGAGGCTGTTGGGACCGAACTTCAATTTCATGACTTCCCAAGCTCATGTAAATAGATTGGGTTTACTTGGGGACTGATTGTAGAGCGCCGGACTCACGTGACCCCTGTTCTGATTTATATAGCAAATTACTTGTTGACTAAATTGCTGTTGCAATCATTTGGGCCCCGCATACATTGAGAGCATTGCATGAGTCACAAGAGATGTGACATGAGAATGAGCCCTAGAGGCGTTGTTACGCGAGGGAAATGGAGGGAAAAGGGAGTAGCCAACGTAAGGTGTCTGAAACACAGTTGTGGCATTCGCCGAATGGCACTATTGGATGCGCCCTGATGGGATTTGGAGTGATAGGCGGGCTGATCCGTTGTGATCCGTCATGGCCGGTTGAGGCCTGAGCTTGATCCGTTGGGATCCGATATGGCCGATCGACGCCTGCATCATTTGCATATGGCATTACGACTGATTGTTTGTTATGGCCCATCTGTGTTGTACGATTTGCATTACTATGCGTTACGCGTTTGTTCATGCGATGGGGTCTGGTACCAAGGTGAGCTGAAAGTGTCGGAACCTTGGACCGTAAACCCTAGTTCATTGGTTAGGACCAACCCCACTTGTATACTCTACCCTCGCTAGGAATAGTGGTGAGCTTGCTGAGTCATCGACTCACTGGCGGTGGTTATCTTTTTTTTTTCAGATTCAGGACGCTAGTGATGGCAGCACCCCCGATGCTTTTTGGATTACCAGTGCAAATGGACACCCAGGTCACCCTTCTTTTTGATATGCATGCCGTGATGTGGCATAGGCACGTGACGACTGTCTTAGTAGATCAAGGTGGACCCTACCTTGTACCCCATAGGTTCGAGGCGTGGTATAGAGAAGGCCTTTATGGTTTTGAGGGACCCCAGCGGGACTCTCCGATACCTATGGAGGAGGACCCATTCTAGCTACAGCCTGCCGAGTATGGAGGCTAGGTGATCGACCCCGATCCGCTGCAAGAGTTGCCGTCTCCAGGACGCTCTGAGATTGACGGCCATGAGGAGGGCGATGCCATGGACACCGATGAGGAGGATCCAGAGGAGGACCCTAAGGAGGATCCCGAGGAGGAGCCTGAGGAGCACTGAGTCCCGCTGATGCTGGTTTAGCTTTTGATGTTAGTGTGAGCGTAGGTCTTGGCTGTAGGTTGTGTCACGCCCCGAACCCCAATCGGACACGCGGCATCCCGTTCCTGCGGAAGATTCTCACCTCGCTCGTCTAGCTTACAATACGCGACGGCCGAGGGAATCCTATCGTCACAACCAGACGACGCGTCCCTTATCGAACTTACGCACCTGCGGAAATGTGCCTCCTAACCATACATACATGCATACAAACAGAGGGGTAGTACAAACGGAATGAACACAAACAACAATATATATGTATAACATAAGCGTTAGATACAGACCCCAAAAGATAACCACAACCTACGGCCAAATCCTACGCTCAAACAACCTCAAAAGACTAGACCAGCATCAGGGACTTAGTCCTCCTCAGTCTCCTCCTCCTCGGGATCCTCCTCAGGGTCCTCCTCTGGTGATGGTAACTCCTGCAGCGGGTCGGGGTCGATCACCTAACCTCCATACTCGGCAGGCTGCAGCCAGAATGGGTCCTCCTCCATGGGTATCAGAGAGTCTCGCTGTGGTCCCTCAAAACCATGAAGACCCTCTCTAAACCACGCCTCGAACCTATGGGGTACAAGGTAGGGTCCACCCTGATCTATTAGTACAGTCGTCACGTGCCTATGCCATAGCGTGGCATGCATATCAAAATGGAGGGTGATCTGGGTATCCATCTGAACTGGCAATCCAAAAAGCATCGGGGGTGCTGCCATCACGGGTTTAGGGTAACCACCGCCAGTGAGTCGAGGACTCAGCAAGCTCACCACTAATCCTAGCGTAGGGTAGGGTATACAAGTGGGGTCGGTCCTATCCAGAATTAGGGTTTAGGGTCCACGGTTCAGACACTCTCTACTCACCCCGGTACCAAATCCCCTCATATAAATAGACGCGCGATGTATAGCTATGCAGTTCGTACAACGCAGACGGGCAATACCAAACAATCAACCATAATGCCATATGCAATGATGCAGGCCTCAAACGGCTATATCGGATCCCATCGGGCTCATTCTCAGTGCCACACGGCAACCACCACACTGCGTCTCGGACGCCTTACGCTGGCCTCCCTTTTACCTCCCTTTCCCATCAGGGCACATTCTCATGTCACAACTCTGGTGACTCATGCATTGCTCTCAACGCATGCGGGGCCCAAATGATTATAACAGCAATTCAGCCATAGAGCATGCATGCAATGGTATACAAGCACAGGAACAGAGCACAACAAGATTCGCACGGATAACTCGCTACACTTAACGGAACGGTATCCCATGGGCCCAATGCTCTACAATCAGTTCCTTAAGCAAAAGTTCAATCGTGACTAACGTTATCTCGAGCACCCAACGAAATTGGGAATCGATTTAGTAAATCCCATAACCCATGTTAGCTCTCAGGGGATTGGTGACCCAAATTCATCATCTTAATCGTCTTTGGTTCCGATGAACTAGGGTTGGCTTGGTTTGGAGTTCAGTTATTTAGTTCGGGTCCAATCGGGCCTAAGGCCCAGTTCAAGATTTAAGGTCAATAATTTAGTCCTTAAATTAAATATATATTTTGGCCCAATATTATCTTAAATTCGTGCAAGGCCCAGGCCCAATTTTAAAGATTAACCTATTGAGCCCAATTTGACTATTTTCGGCTCAATTTGCTATCCTAAGCCCATATACATTATTGGGCCTCATGTTTTAATATACAGAACTTAACTTAGGCCCAATTAAATTATAATTTTCGTCTAAAGAGGCCCACTATTACTACTTGGGTCCAATTTAATTCATTTAGGCCCAATTTGTACAGATTTAGCCTCTAAGCCCATTTATATGATTCGGCCCATCATTCCCCACGCTTAACCCAATCTTGGCAACCCACATTTGACATTTTTAAGGCCCAACTAACATGTTAATTTTGTCCATCACCAAGCCCGTTACAATCTCTTAGGCCCGTCGGTTTATTTTTGGTTGAAATTATCCAAATTAAGTCCCCTAGGTTCACTAGTCCCTCACGGCCCCTCACCCACACGCCTACACCACTCCCACGCAATCCACGGCCACATTCTAAGGCCCGTTTCACATATCCACAGCCCATTCACTCGGCCTAGACGAAGTTCCATCAAGCTAGCCTAGTGAGCAATTCGCATAATCATCCATTTCTTGCTTAAACCGAAACCATCAACCCATAATACAACTAACCATCACCATATACGTCTAACCTAGGCTACGATTAGTAGTAGAGCTTACCAAAGGAAGGCTAGGACGAACGGTGGAGGGGTTGAGCTCCAGCGGCCGAATGATGAAGACGATGACGGCGAAGGACGGTGTCACGTCACGAGGAGGTCGGAGGAAGGGGCGAACGACGGCGGTGGAGCGGCGGTCCAATCAAGTGACGTGGGAACAGTGGTGATGGTGGTGGAGGCCGGACGGTGGCGGCTTGACCACGGCAACGGAGCGGCAACGGGCGAAGGAAGAGGAACCAAAGAAGAAGAAGAAGAGGACATGAGGGAGAGGAGATGAGGGGCGGCCGAAAATGGGAGGGAGAGTGAGGAGAGAGAGATGTGAGGGTTTAATCCAAGTTCAAATGGTGAGTTAGTTGGTTAGGTAGCTTGAATAGTGTTAGAATATTGATTTAGATATGACTTGTACTTGACAAGTTGATGGATGGATTGATGGGTTGACTTTCATGGGAAATTGTGCCATGACTTGATTGATGGATTGACAAAACATTGATTGATTTGACAACTGATTCGACTCGGCTCGATTTGCGTGCCAAATGCACCGATCGGGTCCCGAGCGCAAACGAATTTCAGACAAGATTTGATTTCGGTTTGACGAATCTACTCTAACAAATCCCAATTCAACTAATCCTAAGGACTGAGCATTTACCGGGGGCATTTCGGTAATTTTTCCAATCACGTCTTGTTTCTCGACGTAGACCGGCTGTCTGCCCTTCTGGCAACATTTCTGAAACTGACTTCATTTCTTAATTGTGTTCATCTTACTAATTCAATTGTCCGAAGTCGGATTTCATTTTGTGGTCAATTTCATTAAATATGACTCTGTCTCTGCCTCAGACCAACGGGCGGCTGTTTGGGAAATTCTTCCCAGATAGCCTTTCCCCTTCGGTTAGTCATCTCAGGGTAGCTAATCCTAAGGGAACGTCGATCAGAGTGTATTAACGAAGTATTTCCATTCATTTAGAAATTCCGATGACTGGGTCGAATTTTCAGACTGTCACAATTCTTCTCTGCTTATAAAAATTTCGTCCTCGAAATTTACAATCCACCAATCCTTACAACAAAAGAGAAATTACACTGAGCTAGTCAAACAAATACAGATACTTCTTCTTCATCTCGTTCTCACTTTCCCAAGTCGCTCCTTCAGTCCCATGATACTCCCAGATAACCTTGACCAGCGGTATCGTCTTGTTCCTCAAGACCTGCTCCTTACGATCTTCAATTCTTACTGGCCTTTCTACGTACGAGACGCGGTCATCCATTTCAATGACTTCATGATCGAGTATATGGCCAGGGTCCGGCTCGTACTTCCAAAGTATCGATACATGAAACACGTTATGAATCTGCGATAAATTCGGCGGCAGTGCTAGACGATAAGCCAGTGTCCCGATCTTCTCCAAAATCTCGAATGGCCCAACAAATCTAGGACTCAGCTTTCCCTTTTTGCCAAACTGAGATAGTCCTCGCATCGGCGACACCTTCAAGAAGACGTGATCTCCAACTTGAAATTCCAATGGTTTACGTCTCTTGTCTGCGTAGCTTTTCTGCCTGCTCTGAGCGGTTCTCACTCTATCTCTGATTACCTTGACTGCCTCAACTGACCGCTGAACTAACTCTGGGCCTGTTATGCTTTTCTCCCCAACTTCATCCCAACAAATCGGAGTTCTGCACGCCCTTCCATACAATGCCTCAAACGGCGCCATTCTGATACTCTGCTGATAACTGTTGTTATAGGCAAATTCCACCAAGTGTAATTGTTCTTCCCAGCCTCCTTTGAAGTCTATTACAGACGCTCTCAGCATATCCTCCAGAGTCTGTATAGTTCTTTCCGACTGGCCATCCGTCTGAGTGTGGTAGGCTGTACTGAATCTCAACTCTGTTCCCAAAGCACCCTGCAAACTCTTCGAAAACGTAGCTGTAAAACGAGGATCTCTGTCTGATACAATACTTACCGGTACTCCATGCAGTCTCACAATCTGCCTCACATACAGATTAGCCAACCTTTCCAACGTAGAGTCCTTTCGTACTGCAATGAAATGTGCGGATTTCGTCAATCTGTCCACTATTACCCATATCGAATCATTCCCTCTTTGACTCCTAGGCAATCCTATCACAAAGTCCATAGTGACATGCTCCCATTTCCATTTTGGGATTTCCAGGAGTTGCAGTAATCCACCAGGTTTGCAGTGCTGTGCCTTTACTTGCTGGCACGTCAGACACTTGGCTACATGCTTAGCCACATCCACCTTCATGCCATTCCACCAATAGTGTTGACGTAAATTCTGATACATCTTCGTACTTCCTAGATGAATACTGTAGTTACTTTTGTGCGCCTCAAATAAAATCCTTTCCTTCAGCTCTTCATCATTTGGCACGCACAGACGTCCTCTAAACTTCAATATTCCATCAGCAGTTACTTGAAATTCAGCCTTCCTCTCATCCGCATTCATCATCACGATCTTCTGGATATCCGGATCTGTAGGCTACAACTCTTTAATCCTCAACTGAATCTCTGGTTCGATCTGCAACGTATCCATCAGACTTGAGAGGTTTCCTACCTTGACTTTGAACTCAGAATCTCTGATTTCCTCCAGCAACGTCCATTCCTTTACCACCATAAGTGCGATGCTCGACTTCCGACCTAGAGCATCCGCTACCTTATTCGCCTTTCCTGGATGGTATAAGATATCACAGTCGTAGTCCTTCAGCAGCTCCATCCAACGTCGTTGCCTCATGTTCAGTTCCTTCCGCGAAAACAAATACTTCAAACTCTGATGATCAGTATAGATCTGAAATTTCTCTCCCACCAAGTAATGTCTCCAAATCTTCAATGCAAATACTATCGCAGCTAATTCCAAGTCGTGAGTCGAGTAGTTCATCTCATGCGGCCTCAACTGTCGAGATGCATAAGCCACTACTCGTCCATGCTGCATCAAGACACATCCCAACCCTCTTAATGACGCATCACTATAAATTTCGAATCCTCCAGGTCCAGATGGGATGGTTAATACTGGTGCGGAAGTTAATCAATCCTTCAACTCCTGAAAACTTTCCTCGCACTTCTCAGTCCATTCAAACCTCGTTTCCTTCTTCAACAAATGGGTCAGAGGAGACGCTATCACCGAGAACCTTTCCACAAAGCGTTTGTAGTAGCCAGCCAATCCAAGAAAACTTCGTACTTCAGTCACGGTTGTTGGCCTCGGCCACTTCTCTACAGCCTCGATCTTCGCTGGATCCACTGATATTCCTTCTCCAGATACTATGTGTCCAAGGAATGCCACTCTGCTTAACCAGAACTCACACTTGCTAAACTTCGCATACAGCGAGTGTTCCCTTCATGTCTGCAGGATAATCCTTAAAGGTTCCTCGTAGTCCTCAGAACTCTTCGAATACACCAATATGTCATCAATAAAGACTATCACGAACTGATCCAGAAACTCCTTGAACACTCGATTCATCATATCCACAAATGCTGCTGGGGCGTTCGTCAATCTAAACGACATAACTGTGAACTCATAGTGCCCATACCTCGTCCTAAAGGCAGTCTTCGGTACGTCCTCCTTCTTAATCCTCAGCTAGTGATAGCCTGTCCTTAGGTCTATCTTCGAGAATACACACATTCCCTGAAGCTGATCGAACAGGTCATCAATCCTAGGCAGAGGATACTTGTTCTTGATCGTCACTTGGTTCAGCTGCCTGTAGTCGATACACAATCTTAGCGAATACACTCATACTGTTGCTGGAACAGTCTTCGTTCGGCCCCGATGTAGGGTGGTTCTTTGACAGGGGTAAAGAAATAAAACTGTCACTCAAAGGGTTTGTCAATGGTTACCTGTAGTATTTAGGATGGAGAAATAATTGCCTATCGTCATCTCAATCCACGTAATCACTGCGAATAAATCCTACGTCCCTAAGTAAAGGTCTCTACTAGCCACTCAAGTGTGTGTAGGGACGTGTTTGGGTATGGTCTGCCTCTCATCATTTGAGGTACTCCAATTGATAAATCTCAAACGCCCTTATTTGTAAATTCATTTCAATTTCATCGAAATTCAATCTCCATAAGGGGATTATGATGCATGATGTATGTTTCAAACATGATTTGGATAAAAAACTTTTGAATCCCAATGCAAATGAGGTTTTAAGCCGGATATTTTCTTCAAGACGTGGGCTTATTAAAACGTTTGAACATAACTGATTTTGTGAATTTTCTAGTCCTTAAAATTCAGTGACATGGCTCTGAAAATTTTTTGAACATTAGGGAAGGGATACTTACCTGCTCGTCGCGACGGAGGATCCCTGAAAAAGTAAAAGGGAGTGTGTTAGTGTATGTCTTTCATTTTGAAGTAAATCAGAATAATACAACTTCACCCTTGATAATGCGTTCCAATCTGAACACAGTTGCATGGATTGTGAGAATCTGTAACCTGTCCATTGTGGTGTTGAGTCCCTGTCGAGGTTAAAATGAAGAGTTAGCATATGTTTCATATCGAGAATAAATTGGAACAATACCACCTTACTTTTGACCGTGTATTCCTATCGAAATCCCAATGTACAGATTGTAGGAATCTTGCCATCTAGTTGATCACCAAGACGATGTTTTCTGTAGAGATTAAAGGGAATAGGTTAATATGTATCCTCAAATTCGAGGTGAATTGGAGCAATATATCTTACCCTTGGTTATGCAATCCAATCAAAAGAAAGAATGCATGGGTTATGGAAAATTATCTGTCCGACAATGAATTTTTGGTGTGAGCTTGCTTCAAAAAGGGCCCTTCATCAAGTCGTGTCAAGTGTTGCCCATCGTTCTTCATCCTAAAAGCTCTCATATACATGACTTATATTTGCTCGGCAGTTGTGGATCCCTTTGGGTGTGTTTGTTGAAGTTCTTGACGGTCGACAACTTTGAAATTTCATTCCGACCCTCTTTTATTTGAGTTTGAAAGACGTCGTTCGCGTATAAATCCTTGATCACATTGACGAACCATTTGCCCCAGTCAAGTGGCACTTACCTTGGTTGGGTAATACTTGCCCTAGCCAAACGGCTCAGTATATTTTCACATTTTCTTGTAATCCCCTGTCCAATTTGGGATATCTATTATTCGAAGTTTCCTCTTCACTTTTCACCTGCATGAAGGAATGAATGTTAGTCCTATTTTGGATTTATTTGAGCCTTTTAGGAACAGAATACCCCCTTTTAGTGTTGTCTTTCTGATGTTTGAGAACATCGCTCTTTTCAAACGCCTTGCCTCCAGTAAGGCATGTCTTGCTCTTCATCCCTTGAGGTCTTGGTGGTTTTGTCTTGATACATTTTCTTCATGGGGGATTACTCTTCAAAATGTTTTCCCCCATGGTTTGATAAACCTGTATGAATAGAAAAGATATGTCAATTAAGGACCCTTCAGGTAATGAAAGATTTTGGAGCGATACCGCCTTACCCTTCATCTGAACCTGTGTCAACCTTCTCGAAAAGCGAAAATAGCTCACACTTATACAACCTACTATATGGTGATTAAGCGACTTTCTCAACCTCCCTCGTCTTCGAAGTGTTTGACGTTTCCTCTCTATTTGGTCATTTGGTAGCATTGTTCTCAAAGTGCTTTACTTCCATTTGTCGCTTGTGAAGAAGAAAAGGACAAGTAACAATATTTTCATGACTGATTGAAAGTTACGTAGGAACGATACGTCTTTTCACCGAAAATGATGACTCAGTTTCGTCCTTTTCTTGGCGGGCCATGCAATTACACTTAGATGACTTCCCTCATTTGTTGCCCCGATATGCTTCTTTGGTAGAATTGGGGGGGGCTGCTTTCAACAAACTTTTTTCGTTCATCTTCGGTCACCATTTTTATTATCTTGAGTAGTTGGCCATCTTCAACCTAGGCCAAAAGGAATATACTGACAGTTAGACTATATATAAGATGTTTCCATTAGAACGATCACGTTTACCTTCTTGGAGCACCATCCTTGGAGATATCTACACGAGTAAATGTATGAGCAACATCAAAGTTGATGCATGAATGTTTTGAAAAATTCTCTTGAATGATGTTTTCAACAGAAGAATTAAGAAATAGGGGAACTAGTCCTTATACCATCGGACATTCTCGTTCCTGTAAAATTCATTTGAAAACTAGGAAGCATGCGGGAATCTGGGCCTCAAGTCTTCGAAAATCGAAGACGGGTATCATCATTGGGCCGGTTTGGAATATTCCCGCATGTCCTTAATAAAATATGCATATGCATTCACTAGAATGAAACGATAAGACCGTTTTACAAAGGAGACTACCTTGGACCAACGGCTCAAGATCCAAGGTGTCATTCAGTTCTACTTACAATATGAATTGAAAGACTAAATGGAAATGACACGATGCAAGTAATTAGCATTGACTGCTTTTGTCACGCCCCGGATCCCTTCTCGGGAACGCGGCATCCCGTTCCTGCGGAAGATACACCTCGCGCTCGCCTGGTTCACGATAAACGACGGCCCAGGGATACTTTCTCTTCGTCGCGACCAGACGACGCAACTTGCGCCAAATTCTCATACCTGCGGAAGCGTGCCTCCTATCCATACACACAAGCATACATAGCAAAGGGGTAGCATGGACAAGATAAACATAAACAACATTTCATAAATACGATTAGCGTTAGGTACAGGCTACCAAAAGAAAACCACTAGCTGTAGATCATCCTACGCTCTACTAATCCTCAAAACATCGGGATTCTGCCATAACTCAGTCCTCCTCGTCGGAATCCTCCACAGGGTCCTCCTCTGGATCCTCCTCCTCGGTATCCATCGCATCGCCCTCCTCGTGGCCATCTATCTCAGAGCGCCCTGGAGACGGCAACTCCTGCTTCGGGTCGGGGTCGATCACCTGGCCTCCATATTCTGCAAGCTGGAGCCAAAACGGGTCCTCCTCCATGAGAATCGGGAAATCTCTCTGGGGTCCCTCAAAGCCATGTAGGCCCTCTCTAAACCAAGCCTCGAATCTATGGGGCACTAAGTAAGGACCTCCTTGATCCACGAGCATAGTCGTCACATGCCTATGCCACAGGGTAGCGTACATATCAAAATGGAGGGTAACCTGGGTGTCCATCTGGATCGGCAGACCAAAAAGCATCGGTGGCACATCCATCACTAGCGACCTGGATCTGAAAAAGGTGGCAACCAACGCCAGTGAGTCGAGGACTCAGCAAACTCACCACTAATCCTAGCGTAGGGTAGGATATACGAGTGGGGTCGGTCCTAACTAGTAACTAGGGTTTGGTACTCGGAGTCCAACGCTCTCGATCTCCCCAGTTATTATCATGCCTCATATAACCAATACGAGTTTCGTCACAACAATTCATGCAATACAGACGGGCAACATCAACAATCAGCAATAACATTATGCGAATGCCACAGGCCTCAAACGGCCATCACAGATCCCATGGATCAGCCCGCCTATCACTCCAATTCCCATCAGGGCTCTTCCAACAGTGCCACACGGCATGATTCTCGGTGCCACATAGGCCCGTACCACACTGCGTTTCTGACGCCTTACGTTGGTCTCCCTTTTCTCTCCACTTCCCCTCAGGGCACAATCTCACGTCACATCCCCAGTGACTCGTGCAATGCTCTGAATGTATGCAGGGCCCAGATGATCACATCAATAACTCAACACAGAGCATGCAAGCAAATAAATACAAGTGCAGGAGTAGAGCACATCATTCAATCGATCAGTGAACCTCACGTTCATCAACCAAACAGACATGGATCGTAGGCCTCTACTTTCGAAGTCTCGATCATCCAAATTCGCCTTACATCTCATACAAGAGTCTGTCATTGTCATCACTTACACAAGGGCACCTCGTTAATCCAACCAATATAAACCAAGGTCTAATCTAATTAAGAACCTCTAATTAATCAAGCTAAGTTCGACTGGGCCTAAGGCCCACTTCAATAGTTGAGGTCCAATAATTAATTCTTAAATTAATTCATATGGGTTGGGCCTATTTTTATTAATTTCGTGCAAGGCCCAAGCCCATTTCTAAAGGTTTACTATTCAAGCCCATATTCATTATTTTAGGCCCAATTTGAGTACCCAAGCCCATATACATTTTTGGGTTTCATTCTTTAATGTTCATGGACTTAATTTAGGCCCAATTTAAGTGGATTTTCGACCATTAGTGGCCCACTAGCTAGATTTGGCCCATTCTGATTAGTTTTGGCCCAATTACTTGATTTTTAAAGCTTCCAAGCCCATTAGTTCCCTTTGGCCCATTAAGTACACGCCTAAGCCCACATTTGCAGCCCACTAATCATGTTTTCAAGGCCCATTCGGATGGTGGATATCAACCATTAGTAAGTCCATTAGTTGTATTTAGGCCCGGTAGCTCGTATTAGGTCCGATTCAAGTGATTTAAGTCTCGAAGCCCATTAATCCCTTTCGGTCCACCCTATACACGCCTAGACCGAATTTCCACAGCCTTGTATACCACATTTCCAGCCCTCTACAAGCCTCCAAACTCTTAGTTTAACCCCTTGCACCATGCACATAACGCAACCTTACTTGTCTAGGCTTGAACCATGCAACCTCTTTACTAAAATCATCATAATCGGCCTCTATTAACATTCCAAAAATGTATATTACTAACCTAAACAAAGATTAGGGGTAGAGCTTACCGGATATGGGTTGGAAATGACGACGACGCGAGGCGGAGCAAGGGACGGCCAAGTGTGGCTCACGGCCTACAAGGGGATTTGGGTTGGCTCGGTCAACAAACGGCTTCGAATAGCCGTGGAAAATGAAGACAAGGGAGCTTGGAGCACTTACCAAAGAGTGTGGGTGGCCGGTGAGGATGGACGGCGGCCAGAGGACGGTGGAAACGACGGCGATGTTGGCTCGGCTACACGGAGGAACCGAGAGAGAGAGAGAGAGAGACGGTGAGGTTGGTTTGGCGTCCAAAGGGCCTCACGGCCATGGAGAATGGAGAGAGAAGGGTCCAAGGAAGCTTACCTAGGCAACGGCTTGAAGGATGATGATCGACGGCAACGGCGGAACCGGGCGGCCGAACGACGGGGAGGAGGAGCTCTCGGGTGGACGGGAAATCAAGGGAGGAGAAGAAGAAAAAAAGGAGAGAGGGAGAGAAAGGGGTCTCGGCCGAATGGGGGTGAGGGAGGAGAGAGTGAGAGAAGGGTAAGACTTAAGTGAAATTCAAATGGGCTAGTGGATTAGGTGAAATAGTGACTTGTACTTGAAATGACAAATGGAGTGACTTGATGGATTGCATTGGGAATTGGACCAAGATTGACTTGTCTTGGAAATTGAACCATGATGTGATTGATGTGATTGACAAGACGTTTGATTGATTTGACAACTGATTTGACTTGCCTCGATTTGCGTGCCAAATGCACCGATCGGGTCTCGAGCGCGAACGAATTTTAGACAGGATTTGATTTTGATTAGTCGAATCTACTCTCAAAAATCCTAATTCATTTGATCCTAAGGACTGAGCATTTACCGGGGGCATTTCGGTAATTTTCCATTGACGTCTTGCTTCTCGACGTACACCGGCTGTCTGCCCTTCTGGCGACATTTCTGAAACTGACTTTATTTCTTAATTGTGTTTGTCTTACTAATTCGATTGTCCGAAGTCGGATTTCATTTCGTGGTCAATTTCATTAATTTACGACTCTGTCCCTGTCTCAGACCAACGGGCGGCTGTTTGGAAAATTCTCCCCAGTTAGCCTTTCCCCTTCGGTTGGTCATCTCAGGGTAGCTAATCCTGAGTGAGCGTCGATCAGAGGGTATTAACGAAGTGTTTCCATTCCTTTAGAAATTCCGATATTTGGGTCGAATTTTCAGACTGTTACAATTCTTCCCTTCTTATAAAAATTTCGTCCTCGAAATTTACATCCATCATCCCTTACAACAAAACAGAAATTACACTGAGCTACCCAAACAAAAACGGATACTTCTTCTTCATTTCGTCCTTGCTTTCCCAAGTTGCCCCTTCAGTCCCATGGTGCTCCCAGATAACCTTAACCAGTGGTATTGTCTTATTCCTCAAGACCTGCTCCTTACGATCTTCAATCCTTACTGGTCTTTCCACGTACGAGACGCGGTCATCCATTTCAATGACTTCATGATCGAGTATATGGCTAGGGTCCGGCTCGTACTTCCGTAGCATTGAAACATGAAACACATTATGAATCTGCGATAAGTTCGGCGGCAATGCTAGACGATAAGCCAGTGTCCCGATCTTCTCCAGGATCTCGAATGGCCCAACAAATCTTGGACTCAACTTTCCTTTCTTGCCAAACCGAGATAGTCCTCGCATCGGCGACACCTTCAAAAACACATGATCTCCAACTTGGAATTCCAATGGCTTACGTCTCTTGTCTGCATAACTCTTCTGCCTACTCTGCGCAGTCCTCAATTTGTCTCTGATCACTCTGACTGCCTCAACTGACTGCTGCACTAATTCTAGGCCTGTTATGCTTTTCTCACCAACTTCGTCCCAACAGATTGGCGTTCTACAGGCCCTTCCATACAGTGCCTCAAATGGTGCCATTTTGATACTCTGCTGGTAGCTGTTGTTGTAGGCGAATTCCACCAAATGCAACTGTTCTTCCCAACCTCCTTTGAAATCAATCACACAAGCTCTCAGCATGTCTTCCAAAGTCTGTATCGTCCTTTCCGACTGACCATCTGTCTGAGGGTGGTAAGCTGTACTGAATCTTAACTCTGTTCCCAGCGCACCCTGCAGACTCTTCCAAAATGTAGCGGTGAAGCGAGGATCTCTGTCTGATACAATACTTACTGGTACCCCATGCAATCTCACTATCTGCCTCATGTACAATTCAGCCAACTTTTCCAAGGTAGAGTCCTTTCGTACTGTAATGAAATGAGCTGATTTCGTCAGTCTGTCCACTATTACCCAAATCGAATCATTGCCTCTTAACTTCTTGGCAATCCTGTCACAAAATCCATAGTGACATGCTCCCATTTCCACTCTGGGATTTCCAATGGTTGCAATAATCCTCCAGGCTTGCAATGCTGTGCCTTTACCTGTTGACACGTCAGACACTTAGCTACATGCTTAGCCACATCCACCTTCATTCCATTCCACCAATAGTGCTGACGCAAATTCTGATACATCTTAGTACTCCCTGGATGAATACTGTAGTTACTTCTGTGTGCCTCGGACAAAATCTTTTCCTTTAGCGCCTCGTCATTAGGCACGTACAAACGTCCTCTAAACTTCAATATTCCGTCAGTAGTCACTTGGAACTCGGCCTTCCTCTCGTCTGCATTCATCGCCACAATCTTCTGAATGTCCGGGTCCGTAGATTGCAACTCCTTGATTCTTAGCTGAATCTCTGGTTCGATCTGCAACGTAGCCATCAGACTTGAGAGGTTTCCTACCTCGACCTTGAACTCAGAATCTCTGATTTCCTCCAGTAACGTCCACTCTTTGACCATCATATGCGCAATGCTCGACTTCCTACTCAGAGCATCTGCCACTTTATTCGCCTTTCCTGGATGGTACAAAATATCGCAGTCGTAGTCCTTCAACAACTCCATCCAACGACGCTGCCTCATATTCAGCTCCTTCTGCGAGAACAGATACTTCAAACTCTGATGGTCCGTAAAAATCTGGAATTTCTCTCCCACCAGATAATGCCTCCAAATCTTCAATGCAAAGACAATCGCAGCTAACTCCAAGTCGTGCGTCGGGTAATTCATCTCATGCGGCCTCAACTGTCGAGATGCATAAGCTACCACTCGTCCATGCTGCATCAAGACACACCCCAATCCTCTTAATGACGCATCGCTGTATATCTCAAATCCTCCTGGTCCAGACGGAATGGTTAAGACTGGTGCGGAAGTCAATCGATCCTTCAACTCCTGAAAACTCTCCTCGCATTTCTCAGTCCATTGAAACTTTGTTTCCTTCTTCAACAAACGCGTCAGAGGAGACGCTATCACAGAGAATCTTTCCACGAAGCGTCTATAATACCCAGCCAATCCAAGGAAACTTCGCACTTCCGTCACGGTCGTAGGTCTCGGCCATTTCTCTACTGCTTCAATCTTAGATGGGTCCACTGATATTCCTTCTCCAGATACTATATGACCAAGAAACGCCACTCTGCTCAGCCAGAACTCACACTTACTGAACTTCGCATACAGCGAATGTTCCCTTAGCGTTCGCAGGACGATCCTTAAGTGTTCTTCGTGGTCCTCAGAACTCTTCGAATATACCAAGATGTCATCAATGAAGACTATCACGAATTGATCCAAAAACTCCTTGAACACTCGATTCATCATATCCATAAATGCGGCTGGAGCATTTGTCAATCCAAACGGCATAACGGTGAACTCATAGTGCCCATACCTCGTCCTAAAAGCAGTCTTAGGCACATCCTCTTTCTTAATCCTTAACTGGTGATAGCCTGTCCTTAGGTCTATCTTGGAGAACACGCAAGCGCCTTGGAGTTGGTCGAACAGGTCATCAATCCTTGGTAGAGGATACTTATTCTTGATCGTCACTTGGTTCAGCTGTCTGTAATCGATGCACAGCCTTAGTGATCCATCCTTTTTCTTAACAAACAGCACCGGGGCTCCCCATGGTGAAGCACTGGGGCGGATAAATCCTTTATCCAGCAGCTCTTGCATTTGCACCTTCAATTCCTTCAATTCCGATAACGACATCCTGTACGGTGCTTTCGAGATCGGCTCCGTTCTAGGTGCCAATTCAATCATAAATTCTACTTCACGCTCAGGTGGCAATCCAGGCAACTCTTGAGGAAATACATCTGGATACTCACTTACTACAGGCACTTCTTCTAACTTCATTTCTAGGGCAGACGAATCTAATACTGATGCCAAAAATCCCAGGCAACCTTCATCCATTAACTTGGTCGCCTCTAAAGATGAGATCCAAGGAATCGACGTTCCTCCACGATTTCCCTTAAATTCATACCCAGGGTGGCCTACTGGGTTTAGCTGTATGATACTCCTACTACAGTCTACCACTGCACCATGCCTAACTAGCCAATCCATGCCAACAATCACATCAAAATCATACATGGGCAGAACAGCTAAGTCAATTTCTTCTTGCCTATCGCCCAGAGCTAACTTACACCCCTTACATCCTAACGCAATAATTACTCTATCCTTCAACGGGGTGGTTACATGCAAGGTCACCTCAAATGGCTTAACATTCATCCCAGACAACTCAACAAAACGTGCAGATACGAAAGAGTGCGACGCTCCCGGATCAAACAAGGCATAAGCGGTATGACCACAGAGAGAAATGGTACCTGTGATCACCCCTGGCGCATTCTCAGTGTCCTTGCGCGCCATTGCATAAACTCGCCCCTGAGCAGGCGGACGGTTCTGGTTTCCTTGCGGAGCGTTCACCATCTGCGGCTGTTGCTGTTGTTGGTGCTGGAACGGGGGTCTCTGACCCTTCCTCGGGCAGTTCCTCAGAATATGCCCCGTTTGGCCACATCCAAAGCAGCCTCCAGTTTTCCTTGGGCAAGGGCTGTTCCCATGCCTCCTGCCACAGTCACGGCAGACCTGATTCCCAGAGAACGATGGTTTTCCCAGGGTTCTCCTTGCAGGTGGAACAAACCTGCGGTTGTCCTTCATTGGCCTCTTGCCAAAGTCTCTAAAGTTCCCTCTTGGCACAAACCGCGACCCAGGTGCGGCGGCCTTTTCTTGCAGATCCCGCTCTATCGCCAGGGCTCGCTCATAGATCTCATTGTAGTCCCTTAGCCCAGTGGCGATGATCATGCTCTTCAACTCGGGCCTCAATCCTTCCCTGAATCTCCTGGCCTTATCCCATGGGTCGTCAATCAGCCTTCGTGCGAACTTGGACAGCCTGGCAAATTCACCTTCATACTGGTCCACAGTCAGTGATCCTTGGCGGAGCCTGATAAACTCTTCCATTTTCCTTTCCTGGGCTGCCTCAGAGAAATACTTGCCATTGAATGCTGCACAGAAGGCGGTCCAGTTCGGCCTCATACCATCCGGAAAGACTCGTCCTCTGGTGGCTTTCCACCAATCATCTGCAGTACCCTGAAGTTGATAGGTTGCCAACGAGACTTTCTCCTCATCTGCGCAACCCAACACGGAGAAAGCCTTCTCCAGCTGCTCGATCCACAAGGCAGCTACCTCTGGACCACCACTGCCATCAAACTTCGACGGCTGCAACTTCAGAAATTGCTCCACCATATGATGAGTCTGACGTCCACCATTTCCATGCCCATTGCCTCCATTGGCACCATTCGCAGCGGCCAAGGCGGCCTCAGCTGCTTGGGCAACAGTGGCAGCTCTCTCAGCAGCTTGCCTAGCCATCAAGTTGCTCACTTCCGTCAGCACCCTCATCATCTCTTCGATTCTGGGGTCTCCTTCAGATTCACGGCCCCTCGAGCTCGATGCACCAGCAGTCGGTCTTCTGCCCCTATTGCTCATCCTTGCTAACACTTACACCTAAAACAACGAAATTCCCATTCAGGAATTTGGAACTCTAAATCTAGCAACCAAGCTTTCGTCTACTGTCGTGTCCACTGACATGTATATGCATGTAAATAATCGCTGCAGCTTAAATGCAGTTGAACCCGGTCGACATCTAGACTCAACCCTGCAAATGCATAACCCAGGCCACTCTGTTCGCAACCTCAACTAGAAGCCTGTCGGGAGCCGCTTCCTTGATCAGGTCTTTGCCCCGGCGACCACTCCCCGCCCTCATCGTTTCTTGGTGCGAACAGTTGTCCTAAGTCACCCAAAGACAGAGAGAATCCCACTCCACGTGTCCCATACCACGCTTCATCACAGTTTTTAGACGTCCCGTCAATCCTGTCCCATACCAGGCTGACGGTCACCAAATCCAACAACATGAATGCATGCATTTCTTTCAAAATCCAAATCTCCTTTTTCAACAATAAACTTTCCATTTCTAAACCATTTTGCTTTCGGTGCAGAAATCATGTAATGCATGATGGTCAAGCAGCGCACGACAGCCGACTAGGCATACAATCACATGCAATACCTCACGGACTAACATTCAGCAATCAGCATTCAAGCGCCCAACCCATGGGGCTCTGCCATAGAACCTTACCTCAGGTCCTGACGCACCTGCAGCTTAGCATGAAATACCTTATCCCAAGGTTACTCTAGACAATCAATTCCGCTAAGCAATCACATGCGCCAATCAAATCATGCATTCTACCCTTCCTAATCCTTAGGTCTAGGGTCTGTCTAACTAACTACCCCAAAATCATCAGCCTTATCACTCCAAACCTCGAACGGTCTCGTATCGCGCTGACCTTGCTCTAATACCACTCAAGCGGTGATGTCACGCCCCGGATCCCTTCTCGGGAACGCGGCATCCCGTTCCTGCGGAAGATACACCTCGCGCTCGCCTGGTTCACGATAAGCGACGGCCCAGGGATACTTTCTCTTCGTCGCGACCAGACGACGCAACTTGCGCCAAATTCTCATACCTGCGGAAGCGTGCCTCCTATCCATACACACAAGCATACATAGCAAAGGGGTAGCATGGACAAGATAAACATAAACAACATTTCATAAATACGATTAGCGTTAGGTACAGGCTACCAAAAGAAAACCACTAGCTGTAGATCATCCTACGCTCTACTAATCCTCAAAACATCGGGATTCTGCCATAACTCAGTCCTCCTCGTCGGAATCCTCCACAGGGTCCTCCTCTGGATCCTCCTCCTCGGTATCTATCGCATCGCCCTCCTCGTGGCCATCTATCTCGGAGCGCCCTGGAGACGGCAACTCCTGCTTCGGGTCGGGGTCGATCACCTGGCCTCCATATTCTGCAGGCTGGAGCCAAAACGGGTCCTCCTCCATGGGAATCGGGGGATCTCTCTGGGGTCCCTCAAAGCCATGTAGGCTCTCTCTAAACTAAGCCTCGAATCTATGGGGCACTAAGTAAGGACCTCCCTGATCCACGAGCACAGTCGTCACATGCCTATGCCACAGGGTAGCGTGCATATCAAAATGAAGGGTAACCTGGGTGTCCATCTGGATCGGCAGACCAAAAAGCATCGGGGGCACATCCATCACTAGCGACCTGGATCTGAAAAAGGTGGCAACCAACGCCAGTGAGTCGAGGACTCAGCAAGCTCACCACTAATCCTAGCGTAGGGTAGGATATACGAGTGGGGTCGGTCCTAACTAGTAACTAGGGTTTGGTACACGGAGTCCAACGCTCTCGATCTCCCTAGTTATCATCATGCCTCATATAGCCAATACGAGTTTCGTCACAACAATTCATGCAATACAGACGGGCAATATCAACAATCAGCAATAACATTATGCAAATGCCACCGGCCTCAAACGGCCATCACAGATCCCAAGGATCAGCCCGCCTATCACTCCAATTCCCATCAGGGCTCTACCAACAGTGCCACACGGCATAAATCTCGGTGCCACATAGGCCCGTACCACACTGCGTTTCTGACGCCTTACGTTGGTCTCCCTTTTCTCTCCACTTCCCCTCAGGGCACAATCTCATGTCACATCCCCAGTGACTCATGCAATGCTCTGAATGTATGCAGGGCCCAGATGATCACATCAATAACTCAACACAGAGCATGCAAGCAAATAAATACAAGTGCAGGAGTAGAGCACATCATTCAATCGATCAGTGAACCTCACGTTCATCAACCAAACAGACATGGATCGTAGGCCTCTACTTTCGAAGTCTCGATCATCCAAATTCGCCTTACATCTCATACAAGAGTCTGTCATTGTCATCACTTACTCAAGGGCAACTCGTTAATCCAACCCATATAAACCAAGGTCTAATCTAATTAAGAACCTCTAATTAATCAAGCTAAGTTCGACTGGGCCTAAGGCCCACTTCAATAGTTGAGGTCCAATAATTAATTCTTAAATTAATTCATATGGGTTGGGCCTATTTTTATTAATTTCGTGCAAGGCCCAAGCCCATTTCTAAAGGTTTACTATTCAAGCCCATATTCATTATTTTAGGCCCAATTTGAGTACCCAAGCCCATATACATTTTTGGGTTTCATTCTTTAATGTTCATGGACTTAATTTAGGCCCAATTTAAGTGGATTTTCGACCATTAGTGGCCCACTAGCTAGATTTGGCCCATTCTGATTAGTTTTGGCCCAATTACTTGATTTTTAAAGCTTCCAAGCCCATTAGTTCCCCTTGGCCCATTATGTACACGCCTAAGCCCACATTTGCAGCCCACTAATCATGTTTTCAAGGCCCATTCGGATGGTGGATATCGACTATTAGTAAGTCCATTAGTTGTATTTAGGCCCGGTAGCTTGTTTTAGGTCCGATTCAAGTGGTTTAAGCCTCGAAGCCCATTAATCCCTTTCGGTCCACCCTACACACGCCTAGACCGAATTTCCACAGCCTTGTATACCACATTTCCAGCCCTCTACAAGCCTCCAAACTCTTAGTTTAACCCCTTGCACCATGCACATAACGCAACCTTACTTGTCTAGGCTTGAACCATGCAACCTCTTTACTAAAATCATCATAATCGGCCTCTATTAACATTCCACAAATGTATATTACTAACCTAAACAAAGATTAGGGGTAGAGCTTACCAGATATGGGTTGGAAATGACGACGACGCGAGGCGGAGCAAGGGACGGCCAAGTGTGGCTCACGGCCTACAAGGGGATTTGGGTTGGCTCGGTCAACAAACGGCTTCGAATAGCCGTGGAAAATGAAGACAAGGGAGCTTGGAGCACTTACCAAAGAGTGTGGGTGGCCGGTGAGGATGGACGGCGGCCGGAGGACGGTGGAAACGACGGCGATGTTGGCTCGGCTACACGGAGGAACCGAGAGAGAGAGAGAGAGAGAGAGAGAGAGAGAGAGAGAGAGAGAGAGAGAGACGGTGAGGTTGGTTCGGCGTCCAAAGGGCCTCACGGCCATGGAGAATGGAGAGAGAAGGGTCCAAGGAAGCTTACCTAGGCAACGGCTTGAAGGATGATGATCGACGGCAACGGCGGAACCGGGCGGCCGAACGACGGGGAGGAGGAGCTCTCGGGCGGACGGGAAATCAAGGGAGGAGAAGAAGAAAAAAAGGAGAGAGGGAGAGAAAGGGGTCTCGGCCGAATGGGGGTGAGGGAGGAGAGAGTGAGAGAAGGGTAAGACTTAAGTGAAATTCAAATGGGCTAGTGGATTAGGTGAAATAGTGACTTGTACTTGAAATGACAAATGGAGTGACTTGATGGATTGCATTGGGAATTGGACCAAGATTGGCTTGTCTTGGAAATTGAACCATGATGTGATTGACAAGACGTTTGATTGATTTGACAACTAATTTGACTTGCCTCGATTTGCGTGCCAAATGCACCGATCGGGTCTCAAGCGCGAACGAATTTTAGACAGGATTTGATTTTGATTAGTCGAATCTACTCTCAAAAATCCTAATTCTATTGATCCTAAGGACTGAGCATTTACCGGGGGCATTTCGGTAATTTTCCATTGACGTCTTGCTTCTCGACGTACACCGGCTGTCTGCCCTTCTGGCGACATTTCTGAAACTGACTTTATTTCTTAATTGTGTTTGTCTTACTAATTCGATTGTCCGAAGTCGGATTTCATTTCGTGGTCAATTTCATTAATTTACGACTCTGTCCCTGTCTCAGACCAACGGGCGGCTGTTTGGAAAATTCTCCCCAGTTAGCCTTTCCCCTTCGGTTGGTCATCTCAGGGTAGCTAATCCTGAGTGAGCGTCGATCAGAGGGTATTAACGAAATGTTTCCATTCCTTTAGAAATTCCGATATTTGGGTCGAATTTTCAGACTGTTACAGCTTTATTTTGCGAAATTCGAAACGGCTGCAAATGACCCAGCTCCTTGGCGAATCACTTTCTTCCACGAACTCCTTTGAGGTATGATGATACCCTAGTTGAAATTGCCTCGTGGTTCGGGGGTGCCGACTAAGAATTCCAGTATTTACCTTCCTCTTTGCCATTTATGAGGACTACTCCTTAATGCTCTGGTGAATGGTTCTGTAGTGCTTTCAACTTTAGGTCATCCAGCTCGAAGATCTCACTATCTATGAGGGCTTGAACTTTATGCTTGAGAACCAAGCAATTATCGACGTTATGCTCCATTTCACCCATATGATACGCACATGCCTTGGTCTCGTCATAACCGGAGAAACTTTTTGGAGGGCTCTTTCTGGGCGGCTCCTTTGCAACTAACCCACTCTCTAATAACATTGGAAGTAGTTTTGAGTAAGGATATGGGAGTGGAGTGAATTGCTTTGGTGGGAGTTTCTTCTCTCGGTTAGGTTTTCGAGGTCTCTCCACCTTAGACTCATATTGCCCCTGATGGGAAGTGGAAACATGTACTTGGTATCCTAACTTATTTTGGAGAGGTTTGATTCATAGTTGGCCTGCCTTGACATGGGGCCTTTGTTTCATTAAATGGTCCTTTGCTGACTTGAAGGCATTCCCCATAGCTCTTCTTATTTCTGGACCTGTCATTTCGCATAGCCCACTCTACTCTTTCACCAACGTCCACCAAATGCGAGAATGTTTGACAACCAGATGTATGCAGCCTATCAAAGAATTTGTATGGAAGGGCTGTTAGAAAGTGTCCTATCAACTCATCCTCATCCAACGGGGGTTGAACTTGAGCAGCTTTCGCTCTCCATCTTCGTGCGAATTGTCTAAAACTTTCGTTCCTCCTCATTTCCACATGCTTTAAATCCATTCTGGTAGGGACGGTCTTCATATTATACCTATATTGCTGTAGGAATTGGTCAGCAAGATCTTCCCATTCGTCGATACCTCTGATATCAAGCGCCATAAACCACGATAGCGCATGACCAATCAAGGTATATTGAAAATTCTGGATCAAGAGTGAGTCATCGTCAACGTATTCAGTCATCTCTTCCAAAAAATGATTGATGTGAGTTTTCGGACATCCAATGCCATCGTACTTCTTGGTAAATTCTGGCCTTCGAAAAACATCAGGAGCTTTTCCTACGAAGTGAGGAGATAATGCGTCATCCTTTTAGGGAACATCTAGATGAATTTCAGCTTTAGTTAAATTTGCATGGCTTTCTCCTTCCATTAAGCAGCTCGATTCTTTTGTCAAGGTGGAGCGTAGGACTAAGAAGATTTCTTCTGTCATTTCATCATCTTTAGTATCGACAACTAGCGATCCAGTAGGTGTGACCACAGGGCTTTCCATAGCAAATGATGGAGCAAGAGCTTTATTTTCTGTTGAAAGCTTTGAGAGTATGGTAAAAATCTGGGCAACTTGATCCTCTAGCTTAGTAAGTCGCGCATTCATATTATTATCTTCCGTGTGTGCTCTTGAGCGAGTTGTGAGATTTTCTTCCGCCATAGTTATTACCTGATTTTTTAAATGAAATAGGTGCATTAGAATGGAAAAACGGAAAAGAAAGCATAAATCCTTTCAATTTTATGCCATCTTACGATTAATGAAGATAAGGATCTTTACGCAAGTCTCAATCTTGCGTGGAAAGCTCTTATCAATATTTTTCATAAGAAAGCATACCATTGAAAGGAGTGTAATCCATGACAACTGCTTTCGATCAATTTTCAAGAGAAATTAACAGAGTGGTAAAAAATAAATGCAAAGTGAAATTTCAATGTGTCCTAAATTCAATAAAATATAGGACTTCCAACATAAAGCCGTTTACTAGAAACGGGAACAATTTGAGTATCCAATATTTTCTTAAATTTATAAAACACGAACGACTTTGACTAGTTATCATGGATTACATGCGAAATGAGATGATATATGCACGAACCATTCAATTCCATATTTCTTTTTGGTGAAATAAGGGTTAAGCACTCCAAAGAAGGTCTAATAGAGAGTCTTAAACCAGATTTCCCTCAAAGAAAATTATGCAATTGATTGGGATCACTCGAGTGATTAGAATGAAAGCCATTATCACATCCATCTACTAAAATCTCTAGTGTAGACAGAATATTATAGATACATTTCAAAAGATCCCTAGTACATCAAATCTAATGGGATGAGATAGAAATGATTCCCACATGAGAAAATCCAGAGTACAAAGTTTAGAAATGAAATCTGTAATAAATGGATGTGATAACCACTAAGGATGCCCCAAATCATAAATCGTCTGGTTGAAATCGGATTTCTTCATATGTGTCCATCCATCTTGGAGCTTCCTCCTACAGGCGAATTGGCATGCTTCAAGGGCTCCATGTTGGTGTCGTGGCGTGGAATGCTTCTTTGCCCCCTTGTAGTTGTCTCGGGAACTATGACATGACTCAGGAAAATCATCATTCTATCCTAAAAATGGCTTTCAGACCAATCACTGAAATGATGATTTTTGTGAGATGATGTGTACGGTATGTAGAATTTAAAGCGAATGTGAATAAATTAAAGGTTAAAGGTAGGAAAGCCTTACCAACCATACTCTTTTTATTTTTGGTTTTAGGTATACCAACCGACCAATTCACATGCGCATGAGACAAGTGAGGAATTGACTCTAGAAAATGAAAGAAGGGACAGGGTATGGACCTAAAAGGCTCCCACTATCTGATTCGACGACTTTGCCCACAAGCGCAATCGAACGTCAAGTGGGAAGAATCATCGATTCAGATAGCGAGCGGGATCGAATATGGTCAACCCAGGCACAATCAAACGCTAGGGCTTTGCATACCGATCCCTATATATGGTAACCTAAAAAGAGTGTTTCGCGGCTTGGGTTTAGGCGCTTGTGTGTGCAAGTGTCGTGATCCTCAAAATATGCAAGACATACACAGAAGTCGATATCAAGCAGCGCTTCTAATTTGCAGGAAATAAATAAACAATCCCAAACTCCAACCCTGCATAAAATATGTCAGCAATCACTCCTCCCCTTATAACTCCCATCTGCAAAAACATTTAACACATTAGGTTAGTGGACTTACCTCACCTTCGAGAGCGCCTGCAGAAAGATGTGTTAGAAACAACCCAACCTTTAAATCGGCTCAAGTCCTCTAATGGGTTAAACTAATTCCCCAGCGGAGTCGCCAGTCTCTCGCGACCCTCCCAAGATTTTCCTGGTATCCCGAGGGAGCTAATGGATTGCTAGGCCCATTGAATATTCGGGCTTCGCTCGGGCCCTCCCAGGCCCATACCAAATCACGTCAGGAAAATTTAAATCGAGGTCGACCTTAGTGTGGTCGGGTGACATGTGAATAGTGTGCATGCAATAGGAGTCGCCACCAGTCATTTACTGGGGGGTATGACTGGAAACCCCATCGGACGATTGGGAGAGATCGTCCGATCCTACGAAAACCAGATATCTAGATTCGGGGACTTAGTTACGTCAATACTGCTATCGACGCCCTTTCGATACCTAAGTTGAGTGATTTCCTAATCTAGAGAATTCATGCATGCGAGATTGGGTAAGGTAGGCTCTGGGAGTCCAAGGGGTTCATGCAAATGGGAGTATCTATCCTATTAATCACAATCATAGAAATAAATGCGCAATCAAGGAATCAATTCAAAAAGAAATCACACCAAAACTAGTCAATACAAGCAAAATGGAGTCCTAGAAGTCAAGGAAACACATCGATTAGGTTCGAGGGTGATTCGGGATGGTTTGGAATGATTTGGGTCAGATTGACCGGAGGGGCAGATTGGTCATTTCGAAAGGCCGAGGAAGTCAAGAATGTGAAAATAGGTTAAACCAGTTGAATGTGGTTTTTCCTTGATTTCCACAATTTTTGGGAATTTTTATTAATTTTTCTTAATTTTTTAGAGTTTTCTAAGACTTCCTAAGAATTTTCTAAGGAATTTCTCTATTTTTGGACATTTTTCGGAATTATATATATATATATATATATTTAGGATTTTCCTATGATTTTTGGGATTTTTTCTATTATTTTTTAGAATATTCTCTATATTTTCTGGAATTTTTATTTTTAATTTTTAATATTTTTCTTATTTTTTAAGGATTTTCTAAGACTTTCTCGGGGTTTTCCTATATAATATTTTTAGAATATTTTCTATTTTTTTGAAATCTTTATTTCTAATATTTTTTCTAATTTTTCAAAACATTTTTTTTATATATTTTAACAATTTTTCTAAGTTTTTTTAAGGTTCCTACGATTTTTACGATTTTTCTATTGATTTTTATTTATTTATCTTCTTTATTATATTCTTATTTATTTTCCTATAATTTCCAGATTTTTCTAAATTTTTTTACCAGATTTTTAGAATTATTTATTTATTTTTCTGAAAATTTATTATTATTATTATTCATTTTTATTACTATTCATTTTTCATTATCTATCTTTCTTAGAATTTTTATTATTATTTATTATTTTTCAGGATTATTATTTACCTATTACGTATTTTAGTTCTTTTTTTTTAATTAATTTTTTTTAGTTTTCCGGACCGAGTCGGGTCAACCCGGCTCGGTGACCCGATCCAATGCTAAAACCCTAAAACGACACCGTTCGGCTTTTATTAGTTTCTTAATTGTTATTTAGTTTTCTAATTTTTTTATTATTTTATTTTATTTTTCCGCCTAACCCTAAATCTGACGGCTACGAACATGCCACGTGCCTCTAATCCATCCTCTCATTTCTCATAAAAAACCGATGGCCCAGATCAAACTTCTCCGCCAAATCCTGACCGTCCATCATTTCTATTTTCTTAGAATAATCGATTATAAAATCGAATTACAATTTTTTAATCTAAAAATTTTCTGATCTTGATACTTGGACAAATTTCGACCGTCGGATCAAATTTTATTCTCCAAACTGGAAGCAATCTCAGCCAACGCGACCGCCATGTGATCGTTGACTCGGTCAACGAAGGTTGACCGGATCAACATTCACGGAGAAGACAACGAACAACGCCGGTGATGGCACTGTTCATCGTCTTCTCCGGCGCGACTCGCCGGAGAAGACAGGAAAATAGGTTTCAAGACCACGAAATGCTCCCGGTTTTACTCTAATCCTAATATGCATCCACAAGCATGAATTATTCCACGAGTTCGTTGCGAAGATTCCCCTGAATCATCGCAGACCCAAGTCGGCCGAGAATGAAAATTCCGGCGATTGCCACCCAGACCCAATCTACACACAAACAGCCATAAAATTCCGTCGATCAACACCGCAGGACTTCCAGGAAACTTACCTTGCTATCCATGGAGCTCGGAAATGCTCTATAGGAACCGTGAAGCTCACGATGGGTCCGTATGATGAGGGAGATGGACGGAAGGTTTTTACTCGACGAAAATCCAAAGAAATGGCATGATTATGATCAGTACGAGCACAAGAGAGTATTGAATCAAAAATTGTGAAGCTAAAGCATCTGGACCGAATTCTGCCATGGAAGGAGCTTCGGGTATCCAACAATGGAGTTTACCTGTCCCGAGGCTGTTGGGGAAAATGACTGAGTTGGGCTTGCTCCTGAAGTCCCCGTGAAGCTTCGAGCGCTGCCGGTGCAGCTCGACGTCGCCTGATTCGTCTCGGCGACGAATTTGCAGCTCTGAACTCCCAGTCCTCTCCCCTGTTCTTCGTCTCCGAAAAAAAATCCCCCTGTGCCGAGCTTTCTCTTCTCTTATATATCCCAGAAATCCCTCATTTTTCGTCCCTTCTCCTATTGCGATCCTAGAACGGCCAGATTTTCTCAACAAAACAAATCTAGTTCGTTGCAAATCTCTCCCTCCAGACCTGTTTTGAAATTCAAGCGTGCGCAGGAGCTTCCTTGAGGAAGATGACGATAGATGGGTCGGGTCGGGTCGGATCCGGTCCGACCCGACTAACCCGGGTAAATATTATCTTCAAATTAAGCCCAAATTTTCCACTTTTTACCAAAATTGACACTAGAATTGGACTCAGGGGTATTGAATTTACTTAAAAATGGTGTTTTTCCCAAAACTCATTCAGTATTTACACAAAAACCCCAAAATTTCAGTTTGACCCGAGGGACTAATTTGCAATCTCCAAAGTCTAAATGGCCTTTTTTTGCAAAACTTGACACCACCAATGGATTCAGAAGGTCACAATCTAGGGGGTGACGTCGCCCCTTTTCAAATTTAGTCCCTAGAAAATTTTTAATTTCATTTTTAGTCATTTTAGGGACTAAATCGAAAAATCAGAAATTGCATTTTGGTCCTTTTTAGCGAAATTGGACAATCCTGAGGGCTTTTGGACTCGATTTTAATTTTGAAAAATAGAGGAGGATGACACGACTCTAAAAATGTAAAAATGGAAAATTAAAAAGCTAAAATGGAATTTCTAGAATTATTTAAATAATATAAAAAAATAAATTTACAAAGAAACCCTAGATTCCAGAACTAATTTTTCAAAATTTATTCATCCAAAATGAAGAGAAAATTAAATTAAAAATATTGACATTTTTTTGGTAATTTTCTGGCTTTAAATTCTATTTTTATTAATTTTGTATTATTTTCCTAATTTCTGAAAATATTAAAAAATGCAAAGAATAAGGAAAATTATTTTTTGTTCAAAATTGGTTCTCTAGGTTAGGCCGAGGTCACCAAAGTCGATTTTGCAATTTTCTCACTTTTTATTTATTTTTTCATGAATTTTTGAAAATAAAATGGAGAAAAATATGAAAAATAAGGAAAATTATTTTTTGCTCAAAATTGGTTCCCTAGGCCAAACCAAGGTCCCCATAGTTAATTTTTCAATTTTCTCAATTTTTATTTATTTTTTATGAATTTTTTTAAAATAAAATGGAGAAAAAATGAAAAATAAGGAAAATTATTTTTTGTTCAAAATTGGTTCCCTAGGCCAAACCAAGGTCCCCAAGGTTGATTTTGCAATTTTCTCACTTTTATTTATTTTTTTATAAAATTTTGAAAATAAAATGGAGAAAAATATAAAAAATAAGGAAAATTATTTTTTGTTCAAAATTGGCTCCCTAGGCCAAACCAAGGTCCCCAAAGTTGATTTTTCAATTTTTCTGAATTTTTATGGATTTTCTAAAAAAATTTGAAAATAAAATTGGCCAAAAATCAAGTGTCAACATCTTCGAATACACCAAAATGTCATCAATGAAGACTATCACGAACTGATCCAGAAACTCCTTGAACACTCGATTCATCATGTCCATAAATGATGTTGGAGCATTCGTCAATCCAAACGGCATAACTGTGAACTCATAATGCCCATACCTCATCCTAAAGGCGGTCTTAGGCACATCCTCCTTCTTAATCCTCAATTGGTAATAGCCTGTCCTTAGGTCTATCTTGGAGAACACACATGCGCCTTGAAGCTGATCAAACAGATCATCAATCCTTGGCAGAGGATACTTATTCTTGATCGTCACTTGGTTCAGCTGCCTGTAATCGATACATAGTCTTAGCGATCCATCCTTCTTCTTAACAAACAGCACCGGAGCTCTCCATGGCGAAGCGCTGGGGCGGATAAATCCTTTATCCAGCAGTTCCTGCATCTGCACCTTCAATTCCTTCAGTTCCGATAATGACATCCTATACGATGCTTTTGAGATCGGCTCGGTTCCAGTGCCAGCTCAATTACAAACTCCACTTCACGCTCTGGTGGCAAGCCAGGCAATTCTTGAGGAAATACATCCGAGTACTCTCTCACTACAGGCACTTCCTCCAACTTCACTTCTTGAGTAGTCGAATTTGACACCGATGCCAAAAATCCTAGACAACCCTCGTCCATCAGTTTGGTTGCTTCCAACGACGAGATCCAAGGAATCGATGTTCCTCCTCGATTGCCTCTAAAGTCATACCCAGGGTGACCTACCGGGTTTAGCTGTACCATACTTCTACCACAGTTTATTACCGCCCCATGTCTAACCAACCAATCCATGCCAACAATCACGTCGAAATCAAACATAGGCAAAACAGCTAAATCGATCTCTTCCTCTCTATCGCCCAGAACTAACTTACACCCCTTACATCCTAGCGCAACAATCTCTCTATCCTTTAACGGGGTGGTTACATGCAGGTCACATCTAACGGCTTAACATTCATCCCAGATAACTCAGCAAAACGTGTAGATACGAAGGAGTGCGACGCTCCTGGATCAAACAAAGCATAAGCAGTATGACCACAGAGAAAGACGGTACTTGTGATCACCCCTGGCGCGTTCTCAGCGTCCTTTCACGCCACTACGTAGACTCGCCCTTGCACAGGTGGATGGTTTTGACTCCCTTGAGGAGCATTCACTATCGGCGGTTGCTGCTGCAGCTGGAACGGGGGTCTTGGACCCCTCTTCGGGCAGTTCCTCAAAATATGCCCCATCTGTCCACATCCAAAGCAGTCTCCAGTCTTCCTTGGGCAAGGGCTGTTCCCATGCCTTCTGCCACAGTCACGGCAGTTCTGATTCTCAGAATGTGACGGTTTTCCCAGAGTCCTTCTCGCAGGTGGAACGAACCTGCGGTTGTCCTTCATCGGCCTCTTACCAAAGTCTCTGAAGTTCCCTCTTGGCACAAACCGCGATCCAGATGCGGCAGCCTTCTCTTGTAGGTCTCGCTCTATCGCTAGTGCTCTCTCATAAATCTCATTATAGTCCCTCAGTCTTGTGGCGATTATCATACTCTTCAGTTCAGGTCTCAAGCCTTCTCTGAATCTTCTGGCATTGTCCCACGGATCCTCAATCAGTCTTCGAGCAAACTTGGACAATCTGGCAAACTCACCCTCGTACTGATCCACGGTCATCGACCCTTGGCGAAGCCTTATAAACTCTTCCATTTTTCTCTCCTGGGCTGCCTCAGAAAAATACTTGCCATTAAATGCTGAACAGAAAGCAGCCCAGTTTGGCCTCATGCCATCTGGAAAGACTCGTCCTCTGGTGGCCTTCCACCAATCATCCGCAGTACCCTGGAGCTGGTAAGTCGCCAACGAAACTTTTTCCTCATCAAAACAACCCAACACGGTGAAAGTCTTCTCAAGCTGTTCGATCCACAAGGCAGCTACTTCAGGACCACCACTACCATCAAACTTCGACGGCTGCAACTTCAGAAACTGTTCCACAATATGATGAGTCTGACGTCCTCCATTTCCATGCCCATTGGCTCCATTGGCTCCATTCGCACAGCATGAAAGTGAGGACTGAAAAGTGTTCTCTTTGGAAGAACTAAAGGCGGCAGAAGTTGAAGACCTACAAAGCTAAGCTAGTCATTTTCCCAAGACGTGTTCGCAAGTTTAAAGCTAAGTGACTCCACTCTCTTTCAGTCTTAGTCGTAAATCAATATAGATTATGATGTTTCACTACCTGCGCCCCTTGTTTTGCTGCTGCCCTGTTCAACTTTTTCTTGAAGAAGCCAAAGTAGGTGAACAAGAAGTTTCAGCTAGAGGTCAGGAGGAGGTTGGGGAAGGATTGAACAGCATGTATTTCGAGGAGTTGTGCAATCTTGAGCAAGATAGGGGTAATGCCGTTAACCTGATTCGCGAATGAAAGAGCCATTGTTATGGGTCATGGCGTGGAGATAGAGTTTGGTCTCTAAAAGAGAAGAGCATCAAAGAAAAACAGAGGAGAGATAGACATGGAGGTCCCAGATACTCACGTCGGCATCATCACCAATTTCCATCGCCGGTAGTTCGAGGCAACATAACGAGGAGCTTAACGGTGGCGCCAAAGCATCTCGAGCTAGAAGGCTTCAAAAATGGAAAAGCTTCTCGACGAAACCACCTCGTCGGAGGTCAGGTGGGGACATAAAAGAGGCCGAGGATGTTGTCCTAAGTATGTTAGCCAAGGGTTTCATTTTGGGCAAAGATGTTGTCAACAAAGCGAGGGCCAGGAAGGAGAAGCACGAGTTCACTTCCACTGCTATTGCCAAAGTGACTTCTCTCGACCAAAGATTAGTACCGGTGAGAAGATCAATGTCGGCACAACCATGGTGAATGACAAGGTACGTTTAGGGGGGCTCCCTTCAGATCTCGGGTCCCTCTCCCAGCTCCAAACGCTCTCCCTTCAATAGAACTCTCTCCTCGGCGTTGTCCCTTCCTTCTCCCGCCTCGCCTTCCTCAAGTCCGTATATCTTGACGCCATCCCCAAAAGAAAGAAAGAATAGGGCTCATCATGGGAGTAGGCTGCCAGGAAGGAGGATATCGTGGGGAGACGTGATGCCCCTGTGTGCCGTGTTGAATGCTCTCATGCTGCAGGGCAAGTCATCACGGGTAACTGGGACAAAACGTTGACATGTTGGGGTCCTTGAGGCGCAAGTGGGCAGGACCATACCCTGGCTGGAATATATCCACCGCCTAGACGTGTCTACTCTCTCTCACTTGCCGATAATCGGAGAATGTGGGTCAAGGATTTTGGCAAACGAGTTACAAACTCTTGATCAGATTGTTGGTAAGATTCTCAGCTCTACGCGGTCATGACATGGACCAGCTTGAATAGAGTATCTCCTCAAAAAGTTACTTGTCACGTAAGAGCAATACCAATGAGTTGAACATAGTTTGGGACATCATCCCGACCCTCAATTAGGGAGATCTAGAGCTTCACAATAAGGAGGGCCTATCAACATTCGAGCATAAGGATCAACGATGGAGGAATCAACAATTCAAAGTCCTTCTAATCTACTTCTCTTTCTGGTACGTGTCGCTAAGCTGGGGTTTGGGTCACTGTTGTGGATGGGTTTGCGCTATGTGTTTAGTTTCGGTCTGAAGGCAGGACGTCCACTATAGGTGCTGTGCTGCTAAGTTGTGTCCTCAATTTCCAAGAGCTACTTAGATTTTGGTGGTGAATTAACTAAAGCTGATTAGTTAAGCGATGGAAGTAAAATATCACTGAATCGATTGGGGAGGGCATTAGGAAATGTTTATAATACCTGCTGGCGGCCATGTGTTGCGTGGACAAGTGTGAGCTCAAGTCGCCGATTCAGATTTTATTGTACCTCCACATGGCGGTTCTCAATGAACTCGAGGTGTTTCAGAAATTCGTCATGGCTTATGCGACGAGGCGGTGCGTAGACATCGAGTTCCTTTTCGAGCATTATCATCTCCTTCGAGAAAGGGCATGGTTAGGGGGGAGAGATTCTCCAAAGGCTACGTCGGCGAAGATAGGGAAGAACTTGAATAGAGGGAAGACGCGAAGTAAAGGAGGCTGCACTCCATCGATGAAGCTGGAAACAACGTGAAGCTGATTGAAGACGACGTCGGCCTCCTCGCGGTATTGCTGGACATGAACTCCGTCTTCTGCTAAATCAGATCGTGGTGGTAATTGCGAGAGACAACTCCTACTACTGTGTTTATGACCCTTCTTCTCCGGCAAACCGATCGTTGGACACAAGTAAATTGTCATCTCCTTTCTCTCCCTCTTGGTCAACGTCCTCTGTTCCTGTATCCTTATTCAGATTCGGCTCCGCGTCGGCGGCTTTAGGGCCGACGCTCTTCGGTATGCCGTCGTCGGTCGCATCTTGAGGATCGTCGCCTCTAGGGATGTTTCAACCTGCCGCGGGTCCCAGTCCGTCGCTGTTCGCGTCTAGTTCTCCTTCGCCGTTGTTGGGCTCGTTGGCGAGTTTCGTCGCTTCTCTGTTCAGCATGCCTTACCCTTCTTCCAGTGCGAGCTCAGGTTTGTCCTTGAGGGTGACCGCTGCCCCACCTTTGTTTCGGACGCCTTCGTCTTCGTTCACAGCCGCCGGGACCTCGTTGTTTGGAGGAACTACTTCGGACGCAGGTTCTGGTTCGCCCTTATTTGGGACAGGTCAAACTTCCGTGACAGCTTTGACCAGTCCCAAGATGACCACGACAGCCCACTTTGCAGTAGCAGCAACTACGCCGATGATTTCGACGGTGGCGGCCGGAAGAAACTCAAAGTAATTAGAGAACAATTTGCCCTGTCCAAAGAAAGTTTCAAACTTCACACCACTCTCGCGCCGGCAAAGAGATAATCATTGGTTGACCACCTCAAGTGAAAGCCTCGGCAAATTGAAATTTAGTTCAAGAACAGGTTAACAAGAAGCATATTAGAGGGCCTTTCCTTGGCTGAATAGATTCACTCCTCTGAGGAAATGACGGACTACAAGATGCGAGGAAGAAGCATGTTCTCAGGGTGACATACACGGTGAGGGATGTGAGCTCAAGGTCAGAAAACTGCTCAAGAAGACTCAGGGAGTATACTCTGTTCGTATAGATGCAGAGCAAGCAAGTCTCATGTCGAGCTTACTTGGTACTCCTTTGAGTTTGCTCTTGACATTCTCATTCTCACATACAAGAAATTTTTGTGGCACCTCTACTTGGATTAAGCTATGCCTGACAGCTCAATGGCAAAATCTCTAGTTGCTTCAGTGGCTGAGGTTCGAAAAGGGTATGGGCGTGCCCTCTGTTCAGGTTGCTGTTGTGTAACGGAAGATGGACATGCTGACAGGGTGGAAAAAGAAGCTGTGGCTATTCCGATTGAGTTACGAGACATGGCACTTCACTCCATTTGGCAGTATACCCGAATTATGTGTATCGAGTCAAGTTCTTGATCGAGAAGTTCCCGACATGCACCCTGGAGGAAGATAGCATGGACAAGAATTCGTCTATTTTAGTGGTTCGCATGACGGATCACGTGAGGATCGTCGAGGTGTTACTTCAGCGATGGCCAAACTGCAGAACTTCAAGCTGGATATGGAATGGGTATTAAACAAATCGGACAATGGCGGCAACGAGAAGACGCATGCTTTCATACGTGATATCGACGGGGAGGTGGAGAGGATTTACAGTGAGGAGTTCCTATGTGAAGAAGTTCTCTCTCTCCTCTCTTCCTTAAAAGAAGCGGAGATTCCCACCACAAGTGGCTGGCTTCCTGAGTGGTGATGCTCAGCTGGATTTATCTTTGGAAGGCTAGAATTCTAGCTTCACAAGCTGAAGCAATTAAGGTGGATCGATGTTCTAATGGATGACGCAAAGCATGACTCATTCGTTTGATTCTTGAATATCTACCCAATCTTGGAAAAATCGTTCATCACCATTGATCCCAGCAGGAGCAGAGTGATCTGTCCTTATTTTCATCAATACTGAGAAAATGGGCTGTCATCGCCACTAGTGGGTCTTCCCTTAGAAAAGACAATCACGCTCAAGTCAATCACTGTGAAATTGCATGAGAATATCTCGTGGGGGGTCATGAAGATGCCCAGCAAAAGGCTAGCGGCGTTGGAGTGGCTTATCTCTATGAGTGGATTCTGACTTCAAACTTGGACATCATGTTTTTGTTCAATTTCTCCGGTTTTTGCGTTTTTATCTTGACACATATACTTTCTTGTAGTAGCTCTTATCCTCCTGTATTTTTGCATGTCGCGTGCTGAGTTTTATTAGTATTTCTAATTTTATGCTTGTTTTGTTGTTTATTAGCTATGTGAGCTCAAGTGCCTTTCTGTCCAAATCGGAGTACATGTGTTCGATTGTTGTGGTTAATTCGTGCGAGGCTTGTGGGTTTTGTGTGGTTACGCTTTCTCTTTATATATTTAGGATTACCAAGTCCCTATACTTGTGGCGAATTTGATATAAGCTTTAATCCTGAACTAATGAAAGTATTCCCTTTTAAACTGGTTCTTGCATGTGAATGGAATTCCTATCATCGCATTCAAGGGAAGCTAACGTCATGTCATTGCATATACTGGATCCCTGTATTTGTTACATTATAGTTATATTAACACCACGTCATTTCGCATGTTTAACTGATTAGTTAAATCTCACATAGAGGGAAATTTGGTCTTAATTTTTTGCATGCCTTTCATTAAGTTCCTTTAGTTATTTATGTCATTGAATTCATTTTTGTTCACTCATGCATTCATTAGGAAAGTGAAAACATTAAAAAAAATTTATTAAGTTAACTAAAAAGAAAAGTTCATAAAAATCATTAAAAAAAATTTCTGAAAAATTTTGAAAAATTCAAAAAAATGTCAAAAATTAGGAAACGGGTCATTTCGACTGACCAATCCTATTTTTGGTAGATTTCCATCCCAATCTTTCCAAAATGACGATTTTGCCCCTTAGGGTAAATCGTCTCCAAAAATTCTGAAACTTTCAGAAAATTCTCAAAAATTAGGAAATGAGTCATTTGGACTAACCAATCCTATTTTTGGTGGATTTCCACCCTGATCTTTCCAAAATGACGATTTTGCTCCTTATGGGCAAATCGTCTCCAAAAATTCTGAAAAATTCAGAAAAATCAGAGAAACCTTAAGAATCAGGAAACGGGCCATTTCGACTGGCTAATCATATTTTTGGATGATTTGCCTTCTTGATATTTTTAAAATGACGATTTTGCCCCTACGGGCAAATTGTCTAAAAAAAATCGAAAAAATTCTCAGAAATTGTGAAAAATAGGAAATGACCACATTCAACTGGTTTGACCTATTTTCACTTCCTAATCCTTAAAAAATGACTATTTTACTCTTCTAGTCAGTTTGACCCCAAATCTTTCCAAATCATCCCAAATGAATTTTCATGAAATTGGTACCGAAAGAGTGTTAGAGTAATCTAACGTAACCAAGTCCCCGAACTCATTTTCTCTGGTTCGCAGAAATAAATTAGTTCTCCCACTAATTTATTTAGGTTTCTAATCGACCTACCAAGAACGATTAGTGGCGACTCCAAATTTTAAAACCATTTGAACAAAAAATCAAAGTCGCGATTTGGTAGAGTTTGGGAGAGCTCGAACTAAGTTAGTTAATTTAATCAATTAATCTGGTAATCTATTAACCTAAAAAAAACATGAATTTTAGGTCACGACAGCTTGGCGACTCCGCTGGGGACGTGTTCTTAATTTTTGAAAATTTAAGAACTTAGAGGACTTAGGCCAGAATATTTCATGAAAATTTATTTGATCTGAATTGGGTGAATCCTGATCTTTAGGTGTTAAATGGTTTTGCAGATGGGAGTTATAAGGGGTAAAGTGTTTGGCTAACCCCTTGTTTTGCAGGTTTGGTGTGTGGAAATTTGAATATAATTTTTTCACATTTTTTAAGCGGTGTTTGAATTTAATTACTGTGCATGATTAATTGCTTTAGCACTACATCACACACGTCCCGTGGCCGGACCTGGGCCATTAGTTTTAGGATGGTATTGTGATTTGGTTTTAGCGTTTGGCGTGAGATCACGTCAAAAGTTAGCCCAGATTCAATCCCGAACCTCTTTTCAAAAATGAGTTTAAAAGTTAGGCCTCAAGCTTGGTAAGATTACCAAAGCAGTGGTTTTAATTTTTAGCTCGAGCAGCCGAAGTGGGAAGGCTCGGCTAATCCTGATTACGTCGTAGAGGATCACGGCTAATCTTGATTATGTGCGGGAGATTGTCGCCTTGCCGTAAGTCTTTCGCTTCAATTTGTCAGCCTTTAGAGTAGATAGGTTAAGATTTAAACTCACGATTCATGTGCATGTCTATGTGACCTACATTGTATTTTTCACGGTGAAAGTAAGTTTTCTAAACTTCATCTTGTATTTATTTTTGGTCGGTCCATGTAGGTGTCGGTTAAATTTCGAACTTAACATCATAGCCATTTTTCAAAAGAAAATAAAATCAAATTGGTGACCCATTTTTGAAAAATTAAATAAATGTGGAAAAATTCCTTAGGGAAATTTTATCGACCAATGAAATATTTTGTCATATTTTTTCCTTAACACTTCAATAGACCCAAAATTTTCTCATCAAATTTACCTTGAAAATTCATTCTGATGAAAACGGAAATTCTTTCGAGAAATTTGGTAAATAGTAAAGGAATTTGTTACATTGTTATTAAGTTATAAGATTTGCAAGAAAATTTTTTCTGAAGAAATTCACCCATGTTTTTCTAAGAAAATTTTCTCTAATTTCTCTAATTTTGCAAAAATAAAATTGGACTAATGTAGGAATCATGGGCCGACCCATCTTGAATCACATACTCCTTATGTCCTTTTCTTTTACAGGGGAATCACAGGTACCCCAAGTAGGAGCAAAATCGGGTTCAGCATTATACCGGGAATAACCTCGAGGTATACGAGAGGACGGATAATTGTTGATGTCTTAGCTGATGACCCAAGGGGCAAGTGAGGAAATCGATCTTCCCGGAGTTAGAAACGTGTCAATTGGTGGGCACGTACGAGCTTTGTATTTTGACGGGGCCGTAAATGTATCAGATCAGGAATTGGGGGCATTTTAATGTATTTGAAGGTTCTTGTACCTCTGAAAAGTATAGATTTTGTAATCAGAATCTATGTGGCAATTACGTTGATCCAACCCCGCAATGTCTTTCTAGCCAAATCCAGCGCCTTTTAAACTTTCTCGGGTTCGAATCACGTGGAGACTTTTGGAGGATCGGAGAATTATTATTGAGCATGGCCCACAGACGTTGTCCCCAATGCTACAGGCGGCCGACACGAGCAAGTGGACGCCGAAAGAGATAGGCATGAGTAAAGTGGGGCAAGCAACAGGTGGCCTGGGTTATTTATTAGCGCACTGATCGAGTAGTCGAGCTGTCTCGATTTATCTGACTGATTGCGAGTCTCAATATGGCTGGTGGGGGCGGCCACCGATTTTCGATATCATCGTCTACAACGGCAAACAAGAACATCAAAAAAATGTTAAGCCTCGGTGCTTCCAGTGCCTTCAACCGTTCGTCATGCTGCACAGGAGAAGAGATGACAGGAAAACAAAAGTATAGACATGCGAAACATTCCTTTTATTCCATACATCAACAGGTTTTACAATATCTCACTGGGGAGGAAAGGTAAAGCCAAACTGGGCCCTGATAACCATTACGAAAGAGCTCAACTGACTCTCCAAACAGTTGATGCTCTGGGTGCACCGGGTGCTCTCGGGATTACGCTCCGCGAGCCTAAAGAAGAGGCGATCGCGCTTCTCCTTAACCTGGGCCATACTGGCCTCATAATGCTCGACAGCAAACTCCAGGTCCGAAATCGCCGCCCTCTCGAAAGCAATGTCTGCCGTAATATCATCAAGTCTCTCATGCAGCCAACCACATTTGCACCTCATCACAATATTGCCCAGCTCCTATTCGGAGTAAGTTCGGACCAAGGCTAGACGGTCCACCAACTTTCCCCTCTCACGAACCAGCCACGAAAGCTGATCGTTAGCAAACTTGAGGGCCTTCTTGTGATTATCAGCCACAAATGTGACTGTTTCCAGACGCTTGTGCCGGTCTTGGTAACGAGCTTTCACGACGGCAGTCACAAGGACCGTCTCATAAGCGCGGTTATAAGCAGCCAGAAAATTGATGAAGAGGGTCGAGAAGTTCCGATACTCCTTCCCCAATTGGGTACCCTCAACAGAAGCAGCGTCCACGATCCTGAATAAACCGAGGATTTCAGCCTCAACGGTAGAGTTTTTGGCTATATGAGCGTAACCTCTACCAAGAAGATTATAGAGTCTCTCCCACCCAGCCAGAACTTCGGCGGATAAGGTATGGTTAGGAGAATTGACCATTTTTGAAAGCAGAATACGAAAGAAAGGGGGAGAGAGGTGAGGCAGATGAGCGGAATGCGAAGATGGTAATCTGCTTTGAAATAAATATTGATTTCATAGTGACGGTATCAACCGGTCAAGTTTTCTCTTATCTACCATTCTCTATTGGCACCACCCTCATTGGCTCAAATCCCCATCAGATGGCGACCTCGAGCCAAGCGAGTCCGAAATCTCCGCAGAAAGTTTGACGAGACACCGCCACTTTGAAAAAGAAGACGGAAAGACGAGCTGAGTGGAAGACACGGCAAACGTTAGCAAAAAGGAGATACAACTCGTCTTCATTTGAGGACCCGCCAGTAAATCGACGGTGGAAATCTTGACAGGGGCCCTCTACCGTGAAAAGAAAGAAGAAGACAAACTGAGCGATAAACGAGGATTTCCCCTTTGATCAAAAGCTGAATGTCGGATTTTCCCCTCAGTAAATCTAATAGCACTGCCCGTGAAGGGGGAAGTCGTTACTATCGCCAGAGAGAGAATTTGTCCTCATTTGATAGTGAGGGTTCATCTGCACGAACTCGCAGGAGAAAGATAGAGAGAAAGGAGTTCTCGTGGGAGAGGAATTCAAAACCTTCACCATCAAAGCATTGGCTTTCAAAGCCTGTTACGAGAAGCCATCGACGATCCCGTGATCCCTCAAGTCCGAGAAGACATCCTGGGGCGGTCTCGAATCGGCAGTCCTAGATCCAGAAATATGTCGAGCATTAGGGAAACGGGCGCATGTTCAACCCTGGTTGAAGCTGATGAAGTTCCTTACCCTGAGGGTCTACTGGTCATGGCCATTGACGGTAATCCAGTCTCTCTGTCAATCCTTGTTACCGTATTAAGAAAATGCCGGTATAAGGTTTTAGCTCAAGCAAAGGCGATAGAGGCCTTAGAAATATTAAGGAGGAGTAGTGACCAGTTTGATATCATCCTCACCGCCATGGTAGGGATTGACATGGATGTTTTCACTCTCTTGGAAGTCATCAATTCTAAATTAAACATGCCAGTCGTCGTAATATCGGCAAGCGATGATCAGCAAGCCATAATGAAGGCTGTCTTATACGGGGCCCAAGACATCGTAACGAAACCAGTTATGGTTCAGATGCTTCAAAACATATGGCAGCACGTGGTGAGGAAGCAATTGCACGACCAAGAGAACAATCATCAAGCCTTCAATATTGTTCCAAGCAACTGGAAAAAGAAGATGAGTTGGTCTCCCGAGCTGCATCGTATGTTTGTTAATACAGTTCAGCAACTAGGAATCGATTCGGCACGGCCGCAACATATACTGGAAATTATGAAGGTAGAGGGACTCACTAAAGGAAATATTTCGAGTCATCTTCAGAAGTACAGAAAAAGGGTGAGAGAGCACAATGCAGCTCAGAATCAAGAAAACCAAGGCGGGACTGATCCAAGCCTGAACGTCAAGTCTCCTCGCCACCATAACTTCCACAGGTTAGCATGGGGCGAGCCACTTCCCATCATCAACCAAGCCAGTAGCCGTGCCATCAATCCCCCAGGCGTTAATCAAAGTATCCCCCAGAATCACCCTAATGCTCTTCAAGAGTATAGACCGCAGGGGCAGTGTATTCAGATTCCTTGGTTTGAGCACCAACCCGTGGCTAGAATTCATCCCATGATCAGCGCACCTGCGCAGCCAGAGAATCAGACAAGAAGTTATCATAAGCGCTTCAACTTCTCTAATCCTCGAATGGAAGGAGTTTTTGGCAGCATGACAGTTGGTGATCCCCACACTTTCTCGAGTAATGATGAAGGCTCCAGCTCGAGAAGTCAAATTGCTCATGGCGAGGACAGAATGAGAAATCTACCGCCAGCATTTGCCAGCAATATTGCCCAATTCGAGCATCAGCTGCTGGAAGGTTCAAGATATTACCCAGATGATGAGCTTACTGCCCTGGTCAACTAGTTTAAGGTTGACAAACATCCGAAGCCATGATCGGAAGCCAGTGATTAGGGACTCTCAAACATCGGTCATCCATGCCTGAACCAGCACGAGACTAGCTGATTATCGAAGAGCCGCAGGAGAGGCAGAACTGACCTTAAATAAGTGCACCTTTCATTTCATGCTTAATTCCCTTGCGTGTGATATTTCCAGCTTTCTAGATGTCTAGATTTAATTCAGGGGCATGGAGGTAATTTGTTATTTATCCCGTCGAATGCGTGAATCCCTTTTTATGCTAGACACATGGCGGATCAATTTGTGGCAACGTTGCTGACTGCCATAATGAGAAATGTTGAACGGCCTCACGTAGGGAAATTTCAAGTGAAAAGCTCAGGCGAGCTCAAAGACGGGTAACTGTGTGTCGTTCCAATTTACCCTCAATCGTTGCAAAATGCTAAATTAGATTTGTTCCATTCTCACCCAGGGGATTGCAAATTGCCTCAAGAGTGTCGCAAAATGAAATGACCCAATGGAATGCGATAAGACTCATTCGCCTTGAAGGTAACCTTTAAATTAAAATGAGCCCTTCGGTTCACTGGTCCGATGGCATAGAAAATGATCATGGTCCAAGGCAACCCGAAAGAAAACAAGGCCCAACTAAGCAAAGCACTTATGTGGCAAGCTCAAAGTGAAAAGGCAACTCGGAACATACAATCCAATCCAGTCCAAATGAAGGAATTTCCTCAATTCAAATTCAATGGAAGTACTCACAATGGTAAACCAGTATCGTATCCAATTCATCATTTCTAATACTAACTAACACGTCTTCTCCTCCATTGTTTGACATGAAATGTCTAACTTGACATACCCACGGAGAAAATCCCGGGTGGTAAAACTGGAAAAGGAGTTGCGCGAAGCACTCAAGGGTAACTCAGTATCGTGTCCAGTTCATCATTTCTGATACTGGCTAACATGTCTCTTTCCTTTTTATAGGAAATGTTAAACTAACATCTGATACGTCAGAGAAAACAGCCCCAAGGGGTCAAGTTATGATCGTCTGATGCGATCCGTCTGATGAAATAGGGGAAATTAATGGCGAACCATGGATCGAAAAAAGCCAAAACCAGAAATAAGCTACTCCTCGACTCGGGGAATAAGCCCTCAACGTGTTTGATCCGCCCATACAGCCAGGGGCAATTTCCATACTTGTACATTGTATTGCCATATTTGTATGATGTTTACACATTCAATGATTTATGCATGACTATTCTGCATGTTCAATTTGTTAATTTTGACTAGGGGTATAAACTGTACACGATGCATCGAATGTACAGAATGGGGCATAACAGGATGATGAAAGGCAAGCCATTTCCACATACGTCCTGTATTTAATCCACAGTGAGTTGAGTGGTAGACAGATTCCGCATTCTCCAAGGCAATGGGTTTTCTCGCAAAATGTACAATAGTCGAAGTGAAGGAGGTATTCATTCTCCATTCCAAACACTTCAGGCAATCATTGATAACCCATTTGAGCGGTGATTTCATTTCATAATCCCTGTTGAGAACCACCCCTCATTGGGGCCAAATGATGGTAGTCTCGGCAATAGCACAAGATAAATGGTTAGAAATTTTCTTACTTGGACTAACATCAATCTTCGAGTGTTTCTTTGCATGATACTCGAATTTTAATTCAAGTGCTTTAGGATGACGAAGAGCATTTATTTTCTCTATCCTATATACTCATCCTTTGCATAACCCAATTGAGCCTGCAAATTCATTTCTCAAGCCCATGTTGGTGATCCTTGCTCATTTCAAGGTAATGACGACACCTTCCCCCAAGGAGCAGAATTGAAGAAATTGGGCCAATAGAGAATTCTCGAATTAGCCCATTTCATATGCTAGACTTTCATGTAAATGTCTAGTATCATTTGGTGAAAATCATCTTGTTGCTAAAATTCAAAATCACAAGATTGTTAAACAAAAGAAAAACAAAAACAAGTGTAGCCTAAAGAAAATGGGCCTGCTTCCAAATAAAAGGGAGTCTGGAGTAAGAAAAGCAAAGGCTACTCTAAAGAATCTCGGGCAGAAAGAGCAAAATGCCTATCAAAAGTAAGGCCAATGCCCATATATCTGTAATGAACTTCTGACTTCGAACATACATTTTGAGAATTCCCGAAAAAGGATCCCCAAAGAAGTCAGTTTGCAAAGTGTAAAAGAACTACCACCCCTCAGCCAATGGTGGTATTTATTGAAGATAAATTCAGGAAGGTCAAAGATCGGTGACAAGACTGCAATGATCACCAACACCAAGCCCTTCTCATATATTTTTCTGACCCAAAACGAGCCCTTCGTTTCTCAGACCCAAATCCCGACCCACGTTACGACCCTTGAAAGTCTCTTCTGATTAGAGCACTTGAATTAATGAAAGAGTTGAATGACTTTAAGCATCGCTCGAAGAAGTTCGAGCAAGATTATTTCTCTCTCATTTTGCAGGGTTCTTGACTTGTAAACCCGGAGCAGATGATGAAGACTTTTTTGTCAATGGCATTGACTCGAAATGAGTCCCCTTTGATAAGCCTTTGACCCAGCCCATATTACGGTCCTAATCAAGATCTCCAGATTGGCTTGATCGTATCAATTGCGAGATTACTCAGACCCTCGCTGAATGCGATGATGGTAAGGTTGAGTGATTTCTTTTCAAATCCTGTGATCAGGATAAACAAGCCTTTCTCGAGAGTGAGAGAAAGCCCTTTCGGACTGAAGTCCCCATTCAAGTTATATTCGAGGTATTCATGACGTGATAACCTCCCTGGACAGAATTGGAAATGCAAACTTGACAGAATAGTCATGCATGATCCACATTATGAGCATACACATACGGTTTTAATCATTGCAAACTCAACTGAATGGTTTTACATGAACCGATGAACTCATTGATAAAAATGCTTGCACATGTTACCTCTGACATTGTCTGACAGGTAGTGCATTCCTGATAGTCGAGTTACCCTCCGAGGTCTCGAAATTCATCCAGAGGCTATTGAATAAACAAGCCCTGATGGCTAATGCTCGCCAAGCATTTTCATGTGAGTATATCTTCAGCCTGAACCTTTCAATTTTGATGATTGTCTGGATGCTCAAATCCATTGCAGCATATAAGGTCATTCAGTGAGCAAGCAGACATGATACAATCAGTCTGTCTATGCCTCGATCATTGACTCAGAAGATCCAGGTAAGTCTTCTAAACCCTTGCGACTCATGATCAACATGCTCTCATGAAGTCTTCATCAGCTCACGATTGATATAATCTCGTGTTCTCAAGCTTTATCAAATCATGATTGACCAACTCTCGTGTTCTTAATCTTTGCCTCATCGGTTTATTCCTAAAGTGATGGGACAACAAAAATTGGGTTTGAGCTTCTGCAGGATTCCTAGTCTCCCCAGATCCCAGATTGGCAACCCAAAGTCCTTTCTACAGGCAACCCAAAGTCCTTTTTACAGGCGACCCAAAGTCCTTCTTACAAGCAAACCAAAGTCCTTCTTACAGGCAGCCCAAAGTCCTTCTTACAGGCATTAAAGTCTTTCTTACAAGCACCAAGTCCTTCTTACAGGCATGAAAGTCTTTCTTACAAGCATTAAAGTCCTTCTTACAGGCACCAAGTCCTTCCTACAGGCACACCACAAGTCCTTCTTACAGGCATGAAAGTCCTTCTTACAGGCACCGAAGACCTTCTTATAGGCAACCAAAGTCCTTTCTACAGGCACCCAAAGTCCTTTTTAAAGGCAGCCCAAAGTCCTTTTTACAGGTGACTAAAGTCCTTTTTACAAGCACTCAAAGTCCTTTCTATAGGCACACAAAAGTCCTTCTTACAGGCAACCAAAAGTCCTTCTTACAGGCATTTTCATGGGGTGACCTACCATACGGGTCCAAGTTCAACCACCCTAAGGTTTCTTATAACGAATCCTTAGGCTCTCATTCCATTTTCAGTAGCACATGTGTGTCAAGCAACCACCACACAATGGGCAGGTAAGTGCCAGGTAAACTCTCCTTTTGTCTCTCTCTCATTGATTAAAGCCTCCTCTAACCGAGTCTGAATTAGAACTTACACAGAAAGATATTGGAGATCGAATGTCACGACTCTTTATTTCATTGTGTTGAGTCGGTTAGGATTTAGGTGTCACCTCGTCTTTGAAATGAACCTCTACCGAACTTCCTTTCAAAGAGGGGCAGCTGTTGACACCTAATTTTTAATCACTTTTTCTCTTTTAAAATTAATAGAAAATCCATAAAAATTCATAAAATTGAAAAATCAACTTTGGGGACATTGGCCAAGCCTAGGGAACCAATTTTGACCAAATGTTTTTTCTTTCTTTCCATATTTTCTGTATTTTTCAGCATTTTTATTTTCGAAAATTCATAGAAAATCAAGAAAAAATGAGAAAATTACAAAATTAGCTTTGGAAGCCTTCACCGAGCTCAGGATACCATTTTTGAACAAAAAATAATTTTTCGTATTTTTCACATTTAAAAATTTTTTTTTTCAAAAATTAGGAAAATATTGTAAAAAAAAAGCAGTTGGAGCCATAAAAATGTGAATAAAGAGTCAGTATTTTTCTTTTAATTTTCTCTTCATTTTAGCCAAATAAAATCTAAAAATAAAAAATTGATTTAGAATCGGGAATTACTTTGTTAATCTCATTTTTAGATAAATATATATATATATATATATATATTAGAAAATTTATTTTTAGATATGTAATTTTCGATTTGTGCATTTCTAGAGTCGTGACATTGTTCTCTAATAGTTCAAAATTTTCAAATGGCCTGATGTCACCAAGGCAAAAGCCAACTTAAGAAATCTATGGCGTTTGGATCACATTTGGAAAGTCTAGCTAATCATCATGCCAATGCAATTTGGGATTGATAGGCGATTTTTAGACCTCTTTGGATGGTGATAGCAATGAGGAAGATGAGGAAGCATGCATCAGAGCAAGAGAGTGGGACCTTCAAGCGAGCAAACAATGACGTACTAGCAACGAGAAATATCGTCAAAAATTTTCTCCGTACGTCGAAGTCAAAGTATGGGCAAACAATGACGTGCCGATTTTCCTTGTTGAATAATTGGCAGAAAGAGACAGCATCACATGGGAGTGGCGGTACGGCCATTATGGAGTATGTATAAAAAAAAGAGAAGAAAGAAAGAGGAAAAAATGTGATCATGAGGAAGGATGAACCTAGTCAAAGAAGAAAATACCACGCAGATACTGAGGAAGAATAAAGACACGCAGGGAGTTTGACTAGTAGAAAAAAAAAGAGAAAGGCTACGCGTGACGGGAGGATGGTGAGAGGAATTTTTTGGTGGAAGAGTGGTTGCTGCTCTGGGAATTTCCGTTGGGGGTAGCTGGAGGTCCATTCACTAGCTGAAGGTCTTGTAGCTGCAACGCCAACTAAGAGGAGTCCAGCAAATATGAAAAGAGTCCAGCAAATGGCAAGCAACGGCGGCAAGGTCAAGGGGCTAGTCAACCAAACGAGAAATGGAGGTCTCACCGGTAACATAAAGAGCTCCATTCGTGCCATCAAAAAGGAAGGCCGTGAAGATTTTCCAAGGCCTACAGCTGGACCTCTGAAGCCTATGGTTCTTGGTCAAACTCTGAAGCACAGCATGAAAGTGAGGACTGAAAAGGGTTCTCTTTGGAAGAACTAAAGGCGGCAGAGGTTGAAGACCTACAAAGCTGAGCTAGTCGTTTTCCCAAGACGTGCTCGCAAGTTTAAAGCTAAGTGACTCCACTCTCTTTCAGTCTTAGTCATAAATCAATATAGATTATGATGTTTCACTACCTGCGCCCCTTGTTTTGCTGCTGCCCTGTTCAACTTTTTCTTGAAGAAGCCAAAGTAGGTGAACAAGAAGTTTCAGCTAGAGGTCAGGAGGAGGTTGGGAAAGGATTGAACAGCATGTATTTCGAGGAGTTGTGCAAGCAAGATAGGGGTAATGCCGTTAACCTGATTCGCGAATGAAAGAGCCATTGTTATGGGTCATGGCGTGGAGATAGAGTTTGGTCTCTAAAAGAGAAGAGCATCAAAGAAAAACAGAGGAGAGATAGACATGGAGGTCCCAGATACTCACGTCGGCATCATCACCAATTTCCATCGCCGGTAGTTTAAGGCAACATAACGAGGAGCTTAACGATGGCGCCAAAGCATCTCGAGCTAGAAGGCTTCAAAAATGGAAAAGCTTCTCGACAAAACCACCTCGTCGAAGGTCAGGTGGGGACATAAAAGAGGCCGAGGATGTTGTCCTAAGTATGTCAGCCAAGGGTTTCATTTTGGGCAAAGATGTTGTCAACAAAGCGAGGGCCAGGAAGGAGAAGCACGAGTTCACTTCCACTGCTATTGCCAAAGTGACTTCTCTCGACCAAAGATTAGTACCGGTGAGAAGATCAATGTCGGCACAACCGTGGTGAATGACAAGGTACGTTTAGGGGGGCTCCCTTCAGATCTCGGGTCCCTCTCCCTGCTCCAAACGCTCTCCCTCCAATAGAACTCTCTTATCGGCGTTGTCCCTTCCTTCTCCCGCCTCGCCTTCCTCAAGTCCGTATATCTTGACGCCATCCCCAAAAGAAAGAAAGAATAGGGCTCATCATGGGAGTAGGCTGCCAGGAAGGAGGATATCGTGGGGAGACGTGATGCCCCTGTGCGCCGTGTTGAATGCTCTCATGCTGCAGGGCAAGTCATCACGGGTAACTGGGACAAAACATTGACATGTTGGGGTCCTTGAGGCGCAAGTGGGCAGGACCATACCCTGGCTGGAATATATCCACCGCCTGGACGTGTCTACTCTCTCTCACTTGCCGATAATCGGAGAATGTGGGTCAAGGATTTTGGTAAACGAGTTACAAACTCTTGATCAGATTGTTGGTAAGATTCTCAGCTCTACGCGGTCATGACATGGACCAGCTTGAATAGACTGTCTTCTCAAAAAGTTACTTGTCACGTAAGAGCAATACCGATGAGTTAAACATAGTTTGGGACATCATCCCGACCCTCAATCAGGGAGATCTAGAGCTTCACAATAAGGAGGGCCTATCAACATTCGAGCATAAGGATCAACGATGGAGGAATCAACAATTCAAAGTCCTTCTAATCTACTTCTCTTTCTGGTACGTGTCGCTAAGCTGGGGTTTGGGTCACTGTTGTGGATGGGTTTGCGCCATGTGTTTGGTTTCGGTCTGAAGGCAGGACGTCCACTATAGGTGCTGTGCTGCTAAGTTGTGTCCTCAATTTCCAAGAGTACTTAGATTTTGGTGGTGAATTAACTAAAGCTGATTAGTTAAGCGATGGAAGTAAACTATCACTGAATCGATTGGGGAGGGCATTAGGAAATGTTTATAATACCTGCTGGCGGCCATGTGTTGCGTAGACAAGTGTGAGCTCAAGTCGCCGATTCAGATTTTATTGTACCTCCACATGGCGGTTCTCAATGAACTCGAGGTGTTTCACAAATTCGTCATGGCTTACGCGACGAGGCGGTGCGTAGACATCGAGTTCCTTTTCGAGCATTATCATCTCCTTCGAGAAAGGGCATGGTTAGGGGGGAGAGATTCTCCAAAGGCTACGTCGGCGAAGATAGGGAAGAACTTGAACAGAGGGAAGACGCGAAGTAAAGGAGGCTACACTCCATCGATGAAGCTGGAAACAACGTGAAGCTGATTGAAGACGATGTCGGCCTCCTCGCGGTATTGCTGGACATGAACTCCGTCTTCTGCTAAATCAGATCGTGGTGGTAACTGCGAGAGGCAACTCCTACTACAGTGTTTATGACCCTTCTTCTCCGGCAAACCAATCGTTGGACACAAGTAAATTGTCATCTCCTTTCTCTCCCTCTTGGTCAACGTCCTCTGTTCCTGTATCCTTATTCAGATTCGGCTCCACGTCGGCGGCTTTAGGGCCGACGCTCTTCGGTATGCCGTTGTCGGCCGCATCTTGAGGATCGTCGCCTCTATGGATGTTTCAACCTGCCGCGGGTCCCAGTCCGTCGCCGTTCGCGTCTAGTTCTCCTTCGCCGTTGTTGGGCTCGTTGGCGCGTTTCGTCACTTCTCTGTTCAGCATGCCTTACCTTTCTTCCAGTGCGAGCTCAGGTTTGTCCTTGAGGGTGACCGCTGCCCCGCCTTTGTTTCGGACGCCTTCGTCTTCGTTCGTAGCCGCCGGGACCTCGTTGTTTGGAGGAACTGCTTCTGCCGCAGGTTCTGGTTCGCCCTTCTTTGGGACAGGTCAAACTTCCGTGACAGCTTTGACCAGTCCCAAAATAACCACGACAGCCCACTTTGCAGCAGCAGCAACTAGGCCGATGATTTCAACGGTGGCGGCCGGAAGAAACTCAAAGTAATTAGAGAACAATTTGCCCTGTCCAAAGAAAGTTTCAAACTTCACACCACTCTCGCGCCGGCAAAGAGATAATCATTGGTTGACCACCTCAAGTGAAAGCCTCGGTAAATTGAAATTTAGTTCAAGAACAGGTTAACAAGAAGCATATTAGAGGGCCTTTCCTTGGCTGAATAGATTCACTCCTCTGAGGAAATGACGGACTACAAGATGGGAGGAAGAAGTGTGTTCTCAGGGTGGACATACACGGTGAGGGATGTGAGCTCAAGGTCAGAAAACTGCTCAAGAAGACTCAGGGAGTATACTCTGTTCGTATAGATGCAGAGCAAGCAAGTCTCATGTCGAGCTTACTTGGTACTCCTTTGAGTTTGCTCTCGACATTCTCATTCTCACATACAAGAAATTTTCGTGGCACCTCTACTTGGATTAAGCTGTGCCTGACAGCTCAATGGAAAAATCTCTAGTTGCTTTAGTGGCTGAGGTTCGAAAAGGGTATGGGCGTGCCCTCTGTTCAGGTTGCTGTTATGTAATGGAAGATGGACATGCTGACAGGGTGGAAAAAGAAGCTGTGGCTATTCCGATTGAGTTACGAGACATGGCACTTCACTCCATTTGGCAGTATACCCGAATTATGTGTATCGAGTCAAGTTCTTGATCGAGAAGTTCCCGACATGCACCCTGGAGGAAGATAGCATGGACAAGAATTCGTCTATTTTAGTGGTTCGCATGACGGATCACGTGAGGATCGTCGAGGTGTTACTTCAGCGATGGCCAAACTGCAGAACTTCAAGTTGGATATGGAATGGGTATTAAACAGATCGGACAATGGCGGCAACGAGAAGACGCATGCTTTCATACGTGATATCGACGGGGAGGTGGAGAGGATTTACAGTGAGGAGTTCCTATGTGAAGAAGTTCTCTCTCTCCTCTCTTCCTTAAAAGAAGCGGAGATTCCCACCACAAGTGGCTGGCTTCCTGAGTGGTGATGCTCAACTAGATTTATCTTTGGAAGGCTAGAATTCTAGCTTCACAAGCTGAAGCAATTGAGGTGGATCGATGTTCTAATGGATGACGCAAAGCATGACTCATTCGTTTGATTCTTGAATATCTGCCCAATCTTGGAAAAATCGTTCATCACCATTGATCCCAGCAGGAGCAGAGTGATCTGTCCTTATTTTCATCAATACTGAGAAAATGGGCTGTCATCGTCACCAGTGGGTCTTCTCTTAGAAAAGACAATCACGCTCAAGTCAATCACTGTGAAATTGCATGAGAATATCTCGTGGGGGGTCATGAAGATGCCCAGCAAAAGGCTAGCGACGTTGGAGTGGCTTATCTCTGTGAGTGGATTCTGACTTCAAACTTGGACATCATGTTTTTGTTCAATTTCTCCGGTTTTTGCGTTTTTATCTTGACACATATACTTTCTTGTAATAGCTCTTATCCTCCTGTATTTTTGCATGTCGCGTGCTGAGTTTTATTAGTATTTCTAATTTTATGCTTGTTTTGTTGTTTATTAGCTATGTGAGCTCAAGTGCCTTTCTGTCCAAATCGGAGTACATGTGTTCGATTGTTGTGGTTAATTCGTGCGAGGCTTGTGGGTTTTGTGTGGTTACGCTTTCTCTTTATATATTTAGGATTACCAAGTCCCTATACTTGTGGCGAATTTGATATAAGCTTTAATCCTGAACTAATGAAAGTATTCCCTTTTAAACTGGTTCTTGCATGTGAATGGAATTCCTATCATCGCATTCAAGGGAAGCTAACGTCATGTCATTGCATATACTGGATCCCTATATTTGTTACATTATAGTTATATTAACACCACGTCATTTCGCATGTTTAACTGATTAGTTAAATCTTACATAGAGGGAAATTTGGTCTTAATTTTTTGCATGCCTTTCATTAAGTTCCTTTAGTTATTTATGTCATTGAATTCATTTTTGTTCACTCATGCATTCATTAGGAAAGTGAAAACATTAAATTTTTTTTTATTAAGTTAACTAAAAAGAAAAGTTCATAAAAATCATTAAAAAAAATTTCTGAAAAATTTTGAAAAATTCAAAAAAATCTAAAAAATTAGGAAACGGGTCATTTCGACTGACCAATCCTATTTTTGGTAGATTTCCATCCCAATCTTTCCAAAATGACAATTTTGCCCCATATGGGTAAATCGTCTCCAAAAATTCTAAAACTTTCAGAAAATTCTCAAAAATTAGGAAATGGGTCATTTGGACTGACCAATCCTATTTTTGGTGGATTTCCACCTTGATCTTTCCAAAATGACGATTTTGCCCCTTATGGGCAAATCGTCTCCAAAAATTCTGAAAAATTCAGAAAAATCAGAGAAACCTTAAGAATCAGGAAACGGGCCATTTCGACTGGCCAATCCTATTTTTGGATGATTTGCCTTCTTGATATTTTTAAAATGACGATTTTGCCCCTTACGGGCAAATTGTCTAAAAAAAATCGAAAAAATTCTCAGAAATTGTGAAAAATAGGAAATGACCACATTCAACTGGTTTGACCTATTTTCACTTCCTGATCCTTAAAAAATAACTATTTTACTCTTCTAGTCAGTTTGACCCTAAATCTTTCCAAATCATCCCAAATGAATTTTCATGAAATTGGTACCGAAATGGTGTTAGAGTAATCTAACGTAACCAAGTCCCCGAACTCATTTTCTCTGGTTCGCAGAAATAAATTAGTTCTCCCACTAATTTATTTAGGTTTCTAATCGATCTACCAAGAACGATTAGTGGCGACTCCAAATTTTAAAACCATTTGAACAAAAAACCAAAGTCGCGATTTGGTAGAGCTTGGGAGAGCTCGAACTAGGTTAGTTAATTTAATCAATTAATCTGGTAATCTATTAACCTAAAAAAAACATGAATTTTAGGTCGCGACAATCACTCACACCTAAAACAAATGAAATTCCTATTCAGGAATTCGGAACTCTAAATCTAGCAACCAAGCTTTCGTCTACTGTCGCGTCCACTGACATGTATATGCATGTAAATAGTCACTGCAGCTTAAATGCAGTTGAACCCAGTTGACATCTAGACTCAACCCTGTCAGTGCACAACCTAGGCCACTCTGTTCGCCACCTCAACTAGAAGCCTGTCGGGAGCCGCTTCCTTGATCAGGTCCCTGCCCCGGCGACTACTCCCCGCCCTCCTCGTTTCTTGGGGTGAACAGTTGTCCTAGGTTACCCACGACAGAGAGAATCCCGTTCCACGTGTCCCATACCACGCTTCATTATAGTTTTTAGATGTCCCGTCAATCCCGTCCCATACCAGGCTGACGGTTACCAAATCCAACAACATGAGATGCATGCACTTTTCAAATCCAAATTCCAAATTTAAATCATTTCCATTTCTAAACCCTTTTCCTTTCCAAACTCATTTTTTTTTCTTTAAATGCAGAAATCCGTGCAATGCATGATGGTCAAGCAGCGCGAGACAGCCGACTGGGCATACAAACGCAAGCAGCACCTAGCAAGTTAACTACTCAGCAACCAGCAATCAAACGCCATACTCATGGGGATCTGCCATAGAACCTTACCTCAGGTCCTGACGCACCTGCAACTTAGCTCAGAATACCTCTGCCTCAGTCTACTCTAGGCAACCAATTGAACTAAGCAATCACAAGCGCCAATCAATTCAAGCATTCTACCCTTCCTAATCCTTAGGTCTAGGGTCTGTCTATCTAACTACCCCAAGATTAGCATCATTATCACTCCAAAACCTCGAACGGTCTCGTATCGAGCTGACCTTGCTCTGATACCACTCGAACGAGGATGTCATGCCCCGAACCCTAATCGGGCATACGGCATCCCGTTCCTGCGGAAGATTCTCACCTTGCTCGTCAGGTTTACAATATGCGATGGCCCAGGAGAACCTATCGTCGCGATCAGACGACGAGTCCTTCGTCTAACTCTCGAACCTGCGGAAACGTGCCTCCTAACCAAACATACATGCATAAAAAACAGAGGGGTAGAACGAACAGTATAAACACAAATAACAATATATATACATAACATAACATCAGCGTTAGGTACAGACCCCCAAAAAGAAACCACAACCTACAGCCAAAACCTACGCTCAAACAACCCCAAAAGACTAGACCAGCATCAGGGACTCAGTCCTCCTCAGGCTCCTCCTCGGAATCCTCCACGGGGTCCTCTTCTAGATCCTCCTCATCGGTATCCATGGCATCGCCCTCCTCGTGGCCATCAATCTCAGATCGTCCAAGGGACGGCAACTCCTGCAGTGGGTCGGGGTCAATCACCTGGCCTCCATACTCGGCAGGCTGCAGCCAGAATGGGTCCTCCTCCATGGGTATCGGAGAGTCTCGCTGCGGTCCCTCAAAACCGTGAAGGCCTTCTCTAAATTACGCCTCGAACCTATGGGGTACAAGGTAGGGTCCACCCTGATTTACTAGTACAGTCGTCACGTGCCTATGCCATAGAGTAGCGTGCATATCAAAATGGAGGGTGATTTGAGTATCCATCTGAATCGGCAATCCAAAAAGCATCGGTGGGGCGGCCATCACGGGCGACCAGGATCTGAAAAGGAAGGTAACCACCACTAGTGAGTCGAGGACTTAGCAAGCTCACCACTAATCCTAGCGTAGGATAGGGTATACAAATGGGGTCGGTCCTAACCAAAGTACTAGGGTTCATGATCCAAGGTTCAGGCACTCCCGATCTCCCTAGTCACCAAGTCCCAACGTATAACGTAAAGCAACGCAGTTCGTGCAGAGCAGACAGCAATGACAAACAATCAACCAAGATGCCATATGCAATGATGCAGGCCTCAAACGGCCATATTGGATCCCACGGATCATGCTCGGGCCTCAACCGGCCAAAATGGATCGAACCCGCCTATCACTCCAAATCCCATCAGGGCTCACTCTCAGTGCCACACGGCAAATACCACACTGCGTTTCTGACGCCTTACGTTGGTCTCCCTTTTCCCTCCATTTGCCATCCGGGCACATTCTCACGTCACATCTCGGGTGACTCATGCAATGCTCTCAATGTATACGGGACCCAAATGATTGCTACAACAATTTAATCACAGAGCGTGCATGCAATAGTACATGAGTACAAGTACAGAGTACATCAAGAATCATATGAGTAACTCTCTACATTTAACGGAACGGCATCACAAAGGCCCGGTGCTCTACAACAAGTTCCCTGAGTAAATTCGTTCGCGACTAACGTTAACTCGAGCACCCAACGGAATTGGAAGTTCGATCGAGTAAGTCCCATAACCCATGTTAGTTCTCAGGGGATCAGTGACCCACACTCAATGCCTTAATCGTCTCTGGTTCCCATGAATTAGGGTTAGCTTGGTTTGGGGTTCAGTTGATTAGTTCGGGTCCAATCGGGCCTAAAGCCCAGTTCAAGATTTAAGGCCCATAATTTGTTCTTAAATTAATTATATAGTTCGGCCCAATATTATCTTAAATTCGTGCAAGGCCCAGACCCAATTTTAAAGGTTGACCTATTGAGCCCGATTCGACTAATTTAGGCCCAATTTGCTGTCCTAAGCCCATATACATTGTTGGGCCCCATATTTAATATTCTAAATTACAATTCGGCCCCAATTAGTCTAAATTTCCGTCCATTAAAGCCCACAATACAATTAGGGTCCAATTGAATTAGTTTAGGCCCGCTTAGCTTAGAATTTGGACCCCCAAGCCCAATTACACATTTCGGCCCATTAATCCACGCCTAAATCATTATGGGCAGCCCATATTTGACGGTTATAAGGCCCAATTTGTCTAGTAAATTCGTCCATTAGCCTGCCCATTAGAGTATCTAGGCCCGATAGCTTATACAAGGTTAATTTTGCATAGTTTTAAGCCCTCGAGCCCATCAACCGTACACGGCCCACCTCTAGCACGCCTATCCCATACATTGTAGCCCACGTTTAACATTTCTAAGCCAAATTTGCATACCAACAGCCCCCAAGTTTTGCCCAAACAAAGTTCCCTTGAGTTGACTTAATGTGCATTTCACAAAATCGATCAGTTTATGCCTAAATCGAAATCACTAACCCTTCCATACACCATATCACAATCTTTTGAATGTCGGGGTCCGTAGACTGCAACTCTTTGATCCTTAGCTGAATCTCTGGTTCGATCTGCAACGTAGCCATCAGACTTGAGAGGCTTCCCACCTCGACCTTAAACTCAGAGTCTCTGATTTCCTCCAGCAACGTCCATTCCTTGACCATCATATGCGCGATGCTCGACTTTCGACTTAGAGCATCCGCTACCTTATTCGCCTTTCCTGGATGGTATAAAATATCACAGTCGTAGTCCTTCAACAGCTCCATCTAACGTCGTTGCCTCATGTTCAGTTCCTTTTGCGAAAACAAATACTTCAAGCTCTAATGGTCCGTGAAGATCTGAAACTTCTCTCCCACCAGGTAATGCCTCCAAATCTTCAGTGCAAATATAATCGCAGCCAATTCCAGGAGCTGAAGGATCGATTGACTTCCGCACCAGTGTTAACCATCCCATATGGACCTGGAGGGTTTGAGATTTATAGTGATGCGTCATTAAGAAGATTGGCATGTGTCTTGAACTACTCGACGCACGACTTGGAGTTAGCTGCCATAGTGTTTGCATTGAATATTTGGAGGCATTACTTGGTGGGAGAGAAATTTCAGATTTATACGGACCATCAGAGCTTGAAATATCTGTTTTCGCAGAAGGAACTAAACATGAGGTGTGATAGTCTGAAAATTCGACCCAATTATCGGGATTTCTAAATGAATGGAAATACTTCGCTAATACACTCTGTTTGACGCTCACTCAGGATTAGCTACTCTGGGATGACTAACCGAAGGGGAAAGGCTATATGGGAAGAATTTCCCAAACAGCCGCCCGTTGGTCTCAGACAGAGACAGAGTCGTTATTTAATGAAATTGACCACGAAATGAAATCTGACTTTGGACAATCGAACTAGTAAGATGAACACGATTAAGGAATGAGATCAGTTTCAGAAATGTCGCCAGAAGGGCAGACAGCTGGTGTACGTCGCGAAGTAAGACGTGATTGGAAAATTACCGAAATGCCCCCGGTAAATGCTCAGTCCTTAGAATTAGTTGAATTAGGATTTTTGAGAGTAGATTCGATTAATTGAAGTCAAAACCTGTCTGAAATTCATTCGCGCTCGGGACCCGATCGGTGCATTTGGCACGCAAATCGAGGCAAATCAAATCAGTTGTCAAATCAATCGATGTCTTGTCAATCCATCAATCTAATCAATCGGTCAATCAATGTTCAATTCCCTAGGCAATCTTTTAATCAAATCTAAGTACAATGTCACACCCATCAAGTACAACATCAATCCATAACACTATTTCACCTAACCCACTATCTTGTTTTGAAATTTTGGATTAAACTCTCATCTCTCTCTCTCCTCCCTCACTCTCCCCATTCGGCCGAGCATCCCCTCTCCCCCTCTCCCCCTCTCCTCTTCGTTTTCTTCTCCTTCTTCCTCCTTACCGTCGGCCTCCTCCCCACCGTCCGCCGGAGCCGCCGTCACCGCTCCCCGTCGTCACCGTCGGCCTTCATCCTTCCACACCACCGTCTAGGTGAGTTTTCATGCCTATTTTCTTGCTGGTTTCTATGGCGTTGAAGCCACCATGAACCCCGACCTCACCTCTCTTCTTTCTCTCTCGGGTTCTCTAGCCGGCCGCCCCAACCGCCGCTTGTTCCACCGCCAAACGACCACCGTCCCTCACCGTCAACCATCCTCACTCCTTAGTAAGTATCCCAAGCTCCATTGCCTTCATTTCCCATGGCCATTTGAAGCCGTTTGCTAACCCAAACCTGGCTGTTCCCTTGTAGACCGTGAGCATCCCTTCGGCCACCATAGGCCTCCTTCGTTGCCGTCGCCCGTCCCGCTCCAATAGGTAAGCTCTACTACTAACCTTGGCTTAGGCTAGATGTATTTGAGTGTGGTATGGTGTATGGAAGGGTTAGTGATTTCGATTTAGACATAAACTGAACGATTTTGTGAAATGCACATTAAGTCAACTCAAGGGAACTTTGTTTGGGCGAGACTTGGGGGCTGTTGGTATGCAAATTTGGCTTAGAAATGTTAAACGTAGGCTACAATGTATGGGATAGGCGTGATAGAGGTGGGCCGTGTACGGTTGATGGGCTCGAGGGCTTAAAACTATGCAAAATTAACCTTGTATAAGCTATCGGGCCTAGATACTCTAATGGGCAGGCTAATGGACGAATTTACTAGACAAATTGGGCCTTATAACCGTCAAATATGGGCTGCCCATAATGATTTAGGCGTGGATTAATGGGCCGAAATGTGTAATTGGGCTTGGGGGTCCAAATTCTAAGCTAAGCGGGCCTAAACTAATTCAATTGGACACTAATTGTATTGTGGGCTTTAATGGACGGAAATTTAGACTAATTGGGGCCGAATTGTAATTTAGAATATTAAATATGGGGCCCAACAATGTTTATTAAAGGACGCGTCGTCTGGTCGCGACGAAGAGATTTCCTTGGCCGTCGCGTATCATAAACCTGGCGAGCGTGATGTGAATCTTCCGTAGGAATGGGATGCCGCGTGTCCGATTGGGGATCCGGGGCGTGAAAGATTCTCATCACGCTCGTCAGGTTTAAGATACGTGACGGCCTAGGAAATCTCTTCGTCGCGACCAGACAACGCGTCCTTTAATAAACTTGCGAACCTGCGGAAACGTGCCTCCTAACCATACATGCATACATACAAAACAGAGGGGTAGCACGAACAGAATGAACAAAAACAACAATATGTACATATCATAAGCGTTAGGTACCGACCCCAAAAGAAAACCACAACCTATAAATAGGACACCTACGCTCATGCTAATTCCAAAAAGGCTAAACCAGCAGCGATAGGACTCAGTCCTCCTCAGGCTCCTCCTCGGGATCCTCTTCATGGTCCTCTTCTGGATCCTCCTCTAGATCCTCCTCATTGGTGTCCATGGCATCGCCCTCCTCATGGCCGTCGATCTCAGATCGTCCTAGGGACGGCAACTCCTGTAGCGGGTTGGGGTCGATCACTTGGCCTCCATACTCGGCAGGCTGTAGCCAGAACGGGTCCTCCTCCATAGGGATCAGAGAGTCTCGCTGGGGTCCCTCAAAACCATAAGGCCCTCTCTAAACCACGCATCGAACCTATGGGGTACAAGGTAGGGTCCACCCTGATCTACTAATACAGTCGTCACGTGCCTATGCCACATCACAGCATGCATGTCAAAATGGAAGGTGACCTGGGTATCCATCTGTACTGGCAATCCAAAAAGCATCGGTGGTGCAGCCATCACTGGTGTCCTGGATCTGAAAAAAAGTTAACCATCGCCAGTGAGTCGAGGACTCAGCAAACTCACCACTAATCCTAGCGTAGGATAGAGTATACTAGTGAGGTCGGTCCTATCCAGTAAACAAGGGTTCACGGTCCAAGGTTCAGGCACTCTCTACTCACCTCGGCACCAGACCCCCGACGTATAAACAAGCGCGTAACGTATAACAATGCAAATCTTACAACGCAGACTAGCAATAACAATTAGTCATCCATGATGCCATGTGCAAATGATGCAGGCCTCAAACGACCATATTGGATCCCACGGATCATGCTCAAGCCTCAACCGGCTATAACGGGCCTCAACGACTCATGCCCGCCTATCATTCCAAATCCCATCAGGGCGCATCCAACAGTGCCTTCCGGCAAATGCCACAACTGCGTTCTCTGACGCCTTACGTTGGCTACTCCCTTGTCCCTCCATTTCCCTCGCGTAACGCCTCTGGGGCTCATTCTCATGTCACATCTCGGGTGACTCATGCAATGCTCTCAATATATGCGGGGCCCAATGATTGCAAACAGCAATTCAGTCATAGAGCATGCATGCAATGGTACATAGGCACAGGAATAGAGCACATCAAAGAATCGTACGAGTAACTCACTCCGTTTAACAGAACGGCATTACATAGGCCCAGTGCTCTACAATCAGTTCCTTAAGCAAATCAATCGTGACCAACGTTATCTTAGGAACCCACTAAATTGGAACTCGACCCAGTCAATCTCAGCAACCCAGTCAAACCCAGAACCCATGTTAGTTCCCAGGGGATCAGTAACCCATAATTAATGTCTCAGTCGTCTTGGGTTTCGTTGAATTGTGGTTTACTTAGAGTAAGGCTCGGGAAATAGGTTTGGGTTCAGTTGGGCCTAAGGCCCAGTCCAAGGCTCAAGGCCCTTAATTATTTCTTAAATTAGAATATTTATAAATTGGGCCCATTATTATATTAATTTCGTGCAAGACCCAAGCCCATTTTTAAGTATTAATCCATTAAGCCCAATTTGACTATTTTAGGCCCAATTTGCTATCCTAAGCCTATATACCCTATTGGGCCTTATATTTTAATATTCAAAACAAGGTTTAGGCCCAATTAAATTATAATTTTCGTCCATTAAGGCCCACCATTACAATTTGGGTCCAATTAGTTTTGAATTGAGTCCCTAAGTCCAATGGCATTCAATGGCCCAATACTATTCGCGCCTAACCCATCATTTGCAGCCCATTATTAATATTTCAAAGCCCAAATTAAATCTGAATTTTCGTTTTCCAAGAAGCCCAATAAAATATGTTAGGCCCATAAGCTTGTATAGGGTTAGTTTGGTCCAATTTAAGCCTCCAAGCCCGTAGGTAACCTTAGACCCACCTCCTACACGCCTCCCTCATCAATTCGCAGCCCACAATATCAATTTCAAGGCCCATATAAATTCCCCAAGTCCACATATAAGCACGGCCGAAACATACCCCAACTAATCCTAAACCAATCAATCATATTCCTTCTTTATTTCCACTAATCACTCGCCATAAACCTTTAGTAACCCAAAATACACTTGCATACAACAAACCTAAGCCAAGATTAGGGGTTAAGCTTACCTAGATCGGTTCGGAACAAAGGGAGATTGGCGTTGGTTCGGTCACAAAGGGAGCCCCACGATCAAAAGGAAAATGGAATGATGAGTGGAGGTGACTTACCAAGACGAGGACGGTCGTGTGGGGTGGTGAACGGCGACGAAACAACGACGAAGGACGGGCGGTGTTCGCGGCGGCTAGAGAAGAAACGGAGAGAGAGATGGAGAGTGAGGTTCGGTCGGGCTCTATGGGGCTCTCAAGGCCATGAAGGCAACAAGGAGAGGGCACGAGGGACTCACCGAGGCGTGTTCGTGGCCGGTGAAGGCGGCTAATGGCGACGGAACCGAGTGGCAGACAGTGGAGGAGCTCGGGCGGCCACGGCGGAAGAGAAGAGAGGGAGAAGAAGAAGAAAAAAATGAAGAGAGGGAGAGGTGGAGGGGTTCGGCCGAATGAGAGGAATGAGGGAGGAGAGAGAGGGAAGGGTTTAATCCAAAATTTCAAAATGTGTTAGTGGGTTAGGTAATGGGGTAATAGTGTTAGAATAGTAACATGGATATGACTTGTACTTGATAAGTTAAGGGATGGATTGATGGATTGTCATGCCTTCGAAATTGTGCCATGAATGATTGATGTGATTGACAAGACCTTTGATTGATTTGACAACTGATTTGACTTACCTCGATTTGCGTGCCAAATGCACCGATCGGGTCCCGAGCGCGAACGAATTTCAGACATGATTTGATTTCGATCTATTGAATCTACTCTCAAAAATCCTAATTCAACTAATTCTAAGGACTGAGCATTTAGCGGGAGCATTTCGGTAATTTTCCAATTACATCTTGCTTCACGACGTACACCGGCTGTCTGCCCTTCTGGTGACATTTCAGAAACTGATTCTATTCTTGCATTGTGTTTATCTTACTAATTCGATTGTCCATTGTCGGATTTCATTCTGTGGTTAATTTCATTAAATACCGACTCTATCTCTGTCTCAGACCAACAGGCGGCTGTTTGGGAAATTTTTCCCAGGTAGCCTTTCCCATTCGGTTAATCATCTCAGGGTAGCTAATCCTAAGTGAGCGTCGATCAGAGTGCATTAACGAAGTATTTCCATTCATTTAGAAATTCCGATAATTGGGTCGGATTTTCAGACTGTCACACAAAAGGTTTAGGGAAGGTTTGAGACCTGAGCTGAAAAGCATGCTAATTGCCACTGGGCTGAGAGACTATAACCAGATGTATGAGCGAGCTCTGGCGATAGAGCGAGACCTGCAAGAGAAGGCTACCACTTTTGGATCGTGGTTTATGCCTGGGAGGGATTGCAGAAACTTCGGCAGGAAGCCAATGAGGGACAACCGCAGATTTGTTCTACCTGCGAGAAGAACCTTGGGAAAACCATCTCACCCTGGAAGTCAGAACTATCGTGACTGTGGCAGGAGGCATGAGAACAACCTCTGCCAGAAGAAGGCGGGTGGATGCTTTGGGTGTGGGCAGTTGGGGTACCATCAGAGACACTGCCCGAAGAATGGTTCGAGACCGCAGTTCCAGCCGCAACAGCAGCAGACTTTGACCGCCCCGCAAGGAAATCTGAACCGTCCGCCTGCCCAAGGATGAGTCTATGCACTAGCGCAAAGATGCTAAGAGTGCGCCAGGAGTGATCACAGGTACCGTTTCTCTCTGTGGTCATACTGCGTATGCATTATTTGATCCTGGAGGGTCACACTTCTTTGTGTCTAAACGTTTTACTGAGTTGGCCGGATTAGACGTTAGACCCTTGGATGTGACTTTGCATGTAACCACCCCGTTAAAGGATAAAGTGATTGTCATGTTAGGATGTAAGGGGTGTAAGTTAGCATTAGGTGATAGAGTGGAGGAAATCGATTTAGCTGTTCTGCCCATGTATGATTTCGATGTTATTGTTGGCATGGATTGGCTAGTTAGACATGAGGCAGTTATCGACTGCGGTAGAAGTATGATACAACTTAACCCAGTAGGCCACCCCGGGTATGAATTTATGGGGAACCGAGGAGGAACGTCAATTCCTTGGATCTCGTCGTTGGAAGCGACCAAGCTAATGAACGAAGGTTGTTTAGGATTTTTGGCTTCCGTGACGAATTCGTCTGCCCAAGAAGGGAAGTTGGAGGATGTACCCGTAGTAAAGGAGTACCCGGACGTATTTCCACAGGAGTTGCCTAGTTTGCCACCAGAGCGCGAAGTAGAGTTTGTGATTAAATTGGCACCTGGAACTGAACCGATCTCGAAAGCACCATACAAGATGGCATTATCTAAGGTGAAAGAGTTGAAGGTGCATATGCAGGAGCTATTGGATAGAGGATTTATTCGCCCCAGTGCTTCGCCATGGGGAGCTCCGGTGCTGTTTGTCAAGAAAAAGGATGGATTGCTGAGGCTGTGTATAGACTATAGGCAGCTGAACCAAGTGACAATTAAGAACAAGTATCCTCTACCAAGGATTGATGATCTGTTTGATCAGCTTCAAGGAGCGTGTGTGTTCTGCAAGATAGATCTAAGAACGGGCTATCACCAACTGAGGATTAAGAAGGACATACCGAAGACTGCTTTTAGGACGAGATATGGGCACTATGAGTTCACAGTTATGCCCTTTGGATTGACGAATGCCCCAGCCGCGTTTATGGATATGATGAACCAGTGTTCAAGGAGTTTCTGGATCAGTTCGTGATAGTCTTCATTGACGACATTTTGGTGTGCTCGAAAAATTCTAGAGACCATGAGGGACACTTAAGGATTGTACTACAGACGTTAAGGGAACATTCGTTGTACGCCTGTTAACACCTGATTTTTAATCATCTTTTCTCTTTTAAAATTAATAAAAAAAATCCATAAAAATTCATAAAATTAAAAAATCAACTTTGAGGACGTTGGTCAAGCCTGGAGAACCAATTTTGACCAAAACATAATTTTTCATATTTTCAGTATTTTTGATATTTTTATTTTCGAAAATTCATAAAAAAATCAAGAAAAATGAGAAAATTGCAAAATAAACTTTGGAAGCCTTGGCCAAGCTTAGGCAACCATTTTTGAGTAAAAAATAATTTTTCATAATTTTTTGTATTTTTTAAATATATTTTTTAGAAATTAGGAAAATATTTAATAAATAATAGCATTTGAGGCCACAAAAATACATAAAAATAGTCAATATTTTTCCTTTAAATCCCTTTTCATGTTGGCCATCACAAATTTTAAAAAAATCCAATTCGAGGTCGTGTATTCCATAACAAGCATAATCTCGAATCGGGCCTAAAAAAATTCAATTTGAGTCAATTTATTTTCATTTTTCACTTTTAGGAGTTGCGACATTGTTCTTTAATATTCCAAATTTTCATCTTGGCCTAATTATACCCCGAATGACTCAATTTTACAAACAGGGCTTTATTTAAATTTTGCATTATTTTCAATAGCAAGAAATGAGCTTAAATTCAACATGCGATAGGTGTGTCGAAAATTGTGAGAAGATTTGGACTTAAAGAAATATTTCTCCAGGGATTGAATTGCAAATACTTAAAATCTCATGGACTAGAGTACAAATACCTAACACTTGAGGGATTATTTTGTAAATAACAAAAAAGAAGAGTTAGTGGAGAAATTAGAATAGAGAAGGGAAGATGGAGAAGAGGAGATGAAGATGGGAAGATGGAGAAGAGGAGATGGAGAAGAGAAGATAAAGAAAATAAGATGAGAATAGAGAAGGAAAGATGGAGATGAAGAAGAGTTAGTAGAATGGGAGATAGATATGGAGAAAGGAAGATGAATATGAAGAATAGTAAGTGGAGAAATTAGAATGTGAGATAGAAATGAAGAAGGGAAGATGAAAATGAAGAAGAGTTAGTGGAGAAATTAGAATGTGAGATAGGGTTAGTGGAAAAATTAGAATGGGAGATAGATGAGTGGTTTATAAAAGGAGGAAGAAGTGAGCTTGAGAAGGGAATTTTTTGGAAAGAAAATTTTGGATGTTTGAGAGGGTTTTGGGAGATTGAAGAAAAATTTGAGAGAAAAAAAATACCAAAAAGAGAGAGAGAATTTTGAAGATGATGGGAGTTTAAAGCTAGAGGGTTATCATCATCAATTTCTTCATCGATCAACATAAATCAAGAATTCATCCCAGATTTGAAGCTAAGAGTCCCTCTACTCTCTTTACTTTTTAGTATAAATTAGCTCAAATTTTCTACTCTTCTCCCATTTCCCCATATTTGATTTTAGGCAGGAACCAATTATATCCATCAAGCACTTCTCATAATGCCATTGAAGCTAAGTGCCTCTTTCATTGTTCTAATTTTTAATCCGAATTAAATCATATTTGCTCTATTACTCCATTTTTCCATATTTTTATATCAGGCAAAGGACAACTCCAAGTCAACGGTAAATCCCATGGAAGTGTAAGATTGGTGCTGACGAGCTCTTGAGTGCCCATTAAATTTTCAATTGATCCGTCGATGGATTTCGGCCCGAATTGTCAAATCAATTCGTTTTATTTTAAAGAATTTAAACTCCAGAATGTGAAGGGCAGAGCCTGCTCACTAGAGGTCATTTTAAATTTCTGCAATTTAAATTCATGCACCTTAAACCCCAAAGGAGAGGGCCAAGCCAAAGTTGAGCTGTCCATTGGTGGTCTTTATTTATTGTCATTTGCTTCCTGTAATTTAATTTTTGAATCACTAAACCCCAAAATGAGTAGCTCGCAGCACTGCACAGAAGTCGTTAACTTACTCCCTCTTTCGGCTTCAAGGAAATACTTAATATTTTGAAAATGCAAAAAAAAAAATTGTCACTCACGTATATTCCATTTAAAAAAGTGAAAATACAAAAAGAGAATACTCCACTAGAGCCTTAGGAATAAACCAAGCCTGAGTTGCCAAATTAAGATATCCATGAAATTAAGGTACCGAAAGTGCATTAGTTTTAATTAACTAGTGTAACCAAATCGCCGAACTCATAATCTCTGGTTCGTAGAAGTAATTTAGTTCTCCCGCTAATTTACTTAGGTTTCTAATCAACCTACCAAAAATGATTAGTGGCGACTCCAAAATTTAAAACCATTTGAACAAAAAACCAAAGTCGCGATTTGGTAGAGCTTGGGAGAGCTCGAACTAGGTTAGTTAATTTAATCAATTAATCTAGTAATCCATTAACCTAAAAAATGAATTTTAGGTCACGACAACACCAAGTTCAGCAAGTGTGAATTCTGGTTGAATAAGGTGGCATTCCTTGAACATATAGTATCTGGAGAAGGAATATCAGTAGATCCAGATTGAGGCAGTAAAGAAGTGGCCAAGGCCCACGACAGTGACTGAAGTGAGAAGTTTCCTTGGACTAGCTGGGTATTACAGATGCTTTGTGGAGAAGTTCTTTGTGATAACATCTCCTCTTACACGCTTATTGAAGAAGGAAACGAAGTTCAATTGGACTGCGAAGTGCGAAGAGAGTTTTCAGGAACTGAAGGATTGATTGACTTCCGCACCAGTGTTGACCATCCCATCTAGGCCTGGAGGATTTGAGATCTATAGTGATGCATCATTGAGAGGATTGGGATGTGTTCTGATGCAGCACGGATAAGTAGTGGCATATGCGTCTCGACAGTTAAGGCCACACGAGATGAATTATTCGAAGCACGACCTGGAATTGGCTGCCATAGTGTTTGCATTGAAAATTTGGAGGTACTATCTGGTGGGAAAAAAATTCTAGATCTACACAGATCACCAAAGTCTGAAGTATTTATTCTCGCAGAAGGAACTAAACATGAGGCAGCGTGATGGATGGAACTGCTGAAGGACTACGACTGTGATATCCTGTACCATCCAAGAAAGGCGAATAAGGTGGAGGATGCTCTGAGCCGGAAGTCAAGCATCGCGCATATGATCGTCAAGGAATGGACACTGTTGGAAGAAATTAGAGATTCTGAGTTCAAGGTTGAGGTAGGAAGCCTCTCAAGCTTGATGGCTACTTTACTGATTGAACCAGAGATTCAACTGAGGATCAAGGAGTTGCAGTCTAGGTGTCACGCCCCGGATCCCCAATCGGACACGCGGCATCCCGTTCCTGCGGAAGATTCACGTTACGCTCGTCAGGTTTATGATATGCGACGGCCCAGGAAATCTCTTCGCCACGACCAAACGAAGCGTCCTCCGATAAACTTGCGAACCTGCGGAAACGTGCTTCCTAACCATACATGCATACATACAATACAGAGGGGTAGTACGAACAGAACGAGCATAAACAACAATATATACATATCATAAGCGTTAGGTATAGACCCCAAAAGAAAACCACAACCTGTGACAGTCTGAAAATTCGACCCAGTCATCGGAATTTCTAAATGAATGGAAATACTTCGTTAATACACTCTGATCGACGCTCCCTCAGGATTAGCTACCTTGAGATGACTAACCGAAGGGGAAAGGCTATCTGGGAAGAATTTCCCAAACAGCCGCCCGTTGGTCTGAGGTAGAGACAGAGTTAGTATTTAATGAAATTGACCACAAAATGAAATCCTACTTCAGACAATCGAATTAGTAAGATGAACACAATTAAGAAATGAAGTCAGTTTCAGAAATGTCGCCAGAAGGGCAGACAGCCGGTGTACGTCGAGAAGCAAGACGTGATTGGAAAAATTACCAAAATGCCCCCGGTAAATGCTCAGTCCTTAGGATTAGTTGAATTGGGATTTTTGAGAGTAGATTCGTCAAATCGAAATCAAATCTTGTTTGAAATTCGTTCGCGCTCGGGACCCGATCGATGCATTTGGCACGTAAATCGAGGCGAGTCGAATCAATTGTCAAATCAATCAATGTCTTGTCAATCCATCAATCAAGTCATGGCACAATTTCCCATGAAAGTCAACCCATCAATCCATCCATCAACTTGTCAAATACAAGTCATATCTAAATCACTATTCTAACACTATTCAAGCTACCTAACCCACTAACTCACCATTTGAACTTGGATTAAACCCTCACATCTCTCTCTCCTCACTCTCCCTCCCATTTTCGGCCGCCCCTCATCTCCTCTTCCTCACGCCCTCATCTTCTTCTTCTTCGGTTCCTCTTCCTCCGCCCGTTGCCGCCCTGTTGCCGTGGTCAAGCCGCCACCGTCCGGCCTCCACCACCATCACCACCGTTCCCACGTCACTTGATTGGACTGCCGCTCCACCGCCGTCGTTCGCCCCTTCCTCCGACCTCCTCGTGACGTGCTACCGTCCTTCGCCGTCGTCGTCTTCATCATTCGGCCACCGGAGCTCAACCCTCCACCATTCATCCTAGCCTTCCTTTGGTAAGCTCTACTACTAATCGCAGCCTAGGTTAGACGTATATGGTGATGGTTAGTTGTATTATGGGTTGATGGTTTTGGTTTAAGCAAGAAATGGATGATTATGCGAATTGCGCACTAGGCTAGCTTGATGGAACTTCGTCTAGGCCGAGTGAATGGGCTGTGGATATGTAAATCGGGCCTTAGAAAATGGCCGTGGATTGCGTAGGAGTGGTGTAGGCGTGTGGGTGAGGGGCCGTGAGGGACTAGTGAACCTAGGGGGCTTAATTTGGATAATTTCAACCAAAAATAAACCGACGGGCCTTGTCACGCCCCGAACCTTAATCGGGCACACGGCTGTCGCGACCCGAAAAAAATTAATTTAATTTTTTTTTTCAATCGGGTGAACGGATTATCAGGTTAATTGACTAACCTAATTCGGACCCTCCCAAGTCCTACCGAATCGCAACTTAAGTTCTTTTCATGCAAAAGATTTTTGATTTGGAGCCGCCACTAATCATTTTTGGTAGGTCGATTAGAAACCTAAATAAATCAGCGGGAGAACTAATTTATTTCTGCGAACCAGAGAAAATGGATTCGGGGACTTGATTACGCTAGATCATTCTAACGCCCTTTCGGTACCATTTTATTTCATGAAAGCTCATTTGGGATGATTGGAAGAAGTTTGGGTCAAACTGACCAGAAGGATAAAACGGTTATTTTTTAAGGATCGGGAGGTGGAAACATCAAAAATAGGATTGGCCAGTCGAAAATTTTTTTTTAGGTGGATACGCGTAAATTAATGACAACACAAATACAAATGCGGTATGTGGATATGGAGACATACGAGTACGACATGACATAATCGAAATTTAAATCAATTCATTTGGGCAAGAAAATTCTCGAAGATTTAATGATTATGATTGTTACCTGATTTGACAAATTTGATTGTCGAATTCGAACCTCGTGTCACTTTATGGATCAAGATCGCGGCTCGAACGATGGGGATGAACTCGTGACTTGCGTTGATCGGTAGAGGAATTATGGATGATAACATCTAGATTTAAACTCCCACCATCTTCAAGACTCTCTTTTGAAAAAGAGGATTCTCTCTCTTTTTTTTTATTTTTTCTTCCTTTCTAATTTTTTTTAATCTCTCAAAACTCTCTCAAACATTCAAAATTTTCTCTCCCCCTAAAAAATCTCTCTCAAACACTTCAAATTTTTTTTCTCCAAAGAATTCCCCTCATCCAAACTCTCTTCTTCCTCCTTTTATAACACATTCATTTATCTTCCATTCTAATTTTTCCACTAACTCTTCTTCTTCAACATCTTCCATTCTCCATCTCTATCTCACATTCTAATTTCTCCACTAACTCTTCTTCTTCAACATCTTCCATTCTCCATCTCTATCTCACATTCTAATTTCTCCACTAACTCTTCTTCATCTCCATATTCCCTTCTCCATATCTATCTCCCATTCTACTAACTCTTCTTCATCTCCATCTTCCCTTCTCTATTCTCATCTATTCTTCTCCATCTTCTCTTCTCCATCTCCTCCTCTCCATCTCCTCTTCTTCATCTCCTCCTCTCCATCTTCCATTCTCTATCTCCTCTTCTCCATCTTTCCTTCTCTATTCTAATTTCTCCACTAACTCTTCTTTTTATTATTTATAAAATAATCCCTCAAATGTTAAGTATTTGCACTCTAGTCCATGAGATTTTAAGTATTTGCAATTCAGTCCACGGAGAAATATTTCTTTAAGTCCAAATCTTCTCAAAATTTTCAACACATCTCCCCTATGCTTATTTCTTGCCGCAAAATTTAATTAAAGCCCTTTTGTAAAATTGAGTCATTCTGGGTATAATTGGGCCAAGATAAAAATTTAAAATATTAGAGAATAATGTCACAACTTCTAAAAGTGAAAAAATGAAAATAAATTGACTCAAATTAAATTTTTTAGGCTCAATTCGAGATTATGCTCGTGAAGAAATACACGACCCCGAATTGGGTTTTTTTTTTTTTAAAATTTGTGATGGCCAACATGAAAAGGAATTTAAAATAAAAATATTGACCATTTTTACATATTTTTTTGTGACCTCAAACGCCATTATTTATTAAATATTTTCCTAATTTCTAAAAAAATATATATAATTCAAAAAATATGAAAAATTATTTTTTTGTTCAAAAATGGTTGCCTAGGCTTGGCTAGGGCTTCCAAAGTTGATTTTATAATTTTCTCAATTTTTATGGATTTTCTATTAATTTTCGAAAATAAAAAATGCTGAAAAATAGCAAAAATATGAAAAATTATTTTTTGGTCAAAATTGATTCCCTAAGCTTGGCCAAGGTCCCCAAAATTGATTTTTCAATTTTACAAATTTTTATAGATTTTGTATTAATTTTAAAAGAGAAAACATGATTAAAAATCAGGTGTCAACAGCTGCCCCTCTTTGAAAGGAAGCTCGGTAGAGGTTCATTTCAAAAACGAGACGACACCTGAATCATAATCGACTCAACACAAGGAGATAAAAAGAGTTGTGACAATTGATCTCCAATACCCCACATTGCAAGTTCTGATCCAGTTCCGGCTTGAGGAGGCTTCTGTGAAGTGAGGGAGAGCTAGAGTGGAGAGGTTACCTGGCACTTACCTGCCTATCGTATGGCCGTTGCCTGACATGAATGCACTTTGAATAGACACCCAAATGTTCACTCAGAGGATAATCCGAGGAGGATGAGCTCTGACCTGTATGGTAGGTCAACCCATGATAGAGTTCCTAGTGAAAGGAATCTATTGGCGATCTATCCTGTTTAGAGGATTCGCCTGCATTTTGACCCGTATGGTAGGTCAACCCATGATAGATTCCTAACGAAAGGATTCTACTTATTAAACTTTGATTGAAATTTGACCCGTATGGTAGGTCACCCCATGGTAGATTCCTAATGGAAGGATTCTACTGATTGAAATTTGACCCGTATGGTAGGTCACCCCATGGTAGATTCCTAATGGAAGGATTCTACTGATTGAAATTTGACCCGTATGGTAGGCCACCCCATGGAAATGCCTGTAAGAAGGACTTTGGTGCCTGTAAGAAGGACTTTTAGTTGCCTGTAAGAAGGACTTTGGTGCCTGTAAGAAGGACTTTTGGTTGCCTGTAAGAAGGACTTTTGGGTGCCTATAAGAAGGACTTGAAATGGACCATTCCATATTGGGGTTTCCAACGGAGGGGTTCCAGAGATGGCATTTCGCCTAATTGGTGTCTGGTTTTCAGGACTTGAAGATGGACCTTGCAGTATTGGGGTTTCCAATGGAAGGTTCCAGAGATGGCATTTCGCCTAATTGGTGCTTGCTTTTCAGGACTTGAAAAGAACCATTTCGTATCGAGGTTTCCGATGGAAGGGTTCTAGAGATGACATTTCGCCTGATTGGTGCCCGCTTTTCAGGACTTTGAAGATGGACCATTTCGTATTAGGGTTTCCAATGGAAGGTGTCCAGAGATGGCATTTCGCCTGAAGTTGAGGTCGTATTGCTTTCTTGCGCAGATGAGGTCTTTGAGAAATGAAGCTGTACCGCCTTCTGGTGCAGGTAAAGTCTTCGAAGATAGGAGGCCGTGCTGCATTTTTTGTGCAAGCGAGGCATGTTGAGATCAAGATCACGAGAGTTGGTCAATCATGATTTGATAAAGCTTGAGAACACGAGATTATATCAATCGTGAGCTGATGAAGACTTCATGAGCGCATGTTGATCATGAGTCGCAAGGGTTCAGAAGACTTACCTGGATCTTCTGAGTTAATGATCGAGGCATAGACAGACTGATTGTATCATGTCTGCTTGCTCACTGAATGACCTTATGTGCTGCAATAGATTTGAGCACCTAGACAATCATCAGAATTGGAAGGTTCAGGCTGAAGATATACTCACCTGAAAATGCTTGGCGAGTATTTGCCAACAGGGTTTGTTTGTTCAATAGCCCTTGGATGAATTTCGAGACCTCGGAGGGTAACTCGACTATCAGGAATGCACTACCTGTCAGACAGTGTCAGAGGTAACATGTGCAAGCATTTTTATCAATGAGTTCATCGGTTCATGCAAAACCATTCAGTTGAGTTTGCAATGATTAAAACTGTATGTGTATGCTCATAATGTGGATCATGTCTGACTATTCTGTCGAGTTTGCATTTCCAATTCTGTCCAGGGAGGTTATCACGTTATGAATACCTCGAATGTAACCTGAATGGGGACTTCAGTCCGAAAGGGCTTTCTCTCACTCTCGAGAAAGGCTGTTTATCCTGATTGCAGGATTTGAAAAGAAATCACTCAACCTTACCATCATCGCATTCAGCGAGGGTCTGAGTAATCTCGCAATTGATAAGATCAAGCTGATCTGGAGGTCTTGATTAGGACCGTAATGTAGGCTGGGTCAAGGCTTACCAAAGGGGACTCTTTTGAGTCAAGGCCACTGACAAAAAATGTCTTCATTATCTGTTTCGGGTTTACAAGTCAAGAACCCTGCAAAAATGAGAGAGAAATAGTTTTGCTCGAACTTCTTCGAGCGATGCTTAAAATCATTCAACTCTTACGTTAATTCAAGTGCTCTAATCAGAAGAGACTTTCGTAGGTTGGGAGTTAGGACTTAGAAACGAAAGGCTCATTTTGGCTCAGAAAAATATATGAGAAATGCTTAGTGTTGGTGATCATTGCAGTCTTGTCACCGATCTTTGACCTTCCTGAATTTGTCTTCAATGAATACCACCATTGGCTGAGGGGTGATAATTCTTTTGCTGGAAATTGTAAATTGACTTCTTTGGAGAATTCTCTTTTGAGCGTTCTCAAAATTAGAGGTATATTACAGATGAATGGGCATTAGCCTTGCTTTTGATAGGCACTTTGCTTTTTCTGCCCCAGATTTCTGGAGTAGCCCTTGCTTTTCTTACTCCCGACTCCCTTTTGTTTGGGAGCAGGCCCATTTTTTAGGCTACACTTGTTTTTCTTTTTGACAAGATGATTTTTCAAAAATTGATACTAGACATTACATGAAAAGTCTAGCAAATGACATAAGCTCATTTCGAGGGTTCATTGTTGACCCGATTTCTTTGATTCTGCTCTTTGGGGAAAGCGCCATCCTTCTTTGGAATGAGTAACGATCACCAACAAGGGCTTGTGAAATGAATTTCTAGGCTCAATTGGGCTATGCAAAGGATGTCTGTGTAGGATAGAGAAACGAATGCTCTTTGTCATCCTAAAACACTTGAATTAAAATTCGAGTTAAATGCAAAGAAACACTCGAAGATTGGTATTAGTCCAAGCAAGACAATTTCTAACCATGATAACTGCTGGAACTACCTCCATTTGGCCCCCGATGTGGGGTGGTTCTTGACAGGGGTTGCAAAATGAAACCGCCGCTCAAATGGGTCGTCAATGGTTACCTGAAGTGTTTGGGACGGAGAATGAATGCCTCCTTCACTTCGACTATCGTATCTTTTGCGAGAAAACTCATTGCCTTGGAGAACGCGTAATCTGTCTACCGCTCAACTCACTGTGGATTAAATACAGGACGTATGTGGAAATGGCTTGCCTTTCATCGTCCTGTCGTGCCCCATTTTGTATATTCGATGCATCGTGTACAGTTTATGCTCCAAGTCAAAATTAACAAATTAAACATGCAGAATAGTCATGTATGAACCATGAATCTGTGTAAACACCATGCAAATGTGGCAATGTGCAAGAATGGAAGAGAATTTCTCAAGAAAGGGGGGATTCGAATTGCCCCTGGATATGCGAACCGAATAAATTGAAGATCTACTCCTCAAGTCGAGGAGTGGCTCGTTTCTGACTTTGCCCCTGCACAATGAAATACATGGGTGAGGAGCATTTGGGCTTATTTAATGTTGACAACCGTCATGGTCATTGGTCGAATGCCCCCCTCCAATTCTGGTTGTAGCTCCTTGAATCACCGTCGGTTTCCTGACAGAAAAATGGATTCACCTGAGTAAAGTATCGTATAGGGAATATCATTGGAACGAATACATTTCACCTGTTCCAGTAAATCTACATCAGTGGGACCCTCAATAGTGACTTTGGTGGCTTATTGATTCGGGAGCTTTCCCTAAACCTGGGATCACATGAAACAAATGCGTGTATGCATGAATGCATGAAATGCATGTAATAGTCCTAAAGTGACTCAGATTGTCCCAAAGGTAGCAAAATCGGCTCTTGCTTTTATTTCAAGGATGATACTGCTTGACTGCATCCGCATTTACAGGATATCCTAACTCTTTCCCATCCATGTTTACAAGAATCGAGGCTCCCCCAGGAAGGACCTTTTTGACGATATAAGGACCCTCATAATTTGGGGTGAACTTGCCCTCGGGATGAGAAACATTTGGAACTGTCTTTTTCACTACCAGATCTTCTACTTCAAAATTCCTGGGCTTGACTTTTCGATTGAACGCTTTGGCAACTCTTCTCTGGTAGCTCTGACCGTGACATATTGCCTTCAGACGCCTTTCATCTATCAGGTTCAACTGCTCATATCTCTGCTGCGTCCACTCCGCTTCGGAGAGTTTGACTTGGGATAAGATTCTCAAAGAGGGGATTTCAACCTCTACTGGTAGAACTGCCTCCATACCGTAAACTAGGGAATATGGGGTTGCTCCAGTCGAGGTCCGTATCGAAGTCCGATATGCCATCAACGCGTACGGCAATCTCTCATGCCAGTCTCTATAATTCTCTGCGGTTTTTGCCAGGATTTTCTTGATGTTCTTGTTTGCCGCCTCCACAGCTCCATTCATTTGTGGGCGATAGGGAGACGAATTAAGATGTCGAATGTTGAATGCTTGTAGCAGATCATCGACTATCTTATTATTCAAATTAGAGCCATTATCTGTGATTATCGCTTGAGGGGCCCCATATCGGGAGATAATATCCCTTCTGATGAACTTGGCCACATTCTTTGCTGTGACATTTGCATATGAGTTTGCTTCAATCCACTTCGTAAAATAGTCGATCGCCACCAGGATGAAGCGGTGCCCATTGGAAGCGCTAGGGTGAATTGGACCGATCATGTCTATCCCCCACATGGCGAATGGCCAAGCCTCCGACATTTGGTGGAGCTCGTTCGGGGGTGCGTTAATTCTGTCACCGTATACCTGGCATTGATGACATGACCTTACATGTTGGTTGCAGTCCGCTTCCATGGTCATCCAATAATAACCAAGCCGCATGATTTTCTTTGCGATGAGGTGGCCGTTCATATGAGGACCGCATATCCCTTCATGGATTTCCTTCATGAGCATGTTTGCTTCTTTGGCGTCTATACATCTCAATAGGACTGAATTGAAGGACCTTTTATAGAGAGTTTGCCCGCTCAGGAAGAATTTGGTAGCCATCTTTGCTACGTACTTCTTATCCCCGACCTGACTCCCTTGAGGGAATTCTCCTTTCGAAAGATAATTCTTAATGTCATGATACCAAGGCTCGCCATCGAATTCGTCTTCCACCACCATGCAGTAGGCTGGCTGATCCACGACATTGATTTTTAAAGGCTTGATGTCGAGCCCGTCCTCCACTTGCAGCAATGAAGATAGAGTGGCTAACGCGTCTGCAAAGTGATTCTGGGTCCTTGGCAGATATTCGAACGAAATTTCGTCGAAATTGTCGGTTAACTCCTCTAGGAACTTATGATAGGGGATGAGCTTAGAATCCCTTGTTTTCCATTCTCCCTGCGTTTGGAAAATAATCAGCATGGAGTCTCCATAAACCTGTAACCTTCGCACCTTCATAGTGATGGCTAATTGCAGGCCTAGAATACAGGCTTCATATTCTGATATATTATTGGTGCATGGAAATACCAACTTCGCAGAAACCGGATAATGTAGGCCGTCTGGGGATATCAGTACTGCCCTAGTTCCAGATCCGGCCAAATTAACGGCACCATCAAAATACATGGTCCACTTATCATCAGATAATGCGAGGATTCGATTCTCCACCTCCTCCTCATCAGGGATTACAAGTCCTTGTGAATTTTCTGCCAACATGTCGGCTATGGCCCGCCCCTTGACTGACTTCTGAGGTGAACTCCTTATGTCAAATTCTGATAACAGAACTTGCCACTTGGCCAGCTTTCCCAATAAGGCGGGTTTCTCCACCAAGTACTTAATTGGGTCGCATTCTGTTACAAGCTGGATATGGTGATGGAGGGTGTACTGTCTCAACCTGTGGAGTACCCAGATCAGTGCGACGCATGTCCTTTCAACCATCGGGTAATTAGCCTCTGACTGCGTAAACTTCTTGCTCAGGTAATAAATTGCTCGCTCTTTCCCGTCCTCCGGTTTCGTCTGGGCGAGTAGAGCTCCTAATGATTCCTGATAGATCGTCAAGTACAGAGTCAAGGGGACTCCCGGGGTTGGTGGTACCAATACCGGAGGTAGGATCAGATACTTCTTGATCTTCTCAAATGCCTGATGGCATTCTGAATCCCAAATGACTTTGGCGCCCTTCTTGAGGAGCTTAAGGAACGGTTTTGCCACATCAGAAAGTTGGGATATAAATCTAGCAATATAGTTTAACCGCCCCAGCAGGCTTCTTACTTCCCTTATTGAGGTTGGGGTATTAATGTCCCGTATAGCTTTAATCTTGGAAGGGTCGACCTCGATGCCATGACTGCTAACCATAAATCCCAAAAGCTTTCCGGATCTCGCCCCGAATATGCACTTGTTGGGATTCAGCCTCAGCTTATATTTTCGTAGGCGTTCGAACAACTTTTTTAGCACCAGAACATGGTCCTCTCCTGGTCTGGACTTGGCAATCATATCATCTACGTACACCTCGATTTCCTTATGCATCATGTCATGGAATAGAGCGACCATGGCTCTTTGGTATGTTGCCCCAGCATTCTTCAACCTGAAAGGCATAACCTTATAACAGAAGGTGCCCCATGGTGTTATGAATGAGGTCTTCGCCTTGTCTTCCTCCTTCATTAAGATCTGATTATAGCCAGAAAATCCATCCATAAAGGAAAACCGTTCGAACCCGGCTGTACTATCGACCAACACGTTTATGTGCGGCAACGGAAAATCATCCTTTGGGCTGGCTTTATTCAGGTCTCGGTAATCGACGTAGATTCGGACTGTGCCGTCTTTTTTCATTACTGGTACGATGTTAGCGATCCAATCGGCATAGGGGATCGCTTCTATGAATCCCACCTTGAGGAGCTTCATCACTTCCTCCTCAATTTTCTTGGAAAGTTCGGGCCTCGTTCGCCTAAGCCTTTGTTTTTTTGGCAGGATGCTAGGGTCAATGGGTAGTACGTGTTCCACAATGTTAGGGTCGAGGCCGGGCATGTCTGCATACGACCAAGCAAAGACATCTTGGTATTCCCTGAGAAGTTCAGTCATTCGGGTAGCTTCAGAGGGTGACAAGGACTCCCCAATCTTCACTTCTCTGACATTCTGTGAGTCGCCCAAGTTCACGACCACTGCCTCTTCTGCCGTTAAGGGTTTAAACTCTTCGTATCGACTCCAATCTCTCTGAATATTTATGAAATCCTCATCTTCTTCCCTGATGCCACAAGAGTAATCTCCTTGGTGATCCGAGTCACACAACAGCCTATTACGCATGCTTGGAATGATATGCCTGAAATGTCATGAAGATGATTAGTCCCTTTCAGCAAGTAGTTTTCATGCATGATTTTCAAAAACCATTTGAAAAACATAATAAGAGAGCCAATTCTCATATCCTCGGACATCTTTGCTTCTCTTAATTTGCTTGATAAACTAGGAATCGTGCGGGAATCCAGGCCTCAAATCTTCGAGAATCGAAGATAGGCATCATCATTGGGCTGGTTTGGAATGTTCCCGCATGCCCTTAATAAAACGTGCACACGCATTTTATTTTACTGATAAGGCCACGTTACAAGGCAACCATTTGGACCAACGGCTCGAGATCCAAAGGTATTTTCTTGGAATTGAAAAGAGAGAAACCAAACGAAATGCAACAACTGAATTAAAATTGCGTTAAAGAAATGCTATAAGAAGCAGAAGAAGAGCCTCTTTACTCAGGCGAGATAAAGTCCTCGTCAAGCCTCTCGATGATGACGTTAACGGTGTCTTCTAGAAACGAGTTGGACATATCAAGCTCTGCTGCGCCTTGAATAGCTTCATCTGCTAACATCTTGGGGCGCTCGGAGAAATACTGACCCAGTGAACTTCCAATCGCGTTAATTTTTCCTTTCCAAGCTCTGGAGCCAATGAAAGAATTAACTCTGCCTCCTCGACCTCCACGGGCCCTATAATGGCCTCGGCCTCGGCGTCCATGACAGCTTCTAGAAGTAAGGCCCTTACCGGATTCACCAGTATATCCTAGGCCTGTTCGGTGCTTGTTGGTGTCCAATTGCAGCGGCAAACGGATCCCTTGACCATTCTTTCCTAGACCGAGTCCAGGGATAAAACCATATGCCAATAGCATTTTTCCAGGTGCTAGAGTATACTTGGAGGGCGCAGGAGCCCTCATTTTGGTTCCTGGAGGTGCATGCGTGACTGCCACCAACTCGAGAGAATGATAGCTAGCCTCTTCTTTGTGCTCCGGCTCCACATATGGAATCGCGCTCTTCTGGTATGCGGTGAAGTCCATTTCCCCATGCACGGTTATCACTTTCCCATCAACCACAAATCGAACCTTCTGGTGTAGGCTCGACGGTACTGCGCCTGCAGTGTGGATCCATGGTCTGCCCAATAGAAATCCGAAAGCACTCGGGAGGTCCATGACTTGAAATCCAATAGAGAACTCTACTGGCCCAATTAGGACATCTAGTTCGATTTCACCAACCACATTCTTCCTCATTCCGTCGAAAGCTCTAATTGTAGCATTGGAGGCACGGATGAGCTCCTCATTCACACCCAGGTTCCTGAGTGTGGCCAATGGACATATGTTGAATGCTGACCCATTATTAATTAGCACGTGGGAGACCTGCTTGCCGGGGCTCCTCGCCGATATGTACAGAGCCTTATTATGGGCCCATCCATCCACAGGAATGTCCTCATCCGAGAAGGATATTTGATCCTTTAATAGGATAGCGCTAACAAAACTCTCTAGCTGTATTTCGTTAATCGTCTCAGGTACCTGTACCTCATTCAGGACCCTCATCAGCGCATTCTTATGTTTTTCTGAGTTTACGAACAGATCCAGTAGTGAGATTTGGGCCGGCATTTTCCGTAATTGCTCTATCACTTCAAATTCGCTCGTTTTGATGATGGTTAACAGTTTTTCGGCATCTTCTTTAGTTACGTCTCTCTTCTCGGTCTCTCCCTCTTTGGGTGCATAACACCTCCCCGACCTCATCACTACATCTATTTCGCCCATCCCGTAGTCCCAATGAACCGCTTTAGGATCGTACTCTTCCACTGGAGGGATCTTTATCACAACCGGCCTGACACCCTCAGCCTCTCCTTCAGGGCCATCATTCGCCTCTTCATTAGAGATGCTGATTGTAAGTGGCTTGACTAAGTAATCATCCTCTTTTTCCCAATTGTCAACCTTGTCTAGGTTAATTACAAAAGCTTCTATAGTCTCAATCATCCCAATGAGGTCATCCAAGTCTTCAGAATTGTACCCGCATCTGGGTTCAGCATGAGCTGTCTTGTCGGGTCTATCAGAGGGTGGCGCATTGGTCCTCCTAGCATCCTTACTCTTCAGCCTTCCGTTGGCGAGTCCCCATTCAACTCCCTCGCCTACCCGCAACAGGTGGGAGAACGAGGCGTAGGTGGTCCCGGCCATATGTTGGAAGAGCTCGTACGGGAGGGTTCTCAGAAAGTACCTGATCAGCTCCTCCCTAGTTAATGGAGGATTTATTTGTGAGGCACGCAACCTCTATCTATGCGCGTAAGTCTGGAATTGCTCATCGCTTCGCTTGACCACTTGAAGGAGGTCAGCTCGGGTGGGGGCTCCTCCAATGCCGGATCCGCACTCGTCCATTCGTTCCTTCAACCTATCAACCACAGTTGCCAATTCTCCCAGTCGCTTCTCTATTGCAGTCAGCATACGACCTTGATTTTCGACCTTTGTGTGCAGCTCCAGTTCAAGTGCATCGCTCATGACCCGCGCTTGACTCTTTTCTCTCGATCGCTGGAGCAAATCTAACAACTTTTCGGAGGTGAAGTTCAGCTTTCTCTCGATGTTACTGAAGCGTTCTACAACGCTTAATCCGCTTAATGAGTCGGTTTCTTTCTCATTTGTCGTAATAGGGATGATTTCATCAATTGTCTCAAAGGAGTCTTTCTCGGAAGTTTCCTTCTTTGGTACCTTCTCTATGTCGTCCATGCCTCTCCACCGGTTGGGTACTATTTCTTCCGCCTTTTCGAAGAAACGTGGTGGGATTGAATATAGAACCCTGTAGTTGTAGCCTCCGCTATCCTGCCCCAGGGTATCCACAATTTCTCCCCTCCTACTAGCTTCACGGACAAATCTCTTGTCTGCATGGCGTGCCTTTGTTAGTCTAAACTCCTCTTCGTCTAACTCTTCTTCGGATATCATACCCACTACCTGGTGGTCCGGGAGTGGGTTTTGTTGTACATTTGGCTCCGTTTTATCGAACTGAAGGATGTGATTGTCAATAAGGGCCTGAACCTTGAACTTCAGGGTGACGCAATTGTCAACATTGTGGCCTTTCTCTCCCATGTGGTAGACACATGATTGGCTCGGATCATAACCCGAAAATCTCGAAGGATTTAATCTCGGTGGCTCCTTGGCGACTAGCCTCCCTTCCAACAGCATTGGGAGCAGCTTGGATAGTGGCCTAGGGAGCGGAGTGAACTGATTGGGAAGCGGCTTCCTTTTTTGAGGTTGAAGCGGCTTCGGTGTCGACCATGACGAGCTTCCTTGTGTCATGGTAGAGTTAGAGAATTGCTTTGGTTGCGATAGATTAGGCACGAAAGCCACGTCGACGTTGGGCTCTCTTTCCTTCCTAGGTGGATACTGGCGTCTTGTTGCAGTCTCAGGAGCCTTTCTCTCTCTCATAGCCCATTCAAGTCTTTCGGCAACCTTTATGAGATGTACGAAGGTCTGGCACCCAGAAGTGTTCAGTCTGTCGAAGTACTCATACGGTAGTGCCTTCAGAAACAGGTCGACAAGCTCGTCTTCAGGGATTGATGGCTTAACTTGCGTAGCTAAAGCCCGCCACCTTTGAGCATAGTTACGAATGGCTTCATTTTTTCCTTTTACCATCCTCAGCAATTCTTCCCTAGTAGGAGCCGTCGTGGTGTTAAATTTATACTGGTGCAAGAAGTTCTCAGCTAAATCTTCCCAACCATCATAATCTTCTAGATCCAACTCAATGAACCATGCTAGAGCAGCACCTGCCAGACTCTCCTGAAACGTGTTCATCAATAACGGAACATAATCGGAATAATGCGCCATCTTGCGCAAGTAGTACTTCAGATGAGCTCGGGGGCAGCCTGTCCCATTGTACTTTCTGACGAACTCGGGCTCTTTGTAATCGGGCGGGATTTCCACTTTAGTGAAGGGAGATATCTTGTCGAAACGGGCCAGTTCATATCCCTGGCTACTGAGGCACTCCTCAATCTTTGCGAGCCTCCTTGCACCCTCCTCTGCTTTGCTCACAAGCTTTTCTTTCTTTTCAGTATCGAGGTCGATTACCACTGGCGGGGACTCGGGTGACGGCTCGACATCCGGCACCTTTCTTGGAATGTGCGCCTCCCCTGGAGCTTGAGTCACGCTCGAAGGGTGGGATGATGACGGGTGAGTAGTTTGGGCCGAATCAACTGGCGGGGTAGTTTTCGCCTGGGCTTCTATCATCATAGCTTTCATTTCTGCCAGCATCGTAGCCATGGTTGTCATCTGCGTCTCAGGGTTAACTACCCTGGGGCTCAATTCCTCATGTTCCATCATTGCCCTAAGACGGGTTCTGATACGGCTGCGTGGCACTTCCGTGATCAATGGGTACCTGAAAAAAGAATTTATACAAATGAGTATGATGGATGAAAATGACAAGTCGGTCCATGACAACCCTCTAGACCCAAGAAACAAAGCCAACATGATCAAAAGATTAATTTGAACAAATTTCAATTTCGTCAGCTTTTACGAGAAAATTCATATCAATTCCCACATAATTCGAAAAAGTACCAAACTTTGGGAGTTGATAATTAAGACAATAATGTACAACTTTCATTTTTTGAGATTGGGAAGATTCCTCATGGATTAGTACAGTTTAATACTTCTTTCTAAAAATTTTCTTCAGAAAACTGATTTGTCCGGTTTTTACTTTGAGGATAAATGGGTCATCAAAAATTTAAATTGATGCCCAAAAATTTCCAGTCCACTAATTAACATCCCAATCTACAACTTTCATGTTTTGATTTTTCTCAAAATAGCATGTTTTCTAGTGATAAATGGAGAAACAAAAGTGAAGTCGAGAAAATTCCAAAATCCAGGCAGTTTTTCTTTCACCTTAAATTCGGTAATAAATGGAAAATACATTGAATTGATTCAAAATTTTTTTGAGTGATGAATTAGGGTCTTGTGAATGTTTTCTGTGAAGACTCTATGGATCAATTAAAAATATAAAGTTCAATAAAAATGATGTAATACCAGAAAGTCATATCTGAACAGTAACCTTTATTACAAGAAAAGCTCATAAAGTCATGAAAATGCAATTAAACATGGAACAACAATCCTAAAGATGGCAAATCAAGCTGTTTTTCTTTTCTTTGTAGCGATGCAATCTATAGACGAATGGGCTTCCAACTCTATCCGAAGTCATGCATTTTCCTTAGCCAAAGTCTTCATTTGTTTTTTCGCCTTTTGCGCCTTCTTCGCATAGGTCTCGATCTCGGCTTGACGAGTGGGCTTCACAATCACCAACGGAAACTTTGGAAGCATGTGAGTTGGTATCAAATGGTGCTTAATATATCGGGCCTTCGCATGATAACATCTTTCCTTTCCCTCGAGCTCTTCCTTGGGTAGTAATAGTGAGCGAGTCTTGGACTTGAGCCAAATTTGGTCAAGATGCTTGATCTCGGTTCTATAATTCTCGCCTGCAACGAATTCAACTTGAAAAGTGTTTGGCCCCAAAGGTGGTGGGATATCCTGTAGAACTCCATATTGCCGTACCACACGAAGAGGATGATACTGTGTCATGCCGGTAATACCCAAAAGAAGTATAGGCTCCCGCTCACCATGGTACAAACGAGCCTTAGAGACTTGAAACCATATAGCTTGCCATAGAAAAACCTTGGGACTCGGATCTTTAAATAAATCAATCCACTCGGAATAAGACGATCTAGCAATATTTTTTTGCAACTCTTGAAATTTTGCAATTGGGTTTTCCTCTTGACTTACCCGTGGAATCGTCATTTTTGAGCCGAACTTAGCATAATGAGAGAAAAACCACATTTGCAAAAGTCCCACCGGAGCATGAAATGTTCTGTCCTTGTTTTGTTTAAAACGAGTCAGAGATATAAAAGTCTCGGCCAGGATAGCATTAGTAAAGTTCATTCCACTGCAAACTTGCCTAGCTATCCAAGCCATGGATGGACTAATAAAATCCTTTTGGAGCGGAAAGATCACAAGTCCAAAGAAAGCTAGAATAAAGATCCTGCTTTGCAAGTGTGAATTGCTCTCATAAAAAAGTTCAATGAGGAATGAGAAAGGGCGCATATGACAATTTCCTTTTAAAATTTTCCTCATTTTATTTTCGCTAATTTTCAAAAACTCAGCAAAAATGAAAATTGGATCCATTCCCACACAAGGGCGAATTAAATCAATGCTCAAAGGTTTTCCAATGGCAAGGCTATATTCTTCCAAAGTCGGAGTGAGCTCGTGCTTACCTAAAATGAAAGTAGCGGTATATGGGTACCAGAAATGTGCAAGTGCCTGCATGACCCCAGTCTGTAATTCGATATCCAAAAGTGGCAATACGTGACCCATACGACTAAGGGCATAGGTCTGTGCATCAATGCTCAAGCGCCTCCACATCTACTTCAACTCGGCCTTTGGAATGTACACGAAACGGATATCGATGTGTCCCATTGTCTATAAATCACGCGCCACAATCTTAAGTGTCATGGACCGACCCAAACAATAACATAAGACAAGATGAAGTTCAGAAGCATACTTTACCGTGGGATAGGAAAATAAACAATCACATGGATATGCACATGACTCGTGGGTTAACCTTATTCTAACTATCCTAAAGGCTCACAAATTGAAGCGAAAGACTTACGGCAAGGCGACAATCTCGCGCACATAATCAAGATTAGCCGCTATCCCGCGACATAACCAAGATAAGCCGGGCCTTTCCACTTCGGCTGCTCGAGTAAAAAATTAAAACCATCGCTTTGGTAATCTTACCAAGCTTGAGGCATAACTTTTAAAACTCATTTTTGAAAAGAAGTTCGGGATTGAATCTGGACTAACTTTCGACGTGATCTCACGGCGAACGCTAGAACCAAATCACAATACCATCTTAAAACTAGTGGCCCAGGTCCGGCCACGGGATGTGTGTGATGTAGTGCTAAAGCGATTAATTATGCACAACAATTAAATGCAAACACCGCTTCAATAATTCAAAAATTAAATCACAAGTTTCACACACCAAACCTGCAAAACAAAGGGTTAGCCAAACACTCCACCCCTTATAACTCCCATTCTGCAAAACCATTTAACACCTAAAAATTAGAATCCAACCAATTCTCAAACCAAATGGATTTTTGCGAAATTTTTCTGGCCTAAGTCCACTAAGGCTTTTAAAATTTCGAAAAAAAATTCAAGTACTCTAATTAGTGCTTTATTCTTTCGAAAATTCCAAAAAACCAGTCCCCAGCGGAGTCGCCAAGCTGTCGCGACCCGAAAAAAATTAATTTAATTTTTTTTTCAATCGGGTGAACGGATTATCAGGTTAATTGACTAACCTAATTCGGACCCTCCCAAGTCCTACCGAATCGCAACTTAAGTTCTTTTCATGCAAAAGATTTTTGATTTGGAGCCGCCACTAATCATTTTTGGTAGGTCGATTAGAAACCTAAATAAATCAGCGGGAGAACTAATTTATTTCTGCGAACCAGAGAAAATGGATTCGGGGACTTGATTACGCTAGATCATTCTAACGCCCTTTCGGTACCATTTTATTTCATGAAAGCTCATTTGGGATGATTGGAAGAAGTTTGGGTCAAACTAACCAGAAGGATAAAACGGTTATTTTTTAAGGATCGGGAGGTGGAAACATCAAAAATAGGATTGGCCAGTCGAAAAATTTTTTTTAGGTGGATACGCGTAAATTAATGACAACACAAATACAAATGCGGTATGTGGATATGGAGACATACGAGTACGACATGACATAAGCGAAATTTAAATCAATTCATTTGGGCAAGAAAATTCTCGAAGATTTAATGGTTAGGATTGTTACCTGATTTGACAGATTTGATTGTCGAATTCGGACCTCGTGTCACTTTATGGATCAAGATCGCGGCTCGAACGATGGGGATGAACTCGTGACTTGCGTTGATCGGTAGAGGAATTATGGATGATAACATCTAGATTTAAACTCCCACCATCTTCAAGACTCTCTTTTGAAAAAAAGGATTCTCTCTCTTTTTTTTTATTTTTTCTTCCTTTCTAATTTTTTTTTGAATCTCTCAAAACTCTCTCAAACATCCAAAATTTTCTCTCCCCCTAAAAAATCTCTCTCAAACACTTCAAATTTTTTTTCTCCAAAGAATTCCCCCCATCCAAACTCTCTTCTTCCTCCTTTTATAACCCATTCATTTATCTTCCATTCTAATTTTTCCACTAACTCTTCTTCTTCAACATCTTCCATTCTCCATCTCTATCTCACATTCTAATTTCTCCACTAACTCTTCTTCTTCAACATCTTCCATTCTCCATCTCTATCTCACATTCTAATTTCTCCACTAACTCTTATTCATCTCCATATTCCCTTCTCCATATCTATCTCCCATTCTACTAACTCTTCTTCATCTCCATCTTCTCTTCTCCATCTCCTCCTCTCCATCTTCTCTTCTTCATCTCCTCCTCTCCATCTTCCATTCTCTATCTCCTCTTCTCCATCTTTCCTTCTTTATTCTAATTTCTCCACTAACTCTTCTTTTTATTATTTACAAAATAATCCCTCAAATGTTAAGTATTTGCACTCTAGTCCATGAGATTTTAAGCATTTGCAATTCAGTCCACGGAGAAATATTTCTTTAAGTCCAAATCTTCTCAAAATTTTCAACACATCTCCCCTATGCTTATTTCTTGCCGCAAAATTTAATTAAAGCCCTTTTGTAAAATTGAGTCATTCTAGGTATAATTGGGCCAAGATAAAAATTTAAAATATTATAGAATAATGTCACAACTTCTAAAAGTGAAAAAATGAAAATAAATTGACTCAAATTAAATTTTTTAGGCTCAATTCGAGATTATGCTCGTGAAGAAATACACGACCCCGAATTGGGTTTTTTTTTAAAAAATTTGTGATGGCCAACATGAAAAGGAATTTAAAATAAAAATATTGACCATTTTTACATATTTTTTTGTGACCTCAAACGCCATTATTTATTAAATATTTTCCTAATTTCTAAAAATATATATATAATTCAAAAAATATGAAATTTTTTTTTTGTTCAAAAATGGTTGCCTAGGCTTGGCTAGGGCTTCCAAAGTTGATTTTATAATTTTCTCAATTTTTATGGATTTTCTATTAATTTTCGAAAATAAAAAATGCTGAAAAATACCAAAAATATGAAAAATTATTTTTTGGTCAAAATTGATTCCCTAAGCTTGGCCAAGGTCCCCAAAATTGATTTTTCAATTTTACAAATTTTTATAGATTTTGTATTAATTTTAAAAGAGAAAACATGATTAAAAATCAGGTGTCAACAACGGCATCCCGTTCCTACAGAAGATTCTCACCCTCGCTCGTCAGGTTTATAACATGCGACGGCCCAGGAGAACCTACCGTCGCAACCAAACGACGCGTCCTCAGTAAACTTACGAACTTGCGAAAACGTGCCTCCTATCCACACACACAAGCATACATAGCAAAGGGTAGCATAGACAGAGTAAATACAAACAGCATTATATACATATCAAGCGTTAGGTACAGACCCCAAAAGAAACCACAACCTGCTGCCTAACCTACTCTCTCAGCAGCTTACCTAGCCATCAAGTTACTCACTTCGGTCAGAACTCTCATCATCTCTTCGATCCTAGGGTCCCCTTCAGACTCAGGAGCCCTCGAGCTCGATGCACCAGCAGTCGGTCTTCTGCCCCTATTGCTCATCCTTGCTAAAAGTCACACCTAGAACAAACGAAATTCCCATTCAGGAATTCGGAATTCTAAATCTAGCAACCAAGCTTTCATCTATTGTCGCGTCCATTGACATGTATATGCATGTAAATATTCGCTGCAGCTTAAATGTAGTTGAACCCAGTCGACATCTAGACTCAACCTGAAAATGCACAACCTAGGCCACTCTGTTCGCCACCTCAACTAGAAGCCTGTCGAGAGCCGCTTCCTTGATCAGGTCTCTGCCCCGGCGACCACTCCGCGCCCTCATCGTTTCTTGGTGCGAACAGTTGCCCCAAGTTACCCACAGACAGAGTAAATCCTATTCCACGTGTCCCATACCACGCTTCATTACAGTTTTTAGATGTCCCGTCAATCCCGTCCCATACCAGGCTGACGATTACCAAATCCATCAACATGAGATGCATGCACTTTTCGAATCCAAATTCTAAATTTAAATCGTTTTCATTTCTAAACCCCTTTTTCCTTTCCAAACTCATTTTTCTTTAAATGCAGAAATCCATGCAATGTATGATGGTCAAGCAGCGCGCGACAGCTTACTAGGCATACCAACACAAGCAACACCCAACGAGTTAACCACTCAGCAATCAGCGATCAAGCGCCCTACTCATGGGGCTCTGCCTTAGAACCTTACCTCAGGTCCTGACGCACCTGCAGCTTAGTTCAGAATACCTCTGCCTCAGTCTATTCTAGGCAACCAATCGAACTAAGCATTCACATGCGCCAATCAATTCATGCATTGTACCCTTTCCTATCCTTAGGTCTAGGGTCTGTCTATCTAACTACCCCAAAATCAACATCCTTATCACTCCAAAACCTCGAACGGTCTCGTATCTAGCTGACCTTGCTCTGATACCACTCGAACGGGGATGTCATGCCCCGAACCCTAATCGGGCACACGGCATCTCGTTCCTGCAGAAGATTCTCACCCTCGCTCGTCAGGTTTATAACATGCGACGGCCCAGGAGAACCTACCGTCGCGACCAGACGACGCGTCCTCAGTAAACTTACGAACCTGCGGAAGCGTGCCTCCTATCCACACACACAAGCATACATAGCAAAGGGTAGCATAGACAGAGTAAATACAAACAGCATTATATACATATCAAGCGTTAGGTACAGACCCCAAAAGAAACCACAACCTGCTGCCTGACCTACGCTCTCACTAACATCAAAATGCCAGACCAGCATCAGAAGCTCAGTCCTCCTCAGGCTCCTCGTCGGAATCCTCCATGGGGTCCTCTTCTGGATCCTCCTCATCGGTATCCATGGCATCGCCCTCCTCGTGGCCATCAATCTCAGATCGTCCAGGGGACGGCAACTCCTGCAGTGGGTCGGGGTCGATCACTTGGCCTCCATACTCAGCAGGCTGCAGCTAAAATGGGTCCTCCTCCATGGGTATTGGGGAATCTCGCTGGGGTCCCTCAAAGCCATGAAGGCCTTCTATAAACCAAGCCTCGAACCTATGGGGTACAAGGTAGGGTCCACCCTGATCTACTAGTACAGTCGTCACATGCCTATGCCATAGGGTAGCGTGCATATCAAAATGGAGGGTGATCTGAGTATCCATCTGAATCGGCAGTCCAAAAAGCATCGGGGGTGCAGCCATCACTGGCGTCCAGGATCTGAAAAAGGAAGGTAACCACCACCAGTGAGTCGAGGACTCAGCAAGCTCACCACTAATCCTAGCGTAGGGTAGGATATACAAGTGGGGTCGGTCCTAACCAGTATCTAGGGTTCAGGGTTCAGAGTCCAACCACTCTCGATCTCCCAAGATACTATAACCCATCGTAATCAACACGAACCACATAATAATACAAGTTATACAATACAGACGGGCAATATCAAACAATCAGCAATCATGTCATGCAATGCTGCAGGCCTCAAGCGGCCATCACGGATCCCATGGATCAGCCCGCCTATCACCCCAATTCCCATCAGGGCTCAATCTTAGTGCCACACGGCAATTACCACACTGCGTTTTTGACGCCTTACGTTGGTCTCCCTTTTCTCTCCATTTCCCATCTTGGGCACATTCTCATGTCACATCTTCGGTGACTCATGCAATGCTCTGAATGTATGCAGGGCCCAAATGATTGCATCAGTAATTCAAACACAGAGCATGCATGCCAAAGTACACAAGTAAAAGAACAGAGTACATCAATTGATTGTCTAATAAATCTCATGTTCATCATGCCATACGTTCATAGAATTAGGGCTATATACTCGGATCCTCGATCATCTAGGCCCGCCTTAACATCTTACTCGCGATCCTGTCATAATATTGCTCACCATAGGCAATCCCCCAATTGAACCCACATGAACCAAGGTTTAGCCTAAGTAAGGGTCTAATTAATTGAATTAGGTTCGACTGGGCCTAAGGCCCACTTCAAGGTTTGAGGCCCATGATTTATTTCTTAAGTTAAATATATGGTTTGGGCCCATTATTATACTTAAATTCGTGCAAGGCCCAAGCCCAATTTTTAAAGTAGGTTTAGGGAGCCCATTTTAACCCATTTAGGCCCAACTTGATAGCCCAAGCCCATATACATCATTAGGTTTTATATTTTAATGTTCAAGATTAGAAATTAGGCCCAATCTAAATGAATTTTCGTCCAATGAGGCCCACCATTACAAATTATGCCCATCTTGCGTCACTTTGGTCCAATTACTTGAATTAAAGGCTCCTAAGCCCATTAATATCCTTTGGCCCATTAAGGTACACGCCTAAGCCCACTAAATCAGCCCACTAATCATGTTTTCGGGGCCCATTTAGATTGTTAATCTCGTCCATTAGCAAGTCCATTAAGGTATCTTAGGCCCGTTAGCGTATATTAGGTCCAATTCGTATAATTTAAGCCTTCGAGCCCACTAACACATTTCGGCCCGCCTCATACACGCCCAAGTCATTCATTCACAGCCCAATATACATGATTTCCATCCCTCCCCAAGTTTCTAAGCTCTTGATTTAGCCCAACACACTAATTGCCTAAACTAACATAACTTGCCTAAGCTTTAATCATGCAATCTCTTCCGAAAATCCCCACAATTAGCCGTCTATTTCACATTCCACATACATATACTTCTAACCTAAACCAAGATTAGTAGTAGAGCTTACCTTGGAAGAAGTGGAATGGCGATGAAAACGAAGGGAACACCGGATGGCCGAAGGAGTGTACTCGCCAAGGGAAGAAAGGGCGGCGGTTCGTGGCTGTTCCGGCGGTTTCACGGGGTTCCAAGGGCCCTAAGACATCATCCCACAAACCAAGAGAGGTGAGGAGTTGGGGAAGCCGGCCATGGTGGCCGAAAATGATGGAATGACGGCGACGGGGTGAACGGCCGAACGAACCAAGGGAGAGAGAGAGAGACGGTGAGGTTGGTTTGCGCTTCCAAGGCCACAAGAGAAAGAGTTGAAGGGTCAAGGGAGCTTACCTAGGCGTGGAGATGAGGGATGATGATGGACGACGACGGCGGAATCGGGCGGCGGACGGTGGAGCTCCTCGGGCGGCCGAATGAAGGAACAAAATGAGAGGAAGAAGAAGAAGAAATGAAGGAGAGGGGAGAGAGAGAAGGGATGGCCGGCGGTTTAAGGGGGGAGGGAGAGAGAGGGATAACCAAAAATTCAAATCAATGGTAGGTGGGATTAGGTGGAATAGTGATGTGAAGATGAAATCTTGTACTTGACATGTACTTGGATTAGACTTGATAGATTTGCATGGGAACTTGTGCCATGATTTGATTGATGGACTGACAAGAAATTAATTGATTTGACAACTGATTTGACTTGTCTCGATTTGCGTGCCAAATGCACCAATCGGGTCCCGAGCGCGAACGATTTTTAGACAGGATTTGATTTCGATTGATCGAATCTACTCTCAAAAATCCTAATTCTACCAATCCTAAGGACTGAGCATTTACCGGGGGCATTTCGGTAATTTTCCAAATCACGTCTTGCTTCTCGACGTACACCGGCGGTCTGCCCTTCTGGCGACATTTCTGAAACTAACTTCATTTCTTAATTGTGTTTATCTTACTGATTCGATTGTCCAAAGTCGGATTTCATTTTGTGGTCAATTTCATTAAATAACGACTCTGTGTCTGTCTCAGACCAACGGGCGGCTGTTTGGACAAATTCTTCCCAAATAGCCTTTCCCCTTCGGTTAGTCATCTCAGGGTAGCTAATCCTGAGTGAGCGTCGATCAGAGTGTATTAACGAAGTATTTCCATTCACTTAGAATTTCCGATAGTCGGGTCGAATTTTCAGACTGTCACAATTCTTCCCTTCTTATAAAACTTTCGTCGTCGAAATTTACATCCATCAATCCTTACAACAAAATAGAAATTACACTGGGCTACTCAAGCAAATACGGGTACTTCTTCTTCATCTCGTTCTCACTTTCCCAAGTCGCTCCTTCAGTCCCATGATGCTCCCAGATAACCTTGACCAGCGGTATTGTCTTGTTCCTCAAGACCTGCTCCTTACGATCTTTAATTCTCACTGGCCTTTCCACGTACAAGACGCGGTCATCCATTTCGATGCCTTCATGATCGAGTATATGGCCAGGGTCCGGCTCGTACTTCCGAAGCATCGATACATGAAACACATTGTGAATCTGCGACAAATTCGGCGGCAGTGCTAGACGATAAGCCAGTGTCCCGATCTTTTCCAAAATCTCGAATGGCCCAACAAATCTTGGACTCAGCTTTCCTTTCTTGCCAAACCGAGATAGTCCTCGCATCGGCGACACCTTTAGGAAGACATGATCTCCAACTTGGAATTCCAATGGCTTACGTCTCTTGTCTGCATAACTCTTCTGTCTGCTCTGGGCTGTCCTCAATCTATCTCTGATCACCTTAACTGCCTCAACTGACTGCTGAACTAACTCCGGGCCTGTTATACTTTTCTCACCAACCTCGTCCCAGCAAATTGGAGTTCTGCAGGCCCTTCCATATAATGCCTCAAACGGCGCCATTCTGATACTCTGCTGATAACTGTTGTTGTAGGCAAATTCCACTAAGTGTAACTGCTCTTCCCAACCTCCTTTGAAATCAATTACACATGCTCTCACCATGTCCTCCAAAGTCTGTATAGTCCTTTCCGACTGACCGTCTGTCTGAGGATGGTAGGCTGTACTGAATCTCAATTCTGTCCCCAAAGCACCCTGCAAACTCTTCCAAAACGTAGCTGTGAAACGAGGATCTCTGTCTAATACAATACTTACTGGTACCCCATGCAACCTCACGATCTGCCTCACGTACAATTCAGCCACCTTCTCTAAGGTCGAGTCCTTTCGTACGGCAATGAAATGAGCTGATTTCGTCAGTCTGTCCACTATTACCCATATCGAATCGTTGCCTCTCTGACTTCTTGGCAATCCTGTCACGAAATCCATGGTGACATGCTCCCATTTCCATTCTGGGATTTCTAGTGGTTGCAATAATCCTCCAGGCTTGCAATGCTACTCCTTCACTTGTGGACACGTCAGACACTTAGCTACATGCTTAGCCACATCCACCTTCATTCCATTCCACCAATAGTGCTGACGCAAATTCTGATACATCTTCGTACTCCCTGGATGAATACTGTAGTTACTTCTATGTGCCTCAGACAAAATCCTTTCCTTCGTCTCTTCATCATTTGGCACACACAGTCGTCCTCTAAACTTCAATATTCCGTCAGCAGTTACTTGGAACTCAGCCTTCCTCTCATCTGCGTTCATCAACAAAATCTTCTGGATGTCCGGGTCCGTAGGCTGCAACTCTTTGATCCTTAGCTGAATCTCTGGTTCAATCTGCAACGTAGCCATCAGACTGGAGAGGGTTCCTACCTCAACTTTAAACTCAGAATCTCTGATCTCCTCCAGCAATGTCCACTCCTTGACCATCATACGCGCAATGCTCGACTTCCTAATCAGAGCATCCGCTACATTGTTCGCCTTTCCTGGATGGTACAAAATATCGCAGTCGTAGTCCTTCAACAGCTCCATCCAACGACGCTGCCTCATGTTCAACTCTTTCTGCGAAAACAAATACTTCAAACTCTGATGATCGGTGTAGATCTGAAATTTCTCTCCCACCAAGTAATGCCTCCAAATCTTCAATGCGAACACTATGGCCGCTAGCTCTAAGTCGTGAGTCGGGTAGTTCATCTCATGTGGCCTCAACTGTCGAGATGCATAAGCTACTACCCGTCCATGCTGCATCAAGACACATCCCAATCCTCTTAATGACGCATCGCTGTATATCTCAAATCCTCCAGGTCCATACGGGATGGTTAACACTGGTGCGGAAGTTAGTCGATCCTTCAACTCCTGAAAACTTTCCTCGCACTTCTCAGTCCATTCAAACCTCGTTTCCTTCTTCAACAAATGAGTCAGAGGAGACGCTATCACCGAGAACCTTTCCACAAAGCGTCTATAGTAGCCAGCCAATCCAAGAAAACTTCTCACTTCAGTCACAGATGTTGGCCTCGGCCACTTCTCCACAGCCTCGATCTTCGCTAGATCCACTGATATTCCTTCTCCAGATACTATGTGTCCAAGGAACGCCACTCTGCCTAACCAGAACTCACACTTGCTAAACTTCGCATACAGCGAGTGTTCCCTTAGCGTCTGCAAGACAATTCTTAAGTGTTCCTCGTGGTCCTCAGAACTTTTCGAATACACCAATATGTCATCAATGAAGACTATCACGAACTGATCCAGAAACTCCTTGAACACTCGATTCATCATGTCCATAAATGCTGCTGGGGCGTTCGTCAATCCAAACGGCATAACTGTGAACTCGTAGTGCCCATACCTCGTCCTAAATGCAGTCTTAGGCACGTCCTCCTTCTTAATCCTCAATTGGTGATAGCCTGTCCTTAGGTCTATCTTGGAGAACATACATGCGCCTTGAAGCTGATCAAACAGGTCATCAATCCTTGGTAGAGGATACTTGTTCTTGATCGTCACTTGGTTCAGTTGTCTGTAGTCGATGCACAGTCTTAGCGATACATCCTTCTTCTTAACAAACAGCACCGGAGCTCCCCATGGCGAAGCACTGGGGCGGATAAATCCTTTATCCAATAGCTCTTGCATCTATACCTTCAACTCCTTCAACTCAGACAACGACATCCTATACGGTGCTTTCGAAATCGGCTCTGTTCCAGGTGCCAGCTCAATTACAAACTCCACTTCACGCTCTGGTGGCAAGCCAGGCAATTCTTGAGGAAATACATCCGGGTACTCTCTCACTATAGGCACTTCCTCCAACTTCATTTCTTGAGCAGTCGAATCTGACACTGATGCCAAAAATCCCAGACAACCCTCGTCCATCAGTTTGGTCGTTTCCAATGATGAAACCAAGGAATCAACGTTCCTCCTCGATTTCCTCTAAAGTCATAACCGGGGTGACCTACCGGGTTTAGCTGTACCATACTCCTACCACAGTCTATTACTGCCCCATGTCTAACCAACCAATCCATGCCACCAATCACGTCGAAATCAAACATAGGCAAAACAGCTAAATCGATCTCTTCCTCTCTATCGCCCAGAACTAACTTATACCCCTTACATCCTAGCGCAACAATCACTCTATCCTTTAACGGGGTGGTTACATGCAAAGTCACATTCAACGGCTTAACGTTCATCCCAGATAACTCAGCAAAACATGCAGATACGAAGGAGTGCGACGCTCCCGGATCAAACAAAGCATAAGCAGTATGACCACAGAGAGAGACGGTACCTGTGATCACCCCTGGCGCGTTCTCAGCATCCTTTCGCGCCACTGCATAGACTCGTCCCTGAACAGGTGGACGGTTCTGATTTCCCTGAGGAGCATTCGCCATCGGCGGCTGCTGTTGCGACTGGAACGGGGGTCTTGGACCTCTTTTCGGGCAGTTCCTCAGAATATGCCACATCTGACCACATCCAAAGCAGCCTCCAGTCTTCCTTGGGCAAGGGTTGTTCCCATGCCTCCTGCCACAGTCACGGCAGTTCTGATTCCCGGGGAATGACGGTTTTCCCAGAGTCCTTCTCGCAAGTGGAATGAACCTGCGGTTGTCCTTCATCGGCCTCTTGCCAAAATCCCTAAAGTTCCCTCTTGGCACAAACCGCGATCCAGATGCGGCAGCCTTCTCCTGCAGATCTCGCTCTATCGCCAAGGCTCGCTCATAAATCTCGTTGTAGTCCCTTAGCCCAGTGGCGATGATCATGCTCTTAAGCTCGGGTCTCAAGCCTTCTCTGAATCTCCTGGCCTTGTCCCACGGATCCTCAATCAGCCTTCGAGCGAACTTGGACAATCTGGCAAACTCACCCTCGTACTGATCCACGGTCATCTGTCCTTGCCTGAGCCTTATAAACTCTTCCATTTTCCTTTCTTGTGCTGCTTCAGAGAAATACTTTCCATCGAACGCTGCACAGAAAGCGGCCCAGTTCGGCCTCATGCCATCAGGAAAAACTCTTCCTTTGGTGGCCTTCCACCAATCATCTGCAGTACCCTGGAGTTGATAAGTTGCCAACGAAACCTTTTCCTCATCTGCGCAACCCAAAACGGTAAAGGCCTTCTCAAGCTGTTCGATCCACAAGGCAACTACTTCTGGGCCACCACTACCATCAAACCTCGACGGCTGCAACTTCAGAAACTGTTCCACCATATGATGAGTCTGACGTCTTCCATTTCCATGCCCATTGCCTCATTGGCTCCATTCGCAGCGGCCAAGGCGGCCTCAGCTGCTTGGGCTACAGTGGCAGCTCTCTCAGCAGCTTGCCTAGCCATCAAGTTACTCACTTCGGTCAGAACTCTCATCATCTCTTCGATCCTAGGGTCCCCTTCAGACTCAAGAGCCCTCGAGCTCGATGCACCAGCAGTCGGTCTTCTGCCCCTATTGCTCATCCTTGCTAAAAGTCACACCTAGAACAAACGAAATTCCCATTCAGGAATTCAGAATTCTAAATCTAGCAACCAAGGTTTCATCTACTGTCGCGTCCATTGACATGTATATGCATGTAAATATTCGCTGCAGCTTAAATGTAGTTGAACCCAGTCGACATCTAGACTCAACCTGAAAATGCACAACCTAGGCCACTCTGTTCGCCACCTCAACTAGAAGCCTGTCGAGAGCCGCTTCCTTGATCAGGTCTCTGCCCCGGCGACCACTCCGCGCCCTCATCGTTTCTTGGTGCGAACAGTTGCCCCAAGTTACCCACAGACAGAGTAAATCCTATTCCACGTGTCCCATACCACGCTTCATTACAGTTTTTAGATGTCCCGTCAATCCCGTCCCATATCAGGCTGACGGTTACCAAATCCAACAACATGAGATGCATGCACTTTTCGAATCCAAATTCTAAATTTAAATCGTTTTCATTTCTAAACCCCTTTTTCCTTTCCAAACTCATTTTTCTTTAAATGCAGAAATTCATGCAATGCATGATGGTCAAGCAGCGTGCGACAGCTGACTAGGCATACAAACACAAGCAACACCCAACGAGTTAACCACTCAGCAATCAGCGATCAAGCGCCCTACTCATGGGGCTCTGCCTTAGAACCTTACCTCAGGTCCTGACGCACCTGCAGCTTAGTTCAGAATACCTCTGCCCCAGTCTATTCTAGGTAACCAATCGAACTAAGCATTCACATGCGCCAATCAATTCATGCATTGTACCCTTTCCTATCCTTAGGTCTAGGGTCTGTCTATCTAACTACCCCAATATCAACATCCTTATCACTCCAAAACCTCGAACGGTCTCGTATCGAGCTGACCTTGCTCTGATACCACTCGAACGGGGATGTCATGCCCCGAACCCTAATCGGGCACACGGCATCTCGTTCCTGCGGAAGATTCTCACCCTCGCTCGTCAGGTTTATAACATGCGACGGCCCAGGAGAACCTACCGTCGCGACCAGACGACGCGTCCTCAGTAAACTTACGAACCTGCGGAAGCGTGCCTCCTATCCACACACACAAGCATACATAGCAAAGGGTAGCATAGACAGAGTAAATACAAACAGCATTATATACATATCAAGCGTTAGGTACAGACCCCAAAAGAAACCACAACCTGCTGCCTGACCTACGCTCTCACTAACATCAAAATGCCAAACCAGTATCAGAAGCTCAGTCCTCCTCAGGCTCCTCGTTGGAATCCACCACGGGGTCCTCTTCTGGATCCTCCTCATCGGTATCCATGGCATCGCCCTCCTCGTGGCCATCAATCTCAGATCGTCCAGGGGACGGCAACTCCTGCAGTGGGTCGGGGTCGATCACTTGGCCTCCATACTCAGCAGGTTGCAGCCAAAATGGGTCCTCCTCCATGGGTATCGGAGAATCTCGCTGGGGTCCCTCTAAGCCATGAAGGCCTTCTATAAACCAAGCCTCGAACCTATGGGGTACAAGGTAGGGTCCACCCTGATCTACTAGTACAGTCGTCACATGCCTATGCCATAGGGTAGCGTGCATATCAAAATGGAGAGTGATCTGAGTATCCATCTGAATCGGCAGTCCAAAAAGCATCGGGGGTGCAGCCATCACTGGCGTCCAGGATCTGAAAAAGGAAGGTAACCACCACCAGTGAGTCGAGGACTCAGCAAGCTCACCACTAATCCTAGCGTAGGGTAGGGTATACAAGTGGGGTCGATCCTAACCAGTATCTAGGGTTCAGGGTTCAGAGTCCAACCACACTCGATCTCCCAAGATACTATAACCCATCGTAATCAACACGAACCCCAAAATAATACAAGTTATACAATGCAGACAGGCAATATCAAACAATCAGCAATCATGTCATGCAATGCTGCAGGCCTCAAGTGGCCATCACGGATCCCATGGATCAGCCCGCCTATCACTCCAATTCCCATCAGGGCTCAATCTCAGTGCCACACGGCAATTACCACACTGCATTTCTGACGCCTTACGTTGGTCTCCCTTTTCTCTCCATTTCCCTATCTTGGGCACATTCTCACGTCATATCTTCGGTGACTCATGCAATGCTCTGAACGTATGCGGGGCCCAAATGATTGCATCAGTAATTCAAACACAGAGCATGCATGCCAAAGTACACAAGTACAAGAACAGAGTACATCAATTGATTGTCTAATAAATCTCATGTTCATCGTGCCATACGTTCATAGAATTAGGGCTATATACTCGGATCCTCGATCATCTAGGCCCGCCTTAACATCTTACTCGCGATCCTGTCATAATATTGCTCACCATAGGCAATCCCCCAATTGAACCCACATGAACCAAGGTTTAGCCTAAGTAAGGGTCTAATTAATTGAATTAGGTTCGACTGGGCCTAAGGCCCACTTCAAGGTTTGAGGCCCATGATTTATTTCTTAAGTTAAATATATGGTTTGGGCCCATTATTATACTTAAATTCGTGCAAGGCCCAAGCCCAATTTTTAAAGTAGGTTTAGGGAGCCCATTTTAACCCATTTAGGCCCAACTTGATAGCCCAAGCCCATATACATCATTAGGTTTTATATTTTAATGTTCAAGATTAGAAATTAGGCCCAATCTAAATGAATTTTCGTCCAATGAGGCCCACCATTACAAATTAAGCCCATCTTGCGTCACTTTGGTCCAATTACTTGAATTAAAGGCTCCTAAGCCCATTAATATCCTTTGGCCCATTAAGGTACACGCATAAGCCCACTAAATCAGCCCACTAATCATGTTTTCGGGGCCCATTCAGATTGTTAATCTCGTCCATTAGCAAGTCCATTAAGGTATCTTAGGCCCGTTAGCGTATATTAGGTCCAATTCGTATAATTTAAGCCTTCGAGCCCACTAACACATTTCGGCCCGCCTCATACACACCCAAGTCATTCATTCACAGCCCAATATACATGATTTCCATCCCTCCCCAAGTTTCTAAGCTCTTGGTTTAGCCCAACACACTAATTGCCTAAACTAACATAACTTGGTTAAGCTTTAATCATGCAATCTCTTCCGAAAATCCCCACAATTAGCCATCTATTTCACATTCCACATACATATACTTCTAACCTAAACCAAGTTTAGTAGTAGAGCTTACCTTGGAAGAAGTGGAATGGCGATGACAACGAAGGGAACACCGGATGGCCGAAGGAGTGTACTCGGCAAGGGAAGAAAGGGCGGCGGTTCGTGGCTGTTCCGGCAGTTTCACGGGGTTCCAAGGGCCCTAAGGCATCATCCCACAAACCAAGAGAGGTGAGGAGTTGGGGAAGCCGGCCACGGTGGCCGAAAATGATGGAATGACGGCGACGGGGTGAACGGCCGAACGAACCAAGGGAGAGAGAGAGAGACGGTGAGGTTGGTTTGCGCTTCCAAGGCCACAAGAGAAAGAGTTGAAGGGTCAAGGGAGCTTACCTAGGCGTGGAGATGAGGGGAACTCCTCGGGCGGCGGACGGTGGAGCTCCTCGGGCGGCCGAATGAAGGAACAAAATGAGAGGAAGAAGAAGAAGAAATGAAGGAGAGGGGAGAGAGAGAAGGGATGGCCGGCGGTTTAAGGGGGGAGAGAGAGAGGGATAACCAAAAAATTCAAATCAATGGTAGGTGGGATTAGGTGGAATAGTGATGTGAAGATGAAATCTTGTACTTGACATGTACTTGGATTAGACTTGATAGATTTGCATGGGAACTTGTGCCATGATTTGATTGATGGACTGACAAGAAATTAATTGATTTGACAACTGATTTGACTTGTCTCGATTTGCGTGCCAAATGCACCAATCGGGTCCCGAGCGCGAACGATTTTCAGATAGGATTTGATTTCGATTGATCGAATCTACTCTCAAAAATCCTAATTCTACCAATCCTAAGGACTGAGCATTTACCGGGGGCATTTCGGTAATTTTCCAAATCACGTCTTGCTTCTCGACATACACTGGCGGTCTGCCCTTCTGGCGACATTTCTGAAACTAACTTCATTTCTTAATTGTGTTTATCTTATTGATTCGATTGTCCAAAGTCGGATTTCATTTTGTGGTCAATTTCATTAAATAACGACTCTGTGTCTGTCTCAGACCAACGGGCGGCTGTTTGGAAATATTCTTCCCAGATAGCCTTTCCCCTTCGGTTAGTCATCTCAGGGTAGCTAATCCTGAGTGAGCGTCGATTAGAGTGTATTAACGAAGTATTTCCATTCACTTAGAATTTCCGATAGTCGGGTCGAATTTTCAGACTGTCACAATTCTTCCCTTCTTATACGTTGAGAGCAGTGCATGAGTCACCAGAGTTGTGACATGAGAATGTACCCTGATGGGAAAGGGAGGAAAAAGGGAGGCCAGCGTAAGGCGTCCGAGACGCAGTGTGGCGGTTGCCGTGTGGCATTGAGAATGAGCCCGATGGGATCCGATATGGCCATTTGAGGCCTGCATCATTGCATATGGCATTATGGTTGATTGTTTGTTATTGCCCGTCTGCATTGTACGAACTGCATAGCTGTACATCGCGCGTCTATTTATATGAGGGGATTTGGTACCGGGGTGAGTAGAGAGTATCTGAACCGTGGACCCTAAACCCTAATTCTGGATAGGACCGACCCCACTTGTATACCCTACCCTACGCTAGGATTAGTGGTGAGCTTGCTGAGTCCTCGACTCACTGGCGGTGGTTACCCCTTTTTTTTCAGATCTAGGATGCCCGTGATGGCAGCACCCCCGATGCTTTTTGGATTGCCAGTTTAGATGGATACCCAGATCACTCTCCATTTTGATATGCATGCCACGTTATGGCATAGGCACGTGACGACTGTACTAGTAGATCATGGTGGACCATACCTTGTACCCCATAGGTTCGAGGCGTGGTTTAGAGAGGGTCTTCATGGTTTTGAGGGACCGCAGCGAGACTCTCCGATACCCATGGAGGAGGACCCATTCTGGCTGCAGCCTGCCGAGTATAGAGGTGAGGTGATCGACCCCGACCCGCTGCAGGAGTTGCCCTCACCAGGACATTCTGGGATTGATGGCCACGAGGAGGGCGATGCTATGGACACCGATGAGGTGGATCCAGAGGAGGACCCTGAGGAGGATCCCGAGGAGGAGGAGCTTGAGGAGGACTGAGTCCCTGATGCTGGTCTAGTCTTTTGAGGTTGTTTGAGCGTAGAATTTGGCCGTAGGTTGTGGTTATCTTTTGGGGTCTGTATCTAACACTTATGTTATACATATATATTGTTGTTTGTGTTCATTTTGTTTGTACTACCCCTCTGTTTGTATGCATGTATGTATGGTTAGGAGGCACGTTTCTGCAGGTGCGTAAGTTCGATAAGGGACGCGTCGTCTGGTTGTGACGATAAGATTCCTTGGGCCGTCGCGTATTGTAAACTAGACGAGCGAGGTGAGAATCTTCCGCAGGAATGGGATGCCACGTATCCGATTGGGGTTCGAGGCGTGACATCCCAGTTCGAGTGGTATCAGAGCCAGGTCAGCTCGATATGAGACCGTTCGAGGATCTGGAGTGATAAGGTCGATGATTTTGGGGTAGTTAGATAGACAGGCCCTAGACCTAAGGATTAGGAAGGGTAGAATGCTTGAATTGATTGGCGCTTGCGATTGCTTAGTTCGATTGGTTGCCTAGAGTAGACTGAGGCAGAGGTATTCTGAACTAAGTTGTAGGTGCGTCAGGACCTGATGTAAGGTTCCAAGGCTTAGCCCCGTGAGTTGGGCGCTTGATTGCTGATTGCTGAGTGATTGACTTGTTAGGTGCTGCTTGTGTTTGTATGCCTAGTCGGCTGTCCCGCGCTGCTTGACCATCATGCATTGCACGGATTTTTGCATTTAAAGAAAAATGAGTTTGGAAAGGAAAAGCATTTAGAAATGAAAATGATTTAAATTTGGAATTTGGATTTGAAAAGTGCATGCATCTCATGTTGTTGGATTTGGTAACCGTCAGCCTGGTATGGGACGGGATTGACGGGACGTCTAAAAACTGTAATGAAGCGTGGTATGGGACACGTGGAACGGGATTCTCTCTGTCTGTGGGTAACTTAGGATAACTGTTCGCACCAAGAAACGAGGAGGGCGGGGAATGGTCGCTGGGGCAGAGACCCGATCAAGGAAGCGGCTCCCGACATGTTTCTAGTTGAGGTGGCGAACAGAGCGGCCTAGGTTGTGCACTGGCAGGGTTGAGTCTAGATGTCAGCCGGGTTCAACTGCATTTAAGCTGCGGCGACTATTTACATGCATATACATGTCAATGGACGCGACAGTAGGCGAAAGCTTGATTGTTAGTTCTAGAGTTTCGAATTCCTGAATGGGAATTTCGTTTGTTTTAGGTGAGAGAATAGCGAGGATGAGCAATAGGGGCAGAAGACCGACTGCTGGTGCATCGAGCTCAAGGGCTCATGAGCCTGAAGGAGACCCTAGAATTGAAGAGATGATGAGAGTCCTGACTGAAGTGAGTAACCTGATGGCTAGGCAAGCTGCTGAGAGAGCTGCCACTATAGCCCAAGCAGCTGAGGCCGCCTTGCCGCTGCAAATGGAGCCAATGGAGGGGCATGGAAATGGGGGACGTCAGACTCATCATATAGTGGAACAGTTTCTGAAGTTGCAACCGTCCAAGTTTGATGGTAGTGGTGGTCTCGAAGTAGCTGCCCTGTGGATTGAACAACTTGAGAAGACTTTCACCGTGTTGGGTTGTTCTGATGAGGAGAAGGTGTCGTTGGTAACTTATCTGTCACGCCACGAACCCCAATTGGACACGCGGCATCCTGCTCCTGCGGAAGATTCTCACCCCGCTCGTCTAGTTTACGATACGCGACGGCCCAGGGAATCCTATCGTCGCAACCAGACGACGAGTCCCTTATCGAACTTACGCACCTGCAGAAACGTGCCTCCTAACCATACATACATGCATACAAAACAGAGGGGTAGTACGAACAGAATGAACACAAACAACAATGTATACACATAACATAAGCGTTAGGTACAGACCCCCAAAAGAAAACCACAACCTATAGTCAACCTACGCTCGTACTGACATCAAAATACTAGGCCAGCATCAGGTACTCAGTCCTCTTTAGGCTCCTCCTCCTCGGGATCCTCCTCAGGGTCCTCCTCTGGATCCTCCTCATCGGTGTCCATAGCATCGCCCTCCTCGTAGCCGTCAATCTCAGAACGTCCTGGCGACGGCAGCTCCTGCAGCAGGTCGGGGTCGATCACCTGGCCTCCATACTCGGCAGGCTGCAGCCAAAATGGGTCCTCCTCCATGGGTATTGGAAAGTCGCGCTACGGTCCCTCAAAACCATGAAGACCCTCTCTAAACCACACCTCGAACCTATGGGGTACAAGGTAGGGTCCACCCTGATCTACTAGTACAGTCGTCACGTGTCTATGCCATAGCGTAGCATGCATATCAAAATGGAGGGTGATCTGAGTATCCATCTGAACTGGCAATCCAAAAAGCATCGGGGGTGCTGCCATCACGGGTGTCCTGGATCTGGAAAAAAAGAAGGTAACCATCGCCAGTGAGTCGAGGACTCAGCACGCTCACCACTAATCCTAGCGTAGGGTAGGGTATACAAGTGGGGTCGGTCCTATCCAGTAAACTAGGGTTCACGGTCTAAGGTTCAGACACTCTCGATTTCCCTAATTACCAAGTCCCAACGTATAACATAACGCACAACGCATAGCAATGCAGTTCGTACAAAGCAGACGGGTAATACAAACAATCAACCATAATGCCATATATAATGATGCAGGCCTCGAATGGCCATATCGGATCCCACGAATCCTACTCAGGCCTCAACCGGCCATAACGGATCGAACCCGCCTATCACTACAAATCCCATCAGGGCACATCCAACAGTGCCATCCGGCTAATGTCACAACTGCGTTCTCTGACGCCTTACATTGGCTACTCTCTTGTCTCTCCATTTCCCTCACATAACACGCATCTGGGGCTCATTCTCATGTCACATCTCTGGTGACTCATGCAATGCTCTCAATGTATGCGGGGCCCAAATGATTGCAGCAGCAATTCAGTCATAGAGCATGCATGCAATTGTACATAAGCACAGAAACAGAGCACATCAAAGAATCGTACGAGTAACTCACTGCGTTTAACAGAACGGCATCACATAGACTCAGTGCTCTACAATCAGTTCCCTATGTAATTTCCTTCGTGACTAACGTTATCTTGAGCACCCAACGAAATTGGAATTCGGTCCCGTCAGTCTCAGCGACCCAGTCAAAACCCATAACCCATGTTAGTTCTCAGGGGATTAGTAACCCACACTCAATATCTTAATGGTCTTTGGTTCCATTAAATTAGGGTTAGCTTAGTCTGGGGTTTAGTTAATTAATTCGGGTCCAATCGGGCCTAAGGCCCAATTCAAGATTTAAGGCCCATAATTATTTCTTGAATTAAAATTTGTGTATATATTGGGCCCATTATTATATGATTTTCGTGCAAGGCCCGAGCCCATTTTAAAGATTAACCTATTAAGCCCAATTTGACTCTTTTAGGCCCAATTTGCCATCCTAAGCCCATATATAATATTGGGACCCATATTTAATATTCTAAATTACAAATTGGGCTCAATTAGTCTTAATTTTCGTCCATTAAGGCCCACCATTACAATTCGGGTTCTATTTGTTCCGTTTAGGCCCAATTTTCTTAGAATTGAACTCCTAAACCCATCTTCATGTTTCGGCCCGCTAATCCATGCCTAAATCCGAATTTGCAGCCCATATTCGACAAATTTTAAGGCCCAATTAATTAATAAATTCGTGCATATACAAGCCTACTAGCATAAATTAGGCCCGTTAGCTTATTTTAGGTTATATTGGTCCAAATTAAGTCCCGAGGCCCAATAGCTTCACACGGCCCACATCTCACACGCCCACATCACTCATTTGCAGCCCAACATGTATGGTTTCCAGCCCCCTTCAAGTCGCCAAGCTTATGGTTTAACCCAACAAGCCAATCGCCTAAACTAACAAAACTAGCTTAAACCTTAATCATGCAATTTCCTCCATAAATCACCATGAATAGCCCTCTATATCACATCCCACGTACATATACTACTAACCTAAACCAAGATTAGTAGTAGAGCTTACCTAGAGCGGCTTGGGACGGCGATGAAATCCGGAGAGACACCGGACGGCCGAATAGGGTTCACGGCCTACAAAGAGAATCGGGTTCGGTTGGCTATTGAACGGGGCCTCACGTTCATGGAAATGGAAGGAAGGTGAGTCAAGAAGCTTACCAAGGAGTGGGGATGGTCGGCGGTGAGGGATGGTGGCCGAACAAGGAAGAAACGACGGCGACGTGGGCGGCGGACTAGCGCGGCACCGAGAGAAAGAGAGAGACGGTGAGGTCGGGGTGGCTTGAGGCGGCTCTCATGGCCACGGGACAACAAGGAGAGAGAGAGAGAGAAGAGGCTCACCGTGGCAACGTGGAGGTGGGATGGTGGCGGCTCGGCCACATCCACCTTCATTTCGTTCCACCAGTATTGCTGATGCAAATTCTGATACATCTTCGTACTTCCTGGGTGAATACTGTAGTTACTTCGGTGCGCCCTAGACAAAATCCTTTCCTTCAGCTCTTCATCATTTGGCACGCACAGACGTCCTCTAAACTTCAATATTCCATCAGCAGTTACTTGGAATTCAGCCTTCTTCTCATTTGCATTCATCGACACAATCTTCTGAATGTCGGGGTCCGTAGACTGCAACTCCTTGATCCTAACTTGAATCTCTGGTTCGATCTGCAAGGTAGCCATCAGACTTGAGAGGCTTCCTACCTCAACCTTAAACTCAGAGTCTCTAATCTCCTCCAGCAATGTCCATTCCTTGACCATCATATGCGCAATGCTCGACTTCCTACTCAGAGCATCCGCCACTTTATTCGTCATTCCTGGGTGGTATAAGATATCACAATCGTAGTCCTTCAGCAGCTCCATCTAACGACGCTGCCTCATGTTCAACTCTTTCTGCAAAAATAAATACTTCAAACTCTAATGATCAGTATAGATCTGAAATTTCTCTCCCACTAAGTAATGCCTCCAAATCTTCAATGCAAAAACAATCGCAGCCAATTCTAGGTCATGCGTCGGGTAATTCACTTCATGTGGCTTCAGCTGTCGAGATGCATAAGCTACTACTCGTCCATGCTGCATCAAGACACATCCCAATCCTCTTAGTGATGCATCGCTATAAATCTCGAACCCTCCTGGTCTAGATGGAATCGTTAACACTGGTGCGGAAGTTAATCGATCTTTCAACTCCTGAAAACTTTCCTCGCACTTCTCAGACCATTCAAACCTCGTTTCCTTCTTCAACAAATGGGTCATAGGAGACGCTATCTTCGAGAACCTTTCCACAAAGTGTTTGTAGTAGCCAGCCAATCCAAGAAAACTTCGTACTTCAGTCAAGGTTGTTGGCCTCGGCCACTTCTCTACAGCCTCGATCTTCGCTGGTGGCAAGCTCAATTACAAACTCCACTTCACGCTCTGGTAGCAAGCCAGGCAATTCTTGAGGAAACACATCCGGGTATTCTCTTACTACAGACACGTCTTCTAACTTTACTTCTTGAGCAGACGAATCTGATACTGACGCCAAAAATCCTAGGTAACCTTCGTCCATTAGTTTAGTCGCCTCCAACGACGAGATCCAAGAGATCGACGTTCCTCCTCGATTTCCTCTAAATTCATACCCAGGGTGGCCTACTGGGTTTAGCTGCACCGTACTTGTGACAGTCTGAAAATTCGACCCAATCATCGGAAATTCTAAATGAATGGAAATACTTCGTTAATACACTCTGATCGATGCTCACTCAGGATTAGCTACCCTGAGATGACTAACCGAAGGGAAAAGGCTATCTGGGAAGAATTTCCCAAACAGCCGCCCGTTGGCCTGAGACAGAGACAGAGTCGTTATTTAATGAAATTGACCACAAAATGAAATCTGACTTTGGACAATCGAATCAGTAACATAAACACAATTAAGAAATGAACTCAATCTCAGAAAGGTCACCAGAAGGGCAGACAGCTGGTGTACGTCGTGAAGCAGGATGTGATTGGAAAATTACCGAAATGCCCCCGGTAAATGCTCAGTCCTTAGAGTTAGTTGAATTAGGATTTTTGAGAGTAGATTCGGTAAATCGAAATCAAATCTTGTCTGAAATTCGTTCGCGCTCGGGACCCGATCGGTGCATTTGGCACGCAAATCGAGACAGGTCAAATCAGTTGTCAAATCAATCAAAGGTCTTGTCAATCACATCAATCCAAACCACTATTCTACCTAGTCCACTAACTTAGTTTATTTGAATTTTGAATAATAACTTGCATTCTCTCTCTCCCTCCCCTATACATGTTTCGGCCGGCCCCTTCTCTCTCTCCCCTCTCCTTCATTTCTTCTTCTTCTCCTTCCTTTCCTCTTCCTTCGCTCACTTGGAGTCGCCGAGGATCACCGCCCGTCCGCCGCCCAAACTCCTCCCGTCGTCGTCGCCGTTTGGCTTCTGCCGGCACCACCAACCCTCCCCTCATCTTGGTAAGTCTTCCAAGCATCTTCTCCCCCATTTTTGTGACATGTGAATGACCCAAAGAACCCCGATCAGCCCCTTACTTCTTCATGCTCTTCCGTCGTCGTCGTTTGCACCGTGAGAGCAAGGGCTACACGAGCTTGTTCCACGCCCTCCTTCAGCCATTTTAACATCCTTAGGCTTGTCTTTAGGACCATTGAAGGCCGTGGAACCCCGAGACCAGCCGTGAGCCGCCGTTTCCTTCCCGTTGGCCGTGAGCTCTGTTTGGCCGTCCGTTGCCCTTGCCGTCTTCGTCGTCGTCCCGAGCCGAAATAGGTAAGCTCTACTACTAGTCTTAGCCTAGGTTAGTGGTATATGCTTGTAGGATGATGATTTAAGGGTTGGTTATGCTAGTTGGGGAGTTAGAATGTCGTTATGGTTAAGATTAACTTAGGCTCCTTTGATGGGAACTCGGTTGGGCTAATTTAAAGGGCTGATAGTAAATGATCTTGGGCTTCAAAAATGTGTTTGTGGGCTGCGACGAGGAGCATAGGCGTGTGAGGTGTGGGCCGAATCAACCAATGGGCCTAGGGGACTTAATTTGGACCAATTTAACCTAAAACAAGCTTACATGCCTAAAATACTCTAACGGGCTTGCTAATGGACGAAGTTAATAATCTAATTGGGCCTTGAAAACATGATTGGTGCGTGGCAATAGTGACTTAGGCATGTAACATAATGGGCCAAAGTAGTGTAGATGGGCTTGGGGGCCCAATTCTAGGCTAATTGGGCTTAACTAGCTTAATTGGACCTAAATCTTGCTAGTGGGCCCCTAATGCACGAAAATTCTAATTTAATTGGGCCTAAAATTATGTTGAATATTAAAATATAAGGCCCAATAGTACCCATGGGCTTAGGACATCAAACTGGGCCTAAAATGACCTAATTGGGCTTAATAGGTTAATTCTTCAAAATAGGCTAGGGCCTTGCACGAAATTAATATAATAATGGGCCCAACTCATATATTTAATTTAAGAAATAAATCATGGGTCTCAAATCTTGAAATGAGCCTTAGGCCCAGTTTAGCCTAACTTAATTAATTAGAACCTCACTCGAGTTGAACCTTGGTTTATATGGGATCAGTCAGGGAATCGCCTAGGGTAAGCAATAGTATGATGGGATCACGAGTAAGATGTTCAATTGAGCTTAGATGGTCGAGAATCAGAGTGTATGGCACTAGTCCTATGATCGTATGGCATGATGAATATGAGATTTCTTGGATGACCAATTAATGTGCACTGTTCTTGTACTTGTGTACTATGGCATGCATGCTTTGTGTTTGAATTACTGTTGCAATCATTTGAGCCCCGCATACATTCAGAGCATAGCATGAGTCACCAGAGATGTGACATGAGAATGTGCCCAGATGGGAAATGGGGAGAAAAGGGAGACCAACGTAAGGCGTCAGAAACGCAGTATGGTATTTGCCGTGTGGCACTGAGAATGAGCCCTGATGGGATTTGGAGTGATAGGCGGGCTCGATCCATTGGGATCCGTTATGGCCGGTTGAGGCCCGAGCATGATCCGTGGGATCCGATATGGCCGTTTGAGGCCTGCATCATTACATATGGCATCTTGCTTGATCGTTGGTATTGCCCGTCTGCTTTGTACGAACTGCATTGCTATACCTTGTGCGTTATGTTGTACGTTGGGACTTGGTAACTGGGGAGATCGAGAGCGTCTGAACCTTGGACCGTGAACCCTAGTTTACTGGATAGGACTGACCCCTCTTGTATACCCTACCCTACGCTAGGATTAGTGGTGAGCTTGCTGAGTCCTCAACTCACTGGTGGTGGTTACCTTCCTTTTCAGATCCTGGTCGCCCGTGATGGCAGCACCCCCAATGCTTTTTGGAATGCCAGTTCAGATGGACACCCAGATCACCCTCCATTTTGATATGCACGCTACCCTATGGCATAGGCACGTGACGACTGTACTAGTAGATCAGGGTAGACCCTACCTCGTACCCCATAGGTTCGAGGCGTGGTTTAGAGAGGGCCTTCATGGTTTTGAGGGACCGCAGCTAGACTCTCCGATACCCATGGAGGAGGACCAATTCTGGCTGCAGCCTGCCGAGTATGGAGGCCAGGTGATTGACCCCGACCCAGTGCAGGAGTTGCCGTCTCCTGGACGTTCCGAGATTGATGGCCACGAGGAGGGCGATGCCATGGATACCGAGGAGGAGGAGCCCGAGGAGGACTGAGTCCCTGATGCTGGTCTAGTATTTTGATGTTAGTGAGAGCGTAGGTTTGACTGTAGGTTGTGGTTTCTTTTTGGGGGTCTGTACCTAACGATGATGTTATGTTATGTATATATTGTTGTTTGTGTTTATTCTGTTCATTCTACCCCTCCGTTTTGTATGCTCGTATGTATGGTTAGTAGGCACGTTTCCGCAGGTTCGAGAGTTAGATGAAGGACTCATCGTCTGGTCGCGACGATAGGCTCTCCTAGGCCGTCGCGTATCGGAACCTGACGAGCGAGGTGGGAATCTTCCGCAGGAACGGGATGTCGTGTGCCCGATATGGGGTTCGGGGCGTGACATCCCCGTTCGAGTGGTATCAGAGCAAGGTCAGCTCGATATGAGACTGTTCGAGGTTTTGGAGTGATAAGGATGTTGATTATGGGGTAGTTAGATAGACAGACCCTAGACGTGAGAATAGGAAAGGGTAGAATGCTTGGATTGATTAGCGCATGTGTTTGCTTAGCAGAATCGATTGTCCAGAGTAGCCCCTGGTTAAGGTGTTTTAAACTAAGTTGCAGGTGCGTCAGGACCTGAGGTAAGGTTCTAAGGCAGAGCCCCATGAGTAGGGCGCTTGATTGCTGATTGCTGAATAGTTAACCTGCTAGGTGCTGCTTCTGTTTGTATGCCCAGTCGGCTGTCGCGCGCTGCTGGACCATCATGCATTGCACGGATTTCTGCATTTAAAGAAAAATGAGTTTGGAGAGGAAAAGGGTTTAAAAATGGAAATTATTTAAATTTGGAATTTGAATTTGAAAAGTGCATGCATCTCATGTTGTTGGATTTGGTAACTGTCAGCCTGGTATGGGACGGGATTGACGGGACATCTAAAAACTGTAATGAAGCGTGGTATGGGACACGTGGAACGGGATTCTCTCTGTCTGTGGGTAACTTAGGACAACTGTTCGCACCAAGAAACGAGGAGGGCGGGGAGTGGTCGCCGGGGCAGAAACCTGATCAAGGAAGTGGCTCCCGACAGGCTTCTAGTTGAGGTGGCGAACAGAGTGGCCTAGGATGTGCACTGACAGGGTTGAGTCTAGATGTCAACTGGGTTCAACTGCATTTAAGCTGCAGCGACTATTTACATGCATATATATGTCAGTGGACGCGACAGTAGACGAAAGCTTGGTTGCCAGATTAAGAGTTCCGAATTCCTGAATGGGAATTTCGTTTATGTTTAGGTGTGAGTGATTAGCAAGGATGAGCAATAGGGGCAGAAGACCGACTGCTGGTGCATTGAGCTCAAGGGCTCCTGAGCCTGAAGGAGATCTTAGGATCGAGGAGATGATGAGAGTTCTGACTGAAGTGAGTAACTTGATGGCTAGGCAAGCTGCTGAGAGAGCTGCCACTGTAGCCCAAGCAGCTGAGGCCGCCTTGGCCGCTGCGAATGGAGCCAATGGGGGCAACGGGCATGGAAATGGAGGACGTCAGACTCATCACATTGTGGAACAGTTTCTGAAGTTGCAGCCGTCGAGGTTTGATGGTAGTGGTGGTCCCGAAGTGGCTGCCTTGTGGATCGAACAGCTTGAGAAGGCTTTCACGATTTTGGGTTGCACCGATGAGGAGAAGGTTTCGTTGGCGACTTATCAGCTCCAGGGTATTGCAGATGATTGGTGGAAGGCCACCAGAGGACGAGTCTTTCCAGATGGCATGAGGCCAAACTGGGCTGCTTTCTGTGCAGCGTTTAATGGAAAGTATTTTTCTGAGGTAGCCCAAGAGAGGAAAATGGAAGAGTTCATAAGGCTTCGCCAAGGACCTATGACTGTGGATCAGTATGAGGGTGAATTCGCCAGGTTGTCCAAGTTCGCTCGAAGATTGATTGAGGATCTGTGGGACAAGGCCAGAAGATTCAGAGAAGGCTTGAGACCTGAACTGAAGAGTATGATGCTCGCCACGGGACTGAGGGACTATAAGGAGATTTATGAGAGAGCACTGGCGATAGAGCGAGACCTACAAGAGAAGGCTGCCGCATCTGGATCGCGGTTTGTGCCAAGAGGGAACTTTAGAGACTTTGGCAAGAGGCCGATGAAGGACACCCGCAGGTTCGTTCCACCTGCGAAAAGGACTTTGGGAAAACCGTCACACTCTGGGAATCAGAACTGCCGTGACTGTGGCAGGAGGCATGGGAATAGCCCTTGCCCAAGGAAGACTGGAGGCTGCTTTGGATGTGGACAGATGGGGCATATTCTGAGGAATTACCCGAGAAGAGGTCCGAGACCCCCGTTCCAGCCACAGCAGCAGCCGCCGATGGCGAATGCTCCTCGGGGGAATCAGAACCGTCCACCTGTGCAAGGACGAGTCTATGCAGTAGCGCGAAAGGATGCTGAGAACGCGCCAAGGGTGATCACAAGTACCGTCTCTCTTTGTGGTCATACTGCTTATGCTTTGTTTGATCCGGGAGCGTCGCACTCCTTCGTATCTGCACGTTTTGCAGAGTTAGCTGGGATGAATGTTGAGCCGTTGGATGTGACTTTGCATGTAACCACCCCGTTAAAGGATAGAGTGATTGTTGCGTTAGGATGTAAGGGGTGTAAGTTAGTTCTGGGCATTAGAGAGGAAGAGATCGATTTAGCTGTTTTGCCTATGTTTGATTTTGACGTAATTGTTGGCATGGACTGGTTGGTTAGACATGGGGCAATAATAGACTGTGGTAGAAGTATGATACAGCTAAACACAGTAGGTCACCCTGGGTATGAATTTAGAGGAAATCAAGGAGGAACGTCGATTCCTTGGATCTCGTCGTTGGAAACAACCAAACTAATGGACGAGGGTTGTCTGGGATTTTTGGCATCAGTGTCAGATTCGACTGCTCAAGAAGTGAAGTTGGAAGAAGTGCCTGTAGTGAGAGAGTACCCGGATGTATTTCCTCAAGAATTGCTTGGCTTGCCACCAGAGCGTGACGTAGAGTTTGTGATTGAGTTGGCACCTGGAACAGAGCCGATCTCAAAAGCACCGTATAGGATGTCATTGTCTGAGTTGAAGGAATTGAAGGTGCAGATGCAGGAACTGCTGGATAAAAGATTTATCCGCCCTAGTGCTTCGCCATGGGGAGCTCCAGTGCTGTTTGTTAAGAAGAAGGATGGATCGCTAAGACTGTGTATCGACTACAGGCAGTTGAACCAGGTGACGATCAAGAACAAGTATCCTCTGCCAAGGATTGATGACCTGTTTGACCAACTTCAAGGCGCATGTGTGTTCTCCAAGATAGACCTAAGGACAGGCTATCACCAGTTGAGGATTAAGAAGGAGGACGTGCCTAAGACCGGCTTTAGGACGAGGTATGGGCACTACGAGTTCACAGTTATGCCGTTTGGATTGACGAACACCCCAGCAGCATTTATGGACATGATGAATCCAGTGTTCAAGGAGTTTCTGGATCAGTTCGTGATAGTTTTTATCGATGACATTTTGGTGTATTCGAAGAGTTCGGAGGATCACGAGGAACACTTAAGGATTGTCCTGCAGACGCTAAGGGAACACTCGCTGTATGCGAAGTTTAGCAAGTGTGAGTTCTGGTTAAGCAGAGTGGCGTTCCTTGGACACATAGTATCCGGAGAAGGAATATCAGTGGATCCAGCGAAGATCGAGGCTGTAGAGAAGTGGCCGAGGCCCACAACTGTGACTGAAGTACGAAGTTTTCTTGGATTAGCTGGCTACTACAGACGCTTTGTGGAAAGGTTCTCGGTGATAGCGTCTCTTCTGACCCATTTGTTGAAGAAGGAAATGAGGTTTGAATGGACTGAGAAATGCGAGCAAAGTTTTGAGGAGTTGAAAGATCGATTGACTTCCGCACCAGTGTTGACCATCCCATCGGGACCTGGACGATTTGAGATATACAGCGATGCATCATTAAGAGGATTGGGATGTCACACCTTGAACCCCAATCGGGCACACGGCATCCCGTTCCAGCGGAAGATTCTCACCTCGCTTGTCAGGTTTACGACACGCGACGGCCCAGGATAACCTATCGTCGCGACCAGACGACGAGTCCTTCGCCTGACTCTCGAACCTGCGGAAACGTGCCTCCTAACCATACATACATGCATACAAAACAAAGGGGTAGAACGAACAGAATAAACGCAAGCAACAATATACATACATATCATAACATCAGCGTTAGGTACAGACCCCCAAAGAGAAACCACAACCTACAATCAAATCTACGCTCTCACTAACATCAAAAAACTAGACCAGCGTCAGGGACTCAGTCCTGCTCAGGCTCCTCCTCGGAATCCTCCACGGGGTCCTCTTCTGGATCCTCCTTATCGGTATCCATGGCATCGCCCTCCTCGTGGCCATCGATCTCAAATCGTCCCGGGGACGGCAACTCCTGCAGTGGGTCGGGGTCAATCACCTGGCTAGGCTCCCTCGAAACCATGAAGGCTTTCTCTAAACCAAGCCTCGAACCTATGGGGCACTAGGTATGGTCCACCCTGATCTACGAGTACAGTCGTCACGTGCCTATGCCACAGCGTAGCATGCATATGAAAATGGAGGGTGATCTGGGTGTCCATCTGAACTGGCAATCCAAAAAGCATCGGGGGTGCAGCCATCACTGGCGTCCAGGATCTGAAAAGGAAGGTAACCACCACCAGTGAGTCGAGGACTCAGCAAGCTCACCACTAATCCTAGCGTAGGGTAGGGTATATAAGTGGGGTCGGTCCTAACCAAAGTACTAGGGTTCATGATCCAAGGTTCAGGCACTCTCGATCTCCTCAGTCACTAAATCCCAACGTACAACATAACGCACAATGCATAGTAATGCAGTTCGTACAAACAGACGGGTAATACAAACAATCAACCAAGATGCCATATGTAATGATGCAGGCCTCAAACGACCATATCGGATCCCACGGATCATGTTCGGGCCTCAACCGGCCATAATGGATCGAACCCGCCTATCACTCCAAATCCCATTAGGGCTCACTCTCAGTGCCACACGGCAAATACCACACTGCGTTTCTGACGCCTTACGTTGGTCTCCCTTTTCTCTCCATTTCCCATCTGGGCACATTCTCATGTCACATCTCTGGTGACGCATGCAATGCTCTGAATATATGCGGGGCCCAAATGATTGCAACAGTAATTCAAACACAGAGCATGTATGCCAAAGTATACGAGTACAAGAACAGAGTACATCAACTGATCGTCTAATAAATCTCATGTTCATCATGCCATACGATCATAGGACTAGTGCTATACACTCAGGTTCTCGATCATCTGGGCTCGCCTTAATCTCTTACTCGCGATCCTATCATACTATTGCTTACCATAGGCGATCCCCTAATTGAACCCATATGAACCAAGGTTTAACATAAGTAAGGGTCTAACTAATTAAGTTAAGTTCGATTGGGCCTAAGGCCCACTTCAAGATTTGAGGCCCATGATTTATTTCTTAAATTAAATATATGGTTTGGGCCCATTATTATATTGATTTCGTGTGAGGCCTGTGACAGTCTGAAAATTCGACCCAGTCATCGGAAGTTCTAAATGAATAAAAATACTTCGTTGATACACTCTGATCGACACTCACTCAGGATTAGCTACCCTGAGATGACTAACCGAAGGGGAGAGGCTATCTGGGAAGAATTTTCCAAACAGCCGCCCGTTGGTCTGAGACAGAGATAGAGTCGTTATTTAATGAAATTGACCACAAAATGAAATCCGACGTTGGACAATCGAATCAGTAAGATAAACACAATTAAGAAATGAACTTAGTTTCAGAAATGTCGCCAGAAGGGCAGACAGCCGATGTACGTCGTGATGCAAGACGTGATTGGAAAATTACCGAAATGCCCCCGGTAAATGCTCAGTCCTTAGGATTAGTTGAATTAGGATTTTTGAGAGTAGATTCGATTAATCGAAATCAAAACCTGTCCGAAATTCGTTCGCGCTCGGGACCCGATCGGTGCATTTGGCACGCAAATCGAGACAAGTCAAATCAGTTGTCAAATCAATCAAAAGTCTTGTCAATCAATCAATCACATCGTGGCACAATTTCCAATGCAATCTATCAAGTCAATCAAGTGTCATTCAAGCTTACATCAAAGTACACCTAAACTACTATTACCCCATTACCTAACCCACTATCAAATTTTTGAATTTTATCAAACTTGGTTAAGCCCTCATCCTCTCTCTCTCTCCCTTCATTCGGTCACTCTCTCCCCCTCTCCTCCTCTCCACCCGAAACCATCTTCTTCTTCTTCTTCCTCTTGCTTTCCTTCGTCCGCCAGCCACCACCTCGCATCACCGCCGCCGTCCGAGCTCCCTCGCCAACGCTACCATTCCATCTTCGTTTGGTAAGGCTCTCAACCTCCCCTCTTCCCATTTTCGTGGCCATTTGGCCTTGGGTAAAGCCGGATCAACCTCACCATCTCTCTCTCTCTCTCTCTCGTTCGCTCTAGTCCGCCCGTGCCGCCCCGTGAACTTCGTCCGTCGTCCTCACCGTCGTCCGGCCACCTCCGGCCTTCACCGACCACCCTCGATCTTTGGTAAGCTTCCTAGTTTCCCTTCCCTTCACTTCCGAGGCATTCGAAGCCCTCTTGGACCCCGACCAACCCGATTTCCCCATTTAGGCCGAGAGCCTCCCTTGGCCGCCGGTGTCCCTTGCCGCCCCCGACGTCGTCCTGAACCCATTTTGGTAAGCTCCACCTCTAACCTTGGCTTAGGTTAGTTGTATATGTGTGTGGTGTAGCGCAAAGATGGTTAGTTGTGATGATTAGAGGCTAATACAAGTGGTTAGGCATAATTTTCACTAAACTAATGTGATGGAAGGTTGCTTGGGCCGTATGAGTGGGCTGTGAGTGCACAATTTGGGCGTGGAAATGGGTTGTAGGGGTTGCAAATGGGCTGATTTAGGCGTGGGATGATGGGCCAAAGGGTGCCAATGGGCTTAGGGGCTTAATTCTAAGCTAGTTGGGCCAAAATGATGCAAATCGGGCTTAATTTGTAATGGTGGGCCTCAATGGACGAAAAATCACTTAAATTGGGCCTAATTTCTAATCTTGAATATTAAAATATGAAACTTAATGATGGGTATGGACTTGAGTTATCAAATTGGGCCTAAATGGGCCAAAATGGGCTTCCTAAGCCTACTTTAAATATTGGGCTTGGGCCTTGCACGAATTTAATAATAATAATGGGCCCAAACCATATATCTAATTTAAGAAATAAATCATGGGCCTCAAACCTTGAAGTGGGCCTTAGGCCCAGTCGAACTTAACTTAATTAGTTAGACCCTAACTTAGGTTAAACCTTGGTTCATATGGGTTCAATTATGAGATCGCCTATGGTAAGCAATAGTATGACAGGATCGCGAGTAAGATGTTAAGTCGAGCCTAGATGATCGAGAATCTGAGTGTATAGCACTAATCCTATGATCGTATGGCATGATGAACATGAGATTTATTAGACAATCAATTGATGTACTCTGTTCTTGTACTTGTGTACTTTAGCATGCATGCTCTGTGTTTGAATTACTGATGCAATCATTTGGGCCCCGCATACATTCAGAGCATCGCATGAGTCACCAGAGTTGTGACATGAGAATGTGCCCAAGATGGGAAATGGAGAGAAAAGGGAGACTAACGTAAGGCGTCAGAAACGCAGTGTGGTATTTGCCATGTGGCCCTGAGAATGAGCCCTGATGGGATTTGGAGCGATAGGCGAGTTCGATCCATTATGGCAAGTTGAGGCCCGAGCATGATCTGTGGGATCCGATATGGCTGTCTGAGGCCTGCATCACTCTATATGGCATCTTGGTTGATTGTTTGTATTGCCCGTCTATTTGTACGAACTGCATTGCAATGCTTATGCGTTATGTTGTACGTTGGGACTTGGTAACTAGGGAGATTCGAGAGTGCTTGAACCTTGTACCGTGAACCCTAGTACCCAGGGTTAGGACCAACCTCACTTGTATACCCTACCCTACGCTAGGATTAGTGGTGAGCTTGCTGAGTCCTCGACTCACTAGTGGTGGTTACCTTCCTTTTCAGATCACGGACGCCAGTGATGGCTGCACCCCCGATGCTTTTTGGATTGCCGATTCAGATGGACACTCAGATCACCCTCCATTTTGATATGCATGCTACGCTGTGGCATAGGCATGTGACGAATGTACTCGTAGATCAGGGTGGACCCTACCTAGTGCCCCATAGGTTCGAGGCTTGGTTTAGAGAGGGCCTTCATGGTTTCGAGGGACCGCAGCGAGACTCCCTGATACCCATGGAGGAGGACCCATTTTGGCTGCAGCCTGCCGAGTATGGAGGCCAAGTGATCGACCCCGACCCGGTGCAGGAGTTGCCGTCTCCTGGACGCTCAGAGATTGACGGCCACGAGGAGGGCGATGCCATGGATACCGATGAGGAGGATCCAGAAGAGGACCTCGTGGAGGATTCCGAGGAGGAGCCTAAGGAGGACTGAGTCCCTGATGCTGGTATAGTCTTTTAGGGTTTGTTTGAGCGTAGGCTTTGGCTGTAGGTGGTGGTTTCTTTTTGGGGGTCTGTACCTAACGCTGATGTTATGTATATATATTGTTATTTGTGTTTATATTGTTCGTTCTACCCCTCTATTCTGTATGCATGTATGTATGGATAGGAGGCACGTTTCCGCAGGTTCGAGAGTTAGACGAAGGACTCGTCGTCTGGTCGCGGCGATAGGTTTTCCTGGGCCGTCGCATATTATTAACCTGACGAGCGAGGGTGAGAATCTTCCGCAGGAATGGGATGCCGTGTGCCCGATTAGGGTTCGGGGCGTGACAAGGCCCAAGCCCATTTATAAAGATTAGCCTATTCAGCCCAATTTGGTCATTTTAGGCCCAATTTGTTATCCTAAGCCCATATACATTATTAGGCCTCATATTTTAACATTCAAAATCATGATTTGGGCCTAATTAATTCAAATTTTCGTCCATGAGTGGCCCATTATTTACAATAGGCCCAATTAGTTTAGAATTTAATCCCGGAGCCCGATACAAACCTTCGGTCCATGAGATTACACGCCCATTCTCCCTTTTTCAGCCCATATTAGACATTTTCAAGGCCCAATTAATCAATTCATTTTGTCCGTTCGTAAACCCATTAGAATAACTTAGGCCCGTTAGCTTATTTTTAGGTCCAACTTATATAATTCAAGCCCTCGGGCCCACTAACACATTTCGGCCCACCTCATACACACCCAACCCTTATATTGCAGCCCACACTTAACATTTCTAGGCCAAACCCGTATACCAACAGCCCCCATGATTGGCCCAATCAAGTTTTCATTACATTAGCCTAGGTTAATCTTAACCTTAATCACATTTTAATACCCTAACTAGCATGACCAGCCCTTAAATCATCATCCCACAAGCATTCACTGCTAACCTAGGCTAAGATTAGGAGTAGAGCTTACCTAAACGGGTTGGGTTGGAGTAGACGACGACGGAAGACACCGGGCGGCTCAAAATGGCCCTCGGCCAAAGGAGGATGGTCGGCGTTTGGGGGCTGATTTGGCGCCTTCCAAGGCTTCCCAAGGACCTAGAATGATGGTTCCACATGCCAAAAGAAGTGAGGAACCATGGAAAGGCAAGGTGACTCGGCCGGGTCCAAAATGAAGCGAAACAACGAGCCGAACGACGAAGGAAAACGGGGCTATTTTGGGTGTTCCATGGGGTGTTCCAGCCATGGAAAACAACTAGAAGTGAGCTAGGAAGACTTACCAAGGGAAGCTACGAGGATGGCGGTGGCTGGGAGGGCCGAACGGCGGCGACGATGGAGGAGCTCAGGCGGACGACGGCGACGGCAAGGAGAGGAAGAACGAGAAGAAAATAAAGAAGAGAGGGGGAGAGGGGATGCTCGGCCGAATGGGAGAAAAATGAGAGAGGAGAGAGAGTGAGGTTTTTATCCAAGTATATAGCCAAAATTTCAAATAATGGGTAACTGGGATTAGGTAGAATAGTGACATGGATTTGTACTTTGGTGTGACATTTGTACCTTGACATGTTGATTGATTTATGGATTGACTTGCATTGGGAATTGAACCATGATGTGATTGATTGATTGACAAGACATTTGATTGATTTGACAACTGATTTGATTTGCCTCGATTTGCGTGCCAAATGCACCGATCGGGTCCGGAGCACGAATGAATTTCAGACAGGTTTTGACTTCGATTAATCAAATCTACTCTCAAAAATCCTAATTCAACTAATTGTAAGGACTGAGCATTTACCGGGGGCATTTCGGTAATTTTCCAATCACGTCTTGCTTCGTGACGTACACCGGCTGTCTGCCCTTCTGGCAGTGTTTCTGAAACTGACTTCATTTCTTAATTGTGTTTATCTTACTAATTCGATTGTCCGAAGTTGGATTTCATTTTGTGGTCAATTTCATTAAATAACGACTCTGTCTCTGTCTCAGACCAACGGGCGGCTGTTTGGGAAATTCTTCCCAGATAGCCTTTCCCATTCGGTTAGTCATCTCAGGATAGCTAATCCTGAGTGAGCGTCGATCAGAGTGTATTAACGAAGTATTTCCATTCGTTTATAAATTCCGATAATTAGGTCGAATTTTCAGACTATCACAATTCTTCCCTTCTTATAAAAATTTCGTCCTCGAAATTTACAATCCACCAATCCTTACAACAGAACAGAGACTACACTGAGCTACTCGAATAAATACGGATACTTCCTCTTCATCTCGTCCTCGCTTTCCCAAGTGGCTCCTTCAGTCCCATGATGCTCCCAGATAACCTTGACCAGCGGTATCATCTTGTTCCTCAAGACCTGCTCCTTACGATCTTCAATTCTTACTGGCCTTTCCACGTACGAGATGCGGTCATCAATTTCAATGACTTCATGATCGAGTATATGGCCAGGGTCCGGCTCGTATTTCCGGAGCATCGACACATGAAACACGTTGTGAATCTGCGACAAGTTCGGCGGTAGTGCTAGACGATAAGCCAGTGTCCCGATCTTTTCCAAAATCTCGAATGGCCCAACAAACCTAGGACTCAGCTTTCCTTTCTTGCCAAACCGAGATAGTCCTCGCATCGGCGACATCTTCAAAAAGACGTGATCTCCAACTTGAAATTCCAATGGCTTACGTCTCTTGTCTGCGTAGCTTTTCTGCCTGCTCTGAGCGGTTCTCAGTGTGACAGTCTGAAAATTCGACCCGATTATCGGAAATTCTAAATGAATGGAAATACTTCGTTAATACACTATGATCGACGCTCACTCAAGATTAGCTACCCTGAGTTGACCAACCGAAGGGGAAAGGCTACCTGGGAAGGATTTTCCAAACAGCCGCCCGCTGGTCTGAGACGGAGACAGAGCCGTTATTTAATGAAATTGACCACGAAATGAAATTCGACTTCGGACAATCGAATTAGTAAGACAAACACAATTAAGACATGAAGTCAGTTTCAGAAATGTCGCCAGAAGGGCAGACCGCCGGTGTACGTCGAGGAGCAAGACGTGATTTGGAAAATTACCGAAATGCCTCTGGTAAATGCTCAGTCCTTAGGATTAGTAGAATTAGGATTTTTGAGAGTAGATTCGATCAATCGAAATCAAATCCTGTCTGAAATTCGTTCGCGCTCGGGACCCGATCGGTGCATTTGGCACGCAAATCGAGCCAAGTCAAATCAGTTGTCAAATCAATCGATGTCTTGTCAATCAATCAATCACATCATGGCACAATTTCCAAGAATGTCAACCCATCAATCCATCAAGTAAATCAAGTGTCATTCAAGCATAGTAAACATCATATCCCCAACACTATTACCCCATTACCTACCCCACTAACCCATTTGAATTTGACTTAAGCCTTGCCTTCTCTCTCTCCTCCCTCACTCTCTCATTTTTCGGCAACACCCTCACCTCTCTCTCCCTCCCGAAAGCTCTCTCTCCCTCTCCTCCTTTCCTTCTTCGTCGGCCGCCCGTGAAGCTCCGCCCGTTGCCGCCGTCGTTCCACCATCACCGACCGCCGTTCGGCCCTCCACGCCACCGCCATCCTCATAGCTTCTCTTGGTAAGTCTTCTAAGCCCTCTCCCTCTCATTTCCGTGGAAGAACAGCCCCTTATGGACACCCAAACAGCCCCCTTTTCCGTCGTCGTTTCGCTCGTCGTCTTATTTCAACTTGGACCCGAACTTGCCCCACCTTGTTCCCTTGCATTCCTCACGTCTTTGGCTTGGTAAATGGTTGTCTTAGGGCCCTTGGAACCCCCGTGAAACCGCCGGAACAGCCCGGACCAGCTGCCAAGTCGCCGTTCCTTTCCGTCGGCCGTGAGCTCCGTTCGGCCGTCCGGTGTCCCTTGCCGTTCCGTCGTCCTTCCCATTCCATTTTCGGTAAGCTCTACTACTAATCTTAGTCTAGGTTAGTGGTATATGCTTGTAGTATGTTGTGGTAGAGGCTGGTTGTGCTTGTTGTGGGATTGGAATGTGCTTAAGGTTAAGAGTTCCCTATGCTAACTTGTTGGAAACTTGATTGGGTTGAATATGTGGGCTGTGGATTCATGGATTGGGCCTTAGGATGTGTTTAGGGGCTGCAAACAGGTGGGTTAGGCGTGAAAGGGGTAGGCCGAAACATGGAAATAGGCTTAGGGGCTTTTATTTCAAGTAATTGGGCCAAAACTAGACTAATTGGGCCTAATCCAACTAATGGGCCACAAATGGATGAAAATCCACTTAAATTGGGCCTAATTTGTGTCCATGAACATTAAAGTGTGAAACCTAAAAGTGTATATGGGCTTGGGTTATCAAGTTGGGCTTAAAATAATGGAAATGGGCTTAAATAGTCAATCTTTAAAAATGGGCTTGGGCCTCACACGAAATTAATAAAATAATGGGCCCAAACTATATAATTTAATTTAAGAACTAGATAATGGGCTTCAAATCTTGAAGTGGGCCTTAGGCCCAGTTGAACCCAACTTGCTCAATTAGACCTGTTCTTAGGCTAGACCTTGAATTTTGTGAGTTCAATTGGGGAACCGCCTATGAAGGGCACTAGTATGATGGGATCGCGAATGAGACGTTAAGGCGAGCCTAGATGGCCGAGAATCTGAATGTATAGTACTAGCTTTATGATCGTGTGGCATGATGAACTTGTGATCTATTTGACGATCAGTTGATGTGTTGTGATCTTGTACTTGTATACTTTAGCATGCATGCTCTGTGTTGATTCATTGGTGCAATCATTTGGGCCCCGCATACATTCAGAGCATTGCATGAGTCACCGGAGTTGTGACATGAGATTGTGCCCAGAGGGGAAATGGAGAGAAAAGGGAGACCAACGTAAGGCGTCAGAAACGCAGTGTGGTATTGCCGTGTGGCACTGTGAATGAGCCCTGATGGGATTTGGAGCGATAGGCGGGCTTGATCCGTTGAGATTCGTTATGGCCGGTTGAGGCCCGAGCATGATCCGTGGGATTTGAAATGGCCATTTGAGGCCTGCAGCGTTGCATGACATGATTGCTGATTCCGATATTGCCCGTCTATATTGTATAACTTGTATCATTATGTGGTTCGTGTCAGTTGCGATGGGTTATAGTATCTTGGGAGATGGAGAGTGGTTTGACTCTGAACCCTGAACCCTAGATACTGGTTAGGACCGATCCCACCTGTATATCCTACCCTACGCTAGGATTAGTGGTGAGCTTGCTGAGTTCTCGACTCACTGGTGGTGGTTACCTTCCTTTTTTCAGATCCCAGACGCCAGTGATGGCTGCACCCCCGATGCTTTTTGGATTGCCGATTCAGATGGATACTCACATCACCCTCTATTTTGATATGCACGCAACACTATGGCATAGGCATGTGACGACTGTACTAGTAGATCAGGGTAGACCCTACCTAGTACCCCATAGGTTCGAGGCGTGGTTTAGGGAAGGCCTTCATGGCTTTGAGGGACCCCAGCGAGATTCCCCGATACCCATGGAGGAGGACCCATTTTGGCTGCAGCCTGCCGAATATGGAGGCCAGGTGATCGACCCCGACCCACTGCAGGAGTTGCCGTCCCCTGGACGATCTGAGATTGATGGCCACGAGGAGGACGATGCCATGGATACCGATAAGGAGGATCCAGAAGAGGACCCCGTGGAGGATTCCGACGATGAGCCTGAGGAGGACTGAGTTTCTAATGCTGGTCTGGTATTTTGATGTTAGTGAGAGCGTAGGTTAGGCAGCAGGTTGTGGTTTCTTTTGGGGTCTATACCTAACGCTTGATATGTATATAATGTTGTTTGTATTTACTCTGTCTATGCTACCCTTTGCTACGTATGCTTGTGTGTGTGGATAGGAGGCACGTTTCCGCAGGTACGAGAGTTAAGCGAAGGACTCGTCGTCTGGTCGCGACGATAGGTTCTCCTGGGCCGTCGCATATTATGAACCTGACGAGCGAGGGTGAGAATCGTCCGCAGGAACGGGATGCCGTGTGCCCGATTGGGGTTCGGGGCGTGACACTCAGTCTGTCCCTAATCACTTTAACTGCCTCAACTGATTGCTGAACTAACTCCGGGCCTGTTATGCTTTTCTCACCAACCTCGTCCTAGCAAACTGGAGTTCTGCAGGCCCTTCCATACAGTGCCTCAAACGGTGCCATCTTGATACTCTGCTGATAACTGTTGTTGTAGGCAAACTCCACCAAGTGTAACTGCTCTTCCCAGCCTCCCTTGAAATCAATTACACACGCCCTCAGCATGTCCTCTAGAGTCTGTATAGTCCTTTCCGACTGACCGTCTGTCTGAGGATGGTAGGCTGTACTGAATCTCAACTCGGTTCCCAAAGCACCCTGCAAACTCTTCCAAAACGTAGCTGTGAAACGAGGATCTCTGTCTGATACAATGCTTACTGGTACCCCATGCAATCTCACGATCTACCTCACGTACAATTCAGCCAACTTCTCCAAGGTCGAGTCCTTTTGTACTGCAATGAAATGAGTTGATTTCGTCAGTCTATCCACTATTACCCATATCGAATCATTGCCTCTTTGACTTTTTGGCAATCCTGTCACAAAATCCATAGTGACATGCTCCCACTTCCACTCTGGGATTTCCAGGGGCTGCAGTAGTCCACCAGGTTTGCAGTGCTGCACCTTTACTTGCTGACACGTCAGACACTTGGCTACATGCTTAGCCACATCCACCTTCATTCCATTCCACCAATAGTGCTGATGTAAATTCTGATACATCTTCGTACTCCCTGGATGAATACTGTAGTTACTTTTGTGCGCCTCAGACAAAATCCTTTCCTTCAGCTCTTCATCGTTTGGCACGCACAACCGTCCTCTAAACTTCAATATTCCATCAGCAGTTACTTGGAACTCAGCCTTCCTCTCGTCTGCATTCATCGATATAATCTTCTGGATATCCGGGTCTGTAGACTGCAGCTCTTTGATCCTCAGCTGAATCTCTGGTTCGATCTGCAACGTAGCCATCAGACTTGAGAGGTTTCCTACCTCGACCTTGAACTCAGAATCTCGGATTTCCTCCAGCAATGTCCATTCCTTGACCATCATATGCGCAATGCTCGACTTCCTACTCAAAGCATCCGCCACTTTATTCGCCTTTCCTGGGTGGTACAGAATATCACAGTCATAGTCGTTCAGCAACTCCATCCAACGGCGTTGCCTCATATTCAGTTCTTTCTGCAAAAACAAATACTTCAAACTCTGATGGTCCGTGTAAATCTAGAACTTCTCTCCCACTAAGTAATGCCTCCAAATTTTTAGTGCAAACACGATTGCAGCTAATTCCAAGTCTGCGTCGGGTAGTTCATCTCATGCGGCCTTAACTGTCGAGATGCATAAGCCACTACTCGTCCATGCTGCATCAAGACACATCCCAATCCTCTTAATGACGTATCACTATATATCTCAAATCCTCCAGGTCCAGACGGGATGGTTAACACTGGTGCGGAGGTTAATCGATTCTTCAACTCCTGAAAACTTTCCTCGCACTTCTCGGTCCATTTAAACATTGTTTCCTTCTTCAACAAATGGGTTAGAGGGGACGCTATCACCGAGAACCTTTCCACAAAGCGCCTGTAGTAGCCAGCCAATCCAAGAAAACTTCGTACTTCAATCACGGTTGTTGGCCTCGGCCACTTCTCCACAACCTCGATCTTCGCTGGATCCACTGATATTCCTTCTCCAGATACTATGTGTCCAAGGAACGCCACTCTGCTTAACCAGAACTCACACTTGCTAAACTTCGCATACAGCGAGTGTCCCCTTAACGTCTGCAGGACAATCCTTAAGTGTTCCTCATGGTCCTCAGAACTCTTCGAATACACCAAAATGTCATCAATGAAAACTATCACGAACTGATCCAGAAACTCCTTGAACACTCGATTCATCATATCCATAAATGCGGCTGGAGCATTCGTCAATCCAAACGGCATAACTGTGAACTCGTAGTGCCCATACCTCGTCCTAAAGGCAGTCTTAGGCACGTCCTCCTTCTTAATCCTCAACTGGTGATAGCCTGTCCTTAGGTCTATCTTGGAGAACACACATGCGCCTTGAAGTTGGTCAAACAGGTCATCAATCCTTGGCAGAGGATACTTGTTCTTGATTGTCACTTGGTTCAGCTGTCTGTAATCGATACATGGTCTTAGCGATCCACCCTTCTTCTTAACAAACAGCACCGGAGCTCCCCATGGCGAAGCGCTGGGGTGGATAAATCCTTTATCCAGCAGTTCTTGCATCTGCACCTTCAATTCCTTCAGTTCCGATAATGACATCCTATATGGCGCTTTTGAGATCGGCTCGTTCCCAGGTGCCAGCTCAATTACAAACTCCACTTCACGCTCTGGTGGCAAGCCAGGCAATTCTTGGGGAAATACATCCGAGTACTCTCTCACTACAGGCACTTCCTCCAACTTCACTTCTTGAGCAGTCGAATCTGACACTGATGCCAAAAATCCTAGACAACCTTCGTCCATCAGTTTGGTCGCTTCCAACGACGAGATCCAAGGAATCGACGTTCCTCCTCGAATTCCTCTAAAGTCATACCCAGGGTGGCCTACTGGGTTTAGCTGTATCATACTCTTACCACAGTCTATTACTGCCCCATGCCTAACCAACCAATCCATGCCAACAATCACGTCGAAATCAAACATAGGCAAAACACCTAAATCGATCTCTTCTTCTCTATCGCCCAGAACTAACTTACACCCCTTACATCCTAACGCAACAATCACTCTATCCTTTTAACGGCGTGGTTACATGCAAGGTCACATCCAACGGCTTAACATTCATCCCAGTTAACTCGGCAAAACGTGCAAATACGAAGGAGTGCGACGCTCCCTGTCACGCCCCGGATCCCTATTCGGGAACGCAGCATCCCGTCCCTGCGGAAGATACACCTCGCGCTCGCCTGGTTTCCAAAGTTCGACGGCCCAGGATGAATCTCTTCGTCGCAACCAGACGACGCGTCCTCAGTAAACTTACGAACCTGCGGAAGCGTGCCTCCTATCCACACACACAAGCATGCATAGCAAAGGGGCAGCATAGACAGAGTAAATACAAACAGCATTATATACATATCAAGCGTTAGGTACAGACCCCAAAAGAAACCACAACCTGCTGCCTAACCTACGCTCTCACTAACATCAAAATACCAGACCAGCATCAGGGACTCAGTCCTCCTCAGGCTCCTCGTCGGAATCCTCCACGGGGTCCTCTTCTGGATCCTCCTCATCAGTATCCATGGCATCGCCCTCCTCGTGGCCATCAATCTCAGATCGTCCAGGGGACGGCAACTCCTGCAGTGGGTCGGGGTCGATCACCTGGCCTCCATACTCGGTAGGCTGCAGCCAGAACGGGTCCTCCTCCATGGGTATCGGGGAATCTCTCTGAGGTCCCTCAAAGCCATGAAGGCCCTCTCTAAACCAAGCCTCAAACCTATGGGGCACTAAGTATGGACCACCCTGATCTACAAGTACAGTCGTCACGTGCCTATGCCATAACGTAGCACGCATATCAAAATGGATGATGATGTTAGTGTCCATCTGAATCGGCAGTTCGAAAAGCATCGGGGGTGCAACCATCACTGGCGTCTGGGATCTGAAAAAGGAAGGTAACCACCACCAGTGAGTCGAGGACTCAGCAAGCTCACCACTAATCCTAGCGTAGGGTAGGATATACAAGTGGGGTCGATCCTAACCAGTATTTAGGGTTCTGGGTTCAGAGTCCAACCACTCTCGATCTCCCAAGATACTATAACTCATCGTAATCCACACAAACCACATAATAATACCAGTTATACAATGCAGACGGGCAATATCAAACAATCAGCAATCATGTCATGCAATGCTATAGGCCTCAAGCGGCCATCACGAATCCCACGGATCAGCCCGCCTATCACTCCAATTCCCATCAGGGCTCAATCTCAGTGCCACACGGCAAATACCACACTGCGTTTCTGACGCCTTACGTTGGTCCCCCTTTTCTCTCCATTTCCCCATCTTGGGCACATTCTCATGTCACATCTTCGGTGACTCATGCAATGCTCTGAATGTATGCGGGGCCCAAATGATTGCATCAGTAATTCAAATACAGAGCATGCATGTCAAAGTACACAAGTATAAGAACAGAGTACATCAATTGATCGTCTAATAAATCTCATGTTCATCATGCCAAACGATCATAGGACTGGTGCTATATACCTAGATTCTCGATCCTCTAAGCTCGCCTTAACATCTTACTCGCGATCCTATCATGACATTACTCACCATAGGCGATCCCCCAGTTGTACCCATGTGAATCCAAGGTTTAACCTAAGTAAGGGTCTAATTAATTAAGTTAAGTTCGACTGGGCCTAAGGTTCACTTCAAGATTTGAGGCCCATGATTTGTTTCTTAAATTAAGTAGATGGTTTGGGCCCATTATTATCTTAAATTCGTGCAAGGCCTAGGCCCAATCTTAAAAATTAACCGATTGAGCCCGATTTCGACTACCTTAGGCCCAATTTGCTGTCCTAAGCCCATATACATTATTGGGCCTCATATTTAATATTCTAAATTATAATTCGGCCCCAATTAGTCTAAATTTTCATCCATTAAATCCCACAATATAATTAGGGTCCAATTGAATTAGTTTAGGTCCACTTAGCTTAGAATTTGGATCCCCAAGCCCAATTACTCATTTTGGCCTATTAAGGTACATGCCTAAGCCCACTAAATCAGCCCACTAATCATGTTTTCGGGGCCCATTCAGATTGTTAATCTCGTCCATTAGCAAGTCCATTAGGGTATCTTAGGCCCGCTAGCTTATTTTAGGTCCAAATGGTCCAAATTAAACCTCGAGGCCCACTCATTTCGCCCGGCCCACATTTCACACGCCCACATCACTCACTTGCAGCCCAACATGCATAATTTTCAGCCCCCTTCAAGTCGCTAAGCCTATGGTTTAGCCCAACAAACTAATCACTCAAACTAACACAACTAGCTTATGCCTTAATCATGCAATTTCCTCTATAAATCATCATGGACAGCCCTCTATATCACATTCCACATACATATACTACTAACCTAAACCAAGATTAGTAGTAGAGCTTACCTAAAATGGGATGGAATGAGCGGCAACGACGAAGAGAACACCGGCGGCTCAAGGGAGGCTCTCGGCCTACATGGGGAAATCGGGTTGGTCGTGGTCCAAGAGGGCTTCGAATGCCTCGGAAGTGAAGGGAAGGGAAACTAGGAAGCTTACCAAAGATTGAGGGTGGTCGGTGAAGGCCGGAGGTGGCCGGACGACGCTGAAGACGACGGGCGAAGCTCACGAGCGGCACGGGCGGACTAGAGCGAACGAGAGAGAGAGAGAGATGGTGAGGTTGATCCGGCTCCACCCAAGGCCAAATGGCCACGAAAATGGGAAGAGGAGAGGTTGAGAGCCTTACCAAACGAAGATGGAATGGTGGCGTCGGCGAGGAAGCTCGGACGGCGGCGGTGATGCGAGGCGGTGGGCGGCGGTGATGCGAGGCGGTGGCCGGCGGACGAAGGAGACAAGAAGGAGAAGAAGATGAGAGGTTTCGGTGGAGAGGAGAGAGGGAATGGCCGAATGAGGTGAGGGGAGAGAGAGAGAAAGGTTTATGTGGGTTATAGTGAAATTCAAAATAAGATAATGGGGTTAGGTTGAATAGTGATTGTGATAAGACTTGTACTCTTGATTTGTACTTGATGTGAGCTTGAATGACACTTGATTGATGGGTTGATTTGCTTTGGAAATTGTGCCATGATGTGATTGATTGACAAGACATTTGATTGATTTGACCACTGATTTGACTTGTCTCGATTTGCGTGCCAAATGCACCGATGGGGTCCCGAGCGCGAATGAATTTCAGGCAAGATTTGATTTCGATTGATCGAATCTACTCTCAAAAATCCTAATTCAACTAATCCTAAGGACTGAGCATTTACCGGGGACATTTCGGTAATTTCCCAATCACGTCTTGCTTCACGACGTACACCAGCTGTTTGCCCTTCTGGCGACATTTCTGAAACTAACTTCATTTCTTAATTGTGTTTGTCTTACTAATTCGATTGTCCGAAGTCGGATTTCATTTCGTGGTCAATTTCATTAAATAACGGCTCTATCTCCGTCTCAGACCAACGGGCGGCTGTTTGGAAAATTCTTCCCAGGTAGCCTTTCCCCTTCGGTTGGTCAACTCAGGGTAGCTAATCCTGAGTGAGCGTCGATCAGAGTGTATTAACGAAGTATTTTCATTCATTTAGAATTTCCGATAATCGGGTCGAATTTTCAGACTGTCACATTCCTAGCTCACTTCTAGTTGTTTTCCATGGCTGGAACACCCCATAGAACACCCAAAATAGCCCCATTTTCCTTCGTCGTTCGGCTCGTCGTTTCGCTTCATTTTGGACCCGGCCGAGTCACCTTGCCTTTTCATGGTTCCTCACTTTTTTTGGCATGTAGAACCATCATTCTAGGTCCTTGGGAAGCCTTGGAAGGCGCCAAATCAGCCCCCAAACGCCGACCATCCTCCTTTGGCCTAGGGCTATTTTAAGCCACCCGGTGTCTTCCGTCGTCGTTTACTCCAACCCAACCCGTTTAGGTAAGCTCTACTCCTAATCTTAGCCTAGGTTAGTGGTGAATGCTTGTGGGATGATGATTTAAGGGCTGGTTGTCACGCCCCGAACCCAAATAGGGCACACGGCATCCCGTTCCTGCGGAAGATTCTCACCTCGCTCGTCAGGCTTACAAAATGCGACGGCCCAGGGGAACTTATCGTCGCGACCAGACGATGCGTCCTTCATCGAAATCTCGTACCTGCGGAAACGTGCCTCCTAACCATACATGCATACATACAAAACGGAGGGGTAGAACGGACAATATAAACACAAATAGCAATATATACATTTCAACATCAGCGTTAGGTACAGACCCCCAAAAAGATACCACGATCTATAGTCAAACCTACGCTCTCCCTAACACCAAAATACAAGACCAACATTAGGGACTCAGACCTCCTCGTGCTCCTCCTCGGAATCCTCCACGGGGTCCTCCTCTGGATCCTCCTCATCAGTATCCATAGCATCGCACTCCTCGTGGCCATCGATCTCAGATCGTCCAGGAGACGGCAACTCCTGCACTGGGTCGGGGTCGATCACCTGGCCTCCATACTCGGCAGGCTGCAGCCAAAATGGGTCTTCTTCTATGGGTATCGGGGAGTCTCGCTGCGGTCCCTCGAAACCATGAAGGCCCTCTCTAAACCAAGCCTCGAACTTATGGGGCACTAGGTAGGGTCCACCCTGATCTACGAGTACAGTCGTCACGTGCCTATGCCACAGCGTCGCATGCATATCAAAATGGAGAGTGATCTGAGTATCCATCTGAATCGGCAATCCAAAAAGCATCGGGGGTGCAGCCATCACTGGCGTCCAGGATTTGAAAAGGAAGGTAACCACCACCAGTGAGTCAAGGACTCAGCAAGCTCACCACTAATCCTAGCGTAGGGTAGGGTATACAAGTGGGATCGGTCCTAACCAATGTACTAGGGTTCGCGGTCCAAGGTTCAGACGCTCTCGGTCTCCCAGTACTAAATCCCAACGTACAACATAACACACGATGCATAGCAATGCAGTTCGCACAAGCAGACGGGCAATACAAACAATCAACCCAGATGCTATATGTAATAATGCAGGCCTCAAACGACCATATCGGATCCCACGGATCATGCTCGGGCCTCAACCGGCCATAATGGATCTCAACGGATCAAGCCCGCCTATCGCTCCAATTCCCATCAGGGCTCATTCTCAGTGCCACACGGCAAATACCACACTGCGTTTCAGACGCCTTACGTTGGTCTCCCTTTTCTCTCCATTTCCCATCTTAGGCACATTCTCACGTCACATCTCCGGTGACTCATGCAATGCTCTGAATGTATGCGGGGCCCAAATGATTGCATCAATAATTCAACACAGAGCATGCATGCTAAAGTACACAAATACAACATCGAGGCACATCAACTGATCGTCTAATAAATCACATGTTCATCATGCCATACGATCATAAGACTAGTGCTAAACATTCAGATTCTCGATCATCTAGGCTCGCATTAACATCTTACTTGCGATCCGGTCATACTATTGCTTACCATAGGCGATCCCCTAATTGAACCCAATGAACCAAGGTTTAACCTAAATAAGGGTCTAACTAATTAAGTTAAGTTCGACTGGGCCTAAGGTCCACTTCAAGATTTGAGGCCCACGATTTATTTCTCAAATTAAATTATATGGTTTGGGCCCATTATTATATTAATTTGATGTGGGGCCCAAGCCCATTGTTAAAGATCATCCGTTTAAGCCCATTTCAACTATTTCAGGCCCAATTTGATAACCCAAGCCCATATACATCATTAGGCTTCATTTTTAATATTCAAGATTAGAGATTAGGCCCAATTTAAGTAAATTTTCGTCCATTGAGGCCCGCCATTACAAATTAAGCCCATTTGCATCACTTTGGCCCAATTACTTGAATTAAAGGCTCCCAAGCCCATTAGTATCCTTTGGCCCATTAATGTACACGCCTAAGCCCACCAATACAGCCCACTAATCATGTTTTCGAGGCCCATTCAGATTGTTAATCTCGTCCATTAGCAAGTCCATTAGGGTATCTTAGGCCCGTTAGTTTATATTAGGTCCAATTCGCATAATTTAAGTCTTCGGGCCCACTAACACATTTTGGCCCACCTCATACACGCCCAAGTCACTCATTCACAGCCCAATATACATGATTTCCAGCCCTCTCCAAGTTTCTAAGCTCTTGGTTTAACCCAACACACTAATCGCCTAAACTAACATAACTTGCCTAAGCTTTAATCATGCAATCTCTTCCGAAAATCACCACAATCAGCCCTCTATTTCACATTCCACACACATATACTAATAACCTAAATCAAGATTAGTAGTAGAGCTTACCTAAATCGGCCTGGGACAACGACGAAGACGGCAAGGGCAACGGACGGGCTCACGGCCGAACGAAGAGGAGGGGCTGGTCGCGGCTGGTCTGGCCACTTCCAAGAGCTCCATGGACCTAAATGAGGTGGTCTAAGAGGTTAGAGAGGTTGGGGAAATGGGCGGAGCAAGTTTGGACCGTTTGAGCTTCAACGGTGGAAACGACGACGAAGAGCACTAAGGAGAACGGGTCTGGTCGGGGCTGTTCCAGGGGGTCCAATGCCATGAAAATGAAGGGATGAAGGTTTAGAAGACTTACCAAGACAAGCCAAGGGAGAGGGGTGGCCGACGGTGGCTGGACGGTGGCGGCAAGGCGACGGCAACGGCGGCTTCAGGCGGACGGCGGCCAAGGAAGGAGAAGAAGAAAATGAAAAGAGAAAGAAGGAGGAGAGGCACGGCCGAATGAGGAGAGTGAGGGAGGAGAGAGAGTGAGCAAGGTTAAGTCAAATGTTGAGTGGATTAGGTGAGTGAATAGTGTAGAATAGTGACCTTGATTTGTACTTGATGTGGGCTTGAATGACACTTGATTGATGGATTGATTTGCTTTGGAAATTGTGTCATGATGTGATTGATTGATTGACAAGAAATTTGATTGATTTGACAACTGATTTGTCTTGCCTCGATTTGCGTGCCAAATGCACTGATCGGGTCCTAAGCGCGAACGAATTTCAGACAAGACTTGATTTTGATTAATCGAATCTACTCACAAAAATCCTAATTCAACTAATCCTAAGGACTGACCATCTACCGGGGGCATTTCGGTAATTTTCCATTCACGTCTTGCTTCTCGACGTACACCGGGTGTCTGCCCTTCTGGCGACATTTCTGAACTGACTTCAATTCTTAATTGTGTTTATCATACTAGTTCGATTGTCCATTGTCGGATTTCATTTCGTGGTCAATTTCATTAAATAACGACTCTGTCTCTATCTCTGACCAACGGGCGGCTGTTTGGGAAATTCTTCCTAGATAGCCTTTCCCCTTTGGTTAGTCATCTCAGGGTAGTTAATCTTGAGTGAGCGTCGATCAGAGCGTATTAACGAAGTATTTCCATTCATTTAGAAATTCCGATAATTGGGTCGAATTTTCAGACTGTCACACTGGTCATGCTAGTTAGGGTATTAAAATGTGATTAAGGTTAAGATTAACCTAGGCTAATGTAATGAAAACTTGATTGGGCCAATCATGGGGGCTGTTGGTATGCGGGTTTGGCCTAGAAATGTTAGGTGTGGGCTGCAATGTAAGGGTTGGGCGAGTATGAGGTGGGCCGAAATGTGTTAGTGGGCCCGAGGGCTTGAATTATATAAGTTGGACCTAAAAATAAGCTAACGGGCCTAAGTTATTCTAATGGTTTACGAACGGACAAAATGAATTGATTAATTGGGCCTTGAAAATGTCTAATATAAGCTGAAAAAGGGAGAATGGGCTTGTAATCTCATGGACCGAAGGTTTGTATTGGGCTCCGGGATTAAATTCTAAACTAATTGGGCCTAAACAAATCAAATTGGGCCTATTGTAAATAATAGGCCACTCATGGACGAAAATTTGAATTAATTAGGCCCAAACCATGATTTTGAATGTTAAAATATGAGGCCTAATAAGGTATATGGGCTTAGGATAATAAATTGGGCCTAAAATGGCCAAATTGGGCTGAATAGGCTAATCTTTAGAAATGGGCTTGGGCCTCACACGAAATCAATATAATAATGGGCCCAAACCATATATTTAATTTAAGAAATAAATCATGGGACTCAAATCTTGAAGTGGGCCTTAGGCCCAGTCGAACTTAACTTAATTAGTTAGACCTTTACTTAGGTTAAACCTTGGTTCATATGGGTTCAATTAGGGAATCGCCTATGGTAAGCAATAGTATGACAGGATCGCGAGTAAGAGGTTAAGGCGAGCCCAGATGATCGAGAACCTGGGTGTATAGCACTAGTCCTATGATCGTATGGCATGATGAACATGCGATTTATTAGACGATCAGTTGATGTACTCTGTTCTTGTACTCGTATACTTTGGCATGCATGCTATGTGTTTGAATTACTGTTGCAATCATTTGGGCCCCGCATATATTCAGAGCATTGCATGAGTCACCAGAGATGTGACATGAGAATGTGCCCAGATGGGAAATGGAGAGAAAAGGGAGACCAACGTAAGGCGTCAGAAACGCAGTGTGGTATTTGCCGTGTGGCACTGAGAGTGAGCCCTGATGGGATTTGGAGTGATAGGCGGGTTCGATCCATTATGGCCGGTTGAGGCCCGAACATGATCCGTGGGATCCGATATGCCCGTTTGAGGCCTGCATCATTACATATGGCATCTTGGTTGATTGTTTGTATTACCCATCTGTTTGTGCGAACTGCATTACTATGCATTGTGCGTTATGTTGTACATTGGGATTTAGTGACTGGGGAGATCGAGAGTGCCTGAACCTTGGATCATGAACCCTAGTACTTTGGTTAGGACCGACCCCACTTGTATACTAGGGCCCTACGCTAGGATTAGTGGTGAGCTTGCTGAGTCCTCGACTCACTGGTAGTGGTTACCTTCCTTTTCAGATCCTGGACGCCAGTGATGGCTGCACCCCCGATGCTTTTTGGATTGCCAGTTCAGATGGACACCCAGATCACCCTCCATTTTGATATGTATGCTACGCTGTGGCATAGGCACGTGACGACTGTACTCGTAGATCAGGGTGGACCCTACCTAGTGCCCCACAGGTTCGAGGCTTAGTTTAGAAAAGGCCTTCATGGTTTCGAGGGACCCCAGCGAGACTCCCCGATACCCATGGAGGAGGACCCATTCTGGCTGCAGCCTGCCGAGTATGGAGGCCAGGTGATTGACCCCGACCCATTACTGGAGTTGTCGTCCTCGGGACGATCTGAGATCGATGGCCACGAGGAGGGCGATGCAATGGATACCGATGAGCAGGATCCAGAAGAGGACCCCGTGGAGGATTCCGAGGAGGAGCCTGAGCAGGACTGAGTCTCTGACGCTGGTCTAGTTTTTTGATGTTAGTGAGAGCGTAGGTTTGACTGTAGGTTGTGGTTTCTCTTTGTGGGTCTGTACCTAATGCTGATGTTATGATATGTATACATATTGTTGCTTGCGTTTATTCTGTTCGTTCTACCCCTCTCTTTTGTATGGATGTATGTATGGTTAGGAGGCACGTTTCCGCAGGTTCGAGAGTCAGGCAAAGGACTCGTCATCTGGTCGCGACGATAGGTTATCCTGGGCCGTCGCGTGTCGTAAACCTGACGAGCGAGGTGAGAATCTTCCGCTAGAACGGGATGCCGTGTGCCCGATTGGGGTTCAGGGCGTGACAAGTATGGTGGCCAGGTGATTGACCCCGACCCACTGCAAGAGTTGCCGTCTCCTGGATGATCTGAGATTGATGGCCACGAGGAGGGCGATGCCATGGATACCGATGAGGAGGATCCAGAAGAGGACCCCGTGGAGGATTCCGAGGAGGAGCCTGAGGAGGACTGAGTCCCTGATGCTGGTCTAGTCTTTTGGGGTTGTTTGAGCGTAGGTTTTGGCTGTAGGTTGTGGTTTCTTTTTGGGGGTCTGTACCTAACGCTGATGTTATGTTATGTATATATATTGTTATTTGTGTTTATACTGTTCGTTCTACTCCTCTGTTTTGTATGCATGTATGTTTGGTTAGGAGGCACGTTTCCGCAGGTTTGAGAGTTAGACGAAGGACTCGTGGTCTGGTCGCGACGATAGGTTCTCCTAGGTCGTCGCATATTGTAAACCTGACGAGCGAGGTGAGAATCTTCCGCAGGAACGGGATGCCGTGTGCCCGATTAGGGTTCGGGGCGTGACAGCTGGCTACTACAGATGCTTTGTGGAAAGGTTCTCTGTGATAGCGTCTCCTCTGACCCATTTGTTGAAAAAGGAAACGAGGTTTGAATGGACTGAGAAGTGCGAGGAAAGTTTTCAGGAGTTGAAGGATCGACTAACTTCAGCACCGGTGTTAACTATCCCGTCTGGATCTGGGGGATTCGAGATTTATAGTGATGCGTCATTAAGAGGATTGGGATGAGTCTTGATGCAGCATGGACGAGTAGTGTGACAGTCGGAAAATTCGACCCGATTATCGGAAATTCTAAATGAATGGAAATACTTCGTTAATACACTCTGATCGACGCTCACTTAGGATTAGCTACCCTGAGTTGACCAACCGAAGGGGAAAGGCTACCTGGAAAGAATTTTCCAAACAGCCGCCCGTTGGTCTGAGACAGAGACAGAGTCGTTATTTAATGAAATTGACCACGAAATGAAATTCGACTTTGGACAGTCGAATTAGTAAGATAAACACAACTAAGAAGTGAAGTCAGTTTCAGAAATGTCGCCAGAAGGGCAGACAGTCGGTGTACGTCGCGAAGCAAGACGTGATTGGAAAATTACCGAAATGCCCCCGGTAAATGCTTAGTCCTTAGGATTAGTAGAATTTGGATTTTTGAGAGTAGATTCGATCAATCGAAATCAAATCTTGTTTGAAATTCGTTCGTGCTCGGGACCCGATCGGTGCATTTGGCACGCAAATCGAGACAAGTCAAATCAGTTGTCAAATCAATCAAAAGTCTTGTCAATCAATCAATCACATCTTGGCACAATTTCCAAGGCAATCCATCAAGTCATTCAAGTGTCATTCCATCAAGAGTACAAATCACATCCCTAACACTATTACCCCATAACCTAACCCACTAACCCATTTTTCAAACTTGGATTAAACCCCTATTCTCTCTCTCCTCCCTCATTCTTTCTCTCATTCGGCCCCCTCACTTCTCTCTCTCTCCCGAAAGCTCTCTCTCCCTCTCCTCCTTCCTTCTTCGTCCGGCCGCCCCTCCAACGCCGTCCGTCGTTCCTCACCGTCGCGGGCTGCCACCACCAGCCACCTCCACGTCTAGGTAAGCCTCCCATCTCACTCTTCTCTCGTTTCCACGGTGAAATGTCGCCGTTTGAGCCCCGGAGCAGCCCCCTCTCCCCTTCGTTCTACCGTCCGCCGTTAGAGCCGTAGGTGCTCCGGCCACCACGGCTTGATCCCTTTGGTCCCTCACTCTCTTTAATGTTCTAAGCTACCATTATAGGCCCCTTGAAGGTCGTGGAACAGCCGAGACCAACCTCGCCGCCGCTCCCTTCTTCCGTCGGCCGAGAACCCCATTTGACCGTTCGGTGTCCAAGCTTCCTCCACCGTTCGTCCCAGCCATTTTCGGTAAGCTCTACTACTAATCTTGGTCTAGGTTAGTAGTATATGTATGTGGAATGGGATATAGAGGGCTGTCCATGATGATTTATAGAGGAAATTGCATGATTAAGGCATAAGCTAGTTGTGTTAGTTCGAGTGATTAGTTTGTTGGGCTAAACCATAGGCTTAGCGACTTGAAAGGGGGCTGAAAATCATGTATGTTGGGCTGCAAGTGAGTGAGGTGGGCGTGTGAAATGTGGGCCGTGTGAAGTAAGTGGGCCTGGGGATTTAATTTGGACCATTTGGACCTAAAATAGGCTAACGGGCCTAAGATACTCTAATGGACTTGCTAAAGGATGAGATTAAAAATCTGAATGGGCCTTGAAAACATGATTAGTGGGCTATATTGGTGGGCTTAGGCGTGTACATTAAGGGGCCAAAGGTTACTAATGGGCTTAGGAGCCTTTAATTCATGTAATTGGACCAAAGTGACGCAAGATGGGCTTAATTTGTAATGGTGGGCCTCAATGGACGAAAATTCACTTAGATTGGGCCTAATTTCTAATCTTAAATATTAAAATACAAAACCTAATGATGTATATGGGCTTGAACTATCAAATTGGGCCTAAATGGGTTAAAATGGGCTTTCTAAACCTACTTTAAAAATTGGGCTTGGGCCTTGCACGAATTTAAGTATAATAATGGGCCCAAACCATATATTTAACTCAAGGAATAAATCATGGGCTTCAAACCTTGAAGTGGGCCTTAGGCCCAGTCGAACATAATTCAATTAATTAGACCCTTACTTAGGTTAAACCTTGGTTCATATGGGTTCGATTGGGGGACCGCCTATGGTAAGAAATATTATGATAGAATCGCGAGTAAGATGTTATGGCGAGCCTAGAGGATCGAGAATCTGAGTATATAGCACTAGTCCTATGATCGTATGGCATGATGGACATGAAATTTATTAGACGATCAGTAGATGTACTCTGTTCCTGTACTTGTGTACTTTGGCATGCATGCTCTAAGATTGAAGTACTGATGCAATCATTTGGGCCCCGCATACATTCAGAGCATTGCATGAGTCACCGAAGATGTGACATGAGAATGTACCCAAGATGGGGAAATGGAGAGAAAAAGGAGACCAACGTAAGGCGTCAGAAACGCAGTGTGGTATTTGCCGTGTGGCACTGAGATTGAGCCCTGATGGGAATTGGAGTGATAGGCGGGCTGATCCGTAGGATCCGTGATGGCCGCTTGAGGCCTGCAGCATTGCATGACATGATTGCTGATTGCTTGATATTGCCCGTCTGTATTGTATAACTTGTATTATTATGTGGTTCGTGTTGGTCACGATGGGTTATAGTATCTTGGGAGATCGAGAGTGTTTGGACTCTGAACCCTGAACCCTAGATACTGGTTAGGACCGACCTCACTTGTATACCCTACCCTACGCTAGGATTAGTGGTGAGCTTGCTGAGTCCTCGACTCACTGGTGGTGGTTACCTTCCTTTTTCAGATCCTGGACGCCAGTGATGGCTGCACCCCCGATGCTTTTTGGACTGCCGATTCAGATGAATACTCAAATCACCCTCCATTTTGATATGCACGCTACCCTATGGCATAGGCACGTGACGACTGTACTAGTAGATCCGGGTGGACCCTACCTTATACCCCATAGGTTCGAGGCTTGGTTTAGAGAAGGCCTTCATGGCTTTGAGGGACCCCAGCGAGATTCCCCGATACCCATGGAGGAGGACCCATTTTGGCTGCAGCCTGCCGAGTATGGAGGCCAGGTGATCGACCCCGACCCACTGCAGGAGTTACCGTCCCCTGGACGATCTGAGATTGATGGCCACGAGGAGGGCGATGCCATGGATACTGATGAGGAGGATCCAGAAGAGGACCCCGTGGAGGATTCCGACGAGGAGCCTGAGGAGAACTGAGTTTCTGATGCTGGTCTGGTATTTTGATGTTAGTGAGAGCGTATGTTAGGCAGCAGGTTGTGGTTTCTTTTGGGGTTTGTACCTAACGCTTGATATCTATATAATGCTGTTTGTATTTACTCTGTCTATGCTACCCTTTACTATGTATGCTTGTGTGTGTGGATAGGAGGCACGCTTCCGCAGGTTCGTAAGTTTTCTGAGGACGCGTCGTCTGGTTGCGACGAAGAGATTCATCCTGGGCTGTCGAACTTTGGAAACCAGGCAAGCGCGAGGTGTATCTTCCGCAGGGACGGGATGCTGCGTTCCCGAATAGGGATCCGGGGCGTGACACCTTCTCTCTCTCCCCTCTCCTTCATTTCTTCTTCTCCTCCTTCCTTGTTTCTCCGTCCGCCCGAGAGCTCCTCCTCCCCGTCGTTTGGCCGCCCGACTCCGCCGTTGCCATTGGCCATCATCCTTCAAGCCGTTGCCTAGGTAAGCTTCCTTGGACCCTTCTCTCCCCATTCTCCATGGCCGTGAGGCCCTTTGGATGCCGAACCAACCTCACCGTCTCTCTCTCTCGGTTCCTCCGTGTAGCCGAGCCAACATCGCCGTCGTTTCCACCGTCCTCCGGCTGCCGTCCATCCTCATCGGCCACCCACACTCCTTGGTGAGTACCCCAAGCTTCCTTGTCTTCATTTTCCATGACCATTCGAAGCCGTTTGAGGACCCAAACCCGGCTGTTCCCTTGTAGGCCGCAAACTTTAAAACCGGCCGCCGGTGTTCCTTGCCACCTTCGTCGTCGTCCCGAGCCGAAATAGGTAAGCTCTACTATTAATCTTAGTCTAGGTTAGTAGTAAACATACGTGGGATGTGTTGTAGAGGGCTGTTCATGGCGATTTTGTAGAGGAAATTTGTGACAGTCTGAAAATTCGACCTAGTCATCGGAAGTTCTAAATGAATGGAAATACTTCGTTGATACACTCTGATCGACACTCACTCAGGATTAGCTACCCTGAGATGACTAACCGAAGGGGAGAGGCTATCTAGGAAGAATTTTCCAAACAGCCGCCCGTTAGTCTGAGACAGAGACAGAGTCGTTATTTAATGAAATTGACCACAAAATGAAATCCGACGTTGGACAATCGGATCAGTAAGATAAACACAATTAAGAAATGAACCCAGTTTCAGAAATGTTGCCAGAAGGGCAGACAGCCGGTGTACGTCGTGAAGCAAGACGTGATTGGAAAATTACCGAAATGCCCCCGGTAAATGCTCAGTCCTTAGGATTAGTTGAATTAGGATTTTTGAGAGTAGATTCGATTAATCGAAATCAAAACCTGTCTGAAATTCGTTCGCGCTCGAGACCCGATCAGTGCATTTGGCACGCAAATCGAGACAAGTCAAATCAGTTGTCAAATCAATCAAAAGTCTTGTCAATCAATCAATCACATCATGGCACAATTTCCAATGCAATCCATCAAGTCAATCAAGTGTCATTCAAGCTTACATCAAAGTACACCTAAACTACTATTACCCCATTACCTAACCCACTATCAAATTTTTGAATTTTTATCAAACTTGGTTAAACCCTCATCCTCTCTCTCTCTCTCCCTTCATTCAGTCACTCTCTCCCCCTCTCCTCCTCTCCACCCGAAACCATCTTGTTCTTCTTCTTCCTCTTGCTTTCCTTCGTCCGCCGGCCACCACCTCGCATCACCGCCGCCGTCCGAGCTCCCTCGCCAACGCCACCATTCCATCTTCGTTTGGTAAGGCTCTCAACCTCCACTCTTCCCATTTTCGTGGCCATTTGGCCTTGGGTAAAGCCGGATCAACCTCACCAGCCTCACCATCTCTCTCTCTCTCTCTCTCTCTCTCTCGTTCGCTCTAGTCCGCCCGTGAGCTTCGTCCATCGTCCTCACCGTCTTCCGGCCACCTCCGGCCTTCACCGACCACCCTCGATATTTGGTAAGCTTCCTAGTTTCCCTTCCCTTCACTTTCGAGGCATTCGAAGCCCTCTTGGACCCCGACCAACTCGATTTCCCCATGTAGGCCGAGAGCCTCCCTTGGCCGCCGGTGTCCCTTGCCGCCCCCGACGTCGTCCTCAACCCATTTTGGTAAGCTCCACCTCTAACCTTGGCTTAAGTTAGTTGTATATGTGTGTGGTGTAGCGCAAAGATGGTTAGTTGTGATGATTAGAGGCTAATACAAGTGGTTAGGCATAATGTTCACTAAACTAATGTGATGGAAGGTTGCTTGGGTCGTATGAGTGGGCTGTGAGTGCACAATTTGGGTGTGGAAATGGGTTGTGGGGGCTGCAAATGGGCTGATTTAGGCGTGGGATGATGGGCCAAAGGGTGCCAATGGGCTTAGGGGCTTAATTCTAAGCTAGTTGGGCCAAAATGATGTAAATCGGGCTTAATTTGTAATGGTGGGCCTCAATGGACGAAAATTCACTTAAATTGGGCCTAATTTCTAATCTTGAATATTAAAATATGAAACCTAATGATGGGTATGGACTTGAGTTATCAAATTGGGCCAAAATGGGCTTCCTAAGCCTACTTTAAATATTGGGCTTGGGCCTTGCACGAATTTAATAATAATAATGGGCCCAAACCATATATCTAATTTAAGAAATAAATCATGGGCCTCAAACCTTGAAGTGGGCCTTAGGCCCAGTCGAACTTAACTTAATTAGTTAGACCTTACTTAGGTTAAACCTTGGTTCGTATGGGTTCAATTAGGGGATCGCCTATGGTAAGCAATAGTATGACAGGATCGCGAGTAAGATATTAAGTCGAGCCTAGATGATCGAGAATCTAAGTGTATAGCACTAATCCTATGATCGTATGGCATGATGAACATGAGATTTATTAGACGATCAATTGATGTACTCTGTTCTTGTACTTGTGTACTTTAGCATGCATGCTCTGTGTTTGAATTACTGATGCAATCATTTGGGCCCCGCATACATTCAGAGCATCGCATGAGTCACCAGAGTTGTGACATGAGAATGTGCCCAAGATGGGAAATGGAGAGAAAAGGGAGACCAACGTAAGGCGTCAGAAACGCAGTGTAGTATTTGCCGTGTGGCCTTGAGAATGAGCCCTGATGGGATTTGGAGCGATAGGCGGGTTCGATCCATTATGGCCGGTTGAGGCCCGAGCATGATCCGTGGGATCCGATATGGCTGTCTGAGGCCTGCATCACTCTATATGGCATCTTGGTTGATTGTTTGTATTGCCCGTCTATTTGTACGAACTGCATTGCTATGCTTGTACGTTATGTTGTACGTTGGGACTTGGTAACTAGGGAGATTCGAGAGTGCTTGAACCTTGTACCGTGAACCCTAGTACCCAGGGTTAGGACCAACCTCACTTGTATACCCTACCCTACGGTAGGATTAGTGGTAAGCATGCTGAGTCCTCGACTCACTGGTGGTGGTTACCTTCCTTTTCAGATCACGGACGCCAGTAATGGCTGCACCCCCGATACTTTTTGGATTGCCGATTCAGATGGACACTCAGATCACCGTCCATTTTGATATGCATGCTATGCTGTGGCATAGGCATGTGACGATTGTACTCGTAGATCAGGGTGGATCCTACCTAGCGCCCCATATGTTCGAGGCTTGGTTTAGAATGAGCCTTCATGGTTTCGAGGGACCGCAGCGAGACTCCCCGATACCCATGGAGGAGGACCCATTTTGGCTGCAGCCTGCCGAGTATGGAGGCCAGGTGATCGACCCCGACCCGGTGCAGGAGTTGCTGTCTTCTGGACGCTCAGAGATTGACGGTCACGAGGAGGGCGATGCTATGTATACCGATGAGGAGGATCCAAAAGAGGACCCCGTGGAGGATTCCGAGGAGGAGCCTGAGGAGGACTGAGTCTCTGATGCTGGTATAGTCTTTTGGGGTTTGTTTGAGCGTAGGCTTTGGCTGTAGGTGGTGGTTTCTTTTTGGGGGTCTGTACCTAACGTTGATGTTATGAATATATATTGTTATTTGTGTTTATATTATTCGTTCTACCCCTCTGTTCTGTATGCATGTATGTATGGATAGGAGGCACGTTTCCGCAGGTTCGAGAGTTAGACGAAGGACTCGTCGCCTGGTCGCGGCGATAGGTTTTCCTGGGCTGTCGCATATTATTAACCTGACGAGCGAGGGTGAGAATCTTCCGTAGGAACGGAATGCCGTGTGCCCGATTAGGGTTCGGGGCGTGACAAAATTGCATGATTAAGGCTTAAGCTAGTTATGTTAGTTTAGGTGATTAGTTTGTTGGGTCAAACCATAATGCTTGGCGACTTGAAAAGGGGCTGGAAACCGCACATATTGGGCTGCAAATGAGTGACGTGGGTGTGTGAGATGCCGTGTGAAATTATTGGGCCTCGGGACTTAATTTGGACCAATCTAACCTAAAACAAGCTAACGGGCCTAAAATACCCTAACGGGCTTGCTAATGGACGAAATTAATAATCTAATTGGGTCTTGAAACATGATTGGTGGGCTGCAATAGTTGACTTAGGCGTGTACCATAACGGACCAAAGTAATGTAGTTGGGCTTGGAGGCCCAATTCTAGATTAATTGGGCTTAACTAGGTTAATTGGACCTAAATCGTGCTAGTGGGCCTTAATGCACGAAATTTTATTGTAATTGGGCCCAAAATATGTTTTGAATGTTAAAATATGAGGCCCAATAGTACTCATGGGCTTAGGACATCAAATTGGGCCTAAAATGACCTAATCGGGCTTAATAGGTTAATCTTTAGAAATGGGCTTGGGCCCTACACGAATTTAAATATAATAATAGGCCTAAATTATGTATTTGATTTAAGAAATAATTTATGGGCCATGAACCTAGAACGGGCCTTAGGCCCAATTGGACCTAAATAATTTAATCGGACCCTAACCTAAGTCAAGCCTAATTCAATTAAACTCAAAGGTTTATTAAGACACTAAATCATTAATCATGGGTTACTAATTCCCTGGGAACAAATCTTAGCTACTGGGTTCGACCGGATTGTTGGGATGGTTTGGACCGAGTTCCAAATTAGTGAGTTCCTGAGACCATGTTAACAGGTTAGGTTTACTTGGGGAGCTAATCGTAGAGCATTGGGCCGACGTGAGGCTTGTCTGAAAAACGTAGTAAATTACTCATATGATTCCTTGTTATGCTTTGTTCCCGTGCTTATGTACCATTGCATGCATGCTCTATGATGGAATTACTGCTCACTATTATCTGGGCCGCATTCATTGAGAGCACTGCATGAGTCGCCAGAGTTATGACATGAGAATGAGCCCCAAATACGTGTTATGTGAGGGAAATGGAGGGACAAGGGAGTAGCCAACGTAAGGCGTTAGAGGACGCACTTGTGACATTAGCCGGATGGCACTGTTGGATGCGCCCTGATGGGATTTGGAGTGATAGGCGGGCTCGATCCGTTGGGATCCGTTATGGCCGGTTGAGGCCTGAGCATGATCCGCGGGATCCGATATGGCCGTTTGAGGCCTGCATCATCACATATGGCATTATGGTTGATTGTTTGTATTGCCCGTCTGCTTTGTATGAACTGCATTGCTATGCGTTGTGTGTTATGTCATACGCTGGGACTTGGTAACTAGGGAGATCGAGAGCACCTGAACCTTAGACCGTAAACCCTAGTTTACTGGATAGGACCGACCCCTCTTGTATACCCTACCCTACGCTAGGATTAGTAGTAAGCTTGCTGAGTCCTCGACTCACTAATGGTGGTTACCTTCCTTTTCAGATCCTAGACGCCAGTGATGGCTGCACCCCCAATGCTTTTTGGATTGCCGATTCAGATGGATACCCAGATCACCCTTCATTTTGATATGCATGCTACGCTATGGCATAGACACGTGACGACTGTACTAGTAGATCAGGGTGGACCCTACCTTGTACCCCATAGGTTCGAGGCGTGGTTTAGAGAGGGCCTCCATGGTTTTGAGGGACCGCAGCGAGACTCTCCGATACCCATGGAGGAGGACCCATTCTGGCTGCAGCCTGCCGAGTATGGAGGCCAGGTGATCGACCCCGATCCGCTGCAGGAGTTGCCGTCTCCAGGACGCTTTGAGATCGACGGCCACGAGGAGGGCGATGCCACGGATACCGATAAGGAGGATCCAGAGGAGGACCCCGTGGAGGATTCCGAGGAGGAGCCTGAGGAGGACTGAGTCCCTGATGCTGGTTTAGTATTTTGATGTTAGCGCGAGCGTAGGTTTGACTGTAGGTTGTGGTTTTCTTTTGGGGGTCTGTACCTAACGCTTATGATATGTCTATATATATGTATTGTTGTTTGTAATATGTATTGTTCTTTCTACCCCTCTGTTTTGTATGCACGTACGTATGATTAGGAGGCACGTTTCCGCAGGTTCGAGAGTTAGACGAATGACTCGTCGTCTGGTCGCGACGATAGGTTCTCCTGGGCCGTCGCGTATCGTAAACCTGACGAGCGAGGTGAGAATCTTCCACAGGAACGGGATACCGTGTGCCCGATTGGGGTTCAGGGCGTGACAGAATACCTCTGCCTCAGTCTACTCTAGGCAACCAATCGAACTAAGCAATCACAAGCGCAAATCAATTCAAGCATTCTACCCTTCCTAATCCTTAGGTCTAGGGTCTATCTATCTAACTACCCCAAAATCATCGGCCTTATCACTCTAGATCCTCGAACGGTCTCATAACGAGCTAACCTGTGACAGTCTGAAAAACTCGACCCGATTATCGGAATTTCTAAATGAATGGGGATACTTCGTTAATACAGTCTGATCGACACTCACTCAAGATTAGCTACCCTGAGTTGACCAACCGAAGGGGAAAGGCTTTCTGGAAAGAATTTTCCAAACAGCCGCCCGTTGGTCTGAGACAGAGACAGAGTCGTTATTTAATGAAATTGACCACAAAATGAAATCCGACTTTGGACAATCGAATCAGTAAGATAAACACAATTAAGAAATGAACTCAGTTTCAGAAATGTCGCCAGAAGGGCAGACAGCCGGTGTACGTCGTGAAGCAAGACGTGATTGGAAAATTACCGAAATGCCCCCGGTAAATGCTCAGCCCCTAGGATTAGTAGAATTAGGGTTTTTGAGAGTAGATTCAACCAATCGAAATCAAATCTTGTCCGAAATTCGTTCGCGCTCGGGACCCGATCGGTGCATTTGGCACGCAAATCGAGAAAAGTCAAATTAGTTGTCAAATCAATCGATGTCTTGTCAATCCATAAATCACATCCATCGGTCAATCAAGGTTCAATTCCCTAGGCAATCCATCAAGTCAATGTCAAGAGCTTATGTCACACCAAAGTACACATCCAAGTCACTATTCCCTCACCTAACCCACTTACCCATTTGACTTAAGTCTTGTTCTCTCTCTCCTCCCTCATTTTCCCATTTTTCGGCCGGCCATCCCTCACCTCTCTCTCTCTCCCCTCCCTTTCATTTTCTCATTCTTTTCCTCTCTCCCTCACGGTTTCCCTTCCCTTGGCCGCCGTCCGCCCGAAGCCGCCTCCAACACCGCCGTCCGCCCTTGCCGTCGGCTAGCCGCCACCAACCAGCCTCCGTGACATCTTGGTAAGTCTTCGTAGCTCACTTCTAGTTGTTTTCCACGGCTGGAACACCCCTTGGATGACCCGAAACAGCCCCACCTTTCCGTCGTCGTTTCGCTCGTCGTTTTGCTCCAACTTGAACCCGAGCTTGTTCACCTTACTTCCTTCGGTTCCTCACCTCCCTTGACTTGTTGAATGGTTGCTCTAGAGTCCTTGGAGGCCGCGGAACAGCCGTGATCAGCCATCGTTGCCGCCGCTTCCCTCCCTAAGCCGTGAGCTTCAACCCGGCCGTTCTCGCCTCGCCTTGTGTCGTCGTTGTTTCCAACCATTCCCGGTAAGCCTTACTACTAACTCAAGCTTAGGTTAGTCGTATATGCATGTAGGGGAAACATGTTAGAGGCTGGTTAGGCTTGATGTGAGGAGAATATGAGATTATGGTGAAGTTTACATTAGGCTATCATGTGGAAATCTCGTGTGGGCCGAATGAGGAGGCTCTAGTTCGCGAATTGGGCTAAAAAAATGTGATTATGGGCTGTGAGGAATGGTTTAGGCGTGTGGAATAGTGGGCTGAACCAACTAATGGGCCTAAGGGACTTAATTTGGGCTAATTTAACCTAAAATAAGCAAACGGGCCTAAAATACTTTAGTGGGCTTGCAAATGGACGAGATTAAAAACTTAAATGGGCCTCAAAAACATGGTTGATGGACCGAAATGATGGGCTTAGGCGTGTGGTTTAATGGGCCAAAGTAAGGTGTTGGGCTTAGGAGCCTTTATTTCAAGTAATTGGGCCAAAACTAACTAATTGGGCCTAATCAAACCAATGGGCCACTAATGGACGAAAATCCACTTAAATTGGGCCTAATTTATGTCCATGAACATTAAAGAATGAAACCCAAAAGTGTATATGGGCTTGGGTTATCAAATTGGGCCTAAAATAATGGAAATGGGCTTAAATAGTAAATCTTTAAAAATGGGCTTGGGCCTCACGCGAAATTAATAAAATAGTACGCACAACCCATATGATTTAATTTAAGAATTTATTATTGGACCTCAACTTTTGAAGTGGGCCTTAGGCCCAGTCGAACTCAGCTTGATTAATTAAAGACCCTTGATTAGATTAGACCTTGGTTTATATGGGCTCGATTAGTAGGTTTCCCTTGGGTAAGTAATGGTATGGTAGAATTTTGTATGAGATGTAAGGCGAACTTAGATGATCGAAACTTCGTGAGTAGAGGCATTCGATCTATGTCCACGTGGCTCGATGAACATGAGATCGATTGAATGGATGAATGACGTACTCTGCTCTTGCACCTATGTTTCTTGGCTTGCATGCTCTGTGTTGAGTTGTCAATGTGATCATTTGGGCCCTGCATACATTCAGAGCATTGCATGAGTCACCGAGGATGTGACATGAGAATGTGCCCATGATGGGGAAATGGAGAGAAAAGGGAGACCAACGTAAGGCGTCAGAAACGCAGTGTGGTATTTGTCGTGTGGCACTGAGATTGAGCCTTGATGGGAATTGGAGTGATAGGCGGGCTGACCCATGGGATCCGTGATGGCCGCTTGAGGCCTGCGGCATTGCATGACGTGATTGCTGATTGTTTGATATTGCCCGTCTGTATTGTACAACTTGTATTATTATGTGGTTCGTGACGGTCAAGATGGGTTGTAGTGTCTTGGGAGATCGAGAGTGGTCGGACCCCGAACCCTGAAACCTAGATACGGGCTACAACCGACCTCACTTGTATATCCTACCCTACGCTAGGATTAGTGGTGAGCTTGCTGAGTCCTCGACTCACTGGTGGTGGTTACCTTCCTTTTTTAGATCCCGGACGCTAGTGATGGCTGCACCCCCGATGCTTTCTGGACTGCCGATTCAGATGGACACTCACATCACCCTCCATTTTGATATGCACGCTACCCTGTGGCATAGGCATGTGATGACTGTACTCGTGGATCAGGGAGGTCCTTACTTAGTGCCCCATAGGTTCGAAGCTTGGTTTAGAGAGGGCCTTCATGGCTTTGAGGGACCCCAGCGAGATTCCCCGATACCCATGGAGGAGGACCCATTCTGGCTGCAGCCTGCTGAGTATGGAGGCCAGGTGATCGACCCCGATCCAGTGCAGGAGTTGTCGTCCACTGGGCGTTCTGAGATTGATAGCCACGAGGAGGGCGATGCCATGGATACCGATGAGGAGGATCCAGAAGAGGACCCCGTGGAGGATTCCGACGAGGAGCCTGAGGAGGATTGAGTTTCTGATGCTGGTTTGGTATTTTGATGTTAGTGAGAGTGTAGGTTAGGCAGCAGGTTGTGGTTTCTTTTTGGGGTCTGTACCTATCGCTTGATATGTATATAATGCTGTTTGTATTTACTCTGTCTATGCTACCCTTTGCTATGTATGCTTGTGTGTGTTGGATAGGAGGCACGCTTCCGCAGGTTCGTAATTTTTCTGAGGACGCGTCGTCTGGTTACGACGAAGAGATTCATCCTGGGCCGTCGAACTTCGGAAACCAGGCGAGCGCGAGGTGTATCTTCCGCAGGGACGGGATGCTGCGTTCCCGGATAGGGATCCGGGGCGTGACATCCCTGTTCGAGTGGTATCAGAGCAAGGTCAACTCGATATGAGACTGTTCGAGGTTTTGGAGTGATAAGGATGCTGATTTTGTGGTAGTTAGATAGACAGACCCTAGACTAAAGGATAGAAAGGGGGTACAATGCATGAATTGATTGGCGCATGTGAATGCTTAGTTCGATTGGTTGCCTAGAGTGGACTGAGGCAGAGGTATTCTGAACTAAGTTGCAGGTGCGTCAGGACCTGAGGTAAGGTTCTAAGGCAGAGCTCCATGAGTAGGGCGCTTGATTGATGATTGCTGAATGTTAGCCTGTGAGATATTGCTTGTGGTTGTACGTCTAGTCGGCTGTCGCGCGCTGTGTGACCATCATGCATTGCATGACTTCTGCATTAAAGGCGAAATGGTTTATAAATGAAAGTTGTTAAAAAAGGGGATGTGAATTTGAAATGTGCATGCATCTCATGTTGTTGGAATTGATGACCGTCAGCCTGGTATGGGACAGGATTGACGGGACGTCTAAAAACTGTGATGAAGCGTGGTATGGGACACGTGGAGTGGGATTCTCTCTGTCTTTGGGTGACTTTGGACAACTGTTCGCACCAAGAAACGATGAGGGCGGGGAGTGGTCGCCGGGGCAGAGACCGGATCAAGGAAGCGGCTCCCGACAGGCTTCTAGTTGAGGTGGCGAACAGAGTGGCCTAGGTTGTGCATTTTCAGGTTGAGTCTAGATGTCAACTGGGTCCAACTGCATTTAAGCTGCAGCGAATATTTACATGCATATACATGTCAGTGGACGCGACAGTAGACGAAAGCTTGGTTGTTAGATTTAGAATTCCGAATTCCTGAATGGGAATTTCGTTGTTTTAGGTGTGAGTTTTAGCGAGGATGAGCAATAGGGGCAGAAGACTGACTGCTGGTGCATCAAGCTCGAGGGCTCCTAAGCCTGAAGGGGACCCTATGATCGAAGAAATGATGAGAGTTCTGACTGAAGTGAGTAACCTGATGGCTAGGCAAGCTGCTGAGAGAGCTGCCACTGTTGCCCAAGCAGCTGAGGCCGCCTTGGCCGCTGCGAATGGAGCCAATGGAGGCAATGGGCATGGAAATGGAGGACGTCAGACTCACCACATTGTGGAACAGTTTCTGAAGTTGCAGCCGTCGAAGTTTGATGGTAGTGGTGGTCCCGAAGTAGCTGCCTTGTGGATCGAGCAGCTTGAGAAGGCTTTCACTGTGTTGGGTTGCACGGATGAGGAGAAGGTGTCGTTGGCAACTTATCAGCTTCAAGGGACTGCAGATGACTGGTGGAAGGCCACTAGGGGAAGAGCCTTTCCTGATGACATGAGGCCAAACTGGGCTGCTTTCTGTGCAGCATTTAATGGAAAGTATTTCTCTGAAGCAGCACAAGAAAGGAAAATGGAAGAGTTTATAAGGCTCAGGCAAGGATAGATGACCGTGGATCAGTACGAGGGTGAGTTTGCCAGATTGTCCAAGTTCGCACGAAGGCTGATTGAGGATCCGTGGGACAAAGCCAGAAGGTTCCGAGAAGGTTTGAGACCAGAGCTGAAGAGCATGATCATCGCCACTGGGCTAAGGGACTACAATGAGATTTATGAGCGAGCCCTGGCGATAGAGCGAGATCTGCAGGAGAAGGCCGCCGCATCTGGATCGCGGTTTGTGCCAAGAGGGAACTTCAGAGACTTCGGCAAGAGGCCAATGAAGGACACTCGCGGGTTCGTTCCACCTGCCAGAAGGACTCTGGGAAAACCGTCATTCCCCGAGAATCAGAACTGCCGTGACTGTGGCAGGAGGCATGGGAACAGCCCTTGCCCAAGGAAGACTGGAGGCTGCTTTGGATGTGGCCAGACAGGGCATATTCTGAGGAACTGCCCGAGAAAAGGTCCGAGACCGCCGTTCCAGCCGCAGCAGCAGCCACCGATGGTGAATGCTCCTCAGGGAAATCAGAACCGTCCACCTGTTCAGGGACGAGTCTATGCAGTGGCGCGAAAGGACGCTGAGAACGCGCCAGGGGTGATCACAGGTACCGTTTCTCTCTGTGGTCATACTGCTTATGCTTTGTTTGATCCGGGAGCGTCGCACTCTTTCGTATCTGCACGTTTTGCTGAGTTATCTGGGATGAACGTTAAGCCGTTGAATGTGACCTTGCATGTAACCACCCCGTTAAAAGATAGAGTGATTGTTGCGTTAGGATGTAAGGGATGTAAGTTAGTTCTGGGCGATAGAGAGGAAGATATCGATTTAGCTGTTTTGCCTATGTATGATTTCGACGTGATTGTTGGCATGGATTGGTTGGTTAGACATGGGGCAGTGATAGACTGTGGTAGGAGTATGATACAGTTAAACCCAGTGGGCCACCCCGGGTATGATTTTCGGGGAAATCGAGGAGGAACGTCGATTCCTTGGATCTCGTCGTTAGAAGCAACTAAACTGATGGACGAGGGTTGTCGGGGATTTTTAGCGTCGGTATCTGATTCGACTACTCGAGAGGTGAAATTGGAGGAAGTGCCTGTAGTTAGCGAGTACCCGGATGTATTTCCCCAAGAATTGCCTGGCTTGCCACCAGAGCATGAAGTGGAGTTTGTGATTGAGCTGGCACCTGGAACAGAGCCGATCTCGAAAGCACCGTATAGGATGTCGTTGTCCGAGTTGAAGGAATTGAAGGTGCAGATGCAAGAGCTATTGGATAAAGGATTTATCCGCCCCAGTGCTTCACCATGGGGAGCTCCGGCGCTGTTTGTTAAGAAGAAGGACGGATCGCTAAGGCTGTGCATAGACTACAGATAGCTGAACCAAGTGACGATCAAGAACAAGTATCCCCTGCCAAGGATTGATGACCTGTTTGCTCAGCTTCAAGGCGCATGTGTGTTCTCCAAGATAGACCTAAGGACCGGCTATCACCAATTGAGGATTAAGAAGGAGGACGTGCCTAAGACTGCCTTTAGGACGAGGTATGGGCACTACGAGTTCACAGTTATGCCGTTTGGATTGACGAACGCCCCAACAGCATTTATAGATATGATGAATCGAGTGTTCAAGGAGTTTCTGGATCAGTTCGTGATAGTCTTCATTGATGACATATTGGTGTATTCGAAGAGCTCTGAGGACCACGAGGAACATTTAAGAATTGTCCTGCAGACGCTAAGGGAACACTCGCTGTATGCGAAGTTTAGCAAGTGTGAGTTCTGGTCAAGCAGAGTGGCGTTCCTTGGACACATAGTATCTGGAGAAGGAATATCCGTGGATCCAGCAAAGATCGAGGCTGTAGAGAAGTGGTCGAGGCCGACAACTGTGACTGAAGTACGAAGTTTTCTTGGTTTGGCTGGCTACTACAGACGCTTTGTGGAAAGGTTCTCGGTGATAGCGTCTCCCCTGACCCATTTGTTGAAGAAGGAAACGAGGTTTGAATGGACTGAGAAGTGCGAGGAAAGTTTTCAGGAATTGAAGGATCGATTAACTTCCGCACCAGTGCTGACTGTTCCGTCTGGACCTGGAGGGTTCGAAATTTACAGCGATGCGTCATTAAGAGGACTGGGATGTGTCTTGATGCAGCATGGACGAGTAGTAGCTTATGCGTCTAGGCAGCTGAGGCCGCATGAGATGAATTACCCGACGCACGACCTGGAGTTAGCTGCCATAGTGTTCGCATTGAAGATTTGGAGGCATTACTTGGTGGGAGAGAAATTTCAGATCTACACCGATCATCAGAGTTTGAAGTATCTGTTTTCGCAGAAAGAGCTGAATATGAGACAGCGTCGTTGGATGGAGCTATTGAAAGACTACGACTGTGATATTCTGTACCATCCAGGAAAGGCGAATAAGGTAGCGGATGCTCTGAGCAGGAAGTCGAGCATTGCGCTTATGATGGTCAAGGAGTAGATATTGCTGGAAGAAATCAGAGATTCCGAGTTCAAGGTCGAGGTAGGAAACCTCTCGAGTCTGATGGCTACATTGCAGATTGAACCAGAGATTCAGCTAAGGATCAAAGAGTTGCAGTCTGCGGATCCGGATATTCAGAAGATTGTGGCGACGAATGCAGATGAGAGGAAGGCTGAGTTCCAAGTGACTGCTGACGGAATATTGAAGTTTAGAGGACGTCTGTGCGTGCCTAATGACGAGGCGCTAAAGGAGAAGATTTTGTCTGAGGCACACAGGAGTAACTACAGTATTCATCCAGGGAATACGAAGATGTATCAGAATTTGCGTCAGCATTATTGGTGGAATGGAATGAAGGTAGATGTGGCTAAGCATGTAGCTAAGTGTCTGACGTGCCAACAGGTAAAGACACAGCATTGCAAGCCTGGAGGATTATTGCAACCATTGGAAATCCCAGAGTGGAAATAGGAGTATGTCACTATGGATTTTGTAACAGGATTGCCAAGAAGTCAGAGAGGCACTGATTCGATTTGGGTAATAGTGGACAGACTGAAGAAATCAGCTCATTTCATTGCAGTGCGAAAGGACTTTACCTTAGAGAAGCTGGCTGGATTGTACGTGAGGCAGATCCTGAGATTGCATGGGGTACCAGTAAGTATTGTATCAGACAGAGATCCTCGTTTCACAGCTACGTTTTGGAAGAGTTTGCAGGGTGCTTTGGGAATCGAGTTGAGATTCAGTACAGCATACCATCCTCAGACAGACGGTCAGTCGGAAAGGACTATACAGACTTTGGAGGACATGTTGAGAGCGTGTGTAATTGACTTCAAAGGAGGCTGGGAAGAGCAGTTGCACTTGGTGGAGTTTGCCTACAACAACAGCTATCAGCAATGTATCAGAATGGCACCATTTGAGGCACTGTATGGTTGGGCCTGCAGAACTCCAATTTGCTGGGACGAGGTTGGTGAGAAAAGCATAACAGGCCCGGAGTTAGTTCAGCAAGTAGTTGAGGCAGTTATAGTGATCAGGGACAGGCTGCGAACCGCTCAGAGTAGGCAGAAAAGTTATATAGACAGGAGACGTAAACCGTTGGAGTTTCAAGTTGGAGATCATGTCTTCCTAAAGGTGTCGCCGATGCGAGGACTATCTCGGTTTGGCAAGAAAGGAAAGCTGAGTCCAAGATTTGTTGGGCCATTCGAGATTTTGGAGAAGATCGGGACACTGCCTTATCGTCTAGCACTACTACCGAACTTGTCGCAGATTCACAACGTGTTTCATGTATCGATGCTTCGGAAGTACGAGCCGGACCCTGGCCATATACTCGATCATGAAGTCATTGAAATGGATGACCGCGTCTCGTACGTGGAAAGGCCAGTAAGGATTGAAGATCGTAAGGAGCAGGTCTTGAGGAACAAGACAATACCGTTGGTCAAGGTTATCTGGGAGCACCATGGGACTGAAGGAGCGACTTGGGAAAGCGAGGAAGAAATGAAGAAGAAGTATCCGTATTTGTTTGGGTAGCTCAGTGTAATTTCTGTTTTGTTGTAAGGATTGATGGATGTAAATTTCGAGGACGAAATTTTTATAAGAAGGGAAGAATTGTGACAGTCTGAAAAACTCGACCCGATTATCGGAATTTCTAAATGAATGGGGATACTTCGTTAATACACTCTGATCGACGCTCACTCAGGATTAGCTACCCTGAGTTGACCAACCGAAGGGGAAAGGCTATCTGGAAAGAATTTTCCAAACAGCCGCCCGTTAGTCTAAGACAGAGACAGAGTCGTTATTTAATGAAACTGACCACAAAAATGAAATCCAACTTTGGACAATCGAACAAGTAAGATAAACACAATTAAGAAATGAACTCAGTTTCAGAAATGTCGCCAGAAGGGCAGACAGCCGATGTACGTCGTGAAGCAAGACGTGATTGGAAAATTACCGAAATGCCCCCGGTAAATGCTCAGCCCCTAGGATTAGTAGAATTAGGGTTTTTGAGAGTAGATTTGACCAATCGAAATCAAATCTTATCCGAAATTTGTTCACGCTCGGGACTCGATCGGTGCATTTGGCACACAAATCGAGAAAAGTCAAATCAGTTGTCAAATCAATCAATGTCTTGTCAATCCATCAATCATATCCATCGGTCAATCAAGGTTCAATTCCCTAGGCAATCCATCAAGTCAATGTCAAGAGCTTATGTCACACCAAAGTACACATCCAAGTCACTATTCCCTCACCTAACCCACTTACCCATTTGACTTAAGTCTTGTTCTCTCTCTCCTCCCTCATTTTCCCATTTTTCGGCCGGCCATCCCTCACCTCTCTCTCTCTCCCCTCCCTTTCATTTTCTCATTCTTTTCCTCTCTCCCTCACGGTTTCCCTTCCCTTGGCCGCCGTCCGCCCTTGCCGTCGGCTAGCCGCCACCAACCAGCCTCCGTGACATCTTGGTACGTCTTCGTAGCTCACTTTTAGTTGTTTTCCACGGCTGGAACACCCCTTGGATGACCCGAAACAGCCCCACCTTTCCGTCGTCGTTTCGCTCGTCGTTTTGCTCCAACTTGAACCCGAGCTTGCTCACCTTACTTCCTTCGGTTCCTCACCTCCCTTGACTTGTTGAATGGTTGCTCTAGAGTCCTTGGAGGCCGCGGAACAGCCGTGATCAGCCACCATTGCCGCCGCTTCCCTCCCTAAGCCGTAAGCTTCAACCCGGCCGTTCTCGCCCCGCCTTGTGTCGTCGTCGTTTCCAACCATTCCCGGTAAGCCTTACTACTAACTCTAGCTTAGGTTAGTCGTATATACATGTAGGGGAAGCATGTTAGAGGCTAGTTAGGCTTGATGTGAGGAGAATATGAGATTATGGTGAAGTTTACATTAGGCTATCATGTGGAAATCTCGTGTGGGCCGATTGAGGAGGCTCTAGTTCGCGAATTGGGCTCGAAAATGTGATTATGGGCTGTGAGGAATGGTTTAGGCGTGTGGAATAGTGGGCCGAACCAACTAATGGGCCTAAGGGACTTAATTTGGGCTAATTTAACCTAAAATAAGCAAACGGGCCTAAAATACTTTAGTGGGCTTGCAAATGGACGAGATTAAAAACTTGAATGGGCCTCAAAAACATGGTTGATGGACCGAAATGATGGGCTTAGGCGTGTGGTTTAATGGGCCAAAGTAAGGTGTTGGGCTTAGGAGCCTTTATTTCAAGTAATTGGGCCAAAACTAAACTAATTGGGCCTAATCAAACCAATGGGCCACTAATGGACGAAAATCCACTTAAATTGGGCCTAATTTATGTCCATGAACATTAAAGAATGAAACCCAAAAGTGTATATGGGCTTGGGTTATCAAATTGGGCCTAAAATAATGGAAATGGGCTTAAATAGTAAATCTTTAAAAATGGGCTTGGGCCTCACGCGAAATTAATAAAATAATAGGCCCAACCCATATGATTTAATTTAAGAATTTATTATTGGACCTCAACTTTTGAAGTGGGCCTTAGGCCCAGTCGAACTCAGCTTGATTAATTAAAGACCCTTGATTAGATTAGACCTTGGTTTATATGAGCTCGACTAGTGGGTAGCCCTTGGGTAAGTAATGGTATGGTAGAATTTTGTATGAGATGTAAGGCGAACTTAGATGATCGAAACTTCGTGAGTAGAGGCACTCGATCTATGTCCGCGTGGCTCGATGAACATGAGATCGATTGAATGCCTGAATGACGTACTCTGCTCTTGCACCTATGTTTCTTGGCTTGCATGCTCTGTGTTGAGTTGTCGATATGATCATTTGGGCCCTGCATACATTCAGAGCATTGCATGAGTCACCGAAGATGTGACATGAGAATGTGCCCATGATAGGGAAATGGAGAGAAAAGGGAGACCAACGTAAGGCGTCAGAAACGCAGTGTGGTATTTATCGTGTGGCACTGAGATTGAGCCCTGATGGGAATTGGAGTGATAGGCGGGCTGACCCATGGGATCCGTGATGGCCGCTTGAGGCCTGCGGCATTGCATGACGTGATTGCTGATTGTTTGATATTGCCCGTATGTATTGTACAACTTGTATTATTATGTGGTTCGTGACGGTCAAGATGGGTTGTAGTGTCTTGGGAGATCGAGAGTGGTCGGACCCCGAACCCTGAAACCTAGATACGGGCTAGGACCGACCTCACTTGTATATCCTACCCTACGCTAGGATTAGTGGTGAGCTTGCTGAGTCCTCGACTCACTGGTGGTGGTTACCTTCCTTTTTTAGATCCCGGACGCCAGTAATGGCTGCACCCCCGATGCTTTTTGGACTGCCGATTCAGATGGACACTCACATCACCCTCCATTTTGATATGCACGCTACCCTGGGGCATAGGCATGTGACGACTCTACTCGTGGATCAGGGAGGTCCTTACTTAGTGCCCCATAGGTTCGAAGCTTGGTTTAGAGATGGCCTTCATGGCTTTGAGGGACCCCAGAGAGATTCCCCGATACCCATGGAGGAGGACCCATTCTGGCTGCAGCCTGCTGAGTATGGAGGCCAGGTGATCGACCCCGATCCAGTGCAGGAGTTGCCGTCCCCCGGGCGTTCTGAGAATGATGGCCACGAGGAGGGCGATGCCATGGATACCGATGAGGAGGATCCAGAAGAGGACCCCGTGGAGGATTCCGACGAGGAGCCTGAGGAGGACTGAGTTTCTGATGCTGGTTTGGTATTTTGATGTTAGTGAGAGCGTAGGTTAGGCAGCAGGTTGTGGTTTCTTTTTGGGGTCTGTACCTAATGCTTGATATGTATATAATGCTGTTTGTATTTACTCTGTCTATGCTACCCTTTGCTATGTATGCTTGTGTGTGTTGGATAGGAGGCACGCTTCCGCAGGTTCGTAATTTTTCTGAGGACGCGTCGTCTGGTTACGACGAAGAGATTCATCCTGGGCCGTCGAACTTCGGAAACCAGGCGAGCGCGAGGTGTATCTTCCGCAGGGACGGGATGCTGCGTTCCCGGATAGGGATCCGGGGCGTGACATAACCTGGCTCTGAATCCACTCGAACGGGGATGTCACGCCCCGAACCCCAATTGGACACGCGGCATCCCGCTCCTACGGAAGATTCTCACCCCGCTCGTCTAGTTTACGATACGCGACGGCCGAGGGAATCCTATCGTCGCAACCAGACAACGAGTCCCTTATCGAACTTACGCACCTGCGGAAACGTGCCTCCTAACCATACATACATGCATACAAAACAGAGGGGTAGTATGAACAGAATGAACACAAACAACAATGTATATACATAACATAAGCGTTAGGTACAGAGCCCCAAAAGAAAACCACAACCTACAGTCAACCTACGCTTGTACTGACATCAAAATACTAGGCCAGCATTAGGGACTCAGTCCTCTTCAGGCTCCTCCTCCTCGGGATCCTCCTCAGGGTCCTCCTTTGGATCCTCCTCATCGGTGTCCATAGCATCGGCCTTCTCGTGGCCGTCAATCTCAGAACGTCCTGGCGACGGCAACTCCTGCAGTGGGTCGGGGTCGATCACCTGACCTCCATACTCGGCAGGCTGCAGCCAGAATGGGTCCTCCTCCATGGGTATCGGAAATTCGCGCTGCAGTCCCTCAAAACCATGAAGACCCTCTCTAAACCACGCCTCGAACCTATGGGGTACAAGGTAGGGTCCACCCTGATCTACTAGTACAGTCGTCACATGTCTATGCCATAGCGTAGCATGTATATCAAAATGGAGGGTGATTTGAGTATCCATCTGAACTGGCAATCCAAAAAGCATCGGGGGTGCTGCCATTACGGGCGTCCTGGATCTGGAAAAAGAGAAGGTAACCACCGCCAGTGAGTCAAGGACTCAGCACGCTCACCATTAATCCTAGCGTAGGGTAGGGTATACAAGTGAGGTCGGTCCTATCCAGTAAACTAGGGTTCACGGTCCAAGGTTCAGACACTCTCGATTTCCCTAATTACCAAGTCCCAACGTATAACATAACGCACAACGCATAGCAATGCAGTTCGTACAAAGCAGACGGGCAATACAAACAATCAACCATAATGCCATATGTAATGATGCAGGCCTCGAACGGCCATATCGGATCCCACGAATCCTACTCAAGCCTCAACCGGCCATAACGGATTGAACCCGCCTATCACTCCAAATCCCATCAAGGCACATCCAACAGTGCCATCCGGCTAATGTCACAACTGCGTTCTCTGACGCCTTACGTTGGCTACTCCCTTGTCTCTCAATTTCCCTCATATAACACGCATCTGGGGCTCATGGCCACGGGACAACAAAGAGAGAGAGAGAAGAGGCTCACCGTGGCAACGTGGAGGTGGGACGGTGGCGGCTCGGCAACGGCAAGACGGACGGCGTTCGGGCGGAGGTTGTGGCGGACGATAGGGGAGCCAAGGAGAAGAAGAAGATGAGGGCGTGAGGGAGAGGGGAGGAAGAAGAAGGGCGGCTGAATGAGAGAAAATGAGGGAGGAGAGAGATGGTGGAGAGTTTAATTCAAGATTTCAAATGGTGAGTGGGTTAGATAATGGGGTAATAGTGTAGAATAGTAATATGGATGAGACTTGTACTTGACAAGTTGATAGATGGGTTTGATGGGTTGTCATGCCTTGGAAATTGAACTTTAATTGATCGATGGATTTGATTGATGGATTGACAAGACATCGATTGATTTGACAACTGATTTGACTTGCCTCGATTTGCGTACCAAATGCACCGATCGGGTCCTGAGCGCGAACGAATTTCAGACATGATTTGATTTCGATTTACTGAATCTACTCTCAAAAATCCTAATTCAACTAATTCTAAGGACTGAGCATTTACCGGGGGCATTTCGGTAATTTTCCAATCACGTCTTGCTTCGCGACGTACACCGGCTGTCTGCCCTTTTGGCGACATTTCTGAAATTGATCTCATTTCTTAATTGTGTTTATCTTACTAATTCGATTGTCCAAGGTTGGATTTCATTTTGTGGTCAATTTCATTAAATAACGACTCTCTCTCTGTCTTAGACCAATGGGCGGCTGTTTGGGAAATTCTTCCTAGATAGCCTTTCCCCTTCGGTTAGTCATCTCAGGGTAGCTAATCTGAGTGAGCGTCGATCAGAGCGTATTAACGAAGTATTTCCATTCATTTAGGAATTCCGATGACTGGGTCGAATTTTCAAACTGTCACATTATCAGCTCCAGGGTACTGCGGATGACTGGTGGAAGGCCACAAGAGGGCGAGTCTTTCCGGATGGCATGAAGCCGAACTGGTCCGCTTTTTGTGCAGCGTTTAATGGAAAGTATTTTTCTGAGGCAGCCCAAGAGAGGAAAATGGAAGAGTTCATAAGGCTTCGCCAAGGATCTATGACTGCGGATTAGTATAAGGGTGAATTTGCCAGGTTGTCCAAGTTTGCTCGAAGATTGATTGAGGATCCATGGGAAAAAGTTAGAAGATTCAGAGAAGGCCTGAGACCTGAACTGAAGAGTATGATAATCGCCATAGGACTGAGGGACTATAATGAGATTTATGAGCGAGCTCTGGCGATAGAGCGAGATCTGCAGGAGAAGGCTGCCGTATCTGGATCGCGGTTTGTGCCAAGAGGGAACCTCAGAGATTTTGGCAAGAGGCCGATGAAGGACAACTGCAGGACTCTGGGAAAGCCATCATACCCTGGGGGCCAGAACTGCCGTGACTGTGGTGCCGTGACTGTGGGAGGAGGCATGGGAACAGCCCTTGCTCGAGGAAGACTGGAGGGTGCTTCGGATGTGGTTAGATGGGGCACATTCTGAGGAACTGCCCGAAGAGAGGTCCGAAACCCCCGTTCCAGCTGCAGCAACAGCTGCAGATGGTCAATGCTCCTCAAGGAAATCTGAACCGTCCACCTGCTCAAGGACGAGTCTACGTAGTAGCTCGAAAGGATGCTGAGAAAGCGCTAGGGGTGATCACAGGTACCGTTTCTCTCTGTGATCATACTGCGTATGCTTTGTTTGATCCGGGAGCATCGCACTCCTTCGTATCTGCACGTTTTGCTGAGTTAGCAAGGATGAATGTTAGGCCGTTGGATGTGACTTTGCATGTAACCACCCCATTAAAGGATAGAGTGATTGTTGCGTTAGGATGTAAGGGGTGTAAGTTAGTTATGGGCGATAGGGAGGAAGAGATTGATTTAGCTGTTCTGCCTATGTTTGATTTCGACGTAATTGTTGGCATGGATTGGCTAATTAGGCATGGAGCCATTATAGACTGTGGTAGAAGTATGATACAGCTAAACCCAGTAGGCCACCCTTGGTACGAATTTAAGGGAAATCGAGGGGGAACGTCGATTCCTTGGATCTCGTCGTTGGAAGCGACCAAACTATTGGACGAAGGTTGTCTAGGATTTTTGGCTTCTGTGATGGATTCATCTGTTCAGGAAGTGAAGTTAGAGGATGTGCCTGTAGTAAGGGAGTACCCAGATGTATTTCCTCAAGAGTTGCCTGGCTTGCCACCAGAGCGGGAGGTTGAGTTTGTAATTGAGTTGGCACCTGGGACTGAACCGATCTCTAAAGCACCATATAGGATGTCGCTGTCTGAGCTGAAGGAGCTGAACGTGCAGATGCAAGAGCTACTGGATAAAGGATTTATCCGCCCCAGTGCTTCGCCATGGGGAGCTCCAGTGCTGTTTGTCAAAAAGAAGGATGGATCGCTAAGATTGTGTATCGACTACAGACAGCTGAACCAAGTGACGATCAAGAACAAGTATCCTCTGCCTAGGATTGATGACCTGTTCGATCAGCTTCAGGGAGCGTGTGTATTCTCGAAGATAGACCTAAGGACAGGCTACCACCAGCTGAAGATTAAGAAGGAGGACGTACCGAAGACTGCCTTTAGGACGAGGTATGGGCACTATGAGTTCACAGTTATGCCGTTTGGATTGACTAACGCCCCAGCAGCATTTATGGATATGATGAATCGAGTGTTCAAGGAGTTTCTGGATTAGTTCGTGATAGTCTTTATTGATGACATATTGGTGTATTCGAAGAGTTCTGAGGACCACGACGAACATTTAAGGATTGTCCTGCAGACATTAAGGGAACACTCGCTGTATGAGAAGTTTAGCAAGTGTGAGTTCTGGTTGAGCAGAGTGGCGTTCCTTGGACACATATTATCTGGAGAAGGAATATCAGTGGATCCAGCGAAGATCGAGGTTGTAGAGAAGTGGCCGAGGTTAACAACCGTGACTGAAGTACGAAGTTTTCTTGGATTGGCTGGCTACTACAGACGCTTTGTGGAAAGGTTCTCGGTGATAGCGTCTCCTCTGACCCATTTGTTGAAGAAGGAAACGAGGTTTGAATGGACAGAGAAGTGCGAGGAAAGTTTTCAGGAGTTGAAGGATCGATTAACTTCCGCACCAGTATTAACCACCCCATCTGGACCTGGAGGATTCGAAATTTATAGTGATACGTCATTAAGAGGGTTGGGATGTGTCTTGATGCAGCATGGACGAGTAGTGGCTTATACACCTCGACAGTTGAGGCCGCATGAGATGAACTACCCGACTCACGACTTGGAATTAGCTGCGATAGTATTTGCATTGAAGATTTGGAGACATTACTTGGTGGGAGAGAAATTTCAGATCTATACTGATCATCAGAGTTTGAAGTATTTGTTTTCGCCGAAGGAACTGAACATGAGGCAACGACGTTGGATGGAGCTGCTGAAGGACTACGACTGTGATATCTTATACCATCCAGGAAAGGCGAATAAGGTAGCGGATGCTCTAAGTCGGAAGTCGAGCATCGCACTTATGATGGTCAAGGAATGGACGTTGCTGAAGGAAATCAGAGATTCCGAGTTCAAGGTCGAGGTAGGAAACCTCTCAAGTCTGATGGCTACAGATCCGGATATCCAGAAGATCGTGATGATGAATGCAGATGAGAGGAAGGCTGAATTTCAAGTAACTGCTGATGGAATATTGAAGTTTAGAGGACGTCTGTGCGTGCCAAATGATGAAGAGCTGAAGGAAAGGATTTTATCTGAGGCACACAGAAGTGACTACAGTATTCATCCAGGAAGTATGAAGATGTATCAGAATTTACGTCAACACTATTGGTGGAATAGCATGATGGTGGATGTGGCTAAGCATGTAGCCAAGTGTCTGACGTGCCAGCAAGTAAAGGGGCAGCACTGCAAACCTGGTGGATTACTGCAACCCCTGGAAATCCCAGAATGGAAATGGGAGCATGTCACTATGGACTTTGTGACAGGATTGCCCAGGAGTCAAAGAGGGAATGATTCGATATGGGTAATAATGCACAAATTGACGAAATCCGCACATTTCATTGCAGTACGAAAGGACTCTACGTTGGAAAGGTTGGCTAATTTGTATGTGAGGCAGATTGTGAGACTGCATGGAGTACCGGTAAGTATTGTATCAGATAGAGATCTTCGTTTCACAGCTACGTTTTGGAAGAGTTTGCAGGGTGCTTTGGGAATACAGTTGAGATTCAGTACAGCCTGTCACGCCCCGGATCCCTATTCGGGAACGCAGCATCCCGTCCCTGCGGAAGATACACCTCGCGCTCACCTGGTTTCTAAAGTTCGACGGCCCAGGATGAATCTCTTCGTCGCAACCAGACGACGCGTCCTCAGTAAACTTACGAACCTGCGGAAGCGTGCCTCCTATCCACACACACAAGCATACATAGCAAAGGGGCAGCATAGACAGAGTAAATACAAACAGCATTATATACATATCAAGCGTTAGGTACAGACCCCAAAAAGAAACCACAACCTGCTGCCTAACCTACGCTCTCACTAACATCAAAATACCAGACCAGCATCAGGGACTCAGTCCTCCTCAGGCTCCTCATCGGAATCCTCCACGGGGTCCTCTTCTGGATCCTCCTCATCAGTATCCATGGCATCGCCCTCCTCGTGGCCATCAATCTCAGATCGTCCAGGGGACGGCAACTCCTGTAGTGGGTCGGGGTCGATCACCTGGCCTCCATACTCGGTAGGCTGCAGCCAGAACGGGTCCTCCTCCATTGGTATCGGGGAATCTCTCTGAGGTCCCTCAAAGCTATGAAGGCCCTCTCTAAACCAAGCCTCAAACCTATGGGGCACTAAATATGGACCACCTTGATCTACAAGTACAGTCGGCACGTGCCTATGCGATAACGTAGCATGCATATCAAAATGGAGGGTGATGTGAGTGTCCATCTGAATCGGCAGTCCAAAAAGCATCGGGGGTGCAGCCATCACTGGCGTCTGGGATCTGAAAAAGGAAGGTAACCACCACCAGTGAGTCGAGGACTCAGCAAGCTCACCACTAATCCTAGCGTAGGGTAGGATATACAAGTGGGGTCGGTCCTAACCAGTATCTAGGGTTCAGGGTTCAGAGTCCAACCACTCTCGATCTCCCAAGATACTATAACTCATCGTAATCCACACAAACCACATAATAATACCAGTTATACAATGCAGACGGGCAATATCAAACAATCAGCAATCATGTCATGCAATGCTATAGGCCTCAAGCGGCCATCACGGATCCCACGGATCAGCCCGCCTATCACTCCAATTCCCATCAGGGCTCAATCTCAGTGCCACACGGCAAATACCACACTGCGTTTCTGACGCCTTACGTTGGTCCCCCTTTTCTCTCCATTTCCCCATCTTGGGCACATTCTCATGTCACATCTTCGGTGACTCATGCAATGCTCTGAATGTATGCGAGGCCCAAATGATTGCATCAGTAATTCAAATACAGAGCATGCATGCCAAAGTACACAAGTATAAGAACAGAGTACATCAATTGATCGTCTAATAAATCTCATGTTCATCATGCCAAACGATCATAGGACTGGTGCTATATACCCAGATTCTCGATCCTCTAAGCTCGCCTTAACATCTTACTCGCGATCCTATCATGACATTACTCACCATAGGCGATCCCCCAGTTGTACCCATGTGAATCCAAGGTTTAACCTAAGTAAGGGTCTAATTAATTAAGTTAAGTTCGACTGGGCCTAAGGCTCACTTCAAGATTTGAGGCCCATGATTTGTTTCTTAAATTAAGTAGATGGTTTGGGCCCATTATTATCTTAAATTCGTGCAAGGCCTAGGCCCAATCTTAAAAATTAACCGATTGAGCCCGATTCGACTACCTTAGGCCCAATTTGCTGTCCTAAGCCCATATACATTATTGGGCCTCATATTTAATATTCTAAATTATAATTCGGCCCCAATTAGTCTAAATTTTCATCCATTAAAGCCCACAATACAATTAGGGTCCAATTGAATTAGTTTAGGTCCACTTAGCTTAGAATTTGGATCCCCAAGCCCAATTACTCATTTTGGCCCATTAAGGTACACGCCTAAGCCCACTAAATCAGCCCACTAATCATGTTTTCGGGGCCCATTCAGATTGTTAATCTCGTCCATTAGCAAGTCCATTAGGGTATCTTAGGCCCGCTAGCTTATTTTAGGTCCAAATGGTCCAAATTAAACCTCGAGGCCCACTCATTTTGCCCGGCCCACATTTCACACGCCCACATCACTCACTTGCAGCCCAACATGCATAATTTTCAGCCCCCTTCAAGTCGCTAAGCCTATGGTTTAGCCCAACAAACTAATCACTCAAACTAACACAACTAGCTTATGCCTTAATCATGCAATTTCCTCTATAAATCATCATGGACAGCCCTCTATATCACATTCCACATACATATACTACTAACCTAAACCAAGATTAGTAGTAGAGCTTACCTAAAATGGGATGGAATGAGCGCCAACGACGAAGAGAACACCGGCGGCTCAAGGGAGGCTCTCGGCCTACATGGGGAAATCGGGTTGGTCGGGGTCCAAGAGGGCTTCGAATGCCTCGGAAGTGAAGGGAAGGGAAACTAGGAAGCTTACCAAAGATTGAGGGTGGTCGGTGAAGGCCGGAGGTGGCCGGACGACGCTGAAGACGACTGGCGAAGCTCACGGGCGACACGGGCGGACTAGAGCGAACGAGAGAGAGAGAGATGGTGAGGTTGATCCGGCTCCACGCAAGGCCAAATGGCCACGAAAATGGGAAGAGGAGAGGTTGAGAGCCTTACCAAACGAAGACGGAATGGTGGCGTCGGCGAGGAAGCTCGGACGGCGGCGGTGATGCGAGGCGGTGGCCGGCGGACGAAGGAGACAAGAAGGAGAAGAAGATGACAGGTTTCGGTGGAGAGGAGAGAGGGAATGGCCGAATGAGGTGAGGGGAGAGAGAGAGAAAGGTTTATGTGGGTTATAGTGAAATTCAAAATAAGATAATGGGGTTAGGTTGAATAGTGATTGTGATAAGACTTGTACTCTTGATTTGTACTTGATGTGAGCTTGAATGACACTTGATTGATGGGTTGATTTGCTTTGGAAATTGTGCCATGATGTGATTGATTGATTGACAAGACATTTGATTGATTTGACCACTGATTTGACTTGTCTCGATTTGCGTGCCAAATGCACCGATCGGGTCCCGAGCGCGAATGAATTTCAGGCAAGATTTGATTTCGATTGATCGAATCTACTCTCAAAAATCCTAATTCAACTAATCCTAAGGACTGAGCATTTACCGGGGGCATTTCGGTAATTTCCCAATCACGTCTTGCTTCACGACGTACACCGGCTGTCTGCCCTTCTGGCGACATTTCTGAAACTGACTTCATTTCTTAATTGTGTTTGTCTTACTAATTCGATTGTCCGAAGTCAGATTTCATTTCGTGGTCAATTTCATTAAATAACGGCTCTGTCTCCGTCTCAGACGAACGGGCGGCTGTTTGGAAAATTCTTCCTAGGTAGCCTTTCCCCTTCGGTTAGTCAACTCAGGGTAGCTAATCCTGAGTGAGCGTCGATCAGAGTGTATTAACGAAGTATTTCCATTCATTTAGAATTTCCGATAATCGGGTCGAATTTTCAGACTGTCACAATGCTTCCCTTCTTATAAAAAATTTCGTCCTCGAAATTTACATCCACCAATCCTTATAACAAAACTGAAAATTACACTGGCTACTCAAACAGATGCGGGTACTTCTTCTTCATTTCGCCCTCGCTTTCCCAAGTCGCTCCTTCAGTCCCATGATGCTCCCAGATAACCTTGACCGGCGGTATCGTCTTGTTCCTCAAGACTTGCTCCTTACGATCTTCAATCCTTACTGGCCTTTCCACGTACGAGACGCGGTCATCCATTTCAATGACTTCATGATCGAGTATATGGCCAGGGTCCGGCTCGTACTTCCGAAGCATCGAAACATGAAACACATTTTGAATCTGCGATAAGTTCGGCGGCAGTGCAAGACGATAAGCTAATGTCCCGATCTTCTCCAAAATCTCGAATGGCCCAACAAATGTTGGACTCAGCTTTCCTTTCTTGCCAAACCGAGATAGTCCTCGCATCGGCGACACCTTTAGGAAGACATGATCTCCAACTTGAAACTCCAACGGTTTACGTCTCCTGTCTGCATAACTTTTCTGCCTACTCTGAGCGGTTCTCAGTCTGTCCCTAATCACTTTAACTGCCTCAACTGACTGCTGAACTAACTCCGGGCCTGTTATACTTTTCTCACTAACCTCGTCCCAGCAAATCGGAGTTCTGCAAGCTCTCCCATACAATGCCTCAAACGGTGCCATTCTGATACTCTGCTGATAACTGTTGTTGTAGGCAAACTCCACCAAGTGTAACTGCTCTTCCCAGCCTCCTTTGAAATCAATTACACATGCTCTCAGCATGTCCTCCAAAGTCTGTATAGTCCTTTCCGACTGACCATCTGTCTGAGGATGGTAGGCTGTACTGGATCTCAACTCTGTTCCCAAAGCACCCTGCAAACTCTTCCAAAACGTGGCTGTGAAACGAGGATCTCTGTCCGATACAATGCTTACTGGTACCCCATGCAATCTCACGATTTGCCTCACGTACAACTCAGCCAACTTCTCTAAGGTCGAGTCCTTTCGTACTGCAATGAAATGAGCTGATTTCGTTAGTCTGTCCACTATTACCCATATCGAATTATTGCCTCTCTGACTTCTTGGCAATCCTGTCACAAAATCCACAGTGACATGCTCCCACTTCCACTCTGGGATTTCCAGGGGTTGCAGCAATCCCCTAGGCTTGCAATGCTGTGCCTTTACCTGCTGGCACGTGAGACACTTAGCTACATGCTTAGCCACATCTACCTTCATTCCATTCCACCAATAGTGCTGACGCAGATTCTGATACATCTTTGTACTTCCGGGGTGGATACTGTAATTACTTCTGTGCGCCTTAGACAAAATCCTTTCCTTCAGCTCTTCATCGCTTGGCACGCACAAACGTCCTCTAAACTTCAATATTCCATCAGCAGTTACTTGGAACTCAGCCTTCCTCTCGTCTGCATTCATCGCCACAATCTTCTGAATGTCTGGGTCCGTAGGCTGTAACTCCTTGATCCTTAGCTGAATCTCTGGTTCAATCTGCAACGTAGCCATCAGACTGGAGAGGGTTCCTACCTCAAACTTAAACTCAGAATCTCTGATTTCCTCCAGTAATGTCCATTCCTTAACCATCATATGCGCAATGCTCGACTTCCTGCTCAGAGCATCTGCTACCTTATTCGCCTTTCCTGGATGGTATAGAATATCGCAGTCGTAGTCCTTCAACAACTCCATCCAACGACGTTGCCTCATGTTCAACTCTTTCTGCGAAAACAAATACTTCAAACTCTGATGATCTGTGTAAATCTGGAACTTCTCTCCCACCAAATAATGCCTCCAAATCTTCAATGCGAACACTATGGCAGCTAACTCCAAGTCATGCGTCGGGTAATTCATCTCATGTGGCCTCAGCTGTCGAGATGCATAAGCTACCACTCGTCCATGCTGCATCAAGACACATCCCAGTCCTCTTAATGACGCATCGCTGTATATTTCAAACCCTCCAGGTCCAGACGGAATAGTTAGCACTGGTGCGGAAGTCAATCGATCCTTCAACTCCTGAAAACTTTCCTCGCACTTCTCGGTCCATTGAAACCTTATTTCCTTCTTCAACAACTGCGTCAATGGAGACGCTATCACAGAGAATCTTTCCACAAAGCGTCTATAATACCCAGCCAGTCCAAGGAAACTTCGCACTTCCGTTACGGTCGTAGGCCTCGGCCACTTCTCCACAGCCTCTATCTTTGCTGGATCCACTGATATTCCTTCTCCAGATACTATGTGTCCAAGGAACGTCACTCTGCTTAACCAGAACTCACACTTGCTAAACTTCGCATACAGCGAGTGTTCCCTTAGCGTCTGCAGGACAATTCTTAAGTGTTCCTCGTGGCCCTCGGAACTCTTCGAATACACCAATATGTCATCAATGAAGACTATCACGAACTGATCCAGAAACTCCTTGAACACTCGATTCATCATGTCCATAAATGCTGATGGGGCGTTCGTCAATCCAAATGGCATAACTGTGAATTCGTAGTGCCCATACCTCGTCCTAAAGGCAGTCTTAGGCACGTCCTCCTTCTTAATCCTCAACTGGTGATAGCCTGTCCTTAGGTCTATCTTGGAGAACACTCCCGCGCCTTGCAGTTGATCAAACAGGTCATCAATCCTTGGTAGAGGATACTTGTTCTTGATCGTCACTTGGTTCAGCTGTCTGTAATCGATACACAGTCTTAGCGATCGATCCTTCTTCTTGACAAACAGCACCGGAGCTCCCCATGGTGAAGCACTGGGGCGGATAAATCCTTTATCCAGTAGCTCTTGCATCTGTACCTTCAATTCCTTCAATTCAGACAACGACATCCTATACGGTGCTTTCGAGATCGGCTCTGTTCCAGGTGCCAACTCAATCACAAACTCTACGTCACGCTCTGGTGGCAAACCAGGCAATTCTTGAGGAAATACATCCGGGTACTCTGTCACTACAGGCACTTCCTCCAACTTCACTTCTTGAGCAGTCGAATCTGACACCGATGCCAAAAATCCCAGACAACCTTCATCCATCAGTTTGGTCGCTTCCAACGACGAAATCCAAGGGATCGACGTTCCTCCTCGATTTCCCCTAAAGTCATACCCGGAGTGACCTACCGGGTTTAACTGTATCACACCCCTACCACAGTCTATCACTGCTCCATGTCTAACCAACCAATCCATGCCAACAATCAAGTCGAAATCAAACATAGGAAAAACAGCTACATCGATCTCTTCCTCTCTATTGCCCAGAACTAACTTACACCCCTTACATCCTAGCGCAACAATCACTCTATCCTTTAACGGGGTGGTTACATGCAAGGTCACATTCAACGGCTTAACGTTCATCCCAGATAACTCAACAAAACGTGCAGATACGAAAGAGTGCGACGCTCCCGGATCAAACAAAGTATAAGCAGTATGACCACAGAGAGAAACGGTACCTGTGATCACCCCTGGCGCGTTCTCAGCGTCCTTTCGCGCCACTGCGTAGACTCGTCCTTGAGCAGGTGGACGGTTCTGATTCTCCTGAGGAGCATTCGCTAGCGGTGGCTGCGGCTGCGGCTGGAACGGGGGTCTCGGACCTCTTCTCGGGCAGTTCCTCAGAATATGCCCCGTCTGGCCACATCCAAAGCAGCCCCCAGTCTTCCTCGGGCAATGGCTGTTTCCATGCCTCCTGCCACAGTCACGGCAGTTCTGATTCCCGGGGAATGACGGTTTTCCCAAAGTCCTCCTCGCAGGTGGAACGAACGTGCGAGTATCCTTCATCGGCCTTTCGCCAAAGTCTCTAAAGTTCCCTCTTGGCACAAATCGCGATCCAGATGCGGCAGCTTTCTCCTGCAGATCTCGCTCATAAATCTCGTTGTAGTCCCTTAGCCCAGTGGTGATGATCATGCTCTTAAGCTCGGGTCTCAAGCCTTCTCTGAATCTTCTGGCCTTGTCCCACGGATCCTCAATCAGCCTTCGAGCGAACTTGGATAATCTGGCAAACTCACCCTCGTACTGATCCACCGTCATAGATCCTTGGCGAAGCCTTATGAACTCTTCCATTTTCCTTTCTTGTGCTGCCTCAGAGAAATACTTTCCATTGAACGCTGCAAAAAAAGCAGCCCAGTTTGGCCTCATGCCATCAGGAAAGACTCATCCTCTGGTGGCCTTCCACCAATCATCTGCTGTACCCTGAAGCTGATAAGTCGCCAGCAAAACCTTTTCCTCATCTGCGCAACCTAACACAGAGAAAGCCTTCTCCAACTGCTCGATCCATAAGGCAGCTACTTCGGGACCACCACTACCATCAAACTTCGATGGCTGCAACTTCAGAAACTGTTCCACAATATGATGAGTCTAATGTCCTCCATTGCCATGCCCATTGCCTCCATTGGCTCCGTTTGCAGCGGCCAAGGCGGCCTCAGCTGCTTGGGCTACAGTGGCAGCTCTCTCAGCGGCTTGCCTAGCCATCAAGTTACTCACTTCTGTCAGAACTCTCATCATTTCTTCGATTCTAGGATCTCCTTCAGACTCAGGAGCCCTTGAGCTCGATGCACCAGCAGTCGGTCTTCTGCCCCTATTGCTCATGCTCGCTAAAACTCACACCTAAAACAAATGAAATTCCCATTCAGGAATTCGAAATTCTAAATCTAGCAACCAAGCTTTCGTCTACTGTCGCGTCCACTGACATGTATATGCATGTAAATAATCGCTGCAGCTTAGATGCAGTTGAACCCGGTCAACATCTAAACTCAACCTGAAAATGCACAACCTAGGCCACTCTGTTCGCCACCTCAACTAGAAGCCTGTCGGGAGCCGCTTCCTTGATCAGGTCTCTGCCCCGGCGACCACTCCACGCCCTCATTGTTTCTTGGTGCGAACAGTTGTCCCAAGTTACCCACAAACAGAGTGAATCCCATTCCGCGTGTCCCATACCACGCTTCATTACAGTTTTTAGACGTCCCGTCAATCCTGTCCCATACCAGGCTGGCGGTCACCAAATCCAACAACATGAGATGCATGTATTTTCCAACTCAAACCTCATTTTTCGAACAATGTCTGTTTCTAAACCATTTTGTTTTCGATGTAGAAATCATGCAATGCATGATGGTCAAGCAGCGCGCGACAACTGACTAGGCATACAAACACAAGCAACACCTAACAAGTTAACCACTCAGCAATCAGCAACCAAGCGCCCTACCCATGGGGCTCTGCCTTAAAACCTTACCTCAGGTCCTGACGCACCTGCAACTTAGTTCAGACTACCACTGCCTCAGTCTACTCTAGGCAACCAACCGAACTAAGCATTCACATGCGCCAATCAATTCATGCATTGTACCATTTCCTATCCTTTAGTCTAGGGTCTGTCTACCTAACTACTCCAAAATCAGCATCCTTATCACTCCAAAACCTCGAACGGTCTCGTATCGAGCTGACCTTGCTCTGATACCACTCGAACGGGGATGTCACGCCCCGGATCCCTATTCGGGAACGCAGCATCCCGTCCCTGCGGAAGATACACCTCGCGCTCGCCTGGTTTCCAAAGTTCGACGGCCCAGGATGAATCTCTTCGTCGCAACCAGACGACACGTCCTCAGTAAACTTACGAACCTGCGGAAGCGTGCCTCCTATCCACACACACAAGCATGCATAGCAAAGGAGCAGCATAGACAGAGTAAATACAAACAGCATTATATACATATCAAGCGTTAGGTACAGAACCCAAAAGAAACCATAACCTGCTGCCTAACCTACGCTCTCACTAACATCAAAATACCAGATCAGCATCAGGGACTCAGTCCTCCTCAGGCTCCTCGTCAGAATCCTCCTCGGGGTCCTCTTCTGGATCCTCCTCATCAGTATCCATGGCATCGCCCTCCTCGTGGCCATCAATCTCAGATCGTCCAGGGGACGGCAACTCCTGCAGTGGGTCGGGGTCGATCACCTTACCTCCATACTCGGCAGGCTGCAGCCAGAACGGGTCCTCCTCCATGGGTCTCGGGGAATCTCTCTGAGGTCCCTCAAAGCCATAAAGGCCCTCTCTAAACCAAGCCTCAAACCTGTGGGGCACTAAGTATGGACCACCCTGATCTACAAGTACAGTCGTCACGTGCCTATGCCATAACGTAGCATGCATATCAAAATGGAGGGTGATGTGAGTGTCCAACTGAATCGGCAGACCAAAAAGCATCGGGGGTGCAGCCATCACTGGCGTCTGGGATCTGAAAAAGGAAGGTAACCACCACCAGTGAGTCGAGGACTCAGCAAGCTCACCACTAATCCTAGCGTAGGGTAGGATATACAAGTGGGGTCGGTCCTAACCAGTATCTGAAAAAGGAGGTGGCCGGACGACGCTGAAGACGACGGGCGAAGCTCACGGGCGACACGGGCGGACTAGAGCGAACGAGAGAGAGAGAGATGGTGAGGTTGATCCGGCTCCACCCAAGGCCAAATGGCCACGAAAATGGGAAGAGGAGAGGTTGAGAGCCTTACCAAATGAAGATGGAATGGTGGCGTCGGCGAGCAAGCTCGGACGGCGGTAGTGATGCGAGGCGGTGGCCGGCGGACGAAGGAGACAAGAAGGAGAAGAAGATGAGAGGTTTCGGTGGAGAGGAGAGAGGGAATGGCCGAATGAGGTGAGGGGAGAGAGAGAGAAAGGTTTATGTGGGTTATAGTGAAATTCAAAATAAGATAATGGGGTTAGGTTGAATAGTGATTGTGATAAGACTTGTACTCTTGATTTGTACTTGATGTGAGCTTGAATGACACTTGATTGATGGGTTGATTTGCTTTGGGAATTGTGCCATGATGTGATTGATTGATTGACAAGACATTTGATTGATTTGACCACTTATTTGACTTGTCTCGATTTGCGTGCCAAATGCACCGATCGGGTCCCAAGCGCGAATGAATTTCAGGCAAGATTTGATTTCGATTGATCGAATCTACTCTCAAAAATCCTAATTCAACTAATCCTAAGGACTGAGCATTTACCGGGGGCATTTCGGTAATTTCCCAATCACGTCTTGCTTCACGACGTACACCGGCTGTCTGCCCTTCTGGCGACATTTTTGAAACTGACTTCATTTCTTAATTGTGTTTGTCTTACTAATTCGATTGTCCAAAGTCGGATTTCATTTCGTGCTCAATTTCATTAAATAACGGCTCTGTCTCCGTCTCAGACCAACGGGCGGCTGTTTGGAAAATTCTTCCCAAGTAGCCTTTCCCCTTCGGTTGGTCAACTCAGGGTAGCTAATCCTGAGTGAGCGTCGATCAGAGTGTATTAACGAAGTATTTCCATTCATTTAGAATTTCCGATAATCGGGTCGAATTTTCAGACTGTCACACAGCCTACCACCCTCAGACGGATGGCCAGTCGGAAAGAACTATACAGACTCTGGAGGATATGCTGAGAGCGTGTGTAATAGACTTCAAAGGAGGCTGGGAAGAACAATTACACTTGGTGGAATTTGCCTATAACGACAGTTATCAGCAGAGTATCAGAATGGCGCCGTTTGAGGCATTATATGGAAGGGCGTGCAGAACCCCGATTTGTTGGGATGAAGTTGGGGAGAAAAGCATAACAGGCCCAGAGTTAGTTCAGCGGTCAGTTGAGGCAGTCAAGGTAATTAGAGATAGACTGAGAACCGCTCAGAGCAGGCAGAAAAGCTACGTAGACAAGAGACGTAAACCATTGGAATTTCAAGTTGGAGATCACGTCTTTCTTGAAGGTGTCGTCGATGCGAGGACTATCTCGGTTTGGCAAAAAGGGAAAGCTGAGTCCTAGATTTGTTGGGCCATTCGAGATTTTGGAGAAGATCGGGACACTGGCTTATCGTCTAGCACTGCCGTCGAATTTATCGCAGATTCATAACGTGTTTAATGTATCGATGCTTCGGAAGTACGAGCCGGACCCTGGCCATATACTCAATCATGAAGTCATTGAAATGGATGACCGCGTCTCGTACGTAGAAAGGTCAGTAAGAATTGAAGATCGTAAGGAGCAGGTCTTGAGGAACAAGACGATACCTCTGGTCAAGGTTATCTGCGAGCATCATGGGACTGAAGGAGCGACTTGGGAAAGTGAGAACGAGATGAAGAAGAAGTATCCGTATTTGTTTGAGTAGCTCAGTGTAATTTCTGTTTTGTTGTAAGGATTGGTGGATTGTAAATTTCGAGGACGAAATTTTTATAAGGAGGGAAGAATTGTGAAAGTCTGAAAATTCGACCCAGTCATCGGAATTTCTAAATGAATGGAAATACTTCGTTAATACACTCTGATCGACGCTCTGTAACGTCCAGATTTTTTTTATGCAAGAAGACAAGAGCATTTGAATATGTTGACCATCAATGGACCCTACCTCACCAACTCTCTTCTCTTTTCTTCCCTCTGCTGCACGCAATTTTTCTCCTTGCCCCACCAACTCTTTTATTCTTTTCTCCACTCAATCACGTGGCTTCCCAAGACAAAAATTCAGACCTGCCCCCATCTTTTCCTCCATCTTTCACGTGTACTTTCCTTAGATTACTGTAGCTCGGGGAAAGTTTTCTGCTCACTCTTTTTCCTTTCTTCGTTTTATCATTGGGGTCATCTTCTTCAGCTCCCTTCTTCTTCTCTTCTTCGTTTCTTTTCCTTTCCTTCGGCTGGCTCGTGTGATAGTTGCTCGATCTTCATTCTGCTCGAGCTGTTGCCATTGTATTTTGCTTCTGCTGTTGCTGCTTCCTCTTCGTCTGTCGCCGCTGCTTCTTCTCGGTCCACTGCTCCACCCGTCGGCTTGTCCAGCCCACCATCCGAGCTACCCCTCTTCTCCCCCTCTTCCTCCGCAACCTAGCCAAGCTCCAGCCACCTCTACCCAGCTCACGGTCGTCCTACCTTGGCCCGAGCTCCCCCTGCTCCACCCGCTGTCAATACGCCTCACCATCATCTTTCACCATTCGCCTGCTCCAGCCACCGTGTCTCCACCACCGTGAGCAGTGACACCGTCATCGTCCTCACATCGTCCGTTTACCTTTTTGGCCCGTCGTGCTTCGTTGAACCATTCGGGGGTCATCGTATCGCCACCGCCGTTCACCGGGAATCACCGTTGTTCGCCGAAGAAATCGCCACCACCAATCGGACTAGCCGACGATTGTGAGTCGGCCTCTAATCCTTGGCTAAGGCATTTATTGCGTTCGGGATTAAATGAGTTAATTAATTATTTATTTTAATTAGAAATTCACGTAGATTAATTGTAGCCGGTTTAGTTGGGGACTGGGTTTAGGTTAAATGGCCACAATTAAATGAGTTAGACTGAGTATCGAAATATTCTGTGGCTAGTTGGATATTTAGATTGACTGATTGTCTGAATTTGTGATCGCGAGCGAGTGATTGACTGATTGGTAGTTTGGTGGCCATTATTGGTTGTTCGTTTAATTAATTAGAATTATTGTGATATTTTCATGGCCGATTGCTTGGGGTTGAGACCGATATGGGACTGCCCAATAATTGGAAAGATTTCCCTCGGACCGAGCAATAAATTGATGATTAATGTTCAGTTGGAAAAATGAAAAAAATTGACTGATTTTTATAATTCAAGTGGGTGGTCACATAAGGGTCTTAAAATCCGTGCCAGTCGTACGGTATTATCATGGTAGTTTCGTGTCGTGCCAGTCGTACGAATCCTACGGACTACCAAAAGACACTGCCAGTCGTAATGTAAAGTCACACCAGTCGTGTGCTATTTTCTTGTTAGTACCGTGTCGTGCCAGTCGTACGAATCTTACGGACTATCAGAAGACACTGCCAGTCGTAGTGTAAAGTCACACCAGTCGTGTGCAATGAACCCTGTGACCACCAATAAAATGATTTTCAGAGGAGTTTAATTGACCGGTATTTTTATAAAAATTTTGATCAATGTGGGACTTTATTAATTGGGACGCCTGAGCGAATGATCTTCTTATCCGAGCTTAGGCATTGACTCACTGAGATTTATTTCTCACCCTGCCGTGGTTACCATTTTTCAGGTCCAAAGTGAAGATGGAGGCAATGGAGTAGTAACCCTCTTTTGGGAGTAGATGATTAGCTAACCCTTTTTGACCTACCTATCTTTTTGTCGGTCTTAGGGAGCCACCCCGAAGAATGGGGTTATATTTTTGTTGTTTAGCTCCATAGGGTTAGCGATCCTCTGCTTGTTGTTGTATTAAAAATATCTAGTTAGATTAATGGAGCATCCTGCTTTTCTATCCCTACTTGTTAATTGTCTGGGAGTTTTAAAATGTTTCCGCATGTGTAAGAAATTTTGATATGGTCGTTAGCGTGCTTGGGACGCTATTCTTTCCGACCTGAGGCGTTTTGGTAGGGATGGCTCGTACCCGAGAGTCGGGGCGTGACACACTCCCTCAAGATTAGCTACCCTGAGATGACTAACCGAAGGGGAAAGGCTATCTGGGAAGAATTTCCCAAGCAGCCGCCCGTTGGTCTGAGGCAGAGATAAAGTCAGTATTTAATGAAGTCAGTTTCAGAAATGTCGCCAGAAGGGCAGACAGCCGATGTACGTCGAGAAGCAAGACGTGATTGGAAAAATTACCGAAATGCCCCCGGTAAATGCTCAGTCCTTAGGATTAGTTGAATTGGGATTTTTGAGAGTAGATTCGTCAAATCGAAATCAAATCTTGTCTGAAATTCCTGCGCGCTCGGGACCCGATCGGTGCATTTGGCAAATCGAGGCGAGTCGAATCAGTTGTCAAATCAATCAATGTCTTGTCAATCCATCAATCAAGTCATGGCACAATTTCCCATGAAAGTCAACCCATCAATCCATCCATCAACTTGTCAAGTACAAGTCATATCTAAATCACTATTCTAAAACTATTCAAGCTACCTAACCCACTAACTCACCATTTGAACTTGGATTAAACCCTCACATCTCTCTCTCCTCACTCTCCCTCCCATTTTCGGCCGCCCCTCATCTCCTCTCCCTCACGCCCTCATCTTCTTCTTCTTCGGTTCCTCTTCCTCCGCCCATTGCTGCCCCGTTGCCGTGGTCAAGCCGCCATCGTCCGGCCTCCACCACCATCACCACCGTTCCCACGTCACTTGATTGGACCGCCGCTCCACCGCCGTCGTTCGCTGTGACAGTCTGAAAATTCGACCCGATTATCGGAAATTCTAAATGGATGGAAATACTTTGTTAATACACTCCGATCGACGCTCACTCAGGATTAGCTACCCTGAGTTGACCAACCGAAGGGGAAAGGCTATCTGGGAAGAATTTTCCAAACAGCCGCCCGTTGGTCTGATACAGAGACAGAGTCGTTGTTTAATGAAATTGACCACAAAATGAAATCCGACTTTGGACAATCGAATCAGTAAGATAAACACAATTAAGAAATGAACTCAGTTTCAGAAATGTCGCCAGAAGGGCAGACAGCCGGTGTACGTCATGAAGCAAGACGTGATTGGAAAATTACCGAAATGCCCTCGGTAAATGCTCAGTCCTTAGAATTAGTTGAATTATGATTTTTGGGAGTAGATTCGGTAAATCGAAACCAAATCTTGTCTGAAATTCATTCGCGCTCGGGACCCGATCGGTGCATTTGGCACGCAAATCGAGACGAGTCAAATCAGTTGTCAAATCAATCGTTGTCTTGTCAATCCATCAGTCAAATCCATCGGTCAATCAAGGTTCAATTCCCAATGCAAATCTTTCAATCAAGTCAAGTGCATGTCAAGTACATAATCTAATCCATGTCACTATTTCAACCACCCCACTTTCTCCATTTGAATATTGTTTTATCTTGAATAAACTCTCTCGTCTCTCTCTCCTCCCTCATTCTCCATTTTCGGCCGGCCACACCTCCTTCTCCCTCTCTTCTTTTTCTTCTTCTCCTTCCTTGATTCTCCGTCCGCCCGAGAGCTCCTCCTCCCCGTCGTTCGGCCGCCCGACTCCGCCGTTGCCGTCGGCCATCATCCTTCAAGCCGTTGCCTAGGTAAGCTTCCTTGGACCCTTTTCTCTCCATTCTCCATGGCCGTGAGGCCCTTTGGACGCCGAACCAACCTCACCGTCTCTCTCTCTCTCGGTTCCTCCGTGTAGCCGAGCCAACATCGCCGTCGTTTCCCACCGTCCTCCGGCCGCCGTCCATCCTCACCGGCCACCCACACTCCTTGGTGAGTATCCCAAGCTCCCTTGTCTTCATTTTCCATGACCATTCGAAGCCGTTTGGGGACCCAAACCCGGCTGTTCCCTTGTAGGCCGCACACTTCAAAATCGGCCGCCGGTGTTCCTTGCCACCTTCGTCGTCGTCCCGAGCCGAAATAGGTAAGCTCTACTACTAATCTTGGTTTAGGTTAGTAGTATATGTATGTGGAATGTGATATAGAGGGCTGTCTATGATGGTTTATAGAGGAAATTGCATGATTAAGGCTTAAGCTAGTTGTATTAGTTTGAGTGATTAGTTTGTTGGGTCAAACTATAGGCTTAGCAACTTAAAAGTGGGCTGGAAATTATCATTAAAGGGCTGATTTGATGTAATGGGCGTGCAAGATAATGGGCCAAGTGAGGTTGATGGGCTCGGGGGCTTAAATTTCAACTAATTGGGCCCTAACGAACCAAATCGGACCTAAGTTACATAATGGGCCACTCATGGACGAAAATTAGTATTTATTGGGCCTAATTACAAGTTTGGGAATTAAAATATGAAGTCCATTAATGTACATGGGCTTAGGGTAACAAATTGGGCCTAAGATAGCCATATTGGGCTCAATGGGTTAACTTTTAGAAATGGGCTTGGACCCTACACGAATTTAATAATAATAATGGGCCCAAACCATATATTTAATTTAAGAAATAAATCATGGGCCTCAAAACTTGAAGTGGGCCTTAGGCCCAGTCGAACTTAACTTAATTAATTAGACCCTTACTTAGGTTAAACCGTGGTTTATATGGGTTCAATTAGGGGATCGCCTATGGTGAGCAATAATATGACCGGATCGCGAGTAAGATGTTAATACGAGCCTAGATGATCGAGAATCTGAATGTTTAGTACTAATCTTATGGTCGTATGGCATGATGAACATGAGATTTATTAGACGATCAATTGATGTACTCTGTTCTGGTACTCGTATACTTTAGCATGCATGCTCTGTGTTTGAACTACTGATGCAATCATTTGGGCCCCGCATATATTCAGAGCATGGCATGAGTCACCGGAGTTGTGACATGAGAATGTGCCCAAGATGGGGAAATGGAGAGAAAAGGGAGACCAACGTAAGGCGTCAGAAACGCAGTGTGGTATTTGCCGTGTGGCACTGAGATTGAGCCCTGATGGGAATTGGAGTGATAGGCGGGCTGATCCATGGGATCCGTGATAGCCGCTTGAGGCCTACAGCATTGCATGACATGATTGCTGATTGCTTGATATTACCCGTCTGTATTGTATAACTTATATTATTATGTGGTTCGTGTTGGTCACGATGAGTTATAGTATCTTGGGAGATCGAGAGTGGTTGGTCTCTAAACCCTGAACCCTAGATACTGGTTAGGACCGACCCCACTTGTATATCCTACCCTACGCTAGGATTAGTGGTGAGCTTGCTGAGTCCTCGACTCACTGGTGGTGGTTACCTTCCTTCTTCAGATCCCAGACGCTAGTGATGGCTGCACCCCCGATGCTTTTTGGACTGCCGATTCAGATGGATACTCACATTACCCTCCATTTTGATATGCACACTACTCTATGGCATAGGCATGTGACGACTGTACTAGTAGATCAGGGTGGACCCTACCTTGTACCCTATAGGTTCGAGGCTTGGTTTAGAGAGGGCCTTCATGGCTTTGAGGGACCCTAGAGAGATTCCCCGATACCCATGGAGGAGGACCCATTCTGGCTGCAGCCTGCCGAGTATGGAGGCCAGGTGATCGATCCCGACCCACTGCAGGAGTTGCCGTCCCCGGGACGATCTGAGATTGATGGCCACGAGGAGGGCGATGCCATGGATACAGATGAGGAGGATCCAGAAGAGGACCCCGTGGAGGATTCCGACGAGGAGCCTGAGGAGGACTGAGTTTCTGATGCTGGTCTGGTATTTTGATGTTAGTGAGAGCGTAGGTTAGGCAACAGGTTGTGGTTTCTTTTTGGGGTCTATACCTAACGCTTGATATGTATATAATGCTGTTTGTATTTACTCTATCTATGCTACCCTTTGCTTTGTATGCTTGTGTGGATGGATAGGAGGCACGCTTCCGCAGGTATGAAAGTTCGTTGAAGGCCGCGTCGTCTGGTTGCGACGAAGTGAAAATTTTCCTGGGCCGTCGCATATCGTGAACCAGGCGAGTGCGAGGTGTATCTTCCGCAGGAACGGGATGCTGCATTCCCGAGTGGGGATCAGGGGCCTGACATTCGCCCCTTCCTCCGACCTCCTCGTGACGTGCCACCGTCCTTCGCCGTCGTCGTCTTCATCATTCGGCCGCCCGAGCTCAACCCCTCCACCGTTCGTCCTAGCCTTCCTTTGGTAAGCTCTACTACTAATCGCAGCCTAGGTTAGACATATATGGTGATGGTTAGTTGTATTATGGGTTGATGGTTTCGGTTTAAGCAAGAAATGGATGATTATGCGAATTGCTCACTAGGCTAGCTTGATGGAACTTCGTCTAGGCCGAGTGAATGGGCTGTGGATATGTAAATCGGGCCTTAGCAAATGGCCGTGGATTGCGTGGGAGTGGTGTAGGCGTGTGGGTGAGGGGCCGTGAGGGACTAGTGAACCTAGGGGGCTTAATTTGGATAATTTCAACCAAAAATAAACCGACGGGCCTAAGAGATTGTAACGGGCTTGGCAATGGACAAAATTAACATGTTAGTTGGGCCTTGAAAATGTCAAATGTAGGTTGCCAAGATTGGATTAAGCGTGGGGAACGATGGGCCGAATCATATAAATGGGCTTAGAGGCTAAATTTGTACAAATTGGGCCTAAATGAGTTAAATTGGACTCAAATAGTAATAGTGGGCCTCTTTAGACGAAAATTTTAATTTAATTGAGCCTAAGTTAAGTTCCGTATATTAAAACATGAGGCCCAATAATGTATATGGGCTTAGGATAGCAAATTGGGCTGAAAATAGTCAAATTGGGCTCAATAGGTTAATCTTTAAAATTGGGCCTGGGCCTTGCACGAATTTAAGATAATATTGGGCCGAAATATATATTTAATTTAAGGACTAAATTATGGACCTTAAATCTTGAACTAGGCCTTAGGCCCGATTGGACCCGAACTAAATAACTGAACTCCAAACCAAGCCAACCCTAGTTCATCGGAACCAAAGACGATTAAGATGATGAATATGGGTCACCAATCCCCTGAGAGCTAACATGGGTTATGGGATTTACTGGATCGATTCCCAATTTCGTTGGGTGCTCAAGATAACATTAGTCACGATTGAACTTTTGCTTAAGGAACTGATTGTAGAGCACTGGGCCCATGGGATACTGTTCCGTTAAGTGTAGCGAGTTATCCGTGCGAATCTTGTTGTGCTCTGTTCCAGTGCTTGTATACCATTGCATGCATGCTTTATGACTGAATTGCTGTTACAATCATTTGGGCCCCGCATACGTTGAGAGCAGTGCATGAGTCACCAGAGTTTTGACATGAGAATGTGCCCTGATGGGAAAGGGAGGAAAAAGGGAGGCCAGCGTAAGGCGTCCGAGACGCAGTGTGGCGGTTGCCGTGTGGCACTGAGAATGAGCCCGATGGGATCCGATATGGCCGTTTGAGGCCTGCATCATTGCATATGGTATTATAGTTGATTGTTTGTTATTGCCCGTCTGCGTTGTACGAACTGCATAGCTATACATCGCGCGTCTATTTATATGAGGGGATTTGGTACCGGGGTGAGTAGAGAGTGTCTGAACCGTGGACCCTAAACCCTAATTCTGGATAGGACCGACCCCACTTGTATACCCTACCCTACACTAGGATTAATGGTGAGCTTGCTGAGTCCTCGACTCACTGGAGGTGGTTACCCCTTTTTTTTTTCAGATCTAGGACGCCCGTGATGGCAGCACCCCCGATACTTTTTGGATTGTCAGTTTAGATGGATACCCAGATCACCCTCCATTTTGATATGCATGACACGTTATGGCATAGGCACGTGACGACTGTACTAGTAGATCAGGGTGGACCCTACCTTGTACCCCATAGGTTCGAGGCGTGGTTTAGAGAGGGTCTTCATGGTTTTGAAGGACCGCAGCGAGACTCTCCGATACCCATGGAGGAGGACCCATTCTGGCTGCAGCCTACCGAGTATGGCGGTCAGGTGATCGACCCCGACCCGCTGCAGGAGTTGCCGTCACCAGGACGTTCTGAGATTGACGGCCATGAGGAGGGCGATGCTATAGACACCGATGAGGAGGATCCCAAGGAGGAGGAGCCTGAGGAGGACTGAGTCCCTGATGTTGGTCTAGTCTTTTGAGGTTGTTTGAGCGTAGGATTTGGCCGTAGGTTGTGGTTATCTTTTGGGGTCTGTATCTAACGCTTATGTTATACATATATATTGTTGTTTGTGTTCATTTTGTTTGTACTACCCCTCTGTTTGTATGCATGTATGTATGGTTAGGAGGCACGTTTCCGCAGGTGCGTAAGTGCGATAAGGGACGCGTCGTCTGGTTGCGACGATAGGATTCCCTAGGCCGTCGCGTATTGTAAACTAGACGAGCGAGGTGAGAATCTTCCGCAGGAACGGGATGCCGCGTGTCCGATTGGGGTTCGGGGCGTGACAGGCCCAATTGGACCTAAATAAATTAATTAGACCCTAACCTAAGCCAAGCCTAATTCAATTATACTCAAAGGTTTATTAAGACACTAAATCACTAATCATGGGTTACTAATTCCCTGGGAACTAACCATAGCTACTGGGTTCGACCGAATTGTTGGGATTGTGTGGACTGAGTTCCAATTTAGTGAGTTCCCGAGATAATGTAACAGGTTGGGTTTACTTGGGGGAACTAATCGTAGAGCATTGGGCCGACGTGATGCTTGTCTGGCAAACGTAGTGAATTACTCATATGATTCCTTGTTATGCTCTGTTCCCGCACTTACGTACCATTGCATGCATGCTCTGTGACCGAATTACTGCTTACAATTATCTGGGCCCCGCATTCATTGAGAGCATAGCATGAGTCACCAGAGATGTGACATGAGAATGAGCCCCAGAGGCGTTGTTACGCAAGCGAAATGGAGGGACAAGGGAGTAGCCAACGTTAGGTGTCAGAGAACGCAGTTGTGGCATTTGCCGAATGACACTATTAGATGTGCCCTGATGGGATTTGGAGTGATAGGCAGGCTGATCCGTTGTGACCTGTCATGGCCGGTTGAAGCCTAAGCTTGATCCGTTGGGATCCGATATGGCCGATCAAGGCCTGCATCATTTGCATGTGGCATTATGACTGATTGCTTGTTATGGCCCGTTTGTGTTGTACGATTTGCATTGTTATGCATCACGCGTTTGTTCATGCGCTGGGGTCTGGTACCGAGGTGAGCTGAGAGTATCTGAACCTTGGACCGTAAATCTTAGCTCATTGGTTAGGACCGACCCCACTGGTATACTCTTCTCTACGCTAAGATTAGTGGTAAGCTTGCTGAGTCCTCGACTCACTGGAGGTGGTTACCTTCCTTTTCAGATTCAGGACGCCAGTGATGGGAGCACCCTCGATACTTTTTGGATTGCCAGTTCAGATGGATACCCAGGCCACCCTCCATTTTGATATGCATGTCGCGATGTGGCATAGGCACGTGACGACTGTACTAGTAGATTAGGATGGACCCTACCTTGTACCCCATAGGTTCGAGGCGTGGTTTAGAGAGGGCCTTCATAGTTTTGAGGGACCCCAGCGAGACTCTCCGATACCCATGGAAGAGGACCTATTCTAGCTACAGCCTGCGGAGTGTGGAGGCGAGGTGATCGACCCCGACCCGCTGCAGGAGTTGCTGTCACGCCCCGAACCCCAATCGGACACGCGGCATCCCGTTCCTCGAACGAAACTTATCGCACTCGCCTGGTTTACGATACACGACGGTCCAGGAATCACTTCGTCGCGACCAGACGACGAGTCCTTCATCGAACTCTCGAACCTGCGGAAACGTGCCTCCTAACCATACATACATACATGCAATACGGAAGGGTAGAACTAACAGAATGAACACAAACAACAATATATACATATCATAAGCGTTAGGTACAGACCCCAAAAGAAAACCACGACCTACAGCCAAGACCTACGCTCACACTAAAATCCAAAAGCTAATCCAGCATCAGCGGAACTCAGTCCAGCTCAGGCTCCTCCTCGAAATCCTCCTCGGGGTCCTCCTCTGGATCCTCCTCGTCGGTATCCATGGCATTGCCCTCCTCATGGCCGTCAATCTCAGATCGTCCTAGGGACGGCAACTCCTGCAGCGGGTCGGGGTCGATCACCTGGCCTCCATACTCGGCAAGCTGTAGCCAGAATGGGTCCTCCTCCATAGGTATCGAAGAGTCTCGCTGCGGTCCCTCAAAGCCATGAAGGCCCTCTCTAAACCACGCCTCGAACCTATGGGGTACAAGGTAGGGTCCACCCTAATCTACTAGTACAGTCGTCACGTGCCTATGCCACATCGCGGCATGCATATCAAAAATGGAGGGTGGCCTGGGTATCCATCTGAACTGGCAATCCAAAAAGCATCGGGGGTGCTGCCATCACTGGCGTCCTGGATCTGAACAGGAAGGTAACCACCACCAGTGAGTCGAGGACTCAGCAAGCTCACCACTAATCCTAGCGTAGGGTAGAGTATACAAGTGAGGTCGGTCCTAACCAATGGGCTAGGGTTTACGGTCTAAGGTTCAAGCATTCTCAGCTCACCTCGATACTAGACCCCAGCACATGAACAAACGTGTAACGTAAAACAATGCAGATCGTACAACACAGACGGGCGATAACAAACAATCAACCATGATGCCATATGCAAATGATGCAGGCCTCGATCGGCCATATCAGATTCCAACGGATCAAGCTTAGGCCTCAACCGGCCATGACAGATTACAATGGATCGGCCCACCTATCACTCCAAATCCCATCATGGCACATCCAACAGTGCCATCCGGCAATTGCCACAACTGCGTTCTCTAACGCCTTACATTGGCTATTCCCTTGTCCCTCCATTTCCCTCGCGTAGCAACGCCTCTGGGGCTCATTCTCATGTCACATCTCTGGTGACTCATGCCATGCTCTCAATGAATGCGAGGCCCAGATAATAGTAAGCAGTAATTCAGTCACAGAGCATGCATGCAATGGTACATAAGCATGGGAACAGAGCATAACAGAGAATCATACGAGTAATTCACTACTTTTGCCAGACAAGCATCACGTCGGCCCAATGCTCTACGATTAGTTCCCCAAGAAAATCCATTCAAGTTTAACGTTATCTTGGGAACCCATGAAGTCGGTATTCAATCCAGGCAATCCCAGCGTTCCTGTCAAACCGAGTAGCTAATGTTAGTTCCCAAGGGATTAGTAACCCATGATTAACGATTTAGTGTCTTAATAAACCCTCGAGTTTAATTAAATTAGGCTTAACTTAGGTTAGGCCCAATTAATTAGTTTAAGTTCAATTGGGTCTGGACCTTATCTTATGGACCAAGGCCCATAATTTTATTCTTAATTCAAATCTATAATTCCGGCCCATTATTATTATTAAATTCGTGTAGGGCCCAAGCCCATTTCTAAAAATTAACCTATTAAGACCAATTTGGCCATTTTAGGCCCAATTTGCTATCCTAAGCCCATATACCTCATTAGGCCTTATATTTTAATATTCAAAGTTATAATTGGCCCAATTAATTTCCAATTTTCGTCTATGTGTGGCCCACCACATGAATTAGGCCCAATTAATTAAATTTTGGCCCAACTAGTGTAGAATTAAGTCCCTAAGCCTAATGGCATTGTTTGGCCCTTCGCTTTACACGCCCAAACAGCAATTTGCAGCCCATAATCAACGTTTTAAGGCCCAATTCAAATGCCAATAGCCCCATATTTGGCCCAATCAATTTTTCATCAATTTAGCCTAAGTTAATCCTAACCTTATGTCGCGACCTAAAATTCATTTTTAAGTTAATGGATTACCAGATTAATTAATTAAATTAACTAACCTAGTTCGAGCTCTCCCAAGCTCTACCAAATCGCAACTTTGATTTTTTTTCACATGATTTTAGAATTTAGAGTCGCCACTAATCATTTTTGGTAGGTTGATTAGAAACCTAAGTAAATTAGCGGGAGGACTAAATTACTTCTACGAACCAGAGATTATGAGTTCGGGGACTTGGTTACACTAGTTAATTAAAACTAATGCCCTTTCGGTACCTTAATTTCATGGATATCCTGATTTGGCAATTCAGGCTTGGTTTATTCCTCAAGCTCTAGTGGAGTGCTCTCTTTTTGTGTTTACACCTCCATAAGATTTACCGTTGACTTGGAGTTGTCCTTTGCCTGACATAAAAATATGGAGAAATGAGAAATGGAGAAAATGTATACAATTTTGTGCTAATTTGCGACTAAAACCACAAATAAATGAATAAATACAAACACTTAGCTCGGATTTGCTTGCTCGTTGACGAGGATGAACTCTTGATTTATGTTGATCGATGAAGGAATTGGTGATGAAAACTCCTAGGTTTAAACTCCCATCATCCTCAAAATTCTCTCTCTCTTTTTGGTATTTTCTTTCTCTCAAATTTTTCTTCAACCTTCCAAAACTCTCTCAAACATCCAAAATTTTCTCTCCAAAAATAATCCTCCCTCCCAAGTTCACTTCTTCCTCCTTTTATAATCAACCCATCTACCTCCCATTCTAATTTCTCCACTAACTCCATCTCCCATTCTAATTTTTCCACTAACTCTTCTTCAACTTCATCTTCCATTCTCCATCTCTATCTCACATTCTAATTTCTCCACCTATTCTTCTCCATCTCCATCTTCCCTTCTCCATATATATCTCCCATTCTAATTTCTCCACTAACTCTTCTTCATCTCCATCTTCCCTTCTCCATTCTCATCTTATTTTCTCCATCTTCTCCTCTCCATCTCCTTTTCTCCATCTTCCCTTCTCTATCTCCTCTTCTCCATCTTCCCTTCTCTATTCTAATTTCTCCACTAACTCTTCTTTTTGTTATTTGCAAAATAATCACTCAAGTGTTAGGTATTTGCACTCTAATCCCTGAGATTTTAAGTATTTGCAATTCAGTCCCTGGATAAATATTTTTTTAAGTCCAAATCTCCTCACAATTTTCGACACACCTCTTCTATGCTTAGTCGAAATTCACCTCATGTCAAATTTAAGCTTATTTTCTGCCGCTAAAGATAATGCAAAATTTAATTAAAGCCCTTTGAAAAAATTGAGTCATTTTGGGTATAATTGGGCCAAGAAGAAAATTTAAAATATTAGAGGATAATGTCACAACTCCTAAAAGTGAAAAATAAAAATAAATTGACTCAAATTGAATTTTTTTTTGGCCTGATTCGAGACCATGCTCGTGAAGAAATACACGACCCCGAATTGGATTTTTTTAAAAATTTGCGATGGCCAACATGAAAAGAAAAATATTGAATATTTTTATGTATTTTTGTGGCCTCATATGTTATTATTTATTAAATATTTTCCTAATTTCTAAAAAATATATAAAAATACAAAAAATTATGAAAAATTATTTTTTGTTCAAAAATGGTTCTCTAGGCTTGGCCAAGGTCTCCAAAGTTGATTTTGCAATTTTCTCATTTTTATAGATTTTCTATCAATTTTAGAAAATAAAAATACCGAAAAATACTGAAAATATGAAAAATCATTTTTTGGTCAAAATTGGTTCCCTAGGCTTGACCAAGGTCTCCAAACTTGAATTTTTTAATTTTATAAATTTTTACAGATTTTTTGTTAATTTCAAAAGAGAAAAGATGATTAAAAATTAGGTGTCAACACCTTAGTCACATTCTAACTCCCTAACTAGCATAACCAGCCCTTGAAACTTCATCCTACAAGCATATACCACTAACCTAGGCTAAGATTAGTAGTAAGGCTTACCAAGATCGACTCGGGACGACGACGAAGGCGGCAAGGGACACCGGCGGACGAACGGTCTCACGGAAAGGAACGGCGGCTTGGCGGCTGATCCGGGCTGTTTGAGGGGCTCCAAGGGTCCAAGACAAGCCAAGGGAGAGGGGTGGCCGACGGCGGCGGCGGCTTGCTCCACGATGGCGGACGATGGCTCGGGCGGACGGAGGAGGGGGAGAGGAAACCGTGAGGGAGAGAGAGAAAGGAAGGAGAAAATGAAAGGGAGGGGAGAGAGAAAGGGGTGGCCGGCGGTTTTAGAGGGAGAGGAGAGAGATTATACAAATTAAAATAAGAGAAAATAAGCTTATAGTGCGTTAGGTAGCATAGTGACATGAATTGATTTTGTACTTTGATGTGTCCTTTAACAAGATTTGATTTGCATTGGGAATTGAACCAAGATTGATGGATTGACATGATGGATTGATTGATGTGTCGCATGATTGATTTGACAACTGATTTGACTTGCCTCGATTTATGTGCCAAATGCACCGATCGGGTCCCGAGCGCGAACGAATTTCAGACAAGATTTGATCTCGATTTATCGAATCTACTCTCAAAAATCCTAATTCAACTAATTCTAAGGACTGAGCATTTACCGGGGGCATTTCGGTAATTTTCTAATCACGTCTTGCTTCGCGACGTACACCGGCTGTCTGCCCTTCTAGCGACATTTTGAAACTGATTCCATTTCTTAATCGTGTTTATCTTACTAATTCGATTGTCTAAAGTCGGATTTCATTTTGTGGTCAATTTCATTAAATAACGACTGTCTCTGTCTCAGACCAACGGGCGGCTGTTTGGGAAATTCTTCCCATATAGCCTTTCCCCTTCGGTTAGTCATCTCAGGGTAGCTAATCCTGAGTGAGCGTCGATCAAAGTGTATTAACGAAGTATTTCCATTCATTTAGAAATTCCGATGATTGGGTCGAATTTTCAGACTGTCACAATTCTTCCCTCCTTATAAAAATTTCGTCCTCGAAATTTACAATCCACCAACCCTTACAACAAAACAGAAATTACAATGGCTATTCAAACAAATACGGGTACTTCTACTTCATCTCGTCTTCGCTTTCCCAAGTTGCTCGTTCAATCCCATGATGCTCCCAGATAACCTTGACCAGCGGTATCGTCTTGTTCCTCAAGACCTGCTCCTTATGATCTTCAATTCTTACTGGCCTCTCCACGTACGAGACGCGATCATCCATTTCAATGACTTCATGATCGAGTATATGGCCAGGGTCCAGCTCGTACTTCCGGAGCATTGATACATGAAACACGTTGTGAATCTGCGACAAGTTCGGTGGCAGTGCTAGACGATAAGCCAGTGTCCCGATCTTCTCTAGAATCTCGAACGGCCCAACAAATCTAGGACTCAGCTTTCCCTTCTTGCCAAACCGAGATAGTCCTCGCATCGGCGACACCTTTAGAAAGACATGATCTCCAACTTGAAATTCCAATGGTTTACGTCGCTTGTCTGCATAGCTTTTCTGTCTGCTCTGAGCTATTCTCAGCCTATCTCTGATCACCTTGAATGCCTCCACTGACTGTTGCACTAACTCAGGGCCTGTTATGCTTTTCTCCCCAATTTCATCCCAACAAATCGGAGTTCTGCAAGCTCTTCCATACAATGCCTCAAACGGTGCCATTCTGATACTCTGCTGATAACTGTTGTTGTAGGCAAATTCCACCAAGTGTAACTGCTCTTCCCAGCCTCCCTTGAAATCAATTACACACGCCCTCAGCATATCCTCCAGAGTCTGTATAGTCCTTTCTGACTGACCATCCGTCTAAGGGTGGTAAGCTGTACTGAACCTCAACTTTGTTCCCAAGGCACCCTGCAAACTCTTCCAAAATGTAGTTGTGGAGCGAGGATCTCTGTCTGATACAATGCTTACGGGTACCCCATGCAGCCTCACAATCTGCCTCACGTACAACTCTGCCAACCTTTCCAACGTAGAGTCCTTTCGTACTGCAATGAAATGCGCGGATTTCGTCAGTCTGTCTACTTTACCCATATCGAATCATTGCCTCTCTAACTTCTTGGCAGTCCCGTCACAAAATCCATAGTGACGTGCTCCCATTTCCATTCTGGGATTTCCAAGGGTTGCAGTAGCCCTCCAGGCTTGCAATGTTGTGCCTTTACTTGTTGACACGTCAAGCACTTGGCTATATGCTTAGCCACATCCACCTTCATTCCATTCCACCAATAGTGCTGACGTAAGTTCTGATACATCTTCGTACTTCCTGGATGGATACTGTAGTTGCTTCTGTGAGCCTCAGAGAAAATCCTTACCTTCAAATCCTCGTTGTTCGGCACACAGAGACGTCCTTTAAACCTTAATACTCTATCTGCAGTTACTTGAAATTCAGCCTTCCTCTCCTCTGCATTCATCGCCATGATCTTTTGAATGTCTAGGTCCGTAGATTGCAACTCTTTAATCCTCAGCTGAATCTCTGGTTCGATCTGCAACGTAGCCATCAGGCTTGAAAGGCTTCCTACCTCGACCTTAAACTCAGAGTCTCTGATTTCCTCCAGCAACGTCCATTCCTTGACCATCATATGCGCGATGCTCGACTTCCTGCTCAAAGCATCCGCTACTTTATTCGCCTTCCCTGGATGGTATAGAATATCACAGTCGTAGTCTTTCAACAGTTCCATCCAACGTCGCTGCCTCATGTTCAGTTTCTTCTGCGAAAACAAATACTTCAAGCTCTGATGGTCAGTATAGATCTGAAATTTCTCTCCCACCAAGTAATGCCTCCAAATCTTTAGTGCAAATACAATCGCAGCCAATTCCAGGTCATGCGTCGGGTAATTCATTTCATGCGGCCTTAACTGTCGAGACGCATAAGCTACCACCCGTCCATACTGCATCAAGACACATCCCAATCCTTTTAATGACGCATCACTGTATATCTCAAATCCTCTAGGTCCAGATGGGATGGTCAACACTGGTGCGGAAGTTAATCGATCCTTCAACTCCTGAAAACTTTCCTCGCACTGCTTAGTCCATTCAAACTTCTTTTCTTTCTTCAACAAGTGTGTCAGAGGAGACGCTATCACTGAGAATCTCTCCACAAAGCGTCTGTAGTAGCCAGCCAATCCAAGAAAGCTTCGTACTTCAGTCACGGTTGTAGGCCTCGGCCATTTCTCTACTGCCTCGATCTTAGCGGAATCCACTGATATTCCTTCTCCAGATATTATATGTCCAAGGAACGCCACTATGCTTAACCAGAACTCACACTTGCTAAACTTCGCATACAGCGAGTGTTCCCTTAATATCTACAGGATAATCCTTAAGTGTTCCTTGTGGTCCTCAGAACTCTTCGAATACACCAAAATGTCGTCGATGAAAACCATCATGAACTGATCCAAAAACTCCTTGAACACTCGATTCATCATATCCATAAATGCGGCTGGAGCATTCGTTAATCCAAATGGCATGACTGTAAATTCATAGTGCTCATACATCATCCTAAAGGCAGTCTTTGGTACGTCCTCCTTCTTAATCCTCAGCTGGTGATAGCCTGTCCTTAGGTCTATCTTGGAGAACACACATGCGCCTTGAAGCTGGTCAAACAGGTCATCAATGCTTGGCAGAGGATACTTGTTCTTGATCGTCAGTTGGTTCAGCTACCTATAGTCGATACAGTCTTAATGATCTATCCTTTTTCTTAACAAACAGCACCGGAGCTCCCCATGGCGAAACACTGGGGCGGATAAATCCTTTATCCAGTAGCTCTTGCATCTGCACTTTCAACTCCTTTAACTCAGACAACGACATCCTATACGGTGCCTTCGAGATCGGCTTGTTCCAGGTGCTAACTCAATCACAAACTCCACGTCACGTTTTGGTGGCAAACCAGGTAACTCTTGAGGAAACACGTTTGGGTAATCCCTTACTACAGGCACTTCCTCCATCTTCACTTCTTGAGCAGACGAATCTGATATTGATGCCAAGAATCCTAGGCAACCTTCGTTCATCAGTTTGGTCGCTTCCAACGACGAGATCCAAGGGATCGACGTCCCTCCTTGATTTCCTTTAAATTCATACCTAGGGTGGCCTACGGGGTTTAGCTGTATCATACTTCTACCACAGTCTATTACTGCCCCATATCTAACCAACCAATCCATGCCAACAATCACGTCGAAATCAAACATAGGCAGAACAGCTAAATCAATTTCTTCCTCCCTATCGCCCAGAACTAACTTACACCCCTTACATCCTAACGCAACAATCACTCTATCCTTTAACGGGGTGGTTACATGCAAAGTCACATCCAACGGCCTAACATTCATCCTAGCTAACTCAGCAAAACGTGCAGATACGAAGGAGTGCGACGCTCCCGGATCAAACAAAGCATACACAGTATAATCACAGGGAGAAACGGTACCTGTGATCACTCCTGGCGCTTTCTCAGCATCCTTTCGCGCCACTGCGTAGACTCGTCCTTGAGCAGGTGGATAGTTCTGATTCCCTTGAGGAGCATTCACCATCGGTGGCTGCTGTTGCGGCTGGAACGAGGGTCTTGGTCCTCTCTTCGGGCAGTTCCTTTAAATGTGCCCCATCTGACCGCATCCGAAGCATCCTCCAGTCTTCCTCGGGCAAGGGCTGTTCCCATGATTCCTACCACAATCACGGCAGTTCTGACTCCCTGAGTATGACGGTTTTCCCAAGGTCCTTCTCGTAGGTGGAACGAACCTGCGAGTGTCCTTCTCTTGCCAAAATCTCTGAAGTTTCTTCCTGGCACAAACCGCGATCTAGATGCGGCAGCCTTCTCTTGCAGGTCTCGCTCTATCGCTAGTGCTCGCTCATATATCTCGTTATAAACCCTCAATCCAGTGGCGATTATCATACTTTTCAGTTCCGGTCTCAAACCTTCTCTGAACCTTCTGGCCTTGTCCCGCGGATCCTCAATCAATCTTCGAGCAAACTTGGACAACCTGGCGAATTCACCCTCATACTGATCCACAGTCATAGATCCTTGGCGAAGCCTTATGAACTCTTCCATTTTCCTCTCTTGGGCTGCCTTAGAGAAATACTTTCCATTAAACGCTGCACAGAAAGTGGCCCAGTTCGGCCTAATGCCATTCGGAAAGACTCGCCCTCTGGTGGCCTTCCACCAGTCATCCGCAGTACCTTGGAACTGATAAGTTGCCAACGAAACCTTCTCCTCATCGGAACAACCCAATACGGTGAAAGTCCTGTCACGCCCCGAACCCCAATCGGGCACACGGCATCCCGTTCCTGCGGAAGATTCCCACCTCGCTCGTCAGGTTACGATACGCGACGGCCTAGGAAAGCCTATCGTCGTGACCAGACGATAAGTCCTTCATCTAACTCTCGAACCTGCAGAAACGTGCCTACTAACCATACATACGAGCATACAAAACGGAGGGGTAGAATGAACAGAATAAACACAAACAACAAAATATACATAACATAACATCAGCGTTAGGTACAGACCCCCAAAAAGAAACCACAACCTACAGTCAAACCTACGCTCTCACTAACATCAAAATACTAGACTAGCATCAGGGACTCAGTCCTCCTCGGGCTCCTCCTCCTCGGGATCCTCCTCAGGGTCCTCCTCTAAATCCTCCTCGTCGGTATCCATGGCATCGCCCTCCTCGTGGCCATCAATCTCGAAACGTCCAGAAGACGGCAACTCCTGCACTGGGTCGGGGTCAATCACCTGGCCTCCATACTCGGCAGGCTGCAGCCAGAATGGGTCCTCCACCATGGGTATCGGAGAGTCTCGCTACGGTCCCTCAAAACCATGAAGGCCCTCTCTAAACCACGCCTCGAACCTATGGGGTACGAGGTAGGGTCCACCCTGATCTACTAGTACAGTCGTCACGTGCCTATGCCATAGGGTAGCGTGCATATCAAAATGGAGGGTGATCTGCGTGTCCATCTGAACTGACAATCCAAAAAGCATCGGGGGTGCTGCCATCACAGGCGACCAGGATCTGAAAAGGAAGGTAACCACCACCAGTGAGTCGAGGACTCAGCAAGCTCACCACTAATCCTAGCGTAGGGTAGGGTATACAAGAGGGGTCGGTCCTATCCAGTAAACTAGGGTTCACGGTCCAAGGTTCAGACGCTCTCGATCTCCTTAGTTACCAAGTCCCAACGTACAACATAACGCACAAGGTATAGCAATGCAGTTCGTACAAAGCAGACGGGCAATGCCAACGATCAAACAAGATGCCATATGTAATGATGCATGCCTCAAACGGCCATATCGGATCCCACGGATCATGCTCGGGCCTCAACCGGCCATGACGGATCCCAACGGATCGAGCCCGCCTATCACTCCAAATCCCATCAGGGCTCATTCTCAATGCCACACGGCAAATACCACACTGCGTTTCTGACGCCTTACGTTGGTCTCCCTTTTCTCCCCATTTCCCATCTGGGCACATTCTCATGTCACATCTCTAGTGACTCATGCTATGCTCTGAATGTATGCGGGGCTCAAATGATTGCAACAGTAATTTAAACACAGAGCATGCATGCCATAGCACACAAGTACAAGAACAGTGCACATTAATTGGTCATCCAAGAAATCTCATATTCATCATGCCATACAATCATAGGACTAGTGCCATACACTCTGATTCTCGACCATCTAAGCTCAATTGAACATCTTACTCGTGATCCCATCATACTATTGCTTACCCTAGGCGATTCCCTGACTGATCCCATATAAACCAAGGTTTAACTCGAGTGAGGTTCTAATTAATTAAGTTAGGCTAAACTGGGCCTAAGGCTCATTTCAAGATTTGAGACCCATGATTTATTTCTTAAATTAAATATATGAGTTGGGCCCATTATTATATTAATTTCGTGCAAGGCCCTAGCCTATTTTGAAGAATTAACCTATTAAGCCCAATTAGGTCATTTTAGGCCCAGTTTGATGTCCTAAGCCCATGGGTACTATTGGGCCTCATATTTTAACATTCAACATAATTTTAGGCCCAATTAAATTAGAATTTTCGTGCATTAGGGGCCCACTAGCAAGATTTAGGTCCAATTAAGTTAGTTAAGCCCAATTAGCCTAGAATTGGGCCCCCAAGCCCATCTACACTACTTTGGCCCGTTATGTTACACGCCTAAGTCATTATTGCAGCCCACCAATCATGTTTTCAAGGCCCAATTAGATTATTAACTTCGTCCATTAGCAAGCCCGTTAGAGTATTTTAGGCCCGTTAGCTTGTTTTAGGTTAAATTGGTCCAAATTATGTCCCATAGGCCCATTGGTTGATTCGGCCCACACCTCACACGCCTATGCTCCTCGTCGCAGTCCACAAACACATTTTTGAAGCCCAAGATCATTTACTATCAGCCCTTTAAATTAGCCCAACCGAGTTCCCATCAAAGGAGCCTAAGTTAATCTTAACCATAACCACATTCTAACTCCCCAACTAGCATAACCAACCCTTAAATCATCATCCTACAAGCATATACCACTAACCTAGGCTAAGACTAGTAGTAGAGCTTACCTATTTCGACTCGGGACGACGACGAAGACGGCAAGGGCAACGGACGGCTAAACGGAGCTTACGGCCGACGTGAAGGAAACGGCGGCTCACGGCTGGTCTCGGGGTTCAACGGCCTTCAATGGTCCTAAAGACAAGCCTAAGGATGTTAAAATGGCTGGAGTGTCACGCCCCGAACCCTAATCGGGCACACGGCATCCCGTTCCTGCGGAAGATTCTCACCCTCGCTCGTCAGGTTAATAATATGCGACGGCCCAGGAAAACCTATCGCCGCGACCAGACGACGAGTCCTTCGTTTAACTCTCGAACCTGCGGTAACGTGCCTCCTATCCATACATACATGCATACAGAACAGAGGGGTAGAACGAACAATATAAACACAAATAACAACATATATACATAACATCAGCGTTAGGTACAGACCCCCAAAAAGAAACCACCACCTACAGCCAAAGCCTACGCTCAAACAAACCCCAAAAGACTAGACCAGCATTAGGGACTCAGTCCTCCTCAAGCTCCTCCTCGGAATCCTCCACGGGGTCCTCTTCTGGGTCTTCCTCATCAGTGTCCATGGCATCGCCCTCCTCGTGGCCATCAATCTCGGAACGTCCTGGGGACGGTAAATCCTGTAAAGGGTCGGGGTCGATCACCTGGCCTCCATACTTGGCAGGCTGTAGCTAGAATGGGTCCTCCTCCATGGGTATCGGGGAGTCACGCTGCGGTCCCTCAAAGCCATGAAGGCCCTCTCTAAACCACGCCTCGAACCTATGGGGTACTAAGTAGGGTCCACCCTGGTATACTAGTACAGTCGTCACATGCCTATGCGATAGAGTAGCGTGCATATCAAAATGGAGGGTGATCTGAGTATCCATCTGAATCGGCAGTCCAAAAAGCATTGGGGGTGCAGCCATCACTGGCGTCCGGGATCTGAAAAAGGAAGGTAACCACCACCAGTGAGTCGAGGACTCAGTAAGCTCACCACTAATCCTAGCGTAGGGTAGGGTATGCAAGTGAGGTCGGTCTTAACCAGTAAACTAGGGTTGCGGTCCAAGGTTCAGGTACTCTCGGTCTCCCTAGTTACCAAGTCCCAACGTACAACATAACATATAGCGCATAGCAATGCAGTTCGTACAAACAGACGGGCAATACAAACAATCAACCAATATGCCATATGTAATGATGCAGGCCTCAAACGGCCATTTCAGATCCCACGGATCATGCTCGGGCCTCAACCGGCCATAACGGATTTCAACAGATCAAGCCCGCCTATCGCTCCGAATCCCATCAGGGCTCATTCTCAGTGCCACACGGCAAATACCACACTGCGTTTCAGACGCCTTACGTTGGTCTCCCTTTTCTCTCCATTTCCCATCTTGGGCACATTCTCACGTCACATCTCCGGTGACTCATGCAATGGTCTGAATGTATGCGGGGCCCAAATGATTGCATCGGTAATTCAAACATAGAGCATGCATGCCAAAGTACACAAGTACAAGAACAGAGTATATCAATAGATCGTCTAATAAATCTCATGTTCATCATGCCATACGATCATAGGATTAGTGCTATACACTCAGATTCTCGATCATCTAGGCTCGCTTTAACATCTTGCTCGCGATCCTGTCATACTATTGCTTACCACAGGCGATCCCCAAATTGAACCCAAATGAGCCAAGGTTTAACCTAAGTAAGGGTCTAACTAATTAAGGTAAGTTCGACTGGGCCTAAGGCCCACTTCAAGGTTTGAGGCCCATGATTTATTTCTTAAATTAGATATATGGTTTGGGCCCATTATTATATTAATTTCGTGTGAGGCCCAAGCCCATTTTTAAAGATTAACCCAATAAGCCCATTTTGACTATTTTAGGCCCAATTCGCTATCCTAAGTCCATATACATTATTGGACTTCATATTTTAACATTTAGAACATAACTTAGGCCCAATTAATTTATAAATTCGTGCATATACAAGCCCATTAGCATAAATTAGGACCGTTAGCTCATTTTAAGTTAAATTAGTCCAAATTAAGCCCCTAGGCCCATTTGCATTACACGGCCCAAGCTCTACACGCCTAGTCTACCAATTGCAGCCCAAATGAAATGTTCCAAGGCCTAATCCCATTAGCATCAGCCCCTCTCGAAGCCCACTCACCCGATTGCCGATTAGCCTTAACTAAACCAACCTTAATCATCTATTTTATGCCTAAACCGAAACCACCAGCCATGAATACCACATGCCACATCCATATGCAACTAGCCTAGACTACGATTAGGAGTGAAGCTTACCCGAATGTGGCTGGAACGACGATGACAACAATGGAGAACACCGGGCGGCCACTAGGAATACCCGGCCTACAAAGGGGTAATCGGGTCAGGTCGGTCAAGTGGGTGGGCTTACACGGCCACGAGGACGAGAAGGAGGAGAGTTTAGGGGCTTACCAAGGTGGTGGGGCAGCGTGGTGGAGCCGACGGCGGCTGGACGATGATGGAACGACGGCAACGGGGGCGGCGGTCGTGGCGGCACCGAGAAGAAGGGAGAGACGGTGAGGGCTGATCGGGGTCAAATAAAGGCCATAGGGCCACGGGAATGAAAGGAGAAGGGAATGGGGAGCTTACCGTGGCGGCACGGAGGCTGGATGGTGGTGGAGGCGGCCGGACGATGATGGACGGCACGGGCGGCTCACGGCGGTCGGGGAACGAAGCAAGGAAGAGGAAGAAGAAAAAGAAATGAAGGAGAGGGAGAGATGGGGGAGTTCGGCCGAATGGGGGGAGAGAAATGGGGTGAAGAGAGAGAGAGAGGTTAATAATACAAAGGGAAATGAAGATAGTGGAGTGGTTAAAGGGGTAATAGTGTTTAGGATTAGACTTGTACTTGACAAGTTGATGGATGGATTGATGGATTGTCATGCCTTGGAAATTGTGCCATGAATGATTGATGGGATTGACAAGACATTTGATTGATTTGACAACTGATTTGACTTGTCTCGATTTTGCGTGCCAAATGCACCGATCGGGTCCCGAGCGCGAATGAATTTCAGATAGGTTTTGATTTCGATTAATCGAATCTACTCTAAAAAATCCTAATTCAACTAATCCTAAGGACTTAGCATTTACCGGGGGCATTTCGGTAATTTTCTAATCACGTCTTGCTTCGTGACGTACACCGGCTGTCTGCCCTTCTGGCAGCGTTTTTGAAACTTACTTCATTTCTTATTTGTGTTTATCTTACTGATTCGATTGTCCAAGGTCGGATTTCATTTTGTGGTCAATTTCATTAAATAACGACTCTGTCTCTGTCTCAGACCAACGGGCGGCTGTTTGGAAAATTCTTCCCAGATAGCCTTTCCCCTTCGGTTAGTCATCTCAGGGTAGCTAATCCTGAGTGAGCGTCGATGAGAGTGTATTAACGAAGTATTTGCATTCATTTAGAAATTCCAATGATTGGGTCGAATTTTCAGACTGTCACAAGGAGGGCGTAGAACAAGCTCGTGTAGCCCTTGCTCTCACGGTGCAAACGACGACGACGGAAGAGTATGAAGAAGTAGGGGGCTGATCGGGGTTCTTTGGGGCATCCACATGTCACAAAAACGGGGGAGAAGATGCTTGGAAGACTTACCAAGATGAGGGGAGGGTTGGTGGTGCCGGCGGAAGCCAAACGGCGACGACGACGGGAGGAGTTTGGGCGGCGGACGGGCGGTGATCCTCGGCGGCTCTAAGTGAGCGAAGGAAGAGGAAAGGAAGGAGAAAAAGAAGAAATGAAGGAGAGGGGAGAGAGAGAAGGGGCCGGCCGAAACATGTATAGGGGAGGGAGAGAGAGAATGCAAGTTATTATTCAAAATTCAAATAAACTAAGTTAGTGGAGTAGGTAGAATAGTGGTTTGGATTGACTTGTACTTGATTGAATGACACTTGAATGACTTGATGGATTCCCCTGGAAATTGTGCCATGAATGATTGATGTGATTGACAAGACCTTTGATTGATTTGACAACTGATTTGACCTGTCTCGATTTGCGTGCCAAATGCACCGATCGGGTCCCGAGCGCGAACGAAAATCCGACAGGATTTGATTTCGATTGATCAAATCTACTCTCAAAAATCCTAATTCAACTAATCCTAAGGACTGAGCATTTACCGGGGGCATTTCGGTAATTTTCCAATCACGTCTTGCTTCTCGACGTTCACCGGCTGTCTGCTCTTCTGGCGATAATTCAGAAACTGATTTCAGTTCTTAATTGTGTTTATCTTACTAATTCAATTGTCCAAAGTCGGATTTCATTTTGTGGTCAATTTCATTAAATAACGACTCTGTCTCTGTCTTAGGCCAACGGGCGGCTGTTTGGGAAATTCTTCCCAGATAGCCTTTCCCCTTCGGTTAGTCATCTCAGGGTAGCTAATCCTGAGTGAGTGTCGATCAGAGTGTATTAACGAAGTATTTCCATTCATTTAAAATTTCCGATGACTGGGTCGAATTTTCAGACTGTCACAAGTCCTCTCAAGCTGTTCTATCCACAAGACAGCTACCTCTGGACCATCACTACCATCAAATTTTGACGGCTGCAACTTCAAAAACTGTTCCACAATATGATGAGTCTGACGTCCTCTATTTCCATGCCCATTGCCTCCATTGGCTCCATTCGCAGCGGCCAAGGCGGCCTCAGCTGCTTGGGCTACAGTGGAAACTCTCTCAGCAGCTTGCCTAGCCATCAAGTTACTTGCTTCAGTCAGAACTCTCATCATCTCTTCGATCCTACGATCTCCTTCAGGCTCAGAAGCCCTCGAGCTCAATGTACCAGCTGTGATAGTTTGAAAATTCGACCCAGTCATTCTAATTTCTAAATGAATGGAAATACTTCGTTAATACACTCTGATCGACGCTCACTGAGGATTAGCTACCCTGGGATGACCAACCGAAAGGGAAAGGCTATCTGGGAAGAATTTTCCAAACAGCCGCCCATTGGTCTGAGACAGAGACAGAGTCAGTATTTAATGAAATTGACCACAAAATGAAATCTGACAACGGATGTCACGCCCCGAACCCTAATCGGGCACGCGGCATCTCGTTCCTACGGAAGATTCTCATCTCGCTCGTCTGGTTTACGATACGCGACGGCGCAAGAAAATCCTATCGTCGCAACCAGACGACGCGTCCTTCAACTAACTGATGTACCTGCGGAAACGTGCCTCCTAACCATACATACATTCATACAAAACAGAGGGGTAGTGCGAACAGAATAAACACAAACAACAATCTATACATATCATAACATCAGCGTTAGGTACAGACCCCCAAAAAGAAACCATAACCTACGCTCGAAACCTACGCTTACACTAACATCAAAAGCCACACCAGCACCAACGGAACTCAGTCCTCCTCAGGCTCCTCCTCCTCTGGGTCCTCCTCATCGGTGTCCATGGCATCACCCTCCTCGTGGCTATCAATCTTAGAACGTCCAGGAGACGGCAACTCCTGCAGCGGGTTGGGGTTAATCACCTGGCCTCCATACTCGACAAGCTGCAGCCAGAATGGGTCCTCCTCCATGGGTATCGGAGAGTATCGCTGCGGTCCCTCAAAACCATGAAGGCCCTCTCTAAACCACGCCTCGAACCTATGGGGTACAAGGTAGGGTCCACCCTGATCAACTAGTACAGTCGTCACGTGCCTATGCCACAGCGCAGCATGCATATCAAGATGGAGGGTGATCTGGGTATCCATCTGAACTAGCAATCCAAAAAGCATTGGGGGTGCTGCCATCACGGGCGTCCTGGATCTGAAAAGGAAGGTAACCACCGCTAGTGAGTCGAGGACTTAGCAAGCTCACCACTAATCCTAGCGTAGGGTAGAGTATACGAGTGGGGTCGGTCCTAACCAATACACTAGGGTTCGCGGTCCAAGGTTCAGGCACTCTCAATTCCCCCTAGTTACCAAGTCCCAGCGTATAACATAATGCACAACGCATAGCAATGCAGTTCGTACAACGCAACGGGCAATAAGAAACAATCAACCATAATGCCATATGTAATGATGCAGGCCTCAAACGGCCATATTGGATCCCACGGATCATGCTCAAGCCTTAACCGGCCATAACGGATCTCAACGGATCGAGCCCGCCTATCACTCCAAATCCCATCAGGGCACATCCAACAGTGCCATCCGGCTAATGTCACAACTGCGTTCTCTAACGCCTTACGTTGGCTACTCCCTTGTCCCTCCATTTCCCTCACATAACACGCATCTGGGGCTCATTCTCATGTCACATCTCTGGTAACTCATGCAATGCTCTCAATGAATGCGGGACCCAAATGATTGCAACAGCAATTCAGTCACAGAGCATGCATGCAATAGTACATAAGCACAGGAACAGGGCCCATCGAAGAATCATACGAATAACCCACTACGTTTAGTAGAACGGCATCACAAAGGCCCAATGCTCTACAATCAGTTCCTTACACAAAATGAGAGGAAGAAGAAGAAGAAATGAAGGAGAGGGGAGAGAGAGAAGGGATGGCCGGCGGTTTAAGGGGGGAGGGAGAGAGAGGGATAACCAAAAATTCAAATCAATGGTAGGTGGGATTAGGTGGAATAGTGATGTGAAGATGAAATCTTGTACTTGACATGTACTTGGATTAGACTTGATAGATTTGCATGGGAACTTGTACCATGATTTGATTGATGGACTGACAAGACATTGATTGATTTGACAACTAATTTGACTTGTCTCGATTTACGTGCCAAATGCACCAATCGGGTCCCGAGCGCGAACGATTTTCAGACAGGATTTGATTTTGATTGATCGAATCTACTCTCAAAAATCCTAATTCTACCAATCCTAAGGACTGAGCATTTACCGGGGGCATTTCGGTAATTTTCCAAATCACGTCTTGCTTCTCGACGTACACCGGCGGTCTGCCCTTCTGGCGACATTTCCGAAACTGACTTCATTTCTTAATTGTGTTTATCTTACTGATTCGATTGTCCAAAGTCGGATTTCATTTTGTGGTCAATTTCATTAAATAACGACTCTATGTCTGTCTCAGACCAATGGGTGACTGTTTGGAAAACTTCTTCCCAGATAGCCTTTCCCCTTCGGTTAGTCATCTCAGTGTAGCTAATCCTGAGTGAGCGTCGATCAGAGTGTATTAACGAAGTATTTCCATTCACATAGAATTTCCGATAGTCGGGTCGAATTTTCAGACTGTCACATTTAGAAAGACATGGTCTCCAACTTGAAACTCCAATGGCTTACGTCTCCTGTCGGCATAACTTTTCTGTCTGCTCTGGGCTGTCCTCAGTCTATCTCGGATCACCTTGACCGCCTCAACTGACTGCTGCACTAACTCTGGGCCTGTTATGCTTTTCTCACCAACCTCGTCCCAACAAATCGGGGTTCTGCAAGCTCTTCCATATAATGCTTCAAACCGTGCCATCCTGATACTCTGCTGATAGCTGTTGTTGTAGGCAAACTCTACCAAGTGTAACTGCTCTTCCCAGCCTCCTTTGAAGTCAATTACACACGCTCTCAGCATATCCTCCAGAGTATGTACAGTTCTTTCTGCAATCTCATGCAATCTCACAATCTCACGATCATGCAGCTCATATCCTCCAGAGAGTCAATTACCCCATGCAATCTCACGATCTGCCTCACGTACAATTCAACCAACTTCTCTAAGGTCGAGTCCTTTCGTACTGCAAGGAAATGAGCTGATTTCGTCAGTCTGTCCACTATTACCCATATCAAATCATTGCCTCTCTGACTTCTTGGCAATCTTGTCACAAAATCCATAGTAACATGCTCCCATTTCCACTCTGGGATTTCTGTGACAGTCTGAAAATTCGACCCGATTATCGGAAATTCTAAATGAATGGAAATACTTCGTTAATGCACTTTGAACGACGCTCACTCAGGATTAGCTGCCCTGAGTTGACCAACCGAAGGGGAAAGGCTACCTGGAAAGAATTTTCCAAACAGCCGCCCGTTGGTCTGAGACGGAGACAGAGCCGTTATTTAATGAAATTGACCACGAAATGAAATCCGACTTCGGACAATCGAATTAGTAAGACAAACACAATTAAGAAATGAAGTCAGTTTCAGAAATGTCGCTAGAAGGGCAAACCGCCGGTGTACGTCGAGAAGCAAGACGTGATTTGGAAAATTACCGAAATGCCCCCGGTAAATGCTCAGTCCTTAGGATTGGTAGAATTAGGATTTTTGAGAGTAGATTCGATCAATCGAAATCAAATCCTGTCTGAAAATCGTTCGCGCTCGGGTCCCAATTGGTGCATTTGGTACGCAAATCGAGACAAGTTAAATTAGTTGTCAAATCAATCAAAAGTCTTGTCAATCAATCAATCACATCTTGGCACAATTTCCAAGGCAATCCATCAAGTCATTCAAGTGTCATTCAATCAAGGTACAAATCACATCCCTAACACTATTACCCCATTACCAACTCCCACCATCCCAAATTCAAACTTGATTAAGCCTCATTCTCTCTCCCTCACCCCTCATTTTTCGGCCACACTCTCTCTCTTCCCTCTCTCTCTCCCGAAATCTCTCCCTTCTTTCTTCTCTTTTCTCTCCTTCCCGTCGGCTCCTCCTCCTTCGTCCGCCGTGGGTGCCGCCCGTTGCCACCGCCGTTCTGCCGCTGCACCGCCACCAACCGCCACCCTCACGCCTAGGTAAAACCCTCTAAACCTTTATCCTTCCATCCCCGAGGCCTTAGAGGCTCTTTGAAACTCAAACAGCCCCCTAAACCTCCCCCTTTCCTTGTCTCGTTTCCAGCCGGCCGCCCGAACGCCGCCCGTCGTCCCGCCGTCGTCCGGCCAGACCAGCCGCCGCCGACCACCCTCCTCTCTTGGTGAGTATCTCAGCTACCTCTCTATCAAATTTCATGACTTGACTCCCCCATTTGCTACCCGAAACAGCCCCATTTCCCTTCGATGCTCCTTTGTTGTTTCGCTCCATTTTGGAACCCGGCCTTGCCCCCTTTGTTCCCTTCGGTTCCTCACCTTTCTCAGCTTGTTTGTTGGTCGCTTTAGGATCCTTGGAGGCCACGGAACAGCCGAGATCAGCCCCCGTTGCCACCGTCGTTTCCCGTCGGCCGTTGAACCCCACGGACCGCCGGTATCCTCTTCGTTGTTGCCGCTCGTTCCTTCCCATTTTCGGTAAGTTCCACCTCTAATCGTGGCCTAGGATAGTTGTGTATTCATGTGAGGTAAGGTATTTAGGGCTGGTGTTTGAGATTAAGAAGCTTAATGTACGATTTAAGTTAATCTATGTTAGGCCAATTGGTAAGATTAGGAAGTTGGGTTGAATGGTGGGCTTGGCAACTTAAAAGTGGGCTGGAAATTATCATTTATAGGCTGGATTGAGGTAATGGGCGTGCAAGACAATGGGCCAAGTGAGGTTAATGGGCCTAGGGGCTTAATTTTCAATTAAATGGGCCTAAACGAATCAAATCGGACCTAATTTACATAATGGGCCACTCATGGACGAAAATTAGAATTTATTGGGCCCAATTACAAGTTTGGGAATTAAAATATGAAGCCCATTAATGTACATGGGCTTAGGGTAACAAATTGGGCCTAAAATGGCCATATTGGGCTCAATAGGTTAACTTTTAGAAATGGGCTTGGGCCCTACACGAATTTAATAATAATAACGGGCCCAAGCCAAATATTTAATTTAAGAAATAAACCATGGGCCTCAAGTCTTGAAGTGGGCCTTAGGCCCAATCGAACTTAACTTAACTAATCAGACCCTTACTTAGGTCAAACCTTGGTTCATATGAGTTCGATTGGGGGATCGCCTATGGTAAGCAATAGTATGACAGGTGTCACGCCCCAGATCCCTATTCGGGAACGCAACATCCCGTCCCTGCGGAAGATACACCTCGCGCTCGCCTAGTTTCCAAAGTTCGACGGCTTAGGATGAATCTCTTCGTCACAACCAGACGACGCGTCCTCAGTAAACTTACGAACCTGCAGAAGCGTGCCTCCTATCCACACACACAAGCATACATAGCAAAGGGTAGCATAGACAGAGTAAATACAAACATCATTATATACATATCAAGCGTTAGGTACAGACCCCAAAAGAAACCACAACTTGCTGCCTAACCTACGCTCTCACTAACATCAAAATACCAGACCAGCATCAAAAACTCAGTCCTCCTCAGGCTCCTCGTCGAAATCCTCCACGGGGTCCTCTTCTGGATCCTCCTCATCGGTATCCATGGCATCGCCCTCCTCGTGGCCATCAATCTCTGATCGTCCAGGGGACGGCAACTCCTGCAGTGGGTCGGGGTCGATCACCTGGCCTCCATACTCGGCAGGCTGCAGCCAAAATGGGTCCTCCTCCATGGGTATCAGGGAATCTCGCTGGGGTCCCTCAAAGCCATGAAGGCCCTCCCTAAACCACGCCTCGAACCTATGGGGTACAAGGTAGAGTCCACCCTGATCTACTAGTACAGTCGTCACATGCCTATGCCATAGGGTAGCGTGCATATCAAAATGGAGGGTAATCTGAGTGTCCATTTGAATCGGCAATCCAAAAAGCATCGGGGGTGCAGCCATCACTAGCGTCCAGGATCTGAAAAAGGAAGGTAACCACCACCAGTGAGTCGAGGACTCAGCAAGCTCACCACTAATCCTAGCGTAGGGTAGGATATACAAGTGGGGTCGGTCTTAACCAGTATCTAGGGTTGAGGGTTCAGAGTCCAACCACTCTCGATCTCCCAAGATACTATAACCCATCGCAACCGACACGAACCACATAATGATACAAGTTATACAATACAGACGGGCTTTAGGAATACATGGTCTCAAACTTGAAACTCCAACGGCTTACGTCTCCTGTCTGCATAACTTTTCTGTCTGCTCTGGGCTGTCCTCAATCTATCTCTGATCACCTTAACTGCCTCAACTGATTGCTGAACTAGCTCCGGGCCTGTTATGCTTTTCTCCCCAACTTCATCCCAACAAATTGGAGTTCTGCAGGCCCTTCCATACAGTGCCTCAAATGGTGCCATTCTGATACTCTGCTAATAACTGTTGTTGTAGGCAAACTCCATCAAGTGTAACTGTTCTTCCCAGCCTCCTTTGAAATCAATTACACATGCTCTCAGCATGTCCTCCTCCAAAGTCTGTATAGTCCTTTCCGACTGACCGTCTGTCTGAGGATGGTAGACTGTACTGAATCTCAATTCTGTTCACAAAGTACCCTGTAAACTCTTCCAAAACGTCGTTGTGAAACGTAGATCTCTATCTGATACAATACTTACTGGTACCCCATGCAATCTCACGATCTGCCTCACGTACAACTCAGCCAACTTCTCTAAGGTCGTGTCCTTTCGTACGGCAATGAAATGAGCTGATTTCGTCAGTCTGTCCACTATTACCCATATCGAATCATTACCTCTCTGACTTCTTGGCAATCCTGTCACGAAATCCATGGTAACATGCTCCCATTTCCATTCTGGGATTTCTAGTGGTTGCAATAATCCTCCAGGCTTGCAATGCTGCGCCTTCACTTGTTGACACGTCAGACACTTAGCTACATGCTTAGCCACATCCACCTTCATTCCATTCCACCAATAGTGCTGACGCAAATTCTGATACATCTTCGTACTCCCTGGATGAATACTGTAATTACTTCTGTGCGCCTCAGACAAAATCCTTTCCTTCAGCTCTTCATCGCTTGGCACGCACAACCGTCCTCTAAACTTCAACATTCCGTCAGCAGTTACTTGGAACTCAGCCTTCCTCTCATCTGCGTTCATCAACAAAATCTTCTGGATGTCCGGGTCCGTAGGCTGCAACTCTTTGATCCTTAGCTAAATCTCTGGTTCAATCTACAACGTAGCCATCAGACTGGAGGGTTCCTACCTCAACTTTAAACTCAGAATCTCTGATTTCCTCCAGCAATGTCCATTCCTTGACCATTATATGCGCAATGCTCGACTTCCTACTCAGAGCATCCGCTACCTTATTCGCCTTTCCTGGATGGTACAGAATATCACAGTCGTAGTCCTTCAACAGCTCCATCCAACGACGTTGTCTCATGTTCAACTCTTTCTGCGAAAACAAATACTTCAAACTCTGATGATCGGTGTAGATCTGAAATTTCTCTCCCACCAGGTAATGCCTCCAAATCTTCAGTGCGAACACTATGGCAGCTAATTCCAAGTCGTGTGTCGGGTAATTCATCTCATGTGGCCTCAGCTGTCGAGATGCATAAGCTACTACTCGTCCATGCTGCATCAAGACACATCCCAATCCTCTTAATGACGCATCGCTGTATATTTCAAACCCTCCAGGTCCAGACGGGATGGTTAACACTGGTGTGGAAGTTAGTCGATCCTTCAACTCCTGAAAACTCTCCTCGCACTTCTCGGTCCATTCAAACCTCGTTTCCTTCTTCAACAAATGGGTCAGAGGAGACGCTATCACCGAGAACCTCTCCACAAAGCGTCTGTAGTAACCAGCCAATCCAAGAAAACTTCTCACTTCAGTCACCGTTGTTGGCCTCGGCCACTTCTCCACAGCCTCTATCTTTGCTGGATCCACTGATATTCCTTCTCCAGATACTATATGTCCAAGAAACGCCACTCTGCTTAACCAGAACTCACACTTGCTAAACTTCGCATACAGCGAGTGTTCCCTTAGCGTCTGCAGGACAATCCTTAAGTGTTCCTCGTGGTCCTCAGAACTCTTCGAATACACCAATATATCATCAATGAAGACTATCACGAACTGATCCAGAAACTCCTTGAACACTCGATTCATCATGTCCATAAATGCTGCTGGGGCGTTCGTCAATCCAAACGGCATAACTGTGAACTCGTAGTGCCCATACCTCGTCCTAAAGGCAGTCTTAGGCACGTCCTCCTTCTTAATCCTCAATTGGTGATAGCCTGTCCTTAGGCCTATCTTGGAGAACACACATGCGCCTTGAAGCTGATCAAACAGGTCATCAATCCTTGGCAGAGGATACTTGTTCTTGATCGTCACTTGGTTCAGCTGTCTGTAATCGATGCACAGTCTTAGCGATCCATCCTTCTTCTTAACAAACAGCACCGGAGCTCCCCATGGCGAAGCACTGGGGCAGATAAATCCTTTATCCAATAGCTCCTACATCTGTACTTTCAACTCCTTCAACTCAGACAACGACATCCTATACGGTGCTTTCGAGATTGGCTCTGTTCCAGGTGCCAGCTCAATTACAAACTCCACTTCACGCTCTGGTGGCAAGCCAAGCAATTCTTGAGGAAATACATCCGGGTACTCTCTCACTACAGGCACTTCCTCCAACTTCATTTCTTGAGCAATCGAATCTGACACTGATGCCAAAAATCCCAGACAACTCTCGTCCATCAGTTTGGTCGCTTCCAATGATGAAATCCAAGGAATCGACGTTCCTCCTCGATTTCCTCTAAAGTCATAACCGGGGTGACCTACCGGGTTTAACTGTATCATACCCCTACCACAGTCTATTACTGCCCCATGTCTAACCAACCAATCCATGCCAACAATCACGTCGAAATCATACATAGGCAGAACAGCTAAATCGATCTCTTCCTCTCTATCGCCCAGAACTAACTTACACCCCTTACATCCTAACGCAACAATCACTCTATCCTTTAACAGGGTGGTTACATGCAAAGTCACATCCAACGGCTTAACATTCTTCCCAGATAACTCAACAAAACGTGCAGATACGAAGGAGTGCGACGCTCCCGGATCAAACAAAGCATAAGCAGCATGACCACAGAGAGAGACGGTACCTATGGTCACCCCTGGCGCGTTCTCAGCGTCCTTTCGCGCCACTGCATAGACTCGTCCCTGAACAGGTGGACGGTTCTGATTCCCTTGAGGAGCATTCACCATCGGCGGCTGCTGCTGCGGCTGGAACGGGGGTCTCAGACCTCTTATGGGCAGTTCCTCAGAATATGCCCCGTCTGCCCACATCCAAAGCAGCCTCCGGTCTTCCTTGGGTAAGGGCTGTTTCCATGCCTCCTGCCACAGTCACGGCAGTTTTGATTCCCGGGGAATGACGGTTTTCCCAAAGTCCTTCTCGCAGGTGGAACGAACTTGCGGTTGTCCTTCATCGGCCTCTTGCCAAAATCGCTGAAGTTCCCTCTTGGCACAAACCGCGATCCAGATGCGACGGCCTTCTCCTGCAGATCTCGCTCTATCGCCAGGGCTCGCTCATAAATCTCGTTGTAGTCCCTTAGCCTAGTGGCGATGATCATGCTCTTAAGCTCGGGTCTCAAGCCTTCTCTGAATCTCCTGGCCTTGTCCCACGGATCCTCAATCAGCCTTCGAGCGAACTTGCACAATCTGGCAAACTCACCCTCGTACTGATCCACGGTCATAGATCCTTGGCGAAGCCTGATGAACTCTTCCATTTTCCTTTCTTGCGCTGCCTCAGAGAAATACTTTCCATTGAACGCTGCACAAAAAGCAGCCCAGTTTGGCCTCATGCCATCAGGAAAGACTTATCCTCTGGTGGCCTTCCACCAATCATCTGCAGTACCTTGGAGCTGATAAGTCACCAATGAAACCTTTTCCTCATCTGTGCAACCCAAAACAGTAAAGGCTTTCTCAAGCTGTTCGATCCATAAGGCAGCTACTTCTGGGCCACCACTACCATCAAACTTCGACGGCTGCAACTTCAGAAACTGTTCCACAATATAATGAGTCTGACGTCCTCCATTTCCATGCCCATTGCCCCCATTGGCTCCATTCGCAGCGGCCAAGGCGGCCTCAGCTGCTTAGGCTACAGTGGCAGCTCTCTCAGCAGCTTGCCTAGCCATCAAGTTACTCACTTCCGTCAGAACTCTCATTATTTCTTCGATTCTAGGATCTCCTTCAGGCTTAGGAGCCCTCGAGCTCGATGCACCAGCAGCCGGTCTTCTGCCCCTATTGCTCATCCCCGCCAAAAACTCACACCTAAAACAAACGAAATTTCCATTCAGGAATTCGGAATTCTAAATCTAGCAACCAAGCTTTCGTCTACTGTCGCGTCTACTAACATGTATATGCATGTAAATAGTCGCTGCAGCTTAAATGCAGTTGAGCCCGGTCGACATCTAGACTCAACCTGAAAATGCACAACCTAGGCCACTCTGTTCGCCACCTCAACTAGAAGCCTGTCGGGAGCCACTTCCTTGATCAGGCCTCTGCCCCGGCGACCACTCCCCGCCCTCATCGTTTCTTGGTGCGAACAGTTGTCCTAAGTTACCCATAGACAGAGAGAATCCCGTTCCACGTGTCCCATACCACGCTTCATTACAGTTTTTAGACATCCCGTCAATCCCGTCCCACACCAGGCCAGCGGTTACCAAATCCAACAACATGAGATGCATGTATTTTCCAAACCCAAATCTCATTTTTCAAACAATGTCGGTTTCTGAATCATTTCATTTTCGATGCAGAAATCATGCAATGCATGATGGTCAAGCAGTGCGCGACAGCTGACTAGGCATACAAACACAAGCAACACCTAACAAGTTAACCACTCAGTAATCAGCAATCAAGCGCCTTACTCATGGGGCTCTGCCTTAGAACCTTACCTCAGGTCCTGACGCACCTGCAACTTAGTTCAGAATACCTCTGCCTCAGTCTACTCTAGGCAACGAACCGAACTAAGCATTCACATGCGCCAATCAATTCATGCATTGTACCCTTCCTAATCCTTAGGTCTAGGGTCTGTCTAACTATCTACCCAAAAATCATCGGCCTTATCACTCCAAAACCTCAAACGGTCTCGTATCGAGCTGACCTTGCTCTGATACCACTCGAACGGGGATGTCACGCCCCGGATCCCTATTCGGGAACGCAGCATCCCGTCCCTGCAGAAGATACACCTCGCGCTCGCCTGGTTTCCAAAGTTCGACGGCCCAGGATGAATCTCTTCGTCGCAACCAGACGACGCGTCCTCAGTAAACTTACGAACCTGAGGAAGCGTGCCTCCTATCCACACACACAACCATACATAGCAAAGGGTAGCATAGACAGAGTAAATACAAACAGCATTATATACATATCAAGCGTTAGGTATAGACCCCAAAAGAAACCACAACCTGCTGCCTAACCTACGCTCTCACTAACATCAAAATACCAGACCAGCATCAGAAACTCAGTCTTCCTCAGGCTCCTCGTCGGAATCCTCCACGGGGTCCTCTTCTGGATCCTCCTCATCGGTATCCATGGCATCGCCCTCCTCGTGGCCATCAATCTCAGATCGTCCAGGGGACGGCAACTCTTGCAGTGGGTCGGGGTCGATCACCTGGCCTCCATACTCGGCAGGCTGCAGCCAAAATGGGTCCTCCTCCATGGGTATCGGGGAATCTCGTTGGGGTCCCTCAAAGCCATGAAAGCCTTCTCTAAACCAAGCCTCGAACCTATGGGGTACAAGGTAGGGTCCACCCTGATCTACTAGTACAGTCGTCACATGCCTATGCCATAGGGTAGCGTGCATATCAAAATGGAGGGTGATCTGAGTATCCATCTGAATCGGCAGTCCAAAAAGCATCGGGGGTGCAGCCATCACTGGCGTGCACGATCTGAAAAAGGAAGGTAACCACCACCAGCGAGTCGAGGACTCAGCAAGCTCACCACTAATCCTAGCGTAGGGTACGATATACAAGTGGGGTCGGTCCTAACCAGTATCTAGGGTTCAGGGTTCAAAGTCCAACCACTCTCGATCTCCCAAGATACTATATCCCATCGTAATCAACACGAACCACATAATAATACAAGTTATATAATACAGACGGGCAATATCAAACAATGAGCAATCATGTCATGTAATGCTGCAGGCCTCAAGCGGCCATCACGGATCCCATGGATCAGCCCGCCTATCACCCCAATTCCCATCAGGGCTCAATCTCAGTGCCACACGGCAATTACCACACTGCGTTTCTGACGCCTTACGTTGGTCTCCCTTTTCTCTCCATTTCCCATCTTGGGCACATTCTCATGTCACATCTTCGGTGACTCATGCAATACTCTGAATGTATGCGGGGCCCAAATGATTGAATCAGTAATTCAAACACAGAGCATGCATACCAAAGTACACAAGTACAAGAACAGAGTATATCAATTGATTGTCTAATAAATCTCATGTTCATCGTGCTATACGTTCATAGAATTAGGGCTATATACTCGGATCCTCGATCATCTAGGCCCGCCTTAACATCTTACTCGCGATCCTGTCATACTATTGCTTACCATAGGTGATCCCCTAATCGAACCCATATGAACCAAGGTTTGACCTAAGTAAGGGTCTGATTAGTTAAGTTAAGTTCGATTGGGCCTAAGGCCCACTTCAAGACTTGAGGCCCATGGTTTATTTCTTAAATTAAATATTTGGCTTGGGCCCGTTATTATTATTAAATTCGTGTAGGGCCCAAGCCCATTTCTAAAAGTTAACCTATTGAGCCCAATATGGCCATTTTAGGCCCAATTTGTTACCCTAAGCCCATGTACATTAATGGGCTTCATATTTTAATTCCCAAACTTGTAATTGGGCCCAATAAATTCTAATTTTCGTCCATGAGTGGCCCATTATGGAAATTAGGTCCGATTTGATTCGTTTAGGCCCATTTAGTTGAAAATTAAGCCCCTAGGCCCATTAACCTCACTTGGCCCATTGTCTTGCACGCCCATTACCTCAATTCAGCCTATAAATGATAATTTCCAGCCCACTTTTAAGTTGCCAAGCCCACGATTCAACCCAACTTCCTAATCTTACCAATTGGCCTAACATAGATTAACTTAAATCGTACATTAAGCTTCTTAATCTCAAACACCAGCCCTAAATACCTTACCTCACATGCATACACAACTATCCTAGGCCACGATTAGAGGTGGAACTTACCGAAAATGGGAAGGAACGAGCGGCAACAACGAAGAGGACACCGGCGGTCCGTGGGGTTCAACAGCCGACGGGAAAGGACGGCGGCAACGGGGGCTGATCTCGACTGTTCCGTGGCCTCCAAGGATCCAAGAGAGGAGGGTGGTCGGCGGCGGCTGGTTTGGCCGGACGACGGCGGGACGAAGGGCGGCGTTCTGGCGGCCGGCTAGGCGTGAGGGTGGCGGTTGGTGGCGGTGCAGCGGCAGAACGGCGGTGGCAACGGGCGGCACCTGTGACAGTCTGAAAATTCGACCCAATTATCGGAAATTCTAAATGAATGGAAATACTCAATTAATACACTCTGATCGACGCTTACTCAGGATTAGCTACCCTGAGTTGACCAACCGAAGGGGAAAGGCTATCTGGAAAGAATCTTCCAAACAGCCGCCCGTTGGTCTGAGACAGAGACAGAGTCGTTATTTAATGAAATTGACCACAAAATGAAATCCGACTTTGGACAATTGAATCAGTAAGATAAGCACAATTAAGAAACGAACTCAGTTTCAGAAATGTCGCCAGAAGGGCAGACAGCCGGTGTACGTCGTGAAGCAAGACGTGATTGGAAATTACCGAAATGCCCCCAGTAAATGCTCAGTCCTTAGGATTAGTAGAATTAGGATTTTTGAGAGTAGATTCGATCAATCGAAATCAAATCCTGTCTGAAATTCGTTCGCGCTCGGGACCCGATCGGTGCATTTGGCACGCAAATCGAGACAAGTCAAATCAGTTATCAAATCAATCAAGGTCTTGTCAATCAATCAATCACATCATGGCACAATTTCCAAGGCAATCCATCAAGTCATTCAAGTGTCATTCAATCAAGAGTACAAATCACATCCCTAACACTATTTACCCCACCTAACCCACTATAAACTCACCTTCCTTTTATTTCAAATTTTTATAATCTCTCTCCTCCCTCTCTTAAGACTCTCGGCCGACTCTCTCTCTCCCCTCCCTTTCATTTTCTCCTTCTTTTCTTCTCTCCCTCACGGCTTCTCCTCCTTCCCTGCCGCCGTCCGCCGTCGTGCAAGCCGCCACCGCCACCGTCGGCCACCCCACTCCCTTGGCTCATCTTGGTCCTTGGAGCTTTTGGAAGTGACCGAACCAGCCGCGACCAGCCCCTCCTCTCCGTTCGGCCGTGAGCCTCGTCCGGCCGTCCGGTGTCCTTTGCCGTCCCGTCGTCGTTTCCGGTCCTAATAGGTAAGCCCTACTACTAATTCTAGCCTAGGTTAGTAGTATATGCATGTAGGATGATATGTTAGAGGCTGGTTAGGCTTGATGTGAGGAGAATATGAGATTATGGTGAAGTTTACATTAGGCTATCATGTGGAAATCTTGTGTGGGCCGAATGAGGAGGCTGCTAGTTCGCGAATTGGGCTCAAAATGTGACTATGGGCTACGAGAAATGGCTTAGGCGAGTGGAAGAGTGGGCCGAACCAACTAATGGGCCTAAGGGACTTAATTTGGGCTAATTTAACCTAAAATAAGTAAACGGGCCTAAAATACTTTAGTGGGCTTGCAAATGGACGAGATTAGAAACTTGAATGGGCCTCAAAAACATGGTTGATGGACCGATATGATGGGCTTAGGCGTGTGGTTTAATGGGCCAAAGTAAGGTGCTGGGCTTAGGAGCCTTTATTTCAAGTAATTGGGCCAAAACTAAACTAATTGGGCCCAATCAAACCAATGGACTTAAATTGGGCCTAATTTATGTCCATGAACATTAAAGAATGAAACCCAAAAGTGTATATGGGCTTGGGTCATCAAATTGGGCCTAAAATAATGGAAATGGGCTTAAATGGTAAATCTTTAAAAATGGACTTGGGCCTCACGCGAAATTAATAAAATAATAGGCCCAACCCATATGATTTAATTTAAGAATTTATTATTGGACCTCAACTCTTGAAGTGGGCCTTAGGCCCAGTCGAACTTAACTTAATTAATTAGACCCTTACTTAGGTTAAACCTTGGTTTATATGGGTTCAATTAGGGGATCGCCTATGGTGAGCAATAGTATGACCGGATCGCGAGTAAGATGTCAATACGAGCCTAGATGATCGAGAATCTGAATGTCTAGTACTAATCTTACGATCGTATGGCATGATGAACATGAGATTTATTAGACGATCAATTGATGTACTCTGTTCTTGTACTTGTGTACCTTGGCATGCATGCTCTGTATTTGAATCACTGATGCAATCATTTGGGCCCCGCATACATTCAGAGCATTGCATGAGTCACCGAAGGGGTGACATGAGAATGTGCCCAAGATGGGGAAATAGAGAGAAAAGGGAGACCAGCGTAAGGCGTTAGAAACGCAGTGTGGTATTTGCCGTGTGGCATTGAGATTGAGCCCTGATGGGAATTGGAGTGATAGGCGGGCTGATCCGTGGGATCCGTGATGGCCGCTTGAGGCCTACAGCATTGCATGACATGATTGCTGATTGTTTGATATTGCCCGTCCGTATTGTGTAACTTGTATTATTATGTGGTTCGTGTTGATTACGATGGGTTATAGTATCTTGGGAGATCGAGAGTTGTTGGACTCTGAACCCTGAACCCTAGATACTGGTTAGGACCGACCTCACTTGTATACCCTACCCTACGCTAGGATTAGTGGTGAGCTTGTTGAGTCCTTGACTCACTGGTGGTGGGTACATTCCTTTTTCAGATCCCAGACGCTAGTGATGGCTGCACCCCCGATGCTTTTTGGACTGCCGATTCAGATGGACACTCAGATCACCCTCCATTTTGATATGCACGATACCCTGTGGCATAGGCATGTGACGACTGTATTCGTAGATCAGGGAGGTCCTTACTTAGTGCCCCATAGGTTCGAGGCTTGGTTTAGAGAGGGCCTTCATGGCTTTGAGGTACCGCAGCGTGACTCCCCGATACCCATGGAGGAGGACCCATTCTGGCTGCAGCCTGCCGAGTATGGAGGCTAGGTGATCGATCCCGACCCACTGCAGGAGTTGCCGTCCCCGGGGCGATCTGAGATTGATGGCCACGAGGAGGGCGATGCCATGGATACAGATGAGGAGGATCTAGAAGAGGACCCCGTGAAGGATTCCGACGAGGAGCCTGAGGAGGACTGAGTTTCTGATGCTGGTCTGGTATTTTGATTATAGTGAGAGCGTAGGTGAGGCAGCAGGTTGTGGTTTCTTTTTGGGGTCTGTACCTAACGCTTGATATGTATATAATGCTGTTTGTTTTTACCTTGTCTATGCTACCCTTTGCTATGCATGCTTGTGTGTGTGGACAGGAGGCGCGCTTCCGCAGGTTTGTAAATTTACTGAGGACGCGTCGTCTGGTTTCGATGTAGAGATTCATCCTGGGCCGTCGAACTTTTAAAACTAGGCGAGCGCGAGGTGTATCTTCCGCAGGGACGGGATGCGGCGTTCTCGAATAGGGATCCGGGGCGTGATAGCACCCACGGCGGACGAAGGAGGAGGAGCCGACGGGAAGGAGAGAAAAGAGAAGAAAGAAGGGAGAGATTTCGGGAGAGAGAGAGAGGGAAGAGAGAGAGTGTGGCCGAAAAATGAGGGGTGAGGGAGAGAGAATGAGGCTTAATCAAGTTTGAATTTGGGATGGTGGGAGTTGGTAATGGGGTAATAGTGTTAGGGATGTGATTTGTACCTTGATTGAATGACACTTGAATGACTTGATGGATTGCCTTGGAAATTATGCCAAGATGTGATTGATTGATTGACAAGACTTTTGATTGATTTGACAACTGGTTTAACTTGTTTCGATTTGCGTGCCAAATGCACCAATCGGGTCCCGAGCGCGAACGATTTTCAGACAGGATTTGATTTCGATTGATCGAATCTACTCTCAAAAATCCTAATTCTACCAATCCTAAGGATTGAGCATTTATCGGGGGCATTTTGGTAATTTTCCAAATCACGTCTTGCTTCTCGATGTACACCGGCGGTCTGCCCTTCTGGCGACATTTCTGAAACTGACTTCATTTCTTAATTGTGTTTGTCTTACTAATTCGATTGTCCGAAGTTGGATTTCATTTCGTGGTCAATTTCATTAAATAACGGTTCTGTCTCCGTCTCAGACCAACGGGCGGCTGTTTGGAAAATTCTTCCCAGGTAGCCTTTCCCCTTCGGTTGGTCAACTCAGGGTAGCTAATCCTGAGTGAGCGTCGTTCAGAGTGCATTAACGAAGTATTTCCATTCATTTAGAATTTCCGATAATCGGGTCGAATTTTCAGACTGTCACAATTCTTCCCTTCTTATAAAAATTTCGTCCTCGAAATTTACAATCCACCAATCCTTACAACAAACAGGAATTACCCTGATCTACTCAAACAAATACGGATACTTCTTCTTCATCTCGTTCTCACTTTCCCAAGTCGCTCCTTCGATCCCGTGGTGCTCCTAGATAACCTTGACCAACGGTATTGTCTTGTTCCTCAAGACCTGCTCCTTACGATCTTCAATCCTTATTGGCCTTTCCACGTACGAGACGCGGTCATCCATTTCAATGACTTCATGATCGAGTATATGGCCAGGGTCCGGCTCGTACTTCCGAAGCATCGACACATGAAACACGTTGTGAATCTGCGACAAATTCGGCGGCAGTGCTAGACGATAAGTTAGTGTCCTGATCTTTTCCAAAATCTCGAATGGCCCAACAAATCTTGGACTCAGCTTTCCTTTCTTGCCAAACCGAGATAGTCCTCGCATCGGCGACACCTTTAGGAATACATGGTCTCCAACTTGAAACTCCAACGGTTTACGTCTCCTGTCTGCATAACTTTTCTGCCTACTTTGAGCGGTTCTCAGTCTGTCCCTGATCACTTTAACTGCCTCAACTGATTGCTGAACTAACTCCGGGCCTGTTATGCTTTTCTCACCAACCTCGTCCCAGCAAATTGGAGTTCTGCAAGCCCTTCCATACAATGCCTCAAACGGTGCCATTCTGATACTCTGCTGATAGCTGTTGTTGTAGGCAAATTCCACCAAGTGTAACTGTTCTTCCCAGCCTCCTTTGAAGTCAATTACACACGCTCTTAGCATGTCCTCCAGAGTCTGTATAGTCCTTTCTGACTGACCGTCTGTCTGAGGATGGTAGTCCGTACTGAATCTCAACTCTGTTCCCAAAGCACCTTGCAAACTCTTCCAAAACGTAGCTGTGAAACGGGGATCTCTGTCTGATACAATGCTTACTGGTACCCCATGTAATCTCACGATCTGCCTCACATACAATTCAGCCAACCTTTCCAACGTAGAGTCCTTTCGTACTGCAAGGAAATGAGCTGATTTCGTCAATCTGTCTACTATTACCCATATCGAATCATTGCCTCTCTGACTTCTTGGCAATCCTGTCACAAAATCCATAGTGACATGCTCCCACTTCCACTCTGGGATTTCCAAGGGTTGCAGCAATCCCCCAGGCTTGCAATGCTGCGCCTTCACTTGTTGGCACGTCAGACACTTGGCTACATGCTTAGCCACATCCACCTTCATTCCGTTCCACCAGCAGTGCTGACGCAAATTCTGATACATCTTCGTACTCCCTGGATGAATACTGTAGTTACTTCTGTGCGCCTCAGCCAAAATCCTTTCCTTCAGCTCTTCATCGTTTGGCACGCACAAACGTCCTCTGAACTTCAATATTCCATCAGCAGTTACTTGGAACTCAGCCTTCCTCTCATTTGCATTCGTCATCACAATCTTCTGGATATCCGGATCCGTAGACTGCAACTCTTTGATCCTTAGCTGAATCTCTGGTTCAATCTGCAACGTAGCTATCAGACTGGAGAGGGTTCCTACCTCAACCTTAAACTCAGAATCTCTGATCTCCTCCAGTAATGTCCACTCCTTGACCATCATATGCGCAATGCTCGACTTCCTACTCAGAGCATCCGCTACCTTGTTCGCCTTTCCTGGATGGTACAAAATATCGCAGTCGTAGTCCTTCAACAGCTCCATCCAACGACGCTGCCTCATGTTCAACTCTTTCTGTGAAAACAAATACTTCAAACTCTGATGATCGGTGTAGATCTGAAATTTCTCTCCCACCAGGTAATGCCTCCAAATCTTCAATGCGAACACTATGGCGGCTAACTCCAGGTCGTGCGTCGGGTAGTTCATTTCGTGTGGCCTTAGCTGTCGAGATGCATAAGCTACTACTCGTCCATGCTGCATCAAGACACATCCCAATCCTCTTAATGACGCATCATTGTATATTTCAAACCCTCCAGGTCTAGACGGGATGGTTAACACTGGTGCGGAAGTTAGTCGATCTTTCAACTCCTGAAAACTCTCCTCGCACTTCTCGGTCCATTCAAACCTTGTTTTCTTCTTCAACAAATGGGTCAGAGGAGACGCTATCACCGAGAACCTTTCCACAAAGCGTCTATAGTAGCCAGCCAAACCAAGAAAGCTTCGTACTTCAGTCACAGTTGTTGGCCTCGTCCCTGAACAGGTGGACGGTTCTGATTTCCCTGAGGAGCATTCGCCATCGGCGGCTGCTGTTGCGGCTAGAACGGGGGTCTTGGACCTCTTTTCGGGCAGTTCCTCAGAATATGCCCCATCTGACCACATCCAAAGCAGCCTCCAGTCTTCCTTGGGCAAGGGTTGTTCCCATGCCTCCTGCCACAGTCACGGCAGTTCTTATTCCCGGGGAATGACGGTTTTCCCAGAGTCCTTCTCGCAGGTGGAACGAACCTGCGGTTGTCCTTCATCGGCCTCTTGCCAAAATCTCTAAAGTTCCCTCTTTGCACAAACCGCGATCCAGATGCGGCAGCCTTCTCCTGCAGATCTCGCTCTATCACCAGGGCTCGCTCATAAATCTCGTTGTAGTCCCTTAGCCCAGTGGCGATGATCATGCTCTTAAGCTCAGGTCTCAAGCCTTCTCTGAATCTTCTGGCCTTGTCCCACGGATCCTCAATCAGCCTTCGAGCGAACTTGGACAATCTGGCAAACTCACCCTCGTACTGATCCACGGTCATCTGTCCTTGCCTGAGCCTTATAAACTCTTCCATTTTCCTTTCTTGTGCTGCTTCAAAGAAATACTTTCCATTGAACGCTGCACAGAAAGCGGCCCAGGTCGGCCTCATGCCATCAGGAAAAACTCGTCCTTTGGTGGCCTTCCACCAATCATCTGCAGTACCCTGGAGTTGATAAGTTGCCAACGAAACCTTTTCCTCATCTGTGCAACCCAAAACGGTAAAGGCCTTCTCAAGCTGTTCGATCCACAAGGCAGCTACTTCTGGGCCACCACTACCATTAAACCTCGACGGCTGCAACTTCAGAAACTGTTCCACCATACGATGAGTCTGACGTCCACCATTTCCATGCCCATTGCCTCCATTGGCTCCATTCGCAGCGGCCAAGGCGGCCTCAGCTGCTTGGGCTACAGTGGCAGCTCTCTCAGCAGCTTGCCTAGCCATCAAGTTACTCACTTCGGTCAGAACTCTCATCATCTCTTCGATCCTAGGGTCCCCTTCAGACTCAGGAGCCCTCGAGCTCGATGCACCAGTAGTCGGTCTTCTGCCCCTATTGCTCATCCTTGCTAAAACTCACACCTAGAACAAACGAAATTCCCATTCAGGAATTCGGAATTCTAAATCTAGCAACCAAGCTTTCGTCTACTGTCGCGTCCATTGACATGTATATGCATGTAAATATTCGCTGCAGCTTAAATGCAGTTGAACCCAGTCGACATCTAGACTCAACCAGAAAATGCACAACCTAGGCCACTCTGTTCGCCACCTCAACTAGAAGCCTGTCGAGAGCCGCTTCCTTGATCAGGTCTCTGCCCCGGCGACCACTCCCCGCCCTCATCGTTTCTTGGTGCGAACAGTTGTCCCAAGTCACCCACAGACAGAGTGAATCCTATTCCACGTGTCCCATACCACACTTCATTACAGTTTTTAGATGTCCCGTCAATCCCGTCCCATACCAGGCTGACGGTTACCAAATCCAACAACATGAGATGCATGCACTTTTCGAATCCAAATTCTAAATTTAAATCGTTTTCATTTCTAAACCTTTTTTCTTTCTTTCCAAACTCATTTTTCTTTAAATGCAGAAATCCATGTAATGCATGATGGTCAAGCAGTGCGCGACAGCTGACTAGGCATACAAACACAAGCAACACCTAACAAGTTAACCACCCAGCAATCAGCAATCAAGCGCCCTACTCATGGGGCTCTGCCTTAGAACCTTACCTCAGGTCCTGACGCACCTGCAACTTAGTTCAGAATACCTCTGCCTCAGTCTACTCTAGGCAACCAATCGAACTAAGCATTCACATGCGCCAATCAATTCGTGCATTATTCCCCTTTCCTATCCTTTAGTCTAGGGTCTGTCTATCTAACTACCCCAAAATCAGCATCCTTATCACTCCAAAACCTCGAACGGTCTCATATCGAGCTGACCTTGCTCTGATACCACTCGAACGGGGATGTTGTGACAGTCTGAAAACTCGACCCAATTATCGGAATTTCTAAATGAATGGAAATACTTCGTTAATACACTCTGATCGACGCTCACTCAGGATTAGCTACCCTGAGTTAACTAACCAAAGGGGAAAGGCTATCTGGGAAGAATTTTCCCAAACAGCCGCCCGTTGGTCTGAGACAGAGACAGAGTCGTTATTTAATGAAATTGACCACGAAATGAAATCCGACTTTGGAGAGTCGAATTAGTAAGATAAACACAACTAAGAAATGAAGTCAGTTTCAGAAATGTCGCCAGAAGGGCAGATAGCCGGTGTACGTCGCGAAGCAAGACGTGATTGGAAAATTTCCGAAATGCCCCCGGTAAATGCTCAGTCCTTAGGATTAGTAGAATTAGGATTTTTGAGAGTAGATTCAGTAAATCGAAATCAAATCCTGTCTGAAATTCGTTCGCGCTCGGGACCCGATCGGTGCATTTGGCACGCAAATCGAGACAAGTCAAATCAGTTGTCAAATCAATCAAAAGTCTTGTCAATCAATCAATCACATCTTGGCACAATTTCCAAGGCAATCCATCAAGTCATTCAAGTGTCATTCAATCAAGAGTACAAATCACATCCCTAACACTATTACCCCATTACCTAACCCACTAACCCATTTTTCAAACTTGGATTAAACCCCTATTCTCTCTCTCCTCCCTCATTCTTTCCCTCATTCGGCTGAACTCCATCTCTCCCTCTCCTCCATTTTCTTCTTCGTTTTCTCCTTCCCCGCCGGTGCTCCCCTCCCGTCGTCCGGCTCAAGCCGCCACCGTCCACCATTCCGACCCGTCGGCTGCCACCACCATCACCTTGGCGTCACTTGGTAAGCCTCCTTGGCCGTCCTCTCTTCATCTTGTAATCTTGGAGACCCCGACCTCATCGTCTCTCTCTTCTTTCTCTCGGTCTCTCTAGCGATCTTCACCGTCGTCGTCGTCCCCGTCCTTGCCGCGCCATCCAACCACCTCAGCCGGCCTTGTCTTCATTTCGATGAGTGCCCTAAGCCCTTTCCCTTGTTGTTTCGTGGCCTTGTGAGCCACCTTGAGCCGGCCAAGTCCTCACCGTCGCTCTCTCTCTCGGCTAGCTCTTGACCGTCGGCCGACCGCACCGCCTTTGTCGTTGTCATCGCCACTGACTTCCCTTCCGTGGTAAGCTCCACTACTAATCTTGGTTTAGGTTAGTAGTATATGTATGTGGGATGTAATATAGAGGGCTGATCATAGTGATTTATGGAGGAATTTGCATGATTAAGGGCCTAAGCTAGGTATATTGGTTTAGGTGGTTAGTTTGTTGGGTTAAACTATAGGCTTAGCGACTTAAAAGTGGGCTGGAAATTATCATCGATGGGCTAATTTGAGATAATGGGCGTGCAAGATAATGGGCCAAGTGAGGTTGATGGGTTTGGGGGCTTAAATTTCAACTAATTGGGCCTACACGAATCAAATCGGACCAAATTTTAATAATGGGCCACTCATGGACGAAAATTAGAATTTATTGGGCCCAATTATAAGTTTGGGTATTAAAATATGAAGCCCATTAATGTACATGGGCTTAGGGTAACAAATTGGGCCTAAAATGGCCATATTGGGCTCAATAGGTTAACTTTTAGAAATGGGCTTGGGCCCTACACGAATTTAATAATAATAACAGGCCCAAGCCAAATATTTAATTTAAGAAATAAACCATGGGCCTCAAGTCTTGAATTGGGCCTTAGGCCCAATCGAACTTAACTTAACTAATCAGACCCTTACTTAGGTCAAACCTTGGTTCATATGGGTTCGATTGGGGGATTGCCTATGGTAAGCAATAGTATGACAGGATCGTGAGTAAGATGTTAATGCGAGCCTAGATGATCGAGAATCTGAGTGTATAGCACCAGACCTATGATCGTATGGCATGATGAACATGAGATTTATTAGACGATCGATTGATGTACTCTGTTCTTGTACCTGTGTACTTTGGCATGCATGCTCTGTGTTTGAATTACTGATGCAATCATTTGGGCCCCGCATACATTCAGAGCATTGCATGTGTCACCGGAGATGTGACATGAGAATGTGCCCAAGATGGGAAATGGAGAGAAAAGGGAGACCAACGTAAGGCGTCATAAACGCAGTGTGGTAATTGCCGTGTGGCACTGAGATTGAGCCCTAATGGGAATTGGGGTGATAGGCGGACTGATCCATGGGATCCGTGATGGCCGCTTGAGGCCTGCAGCATTGCATGACATGATTGCTGATTGTTTGATATTGCCCGTCTGTATTATATAACTTGTATTATTATGTGGTTCGTGTTGACTACGATGGGTTATAGTATCTTGGGAGATCGAGAGTGGTTGGACTCTGAACCCTGAACCCTAGATACTGGTTAGGACCGACCCCACTTGTATATCCTACCCTACACTAGGATTAGTGGTGAGCTTGCTGAGTCCTCGACTCACTGGTAGTGGTTACCTTCCTTTTTCAGATCCTGGACGCCAGTGATGGCTGCACCCCCGATGCTTTTTGGACTACCGATTCAGATGGACACTCAGATCACCCTCCATTTTGATATGCACGCTACCCTATGGCATAGGCTTGTGACGACTGTACTAGTAGATCAGGGTGGACCCTACCTTGTACCCCATAGGTTCGAGGCTTGGTTTAGAGAAGGCCTTCATGCCTTTGAGGGACCCCAGCGAGATTCCCCGATACCCATGGAGGAGGACCCATTTTGGCTGTAGCCTGCCGAGTATGGAGGCCAGGTGATCGACCCCGACCCACTGCAGGAGTTGCCGTCCCCTGGACGATCTGAGATTGCTGGCCACGAGGAGGGCGATGCCATGGATACCGATGAGGAGGATCCAGAAGAGGACCCCGTGGAGGATTCCGACGAGGAGCCTGAGGAGGACTGAGTTTCTGATGCTGGTCTGGTATTTTGATGTTAGTGAGAGCGTAGGTTAGGCAGCAGGTTATGGTTTCTTTTGGCGTCTGTACCTAACGCTTGATATGTATATAATGCTGTTTGTATTTACTCTGTCTATGCTACCCTTTGCTATGTATGCTTGTGTGTGTGGATAAGAGGCACGCTTCCGCAGGTTTGTAAGTTTACTGAGGACGCGTCGTCTGGTTGCAACGAAGAGATTCATCCTGGGTCGTCGAACTTTGGAAACCAGGCGAGCGCGAGGTGTATCTTCCGCAGGGACGGGATGCTGCGTTCCCGAATAGGGATGTCACGCCCCGAACCCTAATCGGGCACACGGCATCCTGTTCTTGCGGAAGATTCTCACCCTCGCTCGTCAGGCTAATATGGGTGATTAGTCTGACGAGCGTTCGGCCTCCACCGCCATCACCATCGTCCCCACGTCACTAGATAAGATCCCTTGATCCTTCAACTCTTCCTTCTCATGGCCTTGGACATGTGAACCAACCCCATCTCTCCCTCTCTTCCTCTGTTAGCTTGGACCGCCGTTCGGTCGCCGCTCTACCGCCGTCGTTCGCACCTCCCTCCGACCTCCTCTTGACGTGGTAGGTTCTCTCAACCCTTGCTTCTTCATTCACGTGGCTTTAGGGCCACCTTGGACCCCGACCGAACCTCATTTTCTCTTCTCTTTCTCTCGGCCCATTCCAGCCACCGTCCTTCGTCGCCGTCATCTTCATCCTCTGGCCGCCGTGTTCAGCCCCTCCAAGGTAAGCTCTACTCCTAATCCTATCCTAGGCTAGTTGTATATGTGTGTTGTGTAGTGTAATGGTGGCTGTTTGTGACGATTAGAGGCTAATATGGGTGATTAGTCTTAGTTGAACTTAGGCTAATTAAGAGCATTTGTATTGGGCCGAATTTAGGGGCTGATCTACTGGAATTTGGGCTTCAAAATAACTTATATGGGCTGCAAAGAAATGTATGAGGCGTGTAGGGGATGTGCCTAACTGTTAGAATGGGTTTGGGAACTTAATTCGGACCAATATAACCTAAAATAAGCTAACGGGCCTAATTTATGCTAGTAGGCTTGTATATGCACGAATTTATTAATTAATTTGGCCTTAAAATTTGTCAAATGTGGACTGTAAATTATGATTTAGGCGTGGATTAGCGGGCCGAAACATGAAGGTGGGTTTAGTGGTTCGATTCTAAGCTAATTGGGCCTAAACTAAACAAATTGGACCCAAATTGTAATGGTGGGCTTTAATGGACGAAAATTAAGATTTATTAGGCCCAAATTATAATTTAGAATATTAAATGAGTCCCAATAATGTATATGAGCTTAGGATGGCAAATTGGGCCTAAAAGAGTCAAATTGGGCTTAATAGGTTAATCTCTAAAAATGGGCTTGGGCCTTACACGAAAATCTTATAATAATGGGCCCAATTTATATATCCCAAATTAAGAAATAATTGTGGGCCTTGAATCCTTAAATGGGCCTTAGGCCCAATTGAACCCAAACCAATTACCCGAGCATTAACCCAAGATAACTCCAAATTTAATGAAACCCATGATGACTAAGACATTAATCGTAGGTTACTAACTCCCTAGGAACTAACATGGATTATTGGGCTTAGATCGAGTCAGTGGAATTGTGATTTGTATGGGTTCAATCAGGAAATCGTCTGTGGGGAGCGATAGCATGGTGGGAATTCGTATGAGATACCTAATTGGACCTGTTAAGTCGAGGAATTGTGTGTGGGGCACCAGATCTATTATAGTCTGGCTTGTCGAGCACATGATTACTTTGCTGATTTCTTGATGTGCTCTGTTCTTGTACTTGTGTACCATTGCATGCATGCTCTGTAACTGAGTTGCTGTCTGCAATCATTAGGGCCCTGCATATATTGAGAGCATTGCATGGGTCACCAGAAATGTAACATGAGAATGAGCCCCAGAGGCGTCGTTTCGCGGGGAAATGGAGGGAAAAGGGAGTAGCCAACGTAAGGCGTCAGAGAACGCAATTGTGGCATTTGCCGGATGGCACTGTTGGATGCGCCCTGATGGGATTTGGAGTGACAGGCGGGCTCGATCCATTGGGATCCGTTATGGCCGGTTGAGGCCTGAGCATGATCCGTGGGATCCGATATGGCCGTTTGAGGCCTGCATCATTACATATGACATCATGGTTGATTGTTTATTATTGCCCGTCTGCGTTGTACGGACTGCATTGCTATGCATAGCGCGTCTATTTTTATGCTGGGACCTGGTACCGAGGTGAGTGTTGACACTTGATTTTTAATCATCCTTTCTGTTTTAAAATTAATAAAAAAAATTTCTTTTATAAAAACTCATAAAATTGAAAAATCAACTTTGGGGACCTTGGCTAAGCCTAAAGAACCAATTTTGATCAAAGAATGATTTTCCATATTTTTCGTATTTTTCGATATTTTTTATTTATTTATTTTCGAAAATTAATAGAAAATTCATAAAAATTCATAAAATTGAAAAATCAACTTTGGAAGCCTTGGCTAAGCCTAGGCAACCATTTTTGAACAAAAAATAAATTTTCATATTATATATATTTAATTTTTTTTTAAAAAAAATAATACAAAAATACTTGAAAATTTTGGAAAATTAACATTTGAGGCCAAAAAAATACACAAAGATAGTTAATATTTTTATTTTAAATCTATTTTCATATTGGCCATCGCAAATTCAGAAAAATCCAATTCGAGTCACGTGTTCCTTCACGAGTATAATCTCGAATCGGGCCTAAGAAAATTTAATTTGAGCCAACTTATTTTTAATTTTCACTTTTTATGAGTTGTGACATTGTCTTCTAATATTTTAAATTTTCATCTTGGCTCAATTATACCCAGAATGACTCAATTTTGCAAAAGGGCTTTAATTAAATTCTGCATTATTTTCAGCGACAAGAAATGAGCTTAAATTTGACATGTGGTAAATTTTGGTGTGTCAAAAATTGTGAGGAGATTTGGACTTAAAGAAATATATTTTTTCATGGACTGAATTGTAAATACTTAAAATTCAAGGACTAGAATGCAAATACCTAACTCTTGAATGATTATTTTACAAATAACAAAAAGAAGAGTTAGTGGATAAATTAGAATAGAGAAGGGAAGATAGAGAAGAGGAGATGAAGAAGAGAAGTTGGAGAAGGATGGATGGAGAAAATAAGATAAGAATAGAGAAGGGAAGATGGAGATGAAGAAGAGTTAGTGGATAAATTAGAATGGAAGATAAGAATAGAGAAGGGAAGATGGAGATGAAGAAGAGTTAGTGGAAAAATTAGAATGGGAGATAAATATGGAGAAGGGAAGATGAAGATGAAGAAGAGTTAGTGGGGAGATTAGAATGTGCGATATAGATGGAGAATGGAAGATGAAAATGAAGAAGAGTTAGTGGAGAAATTAGAATGGGAGATAGAGTTAGTGGAAAAATTAGAATGGGAGATAGGTGAGTAGATTATAAAAGGAAGAAGAAGTGAGCTTGAGAGGGGGAATTTTTTGGAGAGAAAATTTGAAGTGTTTGGGAGGATTTTTTTTTTAGAGAAAATTTTGGATGTTTGAGAGAGTTTTGGGAGATTGAAGAAAAATTTGAGAGAAAGAAAATACCAAAAAGAGAGAGAATTTTGAAGATGATGGAAGTTTAAAGCTAGGGGTTATCATCACAAATTCCTTCATCGATCAATATAAATCAAGAGTTCTTCCTCGTCAACGAGCAAGCAAATTCGAGCTAAGTGTTTTTATTTATTCATTTGTTTATGGTTTTACTTGCAAATTAGCACAAATTGTATACACTTTCTCCATCTCTTTTTTTTCCATATTTTATGTCAGGAGAAGGATATCTCTACGTCAACAGCAAAAATCTCGTAGAGATGCAAAAATCGGCCCAGACAAACTCCTAAGCTGTCCACCGATTTCTCAACTGATCTGTGACTAAAAGTCCCTCTTAATTCAAAAGAAACTCTCTATATTGGGAACATAGAGAGCGAAAATCAATTATAGAAATCCCTCCCAAAAAAATGGGAGATAAGTACTTTTTCCACTCTTCTGGTTTTAGGTGCAGATTAGCACATATTTTGTATACTGACACTTCACTCTATTTTATGTCAGGAAGCCGCAGCTCTATATCAATGGTCAACCCTATGGAAGTACAAAATCGGCTTGGAGGAGTCCTCAAGCGCGCACAAATTTCAAATTGTTGAATCAATTCGTTGTATTTTATTTTAAAGAATTCATACCCCAGAATGGAGAGGACAAAGTCCATCCGCAATTTAAATACCTGCACCATAAATCCCAAAGGGAAGAGCCAAGCCAATGCTTAGCCTCCCATTGGAGGTTTTTACTTACAGTAGTTAAATACCTGTACCTTAAATCCCAAAGGGAAGAGCCAAGCCAATGCTTAGCCTCCCATTGGAGATTTTTACTTACAGTAGTTAAATACCTGCAACTTAAATACCTGTACCTTAAATCCCAAAGGGAAGAGCCAAGCCAATGCTTAGCCTCCCATTGGAGGTTTTACTTACAGTAGTTAAATACCTGCAACTTAAATACCTGTACCTTAAATCCCAAAGGGAAGAGCCAAGCCAATGCTTAGCCTCCCATTGGAGGTTTTTATTTACAGTAGTTAAATACCTGCAACTTAAATACCTGTACCTTAAATCCCAAAGGGAAGAGCCAAGCCAATGCTTAGCCTCCCATTGGAGGTTTTTACTTACAGTAGTTTAAATACTTGCAACTTAAATACCTGGACCTTAAATCCCAAAGGGAAGAGCCAAGCCAATGCTAGGCCTCCCATTGGAGGTGTTTATTCATTATCATGTACTTACTATAATTTAATTTTTGAATCATCAGACCCAAAAGATGAGTAGGTCGTAATACTGCACAGAAGTCGTTAACACACTCTCTCTTTCGGCTTCAGGGAATCTTTAACACTTAAAAAAATATAACAAGTAAAAATATATACCATCCATGCATCCTATTTAAAAAGTGAAAACACAAAAGAGAATACCCTACTAGAGCCTTAGGAATAAACCAAGCCTGAGTTGCCGAATTATGATATCCATGAAATTAAGGTACCGAAAGGGCATTAGTTTTAATTAACTAGTGTAACCAAGTCCCCGAGCTCATAATCTCTGGTTCGCAGGAATAAATTAGTTCTCCCGCTAATTTATTTAGGTTTCTAATCGACCTACCAAGAACGATTAGTGGCGACTCCAAATTTCAAAATCATTTAAACAAAAACCAAAGTTGCGATTCGGTAGGGCTTGGGAGGGTCCGCGTTAGGTTAGTCAAATCTAATTAACCTAATAATCCGTTAACCCCTTTAGAAATCAAATAAAAATATTTTTTAGAGGGTCGCGACAGACTGGCGACTCCACTGGGGACAGAGATTTTTAAATTTTCGAAAAAAGATACCAATTGGAATACTTAAATTTTTTCGAAATTTTAAAAGTCTTAGTGGACTTAGGCCAATGAAAATTTCATGCATATCTCGCTTCTGGCGATATTGTTTGGGACTCATTCTATAGGTGTTATATGTTTTTGCAGGATGGGAGTTATAAGGGGCGGAATGTTTGGCTAACCCCTTTGTTTTGCAGGCTCGGTGTTAGGTTTATTTGTTTAATTTCGCATATTTTTAGAAGCGCTGTTTTGATATCAATTGTTGTGCATGTCTTGCATACTCTGAGGATCACGACACCTGCACACACAAGCGTCTAAACCCAAGTCGCGAAATTCTTCCTAGAAAACCATAGATAGGGATCGAATATGCAAAGCTCTTGCGTCGATTGCGCTCGGGTTGACCATATTTTATTCCGCTCATTATCTGAATTGACAATTCTTCCCATTGTGATTTGATTGCGCGGAGGGTAAGTTTGTCAATTCAGATAGTGGGAGCCTTTTTAGGTCCATACCTTGTCTCTCCTTCTTTTATTTTCTAGAGTCCACTCCTCACTTGAGTCATGCGCATGACTATGTGATTTGCATTTCTCCAAGGTAAAAGTAAGTTCTCTAATTTTATCTTGTATTTATTTTCGGTCGGTTCATGCTAGGTGTTAGTCAGTTTTTGATCTGGATATTACGACCATTCTTTTTAAAAGAAAATAAAAATTAAATTTGTCCCTCATTTCTTTTAAAAAAAAATTTTTGAAAAAATGATGTAAAAAAATCCATTCATGGGAATTTTATTAACCAATAAGGGATTTTTGTCATATTTTTATTGCTTCAATAAAAATGAAATTTTCCTAAAAAAATTTTCCTCTGAAAATTTATTTCAATAAAAAGAAAAATTCCTTAAAAAAAAACTCTAGTAGACATCAAGTGATTTTATCACATTTTTCAAATTATTAAAACTTGCAAGAAAATTTTTCTTGAGAAATTCGCTCATGTCTTTCTAAGAAAATTTTCTCTAAATAAAATTAGACTAATTGACCAATAAGAGATTTTTGTCATGTTTTTCTTGCTTCAATAAAAATGAAATTTTCCTGACAAATTTTCCTCTGAAAATTTATTTCAATAAAAAGAAAAATTCCTTCAAAAAAAAACATCAAGTGATTTTATCACATTCTTTCAAATTATAAAAACTTGCAACAAAAATTCTTTTCGAGAAATTCGCTCATGTTTTTCTAAGAAAATTTTCTCTAAATAAAATTAGACTAATGTCTCGGGGGAATTTTCTTAACCAATAAAGGATTTCTGTCAGATCTTTCCTCCTTCAATAAAAATAAAATTTTCCTGACAAATTTACCTCTGAAAATTTATTTTGATAAAAAGGAAATTCCTTCAAAAATTTTAGTAAACATCAAGAGATTTTGTCACATTCCTTAAAAAAAATTAATAATAATAATAAAAAGAGTAATAAATCTGCAAAAAATTCTGCATCAGAAATTAACCCATTTCTTCCTAAGGAATTTTTTTTCTTTTTTTTATTTCTCTATAAAATAGAAAAAATCAAATTGGACTAATATATGAGTCATGGACCGACATTCCTTGTGTCGCATACTAATTATATCCTTTTCTTTTGCAGGAAGATCCTAGATACCCCAGACGGGTGTAAAAATTAAGTTCAATAATATATCAAGAATCATCTTTAGAAATACCAAAAGACGAAAAACACCGAGGCTTCAACCATTAATTCTGGGGGGCAAACGAACACTATCCATCTTTGACAGACAAAGTTGTGTCAATCCATAAACTTGTATGGGCAGTGTATTCTGATATGACGGTGGATTTATACTGATTAAACACGGGGGTATATTTAATGTATTACAGAGGATCTCGCTTCTTTTGAAAGACAATATGGATTATATAATCAGAACCCATGAAACAAATACATTTACCTGATTAAATCAACCAGAGACCGGTCTTAAAATTTCCTCTTATCCGAAACACGCGGAGGGCTTCAGAGGACCGAGGTTCTATTAATGAACGTAGCCCACAGGAATTTCTCCCAACGCTACAGGCGACCGACACGAGCAAGTAAACGCCGAAAGAAACGAAATATGGATAAAAGTGGGCACACAATAGGTAGCCGGATTTACTACCAGCGCACTGATCGAGTTGTCATAGCGTTATTGTTCGTGATCTCAAGATGGATAGTGGGGGCCACCGCCGAACCCATCATCAATGTTCTCGATATCATCGTCTGGAGCAATTAAACAAGAACATCAAGAAGAACATTAAGCCTCGACATCTTCGGTACCTCAAATCGTTCTGTTATGCTATGCGGAAGAAACGATAGCAGGAAAATAAAAAAAAAAAACAAAACACGTGAAGCTTTTCTTTCATTCCATTCATCAAAGAGTATTACAACAACTCACTGGGGAGGAAAGGTAAAGCCAAACTGGGCCCTGATAACCATTACGAAAGAGCTCAACTGACTCTCCAAACAGTTGATGCTCTGGATGCACCGGGCACTCTCGGGATCAAGCTCCGCAAGCCTAAAGAAGAGGCGATCGCACTTCTCTTTAACCTGGGCCATAGTGGCCTCGTAATGCTCAACGGCAAACTCCAGGTCCGGAATCGCTGCCCTCTCAAAAGCAATATCTGCCGTAATGTCATCAAGTCTCTTCTGCAGCCAACCGCATTTGCACCTCATCACAATATTGCCTAGCTCCTGTTCGGCATAAGTTCGGACCAAGGCCAGACGGTCCACCAACTTTCCCCTCTCACGAACCAGCCACTAAAGCTGATCGTTGGCAAACTTGAGGGCCTTTTTGTGATTATCAGCCACAAACGTAACAGTTGCCAGACGCTCGTGCCGGTCTCAGTAACGGGCTTTCACGACGGCGGTCACAAGGACCGTCTCATAAGCCCGGTTATAGGCAGCTAGAAAATTGATGAAGAGGGTCGAGAAGTTCCGATACTCCTTTCCCAGTTGGGTACTCTCAACAGAAGCAGCGTCCACGGTCCTGAATAAACCGAGGATTTCAGCCTCAACGGTAGAGTTTTTGGCTACATGAGCGTAACCTCTACCAAGAAGATTGTAGAGTCTCTCCCACCCAGCCAGGACTTCGGTGGATAATGTGTGGTTAGGAGAATTGGCCATTTTTGAAAGCAGAATACGAAAGAAAGGGGGAGAGAGGTGAGGCAGATGAGCAGAATGCAAAGATGGTAAGCTGCTTCAATTTAAATACTGATTTCATAGGGGCAGTCCTTATAGGTTTTCCTATCTACCATTCTCTGTCGGCAACACCCCCGGTAGCTCAAATTCCAGCCAAGTGGCAACCTCGAGCCGAACAAACTCGACGTCTCTATGGAAAAGCTGGACGGGACTCCACCGCTTTGAAAAAAGAAAGAACGAAAAGACGAGCTGAGTGGGGGACAAAGAAATTTTCCGCAGAAAAAGACCCTCAGGATTGGAGGACCCGCCAGTAAATCGACTGTGGAAATCTTGACAAGGGCCCTCTACCGCGAAAAAGAAGAAGAAGACAAATTGAGCGATAAACGAGGATTTCCCCTTTGATCAAAAGCTGAATGTCAGATTTTCCCCTCGGTAAATCTAATAGCACTGCCCGTGAAGGGGGAAGTCGTTGCTATTGCCAGAGAGAGAATTTATCCTCATTTGATAGTGAGGGTTCATCTGCACGAACTCGCAGGAGAAAGATAGAGAGGAAGGAGTTCTCGTGGGAGAGGAATTCAAAACCTTCACCATCAAAGCATTGGCTTTCAAAGCCTGTTACGAGAAGCCATCAACGATCCCGTGATCCCTCAAGTCCGAGAAGACATCCTGAGGCGGTCTCGAATCGGCAGTCCTAGATCTAGAAATATGTCGAGCATTAGGGGAACGGGCGCATGTTCAACCCTGGTCGAAGCTGGTGAAGTTCCTTACCCTGAGGGTCTACTGGTCATGGCCATTGACGGTAATCCAGTCTCTCTGTCAATCCTTGTTACCGTATTAAGAAAATGCCGGTATAAAGTTGTAGCTCAAGCAAAGGCGACAGAGGCCTTAGAGATATTAAGGAGGAGTAGTGACCCGTTTGATATCGTCGTCACCGCCATGGTAGGGATTGACATGGATGTTTTCACTCTCTTGGAAGTCATCAATTCTAAATTAAACATGCCAGTCCTCGTAATATCGGCAAGCGATGATCAGCAAGCCATGATGAAGGCTGTCTTAAATGGGGCCCAAGACGTCGTAACGAAACCAGTTAGGGTTCAGATGCTTCAAAACATATGGCAGCACGTGGTAAGGAAGCAATTGCACGACCATGAGAACAAACATCAAGCCTTCAATTTTGTTCCAAGCAACTGGAGAAAGAAGATGAGTTGGTCTCCCGAGCTGCATCGTATGTTTGTTAATGCAGTTCAGCAGCTAGGAATCGATTCGGCACGGCCGCAACATATACTGAAAATTATGAAGGTAGAGGGACTCACTAAAGCAAATGTTTCGAGTCATCTTCAGAAGTACAGAAAAAGGATGAGAGAACACAATGCAGCTCAGAATCAAGAAAACCAAGGCGGGACTGATCCAAGCCTGAACGTCGAGTCTCCTCGCCACCATAAGTTCCGCAGGTTAGCATGGGGCGAGCCACTTCCCATCATCAACCAAGCTAGTAGCCGTGCCATCAATCATCCATGCGTTAATCAAAGTATCCCCTAGAATCACCCTAATGCTCTTCAAGAGTATAGACCGCAGGGGCAGTGTATTCAGACTCCTTGGTTTGAGCACCAACCCGTGGCTATAATTCATCCCATGATCAGCGCGCCTGCGCAGCCAGAGAATCAGATAAGAAGTTATCCTGAGCACTTCCACTTCTCTAATCCTCAAATGGAAGGAGTTTTTAGCAGCAGGACAGTTGGTGATCCCCACACTTTCTCGAGTAATGATGAAGGCTCCAGCACGAGAAGTCAAATTGCTCATGGCGATGACAGAATGAGAAATCTACCGCCAGCATTTGCCAATAACAATGCCCAATTCGAGTATCAGTTGCTGGAAGGTTTAAGAGATTACCCAGATGATGAGCTTACTGCCCTGGTCAACCAGTTTAGGGTTAACAGACGTCCCAAGCCGCGATCAGGAGCTAGTGAGTAAGGACTCTCAAACATCGGTCATCCACACCCGAACCAACACGAGACTAGCTGATTATCGAAGAGCCACAGGAGAGGCAGAACTGACCTTGAATAAGTGCACCTTTCATTTCATGCTTAATTCCCCTGCGTATGATATTTCCAGCTTTCTAGGTGACTAGATTTAATTCAGGGGCAAGGGGGTAATTTGTTTTTTTATCTCGTCGAATGCGTGAATCCCTTTTTTATGCTAGATTTAGGGCGGATCAATTTGTGGCAACGTCGCTTAGTGCCATAATGAGAAATGTTGAATGGCCTCACGTAGGGAAATTTCAATTGAAAAGCCCAGGCGAGCTCGAAGACGGGTAACTGTGTGTCGTTCCAATTTACCCTCAATCGTTGCAAAATGCTAAATTGGATTTGTTCCATTCTCACCCAGGGGATTGCAAAGTGCCTCAAGAGTGTCGCAAAATGAAATGACCCAATGGAATGCGATAGGACTCATTCGCCTTCAAGGTAACCTTCAAATTAAAGGAGCCCTCTGGTCCATGGACCCGATGGCATGGAAAATGATGATGGTCCAAGGCAACCCGAAAGAAAACAATGCCCAACTAAGCAAAGCACATATGTGGCAAGCTCAAAGTGAAGGGCAACTCGGGACATACAATTCAATCCAATCCAAATGAAGGAACTTCCTCAATTCAAATTCAATGGAAGTATACACAAGGGTAAAACAGTATCGTTCCAATTTTTCTAGAATATGAAGAACATATACTGCCGCATTCTCTTTCATTTTTGCAGGGGAAGTCTCTACTGGCCAGATTTTCCTGTCTACCATTCCCTATCAGTATCACCTCCGCTACTCGTCTCCAATCTCGAGCCAAGCAAATCCGACGTCTCTACGAAAAAGTTGGACGGGACGCCACTACTTTGAAAAAGAAAGGATAAAAAAATAAGCTGAGTGGGAGACAAAGACATTTTCGGCAGAAAAGAGATACGACTCGTCTTTATTGAAAAACTCGCCAGCAAATTGACGGTGGAGACAGCAACAAGGGGCCCCCTTCCACGGAAAGATGGAAAGAGACGAGCTGGGCAAGAGATACGATGAAAAGAAAATCGAGAAAGCCAGAACACTCGAGAGAGGCAATACAGTTGCTAAACCCACGTCTAATTTTAAAGAAGACATCTTCTTGATAATTCTCATTCGTGCTCGAAAGAGAGACTCTTAAAGCATACGCAGTCTCCCAGAAAAATCCAGAGAGTGAAAATACAAGAAGAGATATCAAACTTTGAGAAATCGTTAACCAAATCGAAGATGTCTCAACCCAACACACTTGAAAGTTATCGTTACTTGCTGAATATGGGAGAGGAAGAGTTCGAAGCCATATTTGGGATCGAGCCTATGGAGCTCGGCCCTTCCACCGACGATGTCCAAGAGCCCGGTAAGGACAATGACAACAACGGTAAAGGTCAAAAGAAGCGTTACCGTTGTTGTCATTGTCCTTACCGGGCTCTTTTTCTTCAGAACGTGCCCTATGCCAGACGGCAAACAAAAAATGGAACTGAGTCAAGAGCTAGGACTTGAACCTTCGCAAATCAAGTTCTGGTTTCAAAATAGACGAACCCGAATGAAGACTCGTCATGAGCACAACGAAGCCGAGTTTCTAAGAGTTGAAAATGAAAACCTTCGAGCGGAAAACAAGATGTATAAAGAGACTTTTGACTCCGCCACCTGCCCCAACTGCAATAGCCTCCTCCTCACCCTCGATGAAATGTATGATCTGAGGATCGAAAATGCACGTTTAAGAGGTGAGTTAGACTAATTTATAACAAGATCGAGTTCTGTTGGAGCAGGGTACAAAAGGACCAATGATACTGGATCAGTATCAATACCTCCCGAGGAAGAAGGGACAGATCACCACCAAGCGGACATTGACGATGATCTTTTCGCCATAATCAACCAGTTTGATATCAGTAAAGCATCGGGACTGTGATGCACTTGTTCAGCTAGTGACCACCAGACCTTCGATATGGCTGATGTATACCTAATTTGGGATGAAGCCAGCTGATGATGGGAGAGCCTGTAGAGGAAGCAGAACTGATCCTGAATGAGTGAATGTGTTTTATTTCCTTGCGTGATATGTTTTTCTACTTTTGTGAATGTGTAAAAGCAAGGAGTAATAATCCGACTTCCCCCTATTAAATGCTCGAATCCGCCACCTCACCAACCTCGCGACGAATTGATGGCGAGTAAAAATCTGCATAAACCTGAAGGGTAACTCCGTATCGTTTCAATTTACCCTCAGTTGCTCCAAGTTTTAAAATTAAGCCCCTTCTATTCTCAGGAAATTGCAAATCGACCCGAGAATGCAATCATATCCGAATACAAGTTGAACAAAATTTGGGGGAAAATCGACTCATGGGCATTACCACGGGATGGACAGCTTCGAACAAAGGAAAGTACAAGCGAAAGACGCGAACAATCTCAGAAATGGGTAATTCTGTATCGTTCTAATGTGCACATAATCATCTCAAGTCTTGAATTGTCTTATTCCATTCTTAACAGGGATTGCAAATTACCTCGAGAAATACCGTAACATGGCCCAAGGTGATACAACAAGGCTGCTTTATCCCCAAAGATTAACCTTTGAAAGGATAGCCCCATGGACACCTATGGTCCAATGGACCGAATGGTATGGGGGATGACAGTAGGTTCGAAATATCCCGAGTTCGATCCCCGATGGTGGGGAATGTTGTATGTATTATAAATAAATGAAACAACTTTTTGTGCATTTCTTTTTGCAAGCAGGAATACTCGACGAGTAATACCGAAGTCAATATTTTGCCACATTCTCGGCTTAATGGTGAAGCATCCAACAAAAGTCGAAGAAAACTCAATCCAGCAAAATTGGTAAAAGACTTGTCCAAGGCATTCAAGATGAAGGGTAAATTAGTATCGTTTCCAATTTATCCCTTTTAATACTGGTCGACATGTCTGTTGACACCTGATTTTCAATCACCTTTTCTTTTCCTCTTTTTTAAAATTAATAGAAAATCCATAAAAATTCATAAATTTGAAAAAATTAACTTTGGAGACCTTTGCCAAGCCTAGGGAACCAATTTTGACCAAAAAATGATTTTTCATATTTTCAGTATTTTTCGGTATTTTTATTTTCTAAAATTGATAGAAAATCTATAAAAATGAAAAAATTGAAAAATCAACTTTGGAAGCCTTGGCCAAGCTTAGGCAACCATTTTTGAGTAAAAAAATAATTTTTCATATTTTTTGTATTTTTTTAAATATAATTTTTTGAAATTAGGAAAATATTTAATAAATAATAGCATTTGAGGCCACAAAAATACATAAAAATAGTCAATATTTTTCCTTTAAATCCCTTTTCATGTTGGCCATCGCAAATTTAAAAAATCCAATTCGAGGTCGTGTATTCCTTAACGAGCATAATCTCGAATCGGGCCTAAAAAAATTCAATTTGAGTCAATTTATTTTCATTTTTCACTTTTAGGAGTTGTGACATTGTTCTTTAATATTCCAAATTTTCATCTTGGCCCAATTATACCCAGAATGACTCAATTTTACAAACAGGGCTTTAATTAAATTTTGCATTATTTTCAATAGCAAGAAATGAGCTTAAATTCAACATGCGATAGGTGTGTCGAAAATTGTGAGGAGATTTGGACTTAAAAAAATATTTCTCCAGGGACTGAATTACAAATACTTAAAATCTCATGGACTAGAGTGCAAATACCTAATACTTGAGGGATTATTTTGTAAATAACAAAAAGAAGAGTTAGTGGAGAAATTAGAATAGAGAAGGGAAGATGGAGAAGAGGAGATGAAGATAGGAAGATGGAGAAGAGGAGATGGAGAAGAGAAGATAAAGAAAATAAGATGAGAATAGAGAAGGGAAGATGGAGATGAAGAAGAGTTAGTAGAATGGGAGATAGATATGGAGAAGGGAAGATGAATATGAAGAAGAGTTAGTGGAGAAATTAGAATGTGAGATAGAGATAGAGAAGGGAAGATGAAAATGAAGAAGAGTTAGTGGAGAAATTAGAATGGGAGATAGAGTTAATGGAAAAATTAGAATGGGAGATAGATGAGTGGTTTATAAAAGGAGGAAGAAGTGAGCTTGAGAGGTGAATTTTTTTGGAGAGAAAATTTTGGATGTTTGAGAGAGTTTTGGGAGATTGAAGAAAAACTAGAGAAAAAAAATTCTTTTGGAGAGATTTCAAGAGAAAAAAATTTTGAGAGAGAAAAATTCGCCGCCGTGGAACAAGCCTTGGCGACGCGACGGATTCATCTCCAACGAGCTCTAGGCGCATCAGCATGTGCAATTATCTGGTAACTCAATTTTTCGTGTTTAGATGACGAAATCTCAAAAATAAATGTACTGAACATTCGTAGATGACTTCGAGATCTTCGATTTGATATATTACGGCACGCAAATTGACGTCGTTTGCTATGTCAAAAGGGTCCCGAAATTGAAAGCAGAAATCTGGAAATATGGTGATCAGAACCTGAGATGGAATTTTTCTGATCTGACCTTTCACGCTAAATGATTTTCCATGGGTTATTCTAGACTTTGTTTCATAAAGACCTCTTCATGACATTTGTTCATAAGATCTTAATGCATAACATATAAAAAATACAAAAAGATTCATGCACGTTTCGTATTTTTAATGCATTTAATCAAATCATGCAATTCTGTTGGCGTCCTTGAGTCTGAGTGTTTTTCTGTGCGTGGTCATATTGATTTGTAGTTATCTTATGTTTAGAGTCTTCTTTTGAAATTTCACAAAAAATGAAAGTTGTTCATTGGGGTCTTGTTTAGTAGACTGGAAAGTTTGGTGCATTAATTTTGAGATTTGAGTGTCCATTTAAGCTTAATCCTGAAATATGTCTAGTCTGTGAAATTTGTTTGTTTGCTGCTGAGCTCTCATGAAACACCATTTTCTACACGAAAATGAGTGTCTCTTCAATAAGAATGTAAAACATGAAAGTTGTCAAAGACACATTTTCCCATCCACATAAAAAATCTCAGAAGTTTTACATACATTTCATTATTTCTTTTGTATTTTATGGTTACTGTTTTCTCCCTAAGAATGTTCATGGACAGTATGATTTAATTCGTATTTTTTGTGTTAATGCATTGGAAAATGTAAAAAATGGTCTCAATGAAGTTTAATCAGCACGTGTTAAACTCTCTTTGAGTTTTTCAATTGTCTTAACTCATTGGTGATTGTGCATGTCCGATTGGATAAGTTCATTATTTTCATTTGGCTTTCGGCCCGATGCTTTGAAGACTGGAGGATGACCGATGTCCATTCCAGTCCGTTTTGTTGTACTCTCGACCCACGAGGCTTGGCGACGGGTGTTTGACCGATGTCCATTCCGGTCCATTTTTGTTGTATTCCCGATCATGTCTCGGGTTTTATTTAATTGGTCTGTAATTATTCACCCGACGAGTTGCGGGTTTTATTTTCGCTGTCCTTAGGGTAGTTTTACTTTACCTGCTCTCTCTTCACATCTTCATTTGCTTTGGGTGATTTTGCATTCTTTTATAATACATCCAAAATACAAAAAAAATGTAGAAAATACAAAAAACCAAAAAAAAAAAGGAAAATCTAAAAATACAAAAAATGCCATTCATGTGCATCTCATGTAGTATGTCTCATGTATATTTGTTATGTTATCCGTATGTTCGTATAGATATATCGTATTTGTTTGTTCTTGTATGCACGTCACGTACGCGACGTTTGCAAATCCACATTTTTCTGTTATGATATGTTATTAACCCATGCATATTCATTCAGAAAAATCAAAAATTTCAAAATGAGGGTTTTATCCCCTCTTTTTCAAAAATGAGGGTTTTATCCCATCTTTTCAAAATGACGACTTTGCCCTTTATGGGCAAAATCGAAATGTACGTATTTACATACACATATCACTATGCATGTCACATATATATGTCACGTATTTGTATGGTGTATGTATGCATGTTACATATCGTATTCGTGCGTCTTCATACGCATGTCACATACGTATTCGTATTCATCTATCCCCGCATGCATGTTGTATTCATACGCATGTCACGTACGCATATCATTCGCATGTCCACGTACGTATGTCCTTCGCATGTAACGCACGTATATGTATTCGTCTATCTCGTATGCATATTGTATTCATACACATGTCACGTACGTATGTCGTTCGCATGTCATGTACGTATGTCATTCGCACGTCACGCACGTATTCGTATTCGCATATCTACGTATTCGTATATCATATTCGTATGTCCGTATTTGTGTGTCGTATTTGTATGTCAACGTTTGCGTTCATACCCTTTATGCATTTCATTTTAAAGTGAAAACATAAAAAGAACACCTTACCAGGGTCTTAGGAATAAATCAAGTGAGAGTTGCCAGAATAGGATATCCATGGAATTAAGGTACCGAAAGGGCATTAGTTTTAATTAACTAGTGTAACCAAGTCCCCGAACTCATAATCTCTGGTTTGCAGGAGTAATTTAGTTCTCCCGCTAGGTTACTTAGGTTTTTAATCAACCTACCAAAAATGATTAGTGGCGACTCCAAATTCTAAAATCATGTGAAAAAAAATCAAAGTTGCGATTTGGTAGAGCTTGGGAGAGCTCGAACTAGGTTAGTTAATTTAATTAATTAATCTGGTAATCCATTAACCTAAAAATGAATTTTAGGTCGCGACAGCTTGGCGACTCCGCTGGGGAGTTGTTCTTAATTTTTGAAAAATTTAAGAACTTAGAGGACTTAGGCCAGTAAAATTTCATGAATATTCACTTGGTTTGGCAATTGGTTAAATTCTAATCTTTAGGTGTTAAATGGTCTTACAGATGGGAGTGATAAGGGGTGGAGTGTTTGGCTAACCCCTTATTTTGCAGGTTTGGTGTATGGAAATTGGAATTTAATTTTTGCACATTTTGAAGCGGTGTTTGAATTTAACTGATGTGCATGATTATTTGTTTTAGCACTACATCACACACGTCCCGTGACCGGACCTGGGTCACTAGTTTTAGGATGGTATTGTGATTTGGTTCTAGCGTTCGGCGTGAGATCACGTTGAAAGTTAGTGCAGATTCAATCCCGAACCTCTTTTCAAAAATGAGTTTTAAAAGTTAGGCCTCAGGCTTGGTAAGATTACCAAAGCAGTGGTTTTAATTTTTGACTCGAGGAGCCGAAGTTGGGAGACCCGGCTAATCCTGATTACGTCGTAAGGGTCACGGCTAATCTTGATTATGTGCGCGAGATTGTCGCCTTGCCGTAAGTCTTTCGCTTCAATTTGTCAGCCTTTAGAGTAGATAGGCTAAGATTTAAACTCACGATTCATGTGCATGTCTATGCGACTTACATGGTATTTTTGACGGTGAAAGTAAGTTTTCTAACTTCATCTTGTATTTATTTTTGGTCGGTCCATGTTAGGTGTCGGTCAAATTTTGAATTTAACATCAAGGTCATTTTTCAAAAGAAAATGAAAATCAAATTAGTATCCCATTTTTGAAAAAAATAAAAATAAATAAATAAGTGTGAAAAATCCCTTAGGAAAATTTTGTTGACCAGTAAAAGATTTTGTTACATTTTTCTACTTCAATAGAAATGAGATTTTCTTGACAAATTTATCCCTAAAAATTCATTCTGATAAAAGGAAAATCCCTTCGGGAAATTTGCTAAATTTTAAGATATTTTATCACATTTTTCAAGTTGTAAAAATTTGCAAGAAAATTTTTTTTGAGAAATTCACCCATGTTTTTCTAAGAAATTTTTCTCTAAAATTGAAAAATAAAATTGGACTAATGTAGGAATCATGGGCCGACCCCTATTGGATCACATACTGATTATTTTCTTTACTTTTGCAGGGAATTATAGGTACTCTGGGGTGGAGAAAAATCGGGCTCGTTGGTGATAACAATCAGGGGGCAAGCGAAGATATCGTTAACCCTAGGGGCATATGAAGAGGCTAATTCTTCCGGAGACAGAATCGTGTCAATAAGTCAGCACGTATGGGCCATGTATTTTGATGAGGGGTAGTGAATGCATCCAGATCGGGCTTGGGGACTTTTTTAATATATTAGAAGGGTTAATGTATTTTTGTTGAGAAAGTCGAGACTGTGTAATCAAAACCCATGGGGCAAGATTATGAACCCGATCTTGCGACGCCATTCTGATTAAATTGAACAAAGGCTTGCCTTTTTACCTTCCTCGGATTCAAAACACATAAAAGATTTTGGAGGACTAGTATTTTATTACCGAGCATGGCCCGCAATCATTTCTCCCAACGCTACAGGCGACCGACACATTCAAGTGGACGCCGAAAGAGATAGGCAGGAGTAAAGTGGGGCACGCAACGGGCAGCCCGGTTTGTTTATTGGAGCACTAATCGAGTGGTCGATTTGCAATAATTCACACGACTGACTCACGGCGCTGTGACCGGTGGGGGCTACCATCGAACCCTTCGCCAATGTCCTTGATATCATCGCCGGCAGCAGATAACAAGAACACCGAGAAGAGTGTTAAGCCTCAACGTCTTCAGTACCGTAAATCATCCTATCATGCTATATGGGCGAAGAAATGGCAGGAAAATGAAAAGCACAAACACGTGAAACTTTCTCTTCATTCCATTCACCAACAAATCTTACAACAACTCACTGGGGAGGAAAAGTGAAATCAAATTGAGCCCTAATAAGCGTCACAAAGGAGCTCAGCTGGCTCTCCATAAAGTTGATGCTCTGGGTGCACCGGGCGTTCTCGGGATCAAGCTCCGCGAGCCTAAAGAAGATGCGATCGCACTTCTCTTTAACCTGGGCCATAGTGGCCTCGTAATGCTCAACGGCAAACTCCAAGTCCGGAATCGCCGCCCTCTCGAAAGCAATGTCTGCCGTAATGTCATCAAGCCTCTCCTGCAGCCAACCGCATTTGCACCTCATCACAATATTGCCTGGCTCCTGTTCGGCGTAAGTTCGGACCAAGGCCAGACGGTCCACCAGCTTTCCCCTCTCACGAACCAGCCAGGAAAGTTGATCGTTGGCAAACTTGAGGGCCTTTTTGTGATTATCAGCCACAAATGTAACTGTTGCCAGACGCTCGTGCCGGTCTTGGTAACGAGCTTTCACGACGGCGGTCACAAGGACCGTCTCATAAGCGCGGTTATAGGCAGCCAGAAAATTGATGAAGACGGTCGAGAAGTTCCGATACTCCTTCCCCAGTTGAGTACCTCAACAGAAGCAGCGTCCACAGTCCTGAATAAACCAAGGATTTCAACCTCAACGGTAGAGTTTTTGGCTATATGAGCGTAACCTCTACCAAGAAGATTGTAGAGTCTCTCCCACCCAGCCAGGACTTCGGCGGATAAGGTGTGGTTAGGAGAATTTGCCATTTTTGAAAGCAGAATACGAAAGAAAGGAGAGAGATGAGGCAGATGAGCGGAATGCGAAGATGGTAATCTGCTTCAATTTAAATACTGATTTCACAGGGGCAGTCCTTATAGGTTTTCCTATCTACCATTCTCTGTCGGCAACACCCCCGGTGGCTCAAATTCCAGTCAAGTGGCAACCTCGAGCCGAACAAACCTGACGTCTCTGTGGAAAAGCTGGACGGGACTCCACCGCTTTGAAAAAAGAAAGAACGAAAAGACGAGCTGAGTGGGGGACAAAGAAATTTTCGGCAGAAAGAGAGATATTACTCGTCTTCATTGGAGGACCCGCTAGTAAATCGACGGTGGAAATCTTGACAGGGGCCCTCTATCGCGAAAAGAAAGAAGAAGACAAACTGAGCGATAAACGAGGATTTCCCCTTTAATCAAAAACTGAATGTCAGATTTTCCCCTCGGTAAATCTAATAGCACTGCCCGTGAAGGGGGAAGTCGTTGCTATTGCCAGAGAGAGAATTTATCCTCATTTGATAGTGAGGGTTCATCTGCACGAACTCGCAGGAGAAAGATAGAGAGGAAGGAGTTCTCGTGGGAGAGGAAATCAAAACCTTCACCATCAAAGCATTGGCTTTCAAAGCCTGTTACGAGAAGCCATCAACGATCCCGTGATCCCTCAAGTCCGAGAAGACATCCTGAGGCGGTCTCGAATCGGCAGTCCTAGATCCAGAAATATGTCGAGCATTAGGGAAATGGGCGCATGTTCAATCCTGGTCGAAGCTGATGAAGTTCCTTACCCTGAGGGTCTACTGGTCATGGCCATTGACGGTAATCCAGTCTCTCTGTCAATCCTTGTTACCGTATTAAGAAAATGCCGGTATAAGGTTGTAGCTCAAGCAAATGCGACAGAGGCCTTAGAGATATTAAGGAGGAGTAGTGACCAGTTTGATATCGTCGTCACCGCCATGGTAGGGATTGACATGGATGTTTTCACTCTCTTGGAAGTCATCAATTCTAAATTAAACATGCCAGTCCTCGTAATATCGGCAAGCGATGATCAGCAAGCCATGATGAAGGCTGTCTTAAACGGGGCCCAAGACGTCGTAACGAAACCAGTTAGGGTTCAGATGCTTCAAAACATATGGCAGCACGTGGTAAGGAAGCAATTGCACGACCATGAGAACAAGCATCAAGCCTTCAATTTTATTACAAGCAACTGGAGAAAGAAGATGAGTTGGTCTCCCGAGCTGCATCGTATGTTTGTTAATGCAGTTCAGCAACTAGGAATCGATTCGGCACGGCCGCAACATATACTGGAAATTATGAAGGTAGAGGGACTCACTAAAGCAAATGTTTCGAGTCATCTTCAGAAGTACAGAAAAAGGGTGAGAGAACATAATGCAGCTCAGAATCAAGAAAACCAAGGCGGGACTGATCCAAGCCTGAACGTCGAGTCTCCTCGCCACCATAAGTTCCACAGGTTAGCATGGGGCGAGCCACTTCCCATCATCAACCAAACCAGTAGCCGTGCCATCAATCCCCCAGGCGTTAATCAAAGTATCCCCCAGAATCACCCTAATGCTCTTCAAGAGTATAGACCGTAGGGGCAGTGTATTCAGACTCCTTGGTTTGAGCACCAACCCGTGGCTAGAATTCATCCCACGATCAGCGCGCCTGCGCAGCCAGAGAATCAGACAAGAAATTATCCTGAGCACTTCCACTTCTCTAATCCTCGAATGGAAGGAGTTCTTGGCAACAGGACAGTTGGTGATCCCCACACTTTCTGGAGTAATGATGAAGACTTCAGCTCGAGAAGTCAAATTGCTCATGGCGAGGACAGACTGAGAAATCTACCGCCAGCATTTGCCAACAATAATGCCCAATTCGAGCATCAGTTGCTGGAAGGTTCAAGAGATTACCCAGATGATGAGCTTACTGCCCTGGTCAACCAGTTTAAGGTTGACAGACATCCGAAGCCAGAATCGGAAGCCAGTGATTAAGGACTCTCAAACATCGGTCATGCATGCCTGAACCAGCATGAGACTAGCTGATTATCGAAGAGCCGCAGGAGAGGCAGAACTGACCTTGAACAAGTGCACCTTTCATTTCATGCTTAATTCCCCTGCGTGTGATATTTCCAGCTTTCTAGGTGTCTAGATTTAATTCAGGGGCATAGGGTAATTTGTTTTTTATCCCGTCGAATGCGTGAATCCCTTTTTATGCTAGACTCAGGGCGGATCAATTTGTGGCAACGTTGCTGACTGCCATAATGAGAAATGTTGAATGACCTCACGTAGGGAAATTTCAAGTGAAAAGCCCAGGCGAGCTCGAAGACGGCTAACTGTGTGTCGTTCCAATTTACCCTCAATCGTCGCAAAATGCTAAATTGGATTTGTTCCATTCTCTTCCAGGGTATTGCAAATTGCCTCAAGAGTGTCGCAAAATGAAATGACCCAATGGAATGCGATAGGACTCATTTGCCTTAAAGGTAACCTTTAAATTAAAGGAGCCCTCCGATCCACGGACCCGATGGCATAAAAAATGATGATGGTCCAAAGCAACCCGAAAGAAAACAAGGCCCAACTAAGCAAAGCACTTATGTGGCAAGCTCAAAGTGAAGGGCAACTCGGGACATACAATCCAATCCAATCCAAATGAAGGAACTTCCTCAATTCAAATTCAATGGAAGTACATACAAGGGTAAAACAGTATCGTTCCAATTTTTCTAGAATATGAAGAACATATACTGCCGCATTCCCTTTCATTTTTGCAGTGAAAGTCTCTACTGGCCAGATTTTCCTGTCTACCATTCCCTATCAGCATCACCTCCGCTACTCGTCTCCAATCTCGAGCCAAGCAAATCCGACATCTCTGCCAAAAGTTTGACGGGATGACACAACTTTGAAAAAGGAGAAAGAAAGGTGACTTGGGTGGGAGACAAGGAAAATGAGATTCGTTTTTATAGGAGAACACGCCAGCAAATCGACAGTAGAGACGTTGATAGTGACCCTACCACTATGAAGAGATGAGAAAAGACGAGCCAAGCAAGAAACACGCAGGAAAGGTTGAGAAAGACAGAAATCTCGGGAGAAGCGATACATATACTAAGCCGACGCCAAATTTTAAAAGAGACATCCTCCTGATAATCTTTATTCATACATTGAAGAGAGTTTTAAAGCATACACGGTTCAGAGAGAGTGAAAATACAGAAAGATATAGTAAACCTTGAGAAATCATCGACCAAATCGAAGATGTCTCAACCCAATACTTCCGAAAGCTATCATTGCCTGCTGAATATGGGCGAGGAAGAGTTCGAAACCATGTTTGGGATCGAGCCTATGGAACCTGGCCCTTCCGTCGACGACGTCCAAGATCTCAGTAAAGATAAGGACAACAACGGTAAGGGTCAAAAGAAGCGTTACCATCGCCATACTAAGGAGCAAGTACAAAGGCTTGAGGATTTCTTCAGAACATGTCCTATGCCAGACGGCAAACAGAAAATGGAACTAAGTCAAGAGCTAGGACTTGAACCTTCACAAATCAAGTTCTGGTTTCAAAATAGGCGAACCCGAATGAAGACTCGTCATGAGCACAACGAAGCCGAGTTTCTAAGAGTTGAAAATGAAAACCTCCGAGCGGAAAACAAGATGTATAAAGAGGCTTTTGACTCCGCCACCTGCCCTAACTGCAACAGCCTCCTCCTCGCCTTCGATGAAATGCATGATCTGAGGATTGAAAATGCGTGTTTGAGAAGCGAGTTAGACCAGTTTATAACAGAATCGAGTTCTGTTGGAGCAGGGTATAAAAAGACTAATGCTACTGGATCAGCATCAATACCTCCCGGGGAAGGGGAGATGTATCACCACCAGGCAAGCGGCATTGACGATGAACTCACCGCCATGATCAACCAGTTTAATGTTAATGAAGCACGGGGACTGTAATATGCACAGGGAGTCTGTATTTCGAAGCTGAGATCACGGGTCCTTCAACATAGCCGATGCATACCTGGTCCAGAATGAAGCCAGCTGATCATGGGAGAGCCTGCTGAGGGAGCAAAATCGATCTTGAACGAATGCAGACGCTTCATTTCCTTGCATGGGATGTTTTCTACTTTTATTGATGTTCAGAATGAACGCAAAAGCAAGAAGCAGCAATTTCCTGTTCTCCTATTAAATGCTCGAGTCTGCTACCACACCAAACTCGTAGTGAATTTATTGCGAGTAAAAAGTCGCGCGAACTAGAAGGGTAAAGCAGTATTGTTTCAATTTACCCTCAAATTGTCCCGATTCTAAATTAGATCCCTTCTGTTTACAGGAATTTGCAAATTGACCCAAAAACGAAATTCCCCGATTAATCAAAACTTTGGGCAAATAGATTCGTGGACATCGCCACAGAATGGACGGCTTCAAATGAGGAATATGTGAACGAAAGACCCAAACAATCTCAAAGAAGGGTAATTCTGTATCGTTCTAATTTGCTCATACTCGTCTCGTGTTCTGAATTATTTTATTCCATTCTTAACAGGGTTTGTAAACCGCCCCGAAAAATACAGTGACCTGGAATTACCTAGTACAATACAACAACACCATGTCATCTCAAGGATTGGCTCTTAAAAGGAACCTCCATGAGCACCTACGGTCTTGTGGACCAGATGGCATGGGGAATGACAGTGGTCCGAGACGTCCCGCGTTCGATCATCGAGGATGGAAATGTTGTAAGTATTGTAAATAAATAAAACAACTTTTTCTCGCATTTCTTTTTGCAAAAAGAAACAGGAATACTCGACGAGCAATACCAAGGTCAGTATTTTGTTACGATCTTAGCTTAACGTTGAAGTGTCCAGCGAAAGCCAAGGGAAACTCAATCCAGTGAACTTGATAAAGGCGTCACGCAAAACATTCAAGATGAAGGGTAAACCAGTATCGTATCCAATACATCATTTCTAATACTGACTAATACGTCTTCTTCTCCATTGTTTGACAGGAAATGTCTAACTTGACATACCCACGGAGAAAATCCCGAGCGGTAAAACTGGTAAAGGAGTTGCGCGAAGCACTCAAGGGTAACTCAGTATCGTGTCCAGTTCATCATTTCTGATACTGGCTAACAGGTCTCCTTCCTTATTACAGGAAATGTTAAACTAACACCTGATACTTCAAAGAAAACAGCCCAAAGGGGCCAAGTTATCATCGCCTGATGCGATCCGTCTGATGAAATAGGGGAAATCAATGGCGAACCCTAGATCGAAAAGAGGCAAAACCAGAAACAAGCTACTCCTCGACTCGGGGAATAGGCCCCCAACGTGTTTGATCCGCCCACACAGCCAGGGGCAATTTCCATACTTGTACATTGTATTGCCATATTTGCATGATGTTTACACATTCCATGATTTATGCATGACTGTTCTGCATGTTCAATTTGTCAATTTTGACTGGGGGTATAAACTGTACACGATGCATCGAATGTACAGAATGGGGCATGACAGGACGATGAAAGGCAAGCCATTTCCACATACGTCCTATATTTAATCCACAGTGAGTTGAGGGATAGACAGATTCTGCATTCTCCAAGGCAATGGGTTTTCTCGCAAAGGATACGATAGTCGAAGTGAAGGAGGCATTCATTCTCCATTCCAAACACTTCAGGCACAACCCATTTAAACGGTGATTTCATTTCATGACCCTATCAAGAACCACCCCGCACTGGGGCAAAACAGAGGTAATTCCAACAATATCAGGAGATAAATGGTTATAAATTCTCTTGCTTGGACTAACATCAATCTTCGAGTGTTTCTTTGCATAATACTCGAATTTTAATTCAAGTGCTTTAGGATGACGAAGAGCATTTATTTTCTCTATCCTACACACTCATCCTTTGCATAACCCAATTGAGCCTGCAAATTCATTTCTCAAGCCTATGTTGGTGATCCTTGCTCATTTCAAGGTAACGACGACACCTTCCCCCAAAAGAGCAGAATTGAAGAAATTGGGCCAATAGAGAATTCTCGAATCAGCCCATTTCATATGCTAGACTTTCATGTAATGTCTAGTATCATTTGTTGAAAATCATCTTGTTGCTAAAATTCAAAATCACAAGATTATTAAACAAAAAAAAAAGAGAGAGACAAGTGTAGCCTAAAGAAAATGGGCTTGCTTCCAAACAAAAGGGAGTCGGGAGTAAGAAAAGCAAAGGTTACTCCAAAGAATCTCGGGCAGAAAGAGCAAAGTGCCTATCAAAAGCAAGGCCAATGCCTATATATCTGTAATGAACTTCTGACTTCTAACATACATTTTGAGAATTCCCGAAAAAGGATCCCCAAAGAAGTCAGTTTGCAAAGTGTAAAAGAACTACCACCCCTCAGCCAATGATGGTATTCATTAAAGACAAATTCAGGAAGGTCAAAGATCGGTGACAAGACTGCAACGATCACCAACACCAAGCCCTTCTCATATATTTTGCTGAGCCAAAACGAGCCATTCGTTTCTCAGACCCAAATCTCGACCTACGTTACGACCCTTGAAAGTCTCTTCTGATTAGGGCACCTAAATTAATGTAAGAGTTGAATGACTTTAAGAATCGCTCGAAGAAGTTCGAGCAAGATTATTTCTCTCTCATTTTGCAGGGTTCTTGACTTGTAAACCCGGAGCAGATGATGAAGACCTTTTTTTGTCAATGGCCCTGACTCGAAATGAGTCTCCTTTGATAAGCCTTTGACCCAGCCCACATTACGATCCTAATCAAGACCTCTAGATCGGCTTGATCGTATCAATTGCGAGATTACTCAGACCCTCGCTGAATGCGATGATGGTAAGGTTGAGTGCTTTCTTTTCAAATCCTGCAATCCGGATAAACAGCGTTTCTCGAGAGTGAGAGAAAGTCCTTTCGGACTGAAGTCCCCATTCAGGTTCAATTCGAGGTATTCATGACATGATAATCTCCCTGGACAGAATTGGAAATGCAAACTCGATAGAATAGTCATGCATGATCCATATTATGAGCATACACATATGGTTTTAATCATTGCAAACTCAACTGAATGGTTTTGCATGAACCAATGAACTCATTGATAAAAATGCTTGCACATGTTACCTCTGACACTGTCCGACAAGTAGTGCATTCCTAATAGTCGAGTTACTCTCCGAGGTCTCGAAATTCATCCAGAGGATATTAAACAAACAAGCCCTGTTGGCTAATGCTCGCCAAGCATTTTCAGGTGAGTATATCTTCAACCTGAACCTTTCAATTCTGATGATTGTCTGGGTGCTCAAATCCATTGCAGCACATAAGGTCATTCAGTGAGCAAGCAGACACGATACAATCGGTCTGTCTATGCCTCGATCATTAACTCAGAAGATCCAGGTAAGTCTTCTGAACCCTTGCAACTCATGATCAACATACTCTCATGAAGTCTTCATCAGCTCACGATTGATACAATCTCGTGTTCTCAAGCTTTATCAAATCATGATTGACCAACTCTCGTGTTCTTGATCTTTGCCTCATCGGTTTATTCCTAAAGTGATGGGACAACAAAAATTAGGTTTGAGCTTCTGCAGGATTTTTGGTTTCCCCAGATCCCAGAATGGCACCCTTCATGATAAGTCAAATTGGATTTGAGCGTCTGCAGGATTTCTGGTTTCCCCAAATTCCAGAATGGCACCCTTTAAGGTAAGTTAAGTCGGATTTTGAGGATTCCTGGTCTCCCTAGATCCCAGAATGACACCCTTCAAGGTAAGTTAAATCGGGTTTGAGCGTCTGCAAGATTCCTGGTTTCCCCAGATCCCAAAATGGCACCCTTCATGGTAAGTTAAATTGGGTTAGAGCGTCTGCAGGATTCTTGATCTCCCTAGATCCCAGATATACCCAAAAATCATTTTCTCAATCAATACCTCTTCAGTCTACCCAAAAAAGGTGAAATCTAGGGTATATTATCTCCGGAGCCCTTCCATTGGAAACCCCAATACGGAACGGTCCATTTCCAAAGTCCTTTTTACAGGCGACCAAAGTCCTTTCTACAGGCAATCAAAAGTCCTTTTTACAGGCAACCAAAGTCCTTTCTACAGGCGACCAAGTCCTTTCTACAGGAAACCAAGTCCTTCTTACAGGCAAATCAAGTCCTTTTTACAGGCATACCAAGTCCTTTTTACAGGCATCAAAGTCCTTTCTACAGGCACAAGTCCTTCTTACAGGCATCAAGTCCTTTTTACAGGCACCAAGTCCTTTCTACAGGCACACAAAAGTCCTTCTTACAGGCACCAAGTCTTTTCTATAGGCAACCAAAAGTCCTTTCTACAGGCACACCAAAGTTCTTTTTATAGGCAAAACAAAGTCCTTTCTACAGGCACCAAAGTCCTTCTTACAGGCACCAAAGTCCTTCTTACAGGCATTTCCATGGGGTGACCTACCATACAGGTCAAATCTTAATTTAATCAGTAGAATCCTTTCACTAGGAATCTACCATGGGGTGACCCACCATACGGGTCAAAATTCAATCCGATTTTAATCAGTAGAATCCTTTTTTTAGGAATCTACTATGGGGTGACCTACCATACGGGTCCAAGTTCCACTACCCTAAGGTTTTCTTATAACGAATCCTTATGTTCTTATCTCATTTTCAGCAGAGCACTCATGTCAGGCAACCGCCATACAACGAGCAGGTAAGTGCCAGGTAAATTCTCATCTTTGTCTCTCCCTCATCGCATGAACTCCTCCTCAAACCGGGTTTGGATCGAAATTTGCTAAAAGGGGTATTGGAGATCGAATGTCATGACTCTTTTTATTTCATTGTGTTGAGTCGATTAGGATTCAGGTGTCGTCTCGTCTTCGAAATGAATCTCTACCGAGCTTCCTTTCAAAGAGGGGCAGCTGTTGACACCTGATTTTCAATCACCTTTTCTTTTCTTCTTTTTTAAAATTAATAGAAAATCCACAAAAATTCATAAATTTGAAAAAATTAACTTTGGAGACCTTTGCCAAGCCTAGGGAACCAATTTTGACCAAAAAATGATTTTTCATATTTTCAGTATTTTTCGGTATTTTTATTTTCTAAAATTGATAGAAAATCTATCAAAATGAAAAAATTACAAAATCAACTTTGGAAGCCTTGGCCAAGCTTAGGCAACCATTTTTGAGTAAAAAAATAATTTTTCATATTTTTTGTATTTTTTTAAATATAATTTTTAGAAATTAGGAAAATATTTAATAAATAATAGCATTTGAGGCCACAAAAATACATAAAAATAGTCAATATTTTTCCTTTAAATCCCTTTTCATGTTGGCCATCGCAAATTTAAAAAATCCAATTCGAGGTCGTGTATTCCTTAACGAGCATAATCTCGAATCGGGCCTAAAAAAATTCAATTTGAGTCAATTTATTTTCATCTTTCACTTTTAGGAGTTGTGACATTGTTCTTTAATATTCCAAATTTTCATCTTGGACCAATTATACCAAGAATGACTCAATTTTACAAACAGGGCTTTAATTAAATTTTGCATTATTTTCAATAGCAAGAAATGAGCTTAAATTCAACATGCGATAGGTGTGTCGAAAATTGTGAGGAGATTTGGACTTAAAGAAATATTTCTCCAGGGACTGAATTACAAATACTTAAAATCTCAGGGACTAGAGTGCAAATACCTAACACTTGAGAGATTATTTTGTAAATAACAAAAAGAAGAGTTAGTGGAGAAATTAGAATAGAGAAGGGAAGATGGAGAAGAGGAGATGAAGATAGGAAGATGGAGAAGAGGAGATGGAGAAGAGAAGATAAAGAAAATAAGATGAGAATAGAGAATGGAAGATGGAGATAAAGAAGAGTTAGTAGAATGGGAGATAGATATGGAGAAGGGAAGATGAATATGAAGAAGAGTTAGTGGAGAAATTAGAATGTGAGATAGAGATGGAGAAGGGAAGATGAAAATGAAGAAGAGTTAGTGGAGAAATTAGAATGGGAGATAGAGTTAATGGAAAAATTAGAATGAGAGATAGATGAGTGGTTTATAAAAGGAGGAAGAAGTGAGCTTGAAAGGTGAATTTTTTTGGAGAGAAAATTTTGGATGTTTGAGAGAGTTTTGGGAGATTGAAGAAAAACTAGAGAAAAAAAATTCTTTTGGAGAGATTTCAAGAGAAAAAAATTTTGAGAGAGAAAAATTCGCCGCCGTGGAACAAGCCTTGGCGACGCGACGGATTCAACTCCAACGAGCTCTAGGCGCATCAGCATGTGCAATTATCTGGTAACTCAATTTTTCGTGTTTAGATGACGAAATCTCAAAAATAAATGTACTGAACATTCGTAGATGACTTCGAGATCTTCGATTTGATATATTATGGCACGAAAATTGACGTTGTTTGCTATGTCAAAAGGGTCCCGAAATTGAAAGCAGAAATTTGGAAATATGGTGATCAGAACCTGAGATGGAATTTTTCTGATCTGACCTTTCACGCTAAATGATTTTCCATGGGTTATTCTAGACTTTGTTTCATAAAGACCTCCTCATGTCATTTGTTCATAAGATCTTAATGCATAACATATAAAAAATACAAAAATATTCATGCACGTTTCGTATTTTTAATGCATTTAATGAAATCATGCAATTCTGTTGGCGTCCTTGAGTCTGAGTGTTTTTCTGTGCGTGGTCATATTGATTTGTAGTTATCTTATGTTTAGAGTCTTCTTTTGAAACTTCACAAAAAATGAAAGTTGTTCATTGGGGTCTTGTTTAGTAGACTGGAAAGTTTGGTGCATTAATTTTGAGATTTGAGTGTCCATTTAAGCTTAATCCTGAAATATGTCTAGTCTGTGAAATTTGTTTGTTTGCTGCTGAGCTCTCATGAAAGACCATTTTCTACACGAAAATGAGTGTCATTTCAATAAGAATGTAAAACATGAAAGTTGTCAAAGACACATTTTCCCATCCACATAAAAAATCTCAGAAGTTTTACATACATTTCATTATTTCTTTTGTATTTCATGGTTACTGTTTTCTCCCTAAGAATGTTCATGGACAGTATGATTTAATTCGTATTTTTTGTGTTAATGCATTGGAAAATGTAAAAAATGGTCTCAATGAAGTTTAATCAGCACGTGTTAAACTCTCTTTGAGTTTTTGAATTGTCTTAACTCATTGGTGATTGTGCATGTCCGATTGGATAAGTTCATTATTTTCATTTGGATTTTCGGCCCGATGCTTTGAAGACTGGAGGATGACCGATGTCCATTCCGGTCCGTTTTGTTGTACTCTCGACCCACGAGGCTTGGCGACGGGTGTTTGACCGATGTCCATTCCGGTCCATTTTTGTTGTATTCTCGATCATGTCTCGGGTTTTATTTAATTGGTCTGTAATTATTCACCCGACGAGTTGCGGGTTTTATTTTCACTGTCCTTAGGGTAGTTTTACTTTACCTGCTCTCTCTTCACATCTTCATTTGCTTTGGGTGATTTTGCATTCTTTTATAATACATCCAAAATACAAAACAAATGTAGAAAATCCAAAAAACCAAAAAAAAAAAGGAAAATCTGAAAATACAAAAAATGCCATTCATGTGCATCTCATGTATGTTTGTTATGTTATCCATATGTTCGTATAGACATATCGTATTTGTTTGTTCTTGTATGCACGTCACGTACGCGACGTTTGTAAATCCACATTTGTCTGTTATGATATGTTATTAACCCATGCATATTCATTCAGAAAAATCAAAAATTTCAAAATGAGGGTTTTATCCCCTCTTTTTCAAAAATGAGGGTTTTATCCCATCTTTTCGAAATGACGACTTTGCCCTTTATGGGAAAAATCGAAATGTACGTATTTACATACACATATCACTATGCATGTCACATATATATGTCACGTATTTGTATGGTGTATGTATGCATGTTACATATCGTATTCGTGCGTCTTCATACGCATGTCACATACGTATTCGTATTCATCTATCCCCGCATGCATGTTGTATTCATACGCATATCACGTATGCATATCATTCGCATGTCCACGTACGTATGTCCTTCGCATGTAACGCACGTATATGTATTCGTCTATCTCGTATGCATATTGTATTCATACACATGTCACGTACGTATGTCGTTCGCATGTCATGTACGTATGTCATTCGCACGTCACGCACGTATTCGTATTCGCATATCTACGTATTCGTATATCATATTCGTATATCCGTATTTGTGTGTCGTATTTGTATGTCAACGTTTGCGTTCATACCCTTTATGCATTTCATTTTAAAGTGAAAACATAAAAAGAACACCTTACCAGGGTCTTAGGAATAAATCAAGTGAAAGTTGCCAAAATAGGATATTCATGGAATTAAGGTACCGAAAGGGCATTAGTTTTAATTAACTAGTGTAACCAAGTCCCCGAACTCATAATCTCTGGTTTGCAGGAGTAATTTAGTTCTCCCGCTAGGTTACTTAGGTTTCTAATCAACCTACCAAAAATGATTAGTGGCGACTCCAAATTCTAAAATCATGTGAAAAAAAATCAAAGTTGCGATTTGGTAGAGCTTGGGAGAGCTCGAACTAGGTTAGTTAATTTAATTAATTAATCTGGTAATCCATTAACCTAAAAATGAATTTTAGGTCGCGACAATGTCTCCTTTTCTTTTCACAGGAAATATTTATACTAACATTTAACATGTTGAAGGAGACAAATCCAAAAGAGAATTATGATCACCTGACAAGATCTATTCTGGTGAAAAATGGGGCAAATTGATCGCAAGCTCTGAAACGAAAAAGCAAATATGTCTTCCTTATCTCGTTTGATTTCAAGAATAATTTCTCTGCTTCTTGCAGGGGCATTAAACAAACCAAAATGCTCCCTCGCCCATATGCTTCATCGCGCAGGGGTAAAGTTTGAGACAAACCACCTCTCGACATAAGGAGTAGGCTTCCCAATTTGTTCGGTCCGCCCACATACCAGGGGCAATTTAAATCCACCCATATTTGCACATTATATAAACACACGTGATGCTAAAAAATTGTCACATCTGCATTGTGCTTACACAGTTCATGAATTATGTATGACTATTCCGTGTGTTTAACTTACCAACTCCAACTTAGAGCATAAACTGCACAGGAGATATCAAATGTGCAGAATGGGGCATGACAGGATGAGGAAAGGCAAACCATTTCCACACAGGTCTAACATTTTGATCTACAGATAAACAGCCTTTTTCCAGAGTGAAAAAAGCCCTTTCGGAATGAAGTCCCCCATTCACATTACATTCGAGGTGTTCATACTATAAGAACCTCCTTAAACAGAAGTGGTAATGCAATACATGATCTATATGTTGATCGATTGCATCATGAGTTATTACATAGAATGCCTTTAATCATGGCAAACTTAGCTGAACAATTTTGTATGAACCAATGAACGCATTGATGAAAATGCTTGCACATGTTAGCTCTGACATTGCCCGACAGGCAACACATTCCCGGTGTTTGAGTTACCTTCCAAAGTCTTGAAATTCATTCGGCGATTATTGAATGAACAAGCCTGGTTGTCGAGAAGCCACCAAGCATTTCTTCCAAATTCTCAGGTAAGTATATCTTCAACCAGAACCTTTCAAGAGAATGAATTCTGACGGTTGTTGGGATACTCGAATCCATTGCGGTATATACAGGTATCCACATTCTTCAATAAAGCATGATTTGTCTCAAGGACAGAAATGTTCGAGACCTTTTGATCTCTCCCTCTTTGGTTTATTCCTAAAACGACAGGAGAATATAATTTGGGTTTGAGCTTCTGGAGGATTCCTGGTCTCCCCAGATTTCAGAATGGCACCCTTTGAGGTACATAAAGTCATTCTTACAGGCAAATCAAGTCCTTCTTACAGGCATAAAGTCCTTCTTACAGGCAAACCAAGTCCTTCTTATAGGCAAATCAAGTCATTCTTACAGGCAAACCAAGTCCTTCTTACAAGCACCAAGTCCGTCTTACAGGCAAACCAAGTCCTTCTTACAAGCAAACCAAGTCCTTCTTATAAGCACAAAGTCCTTCTTACAGGCAAAGTAAGTCATTTTTACAGGCAAATCAAGTCCTTCTTATAGGCACAAAGTCCTTCTTACAGGCAAATCAAGTCCTTCTTACAGGCAAACTAAGTCCTTCTTACAGGCAAACAAAGTCCTTCTTACAGGCACAAAGTCCTTCTTACAGGCAAACCAAATCCTTCTTACAGGCAAACCAAGTCCTTCTTACAGGCAAATCAAGTCCTGCTTACAGGCAAATAAAGTCCTTATTACAGGCAAAGCAAGTCCTTCTTATAGAGAAATCAAGTCCTTCTTACAGGCAAATCAAGTCCTTCTTACAGGCACAAAGTCCTTCTTATAGGCAAACAAAGTTCTTCTTATAGGCAAAGCAATTCCTTCTTACAAGCAAAGCAAGTCCTTCTTACAGGCAAAGCAAGTCCTTCTTACAGGCACAAAGTCCTTCTTACAGGCAAAGTAAGTCCTTCTTACAGGCAAATTAAGTCCTTTTTACAGGCAAATCAAGTCCTTCTTACAGGCAAATTAAGTCATTTTACATGGCATAAAGTCCTTTTTACAAGCACCAATTCCTTTTTAGAGGCACCAAAGTCCTTTTTAGAGGCACCAAGTCCTTTCTACAAGCGCAAAGTCCTTCTTACAGGCAGTTTCATGGGATAACCTACCATACAGGTCAAATTTCAATCAAATTTTAATCAGTAGAATCCTTTCATTAGGAATCTACCATGGGGTGACCTACCATACGGGTCAAAATTTAAATCAGTAGAATCTTTTTATTAGGAATCTACCATGGTACGACCCACCATACGGGTCAAATTTTAATTCAATTTTTAATCAGTAGAATCCTTTTATTAGGAATATACCATGGGTTAACCTACCATACGGGTTCAAGTTCAACTACTCTAAGGTTTTCTAATAACGAATCTTTAGGTTCTCATTTCATTTTTAGTGGAACATTCATGTCACGACTCTTTTTATTTTATTTTATTGTGTTGAGTTTATTAGAACTTAGGTGTCATCTCGTCTTTGAAATGAACCTCTACCGAGCTTCCTTTCAAAGAGGGGCAGCTGTTGACACCTGATTTTTAATCATCCTTTCTGTTTTAAAATTAATAAAAAAATTTCTTTTATAAAAACTCATAGAATTGAAAAATAAACTTTGGGGACCTTGGCTAAGCCTAAAGAACCAATTTTGATCAAAGAATGATTTTCCATATTTTTCGTATTTTTCGATATTTTTTATTTATTTATTTTCGAAAATTAATAGAAAATTCATAAAAATTCATAAAATTGAAAAATCAACTTTGGAAGCCTTGGCCAAGCCTAGGCAACCATTTTTGAACAAAAAATAAATTTTCATATTATATATATTTAATTTTTTTTTAAAAAAAATAATACAAAAATACTTGAAAATTAACATTTGAGGCCAAAAAAATACACAAAGATAGTTAATATTTTTATTTTAAATCTATTTTCATATTGGCCATCGCAAATTCAGAAAAATCCAATTCGAGTCACGTGTTCCTTCACGAGTATAATCTCGAATCGGGCCTAAAAAAATTTAATTTGAGCCAACTTATTTTTAATTTTCACTTTTTATGAGTTGTGACATTGTCTTCTAATATTTAAATTTTCATCTTGGCTCAATTATACCCAGAATGACTCAATTTTGCAAAAGGGCTTTAATTAAATTCTGCATTATTTTCAGCGACAAGAAATGAGCTTAAATTTGACATGTGGTAAATTTTGGTGTGTAAAAAATTGTGAGGAGATTTGGACTTAAAGAAATATATTTTTTCATCGACTGAATTGTAAATACTTAAAATTCAAGGACTATAGTGCAAATACCTAACTCTTGAATGATTATTTTACAAATAAAAAGAAGAAGAGTTAGTGGATAAATTAGAATAGAGAAGGGAAGATGGAGAAGAGGAGATGAAGAAGTGGAGATGAAGAAGAGAAGTTGGAGAAGGATGGATGGAGAAAATAAGATAAGAATAGAGAAGGGAAGATGGAGATGAAGAAGAGTTAGTGGATAAATTAGAATGGAAGATAAGAATAGAGAAGGGAAGATGGAGATGAAGAAGAGTTAGTGGAAAAATTAGAATGGGAGATAAATATGGAGAAGGGAAGATGAAGATGAAGAAGAGTTAGTGGGGAGATTAGAATGTGAGATAGAGATGGAGAATGGAAGATGAAAATGAAGAAGAGTTAGTGGAGAAATTAAAATGGGAGATAGAGTTAGTGGAAACATTAGAATGGGAGATAGATGAGTAGATTATAAAAGGAAGAAGAAGTGAGCTTGAGAGAGGGAATTTTTTGGAGAGAAAATTTGAAGTGTTTGGGGGGATTTTTTTTTGAGAGAAAATTTTGGATGTTTGAGAGAGTTTTGGGAGATTGAAGAAAAATTTGAGAGAAAGAAAATACCAAAAAGAGAGAGAATTTTGAAGATGATGGAAGTTTAAAGCTAGGGGTTATCATCACAAATTCATTCATCGATCAATATAAATCAAGAGTTCTTCCTCGTCAACGAGCAACCAAATTCGAGCTAAGTGTTTTTATTTATTCATTTGTTTATGGTTTTACTTGCAAATTAGCACAAATTGTATACACTTTCTCCATCTCTTTTTTTTCCATATTTTATGTCAGGAGAAGGATATCTCTACGTCAACAGCAAAAATCTCGTAGAGATGCAAAAATCGGCCCAGACAAACTCCTAAGCTGTCCACCGATTTCTCAACTGATCTGTGACTAAAAGTCCCTCTTAATTCAAAAGAAACTCTCTATATTGGGAACATAGAGAGCGAAAATCAATTATAGAAATCCCTCCAAAAAAAATGGGAGATAAGTACTCTTTCCACTCTTCTGGTTTTAGGTGCAGATTAGCACATATTTTGTATACTGACACTTCACTCTATTTTATGTTAGGAAGCCGCAGCTCTATATCAATGGTCAACCCTATGGAAGTACAAAATCGGCTTGGAGGAGTCCTCAAGCGCGCACAAATTTCAAATTGTTGAATCAATTCGTTGTATTTTATTTTAAAGAATTCATACCCCAGAATAGAGAGGACAAAGTCCATCCGCAATTTAAATACCTGCACCATAAATCCCAAAGGGAAGAGCCAAGCCAATGCTTAGCCTCCCATTGGAGGTTTTTACTTACAGTAGTTAAATACCTGCAACTTAAATACCTGTACCTTAAATCCCAAAGGGAAGAGCCAAGCTAATGCTTAGCCTCCCATTGGAGGTTTTTACTTACAGTAGTTAAATACCTGCAACTTAAATACCTGTACCTTAAATCCCAAAGGGAAGAGCCAAGCCAATGCTTAGCCTCCCATTGGAGGTTTTTACCTACAGTAGTTAAATACCTGCAACTTAAATACCTGTACCTTAAATCCCAAAGGGAAGAGCCAAGCCAATACTTAGCCTCCCATTGGAGGTTTTTACTTACAGTAGTTAAATACCTGCAACTTAAATACCTGTACCTTAAATCCCAAAGGGAAGAGCCAAGCCAATGCTTAGCCTCCCATTGGAGGTTTTTACTTACAGTAGTTTAAATACTTGCAACTTAAATACCTGTACCTTAAATCCCAAAGGGAAGAGCTAAGCCAATGCTAGGCCTCCCATTGGAGGTGTTTATTCACTATCATGTACTTACTATAATTTAATTTTTGAATCATCAGACCCAAAAGATGAGTAGATCGTAATACTGCACAAAAGTCGTTAACATACTCTCTCTTTCGGCTTCAGGGAATCTTTAACACTTAAAAAAATATAACAACTAAAAATATATACCATCCATGCATCCTATTTAAAAAGTGAAAATACAAAAGAGAATACCCTACTAGAGCCTTAGGAATAAACCAAGCCTGAGTTGCCGAATTAGGATATCCATGAAATTAAGGTACCGAAAGGGCATTAGTTTTAATTAACTAGTGTAACCAAGTCCTCGAGCTCGTAATCTCTGGTTCGCAGGAATAAATTAGTTCTCCCGCTAATTTATTTAGGTTTCTAATCGACCTACCAAGAACGATTAGTGGCGACTCCAAATTTCAAAATCATTTAAACAAAAACCAAAGTTGTGATTCGGTAGGGCTTGGGAGGGTCCGCGTTAGGTTAGTCAAATCTAATTAATCTAATAATCCGTTAACCCCTTTAGAAATCAAATAAAAATATTTTTTAGAGGGTCGTGACAGTGAGCTGAGAGTGCCTGAACCTTGGACCGTGAACCCTAGTGTAATGGTTAGGACCGACCCCACTCGTATACTCTACCCTACGCTAGGATTAGTGGTGAGTTTGCTGAGTCCTCGACTCACTGGCGGTGGTTACCTTCCTTTTCAGATCCAGGACGCCCGTGATGGCAGCACCCCCGATGCTTTTTGGATTGCCAGTTCAGATGGATACCCAGATCACCCTCTATTTTGATATGCATGCTGCGCTGTGGCATAGACACGTGACGACTGTACTAGTAGATCAGGATGGACCCTACCTTGTACCCCATAGGTTTGAGGCGTGCTTTAGAGAGGGCCTTCATGGTTTTGAGGGACCGCAGCGAGACTCTGCGATACCCATGGAGGAGGACCCATTCTGGCTGCAGCCTGCCGAGTATGGAGGTCAGGTGATCGACCCCGACCCGCTGCAGGAGTTGCCATCTCCTGGACGTTCTGAGATTGATGGCCACGAGGAGGGTGATGCCATGGACACCGATGAGGAGGACCCAGAGGAGGATCCGGAGGAGGACCCCGAGGAGGAGGAGCCTGAGGAGGACTAAGTTCCATTGGTGCTGGTGTGGCTTTTGATGTTAGTGTGAGCGTAGGTTTCAACTGTAGGTTGTGGTTTCTTTTTGGGGGTCTGTACCTAACTCTGATGTTATGATATGTATATATATTGTTGTTTGTGTTTATTCCGTTCGCACTATCCCCCTCTGTTTTGTATGCATGTATGTATGGTTAGGAGGTACGTTTCCGCAGGTACGTCAGTTCATTGAAGGACGCGTCATCTGGTTGCGACGATAGGTCTTTGTCCTGGGCCGTCATATATCGTAAACTGGACGAGCGAGATGAGAATCTTCCGCAGGAACGAGATGCCGCGTGCCCGATTGGGGTTCGGGGCGTGACATCCCCGTTCGAGTGGTATCAGAGCAAGGTCAGCTCGATACGAGGCCGTTCGAGGATCTGGAGTGATAAGGCTGATGATTTTGGGGTAGTTAGATAGACAGACCCTAGACCTAAGGATTAGGAAGGGTAGAATGCTTGAATTGATTGGCGCCCGTGATTGCTTAGTTCAATCGGTTGCCTAGAGTAGACTGAGGCAGTGGTATTTTGAACTAAGTTGCAGGTGCGTCAGGACCTGATGTAAGCCTCTAAGGCATAGCCCCGTGAGTTGGGCGCTTGATTGCTGATTGCTGAGTGGTTAACTTGTTAGATGCTGCTTGTGTTTGTATGCCTAGTCGGCTGTCGCGCGCTACTTGACCATCATGCATTGTACCGATGAGGAGGACCCAGAGGAGGATCTTGAGGAGGACCCCGAGAAGGAGGAGCCTGAGGAGGACTAAGTTCCGTTGGTGCTGGTGTGGCTTTTAATGTTAGTGTGAGCGTAGGTTTCGACTGTAGGTTGTGGTTTCTTTTTGGTCTGTACCTAACGCTGATGTTATGATATGTATATATATTGTTGTTTGTGTTTATTCCGTTCGCACTACCCCCTCTGTTTTGTATGCATGTATGTATGGTTAGGAGGCACGTTTCTACATGTACGTCAGTTCATTGAAGGACGCGTCGTCTGGTTGCGACGATAGGTCTTTTCCTGGGCCGTCACGTATCGTAAACTGGACGAGCGAGATGAGAATCTTCCGCAGGAACGAGATGCCGCGTGCCCGATTGGGGTTAGGGGCGTGACATAAAGTCCCCATTCAGGTTACATTCGAGGTATTCATGACATGATAACCTCCCTAGACAGAATTGGAAATGCAAACTCGATAGAATAGTCATGCATGATCCACATTATGAGCATATACATACGGTTTTAATCATTACAAACTCAACTGAATGGTTTTGCATAAACCGATGAACTCATTGATAAAAATGCTTGCACATGTTACCTCTGACACTGTCTGACAGGTAGTGTATTCCTGATAGTCAGTTACCCTCCGAGATCTCGAATTCATCTAGAGGCTATTGAACAAACAAGCCCTGTTGGCTAATGCTCGCCAAGCATTTTCAGGAGAGTATATCTTCAGCCTGAACCTTTCAATTCTGATGATTGTCTGGGTCCTCAAATCCATTGCAACACATAAGGTCATTTAGTGAGCAAGCAGACACGATACGATCAGTCTGTCTATGCCTCAATTATTAACTCAGAAGATCCAGGTAAGTCTTCTGAACCCTTGCGACTCATGATCAACATGCTCTCATGAAGTCTTCATCAGCTCACGATTGATATAATCTCGTGTTCTCAAGCTTTATCAAATTATGATTGACCAACTCTCGTGTTCTTGATCTTTGCCTCATCGGTTTATTCCTAAAGTGATGGGAGAACAGTTAAATTGGGTTTGAGCTTCTGCAGGATTCCTGGTCTCCCCAGATCCCAGAATGACACCCTTCAAGGTAAGTTAAATCGGGTTTGAGCGTCTGTAGGATTCCTGGTTTCTCCAGATCCCAGAATGGCACCCTTCAAGGTAAGTTAAATCGGGTTTGAGCGTCTGTAGGATTCTTGGTCTCCCTAGATCCCAGATATACCCAAAAATCATTTTCTCAATCAATACCTCTTCAGTCTACCCAAAAAAGGTGACATCTAGGGTATATTATCTCCAGAGCCCTTCCATTGGAAACCCTAATACGGAACGGTCCATTCACGAAAGTCCTTCTTACAGGCAACCCAAAGTCCTTTCTACAGGCAACCAAAGTCCTTTATACAGGCACCCAAAGTCCTTTCTACAGGCAAACAAAAGTCCTTCTTACAAGCAACAAAGTCCTTCCGACAGGCACACAAAAGTCCTTCCTACAGGCACAATAAGTCCTTCTTATAGGCACCAAGTCCTTTTTTACAGACACACATAAGTCCTTTTTACAGGCACACATAAGTCTTTCTTACAGGCACCCAAAGTCCTTTTTACATGCAAACCAAAGTCCTTTTTACAAGCAAACCAAAGTCCTTCTTATAGACAAACCAAAGTCCTTTTTACGGGCACCCAAAGTCCTTCCTACAGGCAACCAAAAGTCCTTCTTATAGGTACAAAGTCCTCCTTACAGGCAAACCACAGTCCTTCTTACAGGAAAACCAAAAGTCCATTTTATAGGCAAACCAAAGTCCTTTTTACAGGCACCCAAAGTCCTTTCTACAGGCACCCAAAGTCTTTCTTACAGGCAACCCGAAATCCTTCTTACAGGCAACCCGAAGTTCTTTCTACAGGCATCAAAGTCCTTACAAGCATTAAGTCCTTTCTACAGGCATAAAGTCCTTCTTACAGGCATTTTCACGGGGTGACCTACCATACGGGTCAAATCTCAATCCAATTTTAATCAGTAGAATCCTTTCATTAGGAATCTATCATGGGGTGACCTACCATACGGGTCCAAATTCAGCCACCATTAGGTTTTCTTATAATGAATCATTAGGTTCTCATTCCACTTTCAGTAGAGCACGCGTGTCAAGCAACCGTTACCCAACGGGCAAGTAAGTGCCAGGTAAACTCTCCTCTTTATCTCTTCCCCACTGCATCAAAGCATTCTCAGCCCGGGTCTGGATTAGAATTTACACAGAGGAGTATTGGAGATCAAATGTCACGACTCTTTTTATTGAGTCGATTAGGACTCATGTGTCATCTCGTCTTTGAAATGAACCTCTACCGAGCTTCCTTTCAAAGAGGGGCAGCTGTTGACACCTGATTTTTAATCATCTCCTTCTTTTAAAATTAATTGAAAATTCATAAAAATTCATAAAATTGAAAAAATCAACTTTGGGGACCTTGGCTAAGCCTAGAGAACCAATTTTGACCAAAAATTGATTTTCAATATTTTAAGTATTCTTCGGTATTTTTATTTTTGGAAATAAATAAAAAATCAAAAAAATGAGAAAATTACAAAATCAACTTTGGAAGCCCTCATGAAACTTAGGCTACCATTTTTGAACAAAAAATAATTTTTTCATATTTTTTGCATTTTTTAATATTTTTCAGGAATTAGGAGAATATTTGAAAGTAAAATGGCATTTGTAGCCACAAAAATATGAAAGAATAGTTAGTATTTTTTTTTTTATTTTTTCATTCATTTTGCCCAAAGAAAATTTGCAAAAATTAATTTGGAATCGAGAATTGCTTTGTTAACCTCATTTTCAGATTAATTGAAAAACAATTGTAGAAAATTCATTTTAGCTATATAGTTTTCGATCTTTGCATTTTTTGGAGTCGTGACATTATCCTCAAATAGTCCAAATTTTTCAATGGCTTGATAGTGCATTTTTCGTTATTACATTCGATGTTCCGAATTCAATTTATCATTCATCAGGTCTCTCTCTCTCATGCTCGTGATCGCGCCTACGAACTGGTCTCTGCCACCTGCGATTGAATAACAGAAGATTCCTCATGCAATTCGCGTTTGCACTTGAAGAAATTATTCTCTCTACTCGCAGATCGATTTTATTCCTCGTTATGCGACTTGCAGATTAGTTTGTTGAACGGGGATTCAAACAAAGGCTTCACAAGGTGTCGGCAGTAATGCCGGCAGTGGTGTCAGTAATAATGAAAGATCCACTGAAGCTCTCCATTGACTCAGCAGAATTCAATATACAGTCTCACACTTAATGAGGTCCAAACCAACTAAGTAATTTAAGGACATCTGAGGCCAGTCAGTTATTCGAAGAATGTCTAGACATCCGAGGCCAATCAGTCGATGTTTACGAATGTTGGGGGGCATCGAGCAACCCATTTTTAGGAGATTCGTCTAAGATCTAGATATTCAAGCCTACCTGGTGCTCTGAAAAAAGGGCAAGAAATTCAAATCGATACATCCTTCTTTCCTCATCGTCGTGCGGAGCTGCTGCCTCATGCACTTTAAATGTGCATGTACCTGTTGGATTTGTGAAGAACCAGATAAAGAAAAGCCTAGTAGTCCAAGACGCGATACTTGAGTTTTGAGGTAGGTCATGGACCGTGAAGTTCTTCAATAAGCCAAATCACTATGGTGGAAAGTTCTCGGTTGGTTGGGCCACGTTTGCAACTGATAATTACTTGAGCACAAGAGACGTTTGCGTGTTCGAACTAATCAAGAAGACCCCAGTGGTCTTCAAAGTCTTGATTTTCAGGCCCATTGGTTAAGCATGAAGCAGCGATTACGCGTGCTCCTGAATATTAGGAACATTTTAACTTTGAGATTTAGTCTGAGGAATATGCATCGACAAGCGTGGAAGGAGTAACCAAAGTCATCGATCCCTTGATGAGTCTCGGGCTGCTACTCAAGTGTCGCACATGTCTATGATTAATTGCATTACACTGAATTCAGCAAGCAAAGTGGCGATTGTCAAATTGTCGCAATACTTTCACCATGGTTGCCAACTTGGGTCTATACGTTGTAGCTGGAATAGTCTTCACTATAATGAGTTCAAACACTCATAATTAATGCTAGTGAAAATCATTATCGCTGGATCACGTATTTATTAATAGCTGTTGGATGTCGCTTTGTGAGCATGTTTCATCTTGGGACTAGAGAGTCACGATTGAAATCCAATGCTTGTGCGGACACGAATACTAGAATTCCATGGATTACTGATCCAAGAAATTTTTGTGTTACCAGCTTCCTTGCATCCATCATTCCATAAGAGATAACTTGGACTGGACAACGATTGAAGACTTACTATTCTACAGGGAGCATTCTCTGGGTATTTGGCGGTGCGGCGATATTCCCGTTACCCAGAAACATGAGTCGGTTCGCGTATATTTTGTCAATATTTATTGAGGTGGCGAACAGGTCGTTGGAGTGAGCATTTTATAATCCTTCTCACTGGCAATTTAGTGCTGACAAGCTCAAGCGGTGGTGGAAAGACAATAAAGCAACACGCAAGTGGCGGAGACAAAGAAGATCATGGCTTGCCATTATTGTGATGCAAAAGGTTGGTCAAAAAGAAGAAGAGAGTGGAGCGCTAAAAAAGTAAAAAAAAAAAAGAAAGGAATGAGTGGAGGACACACTCATAGGAGGCCACCGAAAGACAGGGAGTGCTCGGTTTTCTCTTGGTGGGTGTCGTTATTTTCTCTACCCCCGGGTTTCGCCCAATGGCATAATTTTACTCTCGCCATGGGTAACACTAATACGATAGCCCAAGCTGATGATAATTTCATCTATGCAACTCTTGACTGATGGCCTTACAACAAGTATGAAGGATGGGCGTTTCTTTGCAAGACCAAGTTGTTGTTCTAAAAGCTCATGGAGGCCATGGAGGTCCATCTTCACGTATTGGTAGCGAGGAGGAGGGGGTGAACGCCTTGACACTTGCTGAACATTTCACCAACGGGCATTATGGAATTCTTCTCCAAAGTTGCAGGTCGTTGCTGGGTGTAGGAGGCCCATTGAAAGCAGCTTGAACCTGACACGTCCGTTTAAAATCTTCATGCGCTTCAATGAACCGAGGGATCTCGCTGGCGTTTGTGCCGTGTCATATGCTCGACGCCAATTCGTGATTGCAGAACACCTTGGCGAGGTGTTCTACTGGAAAATGTTCCAGAAGTTTCTGGTGTTATTCGCATTGTCAAAGCGAACAACACGATAGAGCCTCTTCGCTTGAGAAGTGATTCCTGTTGCGTCAAGCGACAAAGAGATTTGTTGAGGAAAGAACTCTCTCGGTTTGCAGCTCAAATAACTATCATCTCTGATTTTGAAGGGTCTTTTCCAGCATGAGGGAGGGAAGTTCTTTCAGCCAGGCAAGGCCAAGTTGTTGGATCGGCGCGTGCAAAGGACGACAACATTTGGGGGACCAAAATTTTTCCGATGAATGGGAATTCCCAACCGGCTAATCGAGGGTTCACAGGCGGGCTTCTTAATCCTCCTGGGACTCCTCTATGTCCTTCATCGGACGGAAGTGAATCTAAAAAAAAAACATAGTGGTGTCGAAAAGCAGTTCCATGATCCGATCAACCTCTACCACTAAGGTCTCGAGGTTGTCTGTCTCATAGTCAGAGAGCGCTCATTCCTCCAGATCTACTAGAAGCAACCATCTTCTCCGGTTACCAGCTCTCCCTCAGTAGCCAGACCTTCCACCCCATCTGCCCGTACAACTGCATCACGACCCACAAGCTCCTCTATTGAAAAACCTTGACCATCACAAAACTCGAGGCCTTCCACTCCGAGTTCAAGGCCACAGATTGCGGTAAATATAAGTTCCACCATTGTTCGATCTAGTCCTCGTCCATTTACACCCACTCGAAGGAACTCTACACCATCCCCATCATCGTCACAATACTCTTGAAGCTTTGGAGTTCCCTCCTCAACTGCAGAAGCTGTGTTGGGATTGCCTCTTTCGAGTTTTGTTGGACACCTCAACCTCTTTGCGATGTGCATAGCGATGGATCCAACGCTGCCGTGGGGTTGGCCTATAAGTCTTCTGAGGATGAAGCCGGGGGTTATTTTCAGCAACCACAGGAAGTTCTACGTGGTGGCCACACTGAAGAATACGCTCAAGTCCTAGGATGTAAGCACAGTGAGTAGGCTCCAAGCGCTAGAGGAAATCAATGTTCTATGCAAGAAACCCACGTCGAGGTGTAGTTTGTTTCTTCAGCTGAGTTTCATCCCTCTGTTGTTGTGACTGGGGAAGAGAAGAGAATTCGACATCTTGGCTCTTGGTGTTTGCGACATGAACCAAAAGAGAGGACTGATATAAAGGATGTTGTTGCAATGCTTGGTCCTTTACAAACGAAGTCAGATGTTCCATCGCATGTCGTGCTTGGAACCCAAAAAGCAGGTACCACAAGTAGTAAAGGCCCTTTTTTTTCACGAATGAGCGACGCTTGCTTAAGGATGGATCTCTCAACCATCCTCGAGATTTTGGTCATCGCACACTACTGAGATGACGAAGGAACCAATGAGTTGTCCTATCAAGAGTGGACACAACAGATGAATGATATGCTGGAAGTAGATTTTTATGAGGAAGAAACTTGATAGGCTGGTTGTGACAGTCTGAAAATTCGACCCAATTATCGGAATTTCTAAATGAATGGAAAGACTTCGTTAATACACTCTGATCGACGCTCACTCAGGATTAGCTACCCTGAGATGACTGACCGAAGGGGAAAGGCTACCTGGGGACAATTTCCCAAATAGCCGCCCATTGGTCTGAGATAGAGACAAAGTCGGTATTTAATGAAATTGACCATAAAATGAAATCCGACAGCGGACAATCGAATTAGTAAGATAAACACAATTAAGAAATGAAGTCAGTTTCAGAAACGCTGCCAGAAGGGCAGTTGGCCGGTGTACATCGAGAAGCAAGACGTGATTCGAAAGTTACTGAAATGCCCCCGGTAAATGCTCAGTCCTTAGAATTAGTTGAATTAGGATTTTTGAGAGTAGATTCGTTGATTCAAAATCAAATCATGTCTGAAATTCGTTCGTGCTCGGGACCCGATCGGTGCATTTGGCATGCAAATCGAGACAAGTCAAATCCGTCGTCAAATCAATCAAATGTCTTGTCAATCAATCAATCACATCATGACACAATTTCCAAGGCAATCTATCAAGTTATTCAAGTGTCATTCAAGCATAGTACAAGTCACCTCCAAATCACTATTACCCCTTTACCAACTCCCACTATCTCAAATTCAAACTTGGATTAAGCCTCATTCTCTCTCCCTCACCCCTCATTTTCGGTCACTCCCTCACTCCTCTCTCTCCCGAAATCTCTCTCCCTTGGTGGTCCTCCCGGCCGCCACCGTTGCCCGCCTCAAGCCGCCGCCCGTCCGCCACTTTCCGGCCGTCGTTGCCACTGTCCCGCCTCCAAGTCACCTCGGTAAGTTCCCCTCCTTCCTCTCCTTGCTGTTTCGTGGCTTGAAAACCACTTTGAAGCCCCCCTAGCTCACGGTCTCCATTCTCTCTCTCGGGTCTAGCTCCACCGCCATGCCGCCCGTGAGCTTCGTCCGTCGTCTACATCGTCGTTCGGCCACCGTCCCTCACCACCGATCATCCCCACACCTTGGTAAGCTTCTTGACTCACCTTCCTTCCATTTCCATGAACGTGAGGCCCCGTTCAATAGCCAACCGAACCCGGTTCTCTTTGTAGGCCGTGAACCCTATTCGACCGTCCGGTGTCTCTCCGGCTTTCATCGTCGTTCCGAGCCGCTCTAGGTAAGCTCTACTACTAATTATAGCCTAGGTTAGATGTATATGGATGTGGCTTGTAGTATTATGGGTTAATGGTTTCGGTTTAGACATGAATTTAGGGATCATGTGTAATGCTCACCAAGCTAACTTGATGGAACATCGTTTGGGCCGAATGTGTGGGCTGTGGATTCATGGAACGGGCCTTAGAATGTGATTATGGGCTGCAAATAGGTGATGTAGGCATGTGGGTGAGAGGCCGCGAGGAACTAATGGGCCTAGGGGACTTAATTTGTACTAATTTGACCAAAAATAAGCTACCGGGCCTAAATTATTCTAATGGGCTTATGAATGGACGAGATAAAGTAATTAGATGGGCCTTAGAATTGTCAAATGTGGGCTGCCATTGTTGAATGAGGCGTGAATTAGTGGGCCAAAACATGTAAATGGGCTTGGGGGCTTAAGTTCTAAACTAATTGGGCCTAAACTGAACAAATCGGACCCAAACTGTAGAGAAGGGCCTTATTGGACGAAAATTTTAACAAATTGGGCCCAAACTATTGTCTTGAATGTTAAAATATGAGGTCCAATAATGCGTATGGGCTTAGGATAGCAAATTGGGCCTAAAATAGTTAAAATAGGCTTAATGGGTTAACCTTTAAAAATGGGCTTGGGCCTCGTACGAAATTAATATAATAATGGGCCCAAACCATATATTTAATTTAAGAAATAAATCATGGGCCTCAAATCTTGGAGTGGGCCTTAGGCCCAGTTGAACCTAACTTAATTAATTAGATCCTCACTTAAGTTAAACCTTGGGTTATATGGGGTCAATTAGGGGATTGCCTATGGTAAGCAATAGTATGATGGGATCGCGAGTGAGATGTTCAATTGATCCTGGCTGATCGAGGATCTGAGTGTATGGCACTAGTCCTATGCTAGAATGGCATGACAAACATGAGATTTCTCAGATGATCAATTGATGTGCTCTGTTCTTGTACTTGTGTACTATGGCATGAATGCTCTGTGTTTGAATTACTGATGAAATTATTTGGGCCGCGCATACATTCAGAGCATTGCATAAGTCACCAGAGATGTGACATGAGAATGTGCCCAGATGGGAAATGGAGGGACAAGGGAGTAGCCAACGTAAGGCGTCTGAGAACGCAGTTGTGACATTAGCCGGATGGCACTGTTGGATGTGCCCTGATGGGATTTGGAGTGATAGGCGGGCTCGATCCGTTGGGATCCGTTATGGCCGGTTGAGGCCTGAGCATGATCCGTGGGATCCGATATGGCCGTTCAAGGCCTGCATCATCACATATGGCATCATGGTTTATTATTTGTTATTGCCCGTCTGCTTTGTACGAACTGCTTTGCTATGCGTCGTACGTTATGTTATACATTGGGACTTGGTAACTAGGGAGATTCGAGAGTGCTTGAACCTTGTACCGTGAACCCTAGTACCTTGGTTAGGACTGACCCCACTTGTATACCTACCCTATGCTAGGATTAGTGGTGAGTTTGTTGAGTCCTCGACTCACTGGTTGTGGTTACCTCCCTTTTCAAATCCTGGACGCTAGTGATGGCTGCACTACCGATGCTTTTTGGATTGCCGATTCAGATGGACACCCAGATCACCCTCCGTTTTGATATGCATGCTACGCTATGGCATAGGCACGTGACGACTGTACTAGTAGATCAGGGTGGACCCTACCTTGTACCCCATAGGTTCGAGGCGTGGTTTAGAGAGGGCCTTCACGGTTTTGAGGGACCGCAGCGAGACTCTCCGATACCTATGGAGGAGGATGCATTCTGGCTACAGCCTGCCGAGTATGGAGGCCAGGTGATCGACCCCGACCCACTGCAGGAGTTGCCGTCTCCAGGACGCTCTGAGATCGATGACCACGAGGAGGGCGATGCCATGGATATCGATGAGGAGGATCTAGAGGAGGACCCCGTGGAGGATTCCGAGGAGGAGCTTGAGGAGGACTGAGTCCCTGATGCTGGTTTAGTATTTTGATGTTAGCGCGAGCGTAGGTTTGACTGTAGGTTGTGGTTTTCTTTTGGGGGTCTGTACCTAACGCTTATGATATGTATATATATCGTTGTTTGTAATTATATTGTTCGTTCTACCCCTCTGTTTTGTATGCATGTATGTATGGTTAGGAGGCACGTTTCCGCAGGTTCGAGAGTTAGATAAAGGACTCGTCGTCTGGTCGCGACGAAAGGATTCCCCTGGGCCGTCACGTATGGTAAACCTGACGAGCGAGGTGAGAATCTTCCGCAGGAACGGGATGCCGTGTGCCCGATTGGGGTTCGGGGCGTGACATCCCCGTTCGAGTGGTATCAGAGCTAGGTCAGCTCGATACGAGACCGTTCGAGGATCTGGAGTGATAAGGCCGATGATTTTGGGGTAGTTAGATAGACAGACCCTAGACCTAAGGATTAGGAAGGGTAGAATGCTTGAATTGATTGGCGCTTGTGATTGCTTAGTTCGATTGGTTGCCTAGAGTAGACTAAGGCAGAGGTATTCTGAACTAAGTTGCAGGTGCATCAGGACCTGAGGTAAGGTTCTAAGGCAGAACCCCACGAGTAGGGCGCTTGGTTGCTGATTGCTGAGTAGTTAACTTGTTAGGTGCTGCTTGTGTTTGTATGCCTAGTCGGCTGTCGCGCGCTGCTTGACTATCACGCATTGCACGGATTTCTACATTTAAAAGATGAGTTTGGAAAGGAAAAAGGGTTTAGAATGAAAAAGATTTAAATTTGGAATTTGGATTTGAAAAATGCATGCATCTCATGTTGTTGGATTTGGTAACCGTCAGCCTGGTATGGGACAGGATTGACGGGACGTCTAAAAACTATAATGAAGCGTGGTATGGGACACGTGGAACGGGATTCTCTCTGTCCGTGGGTAACTTAGGACAACTGTTCGCTCCAAGAAACGAGGAGGGCGGGGAGTGGTCGTCGGGGCAGAGACCTGATCAAGGAAGCGGCTCCCGACAGGCTTCTAGTTGAGGTAACGAACAGAGTGGCCTAGGTTGTGCACTGACAGGGTTGAGTCTAGATGTCAACTGGGTTCAACTGCATTTAAGCTGCAGCGACTATTTACATACATATACATGTGAGTGGACGCGACAGTAGATGAAAGCTTGGTTGCTAGATTTAGAATTCCGAATTCCTGAATGGGAATTTCGTTTGTTTTAGGTGTGAGTTATAGCGAGGATGAGCAATAGGGGCAGAAGACCGACTGCTGGTGCGTCGAGCTCAAGGGCTCCTGAGCCTGAAGGAGATCTTAGAATCGAGGAGATGATGAGAGTTTTGACTGAAGTGAGTAACTTGATGGCTAGGCAAGCTGCTGAGAGAGCTGCCACTGTAGCCTAAGCAGCTGAGGCCGCCTTGGCCGCTGCGAATGGAGCCAATGAAGGCAACGGGCATGGAAATGGAGGACGTCAGACTCATTATATTGTGGAACAGTTTCTGAAGTTGCAACCGTCGAGGTTTGATGGTAGTGGTGGTCCCGAAGTAGCTGCCTTGTAGATCGAACAGCTCGAGAAGGCTTTCACTGTTTTGGGTTGCACAGATGAGGAGAAGGTGTCGTTGGCAACTTATCAGCTCTAGGGTACTGCAGATGACTGGTGGAAGGTCACCAGAGGGCGAGTCTTTTCGGATGGCATGAGGCCAAACTGGGCTGCCTTCCGTGCAGCATTTAATGGAAAGTATTTTTCTGAGGCAGCCCAATAGAGGAAAATAGAAGAGTTCGTAAGGCTTCGCCAGGGATCTATGACTGTGGATCAGTATGAGGGTGAATTTGCCAAGTTGTCCAAGTTTGCTCGAAGATTGATTGAGGATCCGTGGGACAAGGCCAGAAGGTTCAGAGAAGGCTTGAGACCTGAGCTTAAGAGCATGATAATCGCCACCGGACTGAGAGACTATAATGAGATTTATGAGCGAGCACTGGCGATAGAGCGAGACCTGCAAGAGAAGGCTGCCGCATCTGGATCGCGGTTTGTGCCAGGAAGGAACTTCAGAGATTTTAGCAAGAGGCCGATGAAAGACACCCGCAGGTTCGTTCCACCTGCAAGAAGGACTCTGAGAAAATCGTCACACTTTGGGAATCAGAACTGCCGTAACTGTGGCAGGAGGCATAAGAACAGCCTTTGCCCAAGGAAGACTGGAGGCTGCTTTGGATGTGGTCAAATAGGGCATATTCTGAGGAACTGCCCAAAAAGAGGTCCGAGACCCCCGTTCTAGCCGCAGCAGCAGCCGCCGATAGTGAATGCTCCTAAAGGGAATCAGAACCGTCCCCCTGTTCAAGGACGAGTCTATGCAGTAGTGCGAAAGGATGCTGAGAACGCGCCAGGGGTGATCACAGGTACCGTCTCTCCCTGTGGTCATACTGCTTATGCTTTGTTTGATCCAGGAGCGTCGCACTCCTTCGTATCTGCACGTTTTGCTGAGTTAGCTGGGATGAATGTTAAACCGTTGGATGTGACTTTGCATGTAACCACCCCGTTAAAGGATAGAGTGATTGTTGCGTTAGGATGTAAGGGGTGTAAGTTAGTTCTGGGCGATAGAGAGGAAGAGATCGATTTAGCTGTTTTGCCTATATATGATTTCGACGTGATTGTTGGTATGGATTGGTTGGTTAGACATGGGGCAGTAATAGACTGTGGTAGGAGTATGATACAGCTAAACCCAGTAGGCCACCCTTGGTATGACTTTAGAGGGAATCGAGGAGGAACGTCGATTCCTTGGATCTCGTCGTTGGAAGCGACCAAACTGATGGACGAAGGTTGTTTAGGAATCTTGGCATCAGTGTCAGATTCGTCTGCTCAAGAAGTGAAGTTGGAAGAAGTGCCTGTAGTGAGAGAGTACCCGGATGTGTTTCCTCAAGAACTACCTGGTTTGCCCCCAGAACGAGACGTGGAGTTTGTGATTGAGTTGGCACCTGGAACAGAGCCGATCTCGAAAGCACCGTACAGGATGTCATTATCGGAGCTAAAGGAGTTGAAGGTACAGATCCAAGAGCTATTGGATAGAGGATTTATCCGCCCCAGTGCTTCGCCATGGAGAGCTCCGGTGCTGTTTGTTAAGAAAAAGGACGGATCGCTAAGATTGTGTATCGACTACAGGCAGCTGAACCAAGTGACGATCAAGAACAAGTATCCTCTGCCAAGGATTGATGACCTGTTTGACCAGCTTCAAGGCGCATGTGTGTTCTCCAAGATAGACCTAAGGACGGGCTATCACCAATTGAGGATTAAGAAGGAGGATGTGCCTAAGACTGCCTTCAGGACGAGGTATGGGCACTATGAGTTCACAGTTATGCCGTTTGGATTGACAAACGCCCCAGCAGCATTTATGGATATGATAAATCGAGTGTTCAAGGAGTTTTTGGATCAGTTCGTGATAGTCTTCATTGATGACATTTTGGTGTATTCGAAGAGTTCTGAGGACCACGAGGAACACTTAAGTATTGTCCTGCAGACGCTAAGGGAACACTCGCTATATGCGAAGTTTAGCAAGTGTGAGTTCTGGTTAAGCAGAGTGGCGTTCCTTGGACACATAGTATCTGGAGAAGGAATATCAGTGGATCCAGCAAAGATCGAGGCTGTAGAGAAGTGGCCGAGGCCAACAACCGTGACTGAAGTACGAAGTTTTCTTGGATTGGCCGGCTACTACAAACGCTTTGTGGAAAGGTTCTCGGTGATAGCGTCTCCTCTGACCCATTTGTTGAAGAAGGAAACGAGGTTTGAATGGACTAAGAAGTGCGAGAAAAGTTTTCAGGAGTTGAAGGATCGATTAACTTCCGCACCAGTGTTAAACATCCCGTCTAGACCTGGAGGATTTGAGATATACAGTGATGCGTCACTAAGAGGATTGGGATGCGTCTTGATGCAGCATGGACGAATAGTGGCTTATGTATCTCAACAATTAAGGCCGCATGAGAGGAACTACCCGACGCACGACTTAGAGTTAGCGGCCATAGTGTTTGCATTGAAGATTTGGAGGCATTATCTAGTGGGAGAGAAGTTCCAGATTTTCACGGACCATCAGAGTTTGAAGTATTTGTTTTCGCAGAAAGAACTGAATATGAGGCAGCGTCGTTGGATGGAGCTATTGAAGGACTACGACTGCGATATCCTATACCATCCAGGAAAGGCGAATAAGGTAGCGGATGCTCTGAGTAGGAAGTCGAGCATTGCGCATATGATGGTCAAGGAATGGACATTGCTGGAAGAAATCAGAGATTCTGAGTTTAAGGTTGAGGTAGGAACCCTCTCCAGTTTGATGGCTACCTTGCAGATCGAACCAGAGATTCAAGTTAGGATCAAGGAGTTGCAGTCTACGGACCCCGACATTCAAAAGATTGTGATGATGAATGCAGATGAGAGGAAGGCTGAGTTTCAAGTAACTGCAGATGGAGTATTAAGGTTTAAAGGACGTCTGTGCGTGCCAAATGATGAAGAGCTGAAGGAAAGGATTTTGTCTGAGGCGCACAGAAGTAACTACAGTATTCATCCAGGGAGTACGAAGATGTATCAGAATTTACGTCAACACTATTGGTGGAATGGCATGAAGGTGGATGTGGCTAAGCATGTAGCCAAGTGTCTGACGTGCCAGCAAGTAAAGGCGCAGCACTGCAAACCTGGTGGATTACTACAACCCCTAGAAATCCCAGAGTGGAAATGGAAGTATGTCACTATGGATTTTGTGATAGGATTGCCAAGGAGTCAAAGAGGGAATGATTCGATATGGGTAATAGTGGACAGACTGACGAAGTCCGCACATTTCGTTGCAGTACGAAAGGACTCGACTATGGAGAAGTTGGCTGAATTGTGCATGAGGCAGATTGTGAGGTTGCATGGGGTACCAGTAAGTATTGTATCAGATAGAGATCCTCGTTTCACAGCCACGTTTTGGAAGAGTTTGCAGGGTGCTTTGGGAACAGAGTTGAGATTCAGCATAGCCTACCATCCTCAGACAGACGGTCAGTCGGAAAGGACTATACAGACTCTGGAGGACATGCTAAGAGCGTGTGTAATTGAGTTCAAGGGAGGCTGGGAAGTGATGCGTTTGCGTGAGGCGGGCGAATGAATTTTGAGTGATTATCGAAGGAACGTGACTAGATCAATGGATTGGGTTGGAAGTTGAGCGAAGAAGGTAAATGTAGGAGAGGATTCGATTAGATCAAGGCCTAAAGGTACACCACCAGCCAAGAATCAAAATCGGGATTCGGGATAGAAGCTCACCACCAAGGTATAAATAATAACCACCAACCAAGGCTAAAGGGCTTTTGGTTCACCACCAAGGAAGAACCCAATTTCCGAGGCTAAAGAAACCGGTACAAAGTAAAAGAAATCAACTCAAATAGGGATTCTCATTCATTCATAAAACTGCCCTTACAATGAAGAAAACTCCCCTATTTATAGAGAGACTAAGACAAAGAAATGAAAGAAATAAAATAATAGAAATTTGTCCACCAGCCTTGCCCAATTGATACAATCTTCAAAGATTGCTAGTATCAAAGGAAACAAACTCTAATCAGCCACCCATTGATATCTCTTTGATTTGCCATCAATTCAGCAACTATTCAAGCAAGATATGGCTTGAAATCAGCAATAATTACATATGCCATCAAATCATCAATCATCTATTGATTAGCCCCTTTGAATCTTCAATCAATCAGGTCAGCAATCAATCTGGTGAATCTTCACGAAATCAGCATTTAATCAATTTATTGAATTGATTATCTTATTGAAGATAAAAGATTCGAAAATTTGATTATCGACAATTATAGCCGATAGTCTTTATGTAGACGCGATCCACCGAAGCAAGTTGTGACCAAAATCAGTCTTGGTCTGAATGAATATTGATTGTGCGGAACTTGTGGATGGAATCAAAGATTGCTCATTAACACCGGGTGCATCGTTAGTGACATAATCGGATGCCACCGCATCATTCTCCTCGGGTTGTTTGAGATTTGACCTCAAATCTGGCAGGTCTTCATCCTCCAGGTATGGAGATAGATCTCCTACATTAAAAGTCCCAGAAACTCCAAACTCTCCAGGGAGTTCTATTTTATATGCATTGTCGCCAATTTTCTAGAACTTTAAATGGACCATCAGCTCTCGGCATCAGCTTGTTCTTTCTCTTGGATGGGAATCTTTCCTTCCTTAAATGAATCCATACGAGATCACCTGGTTGAAATTGAGCCTTCTTTCTATGCCGATTAGCTTTATTCTTGTAAGACTCGTTGGCCCTCTCAATCTTGCACGGAATCTGCTCATGAAGCTTCTTCATTGATTGAGCTCTTTCAGTGCCATCAAATTTGACTTGCGAGTTGGATGGAATAGGAATCAAATCAATTGGGGTGAGAGGATTAATTCCATACACAACTTCAAAAGGAGATCGACCAGTGGTGTAGCTCGGTGATCGATTATAAGCAAATTCAGCATGGGCAAGCTTCAAATCCCAATCTTTCAGAGATTTACTCACCATACCTCGAAGGAGAGTAGTGAGAGTGCGATTGGTTACTTCTGTCTGACCATCAGTTTGGGGATGACAAGTAGTGCTAAATAAGAGTCTAGTACCAAGCATCCTCCATAAAGTCTTCCAAAAGCAACTCAGAAATTTGGGATCTCGATCAGACACAATGGTTTTGGGAACTCCATGCAAGCGGATGATCTCCTTAAAGTATAAATCTGCAATATGAGAAGCATCGTCCGTTTTGTGACATGGCACAAAATGAGCCATCTTAGAAAACCGATCCACAACCACCATGATGGCATCCTTTCCCCGTTGAGTCCTAGGAAGAGCCACAATAAAATCCATACTCACATCTTCCCAAGGTTGCTTAGGAATAGGAAGTGGAGTATACAAGCCTTGATGAAAATAAGCTTTGGCTCTTTGACAAGTTGCACATCTTGAGATAATAGCATGCACGTCTGCGATCATTTTGGGCCAGAAAAAGTGTTCTTGAAGTACCTCAAGAGTCTTGTTGATGCCGAAATGGCCAGCCAATCCACCGCCATGTGCCTCACGTATCATTAATTCTCTAAAGGAACTCTTTGGTACACAAAGTTTGTTACCTTTAAAGAGGAACCCGTCTTGAACATAATAGACACCATGACTTCCATGTTTGCAATCAGAAATGATGGATGAGAACTCTGGTTCTTCAGCATAGAGTTCTTTTATCAAATGAAAGCCAAGAATCCGTGAATCAAGGACAGCTAACATGGAATATCTTCTTGATAAGGCATCTGCTACAACATTAGTGTGGCCAAGTTTATATTTGGAGACAAAAGAGAAGGATTGGAGAAATTCTACCCATTTAGCATGTCTCGAGTTGAGTTTGTGTTGACCACTAATATATTTGAGGGCTTCATGATCAGAATGAAGAACAAATTGTTTTGGCCTTAAATAGTGACTCCAATAATCAAGAGCCCTTACAATGGCATAGAACTCTTTATCATAAGTAGAGTAGTTCTTCCTTGAATCTGTCAGCTTCTCACTAAAATAAGCCAAAGGTTTTTGGCCTTGGACGAGAACAGCACTAATCCCAACACCACTAGCATCGCATTCAACTTCAAATATCGCATCAAAATTAGGGAGAGAAAGAATAGGAGACTCACAAAGCTTTTGCTTAACTAATTCAAAGGCATTATGGGCAGCCTTGGTCCACTCAAACGATCCCTTCTTCATGCACTCAGTAATGGGAGCCATAATGGTGCTAAAGCTCTTCACAAATCGCCGGTAAAAAGAGACGAGACCATGGAAGCTCCTCACATCAGAAATGGACTTTGGAATTGGCCATGTCTTTATTGCCTCCACCTTGGATTGATCTACCGAAATCCCATCTTTGGAAATAACATAGCCAAGGAATATTACACTTGAAGAAAAGAACTCACATTTTTCCATCTTGGCATAAAGATTCTGTTTTCTCAAGACGCCAAAGACTTGCTTCAAGTGAGATAAATGCTCATCTTCGCCCTTGCTATATACAAGAATATCATCAAAATAGACAACCACAAAGTGTCCAATAAATGGACGAAGTACCTCATTCATCAGCCTCATAAAAGTGCTTGGGGCATTAGAAAGTCCGAATGGCATGACCAGCCACTCATAAAGGCCCCCTTTTGTTTTGAAGGCTGTTTTCCACTCATCTCCTACCCTCATTCGAATCTGGTGGTATCCACTCCGTAAATCGATTTTGGAAAACACTGTAGAGCCATATAATTCATCAAGCATATCATCAAGTCTAGGTATAGGGTACCTATACTTAATGGTTATGTTATTGATGGCTCGGCTATCCACACACATTCTGAAAGAGCCATCCTTCTTGGGCACAAGTATTGCTGGAACGGAGCAAGGGCTCATGCTTTCCCTCACATAACCTCTAGCAATAAGCTCATCTACTTGTCTTTGCAGCTCCTTAGTTTCTTTTGGATTGCATCGATAAGCAGCCTTGTTGGGGAGTGGAGCACCCGGAAGCAAATCAATTTGAAGCTCAATACCTCTTAGGGGAGGTAATCCAGGCGGTAAGTCCTCCGGAAACACATCTTTAAACTCATTCATCAAAGAATGTAATTCGGGGTGTAATGGTCTCTTGGCCTCACTCTTTTTGCTCTCGACCACAAATAATGCAAAAATGGTTTTTTGTTTGTGAATAGCTCTCTCAACCCGTGTTTCACTCAAGAAAGGGTTTTCCTTTCCACTGTTTCCCACCCTGGGTTCATTTTTGTGGATCAAAGAGGGGCTTAAAGGTGCAAGAATGATGTGTTTATGTTCTTTGTGGAATGAGTAAGTATTTTTGTGGCCATCATGAACAGTTTTTCTATCGAATTGCCAAGGCCTTCCCAACAAAAAATGGCATGCATCCATAGGAATAATATCACATAAAACCTGATCTTGATAATTCTTGCCAATGTAGAATGATATAAGAGCTTGTTTTGTTACCTGGAGATCACTTCCTTTGCTAAGCCATTGAAGCTTATAAGGTTGAGGATGCTTAGAAGTTGGTAGTTTCAACTTCTCAATCATGGTTGTTGAAGCCATATTGGTGCAGCTCCCTCCATCTATGATCAACGTACACACCTTGCCATTAATTGTGCAACTTGTTTGAAAGATGTTTTCCCTTTGCTCCTCCGCTTTTGCTGCAACCATAGTGTCTAAAGCTCTCCGGATAACCAGCACATCACCGTCATCAGCTTCTTCCACGAACTCTTCATCCTTCTCCGACTCAGATTCCTCTTTTTCTTGTTCAGCTTCTTGGAGTTCTAAGTCAATTGTTTCAATTTCTTGAAGGGTCATAACCCTCCGATTAGGACAATTGGCCTGAAAATGTCCATAGCCATGGCATTTGAAGCATTTTTTTCCTTCACCGTCAGGTTTCTTGAGAAGTTCTTTGAAAGATTCGCTCGCTTTCTCCTTGCCTTTATCCTTTGTTAAAGTACTCTCGGCCTTGCTAGAAGAAGCACCCCTAAAGAAGGATGTCCCCTTTGTTGATGATCTGGTTGACCACCCCTTGCCACGCTTCACTTATCTCTCCACCTTTATGGCAAGTTTGCAAACATCTTTAAAGCTCCAATAAGGTTGAAGCTCAACCAAATCCTTGATATCCTGTGTGACAGTCTGAAAATTCGACCCGATTATCGGAAATTCTAAATGAATGGAAATACTTCGTTAATACACTCCGATCGACGCTCACTCGGGATTAGCTACCCTGAGATGACTAACCGAAGGGGAAAGGCTATCTGGGAAGAATTTTCCAAACAGCCGCCCGTTGGTCTGAGACAGAGACAGAGTCGTTATTTAATGAAATTGACCACGAAATGAAATCCGACGATGGACAATCGAATTAGCAAGATAAACACAATTAAGAACTGAAATCAGTTTCTGAATTGTCACCAGAAGGGCAGACAGCCGGTGAACGTCGAGAAGCAAGACGTGATTGGAAAATTACCGAAATGCCCCCGGTAAATGCTCAGTCCTTAGAATTAGTAGAATTAGGATTTATGAGAGTAGACTCGATCAATCGAAATCAAATCCTGTCTGATATTCGTTCGCGCTCGGGACCCGATCGGTGTATTTGGCACGGAAATCGAGGCCAGTCAAATCAGTCAATCAAATCCATCGGTCAATCATGGCACAAGTTCCCATGCAAATCCATCAAGTCAAATCCAAGTACAATCAAGAGTACATGTCATATCCTAGTCACTATTTACCTCACCTAACCCCATTATCTCTTCTCTTTGATTTTCACCAAAACCATATCACCTTCTCTCTCTCTTCCTCACCCCTCATTTTCGGCCACTCCCACACTTCCCTCTCTCTCCCGAAAGCTCTCTCTACCTCTCCTCATTTCCTTCTTCGTTCGGCCGCCGAGGAGCCCCTCCGTCCGTGCCGCCGTTCCGTCGCCCTTGCCATCGCCGTCGGCCATCCCTCATCGTCCCCTCATCTTGGTAAGTCCCTCAACCCTCCTCCCTCTCATTTTCATGGAAGGACCGCCCCTTATGGACGCCCAAACAGCCCCCTTTTCTTCGTCGTTCCGCTCGTCGTCTTGTTTCAACTTGGGCCCGAACTTGCCCCACCTTGTTCCCTTGCATTCCTCACGTCTTTGGCATGGTAAATGATTGTCTTAGGACTCTTGGAGCCCCTTGAACAGCCCGGAACAGCCGCCTCTCCTCCTCCCTTTGCCGTGAACCTCATTCGGCCATTCCTCGCTCCGTCGTCCGTCGTTGTCAATTCCGGTCCAACCAAGTAAGTTCCACTACTAATCTTAATTTAGGCTTGTTGTATACTTGCTTGGTTAATGTTATTAGGGGCTGGTGATATGGAATTTTGGAACTTGTGAAGAATGATAGTCGATCGGTTTGAAGCAAACTAGGGTATGTTTCGGCCGGGCCTTGTACATGGACTTAGAAGTATTATAATGGGCCTTGGAGTGGTTGTTAGGGGCTGATGTAGGCATGGGAGGTATGGGCCGTGTGTGATTAAGAGTCTTGAGGGTCTAAATTAGGCGAATTTAACCTAAAATGAGCTAACGGGCCTAAAGTACTCTAACGGGCTTACTAATGGACGACATGAATAATCTAATTGGGCCTTGAAAGCATGATTGGTAGGCTGCAATAGTAGGCTTGGGCGTGTGTCTTAATGGTCCAAAGGGTGGAAACGGGCTTAGGAACCTTTATTTCAAGTAATTGGGCCAAAAAGAAAAAAAAAACTAGACAAATTGGGCTTAATCCAACTAATGGGCCACTAATGGACGAAAATCCACTTAAATTGGGCCTAATTTATGTCCATGAACATTAAAGTATGAGACCTAAAAGTGCATATGGGCTTGGGTTATCAAATTGGGCTTAAAATAATGGAAATGGGCTTAAATAGTAAATCTTTAAAAATGGGCTTGGGCCTCACACGAAATTAATAAAATAATAGGCCCAAACCATATAATTTAAATCAAGAATTAAATATTGGACCTCAAGTCTTGAAGTGGGCCTTAGGCCCAGTCGAACTTAGCTTGATCAATTAAGACCCTTAATTAGATTAGACCTTGAATTATATGGACTCGATTAATGGGTTGCCCTTGGGTGAGTAATAGTATTGTGGAATTGCGTACAAGTTGTAAGGCAAGCTTAGATGATCGAAAGTCGAGAGTAGATGCACTTGACCTACGTATGTATGGTGCGATGAATATGAGATTATTGATGATTGAATGATGTACTCTACTCCCGTACTTACGTCCCTTGGCATGCATGCTCTGTGTTGAATTTCTGATGCGATCATTTGGGCCATGCATACATTCAGAGCATTGCATGAGACACCGGAGATGTGACGTAAGATTGTGCCTTGAGGGGAAGTGGAGAGAAAAGGGAGACCAACGTAAGGCGTCAGAAACGCAGTGTGGTACGTGCTGATGAGGCACTGAGATTTATAGGCCGTGTGGCACTGATGATTATGCCCTGATGGGAAGTGGAGAGAAAAGGGAGGCCAGCATAAGGCGTCTGAGACGCAGCGTGGCATTGCCGAGTGGCACCGAGAATGAGCCTTGATGGGAATTGGAGTGATAGGCGGGCTGATCCATGGGATCTGTAATGGCCGTTTGAGGCCTGTAGCATTAGCATGGCATGCTTAACGATTGCTTGATATTGCCCGTCTGTATTGCATGAATTACATTATTATGAGACTCGTGTCGGCTATGCGATGTGTGATGGTAACCAGGGAGATCGAGAGCGTTGGGCTTTGAACCTTGAACCCTAGTTACTGGCTAGGACCGACCTCACTCGTATACCCTACCCTACGCTAGGATTAGTGGTGAGCTTGCTGAGTCCTCGACTCACTGGTGGTGGTTACCTTCCTTTTTCAGATCCTGGACGCCAATGATGGCTGCACCCCCGATGCTTTTTGGACTGCCGATTCAGATGGATACTCAGATCACCCTCCATTTTGATATGCACTGTACTCTATGGCATAGGCATGTGACGACTGTACTAGTAGATCAGGGTGGACCCTACCTAGTACCCCATAGGTTCGAGGCGTGGTTTAGAGAGGGCCTTCATGGCTTTGAAGGACCCCAGCGAGATTCCCCGATACCCATGGAGGAGGACCCATTTTGGCTGCAGCCTGCCGAGTATGGAGGCCAGGTGATCGACCCCGACCCAGTGCAGGAGTTGCCGTTTCCTGGACGATCCGAGATCGATGGACACGAAGAGGACGATGCCATGGACACTGAGGAGGAGGATCTAGAAGAGGACCCCGTGGAGGATTCCGAGGAGGAGCCTGAGGAGGACTGAGTTCCTGGCCGTGGTTTAGTGTTTTGATGTTAGGATGAGCGTAGGTAGGTTTGTAGTTGGTGGTTTCTTTTTGGGGTTTGTACCTAACGCTAATGCTATGTTAAGTATATATTGTTATTTGTGTTTATACTGTTCATTCTACCCCTCTGTTCTGTATGTATGTATGTATGGTAGGAGGCACGTTTCCGCAGGTTCGCAAGTTCATCGAAGGACACGTCGTCTGGTCGCGACGAAGAGTTTTTCCTGGGACGTCGTGCTTTGTATACCAGGCGAGTGCGTTGAGTTTCATTAGCAGGAACGGGATGCCGCGTGTCTGATTGGGGTTCGGGGCGTGACATCCTGATTCAACCCTCCGAGGAAACGAGCAATGGTCTGCTCTTGTACTTCCGGAATATCACACCTCATAAGGAGCTGTTCAAATTCTCTAATATACTCTTCAACACTTAACCCATGTTGTTTAAGAGAGTTTAGCTTTAGAAACAGGTCTTGCTTATAGTTTACAGGCAAAAACCTTTTTTTCATAAGCTTCTTGAGCTTTTCCCAAGATCTAACTCTACTTTTTTCCTTCCCGGACTCTTTGATTTTTCAGATTTTCCCACCAAAGTGAAGCATACTTCTTAAATTTAAGAACAGCAACCTTGCATCTCTTTTCATCCGACTATGATTTGAACTCAAATACTCGTTCTATAGCATGCAACCAATCAATAAAATCATCGGGATTAAGGCTACCTTCAAATTCTGGTACTTCTACTTTGACATCACGATCGTTGTTGTTGCTTCTCCCTCTTCTCCTTCTAGCCCGATAGTCTGAATCGCTAGAATCACCTCCTGTGTTGTGGGATCCATCACTGGAATCTGAACGAGGATCGTCAATGCGCGGATGATTAATCGGAGGTCTCCGCGGGGGCGGATCTTGTCTCGCTTGGTTTTCCAATAGGGAGAGAACTCGCTCCATTTGTTGCTGGAGTTGATATATTTGGCGATCACGCCTTTCATTATGGGCTTGCTCCAAAGTTAAACCCCGTGGAACAGGATCATCCATTCGTAGAATGATGTTGATAATGATGTTGATAATCACTCTAAATGAGTTCAACCTAGAGCTCTGACACCAATTTGATGCGTTTGCGTGAGGCGGGCGAATGAATTTTGAGTGATTATCGAAGGAACGTGACTAGATCAATGTATTGGGTTGGAAGTTGAGCGAAGAAGGTAAATGTAGGAGAGGATTCGATTAGATCAAGGCCTAAAGGTACACCACCAGCCAAGAATCAAAATCGGGATTCGGGATAGAAGCTCACCACCAAGGTATAAAGAATAACCACCAACCAAGGCTAAAGGGCTTTTGGTTCACCACCAAGGAAGAATCCAATTTCCGAGGCTAAAGAAACCGGTACAAAGTAAAAGAAATCAACTCAAAGTGGGATTCTCATTCATTCATAAAACTGCCATTACAATGAAGAAAACTCCCCTATTTATAGAGAGACTAAGACATAGAAATGAAAGAAATAAAATAATAGAAATTTGTCCACCAGCCTTGCCCAATTGATACAATCTTCAAAGATTGCTAGTATCAAAGGAAACAAACTCTAATTAGCCACCCATTGATATCTCTTTGATTTGCCATCAATTCAGCAACTATTCAAGCAAGATATGGCTTGAAATCAGCAATCAATCACATATGCCATCAAATCATCAATCATCTATTGATTAGCCCCTTTGAATCTTCAATCAATCAGGTCAGCAATCAATCTGGTGAATCTTCACGAAATCAGCATTTAATCAATCTATTGAATTGATTATCTTATTGAAGATAAAAGATTCAAAAATTTGATTATCGACAATTATAGTCGATAGTCTTTATGTAGACGCGATGCACCGAAGTATGTTGTGACCAAAATCAGTCTTGGTCTAAATGAATATTGATTGTGCGGAACTTGTGGATGGAATCAAAGATTGCTCATTAACACCGGGTGCATCGTTAGTGACATAATCGGATGCCACCGCATCATGAAGAGCAGTTACACTTGGTGGAATTTGCGTACAACAACAGCTATCAGTAGAGTATCAGAATGGCACCGTTTGAAGCATTGTATGGAAGGGCGTGTAGAACTCCGATTTGTTGGGATGAGGTTGGAGAGAAAAGCGTAACAGGCCCAGAGCTAGTGCAGCAGTCAGTGGAGGCAGTCAGGGTGATCATAGATAGGCTGAAGACCGCTCAGAGCAGGCAGAAAAGCTACGCAGACAAGAGACGTAAGCCATTGGAATTTCAAGTTGGGGATCACGTCTTCTTGAAGGTGTCGCCGATGCGAGGACTATCTCGGTTTGGCAAGAAGGGAAAGCTGAGTCCTAGATTTGTTGGGCCATTCGAGATTTTGGAAAAGATCAGGACACTAGCTTATCGTCTAGCACTGCCGCCGAACTTATCGCAGATTCATAACGTGTTTCATGTGTTGATGCTCCGGAAGTACGAGCCGGACCCTGGCCATATACTCGATCATGAATTCATTGAAATGGATGACCGCGTCTCGTACGTGGAAATGCCAGTAAGAATTGAAGATCGTAAGGAGCAGGTCTTGAGGAACAAGACGATACCGCTGGTCAAGGTTATCTGGGAGCATCATGGGACTGAAGGAGCGACATGGGAAAGCGAGGACGAGATGAAGAGGAAGTATCCGTACCTGTTTGAGTAGCCAGTGTAATTTCTGTTTTGTTGTAAGGATTGGTGGATTATAAATTTCGAGGATGAAATTTTTATAAGGAGGGAAGAATTGTGACAGTCTGAAAATTCGACCCAATTATCGGAATTTCTAAATTGAGTGGAAATACTTCGTTAATACACTCTGATCGACGCTCACTCAGGATTAGCTACCCTGAGATTGTCACGCCCCTGATCCCCACTCGGGAACGCGGCATCCCGTTCCTGCGGAAGATACACCTCGCACTCGCCTGGTTTACGATATGCAACGGCCCAGGAAAATTTTCACTTCGTCGCAACCAGACGATGCGGCCTTCAACGAACTTTCATACCTACGGAAGCGTGCCTCCTATCCATCCACACAAGCATACAATGCAAAGGGTAGCATAGACGGAGTAAATACAAACAGCATTATATACATATCAAGCGTTAGGTACAGACCCCAAAGGAAAACACAACCTGCTGCCTAACCTACGCTCTCACTGACATCAAAATACCAGACCACCATCAGAAACTCAGTCCTGCTTAGGCTCCTCGTCGGAATCCTCCACGGGGTCCTCTTCTGGATCCTCCTCATCGGTATCCATGGCATCGCCCTCCTCGTGGCCATCAATCTCAGATCGTCCAGGGGACGGCAACTCCTGCAGTGGGTCGGGGTCGATCACCTGGCCTCCATACTCGGCAGACTGCAGCCAGAATGGGTCCTCCTCCATGGGTATCGGGGAATCTCTCTAAGGTCCCTCAAAGCCATGAAGGCCCTCTCTAAACCGAGCCTCAAACCTATGGGGCACTAAGTAAGGACCTCCCTGATCTACGAGTACAGTCGTCACATGCCTATGCCACACGGTAGCGTGCATATCAAAGTGGAGGGTAACCTGAGTGTCCATCTGAATCGGCATACCAAAAAGCATCGGCGGAGCGGCCATCACTGGCGACCTGGACCTGAAAAAGGAGGCAACCAACGCCAGTGAATCAAGGACTCAGTAAGCTCACCACTAATCCTAGCGTAGGGTAGGGTATGCAAGTGGGGTCGGTCCTAACCAGTAACTAGGGTTCAAGGTTCAGAGTCCAACGCTCTTGATCTCCCCAGTTACCACCACACCTCATATAGCCAACACGAGCCTCATAATAATACCATTTATGCAATACAGACGGGCAGTATCAAGCAATCAGCAATCATGCCATGCAAATGCTACAGGCCTCAAACGGCCATCACAGATCCCACGGATCAGCCCGCCTATCCCTCCAATTCCCATCAGGGCTCATTCTCAGTGCCACACGATAATGCCACGCTGCGTCTCCGGCGCCTTATGCTAGCCTCCCTTTTCTCTCCATTTCCCATCAGGGCGCAACCATCAGTGCCACACGGCATAAAATCTCGGTGCTACATCGGCACGTACCACACTGCGTTTCTGACGCCTTACGTTGGTCTCCCTTTTCTCTCCACTTCCCCTCGGGGCACAATCTCATGTCACATCTCCGGTGACTCATGCAATGCTCTAAATGTATGCAGGGCCCAAATGATTACATCATAAATTCAACACAGAGCATGCATGCCAAGGAACATAAGCACAAGAGTAGAGCATATCATTCGATCATCGATAATCTCATATTCATCGTACCATGCATACGTAGGTCAATTGCAGCCACTCTCGACTTTCAATCAACTAAGCTTGTGTTACAGCTTGTACGCAATTCTACCATGCTATTACTTACCCAAGGGCAATCCATTAATCGAGTCCATATAAATCAAGGTCTAATCTAATTAAGGGTCTTAATTAATCAAGCTAAGTTCGACTAGGCCTAAGGCCCACTTCAAGACTTGAGGCCCAATATTTAATTCTTAAATTAAATCATATGGGTTGGGCCCATTATTTCGGTCCACCAACCAGGTTTTCGGGGTCCACTCATATGCCTAATCTCGTCCATCATCATGCCCGTTAGTTGCACTTAGGCCCGGTAGCTTGTTTTTGATCCATTTGGTGCAAATTAAGTCCCCCAAGCCCACTAGTACCTCCCGGCCTCTCATCCTCACGCCTACACCATCCATTTGCAGCCCCTAAACACAACCTAAGGTCCAAACCTTGAATTCACAGCCTACATATTCGGCCGAACAACAATCTAACGAGTTAGCCTAACGTGCATTTCACATATTCACCCAATCCATGACCAAACCTAAATCATTAATCCAAGATGCTACCACCATAACCATATACAACTAACCTAGACTACGATTAGGAGTGAAGCTTACCAAATTTCGCTCGAGACAACGACGACGACGGCAAGGGACAACGGGCGGCCGAACGGAGCTCACGGCAAGGGAAGGAGAGGCGGCTGTTTGGGGGCTGTTCCAGGGGCTCCAAGAGTCCTAAGACAACCATTTACCAAGCCAAAAACGTGAGGAATGCAAGAGAACAAGGTGGGGCAAGTTCGGGTCCAAGTTGGTGCAAAACACGAATGAAACAACGATGGGAAGGAGGGGCTGTTTCGGGTAGCAAATGGGGGATTCAAGTCACGAAATTTGATGGAGAGGTAGCTGAGACACTTACCTAGAGATGAGGATGAACGGCGCCGGCTGGTTTGGCCGGACGACGGAGGAACGACGGGCGGTGCCGGGCGGCACGGTTGGACGGCAGCGGCTGAACGGAAGGAAACAAGAAGAGGGAGAGGGAGATTTCGGGCGGAGGAGAGTTAGGGAGAGGGTGCCGAATGAGAGAGTGAGGGAGGAGAGAGAGAGAAGAGAGTTTAATTCAAATGGTGAGTGGGTTAGGTAGGCCAAATAGTGACTTTGATTTGATTTTGCACTATGCTTGAATGACATATGTACTCTTGGTTGATTGATAGATTTTCCTTGGGAATTGAACCTTGAAGGATTGATGGATGTGATGGTTGATTGACAAGATGTTTGATTGATTTGACAACTGATTTGACTTGCCTCGATTTACGTGCCAAATGCACCGATCGGGTCCCGAGCGCGAACGAAAATCAGACAGGATTTGATTTCGATTGATTGAATCTACTCTCAAAAATCCAAATTCAACTAATCCTAAGGACTGAGCATTTACCGGGGGCATTTCGGTAATTTTCCAATCACGTCTTGCTTCTCGACATACACCGGCCGTCTGCCCTTCTGGCGACATTTCTGAAACTTACTTTATTTCTTAGTTGTGTTTGTCTTACTAATTCGATTGTCCGATGTCAGATTTCATTTCGTGGTCAATTTCATTTAATAACGACTCTGTCTCTGCCTCAGGCCAACGGGCGGCTGTTTGGAAAATTCTTCCCGGGTAGCCTTTCCCCTTGGGTTGGTCATCTCAGGGCAGCTAATCCTGAGTGAGCGTCGATCAGAGGGTATTAATGAAGTATTTTCATTCATTTAGAAATTCCGATAAATGGGGTCGAATTTTCAGACTGTCACAGAGATGACTGACCGAAGGGGAAAGGCTACCTGGGGACGATTTCCCAAACAGCCGCCCGTTAGTCTGAGACAGAGACAGAGTCGGTATTTAATGAAATTGACCACAAAATGAAATCTGACAGCGGACAATCGAATTAGTAAGATAAACACAATTAAGAAATGAAGTCAGTTTCAGAAACGCTGCCAGAAGGGTAGTTGGCCGGTGTACGTCGAGAAGCAAGACGTGATTGAAAAGTTACCGAAATGCCCCCGGTAAATGCTCAGTCCTTAGGATTAGTTGAATTAGGATTTTTGAGAGTAAATTCGTTGATTCAAAATCAAATCCTGTCTAAAATTCGTTCGCGCTCGGGACCCGATCGGTGCATTTGGCACGCAAATCGAGACAAGTCAAATCCGTCGTCAAATCAATCAAATGTCTTGTCAATCAATCAATCACATCATGGCACAATTTCTAAGGCAATCTATCAAGTCATTCAAGTGTCATTCAAGCATAGTACAAGTCACCTCCAAATCACTATTACCCCATTACCAACTCCCACTATCTCAAATTCAAACTTGGATTAAGCCTCATTCTCTCTCCCTCACCCCTCATTTTCGGTCACTCCCTCACTCCTCTCTCTCCCGAAATCTCTCTTCCTTGGTGGTCCTCCCCGCCGCCACCGTTGCCCGCCTCAAGACGCCGCCCGTCCACCACTTTCCGGCCGTCGTTGCCACCGTCCCGCCTCCAAGTCACCTCGGTAAGTTCCCCTCCTCCCTCTCCTTGCTGTTTCGTGGCTTGAAAACCACTTTGAAGCCGCCCCAAGCTCACGGTCTCCATTCTCTCTCTCAGGTCTAGCTCCACCGCCGTGCCGCCCGTGTGCTTCGTCCGTCGTCTACATCGTCGTTCGGCCACCGTCCCTTACCACCAATCATCCCCACACCTTGGTAAGCTTCTTGACTCACCTTCCTTCCATTTCCATGAACGTGAGGCGTCACACCGCGAACCCCAATCGGGGACACGGCATCCCATTCCTACGGAAGATTCTCACCTCGCTCGTCAGGTTTACAATATGCGACGGCCCAGGAGAACCTATCGTCGCGACCAGACGACGAGTCCTTCGTCTAACTCTCGAACCTGTGGAAACGTGCCTCCTAACCAAACATACATGCATACAAAACAGAGGGGTAGAACGAACAGTATAAACACAAATAACAATATATATACATAACATAACGTCAGCGTTAGGTACAGACCCCCAAAAAGAAACCACAACCTATAGCCAAAACCTACGCTCAAACAACCCCAAAAGACTAGACCAGCATTAGGGACTCAGTCTTCCTCAGGCTCCTCCTCGGAATCCTCCACGGGGTCCTGTTCTGGATCCTCCTCATCGGTATCCATGGCATCGCCCTCCTCGTGGTCATCAATCTCAGATCGTCCAGGAGACGGCAGCTCCTGAGTGGGTCGGGGTCGATCACCTGGCCTCCATACTCGGCAAGCTGCAGCCAGAATGGGTCCTCCTCCATGGGTATCGGAGAGTCTCGCTACGGTCCCTCAAAACCATGAAGGCCCTCTCTAAACCACGCCTCGAACCTATGGGGTACAAGGTAGGGTCCACCCTGATCTACTAGTACAGTCGTCACGTGCCTATGCCATAGAGTAGCATGCATATCAAAATGGAGGGTGATCTGAGTATCCATCTGAATCGGCAATCCAAAAAGCATCGGTGGGGCGGCCATCACGGGCGACCAGGATCTGAAAAGGAAGGTAACCACCACCAGTGAGTCGAGGACTCAGCAAGCTCACCACTAATCCTAGCGTAGGGTAGGGTATACAAGAGGGGTCGGTCCTATCCAGTAAACTAGGGTTCACGGTCCAAGGTTCAGACGCTCTCGATCTCCCTCGTTACCAAGTCCCAATGTATAACATAACGTACAAGGTATAGCAATGCAGTTTGCACAAAGCAGACGGCAATACCAACGATCAACCGAGATGCCATATGTAATGATGCAGGCCTCAAACGGCCATATCGGATCTCACGGATCATGCTCGGCCTCAACCGGCCAAAACGGATCCCGACGGATCGAGCCCGCCTATCACTCCAAATCCCATCAGGGCTCATTCTCAGTGCCACACGGCAAATACCACACTGCGTTTCTGACGCCTTACGTTGGTCTCCCTTTTCTCCCCATTTCCCATCTGAGCACATTCTCATGTCACATCTCTAGTGACTCATGCAATACTCTGAATGTATGCAGGGCTCAAACGATTGCAACGGTAATTCAAACACAGAGCATGCATGCCATAGTACACAAGTACAAGAACAATGCACATTAATTGGTCATCCAAGGAATCTCATATTCATCATGCCATACGATTATAGGACTAGTGCCATACACTCTGATTCTCGACCATCTAGGCTCAATTGAACATCTTACTCGTGATCCCATCATACTATTGCTTACCCTAGGCGATTCCTGACTGATCCCATATAAACCAAGGTTCAACTCGAGTAAGGTTCTAATTAATTAAGTTAGACTAAACTGGGCCTAAGGCTCACTTCAAGATTTGAGACCATTGATTTATTTCTTAAATTAAATATATGAGTTGGGCCCATTATTATATTAATTTCGTGCAAGGCCCTAGCCTATTTCTAAGGATTAACCCATTAAGCCCAACTTGGCTATTTTAAGCCCAATTTGCTATCCTAAGCCCATATACATTATTGGACCTCATATTTTAATATTCAAGATAATAGTTTGAGCCCAATAGGTTGTAATTTTCGTCCATTAAGGCCTCTCTTTATAGTTTGGGTCCAATTTGTTTAGTTTAGGCCCAATTAGCTTAGAAATTGAACCCTCAAGCCCACTTACATGTTTTGGCCCACTAATTCACGTCCCACTCAACATTTGCAGCCCATTTTTGACATTTGTAAGGCCCGACCAATCTATGAAATTCGTCCATTAGCAAGGCCGTTGGAGTATTATAGGCCCGATTGTTTATACAAGGTTAGTTTCATAAGATTTTAGGCCGTCAAGCCCACTAATACACCTCGGCCCACCTCTAGTGTGACAGTCTAAAAATTCAACCGATTATCGGAAATTCTAAATGAATGGAAATACTTCGTTAATACACTCTGATCGACGCTCACTCAAGATTAACTACCCTGAGATGACTAACCGAAGGGGAAGGGCTATCTGGGAAGAATTTTCCAAACAGCCGCCCGTTGGTCTGAGACAGAGACAGAGTCGTTATTTAATGAAATTGACCACGAAATGAAATCCGACGATGGACAATCGAATTAGCAAGATAAACACAATTAAGAACTGAAATCAGTTTCTGAATTGTCGCCAGAAGGGCAAACAGCCGGTGAACGTCGAGAAGCAAGACGTGATTGGAAAATTACTGAAATGCCCCCGTAAATGCTCAGTCCTTAGGATTAGTTGATTTAGGATTTTTGAGAGTAGATTTGATCAATCGAAATCAAATCCCGTCTGATTTTCGTTCGCGCTCGGGACCCGATCGGTGCATTTGGCACGCAAATCGAGGCAAGTCAAATCATTTGTCAAATCAATCGATGTCTTGTCAATCCATCAATCAAATCCATCGGTCAATCATGGCACAAGTTCCCATGCAAATCCATCAAGTCAAATCCAAGTACAATCAAGAGTACATGTCATATCCTAGTCACTATTTACCTCACCTAACCCCATTATCTCTTCTCTTTGATTTTCACCAAAACCATATCACCTTCTCTCTCTCTTCCTCACCCCTCATTTTCGGCCACTCCCACACTTCCCTCTCTCTCCCGAAAGCTCTCTCCCTCTCCTCTTTTCCTTCTTCGTTCGGCCGCCGAGGAGCCCCTCCGCCCGTGCCGCCGTTCCGCCGCCCTTGCCGTCGCCGTCGGCCATCCCTCATCGTCCCCTCATCTTGGTAAGTCCCTCAACCCTCCTCCCTCTCATTTTCGTGGAAGGACCGCCCCTTATGGACGCCCAAACAGCCCCCTTTTCTTCGTCGTTCCGCTCGTCGTCTTGTTTCAACTTGGAACCCGGCCTTGCCCCCTTTGTTCCCTTCGGTTCCTCACCTTTCTCAGCTTGTTTGTTGGTCACTCTAGGATCCTTGGAGGCCACGGAACAGCCGAGATCAGCCCCCGTTGCCGCCGTCCTTTCCCGTCGGCCGTTGAACCCCACGGGCCGCCGGTGTCCTTTTTGTCGTTGCCGCTCGTTCCTTCCCATTTTCGATAAGCTCCGCTACTAATTCTAGCCTAGGTTAGTAGTATATGCATGTAGGATGATATGTTAGAGGCTGGTTAGGCTTGATGTGGGGTTAAAATGTGATTAAGGCCAAGATTATCTTAGGCTAACTTGTTGGAAACTTGATTGGGTTGAATATATGGGCTGTGAATTCATGGAATGGACCTTAGAATGTGGTTAAGGGCTGCAAATGGGTGGACTTAGGCGTGAAAGGGTAGACCAAAACATGGAAATAAGCTTAGGGGCTTTTATTTCAAGTAATTGGGCCAAAGCTAGACTAATTGGGCCTAATCCAACTAATGGGCCACAAATGGACGAAAATCCACTTAAATTGGGCCTAATTTATGTCCATGAACTTTAAAGTGTGAAACCTAAAAGTGTATATGGGCTTGGGTTATGAAGTTGGGCTTAAAATAATGGAAATGAGCTTAAATAGTCAATCTTTAAAACGGGCTTGGGCCTCACACGAAATTAATAAAATAATGGGCCCAAACTATATAATTTAATTTAAGAACTAGATAACGGGCCTCAAATCTTGAAGTGGGCCTTAGGCCCAGTTGAACCCAACTTGCTCAATTAGACCTGTTCTTAGGCTAGACCTTGAATTTTGTGAGTTCAATTGGGGAACCGCCTATGAAGGGCACTAGTATGACAGGATCGCGAGTAAGATGTTAAGGCGGGCCTAGATGATCGAGGATCCGAGTATATAGCCCTAATTCTATGAACGTATAGCACGATGAACATGAGATTTATTAGACAATCAATTGATGTACTATGTTCTTGTACTTGTGTACTTTGGCATGCATGCTCTGTGTTTGAATTACTGATGCAATCATTTGGGCCCCGCATACATTCAGAGGATTGCATGAGTCACCGAAGATGTGACATGAGAATGTGCCCAAGATGGGAAATGGAGAGAAAAGGGAGACCAACATAAGGCGTCAGAAACGCAGTGTGGTAATTGCCGTGTGGCACTGAGATTGAGCCCTGATGGGAATTGGGGTGATAGGCGGGCTGATCCATGGGATCCGTGATGGCCGCTTGAGGCCTGCAGCATTGCATGACATGATTGCTGATTGTTTGATATTGCCCGTCTGTATTGTATAACTTGTATTATTATGTGGTTCGTGTTGATTACGATGGGTTATAGTATCTTGGGAGATTGAGAGTGGTTGGACTCTGAACCCTGAACCCTAGATACTGGTTAGGACCGACCCCACTTGTATATCCTACCCTACGCTAGGATTAGTGGTGAGCTTGCTGAGTCCTCGACTCACTGGTGGTGGTTACCTTCCTTTTTCAGATCCTGGACGCTAGTGATGGCTGCACCCCCGATGCTTTTTGGATTGCCGATTCAGATGGATACTCACATCACCCTCCATTTTGACATGCACGCTACTCTATGGCATAGGCATGTGACGACTGTACTAGTAGATCAGGGTGGACCCTACCTTGTACCCCATAGGTTCCAGGCGTGGTTTAGGGAGGGCCTTCATGGCTTTGAGGGACCCCAGCGAGATTCCCCGATACCCATGGAGGAGGACCCATTTTAGCTACAGCCTGCTGAGTATGGAGGCCAGGTGATCGACCCCGACCCACTGCAGGAGTTGCTGTCCCCTGGACGATTTGAGATTGATGGCCACGAGGAGGGCGATGCCATGGATACCGATGAGGAGGATCCAGAAGAAGACCCAGTGGAGGATTCCGATGAGGAGCCGGAGGAGGACTGAGTTCCTGGCAGTGGTCTAGTGTTTTTGAGTTTGCATGAGCGTAGGTTGGTCTGTAGGTTGCGGCTTCTTTTTGGGGTCTGTACCTAAACGCTTAATATGTATATAATGCTGTTTGTATTTACCCTGTCTATGCTACCCTTTGTTATGTATGCTTGTGTGTGTGGATAGGAGGCACGCTTCCGCAGGTTCGTAAGTTTACTGAGGACGCGTCGTCTGGTTTCGACGAAGAGATTCATCTTGGGCCGTCGAACTTTGGAAACCAGGCGAGCGCGAGGTGTATCTTCCGCAGGGATGGGATGCTGCGTTCCCGAATAGGGATCCGGGGCGTAACATCCCCATTCGAGTGGTATCAGAGCAAGGTCAGCTCTATATGAGACCGTTCGAGGTTTTGGAGTGATAAGGATGTTGATTTTGGGGTAGTTAGATAGATAGACCCTAGACCTAAGGATAGGAAAGGGTACAATGCATGAATTGATTGGCGCAAGTGAATGCTTAGTTCGATTGGTTGCCCAGAGTAGACTGAGGCAGTGGCATTCTGAACTAAGTTGCAGGTGCGTCAGGACCTGAGGTAAGGTTCTAAGGCAGAGCCCCATGAGTAGGGCGCTTGATTGCTGATTGCTGAGTAGTTAACTTGTTAGGTGCTGCTTGTGTTTGTATGCCTAGTCGGCTGTCGCGCGCTGCTTGACCATCATGCATTGCATGATTTCTACATCGAAAACGAAATGGTTTAGAAACAGACATTGTTCGAAAAATGAGGTTTGAGTTTGGAAAATACATGCATCTCATGTTGTTGGATTTGGTGACCGCCAGCCTGGTGTGGGACGGGATTGACGGGACGTCTAAAAACTGTAATGAAGCGTGGTATGGGACACGTGGAATGGGATTCACTCTGTCTGTGGGTAACTTAGGACAACTGTTCGCACCAAGAAACGATGAGGGTGGGGAGTGGTCGCCGGGGCAGGGACCTGATCAAGGAAGCGGCTCCCGACAGGCTTCTAGTTGAGGTGGCGGACAGAGTGGCCTAGGTTATGCATGTTCAGGTTGAGTCTAGATGTCGACCGGGTTCAACTGCATCTAAGTTGCAGTGACTATTTACATGCATATACATGTCAGTGGACGCGACAGTAGACGAAAGCTTGGTTGCTAGATTTAGAATTCCGAATTCCTGAATGGGAATTTCGTTTGTTTTAGGTGTGAGTTTTAGCGAGGATGAGCAATAGGGGCAGAAGACCGACAACTGGTGCATCGAGCTCGAGGGCTCCTGAGTCTGAAGGAGATCCTAGAATCGAAGAAATGATGAGAGTTCTGACTGAAGTGAGTAACTTGATGGCTAGGCAAGCCGCTGAGAGAGCTGCCACTGTTGCCCAAGCAGCTGAGGCCGCCTTGGCCGCTGCGAATGGAGCCAATGGAGGCAATGGGCATGGAAATGGAGGACGTCAGACTCATCATATGGTGGAACAGTTTCTGAAGTTGCAGCCGTCAAGGTTTGATGGTAGTGGTGGCCCAAAAGTAGCTGCCTTGTGGATCGAACAGCTTGAGAAGGCCTTTACCGTTTTGGGTTGCGCAGATGAGGAAAAGGTTTCGTTGGCAACTTATCAGCTTCAAGGGACTGCAGATGACTGGTGGAAGGCCACCAGAGGGCGAGTCTTTCCAGATGGCATGAGGCCGAACTGGGCCGCTTTCTGTGCAGCATTTAATGGCAAGTATTTTTCTGAGGCAGCCTAGGAGAGAAAAATGGAAGAGTCTATAAGGCTCAGGCAAGGACAGATGACCGTGGATCAGTACGAGGGTGAGTTTGCCAAATTGTCCAAGTTCGCTCGAAGGTTGATTGAGGATCCGTGGGACAAGGCCAGAAGATTCAGAGAAGGCTTGAGACCCGAGCTTAAGAGCATGATCATCGGCACTAGGCTAAGGGACTACAACGAGATTTATGAGCGACCCTGGCGATAGAGCGAGATCTGCAGGAGAAGGCCGCCGCATCTGGATCGCGGTTTGTGCCAAGAGGGAACTTCAGGGACTTTAGTAAGAGGCCAATGAAGGATACTCGCAAGTTCGTTCCACCTGCGAGGAGGACTTTGGGAAAACCGTCATTCCTTGGGAATCAGAACTGCCGAGACTGTGGCAGGAGGCATGGGAACAACCCTTGCCCAAGGAAGACTGGAGGCTGCTTTGGATGTGGTCAGATGGGGCATATTCTGAGGAACTGCCCGAAAAGAGGTCCAAGACCCCCGTTCCAGCCACCACAGCAGCCGCCGATGGCGAATGCTCCTCAGGGAAATCAGAACCGCCCACATGTTCAGGGACGAGTCTATGCAGTGGCGCGAAAGGACGCTGAGAACGCGCCAGGGGTGATCACAGGTACCGTCTCTCTCTGTGGTCATACTGCTTATGCTTTGTTTGATCCGGGAGCGTCGCACTCCTTCGTATCTGCACGTTTTGCTGAGTTATCTGGGATGAACGTTAAGCCGTTGAATGTGACCTTGCATGTAACCACCCCGTTAAAGGATAGAGTGATTGTTGAGCTAGGATGTAAAGGGTGTAAGTTAGTTCTGGGCGATAGAGAGGAAGAGATCGATGTAGCTGTTTTGCCTATGTTTGATTTCGACGTGATTGTTGGCATGGATTGGTTGGTTAGACATGGGGCAGTAATAGACTGTGGTAGGGGTATGATACAGTTAAACCCGGTAGGTCACCCCGGGCATGACTTTAGAGGGAATCGAGGAGGAACGTCGATCCCTTGGATTTCGTCGTTGGAAGCGACCAAACTGATGGATGAAGGTTGTCTGGGATTTTTAGCGTCTGTGTCGGATTAGACTGCTCAAGAAGTGAAGTTGGAGGAAGTGCCTGTAGTGAGAGAGTACCCGGATGTATTTCCTCAAGAATTGCCTGGCTTGCCACTAGAGCGTGACGTAGAGTTTGTGATTGAGTTGGCACCTGGAACAGAGCCGATCTCGAAAGCACCGTATAGGATGTCGTTGTCTGAGTTGAAGGAACTGAAGGTGCAGATGCAGGAACTGCTGGATAAAGGATTTATCCGCCCCAGTGCTTCGCCATGGGGAGTTCCGGTGCTGTTTGTTAAGAAGAAGGATGGATCGCTAAGACTGTGTATCGATTACAGACAGCTGGACCAAGTGACGATCAAGAACAAGTATCCTCTGCCAAGGATTGATGACCTGTTTGATCAGCTTCAAGGCGCATGTGTGTTCTCCAAGATAGACCTAAGGACAGGCTATCACCAATTGAGGATTAAGAAGGAGGACGTGCCTAAGACTGCCTTTAGGATGAGGTATGGGCACTACGAATTCACAGTTATGCCGTTTGGATTGACGAACGCCCCAGCAGCATTTATGGACATGATGAATCGAGTGTTCAAGGAGTTTCTGGATCAGTTCGTGATAGTCTTCATCGATGACATTTTGGTGTATCCGAAGAGTTCTGAGGACCACGAGGAACACTTAAGAATTGTCCTGCAGACGCTAAGGGAACACTCGCTGTATGCGAAGTTTAGCAAGTGTGAATTCTGGTTGAGCAGAGTGGCGTTCCTTGGACATATAGTATCTGGAGAAGGAATATCGGTGGATCCGGCAAAGATCGAGGCTGCAGAGAAGTGGCCGAGGCCAACATCTGTGACTGAAGTACGAAGCTTTCTTGGTTTGGCTGGCTACTACAGACGCTTTGTGAAAAGGTTCTCGGTGATAGCGTCTCCTCTGACCCACTTGTTGAAAAAGAAAACGAGGTTTGAATGGATCGAGAAGTGCGAGGAGAGTTTTCAGGAGTTGAAGGATCGACTAACTTCCGCACCAGTGTTAACCATCCCGTCTGGACCTGGAGGGTTTGAAATATACAACGATGCGTCATTAAGAGGATTGGGATGTGTCTTGATGCAGCATGGACGAGTAGTACCTTATGCATCTCGACAGCTAAGGCCACACGAAATGAACTACCCGACGCACGACCTGGAGTTAGCCGCCATAGTGTTCACATTGAAGATTTGGAGCCATTACCTGGTGGGAGAGAAATTTCAGATCTACACCGATCATCAGAGTTTGAAGTATTTGTTTTCGCAGAAAGAGTTGAACATGAGGCAACTTCGTTGGATGGAGCTGTTGAAGGACTACGACTGCGATATTTTGTACCATCCAGGAAAGGCGAACAAGGTAGCGGATGCTCTGAGTAGGAAGTCGAGCATTGCGCGTATGATGGTCAAGGAGTGGACATTGCTGGAGTAGATTAGAGATTCTGAGTTTAAAGTTGAGGTAGGAACCCTCTCCAGTCTGATGGCTACGTTGCAGATTGAACCAGAGATTCAGCTAAGGATCAAAGAGTTGCAACCTACGGACCCGGACATCCAGAAGATTTTGTTGATGAACGTAGATGAGAGGAAGGCTGAGTTCCAAGTAACTGCTGACGGAATGTTGAAGTTTAGAGGACGGTTGTGCGTGCCAAGCGATGAAGAGCTGAAGGAAAGGATTTTGTCTGAGGCGCACAGAAGTAATTACAGTATTCATCCAGGGAGTACGAAGATGTATCAGAATTTGCGTCAGCACTATCGGTGGAATGGAATGAAGGTGGATGTTGCTAACCATGTAGCTAAGTGTCTGACGTGTTAACAAGTGAAGGCGCAGCATTGCAAGCCTAGAGGATTATTGCAACCACTAGAAATCCCAGAATGGAAATGGGAGCATGTCACCATGGATTTCGTGACAGGATTACCAAGAAGTCACAGAGGCAACGATTTGATATGGGTAATAGTGGACAGACTGACGAAATCAGCTCATTTCATTGCCGTACGAAAGGACTCGACCTTAGAGAAGTTGGCTGAATTGTACGTGAGGCAGATCGTGAGGTTGCATGGGGTACCAGTAAGTATTGTATCAGACAGAGATCCTCGTTTCACAGCTACGTTTTGGAAGAGTTTGCAGGGTGCTTTGGGGACAGAATTGAGATTCAGTACAGCCTACCATCCTCAGACAGACGGTCAGTCGGACAGGACTATACAGACTTTGGAGGACATGCTGAGAGCATGTATAATTGATTTCAAAGGAGGCTGGGAAGAGCAGTTACACTTGGTGGAGTTTGCCTACAACAACAGTTATCAGCAGAGTATCAGAATCGCACCGTTTGAGGCATTATATGGAAGGGCCTGCAGAACTCCGATTTGCTAGGACGAGGTTGGTGAGAAAAGCATAACAGGCCCGGAGCTAGTTCAGCAATCAGTTGAGGCAGTTAAGGTGATCAGAGATAGATTGAGGACAGCCCAGAGCAGACAGAAAAGTTATGCAGACAGGAGACGTAAGCCGTTGGAGTTTCAAGTTGGAGACCATGTCTTCCTAAAGGTGTCGCCGATGCGAGGACTATCTCGGTTTGGCAAGAAAGGAAAGCTGCGTCCAAGATTTATTGGGCCATTCGAGATTTTGGAAAAGATCGGGACACTGGCTTATCGTCTAGCACTGCCGCCGAATTTGTCGCAGATTCACAACGTGTTTCATGTATCGATGCTTCGGAAGTACGAGCCGGACCCTGGCCATATACTCGATCATGAAGTCATTGAAATGGATGACCACGTCTCGTACGTGGAAAGGCCAGTAAGGATTGAAGATCGTAAGGAGCAGGTCTTGAGGAACAAGACAATACCGCTGGTCAAGGTTATCTGGGAGCATCATGAGACTGAAGGAGCGACTTGGGAAAGCGAGGACGAGATAAAGAAGAAGTATCCATATTTGTTTGAGTAGCCCAGTGTAATTTCTGTTTTGTTGTAAGGATTGGTAGATTGTAAATTTCGAGGACGAAATATAAGAAGGGAAAAATTGTGACAGTCTGAAAATTCGACCCGATTATCGAAAATTCTAAATGAATGGAAATACTTCGTTAATACACTCTGATCGACGCTCACTCAGGATTAGCTACCCTGAGATGACTAACCGAAGGGGAAGGGCTATCTGGGAAGAATTTTCCAAACAGCCGCCCGTTGGTCTGAGACAGAGACAGAGTCGTTATTTAATGAAATTGACCACGAAATGAAATCCGACGATGGACAATCGAATTAGCAAGATAAACACAATTAAGAACTGAAATCAGTTTCTGAATTGTCGCCAGAAGGGCAGACAGCCGGTGAACGTCGAGAAGCAAGACGTGATTGGAAAATTACCGAAATGCCCCCGATAAATGCTCAGTCCTTAGGATTAGTTGAATTAGGATTTTTTAGAGTAGATTTGATCAATCAAAATCAAATCCTGTCTGATTTTCGTTCGCGCTCGGGACCCGATCGGTGCATTTGGCACGCAAATCGAGGCAAGTCAAATCAGTTGTCAAATCAATCGATGTCTTGTCAATCCATCGGAACAAGTGCCTAAGGCCGAGGCTCCAATGAACCCAAAATGCCGAGCAAAACATCAAAGGAGGAAGGGGCTGGTTCGGGTTGGTTTCGGGGTCTCTAGGCCACGAAAATGAGAGGGAGAGGGCTTAGAAGACTTACCAAGACGATCCAAGGGAGAGAGAGAGCCGACGGTGATAAATGGCAACGACGGAGGCGGTGGAACGGGTGGCGGACGGCGGTGCTCCACGGGCGGCCGAATGGAGGAAGAATGAGAGGAAAAAGAAGGAGAAATGAAGGAGGGGAGAGAGAGAAGGGGTGGCCGAAAGTTTAAGAGAGGGGAGGAGAGAGAAAGGATTATCCAAAATTCAAATAAATGGTAGGTGGGATTAGGTGGAATAGTGTATTGGATGAGACTTGTACTCTTGACTTGTACTTGGATTAGACTTGATAGATTTGCATGGGAACTTGTGCCATGATTTGATTGATGGATTGATAAGACATTGATTGATTTGACAACTAACTTGACTTGCCTCGATTTGCGTGCCAAATGCACCAATCGGGTCCCGAGCGCGAACGAAATTCGGACAGGATTTGATTTCGATTCAACGAATCTACTCTCAAAAATCCTAATTCAACTAATTCTAAGGACTGAGCATTTACCGGGGGCATTTCGGTAATTTTCCAATCACGTCTTGCTTCGCAACGTACACCCGCTGTCTGCCCTTCTGGCAGCGTTTCTGAACCTGACTTCATTTCTTAATTGTGTTTATCTTACTAATTCGATTGTCTGAAGTCGGAGTTCATTTCGTGGTCAATTTCATTAAATAGCGACTCTGTCTCAGTCTCAGACCAACGGGTGGCTATTTGGGAAATTCTTCCCAGATAGCCTTTCCCCTTCGGTTAGTCATCTCAGGATAGCTAATCCTGAGTGAGCGTCGATCAGAGTGTATTAACGATGTATTTCCATTCATTTAGAATTTCCGATGACTGGGTTGAATTTTCAGACTGTCACAATTCTTCCCTTCTTATAAAAATTTCGTCCTCGAAATTTACAATCCACCAATCCTTACAACAAAACAGAAAATTACACTGGCTACTCAAACAAATACGGATACTTCCTCTTCATTTCGTCCTCGCTTTCCCAAGTTGCTCCTTCAGTCCCATGGTGCTCCCAGATAACCTTGACCAGCGGTATTGTCTTGTTCCTCAAGACCTGCTCCTTACGATCTTCAATCCTTACTGGCCTTTCCACGTACGAGACGCAGTAATCCATTTCAATGACTTCATGATCGAGTATATGGCCAAGGTTCGGCTTGTACTTCTGAAGCATCGATGCATGGAACACGTTGTGAATCTGCGATAAGTTCGGCGATAGTGCAAGACGATAAGCTAGTGTCCCGATCTTCTCCAAAATCTCGAATGGCTCAACAAACCTAGGACTTAACTTTCCTTTCTTGCCAAACCGAGATAGTCCTCGCATCGGCGACACCTTTAGGAATACATGGTCTTCAACTTGAAACTCCAACGGCTTATGTCTCCTGTCTGCATAGCTTTTCTGCCTGCTCTGAGCTGTCCTCAGTCTGTCCCTGATCAATTTAACTACCTCAACTGATTGCTGAACTGACTCCGGGCCTGTTATACTTTTCTCACCAACCTCGTCCCAGCAAATTGGAGTTCTGCAGGCCCTTCCATATAGTGCCTCAAACGGTGCCATTCTGATGCTCTGCTGATAGCTGTTGTTGTAGGCAAATTCCACCAAGTGTAACTGTTCTTCCCAGCCTCCCTTGAAGTCTATTACGCACGCTCTCAGCATGTCCTCCAGAGTCTGTATAGTCCTTTCCGACTGACCATCTGTCTGGGGATGGTAGGCTGTACTGAACCTCAACTCTGCACCCAAAGCACCCTGCAAACTCTTCTAAAATGTGGCTGTGAAACGTGGATCTCTGTCTGATACAATGCTTACTGGTACCCCATGCAGCCTTACAATCTGCCTCACGTACAATTCAGCCAACTTCTCCAAGGTCGAGTCCTTTCTTACTGCAACGAAATGCGTGGATTTCATTAGTCTGTCCACTATTACCCATATCGAATCATTGCCTCTCTGACTTCTTGGCAATCCTGTCACAAAATCCATAGTGACATGCTCCCATTTCCACTCTGGGATTTCCAGGGGTTGCAGTAGTCCACCAGGTTTGCAGTGCTGCGCCTTTACTTGCTGACACGTCAAACACTTGGCTACATGCTTAGCCACATCCACCTTCATGCCATTCCACCAATAGTGTTGACGTAAATTCTGATACATCTTCGTACTCCCTAGATGAATACTGTAGTTACTTTTGTGCGCCTCAGACAAAATCCTTTCCTTCAGCTCTTCATCATTTGTCACGCACAGACATCCTCTAAACTTCAATATTCCATTAGCAGTTACTTGGAACTCAGCCTTCCTCTCATCTGCATTCATCATCACAATCTTCTGGATATCCGGGTTTGTAGGCTGCAGCTCTTTAATTCTCAGCTGAATCTCTAGTTCGATCTGCAACGTAGCCATCAGACTTGAGAGGTTTCCCACCTCCACCTTAAACTCAGAATCTTTGATTTCCTCCAGTAATGTCCACTCCTTGACCATCATATGCGCAATGCTCAACTTCCTACTCAGAGCATCCGCCACTTTATTCGCCTTTCCTGGATGGTACAGAATATCACAGTCGTAATCCTTCAACAGATCCATCCAACGACGCTGCCTCATATTCAATTCTTTCAGCGAAAACAAATACTTGAAACTCTGATGATCAGTATAGATCTGAAATTTCTCTCCCACCAAATAATGCCTCCAAATCTTCAGTGCGAACACTATGGCAGCTAACTCCAAGTCGTGCGTCGGGTAGTTCACTTCGTGTGGCCTCAGCTGTCTAGATACATAAGCTACTACTCGTCCATGCTGCATCAAGACACATCCCAATCCTCTTAATGACGCATCGCTGTATATCTCAAATCCTCCAAGTCCAGACGGGATAGTCAACACTGGTGCGGAGGTTAATCGATCCTTCAACTCCTGAAAACTTTCCTCGCACTTCTCCGTCCATTCAAACCTCGTTTCCTTCTTCAACAAATGGGTCAGAGGAGACGCTATCACTGAGAACCTTTCCACAAAGCGTCTGTAGTAGCCAGCCAATCCAAGAAAACTTCGTACTTCACTCACAGTTGTGGGCCTCGGCCACTTCTCTACAGCCTCGATCTTCGCTGGATCCACTGATATTCCTTCTCCAGATACTATGTGTCCAAGGAACGCCACTCTGCTTAACCAAAACTCACACTTGCTAAACTTCGCATACAACGAGTGTTCCCTTAACGTCTGTAGGACAATCCTTAAGTGTTCCTCATGGTCCTCCGAACTCCTCCAATACACTAAAATGTCATCGATAAAAACTATCACGAAATGATCCAGAAACTCCTTGAACACTCGATTTATCATGTCCATAAATGCTGCTGGGGTGTTCGTCAATCCAAACGGCATAACTGTGAACTCGTAGTGCCCATACCTCGTCCTAAAGGCAGTCTTAGGCACGTCCTCCTTCTTAATCCTCAGCTGGTGATAGCCTGTCCTTAGGTCTATCTTGGAGAACATACATGCGCCTTGAAGCTGGTCAAACAGGTCATCAATCCTTGGCAAAGGATACTTGTTCTTGATCGTCACTTGGTTCAGCTGCTTGTAGTCGATACACAGTCTTAGCGATCCATCCTTTTTCTTAACAAACAGCACCGGAGCTCCCCATGGCGAAGCACTGGGGCGGATAAGTCCTTTATCTAATAGCTCTTGCATCTGTACCTTCAACTCCTTCAACTCAGACAACGACATTCTATACGGTGCTTTCGAGATCGGCTCTGTTCTAGGTGCCAACTCAATCATAAACTCCACGTCTCGTTCTGGGGGCAAACCAGGTAATTCTTGAAGAAACACATCCGGGTACTCTCTTACTACCGGTACATCTTCCAGTTTCACTTCTTGAGCATTCGAATCTAACACTGATGCCAAAAATCCCAAATAACCCTCGTCCCTCAGTTTGGTCGCTTCCAACAACGAGATCCAAGGAATCGACGTTCCTCCTCGATTCCCTCTAAAGTCAAACTCAGGGTGGCCTACTGGGTTTAGCTGTATTGTACTCCTACCACATTCTATTACTGCCTCATGTCTAACTAACCAATCCACACCAACAATCACGTCGAAATCATACATAGGCAAAACAGCTAAATCAATCTCTTCCTCTCTATCGCCCAGAACTAACTTACACCCTTTACATCCTAACGCAACAATCACTCTATCCTTTAACGGGGTGGTTACATGCAAAGTCACATCCAACGGCTTAACATTCATCCCAGTTAACTCAGCAAAACGTGTAGATACGAAGGAGTGTGACGCTCCCGGATCAAACAAAGCATAAGCAGTATGACCACAGAGAGAGACGGTACCTGTGATCACCCCTGGCGCGTTCTCAGCGTCCTTTCGCGCCACTGCGTAGACTCGTCCTGTCACGCCCTGGATCCCTTACTCGGGAACGCGGCATCCCGTCCCTGCGGAAGATTCTCATCACGCTCGTCCGGTTTACGATACGCGACGGCTCAGGAAGTCTTTTCGTCGCAACTAGACGACGCGTCCTTTATTAGTCTTGCGAACCTGCAGAAGCGTGCCTCCTAACCACACATATATGCATACGATACAAAGGGCTAGTACGACACTGGAATAACAACAAACATCAATATATACATTACAAAGGTGTTCGATATAGACCCCCAAAGGGAAATACATGACACAGTCCAAAATCCTACACTCGGTCATACGCCCATAGTCTAAACTTGGCGTCTGGCAAATCAATCTTTCGGTCCTTCCTCATGTCCGTCATTCTCCCTGCGACCTAGATACGGCAGCTCCACCATCGGGTCTGGATCAACTACCTCACCTCCACAGTAGAGGCAGTCCAAATAACACGGGAGGTGCGACCATCACAGTGGTCTGGGATCTGAAAAGAAGGCAACCACCGCCAGTGAGTCGAGGACTCAGCAAGCTCACCACTGATCCTAGCGTAGGATAGGGTATACTCGTGGGGTCGGTCCTATCCGGTAACTAGGGTGTAGGGTCCAAGGTTCAGACACTCTTAAATTTCCCTCGGTACTAGACCCCCAACGTATAAGCAAATGCCCCAAAGCATAGCAATGCAGATCATATAACACAGACGGGCAATAATAGATAGTCAACCATGAATGCCACATGCAAACTGATGCAGGCCTCAACCGGCCATAACGGATCCCAGTGGATCATGCCCACCTATCACTCCAATTCCCATCAGGGCTCATTCTCAATGCCACACAGCAAACGCCACACTACGTCTCAGACACCTTACGTTGGCCTCCCTTTTCTCTCCATTTCTCATCAGGGCACATTCTCAGCCACTCAGCAAATACCACACTGCGTCTCGGACGCCTTACGTTGGCCTCCCTTTTCTCTCCATTTCCCCGCGTAACAACGCCTCTGGGGCTCCATCTCATGTCACATCTCTGGTGACTCATGCAATGCTCTCAATGTATGTAGGGCCCAAATGATTGCAAACAGCAATTCAGTCACAGAGCATGCATGCAATGGTACATAAATACAAGTACAGAGCACATCAAGAAATCATCAAAGTAATCACGTGCTCGTCATGCCAGACTATCGTTTACCATAGGTCCAATTAGATATCTAGTGCCCCACACGCAGTTGCTCGACCAACTAGGTCCAATTAGATATCTCATACGAATTCCCATCGTACTATCGTTTACCATAGGCGATTCCCTGATTGAACCCATACAAATTAAGTTCCACCTTAGCGGACTCGGTCACTCAATCTAAGCCCAATAACCCATGTTAGTTCCCTGAGAGTTAGTAACCCACGATCAATGAATTAGTCGTCTTGATATATATATATATATATATATATATATATATATATCCTTGGGTTTTAACGAATTAGACTTAGCTCAGGTTTTGGCCTAATTAATTAGTTTGGGTTCAACTGGGCCTAAGGCCCATTCCAAGGTTTAAGGCCCATGATTTATTTCTTAAATTAAAATATATGATTTAGGCCCATTATTATATTAATTTCGTGCAAAGCCCAAGCCCATTCTTAAGGATTAGTCTACTAAGCCCAATTAGGACATTTTAGGCCCAATTTGATATCCTAAGCCCATGTACATTATTGGACCTCACATTTTAATATTCAAAACACAAATTAGGCCCAATTAGATTAAAATTTTCATCCATTAAGGCCCACCATTGTAATTTAGGTCCAATTAGATTTGTTTGGGCCCAATTAGTCCAAAATTAAGTCCCGAAGCCCAATAGAACCCTTCGGCCCATTAGGTCACATGCCCACTCATCTATTCCAGCCCATGATTAATATTTCAAGGCCTAATTTAAATCTGAATTTTGATTTTCCGAGAAGCCCAATAAAATATGTTAGGCCCATAAGCTTGTATAAGGTTAGTTTGGTCCCATTTAAGCCCCCAAGCCCATAGGTAGCCTTAGGCCCACCTTCTACACGCCTTAAACAACATTCGCAGCCCACATTTGACATTTTTAAGGCCCAACTAAATCATTAAATTCGACCATTCACAAGCCCATTAAGGTACCTTAGGCCCGTTAGCTTATTTTTGGTTGAAATTGTCCAAATTAAGTCCCTTAGGCCAATAGTCTCTCACGGCCTCTCCCTCGCGCGCCTACATTACTCATACATAGCTCAGTATCACGTTCCAAGGCCCAAATTGCAAACCTACAGCCCACACAATCGGCCCAAACGAATTTCCATCAAATTAGCTTAGTGAGCATTACACATAATTACCCATTTCACGCCTAAACCGAAATCATCAATCCTTAATACGACAAACCACATCCATATACATCTAACCTAGGCTATAATTAGTAGTAGAGCTTACCTAAGTGAGTTGGAATGGCAACGACGACGAGGAGAACACCGGGCGGCTCAAGTGAGGTTCTCGGCCTAAGGAGAGAACAACATGGTCCGGCGTTCAAACGGGTTTGGATGGCCACGAAGAGGAAGACAAATAAGCTTGAGACACTTACCAAGGAGTGTGGGTGGTCGGTGATGAGGAATGGCAGCCGAACAACGGTGAGAACGACGACGACGCGGGTGGAGCTCGCGGTGGCTTGAGGAGAAACCGAGCGGGAGAGAGGGAGAGTGAAGTCGGTTAGGGCTTCAATCAAGGCCGCAGAATGAAGGAGGGGGTTTAGAGGACTTACCGGAGGAAGATGGGACGATGATGGTGGCGGTGGAGCTCGGACGACGGCGGACGGGGGTGCTCCACGGGCAGCCGAAGAAGAAACGAAGTAAAAGAAGAGGAGGAAGGTGAGGAGAGGATTTGGGAAAGGAGAGGGAGAATGGGGGGCCGAATGAAAGGGAAATGGGAGAGGAGAGAGTGTGTGAGGCTTATTATCCAAGGCTTCATCAAATTCAAAAGGTGTTAGTGGGTTAGGTGTATTAGTGTTAGGGATTGATTTTGTACTTGATATATGACATTGTACCTTGGATTTGATGGGTTGATTATCTTGGAAATTGAATGTCATAATGGGAGTAGTTGAGTGAGTAGTAGTCTTGATTTGTACTTTAACATGACATATGTACTTTGACATGTGACACTTGTACCTTGACTCGATTGCATGGGAAATTGAACCATGAATGATTGATGTGATTGACAAGACATTTGATTGATTTGACAACTGATTTGACTTGCCTCGATTTGCGTGCCAAATGCACCAATCGGGTCTCGAGCGCGAACGAATTTCGGACTGGAATTGGTTTCAATCTATCGAGTCCACTCTCAAAAATCCTAATTTAACTAATACTAAGGACTGAGCATTTACCGGGGGCATTTTAGTAATTCTCCAATCACGTCTTGCTTCTCGACGTGCACCAGCTGTCTGCCCTTCTAGCGACATTTCTGAAACTGATTTCATTTCTTAATTGTGTTTATCTTACTAATTCAATTATCCACTGTCGGATTTCTTTTTGTGGTCACTTTCATTAAATACCGACTCTGTCTCAGCCTCAGACCAACGGACGGCTGTTTTGAAAAATTTCCCAGGTAGCCTTTCCCTTTTGGTTAGTTGTCTCAAAGTGGCCAACCTTGAGTGAGGATCAATCAGAGCGCATTCATGAAATATTCCCATTCATTCCGACATCCTGATCACTAGGTCGAATTTTCAGACTGTCACAATTCTTCCCTCCTTATAAAAATTTCGTCCTCGAAATTTTCAATCCAAATGACCTTACAACCAAAACAGAAATTACGCTTGACTTCTCAAACAAATGAGGGTACTTCTTCTTCATCTCGTCCTCACTTTCCCACGTTGCTCCTTCTGTCTCGTGATGTTTCCAGATGACCTTGACCCAAGGAATTGTCTTGTTCCTCAACACTTGCTCTTTTCGATCTTCGATTCATACTGGCCTTTCCACGTACGAGACGCGGTCATCCATTTCAATGACTTCATTATCGAGTATATGGCCAGGGCCCGGCTCGTACTTCCGGAGCACCGATATATGGAACACGTCTAGTTTATTCTTTCACCCATACCAACTCACATGGCATACTTCGGGACCACGATGTCCATCTCATTTCGCTTAGCGGAGCGCCCATTACAACTGAGGATATGCCACATTTCAGCCCCTTCTTCTCGATGCCATTTTCCCGTGCCATACCCGGGATCCTATTGGTTACGGTCTCTCAATTAAAGCAACACCCCACCGCGACGTTATCGAATCGCTCGTCGACCAGTTTGTGTGGTTTTCATCACAAATCCACCTTGATTACACGACAGGGGACCTCTCCGATCACAGCAAAGACATAGTTCGCAATCCTCGACTTTCACCAACATCTCCTGGACACTCTGGCACTTCTCATTCAGGGCATCTCAATAGGTAATTCAAAAAGAATACTCGGGCTTTACCTTCTCTCCGCCTTTCTCCAAACGGCTATGTCCGTTTCTCGACATTCCCGAAACTTGTCCCTTTTTATTCCACATGGCGTACCGCTTCTCCCTCATTTGGGACTTCACCATTCACTTTAGAAACTCCACGATTAAGGCTCTAAAAAGTCTGCACCACTTATTATCTAGCTTTCTTAACGACCTTGGACAGTTCTTACTTCTCTCTCAATTTACTTGATTGTGCCAGTCAGCCACCAGATACACTCTGGTCCCGCTATACTTCTCTCATCAACCTCATCCTTCGTTGGCATCCATTACAGCGAACACTATATTAAGTGAATCCACCCTTTTTGTCCTTTGTCCCTTTCCACAAAATTGATTTGGCGTTCACTCCTTAGGAATCTTCACATCTCTCCATCATCATTCTCGACGCAGGTTATTGCCAAGTTAATGCTCGTGAATTCATCTAATCACCCTTTAATTTCACCCCCATTTAACTATGCCAAAGATACTTTAGACTCAACCTCCCTTACCATTAACCCGCATGGCGCCACCTAAGAGTATCATCCTCATTTCAGTTTTTCTTAGATAGGTCGTTTCTCATTGTCAGGAATTTCTCCACTTGGATCACACACCACTTATTCTCTAAAACCTTTAGCTCGTGTCCTTTGATCGTTACTCACACCAAGATCACAATCTATATTCCCAGTTGGGCCTTCATCCAATGTCAATGCCTTAATCGCCAATCTCAAATTTCTTTCGCACTCAATATTCCATAGTTATCGTCTGCCCACTCCTAAATTATATACTTCACAGGCCCTCAAAATGTCAGCATCCAATTTCCATTGGTGACCAACGTTTCTAAGGTCGAATACTTAAACTTTCAAGTGAATGCAATACCTTTCTTGTCACCACTCATGACAAGTCAAAGTCATGACATCCCCCTGGCTCGTTATTCAATGTTGCTACTTGCCTCATTTAAATCTCACCTTCAATCTAAACCATCGAGGTCTGACATAGTTCTGGCATATAGTCCTTGGATACCGAATCCTTGTACTTTCGTATCTACAATTCGTTTCTCAAGGTCAACTATCAGAATTTCCAGTTCAGGCCTATTGGTATGCCCCCGCCACTACTGTTTACACACCTCCTGCTTTCGCGCCCATCCTCATATCTCAAGTTTGCCAAACATACCAAGGACCATCACGACTTAAGGTCACCTGTCAGTATTCGGACGATGCACTTACTTCTAGTCCTTATTCAAATCCGAAATGCCCTCGAGGCATCCAATTGGCTTTTGTCCCAACATCCCTTTCTTCACTCTCCCAAAGAACTTCCTCACCTCAATTAGAACCATTATTGGGATTCGTAACCTAAACCATTAAGCGCCACCCTAATCCAGACTTGGGGTTCGCAATCATCGGGTGCCTTAATCCCATATCCTCAAGTGTCTCGAACGGCTATCCATCAAGTTTTCTCTTGATCCAAGTCTAAGCCTTCATCCTTCAAGCTTATCGGCCAACCTATCTCTCAATTGCTAGGTTTATCCCCAAGTTTGCGGTATTGCCATTCCAAGATTACCGTTGTACCATTTTGCTAGTCCTTTATCAATGTTCGTACTCATAAGCCTCGGGCATACTTGTCCATCTGAATCCACGTCCATGGTTTCTTGGCTCTCGCTACTTCCTTACGAACTTCAGTCATATGATTACTCTAGGCCATCGACAAAGATTGGGAAACTAAGACCATTAAACTCAGTTTTGATTTCCACCCTATACAATCCACAATGGTTCGTCTTCTCATCAACATATTGTCTTCGCTAAACGAGTCTGTCGGCAGATTCTCCTTGCGCCACAAGTCCCGTCAATGTAACCCAAATCAATGTCGTCCAGAGGCTGTGACCCGCCAGCCAAGCATTCAGCAGACAACTCTCTGTTTTTCAACTTTTTATGACCATCAAGGGGATCGAAATGTCTTATCGCAAAACTACGCTATCCTTCAACCTCATATAGATCTCAGGAACTATCTCCCACGATCGTCCTTCTTGCTACGACGGTATCCGTCCTTTTATCCATCTAGGGCTCCATTATCAAAGCTCCTGTTGTCCCTTTTAATATAACCACATCCTAGATACGGTAGCCCTTTTTAGCCTGGCTCTATTGAACTGCCTAAGTTCCTTTCATATCTCAGGTTCTAATCCTCTGACCCTCAGGTTATCAACTAATACTCGAGTTCCAACTTCAATCCCTTTGGAAGCCTCTTTTACTTTGTTATAGGGGTTCTCTGTATTCCTTAATCCAACTTTAGCAACCTAGGGAACTTGCCTTCGCACTTATCCACAAGCCTTTAGTCTTGACAAAGCCTTGGGATTTCCTCCATCTTTTTCCTTCGAGCTGCTTTCTTCTCTAAGCATCCCAGCGCGGCAAACGTCCTATCTAGCTTTCCTGTTTAGCGAGGGAGTACTTTGGGTCCTCCATTTCTATTTCTACCAACTTCACAATTCTCATTGGCCCCTTTCACGGCGGCCACTGTAGTTTTAGCAATTTGGGCGACAGTGGCAGCTCTCTCTTCTTGAGCCTACCTACCCACTAGGTTTCTAACCTCTTTCAATATCCTTAAGACCCCATTTATTCTCGGGCCTTCAACTACAAAATGTTCACAAGCTAAATGCTTCACTAGTCCTTCTGCCCCTATTGCTCATCCTCCCAGATTTTTTCTCACACCTATATCCAATAAAATTCCCTTAAGGAATTTGGAACCCTAAAACTAGCAATCAAGCTTTCGCCTACTGTCGCATCTACTGACATGAATATGAATGTAAATATTCGCTGCAGCTTAAATGCAATTGAACCCGGTTGACATCTAGACTCAACCCTGACAATGCACAACCTAGGCCACTCTGTTCGCTACCTCAACTAGAAGCCTGTCAGGAGCCGCTTCCTTGATCAGGTCTCTGCCCCGGCGACCACTCCCCGCCCTCCTCATTTCTTGGTGCGAACAGTTGTCCTAGGTCACCCATAGCCAGAGAGAATCCCATTCCACGTGTCCCATACCACGCTTCATCACAGTTTTTAGACGTCCCGTCAATCCTGTCCCATACCAGGCTGACGGTTACCAAGTCCAACAACATGAGATGCATGTATTTTCCAAATCCAGATTCCCTTTTCAAACAGTTTTCATTTCTAAATCATTTTGCTTTCAATGCGAAAATCATGCAATGCATGATAGTCAAGCAGCGCGCGACAGCCGACTAAGCATACAAACACAAGCAGCATCTAGCAAGTTAACCATTCAGCAATCAGCAATCAAGCGCCCTACTCATGAGGTTATGCTTTAGAACCTTACCTCAGGTCCTGATGCACCTACAGCTTAGTTTAAGATACCTTAGTCCAAGACTACTCTAGGCAATCTACTCTATTAAGCAAACACATGCACCAATCAATTCATGCATTCTACCCTTCCTAATCCTTAGGTATTGGGTCTATCTATCTAACTACCCCAAAATCAACAACCTTATCACTCCGAAACCTCGAACGGTCTCATATCGAGCTGACCTTCCTCATGTCCGTCATTCTCCCTGCGACCTAGATACGGCAGCTCCACCATCGGGTCTGGATCAACTACCTCACCTCCACAGTAGAGGCAGTGTAAATAACACGGGAGGTGCGGCCATCACAGCGGTCTGGGATCTGAAAAGAAGGCAACCACCGACAGCGAGTCGAGGACTCAGCAAGCTCACCACTAATCCTAGCGTAGGATAGGGTATACTCGTGGGGTCGGTCCTATCCGGTAACTAGGGTGTAGGGTCCAAGGTTCAAACACTCTTAAATTTCCCTCGGTACCAGACCCCCAACGTATAAGCAAATGCCCCAAAGCATAGCAATGCAGATCATATAACACAGACGGGCAATAATAGACAGTCAACCATGAATGCCACATGCAAACTGATGCAAGCCTCAACCGGCCATAACGGATCCCAGTGGATCATGCCCGCCTATCACTCCAATTCCCATCACGGCTCATTCTTAGTGCCACACAGCAAACGCCACACTGCGTCTCAGACGCCTTACGCTGGCCTCCCTTTTCTCTCCATTTCCCATCAGGGCACATTCTCAGCCACTCGGCAAATACCACACTGCGTCTCAGACGCCTTACGTTGGCCTCCCTTTTCTCTCCATTTCCCCGCGTAACAACGCCTCTGGGGCTCAATCTCATGTCACATCTCTAGTGACTCATGCAATGCTCTCAATGTATGCAGGGCCCAAATGATTGCAAACAGCAATTCAGTCACAGAGCATGCATGCAATGGTACATAAATACAAGTACAAAGCACATTAAGAAATCATCAAAGTAATCACGTGCTCGTCATGCCAGACTATAATAGGTCTAGTGCCCCACACGCAGTTGCTCGACCAACTAGGTCCAATTAGATATCTCATACGAATTCCCATCGTACTATCGTTTACCATAGGCGATTCCCTGATTGAACCCATACAAATTAAGTTCCACCTTAGCGGACTCAGTCACTCAATCTAAGCCCAATAACCCATGTTAGTTCCCTGAGAGTTAGTAACCCACGATCAATGAATTAGTCGTCTTGATATATATATATATATATATATCCTTGGGTTTTAACGAATTAGACTTAGCTTAGGTTTTGGCCTAATTAATTAGTTTGGGTTCAACTGGGCCTAAGGCCCATTCCAAGGTTTAAGGCCCATGATTTATTTCTTAATTTCGTGCAAAGCCCAAGCCCATTCTTAAGGATTAGTCTACTAAGCCCAATTAGGACATTTTAGGCCCAATTTGATATCCTAAGCCCATGTACATTATTGGGCCTCACATTTTAATATTCAAAACACAAATTAGGCCCAATTAGATTAAAATTTTCATCCATTAAGGCCCACCATTGTAATTTAGGTCCAATTAGATTTGTTTGGGCCCAATTAGTCCAAAATTAAGTCCCGAAGCCCAATAGAACCCTTCGGCCCATTAGGTCACATGCCCACTCATCTATTCCAGCCCATGATTAATATTTCAAGGCCTAATTTAAATCTGAATTTTGATTTTCCGAGAAGCCCAATAAAATATGTTAGGCCCATAAGCTTGTATAAGGTTAGTTTGGTCCCATTTAAGCCCCCAAGCCCATAGGTAGCCTTAGGCCCACCTTCTACACGCCTTAAACAACATTCGCAGCCCACATTTGACATTTTTAAGGCCCAACTAAATCATTAAATTCGACCATTCACAAGCCCATTAAGGTACCTTAGGCCCGTTAGCTTATTTTTGGTTGAAATTGTCCAAATTAAGTCCCTTAGGCCAATAGTCTCTCACGGCATCTCCCTCGCGCGCCTACATTACTCATACATAGCTCAGTATCATGTTCCAAGGCCCAAATTGCAAACCTACAGCCCACACAATCGGCCCAAACGAATTTCCATCAAATTAGCTTAGTGAGCATTACACATAATTACCCATTTCACGCCTAAACCGAAATCATCAATCCTTAATACGACAAACCACATCCATATACATCTAACCTAGGCTATAATTAGTAGTAGAGCTTACCTAAGTGAGTTGGAATGGCAACGACGACGAGGAGAACACCGGGCGGCTCAAGTGAGGTTCTCGGCCTAAGGAGAGAACAACATGGTCCGGCGTTCAAACGGGTTTGGATGGCCACGAAGAGGAAGACAAATAAGCTTGGGACACTTACCAAGGAGTGTGGGCGGTCAGTGATGAGGAATGGCAGCCAAATAACGGTGAGAACGACGACGACGCGGGCGGAGCTCGCGGTGGCTTGAGGTGAAACCGAGCGGGAGAGAGGGAGAGTGAGGTCGGTTAGGGCTTCAATCAAGGCCGCAGAATGAAGGAGGGGGTTTAGAGGACTTACCGGAGGAAGATGGGACGATGATGGTGGCGGTGGAGCTCGGACGACGGTAGACGGGGGTGCTCCACGGGCAGCCGAAGAAGAAACGAAGCAAAAGAAGAGGAGGAAGGTGAGGAGAGGATTTGGGAAAGGAGAGGGAGAATGGGGGGCCGAATGAAAGGGAAATGGGAGAGGAGAGAGTGTGTGAGGCTTATTATCCAAGGCTTCATCAAATTCAAAAGGTGTTAGTGGGTTAGGTGTATTAGTGTTAGGGATTGATTTTGTACTTGATATATGACATTGTACCTTGGATTTGATGGGTTGATTTTCTTGGAAATTGAATGTCATAATGGGAGTAGTTGAGTGAGTAGTAGTCTTGATTTGTACTTTAACATGACATATGTACTTTGACATGTGACACTTGTACCTTGACTCGATTGCATGGGAAATTGAACCATGAATGATTGATGTGATTGACAAGACATTTGATTGATTTGACAACTGATTTGACTTGCCTCGATTTGCGTGCCAAATGCACCGATCGGGTCTCGAGCGCGAACGAATTTCGGACTGGAATTGGTTTCAATCTATCGAGTCCACTCTCAAAAATCCTAATTTAACTAATACTAAGGACTGAGCATTTACCGGGGGCATTTTAGTAATTCTCCAATCACGTCTTGCTTCTCGACGTGCACCAGCTGTCTGCCCTTCTAGCGACATTTCTGAAACTGATTTCATTTCTTAATTGTGTTTATCTTACTAATTCGATTGTCCACTGTCGGATTTCTTTTTGTGGTCACTTTCATTAAATACCGACTCTGTCTCAGCCTCAGACCAACGGACGGCTGTTTTGAAAAATTTCCCAGGTAGCCTTTCCCTTTTGGTTAGTTGTCTCAAAGTGGCCAACCTTGAGTGAGGATCAATCAGAGCGCATTCATGAAATATTCCCATTCATTCCGACATCCTGATCACTAGGTCGAATTTTCAGACTGTCACAATTCTTCCCTCCTTATAAAAATTTCGTCCTCGAAATTTTCAATCCAAATGACCTTACAACCAAAACAGAAATTACGCTTGACTTCTCAAACAAATGAGGGTACTTCTTCTTCATCTCGTCCTCACTTTCCCACGTTGCTCCTTCTGTCTCGTGATGTTTCCAGATGACCTTGACCCAAGGAATTGTCTTGTTCCTCAACACTTGCTCTTTTCGATCTTCGATTCATACTGGCCTTTCCACGTACGAGACGCGGTCATCCATTTCAATGACTTCATTATCGAGTATATGGCCAGGGCCCGGCTCGTACTTCCGGAGCACCGATATATGGAACACGTCTAGTTTATTCTTTCACCCATACCAACTCACATGGCATACTTCGGGACCACGATGTCCATCTCATTTCGCTTAGCGGAGCGCCCATTACAACTGAGGATATGCCACATTTCAGCCCCTTCTTCTCGATGCCATTTTCCCGTGCCATACCCGGGATCCTATTGGTTACGGTCTCTCAATTAAAGCAACACCCCACCGCGACGTTATCGAATCGCTCGTCGACCAGTTTGTGTGGTTTTCATCACAAATCCACCTTGATTACACGACAGGGGACCTCTCCGATCACAGCAAAGACATAGTTCGCAATCCTCGACTTTCACCAACATCTCCTGGACACTCTGGCACTTCTCATTCAGGGCATCTCAATAGGTAATTCAAAAAGAATACTCGGGCTTTACCTTCTCTCCGCCTTTCTCCAAACGGCTATGTCCGTTTCTCGACATTCCCGAAACTTGTCCCTTTTTATTCCACATGGCGTACCGCTTCTCCCTCATTTGGGACTTCACCATTCACTTTAGAAACTCCACGATTAAGGCTCTAAAAAGTCTGCACCACTTATTATCTAGCTTTCTTAACGACCTTGGACAGTTCTTACTTCTCTCTCAATTTACTTGATTGTGCCAGTCAGCCACCAGATACACTCTGGTCCCGCTATACTTCTCTCATCAACCTCATCCTTCGTTGGCATCCATTACAGCGAACACTATATTAAGTGAATCCACCCTTTTTGTCCTTTGTCCCTTTCCACAAAATTGATTTGGCGTTCACTCCTTAGGAATCTTCACATCTCTCCATCATCATTCTCGACGCAGGTTATTGCCAAGTTAATGCTCGTGAATTCATCTAATCACCCTTTAATTTCACCCCCATTTAACTATGCCAAAGATACTTTAGACTCAACCTCCCTTACCATTAACCCGCATGGCGCCACCTAAGAGTATCATCCTCATTTCAGTTTTTCTTAGATAGGTCGTTTCTCATTGTCAGGAATTTCTCCACTTGGATCACACACCACTTATTCTCTAAAACCTTTAGCTCGTGTCCTTTGATCGTTACTCACACCAAGATCACAATCTATATTCCCAGTTGGGCCTTCATCCAATGTCAATGCCTTAATCGCCAATCTCAAATTTCTTTCGCACTCAATATTCCATAGTTATCGTCTGCCCACTCCTAAATTATATACTTCACAGGCCCTCAAAATGTCAGCATCCAATTTCCATTGGTGACCAACGTTTCTAAGGTCGAATACTTAAACTTTCAAGTGAATGCAATACCTTTCTTGTCACCACTCATGACAAGTCAAAGTCATGACATCCCCCTGGCTCGTTATTCAATGTTGCTACTTGCCTCATTTAAATCTCACCTTCAATCTAAACCATCGAGGTCTGACATAGTTCTGGCATATAGTCCTTGGATACCGAATCCTTGTACTTTCGTATCTACAATTCGTTTCTCAAGGTCAACTATCAGAATTTCCAGTTCAGGCCTATTGGTATGCCCCCGCCACTACTGTTTACACACCTCCTGCTTTCGCGCCCATCCTCATATCTCAAGTTTGCCAAACATACCAAGGACCATCACGACTTAAGGTCACCTGTCAGTATTCGGACGATGCACTTACTTCTAGTCCTTATTCAAATCCGAAATGCCCTCGAGGCATCCAATTGGCTTTTGTCCCAACATCCCTTTCTTCACTCTCCCAAAGAACTTCCTCACCTCAATTAGAACCATTATTGGGATTCGTAACCTAAACCATTAAGCGCCACCCTAATCCAGACTTGGGGTTCGCAATCATCGGGTGCCTTAATCCCATATCCTCAAGTGTCTCGAACGGCTATCCATCAAGTTTTCTCTTGATCCAAGTCTAAGCCTTCATCCTTCAAGCTTATCGGCCAACCTATCTCTCAATTGCTAGGTTTATCCCCAAGTTTGCGGTATTGCCATTCCAAGATTACCGTTGTACCATTTTGCTAGTCCTTTATCAATGTTCGTACTCATAAGCCTCGGGCATACTTGTCCATCTGAATCCACGTCCATGGTTTCTTGGCTCTCGCTACTTCCTTACGAACTTCAGTCATATGATTACTCTAGGCCATCGACAAAGATTGGGAAACTAAGACCATTAAACTCAGTTTTGATTTCCACCCTATACAATCCACAATGGTTCGTCTTCTCATCAACATATTGTCTTCGCTAAACGAGTCTGTCGGCAGATTCTCCTTGCGCCACAAGTCCCGTCAATGTAACCCAAATCAATGTCGTCCAGAGGCTGTGACCCGCCAGCCAAGCATTCAGCAGACAACTCTCTGTTTTTCAACTTTTTATGACCATCAAGGGGATCGAAATGTCTTATCGCAAAACTACGCTATCCTTCAACCTCATATAGATCTCAGGAACTAACTCCCACGATCGTCCTTCTTGCTACGACGATATCCGTCCTTTTATCCATCTAGGGCTCCATCGTCAAAGCTCCTGTTGTCCCTTTTTATATAACCACAACATAGATACGGTAGCCCCTTTTTAGCCAGGCTCTATTGAACTGCCTAAGTTCCTTTCATATCTCGGGTTCTGATCCTCTAACCCTCAGGTTATCCACTAATACTCGAGTTCCAGCTTCAATCCCTTTCGGCGCCCCTTTTACTTTGTTATAGGGGTTCTCTGTATTCCTTAATCCAACTTTAGCAACCTAGGGAACTTGCCTTCGCACTTATCCATAGGCCTTTAGTCTTGACAAAGCCTCGGGATTTCCTCCATCTTTTTCCTTCGGCAGCTTTCTTCTCTAAGCATTCCAGTGCGGCAAACGTCCTATCTAGCTTTCCTGTTTAGCGAGGGAGTACTTTGGGTCCTCCATTTCTATTTCTACCAACTTCACAATTCTCATTAGCCCCATTCACGGCGGCCACTGTAGTTTTAGCAATTTGGGCGACAGTGGCAGCTCTCTCTTCTTGAGCCTACCTACCCACTAGGTTTCTAACCTCTTTCAATATCCTTAAGACCCCATTTATTCTCGGGCCTTCAACTACAAAATGTTCACAAGCTAAATGCTTCACTAGTCCTTCTGCCCCGATTGCTAGTACTCCCAGATTTTATTCACTCAATCTGCTTCAGTCCCATCAATTTATTGACTTCAGTCGGGACCCTCAACGTCTCTTCAATCCTTGGATCTCCTTCGGGGACATGAGCCCTTGAGCTTGACGCACCAGCACTTAATCTTCTGCCCCTATTGCTCATCCTCCTAATTTTTTCTCACACCTATATCCAATAAAATTCCCTTAAGAAATTTGGAACCCTAAAACTAGCAATCAAGCTTTCGCCTACTGTCGCATCTACTGACATGAATATGAATGTAAATATTCGCTGCAGCTTAAATGCAATTGAACCCGGTTGACATCTAGACTCAACCCTGACAATGCACAACCTAGGCCACTCTGTTCGCTACCTCAACTAGAAGCCTGTCAGGAGCCGCTTCCTTGATCAGGTCTCTGCCCCGGCGACCACTCCCCGCCCTCCTCATTTCTTGGTGCGAACAGTTGTCCTAGGTCACCCATAGCCAGAGAGAATCCCATTCCACGTGTCCCATACCACGCTTCATCACAGTTTTTAGACGTCCCGTCAATCCTGTCCCATACCAGGCTGACGGTTACCAAGTCCAACAACATGAGATGCATGTATTTTCCAAATCCAGATTCCCTTTTCAAACAGTTTTCATTTCTAAATCATTTTGCTTTCAATGCGAAAATCATGCAATGCATGATAGTCAAGCAGCGCGCGACAGCCGACTAAGCATACAAACACAAGCAGCATCTAGCAAGTTAACCATTCAGCAATCAGCAATCAAGCGCCCTACTCATGAGGTTATGCTTTAGAACCTTACCTCAGGTCCTGATGCACCTACAGCTTAGTTTAAGATACCTTAGTCCAAGACTACTCTAGGCAATCTACTCTATTAAGCAAACACATGCACCAATCAATTCATGCATTCTACCCTTCCTAATCCTTAGGTATTGGGTCTATCTATCTAACTACCCCAAAATCAACAACCTTATCACTCCGAAACCTCGAACGGTCTCATATCGAGCTGACCTTACTCTGAAACCACTCGAACGGGGATGTCACGCCCCGGATCCCTTACTCGGGAACGCGGCATCCCGTCCCTGCGGAAGATTCTCATCACGCTCGTCCGATTTACGATACGCGACGGCTCAGGAAGTCTCTTCGTCGCAACTAGATGACGCGTCCTTCATTAGTCTTGCGAACCTGCGGAAGCGTGCCTCCTAACCACACATATATGCATACGATACAAAGGGGTAGTACGACAATGGAATAACAACAAACATCAATATATACATTACAAAGGTGTTCGATACGTACCCCCAAAAGGAAATACATGACACAGTCCAAAATCCTACACTCGGTCATACGCCCATAGTCTAAACTTGGCGTCTGGCAAATCACTCTTTCGGTCCTTCCTCATGTCCGTCATTCTCCCTGCGACCTAGATACGGCAGCTCCACCATCGGGTCTGGATCAACTACCTCACCTCCACAGTAGAGGCAGTGTAAATAACACGGGAGGTGCGGCCATCACAGCGGTCTGGGATCTGAAAAGAAGGCAACCACCGACAGCGAGTCGAGGACTCAGCAAGCTCACCACTAATCCTAGCGTAGGATAGGGTATACTCGTGGGGTCGGTCCTATCCGGTAACTAGGGTGTAGGGTCCAAGGTTCAAACACTCTTAAATTTCCCTCGGTACCAGACCCCCAACGTATAAGCAAATGCCCCAAAGCATAGCAATGCAGATCATATAACACAGATGGGCAATAACAGACAGTCAACCATGAATGCCACATGCAAACTGATGCAAGCCTCAACCGGCCATAACGGATCCCAGTGGATCATGCCCGCCTATCACTCCAATTCCCATCACGGCTCATTCTTAGTGCCACACAGCAAACGCCACACTGCGTCTCAGACGCCTTACGCTGGCCTCCCTTTTCTCTCCATTTCCCATCAGGGCACATTCTCAGCCACTCGGCAAATACCACACTGCGTCTCAGACGCCTTACGTTGGCCTCCCTTTTCTCTCCATTTCCCCGCGTAACAACGCCTCTGGGGCTCCATCTCATGTCACATCTCTAGTGACTCATGCAATGCTCTCAATGTATGCAGGGCCCAAATGATTGCAAACAGCAATTCAGTCACAGAGCATGCATGCAATGGTACATAAATACAAGTACAGAGCACATCAAGAAATCATCAAAGTAATCACGTGCTCGTCATGCCAGACTATAATAGGTCTAGTGCCCCACACGCAGTTGCTCGACCAACTAGGTCCAATTAGATATCTCATACGAATTCCCATCGTACTATCGTTTACCATAGGCGATTCCCTGATTGAACCCATACAAATTAAGTTCCACCTTAGCGGACTCGGTCACTCAATCTAAGCCCAATAACCCATGTTAGTTCCCTGAGAGTTAGTAACCCACGATCAATGAATTAGTCGTCTTGATATATATATATATATATATATATCCTTGGGTTTTAACGAATTAGACTTAGCTCAGGTTTTGGCCTAATTAATTAGTTTGGGTTCAACTGGGCCTAAGGCCCATTCCAAGGTTTAAGGCCCATGATTTATTTCTTAATTTCGTGCAAAGCCCAAGCCCATTCTTAAGGATTAGTCTACTAAGCCCAATTAGGACATTTTAGGCCCAATTTGATATCCTAAGCCCATGTACATTATTGGACCTCACATTTTAATATTCAAAACACAAATTAGGCCCAATTAGATTAAAATTTTCATCCATTAAGGCCCACCATTGTAATTTAGGTCCAATTAGATTTGTTTGGGCCCAATTAGTCCAAAATTAAGTCCCGAAGCCCAATAGAACCCTTCGGCCCATTAGGTCACATGCCCACTCATCTATTCCAGCCCATGATTAATATTTCAAGGCCTAATTTAAATCTGAATTTTGATTTTCCGAGAAGCCCAATAAAATATGTTAGGCCCATAAGCTTGTATAAGGTTAGTTTGGTCCCATTTAAGCCCCCAAGCCCATAGGTAGCCTTAGGCCCACCTTCTACACGCCTTAAACAACATTCGCAGCCCACATTTGACATTTTTAAGGCCCAACTAAATCATTAAATTCGACCATTCACAAGCCCATTAAGGTACCTTAGGCCCGTTAGCTTATTTTTGGTTGAAATTGTCCAAATTAAGTCCCTTAGGCCAATAGTCTCTCACGGCATCTCCCTCGCGCGCCTACATTACTCATACATAGCTCAATATCACGTTCCAAGGCCCAAATTGCAAACCTACAGCCCACACAATCGGCCCAAACGAATTTCCATCAAATTAGCTTAGTGAGCATTACACATAATTACCCATTTCACGCCTAAACCGAAATCATCAATCCTTAATACGACAAACCACATCCATATACATCTAACCTAGGCTATAATTAGTAGTAGAGCTTACCTAAGTGAGTTGGAATGGCAACGACGACGAGGAGAACACCGGGCGGCTCAAGTGAGGTTCTCGGCCTAAGGAGAGAACAACATGGTCCGGCGTTCAAACGGGTTTGGATGGCCACGAAGAGGAAGACAAATAAGCTTGGGACACTTACCAAGGAGTGTGGGTGGTCGGTGATGAGGAATGGCAGCCGAACAACGGTGAGAACGACGACGACGCGGGTGGAGCTCGCGGTGGCTTGAGGAGAAACCGAGTGGGAGAGAGGGAGAGTGAGGTCGGTTAGGGCTTCAATCAAGGCCGCAGAATGAAGGAGGGGGTTTAGAGGACTTACCGGAGGAAGATGGGACGATGATGGTGGCGGTGGAGCTCGGACGACGGCGGACGGGGGTGCTCCACGGGCAGCCGAAGAAGAAACGAAGCAAAAGAAGAGGAGGAAGGTGAGGAGAGGATTTGGGAAAGGAGAGGGAGAATGGGGGGCCGAATGAAAGGGAAATGGGAGAGGAGAGAGTGTGTGAGGCTTATTATCCAAGGCTTCATCAAATTCAAAAGGTGTTAGTGGGTTAGGTGTATTAGTGTTAGGGATTGATTTTGTACTTGATATATGACATTGTACCTTGGATTTGATGGGTTGATTTTCTTGGAAATTGAATGTCATAATGGGAGTAGTTGAGTGAGTAGTAGTCTTGATTTGTACTTTAACATGACATATGTACTTTGACATGTGACACTTGTACCTTGACTCGATTGCATGGGAAATTGAACCATGAATGATTGATGTGATTGACAAGACATTTGATTGATTTGACAACTGATTTGACTTGCCTCGATTTGCGTGCCAAATGCACCGATCGGGTCTCGAGCGCGAACGAATTTCGGACTGGAATTGGTTTCAATCTATCGAGTCCACTCTCAAAAATCCTAATTTAACTAATACTAAGGACTGAGCATTTACTGGGGGCATTTCAGTAATTCTCCAATTACGTCTTGCTTCTCGACGTGCACCGGCTGTCTGCCCTTCTAGCGACATTTCTGAAACTGATTTCATTTCTTAATTGTGTTTATCTTACTAATTCAATTGTCCACTGTCGGATTTCTTTTTGTGGTCACTTTCATTAAATACCGACTCTGTCTCAGCCTCAGACCAACGGGCGGCTGTTTTGGAAAATTTCCCAGGTAGCCTTTCCCTTTTGGTTAGTCGTCTCAAAGTGGCCAACCTTGAGTGAGGATCAATCAGAGCGCATTCATGAAATATTTCCATTCATTCCGAAATCCTGATCACTAGGTCGAATTTTCAGACTGTCACACGTCCTTGAGCAGGTGGATGGTTCTGATTCCCTTGAGGAGCATTCACCATCGGCGGCTGCTGCTGCTGTTGGAACGGGGGTCTCAGACCTCTTTTCGGGCAGTTCCTCAGAATATGCCCCATCTGTCCACATCCATAGCAGCCTCCAATCTTCCTTGGGCAAGGGCTGTTCCCATGCCTCCTGCCACAGTCACGTCAGTTCTGATTCCCAGAGTGTGACGGTTCCCAGAGTCCTTCTCGCGGGTGGAACGAACCTGCGGTTGTCCTTCATTGGCCTCTTGCCAAAATCTCTGAAGTTCCCTCTTGGCACAAACCGCGATCCAGATGCGGCAGCCTTCTCTTGTAGGTCTCGCTCTGTCGCTAGTGCTCGCTCATAAATCTCATTATAGTCCCTCAGTCCTGTGGCGATTATCATACTCTTCAGTTCGGGTCTCAAGCCTTCTCTGAATCTTCTGGCCTTGTCCCACGGATCCTCAATCAGTCTTCGAGCAAACTTGGACAATCTGGAAAACTCACCCTCGTACGGATCCACGGTCATAGACCCTTGGCGAAGCCTGATGAACTCTTCCATTTTCCTTTCTTGGGCTGCCTCAGAGAAATACTTTCCATTAAATGCTGCACAGAAAGCAGCCCAGTTTGGCCTCATGCCATCAGGAAAGACTCGCCCTCTGGTGGCCTTCCACCAGTCATCTGCAGTACCCTGGAGCTGATAAGTTGCCAACGACACCTTCTCCTCATCTGTGCAACCCAAAACAGTGAAAGCCTTCTCAAGCTGTTCGATCCACAAGGCAGCCACTTCGGGACCACCACTACCATCAAACCTCGACGGCTGCAACTTCAGAAACTGTTCCACCATATGATGAGTCTGACGTCCTCCATTTCCATGCCCATTGCCTCCATTGGCTCCATTCGCAGCGGCCAAGGCGGCCTCAGCTGCTTGGGCTACAGTGGCAGCTCTCTCAGCAGCTTGCCTAGCCATCAAGTTACTTACTTCAGTTAGAACTCTCATCATCTCCTCGATCCTAGGATCCCCTTCACGCTCAGGAGCCCTCGAGCTCGATGCACCAGCAGTCGGTCTTCTGCCCCTATTGCTCATCCTTGCTAATCACTCATACCTAAAACAAACGAAATTCCCACTCAGGAATTCGGAATTCTAAATCTAGCAACCAAGCTTTCGTCTACTGTCGCGTCCACTGACATGTATATGCATGTAAATAGTCGCTGCAGCTTAAATGCAGTTAAACCCAGTTGACATCTAGACTCAACCCTGTCAGTGCACAACCTAGGCCACTCTGTTCGCCACCTCAACTAGAAGCCTGTCGGGAGCCGCTTCCTTGATGGGTGTCGCGACCCGAAAAATAATATGTTTCGAGTGAACGGATTATCAGGTTAATTAGATTAACTAACCTAACGCGGACCCTCCCAAGCCCTACCGAAACGCCACTTTGGTTTTTGTTTATTTGATTTTAAGACTAAGAGTCGCCACTAATCGTTCTTGGTAGGTCGATTAGAAACCTAAATAAATTAGTGGGAGAACTAATTTATTCCTGCGAACTAGAGAAAATGAGTTCGGGGACTTGGTTACGCTAGTATTTCTACTAACGCCCTTTCGGTACCAATTTCATGAAAAGTATTTGGCCTGGCAATCGTTCTAATTTGGAGTCCAGGGGGGGTGCCCTAAGGTTTCAGGGTGATTCAGGGAGCATGCGGAGCCAAATGCCCAAGAAGGGTATTTTGGTCATTTGTAGGTGTCGGGATTCAAAATCACCGAAAATGGGTTTGGCCAGTTGTCTGTGGCCATCTCCCATTTTTCGGGATTTTCTGGAATTTTTTTTTGAATTTTTCTAAGGCGAATTACCCATGAAGGGTAAATCCGTCATTTGAGAAGAGAGAAGGAAAATACCAAAAAATGAATTTTTGGACAAATTAATGCCAAAAACCCATTCTGGATTTTCCCTAATTTTTCTGAAATTTTTCTGAAATTTTTTGGTATTTTTTTATGAATTATTTTCTATTTTTTTAGGATTTTTAATGATTTTTCTGATTTATTATTATTATTTTTTTATTTCCATTTTTGGAATTAAAAACGTTTTTTTTTGCTTTGCTTGCTTTTTTTTTCTCATTTATTTCGAATTCTTTATTATTATTATTATTATTATTATTATTTTCATCATTTTCATTTATTATTTATTTATTATTATATTTTTTGGCATAAGAAAAATGAATGCGTGATTTAAGAGTTTCTACAACCAAATGGTACTATCTAAACAATTGTAAACCCAAAAAATCTCGATTAGTCAACAGATTTACAACTCAAAAGCGCACCCGAACTGCAACACCCATAGATCACATGCAAAAACGAAATATCGAGCGAAGCCCTCTCTATTTGTTCCGTAAAAGGATCACAATCTGCAGCAGTTCAAATTGGCATGGATTTCGTAGCAGAAGTGCCGGGATCAAAACCATTTTTAGCTATAGAATTTGAATCAAGCGAACTAACGTTTCATCGATGGCTACTGATTAACTACGAGATCTACATAATTCTCTAGAAAAATGAGAGAACATGAAACTTGATGAAGCATCGTAACAGAGTCTAGGACGAAACTTACAGGGAATGCAGGCCGTATCTGTGACAGTCTGAAAATTCGACCCAATTATCGAAAATTCTAAATGAATGGAAATACTTCGTTAATACACTCTGATCGACGCTCACTCAGGATTAGCTACCCTGAGTTGACCAACCGAAAGGGAAAGGCTACTTGGGAAGAATTTTCCAAACAGCCGCCCGTTGGTCTAAGACAGAGACAGAGTCGTTATTTAATGAAATTGACCACAAAATGAAATCCGACTTTGGACAATCGAATTAGTAAGATAAACACAATTAAGAAATGAACTCAGTTTCAGAAATGTCGCTAGAAGGGGAGACAGCCGGTGTACGTCGCGAAGCAAGACGTGAATGGAAAATTACCGAAATGCCCCCGGTAAATGCTCAGTCCTTAGAATTAGTTGAATTAGGATTTTTGAGAGTAGATTCGATTAATCGAAATCAAAACCTGTCTGAAATTCGTTCGCGCTCGAGACCCGATCGGTGCATTTGGCACGCAAATCGAGGCAAGTCAAATCAGTTGTCAAATCAATCAAATGTCTTGTCAATCACATCAATCATTCATGGCACAATTTCCAATGCAATCCATCAAGTCAATCAAGTGTCATTCAAGCTCACATCAAAGTACACATCATGTCACTATTCCATCACCTAACCCACTTACTCCTTTATTTGAATTTTTGAATAATAAACCATGCCTATCTCTCTCCTCCCTCATTCTCCATTTTCGGCCGGCCACACCTCCTTCTCCCTCTCTTCTTTTTCTTCTTCTCCTTCCTTGCTTCGTCCGCCCGAAGCTGCCCGCCCAACGCCGTACCGCCCTTGCCGTCGCCTAGCCGCCATCGTCCGACCCTCCAACGCCCTTGGTGAGTCTCCTTAGTTCCTCACCCTCTCTTTTCCGTGGCCATTTAGTCCTTGGTTGAGCCGGGCTAACCTCATTCCCTCTCTACCTCTCTCGGTTTCGTCCGCCTGTGAAGGGCACCGGCCGCCGTCCGCCCTTTCGCCGCTGCACCGCCTCCACTAGTCCCGTGCCCACTTCGGTAAGCCCCCTAACTCATCTCTCTCTCCTTTCCACGGTCCCTTGACCTCGCCCAATGACCGAGCTAACCCGATTCCCCTTGTAGGCCGAGAGACCCACCTTGAGCCGTCCGGTGTCCTCCGTCGTTGTCGCCTCTAATCTAACTCGTTTTGGTAAGCTCAACCCCTAACCTTGGCTTAGGTTCGTTGTATGCAAGTATATTTGGGTTGCTAAGGATTTTGGTAGGTGATTAGAGTTAATAATGAAGGATTATAGTTGTTTGGTTTATGGCTAATTGGGGGTATGTTTCGACCGGGCCTTGTACGTGGGCTTGAGGAATAAAACGGGCCTCGAAAGGGTTATTATGGGCTACCGTTGAGTGATGTAGGCGTGGAAGGTATGGGCCGTGTATGGTTAATGGGCTTGAGGGCTTAAATAGGCAAGTTTAAACTAAAATAAGCTAACGGGCCTAAAATACTCTAACGGACTTACTAATGGACGAAATTAATAATCTAATTGGGCCTTGAAAACATGATTAGTGAGCTGCAATAGTGACTTAGGCGTGTAACATGAAGGGCCAAAGAATGCCAATGGGCTTAAGGGCTTAATTCTAAGCTAATTTGGCCAAAATGAGGCAAATTGGGCTTAATTTGTAATGGTGGGCCTCAATGGACGAAAATTCACTTAAATTGGGCCTGATTTCTAATCTTGAATATTAAAATATGAAACCTAATGATGGGTATGGGCTTGAGTTATCAAATTGGGCCTAAATGGGCTTCCTAAACCTACTTTAAATATTGGACTTGGGCCTTGCACAAATTTAAATATAATAATGGGCCCAAACCATACATTTAATTTAAGAAATAAATCATGGGCCTCAAATCTTGAAGTGGGCCTTAGCCCAGTCGAACTTAACTTAATCAGTTAGACCATTACTTAGGTTAAACCTTGGTTCGTATGGGTTCAATTAGGGGATTGCCTATGGTAAACAATAGCCTGACCGGATCGCGAGTAAGATGTTATTGCGAGACTAGATGATCGAGAATCTGAATGTTTAGCACTGGTCTTATGATCGTATGGCATGATGAACATGTGATTGGCTAGACGATCAGTTGATGTGCTTCGATGTTGTACTTGTGTACTTTAGCATGCATGCTCTGTGTTTGAACTACTGATGTAATCATTTGGGCCTCGCATACATCCAGAGCATTGCATGAGTCACTGGAGTTGTGACATGAGAATGTGCCCAAGATGGGAAATGGAGAGAAAAGGGAGACCAACGTAAGGCGTCAGAAACGCAGTGTGGTATTTACCGTGTGGTACTGAGAATGAGCCCTGATGGGATTTGGAGTGATAGGCGGGTTCGATTCGATATGGCCGTTTGAGGCCTGCATCATTATATATGGCATCTTGGTTGATGTGTTTGTATTGCCCGTCTGTTTGTGCGAACTGCATTACTATGCTTTGTGCATTATGTTGTACGTTGGGATTTAGTGACTAGGGAGATCGAAAGCGTCTGAACCCTGGACCGTGGACCCTAGTCTAACGGATAGGACCGACCCCACTTGTATACCCTACCCTACGCTAGGATTAGTGGTGAGCTCGCTGAGTCCTCGACTTACTAGTGGTGGTTACCTTCCTTTTCAGATCCTGGACGCCAGTAATGGCTGCACCCCCGATGCTTTTTGGACTGCCGATTCAGATGGATACTCAGATCACCCTCCATTTTGATATGCACGCTACTCTATGGCATAGGCATGTGACGACTGTACTAGTAGATCAGGGTGGACCCTACCTTGTACCCCATAGGTTCGAGGCGTGGTTTAGAGAGGGCCTTCATGGCTTTGAGGGACCACAGCGTGACTCCCCGATACTCATGGAGGAGGACCCATTCTGGCTGTAGCCTGCCGAGTATGGAGGCCAAGTGATCGACCCTGACCCAGTGCAGGAGTTGCTGTCTCCTGGACGTTCCGAGATTGATGGCCACGAGGAGGGCGATGCCATGGATACCGATGAGGAGGACCCAGAAGAAGACCCCGTGGAGGATTCCGAGGAGGACCTTAGGAGGACTGAGTCCCTGATGCTGGTCTAGTATTTTGGTGTTAAGGAGAGCGTAGGTATGACTGTAGGTTGTGGTATCTTTTCGGGGGTCTGTACCTAACGCTGATGTTAATATGTATATATTGTTATTTGTGTTTATACTGTTCGTTCTACCCCTCTGTTCTGTATGCATGTATGTATGGTAGGAGGCACGTTTCCGCAGGTTCGAGAGTTAGACGAAGGACTCGTCGTCTGGTCGCGACGATAGGTCCTCCTAAGCCGTCGCATATAATGAACCTGACGAGCGAGGGTGAGAATCTTCCGCAGGAACGGGATGCCGTGTGCCCTAATAGGGTTCGAGGCGTGATAGTATCCCGTGGTACTCCATCACCGCTAGCACTGCTGCAGCATGAAGACTTGCCCCGCTTTGACTTGATCACCACCGTTCACAATCTCGTGTCCGAACACCGCCGCCTTTAGCTATTGGAATGTTGGCGGCCCCCCAATTTTTTAAAATAAATCCTGCGATAAAAGAGATCTAGGTGTAGGTAAATCAATGCTTTGCCGAAGAGTGATCACAGAACCCTTGGTGCCCTTGGCTGGGACATGGGGGAGATGGTCGAAGCGGCTCGTCCGCTTGGAGAACACTGACTGGGTGGAGTTGGAGGCGTAGCTGATGGAGGACGAATTAGTCCACCGCGGCTGATTCTGGAGGATTGTCGAGACGGTTTGGGAGTAGTGGGCGTCCTCATGCGATAGCTCGTTCAGCGCCGGAGGAGCTGATGGTGGGGTTTGAAGATCGCTCCTCACCGGATCTTGCATCATTTGCCATCTCCGGGTCGACTCAGGCCAGAACGAGTCGGCCTGGAGCTGGTGGTCTGCCGCCGTTGAGCTTGTGGTCAGCATAGAGAAGTCTAAGTCCAAGTTGTTCGACCCGTCGTCTGGTAAGCCGGGTCGAATGTCCTCTAACATCTCGAACTCGTTGGGCTCAGCGTTGTTCACAAGATTCACCCCAGGAGGGTTAGAGGTTGAATGCTCGGAGAGGGTGGGCTTCGGCGAGCGAAAGAAGTGTTGGTCCAAGAAGAAGGTCTTCACGTGATTCTAGAGAAGTGTCCTCTTGAACCCTTTTATATAGTACCAAACTTTGCTACATCGTCCAGAGGAGGAATGCTTCCCCCCATGCTAACGTGGTAGTTCCTCCTGGATAACTGGTTGCCTCTCTCATTCTTGTCCGCCTTAGCTACAAACCTCTTCTCCATCCTCCAGAACATTATCGAATCATACTCGTCACAAAGCAATTGCACGGATCGCAATAAAAACCCAAGTGGACTCCGATCACTTCACAACTTGCCCACCTCACTCCTCTCAACCACGGCTCTTGCAACTGGAGACTCTAGAACTGTTTGATCACCTCCTCTCCTCGTTCTATATCGACGATGGACTCGATCGTCGCTGGAAGTCAAAATAATACTTGTGCTTTTCCTTAAATCGTTCTACTCCCTTCTAAAGTTTTGCCGCTCTCATATGAAGATCTACCGGCTTTCTACAGGTATCTATCTCTTCCTCAGGTGGTTCAGTAAGAGAGACTAATTGTATCACCTAAACCATCATTAAGAAGGATTCCAATGCCAATTACAGACTTCATGCGCCCGTCTTCACTTTTTCCGACTTCAATTACTCCCAAGTGTAATGGGTAGTCCCATCCATGAACACTCATTTCAGCTACGAGAAGACGACATGCCAAAACCATGACAACTGAATTGCTTGCTTTCATTGAGAAGGCAAAATTATGGTAACCTAACTTCCAGCATAATCTTGCAAACTCAAATGCAGATTCTACCATTCCCCTAGGAGAATCTTCGTAGTGGCTCGTGATACGATATAAAAGGCTACCATGATTTATGCTTATGCGCATTGCTCTTCCATACTTCTTGCACTTCTCAACCAACGGAATGAATATCTGCTAAACGTGCTCATTTTAGTTGGCTTGTTCAGCTTCTTTCACTCGCTGCTCCAGACCGACCCGTGCTTTAGCTTCGCTATCTCATTGAGTTACCTTCGCAAAACTCCATGTCACTTTGCAGCTTGAGGTACTTGGCCTCCATGCTTTTGGGCTTGAACATGAGGGTGTTTATGTCCTTCTTTGTAGCTGCCCAACCTTCCTGGTATGACTGCGGGGTCTCGTAGTGCTTCGAGCCAAGGAATTCAAGCTTCCTCAGAGAGCGGATCCGTCATTCCCAAAGAGAGCAGGTGAGTGGTGGAAGTGAAGGTGATGATCAACGCTATTGGCGTGGACTTTTTCCTTGTGGAGATGCATGAACCCAGTAAGTTTGGTCCGAGCAATGAGACCCATCGGCAAAGCTACATGAAGCTTACAGCCAAATACGTGAGCTTGGACAACTTTTGCCCCACTTTTTTAATCATTCTCATGATCTTTTTTTTTTATCGAGTTTTGTGTGGCGTGTTGTGTATGTCTCCTCTTTTCTTTAGTTGGCCGACACCCCTTTTGAAGACCATCATCATCCCCTATTTCTTTTGGGCACCGAAAGCACTTCAATCGCTTTCCACTTCTAATTATTATGCTCTCCACTTGCGTGCATGCTTCTCCTTCATTCTCATTGGTCGGACTCGTTCATGTTCAACGCAAATTACGTCATTGTACCAAGAACTCCAACCATTTCATACTTCTCCCATAATAAAAGAGTTCCAGCTTTGCAAGTACATGGTCTGACCGAAGTACTTTGGAGACTCAGTAGATCCTCAACATCCTTTAAAGCAAGTTCTACACATATTATAGGATCCAACCCCTTCAACGTCCTATATTCATAGTCCGACGGATCTCTGAGTTTCAAGAATGAGCAGTATATTAGTTTCCAAGCATGACAAGGTCATTAGGTTTGACAGTTTTTACCCTTGAGTAATTGATCAACTTTTCAAACGACGCATGATGATTATACTAAAAAGCTTGATTTCCATTTTGCACCATCATAAAAGCTGATATCGCCTGCACCCCCGAACTCTCAAACCATGTCGGACAACTGATTCCATCGTTCGCTAAAGAAGATCTACAGGATCCAGCAGTGGGTTCAACAATTATACTGATCTTGGAATTCCCAGAGCCATATGCGCGGGGACAGCTTCTGCTTGGACTCCGCGCTCTATTAGTTTAATGAACTTTGCTGCGAGGATGGATGGAGAGACGATGATGTCGCTTTTCAAGAATCTCTCTATTAATGCATTCGCCTTCTCGATGGTTTGGATCTTTTTGTGAGGGTGCCTGAATTCCCTTCACAAAGAGATGGACTTTGAAGTTTAAGACCCCCTCCTGTGTACGCTGGTCCGAGACGAGGTATTGTCGACGAACCCCACTAAGAGGATCCCCCACCGAGAAGATCCTTTGTTCTCTTGCCATCCTCTCCTCTTCAATGACCGATGGTCTCCACCTCATTTTCGAGTTTTCTGGTCAACAAAGGCTAAGAAGACAGCTTTTTGGTCTTTAGTGGCCAAGCTTCGAAGGGACCCAAATCCCACTAATTCTAGCAAACTCATCATAACATCAGGAGGAAAACATTGTTAAATCATGGTGCCCTTGCACCTCCTCCTGTAATGCGCACGCTTGAATTCCCCGTATCCAAGACCCACCACTCTTTTTCGCCTTCTTAATATTAACATCCATTTTTTCAAGAATTAAGGGATCACATTCTATAACACCATATCCCTTTCAAAGTCTTCTGCTCACTTCCAACATCTCCTGACCGAGACTGTCTTGTGTGCTTGTATTTCATGACCACCTCTTACGCTTTGACACCCATTTGGTCACTTGAATTTTGCTGATTGATGGCTATTGATGAATGGATTAGGAGCAGCCATATGGAAGACCACCTTAGGACTTCCAAATGCTTTGAACACTTGGGCCTTCTCTCGAAGACACGTATCGAGCGCGACTTGACCTCAAAGCTTCGCGTTCGATTTTTGGTCCTTTCTACAAAATAGTCATTCTGGGTACGATTGGGCCAAGATGAAAATTTGGATTATTAGAGAACGGTATCACGACTCCAGAAATGTAAAAATCAAAAATCATAAAGCTAGAATGAATTTTCCACAGCTTTTTTCAATTAATCCAAAAATAAGATTAATGAAGCAATTCTCTGTTCCAGATTGATTTTCACAGATTTTCTTTGGCCAAAATGAAGAGAAAATTAAAAGAAAAACATTGACTCTTTTTTCATATTTTTATGGCCTCAAATGCTATTTATTTATTAAATAATTTCCTAATTTCTAACATAAATATATTTAAAAAATACATAAAATATAAAAAAATCATTTTTTGGTCAAAAATGGTAGCCTAATCTCGGCAAAGACTTCCAAAGTTGATTTTGCAATTTTCTCATTTTTTATGGATTTTTTTATTAATTTTTGAAAATAAAAATACTGAAAATACTGAAAATATAGAAAATTATTATTTTTGGTCAAAATTGGTTCCCTAGGCTTGGCCAAGGTCTCCAAAGTTGATTTTTCGATTTTATGAATTTTTATGGATTTTCTATTAATTTTAAAAGAGAAAAGATGATTAAAAATTAGGTGTCAACAGCTGCCCCTCTTTGAAAGGAAGTTCGGTAGGGGTTCATTTCAAAGACGAGATGACACCTGAAGCCTAATTGACTCAACACAATGAAATAAAAAGAGTCGTGACATTTGATCTCCAATACCTTTCTATGTAAGTTCTGATTCAGACCCGGTTGGAGGAAGCTTTCATGCAGTGAGGGAGAGACAAAGAGGAGAGTTTACCTGGCACTTACCTGCCCGCTGTGTGGAGGTTGCTTGATATGTGTTCTCTATTGAAAATGGAATGAGAGCCTAACGATTCGTTTTAAGAAAACCTTAGGGTGGTTGAACTTGGACCCGTATGGTAGGTCATCCCATGGTAGATTCCTAATGAATGGATTCTACTAATTGAATTAAAATCTGACCCGTATGGTAGGTCACCCCATGGTAGATTCCTAGTGAAAGGATTCTACTGATTAAGATTTGACACGTATGGTAGGTCACCCCATGGTAATGCCTATTAGAAGGACTTTTGGTTGCCTGTAAGAAGGACTTGGTGTGCCTGTAAGAAGGACTTGGTTTACCTGTAAGAAGGACTTGGTGTGCCTGTAAGAAGGACCTGGTTTGCCTGTAGAAAGGACTTTGATGCCTGTAAAAAGGACTTGATGCCTATAAGAAGGACTTGTGCCTGTAGAAAGGACTTTGATGCCTGTAAAAAGGACTTGGTGCCTGTAAGAAGGACTTGTTCCTGTAGAAAGGACTTTATGCCTATAAGAAAACCTTTGGGTTGCCTGTAAGAAGGACTTTTGTATTGCCTGTAAGAAGGACTTTTGTGTTGCCTGTGGAAAGGACTTTGGGTTGCTTGTAAGAAGGACTTTGATGCCTGTAGGAAGGACTTTTGTGTTGCATGTAGGAAGGACTTGGTGCCTGTAAGAAGGACTTTTGTGAATGGACCGTTCCGTATTGGGGTTTCCAATGGAAGGGCTCCGGAGATAATATACCCTAGATGTCACCTTTTTTTGGGTAGACTGAAGAGGTATTGATTGAGAAAATGATTTTTGGGTATATCTAGGATCTAGGGAGACCAAGAATCCTGCAGACGCTCAAACCCAATTTAACTTACCTTGAAGGGTGTCATTTTGGGATCTGGGGAGACCAGGAATCCTGCAGAAGCTCAAACCCAATTTAACTGTTCTCCCATCACTTTAGGAATAAACTGATGAGGTAAAGATCAAGAACACGAGTGTCACGCCCCGGATCCCTATTCGGGAACGCAGCATCCCGTCCCTGCGGAAGATACACCTCGCGCTCGCCTGGTTTCCAAAGTTCGACGGCCCAGGATGAATCTCTTTGTCGAAACCAAACGACGCGTCCTCAGTAAACTTACGAACCTGCGGAAGCGTGCCTCCTATCCACACACACAAGCATACATAACAAAGGGTAGCATAGACAGGGTAAATACAAACAGAATTATATACATATCAAGCGTTAGGTACAGACCCCAAAAAGAAGCCGCAACCTACAGACCAACCTACGCTCATGCAAACTCAAAAACACTAAACCATTGCCAGGAACTCAGTCCTCCTCCGGCTCCTCATCGGAATCCTCCACTGGGTCTTCTTCTGGATCCTCCTCATTAGTATCCATGGCATCGCCCTTTTCGTGGCCATCAATCTCAGATCGTCCAGGGGACGGCAACTCCTGCAGTGGGTCGGGGTCGATCACCTGGCCTCCATATTCAGTAGGCTGCAGCCAAAATGGGTCCTCCTCCATGGGTATCGGGGAATCTCGCTGGGGTCCCTCAAAGCCATGAAGGCCCTCCCTAAACCACGCCTCGAACCTGTGGGGTACAAGGTAGGGTCCACCCTGATCTACTAGTACAGTCGTCACATGCCTATGCCATAAAGTAGCGTGCATGTCAAAATGGAGGGTGATGTGAGTATCCATCTGAATCGGCAATCCAAAAAGCATCGGGGGTGCAGCCATCACTAGCGTCCAGGATCTGAAAAAGGAAGGTAACCACCACCAGTGAGTTGAGGACTCAACAAGCTCACCACTAATCCTAGCGTAGGGTAGGATATACAAGTGGGGTCGGTCCTAACCAATATCTAGGGTTCAGGGTTTAGAGTCCAACCACTCTCGATCTCCCAAGATACTATAACCCATCGTAATCAACACGAACCACATAATAATATAAGTTATACAATACAGACGGGCAATATCAAACAATCAGCAATCATGTCATGCAATGCTGCAGGCCTCAAGCGGTCATCACGGATCCCATGGATCAGCCCGCCTATCACCCCAATTCCCATCAGGGCTCAATCTCAGTGCCACACGGCAATTACCACACTGCGTTTCTGACGCCTTACGTTGGTCTCCCTTTTCTCTCCATTTCCCATCTTGGGCACATTCTCATGTCATATCTTCGGTGACTCATGCAATGCTCTAAATGTATGCGGGGCCCAAATGATTGCATTAGTAATTCAAACACAGAGCATGCATGCCAAAGTACACAAGTACAAGAACAGAGTACATCAATTGATTGTCTAACAAATCTCATGTTCATCGTGCCATACGTTCATAGAATTAGGGCTATATACTTGGATCCTCGATCATCTAGGCCCGCCTTAACATCTTACTTGCGATCCTGTCATACTAGTGCCCTTCATAGGTGGTTCCCCAATTGAACTCACAAAATTCAAGGTCTAGCCTAAGAACAGGTCTAATTGAGCAAGTTGGGTTCAACTGGGCATAAGGCCCACTTCAAGATTTGAGGCCCATTATCTAGTTCTTAAATTAAATTATATAGTTTGGGCCCATTATTTTATTAATTTCGTGTGAGGCCCAAGCCCGTTTTTAAAGATTGACTATTTAAGCCCATTTCCATTATTTTAAGCCCAACTTGATAACCCAAGCCCATATACACTTTTAGGTTTCACACTTTAATGTTCATGGACATAAATTAGGCCCAATTTAAGTGGATTTTCGTCCATTTGTGGCCCATTAGTTGGATTAGGCCCAATTAGTCTAGCTTTGGCCCAATTACTTGAAATAAAAGCCCCTAAGCCTATTTCCATGTTTCGGCCTACCCTTTCACGCCTAAGTCCACCCATTTGCAGCCCTTAACCACATCCTAAGGTCAATTCCACGAATTCACAGCCCATATATTCAACCAAATCAAGTTTCCAACAAGTTAGCCTAAGATAATCTTGGCCTTAATCACATTTTAACCCCACATCAAGCCTAACCAGCCTCTAACGTATCATCCTACATGCATATACTACTAACCTAGGCTAGAATTAGTAGCGGAGCTTACCGAAAATGGGAAGGAACGAGCGGCAACGACGAAAAGGACACCGGCGGCCCGTGAGGTTCAACGGCCGACGGGAAAGGACGGCGGCAACGGGGGCTGATCTCGGCTGTTCCGTGGCCTCCAAGGATCCTAGAGCAACCAACAAACAAGCTGAGAAAGGTGAGGAACCGAAGGGAACAAAGGGGGCAGGGCCGGGTTCCAAGTTGAAACAAGACGACGAGCGGAACGACGAAGAAATGGGGGCTGTTTGGGCATCCATAAGGGGCGGTCCTTCCACGAAAATGAGAGGGAGGAGGGTTGAGGGACTTACCAAGATGAGGGGACGATGAGGGATGGCCGACGGCGACGGCAAGGGCGGCGGAACGGCGGCACGGGCGGAGGGGCTCCTCGGCGGCCGAACGAAGAAGGAAAAGAGGAGAGGGAGAGAGCTTTCGGGAGAGAGAGGGAAGTGTGGGAGTGGCCGAAAATGAGGGGTGAGGAGGAGAGAGAGAAGGTGATATGGTTTTGGTGAAAATCAAAGAGAAGAGATAATGGGGTTAGGTGAGGTAAATAGTGACTAGGATATGACATGTACTCTTGATTGTACTTGGATTTGACTTGATGGATTTGCATGCGAACTTGTGCCATGATTGACCGATGGATTTGATTGATAGATTGATAAGACATCGATTGATTTGACAACTGATTTGACTTGCCTCGATTTGCGTGCCAAATGCATCGATTGGGTCCCGAGCGCAAACGAAAATCAGACAGGATTTGATTTCGATTGATCAAATCTACTCTCAAAAATCCTAATTCAACTAATCCTAAGGACTGAGTATTTACCGGGGGCATTTCGGTAATTTTCCAATCACGTCTTGCTTCTCGACGTTCACCGGCTGTCTGCCCTTCTGGCGACAATTCAGAAACTGATTTCAGTTCTTAATTGTGTTTATCTTGCTAATTCGATTGTCGATCGTCGGATTTCATTTCGTGGTCAATTTCATTAAATAACGACTCTGTCTCTGTCTCAGACCAACGGGCGGCTGTTTGGAAAATTCTTCCCAGATAGCCCTTCCCCTTCGGTTAGTCATCTCAGGGTAGCTAATCCTGAGTGAGCGTCGATCAGAGTGTATTAACGAAGTATTTCCGTTCATTTAGAATTTTCGATAATCGGGTCGAATTTTCAGACTGTCACAATTCTTCCCTTCTTATAAAAATTTCGTCCTCGAAATTTACAATCCACCAATCCTTACAAGAAAACAGAAATTACACTGGGCTACTCAAACAAATATGGATACTTCTTCTTCATCTCATCCTCGCTTTCCTAAGTCGCTCCTTCAGTCCCATGATGCTCCCAGATAACCTTGACCAGCGGTATTGTCTTGTTCCTCAAGACCTGCTCCTTACGATCCTCAATTCTTACTGGCCTTTCCACGTACGAGACGCGGTCATCCATTTCAATGACTTCATGATCGAGTATATGGCCAGGGTCCGGCTCGTACTTCCAAAGCATCGATACATGAAACACGTTGTGAATCTGCGACAAATTCGGCGGCAGTGCTAGACGATAGGCCAGTGTCCCGATCTTTTCCAAAATCTCGAATGGCCCAACAAATCTTGGACTCAGCTTTCCTTTCTTGCCAAACCGAGATAGTCCTCGCATCGGCGACACCTTTAGGAAGACATGGTCTCCAACTTGAAACTCCAACGGCTTACGTCTCCTGTCTGCATAACTTTTCTGTCTGCTCTGGGCTGTCCTCAATCTATCTCTCATCACCTTAACTGCCTCAACTGATTGCTGAACTAGTTCCGGACCTGTTATGCTTTTCTTACCAACCTCGTCCCAGCAAATCGGAGTTCTGCAGGCCCTTCCATATAATGCCTCAAACGGTGCCATTCTGATACTCTGCTGATAACTGTTGTTGTAGGCAAACTCCATCAAGTGTAACTGCTCTTCCCAGCCTCCTTTGAAATCAATTACACATGCTCTCAGCATGTCCTCCAAAGTCTGTATAGTCCTTTCCGACTGACCGTCTGTCTGAGGATGGTAGGCTGTACTGAATCTCAATTCTGTCCCCAAAGCACCCTGCAAACTCTTCCAAAACGTAGCTGTGAAACGAGGATCTCTGTCTGATACAATACTTACTGGTACCTCATGCAACCTCACGATCTGCCTCACGTACAATTCAGCCAACTTCTCTAAGGTCGAGTCCTTTCATACGGCAATGAAATGAGCTGATTTCGTCAGTCTGTCCACTATTACCCATATCGAATCGTTACCTCTCTGACTTCTTGGCAATCCTGTCACGAAATCCATGGTGACATGCTCCCATTTCCATTCTGGGATTTCTAGTGGTTGCAATAATCCTCCAGGCTTGCAATGCTGCGCCTTCACTTGTTGACACGTCAGACACTTAGCTACATGCTTAGCCACATCCACCTTCATTCCATTCCACCAATAGTGCTGACGCAAATTCTGATACATCTTCGTACTCCCTGGATGAATACTGTAATTACTTTTGTGCGCCTCAGACAAAATCCTTTCCTTCAGCTCTTCATCGCTTGGCACGCACAACCGTCCTCTAAACTTCAACATTCCGTCAGTAGTTACTTGGAACTCAGCCTTCCTCTCATCTGCGTTCATCAACAAAATCTTCTGGATGTCCGGGTCCGTAGGCTGCAACTCTTTGATCCTTAGCTGAATCTCTGGTTCAATCTGCAACGTAGCCATCAGACTGGAGAGGGTTCCTACCTCAACTTTAATCTCAGAATCTCTGATCTCCTCCAGCAATGTCCACTCCTTAACCATCATACGCGCAATGCTCGACTTCCTACTCAGAGCATCCGCTACCTTGTTCGCCTTTCCTGGATGGTACAAAATATCGCAGTCATAGTCCTTCAATAGCTCCATCCAACGACGCTGCCTCATGTTCAACTCTTTCTGCGAAAACAAATACTTCAAACTCTGATGATCGGTGTAGATCTGAAATTTCTCTCCCACCAGGTAATGCCTCCAAATCTTCAATGCGAACACTATGGCGGCTAACTCCAGGTCGTGCGTCGGGTAGTTCATTTCGTGTGGCCTTAGCTGTCGAGATGCATAAGCTACTACTCGTCGATGCTGCATCAAGACACATCCCAATCCTCTTAATGACGCATCGCTGTATATTTCAAACCCTCCAGGTCCAGACGGGATGGTTAACACTGGTACGGAGGTTAGTCGATCCTTCAACTCCTGAAAACTTTCCTCGCACTTCTCGGTCCATTCAAACCTCGTTTCCTTCTTCAACAAATGAGTCAGAGGAGACGCTATCACCGAGAACCTTTCCACAAAGCGTCTGTAGTAGCCAGCCAAACCAAGAAAACTTCGTACTTCAGTCACAGTTGTTGGCCTCGGCCACTTCTGCACAGCCTCAATCTTCGCTGGGTCCACTGATATTCCTTCTCCAGATACTATGTATCCAAGGAACGCCACTCTGCTTAACCAAAACTCGCACTTGCTGAACTTCGCATACAGTGAGTGTTCCCTTAATGTCTGCAGAACAATCCTTAAGTGTTCCTCATGGTCCTCCGAACTCTTCGAATACACCAATATGTCATCAATGAAGACTATCACGAACTGATCCAGAAACTCCTTGAACACTCGATTCATCATGTCCATAAATGCTGCTGGGGCGTTCGTCAATCCAAACGGCATAACTGTGAATTCGTAGTACCCATACCTCGTCCTAAAGGCAGTCTTAGGCACGTCCTCCTTCTTAATCCTCAATTGGTGATAGCCTGTCCTTAGGTCTATCTTGGAGAACATACATGCGCCTTGAAGCTGATCAAACAGGTCATCAATCCTTGGCAGAGGATACTTGTTCTTGATCGTCACTTGGTTCAGCTGTCTGTAATCGATACACAGTCTTAGCGATCCATCCTTCTTCTTAACAATCAGCACCGGAGCTCCCCATGGCGAAGCACTGGGGCGGATAAATCCTTTATCTAGCAGTTCCTGCATCTGGACCTTCAATTCCTTCAACTCAGACAACGACATCCTATACGGTGCTTTCGAGATCGGCTCTGTTCCAGGTGCCAACTCAATCACAAACTCTACGTCACGCTCTGGTAGCAAGCCAGGCAATTCTTGAGGAAATACATCCGGGTACTCTCTCACTACAGGCACTTCCTCCAACTTCACTTCTTGAGCAGTCGAATCCGACACTGACGCTAAAAATCCCAGACAACCTTCATCCATCAGTTTGGTCGCTTCCAACAACGAAATCTAAGGGATCGACGTTCCTCCTCGATTCCCTCTAAAGTCATACCCGGGGTGACCTACCGGGTTTAACTGTATCATACCCCTACCACAGTCTATTACTGCCCCATGTCTAACCAACCAATCCATGCCAACAATCACGTCGAAATCAAACATAGGCAAAACAGCTACATCGATCACTTCCTCTCTATCACACAGAACTAACTTACACCCTTTACATCCTAGCGCAACAATCACTCTATCCTTTAACGGGGTGGTTACATGCAAGGTCACATTCAACGGCTTAACGTTCATCCCAGATAACTCAGCAAAACGTGTAGATACGAAGGAGTGCGACGCTCCCGGATCAAACAAAGCATAAGCAGTATGACCACAGAGAGAGACGGTACCTGTGATCACCCCTGGCGCGTTCTCAGCGTCCTTTCGCACCACTGCATAGACTCGTCTCTGAACAGGTGGGCGGTTCTGATTTCCCTGAGGAGCATTCGCCATCGGCGGCTGCTGTGGTGGCTAGAATGGGGGTCTTGGACCTCTTTTCGGGCAGTTCCTCAGAATATGCCCCATCTGACCACATCCAAAGCAGCCTCCAGTCTTCCTTGGGCAAGGGTTGTGCCCATGCCTCTTGCCACAGTCTCGGCAGTTCTGATTCCCGGGGAATGACGGTTTTCCCAAAGTCCTCCTCGCAGGTGGAACGAACCTGCGAATATCCTTCATTGGCCTCTTGCCAAAGTCCCTGAAGTTCCCTCTTAGCACAAACCGCGATCCAGATGCGGCGGCCTTCTCCTGCAGATCTCGCTCTATCGCCAGGGCTCGCTCATAAATCTCGTTGTAGTCCCTTAGCCTAGTGGCGATAATCATGCTCTTAAGCTCGAGTCTCAAGCCTTCTCTGAATCTTCTGGCCTTGTCCCACGGATCCTCAATCAGCCTTCGAGCGAACTTGGACAATCTGGCAAACTCACCCTCGTACTGATCCACGGTCATCTGTCCTTGCCTGAGCCTTATAAACTCTTCCATTTTTCTCTCCTGGGCTGCCTCAGAAAAATACTTGCCATTAAATGCTGCACAGAACGCGACCCAGTTCGGCCTCATGCCATCTGGAAAGACTCGCCCTCTGGTGGCCTTCCACCAGTCATCTGCACTCCCTTGAAGCTAATAAGTTGCCAACGAAACCTTTTCCTCATATGCGCAACCCAAAACGGTAAAGGCCTTCTCAAGCTGTTCGATCCACAAGTCAGCTACTTCTAGGCCACCACTACCATCAAACCTTGACGGCTGTAACTTCAGAAACTGTTCCACCATATGATGAGTCTGACGTCCTCCATTTCCATGCCCATTGCCTCCATTGGCTCCATTCGCAGCGGCCAAGGCGGCCTTAGCTGCTTGGGCAACAGTGGCAGCTCTCTCAGCGGCTTGCCTAGCCATCAAGTTACTCACTTCAGTCAGAACTCTCATCATTTCTTCGATTCTAGGATCTCCTTCAGACTCAGGAGCCCTCGAGCTCGATGCACCAGCAGTCGGTCTTCTGCCCCTATTGCTCATCCTCGCTAAAACTCACACCTAAAACAAACGAAATTCCCATTCAGGAATTCGGAATTCTAAATCTAGCAACCAAGCTTTCGTCTACTGTCGCGTCCATTGACATGTATATGCATGTAAATAGTCGCTGCAGCTTAGATGCAGTTGAACCCGGTCGACATCTAAACTCAACCTGAAAATGCATAACCTAGGCCACTCTGTCCGCCACCTCAACTAGAAGCCTGTCGGGAGCCGCTTCCTTGATCAGGTCCCTGCCCCGGCGACCACTCCCCGCCCTCATCGTTTCTTGGTGCGAACAGTTGTCCTAAGTTACCCACAGACAGAGTGAATCCCATTCCACGTGTCCCATACCACGCTTCATTACAGTTTTTAGACGTCCCGTCAATCCCGTCCCATACCAGGCTGGCGGTCACCAAATCCAACAACATGATATGCATGTATTTTCCAAACTCAAACCTCATTTTTCGAACAATGTCTGTTTCTAAACCATTTCATTTTCGATGTAGAAATCATGCAATGCATGATGGTCAAGCAGCGCGCGACAGCCGACTAGGCATACAAACACAAGAAGCACCTAACAGGTTAACTACTCAGCAATCAGCAATCAAGCGCCCTACTCATGGGGCTCTGCCTTAGAACCTTACCTCAGGTCCTGACGCACCTGCAACTTAGTTCAGAATGCCACTGCCTCAGTCTACTCTAGGCAACCAATTGAACTAAGCATTCACATGCGCCAATCAATTCATGCATTGTACCCTTTCCTATCCTTAGGTCTAGGGTCTCTCTATCTAACTACCCCAAAATCAACATCCTTATCACTCCAAAACCTCGAACGGTCTCATATCGAGCTGACCTTGCTCTGATACCACTCGAACGGGGATGTCACGCCCTGGATCCCTATTCGGGAACGCAGCATCCCGTCCCTGCGGAAGATACACCTCGCGCTCGCCTGGTTTCAAAGTTCGACGGCCCAGGATGAATCTCTTCGTCGAAACCAGACGACGCGTCCTCAGTAAACTTACGAACCTGCGGAAGTGTGCCTCCTATCCACACACACAAGCATACATAACAAAGGGTAGCATAGACAGGGTAAATACAAACAGCATTATATATATCAAGCGTTTAGGTACAGACCCCAAAAAGAAGCCGCAACCTACAGAGTCCCTGATGCTGGTCTAGTATTTTGGTGTTAAGGAGAGCGTAGGTATGACTGTAGGTTGTGGTATCTTTTTGGGGGTCTGTACCTAACGCTGATGTTAATATGTATATATTGTTATTTGTGTTTATACTGTTCGTTCTACCCCTCTGTTCTGTATGGATGTATGTATGGTAGGAGGCACGTTTCCGCAGGTTCGAGAGTTAGACGAAGGACTCGTCGTCTGGTCGCGACGATAGGTCCTCCTAAGCCGTCGCATATAATGAACCTGACGAGCGAGGGTGAGAATCTTCCGCAGGAACGGGATGCCGTGTGCCCGATTAGGGTTCGGGGCGTGATAGTATCCCGTGGTGCTCTATCACCGCTAGCACTGCTGCAGCATGAAGACTTGCCCCGCTTTGACTTGATCACCACCGTTCACAATCTCGTGGCCGAACACCGCCGCCTTTAGCTATTGGAATGTTGGCGGCCCCCCAATTTTTTAAAATAAATCCTGCGACAAAAGAGATCTAGGTGTAGGTAAATTAATGCTTCGCCAAAGAGTGATCACAGAACCCTTGGTGCCCTTGGCCGGGACATAGAGAAGTCTAAGTCCAAGTTGTTCGACCCGTCGTCTGGTAAGCCGGGTCGAATGTCCTCTAACATCTCGAACTCGTTGGGCTCAGCGTTGTTCACAAGATTCACCCCAGGAGGGTTAGAGGTTGAATGCTCGGAGAGGGTGGGCTTCGGCGAGCGAAAGAAGTGTTGGTCCAAGAAGAAGGTCTTCACGTGATTCTAGAGAAGTGTCCTCTTGAACCCTTTTATATAGTACCAAACTTCACAACTTGCCCACCTCACTCCTCTCAACCACGGCTCTTGCAACTGGAGACTCTAGAACTGTTTGATTACCTCCTCTCCTCGTTCTATATTGACGATGGACTCGATCGTCGCTGGAAGTCAAAATAATACTTGTGCTTTTCCTTAAATCGTTCTACTCCCTTCTGAAGTTTTGCCGCTCTCATACGAAGATCTACCGGCTTTCTACAGGTATCTATCTCTTCCTCAGGTGGTTCAGTAAGAGAGACTAATTGTATCACCTAAACCATCATTAAGAAGGATTCCAATGCCAATTACAGACTTCATGCGCCCGTCTTCACTTTTTCCGACTTCAATTACTCCCAAGTGTAATGGGTAGTCCCATCCATGAACACTCATTTCAGCTACGAGAAGACGACATGCCTAAACCATGACAACTGAATTGCTTGCTTTCATTGAGAAGGCAAAATTATGGTAACCTAACTTCCAGCATAATCTTGCAAACTCAAATGCAGATTCTACCATTCCCCTAGGAGAATCTTCGTAGTGGCTCATGATACGATATAAAAGGCTACCATGATTTATGCTTATGCGCATTGCTCTTCCATACTTCTTGCACTTCTCAACCAACGGAATGAATATCTGCTAAACGTGCTCATTTTAGTTGGCTTGTTCAGCTTCTTTCACTCGCTGCTCCAGACCGACCCGTGCTTTAGCTTCGCTATCTCATTGAGTTACCTTCGTAAAACTCCATGTCACTTCGTAGCTTGAGGTACTTGGCCTCCATGCTCTTGGGCTTGAACATGAGGGTGTTTATGTCCTTCTTTGTAGCTGCCCAACCTTCCTGGTATGACTGCGGGGTCTCGTAGTGCTTCGAGCCAAGGAATTCAAGCTTCCTCAGAGAGCGGATCCGTCATTCCCAAAGAGAGCAGGTGAGTGGTGGAAGTGAAGGTGATGATCAATGCTATTGGCGTGGACTTTTTCCTTGTGGAGATGCATGAACCCAGTAAGTTTGGTCCGAGCAATGAGACCCATTGGCAAAGCTACATGAAGCTTACAGCCAAATACGTGAGCTTGGACAACTTTTGCCCCACTTTTTTAATCATTCTCATGATCTTTTTTTTTTATCGAGTTTTGTGTGGCGTGTTGTGTATGTCTCCTCTTTTCTTTAGTTGGCCGACACCCCTTTTGAAGACCATCATCATCCCCTATTTCTTTTGGGCACCGAAAGCACTTCAATCGCTTTCCACTTCTAATTATTATGCTCTCCACTTGCGTGCATGCTTCTCCTTCATTCTCATTGGTCGGACTCGTTCATGTTCAACGCAAATTACGTCATTGTACCAAGAACTCCAACCACTTCATACTTCTCCCATAATAAAAGAGTTCCAGCTTTGCAAGTACATGGTCTGACCGAAGTACTTTGGAGACTCAGTAGATCCTCAACATCCTTTAAAGCAAGTTCTACACATATTATAGGATCCAACCCCTTCAACGTCCTATATTCATAGTCCGACGGATCTCTGAGTTTCAAGAATGAGCAGTATATTAGTTTCCAAGCATGACAAGGTCATTAGGTTTGACAGTTTTTACCCTTGAGTAATTGATCAACTTTTCAAACGACGCATGATGATTATACTAAAAAGCTTGATTTCCATTTTGCACCATCATAAACGCCGATATCGCCTGCACCCCCGAACTCTCAAACCATGTCGGACAACTCGTTGACGTCGATTTTGGCGAACTTGACGTTGACGAACTCATTAGCCTTCGTGTGCACAACTGATTCCATCGTTCGCTAAAGAAGATCTACAGGATCCAGCAGTGGGTTCAACAATTATACTGATCTTGGAATTCCCAGAGCCATATGCGCGTGGACAGCTTCTGCTTGGACTCCGCGCTCTATTAGTTTAATGAACTTTGCTGCGAGGATGGATGGAGAGACGATGATGTCGCTTTTCAAGAATCTCTCTATTAATGCATTCGCCTTCTCGATGGTTTGGATCTTTTTGTGAGGGTGCCTGAATTCCCTTCACAAAGAGATGGACTTTGAAGTTTAAGACCCCCTCCTGTGTACGCTGGTCCGAGACGAGGTATTGTCGACGAACCCCACTAAGAAGATCCCCCACTGAGAAGATCCTTTGTTCTCTTGCCATCCTCTCCTCTTTAATGACCGATGGTCTCCACCTCATTTTCGAGTTTTCTGGTCAACAAAGGCTAAGAAGACAGCTTTTTGGTCTTTAGTGGCCAAGCTTCGAAGGGACCCAAATCCCACTAATTCTAGCAAACTCATCATAACATCAGGAGGAAAACATTGTTAAATCATGGTGCCCTTGCACCTCCTCCTGTAATGCGCACGCTTGAATTCCCCGTATCCAAGACCCACCACTCTTTTTCGCCTTCTTAATATTAACATCCATTTTTTCAAGAATTAAGGGATCACATTCTATAACACCATATCCCTTTCAAAGTCTTCTGCTCACTTCCAACATCTCCTGACCGAGACTGTCTTGTGTGCTTGTATTTCATGACCACCTCTTACGCTTTGACACCCATTTGGTCACTTGAATTTTGCTGATTGATGGCTATTGATGAATGGATTAGGAGCAGCCATATGGAAGACCACCTTAGGACTTCCAAGTGCTTTGAGCATTTGGGCCTTCTCTCGAAGGCACGTATCGAGCGCGACTTGACCTCAAAGCTTCGCGTTCGATTTTTGGTCCTTTCTACAAAATAGTCATTCTGGGTACGATTGGGCCAAGATGAAAATTTGGATTATTAGAGAACGGTATCACAACTCCAGAAATGTAAAAATCAAAAATCATAAAGCTAGAATGAATTTTCCACAGCTTTTTTCAATTAATCCAAAAATAAGATTAACGAAGCAATTCTCTGTTCCAGATTGATTTTCACAGATTTTCTTTGGCCAAAATGAAGAGAAAATTAAAAGAAAAACATTGACTCTTTTTTCATATTTTTATGGCCTCAAATGCTATTTATTTATTAAATAATTTCCTAATTTCTAACATAAATATATTTAAAAAATACATAAAATATAAAAAAATCATTTTTTTGGTCAAAAATGGTAGCCTAAGCTCGGCAAAGACTTCCAAAGTTGATTTTGCAATTTTCTCATTTTTTATGGATTTTTTATTAATTTTTGAAAATAAAAATACTAAAAATACTGAAAATATAGAAAATTATTATTTTTGGTCAAAATTGGTTCCCTAGGCTTGGCCAAGGTCTCCAAAGTTGATTTTTCGATTTTATGAATTTTTATGGATTTTCTATTAATTTTAAAAGAGAAAAGATGATTAAAAATTAGGTGTCAACAGCTGCCCCTCTTTGAAAGGAAGTTCGGTAGGGGTTCATTTCAAAGACGAGATGACACCTGAAGCCTAATTGACTCAACACAATGAAATAAAAAGAGTCGTGACATTTGGTCTCCAATACCTTTCTATGTAAGTTCTGATTCAGACCCGATTGGAGGAAGCCTTCATGCAGTAAGGGAGAGACAAAGAGGAGAGTTTACCTGGCACTTACCTGCCCGCTGTGTGGAGGTTGCTTGATATGTGTTCTCTATTGAAAATGGAATGAGAGCCTAAGGATTCGTTTTAAGAAAATCTTAGGGTGGTTGAACTTGGACCCGCATGGTAGGTCATCCCATGGTAGATTCCTAATGAATGGATTCTACTAATTGAATTAAAATCTGACCCGTATGGTAGGTCACCCCATGGTAGATTCCTAGTGAAAGGATTCTACTGATTAAGATTTGACCCGTATGGTAGGTCACCCCATGGTAATGCCTATTAGAAGGACTTTTGGTTGCCTGTAAGAAGGACTTGGTGTGCCTGTAAGAAGGACTTGGTTTACCTGTAAGAAGGACTTGGTGTGCCTGTAAGAAGGACCTGGTTTGCCTGTAGAAAGGACTTTGATGCCTGTAAAAAGGACTTGATGCCTATAAGAAGGACTTGTGCCTGTAGAAAGGACTTTGATGCCTGTAAAAAGGACTTGGTGCCTGTAAGAAGGACTTGTTCCTGTAGAAAGGACTTTATGCCTGTAAGAAGAACTTTGGGTTGCCTGTAAGAAGGACTTTTGTATTGCCTGTAAGAAGGACTTTTGTATTGCCTGTAGAAAGGACTTTGGGTTGCCTGTAAGAAGGACTTTGATGCCTGTAGGAAGGACTTTTGTGTTGCATGTAGGAAGGACTTGGTGCCTGTAAGAAGGACTTTGGGTTGCCTGTAAGAAGGACTTTTGTGAATGGACCGTTCCGTATTGGGGTTTCCAATGGAAGGGCTCCGGAGATAATATACCCTAGATGTCACCTTTTTTTGGGTAGACTGAAGAGGTATTGATTGAGAAAATGATTTTTGGGTATATGTGGGATCTAGGGAGACCAAGAATCCTGCAGACGCTCAAACCCAATTTAACTTACTTTGAAGGGTGTCATTTTGGGATCTGGGGAGACCAGAAATCCTGCAGAAGCTCAAACCCAATTTAACTGTTCTCCCATCACTTTAGGAATAAACTGATGAGGTAAAGATCAAGAACACGAGTGTCACGCCCCGGATCCCTATTCGGGAACGCAGCATCCCGTCCCTGCGGAAGATACACCTCGCGCTCGCCTGGTTTCCAAAGTTCGACGGCCTAGGATGAATCTCTTCGTCGAAACCAGACGACGCGTCCTCAGTAAACTTACGAACCTGCGGAAGCGTGCCTCCTATCCACACACACAAGCATACATAACAAATGGTAGCATAGACAGGGTAAATACAAACAGCATTATATACATATCAAGCGTTAGGTACAGACCCCAAAAAGAAGCCGCAACTTACAGACCAACCTACACTCATGCAAACTCAAAAACACTAAACCATTGCCAGGAACTCAGTCCTCCTCCGGCTCCTCATCGGAATCCTCCATTGGGTCTTCTTCTGGATCCTCCTCATCGGTATCCATGGCATCGCCCTCCTCGTGGCCATCAATCTCAGATCGTCCAGGGGACGGCAACTCCTGCAGTGGGTCGGGGTCGATCACCTGGCCTCCATACTCAGCAGGCTGCAGCCAAAATGGGTCCTCCTCCATGGGTATCGGGGAATCTCGCTGGGGTCCCTCAAAGCCATGAAGGCCCTCCCTAAACCACGCCTCGAACCTTTGGGGTACAAGGTAGGGTCCACCCTGATCTACTAGTACAGTCGTCACATGCCTATGCCATAAAGTAGCGTGCATGTCAAAATGGAGGGTGATGTGAGTATCCATCTGAATCGGCAATCAAAAAAGCATCGGGGGTGCAGCCATCACTAGCGTCCAGGATATGAAAAAGGAAGGTAACCACCACCAGTGAGTCGAGGACTCAGCAAGCTCACCACTAATCCTAGCGTATGGTAGGATATACAAGTGGGGTCGGTCCTAACCAGTATCTAGGGTTCAGGGTTCAAAGTCCAACCACTCTCGATCTCCCAAGATACTATAACCCATCGTAATCAACACGAACCACATAATAATACAAGTTATACAATACAGACGGGCAATATCAAACAATCAGCAATCATGTCTGTCGCGACCTAAAATTCATTTTTAAGTTAATGGATTACCAGATTAATTAATTAAATTAAGTAACCTAGTTCGAGCTCTCCCAAGCTCTACCAAATCGCAACTTTGATTTTTTTTCATATGATTTTAGAATTTAGAGTCGCCACTAATCATTTTTGGTAGGTTGATTAGAAACCTAAGTAAATTAGCGGGAGGACTAAATTACTTCTACGAACTAGAGATTATGAGTTCGGGGACTTGGTTACACTAGTTAATTAAAACTAATGCCCTTTCGGTACCTTAATTTCATGGATATCCTGATTTGGCAATTCAGGCTTGGTTTATTCCTCAAGCTCTAGTGGAGTGCTCTCTTTTTGTGTTTACACCTCCATAAGATTTACCGTTGACTTGGAGTTGTCCTTTGCCTGACATAAAAATATGGAGAAATGAGAAATGGAGAAAGTGTATACAATTTTGTGCTAATTTGCGACTACAACCACAAATAAATGAATAAATACAAACACTTAGCTCGGATTTGCTTGCTCGTTGACGAGGATGAACTCTTGATTTATGTTGATCGATGAAGGAATTGGTGATGATAACTCCTAGGTTTAAACTCCCATCATCCTCAAAATTCTCTCTCTCTTTTTGGTATTTTCTTTCTCTCAAATTTTCTTCAACCTTCCAAAACTCTCTCAAACATCCAAAATTTTCTCTCCAAAAATAATCCTCCCTCCCAAGTTCACTTCTTCCTCCTTTTATAATCAACTCATCTACCTCCCATTCTAATTTCTCCACTAACTCCATCTCCCATTCTAATTTTTCCACTAACTCTTCTTCAACTTCATCTTCCATTCTCCATCTCTATCTCACATTCTAATTTCTCCACCTATTCTTCTCCATCTCCATCTTCCCTTCTCCATATATATCTCCCATTCTAATTTCTCCACTAACTCTTCTTCATCTCCATCTTCCCTTCTCCATTCTCATCTTATTTTCTCCATCTATTCTTCTCCATCTTCTCCTCTCCATCTCCTTTTCTCCATCTTCCCTTCTCTATCTCCTCTTCTCCATCTTCCCTTCTCTATTCTAATTTCTCCACTAACTCTTCTTTTTGTTATTTGCAAAATAATCACTCAAGTGTTAGGTATTTGCACTCTAGTCCCTGAGATTTTAAGTATTTGCAATTCAGTCCCTAGAGAAATATTTTTTTAAGTCCAAATCTCCTCACAATTTTCGACACACCTCTACTATGCTTAGTCGAAATTCACCTCATGTCAAATTTAAGCTTATTTTCTGCCGCTGAAGATAATGCAAAATTTAATTAAAGCCCTTTGAAAAAATTGAGTCATTCTGGGTATAATTGGGCCAAGAAGAAAATTTAAAATATTAGAGGATAATGTCACAACTCCTAAAAGTGAAAAATAAAAATAAATTGACTCAAATTGAATTTTTTTTGGCCTGATTCGAGACCATGCTCGTGAAGAAATACACGACCCCGAATTGGATTTTTTTTTAAATTTGCGATGGCCAACATGAAAAGAAAAATATTGAATATTTTTATGTATTTTTGTGGCCTCATATGTTATTATTTATTAAATATTTTCCTAATTTCTAAAAAATATATAAAAAGTACAAAAAAATTAAGAAAAATTATTTTTTGTTCAAAAATGGTTCTCTAGGCTTGGCCAAGGTCTCCAAAGTTGATTTTTCAATTTCATGAATTTTTATGGATTTTTTATTAATTTTCGAAAATAAAAATACCGAAAAATACTGAAAATATGAAAAATCAATTTTTGGTCAAAATTGGTTCCCTAGGCTTGACCAAGGTCTCCAAACTTGAATTTTTTAATTTTATAAATTTTTATGGATTTTTTTGTTAATTTCAAAAGAGAAAAGATGATTAAAAATTAGGTGTCAACAATGTCATGCAGCGCTGCAGGCCTCAAGCGGCCATCACGGATCCCATGGATCAGCCCGCCTATCACCCCAATTCCCATCAGGGCTCAATTTCAGTGCCACACGGCAATTACCACACTGCGTTTCTGACGCCTTACGTTGGTCTCCCTTTTCTCTCCATTTCCCATCTTGGACACATTCTCATGTCACATCTTCGGTGACTCATGCAATGCTCTGAATGTATGCGGGGCCTAAATGATTGCATCAGTAATTCAAACACAGAGTATGCATGCCAAAGTACACAAGTACAAGAACAGAGTACATCGATTGATTGTCTAATAAATCTCATGTTCATCGTGCCATACGTTCATAGAATTAGGGCTATATACTCGGATCCTCGATCATCTAGGCCCGCCTTAACATCTTACTCGCGATCCTGTCATACTAGTGCCCTTCATAGGCGGTTCCCCAATTGAACTCACAAAATTCAAGGTCTAGCCTAAGAACAGGTCTAATTGAGCAAGTTGGGTTCAATTGGGCCTAAGGCCCACTTCAAGATTTGAGGCCCATTATCTAGTTCTTAAATTAAATTATATAGTTTGGGCCCATTATTTTATTAATTTCGTGTGAGGCCCAAGCCCGTTTTTAAAGATTGACTATTTAAGCCCATTTCCATTATTTTAAGCCCAACTTGATAACCCAAGCCCATATACACTTTTAGGTTTCACACTTTAATGTTCATGGACATAAATTAGGCCCAATTTAAGTGGATTTTCGTCCATTTGTGGCCCATTAGTTGGATTAGGCCCAATTAGTCTAGCTTTGGCCCAATTACTTGAAATAAAAGCCCCTAAGCCTATTTCCATGTTTCGGCCTACCCTTTCACGCCTAAGTCCACCCATTTGCAGCCCTTAACCACATTCTAAGGTCCATTCCATGAATTCACAGCCCATATATTCAACCCAATCAAGTTTCCAACAAGTTAGCCTAAGATAATCTTGGCCTTAATCACATTTTAACCCCACATCAAGCCTAACCAGCCTCTAACATATCATCCTACATGCATATACTACTAACCTAGGCTAGAATTAGTAGCGGAGCTTACCGAAAATGGGAAGGAACGAGCGGCAACGACAAAAAGGACACCGGCGGCCCGTGGGGTTCAACGGCCGACGGGAAAGGACGGCGGCAACGGGGACTGATCTCAGCTGTTCCGTGGCCTCCAAGGATCCTAGAGCGACCAACAAACAAGCTGAGAAAGGTGAGGAACCGAAGGGAACAAAGGGGGCAAGGCCGGGTTCCAAGTTGAAACAAGACGACGAGCGGAACGACGAAGAAAAGGGGGCTGTTTGGGCATCCATAAGGGGCGGTCCTTCCACGAAAATGAGAGGGAGGAGGGTTGAGGGACTTACCAAGATGAGGAGACGATGAGGGATGGCCGACGGCGGCGGCAAGGGCGGCGGAACGGCGGCACGGGCGGAGGGGCTCCTCGGCGGCCGAACGAAGAAGGAAAAGAGGAGAGGGAGAGAGCTTTCGGGAGAGAGAGGGAAGTGTGGGAGTGGCCGAAAATGAGGGGTGAGGAGGAGAGAGAGAAGGTGATATGGTTTTGGTGAAAATCAAAGAGAAGAGATAATGGGGTTAGGTGAGGTAAATAGTTACTAGGATATGACATGTACTCTTGATTGTACTTGGATTTGACTTGATGGATTTGCATGGGAACTTGTGCCATGATTGACCGATGGATTTGATTGATGGATTGACAAGACATCGATTGATTTGACAATTGATTTGACTTGCCTCGATTTGCGTGCCAAATGCACCGATCGGGTCCCGAGCGCGAACGAAAATCAGACAGGATTTGATTTCGATTGATCAAATCTACTCTCAAAAGTCCTAATTCAACTAATCCTAAGGACTGAGCATTTACCGGGGGCATTTCGGTAATTTTCCAATCACGTCTTGCTTCTCGACGTTCATCGGCTGTCTGCCCTTCTAGCGACAATTCAGAAACTGATTTCAGTTCTTAATTGTGTTTATCTTGCTAATTCGATTGTCCATCGTCGGATTTCATTTCGTGGTCAATTTCATTAAATAACGACTCTATCTCTGTCTCAGACCAACGGGCGGCTGTTTGGAAAATTCTTCCCAAATAGCCCTTTCCCTTCGGTTAGTCATCTCAGGGTAGCTAATCCTAAGTGAGCGTCGATCAGTGTGTATTAACGAAGTATGTCCATTCATTTAGAATTTCCGATAATCGGATCGAATTTTCAGACTGTCACACGAGAGTTGGTCAGTCATGATTTGATAAAGTTTAAGAACACGAGAATATATCAATCGTCAGCTGATGAAGACTTCATGAGAGCATGTTGATCATGAGTCGCAATGGTTCAGAAGACTTACCTGGATCTTCTGAGTTAATGATCGAGGCATAGACAGATTGATTGTATCATACCTGCTTGCTCACTGAATGACCTTCTGTGCTGCAATGGATTTGAGCACCCAGACAATCATCAGAATTGAAAGGTTCAGGCTGAAGACATACTCACCTGAAAATGTTGGTGAGCATTAGCCAACAGGGCTTGTTTGTTCAATAGCCTCTAGATGAATTTCGAGACCTCGGAGGGTAACTCGACTATCAGGAATGCACTACTTGTCAGACAGTGTCAGAGGTAATATATGCAAGCATTTTTATCAATGAGTTCATCGGTTCATGCAAAACCATTCAATTGACTTTACAATGATTAAAACTGTATGTGTATGCTCATAATGTGGATCATGCATGACTATTCTGTCGAGTTTGCATTTCCAATTCTGTCCAGGGAGGTTATCATGTCATGAATACCTCGAATGCAACCTGAATGAGGACTTCAGTCCGAAAGGGCTTTCTCTCACTCTCGAGAAAGGCTTGTTTATCCTGATTGCAGGATTTGAAAAGAAATCACTTAACCTTACCATCATCGCATTCAGCGAGGGTCTGAGTAATCTCGCAATTGATACGATCAAGCCGATCTGGAGGTCTTGATTAGGTTCGTAATGTGGGCTGGGTCAAAAGCTTATCAAAGGGGACTCATTTCGAGTCAGGGCCATTGACAAAAAAGTCTTCATCATCTGCTCCGGGTTTACAAGTCAAGAACCCTGCAAAATGAGAGAAATAATCTTGCTCGAACTTCTTCGAGCGGTGCTTAAAGTCATTCAACTCTTACGTTAATTCACATGCTCTAATCAGAAGAGACTTTCAAGGGTCGTAACGTAGGCCGGGATTTGGGTGTGAGAAACGAAGGGCTCGTTTTGGCTAAAATATATATATATATATGAGAAGGGCTTAGTGTTGGTGATCATTGCAGTCTTGTCACCGATCTTTGACCTTCCTGAATTTGTCTTCAACGAATACCACCATTAGTTGAGGGGTGGTAGTTCTTTTACACCTTGCAAACGGACTTCTTTGGGGATCCCTTTTCGGGAATTCTCAAAATGTATGTTCGAAGTCAGAAGTTCATTACAGATATATGGGCATTGGCCTTGCTTTTGATAGGCACTTTGCTCTTTCTACCCGAGATTCTTTAGAGTAGCCTTTTGCTTTTCTTACTCCCGACTCCCTTTTGTTTGGAAGCAGGCCCATTTTGTTTAGGCTACACTAGTTTTTCTTTTTCTTTTGTTTAACAATCTTGTGATTTTGAATTTTAGCAACAAGATGATTTTCAACAAACGATACTAGACATTACATGAAAGTCTAGCATATGAAATGGGCTAATTCGAGAATTCTCTATTGGCCCAGTTTCTTCAATTCTGCTCCTTGGGGGAAGGTGTCGTCGTTACCTTGAAATGAGCAAGGATCACCAGCATGGGCTTGAGAAATGAATTTGCAGGCTCAATTGGGTTATGCAACAGATAAGTGTGTAGGATAGAGAAAATAAATGCTCTTCGTCATCCTAAAGCACTTGAATTAAAATTCGAGTATCATGCAAAGAAACACTCGAAGATTGATGTTAGTCCAAGCAAGAGAATTTCTAACCATTTATCTCCTGATATTGTTGGAATTACCTCTATTTTGCCCCAGTGTGGGGTAGTTCTTGACAGGGTTATGAAACGAAATCACCGTTCAAATGGGTTGTCAATGGTTGCCTGAAGTGTTTGGAATGGAGAGTGAATGCCTCATTCACTTCGACTATTGTACCTTTTGCGAGAAAACCCCTTGCCTTGGAAAATGCGAAATCTGTTTACCGCTCAACTCACCGTGGATTAAATATAGGACGTATGTGGAAATGGCTTGCCTTTCATCGTCCTGTCATGCCCCATTCTGTACATTCGATGCATCGTGTACAGTTTATACCCCCAGTCAAAATTGACAAATTTAACATGCAGAACAGTCATGCATAAATCATGGAATGTGTAAACATCATGCAAATGTGTACAAGTATGGAAATTCCCCTGGCTGTGTGGGTGGATCAAACACGTTGGGGGCCTATTCCCCGAGTCGAGGAGTAGCTTGTTTCTGGTTTTGCCTCTTTTCGATCCAGAGTTCGCCATTGATTTCCCCTATTTCATCAGACAGATCGCATCGGGCGATCATAACTTGGCCCTTTGGGCTGTTTTCTTTGACGTATCAGATGTTAGTTTAACATTTCCTGTAAAAAGGAAGGAGACATGTTAGCCAGTATCAGAAATGATAAATTGGACACGATACTGAGTTACCCTTGTGTGCTTCGCGCAACTCCTTTACCAGTTTTACCACCCGGGATTTTCTCCGTGGGTATGTCAAGTTAGACATTTCCTATCAAACAATGGAGGAGAAGACGTGTTAGTCAGTATTAGAAATGATGAATTGGAAACGATACTGGTTTACCCTTCATCTTGAATGTTTTGCATGACTCCTTTATCAAGTTCACTAGATTGAGTTTCCCTTGTCTTTGGCTGGACACTTCAACATTAGGCTAAGCTCATGACAAAATACTGACCTTGGTATTGCTCGTCGAGTATTCTCGTTTCTTTCTGCAAAAAGAAATGTGCAAAAAGTTGTTTTATTTATTTACAATACTTACAACATTCCACACCCTTGGGGATCGAACTCGGGATGTTTCGGACCACTGTCATTCCCCATGCCATCATGTTCATTAGACCGTAGGTGTCCATGAAGGCTCGCTTTTAGGGGTTAACTTTCGGATGGCACGGTCTTGTCGTATTGGGCTATGCCACATTGCTCCCCAAAATAATTTACAACCCCTGTTAAGAGTAGGAGGAAATAATTCATGACTCGAGATAATTATGGGTAACTTAGAATGATACAGAATTACCCATTTCTGATATTTGCTCGCGTCTTTCGCTCGTATTTTTCTTTGTTTGGAGCCGTCCATTCAGTGACATATCCGCGAATTGATTTGCCCCCTAGTTTCATTCAACAAGAGGACTTCGAGTATGGCTGTGTTCTCGGGTCAGTTCGCAAATATCTGAGAATAAAGGGGTTCAATTTAAAATTGGAGTGATTAGTGGTAAATTGGAACGACCCACAGTTACCCGTCTTCGAGCTCGCATGGGCTTTTCACTTGAAATTTCCCTATGTGAGGCCGTTCAACATTTCTCATTATGGCAGTTAGCAACGTTGCCATAAATTGATCCGCCCTGAGTCTAGCATAAAACGGGATTCACGTATTCGACGGGATAAACAACAAATTACCTCCATGCCCTTGAATTAAATCTAGACATCTAGAAAGCTGGAAATATCACACGCAGGGGAATTAAGCATGAAATGAAAGGTGCACTTATTTAATGTCAGTTCTGCCTCTCCTGCGGCTCTTCGATAATCAGCTAGTCTCGTGCTGGTTCGAGCATGGAGGACCGATGTTTGAGAGTCCCTAATCACTGGCTTCCGATCATGGCTTCGGATGTCTGTCAACCTTAAACTGGTTGACCAGGGCAGTAAGCTCATCATCTGGGTAATCTCTTGAATCTTCCAGCAGCTGATGCTCGAATTGGGCAATATTGCTGGCAAATGCTGGCGGTAGATTTCTCATTCTCTCCTCGCCATGAGCAATTTGACTTCTCGAGCTGGAGCCTTCATCAATACTCGAGAAAGTGTGGGGATCACCAACTGTCATGCTGCCAAAAACTCCTTCCATTCGAGGATTAGAGAAGTGGAAGCGCTTAGGATAACTTCTTGTCTGATTCTCTGGCTGCGCAGGCGCGCTGATCATGGGATGAATTCTAGCCACAAGTTGGTGCTCAAACCAAGGAATCTGAATACACTGCCCCTGCGGTCTATACTCTTGAAGAGCATTAGGGTGATTCTGGGGGATACTTTGATTAACGCTTGGGGGATTGATGGCACGGTTACTGGCTTGGTTGATGATGGGAAGTGGCTCACCCCATGCTAACCTGTGGAACTTGACGTTCAGGCTTGGATCAGTCCCGCCTTGGTTTTCTTGATTCTGAGCTGCATTATGTTCTCTCACCCTTTTTCTGTACTTCTGAAGATGACTCGAAACATTTCCTTTAGTGAGTCCTTCTACCTTCATAATTTCCAGTATATGTTGCGGCCGTACCGAATCGATTCCTAGCTGCTGAACTGCATTAACAAACATACGATGCAGCTTGGGAGACCAACTCATCTTCTTTTTCCAATTGCTTGGAACAATATTGAAGGCTTGATGCTTGTTCTCATGGTCGTGCAATTGCTTCCTTACCACGTGCTGCCATATGTTTTGAAGCATCTGAACCCTAACTAGTTTCGTTACGACGTCTTGGGCCCCGTATAAGACAGCCTTCATTATGGCTTGCTGATCATCGCTTACCGATATTACGAGGACTGGCATGTTTAATTTAGAATTGATGACTTCCAAGAGAGTGAAAACATCCATGTCAATCCCTATCATGGCGGTGAGGATGATATCAAACTGGGCACTACTCCTCCTTAATATCTCTAAGGCCTCTGTCGCCTTTGCTTGAGCTAAAACCTTATACCGGCATTTTTTTAATACGGTAACAAGGATTGACAGAGAGACTGGATTACCGTCAATGGCCATGACCAATAGACCCTCAGGGTAAGGAACTTCATCAGCTTTGACCAGGGTTGAACATGCGTCCGTTTCCCTAATGCACGACATATTTCTAGATCTAGGACTGCCAACTCGAGACCACCTCAAGATGTCTTCTTGGACTTGAGGGATCACGGGATTGTCGATGGCTTCTCGTAACAGGCTTTGAAAGCCGATGCTTTGATGGTGAAGGTTTTGAATTCCTCTCCCACGAAAACTCCTTCCTCTCTATCTTTCTCCTGCGAGTTCTTGCAGATGAGCTCTCACTATCAGATGAGGAAAAGTTCTCTCTCTGGCAATAGCAACGACTTCCCTCTTCACAAGCAGCGCTATTGGATTTACCGAGGGAGAAAATCCGACATTCAGTTTTTGATCAAAAGGGGAAATCCTTGTTTCTCGCTCAATTTGTTTTCTTCTTCTTCTTTTTCTCTTTTTTTTTAATGTGGTGGCCCCCCCGAAATCCTTTCATAAATTTTCTTGTGGATTTGTCGACACCCAAGACTGTAGATCAATAGTAAGCCCACGATTCTCGATTTACACGTTATTTCTCTCCAAACTGTGATTGTACTTGGGGCACGAGATTTGATTTCTATCTGGGGTTGGTCGATGAAGTTGGAGTCCCATATACGATTCTAATACGGTATTTGCACATTTGATGAGAGGAAATAGAATTACCCCATTGCTTAACCCTAGATACCGAGAAAGCAAAAAATATCCCACGCAGGGGAATTGGGCATGAAATGAGAAATACATTCATTCAAGATTGGTTCTGCTTTCCTTGAGGGTTCTCTACCAACAGACTAATTCCAGAATTAGATCAACTCCGAGTTAGATCTGGTACTGATGACCGAGGATTTACAATCACCGGCTTCGGACCATGGACTTTATTACAGATTCAGAGTTTCGCCAAGGTCGAACTGGTTCATCATGGCAACAAGCTCACCTTCAAGGCCATTCCACTCGTGGTGTTGCATGTCTCTTCCCTCGGGAGGTACCGATGTTGATCCAATGAGATCGGTTCTCCCATGCGCTCCTTGAACAAAACCTGATTGTGTTGGGAATTGATTTGAGAGTTGGAAATGTAGTGGAGGAGGAATATAAGGGCTATCAGAAACCAACGGCTCCTCGTCATTCTTCGTAGCAATGGCGGAAATTTTTTCTAACCGCTCCTTCAAACGAGCATTTTCATCCCTCAGGCGTCGGTTGTCGAAATATAGCTCGGTAAAAGCGGTACGGCCACCACAGTTATGACAGGTGGTGGTGGCAAGAACGTCTGCCCAGAGCTTCTCATTTTCAGCCTTTAGAAATGTATCTTCATGGCGTTCATACTGAACCTTCATTCTGGTTCGCTTATTTTGATACCAGAACTTGATCTGCCAAGGCTCCAGCCCTAGCTCTCGACTCAGTTCCATTTTCTGTTTGCCGTCCAGCATAAGGCACGTTCTGAAGAAATCCTCAAGCCTTTGTATTTGCTCCTTAGTATGGCGACGATAACGCTTCTTTTGACCTTTACTGTTGTTGCCCTTATCTTTACTGAGATCTTGGACGTCGTCAGCGGAACGGCCAGGCTCCATGGTCTGAATCCCAGACATGGCCTCGAATTCTTCATTTTCCATGTCTAGCAAGTTGGATGAAGATTATCAGGAGAACGCCTATTTTAAAATCCAGGCGCGGGTTCAGAAATTGTATCGCCCCTCTCGACATTTCTATTTTTCAGACGAGACTTCACTCTGTCTACAAATGGAGGCAACTCTTCTTTTCCAATAAAATTTACTTGTCTCCCACTGGGCTCGTCTTTTTCTTCTTCTTTCACGGTAGGGGGGCCCTGTCGTTATCTCCACTGTCGATTTGCTGGCGAGTCCTCCAATAAAGACGAGTAATATCTCTCTTTCTGCCGAAAATTTCTTTGTCCCCCACTCAGCTCGTCTTTTCGTTCTTTCTTTTTTCAAAGCGGTGGAGTCCCGTCCAACTTTTCCACAGAGACGTCGGGTTTGTTCGGCTCGAGGTTGCCACTTGACTGGAATTTGAGCCACCGGAGGTGTTGCCGACAGAGAATGGTAGATAGGAAAACATATAAGGACTGCCCCTGTGAAATCAGTATTTAAATTGAAGCAGATTATCGCATTCGCATTCCGATCATCTGCCTCAACTCTCTCCTCCTTTCATTCGTATTCTGCTTTCAAAAAAATGGCCAATTCTCCTAACCATACCTTCTCCGCCGAAGTCCTGGCTGGGTGGGAGAGACTCTACAACCTTCTTGGTAGAGGTTACGCTCATATAGCCCAAAACTCTACCGCTGAAGCTGAAATCCTCGGTCTATTCAGGACCGTGCACGCTCCTTCTGTTGAGGGTACCCAACTGGGGAGGGAGTACCGGAACTTCCCGACCCTCTTCATCAATTTTCTGGTCGCCTATAACCGCGCTTATGAGACGGTCCTTGTGACTGCCGTCGTGAAAGCTCGTTACCAAGACCGGCACGAGCGTCTGGAAACAGTCACGTTTATGGCTGATAATCACAAGAAGGCCCTCAAGTTTGCCAACAATCAGCTTTCGTGGCTGGTTCGTGAGAGGGGAAAGTTGGTGGACCGTCTAGCCTTGGTTCGAACTTACGCCGAACAGGAGCCAGGCAATATTATGATGAGGTGCAAATGCGGTTGGCTGCAAGAGAGACTTGATGACATTACGAAAGATATTGCTTTCGAGAGGGCGGCGATTCCGGACCTGGAGTTTGCCGTTGAGCATTACGAGGCTAGTATGGCCCAGGTTAAAGAGAAGTGCGATCGCCTCTTCTTTAGGCTCGCGGAGCTTGATCCCGAGAACGCTAGGTGCACCCAGAGCATTAACTTCATGGAGAGCCAGCTGAGCTCCTTTGTGATGGTTATTAGGGCCCAGTTTGACTTTACCTTTCCTCCCCAATGTGCTATTGTAAAACTCTTTGATGAATGGAATGAAAGAAAAGCTTCGCGTTTGTACTTTAATTTCCCAGCTATCTCTTTTCTCGAATATCACCATAGATCGATTCAAGGTACAGGAAATACCGAGGCTTAACATCCTTCCTGATGTTCTTGTTTTCCGTTGTAGACGATGATATCGAGAATCAGCGGCGGCCCCCACCAGCCATATTGAGACTCGCAATAAGTCAGATAAATTGAGACAGCTGTGACTTACTCGATTAGTATGCCAATAAATAATCCTGGCCACCTGTTGCGTGCCCCACTTCACTCATCTCCTGCCTCTTTCGGCGCCCACTTGTTGGTGTCGGTCGCGTGTGGTGTCGACAGAAGCGCAAATGGGCTATGTCTAGCAATAAACCACCAGTCCTCAAAAGTTTATCACGTGGTTCGAATCCAAGGGAGTTTTAAGGAAGGCCTTCGATTTAATTAAAAAGACATCACAAAGTCGAGTTAACATGTTCGCTTCATGAGTTCTGATTATACAGTCTATGCTTTTCTCAGAGAAAATACATGGACGCCTCTTAATACATTAAGCATGCCCCCACGCCTGATCCGAGTACATTTACGGCCCCATCAAAATACAAAGCTCATACATGATCGTTAATTGACACGATTCTGTCTCCGGGAAGATCGATTTCCTCACTTGCCCCTTGGATCATTAGCTAAGACATCAACAATTATCCGTCCTTTCGTATACCTCGAGGTTTTTCCCGGTATAATGCTGAACCCGATTTTGCTCCTACCCGGGGTACCTGTGATTTCCCTGTAAAAGAAAAGGACATAATAAGTATGTGATTCAAGATGGGTCGGCCCATGATTCCTACATTAGTCCAATTTTATTTTTACAAAATTAGAGAAATTAGAGAAAATTTTCTTAGAAAAACATGGGTGAATTTCTTTAGAAAAAATTTTCTTGCAAATCTTATATGTCACGCCCCGGATCCCTATTCGGGCACACGGCATCCCGTTCCTGGGGAAGTTTCTCACCCTCGCTCGTCAGGTTAACAATATGCGACGGCCCAGGAGAACCTATCGTCGCGACCAGACGACGAGTCCTCAGTAAACTTTCGAACCTGCGGAACGTGCCTCCTATCCATACATACATGCATACAGAACAGAGGGGTAGAACGAACAATATAAACACAAATAACAATATATACATAACATAGCATTAGCGTTAGGTACAGACCCCAAAAAGAAACCACCAACTACAAACCTACCTATGCTCAACCTAACATCAAAACACTAAACCACTGCCAGGAACTCAGTCCTCCTCAGGCTCCTCTTCGGAATCCTCCACGGGGTCCTCTTCTGGATCCTCCTCATCGGTATCCATGGCATCGCCCTCCTCGTGGCCATCAATCTCAGAACGCCCGGGGGACGGCAACTCCTGCACTGGATCGGGGTCGATCACCTGGCCTCCATACTCAGCAGGCTGCAGCCAGAATGGGTCCTCCTCCATGGGTATCGGGGAGTCACGCTGCGGTCCCTCAAAGCCATAAAGGCCCTCTCTAAACCAAGCCTCGAACCTATGGGGCACTAAGTAAGGACCTCCCTGATCCACGAGTACAGTCGTCACATGCCTATGCCACAGGGTAGCGTGCATATCAAAATGGAGGGTGATGTGAGTGTCCATCTGAATCGGCAGTCCAAAAAGCATCGGGGGTGCAGCCATCACTAGCGTCCGGGATCTGAAAAAGGAAGGTAACCACCACCAGTGAGTCGAGGACTCAGCAAGCTCGCCACTAATCCTAGCGTAGGGTAGGATATACAAGTGGGGTCGGTCCTAACCAGTATCTAGGTTTCAGGGTTCAGCGTCCAACCATTCTCGATCTCCCAAGATACTATAACCCATCGTAATCAACATGAACCACATAATAATACAAGCTATATAATACGGACGGGCAATATCAAACAATCAGTAATCATGTCATGCAATGCTGTAGGCCTCAAGCGGCCATCACGGATCCCACGGATCAGCCCGCCTATCGCTCCAATTCCCATCAGGGCTCAATCTCAGTGCCACACGGCAAGTACCACACTGCGTTTCTGACGCCTTACGTTGGTCTCCCTTTTCTCTCCATTTCCCCATCTTGGGCACATTCTCATGTCACATTTTCGGTGACTCATGCAATGCTCTGAATGTATGCGGGGCCCAAACGATTGCATCAGTAATTCAAACACAGAGCATGCATGCCAAAGTACACAAGTACAAGAACAGAGTACATCAATCGATCGTCTAATAAAATCTCATGTTCATCATGCCATACGATCGTAAGATTAGTACTAGGCATTCAGATTCTCGATCATCTAGGCTCGTATTGACATCTTACTCATGATCCGGTCATACTATTGCTCACTATAGGCGATCCCCTAATTGAACCCATATAAACCAAGGTTTAACCTAAGTAAGGGTCTAATTAATTAAGTTAAGTTCGACTGGGCCTAAGGCCCACTTCAAGAGTTGAGGTCCAATAATAAATTCTTAAATTAAATCATATGGGTTGAGCCTATTATTTTATTAATTTCGCGTGAGGCCCAAGCCCATTTTTTTAAGATTTACTATTTAAGCCCATTTCCATTATTTTAGGCCCAATTTAATGACCCAAGCCCATATACACTTTTGGGTTTCATTCTTTAATGTTCATGGACATAAATTAGGCCCAATTTAAGTGGATTTTCGTCCATTAGTGGTCCATTGGTTTGATTAGGCCCAATTAGTTTAGTTTTGGCCCAATTACCTGAAATAAAGGCTCCTAAGCCCAGCACCTTACTTTGGCCCATTAAACCACACGCCTAAGCCCATCATTTCGGTCCATCAACCATGTTTTTGAGGCCCATTCAAGTTTCTAATCTCGTCCATTTGCAAGCCCACTAAAGTATTTTAGGCCCGTTTACTTATTTTAGGTTAAATTAGCCTAAATTAAGTCCCTTAGGCCCCTTAGTTGATTCGGCCCACTAATCCACACGCCTAAGCCGTCCCTTGCAGCCCATACGTTACATTTTCAAGCCTATTTCACAAGCTAACAGCCCCCACATTCAGCCCAATCAAGATTTCAACATGTTAGCCTAAGGTAAACTTAACCTTAATCTCATTTCAAACCCACATCAAGCCTAACCAACCTCTAACATATCATCTTACACGCATATACTACTAACCTAGGCTAGAATTAGTAGTAGAGCTTACCTAAACGGGTTGGGTTGGAGTAGACGACGACGAAAGACACCGGGCGGCTCAAAATGGCCCTCGGCCAAAGGAGGATGGTCGGCGTTTGGGGGCTGATTCGGCGCCTTCCAAGGCTTCCCAAGGACCAAGGGAAGCTACGAGGATGGCAGTGGCTGGGCGGGCCGAACGGCAGCGACGATGGAGGAGCTCGGGCAGACGACGGCGACGGCAAAGAGAGGAAGAAGGAGAAGAAAATAAAGAAGAGAGGGGGAGAGGGAATGCTCGGCCGAATGGGAGAAAAATGAGAGAGGAGAGAGAGTGAGGTTTTTATCCAAGTATATAGCCAAATTTTCAAATAATGGGTAAGTGGGATTAGGTATAATAGTGACATGGATTTGTACTTTGGTGTGACATTAGTACCTTGACATTTGATTGATTTGACAACTGATTTGACTCTTCTCGATTTGCGTGCCAAATGCATCGATCGGGTCCCGAGCGCGAACGAATTTCAGACAAGATTTGGTTTCGATTTACCGAATCTACTCCCAAAAATCCTAATTCAACTAATCCTAAGGACTGAGCATTTACCGGGGGCATTTCGGTAATTTTCCAATCACGTCTTGCTTCACGACGTACACCGACTGTCTGCCCTTCTGGCGACATTTCTGAAACTGAGTTCATTTCTTAATTGTGTTTATCTTACTGATTCGATTGTCCAAAGTCGGATTTCATTTTGTGGTCAATTTCATTAAATAACGACTCTGTCTCTGTCTTAGACCAACGGGCGGCTGTTTAGAAAATTCTTTCTAGATAGCCTTTCCCCTTCGGTTGGTCAACTCAGGGTAGCTAATCCTGAGTGAGCGTTGATCAGAGTGTATTAACGAAGTATCTCCATTCATTTAGAAATTCCGATAATTGGTTCGAGTTTTCAGTTAGTCACAATTCTTCCCTTCTTATAAAAATTTCGTCCTCGAAATTTACAATCCACCAATCCTACAACAAAACAGAAATTACACTGAGCTACCCAAACAGATACGGGTACTTCTTCTTCATCTCGTCCTCGCTTTCCCAAGTTGCTCCTTCAGTCCCATGGTGTTCCCAGATAACTTTGACCAGCGGTATCGTCTTATTCCTCAAGACCTGCTCCTTACGATCTTCAATCCTTACTGGCCTTTCCACGTACGAGACGCGGTCATCCATTTCAATGACTTCATGATCGAGTATATGGCCAGGGTCCGGCTCGTACTTCCGAAGCATCGATACATGAAACACGTTGTGAATCTGCGATAAGTTCGGTGGTAGTGCTAGACGATAAGCTGGTGTCCCGATCTTCTCCAAAATCTCGAATGGCCCAACAAATCTTCGACTCAGCTTTCCTTTCTTGCCAAACCGAGATAGTCCTCGCATCGGCGACACCTTCAGAAATACATGATCTCCAACTTGAAATTCCAATGGCTTACGTCTCTTGTCTGCATAGCTCTTCTGCCTACTCTGAGCGGTCCTCAGTCTGTCTCTAATCACCCTGACTGCCTCGACTGACTGCTGTACTAATTCTGGGCCTGTTATACTTTTCTCACCAACCTCGTCCCAACAAATCGAAGTTCTGTAAGCTCTCCCATACAATGCCTCAAACGGTGCCATTCTGATACTCTGCTGATAACTGTTGTTATAGGCAAACTCCACCAAGTGTAACTGCTCTTCCCAGCCTCCTTTGAAGTCAATTACACACGCTCTCAGCATGTCCTCCAAAGTCTGTATAGTCCTTTCTGACTGGCTGTCCGTCTGAGGATGGTAGGCCGTACTGAATCTCAATTCTATTCCCAAAGCACCTTGCAAACTCTTCCAAAACGTAGCTGTGAAACGTGGATCTCTGTCTGATACAATACTTACTGGTACCCCATGCAATCTCACGATCTGCCTCACGTACAACTCAGCCAACTTCTCTAAGGTCGTGTCCTTTCGTACTACAATGAAATGTGCGGATTTTGTCAGTCTGTCCACTATTACCCATATCGAATCATTGCCTCTCTGACTTCTTGGCAGTCCTGTCACGAAATCTATAGTGACATGCTCCCATTTCCATTCTGGGATTTCCAATGGTTGTAATAGTCCTCCAGGCTTGCAATGCCGTGCCTTTAGCTGTTGGCACGTCAGACACTTAGCTACGTGCTTAGCCACATCTACTTTCAATCCATTCCACCAATAGTGCTGACGCAAATTCTGATACATCTTCGTGCTCCGTGGATGAATACTGTAGTTACTCCTGTGTGCCTCAGACAAAATCTTCTCCTTTAGCGCCTCGTCATTAGGCACGCACAGACGTCCTCTAAACTTCCATATTCCGTCAGCAGTCACTTGGAACTCAGCCTTCCTCTCGTCTGTATTCATCCTCACAATCTTCTGGATATCTGGATCCGTAGACTACAACTCCTTGATCCTTAGCTGAATCTCTGGTTCAATCTGCAAGGTAGCCATCAAACTGGAGAGGGTTCCTACCTCAACCTTAAACTCAGAATCTCTGATCTCCTCCAGTAATGTCCACTCCTTGACCATCATATGCGCAATGCTCGACTTCCTACTCAGAGCATCCGCTACCTTGTTCGCCTTTCCTGGATGGTACAAAATATCGCAGTCGTAGTACTTCAATAGCTCCATCCAATGACGCTGTCTCATATTCAGCTCTTTCTGCGAAAACAGATACTTCAAACTCTGATGATCGGTGTAGATCTGAAATTTCTCTCCCACCAAGTAATGCCTCCAAATCTTCAATGCGAACACTATGGCAGCTAACTCCAAGTCATGCGTCGGGTAATTCATCTCATGTGGCCTCAGCTGTCGAGATGCATAAGCTACCACTCGTCCATGCTGCATCAAGACACATCCCAATCCTCTTAATGACGCATCGCTGTATATTTCAAACCCTCCAGATCCAGACGGGATGGTTAACACTGGTGCGGAAGTTAGTGTTAAATTTAAATTTTATTTTCTTTTGAAAAATGACGTTGATGTTAAATTTAAAATTTGACCGACACCTAACATGGACCGACCAAAAATAAATACAAGATGAAGTTAGAAACCTTACTTTCACCGTGAAAAATACTATGTAGGTCACATAGACATGGACATGAATCGTGAGTTTAAATCTTAACCTATCTACTCTAAAGGCTGACAAATTGAAGCGAAAGACTTACGGCAAGGCGACAATCTCGCGCACATAATCAAGATTAGCCGTGATCCTCTACGACGTAATCAGGATTAGCCGGGCCTTCCCACTTCGGCTGCTCGAGCTAAAAATTAAAACCACTGCTTTGGTAATCTTACCAAGCCTGAGGCCTAACTTTTAAACTCATTTTTGAAAAGAGGTTCGGGATTGAATCTGAGCTAACTTTCGACGTGATCTCACGCCGAACGCTAAAACCAAATCACAATACCATCCTAAAACTACTGACCCAGGTTCGGTCACGGGACGTGTGTGATGTAGTGCTAAAACTGTAAACACATGCACCACATTTAAATGCAAACACCTCTTCAAAAATGTGTAGAATTTAAACAAATAATTCCTACACCAACCTGCGAAACAAATGGTTAGTCAAACACTCCACCCCTTATAACTCCCATTCTGCAAAACCATTTAACACCAAAAGAATGAGTTCCAAACAAGATCGCCAGAAGCGAGATATCCATGAAATTTTATTGGCCTAAGTCCACTAAGGATTTTAAAATTTCGAAAAAATTCAAGTACTCCAATTAGTGCCGTCTTTTTTCGAAAATTCAAAAATTCCAGTCCCCAGCGGAGTCGCCAAGCTGTCGTGACCCGAAAAATAATATGTTTCGAGTGAACGGATTATCAGGTTAATTAGATTAACTAACCTAACGCGGACCCTCCCAAACCCTACCGAAACGCCACTTTGGTTTTTGTTTATTTGATTTTAAGACTTGGAGTCGCCACTAATCGTTCTTGGTAGGTCGATTAGAAACCTAAATAAATTAGTGGGAGAACTAATTTATTCCTGCGAACCAGAGAAAATGAGTTCGGGGACTTGGTTACGCTAGTATTTCTACTAACGCCCCTTCGGTACCAATTTCATGAAAACTATTTGGCTTGGCAATTGAAAGATTCTAATTTGGAGTCCAGGGGGGGTGCCCTAAGGTTTCAGGGTGATTCAGGGAGCATTCGGGGCCAAATGCCCAAGAAGGGTATTTTAGTCATTTGTAGGTGTCGAGATTCCAAATCAAGGAAAATGGGTTTGGCCAGTTATCTGTGGCCATCTCCCATTTTTTGGGATTTTCTGGATTTTTTTTTGAATTTTTCTAAGGCGAATTACCCATGAAGGGTAAATCCGTCATTTGAGAAGAGAGAAGGAAAATACCAAAAAATGAATTTTTGGACAAATTAATGCCAAAAACCCATTCTGGATTTTCCCTAATTTTTCTGAAATTTTTCTGAAATTTTTTGGTATTTTTTATGAATTATTTTCTATTTTTTTAGGATTTTTAATGATTTTTCTGATTTTTTTTATTATTTTTTTATTTCCATTTTTGGAATTAAAAACTTTTTTTTTGCTTTGCTTGCTTTTTTTTTCTCATTTATTTCGAATTCTTTATTATTATTATTATTATTATTATTATTATTTTCATTTTCATTTATTATTTATTTATTATTATATTTTTTGGCATAAGAAAAATGAATGCGTGATTTAAGAGTTTCTGCAGCCAAATGGTACTATCTAAACAATTGTAAACCCAAAAAATCTCGATTAGTCAACAGATTTACAACTCAAAAGCGCACCCGAACTGCAACACCCATAGATCACATGCAAAAACGAAATATCGAGCGAAGCCCTCTCTATTTGTTCCGTAAAAGGATCGCAATCTGCAGCAGTTCAAATTGGCATGGATTTCGTAGCAGAAGTGCCAGGATCAAAACCATTTTCAGCTATAGAATTTGAATCAAGCGAACTAACGTTTCATCGATGGCTACTGATTAACTATGAGATCTACATAATTCTCTAGAAAAATGAGAGAACATGAAACTTAATGAAGCATCGTAACAGAGTCTAGGACGAAACTTACAGGGAATGCAGGCCGTATCCCGTGGTACTCCATCACCGCTAGCACTGCTGCAGCATGAAGACTTGCCCCGCTTTGACTTGATCACCACTGTTCACAATCTCGTGGCCGAACACCGCCGCCTTTAGCTGTTGGAATGTTGGCGGCCACCCGATTTTTTAAAATAAATCCTGCGACAAAAGAGATCTAGGTGTAGGTAAATCAATGCTTCGCCAAAGAGTGATCACAGAACCCTTGGTGCCCTTGGCCGGGACATGGGGGAGATGGTCGAAGCGGCTCGTCCGCTTGGAGAACGCTGACTGGGTGGAGTAGGAGGCGTAGCTGATGGAGGACGAATTAGTCCACCGCGGCTGATTCTGGAGGATTGTTGAGACGGTTTGGGAGTAGTGGGCGTCCTCATGCAATAGCTCGTTCAGCGCCGGAGGAGCTAATCGTGGGGTTTGAAGATCGCTCCTCACCGGATCTTGCATCATTTGCTATCTCCGGGTCGACTCAGGCCAGAACGAGTCGGCCTGGAGCTGATGGTCTGCCGCCGTTGAGCTTGTGGTCAGCATAGAGAAGTCTAAGTCCAAGTTGTTTGACCCGTCGTCTGGTAAGCCGGGTCGAATGTCCTCTAACATCTCGAACTCGTTAGGCTCAGCGTTGTTCACAAGATTCGCCCCAGGAAGGTTAGAGGTTGAATGCTCGGAGAGGGTGGGCTTCGGCGAGCGAAAGAAGTGTTGGTCCAAGAAGAAGGTCTTCACGTGATTCTAAAGAAGTGTCATCTTGAACCCTTTTATATAGTACCAAACTTTGCTACATCTTCCAGAGGAGGAATGCTTCCCCCTATGCTAACGTGGTAGTTACTCCTGGATAACTGGTTGGCTCTCTCATTCTTGTCCGCCTTAGCTACAAACCCCTTCTCCATCCTCCAGAACATTATCGAATCATACTCGTCACAAAGCAATTGCACGGATCGCAATAAAAACCCAAGTGGACTCCGATCACTTCACAACTTGCCCACCTCACCACGGCTCTTGCAACTGGAGACTCTAGAACTGTTTGATCACGTCCTCTCCTCGTTCTATATTGACGATGGACTCGATCGTCGCTGGAAGTCAAAATAATACTTGTGCTTTTCCTTAAATGGTGCTACTCCCTTCTGAAGTTTTGCTGCTCTCATACGAAGATCTACCGGCTTTCTATAGGGATCTATCTCTTCCTCAGGTGGTTCAGTAAGAGAGACTGATTGTATCACCTAAACCATCATTAAGAAAGATTCCAATGCCAATTACAGACTTCATGCGCCCGTCTTCACTTTTTCCGACTTCAATTACTCCCAAGTGTAATGGGTAGTCCCATCCATGAACACTCATTTCAACTACGAGAAGACGACATGCCTAAACCATGACAACTTAATTGCTTGCTTTCATTGAGAAGGCAAAATTATGGTAACCTAACTTCCAGCATAATCTTGCAAACTCAAATGCAGATTCTACCATTCCCCTAGGAGAATCTTCGTAGTGGCTCATGATACGATATAAAAGGCTACCATGATTTATGCTTATGCCCATTGCTCTTCCATACTTCTTGCACTTCTCAACCAACGGAATGAATATCTGCTCAATGTGCTCATTTTAGTTGGCTTATTCAGCTTCTTTCACTCGCTGCTCCAGACCGACCCGTGCTTTAGCTTCACTATCTCATTGAGTTACCTTCGTAAAACTCCATGTCACTTCGCAGCTTGAGGTACTTGGCCTCCATGCTCTCGGGCTTGAACATGAGGGTGTTTATGTCCTTCTTTGTAGCTGCCCAACCTTCCTGGTATGACTGCGGGGTCTCGTAGTGCTTCGAGCCAAGGAATTCAAGCTTCCTCAGAGAGCGGATCCGTCATTCCCAAAGAGAGCAGGTGAGTGGTGGAAGTGAAGGTGATGATCAACGCTATTGGCGTGGACTTTTTCCTTGTGGAGATGCATGAACCCAGTAAGTTTGGTCCGAGCAATGAGACCCATCGGCAAAGCTACATGAAGCTTACAGCCAAATACGTGAGCTTGGACAACTTTTGCCCCACTTTTTTTAATCATTCTCATGATCTTTTTTTTTTTACCGAGTCTTGTATGGCGTGTTGTGTATGTCTCCTCTTTTCTTTAGTTGGCCGACACCCCTTTTGAAGACCATCATCATCCCCTATTTCTTTTGGGCACCGAAAGCACTTCAATCGCTTTCCACTTCTAATTATTATGCTCTCCACTTGCGTGCATGCTTCTCCTTCATTCTCATTGGTCGGACTCGTTCATGTTCAACGCAAATTACGTCATTGTACGAAGAACTCCAACCATTTCATACTTCTCCCATAATAAAAGAGTTCCAGCTTTGCAAGTACATGGTCTGACCGAAGTACTTTGGAGACTCAGTAGCTCCTCAACATCCTTTAAAGCAAGTTCTGCACATATTATAGGATCCAACCCCTTCAACGTCCTATATTCATAGTCCGACGGATCTCTGAGTTTCAAGAATGAGCAGTATATTAGTTTCCAAGCATAACAAGGTCATTAGGTTTGACAGTTTTTACCCTTGAGTAATTGATCAACTTTTCAAACGACGCATGATGATTATACCAAAAAGCTTGATTTCCATTTTGCACCATCATAAACGCTGATATCGCCTGCACCCCCGAACTCTCAAACCATGTCGGATAACTCGTTGACGTCGATTTTAGCGAACTTGACGTCGACGAACTCATTAGCCTTCGTGTGCACAGCTGATTCCATCGTTCGCTAAAGAAGATCTACAGGATCCAGTAGTGGGTTCAACAATTATACTGATCTTGGAATTCCCAGAGCCATATGCGAGTGGACAGCTTTTGCTTGGACTCCGCGCTCTCTTAGTTTAATGAACTTTGCTGCGAGGATGGATGGAGAGACGATGTCACGCCCCGAACCCTAATCGGGCACACGGCATCCCGTTCCTGCGGAAGATTCTCACCCTCGCTCGTCAGGTTAATAATATGCGACGGCCCAGGAAAACCTATCGCCGCGACCAGACAACGAGTCCTTCGTCTAACTCTCGAACCTGCGGAAACGTGCCTCCTATCCATACATACATGCATACAGAACAGAGGGGTAGAACGAATAATGTAAACACAAATAACAATATATATACATAACATCAGCGTTAGGTACAGACCCCCAAAAAGAAACCACCACCTACAGCCAAAGCCTACGCTCAAACAAACCCCAAAAGACTAGACCAGCATCAGGGACTCACTCCTCCTCAAGCTCTTCCTCGGAATCCTCCACGAGGTCCTCTTGTGGATCCTCCTCATCGGTATCCATGGCATCGCCCTCCTCGTGGCCGTCAATCTCTGAGCGTCCAGGAGACGGCAACTCCTGCACCGGGTCAGGGTCGATCACCTGGCCTCCATACTCGGCAGGCTGCAGCCAAAATGGGTCCTCCTCCATGGGTATCGGGGAGTCTCGCTGCGGTCCCTCGAAACCATGAAGGCCCTCTCTAAACCAAGCCTCGAACCTATGGGGCACTAGGTAGGGTCCACCCTGATCTACAAGTACAGTCGTCACATGCCTATGCCACAGCGTAGCATGCATATCAAAATGGAGGGTGATTTGAGTGTCCATATGAATCGGCAATCCAAAAAGCATCGGGGGTGCAGCCATCACTGGCGTCCGTAATCTGAAAAGGAAGGTAACCACCACCAGTGAGTCGAGGACTTAGCAAGCTCACCACTAATCCTAGCGTAGGGTAGGGTATACAAGTGAGGTTGGTCCTAACCCTGGGTACTAGGGTTCACGGTACAAGGTTCAAGCACTCTCGAATCTCCCTAGTTACCAAGTCCCAACGTACAACATAACGCACAAGCATAGCAATGCAGTTCGTACAAATAGACGGGCAATACAAACAATCAACCAAGATGCCATATACAGTGATGCAGGCCTCAGACAGCCATATCGGATCCCACGGATCATGCTCGGGCCTCAACCGGCCATAATGGATCGAACCCGCCTATCGCTCCAAATCCCATCAGGGCTCATTCTCAGGGCCACACGGCAAATACCACACTGCGTTTCTGACGCCTTACGTTGGTCTCCCTTTTCTCTCCATTTCCCATCTTGGGCACATTCTCATGTCACAACTCTGGTGACTCATGCGATGCTCTGAATGTATGCGGGGCCCAAATGATTGCATCAGTAATTCAAACACAGAGCATGCATGCTAAAGTACACAAGTACAAGAACAGAGTACATCAATTGATCGTCTAATAAATCTCATGTTCATCATGCCATACGATCATAGGATTAGTGCTATACACTCAGATTCTCGATCATCTAAGCTCGACTTAACATCTTACTGGCAATCGTGTCATACTATTGCTTACCATAGGCGATCTCCTGATTGAACCCATATGAACCAAGGTTTAACCTAAGTAAGGGTCTAACTAATTAAGTTAAGTTCGACTGGGCCTAAGGCCCACTTCAAGGTTTGAGGCCCATGATTTATTTCTTAAATTAGATATATGCTTTAGGCCCATTATTATTATTAAATTCGAGCAGGGCCCAAGCCCAATATTTAAAGTAGGCTTAGGAAGCCCATTTTGGCCCATTTAGGCCCAATTTGATAACTCAAGTCCATACCCATCATTAGGTTTCATATTTTAATATTCAAGATTAGAAATTAGGCCCAATTTAAGTGAATTTTCGTCCATTGAGGCCCACCATTACAAATTAAGCCCGATTTGCATCATTTTGGCCCAACTAGCTTAGAATTAAGCCCCTAAGCCCATTGGCACCCTTTGGCCCATCATCCCACGCCTAAATCAGCCCAGTTGCAGCCCCCACAACCCATTTCCACGCCCAAATTGTGCACTCACAACCCACTCATACGGCCCAAGCAACCTTCCATCACATTAGTTTAGTGAACATTATGCCTAACCACTTGTATTAGCCTCTAATCATCACAACTAACCATCTTTACGCTACACCACACATATATACAACTAACCTAAGCCAAGGTTAGAGGTGGAGCTTACCAAAATGGGTTGAGGACGACGTCGAGGGCGGCAAGGGACACCGGCGGCCAAGGGAGGCTCTCGGCCTACATGGGGAAATCGGGTTGGTCGGGGTCCAAGAGGGCTTCGAATGCCTCGGAAGTGAAGGGAAGGGAAACTAGGAAGCTTACCAAAGATCGAGGGTGGTCGGTGAAGGCCGGAGGTGGCCGGACGACGGTGAGGACGACGGACGAAGCTCACGGGCGGCACGGGCGGACTAGAGCGAAAGAGAGAGAGAGAGAGAGAGAGAGAGAGAGAGAGAGAGAGAGAGAGAGAGAGAGAGAGAGAGAGAGAGAGAGAGAGAGATGGTGAGGTTGATCCGGCTTTACCCAAGGCCAAATAGCCTCGAAAATGGGAAGAGGGGAGGTTGAGAGCCTTACCAAACGAAGATGGAATGGTGGCGTTGGCGAGGGAGCTCGGACGGCGGCGGTGATGCGAGGTGGTGGCCGGTGGACGAAGGAAAGCAAGAGGAAGAAGAAGAAGAAGATGGTTTCGGGTGGAGAGGAGGAGAGGGGGAGAGAGTGACCGAATTAAGAGAGAGAGAGAGAGGATGAGGGTTTAACCAAGTTTGATAAAATTCAAAAATTTGATAGTGGGTTAGGTAATGGGGTAATAGTAGTTTAGGTGTACTTTGATGTAAGCTTGAATGACACTTGATTGACTTGATGGATTGCATTGGAAATTGTACCATGATGTGATTGATTGATTGACAAGACTTTTGATTGATTTGACAACTGATTTGACTTGTCTCGATTTGCGTGCCAAATGCACCGATCGGGTCCCGAGCGCGAACGAATTTCAGACACGTTTTGATTTCGATTAATCGAATCTACTCTCAAAATCCTAATTCAACTAATCCTAAGGACTGAGCATTTACCGGGGGCATTTCGGTAATTTTCCAATCACGTCTTGCTTCACGACGTACACCGGCTGTCTGCCCTTCTGGCGACATTTCTGAAACTGAGTTCATTTCTTAATTGTGTTTATCTTACTGATTCGATTGTCCAACGTCGGATTTTATTTTGTGGTCAATTTCATTAAATAACGACTCTGTCTCTGTCTCAGACCAACGGGCGGCTGTTTGGAAAATTCTTCCCAGATAGCCTCTCCCCTTCGGTTAGTCATCTCAGGGTAGCTAATCCTGAGTGAGTGTCGGTCACAATGTATCAACGAAGTATTTCCATTCATTTAGAACTTCCGATGACTGGGTCGAATTTTCAGACTGTCACAATTCTTCCCTTCTTATAAAAATTTCGTCCTCGAAATTTACAATCCACCAATCCTTACAACAAAACAGAAATTACACTGAGCTACTCAAACAAATACGGATACTTCTTCTTCATCTCGCTCTCACTTTCCCAAGTCGCTCCTTCAGTCCCATGATGCTCCCAGATAACCTTGACCAGCGGTATCGTCTTGTTCCTCAAGACCTGCTCCTTACGATCTTCAATTCTCACTGGCCTTTCCACGTACGAGACGCGGTCATTCATTTCAATAACTTCATGATCGAGTATATGGCTAGGGTCCGGCTCGTACTTCCGAAGCATCGATACATGAAACACATTGTGAATCTGTGATAAGTTCGGCGGCAGTGTCCCGATCTTCTCCAAAATCTCGAATGGCCCAACAAACCTAGGACTCAGCTTTCCATACAATGCTTCAAACGGTACCATTCTGATACTCTACTGATAGCTGTTGTTGTAAGCAAATTCCACCAAGTGTAACTGTTCTTCCCAGCCTCCTTTGAAGTCTATTACGCACGCTCTCAGCATGTCCTCCAGAGTCTGTATAGTCCTTTCCGACTGACCGTCTGTCTGAGGATGGTAGGCTGTACTGAATCTCAACTGTGTTCCCAAAGCACCCTGCAAACTCTTCCAAAACGTGGCTGTGAAACGAGGATCTTTGTCTGATACAATGCTTACCGGTACCCCATGCAATCTCACGATCTGCCTCACGTACAACTCAACCAACTTCTCTAAGGTCGAGTCCTTTCGTACTGCAATGAAATGAGCTGATTTCGTCAGTCTGTCCACTATTACCCATATCGAATCATTGCCTCTCTGGCTTCTTGGTAGTCCTGTCACGAAATCCATAGTGACATGCTCCCATTTCCATTTTGGGATTTCCAATGGTTGCAATAATCCTCCAGGCTTGCAATGCTGCGCCTTTACTTGCTGACACGTCAAACACTTGGCTACATGCTTAGCCACATCCACCTTCATGCCATTCCACCAATAGTACTGGCGCAAATTTTGATACATCTTCATACTCCCTGGATGAATACTGTAGTTACTTCTGTGCGCCTCAGACAAAATCCTTTCCTTTAGTTCTTCATCGTTTGGCACGTACAGACGTCCCCTAAACTTCAATATTCCATCAACAGTTACTTGGAACTCAGCCTTCCTCTCATTTGCATTCATCGACATAATCTTCTGAATATCCGGGTCTGTAGACTGCAACTCCTTGATCCTCAGCTGAATCTCTAGTTCGATCTGCAACGTAGCCATCAGACTTGAGAGGTTTCCTACCTCGACCTTGAACTCAGAATCTCTGATCTCCTCCAGTAATGTCCACTCCTTGACCATCATATGCGTAATGCTCGACTTCCTACTCAGAGCATCCGCTACCTTATTCGCCTTTCCTGGATGGTACAGAATATCGCAGTCGTAGTCCTTCAATAGCTCCATCCAACGACGTTGCCTCATGTTCAGTTCCTTCTGCGAAAACAAATACTTTAAGCTCTGATGATCCGTGTAAATATGGAACTTCTCTCCCACCAAATAATGTCTCCAAATCTTCAGTGCGAACACTATGGCGGTTAACTCCAAGTCGTGCGTCGGGTAATTCACCTCATGTGGCCTTAACTATCGAGATGCATAAGCCACTACTCGTCCATGCTGCATCAAGACACATCCCAATCCTCTTAATGACACATCGCTGTATATCTCAAACCCTCCAGGTCCAGATGGGATGGTTAACACTGGTGCGGAAGTTAATCGGTCCTTCAACTCCTGAAAACTTTCCTCGCACTTCTCGGTCCATTCAAACCTCGTTTCCTTCTTCAACAAGTAGGTCAGAGGAGACGCTATCACCGAGAACCTTTCCACAAAGCGTCGGTAATAACCAGCCAATCCAAGAAAACTTCTCACTTCAGTCACAGTTGTTGGCCTCGGCCACTTCTCCACAGCCTCTATCTTTGCTGGATCCACTGATATTCCTTCTCCAGATACTATATGTCCAAGGAACGCCACTCTGCTTAACCAGAACTCACACTTGCTAAACTTCGCATACAACGAGTGCTCCCTTAACGTCTGCAGGACAATCCTTAAGTGTTCCTCGTGGTCCTCCGAACTCTTCGAATACACCAATATGTCATCAATGAAGACTAACATGAATTGATCCAGAAACTCCTTGAACACTCGATTCATCATATCCATAAATGCTGTTGGGGCGTTCGTCAATCCAAACGGCATAACTGTGAACTCGTAGTGCCCATACCTCGTCCTAAAGGCAGTCTTAGGCACGTCCTCCTTCTTAATCCTCAATTGGTGATAGCCTGTCCTTATGTCTATCTTGGAGAACACACATGCACCTTGAAGCTGATCAAACAGGTAATCAATCCTAGGCAGAGGATACTTGTTCTTGATCGTCACTTGGTTCAGCTGTCTGTAGTCGATACACAGCCTTAGCGATCCATCCTTCTTCTTAACAAACAGCACCGGAGCTCCCCATGGCGAAGCGCTGGGGCGGATAAATCCTTTATCCAGCAGTTCCTGCATCTGCACCTTCAATTCCTTCAGTTCCGATAATGACATCCTATACGGTACTTTTGAGATTGGCTCGGTTCCAGGTGCCAGCTCGATTACAAACTCCACTTCACGCTCTGGTGGCAAGCCAGGCAATTCTTGAGGAAATACATCCGGGTGCTCTCTCACTACAGGCACTTCCTCCAACTTCACTTCTCGAGCAGTCGAATCTGACACCGATGCCAAAAATCCTAGATAACCCTGGTCCATCAGTTTGGTTGATTCCAACGATGAGATCCAAGGAATCGATGTTCCTCCTTGATTCCCTCTAAAGTCATACCCAGGGTGGCCTACTGGGTTTAGCTGTATCATACTTCTACCACAGTCTATTGCTGCCCCATGTCTAACCAACCAATCCATACCAACAATCACGTCGAAATCATACATAGGCAAAACAGCTACATCGATCTCTTCCTCTCTATCGCCCAGAACTAACTTACACCCCTTACATCCTAACGCAACAATCACTCTATCCTTTAACGGGGTGGTTACATGCAAAGTCACATCCAACGGTTTAACATTCATCCCAGATAACTCAGCAAAACGTGCAGATACAAAGGAGTGTGACGCTCCCGGATCAAATAAAGCATAAGCAGTACGACCACAGAGAGAGACGGTACCTGTGATCACCCCGGGCGCGTTCTCAGCGTCCTTTCACGCTACTGCATAGACTCGTCCTTGAGCAGGTGGACGGTTCTGATTCCCTTGAGGAGCATTCACCATCGGCGGCTGCTGCTGTGGCTGGAATGGGGGTCTCGGACCTCTTCTTGGGCAGTTCCTCAGAATATACCCCGTCTGTCCACATCAAAAGCAGCCTCCAGTCTTCCTTGGGCAAGGACTGTTCCCATGCCTCCTGCCACAGTCGCGGCAGTTCTGATTCCCAGAATGTGACGGTTTTCCCAGAGTTCTTCTCGTAGGTGGAACGAACCTGCGGGTGTCCTTCATCGGCCTCTTGCCAAAATCTCTGAAGTTCCCTCTTGGCATAAACCACGATCTAGATGCGGCAGCCTTCTCCTGCAGATCTCGCTCTATCGCCAGAGCTCGCTCATAAATCTTGTTATAGTCCCTCAGCCCGGTGGCGATTATCATACTCTTCAGTTCAGGTCTCAAGCCTTCTCTGAATCTTCTGGCCTTGTCCCACGGATCCTCAATCAGCCTTCGAGCGAACTTGGACAATCTGGCAAACTCACCCTCGTACTGATCCACGGTCATCTGTCCTTGCCTGAGCCTTATAAACTCTTCCATTTTTCTCTCCTGGGCTGCCTCAGAGAAATACTTTCCGTTAAATGCTGCATAGAAAGCAGCCCAGTTTGGCCTCATGCCATCTGGAAAGATTCACCCTCTGGTGGCCTTCCACCAGTCATCTGCAGTACCCTGAAGCTGATAAGTTGCCAACGACACCTTCTCCTCATTGATGCAACCCAAGACAGTGAAAGCCTTCTCAAGCTGTTCGATCCACAAGGCAGCCACTTCGGGACCACCACTACCATCAAACTTCGACAGCTGCAACTTCAGAAACTGTTCCACCATATGATGAGTCTGACGTCCTCCATTTCCATGCCCATTGCCTCCATTGGCTTCATTCGCAGTGGCCAAGGCGGCCTCAGCTGCTTGGGCTACAGTGGCAGCTCTCTCAGCAGCTTGCCTAGCCATCAAGTTACTTACTTCAGTCAGGACTCTCATCATCTCTTCGATCCTAGGATCCCCTTCAGGCTCAGGAGCCCTTGAGCTCGATGCACCAGCAGTTGGTCTTCTGCCCCTATTGCTCATCCTCGCTAACACTCTCACCTAAAACAAACGAAATTCCCATTCAGGAATTCGGAATTCTAAATCTAGCAACCAAGCTTTCGTCTACTGTCGCGTCCACTGACATGTATATGCATGTAAATAGTCGCTGCAGCTTAAATGCAGTTGAACCCGGTCGACATCTAGACTCAACCATGTCGATGCACAACCTAGGCCACTCTGTTCGCCACCTCAACTAGAAGCCCGTCGGGAGCCGCTTCCTTGATCAGGTCTCTGCCCCGGCGACCACTCCCCGCCCTCATCGTTTCTTGGTGCGAACAGTTGTCCCAAGTTACCCACAGACAGAGTGAATCCCACTCCACTATCCCATACCACGCTCCATTACAGTTTTTAGACGTCCCGTCAATCCAGTCCCATACCAGGCTGACGGTAACTAAATCCAATAACATGAGATGCATGCACTTTTCGAATCCAAATTCCAAATTTAAAACGTTTTCATTTCCAAACCCTTTTTCCTTTCCAAACTCATTTTTTTTCTTTAAATGCAGAAATCCATGCAATGCATGATGGTCAAGTAGCGCGCGACGGCTGACTAGGCATACAAACACAAGCAACACCTAACAAGTTAACCACTCAGCAATCAGCAATCAAGCGCCCTACTCATGGGGCTCTGCCTTAGAACCTTACCTCAGGTCCTGACGCACCTGCAACTTAGTTCGGAATACCTCTGCCTCAGTCTACTCTAGGCAACCAATCGAATTAAGCATTCACATGCGCCAATCAATTCATGCATTGTACCCTTTCCTATCCTTAGGTCTAGGGTCTGTCTATCCAACTACCCCAAAATCAACATCCTTATCACTCTAAAACCTCGAATGGTCTCATATCGAGCTGACCTTGCTCTGATACCACTCGAACAGGGATGTCACGCCCCGAATCGTAATCGGGCACACGGCATCCCGTTCCTGCAGAAGATTCTCACCCTCGCTCCTCAGGTTAATAATATGCGACGGCCCAGGAAAACCTATCGCCGCGACCAGACGACGAGTCCTTCGTCTAGCTCTCGAACCTACAGAAACGTGCCTCCTATCCATACATACATGCATACAGAACAGAGGGGTAGAACGAACAATATAAACACAAATAACAATATATATACATAACATCAGCGTTAGGTATAGACCCCCAAAAAGAAACCACCACCTACAGCCAAAGCCTACGCTCAAACAAACCCCAAAAGACTAGACCAGCATCAGGGACTCAGTCCTCCTCAGGCTCCTCCTCGGAATCCTCCACGGGGTCCTCTTCTGGATCCTCCTCATTGGTATCCATGGCATCGCCCTCCTCGTGCCCGTCAATCTCTAAGCGTCCAGGAGACGGCAACTCCTGCACCGGGTCGGGGTCGATCACCTGGCCTCCATACTCGGCAGGCTGCAGCCAAAATGGGTCCTCCTCCATGGGTATCGGGGAGTCTCGCTGCGGTCCCTCGAAACCATGAAGGCCCTCTCTAAACCAAGCCTCGAACCTATGAGGCACTAGGTAGGGTCCACCCTGATCTACGAGTATAGTCGTCACATACCTATACCACAGCGTAGCATGCATATCAAAATGGAGGGTGATCTGAGTGTCCATCTGAATCGGCAATCCAAAAAGCATCGAGGGTGCAGCCATCACTAGTGTCCGTGATCTGAAAAGGAAGGTAACCACCACCAGTGAGACGAGGACTCAGCAAGCTCACCACTAATCTTAGCGTAGGGTAGGGTATACAAGTGAGGTTGGTCCTAACCCTGGGTACTAGGGTTCATGGTACAAGGTTCATGTGACAGTCCGAAAATTCGACCCGATTATCGAAAATTCTGAATGAATGGAAATACTTCGTTAATACACTCTGATCGATGCTCACTCAGGATTAGCTACCCTAAGTTGACCAACCGAAGGAGAAAGGCTATCTAGGAATAATTTTTCCAAACAGCCGCCCGTTGGTCTGAGACAGAGACAGAGTCGTTATTTAATGAAATTGACCACGAAATGAAATCCGACTTTGGACAATCGAATTAGTAAGACAAACACAATTAAGAGGTGAAGTCAATTTCAGAAATGTCGCCAAAAGGGCAGACAGCCGGTGAACATCGAGAAGCAAGACGCGATTGGAAAATTACTGAAATGCCCCCGGTAAATGCTCAGTCCTTAGGATTAGTTGAATTAGGATTTTTGAGAGTAGATTCGAATAATCGAAATCAAATCTGGTCTGAAATTCGTTCGCGCTCGGGACCCGATCGGTGCATTTGGCACGCAAATCGAGACGAGTCAAATCAGTTGTCAAATCAATCAAACATCTTGTCAATCAACCATCACATCCATCAATCATTCAAGGTCCAATTCCCAAGGAAAATCTATCAATCAATCAAGAGTACATGTGTCATTCAAGCATAGTGCAAAATCAAATCAAAGTCACTATTTGGCCTACCTAACCCACTCACCATTTGAATTAAACTCTCTTCTCTCTCTCTCTTCCCTCACTCTCTCTTTTTCGGTCACCATCACCCCTCTCCCTCCCGAAATCTCTCTCTCCCTCTCCTCCTTTCCTTTTTCGTCCGGCCGCCCCTCCAACGCCGTCCGTCGTTCCTCACCGCCGCGGGCTGCCACCACCAGCCACCTCCACGTCTAGGTAAGCCTCCCATCTCACTCTTCTCTCGTTTCCACGGTGGAATGCCGCCGTTTGAACCCCGGAGCAGCCCCCTCTCCCCTCCGTTCTACCGTCCGCCGTTAGAGCCGTAGGTGCTCCGGCCACCACGGCTTGATCCCTTTGGTCCCTCACTCTCTTTAATGTTCTAAGCTACCATTCTAGGCCCCTTGAAGGTCGTGGAACAGCCGAGACCAACCTCGCCGCCGCTCCCTTCTTCCGTCGGCCGAGAACCCCATTTGACCGTTCGGTGACCAAGCTTCCTCCACCGTTCGTCCCAGCCATTTTCGGTAAGCTCTACCCCTAATCTTGGTTTAGGTTAGTAGTATATATTTGTGGAATGCCAATAGAGGCCGTTTGTGATGATTGTTAGAAGAGATTGCATGATTCAAGCATAGGCAAGCAAGGTTATGTCAAGCGGTTGTGTATGAGGCTAAACCGAGAGCTTAGAGGCTTGTAGAAGGGCTGGAAATTGGGTATACAAGGCTGTGGGAGTTCGGTTTAGGCGTGTATGGGGTGGCCGAAGTGTATTAGTGGGCTCGGGAAATTGAATAAGGCAAGTTGGGCTTAAAATAAGCTAACGGGCCTAAGATACCCTAATGGACTTGCTAATGGACATGATTAACAATCTGAATGGGCCTCGAAAACATGACTAGTGGGCTGATTTAGTGGGCTTAGGCGTGTGGTTTAATGGGCCAAAGTAAGGTGTTGGGCTTAGGAGCTTTTATTTCAATTGATTGGGCCAAAACTAAACTAATTGGGCCTAATCAAACCAATGGACCACTAATGGACGAAAATCCACTTAAATTGGGCCTAATTTATGTCCATAAACATTAAAGAATGAAACCCAAAAGTGTATATGGGCTTGGGTTATCAATTTGGGCCTAAAATAATGGAAATGGGCTTAAATAGTAATTCCTTAAAAATGGGCTTGGGCCTCACACGAAATTAATAAAATAATAGGCCCAACCCATATGATTTAATTTAGGAATTTATTATTGGGCCTCAACTTTGAAGTGGGCCTTAGGCCCAGTCGAACTTAACTTAATTAATTAGACCCTTACCTAGGTTAAACCTTGGTTTATATGGGTTCAATTAGGGGATCGCCTATGGTGAGTAATAGTATGACCGGATCGCGAGTAAGATGTTAATACGAGCCTAGATGATCGAGAATCTGAATCTCTAGTACTAATCTTACGATCGTATGGCATGATGAACATGAGATTTTATTAGACGATCGATTGATGTACTCTGTTCTTGTACTTGTGTACTTTGGCATGCATGCTCTGTGTTTGAATTACTGATGCAATCGTTTGGGCCCCGCATACATTCAGAGCATTGCATGAGTCACCGAAGATGTGACATGAGAATGTGCCCAAGATGGGGAAATGGAGAGAAAAGGGAGACCAACGTAAGGCGTCAGAAACGCAGTGTGGTACTTGCCGTGTGGCACTGAGATTGAGCCCTGATGGGAATTGGAGTGATAGGCGGGCTGATCCATGGGATCCGTGATGGCCGCTTGAGGCCTGCAGCATTGCATGACATGATTGCTGATTGTTTGATATTGCCCGTCTGTATTGTACAACTTGTATTATTATGTGGTTCGTGTTGATTACGATGAGTTATAGTATCTGGGGAGATCGAGAGTGGTTGGACCCTGAACCCTGAAACCTAGATATTGGTTGGGACCGACCCCGCTTGTATATCCTACGCTACGCTAGGGTTAGTGGTGAGCTTGCTGAGTCCTCGACTCACTGGCGTTGGTTGCCTCCTTTTTCAGATCCAGGTCACCAGTGATGGCCGCTCCGCCGATGCTTTTTGGACTGCCGATTCAGATGGACACTCAGATCACCCTCCATTTTGATATGCACGCTACTCTATGGCATAGGCATGTGACGACTGTACTAGTAGATCAGGGTGGACCCTACCTTGTACCCCATAGGTTCAAGGCTTGGTTTAGAGAGGGCCTTCATGGCTTTGAGGGACCCCAGAGAGATTCCCTGATACCCATGGAGGATGACCCATTCTGACTGCAGCCTGCCGAGTATGGAGGCCAGGTGATCGATCCCGACCCACTGCAGGAGTTGCCGTCCCCGGGACGATCTGAGATTGATGGCCACGAGGAGGGCGATGCCATGGATACAGATGAGGAGGATCCAGAAGAGGACCCCGTGGAGGATTCCGACGAGGAGCCTGAGGAGGACTGAGTTTCTGATGCTGGTCTAGTATTTTGATGTTAGTGAGGGCGTAGGTTAGGCAGCAGGTTGTGGTTTTTTTTTGGAGTCTGTACCTAACGCTTGACATGTATATAATGCTGTTTGTATTTACTCTGTCTATGCTACCCTTTACTTTGTATGCTTGTGTGGATGGATAGGAGGCACGCTTCCGCAAGTATGAGAGTTCGTTGAAGGCCGCGTCGTTTGGTTGCGACGAAGTGAAAAATTCCCTGGGCCGTCGTATATCGTGAACCAGGCGAGTGCGAGGTGTATCTTCCGTAGGAACGGGATGCCGCGTTCCCGAGTGGGGATCAGGGGCGTGACAGTTCAAGCACTCTCGAATCTCCCTAGTTACCAAGTCCCAACGTACAACATAACGCACAAGCATAGCAATGCAGTTCGTACAAATAGACGGGCAATACAAACAATCAACCAAGATGCCATATACAGTGATGTAGGCCTCAGACAGCCATATCGGATCCCACGGATCATGCTCGGGCCTCAACCGGCCATAATGGATCAAACCCGCCTATCGCTCCAAATCCCATCAAGGCTCATTCTCAGGGCCACACGGCAAATACCACACTACGTTTCTGACGCCTTACGTTGGTCTCCCTTTTCTCTCCATTTCCCATCTTGGGCACATTCTCATGTCACAACTCTAGTGACTCATGCGATGCTCGAATGTATGCGGGGCCCAAATGATTGCATCAGTAATTCAAACACAGAGCATGCATGCTAAAGTACACAAGTACAAGAACAGCGTACATCAATTGATCGTCTAATAAATGTCATGTTCATCATGCCATACGATCATAGGATTAGTGCTATACACTCAGATTCTCGATCATCTAGGCTCGACTTAACATCTTACTCGCGATCCTGTCATACTATTGCTCACCATAGGCGATCCCCTAATTGAACCCATATGAACCAAGGTTTAACCTAAGTAAGGGTCTAACTAATTAAGTTAAGTTCGACTGGGCCTAAGGCCCACTTCAAGGTTTGAGGCCCATGATTTATTTCTTAAATTTGATATATGGTTTGGGCCCATTATTATTATTAAATTCTTGCAAGGCCCAAGCCCAATATTTAAAGTAGGCTTAGGAAGCCCATTTTGGCCCATTTTGGCCCAATTTGATAACTCAAGTCCATACCCATCATTAGGTTTCATATTTTAATATTCAAGATTAGAAATTAGGCCCAATTTAAGTGAATTTTCGTCCATTGAGGCCCACCATTACAAATTAAGCCCGATTTGCATCATTTTGGCCCAACTAGCTTAGAATTAAGCCCCTAAGCCCATTGGCACCCTTTGGCCCATCATCCCACGCCTAAATCAGTCCATTTGCAGCCCCCACAACCCATTTCCACGCCCAAATTGTGCACTCACAGCCCACTCATACGGCCCAAGCAACCTTCCATCACATTAGTTTAGTGAACATTATGCCTAACTACTTGTATTAGCCTCTAATCATCACAACTAACCATCTTTGCGCTACACCACACACATATACAACTAACCTAAGCCAAGGTTAGAGGTGGAGCTTACTAAAATGGGTTGAGGACGACGTCGGGGGCAGCAAGGGACACCGGCGGCCAAGGGAGGCTCTCGGCCTACATGGGGAAATCGGGTTGGTCGGGGTCCAAGAGGGCTTCGAATGCCTCGCAAGTGAAGGGAAGGGAAACTAGGAAGCTTACCAAAGATCGAGGGTGGTCGGTGAAGGCCGGAGGTGGCCGGACGACGGTGAGGACGACGGACGAAGCTCACGGGCGACACGGGCGGACTAGAGCGAACGAGAGAGAGAGATTGTGACAGTCTGAAAATTCGACCCAATTATTGGAATTTCTAAATGAATGGAAATACTTCGTTAATACACTCTGATCGACGCTCACTCAGGATTAGCTACCCTGAGATGACTAACCGAAGGGGAAAGGCTATCTGGGAAGAATTTCCCCAAACAGCCGCCCGTTGGTCTGAGACAGAGATAGAGTCGTTATTTAATGAAATTGACCACGAAATGAACTCCAACTTCGGAAAATCGAATTAGTAAGATAGACAAAATTAGGAAATGAAGTCAGTTTCAGAAATATCGCCAGAAGGACACACAGCCGGTGTACGTCGAGAAGCAAGACGTGACTGAAATTCGTTCGCGCTCAGGACCCGATCGGTGCATTTGGCACGCAAATCGAGGCAAGTCAAATCAGTTGTCAAATCAATCAAAAGTCTTGTCAATCAATCAATCACTTCTTGTCACAATTTCCAAGGCAATCCATCAAGTCATTCAAGTGTCATTCAATCAAGAGTACAAGTCACATCCTAAAAACTATTACCCTATTACCAACTCCCACTAACCTAATTTGAATTTGACTTAAACCTTGCTCTCTCTCTCTCTTCCCTCACTCTCTCATTTTCGGCCACCATCTCCCCTCGTCTCCCAAAATCTCTCTCTCCCTCACGGTTTCTCCTTCGGCCGTCGCTCCTCCACCGTGAGCCACCGTCGTCCGCCACCTTCCCCGTCGCCACCACCTCACGGTAAGCCTCTCCTCTTCCTTTCCCTTGTTGTTTCGTGGCCTTAAGAGCCTCTTCAAGCCGCCCCGACCCCACCTCTCTTCTCTCTCTCTCTCGGGTTTTCTAGCTCACCCGTGCCGTCCGCCACGAACTCCGCCCGTCGCCGTCGCCTCGCACCGTCTGACCACTCCACCAGCTCCACCCTTACTCGGTAAGTTCCCTCGGCCTTTGTCTTCGTTGTTTCCATGGGCCTTGAAGCTTGCCATTTGACCGAACCAACCCCAACCTCCCTTGTAGGCCGTGAGCTTCAAACCGGCCATCCTTACTCTGTCCTTCGTCGTCGTCGTTTCCAACCATTTTAGGTAAGCTCTACCTCTAACCTTGGCTTAGGCTAGATGTATTTGAGTGTGGTTTGGTGTATGAAAGGATTAGTGAGTTCGGTTTAGGCATAAGTGTGAGATTTTGTGAAATGCATATGAAGTCAAAAACAAGGGAACTTCGTTGGGAGGATCTTGGGGGCTGTTGGTATGCTAAATTGGCTTAGAAATGCTAAATGTGGGCTGCAAGGGACGGCTTAGGCGTGTGAATTAGTGGGCCGAATCAACTAATGGGCCTAGGGGACTTAATTTGGACCAATTTAATCTAAAACAAGCTAACGGGCCTAAAATATTCTAACGGGCTTACTAATGGACGAAATTAAAAATCTAATTGGGCCTTGAAAACATGATTGGTGGGCGGCAATAGTGACTTGGGCGAGTATCATAACGGGCCAAAGTAATGTAGATGGGCTTGGGGGCCCAATTCTAGACTAATTGGGCTTAACTAGTTTTAATTGGACCTAAATCTTGCTGGTGGGCCCTAATGCACGAAACTTTAAATTAACCGGGCCTAAATTATGTTTCAAACGTTAAAATATGAGGCTCAATAGTACACATGGGCTTAGGACAACAAAATGGGCCTAAAATGACCAAATTGGGCTTAATAGGTTAATATTCAGAAATGGGCTTGGGTCCTACACGAATTTAATAATAACAATGGACCCAAACCATATATTTAATTTAAGAAATAAATCATGGGCCTCAAACCTTGAAGTGGGCCTTAGACCCAGTCGAACTTAACTTAATTAATTAAACCCTTACTTAGGTTAAATCTTGGTTTATATGGGTTCAATTAGGGGATCGCCTATGGTGAGCAATAGTATGACCGGATCGCGAGTAAGATGTTAACGCGAGCCTAGATGATCGAGAATCTGAATGTTTAGTACTAATCTTATGGTCGTATGGCATGATGAACATGAGATTTATTAGACGATCAATTGATGTACTCTGTTCTGGTACTCGTATACTTTAGCATGCATGCTCTGTGTTTGAACTACTGATGCAATCATTTGGGCCCCGCATATATTCAGAGCATTGCATGAGTCACCGGAGTTGTGACATGAGAATGTGCCCAAGATGGGAAATGGAGAGAAAAGGGAGACCAACGTAAGGCGTCAGAAACGCAGTGTGGTATTTGCCGTGTGGCACTGAGATTGAGCCCTGATGGGAATTGGAGTGATAGGCGGGCTGATCCGTGGGATCCGTGATGGCCGCTTGAGGCCTGCAGCATGGCATGACATGATTGCTGATTGCTTGATATTGCCCGTCTGTATTGTATAACTTGTATTACTATGTGGTTCGTGTTGGTCACGATGGGTTATAGTATCTTGGGAGATCGAGAGTGGTTGGACTCTGAACCCTGAACCCTAGATACTGGTTAGGACCGACCTCACTTGTATACCCTACCCTACGCTAGGATTAGTGGTGAGCTTGCTGAGTCCTCGACTTACTGGTGGTGGTTACCTTCCTTTTTCAGATCCCGGACGCCAGTGATGGCTGTATCCCCGATGCTTTTTGGACTGCCGATTCAGATGGATACTCAGATCACCCTCCATTTTGATATGCACGCTACCCTATGGCATAGGCATGTGACGACGGTACTAGTAGATCAGGGTGGACCCTACCTTGTACCCCATAGGTTCGAGGCTTGGTTTAGAGAAGGCCTTCATGGCTTTGAGGGACCGCAGCGTGACTCCCCGATACTTGTGGAAGACGACCCATTTTGGCTGCAACCTGCTGAGTGTGGAGGCCAGGTGATCGACCCCGACCCACTGCAGGAGTTGCCGTCCCCTGGACGATCTGAGATTGATGGCCACGAGGAGGGCGATGCCATGGATACCGACGAGGAGGACCCAGAAGAGGACCCTGTGGAGGATTCCGAAAAGGATCTTGAGGAGGATTGAGTCCCTAATGCTGGTCTAGTCTTTTGGGGTTGTTTGGGCGTAGGTTTGACTATAGGTTGTGGTTTCTTTTTGGGGGTCTGTACCTAACGCTGAGGTTGACATGTATATATTGTTATTTGTGTTTATACTGTTCATTCTACCCCTCTGTTCTGTATGCATGCATTTATGGATAGGAGGCACGTTTCCGCAGGTTCGAGAGTTAGACGAAGGACTCGTCGTCTGGTCGCGACGGTAGGTTCTCCTGGGCCGTCGCATGTTATAAACCTGACGAGCAAGGGTGAGAATCTTCCGCATGAACGGGATGCCGTGTGCCCGATTAGGGTTCGGGGCGTGACAGAGATGGTGACGTTGATCCGGCTTTACCCAAGGCCAAATGGCCATGAAAATGGGAAGAGGGGAGGTTGAGAGCCTTACCAAACGAAGATGGAATGGTAGCGTTGGCGAGGGAGCTCGGACGTCGGCGGTGATGCGAGGTGGTGGCCGGCGGACGAAGGAAAGCAAGAGGAAGAAGAAGAAGAAGAAGAAGATGGTTTCGGGTGGAGAGGAGGAGAGGGAGAGAGAGAGAGAGGATGAGGGTTTAACCAAGTTTGATAAAATTCAAAAATTTGATAGTGGGTTAGGTAATGGGGTAATAGTAGTTTAGGTGTACTTTGATGTAAGCTTGAATAACACTTGATTGACTTGATGGATTGCATTGGAAATTTGCCATGATGTGATTGATTGATTGACAAGACTTTTGATTGATTTGACAACTGATTTGACTTGTCTCGATTTGCGTGCCAAATGCACCGATCGGGTCCCGAGCGCGAACGAATTTCAGACAGGTTTTGATTTCGATTAATCGAATCTACTCTAAAAAATCCTAATTCAACTAATCCTAAGGACTGAACATTTACCAGAGGCATTTCAGTAATTTTCCAATCACGTCTTGCTTCACGACGTACACCGGCTGTCTGCCCTTTTGGCGACATTTCTGAAACTGAGTTCATTTCTTAATTGTGTTTATCTTACTGATTCGATTGTCCAACGTCGGATTTTATTTTGTGGTCAATTTCATTAAATAACGACTCTGTCTCTGTCTCAGACCAACGGGCGGCTGTTTGGAAAATTCTTCCCAGATAGCCTCTCCCCTTCGGTTAGTCATCTCACGGTAGCTAATCCTGAGTGAGCGTCGATCAGAGTGTATCAACGAAGTATTTCCATTCATTTAGAACTTCCGATGATTGGGTCGAATTTTCAGACTGTCACAATTCTTCCCTTCTTATAAAAATTTCCTCCTCGAAATTTACAATCCACTAATCCTTACAACAAAACAGAAATTACACTGAGCTACTCAAATAAATACGGATACTTCTTCTTCATCTCGCTCTCACTTTCCCAAGTCGCTCCTTCAGTCCCATGATGCTCCCAAATAACCTTGACCAGCGGTATCGTCTTGTTCCTCAAGACCTGCTCCTTACGATCTTCAATTCTCACTGGCCTTTCTACGTACGAGACGCGGTCATCCATTTCAATAACTTCATGATCGAGTATATGGTTAGGGTCCGGCTCGTACTTCCGAAGCATCGATACATGAAACACGTTGTAAATCTGTGATAAGTTCGGCGGCAGTGCAAGACGATAAGCCAGTGTCCCGATCTTCTCCAAAATCTCGAATGGCCCAACAAACCTAGGACTCAGCTTTCCTTTCTTGCCAAACCGAGATAGTCCTCGCATCGGCGACACCTTTAGGAATACATGGTCTCCAACTTGAAACTCCAACGGCTTACGTCTCCTGCCTGCATAGCTCTTCTGCCTGCTCTGAGCTGTCCTCAGTCTGTCTCTGATCACCTTGACTGCCTCAACTGACTGCTGAACTAACTCCGGGCCTGTTATACTTTTCTCCCCAACTTCATCCCAACAAATCGGAGTTCTGCAGGCCCTTCCATACAATGTTTCAAACGGTGCCATTCTGATACTCTGCTAATAGCTGTTGTTGTAAGCAAATTCCACCAAGTGTAACTGTTCTTCCCAGCCTCCTTTGAAGTCTATTACGCACGCTCTCAGCATGTCCTCTAGAGTCTGTATAGTCCTTTCCGACTGACCGTCTGTCTGAGGATGGTAGGCTGTACTGAATCTCAACTCTGTTCCCAAAGCACCCTGCAAACTCTTCCAAACCGTGGCTGTGAAACGAGGATCTCTGTCTGATACAATGCTTACCGGTACCCCATGAAATCTCACGATCTGCCTCACGTACAACTCAGCCAACTTCTCTAAGGTCGAGTCCTTTCGTACTGCAATGAAATGAGCTGATTTCGTCAATCTATCCACTATTACCCATATCAAATCATTGCCTCTCTGGCTTCTTGGCAATCCTGTCACGAAATCCATAGTGACATGCTCCCATTTCCATTCTGGGATTTCCAATGGTTGCAATAATCCTCCAGGCTTGCAATGCTGCGCCTTTACTTGCTGACACGTCAAACACTTGGCTACATGCTTAGCCACATCCACCTTCATGCCATTCCACCAATAGTACTGGCGCAAATTTTGATACATCTTCGTACTCCCTGGATGAATACTGTAGTTACTTCTGTGCGCCTCAGACAAAATCCTTTCCTTTAGTTCTTCATCGTTTGGCATGTACAGACGTCCCCTAAACTTCAATATTCCATCAACAGTTACTTGGAACTCAGCCTTCCTCTCATTTGCATTCATCGACATAATCTTCTGAATATCCGGGTCTGTAGACTGCAACTCCTTGATCCTCAGCTGAATCTCTGGTTCGATCTACAACGTAGCCATCAGACTTGAGAGGTTTCCTACCTCAACCTTGAACTCAGAATCTCTGATTTCCTCCAGTAATGTCCACTCCTTGACCATCATATGCGCAATGCTCGACTTCCTACTCAGAGCATCCGCTACCTTATTCGCCTTTCCTGGATGGTACAGAATATCGCAGTCGTAGTCCTTCAATAGCTCCATCCAACGACGTTGCCTCATGTTCAGTTCCTTCTGCGAAAACAAATACTTTAAGCTCTGATGATCCGTGTAAATATGGAACTTCTCTCCCACCAAATAACGTCTCCAAATCTTCAGTGCGAACACTATGGCGGCTAACTCCAAGTCGTGCGTCGGGTAATTCACCTCATGTGGCCTTAACTGTCGAGATGCATAAGCCACTACTCGTCCATGCTGCATCAAGACACATCCCAATCCTCTTAATGACACATCGCTGTATATCTCAAACCCTCCAGGTCCAGATGGGATGGTTAACACTGGTGCGGAAGTTAATCGGTCCTTCAACTCCTGAAAACTTTCCTCGCACTTCTCGGTCCATTCAAACCTCGTTTCCTTCTTCAACAAGTGGGTCAGAGGAGACGCTATCACCGAGAACCTTTCCACAAAGCGTCGGTAATAACCAGCCAATCCAAGAAAACTTCTCACTTCAGTTACAGTTGTTGGCCTCGGCCACTTCTCCACAGCCTCTATCTTTGCTGGATCCACTGATATTCCTTCTCCAGATACTATATGTCCAAGGAACGCCACTCTGCTTAACCAGAACTCACACTTGCTAAACTTCGCATACAACGAGTGCTCCCTTAACGTCTGCAGGACAATCCTTAAGTGTTCCTCGTGGTCCTCCGAACTCTTCGAATACACCAATATGTCATCAATGAAGACTAACATGAACTGATCTAGAAACTCCTTGAACACTCGATTCATCATATCCATAAATGCTGCTGGGGCGTTCGTCAATCCAAACGGCATAACTGTGAACTCGTAGTGCCCATACCTCGTCCTAAAGGCAGTCTTAGGCACGTCCTCCTTCTTAATCCTCAATTGGTGATAGCCTGTCCTTATGTCTATCTTGGAGAACACACATGCACCTTGAAGCTGATCAAACAGGTAATCAATCCTAGGCAGAGGATACTTGTTCTTGATCGTCACTTGGTTCAGTTGTCTATAGTCGATACACAGCCTTAGCGATCCATCCTTCTTCTTAACAAACAGCACCGGAGCTCCCCATGGCGAAGCGCTGGGGCGGATAAATCCTTTATCCAGCAGTTCCTGCATCTGCACCTTCAATTCCTTCAGTTCCGATAATGACATCCTATACGGTGCTTTTGAGATCGGCTCGGTTCTAGGTGCCAGCTCGATTACAAACTCCACTTCACGCTCTGGTGGCAAGCCAGGCAATTCTTGAGGAAATACATCCGGGTGCTCTCTCACTACAGGCACTTCCTCCAACTTCACTTCTCGAGCAGTCGAATTTGACACCGATGCCAAAAATCCTAGACAACCCTCGTCCATCAGTTTGGTTGCTTCCAACGACGAGATCCAAAGAATCGATGTTCCTCCTTGATTCCCTCTAAAGTCATACCCAGGGTGGCCTACTGGGTTTAGCTGTATCATACTTCTACCACAGTCTATTACTGCCCCATGTTTAACCAACCAATCCATACCAACAATCACGTCGAAATCATACATAGGCAAAACAGCTACATCGATCTCTTCCTCTCTATCGCCCAGAACTAACTTACACCCCTTACATCCTAACGCAACAATCATTCTATCCTTTAACGGGGTGGTTACATGCAAAGTCACATCCAACGGCTTAACATTCATCCCAGATAACTCAGCAAAACGTGCAGATACGAAGGAGTGTGACGCTCCCGGATCAAACAAAGCATAAGCAGTATGACCATAGAGAGAGACGGTACCTGTGATCACCCCGGGCGCGTTCTCAGCGTCCTTTCGCGCTACTGCATAGACTCGTCCTTGAGCAGGTGGACGGTTCTGATTCCCTTGAGGAGCATTCACCATCGGCGGCTGCTGCTGTGGCTAGAATGGGGGTCTCGGACTTCTTCTCGGGCAGTTCCTCAGAATATGCCCCGTCTGTCCACGATCCAGATGCGGCAGCCTTCTCCTGCAGATCTCGCTCTATCGCCAGAGCTCGCTCATAAATCTCGTTATAGTCCCTCAGCCCGGTGGCGATTATCATACTCTTCAGTTCAGGTCTCAAGCCTTCTCTGAATCTTCTGGCCTTGTCCCACGGATCCTCAATCAGCCTTCGAGGGAACTTGGACAATCTGGCAAACTCACACTCGTACTGATCCACGGTCATCTGTCCTTGCCTGAGCCTTATAAACTCTTCCATTTTTCTCTCCTAGGCTGCCTCAGAGAAATACTTTCCGTTAAATGCTGCACAAAAAGCAGCCCAATTTGGCCTCATGCCATCTGGAAAGATTCACCCTCTGGTGGCCTTCTACCAATCATCTGCAGTACTCTGGAGCTGATAAGTTGCCAACGACACCTTCTCCTCATCGGTGCAACCCAAGACAGTGAAAGCCTTCTTAAGCTGTTCGATCCACAAGGCAGCCACTTCGGGACCACCACTACCATCAAACTTCGACGGCTACAACTTCAGAAACTGTTCCACCATATGATGAGTCTGACGTCCTCCATTTCCATGCCCATTGCCTCCATTGGCTCCATTCGCAGCGGCCAAGGTGGCCTCAGCTGCTTGGGCTACAGTGGCAGCTCTCTCAGCAGCTTGCCTAGCCATCAAGTTACTTACTTCAGTCAGGACTCTCATCATCTCTTCGATCCTAGGATCCCCTTCAGGCTCAGGAGCCCTTGAGCTCGATGCACCAGCAGTTGGTCTTCTGCCCCTATTGCTCATCCTCGCTAACACTCTCACCTAAAACAAACGAAATTCCCATTCAGGAATTCAGAATGCTAAATCTAGCAACCAAGCTTTCGTCTACTGTCGCGTCCACTGACATGTATATGCATGTAAATAGTCGCTGCATGTCACGCCCCTGATCCCCACTAGGGAACGCGGCATCCCGTTCCTGCGGAAGATACACCTCGCAATCGCCTGGTTCACGATATGCGACGACCCAGGAAAATTTTCGCTTCGTCGCAACCAGACGACGCGGCCTTCAACGAACTTTCATACCTGCGGAAGCGTGCCTCCAACCACACACACAAGCATACATAGCAAAGGGTAGCATAGACAGAGTAAATACAAGCAGCATTATATACATATCAAGCATTAGGTACAGACCCCAAAAAGAAACCACAACCTGCTGCCTAACCTACGCCCTCACTAACATCAAAATACCAGACCAGCATCAGAAACTCAGTCCTCCTCAGGCTCCTCGTCGGAATCCTCCACGGGGTCCTCTTCTGGATCCTCCTCGTCTGTATCCATGGCATCGCCCTCCTCGTAGCCATCAATCTCAGATCGTCCCGGGGACGGCAACTCCTGCACTGGATCGGGGTCGATCACCTGGCCTCCATACTCAGCAGGTTGCAGCCAGAATGGGTCCTCCTCCATGGGTATCGGGGGATCTCGCTGGGGTCCCTCAAAGCCATGAAGGCCCTCTCTAAACCAAGCCTCAAACCTATGGGGCACTAAGTAAGGACCTCCCTGATCTACGAGTACAATCGTCACATGCCTATGCCACAGGGTAGCGTGCATATCAAAATGGAGGGTGATGTGAGTGTCCATCTGAATCGGTAGTCCAAAAAGCATCGGCGGAGCGGCCATCACTGGTGACCTGGATCTGAAAAAGGAGGCAACCAACGCCAGTGAGTCGAGGAGAGGACTCAGCAAGCTCACCACTAATCCTGGCGTAGGGTAGGATATTCAAGCGGGGTCGGTCCCAACCAATATCTAGGTTTCAGGGTTCAGGGTCCAACCACTCTCGATCTCACCACTAATTCTAGCGTAGGGTAGTTACTTCTGTGTGCCTCGGACAAAATCTTTTCCTTTAGCGCTTTGTCATTAGGCACGCACAAACATCCTCTAAACTTCAATATTCCGTCAGCAGTCACTTGGAACTCGGCCTTCCTCTCATTTGCATTCATCATCACAATCTTGTGGATATCCGGATCTGTAGATTGCATCTCCTTGATTCTTAGCTGAATCTCTAGTTCGATCTGCAACGTAGCCATCAGACTCGAGAGGTTTCCTACCTCGACCTTGAACTCAGAATCTCTGATTTCCTCCAGTAATGTCCACTCCTTGACCATCATATGCGCAATGCTCGACTTCCTACTCAGAGCATCTGCCACTTTATTCGCCTTTCCTGGATGGTACAGAATATCGCAGTCGTAGTCCTTCAACAGCTCCATCCAACGACGTTGTCTCATATTCAGCTCTTTCTGCGAAAATAGATACTTCAAACTCTGATGATCGGTGTAGATTTGAAATTTCTCTCCCACCAAGTAATGCCTCCAAATCTTCAATACAAATACTATGGCAGGTAACTCTAAGTCGTGCGTCGGGTAATTCGCCTCATGCGGCCTCAGATGCCTAGATGCATAAGCTACTACTCGTCCATGCTACATCAAGACGCATCCCAATCCTCTTAATGACGCATCGCTGTATATCTCAAACCCTCCAGGTCTAGATGGGATGGCCAACACTGGTGCGGAAGTTAATCGATCCTTCAACTCCTGAAAACTTTCCTCGTACCTCTCGGTCCATTCAAACCTTGTTTCCTTCTTCAACAAATGGGTCAGAGGAGACGCTAACACCGAGAACCTTTCCACAAAGCGTCTGTAATACCCAGCCAATCCAAGAAAACTTCGTACTTCAGTCACAGTTGTTGGCCTCGGCCACTTCTCCACGGCTTCAATCTTAGATGGATCCACCGATATTCCTTCTCCAGATACTATATGACCAAGAAACGCCACTCTGCTCAGCCAGAACTCACACTTACTAAACTTCGCGTACAACGAATGTTCCCTTAATGTCTGTAGGACGATCCTCAAGTGTTCCTCGTGGTCCTCAGAACTCTTCGAATACACCAATATGTCATCGATGAAGACTATCACGAACTGATCCAGAAACTCCTTGAACACTCGATTCATCATATCCATAAACGCTGCTGGGGCGTTCGTCAATCCAAACGGCATAACTGTGAACTCGTAGTGCCCATACCTCGTCCTAAAGGCAGTCTTAGGCACGTCCTCCTTCTTAATCTTCAATTGGTGATAGCCTGTCCTTAGGTCTATCTTGGAGAACACACATGCGCCTTGAAGCTGATCAAACAGGTCATCAATCCTTGGCAGAGGATACTTGTTCTTGATCGTCACTTGGTTCAGCTGTCTGTAGTCGATGCACAGTCTTAGCGATCCATCCTTTTTCTTGACAAACAGCACCGGAGCTCCCCATGGCGAAGCACTGGGGCGTATAAATCATTTATCCAAAAGCTCTTGCATCTTTACCTTCAACTCTTTTAACTCAGACAACGACATCCTATACGGTGCTTTCGAGATCAGCTCTGTTCCAGGTGCCTACTCAATCACAAACTCTACGTCACACTCTGGTGGCAAGCCAGGCAATTCTTGAGGAAACACGTCTGGGTACTCTCTCACTACAGGCACTTCCTCCAACTTCACCTCTTGAGCAGTCGAATCTGACACTGATGCTAAAAATCCCAGACAACCCTCGTCCATCAGTTTAGTCGCTTCTAACGACGAGATCTAAGGAATCGACGTTCCTCCTCGATTTCCCCTAAATTCATACCCAGGGTGGCCTACTGGGTTTAGCTGTATCATACTCCTACCACAGTCTATCACTGCCCCGTGTCTAACCAACCAATCCATGCCAACAATCACGTCGAAATCATACATAGGCAAAACAGCTAAATCGATCTCTTCCTCTCTATCGCCCAGAACTAACTTACACCCCTTACATCCTAACGCAACAATCACTCTATCTTTTAACGGGGTGGTTACATGCAAGGTCACATTCAACGGCTTAGCGTTCATCCCATATAGCTCAGCAAAACGTGCAGATACGAAAGAGTGCGACGCTCCCGGATCAAACAAAGCATAAGCAGTATGACCACAGAGAGAAACGGTACCTGTGATCACCCCTGGCGCGTTCTCAGCGTCCTTTCGCGCCACTGCATAGACTCGTCCTTGAGCAGGTGGACGGTTCTGATTTCCCTGAGGAGCATTCACCATCGGCGGCTGCTGCTGCGGCTGGAACGGGGGTCTCGGACCTTTTCTCGGGCAGTTCCTCAGAATATGCCCCGTCTGGCCACATCCAAAGCAGCCTCCAGTCTTCCTTGGGCAAGGGCTGTTCCCATGCCTCCTGCCACAGTCACGGCAGTTCTGATTCCCGGGGAATGACGGTTTTCCCAGAGTCCTTCCTGCAGGTGGAACGAACCTGCGGGTGTCCTTCATTGGCCTCTTGCCGAAGTCTCTGAAGTTCCCTCTTGGCACAAACCGCGATCCAAATGCGGCGGCCTTCTCCTGCAGATCTTGCTCTATCGCCAAGGCTCGCTCATAAATCTCATTGTAGTCCCTTAGCCCAGTGGCGATGATCATGCTCTTCAGCTCTGGTCTCAAACCTTCTCAGAACCTTCTGGCTTTGTCCCACGGATCCTCAATCAGCCTTCGTGCGAACTTGGACAATCTGGCAAACCTACCCTCGTACTGATCCACGGTCATAGATCCTTGGCGAAGCCTAATGAACTCTTCCATTTTCCTCTCTTGTGCTGCTTCAGAGAAATACTTTCCATTAAATGCTGCACAGAAAGCAGCCCAGTTTGGCCTCATGCCATCAGGAAAGACTCGTCCTCTAGTGGCCTTCCACCAGTCATCTGCAGTCCCTTGAAGCTGATAAGTTGCCAACGACACCTTCTCTTCATCGGTGTAACCCAGAACAGTAAAAGCCTTCTCAAGCTGTTCGATCCACAAGGCAGCTACTTCTGGACCACCACTACCATCAAACCTCGACGGCTGCAACTTCAGAAACTGCTCCACAATATGATGAGTCTGACGTCCTCCATTTCCATGCCCATTGCCTCCATTGGCTCCATTCGCAGCGGCCAAGGCGGCCTCAGCTGCTTGGGCAACAGTGGCAGCTCTCTCAGCAGCTTGCCTAGCCATCAGGTTACTCACTTCAGTCAGAACTCTCATCATCTCTTCGATCCTAGGGTCCCCTTCAGACTCAGGAGCCCTCGAGCTCGATGCACCAGCAGTCGGTCTTCTGCCCCTATTGCTCATCCTCGCTAACACTCACACCTAAAACAACGAAATTCCCATTCAGGAATTCGGAATTCTAAATCTAACAACCAAGCTTTCGTCTACTGTCGCGTCCACTGACATGTATATGCATGTAAATATTCGCTGCAGCTTAAATGCAGTTGGACCCAGTTGACATCTAGACTCAACCTGAAAATGCACAACCTAGGCCACTCTGTTCGCCACCTCAACTAGAAGCCTGTCGGGAGCCGCTTCCTTGATCAGGTCTCTGCCCCGGCGACCACTCCCCGCCCTCATCGTTTCTTGGTGCGAACAGTTGTCCTAAGTCACCCAAAGACAGAGAGAATCCTACTCCACGTGTCCCACACTATGCTTCATCACAGTTTTTAGACGTCCCGTCAATCCTGTCCCATACCAGGCTGACGGTCACCAAATCCAACAATATGAGATGCATGCACTTTTCCAATCCAAATCCCCTTTTTAACAACTTTCATTTATAAACCATTTTGCCTTTAATGCAGAAGTCATGCAATGCATGATGGTCAGACAGCGCGCGACAGCCGACTAGGCGTACAACCACAAGCAATATCTCACAGGCTAACATTCAGCAATCAGCAATCAAGCGCCCTACTCATGGGGCTCTGCCTTAGAACCTTACCTCAGGTCCTGACGCACCTGCAACTTAGTTCAGAATACCTCTGCCTTAGTCTATTCTAGGCAACCAATCGAACTAAGCATTCACATGCGCCAATCAATTCATGCATTGTGCCCCTTTCCTATCCTTAGGCCTAGGGTCTATCTATCTAACTACCCCAAAATCAACATCCTTATCACTCCAAAACCTCGAACGGTCTCTTATCGAGCTGACCTTGCTCTGATACCACTCGAACGGAGATGTCACGCCCCTGATCCCCACTCGGGAACGCGGCATCCCGTTCCTGCGGAAGATACACCTCGCACTCGCCTGGTTCACGATATGCGACGGCCCAGAAAAATTTTCGCTTCGTCGCGACCAGACGACGCGGCCTTCAATGAACTTTCATACCTGCGGAAGCGTGCCTCCAACCACACACACAAGCATACATAGCAAAGGGTAGCATAGACAGAGTAAATACAAACAGCATTATATACATATCAAGCGTTAGGTACAGACCCTAAAAAGAAACCACAACCTGCTGCCTAACCTACGCCCTCACTAACATCAAAATACCAGACCAGCATCAGAAACTCAGTCCTCCTCAGGCTCCTCGTCGGAATCCTCCACGGGGTCCTCTTCTGGATCCTCCTCGTCTGTATCCATGGCATCGCCGTCCTCGTGGCCATCAATCTCAGATCGTCCCGGGGACGGCAACTCCTGCACTGGATCGGGGTCGATTACCTGGCCTCCATACTCAGCAGGTTGCAGCCAGAATGGGTCCTCCTCCATGGGTATCGGGGGGTCTCGCTGGGGTCCCTCAAAGCCATGAAGGCCCTTTCTAAACCAAGCCTCAAACCTATGGGGCACTAAGTAAGGACCTCCCTGATCTACGAGTACAGTCGTCACATGCCTATGCCACAGGGTAGCGTGCATATCAAAATGGAGGGTGATGTGAGCGTCCATCTGAATCGGCAGTCCAAAAAGCATCGGCGGAGCGGCCATCACTGGTGACCTGGATCTGAAAAAGGAGGCAACCAACGCCAGTGAGTCGAGGACTCAGCAAGCTCACCACTAATCCAAGCGTAGGGTAGGATATACAAGCGGGTCCGGTCCCAACCAATATCTAGGTTTCAGGGTTCAGGGTCCAACCATTCTCGATCTCCCCAGATACTATAACTCATCGTAATCAACACGAACCACATAATAATACAAGTTGTACAATACAGACGGGCAATATCAAATAATCAGCAATCATGTCATGCAATGCTGCAGGCCTCAAGCGGCCATCACGGATCCCATGGATCAGCCCGCCTATCACTCCAATTCCCATCAGGGCTCAATCTCAGTGCCACACGGCATGTACCACACTGCGTTTCTGACGCCTTACGTTGGTCTCCCTTTTCTCTCCATTTCCCCATCTTGGGCACATTCTCATGTCACATCTTCGGTGACTCATGCAATGTTCTGAATGTATGCGGGGCCCAAACGATTGCATCAGTAATTCAAACACAGAGCATGCATGCCAAAGTACACAGGTACAAGAACAGAGTACATCAATCGATCGTCTAATAAAATCTCATGTTCATCATGCCATACGATCGTAAGATTAGTACTAGAGATTCAGATTCTCGATCATCTAGGCTCTTATTAACATCTTACTCGCGATCCGGTCATACTATTGCTCACCATAGGCGATCCCCTAATTGAACCCATATAAACCAAGGTTTAACCTAGGTAAGGGTCTAATTAATTAAGTTAAGTTCGACTGGGCCTAAGGCCCACTTCAAGGTTTGAGGCCCATGATTTATTTCTTAAGTTAAATATATGGTTTAGGCCCATTATTATTGTTAAATTCGTGTAGGGTCCAAGCCCATTTCTAAGAGTTAACCTATTAAGCCCAATATGGCTATTTTAGGCCCAATTTGTTACCCTAAGCCCATGTATATCATTGGGTCTCACATTTTAATGTTCAAAACACAAATTAGGCCCAATTAGATTATAATTTTCGTCCATTAAGGCCCACTAGTTTGTTCCAAGCCCAATTAGTTGCATTAGGGCCCAATTAGCTTAAAATAAAACTCCCAAGCCCAAATATACTCTTCGGCCCATTATTTAACTCACCCAACTCAATCATTTCAGCCCATAAACTACATTTCCAAGCCCGATTATACGCTGGATTTTCGTTCATCATGAAGTCCAATAAGTTAGAATAGGCCCATAAGCTTGGATTAGGTTAGTCTAGCCTAAATTAAGCCTCGAGGCCCACTAGTTTCACACGGCCCACTCATTTCACGCCCACATCACTTATTTGCAGCCCAAAATTCACAAATTACAGCCCACTCCAAGTTGTCGAGCTCATGGTTTAACCCAACAAGCTAATCACCTAACCGATCTAATTAGCCTAAACCTTAATCACGCATTTCTCTTCATAACCCACCATGACCAGCCCTTAATATTACATCCCACATGCATATACCACTATCCTAAACCAAGATTAGTAGTGGAGCTTACCTAGATCGACTCGGGATGACGACGGAGACGGCAAGGGACAACGGTGGCCGGTTTGAAGCTCGCGGCCTACAAGGGAGATTGGGGTTGGTTCGGTCACAAGGGGAGCCTCACGGTCAAAAAGGAAGATGGAATGACGAGTGGAGGTGACTTACCGAGGTGAGGACGGCCGTGTGGGGCGGTGAACGGCGGCGGAACAACGACTAAACGGGCGGTGCTTCGCGGCGGCTAGAGAAGGGACGGAGAGAGAGACATGGTGAGGTCGGGGCGGCTTCGATGGGGGCTCCAAGGCCACGAAACAACAAGGAGGGAGAGGAGAGAGACCTACCGTGGCGACGTGGAGGTGGAACGGTGGCGGCTCGGTGACGGCAAGGCGGACGGCGATGGCAACGGGCGGAGTTCACGGGTGGCCGACGAAGAAGGAAAGGAGGAGAGGGAGAGAGAGCTTTCGAGAGGGAGAGAGGGTGAGGGATGGCCGGCCGAAAAATGAGAAAATGAGGGAGGAGAGAGAGAACAAGACTTAAGTCAAATGGGTAAGTGGGTTAGGTGAGGGAATAGTGACTTGGATGTGTACTTGACTTTGATTGAAAGATTTGCATGGGAACTTATGCCATGATTGACCGATGGATTTGATTGGCTGATTGACAAGACATCGATTGATTTGACATCTGATTTGACTTGTCTCGATTTGCGTGCCAAATGCACCGATCGGGTCCCGAGCGCGAACGAATTTCAGACAAGATTTGATTTCGATCGGCTGAATCTACTCTCAAAAATCCTAATTCTATTAATCCTAAGGACTGAGCATTTACCGGGGGCATTTCGGTAATTTTCCAATCACGTCTTGCTTCACGACGTACACCGGCTGTCTGCCCTTCTGGCGACATTTCTAAAACTGAGTTCATTCTTAATTGTGTTTATCTTACTGATTCGATTGTCCAAAGTCGGATTTCATTTTGTGGTCAATTTCATTAAATAACGACTCTGTCTCTGTCTTAGACCAACGGGCGGCTGTTTGGAAAATTCTTCCCAGATAGCCTTTCCCCTTCGGTTGGTCAACTCAGGGTAGCTAATCCTGAGTGAGCGTCGATCAGAGTGTATTAAATGCAGCTTAAATGCAGTTGAACCCGGTCGACATCTAGACTCAACCATGTCGATGCACAACCTAGGCCACTCTGTTCGCCACCTCAACTAGAAGCCTGTCGGGAGCAGCTTCTTTGATCAGGTCTCTGCCCCGGCGACCACTCCCCGCCCTCATCGTTTCTTGGTGCGAACAGTTGTCCCAAGTTACCCACAAACAGAGTGAATCCCACTCCACGTGTCCCATACCACGCTTTATTACAGTTTTTAGACGTCCCGTCAATCCAGTCCCATACCAGGCTGACGGTTACCAAATCCAACAACATGAGATGCATGCACTTTTCGAATCCAAATTCCAAATTTAAAACGTTTTCATTTCCAAACCCTTTTTCCTTTCCAAACTCATTTTTTTTCTTTAAATGCAGAAATCCATGCAATGCATGATGGTCAAGCAGCGCGCGACGGCTGACTAGGCATACAAACACAAGCAACACCTAACAAGTTAACCACTCAGCAATCGGCAATCAAGCGCCCTACTCATGGGGCTCTGCCTTAGAACCTTACCTCAAGTCCTGATGCACCTGCAACTTAGTTCGGAATACCTATGCCTCAGTCTACTCTAGGCAACCAATCGAATTAAGCATTCACATGCGCCAATCAATTCATGCATTGTACCCTTTCCTATCCTTAGGTCTAGGGTCTGTCTATCCAACTACCCCAAAATCAACATCCTTATCACTCCAAAACCTCGAACGGTTTCATATCGAGCTGACCTTGCTCTGATACCACTCGAACGGGGATGTCACGCCCCGAACCCTAATCGGGCACACGGCATCCCGTTCCTGCGGAAGATTCTCACCCTCGCTCGTCAGGTTCATAATATGCGACGGCCCAGGAAAACCTATTGCCGCGACCAAACGACGAGTCCTTCGTCTAACTCTCGAACCTACGGAAACGTGCCTCCTATCCATACATACATGCATACAGAACAGAGGGGTAGAATGAACAATATAAACACAAATAACAATATATATACATAACATCAGCGTTAGGTACAGACCCCCAAAAAGAAACCACCACCTACAGCCAAAGCCTACGCTCAAACAAACCCCAAAAGACTAGACTAGCATCAGGGACTCAGTCCTCCTCAGGCTCCTCCTCGGAATCCTCCACGGGGTCCTCTTCTGGATCCTCCTCATCGGTATCCATGGCATCGCCCTCCTTGTGGCCGTCAATCTCTAAGAGTCCAGGAGACGGCAACTCCTGCACCGGGTCGGGGTCGATCACCTGGCCTCCATACTCGGCAGGCTGCAGCCAAAATGGGTCCTCCTCCATGAGTATCGGGGAGTCTCGCTGCGGTCCCTCGAAACCATGAAGGCCCTCTCTAAACCAAGCCTCGAACCTATGGGGCACTAGGTAGGGTCCACCCTGATCTACGAGTACAGTCGTCACATGCCTATGCCACAGCGTAGCATGCATATCAAAATGGAGGGTGATCTGAGTGTCCATCTGAATCGGCAATCCAAAAAGCATCGGGGGTGCAGCCATCACTGGCGTCCGTGATCTGAAAAGGAAGGTAACCACCACCAGTGAGTCGAGGACTTAGCAAGCTCACCACTAATCTTAGCGTAGGGTAGGGTATACAAGTGAGGTTCGTCCTAACCCTGGGTACTAGGGTTCACGGTACAAGGTTCAAGCACTCTCGAATCTCCCTAGTTACCAAGTCCCAACGTACAACATAACGCACAAGCATAGCAATGCAGTTCGTACAAATAGACGGGCAATACAAACAATCAACCAAGATGCCATATACAGTGATGCAGGCCTCAGACAGCCATATCGGATCCCACGGATCATGCTCGGGCCTCAACCGGCCATAATGGATTGAACCCGCCTATCGCTCTAAATCCCATCAAGGCTCATTCTCAGGGCCACACGGTAAATACCACACTGCGTTTCTGACGCCTTACGTTGGTCTCCCTTTTCTCTCCATTTCCCATATTGGGCACATTCTCATGTCACAACTCTGGTGACTCATGCGATGCTCTGAATGTATGCGGGGCCCAAATGATTGCATCAGTAATTCAAACACAGAGCATGCATGCTAAAGTACACAAGTACAAAAACAGAGTACATCAATTGATCGTCTAATAAATCTCATGTTCATCATGCCATACGATCATAGGATTAGTGCTATACACTCGAATTCTCGATCATCTAGGCTCGACTTAACATCTTACTCGCGATCCTGTCATACTATTGCTTACCATAGGCGATCCCCTAATTGAACCCATATGAACCAAGGTTTAACCTAAGTAAGGGTCTAACTAATTAAGTTAAGTTCGACTGGGCCTAAGGCCCACTTTAAGGTTTGAGGCCCATGATTTATTTCTTAAATTAAATATATGGTTTGGGCCCATTATTATTATTAAATTCTTGCAAGGCCCAAGCCCAATATTTAAAGTAGGTTTAGGAAGCCCATTTTGGCCCATTTAGGCCTAATTTGATAACTCAAGTCCATACCCATCATTAGGTTTCATATTTTAATATTCAAGATTAGAAATTAGGCCCAATTTAAGTGAATTTTCGTCCATTGAGGCCCACCATTACAAATTAAGCCCGATTTGCATCATTTTGGCCCAACTAGCTTAGAATTAAGCCCCTAAGCCCATTGGCACCCTTTGGCCCATCATCCCACGCCTAAATCAGCCCATTTGCAGCCCCCACAACCCATTTCCACGCCCAAATTGTGCACTCACAGCCCACTCATACGGCCCAAGCAACCTTCCATCACATTAGTTTAGTGAACATTATGCCTAACCACTTGTATTAGCCTCTAATCATCACAACTAACCATCTTTGCGCTACACCACACACATATACAACTAACCTAAGCCAAGGTTAGAGGTGGAGCTTACCAAAATGGGTTGAGGACGACGTCGGGGGCGGCAAGGGACACCGGCGGCCAAGGGAGGCTCTCGGCCTACATGGAGAAATCGGGTTGGTCGGGGTCCAAGAGGGCTTCGAATGCCTCGGAAGTGATGGGAAGGGAAACTAGGAAGCTTACCAAAGATCGAGGGTGGTCGGTGAAGGCCGGAGGTGGCCGGACGACGGTGAGGACGACGGACGAAGCTCACGGGCAGCATGGGCGGACTAGAGCGAACGAGAGAGAGAGAGAGAGAGAGAGAGAGAGAGAGAGAGAGAGAGAGAGAGAGAGAGAGAGAGAGATGGTGAGGTTGATCCGGCTTTACCCAAGGCCAAATGGCCACGAAAATGGGAAGATGGGAGGCTGAGAGCCTTACCAAACGAAGATGGAATGGTGGCGTTGGCGAGGGAGCTCGGACGGCGGCGGTGATGCGAGGTGGTGGCCGGCGGACGAAGGAAAGCAAGAGGAAGAAGAAGAAGAAGATGGTTTCAGGTGGAGAGGAGGAGAGGGGGAGAGAGTGACCGAATGAAGGGAGAGAGAGAGAGGATGAGGGTTTAACCAAGTTTGATAAAATTCAAAAATTTGATAGTGGGTTAGGTAATGGGGTAATAGTAGTTTAGGTGTACTTTGATGTAAGCTTGAATGACACTTGATTGACTTGATGGATTGTATTGGAAATTGTGCCATGATGTGATTGATTGATTGACAAGACTTTTGATTGATTTGACAACTGATTTGACTTATCTCGATTTGCGTGCCAAATGCACCGATCGGGTCCCGAGCGCGAATGAATTTCAGACAGGTTTTGATTTCGATTAATCGAATCTACTCTCAAAAATCCTAATTCAACTAATCCTAAGGACTGAGCATTTACCGGGGGCATTTCGGTAATTTTCCAATCACGTATTGCTTCACGACGTACACCGGCTGTCTGCCCTTCTTGTCACGCCCCGAGCCCCTCTCGAGCCCGCGACATCTCGCTCATACATTCAAATCTCTTCTCAGCGCTCGCCTGGTCTAGGATACACGACGGCCCAGGGAATTACCTTCATCGCGACCAGACGGCGCGTCCATAAAAAACCATCATATGATCCTGTCAACCTGAACTTGAAACCTGCGGAAGCGTGCCTCCTATCCATACATGCATACATATGAAAATCGGGGTAGTACACAAAGGAGAAACACAAAGCATCCATATATACATGTTAACAAGGCGTTCGGTACAGACCACCAAAAGAAAATTTCAACCCATGGTCTCGATACCTACGCTTACACTATCTCCCAAAAACTAGGCCAGCGTCAGCAAAAATCAATCCTCTAGCTGCTCCTCGGGATCCTCCTCCTGGTTGGTGTCCATGGCGTCGCCCTCCTTGTGGCCGTCTATCTCCGAGCGTCCTAGGGACGACAGCTCCAACATCGGGTCGGGGTCGACCACCTCACCTCCATATACAGCAGGTCGTAAAATAGTGGGGTCGTCCCCCATGGGTATCGGGGCATCTCTCAAGGGCCCCTCCATACCTAACTCGTCCTCTCTATACCATGCCTCGAACTTATAGGGAACAAACTGGGGACCTCCCTGATCCACCCATACAGTAGTCAATCGTCTGAGCCACATTGTAGCACTTTCATTGTAATGGCGGGTAACCTTGGGCTCCATCTGCACTGGCAGGCCAAAGAACACAAGGGGTGCGGCCATCACTGGCGTCTGGGATCTGAAAATATGGCAACCACCGCCAGTGAGTCGAGGACTCAGAAGCTCACCCCTAATCCTAGCGTAGGATAGAGTATACTAGTGGGATCGGTCCTATCCATTAACTAGGGTTTCAGGTCATCTGACTCACGTAGGGTGAGGTACGCTCACTGGATGGGTCATGTCCGGCAATTAATAAGACGAACTAGCACTCTCTACCCAAACGGTCTCAACGGTACCACAATAAAACGTAAACGTACACAGGCCAAACCAATCAGGCAAGCATGCATTTAATAAGGCAGTCTCGCATAACGTGAATGATTATCATTTATGCCATGACCTCATATTCATTATTCAGTTTTCAATGTTCATTTTGCACTGCCAGAGTTTCGTCTTGACCAGCGTGTCACGCCTCAGGTCTCATACTCATGCATGCCATATGCCAATGCTCAAATGTTCAAATGCTCATTGCTTGTGCCTCAATGCACATCACCCATTGTCCATGCACCCGCATATACGCCTCCAGCGCGCAAAGACCCAGGTGCACAATATCCTCCCAGTGGTTTAACCCGCATAGCGTCAAAACTAAGACCCAGGTAGGCACCCTTATCTCTCCAGCTACCCCGTGCCGAGCACGTTCGGGCGCACAACATCCTAATACTCCCTATTCCCCGCGTAACAACGCATCAGGGCCCATCCAACATGTCACACCTCCCGGTGACTAATGCCATACTCATGAAATATGGTGCTCAAACAATGTCGAACAGAGAATCAGTCACAGAGCATGCATTCACGAAGGTACATGAGTACAGGAGCAAAGCATTTCTAGAAATCATCTGAGCTACTCGCGTTCAGTAGAACAGGCCACATGTGTACCTAGTACTCTAAAAGCGGATTCTCGCTCATTTAGGTTCAATCAGACGTCCCACATTAAGCCATTTACTTCCCCTCAACAATCCTCTCGAATGAACCTCAGCCGTGGTTAACATCGCCCTTTGGAACCTGTTTATTTCAGGACTTGATCTTATCAGACCCAATAATCCGGCCTAAGCGTAGTCTCTATCATTAGACATCGGCCCATCGATGGCCCGTAATTAACATCTTAAAATCCTTTTGGATTCCAATTGATCTTATTAAATTTAATTAAGCCCAATATCTAAGGCCCAGTGGCCCTTTCTTTAGCTTCAGCCCATTAAGTTGAATTGGGCCCAATTGGGTCTAAGCTCACCTACTATTCACAAGCCCATGATTTAATTATAAGTAATTAAATATTTCAAGGCCCATTATTTTTATTAATTTCGAGTGAGGCCCAAGCCCATATTTTAAGGCAAGCTTATTAAGCCTATTTTAGCATATTTAGGCCAAATTTCAAACCCTAAGCCCACATACTCTATTGGGCCCTAAAATTTTATATTCTAGACTATAATTGAGGCCTATTTTATTCTCATTTTGGTCCATATAAGGCCCACTAGCAAGACTTAAGCCCAATGATTCTATTTTGGCCCAATTAGTCCAAATTTTAACCCCTAAGCCTAATTACATCATAAGGCCCATCACTTCTCACACTCAATCCATCAACTTGCAGCCCATATCATCTAATTTGAAGCCCAATTTATGATGTCCAAGCCCAAGATTAACCCATCTTACAAAGCAACCAAACTAACCCTAATTAGATTAGCCTAAATTACTCTCTTATCATCTAGTCCACTTAGATCACCATACAAATCAGTATCTAAATCATGCATACACCATTCCTAAGCGGGGATTAGAGGCTAGCTTACCTTAGACGGACCGAATATAGCAATGACGGACGTCGGGGCCAAGAATGGCCGAATGGGTTCACGGCCAAGGGAAGATGGTCGGCGGTTGAGGCGGCTGTTCCGGCGCCCTCTTGAGAATTTCAAGACCTAAATAGGTTAGTTTTAGACATTAGAGAGGTTGGGGGAAAGGGTGGAGCAACCTGGACAACCCGAAGGCTCTTGGTTCAACCTACGTCGACGGAAGAACAAGGATGAAGCGGGTTTGGTCGGCGGCTTTAATGGAAGAACCAAGCCATGGGAATGAAAAGAAAAGAGTTTGGAAGACTTACCAAGATGAGTAGAGAGAGAGATGGCCGACGGTGGCGGTGGCGTGCTCCACGACGGCGGACGGCGGCTTGGGAGGGCGGACGAAGAAGAAGAGGAAAAGGAAAGAAGGAGAAGATGAGAGGGAGAGGAAGATGATGGTCTTCGGCCAAATGAAGGAGGAGGGTGAAGAGAGAGATCATACTATGAAGAAAATGGAAAATAAAGGTTAAAGTGGGTTAGGTAAGTGAATAGTGACCATGATGTGTACTTTTGTACTTTGACTTGATTGATGGATTTATCTTGAAACTTGTGCCATGATTGATTGATTTGATTTGATGGATTGATTGATGGGACATTGATTGATTTGACGCTTGATTTGACTTACCTCGATTTGTGTGCCAAATGCACCGATCGGGTCCCGAGCGCGAACGAACTTCGGACTGGATTTGGTTTTAATCTACCGTATTCACTCTCAAAAATTCTAATTTATCTAATTCTAAGGACTGAGCATTTACCGAGGGCATTTCGGTAATTTTCCATTCACGTCTTGCTTCGCGACGTGCACCGACTGTCTGCCCTTCGGGCGACATTTCTGAAACTAAATCCATTTCTCCATTGTGACCATCTTAGAAACTCGATTGTCCAATACCGGAATTCATCTCGTGGCCAAATTCATTAATTTACGACTCTGTCGAAATCTCAGACCAACGGGCGGCTGTTTAGGAAAATTTCCTAAGTAACCATTCCCCTTCGGTTGGTCGTCTCGAGTTGATCGGACTCCAGTGAGGCTTAACTAGAGCGTATGGGTCGAAAATCCATTCAATTTATAAATTCCGGAAATGGGTCGAAAATCCAGAATGTCACAATTCTTCCCTCCTAAAAAAAAGTTTCGTCCTCGAAACTTGCCTTTTTCTTCGTTTCCCAACATGTAACAATCTCACGTTTGCTACCTCCTTCGACTATATGGCCTAATTAATCTTCTACTGCGCACTTTTGATCCCTCGTCTTTCTTTTTCACTACATTCTGCAATCTCAACTATTCAAAAGAACTGTCATCGACCTGAATTTCTTGTAGGTGCATTTATCAATGTCAACCTATAATTTCTTAACATTTCCTTATGGACAAGCCCAATCCATTCTCACTCTTGCTTGTCCATACGGCCTACTTCAAAACCATTGAGTTCGTCTCATTTCTCTAAACAGAGCATCCCTTATATCTAGGATATGATACATCTCAGCCCCTTCTTTACGATGCTACTTCCAGATGCCACGCCTGGGACTTTGTTGGTTACGGTCTTTCAATTCAAGCGCATTTCATCCCCATCACGACACTATCGGATCACTAGCCAACTAGCTCGTGTGGGCCTCATCATGGATTGTCCTGATCGCACAATAGTGGTCCTCTCCGATTATTACGGAGGTACAAATCACAATTACTCGACTTTCACCAACACTTGAAAGGCACTTTGACGTTTCTCACTAGAGGCATCTCACTAAAACATTCTGAAATAGCATTGGGGCTTTTATCATTTCTTTGCCTTTCTCAAATGACTATTTTCGCTTCATGATACTCTCCAGGCTTATCCCTTTCTATATTACATGCGTATCGGTTCTGTCACATATACTGCTTCACCATCCGCCTATCGATCTCATGATTAAGGGTACGCAAAGCTCTCATTTAAGATCCCAAAGTTTGCACCGCTTATCCATCTGACATTCTTGGCGGTTTTAAACAGCCCTTGATCTTTCTCACATCACTTGATTGCACCAACAACTGTTAGATTAACTTTGAGTCTACTATAATTCTTTTACCAATCTCATCCTAGCACAAGAGAATTCCCTTTTTCTCCCTCTACCATCCAGTGATTCCATTACTAACATCCTGGTCTTTTGCTGGCACTCACCATCATGCGTACTCTATTGAGTGAAGCCACTCTTCCTATCCTCCTTAAGGTTTATCGAGCTAGCTTTCATATATCTTCCTTTGATTCCCTCTACATCCCTTCTCATTTTCCACTGTGTTACTTTGGAGTCTTCATATCCCACAAAAGTAATCTTTAACACAGGTTATCGACAAGTTGAAGTCATGGATTCGTTTGGTCACAACTTTCGTTACACCCTCTTAACAACACCAAGGAGGCTCCTAACTCAATCTCCATGATCGTCGATCTATATGGTGTCATTCAGGCACAGAGCATCTATTTCATTTCTTAAATAATCCACCTCTTATCACCAAGGACTTACCAAGTTCATCTTGCCAACTTGTGATATCAATTTTACATGTCAAGGCTCCCAGTCTTTGGTATCACTCCTTGAATTACCTCTTGTCAAACTCATATCGCAACCTGACTGCTAGAATTAAAAGCGACCTCATACATGCGCCTTTCTCTTGTCTTCGCCTCGATGCCACAAACTATCGTAATGCATGAATATCCTCAATTTTTTTTTCCCACTTGCCTCGTATACCACTTATTTTTTAAACCCTTAGTTTCTGTCTTCACTTAAACCTCCAAACATTGTAAACGACCAATTTATATAAAACCAATCACTTGGAACCAATGTGGAGTACTCTATTTGGTCATTACTCGCATCGAGATCTCAATCATCTCGCCCGATCGAGGTCTACATTTAGAGTCAGCATCCTTATCTTCAAACTCAAGTTTAGTCCACCCTTAGCATTCTACCATCATCGTGTGCCTACTCATTAGTCACGTACTTCATGGGCCCTTGTAACATCAATGTCTAAATGCCATAGGCGATGATCATCTCCAGAATTGATCATTTAAATCCCAACTAACGCAACGCTTTTCCTGTCGCCCCTCATTACGAACCAAACTCATGCAATCCAATCGACTCATGGTCCAGGTTTACCATTTGCCTCATTGTGAATTTTATCCAATCATCTAGAACTTTTTGTAAGGATCCCATCTAAACCATCAAGGTCCGACACAATTCAAGCCTATAGTCTTCCAACATCGAGCCTTCGCAATTCCATGACTCCGATCTATTTCCCAAGGCTAACCATTAGAACTTCCAAATTCAAGCCTATCAGGATATAATCGTCACCATTTTTTCACCAGTCGCTCATTCTTATGCCATTCCAGGGCAACTCAGGTTTTTCTCAACTCCTTCAATGATTGGTACGCCTCGTAGATCACTTACTTATATCAAATCTATACACTTTACATCCTGATCATCATATAAACTCGAAACATCCTCATAATCATCATGTTCTTGAGCGGGTCATCCCTTAAGCTCTCACGATTCGGATTCAAAAGCTTATCTCCTAAGCTTACCATCACCAACTTGCTAAATCACTACAATATGTCCTCAAGTTTGGGTATCAATAGTTCTTAATCACGATCGTATTCTTTGGCTAGTCCTTCCTTTATACATTACGCCATTAAACTTTGAGCATACCCTTCAATCCGACTTTGCACCTGAGCTTTTCTAATGTCCATCAATTTATCAGCGAACCCCGATTGTACCTTCACTCTGGCCACTCATGAGATTCAACAACTAAAATTATCAAGGCACTACACCTTCACATTGATAGGTGTCCCAAACAAGTATTCATCAAACTCCCAAGATTCAAGCCTAAACCTTTATTTTTCAAGCTTATCCTCCAACATGTATCTGAGCTTCAATGCATATAGTCCACAAATGCCTACCATCTCATTACTATATTATTTCCACCAGGCGAGTCCATAGACAGGCACTCTTGCAATACAAACGCTAATGCAACCTACATCTAAGTTGTCCAGAGGCTGTAATTTACCAGTTAACCATTTAGTTCATGCCACTCTTTCTTGAACCGACTATGACCATTAACGAGATCGAAATACTTTATCGCAGGGATTACACCATCCTTCGACCATACCTAAATCCCAAGAACTTATTCCTGCAACTATCATCCTTGTTACTGCAATGTCTGTCTTGTTATTCACCTGTACGAACAACCTTACATCTTAAAGGTCTTACTGGCCATGCTTAAGCACATTCTCGTCCCAATCCAATAAGAGTATCTTTATTTTCCTTGACACACCCTCTGAATTTCCTCACATTTTGCTTGCATACTCATCCACAAATGTTTACTCTTGATGAAGCTTCAGGAAATTTTTCCATCCTTTTTTTCCTCTCGAGCGCCCTCTTCATCTTAGCACTTTAGTAGAGCAAGCGCCTTTTTCTCACTTTTCCGTCCATAGGGTAACTACTGCCATCAAGATCAGATAACTTCACCTTCAAAAATAATTCCACTTACTAATGCATTTAACGGACTCCATTTCATATTTCTGTTGATCCTATCAATCTCATTGGCCCTGTTCACGGTGGCCACTACAGCTTTTGAAGCTCGGGCAATAATAGCAGCTCTTTCTTCAGTCTGCCTGCCCATCGGATTCCCTTATTTCTTTCCACATTTTCCAGACCTCATCCATCCTTGGTTCTTCGACTGCAGAAACTTACTTCTGGTCCTCCACTCCCTCAAACTCAATTAGTTTCTTTCCACATGATGTATCTGACGACCTCCATTTCAATTACCCTTATCCCATTCGCTCCATTCACAACAGCCAGAGCGGCATCAACTGCTGGGGCTACAATGGCAGTTCTTCTTGCCGCCTGCCTACCCATCAATTTATTGACTTCAATCAGGATCCTCATCATCTTTTCGATCCTAGGGTCTCATTCTGGTGCTAGAGCTCGCGAACTCTACGCGGCTGCGCTAGATCTTATGCCCCTATTGCTCATCCTTCCTAATCTTATCCACTCCTGGACCCGATGTAATTCTTTCAGGAATAGTAATCTAAACTACCATACAAGCTTTCGCCTGCTATCGCGTCTACTGACATGAATATGCATGTAAAATTCGCTGCAGCTTAAATGCAATTGAACCTGGTAGACATCTAGACTCAACCCCGTCAATGCACACCCTAGGCCACTCTGTTCGCCACCTCAACTAGAAGCTTGCCGGGAACCGCTCCTTGAACGGGTCTCTGCCCCGGCGACCACTCCCCGCCCTCATCATTTCTTGGTGCGAACAGTTGTCCTAAGTTACCCATATCCAAGGAGAATCCCGTTCCACGTGTCCCATACCACGCTTCATTACAGTTTTTAGACGTCCCGTCAGACCTGTCCCATACCAGGCTGACGGTTACCCGATCCAACAACATGAGATGCATGTGCTTTTCAAATCCAAATCTCCCTTTTTAAACAGTTTCCAATTAAAACCATTTTGTTTTCAATGCATAAATCATGCAATGCATGATGGTCAAGCAGTGTGCGACAGCCGACTAAGCGTACAACCACAAACAACAGTCAACAATCAACAACAAACAACAACAATCAGCAACCAGCAAATCAGCAGTCATCATCCCAGAACCTTACTCATGGGGATATGCTTTAGAACCTTACCTCAGGTCCTGACGCATCTGCAATTCAGTTCATAGTTGCTATTGCCTCAGTCTATTCTAGGAAACTAATTGAACTAAGCAATCACATGCGCCAATCAATTCATGCATTCTACCCTGCCTAATCCTTAGGTCAAGGGTCTGTCTATCTAACTACCCCAAAATCAACAGCCTTATCACTCCAAATCCTCGAACGGTCTCGTATTGAGCTGACCTTGCTCTCATACCACTCGAACAGGGTTGTCACGCCCCGAGCCCCTCTCGAGCCCGCGACATCCCGCTCATACATTCAAATCTCTTCTCAGCGCTCGCCTGGTCTAGGATACACGACGGCCCAGGGAATTACCTTCGTCGCGACCAGACGGCGCGTCCATCAAAAACCATCATATGATCCTGTCAACCTGAACTTGAAACCTGCGGAAGCATGCCTCCTATCCATACATGCATACATATGAAAATCGGGGTAGTACACAAAGGAGAAACACAAAGCATCCATATATACATGTTAACAAGGCGTTCGGTATAGACCCCCAAAAGAAAATTTCAACCCATGGTCTCGATACCTACGCTTACACTATCTCCCAAACACTAGGCCAGCGTCAGCAGAACTCAGTCCTCTAGCTGCTCCTCGGGATCCTCCTCTTGGTTGGTGTCCATGGCGTCGCCCTCCTTGTGGCCGTCTATCTCCGAGCGTCCTGGGGACGACAGCTCCAACATCGGGTCGGGGTCGACCACCTCACCTCCATATACAGCAGGTCGTAAAATAGTGGGGTCGTCCCCCATGGGTATCGGGGCATCTCTCAAGGGCCCCTCCATACCTAACTCATCCTCTCTATACCAGGCCTCGAACTTATAGGGAACAAACTGGGGACCTCCCTGATCCACCCATACAATAGTCAGTCGTCTGAGCCACATTGTAGCACTTTCATCATAATGGCGGGTAACCTCGGGCTCCATATGCACTAGCAGGCCAAAGAACACAGGGGGTGCGGCCATCACTGGCGTCTGGGATCTGAAAATATGGCAACCACCGCCAGTGAGTCGAGGACTCAGCAAGCTCACCCCTAATCCTAGCGTAGGATAGAGTATACTAGTGGGATCGGTCATATCCATTAACTAGGGTTTCAGGTCATCTGACTCGCGTAGGGTGAGGTATGCTCACTAGATGGGTCATGTCCGGCAATTAATAAGATGAACTAGCACTCTCTACCCAAACGGTCTCAGCGGTACCACAATAAAACGTAAACGTACACAGGCCAAACCAATCAGGCAAGCATGCATTTAATAAGGCAGTCTCGCATAACGTGAATGATTATCATCTATGCCATGACCTCAGATTCATTATTCAGTTTTCAATGTTCATTTTGCACTGCCAGAGTTTCGTCTTGACCAGCGTGTCACGCCTCAGGTCTCATACTCATGCATGCCATATGCCAATGCTCAAATGTTCAAATGCTCATTGCTTGTGCCTCAATGCACATCACCCATTGTCCATGCACCCGCATATACGCCTCCAGCGCGCAAAGACCCAGGTGCACAATATCCTCCCAGTGGTTCAACCCGCATAGCGTCAAAACTAAGACCCAGGTAGGCACCCTTATCTCTCCAGCTACCCCGTGCCGAGCACGTCCGGGCGCACAACATCCTTATACTCCCTATTCCCCGCGTAACAACGCATCAGGGCCCATCCAACATGTCACACCTCCCGGTGACTAATGCCATACTCATGAAATATGGTGCTCAAACAATGTCGAACAGAGAATCAGTCACAGAGCATGCATTCACGAAGGTACATGAGTACAGGAGCAAAGCATTTCTAGAAATCATCTGAGCTACTCGCGTTCAGTAGAACAGGCCACATGTGTACCTAGTACTTTAAAAGCGGATTCTCGCTCATTTAGGTTCAATCAGACGTCCCACATTAAGCCATTTACTTCCCCTGAACAATCCTCTCGAATGAACCTCAGCCGTGGTTAACATCGCCCTTTGGAACCCGTTTATTTCAGGACTTGGTTCTATCAGACCCAATAATCCGGCCTAAGCGTAGTCTCTATCATTAGACCTCGGCCCATCGATGGCCCGTAATTAACATCTTAAAATCCTTTTGGATTCCAATTGATCTTATTAAATTTAATTAAGCCCAATATCTAAGGCCCAGTGGCCCTTTCTTTAGCTTCAGCCCATTAAGTTGAATTAGGCCCAATTGGGTCTAAGCTCACCTACTATTCACAAGCCCATGATTTAATTATAAGTAATTAAATATTTCAAGGCCTATTATTTTTATTAATTTCGAGTGAGGCCCAAGCCCATATTTTAAGGCAAGCTTATTAAGCCTATTTTAGCATATTTAGGCCAAATTTCAAACCCTAAGCCCACATACTCTATTGGGCCCTAAAATTTTATATTCTAGACTATAATTGAGGCCTATTTTATTCTCATTTTGGTCCATATAAGGCCCACTAGCAAGACTTAAGCCCAATGATTCTATTTTGGCCCAATTAGTCCAAATTTTAACCCCTAAGCCTAATTACATCATAAGGCCCATCACTTCTCACACTCAATCCATCAACTTGCAGCCCATATCATCTAATTTGAAGCCCAATTTATGATGTCCAAGCCCAAGATTAACCCATCTTACAAAGCAACCAAACTAACCCTAATTAGATTAGCCTAAATTACTCTCTTATCATCTAGTCCACTTGGATCACCATACAAATCAGTATCTAAATCATGCATACACCATTCCTAAGCGGGGATTAGAGGCTAGCTTACCTTAGACGGACCGAATATAGCAATGACGGACGTCGGGGCCAAGAATGGCCGAATGGGTTCACGGCCAAGGGAAGATGGTCGGCGGTTGAGGCGGCTGTTCCGGCGCCCTCTTGAGAATTTCAAGACCTAAATAGGTTAGTTTTAGACATTAGAGAGGTTGGGGGAAAGGGTGGAGCAACCTGGACAACCCGAAGGCTCTTGGTTCAACCTACGTCGACGGAAGAACAAGGATGAAGCGGGTTTGGTCGGCGGCTTTAATGGAAGAACCAAGCCATGGGAATGAAAAGAAAAGAGTTTGGAAGACTTACCAAGATGAGTAGAGAGAGAGATGGCCGACGGTGGCGGTGGCGTGCTCCACGACGGCGGACGGCGGCTTGGGAGGGCGGACGAAGAAGAAGAGGAAAAGGAAAGAAGGAGAAGATGAGAGGGAGAGGAAGATGATGGTCTTCGGCCAAATGAAGGAGGAGGGTGAAGAGAGAGATCATACTATGAAGAAAATGGAAAATAAAGGTTAAAGTGGGTTAGGTAAGTGAATAGTGACCATGATGTGTACTTTTGTACTTTGACTTGATTGATGGATTTATCTTGAAACTTGTGCCATGATTGATTGATTTGATTTGATGGATTGATTGATGGGACATTGATTGATTTGACGCTTGATTTGACTTACCTCGATTTGTGTGCCAAATGCACCGATCGGGTCCCGAGCGCGAACGAACTTCGGACTGGATTTGGTTTTAATCTACCGTATTCACTCTCAAAAATTCTAATTTATCTAATTCTAAGGACTGAGCATTTACCGAGGGCATTTCGGTAATTTTCCATTCACGTCTTGCTTCGCGACGTGCACCGACTGTCTGCCCTTCGGGCGACATTTCTGAAACTAAATCCATTTCTCCATTGTGACCATCTTAGAAACTCGATTGTCCAATACCGGAATTCATCTCGTGGCCAAATTCATTAATTTACGACTCTGTCGAAATCTCAGACCAACGGGCGGCTGTTTAGGAAAATTTCCTAGGTAACCATTCCCCTTCGGTTGGTTGTCTCGAGTTGATCAGACTCCAGTGAGGCTTAACTAGAGCGTATTAATGAAGTATATCCATTCAATTTATAAATTCCGGAAATGGGTCGAAAATCCAGAATGTCACACTTATGGCGACATTTCTGAAACTAAGTTCATTTCTTAATTGTGTTTATCTTACTGATTCGATTGTCCAACGTTGGATTTGATTTTGTGCTCAATTTCGTTAAATAACGACTCTGTCTCTGTCTCAGACCAACGGGCGGCTGTTTGGAAAGTTCTTCCCAGATAGCCTCTCCCCTTCGGTTAGTCATCTCAGGGTAGCTAATCCTGAGTGAGTGTCAATCAGAGTGTATCAACGAAGTATTTCCATTCATTTAGAACTTCCGATGACTGGGTCGAATTTTCAAATTGTCAAAGACGATGATGTCGCTTTTCAAGAATCTCTCTATTAATGCATTCGCCTTCTCGATGGTTTGGATCTTTTTGTGAGGGCGCCTGAATTCCCTTCACAAAGAGATGGACTTTGAAGTTTAAGACCCCCTCCTGTGTACGCTGGTCCGAGACGAGGTGTCACGCCCCGGATCCCTATTCGAGAACGCAGCATCCCGTCCCTGCGGAAGATACACCTCGCGCTCGCCTGGTTTCCAAAGTTCGACGGCCCAGGATGAATCTCTTCGTCGAAACCAGACGACGCGTCCTCAGTAAACTTACGAACCTGCGGAAGCGTGCCTCCTATCCACACACACAAGCATACATAACAAAGGGTAGCATAGACAGAGTAAATACAAACAGCATTATATACATATCAAGCGTTAGGTACAGACCCCAAAAAGAAGCCGCAACCTACAGACCAACCTATGCTCATGCAAACTCAAAAACACTAAACCACTGCCAGGAACTCAGTCCTCCTCCGGCTCCTCATCGGAATCCTCCACTGGGTCTTCTTCTGGATCCTCCTCATCGGTATCCATGGCATCGCCCTCCTCGTGGCCATCAATCTCAGATCGTCCAGGGGACGGCAACTCCTGCAGTAGGTCGGGGTCGATCACCTGGCCTCCATACTCAGTAGGCTGCAGCCAAAATGTATCCTCCTCCATGGGTATCGAGGAATCTCGCTGGGGTCCCTCAAAGCCATGAAGGCCCTCCCTAAACCACGTCTCGAACCTATGGGGTACAAGGTAGGGTCCACCCTGATCTACAAGTACAGTCGTCATACGCCTATGCCATAGAGTAGCATGCATGTCAAAATGGAGCGTGATGTGAGTATCCATCTGAATCGGCAATCCCAAAAGCATCGGGGGTGCAGCCATCACTAGCGTCCAGCATCTGAAAAAGGAAGGTAACCACCACCAGTGAGTCGAGGACTCAGCAAGCTCACCACTAATCCTAGCGTAGGCTAGGATATACAAGTGGGGTCGGTCCTAACCAGTATCTAGGGTTCAGGGTTCAGAGTCCAACCACTCTCGATCTCCCAAGATACTATAACCCATCGTAATCAACACGAACCACATAATAATACAAGTTATACAATACAGACGGGCAATATCAAACAATCAACAATCATGTCATGCAATGCTGCAGGCCTCAAGCGGCCATCACGGATCCCATGGATCAGCCCGCCTATCACCCCAATTCCCATCAGGGCTCAATCTCAGTGCCACACGGCAATTACCACACTGCGTTTGTAACGCCTTACATTGGTCTCCTTTTTCTCTCCATTTCCCATCTTGGGCACATTCTCATGTCACATCTTCGGTGACTCATGCAATGCTCTGAATGTATGCGGGGCCTAAATGATTGCATCAGTAATTCAAACACATAGCATGCATGCCAAAGTACACAAGTACAAGAACAGAGTACATCAATTGATTGTCTAATAAATCGCATGTTCATCGTGCCATACGTTCATAGAATTAGGGCTATATACTCGGATCCTGGATCATCTAGGCCCGCCTTAACATCTTACTCGCGATCCTGTCATACTAGTGCCCTTCATAGGCGGTTCCCCAATTGAACTCACAAAATTCAAGGTGTAGCCTAAGAACAGGTCTAATTGAGCAAGTTGGGTTCAATTGGGCCTAAGGCCCACTCCAAGATTTGAAGCCCATTATCTAGTTCTTAAATTAAATTATATAGTTTGGGCTCATTATTTTATTAATTTCGTGTGAGGCCCAAGCCCGTTTTTAAAGATTGACTATTTAAGCCCATTTCCATTATTTTAAGCCCAACTTGATAACCCAAGCCCATATACACTTTTAGGTTTCACACTTTAATGTTCATGGACATAAATTAGGCCCAATTTAAGTGGATTTTCGTCCATTTGTGGCCCATTAGTTGGATTAGGCCCAACTAGTCTAGCTTTGGCCCAATTACTTGAAATAAAAGCCCCTAAGCCTATTTCCATGTTTCGGCCTACCCTTTCACGCCTAAGTCCACCCATTTGCAGCCCTTAACCACATTCTAAGGTCCATTCCATGAATTCACAGCCCATATATTCAACCCAATCAAGTTTCCAACAAGTTAGCCTAAGATAATCTTGGCCTTAATCACATTTTAACCCCACATCAAGCCTAACCAGCCTCTAAGATATCATCCTACATGCATATACTACTAACCTAGGCTAGAATTAGTAGCGGAGCTTACCGAAAATGGGAAGGAACGAGCGGCAACGACGAAAAGGACACCGGCGGCCCGTGGGGTTCAACGGCCGACGGGAAAGGACGGCGGCAACGGGGGCTGATCTCGGCTGTTTCGTGGCCTCCAAGGATCCAAGATGAGGGGACGATGAGGGATGGCCGACGGCGACGGCAAGGGTGGCGGAACGGCGGCACGGGCGGAGGGGGTCCTCGGCGGCTGAACGAAGAAGGAAAAGAGGAGAGGGAGAGAGCTTTCGGGAGAGAGAGGGAAGTGTGGGAGTGGCCGAAAATGAGGGGTGAGGAGGAGAGAGAGAAGGTGATATGGTTTTAGTGAAAATCAAAGACAAGAGATAATGGGGTTAGGTGAGGTAAATAGTGACTAGGATATGACATGTACTCTTGATTGTACTTGGATTTGACTTGATGGATTTGCATGGGAACTTGTGCCATGATTGACCGATGGATTGACAAGACATCGATTGATTTGACAACTGATTTGACTTGCCTCGATTTGATTTCGATTGATCAAATCTACTCTCAAAAATCCTAATTCAACTAATCCTAAGGACTGAGCATTTATCGGGGGCATTTCGGTAATTTTCCAATCACATCTTGCTTCTCGACGTTCACCGGCTGTCTGCCCTTCTGGCGACAATTCAGAAACTGATTTCGGTTCTTAATTGTGTTTATCTTGCTAATTCGATTGTCCATTGTCGGATTTCATTTCGTGGTCAATTTCATTAAATAACGACTCTGTCTCTGTCTCAGACCAACGGGCGGCTGTTTGGAAAATTCTTCCCAGATAGCCCTTCCCCTTCGGCTAGTCATCTCAGGGTAGCTAATCCTGAGTGAGCGTCGATCAGAGTGTATCAACGAAGTATTTCCATTCATTTAGAATTTTCGATAATCGGGTCGAATTTTCAGACTGTCACAATTCTTCCCTTCTTATAAAAATTTCGTCCTCGAAATTTACAATCCACCAATCTTTACAACAAAACAGAAATTACACTGGGCTACTCAAACAAATATGGATACTTCTTCTTCATCTCGTCCTCGCTTTCCCAAGTCGCTCCTTCAGTCCCATGATGCTCCCAGATAACCTTGACCAGCGGTATTGTCTTGTTCCTCAAGACCTGCTCCTTACGATCTTCAATCCTTAATGGCCTTTCCACGTACGAGACGCGGTCATCCATTTCAATGACTTCATGATCGAGTATATGGCCAGGGTCCGGCTCGTACTTCCGAAGCATCGATACATGAAACACGTTGTGAATCTGCGACAAATTCGGCGGCACTGCTAGACGATAAGCCAGTGTCCCGATCTTTTCCAAAATCTCAAATGGCCCAAGAAATCTTGGACTCAGCTTTCTTGTCTTGCCAAACCGAGATAGTCCTCGCATCGGCGACACCTTTAGGAAGACATGGTCTCCAACTTGAAACTCCAACGGCTTACGTCTCCTGTCTGCATAACTTTTCTGTCTGCTCTGGGCTGTCCTCAATCTATCTCTGATCACCTTAACTGCCTCAACTGATTCCTGAACTAGCTCCGGGCCTGTTATGCTTTTCTCACCAACCTCGTCCCAGCAAATCGGAGTTCTGCAGGCCCTTCCATATAATGCCTCAAACGGTGCCATTCTGATACTCTGCTGATAACTGTTGTTGTAGGCAAACTCCACCAAGTGTAACTGCTCTTCCCAGCCTCCTTTGAAATCAATTACACATGCTCTCAGCATGTCCTCCAAAGTCTGTATAATCCTTTTCGACTAACCGTCTGTCTGAGGATGGTAGGCTGTACTGAATCTCAATTCTGTCCCCAAAGCACCCTGCAAACTCTTCCAAAACGTAGCTGTGAAACGAGGATCTCTGTCTGATACAATACTTACTAGTACCCCATGCAACCTCACGATCTGCCTCACGTACAATTCAGCCAACTTCTCTAAGGTCGAGTCCTTTCGTACGGCAATGAAATGAGCTGATTTCGTCAGTCTGTCCACTATTACCCATATCGAATCATTGCCTCTCTGACTTCTTGGCAATCCTGTCACAAAATCCATAGTGACATGCTCCCACTTCCACTCTGGGATTTCCAGGGGTTGCAGCAATCCCTTAGGCTAGCAATGCTACGCCTTCACTTGTTGGCACGTCAGACACTTGGCTACATGCTTAGCCACATCCACCTTCATTCCGTTCCACCAGTAGTGCTGACGCAAATTCTGATACATCTTCGTACTCCCTGGATAAATACTGTAGTTACTTCCGTGCACCTCAAACAAAATCCTTTCCTTCAGCTCTTCATCATTTGGCACGCACAAACGTCCTCTAAACTTCAACATTCCATCAGCAGTTAGTTGGAACTCAGCCTTTCTCTCATCTGCATTCATCATCACAATCTTCTGGAGATCTGGGTCCGTACGCTGCAACTCTTTGATCCTTAGCTGAATCTCTAGTTCAATCTGCAACGTAGCCATCAGACTGGAGAGGGTTCCTACCTCAACTTTAAACTCAGAATCTCTGATTTCCTCCAGAAATGTCCACTCCTTGACCATCATATGCGCAATGCTCGACTTCCTATTCAGAGCATCCGCTACCTTATTCGCCTTTCCTGGATGGTACAGAATATCACAGTCGTAGTCCTTCAACAGCTCCATCCAACGACGTTGTCTCATGTTCAACTCTTTCTGCGAAAACAAATACTTCAAACTCTGATGATCGATGTAGATCTGAAATTTCTCTCCCATCAGGTAATGCCTCCAAATCTTCAGTGCGAACACTATGGCAGCTAATTCCAAGTCGTGTGTCGGGTAATTCATCTCATGTGGCCTCAGCTGTCGAGATGCATAAGCTACTACTCGTCCATGCTGCATCAAGACACATCCCAATCCTCTTAATGACGCATCGCTGTATATTTCAAACCCTCCAGGTCCAGACGGGATGGTTAACACTGGTGCGGAAGTTAATCGATCCTTCAACTCCTGAAAACTCTCCTCGCACTTCTCGGTCCATTCAAACCTCGTTTCCTTCTTCAACAAATGGGTCAGAGGAGACGCTATCACCGAGAACCTCTCCACAAACCGTCTGTAGTAACCAGCCAATCCAAGAAAACTTCTCACTTCAGTCACCATTGTTGGCCTCGGCTACTTCTCCACAGCCTCTATCTTTGCTGGATCCACTGATATTCCTTCTCCAGATACTATATGTCCAAGAAACGCCACTCTGCTTAACCAGAACTCACACTTGCTAAACTTCGCATGCAGCGAGTGTTCCCTTAGCGTCTGCAGGACAATCCTTAAGTGTTCCTCGTGGTCCTCAGAACTCTTCGAATACACCAATATATCATCAATGAAGACTATCACGAACTGATCCAGAAACTCTTTGAACACTCGATTCATCATGTCCATAAATGCTGCTGGGGCGTTCGTCAATCTAAACGGCATAACTGTGAACTCGTAGTGCCCATACCTCGTCCTAAAGGCAGTCTTAGGCACATCCTCTTTCTTAATCCTCAATTGGTGATAGCCTATCCTTAGGTCTATCTTGGAGAACACACATGCGCCTTGAAGCTGATCAAACAGGTCATCAATCCTTGGTAGAGGATACTTGTTCTTGATCGTCACTTGGTTCAGCTGTCTGTAATCGATACACAGTCTTAGCGATCCATCATTCTTCTTAACAAATAGCACCGGAGCTCCCCATGGCGAAGCACTGGGACGGATAAATCCTTTATCCAATAGCTCTTGCATCTGCACCTTCAATTCCTTCAACTCGGACAACGACATCCTATACGGTGCTTTCGAGATCGGCTCTGTTCCAGGTGCCAACTCAATCACAAACTCTACGTCACGCTCTGGTGGCAAGCCAGGCAATTCTTGAGGAAATACATCCGGGTACTCTCTCACTACAGGCACTTCCTCCAACTTCACTTCTTGAGCAGTCGAATCCGACACTGACGCTAAAACTCCCAGACAACCTTCATCCATCAGTTTGGTCGCTTCCAACGACGAAATCCAAGGGATCGACGTTCCTCCTCGATTCCCTCTAAAGTCATACCCGGGGTGACCTACCGGGTTTAACTGTATCATACCCCTACCACAGTCTATTACTGCCCCATGTCTAACCAACCAATCCATGCCAACAATCACGTCGAAATCAAACATAGGCAAAACAGCTACATCGATCTCTTCCTCTCTATCGCCCAGAACTAACTTACACCCTTTACATCCTAGCGCAACAATCACTCTATCCTTTAACGGGGTGGTTACATGCAAGGTCACATTCAACGGCTTAACGTTCATCCCAGATAACTCAGCAAAACGTGCAGATACAAAGGAGTGCGACGCTCCCGGATCAAACAAAGCATAAGCAGTATGACCACAGAGAGAGACGGTACCTGTGATCACCCCTGGCGCGTTCTCAACGTCCTTTCGCGCCACTGCATAGACTCGTCCTTGAACAGGTGGGCGATTCTGATTTCCCTGAGGAGCATTCGCCATCGGCGGCTGCTGTGGTGGCTGGAACGGGGGTCTTGGACCTCTTTTCGGGCAGTTTCTCAGAATATGCCCTATTTGACCACATCCAAAGCAGCCTCCAGTCTTCCTTGGGCAAGGATTGTTCCCATGCCTCCTGCCACAGTCTCGACAGTTCTGATTCCCAGGGAATGACGGTTTTCCCAAAGTGCTCCTCGCAGGTGGAACGAACCTGCGAGTATCCTTCATTGGCCTCTTGCCAAAGTCCCTGAAGTTCCTTCTTGGCACAAACCGCGATCCAGATGCGGCGGCCTTCTCTTGCAGATCTCGCTCTATCGCCAGGGCTCGCTCATAAATCTCGTTGTAGTCCCTTAGCCCAGTGGCGATGATCATGCTCTTAAGCTCGGGTCTCAAGCCTTCTCTGAATCTTCTTGCCTTGTCCCACGGATCCTCAATCAGCCTTCGAGTGAACTTGGACAATCTGGCAAACTCACCCTCGTACTGATCCACGGTCATCTGTCCTTGCCTGAGCCTTATAAACTCTTCCATTTTTCTCTCCTGGGCTGCCTCAGAAAAATACTTGCCATTAAATGCTGCACAGAAAGCGGCCCAGTTCGGCCTCATGCCATCTGGAAAGACTCGCCCTCTGGTGGCCTTCCACCAGTTATCTGCAGTCCCTTGAAGCTGATAAGTTGCCAACGAAACCTTTTCCTCATCTGCGCAACCCAAAACGGTAAAGGCCTTCTCAAGCTGTTCGATCCACAAGGCAGCTACTTCTGGGCCACCACTACCATCAAACCTCGACGGCTGCAACTTCAGAAACTGTTCCACCATATGATGAGTCTGACGTCCTCCATTTCCATGCCCATTGCCTCCATTGGCTCCATTCGCAGCGGCCAAGGCGACCTCAGCTGCTTGGGCAACAGTGGCAGCTCTCTCAGCGGCTTGCCTAGCCATCAAGTTACTCACTTCAGTCAGAACTCTCATCATTTCTTCGATTCTAGGATCTCCTTCAGACTCAGGAGCCCTCGAGCTCGAAGCACCAGCAGTCGGTCTTCTGCCCCTATTGCTCATCCTCGCTAAAACTCACACCTAAAACAAATGAAATTCCCATTCAGGAATTCGGAATTCTAAATCTAGCAACCAAGCTTTCGTCTACTGTCGCGTCTACTGACATGTATATGCATGTAAATAGTCACTGCAGCTTAAATGCAGTTGAGCCCGGTCGACATCTAGACTCAACCTGAAAATGCACAACCTAGGCCACTCTGTTCGCCACCTCAACTAGAAGCCTGTCGGGAGCCGCTTCCTAGATCAGGCCTCTGCCCCGGCGACCACTCCCCGCCCTCATCGTTTCTTGGTGCGAACAGTTGTCCTAAGTTACCCACAGACAGAGAGAATCCCGTTCCACGTGTCCCATACCACGCTTCATTACAGTTTTTAGACGTCCCGTCAATCCCGTCCCATACCAAGCTGACGGTTACCAAATCCAACAACATGAGATGCATGTATTTTCCAAACCCAAATCTCATTATTCAAACAATGTCGGTTTCTGAATCATTTTGTTTTTGATGCAGAAATCATGCAATGCATGATGGTCAAGCAGTGCACGACAGCTGACTAGGCATACAAACACAAGCAACACCTAACAAGTTAACCACTCAGCAATCAGCAATCAAGCGCCCTACTCATGGGGCTCTGCCTTAGAACCTTACCTCAGGTCCTGACGCACTTGCAACTTAGTTCAGAAAACCTCTGCCCCAGTCTACTCTAGGCAACCAACCGAACTAAGCATTCACATGCGCCAATCAATTCATGCATTGTACCCTTCCTAATCCTTAGGTCTAGGGTCTATCTAACTATCTACCTAAAAATCATCGGCCTTATCACTCCAAAACCTCGAACGGTCTCGTATCGAGCTGACCTTGCTCTGATACCACTCGAACGGGGATGTCACGCCCCGGATCCCTATTCGGGAACGCAGCATCCTGTCCCTGCGGAAGATACACCTCGCGCTCCCCTGGTTTCCAAAGTTCGACGGCCCAGGATGAATCTCTTCGTCGAAACCAGACGACGCGTCCTCAGTAAACTTACGAACCTGCGGAAGCGTGCCTCCTATCCACACACACAAGCATACATAACAAAGGGTAGCATAGACAGGGTAAATACAAACAGCATTATATACATATCAAGCGTTAGGTACAGACCCCAAAAAGAAGCCGCAACCTACAGACCAACCTACGCTCATGCAAACTCAAAAACACTAAACCACTGCCAGGAACTCAGTCCTCCTCCGGCTCCTCATCGGAATCCTCCACTGGGTCTTCTTCTGGATCCTCCTCATCGGTATTAATGGCATCGCCCTCCTCGTGGCCATCAATCTCAGATCGTCCAGGGGACGGCAACTCCTGCAGTGGGTCGGGGTCGATCACCTGGCCTCCACACTCAGCAGGCTGCAGCCAAAATGGGTCCTCCTCCATGGGTATCGGGGAATCTCGCTGGGGTCCCTCAAAGCCATGAAGGCCCTCCCTAAACCACGCCTCAAACCTATGGGGTACAAGGTAGGGTCCACCCTGATCTACTAGTACAGTCGTCACATGCTTATGCCATAGAGTAGCGTGCATGTCAAAATGGAGGGTGATGTGAGTATCCATTTGAATCGGCAATCCAAAAAGCATCGGGGGTGCAGCCATCACTAGCGTCCAGCATCTGAAAAAGGAAGGTAACCACCACCAGTGAGTCGAGGACTCAGCAACCTCACCACTAATCCTAGCGTAGGGTAGGATATACAAATGGGGTCGGTCCTAACCAGTATCTAGGGTTCAGGGTTCAGAGTCCAACCACTCTCGATCTCCCAAGATACTATAACCCATCGTAATCAACACGAACCACATAATAATACAAGTTATACAATACAGACGGGCAATATCAAACAATCAGCAATCATGTCATGCAATGCTGCAGGCCTCAAGCGGCCATCACGGATCCCAGGGATCAGCCCGCCTATCACCCCAATTCCCATCAGGGCTCAATCTTAGTGCCACACGGCAATTACCACACTGCGTTTCTGATGCCTTACGTTGGTCTCCCTTTTCTCTCCATTTCCCATCTTGGGCACATTCTCATGTCACATCTTCGGTGACTCATGCAATGCTCTGAATGTATGCGGGGCCCAAATGATTGCATCAGTAATTCAACCACAGAGCATGCATGCCAAAGTACACAAGTACAAGAACAGAGTACATTAATTGATTGTCTAATAAATCTCATGTTCATCGTGCCATACGTTCATAGAATTAGGGCTATATACTCGGATCCTCAATCATCTAGGCCCGCCTTAACATCTTACTCGCGATCCTGTCATACTAATGCCCTTCATAGGCGGTTCCCCAATTGAACTCACAAAATTCAAGGTCTAGCCTAAGAACAGGTCTAATTGAACAAGTTGGGTTCAACTGGGCCTAAGGCCCACTTCAAGATTTGAGGCCCATTATCTAGTTCTTAAATTAAATTATATAGTTTGGGCCCATTATTTTATTAATTTCGTGTGAGGCCCAAGCCCGTTTTTAAAGATTGACTATTTAAGCCCATTTCCATTATTTTAAGCCCAACTTGATAACCCAAGCCCATACACACTTTTAGGTTTCACACTTTAATGTTCATGGACATAAATTAGGCCCAATTTAAGTGGATTTCGTCCATTTGTGGCCCATTAGTTGGATTAGGCCCAACTAGTCTAGCTTTGGCCCAATTACTTGAAATAAAAGCCCCTAAGCCTATTTCCATGTTTCGGCCTACCCTTTCACGCCTAAGTCCACCCATTTGCAGCCCTTAACCACATTCTAAGGTCCATTCCATGAATTCACAGCCCATATATTCAACCCAATCAAGTTTCCAACAAGTTAGCCTAAGATAATCTTGGCCTTAATCACATTTTAACCCCACATCAAGCCTAACCAGCCTCTAAGATATCATCCTACATGCATATACTACTAACCTAGGCTAGAATTAGTAGTGGAGCTTACCGAAAATGGGAAGGAATGAGCGGCAACGACGAAAAGGACACCCGCGGCCCGTGGGGTTCAACGGCCGACGGGAAAGGACGGCGGCAACGGGGGCTAATCTCGGCTGTTCCGTGGCCTCCAAGGATCCAAGATGAGGAGACGATGAGGGATGGCCGACGGCGACGGCAAGGGCGGCGGAACGGCGGTACGGGCGGAGGGGCTCCTCGGCGGCCGAACGAAGAAGGAAAAGAGGAGAGGGAGAGAGCTTTCGTGAGAGAGAGGGAAGTATGGGAGTAGCCTAAAATGAGGGGTGAGGAGGAGAGAGAGAAGGTGATATGGTTTTGGTGAAAATCAAAGAGAAGAGATAATGGGGTTAGGTGAGGTAAATAGTGACTAGGATATGACATGTACTCTTGATTGTACTTGGATTTGACTTGATGGATTTGCATGGGAACTTGTGCCATGATTGACCGATGGATTTGATTGATGGATTGACAAGACATCGATTGATTTGACAACTGATTTGACTTGCCTCGATTTGCGTGCCAAATGCACCGATCGGATCCCGAGCGCGAACGAAAATCGGACAGGATTTGATTTCGATTCATCAAATCTACTCTCAAAAATCTTAATTCAACTAATCCTAAGGACTGAGCATTTACCGGGGGCATTTCGGTAATTTTCCAATCACGTCTTGCTTCTCGACGTTCACCGGCTGTCTGCCCTTCTGGCGACAATTCAGAAACTGATTTCAGTTCTTAATTGTGTTTATCTTGCTAATTCGATTGTCCATCGTCGGATTTCATTTCGTGGTCAATTTCATTAAATAACGACTCTGTCTCTGTCTCAGACCAACGGGCGGCTATTTGGAAAATTCTTCCTAGATAGCCCTTCCCTTTCGGGTAGTCATCTCAGGGTAGCTAATCCTGAGTGAGCGTCGATCAGAGTGTATTAACGAAGTATTTCCATTCATTTAGAATTTCCGATAATCGGGTCGAATTTTCAGACTGTCACACGAGGTATTGTCGACGAACCCCACTAAGAAGATCCCCACCGAGAAGATCCTTTGTTCTCTTGCCATCCTCTCCTCTTCAATGGCCGATGGTCTCCACCTCATTTTCGAGTTTTCTGGTCAACAAAGGCTAAGAAGACAGCTTTTTGGTCTTTAGTGGCAAAGCTTCGAAGGGACCCAAATCCCACTAATTCTAGCAAACTCATCATAACATCAGGAGGAAAACATTGTTAAATCATGGTGCCCTTGCACCTCCTCCTATAATGCGCACGCTTGAATTCCCCGTATCCAAGACCCACCACTCTTTTTCGCCTTCTTAATATTAACATCCATTTTTTCAAGAATTAAGGGATCACATTCTATAACACCATATCCCTTTCAAAGTCTTCTGCTCACTTCCAACATCTCCTGACCCAGACTATCTTGTGTGCTTGTATTTCATGACCACCTCTTACGCTTTAACACCCATTTGGTCACTTGAATTTTGCGGATTGATGGCTATTGATGAATGGATTAAGAGCAGCCATATGGAAGACCACCTTAGGACTTCCAAATGCTTTGAGCACTTAGGCCTTCTCTCGAAGACACGTATCGAGCGCGAGTTGACCTCAAAGCTTCGTGTTCGATTTTTTGTCCTTTCTACAAAATATTCATTCTGGGTACGATTGGGCCAAGATGAAAATTTGGATTATTAGAGAACGGTATCACGACTCCAGAAATGTAAAAATCAAAAATCATAAAGCTAGAATGAATTTTCAACAACTTTTTTCAATTAATCCAAAATTAAGATTAACGAAGCAATTCTCTGTTCCAGATTGATTTTCACAGATTTTCTTTGGCCAAAATGAAGAGAAAATTAAAAGAAAAACATTGACTCTTTTTTCATATTTTTATGGCCTCAAATGCTATTTATTTATTAAATAATTTCCTAATTTCTAACATAAATATATTAAAAAAATACATAAAATATAAAAAATCATTTTTTTGGTCAAAAATGGTAGCCTAAGCTCGGCAAAGACTTCCAAAGTTGATTTTGCAATTTTCTCATTTTTTATGGAATTTCTATTAATTTTTGAAAATAAAAATATTGAAAATACTGAAAATATAGAAAATTATTATTTTTTGGTAAAAATTGGTTCCCTAGGCTTGGCCAAGGTCTCCAAAGTTGATTTTTCGATTTTATGAATTTTTATGGATTTTCTATTAATTTTAAAAGAGAAAAGATGATTAAAAATTAGGTGTCAACAATGGGGTCTCTGCCCCTGGCGACCACTCCCCGCCCTCCTCGTTTCTTGGTGCGAACAGTTGTCCTAAGTTACCCACAGACAGAGAGAATCCCGTTCCACGTGTCCCATACCACTCTTCATTACAGTTTTTAGACGTCCCGTCAATCCCGTCCCATACCAGGCTGACGGTTACCAAATCCAACAACATGAGATGCATGTATTTTCCAAACCCAAATCTCATTTTTCAAACAATATCGGTTTCTGAATCATTTCATTTTCGATGCAGAAATCATGCAATGCATGATGGTCAAGCAGCGCGCGACAACTGACTAGGCATACAAACACAAGAAGCACCTAACAAGTTAACTACTCAGCAATCAGCAAACAAGCGCCCTACTCATGGGGCTCTGCCTTAGAACCTTACCTCAGGTCCTAACGCACCTGCAACTTAGTTCAGAATACCTCTGCCTCAGTCTACTCTAGGCAACCAATCGAACTAAGCATTCACATGCGCCAATCAATTCATGCATTGTACCCCTTTCGTATCCTTTAGTCTAGGGTCTGTCTATCTAACTACCCCAAAATCAGCATCCTTATCACTCCAAAACCTCGAACGGTCTCATATCGAGCTGACCTTGCTTTGATACCACTCGAACAGGGATGTCACACCCCGAACCCTAATCGGGCACACGGCATCCCGTTCCTGCAGAAGATTCTCACCTCGCTCGTCAGGTTTACAATATGCGACGGCCCAGGAGAACCTATCGTCGCAACCAGACGACGAGTCCTTTATCTAACTCTCGAACTTGCAGAAACGTGCCTCCTAACCAAACATACATGCATACAAAACAGAAGGGTAGAACGAACAGTATAAACACAAATAACAATATATATATACATAACATAACGTCAGCGTTAGGTACAGACCCCCAAAAAGAAACCACAACCTACAGCCAAAACCTACGCTCAAACAACCCCAAAAGACTAGACCAGCATCAGGGACTCAGTCCTCCTCAGGCTCCTCCTCGGAATCCTCCACGGGGTCCTCTTCTGGATGCTTCTCATTGGTATCCATGGCATCGCCCTCCTCGTGGCCATCAATCTCAGATCGTCCAGGAGACGGCAGCTCTTGCAATGGGTCGGGGTCAATCACCTCGCCTCCATACTCGGCAGGCTGCAGCCAGAATGGGTCCTCCTCCATGGGTATCGGAGAGTCTCGCTGCGGTCCCTCAAAACCATGAAGGCCCTTTCTAAACCACGCCTCGAACCTATAGGGTACAAGGTAGGGTCCACCATGATCTACTAGTACAGTCGTCACGTGTCTATGCCATAGAGTAGCGTGCATATCAAAATGGAGGGTGATCTGAGTATCCATCTGAATCGGCAATCCAAAAAGCATCGATGGGGCGGCCATCACGGGCGACCAGGATCTGAAAAGGAAGGTAACCACCACCAGTGAGTCGAGGACTCAGCAAGCTCACCACTAATCCTAGCGTAGGGTAGGGTATACAAGAGGGGTCGGTCCTATCCAGTAAACTAGGGTTCACGGTCCAAGGTTCAGACATTCTCGATCTCCCTCGTTACCAAGTCCCAACGTACAACATAACGTACAAGGTATAGCAATGCAGTTCGCACAAAGCAGACGGCAATACCAACGATCAACCGAGATGCCATATGTAATGATGCAGGCCTCAAGCGGCCATATTGGATCTCACGGATCATGCTCGGCCTCAATCGGCCATAACGGATCCCGACGGATCGAGCCCGCCTATCACTCCAAATCCCATCAGGGCTTATTCTCAGTGCCACACGGCAAATACCACACTGCGTTTCTGACGCCTTACGTTGGTCTCCCTTTTCTCCCCATTTCCCATCTGAGCACATTCTCATGTCACATATCTGGTGACTCATGCAATGCTCTGAATGTATGCAGGGCTCAAATGATTGCAACGGTAATTCAAACACAGAGCATGCATGCCATAGTACACAAGTACAAGAGCAGTGCACATTAATTGGTCATCCAAGGAATCTCATATTCATCATGCCATACGATCACAGGACTAGTGCCATACACTCTGATTCTTGACCATCTAGGCTCAATTTGTGACAGTCTGAAAATTCGACCAAATCATCGGAAATTCTAAATGAATGGAAATACTTCGTTAATACACTCTGATCGACGCTCACTCATGATTAGCTACCCTGAGATGACTAACCGAAGGGGAAAGGCTATCTGGGAAGAATTTCCCAAACAGCCGCCCGTTGGTCTGAGACAGAGACAGAGTCGTTATTTAATGAAATTGACTACGAAATGAAATCCGACTTTGGATAGTCGAACTAGTAAGATAAACACGATTAGGAAATGAGATTAGCTTCAGAAATGTCGCCAGAAGGGCAGACAGCTGGTGTACGTCGTGAAGCAAGACGTGATTGGAAAATTACCGAAATGCCCCCAGTAAATGCTCAGTCCTTAGAATTAGTTGAATTAGGATTTTTGAGAGTAGATTTGATTAATCGAAGTCAAAACATGTCCGAAATTCATTCGCGCTCGGGACCCGATCGGTGCATTTGGCACGCAAATCGGGGCAAATCAAATCAGTTGTCAAATCAATCGATGTCTTGTCAATCCATCAATCAAATCAATCGGTCAATCAATGTTCAATTCCCTAGGCAATCTTTCAATCAAATCTAAGTGCCATGTCACACCCATCAAGTACAACATCAATCCATAACACTATTTCACCTAACCCACTATCTTGTTTTGAAATTTTTGGATTCAACTCTCTTCTCTCTCTCTCCTCCCTCACTCTCCCCATTCGGCCGAGCATCCCCTCTCCCCCTCTCCCCTTCGTTTTCTTCTCCTTCTTCCTCCTTGCCGTCGCTACCGTCTGCCAAGCTCCTCCACCGTCCGCCGTGCCGTTCGCCCTCCAACCGCCACCGTCGGCCGCCCATCCTCCTTGACACGCCTTGGTAAGTCTCCCTAGCTCATCTCCATTTGTGTTCCACGGCTTGAATGCCCATGGAAGCCCGAAACAGCCCCACATTCCCGTCGTTGTTTTGTTCGTCGTTTTGCTCCAACTTGAACCCGAACTCGCTCACCTTACTTCCTTCGGTTCCTCACCTTCCTTGACTTGTTGGATGGTTGCTTTAGAGTCTTTGGAGGCCACGGTTCAGCCGAGATCAGCCCCCGTTGCCGCCGTCCCTCCCCGTCGGCCGTGAGCTTCGTTCGGCCGTCTGTTGCCCTTGCCGTCTTCGTCGACGTCCTAAGCCGAAATACGTAAGTTCTACTACTAGTCTTAGCCTAGGTTTGTGGTATATGCTTGTAGGATGAAGTTTCAAGGGCTGGTTATACTAATTAGGGGGTTAGAATGTGATTAAGGTTAGAATTAACTTAGGCTAAGTCAATGAGAACTTGGTTGGGCCAATTTAAGGGGCTGTTAGTAAGTGAACTTGGGCTTCAAAAATGTGTTTGTGGGCTGCGATGAGAAGTATAGGCGTGTGAGGGGTGGGCCGAACCAACTAATGGGCCTAGGGTACTTAATTTGGACTAATTTAACCTAAAATAAGCTAACGGGCCTAATTTATGCTAATGGGCTTGTATATACACGAATTTATAAATTAATTGGGCCTTAAAATGTGTCATTTGTGGGCTACAAATTTCGGTGTAGGTGTGAGTGGATGGGCCGAATCATGAGAGGGGCTTAAGGATCCAATCTTAAGCTATTTGGGCCAAGACACATCGAATTGGGCCTAATTATAGTAGTGGGTCACTAATGGACGAAAATGGTAAATTAATTGGGCCTAGGTTATGTTCTAAATGTTAAAATATGAAGTCCAATAATGTATATGGACCTAAGATAGCGAATTGGGCCTATAATAGTCAAAATGGGCTTATTAGGTTAATCTTTAAAAATGGGCTTGGGCCTCACACGAAATTAATATAATAATGGGCCCAAACCATACATTTAATTTAAGAAATAAATCATGGGCCTCAAATCTAGAAGTGGGTCTCAGGCCCAGTCGAACTTAACTTAATTAGTTAGACCCTTACTTAGGTTAAACCTTGGCTCATATGGGTTCAAGTAGGGGATCGCCTATGGTAAGCAATAGTATGACAGGATTGCGAGTAAGATGTTAAAGCGAGCCTAGATGATCGAGAACCTGAGTGTATAGCACTAATCCTATGGCCGTATCGCATGATGAACATGAGATTTATTAGACGATCAATTGATGTACTCTGTTCTGGTACTTGTGTACTTTGGCATGCATGCTCTGTGTTTAAATTACTGATGCAATCATTTGGGCCCCGCATACATTCAAAGCATTGCATGAGTCACCGGAGATGTGATGTGAGAATGTACCCAAGATGGGAAATGGAGAGAAAAGGGAGACCAACGTAAGACATCTGAAACGCAGTGTGATATTTGCCGTGTGGCACTGAGAATGAGCCCGATGGGATTTGGAGCGATAGGCGGGCTTGATCCGTTGAGATCCGTTATGGCCGGTTGAGGCCCGAGCATGATCCGTGGGATCTGAAGTGGCCGTTTGAGGCCTGCATCATTACATATGGCATCATGATTGATCATTGGTATTGCCCGTCTGCTTTGTGCGAACTGCATTGCTATACCCTGTACGTTATGTTGTACGTTGGGACTTGGTAACGAGGGAGATCGAGAGTGTCTGAACCTTGGACCGTGAACCCTAGTTTACCGGATAGGACCGACCCCTCTTGTATACCCTACCCTACGCTAGGATTAGTGGTAAGCTTGCTGAGTCCTCGACTCGCTGGTGGTGGTTACCTTCCTTTTTACATCCTGGTCGCCCGTGATGGCCGCCCCACCGATGCTTTTTGGACTGCCGATTCAGATGGATACCCAGATCACTCTCCATTTTGATATACATGCTACGCTATGGCATAGGCACGTAACGACTGTACTAGTAGATCAGGGTGGACCCTACCTTGTACCCCATAGGTTCGAGGCGTGGTTTAGAGAGGGTCTTCATGGTTTTGAGGGACCCCAGCGAGACTCCCCGATACTCATGGAGGAGGACCCATTCTGGCTGCAGCCTGCCGAGTGTGGAGGCCAGGTGATTGACCCCGACCCACTGCAGGAGTTGCCGTCCCCTGGACGATCGGAGATTGATGGCCACGAGGAGGGCGATGCCATGGATACCGATGAGGAGGATCTAGAAGAGGACCCCGTGGAGGATTCCGAGGAGGAGCCTGAGGAGGACTGAGTTCCTGATGCTGGTCTAGTCTTTTGGGGTTGTTTGAGCGTAGGTTTTGGCTGTAGGCTGTGGTTTCTTTTTGGGGGTCTGTACCTAACGCTGATGTTATGTTATGTATATATATTGCTATTTGTGTTTACATTGTTCGTTCTACCCCCCTGTTTTGTATGCATGTATGTTTGGTTAGGAGGCACGTTTTCGCAGGTTCGAGAGTTCGACGAAGGACTCGTCGTCTGGTCGCGACGATAGGTTCTCCTGGGCCGTCGCATTTTGTAAACCTGACAAGCGAGGTGAGAATCTTCCGCAGAAACGGGGTGCCGTGTGCCCGATTAGGGATCGGGCCGTGACACAATTGAACATCTTACTCGTGATCCCATCATACTATTGCTTACCCTAGGCAATTCCCTAACTGATCCCATATAAACCAAGGTTCAACTCAAGTGAGGTTCTAATTAATTTAGTTAGGCTAAACTGGGCCTAAGGCTCACTTCAAGATTTGAGACCCATGATTTATTTCTTAAATTAAATATATGAGTTGGGCCCATTATTATATTAATTTCGTGCAAGGCCCTAGCCTATTTCTAAGGATTAACCCATTAAGCCCAACTTGGCTATTTTAAGCCCAATTTGCTATCCTAAGCCCATATACATTATTAGACCTCATATTTTAATATTCAAGATAATAGTTTGGGCCCAATAGGTTGTAATTTTCATCCATTAAGGCCCCTCTTTATAGTTTGGGTCTAATTTGTTTAGTTTAGGCCCAATTAGCTTAGAAATTGAACCCCCAAGCCCACTTACATGTTTTGGCCCACTAATTCACGTCCCACTCAACATTTGCAGCCCACTTTTGACATTTGTAAGGCCCGACCAATCTATGAAATTCGTCCATTAGCAAGCCCGTTGGAGTATTATAGGCCCGATGGTTTATACAAGGTTAGTTTCATAAGATTTTAGGCCGTCAAGCCCACTAATACACCTCGGCCCACCTCTAGCACACCTACCTCATCCATTACAGCCCATACGTTACATTTTCAAGTCCATTTCGCAAGCTAACAGCCCCCATATTTAGCCCAATCAAGTTTCCAACAAGTTAGCCTAAGGTAATCTCAACCTTAACCACATTTTAACCCCCCAACAAGCCTAAGCAGCCTCTAACACATCATCCTACATGCATATACCACTAACCTAGGCTAAGATTAGTAGTAGAGCTTACCTATTTCGGCTTGGGACGACGACAAAGACGGCAAGGGCAACGGACGGCCGAACGGAGCTCACGGCCGACGGGAAGGAACGGCGACTTCGCGGCTGATCTGGGCTGTTCGAGGGGCTCCAAGGGCCCTATTAGAATGGTTTTAGGTGTTAGGGGAGTTGAGGAACCAATGAACCCAAAATGCTGAGCAAAACGTCAAAGGAGGAAGGGGTTGGTCCGGGTTGGTTTCGAGGTCTCTAGGCCATGAAAATGAGAGGGAGAGGGCTTAGAAGACTTACCAAGACGAGCCAAGGGAGAGAGAGAGCCGACGGTGATGAATGGCAACGACGGAGGCGGTGGAACGGGCGGCGGACGGCGGTGCTCCACGGGCGGCCGAATGGAGGAAGAATGAGAGGAAAAAGAAGGAGAATGAAGGAGAGGGGAGAGAGAGAAGGTGTGAGAGTCTGAAAATTCGACCCAGTCATCGGAAATTCTAAATGAATGGAAATACTTCGTTAATACACTCTGATCGACGCTCACTCAGGATTAGCTACCCTGAGATGACTAACCGAAGGGGAAATGCTATATGGGAAGAATTTCCCAAATAGCCGCCCGTTGGCCTGAGACAGAGACAGAGTCGTTATTTAATGAAATTGACCACAAAATGAAATCCGACTTTGGACAATCGAATCAGTAAGATAAACACAATTAAGAAATGAACTCAGTCTCAGAAAGGTCGCCAGAAGGGCAGACAGCTGGTGTACGTCGTGAAGCAAGATGTGATTGGAAAATTACCGAAATGCCCCCGGTAAATGCTCAGTCCTTAGAGTTAGTTGAATTAGGATTTTTGAGAGTAGATTCAGTAAATCGAAATCAAATCTTGTCTGAAATTCGTTCGCGCTCGGGACCCGATCGGTGCATTTGGCACGCAAATCGAGACAGGTCAAATTAGTTGTCAAATCAATCAAAGGTCTTGTCAATCACATCAATCATTCATGGCACAATTTTCAAGGCAATCCATCAAGTCATTCAATTAAGTACAAGTCAATCCAAACCACTATTCTACCTACTCCACTAACTTAGTTTATTTGAATTTTGAATAATAACTTGCATTCTCTCTCTCCCTCCCCTATACATGTTTCGGCCGGCCCCTTCTCTCTCTCCCCTCTCCTTCATTTCTTCTTCTTCTCCTTCCTTTCCTCTTCCTTCGCTCACTTGGAGCCGCCGAGGATCACCGCCCGTCCGCCGCCCAAACTCCTCTCGTCGTCGTCGCCGTTTGGCTTCCGCCGGCACCACCAACCCTCCCCTCATCTTGGTAACTCTTCCAAGCATCTTCTCCCCCGTTTTTGTGACATGTGGATGCCCCAAAGAACCCCGATCAGCCCCCTACTTCTTCATGCTCTTCCGTCGTCGTCGTTTGCACCGTGAGAGCAAGGGCTACGCGAGCTTGTTCCACGTCCTCCTTCAGCCATTTTAACATCCTTAGGCTTGTCTTTAGGACCATTGAAGGCTGTGGAACCCCGAGACCAGCCGTGAGCCGCCGTTTCCTTCCTGTTGGCCGTGAGCTCCGTTTGGCCGTCCGTTGCCCTTGCCGTCTTCGTCGTCGTCCCGAGCCGAAATAGGTAAGCTCTACTACTAGTCTTAGCCTAGGTTAGTGGTATATGCTTGTAGGATGATGATTTAAGGGTTGGTTATGCTAGTTGGGGAGTTAGAATGTGGTTATGGTTAAGATTAACTTAGGCTCCTTTGATGGGAACTCGGTTGGGCTAATTTAAAGGGCTGATAGTAAATGATCTTGGGCTTCAAAAATGTGTTTGTGGGCTGCGACGAGGAGCATAGGGTGTGAGGTGTGGGCCGAATCAACCAATGGGCCTAGGGGACTTAATTTGGACCAATTTAACCTAAAACAAGCTAACGGGCCTAAAATACTCTAACGGGCTTGCTAATGGACGAAGTTAATAATCTAATTGGGCCTTGAAAACATGATTGGTGGGGTGCAATAGTGACTTAGGCGTGTAACATAACGGGCCAAAGTAGTGTAGATGGGCTTGGGGGCCTAATTCTAGGCTAATTGGGCTTAACTAACTTAATTGGACCTAAATCTTGCTAGTGGGCCCCTAATGCACGAAAATTCTAATTTAATTGGGCCTAAAATTATGTTGAATATTAAAATATGAGGCCCAATAGTACCCATGGGCTTAGGACATCAAACTGGGCCTAAAATGACCTAATTGGGCTTAATAGGTTAATTCTTCAAAAGAGGCTAGGGCCTTGCACGAAATTAATATAATAATGGGCCTAACTCATATATTTAATTTAAGAAATAAATCATGGGTCTCAAATCTTGAAATGAGCCTTAGGCCCAGTTTAGCCTAACTTAATTAATTAGAACCTCACTCGAGTTGAACCTTGGTTTATATGGGATCAGTCAGGGAATCGCCTAGGGTAAGCAATAGTATGATGGGATCACGAGTAAGAAGTTCAATTGAGCTTAGATGGTCGAGAATCAGAGTGTATGGCACTAGTCTTATGATCGTATGGCATGATGAATATGAGATTTCATGGATGACCAATTAATGTGCACTGTTCTTGTACTTGTGTACTATGGCATGCATGCTTTGTGTTTGAATTACTGTTGCAATCATTTGAGCCCCGCATACATTCAGAGCATAGCATGAGTCACCAGAGATGTGACATGAGAATGTGCCCAGATGGGAAATGGGGAGAAAAGGGAGTCCAACGTAAGGCGTCAGAAACGCAGTGTGGTATTTGCCGTGTGGCACTGAGAATGAGCCCTGATGGGATTTGGAGTGATAGGCGGGCTCGATCCGTTGGGATCCGTTATGGCCGGTTGAGGCCCGAGCATGATCCGTGGAATCCGATATGGCCGTTTGAAGCCTGCATCATTACATATGGCATCTTGTTTGATCGTTGGTATTGCCCGTCCGCTTTGTACGAACTGCATTGCTATACCTTGTGCGTTATGTTGTACGTTGGGACTTGGTAACTAGGGAGATCGAGAGCGTCTGAACCTTGGACCGCGAACCCTAGTTTACTGGATAGGACCGACCCCTCTTGTATACCCTACCCTACGCTAGGATTAGTGGTGAGCTTGCTGAGTCCTCGACTCACTGGTGGTGGTTACATTCCTTTTCAGATCCTGGTCGCCCGTGATGGCAGCACCCCCGATGCGTTTTGGATTGCCAGTTCAGATGGATACCCAGATCACCCTCCATTTTGATATGCACGCTACCCTATGGCATAGGCACGTGACGACTGTACTAGTGGATCAGGGTGGACCCTACCTCGTACCCCATAGGTTCGAGGCGTGGTTTAGAGAGGGCCTTCATGGTTTTGAGGGACCGCAACTGTCACGCCCCTGATCCCCTCTCGGGAACGCGGCATCCCGTTCCTGCGGAAGATACACCTCGCACTCGCCTGGTTCACGATATGCGACGGCCTAGGAAATTTTTCACTTCGTCGCAACCAGACGACGTGGCCTTCAACGAACTCTCATACCTGCGGAAGCGTGCCTCCTATCCATCCACACAAGCATACAAAGCAAAGGGTAGCATAGACAGAGTAAATACAAATAGCATTATATACATGTCAAGCGTTAGGTACAGACCCCAAAAAGAAACCACAACCTGCTGCCTAACCTACGCCCTCACTAACATCAAAATACTAGACCAGCATCAGAAACTCAGTCCTCCTCAGGCTCCTCGTCGGAATCCTCCACGGGGTCCTCTTCTGGATACTCCTCATCTGTATCCATGGCATCGCCCTCCTCGTGGCCATCAATCTGAGATCGTCCCGGGGACGGCAACTCCTGCAGTGGGTCGGGATCGATCACCTGGCCTCCATACTCGGCAGGCTGCAGCCAGAATGGGTCCTCCTCCATGGGTATCGGGGAATCTCTCTAGGGTCCCTCAAAGCCATGAAGGCCCTCTCTAAACCAAGCCTCGAACCTATGGGGTACAAGGTAGGGTCCACCCTGATCTACTAGTACAGTCGTCACATGCCTATGCCATAGAGTAGCGTGCATATCAAAATGGAGGGTGATCTGAGTGTCCATCTGAATCGGCAGTCCAAAAAGCATCGGCGGAGCGGCCATCACTGGTGACCTGGATCTGAAAAAGGAGGCAACCAACGCCAGTGAGTCGAGGACTCAGCAAGCTCACCACTAATCCTAGCGTAGGGTAGGATATACAAGCGGGGTCGGTCCCAACCAATATCTAGGTTTCAGGGTTCAGGGTCCAACCACTCTCGATCTCCCCAGATACTATAACTCATCGTAATCAACACGAACCACATAATAATACAAGTTGTACAATACAGACGGGCAATATCAAACAATCAGCAATCATGTCATGCAATGCTGCAGGCCTCAAGCGGCCATCACGGATCCCATGGATCAGCCCGCCTATCACTCCAATTCCCATCAGGGCTCAATCTCAGTGCCACACGGCAAGTACCACACTGCGTTTCTGACGCCTTACGTTGATCTCCCTTTTCTCTCCATTTCCCCATCTTGGGCACATTCTCATGTCACATCTTCGGTGACTCATGCAATGCTCTGAATGTATGTGGGGCCCAAACGATTGCATCAGTAATTCAAACACAGAGCATGCATGCCAAAGTACACAAGTACAAGAACAGAGTACATCAATCGATCGTCTAATAAAATCTCATGTTCATCATGCCATACGATCGTAAGATTAGTACTAGACATTCAGATTCTCGATCATCTAGGCTCGTATCAACATCTTACTCGCAATCCGGTCATACTATTGCTCACCATAGGCGATCCCCTAATTGAACCCATATAAACCAAGGTTTAACCTAAGTAAGGGTCTAATTAATTAAGTTAAGTTCGACTGGGCCTAAGGCCCACTTCAAAACTTGAGGCCCGATATTTAATTCTTAAATTAAATCATATGGGTTGGGCCTATTATTTTATTAATTTCGCACTAGGCCCAAGCCCATTTTTAAAGATTTACTATTCAAACCCATATTCATTATTTTAGGCCCAATTTGAGTACCCAAGCCCATAAACATTTTTGGGTTTCATTCTTTAATGTTCATGGACTTAATTTAGGCCCAATTTAAGTGGATTTTCGTCCATTAGTGGTCCATTAGTTAGGTTAGACCCATTTTGTTTAATTTTGGCCCAATTACTTGAATTTAAAGCTTCCAAGCCCATTAGTTCCCTTTTGCCCTTTAAGTACACGCCTAAGCCCACACTTGCAGCCCACAATTCACGTTTATAAGGCCCGTTCAAGTTGTTAGTTTCGTCCATGGGCGAGTCCTTGGGAATGTCTTCGGCCCGTTAGCTTATTTTAAGCCCAACTTGCCTTATTCAATTTCCCGAGCCCACTAATACACTTCGGCCACCCCATACACGCCCAAACCGAACTCCCACAGCCTTGTATACCAAATTTCCAGCCCCTCTACAAGCCTCTAAGCTCCCGGTTTAGCCTCATACACTAACCGCTTAACATAACCTTGCTTGCCTACACTTGAATCATGCAATCTTTTCTAACAATCATCACAAACGGCCTCTATTGACATTCCACAAATATATACTACTAACCTAAACCAAGATTAGGGATAGAGCTTACCTTAGTTGGATCGAAATCAACAACGACGGACGACGGAGTGAGGAACGGCCAAGTGTGGCTCACGACCTACGAGGAGATTCGGGTTGGCTCGGTCATTGAGCAAGATCAAGGGGCGGTGGACAAGGGGGAGAGATGAGTTAGAAGGCTTACCAAAGTGCGTTCGGGGACGGTGGTGGCCGGCGGTGGCCGAACGAAGGTGATTGATGACGACGACGGTGGCGGCTACACGAAGATCACCGAGAGAGAGATAGACGGTGAGGTTGAGGGGCGGCTTCGAGAGGCTCTCATGGCCGTGAGACAACAAGGGAGAGGGAGGAAAGGACTTACCGAAGTGGCGTGGTGGCTGGTCGGTGGCTCGACGGCCGGAGAGTGGCGGACCGAGCGGCGGCTCTAGGCGGACGGAGGGAGAACACCGAGAGAGAGAGAGGGGAGAACGGGAGGGAGAGAGCTTCAGTAGAGAGAGAGAGAGAGGAGGATGGCCGAAAATGATGAGAATGAGGGAGGAGAGAGAGAAGAGAGTTTAAGTGAGAGGGGTAAGTGGGTTAGGTAGCTTGAATAGTAATTGAATAGTGACTTTGATTTGAGTTTTACATGACATGTGTACTTGACTTTGATTGAAAGATTTGGATGGGAACTTGTGCCATGATTGACCGATGGATTTGATTGATTGATTGACAAGACATCGATTGATTTGACAACTGATTTGACTTGCCTCGATTTGCGTGCCAAATGCACCGATCGGGTCTCGAGCGCGAACGAATTTCAGACAAGATTTGATTTCGATTTACAGAATCTACTCTAAAAAATCCTAATCCAACTAATCCTAAGGACTGAGCATTTATCGGGGGCATTTCGGTAATTTTCCAATCGCGTCTTGCTTCTCGACGTTCACCGGCTGTCTGCCCTTCTAGCGACATTTCTGAAACTGACTTCACCTCTTAATTGTGTTTGTCTTACTAATTCGATTGTCCGAAGTCGGATTTCATTTCGTGGTCAATTTCATTAAATAACGACTCTGTCTCTGTCTTAGACCAACGGGCGGCTGTTTGGAAAAATTCTTCCCAGATAGCCTTTCCCCTTCGGTTGGTCAACTTAGGGTAGCTAATCCTGAGTGAGCATCGATCAGAGTGTATTAACGAAGTATTTCCATTCATTCAGAATTTTCGATAATCGGGTCGAATTTTCGGACTGTCACAATTCTTTCCTTCTTATAAAAATTTCGTCCTCGAAATTTACATCCACCAATCCTTACAACAAACGGAAATTACACAGACTGCCCACAAACAAATATGGGTACTTCTTCTTCATCTCGTCCTCGCTTTCCCAAGTGGCTCCTTCAGTTCCATGATGCTCCCAGATAACCTTAACCAGCGGTATCGTCTTGTTCCTCAAGACCTGCTCCTTGCGATCTTCAATTCTTACTGGCCTTTCCACGTATGAGACGCGGTCATCCATTTCAATGACTTCATGATCGAGTATATGGCCAGGGTCCGGCTCGTACTTCCGAAGCATCGATACATGAAACACGTTGTGAATTTGCAATAAGTTCGGCGGCAGTGCAAGATGATAAGCTAATGTCTCGATCTTCTCCAAAATCTCGAATGGCCCAACAAATCTTGGACTAAGCTTCCCTTTCTTGCCAAACCGAGATAGTCCTCCCATTGGCGACACCTTTAGGAAGACATGATCTCCAACTTGAAACTCCAACGGTTTACGTCTCCTGTCTGCATAGCTCTTCTGCCTGCTCTGAGCTGTCCTCAGTCTATCTCTGATCACCTTGACCGCCTCAACTGACTGCTGCACTAACTCTGGGCCTGTTATGCTTTTCTCACCAACCTCGTCCCAACAAATCGGAGTTCTGCAAGCTCTCCCATATAATGCCTCAAACGGTGCCATTCTGATACTCTGCTGATAACTGTTATTGTAGGCAAACTCCACTAAGTGTAACTGCTCTTCCCAGCCTCCTTTGAAGTCAATTACACATGCTCTCAACATGTCCTCCAAAGTCTGTATAGTCCTTTCCGACTGACCGTCTGTCTGAGGATGATAGGCTGTACTGAATCTCAACTCGGTTCCCAAAGCACCCTGCAAACTCTTCCAAAACGTAGCTGTGAAACGAGGATCTCTGTCCGATACAATGCTTACTGGTACCCCATGCAATCTCACTATCTGCCTCACGTACAATTCAGCCAACTTTTCCAAGGTAGGGTCCTTTCGTACTGCAATGAAATGAGCTGATTTCGTCAGTCTGTCCACTATTACCCATATCGAATCATTGCCTCTCTGACTTCTTGGCAATCCTGTCACAAAATCCATAGTGACATGCTCCCATTTCTACTCTGGGATTTCCAATGGTTGCAATAATCCTCCAGGCTTGCAATGCTGTGCCTTTACCTGTTGACACGTCAGACACTTAGCTACATGCTTAGCCACATCCACCTTCATTCCATTCCACCAATAGTGCTGACGCAAATTCTGATACATCTTAGTACTCCCTGGATGAATACTGTAGTTACTTCTGTGTGCCTCGGACAAAATCTTTTCCTTTAGCGCCTCGTCATTAGGCACGCACAGACGTCCTCTAAACTTCAATATTCCGTCAGCAGTCACTTGGAACTCGGCCTTCCTCTCATCTGCATTCATCATCACAATCTTCTGGATATCCGGATCTGTAGATTGCATCTCCTTGATTCTTAGCTGAATCTCTGGTTCGATCTGCAACGTAGCCATTAGACTCGAGAGGTTTCCTACCTCGACCTTGAACTCAGAATCTCTGATTTCCTCCAGTAATGTCCACTCCTTGACCATCATATGCGCAATGCTCGACTTCCTACTCAGAGCATCTGCCACTTTATTCGCCTTTCCTGGATGGTACAGAATATCGTAGTCGTAGTCCTTCAACAGCTCCATCCAACGACGCTGTCTCATATTCAACTCTTTCTGCGAAAACAGATACTTCAAACTCTGATGATCGGTGTAGATCTGAAATTTCTCTCCCACCAAGTAATGCCTCCAAATCTTCAATGCAAATACTATGGCAGCTAACTCCAGGTCGTGCGTCGGGTAATTCATCTCATGTGGCCTTAACTGTCGAGATGCATAAGCTACTACTCATCCATGCTGCATCAAGACGCACCCCAATCCTCTTAATGACGCATCACTATAAATTTCGAATCCTCCAGGTCCGGACGGGATGGTTAACACTGGTGCGGAAGTTAGTCGATCCTTCAACTCTTGGAAACTTTCCTCGCACTTCTCAGTCCATTCAAACCTTGTTTCCTTCTTCAGCAAATGGGTCAGAGGAGACGCTAACATCGAGAACCTTTCCACAAAGCGTCTGTAATACCCAGCCAATCCAAGAAAACTCCGTACTTCAGTCACAGTTGTTGGCCTCGGCCACTTCTCTACGGCTTCAATCTTAGATGGATCCACCGATATTCCTTCTCCAGATACTATATGACCAAGAAACGCCACTCTGCTCAGCCAGAACTCACACTTACTAAACTTCGCGTACAGCGAATGTTCCCTTAATGTCTGCAGGACGATCCTCAAGTGTTCCTCGTGGTCCTCAGAACTCTTCGAATACACCAATATGTCATCGATGAAGACTATCACGAACTGATCCAGAAACTCCTTGAACACTCGATTCATCATGTCCATAAATGCTGCCGGGGCGTTCGTCAATCCAAACGGCATAACTGTGAACTCGTAGTGCCCATACCTCGTCCTAAAGGCAGTCTTAGGCACGTCCTCCTTCTTAATCCTCAATTGGTGATAGCCTGTCCTTAGGTCTATCTTGGAGAACACACATGCACCTTGAAGCTGATCAAACAGGTCATCAATCCTTGGCAGAGGATACTTGTTCTTGATCATCACTTGGTTCAGCTGTCTGTAGTCGATGCACAGTCTTAGCGATCTATCTTTCTTCTTAACAAACAGCACCGGAGCTCCCCATGGCGAAGCACTGGGGCGGATAAATCCTTTATCCAAAAGCTCTTGCATCTGTACCTTCAACTCTTTTAACTCAGACAACGACATTCTATACGGTGCTTTTGAGATCGGCTCTGTTCCAGGTGCCAACTCAATCACAAACTCTACGTCACGCTTTGGTGGCAAGCCAGGCAATTCTTGAGGAAACACGTCCGGGTACTCTCTCACTACAGGCACTTCCTCCAACTTCACCTCTTGAGCAGTCGAATCTGACACTGATGCTAAAAATCCCAGACAACCCTCGTCCATCAGTTTAGTCGCTTCTAACGACGAGATCCAAGGAATCGACGTTCCTCCTCGATTTCCCCTAAATTCATACCCAGGGTGACCTACTGGGTTTAGCTGTACCATACTCCTACCACAGTCTATCACTGCCCCATGTCTAACCAACCAATCCATGCCAACAATCACGTCGAAATCATACATAGGTAAAACAGCTAAATCGATATCTTCCTCTCTATCGCCCAGAACTAACTTACACCCCTTACATCCTAACGCAACAATCACTCTATCTTTTAACGGGGTGGTTACATGCAAGGTCACATTCAACGGCTTAACGTTCATCCCAGATAGCTCAGCAAAACGTGCAGATACGAAAGAGTGCGACGCTCCCGGATCAAACAAAGCATAAGCAGTATGACCACAGAGAGAAACGGTACCTGTGATCACCCCTGGCGCGTTCTCAGCGTCCTTTCGCGCCACTGCATAGACTCGTCCTTGAGCAGGTGGACGGTTCTGATTTCCCTGAGGAGCATTCACCATCGGCGGCTGCTGCTGCGACTGGAACGGGGGTCTCGGACGTTTTCTCGGGAAGTTCCTCAGAATATGCCCCGTCTGGCCACATCCAAAGCAGCCTCCAGTCTTCCTTGGGCAAGGGCTGTTCCCATGCCTCCTGCCACAGTCACGGCAGTTCTGATTCCCGGGGAATGATGGTTTTCCCAGAGTCCTTCCTGCAGATGGAACGAACCTGCGGGTGTCCTTCATTGGCCTCTTGCCGAAGTCTCTGAAGTTCCCTCTTGGCACAAACCGCGATCCAGATGCGGTGGCCTTCTCCTACAGATCTCGCTCTATCGCCAGGGCTCGCTCATAAATCTCATTGTAGTCCCTTAGCCCAGTGGCGATGATCATGCTCTTCAGCTCTGGTCTCAAACCTTCTCGGAACCTTCTGGCTTTGTCCCACGGATCCTCAATCAGCCTTCGTGCGAACTTGGACAATCTGGCAAACTCACCCTCGTACTGATCCACGGTCATAGATCCTTGGCGAAGCCTAATGAACTCTTCCATTTTCCTCTCTTGTGCTGCTTCAGAGAAATACTTTCCATTAAATGCTGCACAGAAAGCAGCCCAGTTTGGCCTCATGCCATCAGGAAAGACTCGTCCTCTAGTGGCCTTCCACCAGTCATCTACAGTCCCTTGAAGCTGATAAGTTGCCAACGACACCTTCTCTTCATCGGTGCAACCCAGAATAGTAAAAGCCTTCTCAAGCTGTTCGATCCACAAGGCAGCTACTTCTGGACCACCACTACCATCAAACCTCGACGGCTGCAACTTCAGAAACTGCTCCACAATATGATGAGTCTGACGTCCTCCATTTCCATGCTCATTGCCTCCATTGGCTCCATTCGCAGCGGCCAAGGCGGCCTCAGCTGCTTGGGCAACAGTGGCAGCTCTCTCAGCAGCTTGCCTAGCCATCAGGTTACTCACTTCAGTCAGAACTCTCATCATCTCTTCGATCCTAGGGTCCCCTTCAGACTCAGGAGCCATCGAGCTCGATGCACCAGCAGTCAGTCTTCTACCCCTATTGCTCATCCTCGCTAAAACTTACACCTAAAACAACGAAATTCCCATTCAGGAATTCGGAATTCTAAATCTAGCAACCAAGCTTTCGTCTACTGTCGCGTCCACTGACATGTATATGCATGTAAATATTCGCTGCAGCTTAAATGCAGTTGGACCCAGTTGACATCTAGACTCAACCTGAAAATGCACAACCTAGGCCACTCTGTTCGCCACCTCAACTAGAAGCCTGTCAGGAGCCGCTTCCTTGATCAGGTCTCTGCCCCGGCGACCACTCCCCGCCCTCATCGTTTCTTGGTGCGAACAGTTGTCCTAAGTCACCCAAAGACAGAGAGAATCCCACTCCACGTGTCCCACACCACGCTTCATCACAGTTTTTAGACGTCCCGTCAATCCTGTCCCATACCAGGCTGACGGTCACCAAATCCAACAACATGAGATGCATGCACTTTTCAAATCCAAATCCCCTTTTTAACAACTTTCATTTATAAACCATTTTGCCTTTAATGCAGAAGTCATGCAATGCACGATGGTCAGACAGCGCGCGACAGCCAACTAGGCATACAACCACAAGCAATATCTCACAGGCTAACATTCAGCAATCGGCAATCAAGCGCCCTATTCATGGGGCTCTGCCTTAGAACATTACCTCAGGTCCTGACGCACCTGCAATTTAGTTCAGAATATCTCTGCCTTAGTCTATTCTAGGCAACCAATCGAACTAAGCATTCACATGCGCCAATCAATTCATGCATTGTACCCTTTTCCATTCTTAGGTCTATGGTCTGTCTATCTAACTACTCCAAAATCAGCATCCTTATCACTCCAAAACCTCGAACGGTCTCGTATCGAGCTGACCTTGCTCTGATACCACTCGAACGGGGATGTCACGCCCCTGATCCCCTCTTGGGAACGCGGCATCCCGTTCCTGCAGAAGATACACCTCGCACTCGCCTGGTTCACGATATGCGACGGCCCAGGAAATTTTTCACTTCGTCGCAACCAGACGACGCGGCCTTCAACGAACTCTCATACCTGCGAAAGCGTGCCTCCTATCCATCCACACAAGCATACAAAGCAAAGGGTAGCATAGACAGAGTAAATACAAACAGCATTATATACATGTCAAGCGTTAGGTACAGACCCCAAAAAGAAACCACAACCTGCTGCCTAACCTGCTGCCTCAGAAACTCAGTCCTCCTCAGGCTCCTCGTCGGAATCCTCCACGGGGTCCTCTTCTGGATCCTCCTCATCTGTATCCATGGCATCGCCCTCCTCGTGGCCATCAATCTGAGATCGTCTCGGGGACGGCAACTCCTGCAGTGGGTCGGGATCGATCACCTGGCCTCCATACTCGGCAGGCTGCAGCCAGAATGGGTCCTCCTCCATGGGTATCGGGGAATCTCTCTGGGGTCCCTCAAAGCCATGAAGGCCCTCTCTAAACCAAGCCTCGAACCTATGGGGTACAAGGTAGGGTCCACCCTGATCTACTAGTACAGTCGTCACATGCCTATGCCATAGAGTAGCGTGCATATCAAAATGGAGGGTGATCTGAGTGTCCACCTGAATCGGCAGTCCAAAAAGCATCGGCAGAGCGGCCATCACTAGTGACCTGGATCTGAAAAAGGAGGCAACCAACGCCAGTGAGTCGAGGACTCAGCAAGCTCACCACTAATCCTAGCGTAGGGTAGGATATACAAGCGGGGTCGGTCCCAACCAATATCTAGGTTTCAGGGTTCAGGGTCCAACCACTCTCGATCTCCCCAGATACTATAACTCATCGTAATCAACACGAACCACATAATAATACAAGTTGTAAAATACAGACGGGCAATATCAAACAATCGGCAATCATGTCATGCAATGCTGCAGGCCTCAAGCGGCCATCACGGATCCCATGGATCAGCCCGCCTATCTCTCCAATTCCCATCAGGGCTCAATCTCAGTGCCACACGGCAAGTACCACACTGCGTTTCTGACGCCTTACGTTGGTCTCCCTTTTCTCTCCATTTCCCCATCTTGGGCACATTCTCATGTCACATCTTCGGTGACTCATGCAATGCTCTGAATGTATGCGGGGCCCAAACGATTGCATCAGTAATTCAAACACAGAGCATGCATGCCAAAGTACACAAGTACAAGAACAGAGTACATCAATCGATCGTCTAATAAAATCTCATGTTCATCATGCCATACGATCGTAAGATTAGTATTAGACATTTAGATTCTCGATCATCTAGGCTCGCATCAACATCTTACTCGCAATCCGGTCATACTATTGCTCACCATAGACGATCCCCTAATTGAACCCATATAAACCAAGGTTTAACCTAACTAAGGGTCTAATTAATTAAGTTAAGTTCGACTGGGCCTAAGGCCCACTTCAAGACTTGAGGCCCGATATTTAATTCTTAAATTAAATCATATGGGTTGGGCCTATTATTTTATTAATTTCGCGCTAGGCCCAAGCCCATTTTTAAAGATTTACTATTCAAACCCATATTCATTATTTTAGGCCCAATTCGAGTACCCAAGCCCATATACATTTTTGGGTTTCATTCTTTAATGTTCATGGACTTAATTTAGGCCCAATTTAAGTGAATTTTCGTCCATTAGTGGCCCATTAGTTAGGTTAGGCCCATTTTGTTTAATTTTGGCCCAATTACTTGAATTTAAAGCTTCCAAGCCCATTAGTTCCCTTTTGCCCTTTAAGTACACGCCTAAGCCCACACTTGCAGCCCACAATTCACGTTTATAAGGCCCGTTCAAGTTGTTAGTTTCATCCATGGGCGAGTCCTTGGGAATGTCTTCGGCCCGTTAGCTTATTTTAAGCCCAACTTGCCTTATTCAATTTCCCGAGCCCACTAATACACTTCGGCCACCCCATACACGCCCAAACCGAACTCCCACAGCCTTGTATACCAAATTTCCAGCCCCTCTACAAGCCTCTAAGCTCCCGGTTTAGCCTCATACACTAACCGCTTAACATAACCTTGCTTGCCTACACTTGAATCATGCAATCTCTTCTAACAATCATCACAAACGGCCTCTATTGACATTCCACAAATATATACTACTAACCTCAACCAAGATTAAGGGTAGAGCTTACCTTAGTTGGATCGAAATCAACAACGACGGACGACGGAGCGAGGAACGGCCAAGTGTGGCTCACGGCCTACGAGGAGATTCGGGTTGGCTCGGTCATTGAGCAAGATCAAGGGGCGGTGGACAAGGGGGAGAGATGAGTTAGAAGGCTTACCAAAGTGCGTTCGGGGACGGTGGTGGCCGGCGGTGGCCGAACGAAGGTGATTGATGACGACGACGGTGGCGGCTACACGAAGATCACCGAGAGAGAGATAGACGGTGAGGTTGAGGGGCGGCTTCGAGAGGCTCTCATGGCCGTGAGACAACAAGGGAGAGGGAGGAAAGGACTTACCGAAGTGGCGTGGTGGCTGGTCGGTGGCTCGACGGCCGGAGGGTGGCGGACCGAGCGGCGGCTCTAGGCGGACGGAGGGAGAACACCGAGAGAGAGAGAGGTGAGAACGGGAGGGAGAGAGGTTCGGTGGAGAGAGAGAGAGAGAGGAGGATGGCCGAAAATGATGAGAATGAGGGAGGAGAGAGAGAAGAGAGTTTAAGTGAGAGGGGTAAGTGGGTTAGGTAGCTTGAATAGTAATTGAATAGTGACTTTGATTTGAGTTTTACATGACATGTGTACTTGACTTTGATTGAAAGATTTGCATAGGAACTTGTGCCATGATTGACCGATGGATTTGATTGATTGATTGACAAGACATCGATTGATTTGACAACTGATTTGACTTGCCTCGATTTGCGTGCCAAATGCACCGATCGGGTCTCGAGCGCGAACGAATTTCAGACAAGATTTGATTTCGATTTACCGAATCTACTCTCAAAAATCCTAATCCAACTAATCCTAAGGACTGAGCATTTACCGGGGGCATTTCGGTAATTTTCCAATCGCGTCTTGCTTCTCGACGTTCACCGGCTGTCTGCCCTTCTGGCGACATTTCTGAAACTGACTTCACCTCTTAATTGTGTTTGTCTTACTAATTCGATTGTCCGAAGTCGGATTTCATTTCGTGGTCAATTTCATTAAATAACGACTCTGTCTCTGTCTCAGACCAACGGGCGGCTGTTTGGAAAAATTCTTCCCAGATAGCCTTTCCCCTTCGGTTGGTCAACTCAGAGTAGCTAATCCTGAGTGAGCATCGATCAGAGTGTATTAACGAAATATTTCCATTCATTCAGAATTTCCGATAATCGGGTCAAATTTTCGGACTGTCACAGCAACGAGACTCTTCGATACCCATGGAGGAGGACCCATTCTGGCTGCAGCCTGCCGAGTATGGAGGCCAGGTGATTGACCCCGACCCAGTGCAGGAGTTGCCGTCTCCTGGACGTTCCGAGATTGATGGCCACGAGGAGGGCGATGCCATGGATACCGACGAGGAGGATCCTGAGGAGGACCCTGAGGAGGATCCCGAGGAGGAGGAGCCCGAGGAGGACTGAGTCCCTGATGCTGGTCTAGTATTTTGATGTTAGTGAGAGCGTAGGTTTGACTGTAGTTTGTGGTTTCTTTTTGGGGGTCTGTACCTAACGCTGATGTTATGTTATGTATATATTGTTGTTTGTGTTTATTCTGTTCATTCTACCCCTCCGTTTTCTATGCTCGTATGTATGGTTAGTAGGCACGTTTCCGCAGGTTCGAGAGTTAGATGAAGGACTCATCGTCTGGTCGCGACGATAGGCTCTCCTGGGCCATCGCGTATCGTAACCTGACGAGCGAGGTGGGAATCTTCCGCAGGAACGGGGTGCCGTGTGCCCGATTGGGGTTCGGGGCATGACAGAAGGGGTGGCCGAAAGTTTAAGAGAGGGGAGGAGAGAGAAAGGATTATCCAAAATTCAAATAAATGGTAGGTGGGATTAGGTGGAATAGTGTATTGGATGAGACTTGTACTCTTGACTTGTACTTGGATTAGACTTGATAGATTTGCATGGGAACTTGTGCCATGATTTGATTGATGGATTGACAAGACATTGATTGATTTGACAACTGACTTGACTTGCCTCGATTTGCGTGCCAAATGCACCGATCGGGTCCCGAGTGCGAACGAAATTCGGATAGGATTTGATTTCGATTCAACGAATCTACTCTAAAAAATCCTAATTCAACTAATTCTAAGGACTGAGCATTTACCGGGGGCATTACAGTAATTTTCCAATCACGTCTTGCTTCGCGACGTACACCGGTTGTCTGCCCTTCTGGCAGCGTTTCTGAAACTGACTTCATTTCTTAATTGTGTTTATCTTACTAATTCGATTGTCCGAAGTCGGAGTTCATTTCGTGGTCAATTTCATTAAATAGTGACTCTGTCTCGGTCTTAGACCAACGGGCAGCTGTTTGGGAAATTCTTTCCAGATAGCCTTTCCCCTTCGGTTAATCATCTCAAGGTAGCTAATCCTGAGTGAGCGTCGATCAGAGTGTATTAACGATGTATTTCCATTCATTTAGAATTTCCGATGACTGGGTCGAATTTTCAGACTGTCACACATCTAACCTAGGCCATAATTAGTAGTAGAGCTTACCTAGAGCGGCTTGGAACGAAGATGAAAGCCGGAGAGACACCGGACGGTCGAATAGGGTTCTCGGGACCCGATCGGTGCATTTGGCACGCAAATCGAGGCAAGTCAAATCAGTTGTCAAATCAATCGATGTCTTGTCAATCAGTCAATCAAATCCATCGGTCAATCATGGCACAAGTTCCCATGCAAATCTTTCAATCAAAGTCAAGTACACATGTCATGTAAAACTCAAATCAAAGTCACTATTCAATTACTATTCAAGCTACCTAACCCACTTACCCCTCTCACTTAAACTCTCTTCTCTCTCTCCTCCCTCATTCTCATCATTTTCGGCCATCCTTCTCTCTCTCTCTCCACCGAAGCTTTCTCCCTCCCATTCTCACCTCTCTCTCTCGGTGTTCTCCCTCCGTCCGCCTAGAGCCGCCGCTCGGTCCGCCACCCTCCGGCCGTCGAGCCACCGACCAGCCACCATGCCACTTCGGTAAGTCCTTTCCTCCCTCTCCCTTGTTGTCTCACGGCCATGAGAGCCTCTCGAAGCCACCCCTCAACCTCACCGTCTATCTCTCTCTCTCGGTGATCTTCGTGTAGCCGCCACCGTCGTCGTCATCAATCACCTTCGTTCGGCCACCGCCGACCACCACCGTCCACAAACGCACTTTGGTAAGCCTTCTAACTCATCTCTCCCCCTTGTCCACCGCCCCTTGATCTTGCTCAATGACCGAGCCAACCCGAATCTCCTCGTAGGCCGTGAGCCACACTTGGCCATTCCTCGCTCCGTCGTCCGTCGTTGTTGATTTCGGTCCAACTAAGGTAAGCTCTAGGCGGAGGGTGGCGGACCGAGCGGCGGCTCACTAGATACTCGTTAGGACCGACCCCACTTGTATACCCTACCCTACGCTAGGATTAGTGGTGAGCTTGCTGAGTCCTCGACTCACTAGTGGTGGTTACCTTCCTTTTTCAGATCCCGGACGCCAGTGATGGCTGCACCCCCGATGCTTTTTGGACTGCCGATTCAGATGGACACTCACATCACCCTCCATTTTGACATGCACGCTACCCTGTGGCATAGGCATGTGATGACTGTACTAGTAGATCAGGGTGGACCCTACCTTGTACCCCATAGGTTCGAGGCTTGGTTTAGAGAGGGCCTTCTTGGCTTTGAGGGATCGCAGCGTGACTCCCCGATACCCATGGAGGAGGACCCATTCTGGTTGCAGCCTGCCGAGTATGGAGGCCAGGTGATCGACCCCGATCCAGTGCAGGAGTTGCCGTCCCCCAGGCGTTCTGAGATTGATGGCCACGAGGAGGGCGATGCCATGGATACCGATGACGAGGATCCAGAAGAGGACCCCGTGGAGGATTCCGACGAGGAGCCTGAGGAGGACTGAGTTTATGTTGCTGGTTTGGTATTTTGACGTCAATGAGAGCGTAGGTTAGGCAGCTGGTTGTGGTTTCTTTTTGGGGTCTGTACCTAACGCTGGATATGTATATAATGCTGTTTGTATTTACTCTGTCTATGTTACCGTTTGCTTTGTATGCTTGTGTGGATGGATAGGAGGCACGCTTCCGCAGGTATGAAAGTTCGTTGAAGGCCGCGTCGTCTGGTTGCGACGAAGTGAAAATTTTTCCTGGGCCGTCGCATATCGTGAACCAGGCGAGTGCGAGGTGTATCTTCCGCAGGAACGGGATGCCGCGTTCCCGAGTGGAGATCAGGGGCGTGACAAGATGTATATGGATGTGGGTTGTAGTATTATGGGTTAATGGTTTCGGTTTAGACATGAATTTAGGGATCATGTGTAATGCTCACCAAGCTAACTTGATGGAACATCATTTGGGCCGAATGTGTGGGCTGTGGATTCGTGGAACGGGCCTTAGAATGTGATTATGGGCTGCAAATAGGTGATGTAGGCATGTGGGTGAGAGGCTGCGAGGAACTAATGGGCCTAGGGGACTTAATTTGTACTAATTTGACCAAAAATAAGCTACCGGGCCTAAATTATTCTAATGGGCTTATGAATGGACGAGATAAAGTAATTAGATGGGCCTTAGAATTGTCAAATGTGGGCTGCCATTGTTGAATGAGGCGTGAATTAGTGGGCCAAAACATGTAAATGGGCTTGGAGGCTTAAGTTCTAAACTAATTGGGCCTAAACTGAACAAATCGGACCCAAACTGTAGAGAAGGGCCTTATTGGACGAAAATTTTAACAAATTGGGCCCAAACTATTGTCTTGAATGTTAAAATATGAGGTCCAATAATGCGTATGGGCTTAGGATAGCAAATTGGGCCTAAAATAGTTAAAATAGGCTTAATGGGTTAAATTTTAAAAATGGGCTTGGGCCTCGCACGAAATTAATATAATAATGGGCCCAAACCATATATTTAATTTAAGAAATAAATCATGGGCCTCAAATCTTGGAGTGGGCCTTAGGCCCAGTTGAACCTAACTTAATAAATTAGATCCTCACTTAAGTTAAACCTTGGGTTATATGGGGTCAATTAGGGGATTGCCTATGGTAAGCAATAGTATGATGGGATCGCGAGTGAGATGTTCAATTGAGCCTGGCTGATTGAGGATCTGAGTGTATGGCACTAGTCCTATGCTAGAATGGCATGACAAACATGAGATTTCTCAGATGATCAATTGATGTGCTCTGTTCTTGTACTTGTGTACTATGGCATGCATGCTCTGTGTTTGAATTACTGATGAAATCATTTGGGCCGCGCATACATTCAGAGCATTGCATAAGTCACCAGAGATGTGACATGAGAATGTGCCCAGATGGGAAATGGAGGGACAAGGGAGTGGCCAACGTAAGGCGTCTGAGAACGCAGTTGTGACATTAGCCGGATGCCACTGTTGGATGTGCCCTAATGGGATTTGGAGTGATAGGCGGGCTTGATCCGTTGGGATCCGTTATGGCCGGTTGAGGCCTGAGCATGATCCGTGGGATCCGATATGGCCGTTCGAGGCCTGCATCATCACATATGGCATCATGGTTGATTGTTTGTTATTGCCCGTCTGCTTTGTACGAACTGCTTTGCTATGCGTCGTACGTTATGTTATACGTTGGGACTTGGTAATTAGGGAGATTCGAGAGTGCTTGAACCTTGTACCGTGAACCCTAGTACCTTGGTTAGGACTGACCCCACTTGTATACCCTACCCTACGCTAGGATTAGTGGTAAGCTTGTTGAGTCCTCGACTCACTAGTGGTGGTTACCTCCCTTTTCAGATCCTAGACGCCAGTGATGGCTGCACCCCCGATGCTTTTTGGATTGCCGATTCAGATGGATACCCAGATCACCCTCCATTTTGATATGCATGCTACGCTATGGCATAGGCACGTGACGACTGTACTAGTAGACCAGGGTGGACCCTACCTTGTACCCCATAGGTCCGAGGCGTGGTTTAGAGAGGGCCTTCACGGTTTTGAGGGACCGTAGCGAGACTCTCCGATACCTATGGAGGTGGACCCATTCTGGCTACAGCCTGCCGAGTATGGAGGCCAGGTGATCGACCCCGACCCATTGCAGGAGTTGCCGTCTCCAGGACGCTCTGAGATCGACGGCCACGAGGAGGGCGATGCCATGGATACCGATGAGGAGGATCTAGAGGAGGACCCCGTGGAGGATTCCGAGGAGGAGCCTGAGGAGGACTGAGTCCCTGATGCTGGTTTAGTATTTTGATGTTAGCGCGAGCGTAGGTTTGACTGTAGGTTGTGGTTTTCTTTTGGGGGTCTGTACCTAACGCTTATGATATGTATATATATGTATCGTTGTTTGTAATTATATTGTTCGTTCTACCCCTCTGTTTTGTATGTATGTATGTATGGTTAGGAGGCACGTTTCCACAGGTTCGAGAGTTAGACAAAGGACTCGTCGTCTGGTTGCGACGAAAGGATTCCCCTGTGCCGTCGCGTATCGTAAACCTGACGAGCGATGTGAGAATCTTCCGCAGGAACGGGATGCCGTGTGCCCGATTGGGTTCGGGGAGTGACACTGGTGAATGAATCTGAACATAAGAGAGAAGGAACAAACAGAGTCCTGGCAAGAAATGTGGATTTTTCCAGTTGATAGTTGACTACCAACGATGGGTTCGTGAAAGTTCAGAGTCTTTGCATTCTGCTGAGGAATTTACTCGGAAGTTGAATATGGAGGTTACTATTCTGAAGCAAGAAAAAAGAAATATTATCATCCGCTGAAAAGAGGGTTCGTGCTGAAGTTCAAAGTTTGTCGGAAAGAATTTATCGCCTCCAGGCTACATTGGATGGATACCATTCGGAGCGCTGAGGAAGCCCACGAGGAAGCACGGGTGATGGAAAAGAAAAGACAAATCAGGAGAGGAGAGGAGAGCTGCAATTATCAGGGCAAAGGGAGAAAATCAAGTTGCGAAACCGATTTCTGAGGCAACGGTTGCAATTGGCCGAGGCACTTAAATGGCCGACATAGTGCACCTCAAGACACCTTGCATGTCGCTCACACCAACTGCTACTTTTGAAGGTAAGATCTTCATCCTTAGCTGATCTTTGCTAATCCCTAAGCTTCTTTTGCTTAGTCGTTGCAAGTCGCGTGTTTATTTGTGTGCACAATGAAGAAAATGCGTCTATGAATGTCTCATATTTGAATTGCGCAATTGTCAAGCCACCAGTGATTGCTTTGTTGCTTCTTTCCTTGATCAAACCTGTTGAAGGGGCCGGTAATATTTGAATGTTGAACTGCTACAATTAGTGAGAATCAAATAGAAAAACATGGATTACGAAAAATGGGTGTACGTGTTGGGCCTTGGTCTCGAGGTGTAGGCTTATATTTCAATTTGGGACTTCGGCTGATTATGGGTCTGATTTTGTTTTTGGGCTGCTCGAGTGGGCTGCTTTAGGCCTGTTAGAAAAAGAGGAAGATGGGCTAAATAAATAGATTTTGGGTCAAGCCAAGCAGGTGTCCCTTTTCTTAGACCGACTCGGGCCCTTAAGGCCCGATTCGAATCTTGGCCGAATGGGCCAGGTTGATCCCTGGTCCAAAAATTAATAAAAAAATAAATAATAAAAAAACAAAAATAAAAATAAAAATAAAGGATAAAAAAATTTCGGAAAAAAATTAAAAATTGAAATAGAAAGTAATTTTAAATTCCCCAAAAAATGGAAAATCCCTTTAAAAAAAAGGAGGAAAAATTCTAAAAAACTCCAAAAATTTCAAAAATTCTCAAAAATTAGGAAACGGGTCATTTCGACTAACCAATCCTATTTTTGGTGAATTTTCTTTCTTGATATTTTCAAAATGACGATTTTGCCCTTTATGGGAAAATTGTCTCTAAAAATTTCGAAGAATCCTCAGAAATTGCGGGAAATAAGGAATGACCACATTCAACTGCTTTGACCTATTTTCACTTCCCGAGCCTTGAAAAATGATCATTTTGCCCTTTCGATCAGTTTGATCCAAACCTTTCCCAATCATCCCAAATGAGTTTTCATGAAATGGTACCGAAAGGGCGTTAGAGTAATCTAGCGTAACCAAGTCTCCGAATTCATAATATCTGGTTCGCAGAAATGAATTGGTTCTCTCACTAATTTATTTAGGTTTCTAATCAACCTACCCAGAACGATTAGTGGCGACTCCAAATTCTAAATCCATTCAAACAAAACCCTTAAGTCGCGATTCGGTAGGGCTTGGGAGGGTCCGCGTTAGGTTAGTTAATCTAATTAACCTAATAATCCGTTCACTTGAAAATTATTTTTAGGTCGCGACACCTGTCCACTATCACCCAAATTGAGTCATTCCCTCTTTGGCTTCTCGGCAATCCTGTCACAAAATCCATGGTGACATGCTCCCATTTCCATCCTGGGATCTCTAATGGTTGCAACAGTCCTTCGGGCTTGCAATGCTGTGCCTTCACCTGTTGGCATGTCAAACACTTGGCTACATGCTTAGCCACATCCACCTTCATTCCACTCCACCAATAGTGCTAACGTAGATTCTGGTACATCTTCGTACTTCCAGGGTGAATACTATAATTGCTTCTGTGTGCCTCGGATAAAATCCTTTCCTTCAACTCCTCATCGTTTGGCACGCACAGACATCCTTTAAACTTCAATATTCCGTCTTCAGTTACCTTGAATTTGTCTTTCCTCTCCTCTGCACGCATCATCACAATCTTCCGGATATCCGGGTCTGTAGACTGCATGTCACGCCCCGAACCCCAATCGGGCACACGGCATCCCGTTCTTGCGGAAGATTCTCACCTCGCTCGTCAGGTTTAATATGCGGCGGCCCAGGAGAACCTACCGTCGCGACCAGACGACGAGTCCTTCGTCTAACTCTCGAACCTGCGAAAACGTGCCTCCTATCCATACATGAATGCATACAGAATAGAGGGGTAGAATGAACAGTATAAACACAAATAACAATATATACATATCAACATCAGCGTTAGGTACAGACTCCCAAAAAGAAACCACAACCTACAGCCAAACCTACGCCCAAACAACCCCAAAAGACTAGACCAGCATCAGAAACTCAGTCCTCCTCAGGCTCCTCGTCGGAATCCTCCACGGGGTCCTCTTCTGGATCCTCCTCATCGGTATCCATGGCATCGCCCTCCTCGTGGCCATCAATCTCAAATCGTCCAGGGGACGGCAAATCCTGCAGTGGGTCGGGGTCGATCACCTGGCCTCCATACTCGGCAGGCTGCAGCCAAAATGGGTCCTCCTCCATGGGTATCGGAGAGTCTCGCTGGGGTCCCTCGAAACCATGAAGGCCCTCTCTAAACTAAGCCTCGAACCTATGGGGTACTAAGTAGGGTCCACCCTGATCTACTAGTACAGTCGTCACATGCCTATGCCATAGGGTAGCGTGCATATCAAAATGGAGGGTGATGTGAGTATCCAACTGAATCGGCAGTCCAAAAAGCATTGGGGGTGCAGCCATCACTAGCGTATGGGATCTGAAAAAGGAAGGTAACCACCACCAGTGAGTCGAGGACTCAGCAAGCTCACCCCTAATCCTAGCGTAGGGTAGGATATACAAGTGGGGTCGGTCCTAACCAGTATCTAGGGTTCAGGGTTCAGAGTCCAACCACTCTCGATCTCCCAAGATACTATAACTCATCATAATCAACACGAACCTCATAATAATACTAGTTATACAATGCAGACGGGCAATATCAAACAATCAGCAATCGCAATCATGTCATGCAATGCTATAGGCCTCAAGCGGCCATCACGGATCCCACGGATCAGCCCGCCTATCACTCCAATTCCCATCAGGGCTCAATCTCAGTGCCACACGGCAAATACCACACTGCGTTTCTGACGCCTTACGTTGGTCTCCCTTTTCTCTCCATTTCCCCATCTTGGGCACATTCTCATGTCACATCTTCGGTGACTCATGCAATGCTCTGAATGTATGCGGGGCCCAAATGATTGCATCAGTAATTCAAATACAGAGCATGCATGCCAAAGTACACAAGTATAAGAACAGAGTACATCAATTGATCGTCTAATAAATCTCATGTTCATCATGCCAAACGATCATAGGACTGGTGCTATATACCCAGATTCTCGATCCTCAAAGCTCGACTTAACATCTTACTCGCGATCCTATCATGACATTACTCACCATAGGCGATCCCCCAGTTGAACCCATGTGAATCCAAGGTTTAACCTAAGTAAGGGTCTAATTAATTAAGTTAAGTTCGACTGGGCCTAAGGCTCACTTCAAGATTTGAGGCCCATGATTTGTTTCTCAAATTAAGTAGATGGTTTGGGCCCATTATTATCTTAAATTCGTGCAAGGCCTAGGCCCAATCTTAAAAATTAACCGATTGAGCCCGATTCGACTACTTTAGGCCCAATTTGCTGTCCTAAGCCCATATACATTATTGGGCCTCATATTTAATATTCTAAATTATAATTCGTCCCCAATTAGTCTAAATTTTCATCCATTAAAGCCCACAATACAATTAGGGTCCAATTGAATTAGTTTAGGTCCACTTAGCTTAGAATTTGGATCCCCAAGCCCAATTACTTATTTTGGCCCATTAATCCACGCCTAACTCATTATGGCAGCCCATAATCGACACATTCTGAGGCCCAATTAATTTATATATTCGAGCATATACAAACCCATTAGCATAAATTAGGCCCGTTAGCTTATTTTAGATTAAATTAGTCCAAATTAAGCCCCTAGGCCCATTTGCATTACACGGCCCAAGCTCTACACGCCTAGTCTACCAATTCGCAGCCCAAACGAAATGATCCAAGGCTTAATCCCATTAGCATCAGCCCCTCTTGAAGTCCAACTCACCCGATTACCAATTAGCCTTAAATAAACCAACCCTAATCACCTATTTAATGCCTAAACCGAAACCACCAGCCATGAATACCACATGCCACATCCATATGCAACTAGCCTAAACTACGATTAGGAGTGAAGCTTACCGGTAGAGGCGGAACACGGCGGCGGCACGACGGGAACGGGAGGACGGGCGGTGAAGCTCTCGGCCCAGGAGGAAATGGCCGAGTTTGGGTCAACGAATGGGATCAAATGGCCAAGGAAAATGAAGACAACTAGGCTTGAGACACTTACCAAGGAATGTGGGCGGTCGGAGATGAGGGATGGCGACCGAACGATAGTGAGGATGACGACGACGCGGTTGGAGCTCACGACGGCTAGGGAGAAGCCGAGAGAGATTAGCTCGGCTCACGGGGTTGCTCAAGTCACGAAAATGGGAGGAAAGGGAACTAAGGGACTCACCTCACGAGGACAACGGCTGGTGGTGGCGGCAAGGTCGGGCGGTGGTCGGCGGACGGACGGTGGAGGAGTTTGGCGGACGGTGGCGACGGCAAGGAGGAGGAAGAAGAGAAGAAAAATGGAGGAGAGGGAAGAGAGGGGAGGGGCCGGCCGAATGGGGAGAGTGAGGGAGGAGAGAGAGAAAAGAGAGTTTATTCCAAATTTCAAAACAAGTTAGTGGGTTAGGTAGAGTAAATAGTGACTTTGATTTGTACCTTAATGTGACATGTGCTCTTGACATTGACTTGATGGATTGCCTAGGGAATTGAACCTTGATTGATCGATAGATTTGATTGATGGACTGACAAGACATCGATTGATTTGACAACTGATTTGACTTGTCTCGATTTGCGTGCCAAATGCACCGATCGGGTCCCGAGCGCGAACGAATTTCAGACAGGATTTGATTTCGATTTACCGAATCTACTCTCAAAAATCCTAATTCAACTAATCCTAAGGACTGAGCATTTACCGGGGGCATTTCGGTAATTTTCCAATTCACGTCTTGCTTCTCGACGTGCACCGGCGGTCTGCCCTTCTGGCGACATTTCTGAAACTGACTTCATTTCTTAATTGTGTTTGTCTTACCAATTCGATTGTCCGAAGTCGGATTTCATTTTGTGGTCAATTTCATTAAATAACGACTCTGTCTCTGTGTCACGCCCCTGATCCCCACTCGGGAACGCGGCATCCCGTTCCTGCGGAAGATACACCTCGCACTCGCCTGGTTCACGATATGCGAAGGCCCAGGAAAATTTTCGCTTCGTCGCGACCAGACGACGCGGCCTTCAACGAACTTTCATACCTGCGGAAGCGTGCCTCCAACCACACACACAAGCATACATGGCAAAGGGTAGCATAGACAGAGTAAATACAAGCAGCATTATATACATATCAAGCGTGAGGTATAGACCCCAAAAAGAAACCACAACCTGCTGCCTAACCTACGCCATCACTAACATCAAAATACCAGACCAGCATCAGAAACTCAGTCCTCCTCAGGCTCCTCGTCGGAATCCTCCACGGGGTCCTCTTCTGGATCCTCCTCGTCTGTATCCATGTCATCGCCCTCCTCGTGGCCATCAATCTCAGATTGTCCCGGGGACGGCAACTCCTACACTAGATCGGGGTCGATCACCTGGCCTCCATACTCAGCAGGCTGCAGCCAGAATGGGTCCTCCTCCATGGGTATCAGGGGATCTCGCTGGGGTCCCTCAAAGCCATGAAGGCCCTCTCTAAACCAAGCCTCAAACCTATGGGGCACTAAGTAAGGACCTCCCTGATCTACGAGTACAGTCGTTACATGCCTATGCCACAGGGTAGCGTGCATATCAAAATAGAGGGTGATGTGAGCGTGCATATCAAAATGGAGGGAGATGTGAATCGGCAGTCCAAAAAGCATCGGCGGAGCGGCCATCACTGGTGACCTGGATCTGAAAAAGGAGGCAACCAACGCTAGTGAGTCGAGGACTCAGCAAGCTCACCACTAATCCTAGCGTAGGATAGGATATACAAGCGGGGTCGGTCCCAACCAATATCTAGGTTTCAGGGTTCAGGGTCCAACCACTCTCGATCTCCCCAGATACTATAACTCATCGTAATCAACACGAACCACATAATAATACAAGTTGTACAATACAGACGGGCAATATCAAACAATCAGCAATCATGTCATGCAATGCTGCAGGCCTCAAGCGGCTATCATGGATCCCATGGATCAGCCCGCCTATCACTCCAATTCCCATCAGGGCTCAATCTTAGTGCCACACGGCATGTACCACACTGCGTTTCTGACGCCTTACGTTGGTCTCCCTTTTCTCTCCATTTCCCCATCTTGGGCACATTCTCATGTCACATCTTCGGTGACTCATGCAATGCTCTAAATGTATGCGGGGCCCAAACGATTGCATCAGTAATTCAAACACAGTGCATGCATGCCAATGTACACAAGTACAAGAACAGAGTACATCAATCGATCGTCTAATAAAATCTCATGTTCATCATGCCATACGATCGTAAGATTAGTACTAGAGATTCAGATTCTCGATCATCTAGGCTCGTATTAACATCTTACTCGCGATCCGGTCATACTATTGCTCACCATAGGCGATCCCCTAATTGAACCCATATAAACCAAGGTTTAACCTAGGTAATGGTCTAATTAATTAAGTTAAGTTCGACTGGGCCTAAGGCCCACTTCAAGGTTTGAGGCCCATGATTTATTTCTTAAGTTAAATATATGGTTTAGGCCCATTATCATTGTTAAATTCGTGTAGGGTCCAAGCCCATTTCTAAGAGTTAACCTATTAAGCCCAATATGGCTATTTTAGGCCAAATTTGTTACCCTAAGCCCATGTATATCATTGGGTCTCACATTTTAATGTTCAAAACACAAATTAGGCCCAATTAGATTATAATTTTCGTCCATTAAGGCCCACTAGTTTGTTCCAAGCCCAATTAGTTGCATTAGGGCCCAATTAGCTTAAAATAAAACTCCCAAGCCCAAATATACTCTTCGGCCCATTATTTAACTCACCCAACTCAATCATTTCAGCCCATAAACTACATTTCCAAGCCCGATTATACGCTGGATTTTCGTTCATCATGAAGTCCAATAAGTTAGATTAGGCCCATAAGCTTGGATTAGGTTAGTCTAGCCTAAATTAAGCCCCGAGGCCCACTAGTTTCACACGGCCCACTCATTTCACGCCCACATCACTTATTTGCAGCCCAAAATTCACAAATTACAGCCCACTCCAAGTTGTCGAGCTCATGGTTTAACCCAACAAGCTAATCACCTAACCGATCTAATTAGCCTAAACCTTAATCACGCATTTCTCTTCATAACCCACCATGACCAGCCCTTAATATTACATCCCACATGCATATACCACTATCCTAAATCAAGATTAGTAGTGGAGCTTACCTAGATCGACTCGGGATGACGACGGAGACGGCAAGGGACAACGGTGGCCGGTTTGAAGCTCGCGGCCTACAAGGGAGATTGGGGTTGGTTCGGTCACAAGGGGAGCCTCACGGTCAAAAAGGAAGATGGAATGACGAGTGGAGGTGACTTACCGAGGTGAGGACGGCCGTGTGGGGCGGTGAACGGCGGCGGAACAACGACTAAACGGGCGGTGCTTCGCGGCGGCTAGAGAAGGGACGGAGAGAGAGACATGGTGAGGTCGGGGCGGCTTCGATGGGGGCTCCAAGGCCACGAAACAACAAGGAGGGAGAGGAGAGAGACCTACCGTAGCGACGTGGAGGTGGAACGGTGGCGGCTCGGTGACGGCAAGGCGGACGGCGGTGGCAACGGGCGGAGTTCACGGGCGGCCGACGAAGAAGGAAAGGAGGAGAGGGAGAGAGAGCTTTCGAGAGAGAGAGAGGGGTGAGGGATGGCCGGCCGAAAAATGAGAAAATGAGGGAGGAGAGAGAGAACAAGACTTAAGTCAAATGGGTAAGTGGGTTAGGTGAGGGAATAGTGACTTGGATGTGTACTTGACTTTGATTGAAAGATTTGCATGGGAACTTGTGCCATGATTGACCGATGGATTTGATTGACAAGACATCGATTGATTTGACAACTGATTTGACTTGTCTCGATTTGCGTGCCAAATGCACCGATCGGGTCCCGAGCGCGAACGAATTTCAAACAAGATTTGATTTCGATCGGCTGAATCTACTCTCAAAAATCCTAATTCTATTAATCCTAAGGACTGAGCATTTACCGGGGGCATTTCGGTAATTTTCCAATTCACGTCTTGCTTCACGACGTACACCGGCTGTCTGCCCTTCTAGCGACATTTCTGAAACTGAGTTCATTCTTAATTGTGTTTATCTTACTGATTCGATTGTCCAAAGTCGGATTTCATTTTGTGGTCAATTTCATTAAATAACGACTCTGTCTCTATCTCAGACCAACGGGCGGCTGTTTGGAAAATTCTTCCCAGATAGCCTTTCCCCTTCGGTTGGTCAATTCAGGGTAGCTAATCCTGAGTGAGCGTCGATCAGAGTGTATTAACGAAGTATTTCCATTCATTTAGAATTTCCGATAATCGGGTCGAATTTTCAGACTGTCACACTCTGTCTCAGACCAACGGGCGGTTGTTTGGAAAATTCTTTCTAGGTAGCCTTTCCCCTTCGGTTGGTCAACTCAGGGTAGCTAATCCTGAGTGAGCGTCGATCAGAGTGTATTAACGAAGTATTTCCATTTATTTAGAATTTCCGATAATCGGGTCGAATTTTCAGACTGTCACACTGCAACTCTTTAATCTTCAGTTGAATCTCTGGTTCGATCTGCAAGGTAGCCATCAAGCTTGAGAGGGTTCCTACCTCCATCTTAAATTCTGAGTCTCGGATTTCCTCCAGCAACGTCCATTCCTTAACCATCATATGCGCGATGCTTGACTTCCGACTTAGAGCATCCGCTACCTTGTTCGCCTTTCCTGGATGGTATAAGATATTACAGTCGTAATCCTTCAAAAGTTCCATCTAACGCGCTGCCTCATATTCAGTTCCTTCTGCGAGAATAAGTACTTCAGGCTCTGGTGATCTGTGTAAATCTGCAACTTCTCTCCCACTAGATAATGCCTCCAAATCTTTAGTGCAAACACTATCGCAGCTAATCCAGGTCATGCGTCGGGTAATTCATTTCGTGCGGCCTCAACTGACGAGACGCATAAGCCACTACTCGTCCATGCTGCATTAGGACACATCCCAATCCCTTTAGTGACGCATCACTATATATCTCAAATCCTCCAGGTCCAGATGGGATGGTTAACACTGGTGCGGAAGTTAATCGGTCCTTCAACTCTTGGAAACTCGCCACACATTTCTCAGTCCATTCAAACTTCGTTTCCTTCTTTAATAAACGCGTAAGAGGAGACGCTATCACTGAGAACTTTTCCACAAAGCGTCTGTAGTACCCAGCCAAACCAAGGAAATTTCGCACTTCGGTCACGGTTGTAGGCCTCGGCCACTTCTCCACAGCCTCAATCTTTTATGGGTCTATTGATATTCCTTCACCCGACACTATATGCCCGAGGAATGCCACTCTACTCAGCCAGAATTCACATTTGCTAAACTTAGCATACAACGAGTACTCCCTCAACGTCTGCAGAACGATCCTCAAATGCTGCTCATGGTCCTCAGAGCTCTTCGAATATACTAGAATGTCATCGATGAAGGCTATCACGAAATGATCCAGAAACTCCTTTAATACTCGATTCATCATATCCATAAACGCGGCTAGGGCATTCGTCAATCCAAATGGCATGACTGTAAACTCGTAATGCCCATATCTCGTCTTAAAGGCAGTCTTCGGAACGTCTTCCTTCTTAATCCTTAATTGGTGATAGCCTGTCCTTAGGTCTATCTTGGAAAACACACACGCTCCTTGAAGCTAACCAAACAGATCATCAATCCTAGGCAAAGGATACTTGTTCTTAACCGTCACTTGGTTCAATTGCCTGTAGTCGATGCATAGCCTCAGCGATCCATCATTTTTCTTGACGAACAGCACCGGGGCTCTCCATGGCGAAGCACTGGGGCGGATAAATCCTTTATCCAGTAACTCTTGCATCTGCACCTTCAGCTCTTTTAGCTCAGACAACGACATCCTATACGGTGCTTTCGAGATCGGCTCAGTCCTAGGTGCCAACTCAATTACGAACTCTACCTCCCGCTCTGGTGGCAAGCCAGGCAGTTCCTGAGGAAATACATCCGGGTAATCCCTTACTACAGGCACTCCTCCAACTTCACTTCTTGAGCAGACGAATTTACCACCGATGCCAAGAATTCTAGACAACCTTCGTTCATCAGTTTAGTGGCTTCCAACGGCGAGATCCAAGGGATCGATGTTCCTTCTCGATTTCCCCTAAATTCATACTCGGGGTGGCCTACTGGGTTAAGCTGTATTACACTTCTACCACAGTTTATAACTGTGGCATGTCTAACTAACCAATCCATGCCAACAATTATATCGAAGTCATACATGGGCAAAACGGCCAAATCGATTTCCTCCACTCTAACACCCAAGTCTAACTTATACCCCTTACACCCTAACACAATAACTACTCTATCCTTCAACGAGGTGGTTACATGTAGGATCACATCCAACGGTCTAACATTCAATCCAGCTAGCTCAGCAAAACGTGTAGATACGAAGGAGTGTGTCACTCCCAGATCAAACAAAGCATATGCAGTATGACCACAGAGAGACGGTACCTGTGATCACCCCTAGCGCGTTCTCAGCATCCTTTCGCGCTACTGCGTAGACTCATCCTTGAGCAGGTGGACGGTTCAGATTTCCTTGAGAAGCATTAACTATCTACGGCTGCTGCTGCGGTGCCTGAAACGGGGGTCTCGGATGTCACGCCCCGGATCCCCAAGCGGATACGCGGCATCCCGTTCCTGCGGAAGATTCTCATCACGCTCGTCAGGTTTACGGTACGCAATGACCTAGGAAAAACCTATCGTCGCAACCAGAGGACGCGTCCTTTAACGAACTGACGTACCTGCGGAAACGTGCCTCCTAACCCAACATACATGCATACAAAACAGAGGGGTAGAACGAACAATATAATCACAACAACAATACATATATATACACATATCATAAGCGTTAGGTACAGACCCCCAGAAAGAAACCACAACCTACAGACAAAACCTACGCTCGCACCAACATCAAAATACTAAACCAGCATCAGGGACTCAGTCCTCCTCCTGCTTCTCCTCAGGATCCTCCTCAGGGTCCTCCTCTGGATCCTCCTCATCGGTGTCCATAGCATCACCCTCCTCGTGGCCGTCAATCTCAGAACGTCCTGGTGACGGCAACTCCTGTAGCGGGTTGGGGTCAATCACCTGGCCTTTATACTCGGCAGGCTGCAGCCAGAATGGGTCCTCCTCCATGGGTATCGAAGAGTGCGACGCTCCCGGATCACGAAGGAGTGCGACGCTCCCGAATCAAACAAAGCATAAGCAGTATGACCACAGAGAGAGGTGGTACCTGTGATCACCCCTGGCGCGTTCTCAGCGTCCTTTCGCGCCACTGTGTAGACTCGTCCTTGCACAGGTGGACGGTTCTGATTCCCTTGAGGAGCATTCGCCATCGGCGGCTGCTGCTGCGGCTGGAACGGGGGTCTCGGACCTCTTTTTGGGCAGTTTCTCTGAATGTGCCCCATCTGTCCACATCCGAAGCATCCTCCAGTGTTCTTCGGGCAAGGGCTGTTCCTATGCCTCCTGCCACAGTCACGGTAGTTCTGACTCTCCGCGTATGACGGCTTTTTTAGAGTCCTTCTCGCAGGTGGGACGAACCTGCGATTGTCCTTCATCGGCCTCTTGCCAAAATCTCTGAAGTTTCTTCCTAGCACAAACCGCGATCCAGATGCGGCAGCCTTCTCTTGTAGGTCTCGCTCTATCGCTAGTGCTCGCTCATATATCTCGTTATAGTGCCTCAATCCAGTGGCGATTATCATACTCTTCAGCTCAGGTCTCAAGCCTTCTCTGAACCTCCTGGCCTTGTCGCACGGATCCTCAATTAGTCTTCGGGAAAACTTGGACAATCTGGCAAACTCACCCTCGTACTGATCCACAGTCATAGATCCTTGGCGAAGCCTGATGAACTCTTCCATTTTCCTTTCTTGGGCTGCCTCAGAGAAATACTTTCCATTAAATGCTACACCGAAAGCAGCCCAGTTCGGCCTCATGCCGTCCGGAAAGACTCGCCCTCTGGTGGCCTTCCACCAGTCATCTGCAGTACCCTGGAGCTGATAAGTTGCCAACGAAACCTTCTCCTCATCGGTGCAACCCAAAATAGTAAAAGCCTTCTCAAGCTGTTCGATCCATAAGGCAACTACTTCGGGACCACTACTACCATCAAACCTCGACGGCTGCAACTTCAGAAACTGTTCCACAATATGATGAGTCTGACGTCCTCTATTTCCATGCCTATTGCCTCCATTGGCTCCATTCGCAGTGGCCAAGGCGGCCTCAGCTGCTTGGGCTACAGTGACAGCTCTCTCAGTAGCTTGCCTACCCATCAAGTTACTCACCACAGTCAGAACTCTCATCATCTCTTCGATTCTAGGGTCTCCTTCAGGCTCAGGGGCCCTCGAGCTCGATGCACCAGCAGTCGGTCTTCTGCCCCTATTGCTCATCCTTGCTATCTCTCTCACCTAAAACAAACGAAATTCCCATTCAGGAATTCGGAACTCTTAATCTAGCAGCTAAGCTTTCGCCTACTGTCGCGTCCACTGGCATGTATATGCATGTAAATAGTCGCTGCAGCTTAAATGCAGTTGAACCTGGTTAACCTCTAGACTCAACCGTGTCAATGCACAACCTAGGCCACTCTGCTCGCCACCTCAACTAGGAGCCTGTCGGGAGCCGCTTCCTTGATCAGGTCTCTGCCCCGGCAACCACTCCCCGCCCTCCTCGTTTCTTGGTGCGAACAATTGTCCTAGGTTACCCACAGACAGAGAATCCCGTTCCACGTGTTGCATACCACGCTTCATTACAGTTTTTAGACGTTCCGTCAATCCCGTCCCACACCAGGCTGACGGTTACCAAATCCAACAACATGAGATGCATGCACTTTTCAAATCCAAATTTCAAATTTAAATCGTTTTCATTTCTAAACCCTTTTCCTTTCCAAACTCATTTTTCTTTAAATGCAGCAATCCGTGCAATGCATGATGGTCAAGCAGCGAACGACAGCGGACTAGGCATACACACACAAGCAGCACCTAACAAGTTAACCACTCAGCAATCAGCAATCAAGTGCCCAACTCACGGGGCTATGCCTTGGAACCTTACTTCAGGTCCTGACGCACCTGCAACTTAGTTCAGAATATCTCTGCCTCAGTCTACTCTAGGCAACCAATCGAACTAAGCAATCACAAGCGCCAATCAATTCAAGCATTCTACCTTTCCTAATCCTTAGGTCTAGGGTCTGTTTATCTGACTACCCCAAAATCATCAGCCTTATCACTCCAGATCCTCGAACGGTCTCGTATCGAGCTGACCTTGCCCTGATACCACTCGAACGGGGATGTCACGCCCCGGATCCCCAAGCGGACACGCGGCATCCCGTTCCTGCGGAAGATTCTCATCACGCTCGTCAGGTTTACGGTACGCGACGACCCAAGAAAAACCTATCGTCGCAACCAGACGACGCGTCCTTTAACGAACTGATGTACCTGCGGAAACGTACCTCCTAACCTAACATACATGCATACAAAACAGAGGGGTAGAACGAACAATATAATCACAACAACAATATATATATACACATATCATAAGCGTTAGGTACAGACCCCCAAAAAGAAACCACAAGCTACAGACAAAACCTACGCTCGCACCAACATCAAAATACTAAACCAGCATCAGGGACTCAGTCCTCCTCCTGCTCCTCCTCCTTGGGATCCTCCTCAGGGTCTTCCTCTGGATCCTCCTCATCGGTGTCCATAGCATCGCCCTCCTCGTGGCCGCCAATCTCAGAACGTCCTGGTGACGGCAACTCCTGCAGCGGGTCGGGGTCAATCACCTAGCCTCCATACTCGGCAGGCTGCAGCCAGAATGGGTCCTCCTCCATTGGTATCGGAGAGTCTCGCTGCGGTCCCTCAAAACCATGAAGGCCCTCTCTAAACCATGCCTTGAACCTATGGGGTACAAGGTAGGGTCCACCCTGATCTACTAGTACAGTCGTCACGTGTCTATGCCATAGCGTAGCATGCATATCAAAATGGAGGGTGATCTGGGTATCCATCTAAACTGGCAACCCAAAAAGCATCGGGGGTGCTGCCAACACGGGCGTCCTGGATTTGAAAAAAAAAAAAAGAAGGTAACCACCGCTAGTGAGTCGAGGACTCAGCACGCTCACCACTAATCCTAGCATAGGGTAGGGTATACAAGTGGGGTCGGTCCTATCCAGTAAACTAGGGTTCACGGTCCAAGGTTCAGACACTCTCGATTTCCCTAATTACCAAGTCCCAACGTATAACATAACGCACAACGCATAGCAATGCAGTTCGTACAAAGCAGACGGGCAATACAAACAATCAACCATAATGCCATATGTAATGATGTAGGCCTCGAACGGTCATATCGGATCCCACGAATCCTACTCAGGCCTCAACCGGCCATAACAGATCGAACCCGCCTATCACTCCAAATCCCATCAGGGCACATCCAACAGTGCCATCCGGCTAATGTCACAACTGCGTTCTCTGACGCCTTACGTTGGCTACTCCCTTGTCTCTCTATTTCCCTCACATAACACGCATCTGGGGCTCATTCTCATGTCACATGTCTAGTGACTCATGCAATGCTCTCAATGTATGCGGGGCCCAAATGATTGCAGCAGCAATTCAGTCATAGAGCATGCATGCAATGGTACATAAGCACAGAAACAGAGCACATCAAAGAATCGTACGAGTAACTCACTGCGTTTAACAGAACGGCATCACATAGACTCAGTGCTCTACAATTAGTTCCCTAAGTAATTTCCTTCGTGACTAACGTTATCTCGACCACCCAACGAAATTGGAATTCGGTCCCGTCAGTCTCAGCGACCCAGTCAAACCCATAACCCATGTTAGTTCTCAGGGGATTAGTAACCCACACTCAATATCTTAATGGTCTTTGTTTCCATTAAATTAGGGTTAGCTTGGTCTGGGGTTCAGTTAATTAGTTCGGGTCCAATCAGGCCTAAGGCCCAGTTCAAGATTTAAGGCCCATAATTATTTCTTGAATTAAAATTTGTGTATATATTGGGCCCATTATTATATGATTTTCGTGCAAGGCCCGAGCCCATTTTAAAGATTAACCTATTAAGCCCAATTTGACTCTTTTAGGCCCAATTTGCCATCCTAAGCCCATATATAATATTGGGACCCATATTTAATATTCTAAATTACAAATTGGGCCCAATTAATCTTAATTTTCGTCCATTAAGGCCCACAATTACAATTCGGGTTCTATTTGTTCCGTTTAGGCCCAATTTGCCTAGAATTGAACTCCTAAACCCATCTTCATGTTTCGGCCCGCTAATCCATGCCTAAATCCGAATTTGCAGCCCATATTCGACAAATTTTAAGGCCCAATTAATTAATTAATTCGTACATTTACAAGCCTACTAGCATAAATTAGGCCCGTTAGCTTATTTTTGGTTATATTGGTCCATATTAAGTCCCGAGGCCCAATAGCTTCACACGGCCCACATCTCACACTCCCACATCACTCATTTGCAGCCCAACATGCATGGTTTCCAGCCCCCTACAACTCGCCAAGCTTATGGTTTAACCCAACAAGCCAATCGCCTAAACTAACATAACTAGCTTAAACCTTAATCATGCAATTTCCTCCATAAATCACCATGAACAGCCCTCTATATCACATCACACGTACATATACTACTAACATAAACCAAGATTAGTAGTAGAGCTTACCTAGAGCGGCTCGGGACGACGATGAAATCCGGAGAGACACCGAACGGCCGAATAGGGTTCACGGCCTACAAAGAGAATCGGGTTCGGTTGGCTATTGAACGGGGCCTCACGTTCATGGAAATGGAAGGAAGGTGAGTCAAGAAGCTTACCAAGGAGTGGGGATGGTCGGCGGTGAGGGACGGTGGCCGAACGAGGAAGAAACGACGGCGACGTGGGCGGCGGACTAGCGCGGCACCGAGAGAAAGAGAGAGACGGTGAGGTCGAGGTGGCTTGAGGCGACTCTCATGGCCACGGGACAACAAGGAGAGATAGAGAGAAGAGGCTCACCGTGGCAACGTGGAGGTGAGACGGTGATGGCTCGGCAACGGCAAGACGGACGGCGTTCGGGCGGAGGTTGTGGCGGACGGTGAGGGAGCCAAGGAGAAGAAGATGATGAGGGCGTGAGGGAGAGGGGAGGAAGAAGAGGGGCGGCCGAATGAGAGAAAATGAGGGAGGAGAGAGATGGTGAAGAGTTTAATTCAAGATTTCAAATGGTGAGTGGGTTAGGTAATGGGGTAATAGTGTAGAATAGTAATATGGATGAGACTTGTACTTGACAAGTTGATATGTGACAATCTGGAAATTCGACCCAATTATCGGAATTTCTAAATGAATGGAAATACTTCGTTAATACACTCTGATCGACGCTCACTCAGGATTAGCTACCCCGAGATGACTAACCGAAGGGGAAAGGCTATCTGGGAAGAATTTCCCCAAACAGCCGCCCGTTGGTCTGAGATAGAGACAGAGTCGTTATTTAATGAAATTGACCACAAAATGAAATATGACTTTGGACAATCGAATCAGTAAGATAAACACAATTAAGAAATGAAGTCATTTTCAGAAATGTCGTCAGAAGGACAGACAGCCAGTATACGTTGCGAAGCAAGACGTGATTGGAAAATTACCGAAATGCCCCCGGTAAATGCTCAGTCCTTAGACTTATTGGAATTAGGATTTTTGGGAGTAGATTCGGTAAATCGAAATCAAATCTTGTCTGAAATTCGTTCGCGCTCGGGACCCGATCGGTATATTTGGCACGCAAATCGAGACAAGTCAAATCAGTTGTCAAATCAATCAATCCATCATGTCAATCCATCAATCTTGGTTCAATTCCCAATGCAATCCATCAATCTTGTCAAGGGTACAATGTCACTTACAAGCTCACATCAAAGTACCACCTACTCCCACCAACTTGTTTTATTTTGGTTTTCCCCTATTATAACTATCTTGGACTATCTCTCTCCTCCCCATTTTTGACTTTTCGGCCGGCCACTCTCCCCCTTCCCCCTCACTTTTTCTTCTCCTTTTTCCTCCTTCCCGTCCGCCTCCTCCCCACCGTCCGCCGGAGCCGCAGTCACCGCCCCCCGTCGTCACCGTCGGCCTTCATCCTTCCACACCGCCGTCTAGGTGAGTTTTCATGCCTATTTTCTTGCTGGTTTCTATGGCATTGAGGCCACCATGAACCCCGACCTCACCTCTCTTTTCTCTCTCTCTCTCTCTCTCTCTCTCTCTCTCTCTCTCTCTCTCTCTCTCTCTCTCTCTCTCTCTCTCTCTCTCTCTCTCGGGTTCCCTAGCCGGCCGCCCCAACCGCTACTTGTTCCGCCGCCAAACGGCCACCGTCCCTCACCGTCAACCATCCTCACTCCTTGGTGAGTATCCCAAGCTCCATTGTCTTCGTTTTCCATGGCCATTTGAAGCCGTTTGCTGACCCAAACCCGGCTGTTCCCTTGTAGGCCGTGAGCTTCAAACCGACCATCCTTACTCCGTCCTTCGTCGTCGTCGTTTCCAACCATTTTAGGTAAGCTCTACTACTAACCTTGGCTTAGGCTAGATGTATTTCAGTGTGGTATGGTGTGTGGAAAGGTTAGTGATTTCGGTTTAGGCATAAATTGAACGATTTTGTGAAATGCACATTAAGTTAACTCAAGGGAACTTCGTTTGGGCGAAACTTGGGGGCGGATGGCATGCAAATTTAGCTTAGAAATGTGAAATGAGGGCTGCAATGTATGGGATAGGCGTGCTAGAGGTGGGCCGTGCATGGTTGATGGGCTCGAGGGCTTAAAACTATGTGAAATTAACATTGAATAAGCTATCGGGCCTAGGTACTCTGTTGGGCTGGTCAATGGACGAATTTATTAGACAAATTGGGCCTTGAAAACATGATTGGTAGGCTGCAATAGTGACTTGGGCGTGGGGAGTAGTGTGCCAAATCAACTAATGGGCCTAAGGGACTTAATTTGGGCTAATTCAACCTAAAATAAGCTAACGGGCCTAATTTATGCTAATGGGCTTGTATATGCACGAATTTATAAATCAATTGGGCCTAAGTTAGGTTCTAAATGTTAAAATATAAGACTTAATAATGTATATGGACTTGGGATATCAAATTGGGCCTAAAATGGCCATATTGGGCTTAATAGGTCAATATTCAGAAATGGGCTTGGGCCCTACACGAATTTAATAATAATAATGGGCCCAAACCATATATTTAATTTAAGAAATAAATCATGGGCCCCAAAACTTGAAGTGGGCCTTAGGCCCAGTCGAACTTAACTTAATTAGTTAGACCCTTACTTAGGTTAAACATTGGCTCATATGGGTTCAATTAGGGGATCGCCTATGGTAAGCAATGCTATGACAGGATCGCGAGTAAGATGTTAATGCGAGCCTAGATGATCGAGAATCTGAGTATATAGCCCTAATCCTATGATCGTATGGCACAATGAACATGAGATTTATTAGACAATCAATTGATGTACTTTGTTCTTGTACTTGTGTACTTTGGCATGCATGCTCTGTGTTTGAATTACTGATGCAATCATTTGGGCCCCGCATACATTCAGAGCATTGCATGAGTCACCGAAGATGTGACATGAGAATGTGCCTAAGATGGGGAAATGGAGAGAAAAGGGAGACCAACGTAAGGCGTCAGAAACGTAGTGTGGTATTTGCCGTGTGGCACTAAGATTGAGCCCTGATGGGAATTGGAGTGATAGGCGGGCTGATCCGTGGGATCCGTGATGGCCGCTTGAGGCCTGCATCATTGCATCACATGATTGCTGATTGCTTGATATTGCCCGTCTGTATTGTATAACTTGTATTATTATGTGGTTCGTGTTGGTTACGATGGGTTATAATATCTTGGGAGATCGAGAGTGGTTGGACTCTGAACCCTGAACCCTAGATACTGGTTAGGACCGACCTCACTTGTATACCCTACCTTACGCTAGGATTAGTGGTGAGCTTGCTGAGTCCTCGACTCACTGGTGGTGGTTACCTTCCTCTTTCAGATCCCAGACGCTAGTGATGGCTGCACCCCCGATGCTTTTTGGACTGCCGATTCAGATGGATACTCACATCACCCTCCATTTTGATATGCACGCTACTCTATGGCATAAGCATGTGACGACTGTACTAGTAGATCAGGGTGGACCCTATCTAGTTGTGACAGTCTGAAAATTCGACCCGATTATCGGAAATTCTAAATGTATGGAAATACTTCGTTAATACACTTTGATCGACGCTCACTCAGGATTAGCTACCCTGAGTTGCCCAACCGAAGGGGATAGGCTATCTGGGAAGAATTTTCCAAACAGCCGCCCGTTGGTCCGAGACAAAGACAGAGTCGTTATTCAACGAAATCGACCACGAAATGAAATCCGACTTTGGATAATCGAATTGATAAGATGAACACAATTAAGAAATGAACTCAGTTTTAGAAATGTCACCAGAAGGGCAGACAGCCGGTGCACGTCGTGAAGCAAGACGTGATCGGAAAATTTCCGAAATGCCCCCAGTAAATGCTCAGTCCTTAGGATTAGTAGAATTAGGATTTTTGAGAGTAGATTCGATCAATCGAAATCAAATCCTATCTGAAGTTCGTTCGAGCTCGGGACCCGATCGGTGCATTTGGCACGCAAATCGAGACAAGTCAAATCAGTTGTCAAATCAATCAATGTCTTGTCAATCCATCAATCAAATCGTGGCACAAGTTCCCATGCAAATCTATCAAGTCTAATCCAAGTACAAGTCAAGAGTACAAGTCTCATCCAATACACTATTCCACCTAATCCCACCTACCATTTATTTGAATTTTGGATAATCCTTTCTCTCTCCTCCCCTCTCTTAAACTTTCGGCCACCCCTTCTCTCTCTCCCCTCTCCTTCATTTCTCTTTCTTTTTCTTCTCATTCTCCCTCCATTCGGTCGCCCGTGGAGCACCGCCGTCCGCCACCCGTTCCACCGCCTCCGTCGTTGCCATTCATCACCGTCGGCTCTCTCTCTCCCTTGGCTTGTCTTGGTAAGTCTTCTAAGCCCTCTCCCTTTCATTTTCGTGGCCTAGAGACCCCGAAACCAACCCGGACCAACCCCTTCCTCCTTTGACGTTTTGCTCGGCATTTTGGGTTCATTGGAGCCTCGGCCTTAGGCGCTTGTTCCGCTGGTTTCCTCAACTCCCCTAACACCTAAAACCATTCTAATAGGACCCTTGGAGCCCCTCGAACAGCCCGGATCAGCCGCCGAGTCGCCGTTCCTTTCCGTCGGCCGTGAGCTCCGTTCGGCCGTCCGTTGCCCTTGCCGTCTTCGTCGCCCTCCCGAGCCGAGATAGGTAAGCTCTACTACTAACCTTGGCTTAGGCTAGATGTATTTGAGTGTGGTATGGTGTGTGGAAAGGTTAGTGATTTCGGTTTAGGCATAAATTGAACGATTTTGTGAAATGTACATTAAGTTAACTCAAGGGAACTTCGTTTGGGCGAAACTTGGGGGCTGATGGCATGCAAATTTGGCTTAGAAATGTGAAATGAGGGCTGCAATGTATGGGATAGGCATGCTAGAGGAGGGCCGTGCATGGTTGATGGGCTCGAGGGCTTAAAACTATGTGAAATTAACATTGAATAAGCTATCGGGCCTAGGTACTCTGTTGGGCTGGTTAATGGACGAATTTATTAGACAAATTGGGCCTTGAAAACATGATTGGTGGGCTGCAATAGTGACTTGGGCGTGGGGAGTAGTGGGCCAAATCAACTAATGGGCCTAATGGACTTAATTTGGGCTAATTCAACCTAAAATAAGCTAACGGGCCTAATTTATGCTAATGGGCTTGCATATGCACGAATTTATAAATCAATTGGGCCTAAGTTATGTTCTAAATGTTAAAATATAAGACTTAATAATGTATATGGACTTGGGATAGCAAATCGGGCCTAAAATGGCCATATTGGGCTCAATAGATTAACTTTTAGAAATGGGCTTGGGCCCTGAACGAATTTAATAATGATAATGGGCCCAAACTATATATTTAACTTAAGAAATAAATCATGGGCCTCAAACCTTGAAGTGGGCCTTAGGCCCAGTCGAACCTAATTCAATTAATTAGACCCTTATTAAGTTAAACCTTGGTTCATATGGGTTCAATTAGGGGATCGCCTATGGGGAGCAATAGTATGACCGGATCGCGAGTAAAAAGTTAATGCGAGCCTAGATGATCGAGAATCCGAATGTTTAGTACTAATCCTATGATCGTATGGCATAATGAACATGAGATTTATTAGACGATCGATTGATGTACTCTGTTCTTGTGCTTGTGTACTTTGGCATGCATGCTCTGTGTTTGAATTACTGATGCAATCGTTTGGGCCCCGCATACATTCAGAGCATTGCATGAGTCACCGAAGATGTGACATGAGAATGTGCCCAAGATGGGGAAATGGAGAGAAAAGGGAGACCAACGTAAGGCGTCAGAAACACAGTGTGGTACTTGCCGTGTGGCACTGAGATTGAGCCCTGATGGGAATTGGAGTGATAGGCGGGCTGATCCGTGGGATCCGTGATGGCCGCTCGAGGCCTACAACATTGCATGACATGATTGCTGATTGTTTGATATTGCCCGTCCGTATTGTATAACTTGTATTATTATGTGGTTCGTGATGATTACGATGGGTTATAGTATCTTGGGAGATCGAGAGTGGTTAGACCCTGAACCCTGAAACCTAGATACTGGTTAGGACCGACCTCACTTGTATACCCTACCCTACGCTAGGATTAGTGGTGAGCTTGCTGAGTCCTCGACTCACTGGTGGTGGTTACCTTCCTTTTTCAGATCCCGGACGCCAGTGATGGCTGCACCCCCGATGCTTTTTGGACTGCCGATTCAGATGGACACTCACATCACCCTCCATTTTGATATGCACGCTACACTATGGTATAGGCATGTGACGATTGTACTCGTAGATCAGGGTGGACCCTACCTCGTGCCCCATAGGTTCGAAGCTTGGTTTAGAGAGGGCCTTCATGGCTTTGAGGGACCCCAGCGAGATTCCCTGATACCCATGGAGGAGGACCCATTCTGGCTGCAGCCTGCTGAGTGTGGAGGCCAGGTGATAGACCCCGATCCAGTGCAGGAGTTGCCGTCCCCCGGGCGTTCTGAGATTGATGGCCACGAGGAGGGCGATGCCATGGATACTAATGAGGAGGATCCAGAAGAGGACCCCGTGGAGGATTCCGACGAGGAGCCTGAGGAGGACTGAGTCCCTGATGCTGGTCTGGTATTTGATGTCAGTTAGAGCGTAGGTTAGGTAGCAGGTTGTGGTTTCTTTTGGGAGTACCTAACGCTGGATATGTGTATAATGCTATTTGTATTTACTCTGTCTATGCTACCCCTTTGCTATGCATGCTTGTGTGTGTGGATAGGAGGCACGCTTCCGCAGGTTCGTAAGTTTTCTGAGGACGCGTCGTCTGGTTACGACGAAGAGATTCATCCTGGGCCATCGAACTTTGGAAACCAGGCGAGCGCGAGGTGTATCTTCCGCAGGGACGGGATGCTGCGTTCCCGAATAGGGATCCGGGGCGTGACACTAGTACCCCATAGGTTCGAGGCGTGGTTTAGAGAGGGCCTTCATGGCTTTGAGGGACCCCAGCGAGATTCCCCGATACCCATGGAGGAGGACCCATTTTGGCTACAGCCTGCTGAGTATGGAGGCCAGGTGATCGACCCCGACCCACTGCAGGAGTTGCCGTCCCCTGGACGATCTGAGATTGATGGCCACGACGAGGGCGATGCCATGGATACCGATGAGGAGGATCCAGAAGAGGACCTCGTGGAGGATTCCGAAGAGGAGCCTGAGGAGGACTGAGTTCCTGGCAGTGGTTTAGTGTTTTGATGTTAGGATGAGCGTAGATAGGTTTGTAGTTGGTGGTTTCTTTTTGGGGTCTGTACCTAACGCTAATGCTATGTTATATATATATATTGTTATTTGTGTTTATATTGTTCGTTCTACCCCTCTGTTCTGTATGCATGTATGTATGGTTAGGAGGCACGTTTCCGCAGGTTCGAAAGTTAGACGAAGGACTCGTCGTCTGGTCGCGACGATAGGTTCTCCTGGGCCGTCGCATATTGTTAACCTGACGAGCGAGGGTGAGAATCTTCCGCAAGAACGGGATGCCGTGTGCCCGATTAGGGTTCGGGGCGTGACATCCCCGTTCGAGTGGTATTAAAGTAAGGTCAGCTCGATATGAGACCGTTCGAGGTTTGGAGTGATAAGGATGTTGATTTGGGGTAGTTAGATAGACAGACCCTAGACCTAAGGATAGGAAAGGGTACAATGCATGAATTGATTGGCGCATGTGAATGCTTAGTTCGATTGGTTGCCTAGAGTAGATTGAGGCAGAGGTATTCTGAACTAAGTTGCAGGTGCGTCAGGACCTGAGGTAAGGTTCTAAAGCAGAGCCCCATGAGTAGGGCGTTTGATTGCTGATTGCTGAGTGGTTAATTCGTCAGGTGCTGCTTGTGTTTGTATGCCTAGTCGGCTGTCGCGCGCTGCTTGACCATCATGCATTGCATGATTTCTACATCGAAAACGAAATGGTTTAGAAACAGACATTGTTCGAAAAATGAGGTTTGAGTTTGGAAAATACATGCATCTCATGTTGTTGGATTTGGTGACCGCCAGCCTGGTATAGGACAGGATTAACGGGACATCTAAAAACCATAATGAAGCATGGTATGGGACACGTGGAATGGGATTCACTCTGTCTGTGGGTAACTTAGGACAACTGTTCGCACCAAGAAACGATAAGGGCGGGGAGTGGTCGCCGGGGCAGAGACCTGATCAAGGAAGCGGCTCCCGACAGGCTTCTAGTTGAGGTGGCGAACAGAGTGGCCTAGGTTGTGCATTTTCAGGTTGAGTCTAGATGTCGACTGGGTTCAACTGCATTTAAGCTGCAGCAACTATTTACATGCATACACATGTCAGTGGACGCGACAGTAGACGAAAGCTTGGTTGCTAGATTTAGAGTTCCGAATTCCTGAATGGGAATTTCGTTTGTTTTAGGTGTGAGTTTTAGCGAGGATGAACAATAGGGGCAGAAGACCGATTGCTGGTGCATTGAGCTCGAGGGCTCCTGAGTCTGAAGGGGATCCTAGAATCGAGGAGATGATGAGAGTTCTGACCGAAGTGAGTAACCTGATGGCTAGGCAAGCTGCTGAGAGAGCTGCCACTGTAGCCCAAGCAGCTGAGGCCGCCTTGGCCGCTGCGAATGGAGCCAATGGGGGCAATGGGCATGGAAATGGAGGACGTCAGACTCATCACATGGTGGAACAGTTTCTGAAGTTGCAGCCGTCGAGGTTTGATGGTAGTGGTGGTCCAGAAGTAGCTACCTTGTGGATCGAACAGTTTGAGAAGGCTTTCACTGTTTTGGGTTGCATCGATGAGGAGAAGGTTTCGTTGGCAACTTATCAACTTCAAGGGACTGCAGATGATTGGTGGAAGGCCACCAGAGGACGAGTTTTTCCTGATGGCATGAGACCGAACTAGCCCGCTTTCTGTGCAGCGTTCAATGGAAAGTATTTCTCTGAGGCAGCACAAGAAAGGAAAATGGAAGAGTTTATAAGGCTCAGGCAAGGACAGATGACCGTGGATCAGTACGAGGGTGAGTTTGCCAGATTGTCCAAGTTCGCTCGAAGGCTGATTGAGGATCCGTGGGACATGGCCAGAAGATTCAGAGAAGGCTTGAGACCTGAGCTTAAGAGCATGATCATCGCCACTAGGCTAAGGGACTACAACGAGATTTATGAGCGAGCCCTGGCGATAGAGCGAGATTTGCAGGAGAAGGCCGCCACATCTGGATCGCGGTTTGTGCCAAGAGGGAACTTCAGAGACTTTGGCAAGAGGCCGATAAAGAACACCCGCAGGTTCGTTCCACCTGCGAGAAGGACTCTGGGAAAACCGTCACATTCTGGGAATCAGAACTGCCGAGACTGTGGCAGGAGGCATGGGAACAGCCCTTACCCAAGGAAGACCGGAGACTGCTTTGGATGTGGGCAGAGGGGGCATATTCTGAGGAATTGCCCGAGAAGAGGTCCGAGACCCCCGTTCCAGCCGCAGCAGCAGCCGCCGATGGTGAATGCTCCTCAGGGGAATCAGAACCGTCCACCTGCTCAAGGACGAGTCTATGCAGTAGCGCGAAAGGACGCTGAGAACGCGCCAGGGGTGATCACAGGTACCGTCTCTCTCTGTGGTCATGCTGCTTATGCTTTATTTGATCCGGGAGCGTCGCACTCCTTCGTATTTGCACGTTTTGTTGAGTTATCTGGGATGAACGTTAAGCCGTTGAATGTGACCTTGCATGTAACCACCCCGTTAAAGGATAGAGTGATTGTTGCGCTAGGATGTAAGGGGTGTAAGTTAGTTCTGGGCGATAGAGAGGAAGAGATAGATGTAGCTGTTTTGCCTATGTTTGATTTCGACGTGATTATTGGCATGGATTGGTTGGTTAGACATGGAGCAGTAATAGACTGTAGTAAAAGTATGATACAGCTAAACCCAGTAGGCCACCCTGGGTATGAATTTAGAGGAAATCGAGGAGGAACGTCGATTCCTTGGATTTCATCATTGGAAGCAACCAAACTGATGGACGAGGGTTGTCTGGGATTTTTGGCATCAGTGTCAGATTCGACTACTCAAGAATTGCCTGGTTTGCCCCGAGAACGAGACGTGGAATTTGTGATTGAGTTGGCACCTGGAACAGAGCCGATCTCGAAAGTACCGTATAGGATGTTGTTGTCCGAGTTGAAGGAATTGAAGGTGCAGATGCAAGAGCTATTGGATAAAGGATTTATCCTCCCCAGTGCTTCGCCATGGGGAGCTCCGGTGCTGTTTGTTAAGAAGAATGATGGATCGCTAAGACTGTGCATCGACTACAGACAGCTGAACCAAGTGACGATCAAGAACAAGTATCCTCTACCAAGGATTGATGACCTGTTTGATCAGCTTCAAGGAGCATGTGTGTTCTCCAAGATAGACCTAAGGACAGGCTATCACCAATTGAGGATTAAGAAGGAGGACGTGCCTAAGACTGCCTTTAGGACGAGGTATGGGCACTACGAGTTCACAGTTATGCCGTTTGGATTGACGAACGCCCCAGCAGCATTTATGGACATGATTAATCGAGTGTTCAAGGAGTTTCTGGATTAGTTCGTGATAGTCTTCATTGATGATATATTGGTGTATTCGAAGAGTTCTGAGGACCACGAGGAACACTTAAGGATTGTCCTGCATATGGTAAGGGAACACTCGCTGTATGCGAAGTTTAGCAAGTGTGAGTTCTGGTTAAGCAGAGTGGCGTTTCTTGGACATATAGTATCTGGAGAAGGAATATCGGTGGATCCAGCAAAGATCGAGGCTGTAGAGAAGTGGCCGAGGCCAACAACTGTGAATGAAAGACGAAGTTTTCTTGGTTTGGCTGGCTACTACAGACGCTTCGTGGAAAGATTCTCGGTGATAGCGTCCCCTCTGACCCATTTGCTGAAGAAGGAAACGAGGTTTGAATGGACTGAGAAGTGCGAGGAAAGTTTTCAGGAGTTGAAGGACCGATTAACTTCTGCACCAGTGTTAACCATCCCGTCTGGACCTGGAGGATTTGAGATTTACAGCGATGCGTCGCTAAGAGGATTGGGATGCGTCTTGATGCAGCATGGACGAGTAGTAGCTTATGCATCTAGACAGTTAAGGCCGCATGAGATGAACTACCCGACGCACGACCTGGAGTTAGCTGCCATAGTGTTCGCCCTGAAGATTTGGAGGCATTACCTGGTGGGAGAGAAATTTCAGATCTACACGGACCATCAGAGCTTGAAGTATTTGTTTTCGCAGAAGGAACCGAACATGAGGCAACGTCGTTGGATGGAACTATTGAAAGACTACGACTGCGATATTCTGTACCATCCAGGAAAAGCGAATAAAGTGGCGAATGCTCTGAGCAGGAAGTCGAGCATTGCGCATATGATGGTTAAGGAATGGACATTACTGGAGGAAATCAGAGAATCTGAGTTCAAGGTCGAGGTAGGAAACCTCTCCAGTTTGATGGCTACCTTGCAGATTGAACCAGAGATTCAGCTAAGGATTAAGGAGTTGCAGTCTACAGATCCGGATATCCAAAAGATTGCGATTATGAATGCAGGTGAGAGGAAGGCTGAGTTCCAAGTGACTGCTGACGGAATATTGAAGTTTAGAGGACGTCTGTGCGTGCCTAATGACGAGGCGCTGAAGGAGAAGATTTTGTCTGAGGCGCACAGGAGTAACTATAGTATTCATCCAGGGAGCACAAAGATGTATCAGAATTTACGTCAACACTACTGGTGGAATGGTATGAAGGTGGATGTGGCTAAGCATGTAGCCAAGTGCTTGACGTGTCAACAAGTGAAAGCGCAGCATTGTAAGCCTGGAGGATTATTGCAACCATTGGAAATCCCAGAATGGAAATGGGAGCATGTCACTATGGATTTCGTGACAGGACTGCCAAGAAGTTAGAGAGGCAATGATTCGATATGGGTAATAGTGGACATACTGACGAAATCAGCTCATTTCATTGCAGTACGAACGGACTCTACCTTGGAAAAGTTGGCTGAATTGTACGTGAGGCAGATCGTGAGATTGCATGGGGTACTAGTAAGTATTGTATCAGACAGAGATCCTCGTTCCACAGCCACGTTTTGGAAGAGTTTGCAGGGTGCTTTGGGAACAGAGTTGAGATTCAGTACAGCCTACCACCCTCAGACAGATGGTCAGTCGGAAAGGACTATACAGACTTTGGAGGACATGCTGAGAGCGTGCGTAATTGATTTCAAGGGAGGCTGGGAAGAGCAGTTGCACTTGGTGGAGTTTGCCTACAACAACAGTTATCAGCAGAGTATCAGAATGGCACCGTTTGAGGCATTGTATGGGAGAGCTTGCAGAACTCCGATTTGTTGGGATGAAGTTGGTGAGAAAAGTATAACAGGCCCGGAGTTAGTTTAGCAGTCAGTTGAGGCAATCAAGGCGATCAGAGATAGATTGAGGACAGCCCAGAGCAGACAGAAAAGTTATGCAGACAGGAGACGTAAGCCGTTGGAGTTTCAAGTTGGAGACCATGTATTCCTAAAGGTGTCGCCGATGCGAGGACTATCTCGGTTTGGCAAGAAAGGAAAGCTTAGTCCAAGATTTGTTGGGTCATTCGAGATTTTGGAAAAGATCGGAACACTCGCTTATCATCTAGCACTACCGCCGAATTTGTCGCAGATTCACAACGTGTTTCATGTATCGATGCTTCGGAAATACGAGCCGGACCCTAGCCATATACTCGATCATGAAGTCATTGAAATGGATGACCGCGTCTCGTACGTGGAAAGGCCAGTGAGAATTGAAGATCGTAAGGAGCAGGTCTTGAGGAACAAGACAATACCGCTGGTCAAGGTTATTTGGGAGCATCATGGGACTGAAGGAGCGACTTGGGAAAGCGAGGACGAAATGAAGAGGAAGTATCCGTATCTGTTTGATTAGCCAGTGTAATTTTCTGTTTTGTTGTAAGGATTGGTGGATTGTAAATTTCGAGGACGAAATTTTTATATGAAGAGAAGAATTGTGACAGTCTGAAAATTCAACCCAATTATCGGAATTTCTAAATGAATTGAAATACTTCGTTAATACACTCTGATCGACGCTCACTCAGGATTAGCTACCCTGAGATGACTAACCGAAGGGGAAAGGCTATCTGGGAAGAATTTCCCCAAACAGCCGCCCATTGGTCTGACATAGAGACAGAGTCATTATTTAATGAAATTGACCACAAAATGAAATCTAACTTTGGACAATCGAATCAGTAAGATAAACACAATTAAGATATGAAGTCAGTTTCAGAAGGGCAGACAGCGGGTGTACGTCGCGAAGCAAGACGTGATTGGAAAATTACCGAAATGCCCCCGGTAAATGCTCAGTCCTTAGACTTAGTGGAATTAGGATTTTTGGGAGTAGATTCGGTAAATCGAAATCAAATCTTGTCTGAAATTCATTCGCGCTCGGGACCCGATCGGTACATTTGGCACGCAAATCGAGACAAGTCAAATCAGTTGTCAAATCAATCAATCCATGAATCTATCCATCAATCTTGGTTCAATTCCCAATGCAATCCATCAATCTTGTCAAGGGTACAATGTCACTTACAAGCTCACATCAAAGTACCACCTACTCCCACCAACTTGTTTTATTTTGGTTTTCCCCTATTATAACTATCTTGGACTATCTCTCTCCTCCCCATTTTTGAGTTTTCGGCCGTCCACTCTCCCCCTTCCCCCTCACTTTTTCTTCTCCTTTTTCCTCCTTCCCGTCCGCCTCCTCCCTACCGTCCGCCGGAGCCGTCGTCACCGCCCCCCGTCGTCACCGTCGGCCTTCATCCTTCCACACCGCCGTCTAGGTGAGTTTTCATGCCTATTTTCTTGCTGGTTTCTATGGCATTGAGGCCACCATGAACCCCCGACCTCACCTCTCTTTTCTCTCTCTCTCTCTCTCTCTCTCTCTCTCTCTCTCTCTCTCTCTCTCTCTCTCTCTCTCTCTCTCTCTCTCTCTCTCTCTCTCTCTCTCTCTCTCGGGTTCCCTAGCCGGCCGCCCCAACTGCCGCTTGTTCCGCCGCCAAACGGCCACCGTCCCTCACCGTCAACCATCCTCACTCCTTGGTGAGTATCCCAAGCTCCATTGTCTTCGTTTTCCATGGCCATTTGAAGCCGTTTGCTGACCCAAACCCGACTGTTCCCTTGTAGGCCGTGAGCTTCAAACCGGCCATCCTTACTCCGTCCTTCGTCATCGTCGTTTCCAACCATTTTAGGTAAGCTCTACTACTAACTTTGGCTTAGGCTAGATGTATTTAAGTGTGGTATGGTGTGTGGAAAGGTTAGTGATTTTGGTTTAGGCATAAATTGAACGATTTTGTGAAATGCACATTAAGTTAACTCAAGGGAACTTCGTTTGGGCGAAACTTGGGGGCGGATGGCATGCAAATTTGGCTTAGAAATGTGAAATGAGGGCTGCAATGTATGGGATAGGCGTGCTAGAGGTGGGCCGTGCATGGTTGATGGGCTCGAGGGCTTAAAACTATGTGAAATTAACATTGAATAAGCTATCGGGCCTAGGTACTCTGTTGGGCTGGTTAATGGACGAATTTATTAGACAAATTGGGCCTTGAAAACATGATTGGTGGGCTGCAATAGTGACTTGGGCGTGGGGAGTAGTGGGCCAAATCAACTAATGGGCCTAAGGGACTTAATTTGGGCTAATTCAACCTAAAATAAGCTAATGAGCCTAATTTATGCTAATGGGCTTGTATATGCACGAATTTATAAATCAATTGGGCCTAAGTTATGTTCTAAATGTTAAAATATAAGACTTAATAATGTATTTGGACTTGGGATATCAAATTGGGCCTAAAATGGCCATATTGGGCTTAATCGGTCAATATTTAGAAATGGGCTTTGGCCCTACACGAATTTAATAATAATAATGGGCCTAAACCATATATTTAATTTAAAAAATAAATCATGGGCCCCAAAACTTGAAGTGGGCCTTAGGCCCAGTCGAACTTAACTTAATTAGTTAGACCCTTACTTAGGTTAAACATTGGCTCATATGGGTTCAATTAGGGGATCGCCTATGGTAAGCAATGCTATGACAGGATCGCGAGTAAGATGTTAATGCGAGCCTAGATGATCGAGAATCTGAGTATATAGCCCTAATCCTATGATCGTATGGCACAATGAACATGAGATTTATTAAACGATCAATTGATGTACTTTGTTCTTGTACTTGTGTACTTTGGCATGCATGCTCTATGTTTGAATTACTGATGCAATCATTTGGGCCCCGTGTGACAGTCTGAAAATTCGACCGGATTATCGGAAATTCTAAATGAATGGAAATACTTCGTTAATACACTATGATCGACGCTCACTCAGGATTAGCTACCCTGAGTTGACCAACCGAAGGGGAAAGGCTACCTGGAAAGAATTTTCCAAACAACTGCCCGTTGGTCTGAGACAGAGACAGAGTCGTTATTTAATGAAATTGACTACAAAATGAAATCCGACTTCGGACAATCGAATTGGTAAGACAAACACAATTAAGAAATGAAGTCAGTTTCAGAAATGTCGCCAGAGGGGCAGACCGCCGGTGCACGTCGAGAAGCAAGACGTGAATTGGAAAATTACCGAAATGCCCTCGGTAAATGCTCAGTCCTTAGGATTAGTTGAATTAGGATATTTGAGAGTAGATTCGGTAAATCGAAATCAAATCCTGTCTGAAATTCGTTCGCGCTCGGGACCCGATCGATGCATTTGGCACGCAAATCGAGACAAGTCAAATTAGTTGTCAAATCAATCGATGTCTTGTCAGTCCATCAATCAAATCTATCGGTCAATCAAGGTTCAATTCCCTAGGCAATCCATCAAGTCAATGTCAAGAGCACATGTCACATTAAGGTACAAATCAAAGTCACTATTTACTCTACCTAACCCACTAACTTGTTTTGAAATTTGGAATAAACTCTCTTTTCTCTCTCTCCTCCCTCACTCTCCCCATTCGGCCGGCCCCTCCCCTCTCTTCCCTCTCTTCCATTTTTCTTCTCTTCTTCCTCCTCCTTGCCGTCGCCACCGTCCGCCAAACTCCTCCACCGTCCGTCCGCCGACCACCGCCCGACCTTGCCGCCACCACCAGCCGTTGTCCTCGTGAGGTGAGTCCCCTAGTTCCCTTTCCTCCCATTTTCGTGACTTGAGCAACCCCGTGAGCCGAGCTAATCTCTCTCGGCTTCTCCCTAGCCGCCGTGAGCTCCAACCGCGTCGTCGTCATCCTCACCGTCGTTCGGTCGCCATCCCTCATCTCCGACCGCCCACATTCCTTGGTAAGTGTCTCAAGCCTAGTTGTCTTCATTTTCCTTGGCCATTTGATCCCATTCGTTGACCCAAACTCGGCCATTTCCTCCTAGGCCGAGAGCTTCACCGCCCGTCCGCCCGTTCCCGTCGTGCCGCCGCCGTGTTCCGCCTCTACCGGTAAGCTTCACTCCTAATCGTAGTTTAGGCTAGTTGCATATGGATGTGGCATGTGGTATTCATGGCTGGTGGTTTCGGTTTAGGCATTAAATAGGTGATTAGGGTTGGTTTATTTAAGGCTAATTGGTAATCGGGTGAGTTGGACTTCAAGAGGGGCTGATGCTAATGGGATTAAGCCTTGGATCATTTCGTTTGGGCTGCGAATTGGTAGACTAGGCGTGTAGAGCTTGGGCCGTGTAATGCAAATGGGCCTAGGGGCTTAATTTGGACTAATTTAATCTAAAATAAGCTAACGGGCCTAATTTATGCTAATGGGTTTGTATATGCTCGAATATATAAATTAATTGGGCCTCAAAATGTGTCGATTATGGGCTGCCATAATGAGTTAGGCGTGGATTAATGGGCCAAAATCAGTAATTGGGCTTGGGGATCCAAATTCTAAGCTAAGTGGGCCTAAACTAATTCAATTGGACCCTAATTGTATTGTGGGCTTTAATGGATGAAAATTTAGACTAATTGGGGCCGAATTATAATTTAGAATATTAAATATGAGGCCCAATAATGTATATGGGCTTAGGACAGGAAATTGGGCCTAAAGTAGTCGAATCGGGCTCAATCGGTTAATTTTTAAGATTAGGCCTAGGCCTTGCACGAATTTAAGATAATAATAGGCCCAAACCATCTACTTAATTTAAGAAACAAATCATGGGCCTCAAATCTTGAAGTGAGCCTTAGGCCCAGTCGAACTTAACTTAATTAATTAGACCCTTACTTAGGTTAAACCTTGGATTCACATGGGTTCAACTGGGGGATCGCCTATGGTGAGTAATGTCGTGATAGGATCGCGAGTAAGATGTTAAGACGAGCTTAGAGGATCGAGAATCTGGGTATATAGCACCAGTCCTATGATCGTTTGGCATGATGAACATGAGATTTATTAGACGATCAATTGATGTACTCTGTTCTTATACTTGTGTACTTTGGCATGCATGCTCTGTATTTGAATTACTGATGCAATCATTTGGGCCCCGCATACATTCAGAGCATTGCATGAGTCACCGAAGATGTGACATGAGAATGTGCCCAAGATGGGGAAATGGAGAGAAAAGGGAGACCAACGTAAGTCGTCAGAAACGCAGTGTGGTATTTGCCGTGTGGCACTGAGATTGAGCCCTGATGGGAATTGGAGTGATAGGCGGGCTGATCCGTGGGATCCGTGATGGCCACTTGAGGCCTATAGCATTACATGACATGATTGTTGATTGTTTGATATTGCCCGTCTGCATTGTATAACTGGTATTATTATGAGGTTCATGTTGATTACGATGAGTTATGGTATCTTGGGAGATCGAGAGTGGTTGGACTCTGAACCCTGAACCCTAGATACTGGTTAGGACCGACCCCACTTGTATATCCTACCCTACGCTAGGATTAGGGGTGAGCTTGCTGAGTCCTCGACTCACTGGTGGTGGTTACCTTCCTTTTTCAGATCCCAGACGCTAGGGATGGCTGCACCCCCGATGCTTTTTGGACTGCCGATTCAGATGGATACTCACATCACCCTCCATTTTGATATGCACGCTACCCTATGGCATAGGCATGTGACGACTGTACTAGTAGATCAGGGTGGACCCTACCTAGTACCCCATAGGTTCGAGGCTTGGTTTAGAGAGGGCCTTCATGGTTTCGAGGGACCCCAGCGAGACTCTCCGATACCCATGGAGGAGGACCCATTTTGGTTGCAGCCTGCCGAGTATGGAGGCCAGGTGATCGACCCCGACCCACTGCAGGAGTTGCCGTCCCCTGGACGATCTGAGATTGATGGCCATGAGGAGGGCGATGCCATGGATACCGATGAGGAGGATCCAGAAGAGGACCCCGTGGAGGATTCCGACGAGGAGCCTGAGGAGGACTGAGTTTCTGATGCTGGTCTAGTCTTTTGGGGTTGTTTGGGCGTAGGTTTGGCTGTAGGTGTTGACACCTGATTTTTAATCACTTTTTCTCTTTTAAAATTCATAAAATAAAATAAAATAAAAAATGAGAAAAATTAAAAAAAATAAACTTCAGTCTGTCGTGACCCAAAAAAAATTTTCCTAAAAAATTTAATGGTGTTTTATTCCCCGACGTTAAATTAATCCGTAGTTATGTACTGCTTGTAAATTTTTCTTTTTGGGATTTTTTGTCTATAGAATCAATATTAGTTACTCATGCTTGTAGTTATATAAAATTGGGTTAAAAGTTGACTAAATTGAAAATATAATGTCGTCATTGGTCTGGATAATACCTTTGTTTCGGGAAGACGTTTGATGTGTCATTAATAGTATATATTAATATGTCATATGAATTGATTCAATATAATTCTGTATTAATTTTGGGTTTATTGAGCATAATAATCGTGATTAAAAAGGTATCACCCATTTTTATTTTAACTCATGATAACTAATATTAGCTTAATTATTAAAAATGCGATATTTTAATTGCCTAATATTATTTTTATATTACTAAATAACTAACATCATGACCAGTTAATTTATAGCGTTAATCTTAATAAGTTTAATAATGCCTTATCTATTATCGATGCATTTTAAACCCATTTTATAAAATATAATGGCCAATGAATTATCAATATGTCTAATTAAATATATCATGACACCTCAAATAATTTAGTACATCGGTTTAAATTTACTACAAGCATATTATATAACTAGACATAAATTAAATCTATATATATGTCAAAATCATGAATCAACACCTCAAATTACATGTAGTTATTTTAAATATCTATATATTTTCAAAGTTAAATTGCCCAAAGGCAATTTAAAAATATAGCATTTATATAGTAGACATAATTGGTCATTTTAACTAATATCATGACCAATTACACAAATGCGTTTTAATCTTAATTTGAAAATCTTCTCATAATAAAATTTAATAGTCTAGTTCATTTGAAAATAACTGAATCGCAATTTACTATTAAATTGGTTAATAGTTAACCCGAAATGATTAAAAAAAGGTATCACCCATTTTAAACAATGAATCAATTATTTAATACCAGACGTTTAATGTGTCCGTTTAAATAATAGTTTTTGAGAAAATTTTAATGGTTTGTCGGGCAATCACATTAATAACAAAACTTCCATTAGCCTCACCCGATATTTATTATGTTGGTAAACCGTCTTGTAATGTTATCTTATTAGATAAATTAGCAAGTTAACTAGAGGCTAATTCGTGACGTTCGTTGTATTTCATTTTTATTTTTATTATTTGCTGCATTTCGCTACCTATCTACTTTGAACGAGAGTATGTTCTAAATGCTCAACTCATCACACTGGTATTCCAATGTATCGATCAATGGCCATCACCACGAAGATAAGTGACCTTCGTCGTTTTCCTAATTTTAGATGCGAGTCAGCGCAGATTTCCTACTGACCCATTTCTCCTATTTTTCCATATTTTATGTTAGGAGAAGGATATCTATACGTCAACTAAAAAATCTCGACGAGGTGCAAAATCGGCCCAGACAAGAAACCGCAGCTTTATATCAATGGTCAACCCTATGGAAGCACAAAATCGGCTTGGAGGAGTCCTCAAGCGCGCACAAATTTCAAATTGTTGAATCAATTCGTTGTATTTTATTTTAAAGAATTCATACCCCAGAATGGAGAGGACAAAGTCCATCCGCAATTTAAATACCTGCACCATAAATCCCAAAGGGAAGAGCCAAGCCAATGCTTAGCCTCCCATTGGAGGTTTTTACTTACAGTAGTTAAATACCTGCAACTTAAATACCTGTACCTTAAATCCCAAAGGGAAGAGCCAAGCCAATGCTTAGCCTCCCATTGGAGGTTTTTACTTACAATAGTTAAATACCTGCAACTTAAATACCTATACCTTAAATCCCAAAGGGAACAGCCAAGCCAATGTTTAGCCTCCCATTGGAGGTTTTTACTTACAGTAGTTAAATACCTGCAACTTAAATACATGTACCTTAAATCCCAAAGGGAAGAGCCAAGCCAATGCTTAGCCTCCTATTGGAGGTTTTTACTTACAGTAGTTAAATACCTACAACTTAAATACCTGTACCTTAAATCCCAAAGGGAAGAGCCAAGCCAATGCTTAGCCTCCCATTGGAGGTTTTTACTTACAGTAGTTTAAATACTTGCAACTTAAATACCTGTACCTTAAATCCCAAAGGGAAGAGCCAAGCCAATGCTAGGCCTCCCATTGGAGGTGTTTATTCACTGTCATGTACTTCCTATAATTTAATTTTTGAATCATCAGACCCAAAAGATAAGTAGGTCGTAATACTACACAGAAGTCGTTAACACACTCCCTCTTTCGGCTACAGGGAATCTTTAACACTTAAAAAATATAACAAATAAAAATATATACCATCCATGCATCCTATTTAAAAAGTGAAAATACAAAAGAGAATACCCTACTAGAGCCTTAGGAATAAACCAAGTCTGAATTGCCGAATTAGGATATCCATGAAATTAAGGTACCGAAAGGGCATTAGTTTTAATTAACTAGTGTAACCAAGTCCCCGAGCTCCTAATCTCTGGTTCGCAGGAATAAATTAGTTCTCCCGCTAATTTATTTAGGTTTCTAATCGACCTACCAAGAACGATTAGTGGCGACTCCAAATTTTAAAATCATTTAAACAAAAACCAAAGTTGCGATTCGGTAGGGCTTGGGAGGGTCCGCGTTAGGTTAGTCAAATCTAATTAACCTAATAATCCGTTAACCCCTTTTAACCCCTCTCGAATTTAGAATTTAAAATTTTTTTTAGAGGGTCGCGACAGACTGGCGACTCCACTGGGGACAGAGATTTTTAAATTTTTGAAAAAAGATACCAATTGGAATACTTAAATTTTTTTATGAAATTTTAAAAGTCTTAGTGGACTTAGGCCAATGAAAATTTCATGGATATCTCGCTTCTAGCGATCTTGCTTGGGACTCATTCTATAGGTGTTATATGTTTTTGCAGGATAAGAGTTATAAGGGGTGAAGTGTTTGGCTAACCCCTTTGTTTTGCAGGCTCGGTGTTGGGTTTATTTGTTTAATTTCGCACATTTTTAGAAGCGCTGTTTTGATATCAATTGTTGTGCATGTCTTGCATACTCTGAGGATCACGACACCTGCACACACAAGCGTCTAAACCCAAGTCGCGAAATTCTTCCTAGAAAACCATAGATAGGGATCGAATATGCAAAGCTCTTGCGTCGATTGCGCTGGGGTTGACCATATTTTATCCCGCTCATTATCTAAATTGACAATTCTTCCCATTGTGATTTGATTGCGCGGAGGGTAAGTTTGTCAATTCAGATAGTGGGGGCCTTTTAGGTCCATACCCTGTCTCTCCTTCTTTTATTTTCTAGAGTCCACTCCTCACTTGAGTCATGCACATGGCTATGTGATTTGCATTTCTCCAAGGTAAAAGTAAATTCTCTAATTTTATCTTGTATTTATTTTCGGTCGGTCCATGCTAGGTGTTAGTCAGTTTTTGAGCTTGATATTACGACCATTCTTTTAAAAAAATAAAAATTAAATTTTTCCCTCATTTCTTTAAAAAAAAAATTTTGAAAAAATGATGTGAAAAAATCCATTCATGGGAATTTTATTAACCAATAAGGGATTTTTGTCATATTTTTATCGCTTCAATAAAAATGAAATTTTTCTGAAAAAAATTTTCCTCTGAAAATTTACTTCAATACAAAGAAAAATTCCTTCAAAAAAAACTCTAGTAGACATCAAGTGATTTTATCACATTTTTCAAATTATAAAAACTTGCAAGAAAATTCTTCTCGAGAAATTCGCTCATGTTTTTCTAAGAAAATTTTCACTAAATAAAATTAGACTAATTGACCAATAAGAGATTTTTGTCATGTTTTTCTTGCTTCAATAAAAATGAAATTTTCCTGACAAATTTTTCTCTGAAAATTTATTTCGATAAAAAGAAAAATTCCTTCACCAAAAAAAAACTTTGGTAAACATCAAGTGATTTTATCACATTCTTTCAAATTATAAAAACTTGCAACAAAAATTCTTTTCGAGAAATTCGCTCATGTTTTTCTAAGAAAATTGTATCTAAATAAAATTAGACTAATGTCTCGGGGGAATTTTATTGACTAATAAAGGATTTTTGTTATGTCTTTCCTGCTCTAATAAAAATAAAATTTTCCTAATAAATATACCTCTAAAAATTTATTTTGATAGAAAATTCCTTTAGAAAATTTGATCAAGAGATTTTATCACACTTTTCAAGTTATGAAAATCTCAAGAAAATTAGTTTTTGAAAAATCCACATGTGACCTCCTAAGAAAATTTCATTTGATTTCTCAACAAAATGGAAGAATAAAATTAGACTAATGTAGGAATCATGGGCCGACCGTTCTTGCGTCTTGTACTAATTATATCCTTTACTTTTGTAGGAAATCCCAGGTATCCCAGGCGGGGGTAAAGTTTGGTTCAATAATGCACACCACGAATTATTTTTAGAAGTACGAAAAGATAGGAAATTGCTGATTTCTTAATCCTGGGGGCAAGTGAGGAGGTCGATCCTTTCGGACTCAGACATGTGTCAGTTAATGAACACGTACGGGCCGTATATTCCGATATGACAGTGGATTTACACCGATTAAACACTGGGGCATATTTAATGTATTGCAGAGGATCCCACGTCTTTTGAAAGACAATAAGGATTATATAATCAGGACCCATGAAACAAGTACCTTAACCAAATTAAATCAACTAGAGACCGGTCTTAAAATTTCCTCGGATCCGAAACACGCGGAGGGTTTTTAGAGGACCGAGGTTCTATTAATGAACGTGGCCCACAGGAATTTCTCCCGACGCTACAGGCGACCGACACGAGCAAGTGGACGCCGAAAGAAACAAAATATGGATAAAAGTGGGCATACAACAGGTGGCTGGATTTATTACCAGCGTAATGATCGAGTTGTCATAGCGTTATTGTTCGTGATCTCAAGATGGATAGTGGGGGCCACCGCTGAACCCTTCATCAATGTTCTCGATATCATCGTCTAGAGCAATTAAACAAGAACATCAAGAAGAACATTAAGCCTCGACATCTTCGGTACCTCAAATCGTTCTGTTATGCTATGCGGAAGAAACGATAGCAGAAAAATAATAAAAAAAAAACAAAACACGTGAAGCTTTTCTTTCATTCCATTCATCAAAGAGTATTACAACAACTCACTGGGGAGGAAAGGTAAAGCCAAACTGGGCCCTGATGACCATTACGAAATAGCTCAACTGACTCTCCAAACAGTTGATGCTCTGGATGCACCGGGCGCTCTCGGGATCAAGCTCCGCGAGCCTAAAGAAGAGGCGATCGCACTTCTCTTTAACCTGGGCCATAGTGGCCTCGTAATGCTCAACGGCAAACTCCAGGTCCGGAATCGCTGCCCTCTCGAAAGCAATGTCTGCCGTAATGTCATCAAGTCTCTCCTGCAGCCAACCGCATTTGCACCTCATCACAATATTGCCTGGCTCCTGTTCGGCGTAAGTTCGGACCAAGGCCAGGCGGTCCACCAACTTTCCCCTCTCACGAACCAGCCACGAAAGCTGATCGTTGGCAAACTTGAGGGCCTTTTTGTGATTATCAGCCACAAACGTAACAGTTGCCAGACGCTCGTGCCGGTCTCGGTAACGGGCTTTCACGACGGCGGTCACAAGGACCGTCTCATAAGCGCGGTTATAAGCAGCTAGAAAATTGATGAAGAGGGTCGAGAAGTTCCGATACTCCTTTCCTAGTTGGGTACCCTCAACAGAAGCAGCGTCCACGGTCCTGAATAAACCGAGGATTTCAGCCTCAACGGTAGAGTTTTGGGCTATATGAGCGTAACCTCTACCAAGAAGATTGTAGAGTCTCTCCCACTCAGCCAGGATTTCGGCGGAGAATGTATGGTTAGGAGAATTGGCCATTTTTGAAAGCAGATCACGAAAGAAAGGAGGAGAGAGGCGAGGCAGATGATCGGAATGTGAAGGCGATAATCTGCTTCAATTTAAATACTGATTTCAAAGGGGCAGTCTCTATTGGTCGAGTTTTTTCTATCTACCATTCTCTGTCGGCAACACCCCCGCTAGCTCAAATTCCAGTCAAGCGGCAACCTCAAGCTGAGCAGACCCGACGTCTCTGTAGAAAAGTTGGACGGGCCGCCACCACTTTGAAAAAGAAAGAATAAAAAACGAGCTGAGTGGGAGACAAAGAAATTTTCGGCAGAAAAGGAGATACGACTCGTCTTTATTGGAGGACCCGCCTGTAAATCGACGATGGAGATCTTGACAAGGGCCCTCTACCACTAAAAGAAAAAAGGAAGACAAACTGAGCGAGAAACAAGGATTTCCCCTTTGATCAAAAGCTGAATATCAGATTTTCTCCCTCGGAAAATCTAATAGCACTGCCCGTGAAGAGGGAAGTCGTTGCTATTGCCAGAGAGAGAACTTGTCCTCATTTGATAGTGAGAGTTCATTCGCAAGAACTCGCAGGAGAAAGATAGAGAGGAAGGAGTTCTCGTGGGAGAGGAATTCAAAACCTTCACCATCAAAGCATCGGTTTTCAAAGCCTGTTACGAGAAGCCATCAACGATCCCGTGATCCCTCAAGTCCGAGAAGACATCCTGAGGCGGTCTCGAATCGGTAGTCCTAGATCCAGAAATATGTCGAGCATTAGGGGAACGGGCACATGTTCAACCCTGGTCGAAACTGATGAAGTTCCTTACCCTGAGGGTCTATTGGTCATGGCCATTGACGGTAATCCAGTCTCTCTGTCAATCCTTGTTACCGTATTAAGAAAATGCCGGTATAAGGTTGTAGCTCAAGCAAAGGCGACAGAGGCCTTAGAGATATTAAAGAGGAGTGGTGACCAGTTTGATATCGTCCTCACCGCCATGGTAGGGATTGACATGGATATTTTCACTCTCTTGGAAGTCATCAATTCTAAATTAAACATGCCAGTCCTCGTAATTTCGGCAAGCGATGATCAGCAAGCCATAATGAAGGCTGTCTTAAATGGGGCCCAAGACGTCGTAACGAAACCAGTTAGGGTTCAGATGCTTCAAAACATATGGCAGCACGTGGTAAGGAAGCAATTGCACGACCATGAGAATAAGCATCAAGCCTTCAATTTTGTTCCAAGCAACTGGAGAAAGAAGATGAGTTGGTCTCCCGAGCTGCATCGTATGTTTGTTAATGCAGTTCAGCAGGTAGGAATCAATTCGGCACGGCCGCAACATATACTGGAAATTATGAACGTAGAGGGACTCACTAAAGCAAATGTTTCGAGTCATCTTCAGAAGTACAGAAAAAGGGTGAGAGAACACAATGCAGCTCAGAATCAAGAAAACCAAGGCGGGACTAATCCAAGCCTGAATGTCGAGTCTCCTCGCCACCATAAGTTCCGCAGGTTAGCATGGGGCGAGCCACTTCCCATCATCAACCAAGCCAGTAGCCGTGCCATCAATCCTCCAGGCGTTAATCAAAGTATCCCCCAGAATCACCCTAATGCTCTTCAAGAGTATAGACCGCAGGGGCAGTGTATTCAGACTCCTTGGTCTGAGCACCAACCCGTGGCTAGAATTCATCCCATGATCAGCGCGCCTGCGCAGCCAAAGAATCAGACAAGAAATTATCCTGAGCACTTCCACTTCTTTAATCCTCGAATGGAAGGAGTTTTTGGCAGCAGGACAGTTGGTGATCCCCACACTTTCTCGAGTAATGATGAAGGCTCCAGCACGAGAAGTCAAATTGCTCATGGCGAGGACAGAATGAGAAATCTACCGCCAGCATTTGCCAACAACAATGCCCAATTCGAGCATCAGTTGCTGGAAGGTTCAAGAGATTACCCAGATGATGAGCTTACTGCCCTGGTCAACCAGTTTAGGGTTGACAGAGGTCCCAAACCGCGATCAGGAGCCAGTGAGTAGGGACTCTCAAACATCGGTCATCCACACCCGAACCAACACGAGACTAGCTGATTAACGAAGAGCCACAGGAGAGGCAGAACTGACCTTGAATAAGTGCACCTTTCATTTCATGCTTAATTCCCCTGCGTATGATATTTCCAGCTTTCTAGGTGACTAGATTTAATTCAGGGGTAAGGGGGTAATTTGTTTTTTTTTTATCTCGTCGAATGCATGAATCCCTTTTTTATGCTAGATTTAGGGCGGACCAATTTGTGGCAACGTCGCTTATTGCCATAATGAGAAATGTTGAATGGCCTCACGTAGGGGAATTTCAAGTGAAAAGCCCAGGCGAGCTCGAAGACGGGTAACTGTGTGTCGTTCCAATTTACCCTTAATCGTTGCAAAATGCTAAATTGGATTTGTTCCATTCTCACCCAGGGGATTGCAAAGTGCCTCAAGAGTGTCGCAAAATGAAATGACCCAATGGAACGCGATAGGACTCATTTGCCTCGAAGGTAACCTTCAAATTAAAGGAGCCCTCCGGTCCACGGACCCGATGGCATAGAAAATGATGATGGTCCAAGGCAACCCGAAAGAAAATAAGGCCCAACTAAGCAAAGCACTTATGTGGCAAGCTCAAAGTGAAGGGCAACTCGGGACATACAATTCAATCCAGTCCAAATGAAGGAACTTCCTCAATTCAAATTCAATGGAAGTACACACAAGGGTAAAACAGTATCGTTCTAATTTTTCTAGAATATGAAGAACATATACTGCCGCATTCTCTTTCATTTTTGCAGGGGAAGTCTCTACTGGCCAGATTTTCCTGTCTAACATTCCCTAACAGTATCACCTCCGCTACTCGTCTCCAATCTTGAGCCAAGCAAATCCGACGTCTCTACGGAAAAGTTGGACGGGACGCCACTACTTTGAAAAAGAAAGGATAAAAAATAAGCTGAGTGGGAGACAAAGACATTTTTGGCAGAAAAGAGATACGACTCGTCTTTATTGAAGAACTCGCCAGCAAATTGACGGTGGAGACAGCAACAAGGGGCCCCCTTCCACGGAAAGATGGAAGGAGACGAGCTGGGCGAGAGATACGATGAAAAGAAAATCGAGAAAGCCAAAACACTCGAGAGAGGCAATACAGTTGCTAAACCCACGTCTAATTTTAAAGGAGGCATCTTCTTGATAATTCTCATTCGTGCTCGAAAGAGAGACTCTTAAAGCATACGCAGTCTCCCAGAAAAATCCAGAGAGTGAAAATACAAGAAGAGATATCAAACTTTGAGAAATCGTTAACCAAATCGAAGATGTCTCAACCCAACACACTTGAAAGTTATCGTTACTTGCTGAATATGAGAGAGGAAGAGTTCGAAGCCATATTTAGGATCGAGCCTATGGAGCCCGGCCCTTCCACCGACGACGTCCAAGAGCCCGGTAAGGACAATGACAACAACGGTAAAGGTCAAAAGAGGCGTTACCGTCGCCATACTGAGGAGCAAGTACGAAAGCTTGAAGCTTTCTTCAGAACGTGCCCTATGCCAGACGGCAAACAAAAAATGGAACTGAGTCAAGAGCTAGGACTTGAACCTTCGCAAATCAAGTTCTGGTTTCAAAATAGACGAACCCGAATGAAGACTCGTCATGAGCACAACGAAGCCGAGTTTCTAAGAATTGAAAATGAAAACGTCCGAGCGGAAAACAAGATGTATAAAGAGACTTTTGACTCCGCCACCTGCCCCAACTGCAATAGCCTCCTCCTCACCCTCGATGAAATGTATGATCTGAGGATCGAAAATGCACGTTTAAGAGGTGAGTTAGACCAGTTTATAACAGGATCGAGTTCTGTTGGGGCAGGGTACAAAAGGACCAATGATACTGGATCAGCATCAATACCTCCCGAGGAAGAAGGGACAGATCACCACCAAGCGAACATTGACGATGATCTTTTCGCCATAATCAACCAGTTTGATATCGGTAAAGCATCGGGACTGTGATGCACTTGTTCAGCCAGTGACCACCAGACCTTCAATATGGCCGATGCATACCTAATTTGGGATGAAGCCAGCTGATCATGGGAGAGCCTGCAGAGGAAGCAGAACTGATCCTGAATGAGTGAACGTGTTTTATTTCCTTGCGTGATATGTTTTTCTGCTTTTGTGAATGTGTAAAAGTAAGGAGTAATAATCCGACTTCCCCCTATTAAATGCTCGAATCCGCCACCTCACCAACCTCGCGATGAATTGATGGCGAGTAAAAATCTGCATAAACCTGAAGGGTAACTCCGTATCGTTTCAATTTACCCTCAGTTGCTCCAAGTTTTAAAATTAAGCCCCTTCTATTCTCAGGAAATTGCAAATCGACCCGAGAACGCAATCATATCCGAATACAAGTTGAACAAAATTTGGGGGGCAAATTGACTCATGGGCATTACCATGGGATGGACAGCTTCGGACAAAGGAAAGTACAAGCGAAAGACGCGAACAATCTCATAAATGGGTAATTTTGTATCGTTCTAATGTGCACATAATCATCTCAAGTCTTGAATTGTCTTATTCCATTCTTAACAGGGATTGCAAATTACCTCGAGAAATACCGTAACATGGCCCAAGGTGATACAACAGGGCTGTTTTATCCCCAAAGATTAACCTTTGAAAGGATAGCCCCATGGACACCTACGGTCCAATGGACCGAATGGTATGGGGGATGATAGTAAGTCCGAAATATCCCGAGTTCGATCCCCAAGGGTGGGGAATGTTGTATGTATTATAAATAAATGAAACAACTTTTTGTGCATTTTTTTTTAACAAACAGGAATACTTGACGACCTTACCAAAAAAACAGGAATACTCGACGAGTAATATCAAATTCAGTATTTTACTATAGTCTTGCCATAATGGTGAGGTGCCTAACAAAAGTCGAGGAAAATTCAATCCAGCAAAATTAGTAAGAGACTCGTGCAAGGCATTCAAGACGAAAGGTAAATCAGCATCGTTTCCAATTTATCCCTTTTAATACTGGCTGACATGTCTCATTTTCTTTCTACAGGAAATATTTACACTAACATTTAACATGTTGAAGGAGACAAATCCAAAAGGAAATTATGATCATCTGACAAGATCTATTCTGGTGAAAAATGGGGCAAATTGATTGCAAGCTCTGAAGCAAAAAAGCAAATATGTCTTCCTTATCTCGTTTGATTTCAAGAATAATTTCTCTGCTTTTTGCAGGGGCATTCAACCGCTAAACCATGGCGATCGCTGTCATTAAACCAACCGAAATGCTCCCTCACCCATATGTTTTATCGCGCAGGGGCAAAGTTTGAGACGAACCGCCCCTCGACATAAGGAGTAGGCTTCCCAATTTGTTCGGTCCGCCCACATACCGGGGGCAATTCAAATCCGCCCATATTTGCACATTATATAAACACACATGATACTAAAAATTGTCACATCTACATTGTGCTTACACAATTCATGAATTATGCATAACTACTCCGTGTGTTTAACTTGCCAACTCCAACTTAGAGCATAGACTGTACAGGAGACATTAAATGTGCAGAATGGGGCATGACAGGATGAGGAAAGGCAAACCATTTCCACACAGGTCTAACATTTTAATCTACAGATAAATAGCCTTTCTCCAGAGTGAGAGAAAGCCCTTTCGGAATGAAGTCCCCCATTCAGATTACATTCAAGGTGTTCATACTATAAGAACCTCCTTAAACAGAAGTGGTAATGCAATACATGATCCATATGTTGATCGATCGCATCATGAGTTATTGCACAGACTGCCTTTAATCATGGCAAACTTAGCTGAACAATTTTGTATGAACCAATGAATGCATTGACGAAAATGCTTGCACATGTTACCTCTGACATTGCCTGACAGGCAACACATTCCCGGTGTTCGAGTCACCTTCCAAAGTTTTGAAATTCATTCGGCGATTATTGAATGAATAAGCCTAGTTATCAAGAAGCCACCAAGCATTTCTTCCAAATTCTCAGGTAAGTATATCTTCAACCTAAACCTTTCAAGAGAATGAATTCTGATGGTTGTTGGGATACTCGAATCCATTGCGGTACATACTCCTCAATAAAGCATGATTTGTCTCAAGGACAGATATGTTCGAGACCTTTTGATCTCTGCCTCTTTGGTTTATTCCTAAAGCGACAGGAGAATATAATTTAGGTTTGAGCTTCTGCAGGATTCCTAGTCTCCCCAGATTTCAGAATGACACCCTTTGAGGTACACCAAGCCCTTCTTACAGGCAAACTAAGTCCTTCTTACACGCAAACTAAGTCCTTCTTACAGGCAAACCAAGTCTTTCTTACAGGCACAAAGTCCTTCTTACAGGCAAACCAAGTCCTTCTTGCAGGCATAAAGTCCTTCTTACAGGCAAATCAAGTCCTTCTTACAGGCGAATCAAGTCCTTCTTACAGGCAAACAAAGTCCTTATTACAGGCAAACTAAGTCCTTCTTATAGGCAAACTAAGTCCTTCTTACAGGCAAACCAAGTCCTTCTTACAGGCACAAAGTCCTTCTTACAGGCAAAGTAAGTCCTTCTTACAGGCAAATCAAGTCATTCTTACAGGCAAATCAAGTCCTTCTTACAAGCAAATTAAGTCCTTTTTACATGCACAAGTCCTTTTTACAGGCACAAAGTCCTTTTTACAGGCACAAGTCCTTTCTACAGGCACCAAGTCCTTCTTACAGGAATCTATTATGGGGTGACCTACCATACGGGTCAAAATTTAATTAGTAGAATCTTTTTATTAGGAATCTACCATGGTACGACCCACCATACGGGTCAAATGGTACGACCCACCATTAAATCAAATTTTAATCAGTAGAATCCTTTCATTAAGAATCTACTATGGGGTGACCTACCATACGGGTCAAAATTTAATCAGTAGAATCCTTTCATTAGGAATCTACTATGGGTTGACCTACCATACGAGTTCAAATTCAACCACCCTAAGGTTTTCTTATAACGAATCCTTAGGTTCTCATTTCATTTTCAGTGGAACATTCATGTCACGAATCTTTTTATTTCATTGTGTTGAGTCGATTAGGATTCAGGTGTCATCTCGTCTTTGAAATGAACCTCTGCCGAACTTCCTTTCAAAGAGAGGCAGCTGTTGACACCTGATTTTTAATCACTTTTTCTCTTTTAAAATTCATAAAATAAAATAAAATAAAAAATGAGAAAAATTAAAAAAAATAAACTTCAGTCTGTCGTGACCCAAAAAAAATTTTCCTAAAAAATTTAATGGTGTTTTATTCCCCGACGTTAAATTAATCCGTAGTTATGTACTGCTTGTAAATTTTTCTTTTTGGGATTTTTTTTCTATAGAATCAATATTAGTTACTCATGCTTGTAGTTATATAAAATTGGGTTAAAAGTTGACTAAATTGAAAATATAATGTCGTCATTGGTCTGGGTAATACCTTTGTTTCGGGAAGACGTTTGATGTGTCATTAATAGTATATATTAATATGTCATATGAATTGATTCAATATAATTCTGTATTAATTTTGGGTTTATTGAGCATAATAATCGTGATTAAAAAGGTATCACCCATTTTTATTTTAACTCATGATAACTAATATTAGCTTAATTATTAAAAATGCGTTATTTTAATTGCCTAATATTATTTTTATATTACTAAATAACTAACATCATGACCAGTTAATTTATAGCGTTAATCTTAATAAGTTTAATAATGCCTTATCTATTATCGATGCATTTTAAACCCATTTTATAAAATATAATGGCCAATGAATTATTAATATGTCTAATTAAATATATCATGACACCTCAAATAATTTAGTACATCGGTTTAAATTTACTACAAGCATATTATATAACTAGACATAAATTAAATCTATATATATGTCAAAATCATGAATCAACACCTCAAATTACATGTAGTTATTTTAAATATCTATATATTTTCAAAGTTAAATTGCCCAAAGGCAATTTAAAAATATAGCATTTATATAGTAGACATAATTGGTCATTTTAACTAATATCATGACCAATTACACAAATGCGTTTTAATCTTAATTTGAAAATCTTCTCATAATAAAATTTAATAGTCTAGTTCATTTGAAAATAACTGAATCGCAATTTACTATTAAATTGGTTAATAGTTAACCCGAAATGATTAAAAAAAGGTATCACCCATTTTAAACAATGAATCAATTATTTAATACCAAACGTTTAATGTGTCCGTTTAAATAATAGTTTTTGAGAAAATTTTAATGGTTTGTCGGGCAATCACATTAATAACAAAACTTCCATTAGCCTCACCCGATATTTATTATTTAACCTAATAAATAATTGTACTACGCTCTTCGCTGATTCTGGGGGGGGGGGGGGGGGAAGAGCTCTGAAGAGAGCTCACGCTCAATCGAAAAGGTGGAGAATATGTCGTAGTTCGAGTCTTCTTCTGATGGGTATCCCAATCCCATTAGCGTGAGTGATGAGTGGTGAGAGGACATAAAAGAATAAAAAATGGGGGGGATCCCACTCAAAGTGCCTACTGGTTCGAGACTTAAGTGAGAATCAACGGGAGAACGGCGGATGGACTTTCGGCTGGTCTTGGAGAGGTTCCCGAGTTTCACTACTTCTGGATCTCCTGCGCCATTGTTCCGGGGGGATTAGATCTTCAAAAAAAAAAACTTTGATTCCTGGGTCAAATTAAGGACATTGTCGTGTGCTGTTATGGCGCAACCGTTTCTCGACAAAATTTTATGAGCTGTGAGCACCAAATGGTTGAGGTCTATGGAGAGCGCAGTCACTGACTTCTCCAAAGGCCTAGCCGAGAAAAACGAAGAGGCTGGAAGCAAAACTGAAGGAGCTTTGCTACGCGATCAGTAAACGCGGAGAATACCACTTTTTCTGGAGTAAAGCAACCTGAAGAATCTCATCGTCATTGTCGAAGGAGAATGTGCGGCTCCCTTTGTCGGAGGTTGGATATCGGGCGCTTATGTGGACCGTCTGCACCTTGAGGTATCAGACTGTAGTTCACTGCAGTAGGAGGTATGAGACTGTAGTTCGTTGTAATATGGCATAGAATGGCTCCAATCATAGGAGTTAACCTTGATTTATTCCTAGCTAGCTTGAGACGAGGAGGAAAGAAATACCATTGAAGTAGCTTAGAAGAGATGAGACGTAGTGCTATGATTAGTCATGCTTAATTTAATTAATATAGTTGGACACTTTTCACATCGAATGTTTAAGCGCTGGTGCCGTGCTTTGGAGGATAAAGAGGGCCCTGAATCATTTTGATATATTGCATCTCATTCTCCATTTGCAACGTGGAGATCGGGCTATAGATATTGGACAAATTTTGCGAATACTTTTACACTGAACTCGTATTATATTGACTACAAATAGGCCCCTTCCTGTTTGTTTTAAGTTGTAGTAAACGGATTCAGAAGACTAAAAGATGGTAAGCATTTCAAAGTCGCAAGATTTTCCCTTGAAATTTCAATCTTCTATTTCGAGTCCTTCAAAACAGCTTTACATGCTACTCGCAATTTATGGTCCTAAATATTCCTGAAAACCGAGCATTATAATCCTAGATTATTTTATGTCTTGATGATTTATATTCTCATTAAGCGGAGTACTGTTGGTTACTACAACGATTTTATCCGAAACATGTTTCCACCGAAAATAGGGTAGCATAGCTAATTATGAAAATGCCTAAAATATTAAGTATTGAGAATTGATTTCTGCCAGTAATGTTATGCATGATGATACAAACTTGAACCGGTAGTTTAGAATTGTTTAGAAATTCCCAGATTTGAAGCGTTTGACTATTTCTATTAATATTGTGAGCTAGTTTTCTTTAGAACTTACATGTCCAGCTTACAATGATTAGTTTAGGAAGAATTTTGTTTAGGATTTGGAGGAACGTAAATGTCTTATGTATTTCAGGTTTGTCCCGAACATCTTTTTTAACAACAACAACAACAACAACAACAACAACAACAACAATAATGATAATTTCTAGAATACAAAAAAAATGATAAAAATCTAAAAAAAAAAAAGAAAGTGAATAGTGTTGACACCTCATCTTTAATCATTTTTTCTATTGCTAAAGTAATAAAAAATCCATAAAAATTCATAAAATTGAAAAATCAACTTTGGGGACCTTAGCCAAGCCTAGGGAACCAATTTTGACCAAAAAACGATTTTTCATATTTTCAGTATTTTTACGTATTTTTTATTTATTTATTTTCAAAAATTAATAGAAAATCCATAAAAATTCATAAAATTGAAAAATCAACTTTGGGAACCTTAGCCAAGCCTAGGGAACGAATTTTGACCAAAAAATAATTTTTCATATTATATATATTTTAATTTTTTTTAAACAAATACAAAAATATTTGAAAATTTTGAAAAAATAACATTTGAGGCCAAAAAATACACAAAGATAGTTAATATTTTTATTTTAAATCTATTTTCATATTGGCCATCGCAAATTCAGAAAAATCCAATTCGAGTCACGTGTTCCTTCACGAGTATAATCTCGAATCGGGCCTAAAAAAATTTAATTTGAGTCAACTTATTTTTAACTTTCACTTTTTATGAGTTGTGACATTGTCTTCTAATATTTTAAATTTTCATCTTGGCCCAATTATACCCAGAATGACTTAATTTTGCAAAAGGGCTTTAATTAAATTATGCATTATTTTCAGCGACAAGAAATGAGCTTAAATTTGACATGTGGTAAATTTTGGTGTGTCAAAAATTATGAGGAGATTTGGACTTAAAGAAATATATTTTTTCAGGGACTGAATTGTAAATACTTAAAATTCAAGGACTAAAGTGCAAATACCTAACTCTTGAAGGATTATTTTACAAATAATAAAAAGAAAAGTTAGTGGATAAATTAGAATAGAGAAGGGAAGATGAAGAAGAGGAGATGAAGAAGAGAAGTTGGAGAAGAATGGATGGAGAAAATAAGATAAGAATAGAGAAGGGAAGATGGACATGAAGAAGAGTTAGTAGAGAAATTAGAATGGAAGATAAGAATAGAGAAGGGAAGATAGAGATTAAGAAGAGTTAGTGGAGAAATTAGAATGGGAGATAAATATGGAGAAGGGAAGATGAAGATGAAGAACAGTTAATGGAGAGATTAGAATGTGAGATAGAGATGGAGAATGGAAGATGAAAATGAAGAAGAGTTAGTGGAGAAATTAGAATGGGAGATAGAATTAGTGGAAAAATTAGAATGGGAGATAGATGAGTAGGTTATAAAAGGAGAAAGAAGTGAGCTTGAGAGAGATTCTTGGGAGAGAAAATTTGAAGTGTTTGGGAGAATTTTTTTGAGAGGAAATTTTGGATGTTTGAGAGAGTTTTGGGAGATTGAAGAAAAATTCGAGAAAAAGAAAATACCAAAAGAGAGAGAATTTTGAAGATGATGGGAGTTTAAAGCTAGGGGTTATCATCACAAATTCCTTCATCGATCAATATAAATCAAGAGTTCATCCTCGTCAACGAGCAAGCAAATTCGAGCTAAGTGTTTTTATTTATTCATTTATTTATGATTTTACTCGCAAATTAGCACAAATTGTATACACTTTCTCCATCTCTTTTTTTCCCCATATTTTATGTCAGGAGAAGGATATCTCTACGTCAACAGCAAAAATCTCGTAGAGATGCAAAAATCGGCCCAGACAAGCTCCTAAGCTGTCCACCGATTTCTCAACTGATCTGTGACTAAAAGTCCCTCTTAATTCAAAAGAAACTCTCTATATTGGGAACATAGAGAGCGAAAATCAATTATAGAAATCCCTCCCAAAAAAATGGGAGATAAGTACTCTTTCCACTCTTCTGGTTTTAGGTGCAGATTAGCACATATTTTGTATACTGACACTTCACTTTATTTTATGTCAGGAAGCCGCAGCTCTATATCAATGGTCAACCCTGTGGAAGCACGAAATCGGCTTGGAGGAGTCCTCAAGCGCGAACAAATTTCAAATTGTTGAATCAATTCGTTGTATTTCATTTTAAAGAATTCATACCCCAGAATGGAGAGGACAAAGTCCATCCGCAATTTAAATACCTGCACCATAAATCCCAAAGGGAAGAGCCAAGCCAATGCTTAGCCTCCCATTGGAGGTTTTTACTTACAGTAGTTAAATACCTGCAACTTAAATACTTGTACCTTAAATCCCAAAGGGAAGAGCCAAGCCAATGCTTAGCCTCCCATTGGAGGTTTTTACTTACAGTAGTTAAATACCTGCAACTTAAATACCTGTACCTTAAATCCCAAAGGGAAGAGCCAAGCCAATGCTTAGCCTCCCATTGGAGGTTTTTACTTACAGTAGTTAAATACCTGCAACTTAAATACCTGTACCTTAAATCCCAAAGGGAAGAGCCAAGCCAATGCTTAGCCTCCCATTGGAGGTTTTTACTTACAGTAGTTAAATACCTGCAACTTAAATACCTATACCTTAAATCCCAAAGGGAAGAGCCAAGCCAATGCTTAGCCTCCCATTGGAGGTTTTTACTTACAGTAGTTTAAATACTTGCAACTTAAATACCTGTACCTTAAATCCCAAAGGGAAGAGCCAAGCCAATGCTAGGCCTCCCATTGGAGGTGTTTATTCATTGTCATGTACTTCCTATAATTTAATTTTTGAATCATCAGACCTAAAAGATAAGTAGGTTGTAATATTGCACAGAAGTCGTTAACACACTCCCTCTTTCGGCTTCAGGGAATCTTTAACACTTAAAAAAATATAACAAATAAAAATATATATCATCCATGCATCCTATTTAAAAAGTGAAAATACAAAGGAGAATACCCTACTAGAGCCTTAGGAATAAACCAAGCCTGAGTTGCCGAATTAGGATATCCATGAAATTAAGGTACCGAAAGGGCATTAGTTTTAATTAACTAGTGTAACCAAGTCTCCGAGCTCATAATCTCTGGTTCCCAGGAATAAATTAGTTCTCCCGCTAATTTATTTAGGTTTCTAATCGACCTACCAAGAACGATTAGTGGCGACTCCAAATTTCAAAATCATTTAAACAAAAACCAAAGTTGCGATTCGGTAGGGCTTGGGAGGGTCCGCGTTGGGTTAGTTAAATCTAATTAACCTAATAATCCGTTAACCCCTTTAAAATTTAAAATTTTTTTAGAGGGTCGCGACAAATAGCATATATTTTTATTTGCCCATTTTGTCCAGTTAGAATATATGTGCATAGTTATTGATGTTTTTGGCCTTATGAATATGTTGGTAAACCGTCTTGTAATGTTATCTTATTAGATAAATTAGCAAGTTAACTAGAGGCTAATTCGTGACGTTCGTTGTATTTCATTTTTATTTTTATTATTTGCTGCATTTCGCTACCTATCTACTTTGAACGAGAGTATGTTCTAAATGCTCAACTCATCACACTGGTATTCCAATGTATCGATCAATGGCCATCACCACGAAGATAAGTGACCTTCGTCGTTTTCCTAATTTTAGATGCGAGTCAGCGCAGATTTCCTACTGACCCATTTCTCCTATTTTTCCATATTTTATGTTAGGAGAAGGATATCTATACGTCAACTAAAAAATCTCGACGAGGTGCAAAATCGGCCCAGACAAGAAGCCGCAGCTTTATATCAATGGTCAACCCTATGGAAGCACAAAATCGGCTTGGAGGAGTCCTCAAGCGCGCACAAATTTCAAATTGTTGAATCAATTCGTTGTATTTTATTTTAAAGAATTCATACCCCAGAATGGAGAGGACAAAGTCCATCCGCAATTTAAATACCTGCACCATAAATCCCAAAGGGAAGAGCCAAGCCAATGCTTAGCCTCCCATTGGAGGTTTTTACTTACAGTAGTTAAATACCTGCAACTTAAATACCTGTACCTTAAATCCCAAAGGGAAGAGCCAAGCCAATGCTTAGCCTCCCATTGGAGGTTTTTACTTATAATAGTTAAATACCTGCAACTTAAATACCTATACCTTAAATCCCAAAGGGAAGAGCCAAGCCAATGTTTAGCCTCCCATTGGAGGTTTTTACTTACAGTAGTTAAATACCTGCAACTTAAATACATGTACCTTAAATCCCAAAGGGAAGAGCCAAGCCAATGCTTAGCCTCCTATTGGAGGTTTTTACTTACAGTAGTTAAATACCTGCAACTTAAATACCTGTACCTTAAATCCCAAAGGGAAGAGCCAAGCCAATGCTTAGCCTCCCATTGGAGGTTTTTACTTACAGTAGTTTAAATACTTGCAACTTAAATACCTGTACCTTAAATCCCAAAGGGAAGAGCCAAGCCAATGCTAGGCCTCCCATTGGAGGTGTTTATTCACTGTCATGTACTTCCTATAATTTAATTTTTGAATCATCAGACCCAAAAGATAAGTAGGTCGTAATACTACACAGAAGTCGTTAACACACTCCCTCTTTCGGCTACAGGGAATCTTTAACACTTAAAAAATATAACAAATAAAAATATATACCATCCATGCATCCTATTTAAAAAGTGAAAATACAAAAGAGAATACCCTACTAGAGCCTTAGGAATAAACCAAGTCTGAATTGCCGAATTAGGATATCCATGAAATTAAGGTACCGAAAGGGCATTAGTTTTAATTAACTAGTATAACCAAGTCCCCGAGCTCCTAATCTCTGGTTCGCAGGAATAAATTAGTTCTCCCGCTAATTTATTTAGGTTTCTAATCGACCTACCAAGAACGATTAGTGGCGACTCCAAATTTTAAAATCATTTAAACAAAAACCAAAGTTGCGATTCGGTAGGGCTTGGAAGGGTCCGCGTTAGGTTAGTCAAATCTAATTAACCTAATAATCCGTTAACCCCTTTTAACCCCTCTCGAATTTAGAATTTAAAATTTTTTTTAGAGGGTCGCGACAGTAGGTTGTGGTTTCTTTTTGGGAGTCTGTACCTAACGCTGATGTTGATATGTATATATTGTTATTTGTGTTTATACTGTTCATTCTACCCCTCTGTTCTGTATGCATGCATGTATGGATAGGAGGCACGTTTTCGCAGGTTCGAGAGTTAGACGAAGGACTCGTCGTCTGGTCACGACGGTAGGTTCTCCTGGGCCGCCGCATATTAAACCTGACGAGCGAGGTGAGATTCTTCCGCAGGAACGGGATGCCGTGTGCCCGATTGGGGTTCGGGGCGTGACATCCCCGTTCGAGTAGTATCAGAGCAAGGTCAGCTCGATATGAGACCGTTCGAGGTTTTGGAGTGATAAGGATGCTGATTTTGGGGTAGTTAGATAGACAGACCCTAAACTAAGGGATAGGAATGGGGTACAATGCATGAATTGATTGGCGCATGTGAATGCTTAGTTCGATTGGTTGCCTAGAGTAGACTGAGGCAGAGGTATTCTGAACTAAGTTGCAGGTGCGTCAGGACCTGAGGTAAGGTTCTAAGGCAAAGCCCCATGAGTAGGGCGCTTAATTGCTGATTTCTGAATGGTTAACTTGTTAGGTGTTGCTTGTGTTTGTATGCCTAGTCAGCTGTCGCGCGCTGCTTGACCATCATGCATTGCATGGATTTCTGCATTTAAAGAAAAATGAATTTGGAAAGGAAAAAGGGGTTTGGAAATGAAAACGATTTAAAGTTAGAATTTGGATTCGAAAAGTGCATGCATCTCATGTTGTTGGATTCGGTAACCGTCAGCCTGGTATGGGACGGGATTGACGGGACGTCTAAAAACTGTAATGATGCGTGGTATGGGACACGTGGAATGGGATTCACTCTGTTTGTGAGTAACTTGGGACAACTGTTCGCACCAAGAAATGATGAGGGCGGGGAATGGTCGCGGGGGCAGAGACCTGATCAAGGAAGTGGCTCCCGACAGGCTTCTAGTTGAGGTGGCGAACAGAGTGACCTAGGTTGTGCATTTTCAGGTTGAGTCTAGATGTCGACCGGGTTCAACTGCATTTAAGCTGCAGCGACTATTTACATGCATATATATGTCAGTGGACGCAACAGCAGACGAAATCTTGGTTGCTAGATTTAGAATTTCGAATTCCTGAATGGGAATTTCGTTTGTGTTTAGGTGTGAGTTTTAGCAAGGATGAGCAATAGGGGCAGAAGACCGACTACTGGTGCATCGAGCTCGAGGGCTCCTGAGTCTAAAGGAGATCCTAGGATCGAAGAGATGATGGGAGTTCTGACTGAAGTGAGTAACTTGATGGCTAGGCAAGCTGCTGAGAGAGCTGCCACTGTAGCCCAAGCAGCTGAGGCCGCCTTGGCCGCTGCGAGCTGCCGTGTGGATCGAACAACTTGAGAAGGCTTTTACTGTTTTGGGTTGCGCAGATGAGGAAAAGGTCTTGTTGGTAACTTATCAGCTCCAAGGTACTGCAGATGATTGGTGGAAGGCCACCAGAGGACGAGTCTTTCCTGATGGCATGAGGCCAAACTGGGCCGCTTTCTGTGCAGCATTCAATGGCAAGTATTTCTCTGAGGCAGCCCAAGAGAGGAAAATGGAAGAGTTTATAAGACTCAGGCAAGGACAGGTGACTGTGGATCAGTACGAGGGTGAGTTTGCCAGATTGTCCAAGTTCGCTCGAAGGCTGATTGAGGATCCGTGGGACAAGGCCAGAAGATTCAGGGAAGGTTTGAGATCGGAATTGAAGAGTATGATAATCGCCACGGGACTGAGGGACTATAATGAGATTTATGAGCGAGCACTGGCGATAGAGCGAAACCTGCAAGAGAAGGCTGCCGCATCTGGATCGCGGTTTGTGCCAAGAGGGAACTTCAGAGACTTTAGCAAAAGGCCGATGAAGGATACCCGCAGGTTCGTTCCACCTGCGAGGAGGACTTTGGGAAAACCGTCATTCCCCAGGAATCAGAACTGCCGTGACTGTGGCAGGAGGCATGGGAACAGCCCTTGCCCGAGGAAGACTGGAGGCTGCTTTGGATGTGGCCAGACAGGGCATATTCTGAGGAACTGCCCGAGAAGAGGTCCGAGACCCCCGTTCCAACCGCGGCAGCAGCCGCCGATGGTGAATGCTCCTCAGGGGAATCAGAACCGTCCACCTGCTCAAGGACGAGTTCATACAGTGGCGCGAAAGGACGCTGAAAACGCGCCAGGGGTGATCACAGGTACCGTCTCTCTCTGTGGTCACGCTGCTTATGCTTTGTTTGATCCGGGAGCGTCGCATTCCTTCGTATCTGCACGTTTTGCTGAGTTATCTGGGATGAACGTTAAGCCGTTGAATGTGACTTTGCATGTAACCACCCCGTTAAAGGATAGAGTGATTGTTGCGCTAGGATGTAAGGGGTGTAAGCTAGTTCTGGGCGATAGAAAGGAAGAGATCGATGTAGCTGTTTTGCCTATGTTTGATTTCGACATGATTGTTGGCATGGATTGGTTGGTTAGGCATGGAGCAGTAATAGACTGTGGTAGGAGTATGATACAGCTAAACCCAGTAGGTCACCCGGGGTATGAATTTAGAGGAAATCGTGGAGGAACGTCGATTCCTTGGATCTCGTCATTGGAAGCGACCAAACTGATGGACGAGGGTTGTCTGGGATTTTTAGCGTCAATATCTGATTCGACTGCTCAAGAGGTGAAGTTGGAGGAAGTGCCTGTAGTGAGAGAGTACCCGGACGTGTTTCCTCAAGAATTGCCTAGTTTACCCCTAGAGCGAGATGTGGAATTTGTGATTGAGTTGGCGCTTGGAACAGAGCCGATCTCGAAAGCACCATATAGGATGTCGTTGTCTGAGTTAAAGGAGTTGAAGGTACAGATGCAAGAGCTATTGGATAAAGGATTTATCCGCCCCAGTGCTTCGCCATGGGGAGCTCCGGTGCTATTTGTTAAGAAGAAGGATGGATCGCTAAGACTGTGCATCGACTACAGACAGCTGAACCAAGTGACAATCAAGAACAAGTATCCTCTGCCAAGGATTGATGACCTGTTTGATCAGCTTCAAGGAGCATGTGTGTTCTCCAAGATAGACCTAAGGACAGGCTATCACCAATTGAGGATTAAGAAGGAGGACGTGCCTAAGACTGCCTTTAGGACGACGTATGGGCACTACGAATTCACAGTTATGCCGTTTGGATTGACGAACGCCCCAGCAGCATTTATGGATATGATGAATCGAGTGTTCAAAGAGTTTCTAGATCAGTTCGTGATAGTCTTCATTGATGACATATTGGTGTATTCGAAGAGTTCCGAGGACTATGAGGAGCACTTAAGGATTGTCCTGCAGACGCTGAGGGAACACTCGCTGTATGCGAAGTTCAGCAAGTGCGAGTTCTGGTTAAGCAGAGTGGCTTTCCTTGGACACATAGTATCCGGAGAAGGAATATCAGTGGATCCAGCAAAGATCGAGGCGGTAGAGAAATGGCCGAGACCAATAACTGTGGCTGAAGTACAAAGTTTTCTTGGATTGGCTGGGTATTACAGACGCTTTGTGGAAAGGTTCTCGGTGTTAGCGTCTCCTCTGACCCATTTGTTGAAGAAGGAAACAAGGTTTGAATGGACCGAGAGGTGCGAGGAAAGTTTTCAGGAGTTGAAGGATCGATTGACTTCCGCACCAGTGTTGACCATTCCGTCTGGACCTGGAGGGTTTGAAATGTACAGCGATGCGTCATTAAGAGGATTGGGATGTGTCTTGATGCAGCATGGACGAGTGGTAGCTTATGCATCTCGACAGCTGAGGCCACATGAGATGAATTACCCGACGCATGACTTGGAGTTAGCTGCCATAGTGTTCGCATTGAAGATTTGGAGGCATTATTTGGTGGGAGAGAAGTTCCAGATCTACACCGATCACCAGAGTTTGAAGTATTTGTTTTCGCAGAAAGAGTAGAACATGAGGCAGCGTCGTTGGATGGAGCTATTGAAGGACTACGACTGTGATATTCTGTACCATCTAGGAAAGGCGAATAAGGTAGCGGATGCTCTGAGTAGGAAGTCGAGCATTACGCATATGATGGTCAAGGAGTGGACATTACTAGAGGAGATCAGAGATTCTGAGTTCAAGGTCGAGGTAGGGAACTTCTCAAGTCTGATGGTTACATTGCAGATTGAACTAGAGATTCAGCTAAGGATCAAGGAGTTGCAGTCTACGGATCCAGATGTCCAGAAAATTGTGGTGATGAATGCGGATGAGAGGAAGGCTGAGTTCCAAGTGACTACTGACGGAATATTGAAGTTTAGAGGACGTCTGTGCGTGCCTAATGACGAGGCGCTGAAAGAGAAGATTTTGTCTGAGGCGCACAGGAGTAACTACAGTATTCATCCAGGGAGCACGAAGATGTATTAGAACTTGCGCCAGCAGTATTGGTGGAATAGAATGAAGGTGGATGTGGCTAAGCATGTAGCTAAGTGTCTGACGTGTCAGCAGGTAAAGGCACAGCATTGCAAGCCTGGAGGATTATTGCAACCATTGGAAATCCCAGAGTGGAAATGGGAGCATGTCACTATGGATTTTGTGACAGGATTGCCAAGAAGTCAGAGAGGCAATGATTCGATATGGGTAATAGTGGACAGACTGACGAAATCAGCTCGTTTCATTGCAGTACGAAAGGACTCTACCTTGGAGAAGTTGGCTGAATTGTACGTAAGGCAGATCGTGAGATTGCATGGGGTACCAGTAAGTATTGTATCAGACAGAGATCCTCGTTTCACAGCTACGTTTTGGAAGAGTTTGCAGGGTACTTTGGGATCAGAGTTGAGATTCAGTACAGCCTACCATCCTCAGATAGACGGTCAGTCGGAAAGGACTATACAAACTTTGGAGGACATGCTGAGAGCGTGTGTAATTGATTTCAAAGGAGGCTGGGAAGAGCAGTTACACTTGGTGGAGTTTGCCTACAACAACAGTTATCAGCAGAGTATCAGAATGGCACCGTTTGAGGCATTGTATGGGAGAGCTTGCAGAACTCCGATTTGTTGGGACGAGGTTGGTGAGAAAAGTATAACAGGCCCGGAGTTAGTTCAGCAATCAGTTGAGGCAGTTAAAGTGATCAAGGACAGACTGAGAACCGCTCAGAGTAGGCAGAAAAGTTATGCAGACAGGATTGGGGTTCGGGGCGTGACACCCCGTATACATTCAGAGCATTGCATGAGTCACCGAAGATGTGACATGAGAATGTGCCCAAGATGGGGAAATGGAGAGAAAAGGGAGACCAACGTAAGGCGTCAGAAACGCAGTGTGGTATTTGCCGTGTGGCACTGAGATTGAGCCCTCATGGGAATTGGAGTGATAGGCGGGCTGATCCGTGGGATCCGTGATGGCGGCTTGAGGCCTGCATCATTGCATCACATGATTGCTGATTGCTTGATATTGCCCGTCTGTATTGTATAACTTGTATTATTATGTGGTTCGTGTTGGTTACGATGGGTTATAGTATCTTGGGAGATCGAGACTGCTTGGACTCTGAACCCTGAACCCTAGATACTGGTTAGGACCGACCTCACTTGTATACCCTACCCTACGCTAGGATTAGTGGTGAGCTTGCTGAGTCCTCGACTCACTGGTGGTGGTTACCTTCCTTTTTCAGATCCTAGACGCCAGTGATGGCTGCACCCCCGATGCTTTTTGGACTGCCGATTCAGATGGATACTCACATCACCCTCCATTTTGATATGCACGCTACTCTATGGCATAGGCATGTGACGACTGTATTAGTAGATCAGGGTGGACCCTACCTAGTACACCATAGGTTCGAGGCGTGGTTTAGAGAGGGCCTTCATGGCTTTGAGGGACCCCAGCGAGATTCCCCGATAGCCATGGAGGAGGACCCATTTTGGCTGCAGCCTGCTGAGTATGGAGGCCAGGTGATCGACCCCGACCCACTGCAGGAGTTGCCGTCCCCTGGACGATCTGAGATTGATGGCCACAAGGAGGGCGATGCCATGAATACCGATGAGGAGGATCCAGAAGAGGACCCCATGGAGGATTCCGAAGAGGAGCTTGATGAGGACTGAGTTCCTGGCAGTGGTTTAGTGTTTTGATGTTAGGATGAGCGTAGGTAGGTTTGTAGTTGGTGGTTTCTTTTTGGGGTCTGTACCTAACGCTAATGCTATGTTATGTATATATTGTTATTTGTGTTTATATTGTTCGTTCTATCCCTCTGTTCTGTATGCATGTATGTATGGTTAGGAGGCACGTTTCCGCAGGTTCGAAAGTTAGACAAAGGACTCGTCGTCTGGTCGCGACGATAGGTTCTCCTGGGCCGTCGCATATTGTTAACCTGACGAGCGAGGGTGAGAATCTTCCGCAGGAACGGGATGCCGTGTGCCCGATTAGGGTTCGGGGCGTGACATGTTAGATGGGTTTAATGGGTAGTCATGTTTTGGAAATTGAACCTTGATTGACCGATGGATTTGATTGATGGATTGACAAGACATCGATTGATTTGACAACTGATTTGACTTGCCTCGATGTGCGTGCCAAATGCACCGATCGGGTCCCGAGGGCGAACGAATTTCAGACAAGATTTGATTTCAATTTACCGAATATACTCTCAAAAATCCTAATTCAACTAATTCTAATGACTGAGCATTCACCGCGGGGCATTTCGGAAATTTTCCAATGACGTCTTGCTTCGCGACGTACACCGGCTGTCTGCCCTTTTGGTGACATTTCTGAAACTGACTTCATTTCTTAACTGTGTTCATCTTACTAATTCGGTTGTCCGAAGTCGGATTTCATTTTGTGGTCAATTTCGTTAAATACTGACTCTGTCTCTGTCTCAGACCAACGGGCGGCTGTTTGGGAAATTCTTCCCAGATAGCCTTTCCCCTTCGGTTAGTCATCTCAAGGTAGCTAATCCTGAGTGAGCGTCGATCAGCGTGTATTAACGAAGTATTTCTATTCATTTAGAAATTCTGATGACTGGGTCGAATTTTCAGACTGTTACATGGGACCTCTCTTCGGGCAGTTCCTCAGAATGTGCCCCAACTGCTCACACCCGAAGCATCCTGTCACGCCCCGGATCCCTATTCGGGAACGCAGCATCCCGTCCCTGCGGGAGATACACCTCGCGCTCGCCTAGTTTTAAAAGTTCGACGGCCCAGGATGAATCTCTACGTCGAAACCAGACGACGCGTCGCCAGTAAATTTACGAACCTGCGGAAGCGTGCCTCCTGTCCATACACACAAGCATGCATAGCAAAGGGTAGCATAGATAAGGTAAAAACAAACAGCATTATATACATATCAAGCGTTAGGTACAGACCCTAAAAAGAAACCACAACCTGCTGCCTCACCTACGCTCTCACTAACATCAAAATACCAGACCAGCATCAGAAACTCAGTCCTCCTCAGGCTCCTCGTCGGAATCCTCCACGGGATCCTCTTCCGGATCCTCCTCATCTGTATCCATGGCATCGCCCTCCTCGTGGCCATCAATCTCAGATCGTCCCGGGGACGGCAACTCCTGCAGTGGGTCGGGATCGATCACCTGGCCTCCATACTCGGCAGGCTGCAGCCAGAATGGGTCCTCCTCCACGGGTATCAGGGAGTCACGCTGTGGTCCCTCAAAGCCATGAAGGCCCTCTCTAAACCAAGCCTCGAACCTATGGGGCACTAAGTAAGGACCTCCATGGTCTACGAGTACAGTCGTCACATCCTATGCCACAGGGTAGCGTGCATATCAAAATGGAGGGTGATCTTAGTGTCCATCTGAATCGGCAGTCCAAAAAGCATCGGGGGTGCCGCCATCACTGGCGTCTGGGATCTGAAAAAGGAAGGTAACCACTACCAGTGAGTCGAGGACTCAGCAAGCTCACCACTAATCCTAGCGTAGGGTAGGGTATACAAGCGAGGTCGGTCCTAACTAGTATCTAGGGTTCAGGGTTCAGAGTCCAACCACTCTCGATCTCCTAAGATACTATAACCCATCGTAATCAACACGAACCACATAATAGTACAAGTTACACAATACGGACGAGCAATATCAAACAATCAGCAATCATGTCATGCAATGCTGTAGGCCTCAAGTGGCCATCACGGAGCCCACGGATCAGCCCGCTTATCACTCCAATTCCCATCAGGGCTCAATCTCAGTGCCACACGGCAAATACCACACTGCGTTTCTGACGCCTTACGTTGGTCTCCCTTTTCTCTCCATTTCCCCATCTTGGGCACTTTCTCATGTCACCCCTTCGGTGACTCATGCAATGCTCTGAATGTATGCGGGGCCCAAATGATTGCATCAGTGATTCAAATACAGAGCATGCATGCCAAGGTACACAAGTACAAGAACAGAGTACATCAATTGATCGTCTAATAAATCTCATGTTCATCATGCCATACGATCGTAAGATTAGTACTAGACATTCAGATTCTCGATCATCTAGGCTCGTATTGACTTCTTACTCGCGATCCGGTCATGCTATTGCTCACCATAGGCGATCCCCTAATTGAACCCATATAAACCAAGGTTTAACCTAAGTAAGGGTCTAATTAATTAAGTTAAGTTCGGCTGGGCCTAAGGCCCACTTCAAGAGTTGAGGTCCAATAATAAATTCTTAAATTAAATCATATGGGTTGGGCCTATTATTTTATTAATTTCGCGTGAGGCCCAAGCCCATTTTTAAAGATTTACCATTTAAGCCCATTTCCATTATTTTAGGCCCAATTTGATGACCCAAGCCCATATACACTTTTGGGTTTCATTCTTTAATGTTCGTGGACATAAATTAGGCCCAATTTTAAGTGGATTTTCGTCCATTAGTGGTCCATTGGTATGATTAGGCCCAATTAGTTTAGTTTTGGCCCAATTACTTGAAATAAAGGCTCCTAAGCCCAGCACCTTACTTTGGCCCATTAAACCACACGCCTAAGCCCATCATATCGGTCCATCAACCATGTTTTTGAGGCCCATTCAAGTTTCTAATCTCGTCCATTTGCAAGCCCACTAAAGTATTTTAGGCCCGTTTACTTATTTTAGGTTAAATTAGCCCAAATTAAGTCCCTTAGGCCCATTAGTTTATTCGGCCCACTCTTCCACACGCCTAAGCCATTCCTCGCAGCCCATAGTCACATTTTTGAGCCCAATTCGCGAACTAGCAGCCCCCTCATTCGGCCCACACAAGATTTCCACATGATAGCCTAATGTAAACTTCACCATAATCTCATATTCTCCTCACATCAAGCCTAACCAGCCTCTAACATATCATCCTACAAGCATATACTACTAACCTAGGCTAGAATTAGTAGTAGAGCTTACCTATTAGGACCGGAAACGACGACGGGACGGCAAAGGACACCGGACGGCCGAACGGAGCTCACGGCCGACGGAAAGGAACGGCGACTTGGCGGCTGGTCCGGGCTGTTCCGGCGGTTTCACGGGGGTTCCAAGGGCCCTAAGACAACCATTTACCAAGCCAAAGACGTGAGGAATGCAAGGGAACAAGGTGGGGCAAGTTCGGGTCCAAGTTGAAACAAGACGACGAGCGAAACGACGACGGAAAGGGGGCTGTTTGGGCGTCCATAAGGGGCTGTTCTTCCACGGAAATGAGAGGGAGGAGGGTTGAGGGACTTACCAAGATGAGGGGACGATGAGGGATGGCCGACGGCGACGGCAAGGGCGGCGGAACGGCGGCACGGACGGAGGGGCTCCTCGGCGACCGAACGAAGAAGGAAAGGAGGAGAGGGAGAGAGAGCTTTCGGGAGAGAGAGGGAAGTGTGGGAGTGGCCGAAAATGAGGGGTGAGGAGGAGAGAGAGAAGGTGATATGGTTTTGGTGAAAATCAAAGAGAAGAGATAATGGGGTTAGGTGAGGTAAATAGTGACTAGGATATGACATGTACTCTTGATTGTACTTGGATTTGACTTGATGGATTTGCATGGGAACTTGTGCCACGATTGACCGATGGATTTGATTGATGGATTGACAAGACATCGATTGATTTGACAACTGATTTGACTTGCCTCGATTTGCGTGCCAAATGCACCAATCGGGTCCCGAGCGCGAACGAATTTCAGACAGATTTGATTTCGATTGATCGAATCTACTCTCAAAAATCCTAATTCTACTAATCCTAAGGACTGAGCATTTACCGGGGGCATTTCGGTAATTTTCCAAATCACGTCTTGCTTCTCGACGTACACCGGCGGTCTGCCCTTCTGGCGACATTTCTGAAACTGACTACATTTCTTAATTGTGTTTGTCTTACTAATTCGATTGTCCGAAGTCGGATTTCATTTCGTGGTCAATTTCATTAAATAACGACTCTGTCTCTGTCTCAGACCAACGGGCAGCTGTTTGGAAAATTCTTTCCAGATAGCCTTTCCCCTTCGGTTGGTCAACTCAGGGTAGCTAATCCTGAGTGAGCGTCGATCAGAGTGTATTAATGAGGTATTTCCATTCATTTAGAATTTCCGATAATCGGGTCGAATTTTCAGACTGTCACACATCCCCCAGTCTTTTTCGGGCAAGGGTTGTTCCCATGCCTCCTGCCACAGTCCCGACAGTTCTGACCCGCTGAAGATGAAGGTTTCCCCAATGTTCTCCTCACAGGTGGAACAAATCTCCGGTTGTCTCTCATCGACCTCTTGTCGAAATCTCTGAGTTTCTCCTTGGCATGAACCGCGATCCAGATGCGGCAGCCTTCTCCTGCAGGTCTCGTTCTATCGCTAGTGCCCTTTCATACATCTCGTTGTAGTCCCTCAGCATAGTGGCGATCAGCATACTTTTCAGCTCAGGTCTCAAACCTTCTTTGAACCTTCTTGTTTTGTCCCACGGGTCCTCTATCAGCCTTCGAGCAAATTTTGACAGCCTAGCAAATTCACCCTCGTATTGATCTACAGTCATCGATCCCTAGCGAAGTCTAATGAACTCCTCCATCTTTCTTTCTTGGACTGCCTCCGAGAAATACTTTCCATTGAATGCCGCACAGAAAGCAGCCCAGTTTGGCCTCATGCCGTCAGGAAAGACTCGCCCTCTGGTGGCCTTCCACCAATCATCAGCAGTGCTTTGAAGCTGATATGTTGCCAGCGAAACCTTCTCCTTATCAGTGCATCTAAGTACTGCAAAGGCTTTCTCAAGTTGCTCGATCCATAAAGCAGCTGTCTCGGGTCCACCACTCCCGTCAAACTTAGATGGCTGTAACTTCAGAAACTGCTCTACGATGTGATGAGTCTGACGTCCTCCATTACCATGCCCATTGCCTCCATTGGCTCCATTCGCAGCGGCCAAAGCGGCCTCAGAGGCTTGGGCTACAATGGCAGCTCTCTCAGCAGCTTGCCTAGCCATCAGATTGCAAACTTCCGTCAGTACCCTCATCATCTCCTCGATCCTAGGATCCCCTTCAGACTCAGGGGCTCTCGAGCTTGATGCACCAGTATTCGGTCTTCTGCCCCTATTGCTCATCCTTGCTAAGGCTTATCACCTAAATTAAACGAAATTCCCATTCAGGAATTCGGAACTCTAAAACTAGCAATTAAGCTTTTGTTTACTGCTGCGTCCACTGACATGAATATGCATGTAAAATTCGCTGCAACTTAAATGCAATTGGACACGGTTGACATCTAGACTTAACCCTGTCAATGCACAACTCAGGCCTCTCTGTTCCCCACCTCAACTAGAAGCTTGTCGGGAGTCGCTACCTTGATCGGGTCTCTACCCCGGTGACCACTCCTCGCCCTCATCATTTCTTGGTGCGAACAGTTGTCCTATGTTACCCACAGTCAGAGAGAATCTCGCTCCACGTGTCTCATACCACGCTTCATCACAGTTTTTAGAAGTCCCGTCAGTCCTGTCCCATACTAGGCTGACGGTTACCCAATCCAACAACGTGTAATGCATGTACTTTTCAAAGCCAATTCTTTCTTTTAAACTGTTTTCAATCAAAACCATTTTGTTTTCAATGCAGAAATCTTGCAATGCATGATGGTCAAGCAGTGCGCGACAGCCGACTAAGCGTACAAACACAAACAACAACCAGCAGTTCAATCACTCAGCAATCAGCAGTCAGCAATCAAGCACCCTACTCATGGGGCTATGCTTTAGAACCTTACCTCTGGTCCTAACGCACCTGCAGCTTAGTTTAAAATGCCTTAGCCTAAGGATATTCTAGGCAATTCACTTTACTAAGCAAACACATGCGCCAATCAATTCAAGCATTCTACCCTGCCTAATCCTTAGGTCTAGGGTCTGTCTATCTAACTACCCCAAAATCAACAGCCTTATCACTCCAAATCCTCGAACGGTCTCGTATCGAGCTGACCTTGCTCTGATACCACTCGAACGGGGATGTCACGCCCCGAACCCCATTCAAGCCCGCGACATCTCGTTCATACCTTTAAATCTCAACGCGCTCGCTTGGTTTACGGTACGCGACGGCCCAGGGAGTGTCACGCCCCGGATCCCTATTCGGGAACGCAGCATCCCGTCCCTGCGGAAGATACATCTCGCGCTCGCCTGGTTTCCAAGGTTCAAATTGCCCAGGATGAATCTCTTCGTCGCAACCAGATGACGCGTCCTCAGTAAACTTACGAACCTGCGGAAGCGTGCCTCCTATCCACACACACACAAGCATACATAGCAAAGGGTAGCATAGACAGAGTAAATACAAACAGCATTATATAAATATCCAGCGTTAGGTACAGACCCCAAAAGAAACCACAACCTGCTGCCTAACCTACGCTCTCACTGACATCAAAATACCAGTCCAGCATCAGAAACACAGTCCTGCTCCGGCTCCTCGTCGGAATCCTCCACGGGGTCCTCTTCTGGATCCTCCTCATCAGTATCCATGGCATCGCCCTCCTCGTGGCCATCAATCTCAGATCGTCCAGGGGACGGTAACTCCTGCAGTAGGTCGGGGTCGATCACCTGGCCTCCACACTCGGCAGGCTGCAGCCAGAATGGGTCCTCCTTCATGGGTATCGGGGAATCTCTCTAAGGTCCCTCAAAGCCATGAAGGCCCTCTCTAAACCAAGCCTCAAACCTATGGGGCACTAAGTATGGACCACCCTGATCTACAAGTACAGTCGTCACGTGCCTATGCCATAACGTAGCATGCATATCAAAATGGAGGGTGATCTGAGTATCTATCTGAATCGGCAGTCCAAAAAGCATCGGGGGTGCGGCCATCACTGGCGTCCGGGATCTGAAAAAGGAAGGTAACCACCACCAGTGAGTCGAGGACTCAGCAAGCTCACCACTAATCCTAGCGTAGGGTAGGGTATACAAGAGGGGTCGGTCCTAACCAGTATCTAGGGTTCAGGGTTCAGAGTCCAACCACTCTCGATCTCCCAAGATACTATGACCCATCGTAATCAACACGAACCATATAATAATACAAGTCATACAATACGGACGGGCAATTTCAAACAATCAACAATCATGTCATGCAATGCTGTAGGCCTCAAGCGGCCATCACGGATCCCACGGATCAGCCCGCCTATCACTCCAATTCCCATCAGGGCTCAATCTCAGTGCCACACGGCAAATACCACACTGCGTTTCTGACGCCTTACGTTGGTCTCCCTTTTCTCTCCATTTCCCCATCTTGGGCACATTCTCATGTCACATCTTCGGTGACTCATGCAATGCTCTGAATGTATGCGGAGCCCAAACGATTGCATCAGTAATTCAAACACAGAGCATGCATGCCAAAGTACACAAGTACAAGAACAGAGTACGTCAATTGATTGTCTAATAAATCTCATGTTCATCGTGCCATACGTTCATAGAATTGAGCCCAATATGGCCATTTTAGGCCCAATTTGTTACCCTAAGCCCATGTACATTAATAGGCTTCATATTTTAATTCCCAAACTTGTAATTGGGCCCAATAAATACTAATTTTCGTCCATGAGTGGCCCATTATGTAAATTAGGTCCGATTTGGTTCGTTTAGGCCCGTTTAGTTGAAAGTTAAGCCCCTAAGCCCATTAACCTCACTTAGCCCATTATTTTGCCCGCTCTTTACCTCAAATCAGCCCATCGATGATAATTTCCAGCCCATCTTTAAGTTGCTAAGCCTATAGTTTAACCCAACAAACCAACCACCTAAACCAACATACCTAGCTTAGGCCTTAATCATGCAAATTCCTCCATAAATCACTATAATCAGCCCTCTATATTACATCCCACACACATGTACTACTAACCTAAACCAAGATTAGTAGTAGAGCTTACCAAAGGAAGGCTAGGACGAACGGTGGAGGGGTTGAGCTCCGGCGGCCGAATGATGAAGACGACGACGACGAAGGACGGTGGATGGAATGGCCGAGAGAGAGAAAAGAGAAAATGAGGTTCGGTCAAGGTCTAAGTTGGCCTTAAAGCAACGTAAGTAGAGAAGCAAGGGTTGAGAGACCCTACCACGTCACGAGGAGGTCGGAGGAAGGTGCGAACGACGGCGATGGAGCGGCGGTCCAATTTGGCCGAGGAAGAGAGGGAGGGAGAGATGAGGTCGGGTCGTGCATCCAAGGCCACGAGAATGGAGGGTTGAAGGACCAAGGGAGCTTACCAAGTGATGGGGGAACGGTGGTGATGGTGGTGGAGGCCGAACGGTGGCGGCTTGACTATGGCAACGGGGCGGCAACGGCGGAGGAAGAGGAACCGAAGAAGAAGAAGATGAGGGCGTGAGGGAGAGGAGGAAGATGAGGGGCGGCCGAATGAGGGAAAAATGAGGGAGGAGAGAGAGAGAGAGTTTTAATCCAAGTTCAAATTGAGTTAGTGGGTTAGGTATTAGGGTAATAGTGTAGAATAGTAATATGGATGAGACTTGTACTTGACAAGTTGATAGATGGGTTTGATGGGTTGTCATTCTTGGAAATTGTGCCATGATGTGATTTATTGATTGACAAGACATCGATTGATTTGACAAATGATTTGACTTGTCTCGATTTGCGTGCCAAATGCACCGATCGGGTCCCGAGCGCGAATGAATTTCAGACAGATTTTGATTTCGATTAATCGAATCTACTCTCAAAAATCCTAATTCAACTAATCCTAAGGACTGAGCATTTACCGGGGGCATTTCGGTAATTTTCCAATTCACGTCTTGCTTCTCGACGTGCACCGGCGGTCTGCCCTTCTGGCGACATTTCTGAAACTGACTTCATTTCTTAATTGTGTTCGTCTTACCAATTCGATTGTCCGAAGTCGGATTTCATTTTGTGGTCAATTTCATTAAATAACGACTCTGTCTCTGTCTCGGACCAACGGGCGGCTGTTTGGAAAATTCTTCTCAGATAGCCTTTCCCATTCGGTTGGTCAACTCAGGGTAGCTAATCCTGAGTGAGCGTCGATCAGAGTGTATTAACGAAGTATTTCCATTCATTCAGAATTTCCGATAATCGAGTCGAATTTTCAGATTGTTACAGGGAGTCTCTTCGTCGCAACCAGACGACGCGTTCACCAGTGAGCTCGTGAACTTGCAGAAGCGTGCCTCCTAACCAAACAAACATGCATACAATACAGAGGGGTAACGCGAATAAATGAACCATAAACAAACATCAATATATACGTAATAAGCGTTAGGTACAGACTCCAAAAGAAAAATCACAACCTAATGGTCGAGACACGTACGCTCACACTAACTCCCAAAAATCTAAGCTAGCGACAGTGGAACTCAGTCCTCAAGCTCCTCTTCTGGGTCCTCCTCGGGATCCTACTCTGGCTCGGGGTCCTCCTCTAGATCATCCTCCTAGTCGGTATCCATGACGTCACCCTCATCATGGCCGTCTATCTTTGAGCGTCCTGGGGACGGCAACTCCTGTAGCGGGTCGGGATCGATCACCTCACCACCATACTTGGCAGGCTGCAAAAAGAACGGGTCCTCCTCCATGGGGATCAGAGCGTCTCTCTAGGGACCCTCAAAACCAAATAAACCCTCCTTAAACCATGCTTCAAACCTATGAGGTACAAGATAGGGTCCACCCTAATCTACTAACACGGTAGTCAGGTGCCTATGCCACATCACGGCATGCATATCAAAATGAATGGAGGTCTCCATCTGCACCGGCAAACCAAAAAGCACAGGGGGTGCGGCCATCACGGGTGACCTGGATCTGTAAAATAAGACAACCACCGCTAGTAAGTCGAGGACTCAGCTAGCTCACAACTAATCCTAACGTAGGGTAGAGTATACTAGTGGGATCGGTCCTATCTAGCGAACTAGGGTTTGGTCGACAATTCCAATATTTTCAGCTAACCTGGCTACTAGATCTCCGCGTGTAAACAATCTGACGGCGCATGGTAATACCAATCATACAATACAGACGGGCAATCGACAAACAATTGATAACAATTTATTATTATGCAAACAGGTGCAAGTCTCAGCTTGCCACAACAGATCCCAATGGATCCTGCCCGTCTATCTCTCCAATTCTCATCAGGGTTCATCCAACAGTGCCTCTTAGCATTATGCCTCAATCCGCATATAACACGCCCATGTTGCACGCTTATCTCTCCATTTCCACGCGTAACAATGCACCAGGGCTCATCCATCATGTCACATCTCCGGTGACTCATGCCATGCTTTCAATATATATATGTAGGGCCCAAACAACAACGAATCAGTCATAGAGCATGCATCCGTAAGGTACATATGCACAGGAGCAGAGTACGCCAATAAATCATTAGAGAAATTTCAAGCTAGCCAGGATAGGCTACAGATGTTCTTTGTACCCTATGGATCGTTCCTCGACTAACTCGGTAGAATTTGATACCTCACGTAAATTCCATTTATCTATCGTTCATGCTTAAGCGATTTCCATATCAAACCAGTTCGTGGGGGTTATCAGCCTCAGAATGTAACAGTCTGAATTTTCGACCCATTTTGGGAATTTAATGAGAATGGACGTATTTCATTATTTCGCTTTAGATGAATCTCACTCGAGCCTGATCAACTCGGGATGACTGACCAAAGGGGAATGGCTACCAAGGAACTTAAAGTACGTGGACCCTGACAGGTCTGTATGCGTATCTCCTTAAAGCCGCCCGTTAGTCTGAGCATTTACTAAAGTTGTAAATCAATGGAAGTGGCAACGAAATAAAATTCCTAAATTGGACAATCGGATTTGCCAGAAAAGTTACAATGAGAATTGGACGGTACTACCTTCGAGGAAATTCAATTGGAAACCGAGACAATGATAGAAAATTTCCAAAATGCCTCTGGACCGTTCGAAGTTCTCCGGATCATAGATTGAGTATTTCCTTGCATTTCCTAGGTGAATTGAATTTTAGTTTAGTATAGCTCGAGAGTCACGTCGGGCTCGATAGAGAATTTTCCGGTCTCGACGGTACGCGTCCCGAGGGAAAAGAAACACTGGGAGGATATTTGTCAGTCAAATTTTCCTCGAGAATTGAACTCTCGCCTCGCTGTGACAAGTGTCACGGCCACCTCAATTCCAAGGCCACCATTATAATTCCCTATATTAGAATATGTCACCCAAGTTCCAATATACATCATAATCCCCCCATTCTATATCCACCAATGCATATATCCACTTTCTCTCTCTCTCCCTCATTCTCCAATTTTTTTTATTTCATTCCCTCCCAATATAAGACCCAAGACTTCATTCTCTCTTCCTCCTTTCTTCTTCTTCTTCTTCTTCTCTCTTGCTCACTCGTTCTCTCCCTCGGCGACCAGAGAATCCGCCAGCCTCCCTGTGCACCTCTCCTTCACGAATCCATAACTTTGGCTAGAAAATTCCAAATGACATGAAACCACCGGCATTCTCTTCCTCTCTTCAAGACCGTTCCATAGCCACCTGAATCGCACCGAGAAACCGCCGGAAGCTCCCCGTCCAACTGCTTGAACCTCCCTGTTCTGTTACCGGCGCGGAGCCCCGACCCCCGCACCTTCCGACGGCCATAACTTCCACCTCAGAGCTCCGTTTGCCCTGAAACCACCGCCATTCTCTTCCTCTCTTCCAGAAGATTCCAACGCCGCCTGAATCGCAGAAAATAGCCTTCGGAGCTGGCCGGAACATCCTTTCGACGGTGGCTGTCCAAATCCCGTCGCGGCGGACTCCAGCGCGCACCGATTTTCAAACGGATCGTTCGGACTCACCCGGAGTCCGAATTGACCCCCGTTTTCTCCCACACGTCGGTAAGATCTTGAATTTAGATTATATTGAATTAGATCAGACATGCAATACCACTCAAGCACAAATTCTTCACATGCAACACCATCTAAGCATGAATACCTTACATGCAATGCCATTCAAGTGTGATTTAATCACATGCAATGTCATCCAAGCTTGAATTCCTCACATGCAATCCCATTTGAGCACCTTCGGAGTTGAATCGCCCTTGCATGTCCACGGATTGAACACTCTCTCACACTTCCGAATTGTCTCTCTTCTAATATAGCTCCGACAACCTCGTCAAGGACTTCCAAGGCCAACTCTCTCACGGTTTCGTGCTTAAAATCGAGAAGGGTAATCTCATAACTAGACTTGGGGTAGAACCATGTGTGAATTGAGGTGTTCTTGTGTGTGTGCCGTGAGATATAATTCCTTGCATGACAAAATGTGCTGCTGGCCGTGTGTGTGTGGTTTGGTCCGAGAGGCTTTAGTACCTACGGGATGTGATATGAGCATTGTATGATGGATTCAGAGAGCCTATGATGGGTAATTATGTGATAATTGACCATGCATGTCCAACTTGAGGGATGACCGTGTGTGAGGAGGTTGTGTCGTGAAGTGTAGTCCTTTGTATATCAAGATTGGTTGCTGGTCATGCATGTTAAGTGCTCTCCGAGAGGTCATGGAGTCCATGGAGTGTGATAGGAACATCGTGTGATGGTTCTAGGGCGGTCTAAGACGAGAAATTGTGTGGTATTGGTCGATGCACGTTCAATTAAGTTGCTGGCCGTTTGTGGATGATTCTGGCCGTGAGGTTCTAGGGTCCGAATGGCATGAGTTGAACATTGTATGATGGCCCTAAGATGATCTAAGAGCAACCAAGTATATTAGGACCCATGCTTGGGGTCAAAAACACTGAAAAACGGAGTCTAAAACTCGGATTGATGTGCATTGCATGCTTAGGATTCACATGAATGACGAGTGATGCATTGAATCTTGATATGAATTGTGTGAATCTATGTAGCTCGATTGAGTCAGGCATGTGCGCTAAATACGTGGTGAATTGTGGGCCAAAGGCCGAGACATGTAATAAACGCCTGATGCATTGCACTTAATCTTATGAGCGGACGTTTGGTGGAGTGCGTAGAACCGTGCGGGACGGCCGGATAGGTGTCAAGAAGACACTGGAGTTGGAGTGACAAGGAGTATCGGCCGTAGGGCAAGTGAGCCACGGTTGCGGTACCGCGCCTGGACATGCGCGGCACGGGGCGTTGGAGTGACAAGGGTGCCAACTGAGCGAATGCAGGGGCTTGGTTCGGGGCACGGCTGGCAGTGCTATAAGCCACCGGTGGACCTAGCTCGGGCCGATTAAATGAGAAATAACATTTTGCATCTGAATGAGACTTGGTCATACCATGGCATGAAGTATGCATTCATTACTGTGATACAGTCCATTATTATATGCTGACCATGTGTTTATTGAATCATGTGTCGAACTGTTTCATTTGCATGCTATGTTCTATTTTGAGTCTTTTGTGAGATTACTGGGTTTCGACTCACGCTGTGGGCTAATCGCCCAATTTCAGATCCCCACTCCTGAAGATGTCTATAACCCTAGCTCGCCACGGTCGACCAGTTGAGTTAGAGGAAGACGAGGTAGAGTATCAGGTACCTGGCTACACGTGGTTTAAGAGGATAGTTACTACGGTTTGGGTCGACGTGGGGGAGAAGGATGGTCTGACAGGTCATCGGTACGTTGTCACGCCCCGAACCCTAATCGGGCGCACGGCATCCCGTTCCTGTGGAAGATTCTCACCTCGCTCGTCAGGTTTATAATATGCAACGGCCTAGGAGGACCTATCGTCGCGACCAGACGACGAGTCCTTCACCTAACTCTCGAACCTGCGGAAACGTGCCTCCTATCCATACATACATGCATACAGAACAGAGGGGTAGAACGAACAATATAAACACAAACAACAATATATACATAACATAGCATTAGCGTTAGGTACAGACCCCAAAAAGAAACCACCAACTACAAACCTACCTACGCTCATCCTAACATCAAAACACTAAACCACTGCCAGGAACTCAGTCCTCCTCAGGCTCCTCCTCGGAATCCTCCACGGGGTCCTCTTCTGGATCGTCCTCCTCAGTGTCCATGGCATCGACCTCTTCGTGTCCATCGATCTCGGATTGTCCAGGAGACGGCAACTCCTGCACTGGGTCGGGGTCGATCACCTAGCCTCCATACTCGGCAGGCTGCAGCCAAAATGGGTCCTCCTCCATGGGTACCGGGGAATCTCGCTGGGGTCCCTCAAAGCCATGAAGGCCCTCTCTAAACCACGCCTCGAACCTATGGGGTACTAGGTAGGGTCCACCCCGATCTACTAGTACAGTCGTCACATGCCTATGCCATAGAGTAGCGTGCATATCAAAATGGAGGGTGATCTAAGTATCCATCTGAATCGGCAGTCCAAAAAGCATCGGGGGTGCAGCCATCATGTGACAGTTTGAAAATTCGACCCGATTATCGGAAATTCTAAATGAATGGGAATACTTCGTTAATACCCTCTGATCGACGCTCACTCAGGATTAGCTACCCTGAGATGACCAACCGAAGGGGAAAGGCTACCTGGAAATTTCGAACCCTCCCGGTCCAGACGGAATAGTTAGCACTGGTGCGGAAGTCAACCGATCCTTCAATTCCTGAAAACTTTCCTCGCACTTCTCGGTCCATTCAAACCTCGATTCCTTCTTCAGCAAATGGGTCAGAGGAGACGCTATCACCGAGAACCTTTCCACAAAGCGTCTGTAATACCCAGCCAATCCAAGAAAACTTCGTACTTCAGTCACAGTTGTTGGCCTCGGCCACTTCTCCACCGCCTCGATCTTAGCGGGGTCCACTGATATTCCTTCTCCAGATACTATATGTCCAAGAAACGCCACTCTGCTCAACCAGAACTCACACTTACTAAACTTCGCATACAGCGAGTGTTCCCTTAACGTCTGCAGGACAATCTTTAAGTGTTCCTCGTGGTCCTCAGAACTCTTCGAATACACCAATATGTCATCAATGAAGACTATCACGGACTGATCCAGAAACTCCTTGAACACTCGATTCATCACATCCATAAATGCTGCTGGGGCGTTTGTCAATCCAAACGGCATAACTGTGAACTCGTAGTGCCCATACCTCGTCCGAAAGGCAGTCTTGGGCACGTCCTCCTTCTTAATCCTCAATTGGTGATAGCCTGTCCTTAGGTCTATCTTGGAGAACACACATGCGCCTTGAAGCTAGTCAAACAGGTCATCAATCCTTGGCAGAGGATACTTGTTCTTGATCGTCACTTGGTTCAGCTGTCTGTAGTCGATGCACAGTCTTAGCGATCCATCCTTCTTCTTAACAAATAGCACCGGAGCTCCCCATGGCGAAGCACTGGGGCGGATAAATCCTTTATCCAACAGCTCTTGCATCTGTACCTTCAACTCTTTTAACTCAGATAACGACATTCTATACGGTGCTTTCGAGATCGGCTCTGTTCCAGGTGCCAACTCAATTACAAACTCTACGTCACGCTCTGGTGGCAAGCCAGGCAATTCTTGAGGAAACACGTTCGGGTACTCTCTCACTACAGGTACTTCCTCCAACTTCACCTCTTGAGCAGTCGAATCTGACACTGATGCTAAAAATCCCAGACAACCCTCGTCCATTAGTTTAGTCGCTTCCAACGACGAGATCCAAGGAATCGACGTTCCTCCTCGATTTCCCCTAAATTCATACCCAGGGTGACCTACTGGGTTTAGTTGTACCATACTCCTACCACAGTCTATCACTGCCCCATGTCTAACCAACCAATCCATGCCAACAATCACGTCGAAATCATACATAGGCAAAACAGCTAAATCGATTTCTTCCTCTCTATCGCCCAGAACTAACTTACACCCCTTACATCCTAGCGCAACAATCACTCTATCCTTTAACGGGGTTGTTACATGCAAGGTCACATTCAACGGCTTAACGTTCATCCCAGATAGCTCAGCAAAACGTGCAGATACGAAAGAGTGCGACGCTCCCGGATCAAACAAAGCATAAGCAGTATGACCACAGAGAGAAACGATACCTGTGATCACCCCTGGCGCGTTCTCAGCGTCCTTTTGCGCCACTGCATAGACTCGTCCCTGAATAGGTGGACGGTTCTGATTTCTCTGAGGAGCATTCACCATCGACGGCTGCTGCTGCGGCTGGAACGGGGGTCTCGGACCTCTTCTCGGGTAGTTCCTCAGAATATGCCCTGTCTGGCCACATCCAAAGCAGCCTCCAGTCTTCCTTGGGCAAGGGCTGTTCCCATGCCTCCTGCCACAGTCACGGCAGTTCTGATTCCCGGGGAACGACGGTTTTCCCAGAGTCCTTCCTGCAGGTGGAACGAACCTGCGGGTGTCCTTCATTGGCCTCTTCCCGAAGTCTCTGAGGTTCCCTCTTGGCACAAACCGCGATCCAGATGCGGCGGCCTTCTCCTGCAGATCTCTCTCTATCGCCAGGGCTCGCTCATAAATCTCATTATAGTCCCTTAGCCCAGTGGCGATGATCATGCTCTTCAGCTCTGGTCTTAAACTTTCTCGGAACCTTCTGGCTTTGTCCCACGAATCCTCAATCAGTCTTCGAGCAAACTTGGACAACTTGGCAAACTCACCCTCGTACTGATCCACAGTCATCTGTCCTTGCCTGAGTCTTATAAACTCTTCCATTTTTCTCTCTTGGGTTGCCTCAGAGAAATACTTTCCATTAAATGCTGCACAGAAAGCAGCCCAGTTTGGCCTCATGCCATCCGGGAAGACTCGTCCCCTGGTGGCCTTCCACCAATCATCTGCAGTACCCTGGAGCTGATAAGTTGCCAACGAAACCTTCTCCTCATCCGTGCAACCCAACACAGTGAAAGCCTTCTTAAGCTGCTCGATCCACAAGGCAGCTACTTCGGGTCCACCACTACCATCAAACCTCGACGGCTGCAACTTCAGAAACTGCTCCACAATATGATGAGTCTGACGTCCTCCGTTTCCATGCCCATTGCCTCCATTGGCTCCATTCGCAGCGGCCAAGGCGGCCTCAGCTGCTTGGGCTACAGTGGCAGCTCTCTCAGCAGCTTGCCTAGCCATCAAGTTACTCACTTCGGTCAGAACTCTCATCATCTCTTCCATCCTAGGATCCCCTTCAGACTTAGGAGCCCTCGAGCTCGATGCACCAACAGTCGGTCTTCTGCCCCTATTGCTCATCCTTGCTAAAACTCACACCTAAAACAAACGAAATTCCCATTCAGGAATTCGGAACTCTAAATCTAGCAACCAAGCTTTCGTCTACTGTCGCGTCCACTGACATGTATATGCATGTAAATAATCGCTGCAGCTTAGATGCAGTTGAACCCGGTCGACATCTAGACTCAGCCCCGAAAATGCACAACTCAGGCCACTCTGTTCGCCACCTCAACTAGAAGCCTGTCGGGAGCCGCTTCCTTGATCAGGTCTCTGCCCTGGCGACCACTTCCCGCCCTCATCGTTTCTTGGTGCGAACAGTTGTCCCAAGTTACCCACAGACAGAGTGAATCCCATTCCACGTGTCCCATACCACGCTTCATCACAGTTTTTAGACGTCCCGTCAATTCTGTCCCATACCAGGCTGACGGTCACCAAATCCAACAACATGAGATGCATACACTTTTCGAATCCAAATCCCCTTTTTAACAACTTTCATTTATAAACCATTTTGCCTTTAATGCAGAAGTCATGCAATGCGTGATGGTCAGACAGCGCGCGACAGCCGACTAGGCGTACGAACACAAGCAGCACCTAACAAGTTAACCATTCAGAAGTCAGCAATCAAGCGCCCTGCACATGGGGCTCTGCCTCAGAATCTTACCTCAGGTCCTGACGCACCTGCAACTTAGTTCAGCATACCTCTGCCTTAGTCTATTCTAGGCAACCAATCGAACTAAGCATTCACATGCGCTAATCAATTCATGCATTGTGCCCCTTTCCTATCCTTAGGCCTAGGGTCTGTCTATCTAACTACCCCAAAATCAACATCCTTATCACTCCAAAACCTCGAACGATCTCATATCGAGCTGACCTTGCTCTGATACCACTCGAACGGGGATGTCACGCCTCTGATCCCCACTCGGGACCGCGGCATCCCGTCCCTGCGGAAGATACACCTCGCACTCGCCTATTTCACGATATGCGACGGCCCAAGAAATTTTTCACTTCGTCGCAACCAGACGACGCGGCCTTCAACGAACTTTCATACCTGCGGAAGCGTGCCTCCTATCCATCCACACAAGCATACAAGGCAAAGGGTAGCATAGACAGAGTAAATACAAACAGCATTATATACATATCAAGCGTTAGGTACAGACCCCCAAAAGAAACCACAACCTGCTGCCTAACCTACGCTCTCACTAACATCAAAATACCAGACCAGCATCAGAAACTCAGTCCTCCTCAGGCTCCTCGTCGGAATCCTCCACGGGGTCCTCTTCTGGGTCCTCCTCATCGGTATCCATGGCATCGCCCTCCTCGTGGCCATCAATCTCAGTTCGCCCAGGGGACGGCAACTCCTGCAGTGGGTCGGGGTCGATCACCTGGCCTCCATACTCGGCAGGCTACAGCCAGAATGGGTCCTCCTCCATGGGTATTGGGGAATCTCGCTGGGGTCCCTCAAAGCCATGAAGGCCCTCTCTAAACCAAGCTTCGAACCTATGGGGCACTAAGTAAGGACCTCCCTGATCTACGAGTACAGTCGTCACATCCTATGCCACAGGGTAGCGTGCATATCAAAATGGAGGGTGATCTGAGTGTCCATCTCAATCGGCAGTCCAAAAAGCATCGAGGGTGTAGCCATCACTGGCGTCTACGATCTGAAAAAGGAAGGTAACCACCACCAGTGAGTCGAGGACTCAGCAAGCTCACCACTAATCCTAGCGTAGGGTAGGATATACAAGTGGGGTCGGTCCTAACCAGTATCTAGGGTTCAGGGTTCAGAGTTCAACCACTCTCGATCTCCTAAGATACTATAACCCATCGTAACCGTCACGAACCACATAATAATACAAGTTGTACAATACAGACGGGCAATATCAAACAATTAGCAATCATGTCATGCAATGCTGCAGGCCTCAAACGGCCATCACGGATCCCATGGATCAGCCCGCCTATCACTCCAATTCCCATCAGGGCTCAATCTCAGTGCCACACGGCAAATACCACACTGCGTTTCTGACGCCTTACGTTGGTCTCCCTTTTCTCTCCATTTCCCCATCTTGGGCACATTCTCATGTCACATCTTCGGTGACTCATGCAATGCTCTGAATGTATGCGGGGCCCAAATGATTGCATCAGTAATTCAAACACAGAGCATGCATGCCAAAGTACACAAGTACAAGAACAGAGTACATCAATCGATCGTCTAATAAATCTCATGTTCATCATGCCATACGATCATAGGATTAGTACTAAACATTCGGATTCTCGATCATCTAGGCTCGCATTAACTTTTTACTCGCGATCCGGTCATACTATTGCTCACCATAGGCGATCCCCTAATTGAACCCATATGAACCAAGGTTTAACCTAAGTAAGGGTCTAATTAATTAAGTTAAGTTCAACTGGGCCTAAGGCCCACTTCAAGTCTTGAGGCACATGATTTATTTCTTAAGTTAAATATATGATTTGGGCCCATTATTCTTATTAAATTCGTGTGGGGCCCAAGCCCATTTCTAAAAGTTAATCTACTGAGCCCAATTTGGTCATTTTAGGCCCAATTTGTTGTCCTAAACCCATACACATTATTGGGCCCCATATTTAACCTTCAAAACATAATCTAGCCCCAGTTAATTTAAAAATTTCGTGTATTAGGGCCCACTAACAAGATTTAGGTCCAATTAAAACTAGTTCAGCCCAATTAGTCCGGAATTGGGCCCCCAAGCCCATCTACATTACTTTGGCCAGCTATGTTACACGCCCAAGTCACTATTGCAGCCCACCAATTATGTTTTCAAGGCCCAATTAGATTATTAATTTCGTCCATTAGTAAGCCCGTTAGAGTATTTTAGGCCCGTTAGCTTATTTTAGGTTAAACTTGCCTAATTTAAGCCCTCAAGCCCATTAATCAAACACGGCCCAAACTTCCCACGCCTACATCGCTCAATGGCAGCCCATAATAATCATTTCGAGGCCCGTTTTACTCCTCAAGCCCACGCACAAGGCCCGGCCGAAACATGTTCCAACTTGCCTTAACCCAATCAACTACATTTCCTCATTATTTACACTACTTGCTTGCCCTAAACCTCTAGCAACCCAAACATGCTCGCATACGTCAAGCCTAAGCTAGAATTAGAGGTTAAGCTTACCCGAATGTGGCTGAGCTAGGCGGCGGCAACGTCGGGGATGGGGTGGACGACGGTGAAGCTCTCGGCCTAAGAAGAAACGGCCGAGTTTGGGTTAACAAACGAGATCAAACGGCCATGGAAATGAAGGCGACCAAGCTTGGGACCCTTACCTAGGAGTGAGGATGGTCGACGGGAGGGACGGTGGCCGTATGGTGGCGGAGCAAACGGCGTTCGGGGCTGCCGGCCGAAGAAACCCGAGAGGGAGAGAGACGGTGAGGTAAGATCGGGGCGGCTTCAAGGTGGTTTTCAAACCACGAAACAGCAAGGAGAAGGGAGGAGAGGACCTACCAAGGTGACGTAGTGGCTAGACGGTGGCAACGGCGGCCGGAGAATGGCGGATGAGCGGCGGCTTGAGGCGGACGACGGGAGAGCACCGGCGGAGGGAGAAGAAAACGAAGAAGAAATGAAAGAGAGGGAGAGATGGAGTTCGGCCGAATGAGGGGAAAATGGGGTGAGGAGAGAGAGTGAAGCCTTAAGTCCAAGATTTAGCAAATTCAAATTATGGTAGTGGGTTAGGTGAAATAGTAGAATGGATGGACTTTGTACTTGACATGCACATGACTTGATTGAAAGATTTGCATGGGAACTTGTGCCATGATTTGATGGATTGATTGACAACTGATTTGACTTGTCTCGATTTGCGTGCCAAATGCACCGATCGGGTCCCGAGCGCGAACGAAATTCGGACAGGATTTGATTTCGATTGATCGAATCTACTCTAAAAAATCCTAATTCAACTAATCCTAAGGACTGAGCATTTACCGGGGGCATTTCGGTAATTTTCCAATTCACGTCTTGCTTCTCGACATGCACCGGTGGTCTGCCCTTCTGGCGACATTTCTGAAATTGAGTTCATTTCTTAATTGTGTTTATCTTACTGATTCGATTGTCCAAAGTCAGAATTCATTTTGTGGTCAATTTCATTAAATAACGACTCTGTCTCTATCTCAGACCAACGGGCGGCTGTTTGGAAAATTCTTTCCAGATAGCCTTTCCCCTTCGGTTGGTCCACTCAGGGTAGCTAATCCTGAGTGAGCGTCGATCAGAGTGTATTAACGAAATATCTCCATTCATTTAGAAATTCCGATAATCGGGTCGAGTTTTCAGACTGTCACATACGGGACGTCTAAAAACTGTGATGAAGCGTGGTATGGGACACGTGGAGTGGGATTCTCTCTGTCTTTGGGTGACTTATGACAACTGTTCGCACCAAGAAACGATGAGGGCGGGGAGTGGTCGCCGGGGTAGAGACCTGATCAAGGAAGCGGCTCCCGACAAGCTTCTAGTTGAGGTGGCGAACAGAGTGGCCTAGGTTGTGCATTTTCAGGTTGAGTCTAGATGTCGACCGGGTTCAACTGCATTTAAGCTGCAGCGAATATTTACATGCATATACATGTCAGTGGACGCGACAGTAGACGAAAGCTTGGTTGCTAGATTTAGAGTCCCGAATTCCTGAATGGGAATTTCGTTGTTTTAGGTGTGAGTTTTAGCAAGGATGAGCAATAGGGGCAGAAGACCGACTGCTGGTACATCGAGCTCGAGGGCTCCTGAGTCTGAAGGGGACCCTAGGATCGAAGAGATGATGAGAGTTCTAACCGAAGTGAGCAACTTGATGGCTAGGCAAGCTGCTAAGAGAGCTGCCACTGTAGCCCAAGCAGCTGAGGCCGCCTTGGCCGCTGCGAATGGAGCCAATGGAGGCAATGGGCATGGAAATGGAGGACGTCGGACTCATCATATTGTGGAATAGTTTCTGAAGTTGCAGCCGTCGAGGTTTGATGGTAGTGGTGGTCCCGAAGTAGCTGCCTTGTGGATCGAGCAGCTTGAGAAGGCTTTCACTGTGTTGGGTTGCACGGATGAGGAGAAGGTGTCATTGGCAACTTGTCAGCTTCAAGGGACTGCAGATGACTGGTGGAAGGCTACTAGAGGACGAGTCTTTCCTGATGGCATGAGGCCAAACTGGGCTGCTTTCTGTGCAGCATTTAATGGAAAGTATTTCTCTGAAGCAGCTCAAGAAAGGAAAATGGAAGAGTTTATAAGGCTCAGGCAAGGACAGATGACCGTGGATCAGTACGAGGGTGAGTTTGCCAGATTGTCCAAGTTCGCACGAAGGCTGATTGAGGATCCGTGGGACAAAGCCAGAAGGTTCCGAGAAGGTTTGAGACCAGAGCTGAAGAGCATGATCATCGCCACTGGGCTAAGGGACTACAATGAGATTTATGAGCGAGCCCTGGCGATAGAGCGAGATCTGCAGGAGAAGGCCGCTGTATCTGGATCGCGGTTTGTGCCAAGAGGGAACTTTAGGGACTTTGGCAAGAGGCCAATGAAGGACACCCGCAGGTTCGTTCCATCTGCAAGAAGGACTCTGGGAAAACCATCATTCCCCGGGAATCAGAACTGCCGTGATGTGGCAGGAGGCATGGGAACAGCCCTTGCCCACGGAAGACAGGAGGCTGCTTTGGATGTGGCCAGACAGGGCATATTCTGAGGAACTGCCCGAGAAGAGGTCCGAGACCCCCGTTCCAGCCGCAGCAGCAGCCGCCGATGGTGAATGCTCCTCAGGGAAATCAGAACCGTCCACCTGTTCAGGGACGAGTCTATGCAGTGGCGCGAAAGGACGCTGAAAACGCGCCAGGGGTGAGCACAAGTACCGTTTCTCTCTGTGGTCATACTGCTTATGCTTTGTTTGATCCGGGAGCGTCGCACTCTTTCGTATCTGAACGTTTTGCTGAGTTATCTGGGATGAACGTTAAGCCGTTGAATGTGACCTTGCATGTAACCACCCCGTTAAAGGATAGAGTGATTGTTGCGTTAGGATGTAAGGGGTGTAAGTTAGCTCTGGGCGATAGAGAGGAAGAGATCGATTTAGCTGTTTTGCCTATGTATGATTTCGACGTGATTGTTGGCATGGATTGGTTGGTTAGACATGGGGCAGTGATAGACTGTGGTAGGAGTATGGTACAGCTAAACCGAGTAGGTCACCCTGGGTATGAATTTAGGGGAAATCGAGGAGGAACGTCGATTCCTTGGATCTCGTCGTTAGAAGCGACTAAACTGATGGACGAGGGTTGTCTAGGATTTTTACCATCAGTGTCAGATTCAACTGCTCAGGAAATGAGGTTGGAGGAAGTGCCTGTAGTGAGAGAGTACCCGGATGTGTTTCCTCGAGAATTGCCTGGCTTACCACCAGAGCGTGAAGTGGAGTTTGTGATTGAGCTGGCACCTGGAACTGAGCCGATCTCGAAAGCACCGTACAGGATGTCGTTATTGGAACTGAAGGAATTGAAGGTGCAGATGCAGGAACTGCTGGATAAAGGATTTATCCGCCCCAGTGCCTCGCCATGGGGAGCTCCGGTGCTGTTTGTTAAGAAGAAAGATGGATCGCTAAGACTATGCATCGATTACCGACAGCTGAACCAAGTGACGATCAAGAACAAGTATCCTCTGCCAAGGATTGATGACCTGTTTGATCAGCTTCAAGGCGCATGTGTGTTCTCCAAGATAGACCTAAGGACAGGCTATCACCGATTGAGGATTAAGAAGGAGGACGTGCCTAAGACTGCCTTTCGGACGAGGTATGGGCACTACGAGTTCACAGTTATGCCGTTTGGATTGACGAACGCCCCAGCAGCATTTATGGACATGATGAATCGAGTGTTTAAGGAGTTTCTGGATCAGTTCGTGATAGTCTTCATTGATGACATATTGGTGTATTCGAAGAGCTCTGAGGACCACGAGAACACTTAAGAATTGTCCTGTAGACGCTAAGGGAACACTCGCTGTATGCGAAGTTTAGCAAGTGTGAGTTCTGGTTAAGCAGAGTGGCGTTCCTTGGACACATAGTATTTGGAGAAGGGATATCCGTGGATCCAGCAAAGATCGAGGCTGTAGAGAAGTGGTCGAGGCCGACGACTGTGACTGAAGTACGAAGTTTTCTTGGATTGGCTGGCTACTATAGATGCTTTGTGGAAAGGTTCTCGGTGATAGCGTCTCCTCTGACCCATTTGCTGAAGAAGGAAACAAGGTTTGAATGGACCGAGGGGTGCGAGGAAAGTTTTCAGGAATTGAAGGATCGATTGACTTCCGCACCAGTGCTAACTATTCCGTCTAGACCGGGAGGGTTCGAAATTTACAGCGATGCGTCATTAAGAGGATTGGGATGTGTCTTGATGCAGCATGGACGAGTGGTAGCTTATGCATCTCGACAGCTGAGACCACATGAGATGAATTACCCGACGCATGACCTGGAGAGAAGTTCCAGATTTACACCGATCATCAGAGCTTGAAGTATTTGTTTTCGCAGAAAGAACTGAATATGAGGCAGCGTCGTTGGATGGAGCTGTTGAAGGACTACGACTGCGATATTTTGTACCATCCAGGAAAGGCGAATAAGGTAGCGGATGCTCTGAGTAGGAAGTCGAGCATTGCGCATATGATGGTCAGGGAGTGGACATTAAGGTTGAGGTAGGAACCCTCTTCAGTTTGATGGCTACCTTGCATATTGAACCAGAGATTCAGCTAAGGATCAAGGAGTTGCAGTCTACGGATACAGATATCCAGAAGATTGTGATGATGAATACAGATGAGAGGAAGGCCGAGTTCCAAGTAACTGCTGATGGAATGCTGAAGTTTAGAGGACGGTTATGTGTGCCAAACGATGAAGAGCTAAAGGAGAAGATTTTATCTAAGGCACACAGGAGTAACTACAGTATTCATCCAGGGAGTACGAAGATGTATCAGAATCTGCGTCAGCACTACTGGTGGAACGGAATGAAGGTGGATGTGGCTAAGCATGTAGCTAAGTGTCTGACGTGTCAACAGGTAAAGGCACAGCATTGCAAGCCTGGAGGATTATTGCAACCATTGGAAATCCCAGAGTGGAAATGGGAACATGTCACTATGGATTTCGTGACGGGATTGCCAAGAAGCCAGAGAAGCAATGATTCGATTTGGGTAATCGTGGACAGACTGACAAAATCAGCTCATTTTATTGCAGTACGAAAGGACTCGACCTTAGAGAAGTTGGCTGAGTTGTACGTGAGGCAGATCGTGAGATTGCATGGGATACCAGTAAGTATTGTATCAGACAGAGATCCTCGTTTCACAGCGACGTTTTGGAAGAGTTTGCAGGGTGCTTTGGGAACCGAGTTGAGATTCAGTACAGCCTATCATCCTCAGACAGACGGTCAGTCGGAAAGGACTATACAGACTTTGGAGGACATGCTGAGAGCGTGTGTAATTGACTTCAAAGGAGGCTGGGAAGAGCAGTTACACTTGGTGGAGTTTGCCTACAACAACAGTTATCAGCAGAGTATCAGAATGGCACCGTTTGAGGCATTGTATGGGAGAGCTTGCAGAACTCCGATTTGCTGGGACGAGGTTGGTGAGAAAAGCATAACAGGCCCAGAATTAGTACAGCAGTCAGTCGAGGCAGTCAGGGTGATTAGAGACAGACTGAGGACCGCTCAGAGTAGGCAGAAGAGCTATGCATACAAGAGACGTAAGCCATTGGAATTTCAAGTTGGAGATCATGTCTTTCTAAAGGTGTCACCGATGCGAGGGCTATCTCGATTTGGAAAGAAAGGGAAGCTTAGTCTAAGATTTGTTGGGCCATTCGAGATTTTGGAAAAGATCGGGACACTGGCTTATCGTCTAGCACTGCCGCCGAATTTGTCGCAGATTCACAACGTGTTTCATGTATCGATGCTTCGGAAGTACGAGCCGGACCCTGGCCATATACTCGATCATGAAGTCAATGAAATGGATGACCGCGTCTCGTACGTGGAAAGGCCAGTAAGGATTGAAGATCGTAAGGAGCAGGTCTTGAGGAACAAGACAATACCGCTGGTCAAGGTTATCTAGGAGCACCATGGGACCGAGGGAGCGACTTGGGAAAGTGAGAACGAGATGAAGAAGAAGTATCCGTATTTGTTTGGGTAGCTCAGTGTAATTTCTGTTTTTTTGTAAGGATTGATGGATGTAAATTTCGAGGACGAAATTTTTATAAGAAGGGAAGAATTGTGACAGTTTGAAAATTCGACCCGATTATCGGAAATTCTAAATGAATGGGAATACTTCGTTAATACCCTCTGATCGACGCTCACTCAGGATTAGCTACCCTGAGATGACCAACCGAAGGGGAAAGGCTACCTGGGAAGAAATTTCCAAACAGCCGCCCGTTGGTCTGGGATAGAGACAGAGTTGTTATTTAATGAAATTGACCACGAAATGAAATCCGACTTTGGACAATCGAATTAGTAAGATAAACACAACTAAGAAGTGAAGTCAGTTTCAGAAATGTCGCCAGAAGGGCAGACAGCCGGTGTACGTCGAGAAGCAAGACGTGATTGGAAAATTACCGAAATGCCCCCGGTAAATGCTCAGTCCTTAGGATTAATAGAATTAGGATTTTTGAGAGTAGATTCGGTCGATCGAAATCAAATCCTGTCTAAAATTCGTTCGCGCTCGAGACTCGATCGGTGCATTTGGCACGCAAATCGAGGCAAGTCAAATCAGTTGTCAAATCAATCGATGTCTTGTCAATCAATCAAATCCATCGGTCAATCATGGCACAAGTTCCCATGCAAATCTTTCAATCAAAGTCAAGTACACATGTCATGTAAAACTCAAATCAAAGTCACTATTCAATTACTATTCAAGCTACCTAACCCACTTACCTCTCTCACTTAAACTCTCTTCTCTCTCTCCTCCCTGATTCTCATCATTTTCGGCCATCCTCCTCTCTCTCTCTCTCCACCGAAGCTCTCTCCCTCCCGTTCTCACCTCTCTCTCTCGGTGTTCTCCCTCCGTCCGCCTAGAGCCGCCGCTCGGTTCGCCATCCTCCGGCCGTCGAGCCACCGACCAGCCACCACGCCACTTCGGTGAGTCCTTTCCTCCCTTTCCCTTGTTGTCTCACGGCCATGAGAGCCTCTCGAAGCCGCCCCTCAACCTCACCGTCTATCTCTCTCTCTCGGTGATCTCCGTGTAGCCGTCACCGTCGTCGTCATCAATCACCTTCGTTCGGCCACCGCCGGCCACCACCGTCCACGAACGCACTTTGGTAAGCCTTCTAACTCATCTCTCCCCCTTGTCCACCGCCCCTTGATCTTGCTCAATGACCGAGCCAACCCGAATCTCCTCGTAGGCCGTGAGCCACACTTGGCCATTCCTCGCCCCGTCGTCCGTCGTTGTTGATTTCGATCCAACTAAGGTAAGCTCTACCCCTAATCTTGGTTTAGGTTAGTAGCATATATTTGTGGGATGCCAATAGAGGCCGTTTGTGATGATTGTTAGAAGAGATTGCATGATTCAAGCGTAGGCAAGCAAGGTTAGGTTAAGCGGTTAGTGTATGAGGCTAAACCGAGAGCTTAGAGGCTTGTAGAGGGGCTGGAAATTTGGTATACAAGGCTGTGGGAGTTCGGTTTGGGCGTGTATGGGGTGGCCGAAGTGTATTAGTGGGCTCGGAAATTGAATAAGGCAAGTTGGGCTTAAAATAAGCTAATGGGCCGAAGACATTCCAAAGGACTCGCCCATGGACGAAACTAACAACTTGAATGGGCCTTAAAAACGTGAATTGTGGGCTGCAAGTGTGGGCTTAGGCGTGTACTTAAAGGGAAAAAGGGAACTAATGGGCTTGGAAGCTTTAAATTCAAGTAATTGGGCCAAAATTAAACAAAATGGGCCTAACCTAACTAATGGGCCACTAATGGACGAAAATCCACTTAAATTGGGCCTAAATTAAGTCCATTAAAAATCACCTGGTGAACCTGATAACCTGCGGAAGCGTGCCTCCTAACCATACATACATGCACACAAAACAGAGGGGTAGTACGAACAGAATGAACACAAACGACAATATATAAATCATCAAGCGTTAGGTACAGACCACCAAATCGAAATACAACTCTAGCCTCGACACCTACGCTCACGCGATCTCAAAAAGGGACCTAGACAGACATCGACTAACTTAGTCCTCTGGCACCTCCTCGGGGTCCTCCTCTGGATCTTCCTCGACGGTGTCCATCGCATCACCCTCCTCATGGCCGTCAATCTCGGAGCGTCCTGGAGACGGCAACTCCTGCAGCGGATCGGGATCGATCACTTGACCTCCATACTCGGCAGGCTGTAGCCAAAACGGGTCCTCCTCCATAGGTATCGGAGAGTCTCGCTGCGGGCCCTCAAAACCATAAAGGCTCTCCCTAAACCACGCCTCAAACCTATAAGGTACAAGGTAGGATCCACCCTGATCTACTAGTACAGTCGTCACGTGCCTCTGCCACGCCACGGCATGCATATCAAAATGGAGGGTGACCTGGGTGTCCATCTGGACTGGCAATCCAAAAAGTATCGGGGGTGCTGCCATCACTGGCGACCTGGATCTGGAAAAGAAGGCAACCACCGCCAGTGAGTCGAGGACTCAGCAAGCTCACCACTAATCCTAGCGTAGGGTAGGGTATACAAGAGGGGTCGGCCCTATCCAGTAAACTAGGGTTCACGGACTGAGGTTCAGACACTCTCTATCTCCCTAGTTACCAAACCCAAGCGTATAACATAACGCACAATGCAGAGTAATGTAGTTCGCGCAAACAGGCGGGCAATACAAACAATCAACCAGGATGCCACATGTAATGATGCAGGCCTCAAATGGCCATCTCGGATCCCACGGATCATGTTCGGGCCTCAACCGGCCATTATGGATCGAACCCGCCTGTCACTCCAAATCCCATCAGGGCTCATTCTCAGTGCCACACGGCAAATACCACACTGCGTTTCTGACGCCTTACGTTGGTCTCCCTTTTCTCTCCATTTCCCATCTTGGGCACATTCTCATGTCACAACTCCGGTGACTCATGCAATACTCTGAATGTATGCGGGGCCCAAATGATTGTATGTAGCAATTTAGTCACATAGCATGCATGCAATGGTGCATAAATACGGGAACAGAGCACATCAAGAATCGTACGAACAACTCACCACATTTATCAGACAAGCATCACATCGGCCCAGTACTCTACAATTAGTTCCCAAATAAATCTCATCGTGACTAACGTTATCTCGGGAACCCACTAAATTGGAACTCGATCCAGTCAATCCCAGCAATCCAGTCAGACTCAGTAACCAATGTTAGTTCCCAGGGAATTAATAACTTACGAGTACTGAATTAATGGTTTAATATCTCTTTGGGTATAATTGAATAAGGTTTGGCTTAGGTTTGGGCCTAATCAATTAGTTTGGGTTCAGCTGGGCCTAAGGCCCACTTCAAGGTTCAGGGTCCATATTATATTTCTTGAATAAAAAAAAATGTAAGTTAGGCCCATTATTAAATTAAATTCGTGCAAGGCCCAAGCCCATTTCTAGAGGTTAGCCTATTAAGCCCAATTTGTCCATTTTAGGCCCAATTTGCTACCCTAAGCCCAGGTACATTAGTGGGCCTCATCTTTTAATATTCAAAAGCTCAATTGGGCCCAATAAATTCTAATTTTCGTCCAACAATGGCCCACTACTCAAATTTGGTCCAATTTGGTTCATTTTGGCCCAAATTGTTTAGGATTAGGTCCCCAAGCCCAATTGCTTCCTAAGGCCCATCATCCCACACGCCTAAACCATCATTGGTAGTCCATAATTAGCTTTTCTAAGCCCAAATTGAATCTGCATTTTCGTTCTCCAAGAAGCCCAATAAGGTGTGTTAGCCCATAAGTTTATTTTGGGGTTACATTCGCTTAATTTGAGCCCCCGGGTCCGTTAGTTCAATTCGGCCCGCCTCTACACGCCTAAATCCCCTCATAACAGCCCCCAATTTCCATTTCCAAGTCCAAAACCACATGCTAACAGCCCATATGATTAGTCTATGCATATAAACACAATTAGCCTAAAATCCAACTAAGTCTAATCGCTCAAACACACCTTAATCACCATGACCAGCCCTTAATCCTTCACTCCACATCCATATACAACTAACCTAGGATAGGATTAGGAGTAGAACTTACCTTAGAGGGCTGTGGGTGGTGGCCGAACGGAAGAGGAGGGGCGGACGGCCGGCGGTGCAACGGCGGCTAAGGAAACCGAGAGAGAGAGATGAGACCGGGGTTGGTTTGGGTTAAGGGCGACTCACCAAGGTCATGAAACAACAAGGAGGAAGAGAGGGGAGGCTTACCGTGGCGGGGCAAGACGACGAAGACGACGACGGCGTGGGACGAAGGCGGAACGGGCGGCGGTCCTCGGCGGCTTGAGGAGAAACCGAGGGAGAGAATGAGATGGGGTCTGGTCGGTGGCCTTGGGGGACTCCTCAAGGTACGAAAAGGGAAGGAACAAGGGTTGAGGGACTCACCGGAGGAAGATGAGGTGACGACGGTGGCCGGACGGTGGCGGCAAGGCGACGGCAACGGGGCGGCAACGGGCGGAGGAAGAGGAGCGAACCAAGAAGAAGAAGAAAATGAAGAGAGGAAGAAGGAGGGGAGGCACGGCCGAAAATGCATGGAGGGAGGAGAGAGAGAGTTCATCACATAATAAAATAATAGGGAAATAGGCTAATAGTGGGTTTGGTTTAAGGAAAAGTAAATCTTGGTTTGTGCTCTTGAAGACACTTATCCTTGGCTTGTGATTGTGGAATTCCCTTGGGAATTGAACCATGATTAATTTATGTGATGGACAAGACACTTGGTTGACTTGATATCGAGTTTGACTTGCCTCGATTTGCGTGTCAAATGCACCGATCGGGTCCCGAGCGCGAACGAATCTTGGACAGGAATTGGTTTCGAATTATCGAATCTACTCTCAAAAATCCTAATTCAACTAATTCTAAGGACTGAGCATTTACCGGGGGCATTTCGGTAATTTTCCAAATCTCGTCTTGCTTCGCGACGTACACCGGCTGTCTGTCCTTCTGGCGACATTTCTGAAACCGATTTCATTTCTCCACTGTGGTCATCTTAATAATTCGATTGTCCAATGTCGGATTTCATTTTGTGGTTAATTTCATCAAATACCGACTCTGTCTCAGTCTCAGACCAACGGGCGGCTGTTTGGGAAAATTCCCCAGATAGCCTTTCCCCTTCGGTTGGTCATCCCAGGGTAGCTAATCCTGAGTGAGCGTCGACTAGAGTGTATTAACGAAGTATTTCCATTCATTTTGAAATACCGATAAATGGGTCGAATTTTTAGACTGTCACAGTTCCCGAGTGGGGATCAGGGGCTTGACACATCACTAGCGTCCAGGATCTGAAAAAGGAAGGTAACCACCACCAGTGAGTCGAGGACTCAGCAAACTCACCACTAATCCTAGCGTAGAGTAGGGTATACAAGTGAGGTCGGTCCTAACCAATATCTAGGGTTCAGGGTTCAAAGTCCAACCACTCTCGATCTCCCAAGATACTATAACCCATCGTAACCAACACGAACCACATAATAATACAAGTTATACAATACAAACGGGCAATATCAAGCAATCAGCAATCATGTGATGCAATGCTGCAGGCCTCAAGTGGCCATCACGGATCCCACGGATCAGCCCGCCTATCACTCCAATTCCCATCAGGGCTCGATCTCAGTGCCACACGACAAATACCACACTGCGTTTCTGACGCCTTACGTTGGTCTCCATTTTCTCTCCATTTCCCCATCTTGGGCACATTCTCATGTCACATCTTCGGTGACTCATGCAATGCTCTGAATGTATGCGGGACCCAAATGATTGCATCGACAATTCAACACAGAGCATGCATGCGAAAGTACACAAGTACAATATCGAAGCCCATCAACTGATCGTCTAATAAATCACATGTTCATCATGCCATACGACCATAAGATTAGTACTAACATTCAGATTCTCGATCATCTAGGTTCGCATTAACATCTTACTCGCAATCCGGTCATACTATTGCTCACCATAGGCGATCCCCTAATTGAACCCATACGAACCAAGGTTTAACCTAAGTAATGGTCCAATTAATTTAGTTAAGTTCGACTGGGCCTAAGGCCCACTTCCAGGTTTGAGGCCCCTGATTTATTTCTTAAATTAGATATATGGTTTGGGCCCATCATTATTATTAAATTCGTGCAACGCCCAAGCCCATTGTTAAAGATTATCCATTTAAGCCCATTTCAACTATTTCAGGCCCAATTTGATAACCCAAGCCCATATATATCATTAGGCTTCATATTTTAATATTCAAAATTATAGATTAGGCCCAAATTAAGTAAATTTTCATCCATTGAGGCCCACAATTACAAATTGAGCCCATCTTGCATCACTTTGTTCCAATTACTTGAATTAAAGGCTCATAAGCCCATTAGTATCCTTTGGCCCATTAAGGTACACGCCTAAGCCCACTAAATCAGCCCACTAATCATGTTTTCGGGGCCCATTCAGATTGTTAATCTCGTCCATTAGCAAGTCCATTAAGGTATCTTAGGCCCGTTAGCGTATATTAGGTCCAATTCGTATAATTTAAATCTTGGAGTGTGACAGTCTGAAAATTCGACCCGATTATCGGAAATTATAAAGGAATGGAAATACTTCGTTAATACACTCTGATCGACGCTCACTCAGGATTAGCTACCCTGAGTTGACCAACCAAAGGGGAAAGGCTATCTGGGAAGAATTTTCCAAACTGCCGCCCGTTGGTCTGAGACAGAGACAGAGTCGTTATTTAATGAAATTGACCACAAAATGAAATCCAACTTCGGATACTCGAATTGGTAAGACGAACACAATTAAGAAATGAAGTCAGTTTCAGAAATGTCGCCAGAAGGGCAGACCGCCGGTGCACGTCGAGAAGCAAGACGTGAATTGGAAAGTTACCGAAATGCCCCCGGTAAATGCTCAGTCCTTAGGATTAGTAGAATTAGCATTTTTGAGAGTAGATTCGATCAATCGAAATCAAATCTTCTCTGAAATTCGTTCGCGCTCGGGACCCGATCGGTGCATTTGGCACGCAAATCGAGATAAGTCAAATCAGTTGTCAAATCAATCAATGTCTTGTCAATCCATCAATCAAATCGTGGCACAAGTTCCCATGCAAATCTATCAAGTCTAATCCAAGTACAAGTCAAGAGTACAAATCTCATCCAATACACTATTCCACCTAATCCCACCTACCATTTATTTGAATTTTGGATAATCCTTTCTCTCTCCTCCCCTCTCTTAAACTTTCGGCCACCCCTTCTCTCTCTCCCCTCTCCTTCATTTCTCCTTCTTTTTCCTCTCATTCTCCCTCCATTCGGCCGCCCGTGGAGCACCGCCGTCCGCCACCCGTTCCACTGCCTCCGTCGTTGCCATTCATCACCGTCGGCTCTCTCTCTCCCTTGGCTCATCTTGGTAAGTCTTCTAAGCCCACTCCCTCTCATTTTCGTGGCCTAGAGACCCCGAAACCAACCCGGACCAGCCCCTTCCTCCTTTGACGTTTTGCTCGGCATTTTGGGTTCATTGGTGCCTCGGCCTTAGGCGCTTGTTCCGCTGGTTTCCTCAACTCCCCTAACACCTAAAACCATTCTAATAGGACCCTTGGAGCCCCTCGAATAGCTCGGATCAGCCGCCGAGTCGCCGTTCCTTTCCGTCGGCCGTGAGCTCCGTTCGGCCGTCCGTTGCCCTTGCCGTCTTCGTCACCGTCCCGAGCCGAAATAGGTAAGCTCCACTACTAACCTTGGCTTAGGCTAAATGTATTTGAGTGTGGTATGGTGTGTGGAAAGGTTAGTGATTTCGGTTTAGGCATAAATTGAACGATTTTGTGAAATGTACATTAAGTTAACTCAAGGGAACTTCGTTTGGGCGAAACTTGGGGGCTGATGGCATGCAAAATTTGGCTTAGAAATGTGAAATGAGGGCTGCAATGTATGGGATAAGCGTGCTAGAGGTGGGCCGTGCATGGTTGATGGGCTCGAGGGCTTAAAACTATGTGAATTTAACATTGAATAAGCTATCGGGCCTAGGTACTCTGTTGGGCTGGTTAATGGACGAATTTATTAGACAAATTGGGCCTTAAAAACATGATTGGTGGGCTGCAATAGTGACTTGGGCGTGGGGAGTAGTGGGCCAAATCAACTAATGGGCCTAAGGTACTTAATTTGGGCTAATTCAACCTAAAATAAGCTAACGGGCCTAATTTATGCTAATGGGCTTGCATATGCACGAATTTATAAATCAATTGGGCCTAAGTTATGTTCTAAATGTTAAAATATAAGACTTAATAATGTATATGGACTTGGGATAGCAAATCGGGCCTAAAATGGCCATATTGGGCTCAATAGGTTAACTTTTAGAAATGGGCTTGGGCCCTGCACGAATTTAATAATGATAATGGGCCTAAACTATATATTTAACTTAAGAAATAAATCATGGGTCTCAAACCTTGAAGTGGGCCTTAGGCCCAGTCGAACTTAATTCAATTAACTAGACCCTTACTTAGGTTAAACCTTGATTTATATGGGTTCATTTAGGGGATTGCCTATGGTAAGTAATGGTATGACCGGATCGCGAGTAAGAGGGTAATGCGAGCCCAGATGATCGAGAATCTGAATGTTTAGTACTAATCCTATGATCGTATGGCATGATGAACATGAGATTTATTAGACAATCGATTGATGTACTCTCTTCTTGTACTTGTGTACTTTGGCATGCAGGCTCTGTGTTTGAATTACTGATGCAATCGTTTGGGCCCCGCATACATTCAGAGCATTGCATGAGTCACCGAAGATGTGACATGAGAATGTGCCCAAGATGGGGAAATGGAGAGAAAAGGGAGACCAACGTAAGGCGTCAGAAACGCAGTGTGGTATTTGCCGTGTGGCACTGAGATTGAGCCCTGATGGGAATTGGAGTGATAGGCGGGCTGATCCATGGGATCCGTGATGGCCGCTTGAGGCCTGCAGCATTGCATGACATGACTGCCGATTGTTTGATATTGCCCCTCTGTCTGGCATAACTTGTATTATTATGTGGTTCGTGTTGATTGCGATGGGTTATAGTATCTTGGGAGATCGAGAGTGGTTGGACCCTGTGTCACGTCCCCGATCCCCTCTCGGGAACGCGGCATCCCGTTCCTGCGGAAGATACACCTTGCACTCGCCTGGTTCACGATATGCGACGGCCCAGGAAATTTTTCACTTCGTCGCAACCAGACGACGCGGCCTTCAACGAACTCTCATACCTGCGGAAGTGTGCCTCCTATCCATCCACACAAGCATACAAAGCAAAGGGTAGCATAGACAGAGTAAATACAAACAGCATTATATACATGTCAAGCGTTAGGTACAGACCCCAAAAAGAAACCACAACCTGCTGCCTTACGTACGCCCTCACTAACATCAAAATACAAGACCAGCATCAGAAACTCAGTCCTCCTCAGGCTCCTCGTCGGAATCCTCCACGGGGTCCTCTTCTGGATCCTCCTCATCTGTATCCATGGCATCGCCCTCCTCGTGGCCATCAATCTCAGATCGTCCCGGGGACGGCAACTCCTGCAGTGGGTCGGGATCGATCACCTGGCCTCCATACTCGGCAGGCTGCAGCCAGAATGGGTCCTCCTCCATGGGTATCGGGGAATCTCTCTGGGGTCCCTCAAAGCCATGAAGGCCCTCTCTAAACCAAGCCTCGAACCTATGGGGTACAAGGTAGGGTCCACCCTGATCTACTAGTACAGTCGTCACATGCCTATGCCATAGAGTAGCGTGCATATCAAAATGGAGGGTGATCTGAGTGTCCATCTGAATCGGCAGTCCAAAAAGCATCGGCGGAGCGGCCATCACTGGTGACCTGGATCTGAAAAAGGAGGCAACCAACGCCAGTGAGTCGAGGACTCAGCAAGCTCACCACTAATCCTAGCGTAGGGTAGGATATACAAGCGGGGTCGGTCCCAACCAATATCTAGGTTTCAGGGTTCAGGGTCCAACCACTCTCGATCTCCCCATATACTATAACTCATCGTAATCAACACGAACCACATAATAATACAAGTTGTACAATACAGACGGGCAATATCAAACAATCAGCAATCATGTCATGCAATGCTGCAGGCCTCAAGCGGCCATCACGGATCCCATGGATCAGCCCACCTATCACTCCAATTCCCATCAGGGCTCAATCTCAGTGCCACACGGCAAGTACCACACTGCGTTTCTGACGCCTTACGTTGGTCTCCCTTTTCTCTCCATTTCCCCATGTTGGGCACATTCTCATGTCACATCCTCGGTGACTCATGCAATGCTCTGAATGTATGCGGGGCCCCAACGATTGCATCAGTAATTCAAACACAGAGCATGCATGCCAAAGTACATAAGTACAAGAACAGAGTACATCAATCGATCATCTAATAAAATCTCATGTTCATCATGCCATACGATCGTAAGATTAGTACTAGACATTCAGATTCTCGATCATCTAGGCTCGTATCAACATCTTACTCGCAATCCGGTCATACTATTGCTCACCATAGGCGATCCCCTAATTGAACTCATATAAACCAAGGTTTAACCTAAGTAAGGGTCTAATTAATTAAGTTAAGTTCGACTGGGCCTAAGGCCCACTTCAAGACTTGAGGCCCGATATTTAATTCTTAAATTAAATCATATGGGTTGGACCTATTATTTTATTAATTTCGCGCTAGGCCCAAGCCCATTTTTAAAGATTTACTATTCAAACCCATATTCATTATTTTAGGCCCAATTTGAGTACCCAAGCCCATATACATTTTTGGGTTTCATTCTTTAATGTTCATGGACTTAATTTAGGCCCAATTTAAGTGGATTTTCGTCCATTAGTGGCCCATTAGTTAGGTTAGGCCCATTTTGTTTAATTTTGGCCCAATTACTTGAATTTAAAGCTTCCAAGCCCATTAGTTCCCTTTTGCCCTTTAAGTACACGCCTAAGCCCACACTTGCAGCCCACAATTCACGTTTATAAGGCCCGTTCAAGTTGTTAGTTTCGTCCATGGGCGAGTCCTTGGGAATGTCTTCGGCCCGTTAGCTTATTTTAAGCCTAACTTGCCTTATTCAATTTCTCGAGCCCACTAATACACTTCGGCCACCCCATACACGCCCAAACCGAACTCCCACAGCCTTGTATACCAAATTTCCAGCCCCTCTACAAGCCTCTAAGCTCCCGGTTTAGCCTCATACACTAACCGCTTAACATAACCTTGCTTGCCTACACTTGAATCATGCAATCTCTTCTAACAATCATCACAAACGGCCTCTATTGACATTCCACAAATATATACTACTAACCTAAACCAAGATTAGGGGTACAGCTTACCTTAGTTGGATCGAAATCAACAACGACAGACGACGAAGCGAGGAACGGCCAAGTGTGGCTCACGGCCTACGAGGAGATTTGGGTTGGCTCGGTCATTGAGCAAGATCAAGGGGCGGTGGACATGGGGGAGAGATGAGTTAGAAGGCTTACCAAAGTGCGTTCGGGGACGGTGGTGGCCGGCGGTGGCCGAACGAAGGTGATTGATGACGACGACGGTGGCGGCTACACGAAGATCACCGAGAGAGAGATAGACGGTGAGGTTGAGGGGCGGCTTCGAGAGGCTCTCATGGCCGTGAGACAACAAGGGAGAGGGAGGAAAGGACTTACCGAAGTAGCGTGGTGGCTGGTCGGTGGCTCGACGGCCGGAGGGTGGCGGACCGAGCGGCGGCTCTAGGCGGACGGAGGGAGAACACCGAGAGAGAGAGGTGAGAACGGGAGGGAGAGAGCTTCGGTGGAGAGAGAGAGAGGAGGATGGCCGAAAATGATGAGAATGAGGGAGGAGAGAGAGAAGAGAGTTTAAGTGAGAGGGGTAAGTGGGTTAGGTAGCTTGAATAGTAATTGAATAGTGACTTTGATTTGAGTTTTACATGACATGTGTACTTGACTTTGATTGAAAGATTTGCATGGGAACTTGTGCCATGATTGACCGATGGATTTGATTGATTGATTGACAAGACATCAATTGATATGACAACTTATTTGACTTGCCTCGATTTGCGTGCCAAATACACCGATCGGGTCTCGAGCGCGAACGAATTTCAGACAATATTTGATTTCGATTTACCGAATCTACTCTCAAAAAACCTAATCCAACTAATCCTAAGGACTGAGCATTTACCGGGGGCATTTCGGTAATTTTCCAATCGCGTCTTGCTTCTCGACGTTCACCGGCTGTCTGCCCTTCTGGCGACATTTCTGAAACTGACTTCACCTCTTAATTGTGTTTGTCTTACTAATTCGATTGTCCGAAGTCGGATTTCATTTCGTGGTCAATTTCATTAAATAACGACTCTGTCTCTGTCTCAGACCAACGGGCGGCTGTTTGGAAAAATTCTTCCCAGATAGCCTTTCCCCTTCGGTTGGTCAACTCGGGGTAGCTAATCCTGAGTGAGCATCGATCAGAGTGTATTAACGAAGTATTTCCATTCATTCAGAATTTCCGATAATCGGGTCGAATTTTCGGACTGTCACACCCTGAACCCCGAAACCTAGATACTGGTTAGGACCGACCTCACTTGTATACCCTACCCTACGCTAGGATTAGTGGTGAGCTTGCTGAGTCCTCGACTCACTGGTGGTGGTTACCTTCCTTTTTCAGATCCCAGACGCCAGTGATGGCTGCACCCCCGATGCTTTTTGGACTGCCGATTCAGATGGATACTCACATCACCCTCTATTTTGATATGCACGCTACTCTATGGCATAGGCACGTGACGACTGTACTAGTAGATCAGGGTGGACCCTACCTTGTACCCCATAGGTTCGAGGCTTGGTTTAGAGAGGGCCTTCATGGCTTTGAGGGACCCCAGAGAGATTCCCCGATACCTATGGAGGAGGACCCATTCTGGCTGTAGCCTGCCGAGTATGGAGGCCAGGTGATCGACCCCGACCCACTGTAGGAGTTGCCGTCCCCGGGACGATCTGAGATTGATGGCCACGAGGAGGGCGATGCCATGGATACAGATGAGGAGGATCCTAAAGAGGACCCCGTGGAGGATTTCGACGAGGAGCCTGAGGAGGACTGAGTTTCTGATGCTGGTCTGGTATTTTGATGTTAGTGAGAGCGTAGGTTAGGCAGCAGGTTGTGGTTTCTTTTTGGGGTCTATACCTAACGCTTGATATGTATCTAATGCTGTTTGTATTTACTCTGTCTATGCTACCCTTTGCTTTGCATGCTTGTGTGTGTGGATAGGAGGCACGCTTCCGCAGGTTCGTAAGTTTACTAGGGACGCGTCGTCTGGTTACGACGAAGAAATTCATCCTGGGCCGTCGAACTTTGGAAACCATGCGAGCGCGAGGTGTATCTTCCGCAGGGACGGGATGCTGCGTTCCCGAATAGGGATCCGGGGCGTGACATCCCAGTTCGAGTGGTATCAGAGCAAGGTCAGCTCGATGTGAGACCGTTCGAGGTTTTGGAGTGATAAGGATGCTGATTTGGGGTAGTTAGATAGACAGACCCTAGACTAAAGGATAGAAAAGGGGTACAATGCATGAATTGATTGGCGGATGTGAATGCTTAGTTCAATTGGTTGCCTAGAATAGACTAAGGCAGAGGTATGCTGAACTAAATTGCAGGTGCGTCAGGACCTGAGGTAAGGTTCTAAGGCAGAGCCCCATGAGTAGGGCGTTTGATTGCTAATTGCTGAGTGGTTAACTTGTTAGGTGCTGCTTGTGTTTGTATGCCTAGTCAGCTGTCGCGCACTGCTTGACCATCATGCATTGCATGATTTCTACATCGAAAACGAAATGATTCGGAAACCGACATTGTTTGAAAAATGAGATTTGGGTTTGGCAAATACATACATCTCATATTGTTGGATTTGGTAACCGTCAGCCTGGTATGAGACGGGATTGACGGGACGTCTAAAAACTGTAATGAAGCGTGGTATGGGACACGTGGAACGGGATTTTCTCTGTCTGTGGGTAACTTAGGACAACTGTTCGCACCAAGAAACGATGAGGGCGGGGAGTGGTCGCCGGGGCAGAGACCTGATCAAGGAAGCGGCTCCCGACAGACTTCTAGTTGAGGTGGCGAACAGAGTGGCCTAGGTTGTGCATTTTCAGGGTGAGTCTATGTGACAGTCCGAAAATTCGACCCGATTATCGGAAATTCTGAATGAATGGAAATACTTCGTTAATACACTCTGATCGATGTTCACTCAGGATTAGCTACCCTGAGTTGACTAACCGAAGGGGAAAGGCTATCTGGGAAGAATTTTTCCAAACAGCCGCCCGTTGGTCTGAGACAGAGACAGAGTCGTTATTTAATGAAATTGACCACGAAATGAAATCCGACTTCGGACAATTGAATTAGTAAGACAAACACAATTAAGAGGTGAAGTCAGTTTCAGAAATGTAGCCAGAAGGGCAGACAGCCGGTGAACGTCGAGAAGCAAGACGCGATTGGAAAATTACCGAAATGCCCCCGGTAAATGCTCAGTCCTTAGGATTAGTTGAATTAGGATTTTTGAGAGTAGATTCGAACAATCGAAATCAAATCTGGTCCGAAATTCGTTCGCGCTCGGGACCCGATCGGTGCATTTGGCACGCAAATCGAGACGAGTCAAATCAGTTGTCAAATCAATCAAACATCTTGTCAATCAACCATCACATCCATCAATCATTCAAGGTTCAATTCCCAAGGAAAATCTATCAATCAATCAAGAGTACATGTGTCATTCAAGCATAGTGCAAAATCAAATCAAAGTCACTATTTGGCCTACCTAACCCACTCACCATTTGAATTAAACTCTCTTCTCTCTCTCTCTTCCCTCACTCTCTCTTTTTCGGCCACCATCATCCCTCTTCCTCCCGAAATCTCTCTCTCCCTCTCCTCCTTTCCTTCTTTGTCCGGCCGCCCCTCCAACGCCGTCCGTCGTTCCTCACCGCCGCGGGCTGCCACCACCAGCCACCTCCACGTCTAGGTAAGCCTCCCATCTCACTCTTCTCTCGTTTCCACGGTGGAATGCCGCCGTTTGAACCCCGGAGCAGCCCCCTCTCCCCTCCGTTCTACCGTCCGCCGTTAGAGCCGTAGGTGTTCCGGCCACCACGGCTTGATCCCTTTGGTCCCTCACTCTCTTTAATGTTCTAAGCTACCATTCTAGGCCCCTTGAAGGTCGTGGAACAGCTGAGACCAACCTCGCCGCCGCTCCCTTCTTCCGTCGGCCGAGAACCCCATTTGACCGTTCGGTGACCAAGCTTCCTCCACCGTTCGTCCCAGCCATTTTCGGTAAGCTCTACCCCTAATCTTGGTTTAGGTTAGTAGTATATATTTGTGGAATGCCAATAGAGGCCGTTTGTGATGATTGTTAGAAGAGATTGCATGATTCAAGCGTAGGCAAGCAAGGTTATGTCAAGCGGTTGTGTATGAGGCTAAACCGAGAGCTTAGAGGCTTGTAGAGGGGCTGGAAATTGGGTATACAAGGCTGTGGGAGTTCGGTTTGGGCGTGTATGGGGTGGCCGAAGTGTATTAGTGGGCTCGGGAAATTGAATAAGGCAAGTTGGGCTTAAAATAAGCTAACGGGCCTAAGATACCCTAATGGACTTGCTAATGGACATGATTAACAATCTGAATGGGCCTCGAAAACATGACTAGTGGGCTGATTTAGTGGGCTTAGGCGTGTGGTTTAATGGGCCAAAGTAAGGTGTTGGGCTTAGGAGCTTTTATTTCAATTAATTGGGCCAAAACTAAACTAATTGGGCCTAATCAAACCAATGGACCACTAATGGACGAAAATCCACTTAAATTGGGCCTAATTTATGTCCATGAACATTAAAGAATGAAACCCAAAAGTGTATATGGACTTGGGTTATCAATTTGGGCCTAAAATAATGGAAATGGGCTTAAATAGTAATTCCTTAAAAATGGGCTTGGGCCTCACACGAAATTAATAAAATAATAGGCCCAACCCATATGATTTAATTTAGGAATTTATTATTGGGCCTCAACTTTGAAGTGGGCCTTAGGCCCAGTCGAACTTAACTTAATTAATTAGACCCTTACCTAGGTTAAACCTTGGTTTATATGGGTTCAATTAGGGGATCGCCTATGGTGAGCAATAGTATGACCGGATCGCGAGTAAGATGTTAATACGAGCCTAGATGATCGAGAATCTGAATCTCTAGTACTAATCTTACGATCGTATGGCATGATGAACATGAGATTTTATTAGACGATCGATTGAGGTACTCTGTTCTTGTACTTGTGTACTTTGGCATGCATGCTCTGTGTTTGAATTACTGATGCAATCGTTGGGGCCCCGCATACATTCAGAGCATTGCATGAGTCACCGAAGATGTGACATGAGAATGTGCCCAACATGGGGAAATGGAGAGAAAAGGGAGACCAACGTAAGGCGTCAGAAACGCAGTGTGGTACTTGCCGTGTGGCACTGAGATTGAGCCCTGATGGGAATTGGAGTGATAGGCGGGCTGATCCATGGGATCCGTGATGGCCGCTTGAGGCCTGCAGCATTGCATGACATGATTGCTGATTGTTTGATATTGCCCGTCTGTATTGTACAACTTGTATTATTATGTGGTTCGTGTTGATTACGATGAGTTATAGTATATGGGGAGATCGAGAGTGGTTGGACCCTGAACCCTGAAACCTAGATATTGGTTGGGACCGACCCCGCTTGTATATCCTACCCTACGCTAGGATTAGTGGTGAGCTTGCTGAGTCCTCGACTCACTAGCGTTGGTTGCCTCCTTTTTCAGATCCAGGTCACCAGTGATGGCCGCTCCGCCAATGCTTTTTGGACTGCCGATTTAGATGGACACTCAGATCACCCTCCATTTTGATATGCACGCTACTCTATGGCATAGGCATGTGACGACTGTACTAGTAGATCAGGGTGGACCCTACCTTGTACCCCATAGGTTCGAGGCTTGGTTTAGAGAGGGCCTTCATGGCTTTGAGGGACCCCAGAGAGATTCCCCGATACCCATGGAGGAGGACCCATTCTGGCTGCAGCCTGCCGAGTATGGAGGCCAGGTGATCGATCCCGACCCACTGCAGGAGTTGCCGTCCCCGGGACGATCTGAGATTGATGGCCACAAGGAGGGCGATGCCATGGATACAGATGAGGAGGATCCAGAAGAGGACCCCGTGGAGGATTCCGACGAGGAGCCTGAGGAGGACTGAGTTTCTGATGCTGGTCTAGTATTTTGATGTTAGTGAGGGCGTAGGTTAGGCAGCAGGTTGTGGTTTCTTTTTGGGGTCTGTACCTAACGCTTGACATGTATATAATGCTGTTTGTATTTACTCTGTCTATGCTACCCTTTGCTTTGTATGCTTGTGTGGATGGATAGGAGGCACGCTTCCGCAGGTATGAGAGTTCGTTGAAGGCCGCGTCGTCTGGTTGCGACGAAGTGAAAAATTTCCTGGGCCGTCGCATATCGTGAACCAGGCGAGTGCGAGGTGTATCTTCCGCAGGAACGGGATGCCGCGTTCCCGAGTGGGGATCAGGGGCGTGATAGTCTAGATGTCGACCGGGTTCAACTGCATTTAAGCTGCAGCGACTATTTACATGCATATACATGTCAGTGGACGCGACAATAGACGAAAGCTTGGTTGCTAGATTTAGAATTCCGAATTCCTGAATGGGAATTTCGTTTGTTCTAGGTGTGAGTGTTAGCAAGGATGAGCAATAGGGGCAGAAGACCGACTGCTGGTGCATCGAGCTCGAGGGCTCCTGAGCCTGAAGGGGATCCTAGAATCGAAGAAATGGTGAGAGTTCTGACGGAAGTGAGTAACTTGATGGCTAGGCAAACCGCTGAGAGAACTGCCACTGTTGCCCAAGCAGCTGAGGCCGCCTTGGCCGCTGCGAATGCAGCCAATGGAGGCAATGGGCATGGAAATGGAGGACGTCAGACTCATCGCATTGTGGAGCAGTTTCTGAAGTTGCAACCGTCGAAGTTTGATGGTAGTGGTGGTCCAGAAGTAGCTGCCTTGTGGATCGAACAACTTGAGAAGGCCTTTACCGTTTTGGGTTACGCAGATGAGGAAAATGTTTCGTTGGCAACTTATCAGCTTCAAGGGACTGCAGATGACTGGTGGAAGGCCACTAGAGGACGAGTCTTTCCTGATGGCATGAGGCCGAACTGGGCTGCTTTCTGTGCAGCGTTTAACGGCAAGTATTTCTCTGAGGCAGCCCAGGAAAGGAAAATGGAAGAGGTTATCAGGCTCCGCCAAGGATCGTTAACCATGGATCAGTATGAGGGTGAATTTGCCAGGCTGTCCAAGTTCGCACGAAGGCTGATTGAGGATCCGTGGGACAAGGCCAGGAGGTTCAGGGAAGGCTTGAGACCCGAGCTTAAGAGCATGATCATCCCCACACGACTGAGGGACTATAATGAGATTTATGAGCGAGCCCTGGCGATAGAGCGAGATCTACAGGAGAAGGCCGCCGCATCTGGATCGCGGTTTGTGCCAAGAGGGAACTTCAGAGACTTTGGCAAAAGGCCGATGAAGGATACTCGCAGGTTCGTTCCACCTGCGAGGAGGACTTTGGGAAAACCGTCATTCCCCGAGAATCAGAACTGCCGTGACTGTGGCAGGAGGCATGGGAACAGCCCTTGCCCAAGGAAGACCGGAGGCTGCTTTGGATGTGGGCAAACGGGGCATATTCTGAGGAATTGCCCGAGAAGAGGCCCGAGACCCCCGTTCCAGCCGCAGCAGCAGCCGCCAATGGCGAATGCTCCTCAGGGAAATCAGAACCGTCCACCTGTTCAGGGACGAGCCTTTGCAGTGGCGCGAAAGGATGCCGAGAACGCACCAGGGGTGATCACAGGTACCGTTTCTCTCTGTGGTCATACTGCTTATGCTTTGTTTGATCCGGGAGCGTCGCACTCCTTCATATCTACACGTTTTGCTGAGTTATCTGGGATGAACGTTAAGCCGTTGAATGTGACCTTGCATGTAACCACCCCGTTAAAGGATAGGGTGATCGTTGCGCTAGGATGTAAGGGATGTAAATTAGTCCTGGGCGATATGGAGGAAGAAATCGATTTGGCCGTTTTGCCTATGTTTGATTTCGACGTGATTGTTGGCATGGATTGGTTGGTTAGGCGTGGGGCAGTAATAGACTGTGGTAGGAGTAGGGTACAGCTAAACCCAGTAGGTCACCCTGGGTATGAATTTAGGGGAAATCGAGGAGGAACGTCGATCCCTTGGATTTCGTCGTTGGAAGCGACCAAACTGATAGATGAAGGTTGTCTGGGATTTTTGGCATCAGTGTCAGATTCGACTGCTCAAGAAATGAAGTTGGAGGAAGTGCCTGTAGTGAGAGAGTACCCGGATGTATTTCCTCAAGAATTGCCTGGCTTGCCACCAGAGCGTGAAGTGGAGTTTGTAATTGAGTTGGCACCTGGAACAGAGCCGATCTCGAAAGCACTGTATAGGATGTCGTTGTCTGAGTTGAAGGAGTTGAAGGTACCGATGCAGGAGCTATTGGATAAAGGATTTATCCGCCCCAGTGCTTCGCCATGGGGAGCTCCGGTGCTGTTTGTTAAGAAGAAGGGTGGATCGCTAAGACTGTGCATCGACTACAGACAGCTGAACCAAGTGACGATCAAGAACAAGTATCCTCTGCCAAGGATTGATGACCTGTTTGATCAGCTTCAAGGCGCATGTGTGTTCTCCAAGATAGACCTAAGGACAGGCTATCACCAATTGAGGATTAAGAAGGAGGACGTGCTTAAGACTGCATTTAGGACGAGGTATGGGCACTACGAGTTCACAGTTATGCCGTTTGGATTGACGAACGCCCCAGCAGCATTTATGGACATGATGAATCGAGTGTTCAAGGAGTTTCTGGATCAGTTCGTGATAGTCTTCATTGATGACATATTGGTGTATTCGAAGAGTTCTGAGGACCACGAGGAACACTTAAGAATTGTCCTACAGACGCTAAGGGAACACTCGCTGTATGCGAAGTTCAGCAAGTGCGAGTTTTGGTTAAGCAGAGTGGCGTTCCTTGGACACATAGTATCCGGAGAAGGAATATCAGTGGACCCAGCAAAGATCGAGGTTGTAGAGAAGTGGCCGAGGCCAACAACTGTGACTGAAGTACGAAGTTTTCTTGGATTGGCTGGCTATTATAGACGTTTTGTGGAAAGGTTCTCTGTGATAGCGTCTCCTCTGACACATTTGTTGAAGAAGGAAACAAGGTTTCAATGGACCGAGAGGTGCGAGGAAAGTTTTCAGGAGTTGAAGGATCGATTGACTTCCGCACCAGAGTTGACCATTCCGTTTGGACCTAGAGGGTTTGAAATATACAGCGATGCGTCATTAAGGGGACTAGGATGTGTCTTGATGCAGCATGGACGAGTAGTAGCTTATGCATGTCGACAGTTAAGGCCACATGAGATGAATTACCCGACGCACGACCTGGAGTTAGCTGCCATAGTGTTCGCCCTGAAGATTTGGAGGCATTACCTGGTGGGAGAGAAATTTCAGATCTACACCGATCATCAGAGTTTGAAGTATCTGTTTTCGCAGAAAGAGCTGAATATGAGACAGCGTCGTTGGATGGAGCTATTGAAGGACTACGACTGCGATATTTTGTACCATCCAGGAAAGGCGAACAAGGTGGCGGATGCTCTGAGTAGGAAGTCGAGCATTGCGCATATGATGGTCAAGGAGTGGACATTACTGGAGGAGATCAGAGATTCTGAGTTTAAGGTTGAGGTAGGAACCCTCTCCAGTTTGATGGCTACGTTGCAGATTGAACCAGAGATTCAGCTAAGGATCAAAGAGTTGCAGTCTACGGATCCGGATATTCAGAAGATTATGTCGATGAATGCAGATGAGAGGAAGGCTGAGTTCCAAGTAACTGCTGATGGAATATTGAAGTTCAGAGGACGTTTGTACGTGCCAAACGATGAAGAGCTGAAGGAAAGGATTTTGGCTGAGGCGCACAGAAGTAACTACAGTATTCATCCAGGGAGTACGAAGATGTATCAGAATTTGCGTCAGCATTATTGGTGGAATGGAATGAAGGTAGATGTGGCTAAGCATGTAGCTAAGTGTCTGACGTGCCAACAGGTAAAGGCACAGCATTGCAAGCCTGGAGGATTATTGCAACCATTGGAAATTCCGGAATGGAAATGGGAGCATGTCACTATGGATTTTGTGACAGGATTGCCAAGGAGCCAAAGAGGGAATGATTCGATATGGGTAATAGTGGACAGACTGACAAAATCAGCTCATTTCATTGCAGTACGAAAGGACTCGACCTTAGAGAAGTTGGCTGAATTGTACGTGAGGCAGATCGTGAGATTGCATGGGGTACCAGTAAGTGTGACAGTCTGAAAACTCGACCCGATTATCGGAATTTCTAAATGAATGGAGATACTTCGTAAATACACTCTGATCGACGCTCACTCAGGATTAGCTACCCTGAGTTGACCAACCGAAGGGGAAAGGCTATCTAGAAAGAATTTTCCAAACAGCCGCCCGTTGGTCTGAGACAGAGACAGAGTCGTTATTTAATGAAATTGACCACAAAATGAAATCCGACTTTGGACAATCGAATCAGTAAGATAAACACAATTAAGAAACGAACTCAGTTTCAGAAATGTCGCCAGAAGGGCAGACAGTCGGTGTACGTCGTGAAGCAAGACGTGATTGGAAAATTACCGAAATGCCCTCGGTAAGTGCTCAGTCCTTAGGATTAGTTGAATTAGGATTTTTGGGAGTAGATTCGGTAAATCGAAACCAAATTTTGTCTGAAATTCGTTCGCGCGCGGGACCCGATCGATGCATTTGGCACGCAAATCGAAGCAAGTCAAATCAGTTGTCAAATCAATCGATGTCTTGTCAATCCACCAATCAAATCCATCAGTCAATCATGGCACAAGTTCCCATGCAATCCATCATGTGACAGTCTGAAAATTCGACCCGATTATCGGAAATTCTAAATGAATGGAAATACTTCATTAATACACTCTGATCGACGCTCACTCAGGATTAGCTACCCTGAGTTGACCAACTGAAGGGGAAAGGCTATCTGGGAAGAATTTTCCAAATAGCCGCCCGTTGGTCTGAGACAGATATTTAATGAAATTGACCACAAAATGAAATCCGACTTTGGACAATCGAATCAGTAAGATAAACACAATTAAGAATGAACTCAGTTTCAGAAATGTCGCTAGAAGGGCAGACAGCCGGTGTACGTCGTGAAGCAAGACGTGATTGGAAAATTACCGAAATGCCCCCGGTAAATGCTCAGTCCTTAGGATTAATAGAATTAGGATTTTTGAGAGTAGATTCAGCCGATCGAAATCAAATCTTGTCTGAAATTCGTTCGCGCTCGGGACCCGATCGGTGCATTTGGCACGCAAATCAAGACAAGTCAAATCAGATGTCAAATCAATCGATCTCTTGTCAATCAGTCAATCAAATCCATCGGTCAATCATGGCACAAGTTCCCATGCAAATCTTTCAATCAAAGTCAAGTACACATCCAAGTCACTATTCCCTCACCTAACCCACTTACCCATTTGACTTAAGTCTTGTTCTCTCTCTCCTCCCTCATTTTCTCATTTTTCGGCCGGCCATCCCTCACCCCTCTCTCCCTCTCCTCCTTTCCTTCTTCGTCGGCCGCCCGTGAACTTCGCCCGTTGCCACCGCCGTCCGCCTTGCCGCCACCGTTCCACCTCCACGTCGCCACGGTAGGTCTCTCTCCTCTCCCTCCTTGTTGTTTCGTGGCCTTGGAGCCCCCATCGAAGCCGCCCCGACCTCACCATGTCTCTCTCTCCGTCCCTTCTCTAGCTGCCGCGAAGCACCGCCCGTTTAGTCGTTGTTCCGCCGCCGTTCACCGCCCCACACGGCCGTCCTCACCTCGGTAAGTCACCTCCACTCGTCATTCCATCTTCCTTTTTGACCGTGAGGCTCCCCTTGTGACCGAACCAACCCCAATCTCCCTTGTAGGCCGCGAGCTTCAAACCGGCCACCGTTGTCCCTTGCCGTCTCCGTCGTCATCCCGAGTCGATCTAGGTAAGCTCCACTACTAATCTTGGTTTAGGATAGTGGTATATGCATGTGGGATGTAATATTAAGGGCTGGTCATGGTGGGTTATGAAGAGAAATGCGTGATTAAGGTTTAGGCTAATTAGATCGGTTAGGTGATTAGCTTGTTGGGTTAAACCATGAGCTCGACAACTTGGAGTGGGCTGTAATTTGTGAATTTTGGGCTGCAAATAAGTGATGTGGGCGTGAAATGAGTGGGCCGTGTGAAACTAGTGGGCCTCGGGGCTTAATTTAGGCTAGACTAACCTAATCCAAGCTTATGGGCCTAATCTAACTTATTGGACTTCATGATGAACGAAAATCCAGCGTATAATCGGGCATGGAAATGTAGTTTATGGGCTGAAATGATTGAGTTGGGTGAGTTAAATAATGGGCCGAAGAGTATATTTGGGCTTGGGAGTTTTATTTTAAGCTAATTGGGCCCTAATGCAACTAATTGGGCTTGGAACAAACTAGTGGGCCTTAATGGACGAAAATTATAATCTAATTGGGCCTAATTTGTGTTTTGAACATTAAAATGTGAGACCCAATGATATACATGGGCCTAGGGTAACAAATTGGGCCTAAAATAGCCATATTGGGCTTAATAGGTTAACTCTTAGAAATGGGCTTGGACCCTACACGAATTTAACAATAATAATGGGCCTAAACCATATATTTAACTTAAGAAATAAATCGTGGGCCTCAAACCTTGAAGTGGGCCTTAGGCCCAGTCGAACTTAACTTAATTAATTAGACCCTCACCTAGGTTAAACCTTGGTTTATATGGGTTCAATTAGGGGATCGCCTATGGTGAGCAATAGTATGACCGGATCGCGAGTAAGATGTTAATACGAGCCTAGATGATCGAGAATCTGAATCTCTAGTACTAATCTTACGATCGTATGGCATGATGAACATGAGATTTTATTAGACGATCGATTGATGTACTCTGTTCTTGTACCTGTGTACTTTGGCATGCATGCTCTGTGTTTGAATTACTGATGCAATCGTTTGGGCCCCGCATACATTCAGAGCATTGCATGAGTCACCGAAGATGTGACATGAGAATGTGCCCAAGATGGGGAAATGGAGAGAAAAGGGAGACCAACATAATGCGTCAGAAACGCAGTGTGGTACATGCCGTGTGGCACTGAGATTGAGCCCTGATGGGAATTGGAGTGATAGGCGGGCTGATCCATGGGATCCGTGATGGCCGCTTGAGGCCTGCAGCATTGCATGACATGATTGCTGATTATTTGATATTGCCCGTCTGTATTGTACAACTTGTATTATTATATGGTTCGTGTTGATTACGATAAGTTATAGTATCTGGGGAGATCGAGAGTAGTTGGACCCTGAACCCTGAAACCTAGATATTGGTTAGGACCGACCCCGCTTGTATATCCTACCCTACGCTAGGATTAGTGGTGAGCTTGCTGAGTCCTCGACTCACTGGCGTTGGTTGCCTCCTTTTTCAGATCCAGGTCACCAGTGATGGCCGCTCCGCCGATGCTTTTTGGACTGCCGATTTAGATGGACACTCACATCACCCTCCATTTTGATATGTACGCTACCCTGTGGCATAGGCATGTGACGACTGTACTCGTAGATCAGGGAGGTTCTTACTTAGTGCCCCATAGGTTTGAGGCTTGGTTCAGAGAGGGCCTTCATGGCTTTGAGGGACCCCAGCGAGATCCCCCGATACCCATGGAGGAGGACCCATTCTAGCTGCAACCTGCTGAGTATGGAGGCCAGGTGATCGACCCTGATCCAGTGCAGGAGTTGCCGTCCCCGGGACGATCTGAGATTGATGACCACGAGGAGAGCGATGCCATGGATACAGACGAGGAGGACCCAGAAGAGGACCCCGTAGAGGATTCCGACGAGGAGCCTGAGGAGGACTGAGTTTCTGATGCTGGTCTGGTATTTTGATGTTAGTGAGGGCGTAGGTTAGGCAGCAGGTTGTGGTTTCTTTTTGGGGTCTGTACCTAACGCTTGATATGTATATAATGCTGCTTGTATTTACTCTGTCTATGCTACCCTTTGCTATGTATGCTTGTGTGTGTGGTTGGAGGCACGCTTCCGCAGGTATGAAAGTTCGTTGAAGGCCGTGTCGTCTGGTCGCGACGAAGCGAAAATTTTCCTGGGCCATCGCATATCGTGAACCAGGCGAGTGCGAGGTGTATCTTCCGCAGGAACGGGATGCTGCGTTCCCGAGTGGGGATCAGGGGCGTGACACATCAAGTCAAATCCAAGTACAATCAAGAGTACACATCAAATCCATGTCACTATTTCACCTAACCCACTTACCCCCCTTCTCACTTAAGTCTTGTTCTCTCTCTCTCCTCCCTCATTTTCCAATTTTCGACCGGCCACCCCTCCCTCCTCTCTCCACCGAAACCCTCTCCTCCTTTCTCTTCTTCCGTTGCTTCGTCCGACTGTCCACCGTGAAGCTCCGCCGCAAGCCGCCGTCGTTCCTCCATCGTCGACAACCGTTCGGCTCTCCACCCCACCGCCATCCTCATAGCCTCTCTTGGTAAGTTTCCTAGCTCATCCTTATTCATTTTCCACGACTTGGACCCTCCACGAAATGCCGAAACAGCCCGCCCTTCCATCGTCGTTTCATTTGTCGTTTCGCTTCAACTTGAGCCCGAACTTGCTCGCCTCCATTCCCTCGGTTCCTCACCTCCTTTGGCTTGTTGAATGGTTGGTCTAGAGTCCTTGGAGGCTGCGGAACAGCCGTGATCAGCCACCATTGCCGCCGCTTCCCTCCCTAAGCCGTGAGCTTCAAACCGGCCGTTCTCGCTCCGCCTTGCGTCGTCGTCGTTTCCAACCATTCCCGGTAAGCCTTACTACTAACTCTAGCTTAGGTTAGTCGTATATGCATGTAGGGGAACATGATAGAGGCTGGTTAGGCTTGATGTGAGGAGAATATGAGATTATGGTGAAGTTTACATTAGGCTATCATGTGGAAATCTTGTGTGGGCCGAATGAGGAGGCGGCTAGTTCGCGAATGAGGAGGCGGCTAGTTCGCAAATTGGGCTCAAAAATGTGATTATGGGCTGTGAGGAATGGCTTAGGCGTGTGGAATAGTGGGCCGAACCAACTAATGGGCCTAAGGGACTTAATTTGGGCTAATTTAACCTAAAATAAGCAAACGGGCCTAAAATACTTTAGTGGGCTTACAAATGGACGAGATTATAAACTTGAATGGGCCTCAAAAACATGGTTGATGGACCGAAATGATGGGCTTAGGCGTGTGGTTTAATGGGCCAAAGTAAGGTATTGGGCTTAGGAGCCTTTATTTCAAGTAATAAGGCCAAAACTAAACTAATTTGGCCTAATCAAACCAATGGGCCACTAATGAACGAAAATCCAATTAAATTGGGCCTAATTTATGTCCACGAACAATAAAGAATGAAACCCAAAAGTGTATATGGGCTTGGGTTATCAAATTGGGCCTAAAATAATGGAAATGGGCTTAAATAGTCAATCTTTAAAAATGGGCTTGGGCTTCACGCGAAATTAATAAAATAATAGGCCAAACCCATATGATTTAATTTAAGAATTTATTATTGGACCTCAACTTTTGAAGTGGGCCTTAGGCCTAGTCGAACTTAGCTTGATTAATTAAATACCCTTAATTAGATTAGACCTTGGTTTATATGGGCTCGATTAATGGTTTGCCCTTAGGTAAGTAATGGTATGGTAGAATTTTGTATGAGATGTAAGGCGAACTTAGATGATCGAAACTTCGTGAGTAGAGGCATTTGATCTATGTCCGCTTGGCTCGATGAACATGAGATCGATCGAATGGTTGAATGACGTACTCTGCTCTTGCACTTATGTTTCTTGGCATGCATGCTCGGTGTTGAATTGTCGATGTGATCATTTGGGCCCTGCATACATTCAGAGCATTGCATGAGTCACCGAAGATGTGACATGAGAATGTGCCCAAGATGGGGAAATGGAGAGAAAAGGGAGACCAACGTAAGGTGTCAGAAACGCAGTGTGGTATTTGCCGCGTGGCACTGAGATTTAGCCCTGATGGGAATTGGAGCGATAGGCGGGCTGATCCATGGGATCCGTGATGGCCGCTTGAGGCCTGCAGCATTGCATGACGTGATTGCTGATTGTTTGATATTGCCCGTCTGTATTGTACAACTTTTATTATTATGTGGTTCGTGATGGTTACGATGGGTTATAGTGTCTTGGGAGATCGAGAGTGGTTGGACCCTGAACCCTGAAACCTAGGTACGGGTTAGGACCGACCTCACTTGTATATCCTACCCTATGCTAAGATTAGTGGTGAGCTTGCTGAGTCCTCAACTCACTGGTGGTGGTTACCTTCCTTTTTCAGATCCCAGACGCCAGTGATGGCTGCAGCCCCGATGCTTTTTGGACTGCCGATTCAGATGGACACTCACATCACCCTGCATTTTGATATGCACGCTACCCTGTGGCATAGGCATGTGACGACTGTACTCGTAGATCAGGGAGGTCCGTACTTAGTGCCCCATAGGTTCGAGGCTTGGTTTAGAGAGGGCCTTCATGGCTTTGAGGGACCGCAGCGTGACTCCCCGATACCCATGGAGGAGGACCCATTCTGGCTGCAGCCTGCCGAGTATGGAGGCCAGGTGATCGATCCCGACCCACTGCAGGAGTTGCCGTCCCCGGGACGATCTGAGATTGATGGCCACGAGGAGGGCGATGCCATGGATACAGATGAGGAGGATCCAGAAGAGTACCCCGTGGAGGATTCCGACGAGGAGCCTGAGGAGGACTGAGTTTCTGATGCTGGTCTGGTATTTTGATGTTAGTGAGAGCGTAGGTTAGGCAGCAGGTTGTGGTTTCTTTTTGGGGTCTGTACCTAACGCTTGATATGTAGATATATAATGCTGTTTGTATTTACTCTGTCTATGCTACCCTTTGCTTTGTATGCTTGTGTGGATGGGTAGGAGGCACGCTTCCGCATGTTCGAAAGTTTACTGAGGATTCGTCGTCTGGTTGCGACGAAGTGAAAATTTTCCTGGGCCGTCGCTTATCGTGAACCAGGCGAGTGCGAGGTGTATCTTCCGCAGGAACTGGATGCCGCGTTCCCGAGAGGGGATCAGGGGCGTGACATCACCGTTCGAGTGGTATCAGAGGAAGGTCAGCTCGATATGAGACCGTTCGAGGTTCTAGAGTGATAAGGATGTTGATTTAGGGGTAGTTAGGTAGACAGACCCTAGACCTAACAATAGAAAAGGGTACAATGCATTAATTGATTGGCACATGTGAATGCGTAGTTCGATTGGTTGCCTAGAATAGACTGAGGCAGAGGTATTCTGAACTAAGTTGCAGGTGCGTCAGGACCTGAGGTAAGGTTCTAAGGCAGAGCCCCATGAGTAGGGCGCTTGATTGCTGATTGCTGAATGTTAGCCTGTGAGATATTGCTTATGGTTGTACGCCTAGTCGACTGTCGCGCGCTGTCTGACCATCATGCACTGCATGACTTCTACATTAAAGGCGAAATGGTTTATAAATGAAAGTTGTTAAAAAGGGGGATTTGGATTCGAAAAGTGCATGCATCTCATGTTGTTGGATTTGGTGACCGTCAGCCTGGTATGGGACAGGATTGACGGGACGTCTAAAAACTGTGATGAAGCGTGGTATGGGACACGTGGAGTGGGATTCTCTCTGTCTTTGGGTGACTTAGGACAACTATTCGCACCAAGAAACGATGAGGGCGAGGAGTGGTCGCCGGGGCAGAGACCTGATCAAGGAAGCGACTCCCGACAGGCTTCTAGTTGAGGTGGCGAACAGAGTGGCCTAGGTTGTGCATTTTCAGGTTGAGTCTAGATGTCAACTGGGTCCAACTGCATTTAAGCTGCAGCGAATATTTACATGCATGGTTGGTTGCTAGATTTAGAGTTCTGAATTCCTGAATGGGAATTTCGTTGTTTTAGGTGTGAGTGTTAGCAAGGATGAGCAATAGGGGCAGAAGACCGACTACTGGTGCTTCGCGCTCAAGGGCTCCTGAGTCTGAAGGAGATCCTAGAATCGATGAGATGATGAGAGTTCTGACGGAAGTGAGTAACTTGATGGCTAGGCAAGCCGCTGAGAGAGCTGCCACTGTAGCCCAAGCAGCTGAGGCCGCCTTGGCCGTCGCGAATGGAGCCAATGGAGGCAATGGGCATGGAAATGGAGGACGTCAGACTCATCACATTGTGGAGCAGTTTCTGAAGTTGCAGCCGTCGAGGTTTGATGGTAGTGGTGGTCCAGAAGTAGCTGCCTTGTGGATCGAACAACTTGAGAAGGCTTTTACTGTTCTGGGATGCACCGATGAGGAGAAGGTGTCGTTGGCAACTTATCAGCTCCAGGGTACTGCAGATGATTGGTGGAAGGCCACTAGAGGGCGAGTCTTTCCTGATGGAATGAGGCCAAACTGGGCTGCTTTCTGTGCAGCGTTTAACGGCAAGTATTTCTCTGAGGCAGCCCAAGAGAGGAAAATGGAAGAGTTCATCAGGCTTCGCCAAGGATCTAAATTCCGTGGATCAGTACGAGGGTGAGTTTGCCAGATTGTCCAAGTTTGCTCGAAGACTGATTGAGGATCCGTGGGACAAAGCCAGAAGGTTCCGAGAAGGTTTGAGACCAGAGCTGAATAGCATGATCATCGCCATTCGACTAAAGGACTACAATGAGATTTATGAGCGAGCTTTGGCGATAGAGCGAGATCTGCAGGAGAAGGCCGCCGCATCTAGATCGCGGTTTGTGCCAAGAGGGAACTTCAGAGACTTCGGCAAGATGCCAATGAAGGACACCCGCAGGTTCGTTCCACCTGCAAGAAGGACTCTGGGAAAACCGTCATTCCCCGGGAATCAGAACTGCCGTGACTGTGGCAGGAGGCATGGGAACAGCCCTTGCCCAAGGAAGACTGGAGGCTGCTTTGGATGTGGCCAGACAGGGCATATTCTGAGGAACTGCCCGAGAAGAGGTCCGAGACCCCCGTTCCAGCCGCAGCAGCAGCCGCCGATGGTGAATGCTCCTCAGGGAAATCAGAACCGTCCACCTGTTCAGGGACGAGTCTATGCAGTGGCGCGAAAGGACGCTGAGAACGCGCCAGGGGTGATCACAGGTACCGTTTCTCTCTGTGGTCATACTGCTTATGCTTTGTTTGATCCGGGAGCGTCGCACTCTTTCGTATCTACACGTTTTGCTGAGTTATCTGGGATGAACGTTAAGCCGTTGAATGCGACCTTGCATGTAACCACCCCATTAAAAGATAGAGTGATTGTTGCGTTAGGATGTAAGGAGTGTAAGTTAGTTCTGGGCGATAGAGAGGAAGAGATCGATTTAGCTGTTTTGCCTATGTATGATCTCGACGTGATTGTTAGCATGGATTGGTTGGTTAGACATGGGGCAGTGATAGACTGTAGTAGGAGTATGGTACAGCTAAACCCAGTAGGTCACCCTGGGTATGAATTTAGGGGAAATCGAGGAGGAACGTCGATTCCTTGGATCTCGTCGTCAGAAGCGACTAAACTGATGGACGAGGGTTGTCTGGGATTTTTAGCATCAGTGTCAGATTCGACTGCTCAAGAGGTGAAGTTGGAGGAAGTGCCTGTAGTGAGAGAGTACCTGGACGTGTTTCCTCAAGAATTGCCTGGCTTGCCACCAGAGCGTGAGGTAGAGTTTGTGATTGAGTTGGCACCTGGAACAGAGCCGATCTCGAAAGCACCGTATAGAATGTCGTTGTCTGAGTTAAAAGAGTTGAAGGTACAGATGCAAGAGCTATTGGATAAAGGATTTATCCGCCCGAGTGCTTCGCCATGGGGAGCTCCGGTGCTGTTTGTCAAGAAAAATGATGGATTGCTAAGACTGTACATCGACTACAGACAGCTGAACCAGGTGACGATCAAGAACAAATATCCTCTGCCAAGGATTGATGACCTGTTCGACCAACTTCAAGGCGCATGTGTGTTCTCCAAGATAGACCTAAGGACAGGCTATCACCAATTGAGGATTAAGAAGGAGGACGTGCCCAAGACTGCCTTTCGGACAAGGTATGGGCACTACGAGTTCACAGTTATGCCGTTTGGATTGACAAACGCCCCAGCAGCATTTATGGATATGATGAATCGAGTGTTCAAGGAGTTTCTGGATCAGTTCGTGATAATCTTCATTGATGACATATTGGTGTATTCGAAGAGTTCTGAGGACCACGAGGAACACTTAAAGATTGTCCTGCAGACGTTAAGGGAACACTCGCTGTATGCGAAGTTTACTAAGTGTGAGTTGTGACAGTCCGAAAATTCGACCCGATTATCGGAAATTCTGAATGAATGGAAATACTTCGTTAATACACTCTGATGGATGCTCACTCAGGATTAGCTACCCTGAGTTGACCAACCGAAGGGGAAAGGCTATCTGGGAAGAATTTTTACAGAGACAGAGTCGTTATTTAATGAAATTGACCACGAAATGAAATCCGACTTCGGACAATCGAATTAGTAAGACAAACACAATTAAGAGGTGAAGTCAGTTTTAGAAATGTCGCCAGAAGGGCAGACAGCCGCTGAACGTCGAGAAGTAAGACGCGATTGGAAAATTACCGAAATGCCCCCGGTAAATGCTCAGTCCTTAGGATTAGTTGGATTAGGATTTTTGAGAATAGATTCGATAAATCGAAATCAAATCTTGTCTGAAATTCGTTCGCGCTCGAGACCCGATCGGTGCATTTGGCACGCAAATCGATGCAAGTCAAATCAGTTGTCAAATCAATCGATGTCTTGTCAATCAATCAATCAAATCCATCGGTCAATCATGGCACAAGTTCCCATGCAAATTTTTCAATCAAAGTCAAGTACACATGTCATGTAAAACTCAAATCAAAGTCACTATTCAATTACTATTCAAGCTACCTAACCCACTTACCCCTCTCACTTAAACTCTCTTCTCTCTCTCCTCCCTCATTCTCATCATTTTCGGCCATCCTCCTCTCTCTCTCTCTCCACCGAAGCTCTCTCCCTCCCGTTCTCACCTCTCTCTCTCGGTGTTCTCCCTCCGTCCGCCTAGAGCCGCCGCTCGGTCCGCCACCCTCCGGCCGTCGAACCACCGACCAGCCACCACGCCACTTCGGTAAGTCCTTTCCTCCCTCTCCCTTGTTGTCTCACGGCCATGAGAGCCTCTCGAAGCCTCCCCTCAACCTCACCGTCTATCTCTCTCTCGGTGATCTTCGTGTAGCCGCCACCGTCGTCGTCATCAATCACCTTCGTTCGGCCACCGCCGGCCACCACCGTCCCCGAACGCACTTTGGTAAGCCTTCTAACTCATCTCTCCCCCTTGTCCACCGCCCCTTGATCTTGCTCAATGACCGAGCCAACCCGAATCTCCTCGTAGGCCGTGAGCCACACTTGGCCGTTCCTCGCTCCGTCGTCCGTCGTTGTTGATTTCGATCCAACTAAGGTAAGCTCTACCCCTAATCTTGGTTTAGGTTAGTAGAATATATTTGTGGAATGTCAATAGAGGCCGTTTGTGATGATTTTTAGAAGAGATTGCATGATTCAAGTGTAGGCAAGCAAGGTTATGTTAAGCGGTTAGTGTATGAGGCTAAACTGGGAGCTTAGAGGCTTGTAGAGGGGCTGGAAATTTGGTATACAAGGCTGTGGGAGTTCGGTTTGGGCGTGTATGGGGTGGCCGAAGTGTATTAGTGGGCTCGGGAAATTGAATAAGGCAAGTTGGGCTTAAAATAAGCTAACGGGCCGAAGACATTCCAAAGGACTCGCCCATGGACGAAACTAACAACTTGAACGGGCCTTATAAACATGAATTGTGGGCTGCAAGTGTGGGCTTAGGCGTGTACTTAAAGGGCAAAAGGGAACTAATGGGCTTGGAAGCTTTAAATTCAAGTAATTGGGCCAAAATTAAACAAAATGGGCCTAACCTAACTAATGGGCCACTAATGGACGAAAATCCACTTAAATTGGGCCTAAATTAAGTCCATGAACATTAAAGAATGAAACCCAAAAATGTATATGGGCTTGGGTACTCAAATTGGGCCTAAAATAATGAATATGGGTTTGAATAGTAAATCTTTAAAAATGGGCTTGGGCCTAGCGCGAAATTAATAAAATAATAGGCCCAACCCATATGATTTAATTTAAGAATTAAATATCGGGCCTCAAGTCTTGAAGTGGGCCTTAGGCCCAGTCGAACTTAACTTAATTAATTAGACCCTTACTTAGGTTAAACCTTGGTTTATATGGGTTCAATTAGGGGATCGCCTATGGTGAGCAATAGTATGACCGGATTGCGAGTAAGATGTTGATACGAGCCTAGATGATCGAGAATCTGAATGTCTAGTACTAATCTTACGATCGTATGGCATGATGAACATGAGATTTTATTAGACGATCGATTGACGTACTCTGTTCTTGTACTTGTGTACTTTGGCATGCATGCTCTGTGTTTGAATTGCTGATGCAATCGTTTGGGCCCCGCATACATTCAGAGCATTGCATGAGTCACCGAAGATGTGACATGAGAATGTGCCCAAGATAGGGAAATGGAGAGAAAAGGGAGACCAACGTAAGGCGTCAGAAACGTAGTGTGGTACTTGCCGTGTGGCACTGAGATTGAGCCCTGATGGGAATTGGAGTGATAGGCGGGCTGATCCATGGGATCCGTGATGGCCGCTTGAGGCCTGCAGCATTGCATGACATGATTGCTGATTGTTTGATATTGCCGGTCTGTATTGTACAACTTGTATTATTATGTGGTTCGTGTTGATTACGATGAGTTATAGTATCTGGGGAGATCGAGAGTGGTTGGACCCTGAACCCTGAAACCTAGATATTGGTTGGGACCGACCCCGCTTGTATATCCTACCCTACGCTAGGATTAGTGGTGAGCTTGCTGAGTCCTCGACTCACTGGCGTTGGTTGCCTCCTTTTTCAGATCCAGGTCACCAGTGATGGCCGCTCCGCCGATGCTTTTTGGACTGCCGATGCAGATGGACACTCAGATCACCCTCCATTTTGATATGCACGCTACTCTATGGCATAGGCATGTGACGACTGTACTAGTAGATCAGGGTGGACCCTACCTTGTACCCCAATAGGTTCAAGGCTTGGTTTAGAGAGGGCCTTCATGGCTTTGAGGGACCCCAGAGAGATTCCCCGATACCCATGGAGGATGACCCATTCTGGCTGCAGCCTACTGAGTATGGAGGCCAGGTGATCGATCCCGACCCACTGCAGGAGTTGCCGTCCCCGGGACGATCTGAGATTGATGGCCACGAGGAGGGCGATGCCATGGATACAGATGAGGAGGATCCAGAAGAGGACCCCGTGGAGGATTCCGACGAGGAGCCTGAGGAGGACTGAGTTTCTGATGCTGGTCTAGTATTTTGATGTTAGTGAGGGCGTAGGTTAGGCAGCAGGTTGTGGTTTCTTTTTGGGGTCTGTACCTAACGCTTGACATGTATATAATGTTGTTTGTATTTACTCTGTCTATGCTACCCTTTGCTTTGTATGCTTGTGTGGATGGATAGGAGGTACGCTTCCGCAGGTATGAGAGTTCGTTGAAGGCCGCGTCGTTTGGTTGCGACGAAGTGAAAAATTTCCTGGGCCGTCGCATATCGTGAACCAGGCGAGTGCGAGGTGTATCTTCCGCAGGAACGGGATGCCGCGTTCCCGAGAGGGGATCAGGGGCGTGACATCCCCGTTCGAGTCGTATCAGAGCAAGGTCAGCTCGATACGAGACCGTTCGAGGTTTTGGAGTGATAAGGATGCTGATTTTGGAGTAGTTAGATAGACAGACCATAGACCTAAGAATGGAAAAGGGTACAATGCATGAATTGATTGGCGCATGTGAATGCTTAGTTCGATTGGTTGCCTAGAATAAACTAAGGCAGAGATATTCTGAACTAAGTTGCAGGTGCGTCAGGACCTGAGGTAATGTTCTAAGGCAGACCCCCATGAGTAGGGCGCTTGATTGCTGATTGCTGAATGTTAGCCTGTGAGATATTGCTTGTGGATGTACGCCTAGTCGGCTGTCGCGCGCTGTCTGACCATCATGCATTGCATGACTTCTGCATTAAAGGCAAAATGGTTTATAAATGAAAGTTGTTAAAAAAGGGGATTTGGATTTGAAAAGTGCATGCATCTCATGTTGTTGGATTTGGTGACCGTCAGCCTGGTATGGGACAGGATTGACGGGACGTCTAAAAACTGTGCTGAAGCGTGGTATGGGACACATGGAGTGGGATTCTCTCTGTCTTTGGGTGACTTAGGACAACTGTTCGCACCAAGAAACGATGAGGGCGGGGAGTGGTCGCCGGGGCAGAGGCCTGATCAAGGAAGCGGCTCCCGATAGGCTTCTAGTTGAGGTGGCGAACAGAGTGGCCTAGGATGGGCTGTTTCGGGTAGGATTCGGGGTCCCCAAAGTCACGAAAATGAGAGGGAGAAGGCTTAGAAGACTTACCAAGACAAGCCAAGGGAGAGGGGTGGCCGACGGCGGCGGCAAGGCGACGGCAAGGGCGGCACGGCGGTGGAGGCGGCTCGGGCGGCCGAACGAAGAAGGAAGGAGGAGAGGAAGAGAGAGCTTTCAAGAGGGAGAGGGGTGATGGTGGCCGAAAATGAGAGAGTAAGGGAAGAGAGAGAGAGAGAGAGCAAGGTTTAAGTCAAATGGTGAGTGGATTAGGTGAGTGAATAGTGTAGAATAGTGACTTGGATTTGTACCTTAATGTGACATGTGTACTTGACATTGACTTGATGGATTGATGGGTTGACATTCTTGGAAATTGTGCCATGATGTGATTGATTAATTGACAAGACTTTTGATTGATTTGACAACCGATTTGACTTGTCTCGATTTGCGTGCCAAATGCACCGATCGGGTCCCGAGCGCGAACGAATTTCAGACAGGTTTTGATTTCGATTAATCGAATCTACTCTAAAAAATCCTAATTCAACTAATCCTAAGGACTGAGCATTTACCGGGGGCATTTCGGAAATTTCCCAATCACGTCTTGCTTCACGACGTACACCGGCTGTCTGCCCTTCTGGCGACATTTCTGAAACTGAGTTCATTTCTTAATTGTGTCTATCTTACTAATTCGATTTTCTGAAGTCGGAGTTCATTTCGTGGTCAATTTCATTAAATAACGACTCTGTCTCTGTCTCGGACCAACGGGCGGCTGTTTGGAAAATTCTTCCCAGATAGCCTCTCCCCTTCGGTTAGTCATCTCAGGGTAGCTAATCCTGAGTGAGTGTCGATCAGAGTATATCAACGAAGTATTTCCATTCATTTAGAACTTCCGATGTCTTGGTCGAATTTTTAGACTGTCACAATTCTTCCCTACTTATAAAAATTTCGTCCTCGAAATTTACATCCATCAATCCTTACAACAAAACAGAAATTACACTGGGCTACTCAAACAAATACGGATACTTCTTCTTCAACTCGTTCTCACTTTCCCAAGTCGCTCCTTCAGTCCCATGATGCTCCCAAATAACCTTGACCAGCGGTATTGTCTTGTTCCTCAAGACCTGCTCCTTACCATCCTCAATTCTTACTGGCCTTTCCACGTACGAGACGCGGTCATCCATTTCAATGACTTCATGATCGAGTATATGGCCAGGTTCCGGCTCGTACTTCCGAAGCATCGACACATGAAACACGTTGTAAATCTGCGATAAGTTCGGCAGCAGTGCTAGACGACAAGCCAGTGTCCCGATCTTCTCCAGGAGCTCGAATGGCCCAACAAATCTTGGACTAAGCTTTCCTTTCTTGCCAAACCGAGATAGTCCTCGTATCGGCGACACCTCTAGGAAGACATGGTCTCCAACTTGAAACTCCAACGGCTTACGTCTCCTGTCTGCATAGCTTTTCTGCCTACTCTGAGCTGTCCTCAGTCTGTCCCTGATCACCTTAACTGCCTCAACTGACTGCTGAACTAACTCCGGGCCTGTTATACTTTTCTCACCAACTTCATCCCAACAAATCGGAGTTCTGCAGGCCCTTCCATACAATGCTTCAAACGGTGCCATTCTGATACTCTGCTGATAGCTGTTGTTGTAAGCAAATTCCACCAAGTGTAACTGTTCTTCCCAGCCTCCTTTGAAGTCTATTACGCACGCTCTCAGCATGTCCTCCAGAGTCTGTATAGTCCTTTCCGACTGACCGTCTGTCTGAGGATGGTAGGCTGTACTGAATCTCAACTCTGTTCCCAAAGCACCCTGCAAACTCTTCCAAAACGTGGCTGTGAAACGAGGATCTCTGTCTGATACAATACTTACTGGTACCCCATGCAATCTCACGATCTGCCTTACGTACAATTCAGCCAACTTCTCCAAGGTCGAGTCCTTTCGTACTGCAATGAAATGAGCTGATTTCGTCAGTCTGTCCACTATTACCCATATCGAATCGTTGCCTCTCTGACTTCTTGGCAATCCTGTCACGAAATCCATGGTGACATGCTCCCATTTCTATTCTGGGATTTCTAGTGGTTGCATAATCCTCCAGGCTTGCAATGCTGCGCCTTCACTTGTTGACACGTCAGACACTTAGCTACATGCTTAGCCACATCCACCTTCATTCCATTCCACCAATAGTGCTGACGCAAATTCTGATACATCTTCGTACTCCCTGGATGAATATTGTAGTTACTTCTGTGCGCCTCAGACAAAATCCTTTCCTTCAGCTCTTCATCGCTTGGCACGCACAAACGTCCTCTAAACTTCAATATTCTATCAGTAGTTACTTGGAACTCAGCCTTCCTCTCATCTGCATTCATCGCCACAATCTGAATGTCTGGGTCTGTAGGCTGTAACTCCTTGATCCTTAGCTGAATCTCTGGTTCGATCTGCAACGTAGCCATCAGACTCGAGAGGTTTCCTACCTCGACCTTGAACTTAGAATCTCTGATTTCCTCCAGTAATGTCCACTCCTTGACCATCATATGCGCAATGCTCGACTTCCTACTCAGAGCATCCGCCACTTTATTCGCCTTTCCTGGATGGTACAGAATATCGCAGTCGTAGTCCTTCAATAGTTCCATCCAACGACGTTGCCTCATGTTCAATTCCTTCTGCGAAAACAAATACTTCAAGCTCTGATGGTCCGTGTAGATCTGAAATTTCTCTCCCACCAGGTAATGCCTCCAAATCTTCAGGGCGAACACTATGGCAGCTAACTCCAGGTCGTGCGTCGGGTAGTTCATCTCATGCAGCCTTAACTGTCTAGATGCATAAGCTACTACTCGTCCATGTTGCATCAAGACACATCACAGTCCTCTTAATGACGCATCGCTGTATATCTCAAACCCTCCAGGTCCAGATGGGATGGTCAACACTGGTGCGGAAGTTAATCGATCCTTCAACTCCTGAAAACTTTTCTCGCACTTCTCGGTCCATTCAAACCTCGTTTCCTTCTTCAGCAAATGGGTCAGAGGAGACGCTATCACCGAGAAACTTTCCACAAAGCGTCTGTAGTAGCCAGCCAATCCAAGAAAACTTCGTACTTCAGTCACAGTTGCTGGCCTTGGCCACTTCTCTACAGCCTCGACCTTTGCTGGATCCACTGATATTCCTTCTCCAGATACTATGTGTCCAAGGAACGCCACTCTGTTTAACCAGAATTCACACTTGCTAAACTTCGCATACAGCGAGTGTTCCCTTAACGTCTACAGGACAATCCTTAGGTGTTCCTTGTGGTCCTCCGAACTCTTCGAATACACCAATATGTCATCAATGAAGACTATCACGAACTGATCCAGAAACCCCTTGAACACTCGATTCATCATATCCATAAATGCTGCTGGGGCGTTCGTCAATCCAAACGGCATAACTGTGAATTCGTAGTGCCCGTACCTCGTCCTAAAGGCAGTCTTAGGCACGTCCTCCTTCTTAATCCTCAATTGGTGATAGCCTGTCCTTAGGTCTATCTTGGAGAACACACATGCTCCTTGAAGATGATCAAACAGGTCATCAATCCTTGGCAGAGGATACTTGTTCTTGATCGTCACTTGGTTCAGCTGCCTGTAGTCGATGCACAGTCTTAGCGATCCATCCTTCTTCTTAACAAACAGCACCGGAGCTCCCCACGGCGAAGCACTAGGGCGGATAAATCCTTTATCCAGCAGTTCCTGCATCTGCACCTTCAATTCCTTCAGCTCAGATAACGACATCCTATACGGTGCTTTCGAGATCGGCTCTGTTCCAGGTGCCAGCTCAATCACAAACTCTACGTCACGCTCTGGTGGCAAGCCAGGCAATTCTTGAGGAAACACGTCCGGGTACTCTCTCACTACATGCACTTCCTCCAACTTCACCTCTTGAGCAGTCGAATCTGATACTGACCCTAAAAATCCCAGACAACCTTCATCCATCAGTTTGGTCGCTTCCAACGACGAAATCCAAGGGATCGACGTTCCTCCTCGATTTCCTCTAAAGTCATACCTAGGGTGGCCTACTGGGTTTAGCTGTATCATACTTCTACCACAGTCTATTACTGCCCCATGTCTAACCAACCAATCCATGCCAACAATCACGTCGAAATGATACATAGGCAAAACAGCTACATCGATCTCTTCCTCTCTATCGTCCAGAACTAACTTACACCCCTTACATCCTAACGCAACAATCACTCTATCCTTTAACGGGGTGGTTACATGCAAAATCACATCCAACGGCTTAACATTCATCCCAGATAACTCAGCAAAACGTGCAGATACGAAGGAGTGCAACGCTCCAGGATCAAACAAAGCATAAGCAGTATGACCACAGAGAGAGACGGTACCTGTGATCACTCCTGGCGCGTTCTCAGCATCCTTTCGCGCCACGGCGTAGACTCGTCCTCGAGCAGGTGGACGGTTCTGATTCCCTTAAGGAGCATTCGCTAGCGGTGGCTGCGGCTGCGGCTGGAACGAGGGTCTCGGACCTCTTCTCGGGCAGTTCCTCAGAATATGCCCTGTCTGGCCACATCCAAAGCAGCCCCCAGTCTTCCTCGGGCAAGGGCTGTTCCCATGCCTCCTGCCACAGTCACGGCAGACCTGATTCCCGGGGAATAACGGCTTTCCCAGGGTTCTTCTCGCAGGTGGAACGAACTTGCGGGTGTCCTTTATCGGCCTCTTGCCAAAGTCTCTGAAGTTCCCTCTTGGCACAAACCGCGATCCAGATGCGGCGGCCTTCTCCTGCAGATCTCGCTTTATCGCCAGGGCTCGCTCACAAATCTCGTTGTAGTCCCTCAATCCAGTGGCGATTATCATACTCTTCAATTCCGATCTCAAACCTTCCCTAAATCTTCTGGCCTTGTCCCACGGATCCTCAATCAGTCTCCAAGCAAACTTGGACAACCTAGCAAATTCACCTTCATACTGGTCCACCGTCATAGATCCTTGGCGAAGCCTTATGAACTCTTCCATTTTCCTTTCTTGGGCTGCCTCAGAGAAATACTTTCCATTGAACGCTGCACAGAAAGCAGCCCAGTTTGGCCTCATGCCATCAGGAAAGACTCGTCCTCTGGTGGCCTTCCACCAATCATCTGCAGTACCCTGGAGTTGATAAGTTGCCAACGAAACCTTTTCCTCATCTGCGCAACCCAAAACGGTAAAGGCCTTCTCAAGCTATTCGATCCACAAGGCAGCTACTTCTGGGCCACCACTACCATCAAACCTCGACGGCTGCAACTTCAGAAACTGTTCCACCATATGATGAGTCTGACGTCCTCCATTTCCATGCCCATTGCCTCCATTGGCTCCATTCGCAGCGGCCAAGGCGGCCTCAGCTGCTTGGGCTACAGTGGCAGCTCTCTCAGCAGCTTGCCTAGCCATCAAGTTACTCACTTCGGTCAGAACTCTCATCATCTCCTCGATTCTAGGATCTCCTTCAGGCTCAGGAGCCCTCGAGCTCGATGCACCAGCAGTCGGTCTTCTGCCCCTATTCCTCATCCTTGCTAACACTCACACTTAGAACAAACGAAATTCTCATTCAGGAATTCGGAATTCTAAATCTAGCAACCAAGCTTTCCTCTACTGTCGCGTCCACTGACATGTATATGCATGAAAATAGTCGCTGCAGCTTAAATGCAGTTGAACCCGGTCGACATCTAGACTCACCTTGAAAATACACAACCTAGGCCACTCTGTTCGCCACCTCAACTAGAAGCCTGTCGGGAGCCGCTTCCTTGATCAGGTCTCTGCCCCGGCGACCACTCCCCGCCCTCATCGTTTCTTGGTGCGAACAGTTGTCCCAAGTTACCCACAGACAGAGTGAATCCCATTCCACGTGTCCCATACCACGCTTCATTACAGTTTTTAGATGTCCCGTCAATCTTGTCCCATACCAGGCTGGCGGTCACCAAATCTAACAACATGAGATGCATGTATTTTCGATACTCAAACCTCATTTTTCGAACAATGTCTGTTTCTAAACCTTTTCGTTTTCGATGTAGAAATCATGCAATGCATGATGGTCAAGCAGCGCGCGACAGCCGACTAGGCATACAAACACAAGCAGCACCTAACAGGTTAACTACTCAGAAATCAGCAATCAAGCGCCCTATTCATGGGGCTCTGCCTTAGAACCTTACCTCAGGTCCTGACGCACCTACAACTTAGTTCAGCATACCTCTGCCTTAGTCTATTCTAGGCAACCAATCGAACTAAGCATTCACATGCGCCAATCAATTCATGCATCGTACCCCTTTTTTATCCTTTAGTGTAGGGTCTGTCTATCTAACTACCCCAAAATCAGCATCGTTATCACTCCAAAACCTCGAATGGTCTCATATCGAGCTGACCTTGCTCTGATACCACTCAAAAGGGGATGTCACGCCCCGAACCCTAATCGGGCGCACGGCATCCCGTTCCTGCGGAAGATTCTCACCTCGCTTGTCAGGTTTATAATATGCGATGGCCCAGGAGGACCTATCGTCGCGACCAGACGACGAGTCCTTCGCCTGACTCTCGAACCTGCGGAAACGTGCCTCCTATCCATACATACATGCATACAGAACAGAGGGGTAGAACGAACAATATAAACACAAATAACAATATATACATAACATAGTATTAGCGTTAGGTACAGACCCCAAAAAGAAACCACCAACTACAAACCTACCTACGCTCATCCTAACATCAAAACACTAAACCACTGCCAGGAACTCAGTCCTCCTCAGGCTCCTCCTCGGAATCGTCCACGGGGTCCTCTTCTGGATCCTCCTCCTCAGTGTCCATGGCATCGCCCTCTTCGTGTCCATCGATCTCGGATTGTCCAGGAGACGGCAACTCCTGCACTGGGTCGGGGTCGATCACCTGGCCTCCATACTCGGCAGGCTGCAGCCAAAATGGGTCCTCCTCCATGGGTATCGGGGAATCTCGCTGGGGTCCCTCAAAGCCATGAAGGCCCTCTGTCACGCCCCTGATCCCCACTCGGGAACGCGGCATCCCGTTCCTGCGGAAGATACACCTCGCACTCGCCTAGTTCACGACATGCGACGGCCCAGGAAAATTTTCGCTTCGTCGCGACCAGACGACGCGGCCTTCAACGAACTTTCATACCTGCGGAAGCGTGCCTCCAACCACACACACAAGCATACATAGCAAAGGGTAGCATAGACAGAGTAAATACAAACAGCATTATATACATATCAAGCGTTAGGTACAGACCCCAAAAAGAAACCACAACCTGCTGCCTAACCTACGCCCTCACTAACATCAAAATACTAGACTAGCACCAGAAACTCAGTCCTCCTCAGGCTCCTTGTCCGAATCCTCCACGGGGTCCTCTTCTGGATCCTCCTCGTCTGTATCCATGGCATCGCCCTCCTCGTGGCCATTAATCTCAGATCGTCCCGGGGACGGCAACTCCTGCAGTGGGTCGGGGTCGATCACCTGGCCTCCATACTCAGCAGGCTGGAGCCAGAATGGGTCCTCCTTTACGGGTATCGGGGGATCTCGCTGGGGTCCCTCAAAGCCATGAAGGCCCTCTCTAAACCAAGCCTCAAACCTATGGGGCACTAAGTAAGGACCTCCCTGATCTACGAGTACAGTCGTCACATGCCTATTCCACAGGGTAGCGTGCATATCAAAATGGAGGGTGATGTGAGTGTCCATCTGAATCGGCAGTCCAAAAAGCATCGGCGGAGTGGCCATCACTGGTGACCTAGATCTGAAAAAGGAGGCAACCAACGCCAGTGAGTCGAGGACTCAGCAAGCTCACCACTAATCCTAGCGTAGGGTAGGATATACACGCGGGGTCGGTCCCAACCAATATCTAGGTTTCAGGGTTCAGGGTCCAACCACTCTCGATCTCCCCAGATACTATAACTCATCGTAATCGACACGAAGCACATAATAATACAAGTTATACAATACAGACGGGCAATGTCAAACAATCAGCAATCATGTCATACAATGCTGCAGGCCTCAATCGGCCATCACGGATCCCATGGATCAGCCCGCCTATCACTCCAATTCCCATCAGGGCTCAATCTCAGTGCCACACGGCAATTACCACACTGCGTTTCAGACGCCTTACGTTGGTCTCCCTTTTCTCTCCATTTCCCCATCTTGGGCACATTCTCATGTCACATCTTCGGTGACTCATGCAATGCTCTGAATGTATGCAGGGCCCAAATGATCACATCGACAATTCAACACAGAGCATGCATGCCAAGAAACATAAGTGCAGGAGCAGAGTGCGTCATTCAGCCATTCAATCGATCTCATGTTCATCGAGTCAAGCAGACATAGATCAAATGCCTCTACACACGAAGTTTCGATCATCTAAGTTCGCCTCACATCTCATACAAGATTCTATCATACCATTACTTACCCAAGGGCAACCCATTAATCGAGCCCATATAAACCAAGGTCTAATCTAATTAAGGTTCTTCAATTAATCGAGCTAAGTTCGACTGGGCCTAAGGCCCACTTCAAAGTTGAGGCCCAATAATAAATTCTTAAATTAAATCATATGGGTTGGGCCTATTATTATTTTATTAATTTCGTGTGAGGCCCAAGCCCATTTTTAAGGAATTACTATTTAAGCCCATTTCCATTATTTTAGGCCCAAATTGATAACCCAAGCCCATATACACTTTTAGGTTTCATTCTTAAATGTTCATGGACTTAATTTAGGCCCAATTTTAAGTGGATTTTCGTCCATTAGTGGCCCATTGGTTTGATTAGGCCCAATTAGTTTAGTTTTGGCCCGATTACTTAAAGTAAAGGCTCCTAAGCCCAACATCTTACTTTGGCCCATTAAACCACACGCCTAAGCCCGCTAAATCAGCCCACTAATCATGTTTTCGAGGCCCATTCAGATTGTTAATCATGTCCATTAGCAAGTCCATTAGGGTAACTTAGGCCCGTTAGCTTATTTTAAGCCCAACTTGCCTTATTCAATTTCCCGAGCCCACTAATACACTTCGGCCACCCCATACACGCCCAAACCGAACTCCCACAGCCTTGAATACCAAATTTCCAGCCCTCTCCAAGTCTCTAAGCTCTTAGTTTAACCTAATATACTAATCACCTCAACTCACATAACTTGCCTAACCTCTAACCATGCAATTTCTTCTATAAACCATCATGGACAGGCCTCTAGATCACATTTCACATACATATACAACTAACCTAAACCAAGATTAGGGGTAGAGCTTACCTTAGTTGGACCGAAATCAACAACGACGGACGACGGAGCGAGGAACGGCCAAGTGTGGCTCACGGCCTACAAGGAGAATCGGGTTCGGTTGGCTATTGAACGGTGCCTCACGTTCATGGAAATGGAAGGAAGGTGAGTCAAGAAGCTTACCAAGGAGTGGGGATGATCGGCGGTGAGGGACGGTGGCCGAACGACGACGATGGTCGGGCGGCCGGCTTGAAACCCGAGGGAGATAGAGAAGAGATGAGTTGAGGTCGGGCTTCAAGAGGCTCTCAAGGCCACGGAACAACAAAGGAAGGATGAGAAGGGGCTTACCGTGAGGTGGTGGCGACGGGGAAGGTGGCGAACGACGGTGGCTCACGGTGGAGGAGCGGCGGCCGAAGGAAACCGTGAGGGGGAGAGATTTCGGGAGGGAGAGAGAGGGGTGAGGGTATTGCCGAAAATGAGAGAGTGAGGGAGGAGAGAGAGAGGTTTATGTGGGTTATAGTGAAATTCAAAATAAGATAATGGGGTTAGGTTGAATAGTGACAAGGATATGATGTTTACTATGCTTGAATGACACTTGATTTACTTGATGGATTGATGGGTTGACATTCTTGGAAATTGTGCCATGATGTGATTGATTGGTTGACAAGACGTTTGATTGATTTGACAACTGATTTGACTTGCCTCGATTTGCGTGCCAAATGCACCGATCGGGTCCCGAGCGCGAACGAATTTTAGACAAGATTTGATTTCGATTTACCGAATCTACTCTCAAAAATCCTAATTCTATCAATCCTAAGGACTGAGCATTTACCGGGGGCATTTCGGTAATTTTCCAATCACGTCTTGCTTCACGACTTACACCGGCTGTCTGCCCTTCTGGCGACATTTCTGAAACTGACTTCATTTCTTAATTGTGTTCGTCTTACCAATTCGAGTATCCGAAGTCGGATTTCATTTTGTGGTCAATTTCATTAAATAACGACTCTGTCTTTGTCTCAGACCAATGGGCGGCTATTTGGAAAATTCTTCCCTGATAGCCTTTCCCCTTCGGTTGGTCAACTCAGGGTAGCTAATCCTGAGTGAGCGTCGATCAGGGTGTATTAACGAAGTATTTCCATTCATTTAGAATTTCCGACAATCGGGTCGAATTTTCAAACTGTCACAATTCTTCCCTTCTTATAAAAATTTCGTCCTCGAAATTTACATCTACCAATCCTTACAACAACAGAAATTACATTGGCAAATCAAACAGATACGGATACTTCTTCTTCATTTCGTCCTCGCTTTCCCAAGTTGCTCCTTCAGTCCCATGGTGCTCCCAAATAACCTTGTTCCTCAAGACCTGCTCCTTACGATCTTCAATCCTTACTGGCCTTTCCACGTACGAGACGCGGTCATCCATTTCAATGACTTCATGATCGAGTATATGGCCAGGGTCCGGCTCGTACTTCCGAAGCATCGACACATGAAACACGTTATGAATCTGCGACAAGTTCGGTGGTAGTGCTAGATGATAAGCCAGTGTCCCGATCTTCTCCAGAATCTCGAATGGCCCAACAAATCTTGGACTCAACTTTCCTTTCTTGCCAAACCGAGATAGTCCTCGCATCGGCGACACCTTCAGAAATACATGATCTCCAACTTGAAATTCCAATGGCTTACGTCTCTTGTCTGCATAGCTCTTTTGCCTACTCTGAGCGGTCCTCAGTTTGTCTCTAATCACCCTGACTGCCTCAACTGACTGCTGTACTAACTCTGGGCCTGTTATGCTTTTCTGACCAACCTCGTCCCAGCAAATTGGAGTTCTGCAGGCCCTCCTCCCATACAGTGCCTCAAACGGTGCCATTCTAATACTCTGCTGATAACTGTTGTTGTAGGCAAACTCCACTAAGTGCAACTGCTCTTCCCAGCCTCCTTTGAAGTCAATTACACACGCTCTTAACATGTCCTCCAGAGTTTGTATAGTCCTTTCCGACTGACCGTCTGTCTGAGGATGATAGGCTGTACTGAATCTCAACTCAGTTCCCAAAGCACCCTGCAAACTCTTCCAAAACGTAGCTGTGAAACGAGGATCTCTGTCCGATACAATGCTCACTGGTACCCCATGCAATCTCACGATCTGCCTCACGTACAATTCAGCCAACTTCTATAAGGTAGAGTCCTTTCGTACTGCAATGAAATGAGCTGATTTCGTCAGTCTGTCCACTATTACCCATATCGAATCATTGCCTCTCTGACTTCTTGGCAATCCTATCACAAAATCCATAGTGACATGCTCCCATTTCCACTCTGGGATTTCCAATGGTTGCAATAATCCTCCAGGCTTGCAATGCTGTGCCTTTACCTGTTGACACGTCAGACACTTAGCTACATGCTTAGCCACATCCACCTTCATTCCATTCCACCAATAGTGCTGACGCAAATTCTGATACATCTTTGTACTTCCGGGATGAATGCTGTAGTTACTTCTGTGCGCCTCAGCCAAAATCCTTTCCTTCAGCTCTTCATCGTTTCGCACGCACAGACGTCCTCTAAACTTCAATATTCCATCAGCAGTTACTTGGAACTCAGCCTTCCTCTCATCTGCATTCATCATCACAATCTTCTGGATATCTGGATCTGTAGATTGCATCTCCTTGATTCTTAGCTGAATCTCTGGTTCGATCTGCAACGTAGCCATCAGACTCGAGAGGTTTCCTACCTCGACCTTGAACTCAGAATCTCTGATTTCCTCCAATAATGTCCACTCCTTGACCATCATATGCGCAATGCTCGACTTCCTACTCAGAGCATCTGCCACTTTATTCGCCTTTCCTGGATGGTACAGAATATCGCAGTCGTAGTCCTTCAACAGCTCCATCCAACGTCGCTGTCTCATATTCAACTCTTTCTGCGAAAACAGATACTTCAAACTCTGATGATCAGTGTAGATATGAAATTTCTCTCCCACTAAATAATGCCTCCAAATCTTCAATGCAAATACTATAGCAGCTAACTCCAAATCGTGCGTCGGATAATTCGTCTCATGCGGCCTCAGCTGCCTAGATGCATAAGCTACCATTCGTCCATGCTGCATCAAGACGCATCCCAATCCTCTTAATGACGCATCGCTGTATATCTCAAACCCTCCAGGTCCAGATGGGATGGTCAACACTGGTGCGGAAGTTAATCGGTCCTTTAACTCCTGAAAACTTTCCTCGCACTTCTCGGTCCATTCAAACCTCGTTTCCTTCTTCAACAAATGGGTCAGAGGAGACGCTAACACCGAGAACCTTTCCACAAAGCGTCTGTAATACCCAGCCAATCCAAGAAAACTTCGTACTTCAGTCACAGATGTTGGCCTCGACCACTTCTCCACGGCTTCAATCTTAGATGGATCCACCGATATTCCTTCTCCAGATACTATATGACCAAGAAACGCCACTCTGCTCAGCCAGAACTCACACTTACTAAACTTCGCGTACAGCGAATGTTCCCTTAATGTCTGCAGGACGATCCTCAAGTGTTCCTCGTGGTCCTTAGAACTCTTCGAATACACCAATATGTCATCAATGAAGACTATCACGAACTGATCCAGAAACTCCTTAAACACTCGATTCATCATGTCCATAAATGCTGCTGGGGCGTTCGTCAATCCAAACGGCATAACTTTGAACTCGTAGTGCCCATACCTCGTTCTAAAGGCAGTATTGGGCACGTCCTCCTTCTTAATCCTCAATTGGTGATAGCCTGTCCTTAGGTCTATCTTGGAGAACACACATGCACCTTGAAGTTGGTCAAACAGGTCATCAATCCTTGGCAGAGGATACTTGTTCTTGATCGTCACTTAGTTCAGCTGTCTGTAGTCGATGCACAGTCTTAGCGATCCGTCTTTCTTCTTAACAAACAGCACCGGAGCTCCCCACGGCGAAGCACTGGGGCGGATAAATCCTTTATCCAATAGCTCTTGCATCTGTACCTTCAACTCTTTTAACTCAGACAACGACATTCTATACGGTGCTTTTGAGATCGGCTCTGTTCCAGGTGCCAACTCAATCACAAACTCTACCTCACGCTCTGGTGGCAACCCAGGCAACTCTTGAGGAAACACGTCCGGGTACTCTCTCACTACAGGCACTTCCTCCAACTTCACCTCTTGAGCAGTCGAATCTGACACTGATGCTAAAAATCCCAGACAACCCTCGTCCATCAGTTTGGTCGCTTCTAACGACGAGATCCAAGGAATCGACGTTCCTCCTCGATTTCCCCTAAATTCGTACCCAGGGTGACCTACTGGGTTTAGCTGTACCATACTCCTACCACAGTCTATCACTGCCCCATGTCTAACCAACCAATCCATGCCAACAATCACGTTGAAATCATACATAGGTAAAACAGCTAAATCGATCTCTTCCTCTCTATCGCCCAGGACTAACTTACACCCCTTACATCCTAACGCAACAATCACTCTATCCTTTAATGGGGTGGTTACATGCAAGGTCACATTCAACGGCTTAACGTTCATCCTAGATAACTCAGCAAAACGTGCAGATACGAAAGAGTGCGACGCTCCCGGATCAAACAAAGCATAAGCAGTATGACCACAGAGAGAGACGGTACCTGTGATCACCCCTGGCGCGTTCTCAGCGTCCTTTCGCGCCACTGCATAGACTCGTCCTTGAGCAGGTGGACGGTTCTGATTTCCCTGAGGAGCACTTACCATCGACGGCTGTTGCTGCGGCTGGAACGGGGGTCTCGGACCTTTTCTCGGGCAGTTCCTTAGAATATGCCCCGTCTGGCCACATCCAAAGCAGCATCCAGTCTTCCTTGGGCAAGGGCTGTTCCCATGCCTCCTGCCACAGTCACGGCAGTTCTGATTCCCGGGGAATGACGGTTTTCCCAGAGTCCTTCTTGCGGGTGGAATGAACCTGCGGGTGTCTTTCATTGGCCTCTTGCCGAAATCTCTGAAGTTCCCTCTTGGCACAAACCGCGATCCAGATGCGGCGGCCTTCTCCTGCAGATCTCGCTCTATCGCCAGGGCTCGCTCATAAATCTCATTGTAGTCCCTTAGCCCAGTGGCGATGATCATGCTCTTCAGCTCTGGTCTCAAACCTTCTCGGAACCTTCTGGCTTTATCCCACGGATCCTCAATCAGCCTTCGTGCGAACTTGGACAATCTGGCAAACTCACCCTCGTACTGATCCACGGTCATAGATCCTTGGCGAAGCCTAATGAACTCTTCCATTTTCCTCTCTTGTGCTGCTTCAGAGAAATACTTTCCATTAAATGCTGCACAGAAAGCAGCCCAGTTAGGCCTCATGCCATCAGGAAAGACTCATCCTCTAGTGGCCTTCCACCAGTCATCTGCAGTCCCTTGAAGCTGATAAGTTGCCAACGACACCTTCTCTTCATCGGTGCAACCCAGAACAGTAAAAGCCTTCTCAAGCTGTTCGATCCACAAGGCAGCTACTTCTGGACCACCACTACCATCAAACCTCGACGGCTGCAACTTCAGAAACTGCTCCACAATATGATGAGTCTGACGTCCTCTATTTCCATGCCCATTGCCTCCATTGGCTCCATTCGCAGCGGCCAAGGCGGCCTCAGCTGCTTGGGCAACAGTGGCAGCTCTCTCAGCAGCTTGCCTAGCCATCAGGTTACTCACTTCAGTCAGAACTCTCATCATCTCTTCGATCCTAGGGTCCCCTTCAGACTCAGGAGCCCTCGAGCTCGATGCACCAGCAGTCGGTCTTCTGCCCCTATTGCTCATCCTTGCTAACACTCACACCTAAAACAACGAAATTCCCATTCAGGAATTCGGAATTCTAAATCTAACAACCAAGCTTTCGTCTACTGTCGTGTCCACTGACATGTATATGCATGTAAATATTCGCTGCAGCTTAAATGCAGTTGGACCCAGTTGACATCTAGACTCAACCTGAAAATGCACAACCTAGGCCACTCTGTTCGCCACCTCAACTAGAAGCCTGTCGGGAGCCGCTTCCTTGATCAGGTCTCTGCCCCGGCGACCACTCCCCGCCCTCATCGTTTCTTGGTGCGAACAGTTGTCCTAAGTCACCCAAAGACAGAGAGAATCTCACTCCACGTGTCCCATACCACGCTTCATCACAGTTTTTAGACGTCCCGTCAATCCTGTTCCATACCAGGCTGACGGTCACCAAATCCAACAACATGAGATGCATGCACTTTTCAAATCCAAATCCCCTTTTTAACAACTTTCATTTATAAACCATTTTGCCTTTAATGTAGAAGTCATGCAATGCATGATGGTCAGACAGCGCGCGACAGCCGACTAGGCGTACAACCACAAGCAATATCTCACAGGCTAACATTCAGCAATCAGCAATCAAGCGCCCTACTCATGGGGCTCTGCCTTAGAACCTTACCTCAGGTCCTGACGCACCTGCAACTTAGTTCAGAATACCTCTGCCTCAGTCTACTCTAGGTAACCAATCGAACTAAGCATTCACATGCGCCAATCAATTCATGCATTGTACCCCCTTTCTATCCTTTAGTCTAGGGTCTGTCTATCTAACTACCCCAAAATCGGCATCCTTATTACTCCAAAACCTCGAACAGTCTCATATCGAGCTGACCTTGCTCTGATACCACTCGAACGGGGATGTCACGCCCCTGATCCCCACTCGGGAACGCGGCATCCCGTTCCTGCGGAAGATACACCTCGCACTCGCCTGGTTCACGATATGCGACGGCCCAGGAAAATTTTCGCTTCGTCGCGACCAGACGACGCGGCCTTCAACGAACTTTCATACCTGCGGAAGCGTGCCTCCAACCACACACACAAGCATACATAGCAAAGGGTAGCATAGACAGAGTAAATACAAACAGCATTATATACATATCAAGCGTTAGGTACAGACCCCAAAAAGAAACCACAACCTGCTGCCTAACCTACGCCCTCACTAACATCAAAATACTAGACCAGCACCAGAAACTCAGTCCTCCTCAGGCTCCTCGTCCGAATCCTCCACGGGGTCCTCTTCTGGATCCTCCTCGTCTGTATCCATGGCATCGCCCTCATCGTGGCCATCAATCTCAGATCGTCCCGGGGACGGCAACTCCTGCAGTGGGTCGGGGTCGATCACCTGGCCTCCATACTCAGCAGGCTGCAGCCAGAATGGGTCCTCCTCCATGGGTATCGGGGGATCTCGCTGGGGTCCCTCAAAGCCATGAAGGCCCTCTCTAAACCAAGCCTCAAACCTATGGGGCACTAAGTAAGGACCTCCCTGATCTACGAGTACAGTCGTCACATGCCTATGCCACAGGGTAGCGTGCATATCAAAATGGAGGGTGATGTGAGTGTCCATCTGAATCGGCAGTCCAAAAAGCATCGGCGGAGCGGCCATCACTGGTGACCTGGATCTGAAAAAGGAGGCAACCAACGCCAGTGAGTCGAGGACTCAGCAAGCTCACCACTAATCCTAGCGTAGGGTAGGATATACACGCGGGGTCGGTCCCAACCAATATCTAGGTTTCAGGGTTCAGGGTCCAACCACTCTCGATCTCCCCAGATACTATAACTCATCGTAATCGACACGAACCACATAATAATACAAGTTATACAATACAGACGGGCAATGTCAAACAATCAGCAATCATGTCATACAATGCTGCAGGCCTCAATCGGCCATCACGGATCCCATGGATCAGCCCGCCTATCACTCCAATTCCCATCATGGCTCAATCTCAGTGCCACACGGCAATTACCACACTGCGTTTCAGACGCCTTACGTTGGTCTCCCTTTTCTCTCCATTTCCCCATCTTGGGCACATTCTCATGTCACATCTTCGGTGACTCATGCAATGCTCTGAATGTATGCAGGGCCCAAATGATCACATCGACAATTCAATACAGAGTATGCATGCCAAGAAACATCAGTGCAGGAGCAGAGTGCGTCATTCAGCCATTCAATCGATCTCATGTTCATCGAGTCAAGCAGACATAGATCAAATGCCTCTACACACGAAGTTTCGATCATCTAAGTTCGCCTCACATCTCATACAAGATTCTATCATACCATTACTTACCCAAGGGCAACCCATTAATCGAGCCCATATAAACCAAGGTCTAATCTAATTAAGGTTCTTCAATTAATCGAGCTAAGTTCGACTGGGCCTAAGGCCCACTTCAAAGTTGAGGCCCAATAATAAATTCTTAAATTAAATCATATGGGTTGGGCCTATTATTATTTTATTAATTTCGTGTGAGGCCCAAGCCCATTTTTAAGGAATTACTATTTAAGCCCATTTCCATTATTTTAGGCCCAAATTGATAACCCAAGCCCATATACACTTTTGGGTTTCATTCTTAAATGTTCATGGACTTAATTTAGGCCCAATTTTAAGTGGATTTTCGTCCATTAGTGGCCCATTGGTTTGATTAGGCCCAATTAGTTTAGTTTTGGCCCGATTACTTAAAGTAAAGGCTCCTAAGCCCAACATCTTACTTTGGCCCATTAAACCACACGCCTAAGCCCGCTAAATCAGCCCACTAATCATGTTTTCGAGGCCCATTCAGATTGTTAATCATGTCCATTAGCAAGTCCATTAGGGTAACTTAGGCCCGTTAGCTTATTTTAAGCCCAACTTGCCTTATTCAATTTCCCGAGCCCACTAATACACTTCGGCCACCCCATACACGCCCAAACCGAACTCCCACAGCCTTGAATACCAAATTTCCAGCCCTCTCCAAGTCTCTAAGCTCTTAGTTTAACCTAATATACTAATCACCTCAACTCACATAACTTGCCTAACCTCTAACCATGCAATTTCTTCTATAAACCATCATGGACAGGCCTCTAGATCACATTTCACATACATATACAACTAACCTAAACCAAGATTAGGGGTAGAGCTTACCTTAGTTGGACCGAAATCAACAACGACGGACGACGGAGCGAGGAACGGCCAAGTGTGGCTCACGGCCTACAAGGAGAATCGGGTTCGGTTGGCTATTGAACGGTGCCTCACGTTCGTGGAAATGGAAGGAAGGTGAGTCAAGAAGCTTACCAAGGAGTGGGGATGATCGGCGGTGAGGGACGGTGGCCGAACGACGACGATGGTCGGGCGGCCGGCTTGAAACCCGAGGGAGATAGAGAAGAGATGAGTTGAGGTCGGGCTTCAAGAGGCTCTCAAGGCCACGGAACAACAAAGGAAGGATGAGAAGGGGCTTACCGTGAGGTGGTGGCGACGGGGAAGGTGGCGGACGACGGTGGCTCACGGTGGAGGAGCGGCGGCCGAAGGAAACCGTGAGGGGGAGAGATTTCGGGAGGGAGAGAGAGGGGTGAGGGTATTGCCGAAAATGAGAGAGTGAGGGAGGAGAGAGAGAGAGGTTTATGTGGGTTATAGTGAAATTCAAAATAAGATAATGGGGTTAGGTTGAATAGTGACAATGATATGATGTTTACTATGCTTGAATGACACTTGATTTACTTGATGGATTGATGGGTTGACATTCTTGGAAATTGTGCCATGATGTGATTGATTGGTTGACAAGACGTTCGATTGATTTGACAACTGATTTGACTTGCCTTGATTTGCGTGCCAAATGCACCGATCGGGTCCCAAGCGCGAACGAATTTCAGACAAGATTTGATTTCGATTTACCGAATCTACTCTCAAAAATCCTAATTCTATCAATCCTAAGGACTGAGCATTTACCGGGGGCATTTCGGTAATTTTCCAATCACGTCTTGCTTCACGACTTACACCGGCTGTCTGCCCTTCTGGCGACATTTCTGAAACTGACTTCATTTCTTAATTGTGTTCGTCTTACCAATTCGAGTATCCGAAGTCGGATTTCATTTTGTGGTCAATTTCATTAAATAACGACTCTGTCTCTGTCTCAGACCAACGGGCGGCTGTTTGGAAAATTCTTCCCAAACAGCCTTTCCCCTTCGGTTGGTCAACTCAGGGTAGCTAATCCTGAGTGAGCGTCGATCAGGGTGTATTAACGAAGTATTTCCATTCATTTAGAATTTCCGACAATCGGGTCGAATTTTCAGACTGTCACACCCTCTCTAAACCACGCCTCGAACCTATGGGGTACTAGGTAGGGTCCACCCCGATCTACTAGTACAGTCGTCACATGCCTATGCCATAGAGTAGCGTGCTTATCAAAATGGAGGGTGATCTGAGTATCCATCTGAATCGGCAATCCAAAAAGCATCGGGGGTGCAGCCATCACTGGCGTCCAGGATCTGAAAAAGGAAGGTGACCACCACCAGTGTCACGCCCCGGATCCCTATTCGGGAACGCAGCATCCCGTCCCTGCGAAAGATACACCTCGCGCTCGCCTGGTTTCCAAAGTTCGACGGCCCAGGATGAATTTCTTCGTCGTAACCAGACGACGCGTCCTTAGTAAACTTACGAACCTGCGGAAGCGTGCCTCCTATCCACACACACAAGCATGCAAAGCAAAGGGTAGCATAGACAGAGTAAATACAAACAGCATTAGATACATATCAAGCGTTAGGTACAGACCCCAAAAAGAAACCACAACCTGCTGCCTAACCTACGCTCTCACTAACATCAAAATACCAGACCAGCATCAGAAACTCAGTCCTCCTCAGGCTCCTCGTCGGAATCCTCCACGGGGTCCTCTTCTGGATCCTCCTCATCTGTATCCATGGCATCGGCCTCCTCGCGGCCATCAATCTCAGATCGTCCCGGGGACGGTAACTCTTGCAGTGGGTCGGGGTCGATCACCTGGCCTCCATACTCGGCAGGCTGCAGCCAGAATGGGTCCTCCTCCATGGGTATCGGGGAATCTCTCTGGGGTCCCTCAAAGCCATGAAGGCCCTCTCTAAACCAAGCCTCGAACCTATGGGGTACAAGGTAGGGTCCACCCTGATCTACTAGTACAGTCGTCACATGCCTATGCCATAGAGTAGCGTACATATCAAAATGGAGGGTGATGTGTCACGCCCCGGATCCACCTCGGGCACGCGGCATCCCGTTCCTAACGAACAAACCTCGCTCGCCTGGTTCTCTGATGCGATGTCCCAGGGTAACCTCATCGCGACCAGACGGCGTATAACGCGAAGCTCAGTTTGCGGAAACGTGCCTTCTAACCAAACATACAAACATGCAAAGATGGGGTAGTGTACATCAGAAGAGAGAGGACAAGAACAACAAACACAACCATATATATATATATATACCACTGGAGCGTTATATACAGACTGCCAAAAAGAAACAACTACAGTCCCCCAAAAGTGACGCTCCACTAGCCAAGTTCAGGACCTGGATCTGTACCCTAAACAAAATCACTCCTCAGGGTCATCTGGCTCCTCTGGATCATAGTCTGCATAGGGGTCGTACTCAGCGTCGGGGTCGGCATCCATAGGGTCATCATCCACGTGTGCATCTACGACTAACCGTCCTGGTGAAGGCAGCTCCTCCATCGGCTCAGGGTCTACGACCTCTCCTGGGTAAGTGACTGGACGGAGAAGCCCTGGGTCGTCCTCCTCTGGAATCGGGACGTCAAAATCACGAACGGGTCCCATCATGCCAAAATCTCCCTCGACCCTCCATGCCTCGAATCGATAGGGAACAAACTGCGGTCTACCCACATCTACCCAGACAGTCGTCAGGTGACGGTGCCAGAGTCTAGCGTCATCTTCCAAATGGTGTGTGACCTCCACGATGATGTCCACTGGAAGTCCAAAAAAGGTCGGGGGCGGTGCAGCCATTACTGGGGTTTGGGGCCTGAAAGATTGGCAACCAACGCCAGTGAGTCGAAGACTCAGCAAGCTCACCACTAATCCAAGCGTAGGATAAAGTATACTAGTGGGGTCGGTCCTATCCAGTAAACTAGGGTGTCAGGTTAACGGTTCAAGTACCCTCAATTGACATAGACACCCGACCCTAACGATTAAACAATTGAACTATACATGGAAAACAACCATAAACTGCAGACAGGCTATCAACTATTAATGACAGAAATTCACGATTCAATCAGATGCATGCTTTAGCCAGCCTCGACTGATCCCAATGGATCTTGCCTGCTTATCCCTCCACTTCCCAATTCGGGCTCATCCAACATGTCACAACTCCTGGTGACTCAGGCCAACTCAGGGCGTATGGGACCCAGATAAATTCAACAGGGAGTCAATCACAGAGCATGCATTCATGTAAGTACGTATGCACAAGAGCAAAGCATGTCAAGAATTCAAGTGAGCCATCTCGTGCCTGCCAGAACAAGCTACCAGTAAACCCCAGTAAATATTTGATCTCCCATAGTCAATTCCCAAGTAATTTCCCATTGAGGTAATACTAGCATTAGAACCCATGATTGACATCTTGAATGCCCTTGGATTTCATTAATTAAGGTTAGCTCGGACTAAGGCCCATTTATTCGGGCTAAGATCAATTTGGGTCAGAGGCCCATTCTAAGGTTCAAGGCCCATAATTTAAATCTTGGGTTAAAATTATAAATTAGGCCCATTATTAATAGCAAATTCGGGTAAGGCCCAAGCCCATTAGTTTAGGTGGGCTTATAAGGCCCATATTCATTAATTAAGGCCCAATTTAATAATCTAAGCCCATGTACATAATTGGGCTTCATATTTTAATATCCAAGAACATAATTTAGGCCCAATTATTCCAATTTTCGTCCATTAGTGGCCCACCATCCAAACTAGGCCCAATTTACTTTGTTTTGGCCCAATTTGCTTAAAATTTAACCCCAAACCCAATAGCATTCTTAAGGCCCGTCTTCTACACACTTGGGCCCGTAATTTACAGCCCCTAACAACCTTTTTGAAGCACATATACATCAGAATTTTCGCCCAAAGTAAGGCCCATTAAGGTAGGTTAAGCCCAAAGGTCCATTTTTGCTCATTTTAGCCAAAAATGGGTCCCCAAGCCCATTTCTATCATTGGGCCCATCCTTTAGGTGCCCATAGACTTCATTTCCAGCCCCAATGCAGCCCATTAAAACCCTATTCAGAATACCAAGCCCAAGGACTCAACCCATCTTGCTAATAGTCCAATAATTATTGATTAGATTAAGCTAATACACTAATTTATCAACCAATCCACTTGGAATAACACACAAATCAGCATCTAGGCCTAGCATACTCCATTCCTAAGCTAAGATTAGGAGTGTGGCTTACTAAATGAGGGCTGAGATCAACGGTGGAGGCGGCTTCACAAAGGCAGCAGAAAACCAGCACGCGCGAGGCTGATTCAGAAAGGATTTCCCGATGATTTAGAACTCATCTAGGGCTGATTCTTGTGCCAAAACGTCAAGGAAAGAAAGACGAAGAAACTCACAGTTGGTCCGGACTTCAACCGACGGGACGAAGGCTGTGAAAATGGCCAAAAACTGCAGGAATAGTAAACTGGAAAATAGCCTCCACAGAGTCCGGTTTTGCTCCTGTTTGAGGGTCGATCCGAGCTGATCTAGAGCTGAATTTTTGTGGAGAACTACTAGAGAGGATGATGAAGACGTGGGCGAAAACGGCGCCTCAAAAGGACAACGTTTGGGCAGCGAAATGGGCGGCACAATAGGAAGCACCGGTAGGGATTAACTCTGCCATTTGAGAGAGAAATGGGAAGAAGAGCTTGAGGAAGAAATGAGAGGGAGATGGGGGAGCAGCCGGCTGAAACTTGCGTGGAGGAGGAGAGAGAGAGCTTCTCAAATTCAAAAGTCAAACTAAAATGTGAGTGGGATTAGGTAAAGGGTTATTTGACCTTTGATGGACTTGGCTTGTACTTGACAAGATGTGAGTGATTGATTGATTGACATGCATTGGAAATTGAACCATGATTGATTGATGTGACAACTGATTTGACTTGCCTCGATTTGCGTGCCAAATGCACCGGTCGGGTCCCGAGCGCGAACTAATTTCGGACTGGAATTGATTTCGATCTATCGAATTCACTCTCAAAAATTCTAATTCATCTAATTCTAGGGACTGAGCGTTTACCGGGGGCAGTTCGGTAATTTTCCATTCACTTCTTGCTTCACGAAGTACACCGGCTGTCTGCCCTTCTGGCGACATTTCTGAAACAAATTCCATTTCTCCATTGTGTTTATCCTACTAATTCGATTGTCCAACGTCGGATTCCACTTCGTGGTCAATTTCATTAAATACAGACTCTGTCAATATCTCAGACCCACGGGCGGCTGTTTGGAAATTTTCCTAGGTAGCCTTTCCCTTTTGGTCGGTCATCCCAGGGTAGCTAATCCTGAGTGAGTATCGATCAGAATGCACTAATGAAGTGTTTCCATTCATTTAGGAATTCCAATAAAATGGGTCAAATTTTCAGACTGTCACAATTCTTCCCTCCTTATAAAAATTTCGTCCTCGAAATTTACAGTACACAAGTCCTCACTTCCAACAAAATTACACTCAGCTACTCAAACAAATAAGGGTACTTCTTCTTCATTTCATCTTCATTTTCCCATGTCGCTCCTTCAGTCCCATGGTGTTCCCAGATGACCTTGACCAGAGGTATAGTCTTGTTCCTCAGGACTTGCTCCTTTCGATCCTCAATTCTGACTGGCCTCTCCACGTACGAAACGCGGTCATCCACTTCGATGACTTCATGATCAAGTATATGGTCATGATCCGGCTCATACTTCCTCAGCATTGACACATGGAACACGTTGTGGATCTGGGACAGGTTTGGCGGCAGCGCTAGACGGTAGGCCAGTGTTCCAACTTTCTCTAAAATCTCAAATGGCCCTACGAATCTCGGACTCAGCTTCCCTTTCTTGCCAAACCGAGACAATCCTCTCATCGGTGAAACCTTCAGGAATACATGGTCTCCAACCTGAAACTCTAACGGTCGGCGTCTCTTATCTGCATAGCTCTTCTGTCTGCTCTGCGCTGTCCTCAGCCTATCTCTAATTACCCTGACTGCTTCTACTGACTGCTGGACTAACTCTGGGCCAGTGATGCTCTTCTCACCAACTTCGTCCCAACAGACCGGCGTCCTACAAGCTCTGCCGTACAGTGCCTCAAACGGTGCCATTCTGATACTCTGCTGATAACTGTTGTTGTAGGCAAATTCCACTAAGTGAAGTTGTTCCTCCCAGCCTCCTTTAAAATCTATTACACATGCTCTTAACATATCCTCTAATGTCTGTATGGTCCTCTCCGACTGACCATCAATCTGAGGGTGGTAAGCTGTACTAAACCTCAGCTCTGTTCCTAAGGCACCCTGCAGACTTTTCCAAAAAGTGGCTGTGAAACGAGGGTCACGATCTGACACGATACTTACAGGTACTCCATGCAATCTCACAATCAATTTCACGTACAATTCAGCTAGCTTCTCCAAGGTAGAGTCCTTGCGCACTGCAACGAAGTGTGCGGACTTAGTCAATCTATCGACTATAACCCAAATGGAATCATTACCTCTCTGACTTCTGGGCAGTCCTGTCACGAAATCCATAGTGACATGTTCCCATTTCCACTCTGGGATCTCTAAGGGTTGTAGTAACCCTCCAGGCTTACAATGTTGTGCCTTCACTTGCTGGCACGTCAAGCACTTGGCCACGTGTTTCGCCACATCTACCTTCATTCCATTCCACCAGTAGTGCTGACGTAAATTCTGGTACATTTTTGTACTCCCTGGGTGAATACTATAATTGCTCCTGTGAGCCTCAGCCAAGATCCTTTCCTTCAACTCCTCATCGTTTGGTACGCAGAGTCGCCCCCTAAACTTCAGTATTCCATCCTCAGTCACTTGAAACTCGGATTTCCTCTTATCTGCGTCCATTGACACAATCCTTTGGACCTCAGGATCTGTGGTCTGCAACTCCTTGATCCTTAACTGGATTTCGGGCTCAATTCGCAAGGTAGCCATCAGGCTCGAGAGGGTTCCTACCTCAATCTTAAATTCCGAGTCCCTGATTCCTTCCAATAGCGTCCATTCCTTGACCATCATATGCGCGATGCTCGACTTTCGGCTCAGAGCATCCGCCACTCTATTCGCCTTTCCAGGATGGTACAAAATATCGCAGTCGTAGTCCTTTAGCAGCTCCATCCATCGACGCTGCCTCATGTTCAATTCCTTCTGCGAGAACAAATATTTCAAACTCTGATGATCTGTATAAATCTTAAATTTCTCTCCCACCAAATAGTGCCTCCAAACCTTCAGTGCAAACACGATTGCAGCCAACTCCAAGTCGTGCGTCGGGTAATTCATTTCATGCGGCCTCAACTGTCGAGATGCATACGCTACCACTCGTCCTTGTTGCATCAAGACGCAACCCAATCCTTTCAGCGACACATCGCTATAAATCTCAAATCCTCCAGGTCCAAATGGGATGGTTAATACTGGTGCGGAAGTCAACCGATCCTTCAACTCCTGAAAACTCTTCTCGCACTTCTCAGTCCATTCAAACCTCGTTTCCTTCCTCAGCAAGTGTGTCAGAGGAGATGCTATCACAGAGAATCTTTCCACAAAACGCCTATAGTACCCAGCCAATCCAAGGAAGCTTCGCACCTCAGTCACGGTTGTTGGCCTCGGCCACTTCTCCACGGCTTCAATCTTTGCTGGATCTACTGATATTCCATCACCAGACACTATATGTCCAAGGAACGCCACTCGGCTCAGCCAGAACTCACACTTGCTAAACTTCGCATACAGCGAGTGATCTCTTAACGTCTGCAATACAGTCCTCAAATGCAGCTCATGGTCCTCAGAGCTCTTCGAATAAACCAGAATGTCATCAATGAAGACTATTACGAACCGATCTAGAAACTCCTTAAACACTCGATTCATCATGTCCATAAACGCGGCTGGGGCATTTGTCAATCCAAATGGCATAACTGTGAACTCATAGTGTCCATACCTTGTCCTAAAGGCAGTCTTAGGCACGTCCTCCTTCTTAATCCTCAACTGGTGATAGCCTGTCCTTAGGTCTATCTTGGAGAACACGCATGCCCCTTGAAGCTGATCGAGCAGATCATCAATCCTAGGCAGAGGATACTTGTTCTTGATCGTTACCTGGTTAAGCTGCCTATAGTCGATGCACAACCTCAGCGATCCATCCTTCTTCTTAACGAACAGCACCGGAGCTCCCCATGGCGAAGCACTGGGGCGGATAAATCCTTTATCCAGTAGCTATTGCATCTGCACCTTCAGCTCCTTCAGCTCAGACAATGACATCCTATACGGTGCTTTCGAGATCGGCTCAGTTCCAGGTGCCAACTCGATTACAAATTCCACCTCACGCTCTGGTGGCAAGCCAGGCAGCTCTTGAGGAAAAACATCTGGGTAATCTCTTACTACAGGCACATTCTCTAACTTTACTTCCTCGACAGACGAATCCGTCACTGATGCCAAAAATCCTGGACAACCATCGTCCATGAGTTTAGTCGCTTCCAGCAACGATATCCAAGGGATGGAAGTTCCTCCTCGATTTCCCATAAATTCATACCCAGGGTGGCCTACTGGGTTAAGTTGTATCATGCTTCTACCACAGTCAATGACTGCCCCATGCCTAACTAACCAATCCATACCAACAATCACGTCGAAATCGTACATGGGCAGGACAGCTAAATCAATTACTTCTTCTCTATCACCCAAGGCTATTTTACACCCCTTACATCCTAACGCCAGAATTATTCTATCCTTCAACGGGGTGGTAACATGCAGGATGACATCCAAAGGTCTAACATCTAACCCAGATAACTCAGCAAATCGCTCAGACACAAAAGAATGCGATGCACCCGGATCGAACAAGGCATAAGCGGTATGACCACAGAGAGAAACGGTACCTGTGATCACCCCTGGCGCGTTCTCAGCCTCCTTGCGCGCCACAGCATAGACTCGTCCTTGGACAAGTGGACGGTTCAGGTTTCCTTGAGGAGCAGCTACGGCTTGGGGCTGTTGCTGTTGAAACTGCGGTCTCGGACCCCTCCTCGGGCAGTTCCTCAACTGATGTCCCAGCTGTCCACAACCAAAACATCCTCCTGTCTTCTTTGGGCAAGGGTTATTTCCATGTTTTCTGCCACAGTCGCGACAGTTCGGACCCACTGACGATGACGGTTTCCCCAAGGTCCTTCTAGCTGGCGGAACAAACTTCCGATTGTCTCTCATCGGTCCCTTGCCGAAGTCTCTAAAGTTCCTCCCTGGCATAAACCGCGATCCAGATGCGGCAGCCTTCTCTTGCAGGTCTCGCTCTATCGCCAGAGCCCTCTCATACATCTCATTGTAGTCCCTCAGTCCAGTGGCAATCAGCATACTTTTCAATTCTGGCCTTAGTCCTTCTCTGAATCTCCTGGCCTTGTCCCAAGGGTCCTCTATCAGCCTCCTGGCAAACTTGGACAATCTGGCGAACTCGCCCTCATACTGATCCACGGTCATCGGCCCTTGACGAAGCCTTATGAACTCTTCCATCTTCCTTTCCTGAGCAGCTTCAGAAAAGTACTTCCCATTGAATACTGCACAGAAGGCATTCCAATTCGGCCTTACTCCTTCTGGGAAGACTCGTCCCTAAACAGCGTTCCACCAGTCATCAGCTGTACTCTGGAGCTGATAGGTTTCCAGTGAAACCTTTTCTTCATCCGTGCACCCTAGCACAGTGAATGCCTTCTCTAACTGTTCAATCCAGAGGGCGGCTGCCTCAAGTCCTCCTCTGCCATCAAACTTGGGTGGCTGCAGCTTCAAGAATTGCTCTACAATATGATGGGTCTGGCGTCCTCCATTGCCTTGCCCATTACCTCCATTGGCACCAGCCACAGCGGCCTCAGCTGCTTGGGCTTCAGCGGCAGCTCTTTCTGCAGCCTGCTCCCCATTAGATTACTGACCTCAGCCAGGACCCTCATCATTTCCTCAATTCTGGGGTCGCCTCTACGTGCTCTAGGTACTGGAGCCCCCGAGCTTGACGCAGCTGCACCCGGTCTTCTGCCCCTGTTGCTCATCCCTCTAGATCTCTCTCACACCTAACCAGATATAAATTCCTTTCAGGAACTTAAACTCTAAACTACCATCCAAGCTTTCGTCTACTATCGCATCCACCGACATGAGTATGCATGAAAAATTCGCTGCAGCTTTAATGCAATTGGACTCGGTTGACACCTAGACCCAACCCTGACAATGTATAACCCAGGACACTCTGCTCGCCACCTCAACTAGAAGCCTGCCGGAAGCCGCTCCTTGATCAGGTCTATGCCCCGGCGACTACTCCCCGCCCTCATCATTTCTTGGTGCGAACAGTTGTCCTAAATTACTCATTGCCAAAGCGAATCCCATTCCACATGTCCCATACCATGCTTCATTACAGTTTGTAGGTGTCCCGTCATACTTGTCCCATACCAAGCTGACGGTACCCAATCCAATAAATCGTGATGCATGCATTTTTCCAAATTTGCCTTTCTATTTAAAGTCGATTTTCGTTTCTCAAATCAATTTGCTTTTAATGCAGAAATCCATGCCATGCATGATGGTCAAGCAGTGCGCAACAGCCGACTAGGCATACAAACACAAACAGCAACCAGCAATTAACAATTCAGCGATCAGCACTCAAGCACCCTACTCACGGGGTTATGCCTTAGAACCTTACCTCAGGTCTTGACACATCTGCATATTAGCTCATAAACATGCCATAGATTAAGGCTACTCTAGGCAACCGACTTAGCTAGGCAGACACATGCGCCAATCAATTCAAGCATTCTACCCTTCCTAAACTTAGGTCTAGGGTCTGTCTATCTAACTACCCCAAAACCAACAGCCTTATCACTCCAAATCCTCGAACGGTCTCGTATCGAGCTGACCTTGCTCTGATACCACTCGCACGGTCATGTCACGCCCCGGATCCACCTCGGGCACGCGGCATCCCGTTCCTAACGAACAAACCTTGCTCGCCTGGTTCTCTGATGCGATGTCCCAGGGTAACCTCATCGCGACCAGACGGCGTATAACGCGAAGCTCAGTTTGCGGAAACGTGCCTTCTAACCAAACATACAAACATGCAAAGATGGGGTAGTGTACATCAGAAGAGGGAGGACAAGAACAACAAACACAACCATATATATATATATATATATACCACTGGAGCGTTATATACAGACTGCCAAAAAGAAACAACTACAGTCCCCCAAAAGTGACGCTCCACTAGCCAGGTTCAGGACCCGGATCTGTACCCTAAACAGAATCACTCCTCAGGGTCATCTGGCTCCTCTGGATCATAGTCTGCATAGGGGTCGTACTCAGCGTCGGGGTCGGCATCCATAGGATCATCATCCACGTGTGCATCTACGACTAACCGTCCTGGTGAAGGCAGCTCCTCCATCGGCTCAGGGTCTACGACCTCTCCTGGGTAAGTGACTGGACGGAGAAGCCCTGGGTCGTCCTCCTCTGGAATCGGGACGTCAAAATCACGAACGGGTCCCATCATGCCAAAATCTCCCTCGACCCTCCATGCCTCGAATCGATAGGGAACAAACTGCGGTCTACCCACATCTACCCAAACAGTCGTCAGGTGACGGTGCCAGAGTCTAGCGTCATCGTCCAAATGGTGTGTGACCTCCACGATGATGTCCACTGGAAGTCCAAAAAAGGTCGGGGGCGGTGCAGCCATTACTGGGGTTTGGGGCCTGAAAGATTGGCAACCAACGCCAGTGAGTCGAAGACTCAGGAAGCTCACCACTAATCCAAGCGTAGGATAAAGTATACTAGTGGGGTCGGTCCTATCCAGTAAACTAGGGTGTCAGGTTAACGGTTCAAGTACCCTCAATTGACATAGACACCCGACCCTAACGATTAAACAATTGAACTATACATGGAAAACAACCATAAACTGCAGACAGGCTATCAACTATTAATGACAGAAATTCATGATTCAATCAGATGCATGCTTTAGCCAGCCTCGACTGATCCCAATGGATCTTGCCTGCTTATCCCTCCACTTCCCAATTCGGGCTCATCCAACATGTCACAACTCCTGGTGACTCAGGCCAACTCAGGGCGTATGGGACCCAGATAAATTCAACAGGGAGTCAATCACAGAGCATGCATTCATGTAAGTACGTATGCACAAGAGCAAAGCATGTCAAGAATTCAAGTGAGCCATCTCGTGCCTGCCTAAACAAGCTACCAGTAAACCCCAGTAAATATTTGATCTCCCATAGTCAATTCCCAAGTAATTTCCCATTGAGGTAATACTAGCATTAGAACCCATGATTGACATCTTGAATGCCCTTGGATTTCATTAATTAAGGTTAGCCCGGACTAAGGCCCATTTATTCGGGCTAAGATCAATTTGGGTCAGAGGCCCATTCTAAGGTTCAAGGCCCATAATTTAAATCTTGGGTTAAAATTATAAATTAGGCCCATTATTAATAGCAAATTCGGGTAAGGCCCAAGCCCATTAGTTTAGGTGGGCTTATAAGGCCCATATTCATTAATTAAGGCCCAATTTAATAATCTAAGCCCATGTACATAATTGGGCTTCATATTTTAATATCCAAGAACATAATTTAGGCCCAATTATTCCAATTTTCGTCCATTAGTGGCCCACCATCCAAACTAGGCCCAATTTACTTTGTTTTGGCCCAATTTGCTTAAAATTTAACCCCAAACCCAATAGCATTCTTAAGGCCCGTCTTCTACACACTTGGGCCCGTAATTTACAGCCCCTAACAACCTTTTTGAAGCACATATACATCAGAATTTTCGCCCAAAGTAAGGCCCATTAAGGTAGGTTAAGCCCAAAGGTCCATTTTTGCTCATTTTAGCCAAAAATGGGTCCCCAAGCCCATTTCTATCATTGGGCCCATCCTTTAGGTGCCCATAGACTTCATTTCCAGCCCCAATGCAGCCCATTAAAACCCTATTCAGAATACCAAGCCCAAGGACTCAACCCATCTTGCTAATAGTCCAATAATTATTGATTAGATTAAGCTAATACACTAATTTATCAACCAATCCACTTGGAATAACACACAAATCAGCATCTAGGCCTAGCATACTCCATTCCTAAGCTAAGATTAGGAGTGTGGCTTACTAAATGAGGGCTGAGATCAACGGTGGAGGCGGCTTCACAAAGGCAGCAGAAAACCAGCACGCGCGAGGCTGATTCAGAAAGGATTTCCCGATGATTTAGAACTCATCTAGGGCTGATTCTTGCGCCAAAGCGTCAAGGAAAGAAAGACGAAGAAACTCACAGTTGCTCCTGTTTGAGGTTCGATCCGAGCTGATCTAGAGCTGAATTTTTGTGGAGAACTACTAGAGAGGATGATGAAGACGTGGGCGAAAACGGCGCCTCAAAAGGACAACGTTTGGGCAGTGAAATGGGCGGCACAATAGGAAGCACCGGTAGGGATTAACTCTACCATTTGAGAGAGAAATGGGAAGAAGAGCTTGAGGAAGAAATGAGAGGGAGATGGGGGAGCAGCCGGCTGAAACTTGCGTGGAGGAGGAGAGAGAGAGCTTCTCAAATTCCAAAGTCAAACTAAAATGTGAGTGGGATTAGGTAAAGGGTTATTTGACATTTGATGGACTTGACTTGTACATGACAAGATGTGAGTGATTGATTGATTGACATGCATTGGAAATTGAACCATGATTGATTGATGTGACAACTGATTTGACGTGCCTCGATTTGCGTGCCAAATGCACCGGTCGGGTCCCGAGCGCGAACTAATTTCGGACTGGAATTGATTTCGATCTATCGAATTCACTCTCAAAAATTCTAATTCATCTAATTCTAAGGACTGAGCATTTACCAGGGGCCGTTCGGTAATTTTCCATTCACTTCTTGCTTCACGAAGTACACCGGCTGTCTGCCCTTCTGGCGACATTTCTGAAACAAATTCCATTTCTCCATTGTGTTTATCCTACTAATTCGATTGTCCAACGTCGGATTCCACTTCGTGGTCAATTTCATTAAATACAGACTCTGTCAATATCTCAGACCCACGGGCGGCTGTTTGGAAATTTTCCCAGGTAGCCTTTCCCTTTTGGTCGGTCATCCCAGGGTAGCTAATCCTGAGTGAGTATCGATCAGAATGCACTAATGAAGTGTTTCCATTCATTTAGGAATTCCAATAAAATGGGTCGAATTTTCAGACTGTCACAATTCTTCCCTCCTTATAAAAATTTCGTCCTCGAAATTTACAGTACACAAGTCCTCACTTCCAACAAAATTACACTCAGCTACTCAAACAAATAAGGGTACTTCTTCTTCATTTCATCTTCATTTTCCCATGTCGCTCCTTTAGTCCCATGGTGTTCCCAGATGACCTTGACCAGAGGTATAGTCTTGTTCCTCAGGACTTGCTCCTTTCGATCCTCAATTCTGACTGGCCTCTCCACGTACGAAACGCGGTCATCCACTTCGATGACTTCATGATCGAGTATATGGCCATGATCCGTCTCATACTTCCTCAGCATTGACACATGGAACACGTTGTGGATCTGGGACAGGTTTGGCGGCAGCGCTAGACGGTAGGCCAGTGTTCCAACTTTCTCTAAAATCTCAAATGGCCCTACGAATCTCGGACTCAGCTTCCCTTTCTTGCCAAACCGAGACAATCCTCTCATCGGTGAAACCTTCAGGAATACATGGTCTCCAACCTGAAACTCTAACGGTCGGCGTCTCTTATCTGCATAGCTCTTCTATCTGCTCTGCGCTGTCCTCAGCCTATCTCTGATTACCCTGACTGCTTCTACTGACTGCTGGACTAACTCTGGGCCTGTGATGCTCTTCTCACCAATTTCGTCCCAACAGACCGGCGTCCTACAAGCTCTGCCGTACAGTGCCTCAAACGGTGCCATTCTGATACTCTGCTGATAACTGTTGTTGTAGGCAAATTCCACTAAGTGAAGTTGTTCCTCCCAGCCTCCTTTAAAATCTATTACACATGCTCTTAATATATCCTCTAATGTCTGTATGGTCCTCTCCGACTGACCATCAATCTGAGGGTGGTAAGCTGTACTAAACCTCAGCTCTGTTCCTAAGGCACCCTGCAGACTTTTCCAAAAAGTGGCTGTGAAACGAGGGTCACAATCCGACACAATGCTTACAGGTACTCCATGCAATCTCACAATCAATTTCACGTACAATTCAGCTAGCTTCTCCAAGGTAGAGTCCTTGCGCACTGCAACGAAGTGTGCGGACTTAGTCAATCTATCGACTATAACCCAAATGGAATCATTACCTCTCTGACTTCTGGGCAGTCCTGTCACGAAATCCACAGTAACATGTTCCCATTTCCACTCTGGGATCTCTAAGGGTTGTAGTAACCCTCCAGGCTTACAATGTTGTGCCTTCACTTGCTGGCACGTCAAGCACTTGGCCACGTGTTTCGCCACATCTACCTTCATTCCATTCCACCAGTAGTGCTGACGTAAATTCTGGTACATTTTTGTACTCCCTGGGTGAATACTATAATTGCTCCTGTGAGCCTCAGCCAAGATCCTTTCCTTCAACTCCTCATCGTTTGGTACGCAGAGTCGCCCCCTAAACTTCAGTATTCCATCCTCAGTCACTTGAAACTCGGATTTCCTCTTATCTGCGTCCATTGACACAATCCTTTGGACCTCAGGATCTGTGGTCTGCAACTCCTTGATCCTTAACTGGATTTCGGGCTCAATTCGCAAGGTAGCCATCAGGCTCGAGAGGGTTCCTACCTCAATCTTAAATTCCGAGTCCCTGATTCCTTCCAATAGCGTCCATTCCTTGACCATCATATGCGCGATGCTCGACTTTCGGCTCAGAGCATCCGCCACTCTATTCGCCTTTCCAGGATGGTACAAAATATCGCAGTCGTAGTCCTTTAGCAGCTCCATCCATCGACGCTGCCTCATGTTCAATTCCTTCTGCGAGAACAAATATTTCAAACTCTGATGATCTGTATAAATCTTAAATTTCTCTCCCACCAAATACTGCCTCCAAACCTTTAGTGCAAACACGATTGCAGCCAACTCCAACTCGTGCGTCGGGTAATTCATTTCATGCGGCCTCAACTGTCGAGATGCATACGCTACCACTCGTCCTTGTTGCATCAAGACGCAACCCAATCCTTTCAGCGACACATCGCTATAAATCTCAAATCCTCCAGGTCCAAATGGGATGGTTAATATTGGTGCGGAAGTCAACCGATCCTTCAACTCCTGAAAACTCTTCTCGCACTTCTCAGTTCATTCAAACCTCGTTTCCTTCCTCAGCAAGTGTGTCAGAGGAGATGCTATCACAGAGAATCTTTCCACAAAACGCCTATAGTACCCAGCCAATCCAAGGAAGCTTCGCACCTCAGTCACGGTTGTTGGCCTCGGCCACTTCTCCACGGCTTCAATCTTTGCTGGATCTACTGATATTCCATCACCAGACACTATATGTCCAAGGAACGCCACTCGGCTCAGCCAGAACTCACACTTGCTAAACTTCGCATACAGCGAGTGATCTCTTAACGTCTGCAATACAGTCCTCAAATGCAGCTCATGGTCCTCAGAGCTCTTCGAATAAACCAGAATGTCATCAATGAAGACTATTACGAACCGATCTAGAAACTCCTTAAACACTCGATTCATCATGTCCATAAACGCGGCTGGGGCATTTGTCAATCCAAATGGCATAACTGTGAACTCATAGTGTCCATACCTTGTCCTAAAGGCAGTCTTAGGCAGGTCCTCCTTCTTAATCCTCAACTGGTGATAGCCTGTCCTTAGGTCTATCTTGGAGAACACGCATGCCCCTTGAAGCTGATCGAGCAGATCATCAATCCTAGGCAGAGGATACTTGTTCTTGATCGTTACCTGGTTAAGCTGCCTATAGTCGATGCACAACCTCAGCGATCCATCCTTCTTCTTAACGAACAGCACCGGAGCTCCCCATGGCGAAGCACTGGGGCGGATAAATCCTTTATCCAGTAGCTATTGCATCTGCACCTTCAGCTCCTTCAGCTCAGACAATGACATCCTATACGGTGCTTTCGAGATCGGCTCAGTTCCAGGTGCCAACTCGATTACAAATTCCACCTCACGCTCTGGTGGCAAGCCAGGCAGCTCTTGAGGAAAAACATCTGGGTAATCTCTTACTACAGGCACATTCTCTAACTTTACTTCCTCGACAGACGAATCCGTCACTGATGCCAAAAATCCTGGACAACCATCGTCCATGAGTTTAGTCGCTTCCAGCAACGATATCCAAGGGATGGAAGTTCCTCCTCGATTTCCCATAAATTCATACCCAGGGTGGCCTACTGGGTTAAGTTGTATCATGCTTCTACCACAGTCAATGACTGCCCCATGCCTAACTAACCAATCCATACCAACAATCACGTCGAAATCGTACATGGGCAGGACAGCTAAATCAATTACTTCTTCTCTATCACCCAAGGCTATTTTACACCCCTTACATCCTAACGCCAGAATTATTCTATCCTTCAATGGGGTGGTAACAAGCAGGATGACATCCAAAGGTCTAACATCTAACCCAGATAACTCAGCAAATCGCTCAGACACAAAAGAATGCGATGCACCCGGATCGAACAAGGCATAAGCGGTATGACCACAGAGAGAAACGGTACCTGTGATCACCCCTGGCGCGTTCTCAGCCTCCTTGCGCGCCACAGCATAGACTCGTCCTTGGACAAGTGGACGGTTCAGGTTTCCTTGAGGAGCAGCTACGGCTTGGGGCTGTTGCTGTTGAAACTGCGGTCTCGGACCCCTCCTCGGGCAGTTCCTCAACTGATGTCCCAGCTGTCCACAACCAAAACATCCTCCTGTCTTCTTTGGGCAAGGGTTATTTCCATGTCTTCTGCCACAGTCGCGACAGTTCGGACCCACTGACGATGACGGTTTCCCCAAGGTCCTTCTAGCTGGCGGAACAAACTTCCGATTGTCTCTCATCGGTCCCTTGCCGAAGTCTCTAAAGTTCCTCCCTGGCATAAACCGCGATCCAGATGCGGCAGCCTTCTCTTGCAGGTCTCGCTCTATCGCCAGAGCCCTCTCATACATCTCATTGTAGTCCCTCAGTCCAGTGGCAATCAGCATACTTTTCAATTCTGGCCTTAGTCCTTCTCTGAATCTCCTGGCCTTGTCCCAAGGGTCCTCTATCAGCCTCCTGGCAAACTTGGACAATCTGGCGAACTCGCCCTCATACTGATCCACGGTCATCGGCCCTTGACGAAGCCTTATGAACTCTTCCATCTTCCTTTCCTGAGCAGCTTCAGAAAAGTACTTCCCATTGAATACTGCACAGAAGGCATTCCAATTCGGCCTTACTCCTTCTGGGAAGACTCGTCCCTGAACAGCCTTCCACCAATCATCAACTGTACTCTGGAGCTGATAGGTTGCCAGTGAAACCTTTTCTTCATCCGTGCACCCTAGCACAGTGAATGCCTTCACTAACTGTTCAATCGAGAGGGCGGCTGCCTCAAGTCCTCCTCTGCCATCAAACTTGGGTGGCTGCAGCTTCAAGAATTGCTCTACAATATGATGGGTCTGGCGTCCTCCATTGCCTTGCCCATTACCTCCATTGGCACCAGCCACAGCGGCCTCAGCTGTCACGCCCCGGTCCCCTACTCGAGAACGCGGCATCCCGTTCAGAACAATCGAATACACTCTATGCGCTCGTCTGGTCAACCCACGCGACGGCCCAGGAGATTCCTCTTCGTCGGAGCCAGACGGCGCGTCCATTAAAAATCACCTGGTGAACCTGATAACCTGCGGAAGCGTGCCTCCTAACCATACATACATGCACACAAAACAGAGGGGTAGTACGAACACAATGAACACAAACGACAATATATAAATCATCAAGCGTCAGGTACAGACCACCAAATCGAAATACAACTCTAGCCTCGACACCTACGCTCACGCGATCTCAAAAAGGGACCTAGACAGACATCGACTAACTCAGTCCTCTGGCACCTCCTCGGGGTCCTCCTCTGGATCTTCCTCGTCGGTGTCCATCGCATCACCCTCCTCATGGCCGTCAATCTCGGAGCGTCCTGGAGACGGCAACTCCTGCAGCGGATCGGGATCGATCACTTGACCTCCATACTCGGCAGGCTGTAGCCAAAACGGGTCCTCCTCCATAGGTATCGGAGAGTCTCGCTGCGGGCCCTCAAAACCATAAAGGCTCTCCCTAAACCACGCCTCAAACCTATAAGGTACAAGGTAGGATCCACCCTGATCTACTAGTACAGTCGTCACGTGCCTCTGCCACGCCACGGCATGCATATCAAAATGGAGGGTGACCTGGGTGTCCATCTGGACTGGCAATCCAAAAAGCATCGGGGGTGCTGCCATCACTGGCGACCTGGATCTGGAAAAGAAGGCAACCACCGCCAGTGAGTCGAGGACTCAGCAAGCTCACCACTAATCCTAGCGTAGGGTAGGGTATACAAGAGGGGTCGGCCCTATCCAGTAAACTAGGGTTCACGGACTGAGGTTCAGACACTCTCTATCTCCCTAGTTACCAAACCCAAGCGTATAACATAACGCACAATGCAGAGTAATGTAGTTCGCGCAAACAGGCGGGCAATACAAACAATCAACCAGGATGCCACATGTAATGATGCAGGCCTCAAATGGCCATCTCGGATCCCACGGATCATGTTCGGGCCTCAACCGGCCATTATGGATCGAACCCGCCTGTCACTCCAAATCCCATCAGGGCTCATTCTCAGTGCCACACGGCAAATACCACACTGCGTTTCTGACGCCTTACGTTGGTCTCCCTTTTCTCTCCATTTCCCATCTTAGGCACATTCTCATGTCACAACTCCGGTGACTCATGCAATACTCTGAATGTATGCGGGGCCCAAATGATTGTATGTAGCAATTTAGTCACATAGCATGCATGCAATGGTGCATAAATACGGGAACATAGCACATCAAGAATCGTACGAACAACTCACCACATTTATCAGACAAGCATCACATCGGCCTAGTACTCTACAATTAGTTCCCAAATAAACCTCATCGTGACTAACGTTATCTCGGGAACCCACTAAATTGGAACTCGATCCAGTCAATCCCAGCAATCCAGTCAGACTCAGTAACCAATGTTAGTTCCCAGGGAATTAATAACTTACGAGTACTGAATTAATGGTTTAATATCTCTTTGGGTATAATTGAATAAGGTTTGGCTTAGGTTTGGGCCTAATCAATTAGTTTGGGTTCAGCTGGGCCTAAGGCCCACTTCAAGGTTCAGGGTCCATATTATATTTCTTGAATAAAAAAAAATGTAAGTTAGGCCCATTATTAAATTAAATTCGTGCAAGGGCCAAGCCCATTTCTAGAGGTTAGCCTATTAAGCCCAATTTGTCCATTTTAGGCCCAATTTGCTACCCTAAGCCTAGGTACATTAGTGGGCCTCATCTTTTAATATTCAAAAGCTCAATTAGGCCCAATAAATTCTAATTTTCGTCCAACAATGGCCCACTACTCAAATTTGGTCCAATTTGGTTCATTTTGGCCCAAATTGTTTAGGATTAGGTCCCCAAGCCCAATTGCTTCCTAAGGCCCATCATCCCACACGCCTAAACCATCATTGGTAGTCCATAATTAGCTTTTCTAAGCCCAAATTGAATCTGCATTTTCGTTCTCCAAGAAGCCCAATAAGGTGTGTTAGCCCATAAGTTTATTTTGGGGTTACATTCGCTTAATTTGAGCCCCCGGGTCCGTTAGTTCAATTCGGCCCGCCTCTACACGCCTAAATCCCCTCATAACAGCCCCCAATTTCCATTTCCAAGTCCAAAACCACATGCTAACAGCCCATATGATTAGTCTATGCACATAAACACAATTAGCCTAAAATCCAACTAAGTCTAATCGCTTAAACACACCTTAATCACCATGACCAGCCCTTAATCCTTCACTCCACATCCATATACAACTAACCTAGGATAGGATTAGGAGTAGAACTTACCTTAGAGGGCTGTGGGTGGTGGCCGAACGGAAGAGGAGGGGCGGACGGCCGGCGGTGCAACGGCGGCTAAGGAAACCGAGAGAGAGAGATGAGACCGGGGTTGGTTTGGGTTAAGGGCGACTCACCAAGGTCATGAAACAACAAGGAGGAAGAGAGGGGAGGCTTACCGTGGCGGGGCAAGACGACGAAGACGACGACGGCGTGGGACGAAGGCGGAACGGGCGGCGGTCCTCGGCGGCTTGAGGAGAAACCGAGGGAGAGAATGAGATGGGGTCTGGTCGGTGGCCTTGGGGGACTCCTCAAGGTACGAAAAGGGAAGGAACAAGGGTTGAGGGACTCACCGGAGGAAGATGAGGTGACGACGGTGGCCGGACGGTGGCGGCAAGGCGACGACAACGGGCGGAGGAAGAGGAGCAAACCAAGAAGAAGAAGAAAATGAAGAGAGGAAGAAGGAGGGGAGGCACGGCCGAAAATGCATGGAGGGAGGAGAGAGAGAGTTCATCACATAATAAAATAATAGGGAAATAGGCTAATAGTGGGTTTGGTTTAAGGAAAAGTAAATCTTGGTTTGTGCTCTTGAAGACACTTGTCCTTGGCTTGTGATTGTGGAATTCCCTTGGGAATTGAACCATGATTAATTTATGTGATGGACAAGACACTTGGTTGACTTGATATCGGGTTTGACTTGCCTCGATTTGCGTGCCAAATGCACCGATCGGGTCCCGAGCGCGAACGAATCTTGGACAGGAATTGGTTTCGAATTATCGAATCTACTCTCAAAAATCCTAATTCAACTAATTCTAAGGACTGAGCATTTACCGGGGGCATTTCGGTAATTTTCCAAATCTCGTCTTGCTTCGCGACGTACACCGGCTGTCTGTCCTTCTGGCGACATTTCTGAAACCGACGGGCGGCTGTTTGGGAAAATTCCCCAGATAGTCTTTCCCCTTCGGTTGGTCATCCCAGGGTAGCTAATCCTGAGTGAGCGTCGACTAGAGTGTATTAACGAAGTATTTCCATTCATTTTGAAATACCGATAAATGGGTCGAATTTTTAGACTGTCACAATTCTTCCCTCCTTATAAAAATTTCGTCCTCGAAATTTACAGTCTACTCGCCCTTACTTCCAACACAAGATTACAATTGGCTACTCAAATAAGTAGGGGTATTTCTTCTTCATTTCGTCTTCACTTTCCCAAGTAGCTCCCTCAGTCCCATGGTGCTCCCAGATGACTTTGACCAACGGTATCGTCTTGTTCCTAAGCACTTGCTCTTTTCGATCTTCAATTCGGACTGGCCTCTCTACGTACGAGACGCGGTCATCCATCTCAATGACTTCATGATCGAGTATATGGCCGGGGTCCGGCTCGTACTTCCGGAGCATCGATACATGAAACACGTTGTGAATCTGTGACAAGTTCGGCGGCAGTGCTAGACGATACGCCAGTGTCCCGATCTTCTCCAGAATCTCGAATGGTCCTACAAATCTGGGACTCAGCTTCCCTTTCTTGCCAAACCGAGATAATCCTCGCATCGGCGACACCTTTAGAAATACGTGGTCTCCAACTTGAAACTCCAATGGCTTACGTCTTTTATCTGCATAGCTCTTCTGTCTGCTCTGGGCTGTCCTCAGTCTATCTCTGATCACCTTGACTGCCTCGACCGATTGTTGAACCAATTCTGGACCCGTTATGCTTTTCTCGCCAACTTCGTCCCAGCAAATTGGAGTCCTGCAAGCCCTTCCATACAATGCTTCGAAGGGTGCCATCTTGATACTCTGTTGGTAACTGTTGCTGTACGCAAATTCTACTAAGTGCAGTTGCTCTTCCCAACCACCTTTGAAGTCTATTACACATGCCCTTAGCATGTCCTCCAGGGTCTGTATGGTCCTTTCCGACTGACCATCCGTCTGAGGGTGGTAGGCTGTACTGAACCTCAACTCTGTCCCCAATGCACCCTGCAGACTCTTCCAAAATGTGGCTGTAAAACGAGGATCTCGATCCGATACGATACTTACTGGCACTCCATGCAGTCTCACGATCTGCCTCACATACAGCTCAGCCAGCCTCTCCAAGGTAGAATCCTTTCGTACTGCGATGAAATGTGCAGACTTCGTCAGCCGGTCTACTATTACCCAAATCGAGTCATTCCCTCTCTGACTTCTTGGCAATCCCGTCACGAAGTCCATAGTGACGTGCTCCCATTTCCACTCTGGGATTTCCAATGGTTGCAATAGCCCTCCAGGTTTGCAATGTTGTGCCTTTACCTGCTGGCATGTCAAACACTTGGCCACATGCTTAGCCACATCCACCTTCATTCCATTCCACCAGTAGTGCTGACGTAGATTCTGGTACATCTTTGTGCTTCCGGGGTGGATACTGTAATTACTTCTGTGTGCCTCTGACAAAATCCTTTCCTTCAGTTCCTCATCATTTGGCACACAGAGACGTCCTCTAAACTTCAATACTCCGTCTTCGGTCACCTTGAATTCATCCTTCCTCTCGTCTGCATTCATCATCACAATCTTCTGGATGTCTGGGTCCGTAGACTGCAACTCTTTAATCCTCAGTTGAATCTCTGGTTCGATCTGTAGTATAGCCATCAGGCTTGAGAGGCTTCCTACCTCAACCTTGAACTCGGAATCTCTAATTTCCTCCAACAGCGTCCATTCCTTAACCATCATATGCGCGACGCTCGACTTTCTGCTCAGAGCATCCGCCACCTTATTCGCCTTTCCTGGATGGTACAGAATATCACAGTCGTAGTCCTTCAACAGCTCCATCCAACGACGTTGCCTCATGTTCAGTTCCTTTTGCGAAAACAAATACTTCAAACTCTGATGATCAGTGTAGATCTGGAACTTCTCTCCCACCAGATAGTGCCTCCAAATTTTCAATGCAAATACTATTGTAGCCAACTCTAGGTCATGTGTCGGGTAATTCATCTCATGAGGCCTCAACTGACGAGACGCATAGGCCACTACTCGTCCATGCTGCATTAGAACACATCCCAATCCTCTTAGCGAAGCATCGCTATAGATCTCAAATCCTCTTGGCCCAGATGGAATAGTCAACACTGGCGCGGAAGTCAATCGATCCTTCGGCTCCTGAAAACTCTTCTCGCACTTCCCAGTCCATTCGAACTTCGTTTCCTTCTTCAATAAGCTCGTCATGAGAGACGCTATCACAGAAAACTTTTCCACAAAGCGTCTATAATACCCAGCCAGTCCAAGAAAACTTCGTACTTCCGTCACAGTTGTGGGCCTCGGCCACTTCTCTACGGCTTCAATTTTAGCTGGATCCACTGATATCCCCTCGCCAGACACTATATGTCCAAGGAACGCCACTCTGTTCAGCCAGAACTCACATTTACTAAACTTTGCATACAACGAGTGCTCCCTCAACGTCCGTAGAACGGTCCTCAAATGCCGCTCATGATCCTCAGAGCTCTTCGAGTACACCAGAATGTCATCGATGAAGACTATCACGAACTGATCCAGAAACTCCTTGAACACTCGATTCATCATATCCATAAATGCAGCTGGGGCGTTCGTCAATCCAAAGGGCATAACGGTGAACTCATAGTGCCCATACCTCGTCCTAAAGGCAGTCTTCGGAATGTCCTCCTTCTTAATCCTCAACTGGTGATAGCCTGTCCTTAGGTCTATCTTGGAGAACACACACGCTCCTTGAAGCTGATCAAACAGATCATCAATCCTTGGCAGAGGGTACTTATTCTTAATCGTCACTTGATTCAGCTGCCTATAGTCGATACACAGTCTCAACGATCCATCCTTCTTCTTGACGAACAGCACCGGAGCTCCCCATGGTGAAGCACTGGGGCGGATAAACCCTTTATCCAACAGCTCTTGCATCTGTACCTTCAACTCCTTCAGCTTAGACAATGACATCCTATACGGTGCTTTCGAGATCGGTTCAGTCCCAGGTGCTAACTCAATTACAAACTCGACTTCACGCTCTGGTGGCAAGCCAGGCAACTCTTGAGGAAATACGTCCGGGTAATCCCTTACTACCGGCACATCTTCCAACTTTACTTCTTGAACGGACGAATCCGTAACTGACGCCAATATTCCTAAACAACCTTCGTTCATTAATTTGGTTACTTCTAACGACGAGATCCAGGGGATCGACGTTCCTCCTCGATTCCCCATAAATTCATACCCAGGGTGGCTTACTGGGTTAAGCCGTATCATACTTCTACTGCAGTCAATAACTGCTCCAAGTCTAACTAGCCAATCCATGCCAACAATTATGTCGAAATCAAACATAGGTAAGACCGCCAAGTCAATTTCTTCCTCTCTATCACCCAAGACTAACTTACACCCCTTACACCCTAACACGATAATCACTCTATCCTTTAACGGGGTGGTTACATGCAAGGTTACATCCAGCGGTCTAACATTCAATCCAGCTAACTCAGCAAAACGTGCAGATACGAAGGAGTGCGACGCTCCCGGATCGAACAAAGCATATGCAGTATGACCACAGAGAGAGACGGTACCTGTGATCACCCCTGGCGCGTTCTCAGCGTCCTTTTGCGCCACTGCATAGACTCGTCCTTGAGCAGGTGGACGGTTCAGATTTCCTTGAGGAGCATTCACCATCGGCGGCTGCTGCTGCGACTGGAACGGGGGTCTCGGACCTCTCTTCGGGCAGTTCCTCTGAATGTGCCCCATCTGACCACATCCGAAACATCCTCCAGTCTTTCTTGGGCAAGGGCTGTTCCCATGCCTCCTGCCACAGTCACGGCAATTCTGACCTCCAAGGTACGATGGTTTTCCTAAGGTCCTTCTCGCAGGTGGAACGAACCTGCGGGTGTCCTTCATCGGCCTCTTGCCAAGATCTCTGAAGTTTCTCCCTGGCACGAACCGCGATCCAGATGCGGCAGCTTTCTCTTGCAAGTCTCGCTCTATCGCCAGGGCTCGCTCATAGATCTCGTTGTAGTCCCTCAATCCAGTGGCTATTATCATACTCTTCAGCTCGGATCTCAAACCTTCTCTGAACCTTCTCGCTTTATCCCACGGATCCTCTATCAGCCTCCGAGCAAACTTAGACAATCTGGCGAACTCGCCTTCGTACTGATCCACAGTCAAAGATCCTTGGCGAAGTCTGATAAACTCTTCCATCTTCCTTTCCTGGGCCGCTTCAGAAAAATACTTCCCATTAAATGCTGCGCAGAAAGCAGCCCAGTTTGGCCTCATGCCATCAGGAAAGACTCGCCCTTGGGTGGCCTTCCACCAATCATCAGCAGTGCTCTGGAGCTGATAGGTCGCCAGTGAGACCTTTTCCTCCTCAGTGCATCCAAGCACCGTAAATGCTTTCTCCAGCTGCTCGATCCACATGGCAGCTACTTCAGGTCCTCCACTACCGTCAAACTTCGACGGTTGCAGCTTCAAGAACTGCTCCACGATATGATGGGTCTGACGTCCTCCATTACCATGCCCATTGCCTCCATTGGCTCCATTAACAGCGGCCACAGCGGCCTCAGCTGCTTGGGCAACAGTGGCAGCCCTCTCAGCAGCTTGCCTACCCATCAGGTTGCTAACCTCAGTCAACACTCTCATCATTTCCTCAATTCTCGGGTCTCCTTCAGGCTCAGGAGCCCTTGAGCTCGATGCACCAGCAGTCGGTCTTCTGCCCCTATTGCTCATCCTTGCTAATCACTCACACCTAAAACAAACGAAATTCCCATTCAGGAATTCGGAACTCTAAATCTAGCAATCAAGCTTTCGCCTGCTATCGCGTCTACTGACATGAATGTGCATGTAAAATTTTGCTGTAGCTTTAATGCAATTGAACCCGGTAGACATCTAGACTCAACCCTGTCAATGCATAGCCTAGGCCACTCTGTTCGCCACCTCAACTAGAAGCCTGTCGGGAGCCGCTTCCTTGATCAGGTCTCTGCCCCGGCGACCACTCCCCGCCCTCATCATTTCTTGGTGCGAACAATTGTCATAAGTTACCCATAGTCAGAGAGAATCCCGCTCCACGTGTCCCATACCACGCTTCATCACAGTTTTTAGACGTCCCGCCAGTCCTGTCCCATACCAGGCTGACGGTTACCCAATCCAATAACATGTAATGCATGTACTTTTTCAAACCCAAATTTCCTTTTAAATCGCTTTCATTTCCAAACCATTTTGCCTTCAATGCAGAAACCATGCAATGCGTGATGGTCTAGCAGCGCGCGACAGCTGACTAAGCGTACAAACACAAATAACAACCAGCAGTTCAATCACTCAGCAATCAGCAGTCAGAAATCAAGCACCCTACTCATGGGGCTATGTTCGAGAACCTTACCTCAGGTCCTGACGCATCTGCAAGTTAGTTCATAAATACTATTGCCCCAGTCTGTTCTAGGCAACCAATCGAACTAAGCATTCACATGCGCCAATCAATTCATGCATTCTACCCTTCTTAATCCTTAAGTCTAGAGTCTGTCTATCTAACTACCCCAAAATTTATCAGCCTTATCACTCCAGATCCTCGAACAGTCTCGTATCGAGCTGACCTTGCTCTGATACCACTTCAAACGGGGATGTCACGCCCCATTCCCCTACTCGAGAACGCGGCATCCCGTTCAGAACAATCGAATACACTCTATGCGCTCGTCTGGTCAACCCACGCGACGGCCCAGGAGATTCCTCTTCGTCGGAGCCAGACGGCGCGTCCATTAAAATTCACCTGGTGAACCTGATAACCTGCGGAAGCGTGCCTCCTAACCATACATACATGCACACAAAACAGAGGGGTAGTACGAACAGAATGAACACAAACGACAATATATAAATCATCAAGCGTTAGGTACAGACCACCAAATCGAAATACAACTCTAACCTCGACACCTACGCTCACGCGATCTCAAAAAGGGACCTAGACAGACATCGACTAACTCAGTCCTCTGGCACCTCCTCGGGGTCCTCCTCTGGATCTTCCTCGTCGGTGTCCATCGCATCACCCTCCTCATGGCCGTCAATCTCGGAGCGTCCTGGAGACGGCAACTCCTGCAGCGGATCGGGATCGATCACTTGACCTCCATACTCGGCAGGCTGTAGCCAAAACGGGTCCTCCTCCATAGGTATCGGAGAGTCTCGCTGCGGGCCCTCAAAACCATAAAGGCTCTCCCTAAACCACGCCTCAAACCTATAAGGTACAAGGTAGGATCCATCCTGATCTACTAGTACAGTCGTCACGTGCCTCTGCCACGCCACGGCATGCATATCAAAATGGAGGGTGACGTGGGTGTCCATCTGGACTGGCAATCCAAAAAGCATCGGGGGTGCTGCCATCACTGGCGACCTGGATCTGGAAAAGAACGCAACCACCGCCAGTGAGTCGAGGACTCAACAAGCTCACCACTAATCCTAGCGTAGGGTAGGGTATACAAGAGGGGTCGGCCCTATCCAGTAAACTAGGGTTCACGGACTGAGGTTCAGACACTCTCTATCTCCCTAGTTACCAAACCCAAGCGTATAACATAACGCACAATGCAGAGTAATGTAGTTCGCGCAAACAGGCGGGCAATACAAACAATCAACCAGGATGCCACATGTAATGATGCAGGCCTCAAATGGCCATCTCGGATCCCACGGATCATGTTCGGGCCTCAACCGGCCATTATGGATCGAACCCGCCTGTCACTCCAAATCCCATCAGGGCTCATTCTCAGTGCCACACGGCAAATACCACACTGCGTTTCTGACGCCTTACGTTGGTCTCCCTTTTCTCTCCATTTCCCATCTTGGGCACATTCTCATGTCACAACTCCGGTGACTCATGCAATACTCTGAATGTATGCGGGGCCCAAATGATTGTATGTAGCAATTTAGCCACATAGCATGCATGCAATGGTGCATAAATACGGGAACAGAGCACATCAAGAATCGTACGAACAACTCACCACATTTTTCAGACAAGCATCACATCGGCCCAGTACTCGACAATTAGTTCCCAAATAAATCCCATCGTGACTAACGTTATCTCGGGAACCCACTAAATTGGAACTCGATCCAGTCAATCCCAGCAATCCAGTCAGACTCAGTAACCAATGTTAGTTCCCAGGGAATTAATAACTTACGAGTACTGAATTAATGGTTTAATATCTCTTTGGGTATAATTGAATAAGGTTTGGCTTAGGTTTGGGCCTAATCAATTAGTTTGGGTTCAGCTGGGCCTAAGGCCCACTTCAAGGTTCAGGGTCCATATTATATTTCTTGAATAAAAAAAAATGTAAGTTAGGCCCATTATTAAATTAAATTCGTGCAAGGCCCAAGCCCATTTCTAGAGGTTAGCCTATTAAGCCCAATTTGTCCATTTTAGGCCCAATTTGCTACCCTAAGCCCAGGTACATTAGTGGGCCTCATCTTTTAATATTCAAAAGCTCAATTGGGCCCAATAAATTCTAATTTTCGTCCAACAATGGCCCACTACTCAAATTTGGTCCAATTTGGTTCATTTTGGCCCAAATTGTTTAGGATTAGGTCCCCAAGCCCAATTGCTTCCTAAGGCCCATCATCCCACACGCCTAAACCATCATTGGTAGTCCATAACTAGCTTTTCTAAGCCCAAATTGAATCTGCATTTTCGTTCTCCAAGAAGCCCAATAAGGTGTGTTAGCCCATAAGTTTATTTTGGGGTTACATTCGCTTAATTTGAGCCCCCGGGTCCGTTAGTTCAATTCGGCCCGCCTCTACACGCCTAAATCCCCTCATAACAGCCCCCAATTTCCATTTCCAAGTCCAAAACCACATGCTAACAGCCCATATGATTAGTCTATGCACATAAACACAATTAGCCTAAAATCCAACTAAGTCTAATCGCTCAAACACACCTTAATCACCATGACCAGCCCTTAATCCTTCACTCCACATCCATATACAACTAACCTAGGATAGGATTAGGAGTAGAACTTACCTTAGAGGGCTGTGGGTGGTGGCCGAACGGAAGAGGAGGGGCGGACGGCCGGCGATGCAACGGCGGCTAAGGAAACCGAGAGAGAGAGATGAGACCGGGGTTGGTTTGGGTTAAGGGCGACTCACCAAGGTCATGAAACAACAAGGAGGAAGAGAGGGGAGGCTTACCGTGGCGGGGCAAGACGACGAAGACGACGACGGCGTGGGACGAAGGCGGAACGGGCGGCGGTCCTCGGCGGCTTGAGGAGAAACCGAGGGAGAGAATGAGATGGGGTCTGGTCGGTGGCCTTGGGGGACTCCTCAAGGTACGAAAAGGGAAGGAACAAGGGTTGAGGGACTCACCGGAGGAAGATGAGGTGACGACGGTGGCCGGACGGTGGCGGCAAGGCGACGGCAACGAGCGGAGGAAGAGGAGCGAACCAAGAAGAAGAGGAAAATGAAGAGAGGAAAAAGGAGGGGAGGCACGGCCGAAAATGCATGGAGGGAGGAGAGAGAGAGTTCATCACATAATAAAATAATAGGGAAATAGGCTAATAGTGGGTTTGGTTTAAGGAAAAGTAAATCTTGGTTTGTGCTCTTGAAGACACTTGTCCTTGGCTTGTGATTGTGGAATTCCCTTGGGAATTGAACCATGATTAATTTATGTGATGGACAAGACACTTGGTTGACTTGATATCGGGTTTGACTTGCCTCGATTTGCGTGCCAAATGCACCGATCGGGTCCCGAGCGCGAACGAATCTTGGACAGGAATTGGTTTCGAATTATCGAATCTACTCTCAAAAATCCTAATTCAACTAATTCTAAGGACTGAGCATTTACCGGGGGCATTTCGGTAATTTTCCAAATCTCGTCTTGCTTCGCGACGTACACCGGCTGTCTGTCCTTCTGGCGACATTTCTGAAACCGATTTCATTTCTCCACTGTGGTCATCTTAATAATTCGATTGTCCAATGTCGGATTTCATTTTGTGGTTAATTTCATCAAATACCGACTCTGTCTCAGTCTCAGACCAACGGGCGGCTGTTTGGGAAAATTCCCCAGATAGCCTTTCCCCTTCGATTGGTCATCCCAGGGTAGCTAATCCTGAGTGAGTGTCGACTAGAGTGTATTAACGAAGTATTTCCATTCATTTTGAAATACCGATAAATGGGTCGAATTTTTAGACTGTCACATCAGCTGCTTGGGCTTCAGCGGCAGCTCTTTCTGCAGCCTGCCACCCCATTAGATTACTGACCTCAGCCAGGACCCTCATCATTTCCTCAATTCTGGGGTCGCCTCTACGTGCTCTAGGTACTGGAGCCCCCGAGCTTGACGCAGCTGCACCCGGTCTTCTGCCCCTGTTGCTCATCCCTCTAGATCTCCCTCACACCTAACCAGATATAAATTCCTTTCAGGAACTTAAACTCTAAACTACCATCCAAGCTTTCGTCTACTGTCGCGTCCACTGACATGAGTATGCATGAAAAATTCGCTGCAGCTTTAATGCAATTGGACTCGGTTGACACCTAGCCCAACCCTGACAATGTATAACCCAGGACACTCTGCTCGCCACCTCAACTAGAAGCCTGCCGGAAGCCGCTCCTTGATCAGGTCTATGCCCCGGCGACCACTCCCCGCCCTCATCATTTCTTGGTGCGAACAGTTGTCCTAAATTACTCATTGCCAAAGCGAATCCCATTCCACATGTCCCATACCATGCTTCATTACAGTTTGTAGGTGTCCCGTCATACTTGTCCCATACCAAGCTGACGGTACCCAATCCAATAAATCGTGATGCATGCATTTTTCCAAATTTGCCTTTCTATTTAAAGTCGATTTTCGTTTCTCAAATCAATTTGCTTTTAATGCAGAAATCCATGCCATGCATGATGGTCAAGCAGCGCGCAACAGCTGACTAGGCATACAAACACAAACAGCAACCAGCAATTAACAATTCAGCGATCAGCACTCAAGCACCCTACTCACGGGGTTATGCCTTAGAACCTTACCTCAGGTCTTGACGCATCTGCATATTAGCTCATAAACATGCCATAGATTAAGGCTACTCTAGGCAACCGACTTAGCTAGGCAGACACATGCGCCAATCAATTCAAGCATTCTACCCTTCCTAAACTTAGGTCTAGGGTCTGTCTATCTAACTACCCCAAAATCAACAGCCTTATCACTCCAAATCCTCGAACGGTCTCGTATCGAGCTGACCTTGCTCTGATACCACTCGCACGGTCATGTCACGCCCCGGATCCACCTCGGGCACGCGGCATCCCGTTCCTAACGAACAAACCTCGCTCGCCTGGTTCTCTGATGCGATGTCCCAGGGTAACCTCATCGCGACCAGACGGCGTATAACGCGAAGCTCAGTTTGCGGAAACGTGCCTTCTAACTAAACATACAAACATGCAAAGATGGGGTAGTGTACATCAGAAGAGGGAGGACAAGAACAACAAACACAACCATATATATATATACCACTGGAGCGTTATATACAGACTGCCAAAAAGAAACAACTACAGTCCCCCAAAAGTGACGCTCCACTAGCCAGGTTCAGGACCCGGATCTGTACCCTAAACAGAATCACTCCTCAGGGTCATCTGGCTCCTCTGGATCATAGTCTGCATAGGGGTCGTACTCAGCGTCGGGGTCGGCATCCATAGGATCATCATCCACGTGTGCATCTACGACTAACCGTCCTGGTGAAGGCAGCTCCTCCATCGGCTCAGGGTCTACGACCTCTCCTGGGTAAGTGACTGGACGGAGAAGCCCTGGGTCGTCCTCCTCTGGAATCGGGACGTCAAAATCACGAACGGGTCCCATCATGCCAAAATCTCCCTCGACCCTCCATGCCTCGAATCGATAGGGAACAAACTGCGGTCTACCCACATCTATCCAGACAGTCGTCAGGTGACGGTGCCAGAGTCTAGCGTCATCTTCCAAATGGTGTGTGACCTCCACGATGATGTCCACTGGAAGTCCAAAAAAGGTCGGGGGCGGTGCAGCCATTACTGGGGTTTGGGGCCTGAAAGATTGGCAACCAACGCCAGTGAGTCGAAGACTCAGCAAGCTCACCACTAATCCAAGCGTAGGATAAAGTCTACTAGTGGGGTCGGTCCTATCCAGTAAACTAGGGTGTCAGGTTAATGGTTCAAGTACCCTCAATTGACATAGACACCCGACCCTAACGATTAAACAATTGAACTATACATGGAAAACAACCATAAACTGCAGACAGGCTATCAACTATTAATGACAGAAATTCACGATTCAATCAGATGCATACTTTAGCCAGCCTCGACTGATCCCAATGGATCTTGCCTGCTTATCCCTCCACTTCCCAATTCGGGCTCATCCAACATGTCACAACTCCTGGTGACTCAAGCCAACTCAGGGCGTATGGGACCCAGATAAATTCAACAGGGAGTCAATCACAGAGCATGCATTCATGTAAGTACGTATGCACAAGAGCAAAGCATGTCAAGAATTCAAGTGAGCCATCTCGTGCCTGCCAGAACAAGCTACCAGTAAACCCCAGTAAATATTTGATCTCCCATAGTCAATTCCCAAGTAATTTCCCATTGAGGTAATACTAGCATTAGAACCCATGATTGACATCTTGAATGCCCTTGGATTTCATTAATTAAGGTTAGCCCGGACTAAGGCCCATTTATTCGGGCTAAGATCAATTTGGGTCAGAGGCCCATTCTAAGGTTCAAGGCCCATAATTTAAATCTTGGGTTAAAATTATAAATTAGGCCCATTATTAATAGCAAATTCGGGTAAGGCCCAAGCCCATTAGTTTAGGTGGGCTTATAAGGCCCATATTCATTAATTAAGGCCCAATTTAATAATCTAAGCCCATGTACATAATTGGGCTTCATATTTTAATATCCAAGAACATAATTTAGGCCCAATTATTCCAATTTTCGTCCATTAGTGGCCCAGCATCCAAACTAGGCCCAATTTACTTTGTTTTGGCCCAATTTGCTTAAAATTTAACCCCAAACCCAATAACATTCTTAAGGCCCGTCTTCTACACACTTGGGCCCGTAATTTACAGCCCCTAACAACCTTTTTGAAGCACATATACATCAGAATTTTCGCCCAAAGTAAGACCCATTAAGGTAGGTTAAGCCCAAAGGTCCATTTTTGCTCATTTTAGCCAAAAATGGGTCCCCAAGCCCATTTCTATCATTGGGCCCATCCTTCAGGTGCCCATAGACTTCATTTCCAGCCCCAATGCAGCCCATTAAAACCCTATTCAGAATACCAAGCCCAAGGACTCAACCCATCTTGCTAATAGTCCAATAATTATTGATTAGATTAAGCTAATACACTAATTTATCAACCAATCCACTTGGAATAACACACAAATCAGCATCTAGGCCTAGCATACTCCATTCCTAAGCTAAGATTAGGAGTGTGGCTTACTAAATGAGGGCTGAGATCAACGGTGGAGGCGGCTTCACAAAGGCAGCAGAAAACCAGCACGCGCGAGGCTGATTCAGAAAGGATTTCCCGATGATTTAGAACTCATCTAGGGCTGATTCTTGCGCCAAAACGTCAAGGAAAGAAAGACGAAGAAACTCACAGTTGGTCCGGACTTCAACCGACGGGACGAAGGCTGTGAAAATGGCCAAAAACTGCCGGAACAGTAAACTGGAAAACAGCCTGCACAGAGTCCGGTTTTGCTCCTGTTTGAGGGTCGATCCGAGCTGATCTAGAGCTGAATTTTTGTGGAGAACTACTAGAGAGGATGATGAAGACGTGGGCGAAAACGGCGCCTCAAAAGGACAACGTTTGGGCAGTGAAATGGGCGGCACAATAGGAAGCACCGGTAGGGATTAACTCTACCATTTGAGAGAGAAATGGGAAGAAGAGCTTGAGGAAGAAATGAGAGGGAGATGGGGGAGCAGCCGGCTGAAACTTGCGTGGAGGAGGAGAGAGAGAGCTTCTCAAATTCAAAAGTCAAACTAAAATGTGAGTGGGATTAGGTAAAGGGTTATTTGACATTTGATGGACTTGACTTGTACATGACAAGATGTGAGTGATTGATTGATTGACATGCATTGGAAATTGAACCATGATTGATTGATGTGACAACTGATTTGACTTGCCTCGATTTGCGTGCCAAATGCACCGGTCGGGTCCCGAGCGCGAACTAATTTCGGACTGGAATTGATTTCGATCTATCGAATTCACTCTCAAAAATTCTAATTCATCTAATTCTAAGGACTGAGCATTTACCGGGGGCAGTTCGGTAATTTTCCATTCACTTCTTGCTTCACGAAGTACACCGGCTGTCTGCCCTTCTGGCGACATTTCTGAAACAAATTCCATTTCTCCATTGTGTTTATCCTACTAATTCGATTGTCCAACGTCGGATTCCACTTCGTGGTCAATTTCATTAAATACAGACTCTGTCAATATCTCAGACCCACGGGCGGCTGTTTGGAAATTTGCCCAGGTAGCCTTTCCCTTTTGGTCGGTCATCCCAAGGTAGCTAATCATGAGTGAGTATCGATCAGAATGCACTAATGAAGTGTTTCCATTCATTTAGGAATTCCAATAAAATGGGTCGAATTTTCAGACTGTCACATGATGTGAGTATCCATCTGAATCGGTAGTCCAAAAAGCATCGGGGGTGCAGCCATCACTGGCGTTTGGGATCTGAAAAAGGAAGGTAACCACCACCAGTGAGTCGAGGACTCAGCAAGCTCACCACTAATCCTAGCGTAGGGTAGGGTATACAAGTGAGGTCGGTCCTAACCAGTATCTAGGTTTCGGGGTTCAGGGTCCAACCACTCTCGATCTCCCAAGATACTATAACCCATCGCAATCAACACGAACCACATAATAATACAAGTTATGCCAGACACACGGGCAATATCAAACAATCGGCAGTCATGTCATGCAATGCTGCAAGCCTCAAGCGGCCATCACGGATCCCATGGATCAGCCCGCCTATCACTCCAATTCCCATCAGGGCTCAATCTCAGTGCCACACGGCAAATACCACACTGCGTTTCTGACGCCTTACGTTGGTCTCCCTTTTCTCTCCATTTCCCCATCTTGGGCACATTCTCATGTCACATCTTCGGTGACTCATGCAATGCTCTGAATGTATGCGGGGCCCAAACGATTGCATCAGTAATTCAAACACAGAGCATGCATGCCAAAGTACACAAGTACAAGAACAGAGTACATCAATCGATCGTCTAATAAATCTCATGTTCATCATGCCATCGATCATAGGATTAGTACTAAACATTCAGATTCTCGATTATCTGGGCTCGCATTACCCTCTTACTCGCGATCCGGTCATACCATTACTTACCATAGGCGATCCCCTAAATGAACCCATATAAATCAAGGTTTAACCTAAGTAAGGGTCTAGTTAATTGAATTAGGTTCGACTGGGCCTAAGGCCCACTTCAAGGTTTGAGGCCCATGATTTATTTCTTAAGTTAAATATATAGTTTGGGCCCATTATCATTATTAAATTCATGCAGGGCCCAAGCCCATTTCTAAAAGTTAACCTATTGAGCCCAATATGGCCATTTTAGGCCCGATTTGCTATCCCAAGTCCATATACATTATTAAGTCTTATATTTTAACATTTAGAATATAACTTAGGCCCAATTGATTTATAAATTCGTGCATATGCAAGCCCATTAGCATAAATTAGGCCCGTTAGCTTATTTTAGGTTGAATTAGCCCAAATTAAGTCCCTTAGGCCCATTAGTTGATTTGGCCCACTACTCCCCACGCCCAAGTCACTATTGCAGCCCACCAATCATGTTTTCAAGGCCCAATTTGTCTAATAAATTCGTCCATTAACCAGCCCAACAGAGTACCTAGGCCCGATAGCTTATTCAATGTTAAATTCACATAGTTTTAAGCCCTCGAGCCCATCAACCATGCACGGCCCACCTCTAGCACGCCTATCCCATACATTGCAGCCCTCATTTCACATTTCTAAGCCAAATTTGGCATGCCATCAGCCCCCAAGTTTCGCCCAAACGAAGTTCCCTTGAGTTAACTTAATGTACATTTCACAAAATCGTTCAATTTATGCCTAACCCGAAATCACTAACCTTTCCACACACCATACCACACTCAAATACATCTAGCTTAAGCCAAGGTTAGTAGTGGAGCTTACCTATTTCGGCTCAGGACGGCGACGAAGACGGCTGATCCGGGCTGTTCGAGGGGCTCCAGGGTCCTATTAGAATGGTTTTAGGTGTTAGGGGAGTTGAGGAAACCAGCGGAACAAGCGCCTAAGGCCGAGGCTCCAATGAACCCAAAATGCCGGGCAAAACGTCAAAGGAGGAAGGGGCTGGTCCGGGTTGGTTTCGGGGTCTCTAGGCCACGAAAATGAGAGGGAGAGGGCTTAGAAGACTTACCAAGACGAGCCAAGGGAGAGAGAGAGCCGACGGTGATGAATGGCAACGACGGAGGCGGTGGAACGGGTGGCGGACAGCGGTGCTCCACGGGCGGCCGAATGGAGGGAGAATGAGAGGAAAAAGAAGGAGAAATGAAGGAGAGGGGAGAGAGAGAAGGGGTGGCCGAAAGTTTAAGAGAGGGGAGGAGAGAGAAAGGATTATCCAAAATTCAAATAAATGGTAGGTGGGATTAGGTGGAATAGTGTATTGGATGAGACTTGTACTCTTGACTTGTACTTGGATTAGACTTGATAGATTTGCATGGGAACTTGTGCCATGATTTGATTGATGGATTGACAAGACATTGATTGATTTGACAACTGATTTGACTTATCTCGATTTGCGTGCCAAATGCACCGATCGGGTCCCGAGCGCGAACGAATTTCAGGCAAGATTTGATTTCGATTGATCGAATCTACTCTCAAAAATCCTAATTCTACTAATCCTAAGGACTGAGCATTTACCGGGGGCATTTCGGTAATTTTCCAATTCACGTCTTGCTTCTCGACGTGAACCGGCGGTCTGCCCTTTTGGCGACATTTCTGAAACTGACTTCATTTCTTAATTGTGTTCGTCTTACCAATTCGAGTATCCGAAGTCGGATTTCATTTTGTGGTCAATTTTATTAAATAACGACTCTGTCTCTATCTCAGACCAACGGGCGGCTGTTTGGAAAATTCTTCCCAGATAGCCTTTCCCCTTTGGTTGGTCAACTCAGGGTAACTAATCCTGAGTGAGCGTCGATCAGAGTGTATTAGCGAAGTATTTCCATTCCTTTAGAATTTCCGATAATCGGGTCGAATTTTCAGACTGTCACAATTCTTCCCTTCTTATAAAAATTTCGTCCTCGAAATTTACATCCATCAATCGTTACGACAAAATAGAAATTACACTGAGCTACCCAAACAAATACGGATACTTCTTCTTCATTTCGTTCTCGCGTTCCCAAGTGGCTCCTTCAGTCCCATGATGTTCCCAGATAACCTTGACTAGCGATATCGTCTTGTTCCTCAAGACCTGCTCCTTACGATCTTCAATTCTCACTGGCCTTTCCACGTACGAGACGCGGTCATCCATTTCAATGACTTCATGATCGAGTATATGGCCAGGGTCCGGCTCGTACTTCCGAAGCATCGATACATGAAACACGTTGTGAATCTGCGACAAATTCGGCGGTAGTGCTAGACGATAAGCTAGTGTCACGATCTTCTCCAAAATCTCGAATGGCCCAACAAATCTTGGACTCAGCTTTCCTTTCTTGCCACACCGAGATAGTCCTCGCATCGGCGACACCTTTAGGAATACATGGTCTCCAACTTGAAACTCCAATGGCTTACGTCTCCTGTCTGCATAACTTTTCTGCCTGCTCTGAGCGGTTCTCAGTCTGTCCCTAATCACTTTAACTGCCTCAACTGACTGCTGAACTAACTCCGGGCCTGTTATACTTTTCTCACCAACCTCGTCCCAGCAAATCGGAGTTCTGCATGCTCTCCCATAAAATGCCTCAAATGGTGCCATTCTGATACTCTGCTGATAACTGTTGTTGTAGGCAAACTCCACCAAGTGTAACTGCTCTTCCCAGCCTCCTTTGAAATCAATTACACACGCTCTCAACATGTCCTCCAAAGTCTGTATAGTCCTTTCCGACTGACCGTCTGTCTGAGGATGATAGGCTGTACTGAATCTCAACTCTGTTCCCAAAGCGCTTTGCAAACTCTTCCAAAACGTAGCTGTGAAACGAGGATCTCTGTCCGATACAATGCTTACTGGTACTCCATGCAATCTCACGATCTGCCTCACGTACAATTCAGCCAACTTCTCTAAGGTTGAGTCCTTTCGTACTGCAATGAAATGAGCTGATTTCGTCAGTCTGTCCACTATTACCCATATTGAATCATTCCCTCTTTGGCTCCTTGGCAATCCTGTCACAAAATCCATAGTGACATGCTCCCATTTCCATTCCGGAATTTCCAATGGTTGCAATAATCCTCCAGGCTTGCAATGCTGTGCCTTTACCTGTTGGCACGTCAGACACTTAGCTACATGCTTAGCCACATCTACCTTCATTCCATTCCACCAATAATGCTGACGCAAATTCTGATACATCTTCGTACTCCCTGGATGAATACTGTAGTTACTTCTGTGCGCCTCAGCCAAAATCCTTTCCTTCAGCTCTTCATCGTTTGGCACGTACAAACGTCCTTTGAACTTCAATATTCCATCAGCAGTTACTTGGAACTCAGCCTTCCTCTCATCTGCATTCATCGACATAATCTTCTGAATATCCGGATGCGTAGACTGCAACTCTTTGATCCTTAGCTGAATCTCTAGTTCAATCTGTAACGTAGCCATCAAACTGGAGAGGGTTCCTACCTCAACCTTAAACTCAGAATCTCTGATCTCCTCCAATAATGTCCACTCCTTGACCATCATATGCGCAATGCTCGACTTCCTACTCAGAGCATCCGCCACCTTGTTCGCCTTTCCTGGATGGTACAAAATATCGCAGTCGTAGTCCTTCAATAGCTCCATCCAACAACGCTGTCTCATATTCAGCTCTTTCTGCGAAAACAGATACTTCAAACTCTGATGATCGGTGTAGATCTGAAATTTCTCTCCCACCAGGTAATGCCTCCAAATCTTCAGGGCGAACACTATGGCAGCTAACTCCAGGTCGTGCGTCAGGTAATTCATCTCATGTGGCCTTAACTGTCGAGATGCATAAGCTACTACTCGTCCATGCTGCATCAAGACACATCCTAGTCCCCTTAATGACGCATCGCTGTATATTTCAAACCCTCCATGTCCAGACGGAATGGTCAACACTGGTGCGGAAGTCAATCGATCCTTCAACTCTTGAAAACTTTCCTCGCACCTCTCGGTCCATTGAAACCTTGTTTCCTTCTTCAACAAATGTGTCAGAGGAGACGCTATCACAGAGAACCTTTCTACAAAGCATCTATAATAGCCAGCCAATCCAAGAAAACTTCGTACTTCAGTCACAGTTGTTGGCCTCGGCCACTTCTCTACAGCCTCGATCTTTGCCGGGTCCACTGATATTCCTTCTCCGGATACTATGTGTCCAAGGAACGCCACTCTGCTGAACCAAAACTCGCACTTGCTGAACTTCGCATACAGCGAGTGTTCCCTTAGCGTCTGCAGGACAATTCTTAAGTGTTCCTCGTGGTCCTCAGAACTCTTCGAATACACCAATATGTCATCAATGAAGACTATCACGAACTGATCCAGAAACTCCTTGAACACTCGATTCATCATGTCCATAAATGCTGCTGGGGCGTTCGTCAATCCAAACGGCATAACTGTGAACTCGTAGTGCCCATACCTCGTCCTAAAGGCAGTCTTAGGCACGTCCTCCTTCTTAATCCTCAATTGGTGATAGCCTGTCCTTAGGTCTATCTTGGAGAACACACATGCGCCTTGAAGCTGATCAAACAGGTCATCAATCCTTGGTAGAGGATACTTGTCTTGATCGTCACTTGGTTCAGCTGTCTGTAGTCGATGCACAGTCTTAGCGATCCACCCTTCTTCTTAACAAACAGCACCAGAGCTCCTCATGGCGAAGTACTGGGGCAGATAAATCCTTTATCCAATAGCTCCTGCATCTGTACCTTCAACTCCTTCAACTCAGACAACGACATCCTATACGGTGCTTTCGAGATCGGCTCTGTTCCAGGTGCCAGCTCAATTACAAACTCCACTTCACGCTCTGGTGGCAAGTTAGGCAATTCTTGAGGAAATACATCCGGGTTCTCTCTTACTACAGGCACTTCCTCCAACTTCATTTCTTGAGCAGTCGAATCTGACACTGATGCCAAAAATCCCAGACAACCTTCATCCATCAGTTTGGTCGCTTCCAACGACGAAATCCAAGGGATCGACGTTCCTCCTCGATTTCTCCTAAATTCATACCCAGGGTGACCTACTGGGTTTAACTGTACCCTACTCCTACCACAGTCTATTACTGCCCCACGTCTAACCAACCAATCCATGCCAACAATCACGTCGAAATCAAACATAGGCAAAACGGCCAAATCGATTTCTTCCTCCCTATCGCCCAGGACTAATTTACATCCCTTACATCCTAGCGCAACGATCACCCTATCCTTTAACAGGGTGGTTACATGCAAGGTCACATTCAACGGCTTAACGTTCATCCCAGATAACTCAGCAAAACATGCAGATACGAAGGAGTGCGACGCTCCCGGATCAAACAAAGCATAAGCAGTATGACCACAGAGAGAAACGGTACCTGTGATCACCCCTGGTGCGTTCTTGGCGTCCTTTCGCGCCACTGCAAAGACTCGTCCCTGAACAGGTGGACGGTTCTGATTTCCCTGAGGAGCATTCGCCATTGGTGGCTGCTGCTGCGGCTGGAACGGGGGTCTCGGGCCTCTTCTCGGGCAATTCCTCAGAATATGCCCCGTCTGCCCACATCCAAAGCAGCCTCCGGTCTTCCTTGGGCAAGGGCTGTTCCCATGCCTTCTCCCACAGTCACGGCAGTTCTGATTCCCGGGGAATGACGGTTTTCCCAAAGTCCTCCTCGCAGGTGGAACGAACCTGCGAGTATCCTTCATCGGCCTTTTGCCAAAGTCTCTGAAGTTCCCTCTTGGCACAAACCGCGATCCAGATGCGGCGGCCTTCTCCTGTAGATCTCGCTCTATCGCCAGGGCTCGCTCATAAATCTCATTATAGTCCCTCAGTCCTGTGGCGATGATCATGCTCTTAAGCTCGGGTCTCAAGCTTTCCCTGAACCTCCTGGCCTTGTCCCACGGATCCTCAATCAGCCTTCGTGCGAACTTGGACAGCCTGGCAAATTCACCCTCGTACTGATCCACGGTTAGCGATCCTTGGCGGAGCCTGATAAACTCTTCCATTTTCCTTTCCTGGGCTGCCTCAGAGAAATACTTGCCGTTAAACGCTGCACAGAAAGCAGCCCAGTTCGGCCTCATGCCATCAGGAAAGACTCGTCCTCTAGTGGCCTTCCACCAGTCATCTGCAGTCCCTTGAAGCTGATAAGTTGCCAACGAAACATTTTCCTCATCTGCGCAACCCAAAACGGTAAAGGCCTTCTCAAGTTGTTCGATCCACAAGGCAGCTACTTCTGGACCACTACTACCATCAAACTTCGACGGTTGCAACTTCAGAAACTGCTCCACAATGTGATGAGTCTGACGTCCTCCATTTCTATGCCCATTGCCTCCATTGGCTCCATTCGCAGCGGCCAAGGCGGCCTCAGCTGCTTGGGCAACAGTGGCAGCTCTCTCAGCGGCTTGCCTAGCCATCAAGTTACTCACTTCCGTCAGAACTCTCATCATTTCTTCGATTCTAGGATCCCCTTCAGGCTCAGGAGCCCTCGAGCTCGATGCACTAGTAGTCGGTCTTCTGCCCCTATTGCTCATCCTTGCTAACACTCACACCTAGAACAAACGAAATTCCCATTCAGGAATTCGGAATTCTAAATCTAGCAACCAAGCTTTCCTCTACTGTCGCGTCCACTGACATGTATATGCATGTAAATAGTCGCTGCAGCTTAAATGCAGTTGAACCCGGTCGACATCTAGACTCACCCTGAAAATGCACAACCTAGGCCACTCTGTTCGCCACCTCAACTAGAAGCCTGTGGGGAGCCGCTTCCTTGATCAGGTCTCTGCCCCGGCGACCACTCCTCGCCCTCATCGTTTCTTGGTGCGAACAGTTGTCCTAAGTTACCCACAGACAGAGAAAATCCCGTTCCACGAGTCCCATACCACGCTTCATTACAGTTTTTAGACGTCCTGTCAATCCCGTCCCATACCAGGCTGACGGTTACCAAATCCAACAATATGAGATGTATGTATTTGCCAAACCCAAATCTCACTTTTCAAACAATGTCGGTTTCCGAATCATTTTTTTTTCGATGCAGAAATCATGCAATGCATGATGGTCAAGCAGTGCGCGACAGCTGACTAGGCATACAAACACAAGCAGCACCTAACAAGTTAACCACTCAGCAATTAGCAATCAAACGCCCTACTCATGGGGCTCTGCCTTAGAACCTTACCTCAGGTCCTGACGCACCTGCAACTTAGTTTAGCATACCTCTGCCTTAGTCTATTCTAGGCAACCAATCGAACTAAGCATTCACATGCGCCAATCAATTCATGCATTGTACCCCTTTTCTATCCTTTAGTCTAGGGTCTATCTATCTAACTACCCCAAATCAGCATCCTTATCACTCCAAAACCTCGAACGGTCTCATATCGAGCTGACCTTGCTCTGATACCACTCGAACTGGGATGTCACGCCCCGGATCCCTATTCGGGAACGCAGCATCCCGTCCCTGCGGAAGATACACCTCACGCTCGCCTGGTTTCCAAAGTTCGACGGCCCAGGATGAATTTCTTCGTCGTAACCAGACGACGCGTCCCTAGTAAACTTACGAACCTGCGGAAGCGTGCCTCCTATCCACACACACAAGCATGCAAAGCAAAGGGTAGCATAGACAGAGTAAATACAAACAGCATTAGATACATATCAAGCGTTAGGTACAGACCCCAAAAAGAAACCACAACCTGCTGCCTAACCTACGTTCTCACTAACATCAAAATACCAGACCAGCATCAGAAACTCAGTCTTCCTCAAGCTGTAACAGTCTGAAAATTCGACCCAAATATCGGAATTTCTAAAGGAATGGAAACACTTCGTTAATACCCTCTGATCGACGCTCACTCAGGATTAGCTACCCTAAGATGACCAACCGAAGGGGAAAGGCTAACTGGGGAGAATTTTCCAAACAGCCGCCCGTTGGTCTGAGACAAAGACAGAGTCGTAAATTAATGAAATTGACCACGAAATGAAATCCGACTTCGGACAATCGAATTAGTAAGACAAACACAATTAAGAAATAAAGTCAGTTTCAGAAATGTCGCCAGAAGGGCAGACAGCCGGTGTACGTCGAGAAGCAAGACGTCAATGGAAAATTACCGAAATGCCCCCGGTAAATGCTCAGTCCTTAGGATTAATAGAATTAGGATTTTTGAGAGTAGATTCGGCTAACCAAAATCAAATCCTGTCTAAAATTCGTTCGCGCTCGAGACCCGATCGGTGCATTTGGCACGCAAATCGAGGCAAGTCAAATCAGTTGTCAAATCAATCAAACGTCTTGTCAATCACATCAATCACATCATGGTTCAATTTCCAAGACAAGTCAATCTTGGTCCAATTCCCAATGCAAGTCAATCCATAAATCAATCAACATGTCAAGGTACTAATGTCACACCAAACTACAAATCCATGTCACTATTCTACCTAATCCCACTTACCCATTATTTGAAATTTTGGCTATATACTTGGATGAAAACCTCACTCTCTCTCCTCTCTCATTTTTCTCCCATTCGGCCGAGCATTCCCTCTCTCCCTCTCTTCTTTATTTTCTTCTCCTTCTTCTTCTCCTTGCCGTCGCCGTCGTCCGCCCGAGCTCCTCCATCGTCGCCGCCGTTCGGCCCTCTCAGCCACCGCCATCCTCGTAGCTTCCCTTGGTAAGTCTTCCTAGCTCACTTCTAGTTGTATTCCATGGCTGGAACACCCCATGGAACACCCTAAATAGCCCCGTTTTCCTTCGTCGTTCGGCTCGTCGTTTCGCTTCATTTTGGACCCGGCCGAGTCACCTTGCCTTTCCATGGTTCCTCACTTCTTTTGGCATGTGCAACCATCATTCTAGGTCCTTGGAAAGCCTTGGAAGGCGCCGGATCAGCCCCCAAACGCCGACCATCCTCCTTTGGCCGAGGGCCATTTTGAGCCGCTCGGTGTCTTCCATCGTCGTCTACTCCAACCCAACCCGTTTAGGTAAGCTCTACTACTAATTCTAGCCTAGGTTAGTAGTATATGCGTGTAAGATGGTATGTTAGAGGTTGATTAGGCTTGATGTGGGTTTGAAATGAGATTAAGATTAAGTTTACCTTAGGCTAACATGTTGAAATCTTGATTGGGCCAATTTAAGGGGCTGCTGGTGAGTGAACTTGGGCTTCAAAAAGGTATTTGTGGGCTGCGATGAGAAGAGTAGGCGTGTGAGGGATGGGCCGAACCAACTAATGGGCCTAGGGGACTTAATTTGGACCAATTTAACCCAAAATAAGCTAACGGGCCGGAGACATTCCAAAGGACTCGCCCATGGACGAAACTAATAACTTGAACGGGCCTTAAAAACGTAAATTGTGGGCTGCAAGTGTGGGCTTAGGCGTGTACTTAAAGGGCAAAAGGGAACTAATGGGCTTGAAAGCTTTAAAATTAAGTAATTGGGCCAAAACTAATCAAAATGGGCCAAATCTAGCTGGTGGGCCACTAATGGACGAAAATCCTCTTAAATTGGGCCTAAATTAAGTCCATGAACATTAAAGAATGAAACCCAAAAATGTATATGGGCTTGGGTATTCAAATTGGGCCTAAAATAATGAATATGGGCTTGAATAGTAAACCTTTAGAAATGGGCTTGGGCCTCACACGAATTTAATAAAATAATAGGCCCAACCCATATGAATTAATTTAAGAATTAATCATTGGACCTCAACTATTGAAGTGGGCCTTAGGCCCAGTCGAACTTAGCTTGAGTAATTAGAGGCCCTTCATCAGATTAGACCTTGGTTTATATGGGCTCGATTAGTGGATTGTCCTTGGATAATTGATAGTATAGTAGACTTTTGTTTAAGATGTAAGGCGGACTTGGATTATCGAAACTTTGTGGATAGAGATAATTGATCTACGTCTGCTTGGCTCGTTGATCATGAGATGTATCAGTTGGTCGATTGATGTGCTCTGTCTTGCACTTATGATTATTGGCATGCATGCTCTGTGTTGAATTATTGATGTGATCATCTGGGCCCTGCATACATTCAGAGCATTGCATGAGTCACTGGGAATGTGACATGAGATTGTGCCCTGAGGGGAAATGGAGAGAAAAGGGAGACCAACGTAAGGCGTCAGAAACGCAGTGTGGTACGGGCCTATGTGGCACCGAGAATTATGCCGTGTGGCACTGTTGGTAGCGCCCTGATGGGAGATGGAGAGAAAAGGGAGGCCAGCATAAGGCGTCCGAGACGCAGCGTGGCATGCCGTGTGGCACTGTTGGTAGAGCCCTGATGGGAATTGGAGTGATAGGCGGGCTGATCCATGGGATCTGTGATGGCCGTTTGAGGCCTGTGGCATTTGCATAATGTTATTGCTGATTGTCGATATTGCCCGTCTGTATTGCATGAATTGTTGTGACGAAACTCGTATTGGCTATATGAGGCGTGATGATAACTAGGGAGATCGAGAGCGTTGGACTCCGAGTACCAAACCCTAGTTACTAGTTAGGACCGACCCCACTCGTATATCCTACCCTACGCTAGGATTAGTGGTGAGCTTGCTGAGTCCTCGACTCACTGGCGTTGGTTGCCACCTTTTTCAGATCCAGGTCGCCAGTGATGGATGCGCCACCGATGCTTTTTGGTCTGCCGATCCAGATGGACACCCAGGTTACCCTTCATTTTGATATGCACGCTACCCTGTGGCATAGGCATGTGACGACTGTGCTCGTAGATCAGGGAGGTCCTTATTTAGTGCCCCATAGATTCGAGGCTTGGTTTAGAGAGGGCCTACATGGCTTTGAGGGACCCCAGAGAGATCCCCCGATTCCCATGGAGGAGGACCCATTTTGGCTCCAGCCTGCAGAATATGGAGGCCAGGTGATCGACCCCGACCCGAAGCAGGAGTTGCCGTCTCCAGGGCGCTCCGAGATAGATGGCCACGAGGAGGGCGATGCGATGGATACTGAGGAGGAGGATCCAGAGGAGGACCCTGTGGAGGATTCCGACGAGGAGGACTGAGTTATGGCAGAATCCCGATGTTTTGAGGATTAGTAGAGCGTAGGATGATCTACAGCTAGTGGTTTTCTTTTGGTAGTATGTACCTAACGCTAATCGTATTTATGAAATGTTGTTTATGTTTATCTTGTCCATGCTACCCCTTTTCTATGTATGCTTGTGTGTATGGATAGGAGGCACGTTTTCGCAAGTATGAGAATTTGGCGCAAGTTGCGTCGTCTGGTCGCGACGAAGAGAAAGTATCCCTGGGCCGTCGCTTATCGTGAACCAGGCGAGCGCGAGGTGTATCTTCCGCAGGAACGGGATGTCGCATTCCCGAGAAGGGATCCGGGGCGTGACACAGGCTCCTCGTCGGAATCCTCCACGGGGTCCTCTTCTGGATCCTCCTCATCTGTATCCATGGATCGCCCTCCTTGTGGCCATCAATCTCAGATCGTCCCGGGGACGGCAACTCCTGCAGTGGGTCGGGGTCGATTACCTGGCCTCCATACTCGGCAGGCTGCAGCCAGAATGGGTCCTCCTCCATGGGTATCGGGGAATCTCTCTGGGGTCCCTGAAAGCCATGAAGGCCCTCTCTAAACCAAGCCTCGAACCTATGGGGTACAAGGTAGGGTCCACCCTGATCTACTAGTACAGTCGTTACATGCCTATGCCATAGAGTAGCGTGCATATCAAAATGGAGGGTGATATGAGTATCCATCTGAATCGGTAGTCCAAAAAGCATCGGGGGTGCAGCCATCACTGGCGTCTGGGATCTGAAAAAGGAAGGTAACCACCACCAGTGAGTCGAGGACTCAGCAAGCTCACCACTAATCCTAGAGTGGGGTAGGGTATACAAGTGAGGTCGGTCCTAACCAGTATCTAGGTTTCGGGGTTCAGGGTCCAACCACTCTCGATCTCCCAAGATACTATAACCCATCGCAATCAACACGAACCACATAATAATACAAGTTATGCCAGACAAACAGGCAATATCAAACAATCGGCAATCATGTCATGCAACGCTGCAGGCCTCAAGCGGCCATCACGGATCCCATGGATCAGCCCGCCTATCACTCCAATTCTCATCAGGGCTCAATCTCAGTGCCACACGGCAAATACCACACTGCGTTTCTGACGCCTTACGTTGGTCTCCCTTTTCTCTCCATTTCCCCATCTTGGGCACATTCTCATGTCACATCTTCGGTGACTCATGCAATGCTCTGAATGTATGCGGGGCCCAAACGATTGCATCAGTAATTCAAACACAGAGCATGCATGCCAAAGTACACAAGTACAAGAACAGAGTACATCAATCGATCGTCTAATAAATCTCATGTTCATCATGCCATACGATCATAGGATTAGTACTAAACATTCAGATTCTCGATCATCTAGGCTCCATTACCCTCTTACTCGCGATCCGGTCATACCATTACTTACCATAGGCGATCCCCTAAATGAACCCATATAAATCAACGTTTAACCTAAGTAAGGGTCTAGTTAATTGAATTAGGTTCGATTGGGCCTAAGGCCCACTTCAAGGTTTGAGGCCCATGATTTATTTCTTAAGTTAAATATATAGTTTGGGCCCATTATCATTATTAAATTCGTGCAGGGCCCAAGCCCATTTCTAAAAGTTAACCTATTGAGCCCAATATGGCCATTTTAGGCCCGATTTGCTATCCCAATTCCATATACTTTATTAAGTCTTATATTTTAACATTTACAACATAACTTAGGCCCAATTGATTTATAAATTCGTGCATATGCAAGCCCATTAGCATAAATTAGGCCCGTTAGCTTATTTTAGGTTGAATTAGCCCAAATTAAGTCCCTTAGGCCCATTAGTTGATTTGGCCCACTACTCCCCACGCCCAAGTCACTATTGCAGCCCACCAATCATGTTTTCAAGGCCCAATTTGTCTAATAAATTCGTCCATTAACCAGCCCAACAGAGTACCTAGGCCCGATAGCTTATTCAATGTTAAATTCACATAGTTTTAAGCCCTCGAGCCCATCAACCATGCACGGCCCACCTCTAGCACGCCTATCCCATACATTGCAGCCCTCATTTCACATTTCTAAGCCAAATTTTGCATGCCATCAGCCCCCAAGTTTCGCCCAAGCGAAGTTCCCTTGAGTTAACTTAATGTACATTTCACAAAATCGTTCAATTTATGCCTAAACCGAAATCACTAACCTTTCCACACACCATACCACACTCAAATACATCTAGCCTAAGCCAAGGTTAGTAGTGGAGCTTACCTATTTCGGCTCGGGATGGCGACGAAGACGGCAAAGGCAACGGACGGCCGAACGGAGCTCACGGCCGACGGAAAGGAACGGCGACTCGGCGGCTGATCCGGGCTGTTCGAGGGGCTCCAAGGGTCCTATTAGAATGGTTTTAGGTGTTAGGGGAGTTGAGGAAACCAGCGGAACAAGTGCCTAAGCCGAGGCTCCAATGAACCCAAAATGCCGAGCAAAACGTCAAAGGAGGAAGGGGCTGGTCCGGGTTGGTTTCGGGGTCTCTAGGCCACGAAAATGAGAGGGAGAGGGCTTAGAAGACTTACCAAGATGAGCCAAGGGAGAGAGAGAGCCGACGGTGATGAATGGCAACGACGGAGGCGGTGGAACGGGTGGCCGAATGGAGGGAGAATGAGAGGAAAAAGAAGGAGAAATGAAGGAGAGGGGAGAGAGAGAAGGGGTGGCCGAAAGTTTAAGAGAGGGGAGGAGAGAGAAAGGATTATCCAAAATTCAAATAAATGGTAGGTGGGATTAGGTGGAATAGTGTATTGGATGAAACTTGTACTCTTGACTTGTAATTGGATTAGACTTGATAGATTTGCATGGGAACTTGTGCCACGATTTGATTGATGGATTGACAAGACATTGATTGATTTGACAACTGATTTGACTTATCTCGATTTGCGTGCCAAATGCACCGATCGAGTCCCGAGCGCGAACGAATTTCAGACAAGATTTGATTTCGATTGATCGAATCTACTCTCAAAAATCCTAATTTTACTAATCCTAAGGACTGAGCATTTACCGGGGGCATTTCGGTAATTTTCCAATTCACGTTTTGCTTCTCGACGTGCACCGGCGGTCTGCCCTTCTGGCGACATTTCTAAAACTGACTTCATTTCTTAATTGTGTTCGTCTTACCAATTCGAGTATCCGAAGTCAGATTTCATTTTGTGGTCAATTTCATTAAATAACGACTCTGTCTCTGTCTCAGACCAACGGGCGGCTGTTTGAAAAATTCTTCCGAGATAGCCTTTCCCCTTTGGTTGGTCAACTCAGGGTAGCTAATCCTGAGTGAGCGTCGATCAGAGTGTATTAACGAAGTATTTCCATTCCTTTAGAATTTCCGATAATCGGGTCGAATTTTCAAACTGTCACAATTCTTCCCTTCTTATAAAAATTTCGTCCTCGAAATTTACATCCATCAATCCTTACGACAAAATAGAAATTACACTAGGCTACTCAAACAAATACGGATACTTCTTCTTCATCTCGTTCTCACTTTCCCAAGTCGCTCCTTCAGTCCCATGATGCTCCTAGATAACCTTGACCAGCGGTATTATCTTTTTCCTCAAGACCTGCTCCTTACGATCCTCAATTCTTACTGGCCTTTCCACGTACGGGACGCGGTCATCTATTTCAATGACTTCATGATCGAGTATATGGCCAGGGTCCAGCTCGTACTTCCGAAGCATCGACACATGAAACTCGTTGTGAATCTGCGATAAGTTCGGCGGCAGTGCTAGACGATAAGCCAGTGTCCCGATCTTCTCCAAGATCTCGAATGGCCCAACAAATCTTGGACTAAGCTTTCCTTTCTTGCCAAACCGAGATAGTCCTCGCATCGGCGACACCTTTAGGAAGACATGGTCTCCAACTTGAAACTCCAACGGCTTACGTCTCCTGTCTACATAGCTTTTCTGCCTACTTTGAGCTGTCCTCAGTCTGTCCCTGATCACCTTGACTGCCTCAACTGACTGCTGAACTAACTCCGGGCCTGTTATACTTTTCTAACCAACTTCATCCCAACAAATCGGAGTTTTGCAGGCCCTTCCATACAATGCTTCAAACGGTGCCATTCTGATACTCTGCTGATAGCTGTTGTTGTAAGCAAATTCCACCAAGTGTAACAGTTCTTCCCAACCTCCTTTGAAGTCTATTACGTACGCTCTCAGCATGTCCTCCAGTGTCACGCCCCTGATCCCCGCTCGGGAACGCGGCATCCCGTTCCTGCGGAAGTTACACCTCGCACTCGCCTAGTTTTACGGTATGCGACGGCCCAGGAAATTTTTCACTTCGTCGCAACCAGACGAGGCGGCCTTCAACGAACTTTCATACCTGCGGAAGCGTGCCTCCTATCCATCCACACAAGCATACAAAGCAAAGGGTAGCATAGACAAAGTAAATACAAACAGCATTATATACATATCAAGCGTTAGGTACAGACCCCAAAAAAGAAACCACAACCTGCTACCTAACCTATGCTCTGACTAACATCAAAATGCCAGACCAGCATCAGAAACTCAGTCCTCCTCAGGCTCCTCGTCAGAATCCTCCACGGGGTCCTCTTCTGGATCTTCCTCATCGGTATCCATGGCATCGCCCTCCTCGTGGCCATCAATCTCAGATCGCCCAGGGGATGGCAACTCCTGCAGGGGGTCGAGGTCGATCACCTAGCCTCCATACTCGGCAGGCTGCAGCCAGAATGGGTCCTCCTCCATGGGTATCAGGGAATCTCTCTAGGGTCCCTCAAAGCCATGAAGGCCCTCTCTAAACCAAGCCTCGAACCTATGGGGTACAAGGTAGGGTCCACCATGATCTACCAGAATAGTCGTCACATGCCTATGCCACAGGGTAGCGTGCATATCAAAAATGGAGGGTGATGTGAGTATCCATCTGAATTGGCAGTCCAAAAAGCATCGGCGAAGTGGCCATCACTAGTGATCTGGATCTGAAAAAGGAGAACGCCAGTGAGTCGAGGACTCAGCAAGCTCACCACTAATCCTAGCGTAGGGTAGGATATACAAGCGGGGTCGGTCCTAACCAATATCTAGGTTTCAGGGTTCAGGGTCCAACCACTCTCGATCTCCCCAGATACTATAACTCATCGTAATCATCACGAACCACATAGTAATACAAGTTGTACAATACATACGGGCAATATCAAACAATCAGCAATCATGTCATGCAATGCTGCAGGCCTCAAGCGGCCATCACGGATCCCATGGATCAGCCCGCCTATCACTCCAATTCCCATCAGGGCTCAATCTCAGTGCCACACGGCAAATACCACACTGCGTTTCTGACGCCTTAGGTTGGTCTCCCTTTTCTCTCCATTTCCCCATCTTGGGCACATTCTCATGTCACATCTTCGGTGACTCATGCAATGCTCTGAATGTATGCAGGGCCCAAATGATCACATCGACAATTCAACACAGAGCATGCATGCCAAGAAGCATAAGTGCAAGAGCAGAGTACGTCATTCAACCATTCAATCGATCTCATGTTCATCGAGCCAAGCGGACATAGATCAAATGCCTCTACTCACGAAGTTCCGATCATCTAAGTTCGCCTTACATCTCATACGAAGTTCTACCATACCATTACTTACCCAAGAGCAACCCATTAATCGAGCCCCTATAAGCCAAGGTCTGATCTAATTAAGGGTCTTTAATTAATCAAGCTAAGTTCGACTGGGCCTAAGGCCCACTTCAAAAGTTGAGGTCCAATAATAAATTCTTAAATTAAATCATATGGGTTGGGCCTATTATTTTATTAATTTCGCGTAAGGCCCAAGTCCATTTTTAAAGATTTACTATTTAAGCCCATTTCCATTACTTTAGGCCCAAATTGATAACCCAAGCCCATATACACTTTTGGGTTTCATTCTTAAATATTCATGGACTTAATTTAGGCCCAATTTAAGTGGATTTTCGTTAATTAGTGGCCCATTAGTTAGGTTAGGCCCATTTTGTTTAATTTTGGCCCAATTACTTGAATTTAAAGCTTCCAAGCCCATTAGTTCCCTTTTGCCCTTTAAGTACACGCCTAAGCCCACTAAATCAGCCCACTAGTCATGTTTATAGGGCCCGTTCAAGTTGTTAGTTTCGTCCATGGGCGAGTCCTTTGGAATGTCTTCGGCCCGTTAGCTTATTTTAAGCCCAACTTGCCTTATTCAATTTCCCGAGCCCACTAATACACTTCGGCCACCCCATACACGCCCAAACCGAACTCCCACAGCCTCGTATACCGAATTTCCAGCCCCTCTACAAGCCTCTAAGCTCTCGGTTTAGCCTTATACACTAACCGCTTAACATAACCTTGCTTGCCTACGCTTGAATCATGCAATCCCTTCTAACAATCATCACAAACGGCCTCCATTGGCATTCCACAATTATATACTACTAACCTAAACCAATATTAGGGGTAGAGCTTACCGAAAATGGCTGGGACGAACGGTGGAGGAAGCTCGGACACCGAACGGTCAAATGGGGTTCTCGGCCGACGGAAGAAGGGAGCGGCGGCGAGGTTGGTCTCGGCTGTTCCACGACCTTCAAGGGGCCTAGAATGGTAGCTTAGAACATTAAAGAGAGTGAGGGACCAAAGGGATCAAGCCGTGGTGGCCGGAGCACCTACGGCTCCAACGGCGGACGGTAGAACGAAGGGGAGAGGGGCGCTGCTCCGGGGCTCAAACGGCGACATTCCACCGTGGAAACGAGAGAAGAGTGAGATGGGACGCTTACCTAGACGTGGAGGTGGCTGGTGGTGGCAGCCCGCGGCGGTGAGGAACGACGGACGGCGTTGGAGGGACGGTCGGACGAGCTAGGGCCGAGAGAGATTGAGAGATAGAGAGCACGAGAGTGTGAGGGAGGTGAGGAAGAGTGGCCGGCCAAAAAAATGAGGTGAGGAGAGAGAGAGACTATGATATAGCTTTGGTGAAAATTCAAAATCAAGAGGTAATGGGGTTAGGTAATGGGGTAATAGTGTTAAGGACAAGATGTTTGTACTTTGACATGCCCCTTGATTTGATTGAGAGATTGCCTTGGAAATTGAACCATGAATGATTGATGGATTGACATGACATTGATTGATTTGACAACTGATTTGACTTGCCTCGATTTGCGTGCCAAATGCACCGATCGGGTCCCGAGCGCGAACGAATTTTAGACAGGATTTGATTTCGATCGACCGAATCTACTCCCAAAAATCCTAATTCTATCAATCATAAGGACTGAGCATTTACCGGGGGCATTTCGGTAATTTTCCAATCACGTCTTGCTTCACGACGTACACCGGCTGTCTGCCTTTCTGGCGACATTTCTGAAACTGAGTTCATTCTTAATTGTGTTTATCTTACTGATTCGATTGTCCAAAGTCGGATTTCATTTTGTGGTCAATTTCATTAAATAACGACTCTGTCTCTGTCTGAGACCAACGGGCGGCTGTTTGGAAAATTCTTCCCAGATAGCCTTTCCCCTTCGGTTGGTCAACTCAGGGTAGCTAATCCTGAGTGAGCGTCGATCAGAGTGTATCAACGAAGTATTTCCATTCATTTAGAATTTCCGACAATCGGGTCGAATTTTCAGACTGTCACAATTCTTCCCTTCTTATAAAAAATTTCGTCCTCGAAATTTACATCCATCATCCCTTACAACAAAACAGAAATTACACTGAGCTACCCAAACAAATACGGATACTTCTTCTTCATTTCGTCCTCGCTTTCCCAAGTTGCCCCTTCAGTCCCATGGTGCTCCCAAATAACCTTAACCAGCGGTATTGTCTTGTTCCTCAAGACTTGCTCCTTACGATCTTCAATCCTTACTGGCCTTTCCACGTACGAGACGCGGTCATCCATTTCAATGACTTCATGATCGAGTATATGGCTAGGGTCCGGCTCGTACTTCCGAAGCATCGAAACATGAAACACGTTATGAATCTGCGACAAGTTCGGCGGTAGTGCTAGACGATAAGCCAGTGTCCCGATCTTCTCCAGAATCTCGAATGGCCCAACAAATCTTGGACTAAGCTTTCCTTTCTTACCAAACCGAGATAGTCCTCGCATCGGCGACACCTTTAGAAAGACATGATCTCCAACTTGAAATTCCAATGGCTTACATCTCTTGTCTGCATAGCTCTTCTGCCTACTCTGAGCGATCCTCAGTCTATCTCTAATCACCCTGACTGCCTCGACTGACTGCTGCACTAATTCGGGGCCTGTTATGCTTTTCTCGCCAACTTCATCCCAACAAATGGGAGTTCTGCAAGCTCTCCCATACAATGCCTCAAACGGTGCCATTCTGATACTCTGCTGATAACTGTTGTTGTAGGCAAACTCCACCAAGTGTAACTGCTCTTCCCAGCCTCCCTTGAAGTCTATTACGCACGCTCTCAGCATGTCCTCCAGAGTTTGTATAGTCCTTTCCGACTGACCATCTGTCCGAGGATGATAGGCTGTACTGAATCTCAACTCAGTTCCCAAAGCACCCTGCAAACTTTTCCAAAATGTAGCTGTGAAACGAGGATCTCTGTCTGATACAATACTTACTGGTACCCCATGCAATCTCACGATCTGCCTCACGTACAATTCAGCCAACCTTTCCAACGTAGAGTCCTTTCGTACTGCAATGAAATGAGCTGATTTCGTCAGTCTGTCCACTATTACCCATATCGAATCATTGCCTCTCTGACTTCTTGGCAATCCTGTCACAAAATCCATAGTGACATGCTCCCATTTCCACTCTGGGATTTCCAATGGTTGCAATAATCCTCCAGGCTTGCAATGCTGTGCCTTTACCTGTTGACACGTCAGACACTTAGCTACATGCTTAGCCACGTCCACCTTCATTCCATTCCACCAATAGTGCTGACGCAAATTCTGATACATCTTTGTACTCCCTGGATGAATGCTGTAGTTACTTCTGTGCGCCTCAGCCAAAATCCTTTCCTTCAGCTCTTCATCGTTTGGCACGCACAGACGTCCTCTAAACTTCAATATTCCATCAGCAGTTACTTGGAACTCAGCCTTCCTCTCATCTGCATTCGTCACCACAATCTTCTGAATGTCTGGGTCCGTAGGCTGTAACTCCTTAATCCTTAGCTGAATCTCTGGTTCAATCTGCAAGGTGGCCATCAGACTCGAGAGGTAATGTCCACTCAGAATCTCTGATCTCCTCCAGTAATGTCCACTCCTTGACCATCATATGCGCAATGCTCGACTTCCTACTCAGAGCATCCGCTACCTTATTCGCCTTTCCTGGATGGTATAGAATATCACAGTCGTAATCCTTCAACAGCTCCATCCAACGACGCTGTCTCATATTCAGCTCTTTCTGCGAAAACAGATACTTCAAACTCTGATGATCCGTGTAAATCTGGAATTTCTCTCCCACCAGGTAATGCCTCCAAATCTTCAGGGCGAACACTATGGCAGCTAACTCCAGGTCGTGCGTCGGGTAATTCATCTCATGTGGCCTTAACTGTCGAGATGCATAAGCTACTACTCGTCCATGCTGCATCAAGACGCACCCCAATCCTCTTAATGACGCATCACTATAAATTTCGAATCCTCCAGGTCCGGACGGGATGGTTAACACTGGTGCGGACGTCAATCGATCCTTCAACTCCTGAAAACTTTCCTCGCACTTCTCGGTCCATTCAAACCTCGTTTCCTTCTTCAACAATTGGGTCAGAGAAGACGCTAACACCGAGAACCTCTCCACAAAGCGTCTGTAGTAACCAGCCAATCCAAGAAAACTTCGTACTTCAGTCACAGTTGTTGGCCTCGGCCACTTCTCTACAGCCTCGATCTTTGCTGGGTCCACTGATATTCCTTCTCCGGATACTATGTGTCCAAGGAACGCCACTCTGCTTAACCAAAACTCGCACTTGCTGAACTTCGCATACAGTGAGTGTTCCCTTAACGTCTGCAGGACAATCCTTAAGTGCTCCTCGTGGTTCTCAGGACTCTTCGAATACACCAATATGTCATCAATGAAGACTATCACGAATTGATCCAGAAACTCCTTGAACACTCGATTCATCATATCCATAAATGCTGCTGGGGCGTTCGTCAATCCAAACGGCATAACTGTGAACTCGTAGTGCCCATACCTCGTCCTAAAGGCAGTCTTAGGCACGTCCTCCTTCTTAATCCTCAATTGGTGATAGCCTGTCCTTAGGTCTATCTTGGAGAACACATATGCGCCTTGAAGCTGGTCAAACAGGTCATCAATCCTTGGCAGAGGATACTTGTTCTTGATCGTCACTTGGTTCAGCTGTCTGTAGTCGATGCACAGTCTTAGCGATCCATCCTTCTTCTTAACAAACAGCACCGGAGCTCCCCATGGCGAAGCACTGGGGCGGATAAATCCTTTATCCAATAGCTCTTGCATCTGTACCTTCAACTCTTTTAACTCAGACAACGACATTCTATACGGTGCTTTCGAGATCGGCTCCGTTCCAGGTGCCAACTCAATCACAAACTCTACGTCACGCTCTGGTGGCAAGCCAGGCAATTCTTGAGGAAACACGTCCGGGTACTCTCTCACTACTGGCACTTCCTCCAACTTCACCTCTTGAGCAGTCGAATCTGACACTGATGCTAGAAATCCCAGACAACCCTCATTCATCAACTTGGTCGCCTCTAAAGATGAGATCCAAGGAATCGACGTTCCTCCACGATTTCCTCTAAATTCATACCCAGGGTGACCTACTGGGTTTAGCTGTACCATACTCCTACCACAGTCTATCACTGCCCCATGTCTAACCAACCAATCCATGCCAACAATCACGTCGAAATCATACATAGGCAAAACAGCTAAATCGATCTCTTCCTCTCTATCGCCCAGAACTAACTTACACCCCTTACATCCTAACGCAACAATCACTCTATCTTTTAACGGGGTGGTTACATGCAAGGTCACATTCAACGGCTTAACGTTCATCCCAGATAACTCAGCAAAACGTGCAGATACGAAAGAGTGCGACGCTCCCGGATCAAACAAAGCATAAGCAGTATGACCACAGAGAGAGACGGTACCTGTGATCACCCCTGGCGCGTTCTCAGCGTCCTTTCGCGCCACTGCATAGACTCGTCCTTGAACAGGTGGACGGTTCTGATTTCCCTGAGGAGCATTCACCATCGGCGGCTGCTGCTGCGGCTGGAACAGGGGTCTCGGACCTCTTCTCGGGCAGTTCCTCAGAATATGCCCTGTCTGGCCACATCCAAAGCAGCCCCCAGTCTTCCTTGGGCAAGGGCTGTTCCCATGCCTCTTGCCACAGTCACGGTAGTTCTGATTCCCGGGGAATGACGGCTTCCCCAGGGTTCTTCTCGCAGGTGGAACGAACCTGCGGGTGTCCTTCATTGGCCTCTTGCCGAAGTCTCTGAAGTTCCCTCTTGGCACAAACCGCGATCCAGATGCGGCGGCCTTCTCTTGCAGATCTCGCTCTATCGCCAGAGCTCGTTCATAAATCTCATTGTAGTCCCTCAGCCCAGTGGCGATGATCATGCTCTTCAGCTCTGGTCTCAAACCTTCTCGGAACCTTCTGGCTTTGTCCCACGGATCCTCAATCAGTCTTCGAGCAAACTTGGACAATCTAGCAAATTCACCTTCATACTGGTCCACCGTCATAGATCCTTGGCGAAGCCTTATGAACTCTTCCATTTTTCTCTCCTGGGCTGCCTCGGAGAAATACTTTCCATTAAATGCTGCACAGAAAGCAGCCCAGTTTGGCCTCATGCCATCAGGAAAGACTCGTCCCCTAGTGGCCTTCCACCAGTCATCTGCAGTCCCTTGAAGCTGATAAGTTGCCAACGACACCTTCTCCTCATCCGTGCAACCCAAAACGGTAAAGGCCTTCTCAAGTTGTTCGATCCACAAGGCAGCTACTTCTGGACCACCACTACCATCAAACTTCGACGGCTGCAACTTCAGAAACTGTTCCACTATGTGATGAGTCTGACGTCCTCCATTTCCATGCCCATTGCCTCCATTGGCTCCATTCGCAGCGGCCAAGGCGGCCTCAACTGCTTGGGCAACAGTGGCAGCTCTCTCAGCAGCTTGCCTAGCCATCAGGTTACTCACTTCAGTCAGAACTCTCATCATCTCTTCGATCCTAGGATCTCCTTCAAACTCAAGAGCCCTCGAGCTCGATGCGCCAGCAATCGGTCTTCTGCCCCTATTGCTCATCTTCGCTAAAACTCACACCTAAAACAACGAAATTCCCATTCAGGAATTTGGAACTCTAAATCTAGCAACCAAGCTTTCGTCTACTGTCGCGTCCACTGACATGTATATGCATGTAAATATTCGCTGCAGCTTAAATGCAGTTGGACCTAGTTGACATCTAAACTCAGCCTGAAAATGCACAACCTAGGTCACTGTGTTTGCCACCTCAACTAGAAGCCTGTCGGGAGCCGCTTCCTTGATGAGGTCTCTGCCCCGGCGACCACTCCCCGCCCTCATCGTTTCTTGGTGCGAACAGTTGTCCCAAGTTACCCACAGACAGAGTGAATCCCATTCCACGTGTCCCATACCACGCTTCATTACAGTTTTTAGACGTCCCGTCAATCTTGTCCCATACCAGGCCGACGGTCACTAAATCCAACAACATGAATGCATGCACTTTTCAAATCCAAATCCCCTTTTTAACAACTTTCATTTGTAAACCATTTCGCCTTTAATGCAGAAGTCATGCAATGCATGATGGTCAGACAGCGCGCGACAGCCGACTAGGCGTACAACCACAAGCAATATCTCACAGGCTAACATTCAGCAATCAGCAATCAAGCGCCCTACTCATGGGGCTCTGCCTTAGAACCTTACCTCAGGTCCTAACGCACCTGCAACTTAGTTCAGAATACCTCTGCCTCAGTCTACTCTAGGCAACCAATCGAACTAAGCATTCACATGCACCAATCAATTCATGCATTGTACCCCCTTTCTATCCTTTAGTTTAGGGTCTGTCTATCTAACTACCCCAAAATCGGCATCCTTATCACTCCAAAACCTCGAACAGTCTCATATCGAGCTGACCTTGCTCTGATACCACTCGAACGGGGATGTCACGCCCCTGATCCCCGCTCAAGAACGCGGCATCCCGTTCCTGCGGAAGTTACACCTCGCACTCGCCTGGTTTTACGGTATGCGACGGCCCAGGAAATTTTTCACTTCGTCGCAACCAGACGACGCGGCCTTCAACGAACTTTCATACCTGCGGAAGCGTGCCTCCTATCCATCCACACAAGCATACAAAGAAAAGGGTAGCATAGACAGAGTAAATACAAACGGCATTATATACATATCAAGCGTTAGGTACAGACCCCAAAAAAGAAACCACAACCTGCTACCTAACCTACGCTCTGACTAACATCAAAATACCAGACCAGCATCAGAACTCAGTCCTCCTCAGGCTCCTCGTCGGAATCCTCCACGGGGTCCTCTTCTAGATCCTCCTCGTCGGTATCCATGGCATCGCCCTCCTCGTGGCCATCAATCTCAGATCGCCCAGGGGACGGCAACTCCTGCAGTGGGTCGGGGTCGATCACCTGGCCTCCATACTCGGCAGGCTGCAGCCAGAATGGGTCCTCCTCCATGGGTATCGGGGGATCTCTCTGGGGTCCCTCAAAGCCATGAAGGCCCTCTCTAAACCAAGCCTCGAACCTATGGGGTACAAGGTAGGGTCCACCCTGATCTACCAGAATAGTCGTCACATGCCTATGCCACAGGGTAGCGTGCATATCAAAATGGAGGGTGATGTGAGTATCCATCTGAATCGGCAGTCCAAAAAGCATCGGCGGAGCGGCCATCACTGGTGACCTGGATCTGAAAAAGGAGGCAACCAACGCCAGTGAGTCGAGGACTCAGCAAGCTCACCACTAATCCTAGCGTAGGGTAGGGTATACAAGCGGGGTCGGTCCTAACCAATATCTACGTTTCAGGGTTTAGGGTCCAACCACTCTCGATCTCCCCAGATACTATAACTCATCGTAATCATCACGAACCACATAGTAATACAAGTTGTACAATACATACGGGCAATATCAAACAATCAGCAATCATGTCATGCAATGCTGCAGGCCTCAAGCGGCCATCACGGATCCCATGGATCAGCCCGCCTATCACTCCAATTCCCATCAGGGCTCAATCTCAGTGCCACACGGTAAATACCACACTGCGTTTCTGACGCCTTAGGTTGGTCTCCCTTTTCTCTCCATTTCCCCATCTTGGGCACATTCTCATGTCACATCTTCGGTGACTCATGCAATGCTCTGAATGTATGCAGGGCCCAAATGATCACATCGACAATTCAACACAGAGCATGCATGCCAAGAAGCATAAGTGCAAGAGCAGAGTACGTCATTCAACCATTCAATCGATCTCATGTTCATCGAGCCAAGGGGACATAGATCAAATGCCTCTACTCACGAAGTTCCGATCATCTAAGTTCGCCTTACATCTCATACGAAGTTCTACCATACCATTACTTACCCAAGAGCAACCCATGAATCGAGCCCCTATAAGCCAAGGTCTGATCTAATTAAGGGTCTTTAATTAATCAAGCTAAGTTCGACTGGGCCTAAGGCCCACTTCAAAAGTTGAGGTCCAATAATAAATTCTTAAATTAAATCATATGGGTTGGGCCTATTATTTTATTAATTTCGCGTAAGGCCCAAGTCCATTTTTAAAGATTTACTATTTAAGCCCATTTCCATTACTTTAGGCCCAAATTGATAACCCAAGCCCATATACACTTTTGGGTTTCATTCTTAAATATTCATGGACTTAATTTAGGCCCAATTTAAGTGGATTTTCGTTAATTAGTGGCCCATTAGTTAGGTTAAGCCCATTTTGTTTAATTTTGGCCCAATTACTAGAATTTAAGGCTTCCAAGCCCATTAGTTCCCTTTTGCCCTTTAAGTACACGCCTAAGCCCACTCTTGCAGCCCACGATTCACGTTTATAAGGCCCGTTCAAGTTGTTAGTTTCGTCCATGGGCGAGTCCTTTGGAATGTCTTCGGCCCGTTAGCTTATTTTAAGCCCAACTTGCCTTATTCAATTTCCCGAGCCCACTAATACACTTCGGCCACCCCATACACGCCCAAACCGAACTCCCACAGCCTCGTATACCGAATTTCCAGCCCCTCTACAAGCCTCTAAGCTCTCGGTTTAGCCTTATACACTAACCGCTTAACATAACCTTGCTTGCCTACGCTTGAATCATGCAATCCCTTCTAACAATCATCACAAACGGCCTCCATTGGCATTCCACAATTATATACTACTAACCTAAACCAATATTAGGGGTAGAGCTTACCGAAAATGGCTGGGACGAACGGTGGAGGAAGCTCGGACACCGAACGGTCAAATGGGGTTCTCGGCCGACGGAAGAAGGGAGCGGCGGCGAGGTTGGTCTCGGCTGTTCCACGACCTTCAAGGGGCCTAGAATGGTAGCTTAGAACATTAAAGAGAGTGAGGGACCAAAGGGATCAAGCCGTGGTGGCCGGAGCACCTACGGCTCCAACGGCGGACGGTAGAACGAAGGGGAGAGGGGCGCTGCTGCGGGGCTCAAACGGCGATATTCCACCGTGGAAACGAGAGAAGAGTGAGATGGGACGCTTACCTAGACGTGGAGGTGGCTGGTGGTGGCAGCCCGCGGCGGTGAGGAACGACGGACGGCGTTGGAGGGACGGTCGGACGAGCTAGGGCCGAGAGAGATTGAGAGATAGAGAGCACGAGAGTGTGAGGGAGGTGAGGAAGAGTGGCCGGCCAAAAAAATGAGGTGAGGAGAGAGAGAGACTATGATATAGCTTTGGTGAAAATTCAAAATCAAGAGGTAATGGGGTTAGGTAATGGGGTAATAGTGTTAGGGACAAGATGTTTGTACTTTGACATGCCCCTTGATTTGATTGAGAGATTGCCTTAGAAATTGAACCATGAATGATTGATGGATTGACATGACATTGATTGATTTGACAACTGATTTGACTTACCTCGATTTGCGTGCCAAATGCACCGATCGGGTCCCGAGTGCGAACGAATTTTAGACAGGATTTGATTTCGATCGACCGAATATATTCCCAAAAATCCAAATTCTATTAATCCTAAGGACTGAGCATTTACCGGGGGCATTTTGGTAATTTTCCAATCACGTCTTGCTTCACGACGTATACCGGCTGTCTGCCCTTCTGGCGACATTTCTGAAACTGAGTTCATTCTTAATTGTGTTTATCTTACTGATTCGATTGTCCAAAGTCGGATTTCATTTTGTGGTCAATTTCATTAAATAACGACTCTGTCTCTGTCTCAGACCAACGGGCGGCTGTTTGGAAAATTCTTCCCAGATAGCCTTTCCCCTTCGGTTGGTCAACTCAGGGTAGCTAATCCTGAGTGAGCGTCGATCAGAGTGTATCAACGAAGTATTTCCATTCATTTAGAATTTCCGACAATCGGGTCGAATTTTCAGACTGTCACATCCAGAGTCTGTATAGTCCTTTCCGACTGACCGTCTGTCTGAGCATGGTAGGCTGTACTGAATCTCAACCCTGTTCCCAAAGCACCCTGCAAACTCTTCCAAAACGTGGCTGTAAAATGAAGATCTCTGTCTGATACAATACTTACTGGTACCCCATGCAATCTCACGATCTGCCTTACGTACAATTCAGCCAACTTCTCCAAGGTCGAGTCCTTTCGTACTGCAATGAAATGAGCTGATTTCGTCAGTCTGTCCACTATTACCCATATCGAATCGTTGCCTCTCTGACTTCTTGGCAATCCTGTCACGAAATCCATGGTGACATGCTCCCATTTCCATTTCTGGGATTTCTAGTGGTTGCAATAATCCTCCAGGCTTGCAATGCTGCGCCTTCACTTGTTGACACGTCAGACACTTAGCTACATGCTTAGCCACATGCACCTTCATTCCATTCCACCAATAGTGCTAACGCAAATTCTGATACATCTTCGTACTCTCTGGATGAATACTGTAGTTACTTCTGTGCGCCTCAGACAAAATCCTTTCCTTCAGCTCTTTATCGCTTGGCACGCACAAACGTCCTCTAAACTTCAATATTCTATCAGTAGTTACTTGGAACTCAGCCTTCCTCTCATCTGCATTCTTTGCCACAATCTTCTGAATGTCTGGGTCCGTAGGCTGTAACTCCTTGATCCTTAGGTGAATCTCTGGTTCGATCTGCAACGTAGCCATCAGACTCAAGAGGTTTCCTACCTCGACCTTGAACTCAGAATCTCTGATTTCCTCCAGTAATGTCCACTCCTTGACCATCATATGCGCAATGCTCGACTTCCTACTCAGAGCATCCGCCACTTTATTCGCCTTTCCTGGATGGTACAGAATATCGCAGTCGTAGTCCTTCAATATTCCATCCAACGACGTTGCCTCATGTTCAATTCCTTCTGCGAAAACAAATACTTCAAGCTCTGATGGTCCGTGTAGATCTGAAATTTCTCTCCCACTAGGTAATGCCTCCAAATCTTCAGGGCGAACACTATGGCAGCTAACTCCAGGTCGTGCGTCGAGTAGTTCATCTCATGCAGCCTTAACTGTCTAGATGCATAAGCTACTACTCGTCCATGTTGCATCAAGACACATCCCAGTCCTCTTAATGACGCATCGCTGTATATCTCAAACCCTCCAGGTCCAGATGGGATGGTCAACACTGGTGCGGAAGTTAATCGATCCTTCAACTCCTGAAAACTTTTCTCGCACTTCTCGGTCCATTCAAACCTCGTTTCCTTTTTCAGCAAATGGGTCAGAGGAGACGCTATCACCGAGAACCTTTCCACAAAGCGTCTGTAGTAGCCAACCAATCCAAGAAAACTTCGTACTTCAGTCACAGTTGCTGGCCTTGGCCACTTCTCTACAGCCTCGACCTTTGCTGGATCCACTGATATTCCTTCTTCAGATACTATGTGTCCAAGGAACGCCACTCTGTTTAACCAGAACTCACACTTGCTAAACTTCGCATACAGCGAGTGTTCCCTTAACGTCTGCAGGACAATCCATAGGTGTTCCTCGTGGTCCTCCGAACTATTCGAATACACCAATATGTCATCAATGAAGACTATCACGAACTGATCCAGAAACTCCTTGGACACTCGATTCATCATATCCATAAATGTTACTGGGGCGTTCGTCAATCCAAACGGCATAACTGTGAATTCGTAGTGCCCATACCTCGTCCTAAAGGCAGTCTTAGGCACGTCCTCCTTCTTAATCCTCAATTGGTGATAGCCTGTCCTTAGGTCTATCTTGGAGAACACACATGCTCCTTGAAGCTGATCAAACAGGTCATCAATCCTTGGCAGAGGATACTTGTTCTTAATCGTCACTTGGTTCAGCTGTCTGTAGTCGATGCACAGTCTTAGCGATCCATCCTTCTTCTTAACAAACAGCACTGGAGCTCCCCACGGCGAAGCACTAGGGCGGATAAATCCTTTATCCAGCAGTTCCTGCATCTGCACCTTCAATTCCTTCAGCTCAGATAACGACATCCTATACGGTGCTTTCGAGATCGGCTCTGTTCCAGGTGCCAGCTCAATCACAAACTCTACGTCACGCTCTGGTGGCAAGCCAGGCAATTCTTGAGGAAACACGTCCGGGTACTCTCTCACTACATGCACTTCCTCCAACTTCACCTCTTGAGTAGTCGAATCTGATACTGACGCTAAAAATCCCAGACAACCTTCATCCATCAGTTTGGTAGCTTCCAACGACAAAATCCAAGGGATCGACGTTCCTCCTCGATTTCCTTTAAAGTCATACCCAGGGTGGCCTACTGGGTTTAGCTGTATCATACTTCTACCATAGTCTATTACTGCCCCATGTCTAACCAACCAATCCATGCCAACAATCACGTGGAAATCATACATAGGCAAAACAGCTACATCGATCTCTTCCTCTCTATCGTCCAGAACTAACTTACACCCCTTACATCCTAACGCAACAATCACTCTATCCTTTAACGGGGTGGTTACATGTAAAATCACATCCAACGGCTTAACATTCATCCCAGATAACTCAGCAAAACGTGCAGATACGAAGGAGTGCGACGCTCCCGGATCAAACAAAGCATAAGCAGTATGACCACAGAGAGAGACGGTACCTGTGATCACTCCTGGCGCGTTCTCAGCATCCTTTCGCGCCACGGCGTAGACTCGTCCTCGAGCAGGTGGACGGTTCTGATTCCCCTGAGGAGCGTTCGCTAGCGGTGGCTGCGGCTGGAACGGGGGTCTCGGACCTCTTCTCGGGCAGTTCCTCAGAATATGCCCTGTCTGGCCACATCCAAAGTAGCCCCCAATCTTCCTCGGGCAAGGGCTGTTCCCATGCCTCCTGCCACAGTCACGGCAGACCTGATTCCCGGGGAATGACGGCTTTCCCAGGGTTCTTCTCGCAGGTGGAACGAACCTGCGGGTGTCCTTTATCGGCCTCTTGCCAAAGTCTCTGAAGTTCCCTCTTGGCACAAACCGTGATCCAGATGCGGCGGCCTTCTCCTGCAGATCTCGCTCTATCGCCAGGGCTCGCTCAGAAATCTCGTTATAGTCCCTCAATCCAGTGGCGATTATCATACTCTTCAATTCCGATGTCAAACCTTCCCTGAATCTCCCATGGATCCTCAATCAGTCTTCGAGCAAACTTGGACAACCTAGTAAATTCACCTTCATACTGGTCCACCGTCATAGATCCTTGGCGAAGCCTTATGAACTCTTCCATTTTCCTTTTTTAGGCTGCCTTAGAGAAATATTTTCCATTGAACGCTGCACAGAAAGCAGCCCAGTTTGGCCTCATGCCATCAGGAAAGACTCGTCCTCTAGTGGCCTTCCACCAATCATCTGCAGTACCCTGGAGTTGATAAGTTGCCAACGAAACCTTTTCCTCATCTGCGCAACCCAAAACGGTAAAGGCCTTCTCAAGCTGTTCGATCCACAAGGCAGCTACTTCTGGGCCACCACTACCATCAAACCTCGACGGCTGCAACTTCAGGAACTGTTCCACCATATGATGAGTCTGACGTCCTCCATTTCCATGCCCATTGCCTCCATTGGCTCCATTCGCAGCGGCCAAGGCGGCCTCAGCTGCTTGGGCTACAGTGGCAGCTCTCTCAGCAGCTTGCCTAGCCATCAAGTTACTCACTTCGATTAGAACTCTCATCATCTCCTCGATTCTAGGATCTCCTTCAGGCTCAGGAGCCCTCGAGCTCGATGCACCAGTAGTCGGTCTTCTGCCCCTATTGCTCATCCTCGCTAAAACTCACACCTAAAACAAACGAAATTCCCATTCAGGAATTCGGAATTCTAAATCTAGCAACCAAGCTTTCGTCTACTGTCGCGTCCACTGACATGTATATGCATGTAAATAGTCGCTGCAGCTTAAATGCAGTTGAACCCGGTCGACATCTAGACTAACCCTGAAAATGCACAACCTAGGCCACTCTGTTCGCCACCTCAACTAGAAGCCTGTCGGGAGCCGCTTCCTTGATCAAGTCTCTGCCCCGGCGACCACTCCCCGCCCTCATCGTTTCTTGGTGCGAACAGTTGTCCCAAGTTACCCACAGACAGAGTGAATCCCATTCCACGTGTCCCATACCACGCTTCATTACAGTTTTTAGATGTCCCGTCAATCCTGTCCCATACCAGGCTGGCGGTTACCAAATCCAACAACATGAGATGCATGTATTTTCCAAACTCAAACCTCATTTTTCGAACAATGTCTGTTTCTAAACCATTTCGTTTTCGATGTAGAAATCATGCAATGCATGATGGTCAAGCAGCGCGCGACAGCCGACTAGGCATACAAACACAAGCAGCACCTAACAGGTTAACTACTCAGCAATCAGCAATCAAGCGCCCTACTCATGGGGCTCTGCCTTAGAACCTTACCTCAGGTCCTGACGCACCTGCAACTTAGTTCAGCATACCTCTGCCTTAGTCTATTCTAGGCAACCAATCGAACAAAGCATTCACATGCGCCAATCAATTCATGCATCGTACCCCTTTTCTATCCTTTAGTCTAGGGTCTGTCTATCTAACTACCCCAAAATCAGCATCCTTATCACTCTAAAACCTCGAACGGTCTCATATCGAGTTGACCTTGCTCTGATACCACTCGAAAGGGGATGTCACGCCCCGAACCCTAATCAGGCGCACGGCATCCCGTTCCTGCGGAAGATTCTCACCTCGCTCGTCAGGTTTATAATATGCGACGGCCCAGGAGGACCTATCGTCGTGACCAGACGACGAGTCCTTCGCCTAACTCTCGAACCTGCGAAAACGTGCCTCCTATCCATACATACATGCATACAGAACAGAGGGGTAGAACGAACAATATAAACACAAATAACAATATATACATAACATAGCATTAGCGTTAGGTACAGGCCCCAAAAAGAAACCACCAACTACAAACCTACCTACGCTCATCCTAACATCAAAACACTAAACCACTGCCAGGAACTCAGTCCTCCTCAGGCTCCTCCTCGGAATCCTCGACGGGGTCCTCTTCTGGATCCTCCTCCTCAGTGTCCATGGCATCGCCCTCTTCGTGTCCATCGATCTCGGATCGTCCAGGAGACGGCAACTCCTGCATTGGGTCGGGGTCGATCACCTGGCCTCCATACTCGGCAGGCTGCAGCCAAAATGGGTCCTCCTCCATGGGTATCGGGGAATCTCGCTGGGGTCTCTCAAAGCCATGAAGGCCCTCTCTAAACCACGCCTCGAACCTATGGGGTACTAGGTAGGGTCCACCCCGATCTACTAGTACAGTCATCACATGCCTATGCCATAGAGTAGCGTGCATATCAAAATGGAGGGTGATCTGAGTATCCATCTGAATCGGCAGTCCAAAAAGCATCGGGGGTGCAGCCATCACTAGCGTCCAGGATCTGAAAAAGGAAGGTAACCACTACCAGTGAGTCGAGGACTCAGCAAGCTCACCACTAATCCTAGCGTAGGGTAGGGTATACAAGTGAGGTCGGTCCTAACCAGTATCTAGGGTTCAGGGTTCAAAGTCCAACCACTCTTGATCTCCCAAGATACTATAACCCATCGTAACCAACACGAACCACATAATAATACAAGTTATACAATACAGACGGGCAATATCAAGCAATCAGCAATCATGTGATGCAATGCTGCAGGCCTCAAGCGGCCATCACGGATCCCACGGATCAGCCCGCCTATCATTCCAATTCCCATCAAGGCTCGATCTCAGTGCCACACGGCAAATACCACACTGCGTTTCTGACGCCTTACGTTGGTCTCCCTTTTCTCTCAATTTCCCCATCTTAGGCACATTCTCATGTCACATCTTCGGTGACTCATGCAATGCTCTGAATGTATGCGGGGCCCAAATGATTGCATCGACAATTCAACACAGAGCGTGCATGCGAAAGTACACAAGTACAATATCGAAGCCCATCAACTGATCGTCTAATAAATCACATGTTCATCATGCCATACGACCATAAGATTAGTACTAACATTCAGATTCTCGATCATCTAGGCTCGTATTAACATCTTACTCGCGATCCGGTCATACTATTGCTCACCATAGGCGATCCCCTAATTGAACCCATACGAACAAAGGTTTAACCTAAGTAATGGTCCAATTAATTTAGTTAAGTTCGACTTGGCCTAAGGCCCACTTCCAAGTTTGAGGCCCCTGATTTATTTCTTAAATTAGATATATGGTTTGGGCCCATCATTATTATTAAATTTGTGCAAGGCCCAAGCCCATTGTTAAAGATTATCCATTTAAGCCCATTTCAACTATTTCAGGCCCAATTTGATAACCCAAGCCCATATATATCATTAGGCTTCATATTTTAATATTCAAAATTATAGATTAGGCCCAAATTAAGTAAATTTTCATCCATTGAGGCCCACCATTACAAATTAAGCCCATCTTGCATCACTTTGGTCCAATTACTTGAATTAAAGGCTCCTAAGCCCATTAGTATCCTTTGGCCCATTAAGGTACACGCCTAAGCCCACTAAATCAGCCCACGAATCATGTTTTCGGGGCCCATTCAGATTTTTAATCTCATCCATTAGCAAGTCCATTAAGGTATCTTAGGCCCGTTAGCGTATATTAGGTCCAATTCGTATAATTTAAGTCTTCGAGCCCACTAACACATTTCGGCCCGCCTCATACACGCCCAAGTCACTCATTCATAGCCCAATATACATGATTTCCAGCCCTCCCCAAGTTCCTAAGCTCTTGGTTTAACCCAACACTCTAATCGCCTAAACTAACATAACTTGCCTAAGCTTTAATCATGCAATCTCTTCCGAAAATTAGCACGATCAGCCCTCTATTTCACATTCCACATACATATACTACTAACCTAAACCAAGATTAGTAGTAGAGCTTACCTATTCCGGCTCGGGACGACGACGAAGGCCGAAGGGGTACCGGTCGGCCAAGAGAGCTCACGGCAAGGGGAGGAGAGGCGGCTGATCCGGGCTGTTCAAGGGGTTCCAAGGGTCCTAACACAACCATTTACCAAGCCAAAAACGTGAGGAATCGAAGGGAACAAGGTGGGGCAAGTTCGGGTCCAAGTTGAAACAAGACGACGAGCGAAACGACGAAGGAAAGGATGGGCTGTTTCGAGTAGGATTCGGGGTCCCTAAAGTCACGAAAATGAGAGGGAGAAGGCTTAGAAGACTTACCAAGACAAGCCAAGGGAGAGGGGTGGCCGACGGCGGCGGCAAGGCGATGGCAAGGGCGGCACGGCGGTGGAGGCGGCTCGGGCGGCCGAACGAAGAAGGAAGGAGGAGAGGGAGAGAGAGCTTTCGGGAGGGAGAGGGGTGATGGTGGCCGAAAATGAGAGAGTGAGGGAAGAGAGAGAGAGAGAGCAAGGTTTAAGTCAAATGGTGAGTGAATAGTGTAGAATAGTGACTTGGATTTGTACCTTAATGTGACATGTGTACTTGACATTGACTTGATGGATTGATGGGTTGACATTCTTGGAAATTGTGCCATGATGTGATTGATTGATTGACAAGACTTTTGATTGATTTGACAACCGATTTGACTTGTCTCGATTTGCGTGCCAAATGCACCGATCGGGTCCCGAGCGCAAACGAATTTCAGACAGGTTTTGATTTCGATTAATCGAATCTACTCTCAAAAATCCTAATTCAACTAATCCTAAGGACTGAGCATTTACCGGGGGCATTTCGGAAATTTCCCAATCACGTCTTGCTTCACAACGTACACCGGCTGTCTGCCCTTCTGGCGACATTTCTGAAACTGAGTTCATTTCTTAATTGTGTCTATCTTACTAATTCGATTTTCCGAAGTCGGAGTTCATTTCGTGGTCAATTTCATTAAATAACGACTCTGTCTCTGTCTCGGACCAACGGGCGGCTGTTTGGAAAATTCTTCCCAGATAGCCTCTCCCCTTCGGTTAGTCATCTCAGGGTAGCTAATCTTGAGTGAGTGTCGATCAGAGTGTATCAACGAAGTATTTCCATTCATTTAGAACTTCCGATGTCTGGGTCGAATTTTCAGACTGTCACATACGTAGCATGGTATCGATGGAGTGGGTTGTCTTGGCATGGTCCGCTAGACGCCATGGATGCTCCCGTCTTAGGGCCAAATGGGAACCCGATACTTAACACAATCCACAAAGGTGAGGTGGTAGACCCCGAGCCTATGCAGGTGGAAGACTCCGATAGTGATGCCCAGATGGAGTTTGATGGCGAGGACGACGTGTTTGGCGACACTGACTAGGACCCTGAAGAGTTTCCCTTGACCGATGAAGATAACCCTTAGATGTACGGATCGCATGTTGATGGATCTGTCCTTTTGCTAGGTAGCTGTTAGGGTTTATTTTGAATGTTGGATATTGTCTCCCTCACAAGTTTGTCAGACCCTGGACTGGTTTTGTGTTCACCCCTCTCCCGTCGGGTTGTAATGAACCCCCGAGACCTAGTCACTTGTTAAATGTCATGTGTTCTTCCATCTTCCTGTCTTGCTTGAATGACTGTTTGGTTGGAAGTAGAGCGCTATCTGCTGTCGCTTTTAGTTATCCATCGTTTGGCCGCAACGAGTCCTGGGCCGTCGTTCGCTGTTGGGCCAAGCGATGTGATTGCAGGTCAGGTGTAACTCGACGGGGATGCCGCGCGGCCCGCCGGGATCCGGGGCGTGACATCACCGCTCGAAATTGGTATCAGAGCAAGGACAGCTCGAGATGAGACTGATTTGAGGTTTGGAGTAATAAGGATGGTGATTCATGGGGTAGTTAGATAGCAAGACCCCTAAGGCAGGATTAAGATGGGAACGCTGCATGTCATTGATTGGCGCATGTGATTGCTATTATAAATTGGTTGCTCAGGTCTGTGCTAGGTCCCTGTGTTAAATGCCATTTATAGTACTGCTAATTTGCAGATTGCTTCTGGACCTAAGGTAAGAGACTGAACCCTAACTGTGATGTGATGTGAGTGCCTTTCTGAAACTGTTGTTAGTGGCAATATGTGAGTCTGTTGTTGTGTATTGCTAGACCTGAGGGGTGGTTTAGGCCTTAATTCCTCAACGGAATCATAGCAGGTCTAGGTAAGTAAGATCCGAGAACATGAACAATCGAGGCAGGCCTAGGAGGACCGATGGCGCATCAGGCTCGCAAGCTCCAGCAGCTGAAAACCCCAGCATCGCAGGCATACTGCGAGTGATAGCTGAGATGGGGAATCTAATGGGTAGGCAGGCTGCATAAAGGGATGCCACTATAGCCTAGGCCGCTGAAGCAGCTGTAGCTGCTGCAAATGGAGCGAATGGAGCGAACGGAGTGAATGGGGCAAATGGGAACAATGGTCGTGGGAATGGAGGCCGACAGGCACCACACCTGGTGGAGCAATTTCTTAAGTTACAGCCGTCAAAGTTTGACGGAGGTGGTGGGCCCGAGGCCTCCTCACTTTGGATTGAACGGCTGGAGAAGGCATTTGACGTACTGAGGTGTACAGATGAGGAAAGGGTATCACTGGCAGTCTACCAGCTCCAAGATACCGCGAATGACTAGTGGAAGGCTACTCGAGGAAGGATCTTTCTCGAGGGTACATCGCCGAACTGGACGACTTTCTGCGAGGCCTTTAATGGCAAGTATTTCTCGGAAGCCGCGCAGGAGAGGAAGATGGAGGAGTTCCTGCGACTCCGCCAAGGGCAGATGACGGTGGACCAGTACGAGGCTGAGTTTGCAAGGTTGTCTAAATTCGCGCCCAGATTGATTGAGAATGATGCAAATCGGGCTTAGTTTGTAATGGTGGGCTTCAATGGACGAAAATTCACTTAAATTGGGCCTAATTTCTAATCTTGAATATTAAAATATGAAACCTAATGATGGGTATGGACTTGAGTTATCAAATTGGGCTTAAATGGGCCAAAATGGGCTTCCTAAGCCTACTTTAAATATTAGGTTTGGGCCTTGCACGAATTTAATAATAATAATGGGCCCAAACCATATATCTAATTTAAGAAATAAATCATTGGCCTCAAACCATGAAGTGGGCCTTAGGCCCAGTCGAACTTAACTTAATTAGTTAGACCCTTACTTAGGTTAAACCTTGGTTCATATGGGTTCAATTAGGGGATCGCCTATGGTAAGCAATAGTATGACAGGATCGCGAGTAAGATGTTAAGTCGAGCCTAGATGATCGAGAATCTGAGTGTATAGCACTAATCCTATGATCGTATGGCATGATGAACATGAGATTTATTAGACGATCAATTGATGTACTCTGTTCTTGTACTTGTGTACTTTAGCATGCATGCTCTGTGTTTGAATTACTGATGCAATCATTTGGGCCCCGCATACATTCAGAGCATCGCATGAGTCACCAGAGTTGTGACATGAGAATGTGCCCAAGATGGGAAATGGAGAGAAAAGGGAGACCAACGTAAGACGTCAGAAACGCAGTGTGGTATTTACCGTGTGGCCCTGAGAATGAGCCCTGATGGGATTTGGAGCGATAGGCGGGTTCGATCCATTATGGCCGGTTGAGGCCCGAGCATGATCCATGGGATCCGATATGGCTGTCTGAGGCCTGCATCACTGTATATGGTATCTTGGTTGATTGTTTGTATTGCCCGTCTATTTGTACGAACTGCATTGCTATGCTTGTGCGTTATGTTGTACGTTGGGACTTGGTAACTAGAGAGATTCGAGAGTGCTTGAACCTTGTACCGTGAAACCTAGTACCCAGGGTTAGGACCAACCTCACTTGTATACCCTACCCTACGCTAGGATTAGTGGTGAGCTTGCTGAGTCCCCGACTCACTGGTGGTGGTTACCTTCCTTTTCAGATTGCGGACGCCAGTGATGGCTGCACCCCCGATGCTTTTTGGATTGCCGATTCAGATGGACACTCAGATCACCCTCCATTTTGATATGCATGCTACGCTGTGGCATAGGCATGTGACGACTGTACTCGTAGATCAGGGTGGACCCTACCTAGTGCCCCATAGGTTCGAGGCTTGGTTTAGAGAGGGCCTTCATGGTTTCGAGGGACCGCAGCAAGACTCCTCAATACCCATAGAGGAGGACCCATTTTGGCTGCAGCCTGCCGAGTATGGAGGCCAGGTGATTGACCCCGACCTGGTGCAGGAGTTACTGTCTCCTGGACGCTCAGAGATTGACGGCCACGAGGAGGGCGATGCCATGGATACCGATGAGGAGGATCCAGAAGAGGACCCCGTGGAGGATTCCGAGGAGGAGCCTGAAGAGGACTGAGTCCCTGATGCTGGTCTAGTCTTTTGGGGTTTGTTTGAGCGTAGGCTTTGGCTGTAGGTGGTGGTTTCTTTTTAGGGGTCTGTACCTAACGCTGATGTTATGTATATATATTGTTATTTGTGTTTATATTGTTCGTTCTACCCCTCTGTTCTATATGCATGTATGTATGGATAGGAGGCACGTTTCCGCAGGTTCGAGAGTTAGATGAAGGACTCGTCGTCTGGTCGCGGCGATAGGTTTTCCTGGGCCGTCGCATATTATTAACCTGACGAGCGAGGGTGAGAATCTTCCGCAGGAACGGGATGCCGTGTGCCTGATTAGGGTTCGGGGCGTGACATCATACCATCCGGAAAGACTCGCCCTCTAGTGGCCTTCCACCAGTCATCTGCAGTACCCTGGAGCTGATAAGTTGCCAACGAAACCTTTTCCTCATCAGAACAACCCAACACGGCGAAAGTCTTCTCAAGCTGTTCGATCCACAAGGCAGCCACTTCGAGACCACCACTACCATCAAACTTCGACGCATGCAACTTCAGAAACTGTTCTACAATATGATGAGTCTGACGTCCTCCATTACCATGCCCATTGCCTCCATTGGCTCTATTCGCAGCGGCCAAGGCGGCCTCAGCTGCTTGGGCTACAGTGGCAGCTCTCTCAGCAGCTTGCCTAGCCATCAAGTTGCTCACTTCAGTGAGAACTCTCATCATCTCTTCGATCCTAGGATCCCCTTCAAGCTCAGGAGCCCTCGAACTCGATGTACCAGCAGTCGGTCTTCTGCCCCTATTGCTCATCCTTGCTAATCACTCACACCTAAACACAAACGAAATTCCCACTCATGAATTCGGAATTCTAAATCTAGCAACCAAGCTTTCGCCTACTGTCGCGTCCACTGACATGTATATGCATGTAAATAGTCGCTGCAGCTTAAATGCAGTTGAACCCAGTTAACATCTAGACTCAACCTTGTCGGTGCACAACCTAGGCCACTCTGTTCGCCACCTCAACTAGAAGTCTATCGAGAGCCGCTTCCTTGATCAGGTCCCTGCCCCGGCGACCACTCCCCGCTCTCCTCGTTTCTTGGTGCGAACAGTTGTCCTAAGTTACCCACAGACGGAGTGAATCCCGTTCCACGTGTCCCATACCATGCTTCATTATAGTTTTTAGACGTCCCGTCAATCCTGTCCCATACCAGGCTAACGGTTACCAAATCCAACAACATGAGATGCATACACTTTTCAAATCCAAATTCCAATTTTAAATCGTTTTCATTTCTAAACCCCTTTTCCTTTCCAAGCTCATTTTTCTTTAAATGTAGAAATCCGTGCAATGCATGATGGTCAAGCAGCGCGCGACAGCCGACTAGGCATACAAACACAAGCAGCACATAACAAGTTAACTATTCAGCAATCAGCAACCAAGCGCCCTACTCATGGGGCTCTACCTTAGAATCTTACCTCAGGTCCTCACGCACCTGCAACTTAGCTCAGAATACCACTGCCTCAGTCTACTCTAGGCAACCAATCGAACTAAGCAATCACAAGCGCCAATCAATTCAAGCATTCTACCCTTCCTAATCCTTAGGTCTAGGGTCTGTCTATCTAACTACCCCAAGATCATCGGCCTTATCACTCCAGATCCTCGAACGGTCTCGTATCAAGCTGACCTTGCTCTGATACCACTTGAACGGGGATGTCACTCCCCGAACCCTAATCGAGCACACGGCACCCCGTTCCTACGAAAGATTCTCACCTCGCTCGTCAGGTTTACAAAATGCGACGGCCCAGGAGAACCTATCGTCGCGACCAAACGACGAGTCCTTCGTCGAGCTTTCGAACCTGCGGAAACGTGCCTCCTAACCAAACATACATGCATACAAAACAGGGGGGGTAGAAGGAACAATGTAAACACAAATAGTAATATATATACATAACATAACATCAGCGTTAGGTACAGTCCCCCAAAAAGAAACCACAACCTACAACCAAAACCTACGCTCAAACAACCCCAAAAGACTAGACCAGCATTAGGGACTCAGTCCTCCTCAGGCTCCTCCTCGGAATCCTCGACGGGGTCCTCTTCTGGATCCTCCTCCTCAGTGTCCATGGCATCGCCCTCTTCGTGTCCATCGATCTCGGATCGTCCAGGAGACGGCAACTCCTGCATTGGGTCGGGGTCGATCACCTGGCCTCCATACTCGGCAGGCTGCACCCAGAATGGGTCCTCCTCCATGGGTATCGGGGAGTCTCGCTGGGGTCCCTCAAAACCATGAAGACCCTCTCTAAACCACGCCTCGAGCCTATGGGGTACAAGGTAGGGTCCACCCTGATCTACTAGTACAGTCGTCACGTGCCTATGCCATAGCGTAGCATGTATATCAAAATGGAGGGTGATCTGAGTATCCATCTGAATCGGCAGTCCAAAAAGCATCGGTGGGGCGGCCATCACGGGCGACCAGGATCTGAAAAGGAAGGTAACCACCACTAGTGAGTCGAGGACTCAGCAAGCTCACCACTAATCCTAGCGTAGGGTAGGGTATACAAGAGGGGTCGATCCTATCTAGTAAACTAGGGTTCACGGTCCAAGGTTCAGACACTCTCGATCTCCCTCGTTACCAAGTCCCAACGTACCACATAACGTACAGGGTATAGCAATGCAGTTCGCACAAAGCAGACGGGCAATACCAATGATCAATCATGATGCCATATGTAATGATGCAGGCCTCAAACGGCCACTTCAGATCCCACGGATCATGCTCGGGCCTCAACCGGCTATAACGGATCTCAATGGATCAAGCCCGCCTATCGCTCCAAATCCTATCAGGGCTCATTCTCAGTGCCACACGGCAAATACCACACTGCGTTTCAGACGCCTTACGTTGGTCTCCCTTTTCTCTCCATTTCCCATCTTGGGCACATTCTCACGTCACATCTCCGGTGACTCATGCAATACTCTGAATGTATGCGGGGCCCAAATGATTGCATTAGTAATTTAAACACAGAGCATGCATGCCAAAGTACACAAGTACCAGAACAGAGTACATCAATTGATCGTCTAATAAATCTCATGTTCATCCTGCCATACGGCCATAGGATTAGTGTTATACACTCAAGTTCTCGATCATCTAGGCTCGCTTTAACATCTTACTCGCGATCCTGGCATACTATTGCTTACCATAGGCGATCCCCTACTTGAACCCATATGAGCGAAGGTTTAACCTAAGTAAGGGTCTAACTAATTAAGTTAAGTTCGACTGGGCCTGAGACCTACTTCTAGATTTGAGGCCCATGATTTATTTCTTAAATTAAATATATGGTTTGGGCCCATTATTATATTAATTTCGTGTGAGGCCCAAGCCCATTTTTAAAGATTAACCTAATAAGCCCATTTTGACTATTTTAGGCCCAATTCGCTATCCTAGGTCCATATACATTATTGGACTTCATATTTTAACATTTAGAACATAACCTAGGCCCAATTAATTTACCATTTTCGTCCATTAGTGGCCCACTACTATAATTAGGCCCAATTCAATGTGTCTTGGCCCAAATAGCTTAAGATTGGATCCCTAAGCCCCTCTTCATGATTCAGCCCATCTACTCACACCTACACCGAAATTTGCAGCCCACAAATGACACATTTTAAGGCCCAATTAATTTATAAATTCGTGCATATACAAACCCATTAGCATAAATTAGGCCCGTTAGCTTATTTTAGGTTAAATTAGTCCAAATTAAGTACCTTAGGCCCATTAGTTGGTTCGGCCCACCCCTCACACGCCTATACTTCTCATCGCAGCCCACAAACACATTTTTGAAGCCCAAGTTCACTTACTAACAGCCCCTTAAATTGGCCCAACCAAGTTCTCATTGACTTAGCCTAAGTTAATTCTAACCTTAATCACATTCTAACCCACTAATTAGTATAACCAGCCCTTGAAACTTCATCCTACAAGCATATACCACAAACCTAGGCTAAGACTAGTAGTAGAACTTACCTATTTCGGCTCGGGACGTCGACGAAGACGGCAAGGGCGACAGACGGCCGAACAAAGCTCACGGCCGACGGGGAGGGACGGCGGCAACGGGGGCTGATCTCGGCTGAACCGTGGCCTCCAAAGACTCTAAAGCAACCATCCAACAAGTCAAGGAAGGTGAGGAACCGAAGGAAGTAAGGTGAGTGAGTTCGGGTTCAAGTTGGAGCAAAACGACGAACAAAACAACGACGGGAAGGTGGGGCTGTTTCGGGCTTCCATGGGCATTCAAGCCGTGGAACACAAATGGAGATGAGCTAGGGAGACTTACCAAGGCGTGTCAAGGAGGATGGGCGGCCGACGGTGGCGGTTGGAGGGCGAACGGCACGGCGGACGGTGGAGGAGCTTGGCGGACGGTGGCGATGGCAAGGAGGAAGAAGGAGAAGAAAACGAAGGGGAGAGGGGGAGAGGGGATGCTCGGCCGAATGGGGAGAGTGAGGGAGGAGAGAGAGAGAAGAGAGTTTAATCCAAAAATTTCAAAACAAGATAGTGGGTTAGGTGAAATAGTGTTATGAATTGATGTTGTACTTGATGGGTGTGACATGGTACTTAGATTTGATTGAAAGATTGCCTAGGGAATTGAACATTGATTGACCGATTGATTTGATTGATGGATTGACAAGACATCGATTGATTTGACAACTGATTTGATTTCCCCCGATTTGCGTGCCAAATGCACCGATCGTGTCCCGAGCGCGAATGAATTTCGGACAGGTTTTGACTTCAATTAATCAAATCTACTCTCAAAAATCCTAATTCAACTAATTCTAAGGACTGAGCATTTACCGGGGGCATTTCGGTAATTTTCCAATCACGTCTTGCTTCACAACGTACACCAGCTGTCTGCCCTTCTAGCGATATTTCTGAAGCTAATCTCATTTCCTAATCGTGTTTATCTTACTAGTTCGACTATCTAAAGTCGGATTTCATTTCGTGGTCAATTTCATTAAATAACGACTCTGTCTCTATCTCAGACCAACGGGCGGCTGTTTAGGAAATTGTTCCCAGATAGCCTTTCCCCTTCGGTTAGTCATCTCAGGGTAGCTAATCCTAAGTGAGCGTCGATCAGAGTGTATTAACGAAGTATTTCCATTCATTTAGAATTTCCGATGACTGGGTAGAATTTTCATACTGTCACACAATTCAATTTAGGTTTTCACTCGACTACCAGACCACTAGCATAATTTAGGCCCGTTAGCTTATGTAAGGCTAAATTGGTTTAAATTAAGCCCCCAAGCCCATTCCTACTCTTAGGCCCGCCATTTTCACGCCTAGATCCATCATCTTGAAATCAACCATCACCCATTTAAAGCCCAACTCCCACCGAACAGCCCATACTCTCAACCCATCTCCCATTTTCAAATCTTGATCCTATATCCATATATCAAAATCACTCACTTAGCAAACTAATCATACATACCAGCCTTAGTTCCCATTAACCACACGTGCATACATCAACACTAGGCCATGACTAGTAGTGTGGCTTACCTAAACGGGTTGGATTTGAGGCGACGACGACGGAGGACACTGGGCGGCCGAACGGAGAGGGATGGCGACTTGGCGTGTGACAGTCTGAAAATTCGACCCAGTCATCGGAAATTCTAAATGAATGGAAATACATCGTTAATACACTCTGATCGACGCTCACTCAGGATTAGCTACCCTGAGATGACTAACCGAAGGGGAAAGGCTATCTGGGAACAATTTCCCAAACAGCCGCCCGTTAGTCTAAGACCGAGACAAAGTCGCTATTTAATGAAATTGACCACGAAATGAACTCCGACTTCGGACAATTGAATTAGTAAGATAAACACAATTAAGAAATGAAGTCAGTTTCAGAAACGCTGCCAGAAGGGCAGACATCCGGTGTACGTCGCGAAGCAAGACGTGATTGGCACGCAAATCGAGGCAAGTCAAGTCAATTGTCAAATCAATCAATGTCTTGTCAATCCATCAATCAAATCATGGCACAAGTTCCCATGCAAATCTATCAAGTCTAATCCAAGTACAAGTCAAGAGTACAAGTCACATCCAATACACTATTCCACCTAATCCCACCTACCATTTATTTAAATTTTGGATAATCCTTTCTCTCTCCTCCCCTCTCTTAAACTTTCGGCCACCCCTTCTCTCTTTCCCCTCTCCTTCATTTCTCCTTCTTTTTCCTCTCATTCTTCCTCCATTCGGCCGCCCGTGGAGCACCGCCGTCCGCCGCCCGTTCCACCGCCTCCGTCGTTGCCATTCATCACCGTCGGCTCTCTCTCTCCCTTGGCTCATCTTGGTAAGTCTTCTAAGCCCTCTCCCTCTCATTTTCGTGGCCTAGAGACCCCGAAACCAACTCGGACCAGCCCCTTCCTCCTTTGACGTTTTGGTCGGCATTTTGGGTTCATTGGAGCCTTGGCCTTAGACGCTTGTTCCGCTGGTTTCCTTAACTCCCCTAACACCTAAAACCATTCTAATAGGACCCTTGGAGCCCCTCGAACAGCCCGGATCAGCCGCCAAGTCGTCGTTCCTTCCCGTCGGCCGTGAGCTCCGTTCGGCCGTCCGTTGCCCTTGCCGTCTTCGTCGTCGTCCGGAGCCGAAATAGGTAAGCTCTACTACTAATCTTAGCCTAGGTTAGTGGTATATGCATGTAGGATGATGTGTTAGAGGCTGGTTAGGCTTGTTGGGGGGTTAAAATGTGATTAAGGTTGAGATTACCTTAGGCTAACTTGTTGGAAACTTGATTGGGCTGAATATGGGGGCTATTAGCTTGCGAAATGGACTTGAAAATGTAACGTATGGGCTGTAATGGATGGGGTAGGCGTGCTAGAGGTGGGCTGAGGTGTATTAGTGGGCTTGACGGCCTAAAATCTTATGAAACTAACCTTGTATAAACCATCGGGCCTATAATACTCCAACGGGCTTGCTAATGGACGGATTTCATAGATTGGTCGGGCCTTACAAATGTCAAAAGTGGGCTGCAAATGTTGAGTGGGACGTGAATTAGTGGGCCAAAACATGTAAGTGGGCTTGGGGGTTCAATTTCTAAGCTAATTGGGCCTAAACTAAACAAATTGGACCCAAACTATAAAGAGGGGCCTTAATGGACGAAAATTACAACCTATTGGGCCCAAACTATTATCTTGAATATTAAAATATGAGGTCCAATAATGTATATGGGCTTAGGATAGCAAATTGGGCTTAAAATAGCCAAGTTGGGCTTAATGGGTTAATCCTTAGAAATAGGCTAGGGCCTTGCACGAAATTAATATAATAATGGGCCCAACTCATATATTTAATTTAAGAAATAAATCATGGGTCTCAAATCTTGAAGTGAGCCTTAGGCCCAGTTTAGCCTAACTTAATTAATTAGAACCTCACTCGAGTTGAACCTTGGTTTATATGGGATCAGTCAGGGAATCGCCTAGGGTAAGCAATAGTATGATGGGATCACGAGTAAGATGTTCAATTGAGCCTAGATGGTCGAGCATCAGAGTGTATGGCACTAGTCCTATGATCGTATGGCATGATGAATATGAGATTCCTTGGATGACCAATTAATGTGCACTGTTCTTGTACTTGTGTACTATGGCATACATGCTCTGTGTTTGAATTACCGTTGCAATCATTTGAGCCCTGCATACATTCAGAGCATTGCATGAGTCACCAGAGATGTGGCATGAGAATGTGCCCAGATGGGAAATGGGGAGAAAAGGGAGACCAACGTAAGGCATCAGAAACGCAGTGTGGTATTTTCCGTGTGGCACTGAGAATGAGCCCTGATGGGATTTGGAGTGATAGGCGGGCTCGATCCGTCGAGATCCGTTATGGCCGGTTGAGGCCGAGCATGATCCGTGAGATCCGATATGGCCGCTTGAGGCCTGCATCATTACATATGGCACCTCGGTTGATCGTTGGTATTGCCGTCTTCTTTGTGCGAACTGCATTGCTATACCTTGTACGTTATGTTGTACGTTGGGACTTGGTAACGAGGGAGATCGAGAGCGTCTGAACCTTGGACCGTGAACCCTAGTTTACTGGATAGGACCGACCCCTCTTATATACCCTACCCTACGCTAGGATTAGTGGTGAGCTTCCTGAGTCCTCGACTCACTGGTGGTGGTTACCTTCCTCTTCAGATCTTGGTCGCCCGTGATGGCCGCCCCACCGATGCTTTTTGGATTGCCGATTCAGATGGATACTCAGATCACCCTCCATTTTGATATACACGCTACTCTATGGCATAGGCACGTGACGACTGTACTAGTAGATCAGGGTGGACCCTACCTTGTACCCCATAGGTTCGAGGCGTGGTTTAGAGAGGGCCTTCATGGTTTTGAGGGACCGCAGCGAGACTCTCCGATACCCATGGAGGAGGACCCATTCTGGCTGCAGCCTGCCAAGTATGGAGGCCAGGTGATCGACCCCGACCCACTGCAGGAGCTGCCGTCTCCTGGACGATCTGAGATTGATGGCCACGAGGAGGGCGATGCCATGGATACCGATGAGGAGGATCCAGAAGAGGACCCCGTGGAGGATTCCGAGGAGGAGCCTAAGGAGGACTGAGTCCCTAATGCCGGTCTAGTCTTTTGGGGTTGTTTGAGCGTAGGTTTTGGCTGTAGGTTGTGGTTTCTTTTTGGGGGTCTGTACCTAACGCTGACGTTATGTTATGTATATATATTGTTATTTGTGTTTATACTATTCGTTCTACCCCTCTGTTTTGTATGCATGTATGTTTGGTTAGGAGGCACATTTCCGCAGGTTCGAGAGTTAGACGAAGGACTCGTCGTCTGGTTGCGACAATAGGTTCTCCTGGGCCGTCGCATATTGTAAACCTGACGAGCGAGGTGAGAATCTTCCGCAGGAACGGGATGCCGTGTGCCCGATTAGGGTTCGGGGTGTGACATGGCGACTGTTCGAGGGGCTCCAAGGATCCTAATATGACCATTTCCCAAGCCAAGAAAGGTGAGAAATCGAAGGAAGCAAGGTAAGTAAAATCGGGGTCAAGTTGGAGCGAAACAACGAACGGAGCAACGAAGGAAAATGGGGCTGTTTCAAGCGTTCCATGGGGTGTTCCAGCCGTGGAAAACAACTAGGAGTGAGCTAGGAAGACTTACCGAGGTGACACGGAGGCCGGACGGTGGTGACGATGGCCGGGCGTGGATGACGGCAACGGCGGATCGGGCAGCTACGGGCGGTGCTCCACATCGGGATGAAGAAGGAGAAGAAGAAGAAGAAGAGAGGGAGTGGGGGGTGTTTCGGCCGAATGGGATGAGAGGAGAGAGAGAAAGGTTTATAGCTCATAAAAGACAAAATGCAAGTGAGGATAGTGGAGTGGTTAGAGGGTTTAGTGACATGAAATGTGTACTTGAATGTGACACTTGTACTCTTGACAAGATTGATAGATTTCCTTGGAAATTAATCGACTGATGTGATTGACAAGACATTTGATTGATTTGACAACTGATTTGACTTGCCCCGATTTACGTGCCAAATGCACCGATTGAGCCCCGAGCGCAAACGAATTTTGGACAAGGTTTGATTTCGATTTACCGAATTCACTCTCAAAAATTCTAATTTAACTAATTCTAAGGACTGAGAATTTACCGGGGGCATTTCGGTAATTTTCCATTCACGTCTTGCTTCCCGACGTGCACGGCTGTCTGCCCTTCAGGTGACGTTTCTGAAACCGATTTCATTTCCTCGTTGTGTTTATCTTTCTAATTCGATTATCCAATGTCAGATTTCGTTTCGTGGTCAATTTCATTAAATACCAACTCTGTCTCAGTCTCAGACCAACGGGCGGCTAGTTGGGAAAATTTCCCAGGTAGCCTTTCCCCTTCGGTTAGTTATCTCAGGGTAGCTAATCCTGAGTGAGCGTCGATCAGAGTGTATTAATGAAGTATTTCCATTCATTTAGAAATTCCCATAAATGGGTCCAATTTTCAGATTGTCACATGTAACAGTCTGAAAATTCGACCCAATTATCGGAATTTCTGAATGAATGGAAACACTTCGCTAATACCCTCTGATCGACGCTCACTCAGGATTAGCTACCCTGAGATGACCAACCGAAGGGGAAAGGCTAACTGGGGAGAATTTTTCCAAACAGCCGCCCGTTGGTCTGAGACAGAGACAGAGTCGTAAATTAATGAAATTGACCACGAAATGAAATCCGACTTCGGACAATCGAATTAGTAAGACAAACACAATTACGAAATAAAGTCAGTTTCAGAAATGTCGCCAGAAGGGCAGACAGCCGGTGTACGTCGAGAAGCAAGACGTCAATGGAAAATTACCGAAATGCCCCCGGTAAATGCTCAGTCCTTAGGATTAATAAAATTAGGATTTTTGAGAGTAGATTCGACTAATCAAAATCAAATCCTGTCTAAAATTCGTTCGCGCTCGAAACCCGATCGGTGCATTTGGCACGCAAATCGAGACAAGTCAAATCAGTTGTCAAATCAATCAATGTCAAGTCAAACCATCGGTCAATCATGGCACAAGTTCCAAGGCAATCCATCAAATCAAATCTAAGTACATCAAGAGTACACATCAAGTCCATGTCACTATTCCACCTAATTCCACCTACCATTATTTTGAATTTTTGTTTTATCTTGAATAAACTCTCTTCTCTCTCTCCTCACCCCTCATTCTCTCATTCGGCACTCTCTCTCTCCCTCACTCTCTCTCCCGAAAACTCTCCCTCCCCTCTCAACTCTCTCGGCTTGTCTCCCTCCCGTGGCCGTGCCGCCCGAGCACTCCGCCACCGTCGTCCGGCCGCCCCTCCGTCGCCACCACCGCCACCGTTCCTCGTTGCCGTCGCCTTGCCCCGCCACGGTAAGCCTCTTCTCTTCCTTTCCTTGTTGTTCTATGGCCATGTGAACCTTGATCTCACTTCACCGTCTCTCCCTTCCTCTCGGTGCCATGCTCGTCTAGCCCTTCGTCGTCATCGATCATCGTCGTTCGGCCACCGCTCCTCACCGTCAACCATCCTCCCTCCTTGGTAAGTATTCCGAGCTCCTTTGTCTCCATTTCCATGACCCTTTAAAGTCGTTTGCCGACCAAGCCAACCCGATCCTCCTTGTAGGCCGAAAAGCCCTCACGGCCATTCTTGCTCCGCCGTCGTCGTCGTCATTTCCGCCCCATTTTCCGGTAAGCTCTACCCCTAATCTTGGTTTAGGTTAGTGATATATGTTTGTGAAATATGAACTAGAGAGTTGAATGTGGTAATCTTGGAGGAAATGGCATGATTAAGGCTTGGACTAATCGGGGTAGTTTGGGTGATTAATGAAATGGGCTTGGCCGAAGGCTTAGAGGCTTAGAGTGGGCTGGAAGTCTTGCAAAGTGGGCTGCAAATGGGTGATTCGGGCGTGTATGGAGTGGCCGAAATGTGTAAGTGGGTTTAGGAAATCAACTATAGCAAGTTGGGCTTGAAACGAGCTAACGGGCCGAAGTCATTCCAACGGAGTCGCCAATGGACAAAACTCACAACTTGAACGGGCCATAAAAACTTGAAAAGTGGGCTGCAAATGTGGGCTTAGGCGTGTACTTAGTGGGCCGAAGGGAAATAATGGGCTAGAAAGCTTTAAGACTAAGTAATTGGGCCAAAACTAATCAAAATGGGCCAAATCTAGCTAGTGGGCCACTAATGGACGAAAATCCTTTTTAATTGGGCCTAAATTAAGTCCATGAACATTAAAGAATGAAACCCAAAAATGTATATGGACTTGGGTACTTGAATTGGGCCTAAATTAATGAATATGGGCTTGAATAGTAAACCTTTAGAAATGGGCTTGGGCCTTGCACGAAATTAATAAAATAATAGGCCCAACCCATGTGAATTAATTTAAGAATTAGTTATTGGACCTCAACTATTGGAGTGGGCCTTAGGCCCAGTCGAACTTAGCTTGAATTATTAGAGGCCCTTCATTAGATTAGACCTTGGTTTATATGAGCTCGATTAGTGGATTGTCCTTGGATAATTGATAGTATGGTAGACTTTTGTTTAAGATGCAAGGCGGACTTGGATTGTCGAAACTTTGTGAATAGAGATAATTGATCTATGTCTGCTTGGCCCGTTGATCATGAGATGTATCAGTGGGTCGATTAATGTGCTCTGTCTTGCACTTATGATTATTGGCATGCATGCTCGGTGTTGAGTTATTGATGTGATCATCTGGGCCCTGCATACATTCAGAGCATTGCATGAGTCACTGGAGAGGTGACATGAGATTGTGCCCTGAGGGGAAGTGGAGAGAAAAGGGAGACCAACGTAAGGCGTCAGAAACGCAGTGTGGTACGGGCCTATGTGGCACCGAGATTTATGCCGTGTGGCACTGTTGGTAGTGCCCTGATGGGAGATGGAGAGAAAAGGGAGGCCAGCATAAGGCGTCCGAGACGCAGCGTGGCATGCCGTGTGGCACTGTTGGTAGAGCCCTGATGGGAATTGGAGTGATAGGCGGGCTGGTCCTTGGGATCTATGATGGCCGTTTGAGGCCTGTGGCATTGCATACCATGATTGCTGATTGTTGTTATTGCCCGTCTTTATTGCATGAACCATTGTGATGAAACTCGTACCGACTATATGAGGTGTGATGAAAACTGGGGAGATCGAGAGCGTTGGACTCCGGGTACCAAACCCTAGTTACTGGTTAGGACCGACCCCACTTGTATATCCTACCCTACGCTAGGATTAGTGGTGAGCTTGCTGAGTCCTCGACTCACTGGCGTTGGTTGCCACCTTTTTTTTCAGATCCAGGTCGCTAGTGATGGATGCGCCACCGATGCTTTTTGGTCTGCCGATCCAGATGGACACCCAGGTTACCCTCCATTTTGATATGCACGCTACCCTGTGGCATAGGCATGTGACGACTGTGCTCGTAGATCAGGGAGGTCCTTACTTAGTGCCCCATAGATTTGAGGCTTGGTTTAGAGAGGGCCTACATGGCTTTGAGGGACCCCAGAGAGATTCCCCGATTCCCATGGAGGAGGACCCGTTTTGGCTCCAGCCTGCAGAATATGGAGGCCAGGTGATCGACCCCGACCCGAAGCAGGAGTTGCCGTCTCTAGGGCGCTCCGAGATAGATGGCCACGAGGAGGGCGATGCGATGGATACCGAGGAGGAGGATCCAGAGGAGGACCCTGTGGAGGATTCCGACGAGGAGGACTGAGTTATGGCAGAATCCCGATGTTTTGAGGATTAATAGAGCGTAGGATGATCTACAGCTAGTGGTTTTCTTTTGGTAGTCTGTACCTAACGCTAATCGTATTTATGAAATGTTGTTTATGTTTATCTTGTCCATGCTACCCCCTTTGCTATGTATGCTTGTGTGTATGGATAGGAGGCACGCTTCCGCAGGTATGAGAATTTGGCGCAAGTTGCGTCGTCTGGTCGCGACGAAGAGAAAGTATCCCTGGGCCGTCGCTTATCGTGAACCAGGCGAGCGCGAGGTGTATCTTCCACAAGAACGGGATGCCGCATTCCCGAGAAGGGATCCGGGGCGTGACAATGTCTAACCAACCAATCCATGCCAACAATCACGTCGAAATCATACATAGGCAAAACAGCTAAATCGATTTCTTCCTCTCTATCGCCTAGAACTAACTTACACCCCTTACATCCTAGCGCAACAATCACTCTATCCTTTAACGGGGTGGTTACATGCAAGGTCACATTCAACGGCTTAACGTTCATCCCAGATAGTTCAGCAAAACGTGCAGATACGAAAGAGTGCGACGCTCCCGGATCAAACAAAGCATAAGCAGTATGACCACAGAGAGAAACGGTACCTGTGATCACCCCTGGCGCGTTCTCAGCGTCCTTTCGCGCCACTGCATAGACTCGTCCCTGAACAGGTGGACGGTTCTGATTTCCCTGAGGAGCATTCACCATCGGCGGCTGCTGCTGCGGCTGGAACGGGGGTCTCGGACCTCTTCTCGGGCAGTTCCTCAGAATATGCCCTGTCTGGCCACACCCAAAGCAGCCTCCAGTCTTCCTTGGGCAAGGGCTGTTCCCATGCCTCCTGCCACAGTTACTGCAGTTCTGATTCCCGGGGAACGACGGTTTTCCCAGAGTCCTTCCTACAGGTGGAACGAACCTGCGGGTGTCCTTCATTGGCCTCTTGCCGAAGTCTCTGAGGTTCCCTCTTGGCACAAACCGCGATCCAGATGCGGCGGCCTTCTCCTGTAGATCTCGCTCTATCGCCAGGGCTCGCTCATAAATCTCATTGTAGTCCCTTAGCCTAGTGGCGATGATCATGCTCTTCAGCTCTGGTCTCAAACCTTCTCGGAACCTTCTGGCTTTGTCCCACGGATCCTCAATCAGTCTTCGAGCAAACTTGGACAACCTAGCAAACTCACCCTCGTACTGATCCACAGTCATCTGTCCTTGCCTGAGTCTTATAAACTCTTCCATTTTTCTCTCTTGGGCTGCCTCAGAGAAATACTTTCCATTAAATGCTGCACAGAAAGCAGCCCAGTTTGGCCTCATGCCATCCGGGAAGACTCGTCCCCTGGTGGCCTTCCACCAATCATCTGCAGTACCCTGGAGCTGATAAGTTGCCAACGAAACCTTCTCCTCATCCGTGCAACCCAACACAGTGAAAGCCTTCTCAAGCTGCTCGATCCACAAGGCAGCTACTTCGGGACCACCACTACCATCAAACCTCGACGGCTGCAACTTCAGAAACTGCTCCACAATATGATAAGTCTGACATCCTCCGTTTCCATGCCCATTGGCTCCATTGGCTCCATTCGCAGCGGCCAAGGCGGCCTCAGCTGCTTGGGCTACAGTGGCAGCTCTCTCAGCAGCTTGCCTAGCCATCAAGTTACTCACTTCGGTCAGAACTCTCATCATCTCTTCGATCCTAGGATCCCCTTCGGACTCAGGAGCCCTCGAGCTCGATGCACCAGCAGTCGGTCTTCTGCCCCTATTGCTCATCCTTGCTAAAACTCACACCTAAAACAAACGAAATTCCCATTTAGGAATTCGGAACTCTAAATCTAGCAACCAAGCTTTCGTCTACTGTCGCGTCCACTAACATGTATATGCATGTAAATAATCGCTGTAGCTTAGATGCAGTTGAACCTGGTCGACATCTAGACTCAACCCCGAAAATGCACAACTCAGGCCACCCTGTTCGCCACCTCAACTAGAAGCCTGTCGGGAGCCGCTTCCTTGATCAGGTCTCTGCCCCGGCGACCACTCCCCGCCCTCATCGTTTCTTGGTGCGAACAGTTGTCCCAAGTTACCCACAGACAGAGTGAATTCCATTCCACGTGTCCCATACCACGCTTCATCACAGTTTTTAGACGTCCCGTCAATTCTGTCCCATACCAGGCTGACGGTCACCAAATCCAACAACATGAGATGCATGCACTTTTCAAATCCAAATCCCCTTTTTAACAACTTTCGTTTGTAAACCATTTTGCCTCTAATGTAGAAGTCATGCAATGCATGATGGTCAGACAGCGCGCGACAGCCGACTGGGCGTACAACCACAAGCAATATCTTCACAGGCTAACATTCAGCAATCAAGCGCCCTACTCATGGGGCTCTGCCTTAGAACCTTACCTCAAGTCCTGACGCACCTGCAACTTAGTTCAGAATACCTCTACCTCAGTCTACTCTAGGCAACCAATCGAACTAAGCATTCACATGCGCCAATCAATTCATGCATTGTACCCCCTTTCTATCCTTTAGTCTAGGGTCTGTCTATCTAACTACCCCAAAATCGGCATCCTTATCACTCCAAAACCTTGAACAGTCTCATATCGAGCTGACCTTGCTCTGATACCACTCGAACGGGGATGTCACGCCCCTGATCCCCGCTCGGGAACGCGGCATCCCGTTCCTGCGGAAGTTACACCTCGCACTCGCCTGGTTTTACGGTATGCGACGGCCCAGGAAATTTTTCACTTCGTCGCAACCAGACGACGTGGCCTTCAACGAACTTTCATACCTGCGGAAGCGTGCCTCCTATCCATCCACACAAGCATACAAAGCAAAGGGTAGCATAGACAGAGTAAATACAAACAGCATTATATACATATCAAGCGTTAGGTACAGACCCCAAAAAAGAAACCACAACCTGCTACCTAACCTACGCTCTGACTAACATCAAAATGCCAGACCAGCATCAGAAACTCAGTCCTCCTCAGGCTCCTCGTCGGAATCCTCCACGGGGTCCTCTTCTAGATCTTCCTCATCGGTATCCATGGCATCGCCCTCCTCGTGGCCATCAATCTCAGATCGCCCAGGGGACGGCAACTCCTGCAGGGGGTCGGGGTCGATCACCTAGCCTCCACACTCGGCAGGCTGCAGCCAGAATGGGTCCTCCTCCATGGGTATCGGGGAATCTCTCTAGGGTCCCTCAAAGCCATGAAGGCCCTCTCTAAACCAAGCCTCGAACCTATGAGGTACAAGGTAGGGTCCACCCTGATCTACCAGAATAGTCGTCACATGTCTATGCCATAGGGTAGCGTGCATATCAAAATGGAGGGTGATGTGAGTATCCATCTGAATCGGCAGTCCAAAAAGCATAGGGGGTGCAGCCATCATTGGCGTCTGGGATCTGAAAAAGGAAGGTAACCACCACTAGTGAGTCGAGGAGTCAACAAGCTCACCACTAATCCTAACGTAGGGTAGGATATACAAGTGGGGTCGGTCCAAACCAGTATCTAGGGTTCAGGGTTCAGAGTCCAACCACTCTCGATCTCCCAAGATACTATAACCGATCGTAACCGTCACGAACCACAAAATAATACAAGTTGTACAATACAGACGGGCAATATCAAACAATCAGTAATCCTGTCATGCAATGCTGCAGGCCTTAAGCGGCCATCACGGATCCCATGGATCAGCCCGCCTATCACTCTAATTCCCATCAAGGCTCAATCTCAGTGCCACACGGCAAATACCACACTGCGTTTCTGACGCCTTACGTTGGTCTCCCTTTTCTCTCCATTTCCCCATCTTGGGCACATTTTCATGTCACATCTTCGGTGACTCATGCAATGCTCTGAATGTATACGGGGCCCAAACGATTGCATCAGTAATTCAAACACAGAGCATGCATGCCAAAGTACACAAGTACAAGAACAGAGTACATCAATCGATCGTCTAATAAATCGCATGTTCATCATGCCATACGATCATAGGATTAGTACTACACATTCGGATTCTCGATCATCTAGGCTCGCATTAACTTTTTACTCGCGGTCCGGTCATACTATTGCTCACTATAGGCGGTCCCCTAATTGAACCCATATGAACCAAGGTTTAACCTAAGTAAGGGTCTAATTAATTAAGTTAAGTTCAACTGGGCCTAAAGCCCACTTCAAGTCTTGAGGCCCATGATTTATTTCTTAAGTTAAATATATGATTTGGGCCCATTATTCTTATTAAATTCGTGTGGGGCCCAAGCCCATTTCTAAAAGTTAATCTACTGAGCCCAATTTGGTCATTTTAGGCCCAATTTGTTGTCCTAAACCCATACACATTATTGGGCCCCATATTTAACCTTCAAAACATAATCTAGGCCCAGTAAATTTAAAAATTTCGTGTATTAGGGCCCACTAACAAGATTTAGGTCCAATCAAAACTAGTTCAGCCCAATTAGTCCGGAATTGGGCCCCCAAGCCCATCTACATTACTTTGGCCAGCTATGTTACACGCCCAAGTCACTATTGCAGCCCACCAATTATGTTTTCAAGGCCCAATTAGATTATTAATTTCGTCCATTAGTAAGCCCGTTAGAGTATTTTAGGCCCATTAGCTTATTTTAGGTTAAACTTGCCTAATTTAAGCCCTCAAGCCCATTAATCAAACACGGCCCAAACTTCCCACGCCTACATCACTCAATGGCAGCCCATAATAATCATTTCGAGGCCCGTTTTACTCCTCAAGCCCACGCACAAGGCCCGGCCGAAACATGTTCCAACTTGCCTTAACCCAATCAACTACATTTCCTCATTATTTACACTACTTGCTTGCCCTAAACCTCTAGCAACCCAAACATGCTCGCATACGTCAAGCCTAAGCTAGAATTAGAGGTTAAGCTTACCCGAATGTGGCTGAGCTAGGCGGCGGCAACGTCGGGGATGGGGCGGACGACGGTGAAGCTCTCGGCTTAAGAAGAAACGGCCGAGTTTGGGTCAACAAACGAGATCAAACGGCCATGGAAATGAAGGCGACCAAGCTTGGGACCCTTACCTAGGAGTGAGGATGGTCGACGGGAGGAACGGTGGCCGTATGGTGGCGGAGCAAACGGCGTTCGGGGCTGCCGGCCGAAGAAACCCGAGAGGGAGAGAGACGGTGAGGTGAGATCGGGGCGGCTTCAAGGTGGTTTTCAAACCACGAAACAGCAAGGAGAAGGGAGGAGAGGACCTACCGAGGTGACGTAGTGGCTGGACGGTGGCAACGGCGGCCGGAGAATGGCGGACGAGCGGCGACTTGAGGCGGACGACGGGAGAGCACCGGCGGAGGGAGAAGAAAACGAAGAAGAAATGAAAGAGAGGGAGAGATAGAGTTCGGCCGAATGAGGGGAAAATGGGGTGAGGAGAGAGAGTGAAGCCTTAAGTCCAAGATTTAGCAAATTCAAATTATGGTAGTGGGTTAGGTGAAATAGTAGAATGGATGGACTTTGTACTTGACATGCACTTGACTTGATTGAAAGATTTGCATGGGAACTTGTGCCATGATTTGATGGATTGATTGACAAGACATTTGATTGATTGACAACTGATTTGACTTGTCTCGATTTGCGTGCCAAATGCACCGATCGGGTCCCGAGCGCGAACGAAATTCGGACAGGATTTGATTTCGATTGATCGAATCTACTCTCAAAAATCTTAATTCAACTAATCCTAAGGACTGAGCATTTACCGGGCCATATACTCGATCATGGAGTCATTGAAATGGATGACCGCGTCTCATATGTGGAAAGGCCAGTAAGAATTGAAGATCGCAAGGAGCAGGTCTTGAGGAACAAGACGATACCGCTGGTTAAGGTTATCTGGGAGCATCATGGAACTGAAGGAGCTACCTGGGAAAGCGAGGACGAGATGAAGAAGAAGTACCCATATTTGTTTGGGCAGTCTGTGTAATTTCCGTTTGTTGTAAGGATTGGTGGATGTAAATTTCGAGGACAAAATTTTTATAAGAAGGGAAGAATTGTGACAGTCCGAAAATTCGACCCGATTATCGGAAATTCTAAATGAATGGAAATACTTCGTTAATACACTCTGATCGATGCTCACTCAGGATTAGCTACCCTGAGTTGACCAACCGAAGGGGAAAGGCTATTTGGGAAGAATTTTTCCAAACAGCCGCCCGTTGGTCTGAGACAGAGACAGAGTCGTTATTTAATGAAATTGACCACGAAATGAAATCCGACTTCGGACAATCGAATTAGTAAGACAAACACAATTAAGAGGTGAAGTCAGTTTCAGAAATGTCGCCAGAAGGGCAGACAGCCGGTGAACGTCGAGAAGCAAGACGCGATTGGAAAATTACCGAAATGCCCCCGGTAAATGCTCAGTCCTTAGGATTAGTTGGATTAGGATTTTTTAGAGTAGATTCGGTAAATCGAAATCAAATCTTGTCTGAAATTCGTTCGCGCTCGAGACCCGATCGGTGCATTTGGCACGCAAATCGAGGCAAGTCAAATCAGTTGTCAAATCAATCGATGTCTTGTCAATCAATCAATCAAATCCATCGGTCAATCATGGCACAAGTTCCCATGCAAATCTTTCAATCAAAGTCAAGTACACATGTCATGTAAAACTCAAATCAAAGTACTATTCAATTTCTATTCAAGCTACCTAACCCACTTACCCCTCTCACTTAAACTCTCTTCTCTCTCTCCTCCCTCATTCTCATCATTTTCGGCCATCCTCCTCTCTCTCTCTCTCCACCGAAGCTCTCTCCCTCCCGTTCTCACCTCTCTCTCTCGGTGTTCTCCCTCCGTCCGCCTAGAGCCGCCGCTCGGTCCGCCACCCTCCGGCCGTCGAGCCACCGACCAGCCACCACGCCACTTCGGTAAGTCCTTTCCTCCCTCTCTCTTGTTGTCTCACGGCCATGAGAGCCTCTCGAAGCCGCCCCTCGACCTCACCGTCTATCTCTCTCTCGGTGATCTTCGTGTAGCCGCCACCTTCGTTCGGCCACCGCCGGCCACCACCGTCCCCGAACGCACTTTGGTAAGCCTTCTAACTCATCTCTCCCCCTTGTCCACCGCCCCTTGATCTTGCTCAATGACCGAGCCAACCCGAATCTCCTCGTAGGCCGTGAGCCACACTTGGCCGTTCCTCGCTCCGTCGTCCGTCGTTGTTGATTTCGATCCAACTAAGGTAAGCTCTACCCCTAATCTTGGTTTAGGTTAGTAGTATATATTTGTGGAATGTCAATAGAGGCCATTTGTGATGATTGTTAGAAGAGATTGCATGATTCAAGTGTAGGCAAGCAAGGTTATGTTAAGCGGTTAGTGTATGAGGCTAAACCGGGAGCTTAGAGGCTTGTAGAGGGGCTGGAAATTTGGTATACAAGGCTGTGGGAGTTCGATTTGGGCGTGTATGGGGTGGCCGAAGTGTATTAGTGGGCTCGAGAAATTGAATAAGGCAAGTTGGGCTTAAAATAAGCTAACGGGCCGAAGACATTCCCAAGGACTCGCCCATGGACGAAACTAACAACTTGAACGGGCCTTATAAACGTGAATTGTGGGCTGCAAGTGTGGGCTTAGGCGTGTACTTAAAGGGCAAAAGGGAACTAATGGGCTTGGAAGCTTTAAATTCAAGTAATTGGGCCAAAATTAAACAAAATGGGCCTAACCTAACTAATGGGCCACTAATGGACGAAAATCCACTTAAATTGGGCCTAAATTAAGTCCATGAACATTAAAGAATGAAACCCAAAAATGTATATGGGCTTGGGTACTCAAATTGGGCCTAAAATAATGAATATGGGTTTGAATAGTAAATCTTTAAAAATGGGCTTGGGCCTAGCGCGAAATTAATAAAATAATAGGCCCAACCCATATGATTTAATTTAAGAATTAAATATCGGGCCTCAAGTCTTGAAGTGGGCCTTAGGCCCAGTCGAACTTAACTTAATTAATTAGACCCTTACTTAGGTTAAACCTTGGTTTATATGGGTTCAATTAGGGGATCGCCTATGGTGAGCAATAGTATGACCGGATTGCGAGTAAGATGTTGATACGAGCCTAGATGATCGAGAATCTGAATGTCTAGTACTAATCTTACGATCGTATGGCATGATGAACATGAGATTTTATTAGACGATCGATTGATGTACTCTGTTCTTGTACTTGTGTACTTTGGCATGCATGCTCTGTGTTTGAATTACTGATGCAATCGTTTGGGCCCCGCATACATTCAGAGCATTGCATGAGTCACCGAAGATGTGACATGAGAATGTGCCCAAGATGGGGAAATGGAGAGAAAAGGGAGACCAACGTAAGGCGTCAGAAACGCAGTGTGGTACTTGCCGTGTGGCACTGAGATTGAGCCCTGATGGGAATTGGAGTGATAGGCGGGCTGATCCATGGGATCCGTGATGGCCGCTTGAGGCCTGCAGCATTGCATGACATGATTGCTGATTGTTTGATATTGCCCGTCTGTATTGTACAACTTGTATTATTATGTGGTTCGTGTTGATTACGATGAGTTATAGTATCTGGGGAGATCGAGAGTGGTTGGACCCTGAACCCTGAAACCTAGATATTGGTTGGGACCGACCCCGCTTGTATATCCTACCCTACGCTAGGATTAGTGGTGAGCTTGCTGAGTCCTCGACTCACTGGCGTTGGTTGCCTCCTTTTTCAAATCCAAGTCACCAGTGATGGCCGCTCCGCCGATGCTTTTAGGACTGCCGATTCAGATGGACACTCAGATCACCCTCCATTTTGATATGCACGCTACTCTATGGCATAGGCATGTGACGACTGTACTAGTAGATCAGGGTGGACCCTACCTTGTACCCCATAGGTTCGAGGCTTGGTTTAGAGAGGGCCTTCATGGCTTTTAGGGACCCCAGAGAGATTCCCCGATACCCATGGAGGAGGACCCATTCTGGCTGCAGCCTACCGAGTGTGGAGGCCAGGTGATCGATCCCGACCCACTGCAGGAGTTGCCGTCCCCGGGACGATCTGAGATTGATGTCCACGAGGAGGGCGATGCCATGGATACAGATGAGGAGGATCCAGAAGAGGACCCCGTGGAGGATTCCGACGAGGACCCTTTGCTTTGTATGCTTGTGTGGATGGATAGGAGGCACGCTTTCGCAGGTATGAGAGGTCGTTGAAGGCCGCGTCGTCTGGTTGCGACGAAGTGAAAAATTTCCTGGGCCGTCGCATATCGTGAACCAGGCGAGTGCGAGGTGTATCTTCCGCAGGAACGGGATGCCGCGTTCCCGAGAGGGGATCAGGGGCGTGACACACTGAGAGCAAGCCCTGATGGGATTTGGAGTGATAGACGGGTTCGATTCATTATGGCCGATTGAGGCCCGAGCATGATCCGTAGGATCCGATATGGCCGTTTGAGGCCTGCATCATTACATATGGCATCTTGGTTGATTGTTTGTACTCCCGTCTATTTGTGCGAACTGCATTACTAACCATTGTGTGTTGTGTTGTACGTTGGGACTTGGTAACTAGGGAGATTCGAGAGTGCTTGAACCTTGTACCGTGAACCCTAGTACCTTGGTTAGGACCGACCTCACTTGTATACCCTACCCTACACTAGGATTAGTGATGAGCTTGCTGAGTCCTCGACTCACTGGTGGTGGTTACCTTCCTTTTCAGATCCCGGACGCTAGTGATGGCTGCACCCCCGATGCTTTTTGGATTGCCGATTTAGATGGACACTCAGATCACCCTCCATTTTGATATGCACGCTACTCTATGGTATAGGCATGTGACGACTGTACTCGTAGATCAGGGTGGACCCTACCTAGTGCCCTATAGGTTCGAAGCTTGGTTTAGAGAAGGCCTTCATGGTTTCGAGGGACCCCAGCGAGACTCTCCGATATGGAGGCCAGGTGATCGACCCCGACCCAGTGCAGGAGTTGCCGTCTCCTGGACGTTCCGAGATTGATGGCCACGAGGAGGGCGATGCTATGGATACCGATGAGGAGGACCCAGAAGAGGACCCCGTGGAGGATTCTGAGGAGGAGCCTGAGTAGGACTTAGTCCCTGATGCCGGTTTAGTATTTTGGTGTTAGGGAGAGCATAGGTTGACTGTAGGTTATGGTATGATTTTGGGGGTCTGTACCTAACGCTGATGTTGATATGTATATATTGTGATTTGTGTTATATTGTTCTTTCTACCCCTCTGTTTTGTATGCATGTACGTATGGATAGAAGGCACGTTTTCGCAGGTTCGAGAGTTAGACGAAGGACTCGTCGTCTGGTTGCGACGATAGGTTTTCCTGGGCCGTCGCATATTATTAACCTGACGAGCGAGGGTGAGAATCTTTCGCAGGAACGGGATGCCGTGTGCCCGATTAGGATTCGGGGCATGACACTTTTCCTTTCCAAACTCATTTTCATTTTTTTAAATGCAGAAATCCATGCAATGCATGATGGTCAAGCAGCGCGCGACAGCCGACTGGGCATACAAACACAAGCAGCACCTAGCAAGTTAACTACTCAGCAACCAGCAATCAAACGCCCTACTCATGGGGCTCTGCCTTAGAACCTTACCTCAGGTCCTGACGCACCTGCAACTTAGTTCAGAATACCTCTGCTTTAGTCTACTCTAGGCAACCAATCGAACTAAGATTCACATGCGCCAATCAATTCATGCATTGTACCCCTTTCCTATCCTTTAGTCTAGGGTCTGTCTATCTAACTACCCCAAAATCAACATCCTTATCACTCCAAAACCTCGAACGGTCTCGTATCGAGCTGAACTTGCTCTGATACCACTCGAACGGAGATGTTACGCCCCGAACCCCAATCGGGCACACGGCATCCCGTTCCAGCGGAAGATTCTCACCTCGCTCGTCAGGTTTACGACACGCGACGGCCCAGGATAACCTATCGTCGCGACCAGACGACGAGTCCTTCGCCTGACTCTCGAACCTGCGGAAACGTGCCTCCTAACTATACATACATGCATATAAAACAGAGGGGTAGAACGAACATAATAAACGCAAGCAACAATATATATACATATCATAACATCAGCGTTAGGTACAGACCCCCAAAGAGAAACCACAACCTACAGTCAAACCTACGCTCTCACTAACATAAAAAAACTAGATCAGCGTCAGGGACTCAGTCCTGCTCAGGCTCCTCCACGGGGTCCTCTTCTAGATTCTCCTCATCGGTATCCATGGCATCGCCCTCCTCGTGGCCATCGATCTCAGATCGTCCCGGGGACGGCAACTCCTGCAGTGGGTCGGGGTCAATCACCTGGCCTCCATACTCAGCAGGCTGCAGCCAGAATGGGTCCTCCTCTATAGGTATCGGGGAGTCTCGCTGGGGTCCCTCGAAACCATAAAGGCCTTCTCTAAACCAAGCCTCGAACCTATGGGGCACTAGGTAGGGTCCACCCTGATCTACGAGTACAGTCGTCACGTGCCTATGCCACAGCGTAGCATGCATATCAAAATGGAGGGTGATCTGGGTGTCCATTTGAACTGGCAATCCAAAAAGCATCGGGGGTGCAGCCATCACTGGCGTCCAGGATCTGAAAAGGAAGGTAACCACCACCAGTGAGTCGAGGACTCAGCAAGCTCACCACTAATCCTAGCGTAGGGTAGGGTATACAAGTGGGGTCGGTCCTAACCAAAGTACTAGGGTTCATGATCCAAGGTTCAGGCACTCTCGATCTCCCCAGTCACTAAATCCCAACGTACAACATAACGCACAATGCATAGTAATGCAGTTCGCACAAACAGACGGGTAATACAAACAATCAACCAAGATGCCATATGTAATGATGCATGCCTCAAACGGCCATATCGGATCCCACGGATCATGTTCGGGCCTCAACCGGCCATAATGGATCGAACCCGCCTATCACTCCAAATCCCATCAGGGCTCACTCTCAGTGCCACACGGCAAATACCACACTGTATTTCTGACGCTTTACGTTGGTCTCCCTTTTCTCTCCATTTCCCATATGGGCACATTCTCATGTCACATCTCTAGTGACTCATGCAATGCTCTGAATATATGCGGGGCCCAAATGATTGCAACAGTAATTCAAACACAGAGCATGCAAGCCAAAGTATACGAGTACAAGAACAGAGTACATCAACTGATCGTCTAATAAATCTCATGTTCATCATGCCATACGATCATAGAACTAGTGCTATACACTCAGGTTCTCGATCATCTGGGCTCGCCTTAACCTCTTACTCGCGATCCTGTCATACTATTGCTTACCATAGGCGATCCCCTAATTGAACCCATATGAACCAAGGTTTAACCTAAGTAAGGGTCTAACTAATTAAGTTAAGTTCGACTGGGCTAAGGCCCACTTCAAGACTTGAGGCCCATGATTTATTTCTTAAATTAAATATATGGTTTGGGCCCATTATTATATTGATTTCGTGTGAGGCCCAAGCCCATTTCTAAAGATTAGCCTATTCAGCCCAATTTGTTATCCTAAGCCCATATACATTATTAGGCCTCATATTTTAACATTCAAAATCATGATTTGGGCCTAATTAATTCAAATTTTCGTCCATGAGTGGCCCATTATTTACAATAGGCCCAATTTGATTTGTTTAGGCCCAATTAGTTTAGAATTTAATCCCGGAGCCCAATACAAACCTTCGGTCCATGAGATTACACGCCCATTCTCCCTTTTTCAGCCCATATTAGAAATTTTCAAGGCCCAATTAATCAATTCATTTTGTCCGTTCGTAAACCCATTAGAATAACTTAGGCCCGTTAGCTTATTTTTAGGTCCAACTTATATAATTCAATCCCTCGGGCCCACTAACACATTTCGGCCCACCTCATACACGCCCAACCCTTACATTGCAGCCCACACTTAACATTTCTAGGCCAAACCCGCATACCAACAGCCCCCATGATTGGCCCAATCAAGTTTTCATTACATTAGCCTAGGTTAATCTTAACCTTAATCACATTTTAATACCCTAACTAGCATGACCAGCCCTTAAATCATCAGCCCACAAGCATTCACCACTAACCAAGGCTAAGATTAGGAGTAGAGCTTACCTAAACGGGTTGGGTTGGAGTAGACGACGACGGAAGACACCGGGCGGCTCAAAATGGCCCTCGGCCAAAGGAGGATGGTCGGCGTTTGGGGGCTGATTTGACAGCTTCCAAGGCTTCCCAAGGACCTAGAATGATGTTTCCACATGCCAAAAGAAGTGAGGAACCATGGAAAGGCAAGGTGACTCGGCCGGGTCCAAAATGAAGCGAAACGACGAGCCGAATGACGAAGGAAAACGGGGCTATTTTGGGTGTTCCATGGGGTGTTCCAGCCATGGAAAACAACTAGAAGTGAGCTAGGAAGACTTACCAAGGGAAGCTACGAGGATGGCGGTGGCTGGGAGGGCCGAACAGCGGCGACGATGGAGGAGCTCGGGCGGACGACGGCGACGGCAAGGAGAGGAAGAAGGAGAAGAAAATAAAGAAGAGAGGGGGAGAGGGGATGCTCGGCCGAATGGGAGAAAAATGAGAGAGGAGAGAGAGTGAGGTTTTTATCCAAGTATATAGCCAAAATTTCAAATAATTGGTAAGTGGGATTAGGTAGAATAGTGACATGGATTTGTACTTTGGTGTGACATTTGTACCTTGACATGTTGATTGATTTATGGATTGACTTGCATTGGGAATTGAACCATGATGTGATTGATTGATTGACAAGACATTTGATTGCTTTGACAACTGATTTGATTTGCCTCGATTTGCGTGCCAAATGCACCGATCGAGTCCCGAGCGCGAATGAATTTCAGACAGGTTTTGACTTCGATTAATCAAATCTACTCTCAAAAATCCTAATTCAACTAATTCTAAGGACTGAGCATTTACCGGGAGCATTTCGGTAATTTTCCAATCACGTCTTGCTTCGCGACGTACACCGGCTGTCTGCCCTTCTGGCAGTGTTTCTGAAACTGACTTCATTTCTTAATTGTGTTTATCTTACTAATTCGATTGTCCGAAGTCGGATTTCATTTTGTGGTCAATTTCATTAAATAACGACTCTGTCTCTGTCTCAGACCAACGGGCGGCTGTTTGGGAAATTCTTCCCAGATAGCCTTTCCCATTCGGTTAGTCATCTCAGGGTAGCTAATCCTGAGTGAGCGTCGATCAGAGTGTATTAACGAAGTATTTCCATTCGTTTAGAAATTCCGATAATTTGGTCGAATTTTCAGACTGTCACACTTTCCCCTTCGGTTAGTCATCTCAGGGTAACTAATCCTGAGTGAGCGTCAACCAGAGTGTATTAACGAAGTATTTCCATTCATTTAGAATTTCCGATGACTAGGTCGAATTTTCAGACTGTTACAATTCTTCCCTCCTTATAAAAATTTCGTCTTCGAAATTTACAATCCGCCAATCCTTACAACAAAACAGAAATTACACTGAGTTACTCAAACAAATACGGATACTTCTCCTTCATCCCGTTCTCACTTTCCCAAGTCACTCCTTCAGTCCCATGATGCTCCTAGATAACCTTGACCAGCGGTATCATCTTGTTCCTCAAGACCTGCTCCTTACGGTCTTCAATTCTTACTGGCCTTTCAACGTACGAGACGCGGTCATCCATTTCAATGACTTCATGATCGAGTATATGGCTAGGGCTCGGCTCGTACTTCCAGAGCATCGACACATGAAACACGTTATGAATCTGCGATAAGTTCGGCGGCAGTGCTAGACGATAAGCCAGTGTCCCGACCTTTTCCAAAATCTCGAATGGCCCAACAAATCTAGGACTCAGCTTTCCCTTCTTGCCAAACCGAGATAGTCCTCGCATCGGCGACACCTTTAGAAAGACATGATCTCTAACTTGAAATTCCAGCGGCTTATGTCTCCTGTCTGCGTAGCTTTTCTGCCTGCTCTGAGCGGTTCTCAGTCTATCTCTGATCACCTTGACTGCCTCCACTGACTGCTGCACTAACTCTGGGCCTGTTATGCTTTTCTCTCCAACCTTATCCCAACAAATCGGAGTTCTGCACGCCCTTCCATACAATGCCTCAAACGGTGCCATTCTGAAACTCTGCTAATACCTGTTGTTGTACGCAAATTCCATCAAGTGTAACTGCTCTTCCCAGCCTCCCTTGAAATCAATAACACACGCCCTCAGCATGTCCTCTAGAGTCTGTATAGTCCTTTCCGACTGACCGTCTGTGTGAGGATGGTAGGCTGTACTGAATCTCAACTCGGTTCCCAAAGCACCCTGCAAACTCTTCCAAAACGTAGCTGTGAAACGAGGATCTCTATCTGATACAATACTTACTGGTACCCCATGCAACCTCGCAATCTGCCTCACGTACAACTCTGCCAACCTTTCCAACGTAGAGTCCTTTCGTACTGCAATGAAATGTGCGGATTTCGTCAGTCTGTCCACTATTACCCATATCGAATCATTGCCTCTCTGACTTCTTGGCAATCCTGTCATAAAATCCATAGTGACGTGCTCCCATTTCCACTCTGGAATTTCCAGGGGTTACAGTAGCCCTCCTGGTTTGCAATGCTGCGCCTTTACTTGTTGACACGTCAAGCACTTAGCCACATGCTTAGCCACATCTACCTTCATTCCGTTCCACCAGTAGTGTTGACGTAAATTCTGATACATCTTCGTACTCCCTGGATGAATACTGTAGTTACTTCTGTGCGCCTCAAACAAAATCCTTTCCTTCAGCTCTTTGCTATCTGGCACGCACAGACGTCCTCTAAACTTCAATATTCCATCAGCAGTTACTTAGAGCTCAGCCTTCCTCTCATCTGCATTCATCGTCACAATCTTCTGAATGTTTGGATCCGTAGACTGCAACTCCTTGATCCTTAGCTGAATCTCTAGTTCAATCTGCAAGGTAGCCATCAAACTGGAGAGGGTTCCTATCTCAACTTTAAACTCAGAATCTCTGATCTCCTCCAACAATGTCCATTCCTTGATCATCATATGCGCGATGCTCGACTTTCGACTTAGAGCATCCGCTACCTTATTCGCCTTTCCTGGGTGGTACAGAATATTACAGTCGTAGTCCTTCAACAGCTCCATCCAACGATGCTGCCTCATATTCAGTTCTTTCTGCGAAAACAAATACTTCAAACTCTGATGGTCCGTAAAAATCTGAAACTTCTCTCCCACCAGGTAATGCCTCCAAATCTTCAATGCGAACACTATGGCAGTTAACTCCAAGTCGTGAGTCGGGTAGTTCATCTCGTGTGGCCTCAGCTGTCGAGATGTATAAGCTACTACTCGTCCATACTGCATCAAGACACATCCCAATCCTCTTAATGACGCATCGCTGTATATCTAAAATCCTCCGGGTCCAGACAGGATGGTCAACACTGGTGCGGAGGTTAATCGATCCTTCAACTCCTAAAAACTTTCATCGCACTTCTTAGTCCATTCAAACCTCGTTTCCTTTTTCAACAAGTGCGTCAGAGGGGATGCTATAACCGAGAATCTTTCCACAAAGCGTCTGTAATACCCAGTCAATCCAAGGAAACTTCTCACTTCAGTCACCGTCGTAGGCCTCGGCCACTTTTCTACAACCTCGATCTTTGCTGGATCCACTGATATTCCTTCCCCAGATACTATGTGACCAAGGAACGCCACTCTATTCAGCTAGAACTCACACTTACTAAACTTCGCATACAGTGAGTGTCCCCTTAATGTCTGCAGGACAATCCTTAAGTGTTCCTCGTGGTCCTCAGAACTCTTCGAATACACCAATATGTCATCAATGAAGACTATCACGAACCGATCCAGAAACTCCTTGAACACTCGATTCATCATGTCCATAAATGCTGCTGGGGCGTTCGTCAATCCAAACGGCATAACTGTGAACTCATAGTGCCCATACCTCGTCCTAAAAGCAGTCTTCGGTACGTCCTCCTTCTTAATCCTCAGCTGGTGATAGCCTGTCCTTAGGTCTATCTTGGAGAACACACATGCGCCTTGAGGCTGGTCAAACAAGTCATCAATCCTTGGCAGAGGATACTTGTTCTTGATCGTCACTTGGTTCAGCTGTCTGTAATCGATACACAGTCTTAGCGATCCATCCTTCTTCTTAACAAACAGCACCGGAGCTCCCCATGGCGAAGCACTAGGGCGGATAAATCCTTTATCCAGCAGTTCCTACATCTGCACCTTCAATTCCTTTAGCTCCGATAATGACATCCTGTACGGTGCTTTTGAGATTGGCTCGGTTCCAGGTGCCAGCTCAATTACAAACTCCACTTCACGCTCTGGTGGCAAGCTAGGCAATTCTTGAGGAAATACATCCGGGTACTCTCTCACTACAGGCACTTCTTCCAACTTCACTTCTTGAGCAGACGAATCTGACACTGATGTTAAGATTCCTAAACAACCTTCGTCCATCAGTTTGGTCGCTTCCAACGACGAGATCCAAGGAATCGACGTTCCTCCTCGATTTCCTCTAAAGTCATACCCAGGGTGGCCTACTGGGTTTAGCTTTATCATACTTCTACCACAGTCTATTACTGCCCCATGTCTAACTAACCAATCCATGCCAACAATCACGTTGAAATCATACATGGGTAGAACAGCTAAATCGATCTCTTCCTCTCTAACGCCCAGAACTAGTTTACACCCCTTACATCCTAATGCAACAATCACTCTATCCTTTAACGGGGTGGTTACATGCAAAGTCACATCCAACGGTTTAACATTCATCCCAGCTAACTCAGCAAAACGTGCAGATACGAAGGAGTGTGACGCTCCCGGATCAAACAATGTGACAGTCTAAAAATTCGACCCGATTATCGGAAATTCTAAATGAATGGAAATACTTCGTTAATACACTCTGATCGACGCTCACTCAAGATTAGCTACCATGAGATGACTAACCGAAGGGGAAGGGCTATCTAGGAAGAATTTTCCAAACAGCCGCCCGTTGGTCTGAGACAGAGACAGAGTCGTTATTTAATGAAATTGACCACGAAATGAAATCCGACGATGCACAATCGAATTAGCAAGATAAACACAATTAAGAACTGAAATCAGTTTCTGAATTGTCGCCAGAAGGGCAGACAGCCGGTGAACGTCAAGAAGCAAGACGTGATTGGAAAATTACCGAAATGCCCCCGGTAAATGCTCAGTCCTTAGGATTAGTTGAATTAGGATTTTTGAGAGTAGATTTGATCAATCGAAATCAAATCCTGTCTGATTTTCGTTCGCGCTCGGGACCCGATCGGTGCATTTGGCACGCAAATCGAGGCAAGTCAAATCAGTTGTCAAATCAATCGATGTCTTGTCAATCCATCAATCAAATCCATCGGTCAATCATGGCACAAGTTCCCATGCAAATCCATCAAGTCAAATCCAAGTACAATTAAGAGTACATGTCATATCCTAGTCACTATTTACCTCACCTAACCCCATTATCTCTTCTCTTTTGATTTTCACCAAAACCATATCACCTTCTCTCTCTCCTCCTCACCCCTCATTTTCGGCCACTCCCACACTTCCCTCTCTCTCCCGAAAGCTCTCTCCCTCTCCTCTTTTCCTTCTTCGTTCGGCCGCCGAGGAGCCCCTCCGCCCGTGCCGCCGTTCCGCCGCCCTTGCCGTCGCCGTCGGCCATCCCTCATCGTCCCCTCATCTTGGTAAGTCCCTCAACCCTCCTCCCTCTCATTTTCGTGGAAGGACCACCCCTTATGGACGCCCAAACAACCTCCTTTGTTCCCTTCGGTTCCTCACCTTTCTCAGCTTGTTTGTTGGTCGCTCTAGGATCCTTGGAGGCCACGGAATAGCCGAGATCAGCCCCCGTTGCTGCCGTCCTTTCCCGTCGGCCGTTGAACCCCACGGGCCGCCGGTGTCCTTTTCGTCGTTGCCGCTTGTTCCTTCCCATTTTCGGTAAGCTCCGCTACTAATTCTAGCCTAGGTTAGTAGTATATGCATGTAGGATGATATCTTAGAGGCTGGTTAGGCTTGATGTGGGGTTAAAATGTGATTAAGGCCAAGATTATCTTAGGCTAACTTGTTGGAAACTTGATTGGGTTGAATATATGGGCTGTGAATTCATGGAATGGACCTTAGAATGTGGTTAAGGGCTGCAAATGGGTGGACTTAAGCGTGAAAGGGTAGGCCGAAACATGAAATAGGCTTAGGGGCTTTTATTTCAAGTAATTGGGCCAAAGCTAGACTAATTGGGCCTAATCCAACTAATGGGCCACAAATGGACGAAAATCCACTTAAATTGGGCCTAATTTATGTCCATGAACATTAAAGTGTGAAACCTAAAAGCGTATATGGGTTTGGGTTATCAAGTTGGGCTTAAAATAATGGAAATGGGCTTAAATAGTCAATCTTTAAAAACGGGCTTGGGCCTCACACGAAATTAATAAAATAATGGGCCCAAACTATATAATTTAATTTAAGAACTAGATAATGGGCCTCAAATCTTGAAGTGGGCCTTAGGCCCAGTTGAACCCAACTTACTCAATTAGACCTGTTCTTAGGCTAGGCCTTGAATTTTGTGAGTTCAATTGGGGAACCGCCTATGAAGGGCACTAGTATGACAGGATCGCGAGTAAGATGTTAAGGCGGGCCTAGATGATCGAGGATCCGAGTATATAGCCCTAATTCTATGAACGTATGGCACGATGAACATGAGATTTATTAGACAATCAATTGATGTACTCTGTTCTTGTACTTGTGTACTTTGGCATGCATGCTTTGTGTTTGAATTACTGATGCAATCATTTGGGCCCCGCATACATTCAGAGCATTGCATGAGTCACCGAAGATGTGACATGAGAATGTGCCCAAGATGGGAAATGGAGAGAAAAGGGAGACCAACGTAAGGCGTCAGAAACGCAGTGTGGTAATTGCCGTGTGGCACTGAGATTGAGCCCTGATGGGAATTGGGGTGATAGGCGGGCTGATCCATAGGATCCGTGATGGCCGCTTGAGGCCTGCAGCATTGTATGACATGATTGCTGATTGTTTGATATTGCCCGTCTGTATTGTATAACTTGTATTATTATGTGGTTCGTGTTGATTACGATGGGTTATAGTATCTTGGGAGATCGAGAGTGGTTGGACTCTGAACCCTGAACCCTAAATACTGGTTAGGACCGACCCCACTTGTATATCCTACCCTACGCTAGGATTAGTGGTGAGCTTGCTGAGTCCTCAACTCACTAGTGGTGGTTACCTTCCTTTTTCAGATCCTGGACGCTAGTGATGGCTGCACCCCCGATGCTTTTTGGATTGCCGATTCAGATGGATACTCACATCACCCTCCATTTTGACATGCATGCTACTCTATGGCATAGGCATGTGACGACTGTACTAGTAGATCAGGGTGGACCCTACCTTGTACCCCATAGGTTCGAGGCGTGGTTTAGAGAGGGCCTTCATGGCTTTAAGGGATCCCAGCGAGATTCCCCGATACCCATGGAGGAGGACCCATTTTGGCTGCAGCCTGCTGAGTATGGAGGCCAGGTGATCTACCCCGACCCACTGCAGGAGTTGCCGTCCCCTTGACGATCTGAGATTGATGGTCACGAGGAGGGCAATGCCATGGATACCGATGAGGAGGATCCAGAAGAAGACCCAGTGGAGGATTCCGATGAGGAGCCGGAGGAGGACTGAGTTCCTGGCAGTGGTTTAGTGTTTTTGAGTTTGCATGAGCGTAGGTTGGTTTGTAGGTTGCGGCTTCTTTTTGGGCTCTGTACCTAACACTTGATATGTATATAATGCTATTTGTATTTACCCTGTCTATGCTACCCTTTGTTATGTGTGCTTGTGTGTGTAGATAGGAGGCACGCTTCCGCAGGTTCATAAGTTTACTGAGGACGCGTCGTCTGGTTTCGACGAAGAGATTCATCCTGGGCCGTCGAACTTTGGAAACCAGGCGAGCGCGAGGTGTATCTTCCGCAGGGACGGGATGCTGCGTTCCCGAATAGGGATCCGGGGCGTGACAAACAAAGCATAAGCAGTATGACCACAGAGAGAGATGGTACTTGTTATCACCCCTGGCGCGTTCTCAGCATCCTTTCGCGCCACTACGTAGATTCGCCCTTGGGCAGGCGGACGGTTTTGATTCCCTTGAGGAGCATTGACCATTTGCGGCTGTTGCTGCGGCTGGAACGGGGGTCTCGGACCTTTTTTCGGGCAATTCCTTAGAATGTGCCCCATTTGACCACACCCGAAGCATCCTCCAGTCTTCCTCGGGCAAGGGCTGTTCCCATGCCTCCTGCCACAGTCACGGCAGTTCTAATTCCCAGAGTGTGACGGTTTCCCTAGAGTCCTTCTCGTAGGTGGAACGAACCTGCGGGTGTCCTTCATCGGCCTCTTGCCAAAATCTCTGAAGTTCCCTCTTGGCACAAACCGCGATCCAGATGTGGCAGCCTTCTCTTATAGGTCTCGCTCTATCGCCAGTGCTCGCTCATAAATCTCATTATAGTCTCTCAGTCCTGTGGCGATTATCATGCTCTTAAGCTCAGGTCTCAAGCCTTCTCTGAATCTTCTGGCCTTATCCCATGGATACTCAGTCAATCTTCGAGCAAACTTGGACAACCTAGCAAATTCACCCTCATACTGATCCACAGTCATAGATCCTTGGCGAAGCCTTATGAACTCTTCCATTTTCCTCCCTTGGTCTGCCTCAGAGAAATACTTTCCATTAAATGCTGCACAGAAAGCAGCCCAGTTCGGCCTCATGTCATTCGGAAAGACTCGCCCTCTGGTGGCCTTCCACCAGTCATCTGCAGTACCCTGGAGCTGATAAGTTGCCAACGACACCTTCTCTTTATCGGTGCAACCCAAAACAGTGAAAGCCTTTTCAAGCTGTTCGATCCACAAGACAGCTACTTCGGGACCGCTATTACCATCAAACCTCGACGGCTGCTGTCACGCCCCGAACCCCAAACGGGCACGCGGCATCCCGCTCATACCGACAAATCTCATCGCGCTCATCCGGTTTATATTACGCGACGGCCCAGGAAGTCTCTTCGTCGCAACTAGACGACGCGTCCTTCATTAGTCTTGCGAACCTGCGGAAGCGTGCCTCCTAACCACACATACATGCATACGATACAAAGGGGTAGTACGACAATGGAATAACAACAAATGTCACGCCCCGGATCCCTTCTCGGGAATGCGGCATCCCGTTCTTGTGGAAGATACACCTCGCGCTCGCCTGGTTCACGATAAGCGACGGCCCAGGGATACTTTCTCTTCGTCGCGACCAGACGACGCAACTTGCGCCAAATTCTCATACCTGCGGAAGCGTGCCTCCTATCCATACACACAAGCATACATAGCAAAGGGGGTAGCATGGACAAGATATATATAAACAACATTTCATAAATACGATTAGCGTTAGGTACAGACTACCAAAAGAAAACCACTAGCTGCAGATCATCCTACGCTCTACTAATCCTCAAAACATCGGGATTCTGCCATAACTCAGTCCTCCTCGTCGGAATCCTCCACAGGGTCCTCCTCCTCGGTATCCATCGCATCGCCCTCCTCGTGGCCATCTATCTCGGAGCGCCCTAGAGACGGCAACTCCTGCTTCGGGTCGGGGTCGATCACCTGGCCTCCATATTCTGCAGGCTGGAGCCAAAACGGGTCCTCCTCCATGGGAATCGGGGAATCTCTCTGGGGTCCCTCAAAGCCATGTAGGCCCTCTCTAAACCAAGCCTCGAATCTATGGGGCACTAAGTAAGGACCTCCCTGATCTACGAGCACAGTCGTCACATGCCTATGCCACAGGGTAGCGTGCATATCAAAATGGAGGGTAACCTGGGTGTCCATCTGGATCGGCAGACCAAAAAGCATCGGTGGCGCATCCATCACTAGCGACCTGGATCTGAAAAAAAAAGGTGGCAACCAACGCCAGTGAGTCGAGGACTCAGCAAGCTCACCACTAATCCTAGCGTAGGGTAGGATATACAAGTGGGGTCGGTCCTAACCAGTAACTAGGGTTTGGTACCCGGAGTCCAACGCTCTCGATCTCCCCAGTTTTCATCACACCTCATATAGTCGGTACGAGTTTCATCACAATGGTTCATGCAATAAAGACGGGCAATAACAACAATCAGCAATCATGGTATGCAATGCCACAGGCCTCAAACGGCCATCATAGATCCCAAGGACCAGCCCACCTATCGCTCCAATTCCCATCAGGGCTCTACCAACAGTGCCACACGGCATGCCACGCTGCGTCTCGGACGCCTTATGCTGGCCTCCCTTTTCTCTCCATCTCCCATCAGGGCACTACCAACAGTGCCACACGGCATAAATCTCGGTGCCACATAGGCCCGTACCACACTGCGTTTCTGACGCCTTACGTTGGTCTCCCTTTTCTCTCCACTTCCCCTCCGGGCACAATCTCATGTCACCTCTCTAGTGACTCATGCAATGCTCTGAATGTATGCAGGGCCCAGATGATCACATCAATAACTCAACACCGAGCATGCATGCCAATAATCATAAGTGCAAGACAGAGCACATCAATCGACCAACTGATACATCTCATGATCAACGGGCCAAGCAGACATAGATCAATTATCTCTATTCACAAAGTTTCGACAATCCAAGTCCGCCTTGCATCTTAAACAAAAGTCTACCATACTATCAATTATCCAAGGACAATCCACTAATCGAGCTCATATAAACCAAGGTCTAATCTAATGAAGGGCCTCTAATAAATCAAGCTAAGTTCGACTGGGCCTAAGGCCCACTCCAATAGTTGAGGTCCGATAACTAATTCTTAAATTAATTCACATGGGTTGGGCCTATTATTTTATTAATTTCGTGCAAGGCCCAAGCCCATTTCTAAAGGTTTGCTATTCAAGCCCATATTCATTAATTTAGGCCCAATTCAAGTACCCAAGTCCATATACATTTTTTTGGGTTTCATTCTTTAATGTTCATGGACTTAATTTAGGCCCAATTAAAAAGGATTTTCGTCCATTAGTGGCCCACTAGCTAGATTTGGCCCATTTTGATTAGTTTTGGCCCAATTACTTAGTCTTAAAGCTTTCTAGCCCATTATTTCCCTTCGGCCCACTAAGTACACGCCTAAGCCCACATTTGCAGCCCACTTTTCAAGTTTTTATGGCCCGTTCAAGTTGTGAGTTTTGTCCATTGGCGACTCCGTTGGAATGACTTCGGCCCGTTAGCTCGTTTCAAGCCCAACTTGCTATAGTTGATTTCCTAAACCCACTTACACATTTCGGCCACTCCATACACGCCCGAATCACCCATTTGCAGCCCACTTTGCAAGACTTCCAGCCCACTCTAAGCCTCTAAGCCTTCGGCCAAGCCCATTTCATTAATCACCCAAACTACCCCGATTAGTCCAAGCCTTAATCATGCCATTTCCTCCAAGATTACCACATTCAACTCTCTAGTTCATATTTCACAAACATATATCACTAACCTAAACCAAGATTAGGGGTAGAGCTTACCGGAAAATGGGGCGGAAATGACGACGACGACGGCGGAGCAAGAATGGCCGTGAGGGCTTTTCGGCCTACAAGGAGGATCGGGTTGGCTTGGTCGGCAAACGACTTTAAAGGGTCATGGAAATGGAGACAAAGGAGCTCGGAATACTTACTAAGGAGTGAGGATGGTTGACGGTGAGGAGCGGTGGCCGAACGACGATGATCGATGACGACGAAGGGCTAGACGAGCATGGCACCGAGAGGAAGGGAGAGACGGTGAAGTGAGATCAAGGTTCACATGGCCATAGAACAACAAGGAAAGGAAGAGAAGAGGCTTACCGTGGTGGGGCAAGGCGACGGCAACGAGGAACGGTGGCGGTGGTGGCGACGGAAGGGCGGTCGGACGACGGTGGCGGAGTGCTCGGGCGGCACGGCCACGGGAGGGAGAGAAGCCGAGAGAGTTGAGAGGGGAGGGAGAGTTTTCGGGAGAGAGAGTGAGGGAGAGAGAGTGCCGAATGAGAGAATGAGGGGTGAGGAGAGAGAGGGAAGAGAGTTTATTCAAGATAAAACAAAAATTCAAAATAATGGTAGGTGGAATTAGGTGGAATAGTGACATGGACTTGATGTGTACTCTTGATGTACTTAGATTTGACTTGATGGATTGCCTTGGAACTTGTGCCATGATTGACCGATGGTTTGACTTGACATTGATTGATTTGACAACTGATTTGACTTGTCTCGATTTGCGTGCCAAATGCACCGATCGGGTTTCGAGCGCGAACGAATTTTAGACAGGATTTGATTTTGATTAGTCGAATCTACACTCAAAAATCCTAATTTTATTAATCCTAAGGACTAAGCATTTACCGGGGGCATTTCGGTAATTTTCCATTGACGTCTTGCTTCTCGACGTACACCGGCTGTCTGCCCTTCTGGCGACATTTCTGAAACTGACTTTATTTCCTAATTGTGTTTGTCTTACTAATTCGATTGTCCGAAGTCGGATTTCATTTCGTGGTCAATTTCATTAATTTACGACTCTGTCTCTGTCTCAGACGAACGGGCGGCTGTTTGGAAAATTCTCCCCAGTTAGCCTTTCCCCTTCGGTTGGTCATCTCAGGGTAGCTAATCCTGAGTGAGCGTCGATCAGAGGGTATTAGCGAAGTGTTTCCATTCATTCAGAAATTCCGATAATTGGGTCGAATTTTCAGACTGTTACAATTCTTCCCTTCTTATAAAAATTTCGTCCCCGAAATTTACAATCCACCAATCCTTACAACCACAGAAATTACGCTGGCAAATCAAACAGATGCGGATACTTTCTTTTCATCTCGCTCTCACTTTCCCAAGTTGCTCCTTCAGTCCCATGGTGTTCCCAGATAACCTTGACCAGTGGAATCGTCTTATTCCTTAAGACCTGCTCCTTACGATCTTCAATCCTTGCTGGCCTTTCCACGTATGAGACGCGGTCATCCATTTCAACGACTTCATGATCGAGTATATGGCCAGGGTCCGGCTCGTACTTCCGAAGCATCGATACATGAAACACGTTGTGAATCTGCGATAAATTCGGCGGTAGTGCTAGACGATAAGCTAATGTCCCGATCTTCTCCAGAATCTCGAATGGCCCAACAAATCTTGGACTCAGCTTTCCTTTCTTGCCAAACCGAGATAGTCCTCGCATCGGTGACACCTTCAGAAATACATGATCTCCAACTTGAAATTCCAATGGCTTATGTCTCTTGTCCGCATAGCTCTTCTGCCTACTCTGAGCGGTCCTCAGTCTGTCTCTAATCACCCTGACTGCCTCTATTGACTGCTGAACTAGCTCCGGGCCTGTTATGCTTTTTTTCACCAACCTCGTCCCAGCAAATCGGAGTTCTGCAAGCTCTCCCATACAGTGCCTCAAACGGTGCCATTCTGATACTTTGCTGGTAACTGTTGTTGTAGGCGAATTCCACCAAATGCAACTGCTCTTCCCAACCTCCTTTGAAATCAATCACACAAGCTCTCAGCATGTCTTCCAAAGTCTGTATCGTCCTCTCCGACTGACCATCTGTCTGAGGATGGTAGGCTGTACTGTATCTCAACTCGGTTCCCAAAGCACCCTGCAAACTCTTCCAAAACGTCGCTGTGAAACGAGGATCTCTGTCTGATACAATACTTACTGGTACCCCGTGCAATCTCACGATCTGTCTCACGTACAATTCAGCCAACTTCTCTAAGGTCGAGTCCTTTCGTACTGCAATGAAATGAGCTGATTTCGTCAGTCTGTCCACTATTACCCATATCGAATCATTGCCTCTCTGACTTCTTGGCAATCCTGTCACAAAATCCATAGTGACATGCTCCCATTTCCACTCTGGGATTTCCAATGGTTGCAATAATCCTCCAGGTTTGCAATGTTGTGCCTTTACTTGTTGACACGTCAGACACTTAGCTACATGCTTAGCCACATCCACCTTCATTCCATTCCACCAATAGTGCTGACGCAAATTCAGATACATCTTAGTACTCCCTGGATGAATACTGTAGTTACTTCTGTGTGCCTCGGACAAAATCTTCTCTTTTAGCGCCTCGTCATTAGGCACGCACAGACGTCCTCTAAACTTCAATATTCCGTCAGCAGTCACTTGGAACTCGGCCTTCCTCTCGTCTGCATTCATCGCCACAATCTTCTGAATGTCCGGTTCCGTAGATTGCATCTCCTTGATTCTTAGCTGAATCTCTGGTTCGATTCGCAACGTAGCCATCAAACTGGAGAGGGTTCCTACCTCAACCTTAAACTCAGAATCTCTGATCTCCTCCAGTAAGGTCCACTCCTTGACCATCATATGCGCAACGCTCGACTTCCGACTCAGAGCATCCGCTACCTTATTCGCCTTTCCTGGGTGATATAGAATATCACAGTCGTAGTCCTTCAACAACTCCATCCAACGACGCTGCCTCATATTCAGCTCCTTCTGCGAGAACAGATACTTCAAACTCTGATGGTCCGTAAAAATCTGGAATTTCTCTCCCACCAGATAATGCCTCCAAATCTTCAATGTAAACACAATCGCAGCTAACTCCAAGTCGTGCGTCGGGTAATTCATCTCATGCGGCCTCAACTGTCGAGATGCATAAGCTACCACTCGTCCATGCTGCATCAAGACACACCCCAATCCTCTTAATGACGCATCGCTGTATATCTCAAATCCTCCTGGTCCAGACGGAATGGTTAAGACTGGTGCGGAAGTCAATCGATCCTTCAACTCCTGAAAACTTTCCTCGCATTTCTCAGTCCATTGAAACTTTGTTTCCTTCTTCAACAAACGCGTCAGAGGAGACGCTATCACAGAGAATCTTTCCACGAAGCGTCTATAATACCCAGCCAATCCAAGGAAACTTCGCACTTCCGTCACGGTCGTAGGTCTCGGCCATTTCTCTACTGCTTCAATCTTAGATGGGTCCACTGATATCCCTTCTCCAGATACTATATGACCAAGAAATGCCACTCTGCTCAGCCAAAACTAGCACTTACTAAACTTCGCGTACATCGAATGTTCCCTTAACGTCTGTAGAACGATCCTTAAGTGTCCTTCGTGGTCCTCAGAACTCTTCGAATACACCAATATGTCATCAATGAAGACTATCACAAACTGATCCAGAAACTCCTTGAACACTCGATTCATCATGTCCATAAATGCGGCTGGAGCATTTGTCAATCCAAACGGCATAACTGTGAACTCATAGTGCCCATACCTCGTCCTAAAAGCAGTCTTAGGCACATCCTCTTTCTTAATCCTTAACGGTGATAGCCTGTCCTTAGGTCTATCTTGGAGAACACACAAGCGCCTTGAAGTTGGTCGAACAGGTCATCAATCCTTGGTAGAGGATACTTATTCTTGATCGTCACTTGGTTCAGCTGTCTGTAATCGATGCACAGCCTTAGTGATCCATCTTTCTTCTTAACAAACAGCACCGGAGCTCCCCATGGTGAAGCACTGGGGCGGATAAATCCTTTATCCAGCAGCTCTTGCATTTGCACCTTCAATTCCTTTAACTCAGATAACGACATTCTATACGGTGCTTTCGAGATCGGCTCGGTTCCAGGTGCCAACTCAATCACAAATTCTACTTCACGCTCAGGTGGCAATCCAGGCAACTCTTGAGGAAATACATCTGGATACTCACTTACTACTGGCACTTCCTCCAACTTCATTTCTTGAGCAGACGAATCTGACACCGATGCTAGGAATCCCAGGCAACCCTCGTTCATCAACTTGGTCGCCTCTAAAGATGAGATCCAAGGAATCGACGTTCCTCCACGATTTCCCTTAAATTCATACCCAGGGTGGCCTACTGGGTTTAGCTGTATGATACTCCTACCACAGTCTATCACTGCACCATGCCTAACTAGCCAATCCATGCCAACAATCACATCAAAATCATACATGGGCAGAACAGCTAAGTCAATTTCTTCTTGCCTATCGTCCAGAGCTAACTTACACCCCTTACATCCTAACGCAACAATCACTCTATCTTTCAACGGGGTGGTTACATGCAAGGTCACATCCAATGGCTTAACATTCATCCCAGACAACTCAACGAAACGTGCAGATACGAAGGAGTGCGACGCTCCCGGATCAAACAAGGCATAAGCGGTATGACCACAGAGAGAAACGGTACCTGTGATCACCCCTGGCGCATTCTCAACGTCCTTGCGCGCCATTGCATATACTCGTCCCTGAGCAGGCGGACGGTTCTGGTTTCCTTGCGGAGCATTCACCATCTGCGGCTGCGGCGGTTACTGCTGGAACGGGGGTCTCGGATTTTTCCTCGGGCAGTTCCTCAGAATATGCCCCGTCTGGCCACATCCAAAGCAGCCTCCAGTTTTCCTAGGGCAAGGGCTGTTCCCGTGCCTCCTGCCACAGTCACGGCAGACCTGATTCCCAGGGAACGACGGCTTTCCCAGGGTTCTCCTCGCAGGTGGAACGAACCGGCGGGTGTCCTTCATTGGCCTCTTGCCAAGGTCCCTGAGGTTCCCTCTTGGCACAAACCGCGATCCAGATGCGGCGGCCTTCTCCTGCAGATCTCGCTCTATCGCCAGGGCTCGCTCATAAATCTCATTGTAGTCCCTTAGCCCAGTGGCGATGATCATACTCTTCAACTCAGGACTCAATCCTTCCCTGAATCTCCTGGCCTTATCCCATGGGTCGTCAATCAGCCTTCGTGCGAACTTGGACAGCCTGGCAAATTCACCTTCGTACTGATCCACGGTCATCTGTCCTTGCCTGAGTCTTATAAACTCTTCCATTTTCCTTTCTTGGGCTGCCTCAGAAAAATACTTGCCATTGAATGCTGCACAGAAGGCGGCCCAGTTCGGTCTCAAGCCATCCGGGAAGACCCGTCCTCTAGTGGCTTTCCACCAATCGTCTGCTGTGCCCTGCAGCTGATAAGTTGCCAACGAGACCTTCTCCTCATCCGCGCAACCCAACACGGAGAAAGCCTTCTCCAGCTGCTCGATCCACAAAGCAGCTACCTCTGGACCACCACTGCCATCAAACTTCGACGGCTGCAACTTCAGAAACTGCTCCACCATATGATGAGTCTGACGTCCACCATTTCCATGCCCATTGCCTCCATTGGCTCCATTCGCAGCGGCCAAGGCGGCCTCAGCTGCTTGGGCAACAGTAGCAGCTCTCTTAGCAGCTTGCCTAGCCATCAGGTTACTCACTTCAGTCAGAACTCTCATCATCTCTTCGATCCTAGGGTCCCCTTCAGACTCAGGAGCCCTCGAGCTCGATGCACCAGCAGTCGGTCTTCTGCCCCTATTGCTCATCCTTGCTAACGCTTACACCTAAAACAACGAAATTCCCATTCAGGAATTTGGAACTCTAAATCTAGCAACCAAGCTTTCGTCTACTGTCGCGTCCACTGACATGTATATACATGTAAATAATCGCTGCAGCTTAAATGCAGTTGAACCCGGTCGACATCTAGACTCAACCCTGCAAATGCATAATCCAGGCCACTCTATTCGCAACCTCAACTAGAAGCCTGTCGGGAGCCGCTTCCTTGATCAGGTCTTTGCCCCGGCGACCACTCCCCGCCCTCATCATTTCTTGGTGCGAACAGTTGTCCTAAGAAATTCATAGACAAAGAGAATACCACGCTTCATCACAGTTTTTAGACGTCCCGTCAATCCTGTCCCATACCAGGCTGATGGTCACCGAATCCAACAACATGAATGCATGCATTTCTTTCAAAATCCAAATCTCCTTTTTCAACAATGATTTTCCATTTCTAAACCATTTTGCCTTCGGTGCGGAAATCATGCAATGCATGATGGTCAAGCAGCGCGCGACAGCCGACTAGGCATACAATCACATGCAATACCTCACGGACTAACATTCAGCAATCAGCATTCAAGCGCCCAACTCATGAGGCTCTGCCATAGAACCTTACCTCAGGTCCTGACGCACCTGCAGCTTAGCATAAAACACCTTATCCAAAGGCTACTCTAGACAATCGATTCTGCTAGGCAATCACATGCGCCAATCAAATCATGCATTCTACCCTTCCTAATCCTTAGGTCAAGGGTTTGTCTAACTAACTACCCCAAAATCATCAGCCTTATCACTCCAAACCTCGAACGGTTTTGTATCGAGCTAACCTTGCTCTGATACCACTCGAACGGGGATGTCACGCCCCGGATCCCTTCTCGGGAATGCGGCATCCCGTTCTTGTGGAAGATACACCTCGCGCTCCCCTGGTTCACGATAAGCGACGGCCCAGGGATACTTTCTCTTCGTCGCGACCAGACGACGCAACTTGCGCCAAATTCTCATACCTGCGGAAGCGTGTCTCCTATCCATACACACAAGCATACATAGCAAAGGGGGTAGCATGGACAAGATAAACATAAACAACATTTCATAAATACGATTAGCGTTAGGTACAGACTACCAAAAGAAAACCACTAGCTGTAGATCATCCTACGCTCTATTAATCCTCAAAACATCGGGATTCTGCCATGACTCAGTCCTCCTCGTCGGAATCCTCCACAGGGTCCTCCTTTGGATCCTCCTCCTCGGTATCCATCGCATCGCCCTCCTCGTGGCCATCTATCTCGGAGCGCCCTGGAGACGGCAACTCCTGCTTCGGGTCGGGGTCGATCACCTGGCCTCCATATTCTGCAGGCTGGAGCCAGAACGGGTCCTCCTCCATGGGAATTGGGGAATCTCTCTGGGGTCCCTCAAAACCATGTAGGCCCTCTCTAAACCAAGCCTCAAATCTATGGGGCACTAAGTAAGGACCTCCCTAATCTACGAGCACAGTCGTCACATGCCTATGCCACAGGGTAGCGTGCATATCAAAATGGTGGGTAACCTGGGTGTCCATCTGGATCGGCAGACCAAAAAGCATCGGTGGCGCATCCATCACTAGCGACCTGGATCTGAAAAAAAAAGGTGGCAACCAACGCCAGTGAGTCGAGGACTCAGCAAGTTCACCACTAATCCTAGCGTAGGGTAGGATATACAAGTGGGGTCGGTCCTAACCAGTAACTAGGGTTTGGTACCCGGAGTCCAACGCTCTCGATCTCCCCAGTTTTCATCACACCTCATATAGTCGGTACGAGTTTCATCACAATGGTTCATGCAATAAAGACGGGCAATAACAACAATCAGCAATCATGGTATGCAATGCCACAGGCCTCAAACGGCCATCATAGATCCCAAGGACCAGCCCACCTATCGCTCCAATTCCCATCAGGGCTCTACCAACAGTGCCACACGGCATGCCACGCTGCGTCTCGGACGCCTTATGCTGGCCTCCCTTTTCTCTCCATCTCCCATCAGGGCACTACCAACAGTGCCACACGGCATAAATCTCGGTGCCACATAGGCTCGTACCACACTGCGTTTCTGACGCCTTACGTTGGTCTCCCTTTTCTCTCCACTTCCCCTCAGGGCACAATCTCATGTCACCTCTCCAGTGACTCATGCAATGCTCTGAATGTATGTAGGGCCCAGATGATCACATCAATAACTCAACACCGAGCATGCATGCCAATAATCATAAGTGCAAGACAGAGCACATTAATCGACCCACTGATACATCTCATGATCAACGGGCCAAGCAGACATAGATCAATTATCTCTATTCACAAAGTTTCGACAATCCAAGTCCGCCTTGCATCTTAAACAAAAGTCTACCATACTATCAATTATCCAAGGACAATCCACTAATCGAGCTCATATAAACCAAGGTCTAATCTAATGAAGGGCCTCTAATAATTCAAGCTAAGTTCGACTAGGCCTAAGGCCCACTCCAATAGTTGAGGTCCAATAACTAATTCTTAAATTAATTCACATGGGTTGGGCCTATTATTTTATTAATTTCGTGCAAGGCCCAAGCCCATTTCTAAAGGTTTGCTATTCAAGCCCATATTCATTAATTTAGGCCCAATTCAAGTACCCAAGTCCATATACATTTTTTTGGGTTTCATTCTTTAATGTTCATGGACTTAATTTAGGCCCAATTAAAAAGGATTTTCGTCCATTAGTGGCCCACTAGCTAGATTTGGCCCATTTTGATTAGTTTTGGCCCAATTACTTAGTCTTAAAGCTTTCTAGCCCATTATTTCCCTTCGGCCCACTAAGTACACGCCTAAGCCCACATTTGCAGCCCACTTTTCAAGTTTTTATGGCCCGTTCAAGTTGTGAGTTTTGTCCATTGGCGACTCCGTTGGAATGACTTCGGCCCGTTAGCTCGTTTCAAGCCCAACTTGCTATAGTTGATTTCCTAAACCCACTTACACATTTCGGCCACTCCATACACGCCCGAATCACCCATTTGCAGCCCACTTTGCAAGACTTCCAGCCCACTCTAAGCCTCTAAGCCTTCGGCCAAGCCCATTTCATTAATCACCCAAACTACCCCGATTAGTCCAAGCCTTAATCATGCCATTTCCTCCAAGATTACCACATTCAACTCTCTAGTTCATATTTCACAAACATATATCACTAACCTAAACCAAGATTAGGGGTAGAGCTTACCGGAAAATGGGGCGGAAATGACGACGACGACGGCGGAGCAAGAATGGCCGTGAGGGCTTTTCGGCCTACAAGGAGGATCGGGTTGGCTTGGTCGGCAAACGACTTTAAAGGGTCATGGAAATGGAGACAAAGGAGCTCGGAATACTTACTAAGGAGTGAGGATGGTTGACGGTGAGGAGCGGTGGCCGAACGACGATGATCGATGACGACGAAGGGCTAGACGAGCATGGCACCGAGAGGAAGGGAGAGACGGTGAAGTGAGATCAAGGTTCACATGGCCATAGAACAACAAGGAAAGGAAGAGAAGAGGCTTACCGTGGCGGGGCAAGGCGACGGCAACGAGGAACGGTGGCGGTGGTGGCGACGGAAGGGCGGCCGGACGACGGTGGCGGAGTGCTCGGGCGGCACGGCCACGGGAGGGAGAGAAGCCGAGAGAGTTGAGAGGGGAGGGAGAGTTTTCGGGAGAGAGAGTGAGGGAGAGAGAGTGCCGAATGAGAGAATGAGGGGTGAGGAGAGAGAGGGAAGAGAGTTTATTCAAGATAAAACAAAAATTCAAAATAATGGTAGGTGGAATTAGGTGGAATAGTGACATGGACTTGATGTGTACTCTTGATGTACTTAGATTTGACTTGATGGATTGCCTTGGAACTTGTGCCATGATTGACCGATGGTTTGACTCGACATTGATTGATTTGACAACTGATTTGACTTGTCTCGATTTGCGTGCCAAATGCACCGATCGGGTTTCAAGCGCGAACGAATTTTAGACAGGATTTGATTTTGATTAGTCGAATCTACACTCAAAAATCCTAATTTTATTAATCCTAAGGACTGAGCATTTACTAGGGGCATTTCGGTAATTTTCCATTGACGTCTTGCTTCTCGACGTACACCGGCTGTCTGCCCTTCTGGCGACATTTCTGAAACTGACTTTATTTCGTAATTGTGTTTGTCTTACTAATTCGATTGTCCGAAGTCGGATTTCATTTCGTAGTCAATTTCATTAATTTACGACTCTGTCTCTGTCTCAGACCAACGGGCGGCTGTTTGGAAAATTCTCCCCAGTTAGCCTTTCCCCTTCGGTTGGTCATCTCAGGGTAGCTAATCCTGAGTGAGCGTCGATCAGAGGGTATTAGCGAAGTGTTTCCATTCATTCAGAAATTCCGATAATTGGGTCGAATTTTCAGACTGTTACACGTCCAGTTTATTCTCTTACCCAGACCAACTCACATGGCATACTTCGGGACCACGATGTCCATCTCATTTCGCTTAGCAGAGCGCCCATTACAACTTAGGATACGCCACATTTCAGCCCTTTTCTCGATGCCATTCTCCCGTGCCATGTCCGGGATCCTATTGGTTACGGTCTCTCAATTAAAGCAACACCCCACCGCAACACTATCGGATCACTCGCCGACCAGTTTGTGTGGTTTTCATCACAAATCCACCCTGATTACACGACAGGGGACCTCTCCGATCGCAGCGGAGACATAGATCGCAATCCTCGACTTTCACCAACATCTCCTGGACACTCCGGCACTTCTCATTCAGGGCATCTCACTAGGTAATTCAAAAGAATACTCGGGCTTTACTTTCTCTCCGCCTTTCTCTAAACGACTATGTTCGTTTCTCGACATTCCCTACACTTGTCCCTTTCTATTCCACATGGCGTACTGTTTCTCCCTCATTTGGGACTTCATCATTCACTTTAGAAACTCCACGATTAAGGCTCCAAAAAGTCTTCACCACTTATTATCTAGCTTTCTTAACGACCTTTGACAGTTCTTACTTCTTTCTCAATTTACTTGATTGTGCCAGTCAGCCACCAGATACACTCTGGTCCCGCTATACTTCTCTCGTCAACCTCATCCTTCGTCGGCATCCACTACAACGAACACTATCTTAAGTGAATCCACCCCTTTTTGTCCTTTATTCCTTTTCCACAAAATTGCTTTGGCGTTCACTCCTCAGGAATCTTCACATCTCTCCATCATCATTCTCGATGCAGGTTATTGCCAAGTTAATGCTCCTGAATTCCTCTAATCACTCCTTAATTTCACCCCCTTTCAACTATGCCAAAGATACTTTAGACTCAACCTCCCTTACCATTAACCCGCATAGCGCCACGTAAGAGTATCATCTGCATTTCAGTTTTTCTTAGACAGGTCGTTTCTCATTGTCAGGAATTTCTCCACTTGGATCACACGCCACTTATTCTCTAAAACCTTTAGCTCGTGTCCTTTGATCATTACTTACACCAAGATCACAATCTTTATTCCCAGTTGGACCTTCATCCAATGTCAATGCCTTAATCGCCAATCTCAAATTCCTTTCGCATTTAATATCCCATAGTTATCGTCTGTCCACTCCCAAGTTATATACTTCACGGGCCCTTAAAATGTCATCATCCAATTTCCATTGGTGACCAACGTTTCTAAGGTCGAATACTTAAACTTTCAAGTGAATGTAGTACCTTTCTTGTCACCACTCATGACAAGTCAAAATCATACCATCCCTCTGGCCCATTATTCAATGTTGCTATTTGCCTCATCTGAATCTCACCTTCAATCTAAACCATCGGGGTCTGACACAGTTCTGGCATATAGTCCTTGGATACTGAATCCTCATACTTTCGTATCTACAATCCGCTTCTCAAGGTCGACTATCAGAGTTTCCAGTTCAGGCCTATCAGTATGCCCCCGCCACTACTGTTTACACACCTCCTGCTTACGCGCCCATCCTTATATCTCCAGTTTGCCAACATACCAAGGACCATCACGACTTAAGGCCACCCATCAATATTCGGACGATACACTTACTTCCGGTCCTTATTCAAATCCGAAATGCCCTCGAGGCATCCAATTGGCTTTTGTCCCAACATCCCTTTCTTCACTCTCCCAAGGAACTTCCTCACCTTAATTAGAACCATTATTGGAATTCGTAACCTAAACCATTAAGCGCCACCCTAGTCCAAACCTAGGGTTCGCAATCATCGGGTGCCTTAATCCCATATCCTCAAGTGTCTCGAACGGTTAACCATCAAGTTTTCTCTTGATCCAAGCCTGAGCCTTCATCCTTCAAGCTTATCGGCCAACCTATCTCTCAATTGCTAGGTTTACCTCCAAGTTTGGGGCATTGCCATTCCAAGATTACCGTTGTACTATTTTGCTAGCCCTTTATTAATTCTCATACTCATAAGCCTCGGGCATACTTGTCCATTTGAATCCACGGCTATGGTTTCTTGGCTCTTGCTACTTCCCCACGAACTTCAGTCGTACGATTTCTCTAGGCCATCGACAAAGAATAGGAAAATAAGACCATCAAACTTGCTCTTGAATTCCACCCTATGTAATCCATAGCGGTTCGTCTTCTTATCAACATATTGTCTTCGCTAAACAAGTCTGTGGGCAGGTTCTCCTTGCGCCACAAGTCCCATCAATGTGACCTAAATCAATGTCGTCCAGAGGCTGTGATCCGCCAGCCAAGCATTCAGCAGATGACTCTCTCTGTCTTTCGACTCTTTATGACCATCAAGGGGAGCGAAATGTCTTATCGCAAAACTACGATATCTTTCAACCGCATATAGATCTCAGGAACTAACTCCCACAATCGTCCTTCTTGCTACGACGGTATCCGTCCTTTTATCCATTTAGGGCTCCATGGTTAAAGCTCATGTTGCCCCTTTTAATATAACCCCAGCCTAGATACGGTAGCCCTCTTTAGCCAGGCTCTATTAAACTGCCTAAGTTCCTTTCATATCTCAGGCTCTGATTCTCTAACCCTCAGGTTATCAACTAATACTTGAGTTCCAACTTTAATCCCTTTCGGAGCCCCTTTTACTTTGTTATAGGGGTTCTCCGTATTCCTTAATCCAACTCTAGCAACCTAGGGAACTTGCCTTCGCACGTATCCACAGGCCTTTAGTCTTGACAAAGCCTCGGGATTTCCTCTATTTTTTTCCTTCAGGCAACTTTCTTCTCTAAGCATTCTAGCGCGGCAAACATCCTATCTAGCTTTCCCGTTTAGCGAGGGAGTACTTTGGGTCCTCCATTTCTGTGTCTACCAATTTCACTACTCTCATTGGCCCTATTCACGGCGGCTACTATAGTTTCAGCAACTTGGGCGACAACGGCAGCTCTCTCTTCTTGAGCCTACCTACCCACCAGGTTTCTAACCTCTTTCAATATCCTCAAGACCCTATTCATTCCCGGGCCTTCAACTACAAATGTTCACAAGCTAAATGCTTCACTAGTCCTTCTGCCCCGATTGCTCGTACTCCTAGATTCTATTCACTCAATCTGCCTCAGTCCCATCAATTAATTGACTTCAGTCGGGATCCTCATCGTCTCTTCAATCCTTGGGTCTCCTTCAGGGCAAGAGCCTATGAGCTTGACGCACCAGCACTCAGTCTTCTGCCCCTATTGCTCATCCTCCTAATTCTCTCTCACACTATATCCAATAAAATTCCCTTCGGGAAGTTGGAACCCTAAAACTAGCAATCAAGCTTTCGCCTACTGTCGCGTCCACTGACATGAATATGCATGTAAATAATCGCTGCAGCTTAAATGCAGTTGAACCTGGTTGACATCTAGACTCAACCCTGTCAATGCACAACCTAGGCTACTCTGTTCGCCACCTCAACTAAAAGCCTGTCAGGAGCCGCTTCCTTGATCAAGTCTCTGCCCCGGCGACCACTCCCCGCCCTCCTCGTTTCTTAGTGCGACCAGTTGTCCTAGGTTACCCACAGACAGAGAGAATCCCGTTACACATGTCCCAACCACGCTTCATTACAGTTTTTAGACGTCCCGTCAATCCTGTCCCATACCAGGCTGACGGTTACCAAATCCAACAACATGAGATGCATGCACTTTTCAAATCCAAATTCCAAATTTAAATCCTTTTCCTTTTCTAAACCATTTTGCTTTCAATGCAGAAATCATGCAATGCATGATGGTCAAGCAGCGCGCGACAGCCGACTAGGCATACAACCACAAGCAGCACCTAACAAGTTAACCAGCAATCAGCAATCAGCAACCAACAGTCAAATGCCCTACATATGGGGCTCTGCCTTAGAACCTTACCTCAGGTCCTGACGCACCTGCAGCTTAGCTTAAAATACCACTGCCTCAATCTACTCTAGGCAACCAATTGAACTAAGCAATCACACGCGCCAATCAATTCAAGCATTCTACCCTTCCTAATCCTTAGGTCTAGGGTCTGTCTATCTAACTACCTCGAGATCAACAGCCTTATCACTCCAAGTCCTCAAATGGTCTCATATCGAGCTGACCTTGCTCTGATACCACTCGAACGGCATGTCACGCCCCGAACCCCAAACGGGCACGCGATATCCCGCTCATACCGACAAATCTCATCGCGCTCGTCCGGTTTACGATACGCGACGGCCCAGGAAGTCTCTTTGTCGCAACTAGACGACGTGTCCTTCATTAGTCTTGCGAACCTGCGGAAGCGTGCCTCCTAACCACACATACATGCATACGATACAAAGGGGTAGTACGACAATGGAATAACAACATCAATATGTACATTACAAAGGTGTTCGATACAGACCCCCAAAAGGAAATACATGACACGGTCCAAAATCCTACACTCGGTCATACACCCATAGTCTAAACTTGGCGTCTGGCAAATCACCCTTCCGGTCCTTCCTCATGTCCGTCATTCTCCCTGCGACCTAGATACGGCAGCTCCACCATCGGGTCTGGATCAACTACCTCACCTCCACAGTATAGGCAGTCCAAAATAACACGAGAGGTGCGGCCATCACAACGGTCTAGGATTTGAAAAGAAGGCAACCACCGCCAGTGAGTCAAGGACTCAGCAAGCTCACTACTAATCCTAGCGTAGGATAGGGTATACTCATGGGGTCGGTCTTATCCGGTAACTAGGGTGTAGGGTCCAAGGTTCAGACACTCTCAATTTTCCCTCGGTACTAGACCCCCAACGCATAAGCAAACGCCCAAAGCATAGCAACGCAGATCATATTACACAGACGGGCAATAACAGACAGTCAACCATGAATGCCACATGCAAACTGATGCAAGCCTCAACCGGCCATAACGGATCCTAGTGGATCATGCCCGCCTATCACTCCAATTCCCATCAGGGCTCATTCTCAATGCCACACGGCAAACGCCACACTACGTCTCAGACGCCTTACGCTGGCCTCCCTTTTCTCTCCATTTCCCATCAGGGCACATTCTCAGCCACTCGGCAAATACCACACTGCGTCTCGGACGCCTTACGTTGGCCTTCCTTTTCTCTCCATTTCCCATCAGGGCACATTCTCATGTCACAACTCTGGTGACTCAAATGATTGCAAACAGCAGTTCAGTCACAGAGCATGCATGCAGTGGTACATAAGCACAAGTACAGAGCACATCAAGAAATCATTAAAGTAATCACGTGCTCGACAAGCCAAACTATAATAGGTCTAGTGCCCCACATACGATTTCTCGACTAGCCAGGCTCAATTGAATATCTCGTACGCATTCCCATCGTGCTATCGTTCACCATAGGCGTTTCCCTAATTGAACCCATATAAACTAAAATTCCATCTTAGCGGACTCGGTAACTCGGTCTATCCCAACAACCCATGTTAGTTCCCCGGGATTTAGCAACCCACGATTGGTGTCTTAGGCGTCTTGGGTTTCATTGAATTGGGTCTAACTTAGATTAAGGCTCGGGTAATTGGTTTGGGTTCAATTGGGCCTAAAGCCCATTTCAGAATTCAAGGCCCATAATTATTTCTTAAATTAAGATATATAAATTAGGCCCATTATTATAATAATTTCGTGCGAGGCCCAAGCCCATTTTTAAAGATTAACCCATTAAGCCCAATTTGACTATTTTAGGCCCAATTTGCTATCCTAAGCCCATATACATTATTGGTCCTTATATTTTAATATTCAAAGTCATAATTTAGGCCCAAATAATTCTAATTTTCATCCATTAAGACCCACTAGTTTGTTCCAAGCCCAATTAGTTGCATTAGGGCCCAATTAGCTTAAAATAAACTCCCAAGCCCAAATATACTCTTCGGCCCATTATTTAACTCGCCCAACTCAATCTTTTCAGCCCATAAACAACATTTCCAAGCCCGATTATACGCTGGATTTTCGTTCATCATGAAGCCCAATAAGTTAGATTAGGCCCATAAGCTTGGATTAGGTTAGTTTAGCCTAAATTAAGCCCCGAGGCCTACTAGTATCACACGGCCCACTCATTTCACGCCCACATCACTCACTTGCAGCCCATAATTCACAAATTAAAGCCTACTCCAAGTTGTCGAGCTCATGGTTTAACCCAACAAGCTAATCACCTAACCAATCTAATTAGCCTAAACCTTAATCATGCATTTCTCTTCATAACTCACCATGACTAGCCCTTAATATTACATCCCACATGCATATACCACTAACCTAAACCAAGATTAGTGGTGGAGCTTACCTAGGTGAGTTGGAGTGGCAACGACGACGAGGAGAACACCGGGCGGCTCAAGTGTAGCTCACAGCGAGGGAGGAAAGGGGTGGCTGTTCCGGGCTGTTCGAGGGGCTCTGTCACGCCCCGGATCCCTTCTCGGGAATGCGGCATCCCGTTCCTGCGGAAGATACACCTCGCGCTCGCCTAGTTCACGATAAGCGACGGCCCAGGGATACTTTCTCTTCGTCGCGACCAGACGACGCAACTTGCGCCAAATTCTCATACCTGCGGAAGCGTGCCTCCTAACCATACACACAAGTATACATAGCAAAGGGGTAGCATGGACAAGATAAACATAAACAACATTTCATAAATACGATTAGCGTTAGATACAGACTACCAAAAGAAAAACCACTAGCTGTATATCATCCTACGCTCTACTAATCCTCAAAACATCGGGATTCTGCCATGACTCAGTCCTCCTCGTCGGAATCCTCCACAGGGTCCTCCTCTGGATCCTCCTCCTCGGTATCCATCGCATCGCCCTCCTCGTGGCCATCTATCTCGGAGCGCCCTGGAGACGGCAACTCCTGCTTCGGGTCGGGGTCGATCACCTGGCCTCCATATTCTGCAGGCTGGAGCCAGAACGGGTCCTCCTCCATGGGAATCGGGGAATCTCTCTGGGGTCCCTCAAAGCCATGTAGGCCCTCTCTAAACCAAGCCTCGAATCTATGGGGCACTAAGTAAGGACCTCCCTGATCTACGAGCACAGTCGTCACATGCCTATGCCACAGGGTGGCGTGCATATCAAAATGGAGGGTAACCTGAGTGTCCATCTGGATCGGCAGACCAAAAAGCATCGGTGGCACATCCATCACTAGCGACCTGGATCTGAAAAAGGTGGCAACCAACGCCAGTGAGTCGAGGACTCAGCAAGCTCACCACTAATCCTAGCGTAGGGTAGGATATACGAGTGGGGTTGGTCCTAACCAGTAACTAGGGTTTGGTACTCGGAGTCCAACGCTCTCGATCTCCCCAGTTATCATTACACCTCATACAACCAATACGAGTTTCATCATAACAATTCATGCAATACAGACGGGCAATATCAACGATTAGCAATAACATTATGCAAATGCCACAGACCTCAAACGGCCATCACAGATCCCATGGGTCAGCCCGCCTATCACTCCAATTCCCATCAGGGCTCTATCAACAGTGCCACACGGCATGCCACGCTGCGTCTCGGACGCCTTATGCTGGCCTCCCTTTTCTCTCCACTTCCCATCAGGGCGCTACCAACAGTGCCACACGGCATAAATCTCGGTGCCACATAGGCCCGTACCACACTGCGTTTCTGACGCCTTACATTGGTCTCCCTTCTCTCTCCACTTCCCCTCAGGGCACAATCTCATGTCACATCTCCAGTGACTCATGCAATGCTCTGAATGTATGCAGGGCCCAGATGATCACATCAATAACTCAACACAGAGCATGCATGCCAATAATCATAAGTGCAAGACAGAGCACATCGATCGACCAACTGATACATCTCATGATCAACGAGCCAAGCAGACTTAGATCAATTATCTCTATCCACAAAGTTTCGATAACCCAAGTCCGCCTTACATCTTAAACAAAAGTCTACTATACTATCAATTATCCAAGGACAATCCACTAATCGAGCCCATATAAACCAAGGTCTAATCTAATGAAGGGCCTCTAATTAATCAAGCTAAGTTCGACTGGGCCTAAGGCCCACTTCAATAGTTGAGGTCCAATAACTAATTCTTAAATTAATTCATATGGGTTGGGCCTATTATTTTATTAATTTCGTGCAAGGCCCAAGCCCATTTCTAAAGGTTTACTATTCAAGCCCATATTCATTATTTTAGGCCCAATTCAAGTACCCAAGCCCATATACATTTTTGGGTTTCATTCTTTAATGTTCATGGACTTAATTTAGGCCCAATTTAAAAGGATTTTCGTCTATTAGTGGCCCATTAATTAGATTAGGCCCATTTTGTTTAGTTTTGGCCCAATTGCTTGAAATAAAGACTCCTAAGCCCAACACTTTACTTTGGCCCGTTAAACCACATACTCAAGCCCATAATCTCGGTCCACCAACCATATTTCCGAGGCCCATTCATAAGCCTAATTTCGTCCATCATCATGCCCATTAATTTCACTTAGGCCCGGTAGCTTGTTTTTGATCCATTTAGTGTAAATTAAGTCCCCTAGACCCATTGATACCTCACGGCCTCACCAACACACGCCTACCTCACCGTCTGCAGCCCACACTTAGTATTTTAGGGCTCATTCCACATACTAACAGCCCCCATTTTTAACTCAAATCAAGATTTCCAACATGTTAGTCCATGGTAAACTTACCCTTATTCTCATTTCAACCTCACATCAAGCCTAACCGTCTCTAGCATATCTTCCTACACGCATATACTACTAACCTAAACTAGAGTTAGTAGTAGAGCTTACCTATTAGGACCGGAAACCACGACGGGACGGCAAAGGACGCCGGATGGCCGGACGAGGCTCACGGCCGAACGAAGATGAGGGGCTGATCGCGGCTGGTTCGGTCACCTCCAAAAGCTCCAAGGACCTAAATATGATAGCTCTAGGCATTAGAGAGGTTGAGGAAGAAGGTGGAGTAGCTTGGGCAGCCCCCCGGCCTTCACGGTGCAAGAACGATGAAGGAGAATGGAGGAGAAAACGGTTCTGCTCGGGGGTTTTCTTGGGGCTCACATGCCACGAAATTCAAGGGAACAAGGCTTAGAAGACTTACCAAGATGAGACAAGGGAGTGGGGTGGCCGACGGTGGCGGTGGCGGCTTGCACGACGGCGGACGGCGGCGGGGAAGGAGGAGAAACCGTGAGGGAGAGAAGAAAGAAGGAGAAAATGCAAGGGAGGGGAGAGAGAGAGTCGGCCGAAGGTTTAAGGGGGAGAGGAGAGAGAATGCATTAACAAAATTCAAAATAATGGTAGGTGGAATTAGGTGGAATAGTGACATGGATATGATGTTTACTATGCTTGAATGACACTTGATTTACTTGATGGATTGATGGATTGACATTCTTGGAAATTGTGCCATGATTGACCAGTGGATTTGATTGATTGATTGACAAGACATTTGATTGATTTGACAACTGATTTGACTTGCCTCGATTTGCGTGCCAAATGCACCGATCGGGTCTCGAGCACGAACGAATTTTAGACAAGATTTGATTTTGATTAGTCGAATCTACTCTCAAAAATCCTAATTCTATTAATCGTAAGGACTGAGCATTTACCGGGGGCATTTCGGTAATTTTCCATTGACGTCTTGCTTCTCGACGTACACCGGCTGTCTGCCCTTCTGGCGACATTTCTGAAACTGACTTTATTTCGTAATTGTGTTTGTCTTACTAATTCGATTGTCCGAAGTCGGATTTCATTTCGTGGTCAATTTCATTAATTTACGACTCTGTCTCTGTCTCAGACCAACGGGCGGCTGTTTGGAAAATTCTCCCCAGTTAGCCTTTCCCCTTCGGTTGGTCATCTCAGGGTAGCTAATCCTGAGTGAGCGTCGATCAGAGGGTATTAACGAAGTGTTTCCATTCATCCAGAAATCCCGATAATTGGATCGAATTTTCAGACTGTTACAGGCTCCAAGGACCCTAATACAACCATTTCCCAAGCTAAGAAAGGTGAGGAATCGAAGGGAGCAAGGTGAGCAAGTTCGGGTTCAAGTTGGAGCGAATCGATGAACGAAACGACGAAGGAAAATGGGACCGTTTCATGCCTTTCATGGGGTGTTCCAGCCGTGGAAAACAACTAGAAGTGAGCTAGGAAGACTTACCAAGATGCCACGGAGGCTGGACGGTGGTGGCTAATCGACGGCAAGGGCGGACGGCGGCGATGGAGGCGGCGGACGGTGGAGTAGCTCGGGCGGACGGGTGGCCAAGGGAAGAGAGGAAAAAGGAGAAGAAAATGAAGAGGAGAGGGAGAGGGAGAAGAGCCGGCCGAAAATGAGAAATGGAGGAGGAGAGGGAAGATTTATCCTAAGTAGAATAAAAGGGAAAAATCAAGTTTGGTGGGGTTAGGTTGCTTGAATAGTAACATGGACAAGACTTGTACTTTGATGTATGACATGTGTACTCTTGACTTTGATTGAAAGATTGCCTTGGAAAAAAATGAATGTTATAATGGGAGTAGGTTAAGTGAATAGTAGTCTTGATTTGTACTTTAACATGACATAAGTACTTGACATGTGACACTTGTACCTTGACTTGATTGCATGGGGAATTGAGCCATGAATGATTGATGTGATTGACAAGACATTTGATTGATTTGACAACTGATTTGACTTGCCTCGATTTACGTGCCAAATGCATCGATCGGGTCTCGAGCGCGAACGAATTTCGGACTGGAATTGGTTTCAATCCAACGTATCCACTCTCAAAAATCCTAATTTATCTAATTCTAAGAACTGAGCATTTACCGGGGGCATTTCGGTAATTTTCCATTCACATCTTGCTTCGCGACGTACACCGGCTGTCTGCCCTTCTGGCGACATTTTTAAAACTGATTCCATTTCTCCAGTGTGATTGTCTTAGTAATTCGATTGTCCACTGTCAGATTTCATTTTGTGGGCAAATTCGTTAAACACCGACTCCGTCGAAATCTCAGACCAACGGGCGGCTGTCTGGGAAAACTTCCCAGGTAGCCATTCCCTTTTTGGTTAGTCATCTCAAAGTGGCCAATTTTGAGTGAGGATCAATCGGAGCGCATTCATGAAATATACCCATTCATTCCGAAATCCTGATCACTGGGTCGAATTTTCAGACCGTCACAGCTGCAACTTCAGAAACTGCTCTACTATATGATGAGTCTGACGTCCTCCATTACCATGCCCATTGCCTCCGTTGGCTCCATTCGTAGCGGCCAAGGCGGCCTCAGCTGCTTAGGCTACCGTGGCAGCTCTCTCAGCAGCTTGCCTAGCCATCAAGTTACTCACCTCAGTCAGAACTCTCATCATTTCTTCGATTCTAGGATCTCCTTCAGGCTCAGGAGCCCTCGAGCTCGATGCACCAGCAGTCGGTCTTCTGCCCCTATTGCTCATCCTTGCTAAACACTCACACCTAAAACAAACGAAATTCCCATTCAGGAATTCGCAACTCTTAATCTAACAACCAAGCTTTCGTCTACTGTCGCGTCCATTGACATGTATATGCATGTAAATAGTCGCTGCAGCTTAAATGCAGTTGAACCTAGTTGACCTCTAGACTCAACCCTGTCGATGCACAACCTAGGCCACTCTGTTCGCCACCTCAACTAGAAGCCAGTCGGGAGCCGCTTCCTTGATCAGGTCTCTGCCCCAACGACCACTCCCCGCCCTCCTCGTTTCTTGGTGCAAACAGTCGTCCTAAGTTACCCACAGACAGAGAGAATCCCGTTCCACGTGTCCCATACCACGCTTCATTACAGTTTTTAGACGTCCCGTCAATCCCGTCTCATACCAGGCTGACGGTTGCCAAATCCAACAACATGAGATGCATGCACTTTTCGAATCCAAATTCCAAATTTAAATCGTTTTCATTTCTAAACCCTTCTCCTTTCCAAACTCATTTTTTTTAAATGCAGAAATCCGTGCAATGCATGATGGTCAAGCAGCGCGCGACAGCCGACTAGGCATACAAATACAAGCAGCACCTAACAAGTTAATCACTCAGCAATCAGCAATCAAGCACCCAACTTAGGGGGCTATGCCTTAGAAGCTTACCTCGGGTCCTGACGCACCTGCAACTTAATCGAACTAAGCAATCATAAGCGCCAATCAATTCAAGCATTCTACCCTTCCTAATCCTTAGGTCTAGGGTTTTTCTATCTAACTACCCCAAAATCATCGGCCTTATCACTCCAGATCCTCGAACGGTCTCGTATCGAGCTGACCTTGCTCTAATACCACTCGAACGAGGATGCCACGCCCCGAGCCCCAAATCGGGCACGCGGCATCCCGTTCCTGCGGAAGATTCTCATCTCGCTCGTCCGGTTTACGATACGCGACGGCCCAGGATAAACCTATCGTCGCAACCAGACGACGCGTCCTTTAACGAACTGACGTACCTGCGGAAACGTGCCTCCTAGCCAAACATGCATGCATACAAAACAGAGGGGTAGAACGAACAATATAATTACAAACAACAATACATATATATACACATATGATAAGCGTTAGGTACAGACCCCCAAAAGAAAACCACAACCTACAGTCAAACCTACGCTCGCGCTAACATCAAAATACTAGACCAGCATCAGGGACTCAATCCTCCTGAGGCTCCTCCTCGGAATCCTCCACGGGGTCCTCTTTTGGATCCTCCTCATCGGTGTCCATGGCATCGCCTTCCTCGTGGCCGTCGATCTTAGAGCGTCCTGGAGACGGCAACTCCTGCAGCGGATCAGGGTCAATCACCTGGCCTCCATACTCGGCAGGCTGCAGCTAGAATGGGTCATCCTCCATGGGTATCGGAGAGTCTCGCTGCGGTCCCTCAAAACCATGGAGGCCCTCTCTAAACCACGCCTCGAACCTATGGGGTACAAGGTAGGGTCCACCCTGATCTACTAGTACAGTCGTCATGTGCCTATGCCATAGCGTAGCTTGCATATCAAAATGGAGGGTGATCTGGGTATCCATCTGAATCGACAATCCAAAAAGCATCGGGGGTGCAGCCATCACTGGCGTCCAGGATCTGAAAAGAAAGGTAACCACCAACAGTGAGTCGGGGACTCAGCAAGCTCACCACTAATCCTAGCGTAGGGTAGGCTATACAAGAGGGGTCAGTCCTATCCAGTAAACTAGGGTTCACGGTCCAAGGCTCAGGTGCTCTCGATCTCCCTAGTTACCAAGTCCCAACGTACAACATAGCGCATAACGCATAGCAATGCAGTTCGTACAAGCAGACGGGCATTACAAACAATCAACCAAGATGCCATATGTAATGATGCAGGCCTCAAACGGCCATATCGGATCCCACGTATCATGCTCGGGCCTCAACCGGCCATAACGGATCTCAACGGATTGAGCCCGACTATCACTCCAAATCCCATCAGGGCACATCCAACAGTGCCATCCGGCTAATGTCACAACTGTGTCCTCTGACGCCTTACGTTGGCCACTCCCTTGTCCCTCAATTTCCCTCACATAACATGCATCTGGGGCTCATTCTCAAGTCACAACTCTGGTGACTCATGTAGTGTTCTCAATGAATGCGGCCCAGATAATAGTAAGCAGTAATTCCAACACAGAGCATGCATGCAGTGGTACATAAGCACAGAAACAGAGCACATCAAAGAATCATAGGAGTAACTCACTGCGTTTCGCAGAACGGCATCACTTAGACTCAGTGCTCTACAACCAGTTCCCTAAGTAATTTCCTTCGTGACTAACGTTATCTCGAGCACCCAATGAAATTGGAATTCGGTCCCATCAGTCTCAGCGACCCAGTCAAACCCATAACCCATGTTAGTTCTCAGGGGATTAATGACCCATACTCACTATCTTAATCGTCTTTGGTTCCAATAAGTTAGGGTTAGCTTGGTTTGGGGTTCAGTTATTTAGTTCGGGTCCGATCGGGCCTAAGGCCCAGTTCAAGATTTAAGGCCCATAATTATTTCTTGAATTAAAATTTGTATATATATTGGGCCCATTATTATATTAATTTCGCGTAAGGCCCAAGCCCACTTTGAAATATTAACCTATTAAGTTCGATTAGGTCATTTTAGGCCCAATTTGATGTCCTAAGCCCATGAGTACTGTTGGGCCTCATATTTTAATATTCAAAACATATTTTGGGCCCAATTACCATAAAATTTCGTGCATTAGGGGCCCACTGGCACGATTTAGGTTCAATTAACCTAGTTAAGCCCAATTAGTCTAGAATTGGGCCTCCAAGCCCAACTACATTACTTTTGCCTGTTATGGTACACGCCTAATGTGACAGTCTGAAAATTCAACCCATTTTATCGGCATTTCTAAATGAATGGAAATACTTCGTTGATGCACTCTGATCGACGCTCACTCAGGATTAGCTACCCTGTGATGACTAACCGAAGGGGAAAGGCTATCTGGGAAGAATTTCCCAAACAGCCGCTCGTTGGTCTGGGACAGAGACAGAGTCGTTATTTAATGAAATTGACCACAAAATGAAATCCGACTTTGGACAATCGAATTAGTAAGGTAAACACAATTAAGAAATAAGATCAGTTTCGGAATTGTCTACAGAAGGGCAGACAGCCGGTGTACGTTGCGAAGCAAGACGTGATTGGAAAATTACCGAAATGCCCCCGGTAAATGCTCAGTCCTTAGGATTAGTTAAATTAGGATTTTTGAGAGTAGATTCGTCAAATCGAAATCAAATCTTGTCTGAAATTCGTTCGCGCTTGGGACCCGATCGGTGCATTTGGCACGCAAATCGAGGCAAGTCAAATCAGTTGTCAAATCAATTAAGTATCTTGTCAATCAATCAACCATCACATCCATCAATCATTCAAGGTTCAATTCCCAAGGAAAATCTATCAATCAATCAAGAGTACAAATGTACAATCAATGTCACTATTCCATCACCTAACCCCATTATCTCTTATTTTTTATTTTCACTAAAACCATATCATAATCTCTCTCCTCCTCACCCCATTTTCGACCGACCATCTCCCCCCTCCCCTCTCCTTCATTTCTTCTTCTTCTTCCCTCATTTCTTCACCTGGTCGCCCTTCCGTCGTTGTCCACCGCCTGCAACCACCGTGGGCCGTCGTCACCATCATCCTCCCATCCTTTGCCGCCGTGGACCGCCGCCCGTTCCGCCACCGTCCCTCGTCGTCGTCGTCGTCTTACCCCGACACGTCGCCGTTGCACTGCCGGTCGTCCGCCCCTCCCCTTCCGTTCAGCCACCACCAACAGCCCTCTAAGGTAAGCTTCACTCCTAATTGTAGTCTAGGCTAGTTGTATATGGTTGTGGTGGTAGTATTATGGGTTAATGATCTCGGTTTAGACATAAATTAGGTGATTATGTGTAATGCTCACTAAGCTAGTTTGATGGATCTTCGTTGGAGCCGATTGAGCGGGCTGTTGGCATGCGAATTGGGCTTAGAAATGCTAAGTGTGGGCTGAATGTGTAGGCTTGGGCGCGAATTAGATGGGCCAGGGCAAGTGAATGGGCTTGGGAACCTTTAATTCAACTAATTGGGCCAAGATATGACTAATTGGGCCTAAACTAAGTAGGGGGCCACTAATGGACGAAAATTCACTTTAATTGGGCCTAATTTATGATCTTGAATATTAAAATATGAAACCTAATGACGTATATGGGCTTGGTTTATCAAATTGGGCCTAAATGGGTTGAAATGGGCTTCCTAAACCTACTTTAAATTTTGAGCTAGAGCCTTGCACGAATTTAAGTATAATAATTGGCCTGAATTATGTATTTGATCTAAGAAATAATTTATGGGCCATAAACCTAGAACGGGCCTTAGGCCCAATTGGACCTAAATAAATTAATTGGACCCTAACTTGAGCCAAGCCTAATTCAATTAAACTCAAAGGGTTATTAAGACACTAGATCATTAATCATGGGCCACTAATTCCCTGGGAACTAACCTTAGCTACTGGGTTCGAATGGATTGTTGGGATTGTCTGGACCGAGTTCCAAATTAGTGAGTTACTGAGACAATGTTAACAGGTTGGGTTCATTTGGGGAACTAATCGTAGGGCATGGGGCCGACGTGGGGCTTGGACCGAGTTCCAAATTAGTGAGTTACTGATCGACGCTCACTCAGGATTAGCTACCCTGAGATGACTAACCGAAGGGGAAAGGCTATCTGGGAAGAATTTTCCCAAACAGCCGCCCGTTGGTCTGAGATAGAGACAGAGTCGTTATTTAATGAAATTGACCACAAAATGAAATCTGACTTTGGACAATCGAATCAGTAAGATAAACACAATTAAGAAATGAAGTCAGTTTCAGAAATGTCGCCAGAAGGGCAGACTGTGACAGTTTGAAAATTCGACCCGATTATCGGAAATTCTAAATGAATGGAAATACTTCGTTAATACGCTCTGATCGACGCTCACTCAGGATTAGCTACCCTGAGATGACTAACCGAAGGGGAAGGGCTATCTGGGAAGAATTTTCCAAACAGCCGCCCGTTGGTCTGAGACAGAGACAGAGTCGTTATTTAATGAAATTGACCACGAAATGAAATCCGACTTTGGACAATCGAATTAGTAGGATAAACACAACTAAGAAATGAACTCAGTTTCAGAAATGTCGCCAGAAGGGCAGACAGCCGGTGTACGTCGTGAAGCAAGACGTGATTGGAAAATTACCGAAATGCCCCCGGTAAATGCTCAGTCCTTAGGATTAATAGAATTAGGATTTTTGAGAGTAGATTCGATCAATCGAAATCAAATCCTGTCTAAAATTCGTCCGCGCTCGGGACCCGATCGGTGCATTTGGCACGCAAATCGAGGCAAGTCAAATCAGTTGTCAAATCAATCGATGTCTTGTCAATCAATCAATCACACCATGGTTCAATTCCCAATGCAAGTCAATCCATAAATCAATCAACATGTCAAGGTACTAATGTCACACCAAAGTACAAATCCATGTCACTATTCTACCTAATCCCACTTACCCATTATTTGAAATTTTGGCTATATACTTGGATGAAAACCTCACTCTCTCTCCTCTCTCATTTTTCTCCCATTCGGCCGAGCATTCCCTCTCCCCCTCTCTTCTTTATTTTCTTCTCCTTCTTCTTCTCCTTGCCGTCGCCGTCGTCCGCCCGAGCTCCTCCATCGTCGCCGCCGTTCGGCCCTCCCAGCCACCGCCATCCTCGTAGCTTCCCTTGGTAAGTCTTCCTAGCTCACTTCTAGTTGTATTCCATGGCTGGAACACCCCATGGAACACCCTAAATAGCCCCGTTTTCCTTCGTCGTTCGGCTCGTCGTTTCGCTTCATTTTGGACCCGGCCGAGTCACCTTGCCTTTCCATGGTTCCTCACTTCTTTTGGCATGTGCAACCATCATTCTAGGTCCTTGGAAAGCCTTGGAAGGCGCCGGATCAGCCCCCAAACGCCGACCATCCTCCTTTGGCCGAGGGCCATTTTGAGCCGCCCGGTGTCTTCCGTCGTCGTCTACTCCAACCCAACCCGTTTAGGTAAGCTCTACTACTAATTCTAGCCTAGGTTAGTAGTATATGCGTGTAATATGGTATGTTAGAGGTTGATTAGGCTTGATGTGGGTTTGAAATGAGATTAAGATTAAGTTTACCTTAGGCTAACATGTTGAAATCTTGATTGGGCCAATTTAAGGGGCTGTTGGTAAGTGAACTTGGGCTTCAAAAATGTATTTGTGGGGGCTGCAAGTGGGCTGATTTAGGCGTGGGATGATGGGCCAAAGGGTGCCAATGGGCTTAGGGGCTTAATTCTAAGCTAGTTGGGCCAAAATGATGCAAATTGGGCTTAATTTGTAATGGTGGGCCTCAATGGACGAAAATTCACTTAAATTGGGCCTCATATCTAATCTTGAATATCAAAATATGAAACCTAATGATGGGTATGGACTTAAGTTATCAAATTGGGCCAAAATGGGCCAAAATGGGCTTCCTAAGCCTACTTTAAATATTGGGCTTGGGCCTTGCACGAAATTAATGAAATAATAGGCCCAACCCATATGAGTTAATTTAAGAATTTGTTCTTGGACCTCAACTTTTGAAGTGGGCCTTAGGCCCAGTCGAACTTAGCTTGATTAATTAAAGACCCTTAATTAGTTTAGACATTGGCTTATATGGGCTCGATTAATGGGTTGCTCTTGGGAAAGTAACGGTATGGTAGAACTTCGTATGAGATGTAAGGCGAACTTAGATGATCGGAACTTCGTGAGTAGAGGCATTTGATCTATGTCCGTTTGGCTCGATGTATATGGGATCGATTGAATGGTTGAATAACGTACTCTACTCTTGCACTTATGTTTCTTGGCATGCATGCTCTGTGTTGAATTGTCGATGTGATCACTTGGGCCCTGCATACATTCAGAGCATTGCATGAGTCACCGAAGATGTGACATGAGAATGTGCCCAAGATGGGGAAATGGAGAGAAAAGGGAGACCAACGTAAGGCGTCAGAAACGCAGTGTGGTATTTGCCGTGTGGCACTGAGATTGAGCCCTGATGGGAATTGGAGTGATAGGCGGGCTGATCCATGGGATCCGTGATGGCCGCTTGAGGCCTGCAGCATTGCATGACATGATTGCTGATTGTTTGATATTACCCGTCTGTATTGTACAACTTGTATTATTATGTGGTTCGTGACGGTTACGATGGGTTATAGTATCTTGGGAAATTGAGAGTGGTTGGACCCTGAACCCTGAAACCTAGATATTGGTTAGGACCGACCCCGCTTGTATATCCTACCCTACGCTAGGATTAGTGGTGAGCTTGCTGAGTCCTCGACTCACGGGCGTTGGTTGCCTCCTTTTATAGATCTAGGTCACCAATGATGGCCGCTCCGCCGATGCTTTTTGGACTGCTGATTCAGATGGACACTCACATCACCCTCCATTTTGATATGCACGCTACCCTGTGGCATAGGCATGTGACGACTGTACTAGTAGATCAGGGTGGACCCTACCTTGTACCCCATAGGTTCGAGGCTTGGTTTAGAGAGGGCCTTCATGGCTTTGAGGGACCCCAGAGAGATTCCCCGATACCCATGGAGGAGGACCCATTCTGGCTGCAGCCTGCCGAGTATGGAGGCCAGGTGATCGATCCCGACCCACTGCAGGAGTTGCCGTCCCCGGGACGATCTGAGATTGATGGCCACGAGGAGGGCGATGCCATGGATACAGACGAGGAGGATCCAGAAGAGGACCCCGTGGAGGATTCCGAAGAGGAGCCTGAGGAGGACTGAGTCCCTGGCAGTGGTCTAGTATTTTGATGTTAGTGAGGGCGTAGGTTAGGCAGCAGGTTGTGGTTTCTTTTTGGGGTCTGTACCTAACGCTTGATACGTATATAATGCTGTTTGTATTTACTCTGTCTATGCTACCCTTTGCTTTGTATGCTTGTGTGGATGGATAGGAGGCACGCTTCCGCAGGTATGAGAGTTCGTTGAAGGACGCGTCGTCTGGTTGCGACGAAGTGAAAAATTTCCTGGGCCGTCGCCTACCGTCAAACCAGGCGAGTGCGAGGTGTATCTTCCGCAGGAACGGGATGCCGCGTTCCCGAGTGGGGATCGGGGGCGTGACACAGACAGCTGGTGTACGTCACGAAGCAAGACGTGATTGGAAAATTACCGAAATGCCCCCGGTAAATGCTCAGTCCTTAGACTTAGTGGAATTAGGATTTTTGGGAGTAGATTCGGTAAATCGAAATCAAATCTTGTCTGAAATTCGTTCGCGCTCGGGACCCGATCGGTACATTTGGCACGCAAATCGAGACAAGTCAAATCAGTTGTCAAATCAATCAATCCATCATGTCAATGCATCAATCTTGGTTCAATTCCCAATGTAATCCATCAATTTTGTCAAGGGTACAATGTCACTTACAAGCTCACATCAAAGTACCACCTACTCCCACCAACTTGTTTTATTTTGGTTTTCCCCTATTATAACTATCTTGGACTATCTCTCTCCTCCCCATTTTTGACTTTTCGGCAGGCCACTCTCCCCCTTCCCCCTCACTTTTTCTTCTCCTTTTTCCTCCTTCCCATCGGCCTCCTCCCCACCGTCCGCCGGAGCCGCCGTCACCGCCCCCCGTCGTCACCGTCGGCCTTCATCCTTCCACACCGCCGTCTAGGTGAGTTTTCATGCCTACTTTCTTGCTGGTTTCTATGGCATTGAGGCCACCATGAACCTCGACCTCACCTCTCTTTTCTCTCTCTCTCTCTCTCTCTCTCTCTCTCTTGGGTTCCCTAGCAGGCCGCCCCAACCGCCACTTGTTCCGCCGCCAAACGGCCACCGTCCCTCACCGTCAACCATCCTCACTCCTTGGTGAGTATCCCAAGCTCCATTGTCTTCGTTTTCCATGGCCATTTGAAGCCGTTTGCTGACCCAAACCCGGTTGTTCCCTTGTAGGCCATGAGCTTCAAACCGACCATCCTTACTCCGTCCTTCGTCGTCGTCGTTTCCAACCATTTTAGGTAAACTCTACTACTAACCTTGGCTTAGGCTAGATGTATTTAAGTGTGGTATGGTGTGTGGAAAGGTTAGTGATTTCGGTTTAGGCATAAATTGAATGATTTTGTGAAATGCACATTAAGTTAACTCAAGGGAACTTCGTTTGGGCGAAACTTAGGGGCGGATGGCATGCAAATTTGGCTTAGAAATGTGAAATGAGGGCTGCAATGTATGGGATAGGCGTGCTAGAGGTGGGCCGTGCATGGTTGATGGGCTCGAGGGCTTAAAACTATGTGAAATTAACATTGAATAAGCTATCAGGCCTAGGTACTCTGTTGGGCTGGTTAATGGACGAATTTATTAGACAAATTGGGCCTTGAAAACATGATTGGTGGGCTGCAATAGTGACTTGGGCGTGGGGAGTAGTGGGCCAAATCAACTAATGGGCCTAAGGGACTTAATTTGGGCTAATTCAACCTAAAATAAGCTAACGGGCCTAATTTATGCTAATGGGCTTGTATATGCACGAATTTATAAATCAATTGGTACTAAGTTATGTTCTAAATGTTAAAATATAAGACTTAATAATGTATTTGGACTTGGGATATCAAATTGGGCCTAAAATGGCCATATTGGACTTAATAGGTCAATATTCAGAAATGGGTTTGGGCCCTACACGAATTTAATAATAATAATGGGCCCAAACCATATATTTAATTTAAGAAATAAATCATGGGCCCCAAAACTTGAAGTGGGCCTTAGGCCCAGTCGAACTTAACTTAATTAGTTAGACCCTTACTTAGGTTAAACATTGGCTCATATGGGTTCAATTAGGGGATCGCCTATGGTAAGCAATGCTATGACAGGATCGCGAGTAAGATGTTAATGCGAGCCTAGATGATCAAGAATCTGAGTATATGGCCCTAATCCTATGATCGTATGGCACAATGAACATGAGATTTATTAGACGATCAATTGATGTACTTTGTTCTTGTACTTGTGTACTTTGGCATGCATGCTCTGTGTTTGAATACTGATGCAATCATTTGGGCCCCGCATACATTCAGAGCATTGCATGAGTCACCGAAGATGTGACATGAGAATGTGCCCAAGATGGGGAAATGGAGAGAAAAGGGAGACCAACGTAAGGCGTCAGAAACGCAGTGTGGTATTTGCCGTGTGGCACTGAGATTGAGCCCGGATGGGAACTGGAGTGATAGGCGGGCTGATCCTTGGGATCCGTGATAGCCGCTTGAGGCCTGCATCATTGCATCACATGATTGCTGATTGCTTGATATTGCCCGTCTGTATTGTATAACTTGTATTATTATGTGGTTCGTGTTGGTTACGATGGGTTATAGTATCTTGGGAGATCGAGAGTGGTTGGACTCTGAACCCTGAACCTTAGATACTAGTTAGGACCGACCTCACTTGTATACCCTACCCTACGCTAGGATTAGTGGTGAGCTTGCTGAGTCCTCGACTCACTGGTGGTGGTTACCTTCCTTTTTCAGATCCCAGACGCCAGTGATGGCTGCACCCCCGATGCTTTTTGGACTGCTGATTCAGATGGATACTCATATCACCCTCCATTTTGATATGCACGCTACTCTATGGCATAGGCATGTGACGACTGTACTAGTAGATCATGGTGGACCCTACCTAGTACCCCATAGGTTCGAGGCGTGGTTTAGAGAGGGCCTTCATGGCTTTGAGGGACCCCAGCGAGATTCCCCGATACCCATAGAGGAGGACCCATTTTGGCTGCAGCCTGCTGAGTATGGAGGCCAGGTGATCGACCCCGACCCACTGCAGGAGTTGCCGTCCCTTGGACGATCTGAGATTGATGGCCACGAGGAGGGCGATGCCATGGATACCGATGAGGAGGATCCAGAAGAGGACCCCGTGGAGGATTCCGAAGAGGAGCCTGAGGAGGACTGAGTTCCTGGCAGTGGTTTAGTGTTTTGATGTTAGGATGAGCGTAGGTAGGTTTGTAGTTGGTGGTTTCTTTTTGGGGTCTGTACCTAACGCTAATGCTATGTTATGTATATATTGTTATTTGTGTTTATATTGTTCGTTCTACCCCTCTGTTCTGTATGCATGTATGTATGGTTAGGAGGCACGTTTCCGCAGGTTCGAAAGTTAGACGAAGGACTCGTCGTCTGGTCGCGACGATAGGTTCTCCTGGGCCGTCGCATATTGTTAACCTGACGAGCGAGGGTGAGAATCTTCCGCAGGAACGGGATGCCGTATGCCCGATTAGGGTTCGGGGCGTGACATTATGTGAGGGAAATTGAGGGACAAGGGAGTAGCCAACGTAAGGCGTCTGAGAACGAAGTTGTGACATTGGCCGGAAGGCACCGTTGGATGTGCCTTGATGGGAATTGGAGTGATAGTCGGGCTCGATCCGTTGAGATCCGTTATGGCCGGTTGAGGCCCGAGCATGATCCGTTGGATCCGGTATGGCCGTTTGAGGCCTGCATCATTACATATGGCATCTTGGCTGATTGTTGGTATTACCCGTCTGCTTTGTACGAACTGCATTGCTATGCTTTGTGCGTTATGTTGTACGTTGGGACTTGGTAACTAGGGAGATTCGAGAGTGCCTGAACCTTGGTAATGAACCCTAGTTTACTAGATAGGACCGACCCCTCTTGTATACCCTACCCTACGCTAGGATTAGTGGTGAGCTTGCTGAGTCCTCGACTCACTAGTGGTGGTTACCTCCCTTTTCAGATCCTGGACGCTAGTGATGACTGCACCCCCGATGTTTTTTGGATTGCTGATTCAGATGGATACCCAAATCACCCTCCATTTTGATATGCATGCTTCGCTATGGCATAGGCACGTGACGACTATACTAGTAGATCAGGGTGGACCCTACCTTGTACCCTATAGGTTCGAGGCGTGGTTTAGAGAGGGCCTTCATGGTTTTGAGGGACCGCAGCGAGACTCTCCGATACCCATGGAGGAGGACCCATTCTGGCTGCAGCCTGCCGAGTATTGAGGCCAGGTGATTGACCTCGACCTACTGCAGGAGTTGCCGTCTCCTGGACGATCTGAGATTGATGGCCACGAGGAGGGCGATGCCATGGATACCGATGAGGAGGATCCAGAAGACGACCCCGTGGAGGATTCCGAGGAGGAGCTTGAGGAGGACTGAGTCCCTGTTGCTGGTCTAGTATTTTGATGTTAGCGCGAGCGTAGGTTTGACTGTAGGTTGTGGTTTCTTTTTGGGGGTCTGTACCTAACGCTGATGTTATGATATGTATATATGTTGTTGTTTGTGTTTATTCTGTTCGTACTACCCCATCGTTTTGTATGTATGCATGTATGGTTAGGAGGCACGTTTCCGCAGGTACGAGAGTTCGATGAAGGACGCATCGTCTGGTCACGACGAAAGGATTCCCTGGGCCGTCGTGTATCGTAAACCTGACGAGCGAGATGAGAATTTTTAGCAGGAACGGGATGCTGCGTGCCCGCTTGGGATTTGGGGCGTGACACCTAATTCAACTATTGCAGCCCACTAATCATGTTTTCAAGGCCCACTTAGATTATTAAACTTGTCCATTAGCAAGCCCGTTAGATTATTTTAGGCCCGTTAGCTTATACGAGGTTAATTCCGCATAGTTTTAGGCCCTCAAGCCCATCAACCATACACGGCCCACCTCTAGCACGCCTATCCCATACATTGCAGCCCACACTTGACATTTCTAAGCCAAATTCGTATGCCAACAGCCCCCGAGATCCGCCCAAACAAAGTTCCCTTGTGTTGACTTAATGTGCATTTCACGAAATCGCTCAATTTATGCCTAAACCGAAGTCACTAATCCTTTCACACCCTCAAATACATCTAGCCTAAGACAAGGTTAGTGGTAGAGCTTACCTAAAGTGGCTCGGGACGACGACGAAGACGACGAGGGACACCGGTGGCCAGCTTGAAACTCACGGCCTAATGGGAAGTTAGGGTTTGGTCGGTCAAATGGGGTATTCCAAGGCCACGAAATGAAGGAACAAGAAGAGAGGGGACTCATCAAGGCACGGTGGAACGTGGGATGACAAATGGTGGCCAACGGTGGCCCACGGAAGCGACGATGGTGGCGGTTTGAGCGGCGGCACAACCTGACCGAGAGAGGGAGAGAGAGATGAGGTCGGGTCGGCGGTTTAAGGTGGCTTTCAAGCTACGAAACAACAAGGGGAGAGAGAGAAGAGGCTCACCGAACGAAGATGGGATGGTGGCGTTGGCGAGGGAGCTCGGACAACGGCGGTTCACGGTGGAGCTCGGGCAGACGGCGGCGGAAGGGAAAAGGAGAAGAAAATGAAGAGGAGAGGGGAGAGAGAGGTCTCGGCCGAAAAATGGGAGGGAGAGTAAGGGACGAGAGAGAGAAATTGAAGGTTTATCCAAGACATAACAAGTTCAAATTATGGTAGTGGGTTAGGTAGAATAGTTGTTTAGGTGTACTTGAATAAAGAGACTTGATTGACATTCTTGGGAATTGAACCATGATTGATTTGCCTTGGAAATTGAGTCTTGAATGATTGATGTGATTGACAAGACATTTGATTGATTTGACAACTGATTTGACTTGTCTCGATTTGCGTGCCAAATGCACCGATCGGGTCCCGAGCGTGGACTAATTCTAAGGACTGCGCATTTTCCGGGGGCATTTCGGTAATTTTCCAATCACGTCTTACTTCGCGACGTACACCGGCTGTCTGCCCTTCTGGCGACATTTCTGAAACTGACTTCATTTTTTAATTGTGTTCATCTTACTAATTCGATTGTCTGAAGTTGGATTTCATTTTGTGGTTAATTTCATTAAATACCGACTCTGTCTCTGTCTCAAACCAACGAGTGGCTGTTTGGGAAATTCTTCCCAGATAGCCTTTCCCCTTCGGTTAGTTATCTCAGGGTAGCTAATCCTGAGTGAGCGTCGACCAGAGTGTATTAACGAAGTATTTCCATTCATTTAGAATTTCCGATGACTGGGTTGAATTTTCAGACTGTTACACACGTCGCGAAGCAAGACGTGATTGGAAAAATTACCGAAATGCCCCCGGTAAATGCTTAGTCCTTAGAATTAGTAGAATTAGGATTTTTGAGAGTAGATTCGATGAATCGAAATCAAATCTTGTCTGAAATTCGTTCGCGCTCGGGACCCGATCGGTGCATTTGGCACGCAATTCGAGACAAGTCAAATCAGTTGTCAAATCAATCAAAGGACTTGTCAATCACATCAATCATTCATGGCACAATTTCCTAGGCAATCCATCAAGTCATTCAAGTGTCATTCAAGCATAGTACAGGTCAAATCCCTAACACTATTACCCCATTACCTAACCCACTATCACATTTTCAAATTTTGGGATTAAACCTCATCACCTCTCTCTCTCCTCACCCTCCCCCTCATTCGGCCGAGACCTCTCTCTCCCATCTCCTCTTCATTTTCTTCTCCTTCCTTTCCCTTCCGCCACCGTCCGCCCGAGCTCCACCGTGAAACGCCGCTGTCCGAGCCCCCTCGCCAACGCTACCATCCCATCTTCGTTCGGTGAGCCTCTTCTCTCTCTCCCCTTGTTGTTTCATAGCTTGAAAGCCACATTAAACCGCCGACCCGACCTCATCTCTCTCTTTCTCCCTCTCTCGGTCAGGTTGTGCCGCCACTCAAACCGCCACCATCGTCGCTTCCGTGGGCCACCGTCGGCCACCATTTGCCATCCCACATTCCACCGTGCCTTGGTGAGTCCCCTCTCTTCTTGTTCCTTCATTTCATGGCCTTGGAATACCCCATTTGACCGACCAAACCATAACTTCCCATGTAGGCCGTGAGTTTCAAATCGGCCACCGGTGTCTCTCGCCGTTTTCGTCGTCGTCCCGAGCCACTTTAGGTAAGCTCTACCACTAACCTTGGCTTAGGCTAGATGTGACAGTCTGAAAACTCGACCCGATTATCGGAATTTCTAAATGAATGGAGATATTTCGTTAATACACTCTGATCGACGCTCACTCATGATTAGCTACCCTGAGTGGACCAACCGAAGGGGAAAGGCTATCTGGAAAGAATTTTCCAAACAGCCGCCCGTTGGTCTGAGACAAAGACAGAGTCGTTATTTAATGAAATTGACCACAAAATGAAATCCGACTTTGGACAATCGAATCAGTAAGATAAACACAATTAAGAAATGAACTCAATTTCAGAAATGTCGCCAGAAGGGCAGACCGCCGGTGCACGTCGAGAAGCAAGACGTGAATTGGAAAATTACCGAAATGCCCCCGGTAAATGCTCAGTCCTTAGGATTAGTTGAATTAGGATTTTTGAGAGTAGATTCGATCAATCGAAATCAAATCCTGTCCGAATTTCGTTCGCGCTCGGGACCCGATCGGTGCATTTGGCACGCAAATCGAGATAAGTCAAATCAGTTGTCAATCAATCAAATGTCTTGTCAATCAATCCATCAAATCATGGCACAAGTTCCCATGCAAATCTTTCAATCAAGTCAAGTGCATGTCAAGTACAAAGTCCATCCATTCTACTATTTCACCTAACCCACTACCATAATTTGAATTTGCTAAATCTTGGACTTAAGGCTTCACTCTCTCTCCTCACCCCATTTTCCCCTCATTCGGCCGAACTCCATCTCTCCCTCTCTTTCATTTCTTCTTCGTTTTCTTCTCCCTCCGCCGGTGCTCTCCCGTCGTCCGCCTCAAGCCGCCGCTCGTCCGCCATTCTCCGGCCGCCGTTGCCACCGTCCAGTCACTACGTCACCTCGGTAGGTCCTCTCCTCCCTTCTCCTTGCTGTTTTGTGGTTTGAAAACCACCTTGAAGCCGCCCCGATCTCACCTCACCGTCTCTCTCCCTCTCGGGTTTCTTCGGCCGGCAGCCCCGAACGCCGTTTGCTCCGCCACCATACGGCCACCGTCCCTCCTGTCGACCATCCTCACTCCTAGGTAAGGGTCCCAAGCTTGGTCGCCATCATTTCCATGGCCGTTTGATCTCGTTTGTTGACCCAAACTCGGCCGTTTCTTCTTAGGCCGAGAGCTTCACTGTCGTCCGCCCCATCCCCGACGTTGCCACCGCCTAGCTCAGCCACATTCGGGTAAGCTTAACCTCTAATTCTAGCTTAGGCTTGACGTATGCGAGCATGTTTGGGTTGCTAGAGGTTTAGGGCAAGCAAGTAGTGTAAATAATGAGGAAATGTAGTTGATTGGGTTAAGGCAAGTTGGAACATGTTTCGGCCGGGCCTTGTGCGTGGGCTTGAGGAGTAAAACGGGCCTCGAAATGATTATTATGGGCTGCCATTGAGCGATGTAGGCGTGGGAAGTTTGGGCCGTGTTTGATTAATGGGCTTGAGGGCTTAAATTAGGCAAGTTTAACCTAAAATACTCTAACGGGCCTAAAATACTCTAACGGGCTTACTAATGGACGAAATTAATAATCTAATTGGGCCTTGAAAACATAATTGGTGGGCTGCAATAGTGACTTGGGCGTGTAACATAGCTGGCCAAAGTAATGTAGATGGGCTTGGGGGCCCAATTCCGAACTAATTGGGCTGAACTAGTTTTAATTGGACCTAAATCTTGTTAGTGGGCCCTAATACACGAAATTTTTAAATTAACTGGCCTAGATTATGTTTTGAAGGATAAATATGGGGCCCAATAATGTGTATGGGTTTAGGACAACAAATTGGGCCTAAAATGACCAAATTGGGCTCAGTAGATTAACTTTTAGAAATGGGCTTGGGCCCCACACGAATTTAATAAGAATAATGGGCCCAAATCATATATTTAACTTAAGAAATAAATCATGGGCCTCAAGACTTGAAGTGGGCCTTAGGCCCAGTTGAACTTAACTTCATTAATTAGACCCTTACTTAGGTTAAACCTTGGTTCATATGGGTTCAATTAGGGGACCGCCTATGGTGAGCAATAGTATGACCGGACCGCGAGTAAAAAGTTAATGCGAGCCTAGATGATCGAGAATCCGAATGTTTAGTACTAATCCTATGATCGTATGGCATGATGAACATGCGATTTATTAGACGATCGATTGATGTACTCTGTTCTTGTACTTGTGTACTTTGGCATGCATGCTCTGTGTTTGAATTACTGATGCAATCGTTTGGGCCCCGCATACATTCAGAGCATTGCATGAGTCACCGAAGATGTGACATGAGAATGTGCCCAAGATGGGGAAATGGAGAGAAAAGGGAGACCAACGTAAGGCGTCAGAAACGCAGTGTGCTATTTGCCGTGTGGCATTGAGATTGAGCCCTGATGGGAATTGGAGTGATAGGCGGGCTGATCCATGGGATCCGTGATGGCCGCTTGAGGCCTGCAGCATTGCATGACATGATTGCTGATTGTTTGATATTGCCCGTCTGTATTGTACAACTTGTATTATTATGTGGTTCGTGACGGTTACGATGGGTTATAGTATCTTGGGAGATCGAGAGTGGTTGGACTCTGAACCCTGAACCCTAGATACTGGTTAGGACCGACCCCACTTGTATATCCTACCCTACGCTAGGATTAGTGGTGAGCTTGCTGAGTCCTCGACTCACTGGTGGTGGTTACCTTCCTTTTTCAGATCCCAGACGCCAGTGATGGCTGCACCCCCGATGCTTTTTGGACTACCGATTCAGATGGACACTCAGATCACCCTCCATTTTGATATACACGCTACCTGGTGGCATAGGCATGTGACGACTGTACTCGTAGATCAGGGAGGTCCTTACTTAGTGCCCCATAGGTTCAAAGCTTGGTTTAGAGAGGGCCTTCATGGCTTTGAGGGACCCCAGAGAGATTCCCCAATACCCATGGAGGAGGACCCATTTTGGCTGCAGCCTGCCGAGTATGGAGGCCAGGTGATCGACCCCGACCCACTGCAGGAGTTGCCGTCCCTTGGGCGAACTGAGATTGATGGCCACGAGGAGGGCGATGCCATGGATATCGATGAGGAGGACCCAGAAGAGGACCCCGTGGAGGATTCCGACGAGGAGCCTGAGGAGGACTGAGTTTCTGATGCTGGTCTGGTATTTTGATGTTAGTGAGAGCGTAGGTTAGGCAGCAGGTTGTGGTTTCTTTTGGGGGTCTGTACCTAACGCTTGATATGTATATAATGCTGTTTGTATTTACTCTGTCTGTGCTACCCTTTGCCTTGTATGCTTGTGTGGATGGATAGGAGGCACGCTTCCGCAGGTATGAAAGTTCGTTGAAGGCCGCGTCGTCTGGTTGCGACGAAGTGAAAAATTTCTTGGGCCGTCGCATATCGTGAACCAGGCGAGTGCGAGGTGTATCTTCCGCAGGGACGGGATGCCGCGGTCCCGAGTGGGGATCAGGGGCGTGACACTAGATGTATTTAAGGGTGGTTTGGTGTATGAAAGGATTAGTGACTTCGGATTAGGCAGAAATTGAGCGATTTTGTGAAATGCACATTAAGTCAACATAAGGGAACTTCGTTTGGGCAGATCTTGGGGGCTGTTGGCATGTGAATTTGGCTTAGAAATGCTAAGTGTGGGCTGCAATTTATGGGATAGGTGTGCTAGAGGTGGGCCGTGTACGGTTGATGGGCTTGAGGGCCTAAAACTATGCGAAATTAATCTCGTATAAGCTAACGGAAGCTAACGGGCCTAAAATACTCTAACGGGCTTGCTAATGGACGAATTTAATAATCTATGTGGGCCTTGAAAATGCGATTGGTGGGCTGCAATGGTTGACTTAGGCATGTACTGAAGTGGGCCAAGTAATGTAGTTGGGCTTAGGGGCCCAATTCTAGACTAATTGGGCCTAAATTAAGTAGGGGGCCACTAATGGACGAAAATTCACTTTAATTGGGCCTAATTTATGACCTTGAATATTAAAATATGATACCTAATGATGTATATGGGCTTGGGTTATCAAATTCGGCCTAAATGGGTTAAAATGGGCTTCCTAAACCTACTTTAAATATTGGGCTTGGGCCTTGCACGAATTCAAAATAATATTGGGTTGAATTATATATTTAATTTAAAGAAATAAATTATGGGCCTTCAATCTTGGACTGGGCCTTAGGCCCGATTGGACCCGAACTAATTAACTGAACCCCAAACCAAGCTAACCCTTATTCATCAGAATGAAAGACGATTAAGATGTTGAATATGGGTTACTAATCCCCTGAGAATTAAATGGGTTATGGGTTTAACTGGGTTGAGTTTCCATTTATTGGGTTCCTGAGTTAACGTTAGTCACGATTGAACTTTTGTTTAAGGAACTGATTATAGGGCATTGGGCCTTTGCGATGCCGTTCTGCTAAACGTAGTGGGTTATTCGTACGATTCTTCGATGGGCCCTGTTCCTGTGCTCATGTAGCATGCATGCTCTGTGACTGAATTGCTGTTGCGATCTTTTGGGTCCCGCATTTATTGAAAGCATTGCATGAGTCACCAGAGATGTGACATGAAAATGAGCCCCAGATGCGTGTTATGTGGGAGAAATGGAGGGACAAGGGAGTAGCCAACGTAAGGCATCAGAGGACGCAGTTGTGACATTAGCCGGATGGCACTGTTGGATGCGCCCTGATGGGATTTGGAGTGATAGGCAGGCTCGATCCGTTGGAATCCGTTATGGCCGGTTGAGGCCTGAGCATGATCCGCGGGATCCGATATGGCCGTTTGAGGCCTGCATCAATACATATGGCATTATGGTTGATTGTTTGTATTGCCCGTCTGCTTTGTACGAACTGCATTGCTATGCGTTGTGTGTTATGTCATACGTTGGGACTTGATAATTAGGGAGATCGAGAGCACCTGAACCTTAGACCGTGAACCATAGTTTACTGGATAGGACTGACCCCTCTTGTATACCCTACCCTACGCTAGGATTAGTGGTGAGCTTGCTGAGTCCTCGACTCACTGGTGGTGGTTACCTTCCTTTTCAGATCCTGGACGCTAGTGATGACTGCACCCCCGATGCTTTTTGGATTGTCGATTCAGATGGATACCCAGATCACCCTCCATTTTGATATGCATGCGACGCTATGGCATAGGCACGTGACAACTATACTAGTAGATCAGGGTGGACCCTACCTTGTACCCCATAGGTTCGAGCCGTGGTTTAGAGAAGGTCTTCATGGTTTTGAGGGACCGCAGCGAGACTCTCCGATACCCATGGAGGAGGACCCATTCTGGATGCAACCTGCCGAGTATGGAGGCCAGGTGATCGACCCTGACCCGCTGCAGGAGTTGCCGTCACCAGGACGTTCTGAGATTGACGGCCACGAGGAGGGTGACCCTATGGACACCGATGAGGAGGATCCAGAAGAGGACCCTGAGGAGGATCCTGAGGAGGAGGAGCCTGAGGTGGACTGAGTCCCTGATGCTGGTCTAGTCTTTTGAGGTTGCTTGAGCGTAGGTTTTGACTGTAGGTTGTGGTTTTCTTTTTGGGGGTCTGTACCTAACGCTTACGATATGTGTATATATATATGTATTGTCATTTGTAATTATATTGTTCGTTCTACCCCTCTGTTTTGTATGCATGTATGTATGGTTAGGAGGCACGTTTCCGCAGGTTCGATAGTTAGATGAAGGACTCGTCGTTTGGTCTCGACGAAGAGATTTCCCTGGGCCGTCGCGTATTGTAAACTTGGCGAGCGAGGTGTGAATCTTCCGCAGGAATGGGATGCCGCACGTCTGATTGGGGTTCGGGGCGTGACATCCCCATTCGAGTGGTATCAAAGCAAGGTCAGCTCGATACGAGACCGTTCGAGGATCTGGAGTGATAAGACCGATGATTTTGGGGTAGTTAGATAGACAGACCCTAGACCTAAGGATTAGAAAGGGTAGAATGCTTGAATTGATTGGCGCTTGTGATTGCTTAGATCGATTGGTTGCCTAGAGTAGACTGAGGCAGAGGTATTCTGAACTAAGTTGCAGGTGCGTCAGGACCTGAGGTAAGGTTCTAGGGCAAAGCCCCATGAGTAGGGCGCTTGGTTGCTGATTGCTGAGTAGTTAACTTGTTAGGTGCTGCTTGTGTTTGTATGCCTAGTCGGCTGTCGCGCGCTGCTTGACCATCACGCATTGCACGGATTTCTGCATTTAAAGAAAGATGAGTTTGGAAAGAAAAAAAAAGGGGTTTAGAATGAAAACGATTTAAATTTGGGATTTGGATTTGAAAAGTGCATGCATCTCATGTTGTTGGATTTGGTAAGCGTCAGCCTGGTATGGGACGGGATTGACGGGACGTCTAAAAACTGTGATGAAGCGTGGTATGGGACACGTGGAACGGGATTCACTCGGTTTATGGATAACTTAGGACAACTGTTCGCACCAAGAAACGAGGAAGGCGGGGAGTGGTCGCCGGGGTAGAGACCTGATCAAGGAAGCGGCTCCCGACAGGCTTCTAGTTGAGGTGGCGAACAGAGTGGCTTGGGTTGTGCACCGACAGGGTTGGGTCTAGATGTCAACTGGGTTCAACTGCACTTAAGCTGCAGCGACTATTTACATGCATATACATGTCAGTAGACGCGACAGTAGGCGAAAGCTTAGTTGCTAGATTTAGAATTTCGAATTCCTGAATGGGAATTTCATTTGTTTTAGGTGTGAGTTTTAGCAAGGATGAGCAATAGGCAGAAGACCGACTACTGGTGCATCGAGCTCAAGGGCTCCTGAACCTGAAGGAGATCCTAGGATCGAAGAGATGATGAGAGTTCTAACTGAAGTGAGTAACTTGATGGCTAGGCAAGCTGCTGAGAGAGCTGCCACAGTAGCCCAAGCAGCTGAGGCCGCCTTGGCCGCTGCGAATGGAGCCAATGGGCATGGTAATGGAGGACGTCAGACTCATCATATTGTGGAATAGTTTCTGAAGTTGCAACCGTCGAGGTTTGATGGTAGTGGTGGTCCCGAAGTAGCTGCCTTGTGGATCGAACAGCTTGAGAAGACTTTCACCGTGTTGGGTTGTTCTGATAAGGAAAAGGTTTCGTTGGCAACTTATCAGCTCCAGGGTACTGCAAATGACTGGTGGAAGGCCACTAGAGGGCGAGTCTTTCCGGATGGCATGAGGCCGAACTGGGCCGCTTTTTGTGTAGCGTTTAATGGAAAGTATTTTTCTGAGGCAGCCCAAGAAAGGAAAATGGAAGAGTTCATCAGGCTTCGCCAGGGATCTATGACTGTGGATCAGTACGAGGGTGAATTTGCCAGGTTGTCCAAGTTTGCTCGAAGACTGATTGAGGATCCGTGGGACAAGGCCAGAAGGTTCAGAGAAGGCTTGAGACCTGAATTGAAGAGTATGATAATCGCCACAGGACTGAGAGACTATAATGAGATTTATGAGCGAGCACTGGCGATAGAGCGAGACCTGCAAGAGAAGGCTGCCGCATCTGGATCGCGGTTTGTGCCAAGAGGGAACTTCAAAGATTTTGGCAAGAGGCCGATGAAGGACACCCGCAGGTTCGTTCCACCTGCGAGAAGGACTCTAGGAAAACCGTCGCACTCTGGGAATCAGAACTGCCGTGACTGTGGCAGGAGGCATGGGAACAGCCCTTGCCCAAGGAAGACTGGAGGCTGCTTTGGATGTGGACAGATGGGGCATATTCTGAGGAATTGCCCGAAAAGAGGTCCGAGACCCCCGTTCCAGCCGCAGAAGCAACCGCCAATGGCGAATGCTCCTCAGGGGAATCAGAACCGTCCACCTGCTCAGGGACGAGTTTACGTAGTGGCGCGAAAGGACGTAGAGAACGCGCCAGGAGTGATCACAAGTACCGTCTGTCACGCCCCGGATCCCTATTCGGGAATGCAGCATCCCGTCCCTGCGGAAGATACACCTCGCGCTCGCCTGGTTTCCAAAGTTCGACGGCCCAGGATGAATCTCTTCGTATCCATAAATGCTGCTGGGGCGTTCGTCAATCCAAACGGCATAACTGTGAACTCGTAGTGCCCATACCTCGTCCTAAAGGCAGTCTTCGGTACGTCCTCCTTCTTAATCCTCAACTGGTGATAGCCTGTCCTTAGGTCTATCTTGGAGAACACTCCCGCGCCTTGCAGTTGATCAAACAGGTCATCAATCCTTGGCAGAGGATACTTGTTCTTGATCGTCACTTGGTTCAGCTGTCTGTAATCGATACACAGTCTTAGCGATCCATCCTTCTTCTTAACAAACAGCACCGGAGCTCCCCATGGTGAAGCACTGGGGCGGATAAATCCTTTATCTAGTAGCTCTTGCATCTGTACCTTCAATTCCTTCAATTCAGACAACGACATCCTATACGGTGCTTTTGAGATCGGCTCTGTTCCAGGTGCCAACTCAATCACAAGCTCTACGTCACGCTCTGGTGGCAAACCAGGCAATTCTTGAGGAAATACATCCGGGTACTCTCTCACTATAGGCACTTCCTCCAACTTCACTTCTTGAGCAGTCGAATCTGACACCGATGCCAAAAATCCCAGATAACCTTCATCCATCAGTTTGGTCGCTTCCAACGACGAAATCCAAGGGATCGACGTTCCTCCTCGATTTCCTCTAAAGTCATACTCGGAGTGACCTACCGGGTTTAACTGTATCACACCCCTACCACAGTCTATCACTGCTCCATGTCTAACCAACCAATCCATGCTAACAATCACGTCGAAATCAAACATAGGCAAAACAGCTACATCGATCTCTTCCTCTCTATTGCCCAGAACTAACTTACACCCCTTACATCCTAGCGCAACAATCACTCTATCCTTTAACGGGGTGGTTACATGCAAGGTCACATTCAACGGCTTAACGTTCATCCCAGATAACTCAGCAAAACGTGCAGATACGAAAGAGTGCGACGCTCCCGGATCAAATAAAGCATAAGCAGTATGACCACAGAGAGAAACGGTACCTGTGATCACCCCTGGCGCGTTCTCAGTGTCCTTTCGCGCCACTGCGTAGACTCGTCCTTGAGCAGGTAGACGGTTCTGATTCCCCTGAGGAGCATTCGCTAGCGGTGGCTGCGGCTGCGGCTGGAACGGGGGTCTCGAACCTCTCTCGGGCAGTTCCTCAGAATATGCCCCGTCTGGCCACATCCAAAGCAGCCCCCAGTCTTCCTCGGGCAAGGCCTGTTTCCATGCCTCCTGCCACAGTCACGGTAGACCTGATTCTCGGGGAATGACGGCTTTCCCAGGGTTCTTCTTGCAGGTGGAACGAACCTGCGGGTGTCCTTCATTGGCCTCTTGCCAAAGTCCCTGAAGTTCCCTCTTGGCACAAACCGCGATCCAGATGCTGCAGCCTTCTCTTGCAGGTCTCGCTCTATCGCCAGAGCTCGCTCATAAATCTCGTTGTAGTCCCTTAGCCCAGTGGCGATGATCATGCTCTTCAGCTCTGGTCTCAAACCTTCTCGGAACCTTCTGGCTTTGTCCCACGGATCCTCAATCAGCCTTCGGGCGAACTTGGACAGCCTGGCAAACTCGCCTTCGTACTGGTCCACAGTCATCTGTCCTTGCCTGAGCCTGATGAACTCTTCCATTTTCCTTTCTTGGGCTGCCTCAGAGAAATACTTGCCATTAAATGCCGCATAGAAAGCGGCCCAGTTTGGCCTCATGCCATCAGGAAAAACTCGTCCTCTAGTGGCCTTCCACCAATCATCTACAGTACCCTGGAGTTGATAAGTTGCCAACGAAACCTTTTCCTCATCTGCGCAACCCAAAACAGTAAAAGCCTTCTCAAGATGCTCGATCCACAAGGCAGCTACTTCGGGACCACCACTACCATCAAACTTCGACGGCTGCAACTTCAGAAACTGTTCCACAATATGATGAGTCTGACGTCCTCCATTTCCATGCCCATTGCCTCCATTGGCTCCATTCGCAGCGGCCAAGGCGGCCTCAGCTGCTTGGGCTACAGTGGCAGCTCTCTCAGCAGCTTGCCTAGCCATCAAGTTACTCACTTCAGTCAGAACTCTCATCATCTCTTCGATCCTAGGATCTCCTTCAGACTCAGGAGCCCTCGAGCTCGATGCACCAGCAGTCGGTCTTCTGCCCCTATTGCTCATCCTCGCTAAAACTCTCACCTAAAACAAACGAAATTCCCATTCAGGAATTCGAAATTCTAAATCTAGCAACCAAGCTTTCGTCTACTGTCGCGTCCACTGACATGTATATGCATGTAAATAATCGCTGCAGCTTAGATGCAGTTGAACCCGGTCGACATCTAGACTCAACCTGAAAATGCACAACCTAGGCCACTCTGTTCGCCACCTCAACTAGAAGCCTGTCGGGAGCCGCTTCCTTGATCAGGTCTCTGCCCCGGCGACCACTCCCCGCCCTCATCGTTTCTTGGTGCGAACAGATGTCCCAAGTTACCCACAGACAGAGTGAATCCCATTCCGCGTGTCCCATACCACGCTTCATTACAGTTTTTAGACGTCCCGTCAATCCTGTCTCATACCAGGCTGGCGGTCACCAAATCCAACAACATGAGATGCATGTATTTTCCAACTCAAACCTCATTTTTCGAACAATGTCTATTTCTAAACCATTTTGTTTTCGATGTAAAAATCATGCAATGCATGATGGTCAAGCAGCGCGCGACAACTGACTAGGCATACAAACACAAGCAACACCTAACAAGTTAACCACTCAGCAATCAGCAACCAAGCGCCCTACTCATGGGGCTCTGCCTTAGAACCTTACCTCAGGTCCTGACGCACCTGCAACTTAGTTCAGACTACCACTGCCTCAGTCTACTCTAGGCAACCAACCGAACTAAGCATTCACATGCACCAATCAATTCATGCATTGTACCCTTTCCTATCCTTTAGTCTAGGGTCTGTCTATCTAACTACTCCAAAATCAGCATCCTTATCACTCCAAAACCTCGAACGGTCTCGTATCGAGCTGACCTTGCTCTGATACCACTCGAACGGGGATGTCACGCCCCGGATCCCTATTCGGGAACGCAGCATCCCGTCCCTGCGGAAGATACACCTCGCGCTCACCTGGTTTTCAAAGTTCGACGGCCCAGGATGAATCTCTTCGTCGCAACCAGACGACGCGTCCTCTATAAACTTACGAACCTGCGGAAGCGTGCCTCCTATCCACACACACAAGCATGCATAGCAAAGGGGCAGCATAGACAGAGTAAATACAAACAGCATTATATACATATCAAGCGTTAGGTACAGACCCCAAAAGAAACCACAACCTGCTGCCTAACCTACGCTTTCACTAACATCAAAATACCAGACCAGCATTAGGGACTCAGTCCTCCTCAGGCTCCTCGTCGGAATCCTCCACGGGGTCCTCTTCTGGATCCTCCTCGTCAGTATCCATGGCATCGCCCTCCTCGTGGCCATCAATCTCAGATCGTCCAGGGGACGGCAACTCCTGCAGTGGGTCGGGGTCGATCACCTGGCCTCCATACTCGGCAGGCTGCAGCCAGAACGGGTCCTCCTCCATGGGTTTCGGGGAATCTCTCTGAGGTCCCTCAAAGCCATGAAGGCCCTTTCTAAACCAAGCCTCAAACCTATGGGGCACTAAGTATGGACCACCCTGATCTACAAGTACAGTCGTCACGTGCTTATGCCATAACGTAGCATGCATTTCAAAATGGAGGGTAATGTGAGTGTCCATCATCGGCAGTCCAAAAAGCATCGGGGGTGCAGCCATCTCTTGACACCTGATTTTTAATCATTTTTTCTATTGCTAAAGTAATAAAAAATCCATAAAAATTCATAAAATTGAAAAATCAACTTTAGGGACCTTAGCCAAGCCTAGGGAACCAATTTTGACCAAAAAACGATTTTTCATATTTTCAGTATTTTTCGGTATTTTTATTTTCGAAAATTCATAAAACAAAAAATGAAGAAAAAATGAGAAAATTGAAAAATCAACTTTGGAAGCCTTGGCCAAGCCTAGGAAACCATTTTTGAACAAAAAATAAAATTTCATATTATATATATATTTTTAATTTTTTTAAAAAAAATACAAAAATACTTTAAAATTTTGGAAAAATAACATTTGAGGCCAAAAAAATACACAAAGATAGTTAATATTTTTATTTTAAATCTATTTTCATATTGGCCATCGCAAATTCAGAAAAATCCAATTCGAGTCACGTGTTCCTTCACGAGTATAATCTTGAATCGGGCCTAAAAAAATTTAATTTGAATCAACTTATTTTTAATTTTCACTTTTTATGAGTTGTGACATTGTCTTCTAATATTTTAAATTTTCATCTTAGCCCAATTATACCCAGAATGACTTAATTTTGCAAAAGGGCTTTAATTAAATTCTGCATTATTTTCAACGGCAAGAGGACTAGAGTGCAAATACTTAACTCTTGAAGGATTATTTTACAAATAACAAAAAGAAGAGTTAGTGGATAAATTAGAATAGAGAAGGGAATATGGAGAAGAGGAGATGAAGAAGAGAAGTTGGAGAAGAATAGATGGAGAAAATAAGATAAGAATAGAGAAGGGAAGATAGAGATGAAGAAGAGTTAGTAGAGAAATTAGAATGGAAGATAAGAATAGAGAAGGGAAGATGGAGATGAAGAAGAGTTAGTGGAGAAATTAGAATGGGAGATAAATATGGAGAAGGGAAGATGAAGATGAAGAAGAGTTAGTGGAGAGATTAGAATGTGAGATAGAGATGGAGAATGGAAGATGAAAATGAAGAAGAGTTAGTGGAGAAATTAGAATGGGAGATATAGTTAGTGGAAAAATTAGAATGGGAGATAGAGTTAGTGGAAAAATTAGAATGGGAGATAGATGAGTAGATTATAAAAGGAGGATGAAGTGAGCTTGAGAGGGGATTCTTGAGAGAGAAAATTTGAAGTGTTTGGGAGAATTTTTTGGAGAGGAAATTTTGGATGTTTAAGAGAGTTTTGGGAGATTGAAGAAAAATTCGAGAAAAAGAAAATACCAAAAGAGAGAGAATTTTGAAGATGATGGGAGTTTAAAGCTAGGGGTTATCATCACAAATTCCTTCATCGATCAATATAAATCAAGAGTTCATCCTCGTCAACGAGCAAGCAAATTCGAGCTAAGTGTTTTTATTTATTCATTTATTTATGATTTTACTCGCAAATTAGCACAAATTGTATACACTTTCTCCATCTCTTTTTTTCCCCATATTTTATGTCAGGAGAAGGATATCTCTACGTCAACAGCAAAAATCTCGTAGAGATGCAAAAATCGGCCCAGACAAGCTCCTAAGCTGTCCACCGATTTCTCAACTGATCTGTGACTAAAAGTCCCTCTTAATTCAAAAGAAACTCTCTATATTGGGAACATAGAGAGCGAAAATCAATTATAGAAATCCCTCCCAAAAAATGGGAGATCAGTACTCTTTCCACTGTTCTGGTTTTAGGTGCAGATTAGCACATATTTTGTATACTGACACTTCACTTTATTTTATGTCAGGAAGCCGCAGCTCTATATCAATGGTCAACCCTGTGGAAGCACAAAATCGGCTTGGAGGAGTCCTCAAGCGCGAACAAATTTCAAATTGTTGAATCAATTCGTTGTATTTCATTTTAAAGAATTCATACCCCAGAATGGAGAGGATAAAGTCCATCCGCAATTTAAATACCTGCACCATAAATCCCAAAGGGAAGAGCCAAGCCAATGCTTAGCCTCCCATTGGAGGTTTTTACTTACAGTAGTTAAATACCTGCAACTTAAATACTTGTACCTTAAATCCCAAAGGGAAGAGCCAAGCCAATGCTTAGCCTCCCATTGGAGGTTTTTACTTACAGTAGTTAAATACCTGCAACTTAAATACCTGTACCTTAAATCCCAAAGGGAAGAGCCAAGCCAATGCTTAGCCTCCCATTGGAGGTTTTTACTTACAGTAGTTAAATACCTGCAACTTAAATACCTGTACCTTAAATCCCAAAGGGAAGAGCCAAGCCAATGCTTAGCCTCCCATTGGAGGTTTTTACTTACAGTAGTTAAATACCTGCAACTTAAATACCTATACCTTAAATCCCAAACGGAAGAGCCAAGCCAATGCTTAGCCTCCCATTGGAGGTTTTTACTTACAGTAGTTTAAATACTTGCAACTTAAATACCTGTACCTTAAATCCCAAAGGGAAGAGCCAAGCCAATGCTAGGCCTCCCATTGGAGGTGTTTATTCATTGTGATGTACTTCCTATAATTTAATTTTTGAATCATCAGACCTAAAAGATAAGTAGGTTGTAATATTGCACAGAAGTCGTTAACACACTCCCTCTTTCGGCTTCAGGGAATCTTTAACACTTAAAAAAATATAACAAATAAAAATATATATCATCCATGCATCCTATTTAAAAAGTGAAAATACAAAAGAGAATACCCTACTAGAGCCTTAGGAATAAACCAAGCCTGAGTTGCCGAATTAGGATATCCATGAAATTAAGGTACCGAAAGGGCATTAGTTTTAATTAACTAGTGTAACCAAGTCCCCGAGCTCCTAATCTCTGGTTCGCAAGAATAAATTAGTTCTCCCGCTAATTTATTTAGGTTTCTAATCGACCTACCAAGAACGATTAGTGGCGACTCCAAATTTCAAAATCATTTAAACAAAAACCAAAGTTGCGATTCGGTAGGGCTTGGGAGGGTCCGCGTTAGGTTAGTCAAATCTAATTAACCTAATAATCCGTTAACCCCTAGAAATAATAAAAATATTTTCAGAGGGTCGCGACACCATCACTGGCGTCTGGGATCTGAAAAAGGAAGGTAACCACCACCAGTGAGTCGAGGACTCAGCAAGCTCACCACTAATCCTAGCGTAGGGTAGGATATATAAGTGGGGTCGGTCCTAACCAGTATCTAGGGTTCAGGGTTCAGAGTCCAACCACTCTCGATCTCCCAAGATACTATAACTCATCGTAATCCACACAAACCACATAATAATACCAGTTATACAATGCAGACGGGCAATATCAAACAATCAGCAATCATGTCATGCAATGCTATAGGCCTCAAGCGGCCATCACGGATCCCACGGATCAGCCCGCCTATCACTCCAATTCCCATCAGGGCTCAATCTCAGTGCCACACGGCAAATACCACACTGCGTTTCTGATGCTTTACGTTGGTCCCCCTTTTCTCTCCATTTCCCCATCTTGGGCACATTCTCATGTCACATCTTCGGTGACTCATGCAATGCTCTGAATGTATGCGGGGCCCAAATGATTGCATCAGTAATTCAAATACAGAGCATGCATGCCAAAGTACACAAGTATAAGAACAGAGTACATCAATTGATCGTCTAATAAATCTCATGTTCATCATGCCAAACGATCATAGGACTAGTGCTATATACCCAGATTCTCGATCCTCTAAGCTCGCCTTAACATCTTACTCGCGATCCTATCATGACATTACTCACCATAGGCGATCTCCCAGTTGTACCCATGTGAATCCAAGGTTTAACCTAAGTAAGGTTCTAATTAATTAAGTTAAGTTCGACTGGGCCTAAGGCTCACTTCAAGATTTGAGGCCCATGATTTGTTTCTTAAATTAAGTAGATGGTTTGGGCCCATTATTATCTTAAATTCGTGCAAGGCCTAGGCCCAATCTTAAAAATTAACCGATTGAGCCCGATTCGACTACCTTAGGCCCAATTTGCTGTCCTAAGCCCATATACATTATTGGGCCTCATATTTAATATTCTAAATTATAATTCGGCCCCAATTAGTCTAAATTTTCATCCATTAAAGCCCACAATACAATTAGGGTCCAATTGAATTAGTTTAGGTCCACTTAGCTTAGAATTTGGATCCCCAAGCCCAATTACTCATTTTGGCCCATTAAGGTACACGCCTAAGCCCACTAAATCAGCCCACTAATCATGTTTTCGGGGCCCATTCAGATTGTTAATCTCGTCCATTAGCAAGTCCATTAGGGTATCTTAGGCCCGTTAGCTTATTTTAGGTCCAAATGGTCCAAATTAAACCTCGAGGCCCACTCATTTCGCCCGGCCCACATTTCACACGCCCACATCACTCACTTGCAGCCCAACATGCATAATATTCAGCCCCCTTCAAGCCGCTAAGCCTATGGTTTAGCCCAACAAACTAATCACTCAAACTAACACAACTAGCTTATGCCTTAATCATGCAATTTCCTCTATAAATCATCATGGACAGCCCTCTATATCACATTCCACATACATATACTACTAACCTAAACCAAGATTAGTAGTAGAGCTTACCTAAAATGGGATGGAATGAGCGGCAACGACGAAGAGAACACCGGCGGCTCAAGGGAGGCTCTCGGCCTACATGGGGAAATCGGGTTGGTCGGGGTCTAAGAGGGCTTCGAATGCTTCGGAAGTGAAGGGAAGGGAAACTAGGAAGCTTACCAAAGATTGAGGGTGGTCGGTGAAGGCCGGAGGTGGCCGGACGACGCTGAAGACGACGGGCGAAGCTCACGGGCGGCACGGGCGGACTAGAGCGAACGAGAGAGAGAGAGATGGTGAGGTTGATCCAGCTCCACCCAAGGCCAAATGGCCACGAAAATGGGAAGAGGAGAGGTTGAGAGCCTTACCAAACGAAGATGGAATGGTGGCGTCGGCGAGGAAGCTCGGACGGCGGCGGTGATGCGAGGCGGTGGCCGGCGGACGAAGGAGACAAGAAGGAGAAGAAGATGAGAGGTTTCGGTGGAGAGGAGAGAGGGAATGGCCGAATGAGGTGAGGGGAGAGAGAGAGAAAGGTTTATGTGGGTTATAGTGAAATTCAAAATAAGATAATGGGGTTAGGTTGAATAGTGATTGTGATAAGACTTGTATTCTTGATTTGTACTTGATGTGAACTTGAATGACACTTGATTGATGGGTTGATTTGCTTTAGAAATTGTGCCATGATGTGATTGATTGATTGACAAGACATTTGATTGATTTGACCACTGATTTGACTTGTCTCGATTTACGTGCCAAATGCACCGATCGGGTCCCGAGCGCGAATGAATTTCAGGCAAGATTTGATTTCGATTGATCGAATCTACTCTCAAAAATCCTAATTCAACTAATCCTAAGGACTGAGCATTTACCGGGGGCATTTTGGTAATTTCCCAATCACGTCTTGCTTCACAACGTACACCGGCTGTCTGCTCTTATGGCGACATTTCTGAAACTGACTTCATTTCTTAATTGTGTTTGTCTTACTAATTCGATTGTCCGAAGTCGGATTTCATTTCGTGGTCAATTTCATTAAATAACGGCTCTGTCTCCGTCTCAGACTAACGGGCGGCTGTTTGGAAAATTCTTCCCAGGTAGCCTTTCCCCTTCGGTTGGTCAACTCAGGGTAGCTAATCCTGAGTGAGCGTCGATCAGAGTGTATTAATGAAGTATTTCCATTCATTTAGAATTTCCGAAAATCGGGTCGAATTTTCAGACTGTCACACCGTCTCTCTGTGTGGTCATACTGCTTATGCTTTGTTTGATCCGGGAGCGTCGCACTCCTTCGTATCCGCACGTTTTGCTGAGTTAACTAGGATGAATGTTAAGCCGTTGGATGTGACTTTGCATGTAACCACCCCGTTAAAGGATAGAGTGATTGTTGCGTTAGGATGTAAGGGGTGTAAGTTAGTTCTGGGCGTTAGAGAGAAAGAGATCGATTTAGCTGTTCTACCCATATATGATTTTGACGTGATTGTTGGCATGGATTGGTTGGTTAGACATGGGGCAGTAATAGACTGTGGTAGAAGTATGGTACAGCTAAACCCAGTAGGTCACCCTGGGTATGACTTTAGAGGAAATCGAGGAGGAACGTCAATTCCTTGGATCTCGTCGTTGGAAGCGACCAAACTGATAGACGAGGGTTGTCTGGGATTTTTGGCATCAGTGGCAGATTTGACTACTCAAGAAGTGAAGTTGGAGGAAGTGCCTGTAGTGAGAGAGTACCCGGATGTATTTCCTCAAGAATTGCTTGGCTTGCCACCAGAGCGTGAAGTGGAGTTTGTAATTGAGCTGGCACCTGGAACCGAGCCAATCTCAAAAGCACCGTACAGGATGTCATTATCGGAGCTAAAGGAATTGAAGGTGCAGATGCAGGAACTGCTGGATAAAGGATTTATCCGCCCTAGTGCTTCGCCATGGGGAGCTCCGGTGCTATTTGTTAAAAAGAAGGACGGATCGCTAAGATTGTGTATCGACTACAGGCAGCTGAACCAAGTGACGATCAAGAACAAGTATCCTCTGCCAAGAATTGATGACCTGTTTGACCAGCTTCAAGGCGCATGTGTGTTCTCCAAGATAGACCTAAGGACGGGCTATCACCAATTGAGGATTAAGAAGGAGGACGTGCCTAAAACTGCCTTTAGGACGAGGTATGGGCACTATGAGTTCACAGTTATGCTGTTTGGATTGACGAACGCCCCAGCAGCATTTATGGATATGATGAATCGAGTGTTCAAGGAGTTTTTGGATCAGTTCGTGATAGTCTTCATTGATGACATTTTGGTGTATTCGAAGTGTCCTGAGGACCACGAGGAACACTTAAGGATTGTCCTGCAGACGTTAAGGGAACACTCGCTGTATGCGAAGTTTAGCAAGTGTGAGTTCTGGTTAAGCAGAGTGGCGTTCCTTGGACACATAGTATCTGGAGAAGGAATATCAATGGATCCAGCAAAGATCGAGGCTGTAGAGAAGTGGCCGAGGCCAACAACCGTGACTGAAGTACGAAGTTTTCTTGGATTGGCTGGCTACTACAGACGCTTTGTGGAAAGGTTCTCTGTGATAGCGTCTCCTCTAACCCATTTGTTGAAGAAGGAAACGAGGTTTGAATGGACTGAGAAGTGCGAGGAAAGTTTTCAGGAGTTGAAGGATCGACTAACTTCCGCACCAGTGTTAACCATCCCGTCTGGACCTGGAGGATTCGAGATTTATAGTGATGCGTCATTAAGAGGATTGGGATGCGTCTTGATGCAGCATGGACGAGTAGTGGCCTATGCATCTCGACAGTTAAGGCCGCATGAGATGAACTACCCGACGCACGACTTAGAGTTAGCGGCCATAGTATTTGCATTGAAGATTTGGAGGCATTATCTGGTGGGAGAGAAATTTCAGATCTACACCGATCATCAGAGTTTGAAGTATTTGTTTTCACAGAAAGAGTTGAACATGAGGCAACGCCGTTGGATGGAGCTGTTGAAGGACTACGACTGTGATATTCTATACCATCCAGGAAAGGCGAATAAGGTAGCGGATGCTCTGAGCAGGAAGTCGAGCATTGCGCTTATGATGGTCAAGGAATGGACGTTGTTGGAGGAGATCAGAGATTCTAAGTTTAAGATTGAGGTAGGAAGCCTCTCAAGTCTGATGGCTACCTTGCAGATCGAACCAGAGATTCAAGTTAGGATCAAGGAGTTGCAGTCTACGGTCCCCGACATTCAGAAGATTGTGATGATGAATGCAGATGAGAGGAAGGCTGAGTTTCAAGTAACTGTAGATGGAGTATTAAGGTTTAAAGGACGTCTCTGTGTGCCGAACGACGAGGATTTGAAGGAAAGAATTTTGTCTGAGGCTCACAGAAGCAACTACAGTATTCACCCAGGAAGTACGAAGATGTATCAGAATTTACGTCAACACTATTGGTGGAACGGCATGAAAGTGGATGTGGCTAAGCATGTAGCCAAGTGCCTGATGTGCTAGCAAGTAAAGGCGCAGCACTGCAAACCTGGTGGATTACTGCAACCCCTGGAAATCCCAGAGTGGAAATGGGAGCATGTCGCTATGGATTTTGTGACAGGATTGCCAAGAAGCCAGCGAGGCAATGATTCGATATGGGTAATAGTGGACAGACTGACGAAGTCCGCACATTTCGTTGCAGTACGAAAGGACTCGACTTTGGAGAAGTTGGCTGAATTGTACATGAGGCAAATCGTGAGGTTGCATGGGGTACCAGTAAGTATTGTATCAGACAGAGATCCTCGTTTCACAGCCACGTTTTGGAAGAGTTTGCAGGGTGCCTTAGGAACAGAGTTGAGATTCAGTACAGCCTACCATCCTCAGACAGACGATCAGTCGGAAAGGACTATACAGACTATGGAGGACATGCTAAGAGCGTGTGTAATTGATTTCAAGGGAGGTTGGGAAGAGCAGTTACACTTGGTGGAATTTGCCTACAACAACAGTTATCAACAGAGTATCAGAATGGCACCGTTTGAGGCACTGTATAGAAGGGCCTGTAGAACTCCGATTTGCTAGGACGAGGTCGGTGAGAAGAGTATAACAGGCCCCGAGTTAGTTCAGCAATCAGTTGAGGCAGTTAAAGGCAGAAAAGCTATGCAGACAAGAGACGTAAGCCATTGGAATTTCAAGTTGGAGATCACGTCTTTTTGAAGGTGTCGCCGATGCGAGGACTATCTCGGTTTGGCAAGAAAGGAAAGTTGAGTCCTAGATTTGTTGGGCCATTCGAGATTCTAGAAAAGATCGGGACACTGGCTTATCGTCTAGCACTGCCGCCGAACTTATCGCAGATTCACAACGTGTTTCATGTATCGATACTCCGGAAGTACGAGCCGGACCCTGGCCATATACTCGATCATGAAGTCATTGAAATGGATGACCGCGTCTCGTACGTGGAAAGGCCAGTAAGAATTGAAGATCGTAAGGAGCAGGTCTTGAGGAACAAGACGATACCGCTGGTTAAGGTTATCTAGGAGCATGATGGGACTAAAGGAGCCACTTGGGAAAGTAAGAATGAGATGAAGTAGAAGTATCCGCATTTGTTTGAGTAGCTCAGTGTAATTTCTGTTTTGTTGTAAGGTTGGTGGATTGTAAATTTCGAGGACGAAATTTTTATAAGAAGAGAAGAATTGTGACATTCTGAAAATTCGACCCAATTATCGGAATTTCTAAATGAATGGAAATATATCGTTAATACACTCTGATCGACGCTCACTCAGGATTAGCTACCCTGAGATGACTAACCGAAGGGGAAAGGCTATCTGGGAAGAATTTCCCAAACAGCCGCCCGTTGGTCTGAGACAGAGACAGAGTCGTTATTTAATGAAATTGACCACAAAATTAAATCCGACTTTGGACAATCGAATTAGTAAGGTAAACACAATTAAGAAATGAGATCATTTTCGGAATTGTCGCCAGAAGGGCAGACAGCCGGTGTACGTCGCGAAGCAAGACGTGATTGGAAAAATTACCGAAATGCCCCCGGTAAATGCTCAGTCCTTAGAATTAGTTGAATTAGGATTTTTGAGAGTAGATTCGATGAATCGAAATCAAATCTTGTCTGAAATTCGTTCGCGCTCGGGACCCGATCGGTGCATTTGGCACGCAATTCGAGACAAGTCAAATCAATCAAAGATCTTGTCAATCACATCAATCATTCATGGCACAATTTCCTAGGCAATCCATCAAGTCATTCAAGTGTCATTCAAGCACAAGTCAAATCCCTAACACTATTACCCCCATTACCTAACCCACTATCACATTTTCAAATTTTGGGATTAAACCTCATCACCTCTCTCTCTCCTCACCCTCCCCCTCATTCGGCCGAGACCTCTCTCTCCCCTCTCCTCTTCATTTTCTTCTCCTTCCTTTCCCTTCCGCCGCCGTCCGCCGGAGCTCCATCGTGAAACGCCGCTGTCCGAGCCCCCTCGCCAACGCTACCATCCCATCTTCGTTCAGTGAGCCTCTTCTCTCTCTCCCCTTGTTGTTTCGTAGCTTGAAAGCCACATTAAACCGCCGACCCGACCTCATCTCTCTCTCTCTCTCCCATCGTCGCTTCCGTGGGCCACCGTCGGCCACCATTTGCCATCCCACGTTCCATCGTGCCTTGGTGAGTCCCCTCTCTTCTTGTTCCTTCATTTCATGGCCTTGGAATACCCCATTTGACCGACCAAACCTGTGACAGTCCGAAAATTCGACCCGATTATCGGAAATTCTGAATGAATGGAAATACTTCGTTAATACACTCTGATCGATACTCACTCAGGATTAGCTACCCTGAGTTGACCAACCGAAGGGGAAAGGCTATCTGGGAAGAATTTTTCCAAACAGCCGCCCGTTGGTCTGAAACAGAGACAGAGTCGTTATTTAATGAAATTGACCACGAAATGAAATCCGACTTCGGACAATCGAATTAGTAAGACAAACACAATTAAGAGGTGAAGTCAGTTTCAGAAATGTCGCCAGAAGGGCAGACAGCCGGTGAACGTCGAGAAGCAAGACGCGATTGGAAAATTACCGAAATGCCCCCGGTAAATGCTCAGTCCTTAGGATTAGTTGGATTAGGATTTTTGAGAGTAGATTCGGTAAATCGAAATCAAATCTTGTCTGAAATTCGTTCGCGCTCGAGACCCGATCGGTGCATTTGGCACGCAAATCGAGGCAAGTCAAATCAGTTGTCAAATCAATCGATGTCTTGTCAATCAATCAATCAAATCCATCGGTCAATCATGGCACAAGTTCCCATGCAAATCTTTCAATCAAAGTCAAGTACACATGTCATGTAAAACTCAAATCAAAGTCACTATTCAATTACTATTCAAGCAACCTAACCCACTTACCCCTCTCACTTAAACTCTCTTCTCTCTCTCCTCCCTCATTCTCATCATTTTCGGCCATCCTCCTCTCTCTCTCTCCACCGAAGCTCTCTCCCTCCCGTTCTCACCTCTCTCTCTCGGTGTTCTCCCTCCGTCCGCATAGAGCAGCCGCTCGGTCCGCCACCCTCCGGCCGTCGAGCCACCGACCAGCCACCACGCCACTTCGGTAAGTCCTTTCCTCCCTCTCCCTTGTTGTCTCACGGCCATGAGAGCCTCTCGAAGCCGCCCCTCAACCTCACCGTCTATCTCTCTCTCGGTGATCTTCGTGTAGCCGCCACCGTCGTCGTCATCAATCACCTTCGTTCGGCCACCGCCGGCCACCACCGTCCCCGAACGCACTTTGGTAAGCCTTCTAACTCATCTCTCCCCCTTGTCCACCGCCCCTTGATCTTGCTCAATGACCGAGCCAACCCGAATCTCCTCGTAGGCCGTGAGCCACACTTGGCCGTTCCTCGCTCCGTCGTCCGTCGTTATTGATTTCGATCCAACTAAGGTAAGCTCTACCCCTAATCTTGGTTTAGGTTAGTAGTATATATTTGTGAAATGTCAATAGAGGCCGTTTGTGATGATTGTTAGAAGAGATTGCATGATTCAAGTGTAGGCAAGCAAGGTTATGTTAAGCGGTTAGTGTATGAGGCTAAACCGGGAGCTTAGAGGCTTGTAGAGGGGCTGGAAATTTGGTATACAAGGCTGTGGGAGTTCGGTTTGGGCGTGTATGGGGTGGCCGAAGTGTATTAGTGGGCTCGGGAAATTGAATAAGGCAAGTTGGGCTTAAAATAAGCTAACGGGCCGAAGACATTCCAAAGGACTCGCCCATGGACGAAACTAACAACTTGAACGGGCCTTATAAACGTGAATTGTGGGTTGCAAGTGTAGGCTTAGGCGTGCACTTAAAGGGCAAAAGGGAACTAATGGGCTTGGAAGCTTTAAATTCAAGTAATTGGGCCAAAATTAAACAAAATGGGCCTAACCTGTAACAGTCTGAAAATTCGACCCAAATATCGGAATTTCTAAAGGAATGGGAACACTTCGTTAATACCCTCTGATCGACGCTCACTCAGGACTAGCTACCCTGAGATGACCAACCGAAGGGGAAAGGCTAACTGGGGAGAATTTTCCAAACAGCCGCCCGTTGGTCTGGGACAGAGACAGAGTCGTAAATTAATGAAATTGACCACGAAATGAAATCCGACTTCGGACAATCGAATTAGTAAGACAAACACAATTAAGAAATAAAGTCAGTTTCAGAAATGTCGCCAGAAGGGCAGACAGCCGGTGTACGTCGAGAAGCAAGACGTCAATGGAAAATTACCGAAATGCCACCGGTAAATGCTCAGTCCTTAGGATTAATAGAATTAGGATTTTTGAGAGTAGATTCGACTAATCAAAATCAAATCCTGTCTAAAATTCGTTCGCGCTCGAGACCCGATCGGTGCATTTGGCACGCAAATCGAGGCAAGTCAAATCAGTTGTCAAATCAATCAATGTCAAGTCAAACCATCGGTCAATCATGGCACAAGTTCCAAGGCAATCCATCAAGTCAAATCTAAGTACATCAAGAGTACACATCATGTCCATGTCACTATTCCACCTAATTCCACCTACCATTATTTTGAATTTTTGTTTTATCTTGAATAAACTCTCTTCTCTCTCTCTTCACCCCTCATTCTCTCATTCGGCTCTCTCTCTCCCTCACTCTCCCTCCCGAAAGCTCTCCCTCTCCTCTCAACACTCTCTCGGTTCTCTCCCTCTCCGCCCGACACCGCCCCTCACCGCCCCGTCGTCCGGCCGACCGCCACCGCCGAGCTCCCTCCGACCGCCACCAACCCTCCTCACCTCTTGGTAAGTTCTCTTAACTTGTTCTTGTTTATTTCTCATGGCTTGAATCCCCACGAAAGGCCCGAAACAGCCCGCCTCCTCATCGTCGTTCTCTTCGTCGTTTCGCCTCCATTTGAACCCGAACTTGTCCCACCTTGTTCCCTTGCATTCCTCACTTCTTTTGACTTGTGGAATGGTTGGTTTAGAGTCCTCGGAGGCCGCGGAACAGCCGTGAACAGCCACCGCCGCCGCCGTTCTCCTCCCTAAGCCGTGAGCTCCAACCGGCCATTCTCGCTCCGCCTCGCGTCGTCGTCATTTCCAACCCATATCCGGTAAGCTCTACCACTAATCTTGGACTAGGCTAGTTGTATATGTGTATGTGGGGTGGTATTATGGGCTAGTGGTTGTGATTAAGAAGGTTAGTGTGTGATTAAGGTTGGATTGGTTGAGGCTAATGGACTAGTATGCGGATTTGGGCCAAGAGAGGGGCTGTTAGCGTGTGAAATGGGCCTTAAAATGCTAAGTGTGGGCTGCAAATGATGAGGTAAGTGTGTGGTGGAGAGGCCGTGAGGTGTTATTGGGCTTAGGGGGCTTAACTTGCACTAATTTGATCAAAAACAAGTTAACGGGCCTAAGATATCCTAATGGACTTGCCAATGGACGAAACTAACAACTTGAATGGGCCTTGAAAACATGATTAGTGGGCTGCAAATGTGGACTTAGGCGTGTACATAATGGGCCAAAGGGAACTAATGGGCTTGAAAGCTTTAAAAATCAAGTAATTGGGCCAAAACTAATCAAAATGGGCCACATCTAGTTAGTGGGCCACTAATGGACGAAAATCTTATTTAATTTGGCCTAAATTAAGTCCATGAACATTAAAGAATGAAACCCAAAAATGTATATGGGCTTGGGTACTTGAATTGGGCCTAAAATAATGAATATGGGCTTGAATAGTAAACCTTTAGAAATGGGCTTGGGCCTCGCACGAAATTAATAAAATAATAGGCCCAACCCATGTGAATTAAATTAATAATTAATCATTGGACCTCAACTATTGAAGTGGGCCTTAGGCCCAGTCGAACTTAGCTCGATTAATTAAGGGTTCTTAATTAGATTAGACCTTGGTTTATATGGGCTCGATTAGTGGATTGCCCTTGGGTAAGTGATGGCATGGTAGATTCTTGTATGAGATGTAAGGCGAACTAGATGATCGAGACTTCCAGAGTAGAGGCATACGATATATGTCTGTTTGGCTTGATGAACATGAGGTTTATTGGTTGATTGAATGACGTGCTCTGCTCTTGCACTTACATTCATCTGCATGCATGCTCTGTGTTGAGTTATTGATGTGATCATCTGGGCCCTGCATACATTCAGAGCATTGCATGAGTCACTGGAGATGTGACATGAGATTGTGCCCTGAGGGGAAGTGGAGAGAAAAGGGAGACCAACGTAAGGCGTCAGAAACGCAGTGTGGTACGGGCCTATGTGGCACCGAGATTTATGCCGTGTGGCACTGTTGGTAGCGCCCTGATGGGAGATGGAGAGAAAAGTGAGGCCAGCATAAGGCGTCCGAGACGCAGCGTGGCATGCCGTGTGGCACTGTTGGTAGAGCCCTGATGGGAATTGGAGTGATAGGCGGGCTGATCCTTGGGATCTATGATGGCCGTTTGAGGCCTGTGGCATTGCATACCATGATTGCTGATTGTTGATATTGCCTGTCTTTATTGCATGAACCATTGTGACGAAACTCGTATTGGCTATATGAGGTGTGATGAAAACTGGGGAGATCGAGAGCGTTGAACTTTGAATCCTGAACCCTAGTTACTGGTTAGGACCGACCCCACTCGTATATCCTACCCTACGCTAGGATTAGTGGTGAGCTTGCTGAGTCCTCGACTCACTGGCGTTGGTTGCCACCTTTTTCAGATCCAAGCCGCTAGTGATGGATGTGCCACCGATGCTTTTTGGTCTGCCGATCCAGATGGACACCCAGGTTACCCTCCATTTTGATATGCACGCTACTCTGTGGCATAGGCATGTGACGACTGTACTCGTAGATCAGGGAGGTCCTTATTTAGTGCCCCATAGATTCGAGGCTTGGTTCAGAGAGGGCCTACATGGCTTTGAGGGACCCCAGAGAGATTCGCCGATTCCCATGGAGGAGGACCCGTTTTGGCTCCAGCCTGCAGAATATGGAGGCCAGGTGATCGACCCCGACCCGAAGCAGGAGTTGCCGTCTCCAGGGCGCTCCGAGATAGATGGCCACGAGGAGGGCGATGCGATGGATACCGAGGAGGAGGATCCAGAGGAGGACCCTGTGGAGGATTCCGACGAGGAGGACTGAGTTATGGCAGAATTTCGATGGTTCGAGGATTTGGTTGATAGCGTAGGAAGATCTGTGATTAGTGGTTTTCTTTTGGTAGTCTGTACCTAACGCTAATCGTAATTATGAAATGTTGTTTATGTTTATCTTGTCCATGCTACCCCTTTGCTATGTATGCTTGTGTGTATGGATAGGAGGCACGCTTCCGCAGGTATGAGAATTTGGCGCAAGTTGCGTCGTCTGGTCGCGACGAAGTGAAAGTATCCCTGGGCCGTCGCTTATCGTGAACCAGGCGAGCGCGAGGTATATCTTCCGCAGGAACGGGATGCCGCATTCCCGAGAAGGGATCCGGGGCGCGACATCCCCGTTCGAGTGGTATCAGAGCAAGGTCAGCTCGATACGAGACAGTTCGAGGTTTTGGAGTGATAAGGATGTTGATTTTGGGGTAGTTAGATAGATAGACCCTAGGCCTAAGGATTAGGAAGGGTAGAATGCATGATTTGATTGGCGCATGTGATTGCCTAGCAGAATCGATTGTCTAGAGTAGCCTTTGGATAAGGTGTTTTATGCTAAGCTGCAGGTGCGTCAGGACCTGAGGTAAGGTTCTAAGGCAGAGCCCCATGAGTTGGGCGCTTGATTGCTGATTGCTGAATGTTAGTCTGTGAGGTATTGCATGTGGTTGTATGCCTAGTCGGCTGTCGCGCGCTGCTTGACCATCATGCATTGCATGATTTCTGTACCGAAAGCAAAATGGTTTAGAAATGGAAAATCATTGTTGAGAAAGGAGATTTGGATTTCGAAAGAAATGCATGCATTCATGTTGTTGGATTTGGTGACCGTCAGCCTAGTATGGGACAGGATTGACGGGACGTCTAAAAACTGTGATGAAGCGTGGTATGGGACACGTGGAGTGGGATTCTCTTTGTCTATGAATTTCTTAGGACAACTGTTCGCACCAAGAAACGATGAGGGCGGGGAGTGGTCGCCGGGGCAAAGACCTGATCAAGGAAGCGGCTCCCGACAGGCTTCTAGTTGAGGTTGCGAACAGAGTGGCCTGGGTTATGCATTTGCAGGGTTGAGTCTAGATGTCGACCGGGTTCAACTGCATTTAAGCTGCAGCGATTATTTACATGCATATACATGTCAGTGGACGCGACAGTAGACGAAAGCTTGGTTGCTAGACTTAGAGTCCCGGATTCCTGAATGGGAATTTCGTTTGTTTTAGGTGTGAGTTTTAGCAAGGATGAGCAATAGGGGCAGAAGACCGACTGCTGGTGCATCGAGCTCGAGGGCTCCTGAGTCTGAAGGGGACCCCAGAATCGAAGAGATGATGAGAGTCCTGACGGAAGTGAGTAACTTGATGGCTAGGCAAGCTGCTGAGAGAGCTGCCACTGTAGCCCAAGCAGCTGAGGCCGCCTTGGCCGCTGCGAATGGTGCCAATGGAGGCAATGGGCATGGAAATGGTGGACGTCAGACTCATCATATGGTGGAGCAGTTTCTGAAGTTGCAGCCGTCGAAGTTTGACGGCAGTGGTGGTCCAGAGGTAGCTGCCTTGTGGATCGAGCAGCTGGAGAAGGCTTTCTCCGTGTTGGGTTGCGCAGACGAGGAAAAGGTTTCGTTGGCAACTTATCAACTTCAGGGTACTGCAGATGATTGGTGGAAAGCCACCAGAGGACGAGTTTTTCCGGATGGCATGAGGCCGAACTGGGCCGCCTTCTGTGCAGCATTCAATGGAAAGTATTTTTCTGAGGCAGCCCAGGAGAGGAAAATGGAAGAGTTCATCAGGCTCCGCCAAGGATCGCTGACTGTGGACCAATATGAGGGCGAATTTGCCAGGCTGTCCAAGTTCGCACGAAGGCTGATCGACGACCCATGGGACAAGGCCAGGAGATTCAGGGAAGGATTGAGGCCCGAATTGAAAAGTATGATCATCGCCACTGGGCTGAGGGACTACAACGAGATCTATGAGCGAGCCCTGGCGATAGAACGGGATCTGCAAGAAAAGGCCGCCGCATCTGGGTCGCGGTTTATGCCAAGAGGGAACTTTAGAGACTTTGGCAAGAGGCCAATGAAGGACAACCGCAGGTTCGTTCCACCTGCGAGAAGAACCTTGGGAAAGCCGTCATCCCCCGGGAATCAGAACTGCCGTGACTGTGGCAGGAGGCATGGGAATAGCCCTTGCCCGAGGAAGATTGGAGGCTGCTTTGGATGTGGCCAGACGGGACATATCCTGAGGAACTGCCCGAGGAAAGGTCAGAGACCCCCGTTCTAGCAACAGCAACAGCAGCCACCGCAGATGGTGAACGCTCCGCAAGGAAACCAGAACCGTCCGCCTGCTCAGGGACGAGTGTATGCAATGGCGCGCAAGGACGCTGAGAATGCGCCAGGGGTGATCACAGGTACCGTTTCTCTCTGTGGTCATACCGCTTATGCCTTGTTTGATCCGGGAGCATCGCACTCTTTCGTATCTGCACGTTTTGTTGAGTTGTCTGGGATGAATGTTAAGCCATTGGATGTGACCTTGCATGTAACCATCCCATTGAAGGATAGAGTAATTATTGCGTTAGGATGTAAGGGGTGTAAGTTAGCTCTGGGCGATAGGCAAGAAGAAATTGACTTAGCTGTTCTGCCCATGTATGATTTTGATGTGATTGTGGGCATGGATTGGCTAGTTAGGCATGGTGCAGTGGTAGACTGTAGTAGGAGTATCATACAGCTAAACCCAGTAGGCCACCCTAGGTATGAATTTAAGGGAAATCGTGGAGGAACGTCGATTCCTTGGATCTCATCTTTAGAGGCGACCAAGTTAATGAATGAAGGTTGCCTGGGATTTTTGGCATCAGTGTCAGATTCGACTGCTCGAGAGATGAAGTTAGAAGAAGTGCCTGTAGTAAGTGAGTATCCATATGTATTTCCTCAAGAGTTGCCTGGATTGCCACCAGAGCGTGACGTAGAGTTTGTGATTGAATTGGCACCTGGAACGGAGCCGATCTCGAAAGCACCGTATAGGATGTCGTTATCGGAATTGAAGGAGTTGAAGGTACAGATGCAAGAACTTTTGGATAAAGGATTTATCCGCCCCAGTGCTTCACCATGGGGAGCTCCGGTGCTGTTTGTTAAGAAAAAGGATGGATCACTAAGGCTGTGCATCGATTACAGACAGCTGAACCAAGTGACGATCAAGAACAAGTATCCTCTGCCACGGATTGATGACCTGTTCGACCAACTTCAAGGCGCTTGCGTGTTCTCCAAGATAGACCTAAGGACAGGCTATCACCAGTTAAGGATTAAGAAGGAGGACGTGCCCAAGACTGCCTTTCGGACGAGGTATGGGCACTACGAGTTCACAGTTATGCCATTTGGATTGACAAATGCTCCAGCAGCATTTATGGACATGATGAATCGAGTATTCAAGGAGTTTTTGGATCAATTCGTGATAGTCTTCATTGATGACATATTAGTGTATTCGAAGAGTTCTGAGGACCACGAGGAACACTTAAGGATCGTCCTGCTGACGCTAAGGGAACACTCGCTGTATGCGAAGTTTAGTAAGTGTGAGTTTTGGTTAAGCAGAGTGGCGTTCCTTGGTCATATAGTATCTGGAGAAGGGATATCAGTGGACCCATCTAAGATTGAAGCAGTAGAGAAATGGCCGAGACCTACGACCGTGACGGAAGTACGAAGTTTCCTTGGATTGGCTGGGTATTATAGACGCTTCGTGGAAAGATTCTCTGTGATAGCGTCTCCTCTGACGCGTTTGTTGAAGAAGGAAACAAAGTTTCAATGGACTGAGAAATGCGAGGAGAGTTTTCAGGAGTTGAAGGATCGATTGACTTCCGCACCAGTCTTAACCATTCCGTCTGGACCAGGAGGATTTGAGATATACAGCGATGCGTCATTAAGAGGATTGGGGTGTGTCTTGATGCAGCATGGACGAGTAGTAGCTTATGCATCTCGACAGTTGAGGCCGCATGAGATGAATTACCCGACGCACGACTTGGAGTTAGCTGCGATTGTCTTTGCATTGAAGATTTGGAGGCATTACCTGGTGGGGGAGAAATTCCAGATTTTTACGGACCATCAGAGTTTGAAGTATCTGTTCTCGCAGAAGGAGCTGAATATGAGGCAGCGTCGTTGGATGGAGTTGTTGAAGGACTACGACTGCGATATTTTGTACCATCCAGGAAAGGCGAATAAAGTGGCAGATGCTCTGAGTAGGAAGTCGAGCATTGCGCATATGATGGTCAAGGAGTGGACGTTACTGGAGGAAATTAGAGACTCTGAGTTTAAGATGGAGGTTGGAAGCCTCTCGAGTCTGCTGGCTACGTTGCGGATCGAACCAGAGATTCAGCTAAGAATCAAGGAGATGCAATCTACGGACCCGGACATTCAGAAGATTGTGGCGATGAATGCAGACGAGAGAAAGGCCGAGTTCCAAGTGACTGCAGATGGAGTATTGAAGTTTAAAGGACGCCTGTGCGTACCTAATGACGAGGCACTGAAGGAAAAGATTTTGTCCGAGGCACACAGAAGTAACTACAGTATTCATCCAGGGAGTACTAAAATGTATCAGAATTTGCGTCAGCACTATTGGTGGAATGGAATGAAGGTGGATGTGGCTAAGCATGTAGCTAAGTGTCTGACGTGCCAACAGGTAAAGGCACAGCATTGTAAGCCTGGAGGATTATTACAACCATTGGAGATTCCAGAGTGGAAATGGGAGCATGTCACTATGGATTTCGTGACGGGATTGCCAAGAAGTCAGAGAGGCAATGATTCGATTTGGGTAATAATGGACAGACTGACGAAATCAGCTCATTTCATTGCAGTACGAAAGGACTCTACCTTGGAGAAGTTGGCTGAATTGTACGTGAGGCAGATAGTGAGATTGCATGGGGTACCAGTAAGTATTGTATCAGACAGAGATCCTCGCTTCACCGCTACATTTTGGAAGAGTCTGCAGGGTGCGCTGGGAACAGAGTTAAGATTCAGTACAGCTTACCATCCTCAGACAGATGGTCAGTCGGAAAGGACTATACAGACTTTGGAAGACATGTTGAGAGCGTGTGTAATTGATTTCAAAGGAGGTTGGGAAGAACAGTTGCATTTGGTGGAATTTGCCTACAACAACAGTTACCAGCAGAGTATCAGGATGGCACCGTTTGAGGCATTGTATGGGAGAGCTTGCAGAACTCCGATTTGCTGGGACGAGGTTGGTGAGAAAAGTATAACAGGCCCAGAATTAGTACAGCAGTCAGTCGAGGCAGTCACAGTGATTAGAGATAGACTGAGGACCGCTCAGAGTAGGCAGAAGAACTATGCAGACAAGAGACGTAAGCCATTGGAATTCCAAGTTGGAGATCATGTGTTTCTGAAGGTGTCGCCGATGCGAGGACTATCTCGGTTTGGCAAGAAAGGAAAGTTGAGTCCAAGATTTGTTGGGCCATTCGAAATCCTGGAGAAGATCGGGACACTGGCTTATCGTCTAGCATTGCCGCCGAACTTATCGCAGATTCATAATGTGTTTCATGTTTCGATGCTTCGAAAGTACGAGCCGGACCCTGGCCATATACTCGATCATGAAGTCATTGAAGTGGATGACCGCGTCTCATACGAGGAAAGACCAGTAAGGATAGAAGATCGTAAGGAGCAAGTCTTGAGGAACAAGACAATACCGCTGGTCAAGGTTATCTGGGAGCACCATGGAACTGAAGGAGCCACTTGGGAAAGCGAGGACGAAATGAAGAAGAAGTACCCGTATCTGTTTGAGTAGATCGTTGTAATCTCCATTTTGTTGTAAGGATTGGTGGATGTAAATTTCGAGGACGAAATTTTTATAAGAAGGGAAGAATTGTAACAGTCTGAAAATTCGACCCAAATATCGGAATTTCTAAAGGAATGGAAACACTTCGTTAATACCCTCTGATCGACGCTCACTCAGGACTAGCTACCCTGAGATGACCAACCAAAGGGGAAAGGCTAACTGGGGAGAATTTTCCAAACAGCCGCCCGTTAGTCTGGGACAGAGACAGAGTCGTAAATTAATGAAATTGACCACGAAATGAAATCCGACTTCGGACAATCGAATTAGTAAGACAAACACAATTAAGAAATAAAGTCAGTTTCAGAAATGTCGCCAGAAGGGCAGACAGCCGGTGTACGTCGAGAAGCAAGACGTCAATGGAAAATTACCGAAATGCCACCGGTAAATGCTCAGTCCTTAGGATTAATAGAATTAGGATTTTTGAGAGTAGATTCGACTAATCAAAATCAAATCCTGTCTAAAATTCGTTCGCGCTCGAGACCCGATCGGTGCATTTGGCACGCAAATCGAGGCAAGTCAAATCAGTTGTCAAATCAATCAATGTCAAGTCAAACCATCGGTCAATCATGGCACAAGTTCCAAGGCAATCCATCAAGTCAAATCTAAGTACATCAAGAGTACACATCATGTCCATGTCACTATTCCACCTAATTCCACCTACCATTATTTTGAATTTTTGTTTTATCTTGAATAAACTCTCTTCTCTCTCTCTTCACCCCTCATTCTCTCATTCGGCTCTCTCTCTCCCTCACTCTCCCTCCCGAAAGCTCTCCCTCTCCTCTCAACTCTCTCTCGGTCTCTCTCTCACCGCCCCGTCGTCCGGCCGACCGCCACCGCCGAGCTCCCTCCGGCCGCCACCAACCCTCCTCACCTCTTGGTAAGTTCTCTTAACTTGTTCTTGTTTATTTCTCATGGCTTGAACCCCCACGAAAGGCCCGAAACAGCCCGCCTCCTCATCGTCGTTCTCTTCGTCGTTTCGCCTCCATTTGAAACCCGAACTTGTCCCACCTTGTTCCCTTGCATTCCTCACTTCCTTTGACTTGTGGAATGGTTGGTTTAGAGTCCTCGGAGGCCGCGGAACAGCCGTGAACAGCCACCACCGCCGCCGTTCTCCTCCCTAAGCCGTGAGCTCCAACCGGCCATTCTCGCTCCGCCTCTCGTCGTCGTCATTTCCAACCCATATCCGGTAAGCTCTACCACTAATCTTGGACTAGGCTAGTTGTATATGTGTATGTGGGGTGGTATTATGGGCTAGTGGTTGTGATTAAGAAGGTTAGTGTGTGATTAAGGTTGGATTAGTTGAGGCTAATGGACTAGTATGCGGATTTGGGCCAAGAGAGGGGCTGTTAGCGTGTGAAATGGGCCTTAAAATGCTAAGTGTGGGCTGCAAATGATGAGGTAAGTGTGTGGTGGAGAGGCCGTGAGGTGTTATTGGGCTTAGGGGGCTTAACTTGCACTAATTTGATCAAAAACAAGTTAACGGGCCTAAGATATCCTAATGGACTTGCCAATGGACGAAACTAACAACTTGAATGGGCCTTGAAAACATGATTAGTGGGCTGCAAATGTGGACTTAGGCGTGTACATAATGGGCCAAAGGGAACTAATGGGCTTGAAAGCTTTAAAAATCAAGTAATTGGGCCAAAACTAATCAAAATGGGCCACATCTAGTTAGTGGGCCACTAATGGACGAAAATCTTATTTAATTGGGCCTAAATTAAGTCCATGAGCATTAAAGAATGAAACCCAAAAATGTATATGGGCTTGGGTACTTGAATTGGGCCTAAAATAATGAATATGGGCTTGAATAGTAAACCTTTAGAAATGGGCTTGGGCCTGCACGAAATTAATAAAATAATAGGCCCAACCCATGTGAATTAAATTAATAATTAATCATTGGACCTCAACTATTGAAGTGGGCCTTAGGCCCAGTCGAACTTAGCTCGATTAATTAAGGGTTCTTAATTAGATTAGACCTTGGTTTATATGGGCTCGATTAGTGGATTGCCCTTGGGTAAGTGATGGCATGGTAGATTCTTGTATGAGATGTAAGGCGAACTAGATGATCGAGACTTCCAGAGTAGAGGCATACGATATATGTCTGTTTGGCTTGATGAACATGAGGTTTATTGGTTGATTGAATGACGTGCTCTGCTCTTGCACTTACATTCATCTGCATGCATGCTCTGTGTTGAGTTATTGATGTGATCATCTGGGCCCTGCATACATTCAGAGCATTGCATGAGTCACTGGAGATGTGACATGAGATTGTGCCCTGAGGGGAAGTGGAGAGAAAAGGGAGACCAACGTAAGGCGTCAGAAACGCAGTGTGGTACGGGCCTATGTGGCACCGAGATTTATGCCGTGTGGCACTGTTGGTAGCGCCCTGATGGGAGATGGAGAGAAAAGGGAGGCCAGCATAAGGCGTCCGAGACGCAGCGTGGCATGCCGTGTGGCACTGTTGGTAGAGCCCTGATGGGAATTGGAGTGATAGGCGGGCTGATCCTTGGGATCTATGATGGCCGTTTGAGGCCTGTGGCATTGCATACCATGATTGCTGATTGTTGATATTGCCCGTCTTTATTGCATGAACCATTGTGATGAAACTCGTATTGGCTATATGAGGTGTAATGATAACTGGGGAGATCGAGAGCGTTGAACTTTGAATCCTGAACCCTAGTTACTGGTTAGGACCGACCCCACTTGTATATCCTACCCTACGCTAGGATTAGTGGTGAGCTTGCTGAGTCCTCGACTCACTGGCGTTGGTTGCCACCTTTTTCAGATCCAGGTCACCAGTGATGGATGTGCCACCGATGCTTTTTGGTCTGCCGATCCAGATGGACACCCAGATTACCCTCCATTTTGATATGCACGCTACCCTGTGGCATAGGCATGTGACGACTGTACTCGTAGATCAGGGAGGTCCTTATTTAGTGCCCCATAGATTCGAGGCTTGGTTTAGAGAGGGCCTACATGGCTTTGAGGGACCCCAGAGAGATTCCCCGATTCCCATGGAGGAAGACCCGTTTTGGCTCCAGCCTGCAGAATATGGAGGCCAGGTGATCGACCCCGACCCGAAGCAGGAGTTGCCGTCTCCAGGGCGCTCCGAGATAGATGGCCACGAGGAGGGCGATGCGATGGATACCGAGGAGGAGGATCCAGAGGAGGACCCTGTGGAGGATTCCGACGAGGAGGACTGAGTTATGGCAAAATTTCGATGGTTCGAGGATTTGGTTGATAGCGTAGGAAGATCTGTGATTAGTGGTTTTCTTTTGGTAGTCTGTACCTAACGCTAATCGTAATTATGAAATGTTGTTTATGTTTATCTTGTCCATGCTACCCCTTTGCTATGTATGCTTGTGTGTATGGATAGGAGGCACGCTTCCGCAGGTATGAGAATTTGGCGCAAGTTGCGTCGTCTGGTCGCGACGAAGTGAAAGTATCCCTGGGCCGTCGCTTATCGTGAACCAGGCGAGCGCGAGGTATATCTTCCGCAGGAACGGGATGCCGCATTCCCGAGAAGGGATCCGGGGCGTGACATAACCTAACTAATGGGCCACTAATGGACGAAAATCCACTTAAATTGGGCCTAAATTAAGTCCATGAACATTAAAGAATGAAACCCAAAAATGTATATGGGCTTGGGTACTCAAATTGGGCCTAAAATAATGAATATGGGTTTGAATAGTAAATCTTTAAAAATGGGCTTGGTCCTAGCGCGAAATTAATAAAATAATAGGCCCAACCCATATGATTTAATTTAAGAATTAAATATCGGGCCTCAAGTCTTGAAGTGGGCCTTAGGCCTAGTCGAACTTAACTTAATTAATTAGACCATTACTTAGGTTAAACCTTGGTTTATATGGGTTCAATTAGGGGATCGCCTATGGTGAGCAATAGTATGACCGGATTGCGAGTAAGATGTTGATACGAGCCTAGATGATCGAGAAGCTGAATGTCTAGTACTAATCTTACGATCGTATGGCATGATGAACATGAGATTTTATTAGACAATCAATTGATGTACTCTATTCTTGTACTTGTGTACTTTGGCATGCATGCTCTGTGTTTGATTTACTGATGTAATCGTTTGGGCCCCGCATACATTCAGAGTATTGCATGAGTCACCGAAGATGTGACATGAGAATGTGCCCAAGATGGGGAAATGGAGAGAAAAGGGAGACCAACGTAAGGCGTCAGAAACGCAGTGTGGTACTTGCCGTGTGGCACTGAGATTGAGCCCTGATGGGAATTGGAGTGATAGGCAGGCTGATCCATGGGATCCGTGATGGCCGCTTGAGGCCTGCAGCATTGCATGACATGATTGCTGATTGTTTGATATTGCCCGTCTGTATTGTACAACTTGTATTATTATGTGGTTCGTGTGGATTACGATGAGTTATAGTATCTGGGGAGATCGAGAGTGGTTGGACCCTGAACCCTGAAACCTAGATATTGGTTAGGACCGACCCCGCTTGTATATCCTACCCTACGCTAGGATTAGTGGTGAGCTTGCTGAGTCCTCGACTCACTGGCGTTGGTTGCCTCCTTTTTCAGATCCAGGTCACCAGTGATGGCCGCTCCGCCGATGCTTTTTGGACTGCCGATTCAGATGGACACTCAGATCACCCTCCATTTTGATATGCACGCTACTCTATGGCATAGGCATGTGACAACTGTACTAGTAGATCAGGGTGGACCCTACCTTGTACCCCATAGGTTCGAGGCTTGGTTTAGGGAGGGCCTTCATGGCTTTGAGGGACCCCAGAGAGATTCCCCGATACCCATGGAGGAGGACCCATTCTAGCTGCAGCCTGCCGAGTATGGAGGCCAGGTGATCGATCCCGACCCACTGCAGGAGTTGCCGTCCCTGGGACGATCTGAGATTGATGGCCACGAGGAGGGCGATGCCATGGATACAGATGAGGAGGATCCAGAAGAGGACCCCGTGGAGGATTCCGACGAGGAGCCTGAGGAGGACTGAGTTTCTGATGCTGGTCTAGTATTTTGATGTTAGTGAGGGCGTAGGTTAGGCAGCAGGTTGTGGTTTCTTTTTAGGGTCTGTACCTAACGCTTGACATGTATATAATGCTGTTTGTATTTACTCTGTCTATGCTACCCTTTGCTTTGTATGCTTGTGTGGATGGATAGGAGGCACGCTTCCGCAGGTATGAGAGTTCGTTGAAGGCCGCGTCATCTGGTTGCGACGAAGTGAAAAATTTCCTAGGCCGTCGCATATCGTGAACCAGGCGAGTGCGAGGTGTATCTTCCGCAGGAACGGGATGCCGCGTTCCCGAGAGGGGATCAGGGGCGTGACAAAACCCTAACTTCCCATGTAGGCCGTGAGTTTCAAACCGGCCACCAGTGTCCCTCGCCGTCTTCGTCGTCGTCCCGAGCCACTTTAGGTAAGCTCTACCACTAACCTTGGCTTAGGCTAGATGTATTTGAGGGTGGTTTGGTGTATGAAAGGATTAGTCACTTCGGATTAGGCATAAATTGAGCGATTTTGTGAAATGCACATTAAGTCAACACAAGGGAACTTCGTTTGGGCAGATCTTGGGGGCTGTTGGCATGTGAATTTGGCTTAGAAATGATAAGTGTGGGCTGCAATGTATGGGATAGGCCTGCTAGAGGTGGCTCGTGTACGGTTGATGGGCTTGAGGGCCTAAAACTATGCGAAATTAACCTCGTATAAGCTAACGGGCCTAAAATACTCTAACGGGCTTGCTAATGGATGAATTTAATAATCTAAGTGGGCCTTGAAAACGCGATTGGTGTGACAGTCTAAAAATTCGACCCATTTATCGGTATTTCAAAATGAATGGAAATACTTCGTTAATACACTCTAGTCGACGCTCACTCAGGATTAGCTACCCTGGGATGACCAACCGAAGGGGAAAGGCTATCTGGGGAATTTTCCCAAACAGCCGCCCGTTGGTCTGAGACTGAGACAGAGTCGGTATTTGATGAAATTAACCACAAAATGAAATCCGACATTGGATAATCGAATTATTAAGATGACCACAGTGGAGAAATGAAATCGGTTTCAGAAATGTCGCCAGAAGGACAAACAGACGGTGTACGTCGCGAAGCAAGACGAGATTTGGAAAATTACCGAAATGCCCCCGGTAAATGCTCAGTCCTTAGAATTAGTTGAATTAGGATTTTTGAGAGTAGATTCGATAATTCGAAACCAATTCCTGTCCAAGATTCGTTCGCGCTCGGGACCCGATCGGTGCATTTGGCACGCAAATCGAGGCAAGTCAAACCCGATATCAAGTCAACCAAGTGTCTTGTCCATCACATAAATTAATCATGGTTCAATTCCCAAGGGAATTCCACAATCACAAGCCAAGGACAAGTGTCTTCAAGAGTACAAACCAAGATTTACTTTTCCTTAAACCAAACCCACTATTAGCCTATTTCCCTATTATTTTATTATGTGATGAACTCTCTCTCTCCTCCCTCCATGCATTTTCGGCCGTGCCTCCCCTCCTTCTTCCTCTCTTCATTTTCTTCTTCTTCTTGGTTCGCTCCTCTTCCTCCGCCCGTTGCCGCCCCGTTGCCGTCGCCTTGCCGCCACCGTCCGGCCACCGTCGTCACCTCATCTTCCTCCGGTGAGTCCCTCAACCCTTGTTCCTTCCCTTTTCGTACCTTGAGGAGTCCCCTAAGGCCACCGACCAGACCCCATCTCATTCTCTCCCTCGGTTTCTCCTCAAGCCGCCGAGGACCGCCGCCCGTTCCGCCTTCGTCCCACGCCGTCGTCGTCTTCGTCGTCTTGCCCCGCCACGGTAAGCCTCCCCTCTCTTCCTCCTTGTTGTTTCATGACCTTGGTGAGTCGCCCTTAACCCAAACCAACCCCGGTCTCATCTCTCTCTCTCGGTTTCCTTAGCCGCCGTTGCACCGCCGGCCGTCCGCCCCTCCTCTTCCGTTCGGCCACCACCCACAGCCCTCTAAGGTAAGTTCTACTCCTAATCCTATCCTAGGTTAGTTGTATATGGATGTGGAGTGAAGGATTAAGGGCTGGTCATGGTGATTAAGGTGTGTTTGAGCGATTAGACTTAGTTGGATTTTAGGCTAATTGTGTTTATGTGCATAGACTAATCATATGGGCTGTTAGCATGTGGTTTTGGACTTGGAAATGGAAATTGGGGGCTGTTATGAGGGGATTTAGGCGTGTAGAGGCGGGCCGAATTGAACTAACGGACCCGGGGGCTCAAATTAAGCGAATGTAACCCCAAAATAAACTTATGGGCTAACACACCTTATTGGGCTTCTTGGAGAACGAAAATGCAGATTCAATTTGGGCTTAGAAAAGCTAATTATGGACTACCAATGATGGTTTAGGCGTGTGGGATGATGGGCCTTAGGAAGCAATTGGGCTTGGGGACCTAATCCTAAACAATTTGGGCCAAAATGAACCAAATTGGACCAAATTTGAGTAGTGGGCCATTGTTGGACGAAAATTAGAATTTATTGGGCCCAATTGAGCTTTTGAATATTAAAAGATGAGGCCCACTAATGTACCTGGGCTTAGGGTAGCAAATTGGGCCTAAAATGGACAAATTGGGCTTAATAGGCTAACCTCTAGAAATGGGCTTGGGCCTTGCACGAATTTAATTTAATAATGGGCCTAACTTACATTTTTTTTATTCAAGAAATATAATATGGACCCTGAACCTTGAAGTGGGCCTTAGGCCCAACTGAACCCAAACTAATTGATTAGGCCCAAACCTAAGCCAAACCTTATTCAATTATACCCAAAGAGATATTAAACCATTAATTCAGTACTCGTAAGTTATTAATTCCCTGGGAACTAACATTGGTTACTGAGTCTGACTGGATTGCTGGGATTGACTGGATCGAGTTCCAATTTAGTGGGTTCCCGAGATAACGTTAGTCACGATGAGATTTATTTGGGAACTAATTGTAGAGTACTGGGCCGATGTGATGCTTGTCTGATAAATGTGGTGAGTTGTTCGTACGATTCTTGATGTGCTCTGTTCCCGTATTTATGCACCATTGCATGCATGCTATGTGACTAAATTGCTACATACAATCATTTGGGCCCCGCATACATTCAGAGTATTGCATGAGTCACCGGAGTTGTGACATGAGAATGTGCCCAAGATGGGAAATGGAGAGAAAAGGGAGACCAACGTAAGGCGTCAGAAACGCAGTGTGGTATTTGCCGTGTGGCACTGAGAATGAGCCCTGATGGGATTTGGAGTGACAGGCGGGTTCGATCCATAATGGCCGGTTGAGGCCCGAACATGATCCGTGGGATCCGAGATGGCCATTTGAGGCCTGCATCATTACATGTGGCATCCTGGTTGATTGTTTGTATTGCCCGCCTGTTTGCGCGAACTACATTACTCTGCATTGTGCGTTATGTTATACGCTTGGGTTTGGTAACTAGGGAGATAGAGAGTGTCTGAACCTCAGTCCGTGAACCCTAGTTTACTGGATAGGGCCGACCCCTCTTGTATACCCTGCCCTACGCTAGGATTAGTGGTGAGCTTGCTGAGTCATCGACTCACTGGCGGTGGTTGCCTTCTTTTCCAGATCCAGGTCGCCAGTGATGGCAGCACCCCCGATGCTTTTTGGATTGCCAGTCCAGATGGACACCCAGGTCACCCTCCATTTTGATATGCATGCCGTGGCGTGGCAGAGGCACGTGACGACTGTACTAGTAGATCAGGGTGGATCCTACCTTGTACCTTATAGGTTTGAGGCGTGGTTTAGGGAGAGCCTTTATGGTTTTGAGGGCCCGCAGCGAGACTCTCCGATACCTATGGAGGAGGACCCGTTTTGGCTACAGCCTGCCGAGTATGGAGGTCAAGTGATCGATCCCGATCCGCTGCAGGAGTTGCCGTCTCCAGGACGCTCCGAGATTGACGGCCATGAGGAGGGTGATGCGATGGACACCGTCGAGGAAGATCCAGAGGAGGACCCCGAGGAGGACCCCGAGGAGGTGCCAGAGGACTGAGTTAGTCGATGTCTGTCTAGGTCCCTTTTTGAGATCGCGTGAGCGTAGGTGTCGAGGCTAGAGTTGTATTTCGATTTGGTGGTCTGTACCTAACGCTTGATGATTTATATATTGTCGTTTGTGTTCATTCTGTTCGTACTACCCCTCTGTTTTGTGTGCATGTATGTATGGTTAGGAGGCACGCTTCCGCAGGTTATCAGGTTCACCAGGTGATTTTTAATGGACGCGCCGTCTGGCTCCGACGAAGAGGAATCTCCTGGGCCGTCGCGTGGGTTGACCAGACGAGCGCATAGAGTGTATTCGATTGTTCTGAACGGGATGCCGCGTTCTCGAGTAGGGGACCGGGGCGTGACATCCCCGTTTGAAGTGGTATCAGAGCAAGGTCAGCTCGATACGAGACTGTTCGAGGATCTGGAGTGATAAGGCTGATAAATTTTGGGGTAGTTAGATAGACAGACTCTAGACTTAAGGATTAGGAAGGGTAGAATGCATGAATTGATTGGCGCATGTGAATGCTTAGTTCGATTGGTTGCCTAGAACAGACTGGGGCAATAGTATTTATGAACTAACTTGCAGATGCGTCAGGACCTGAGGTAAGGTTCTCGAACATAGCCCCATGAGTAGGGTGCTTGATTTCTGACTGCTGATTGCTGAGTGATTGAACTGCTGGTTGTTATTTGTGTTTGTACGCTTAGTCAGCTGTCGCGCGCTGCTAGACCATCACGCATTGCATGGTTTCTGCATTGAAGGCAAACTGGTTTGGAAATGAAAGCGATTTAAAAGGAAATTTGGGTTTGAAAAAGTACATGCATTACATGTTATTGGATTGGGTAACCGTCAGCCTGGTATGGGACAGGACTGGCGGGACGTCTAAAAACTGTGATGAAGCGTGGTATGGGACACGTGGAGCGGGATTCTCTCTGACTATGGGTAACTTAGGACAACTGTTCGCACCAAGAAATGATGAGGGCGGGGAGTGGTCGCCGGGGCAGAGACCTGATCAAGGAAGCGGCTCCCGACAGGCTTCTAGTTGAGGTGGCGAACAGAGTGGCCTAGGTTGTGCATTGACAGGGTTGAGTCTAGATGTCTACCGGGTTCAATTGCATTAAAGCTGCAGCAAAATTTTACATGCACATTCATGTCAGTAGACGCGATAGCAGGCGAAAGCTTGATTGCTAGATTTAGAGTTCCGAATTCCTGAATGGGAATTTCGTTTGTTTTAGGTGTGAGTGATTAGCAAGGATGAGCAATAGGGGCAGGAGACCCGAGAATTGAGGAAATGATGAGAGTGTTGACTGAGGTTAGCAACATGATGGGTAGGCAAGCTGCTGAGAGGGCTGCCACTGTTGCCCAAGCAGCTGAGGCCGCTGTGGCCGCTGTTAATGGAGCCAATGGAGGCAATGGGCATGGTAATGGAGGACGTCAGACCCATCATATCGTGGAGCAGTTCTTGAAGCTGCAACCGTCGAAGTTTGACGGTAGTGGAGGACCTGAAGTAGCTGCCATGTGGATCGAGCAGCTGGAGAAAGCATTTACGGTGCTTGGATGCACTGAGGAGGAAAAGGTCTCACTGGCGACCTATCAGCTCCAGAGCACTGCTGATGATTGGTGGAAGGCCACCCAAGGGCGAGTCTTTCCTGATGGCATGAGGCCAAACTGGGCTGCTTTCTGCGCAACATTTAATGGGAAGTATTTTTCTGAAGCGGCCCAGGAAAGGAAGATGGAAGAGTTTATCAGACTTCGTCAAGGATCTTTGACTGTGGATCAGTACGAAGGCGAGTTCGCCAGATTGTCTAAGTTTGCTCGGAGGCTGATAGAGGATCCGTCGGATAAAGAGAGAAGGTTCAGAGAAGGTTTGAGATCCGAGCTGAAGAGTATGATAATAGCCACTGGATTGAGGGACTACAACGAGATCTATGAGCGAGCCCTGGCGATAGAGCGAGACTTGCAAGAGAAAGCTGCCGCATCTGGATCGCGGTTCGTGCCAGGGAGAAACTTCAGAGATCTTGGCAAGAGGCCGATGAAGGACACCCGCAGGTTCGTTCCACCTGCGAGAAGGACCTTAGGAAAACCATCGTACCTTGGAGGTCAGAATTGCCGTGACTGTGGCAGGAGGCATGGGAACAGCCCTTGCCCAAGGAAGACTGGAGGATGTTTCGGATGTGGTCAGATGGGGCACATTCAGAGGAACTGCCCGAAGAGAGGTCCGAGACCCCCGTTCCAGTCGCAGCAACAGCTGTCACGCCCCGGATCCCTACTCGGGAGCGCGGCACCCCGTTTCTGCGGAAGATACACCTCGCGCTCGACTGGTTCACGATAAGCGACGGCCCAGGGAAAATTTCTTTTCGTCGCGACCAGACGACGCGGCTTGCGCCAAATTCTCTTACCTGCGGAAGCGTGCCTTCTATCCATACACACAAGCATACATGACAAAGGGGTAGCAAAAATCAAGATAAGCAAAATCAGCATTCCATAATATAATCAGCGTTAGGTACAGACTCCCAAAAAGAAACTACTAATCACAGATCTTCCTACGCTAACAACCAAATCCTCGAACCATCGAAATTCTGCCATAACTCAGTCCTCCTCGTCGGAATCCTCCACAGGGTCCTCCTCTGGATCCTCCTCCTCGGTATCCATCGCATCGCCCTCCTCGTGGCCATCTATCTCGGAGCGCCCTGGAGACGGCAACTCCTGCTTCGGGTCGGGGTCGATCACCTGGCCTCCATATTCTGCAGGCTGGAGCCAAAACGGGTCCTCCTCCATGGGAATCGGGGAATCTCTCTGGGGTCCCTCAAAACCATGCAGGCCCTCTCTAAACCAAGCCTCGAATCTATGGGGCACTAAATAAGGACCTCCCTGATCTACGAGTACAGTCGTCACATGCCTATGCCACAGAGTAGCGTGCATATCAAAATGGAGGGTAACCTGGGTGTCCATCTGGATCGGCAGACCAAAAAGCATCGGTGGCACATCCATCACTGGTGACTTGGATCTGAAAAAGGTGGCAACCAACGCCAGTGAGTCGAGGACTCAGCAAGCTCACCACTAATCCTAGCGTAGGGTAGGATATACAAGTGGGGTCGGTCCTAACCAGTAACTAGGGTTTGGTACCCGGAGTCCAACGCTCTCGATCTCCCCAGTTTTCATCACACCTCATATAGTCGGTACGAGTTTCATCACAATGGTTCATGCAATAAAGACGGGCAATATCAACAATCAGCAATCATGGTATGCAATGCCACAGGCCTCAAACGGCCATCATAGATCCCAAGGATCAGCCCGCCTATCACTCCAATTCCCATCAGGGCTCTACCAACAGTGCCACACGGCATGCCACGCTGCGTCTCGGACGCCTTATGCTGGCCTCCCTTTTCTCTCCATCTCCCATCAGGGCGCTACCAACAGTGCCACACGGCATAAATCTTGGTGCCACATAGGCCCGTACCACACTGCGTTTCTGACGCCTTACGTTGGTCTCCCTTTTCTCTCCACTTCCCCTCAGGGCACAATCTCATGTCACATCTCCAGTGACTCATGCAATGCTCTGAATGTATGCAGGGCCCAGATGATCACATCAATAACTCAACACAGAGCATGCATGCAGATGAATGTAAGTGCAAGAGCAGAGCACGTCATTCAATCAACCAATAAACCTCATGTTCATCAAGCCAAACAGACATATATCGTATGCCTCTACTCTGGAAGTCTCGATCATCTAGTTCGCCTTACATCTCATACAAGAATCTACCATGCCATCACTTACCCAAGGGCAATCCACTAATCGAGCCCATATAAACCAAGGTCTAATCTAATTAAGAACCCTTAATTAATCGAGCTAAGTTCGACTGGGCCTAAGGCCCACTTCAATAGTTGAGGTCCAATGATTAATTATTAATTTAATTCACATGGGTTGGGCCTATTATTTTATTAATTTCGTGCGAGGCCCAGGCCCATTTCTAAAGGTTTATTATTCAAGCCCATATTCATTATTTTAGGCCCAATTCAAGTACCCAAGCCCATATACATTCTTGGGTTTCATTCTTTAATGTTCATGGACTTAATTTAGGCCCAATTAAATAAGATTTTCGTCCATTAGTGGCCCACTAACTAGATGTGGCCCATTTTGATTAGTTTTGGCCCAATTACTTGATTTTTAAAGCTTTCAAGCCCATTAGTTCCCTTTGGCCCATTATGTACACGCCTAAGTCCACATTTGCAGCCCACTAATCATGTTTTCAAGGCCCATTCAAGTTGTTAGTTTCGTCCATTGGCAAGTCCATTAGGATATCTTAGGCCCGTTAACTTGTTTTTGATCAAATTAGTGCAAGTTAAGCCCCCTAAGCCCAATAACACCTCACGGCCTCTCCACCACACACTTACCTCATCATTTGCAGCCCACACTTAGCATTTTAAGGCCCATTTCACACGCTAACAGCCCCTCTCTTGGCCCAAATCCGCATACTAGTCCATTAGCCTCAACTAATCCAACCTTAATCACACACTAACCTTCTTAATCACAACCACTAGCCCATAATACCACCCCACATACACATATACAACTAGCCTAGTCCAAGATTAGTGGTAGAGCTTACCGGATATGGGTTGGAAATGACGACGACGCGAGGCGGAGCGAGAATGGCCGGTTGGAGCTCACGGCTTAGGGAGGAGAACGGCGGCGGCGGTGGCTGTTCACGGCTGTTCCGCGGCCTCCGAGGACTCTAAACCAACCATTCCACAAGTCAAAGGAAGTGAGGAATGCAAGGGAACAAGGTGGGACAAGTTCGGGTTTCAAATGGAGGCGAAACGACGAAGAGAACGACGATGAGGAGGCGGGCTGTTTCGGGCCCTTCGTGGGGGTTCAAGCCATGAGAAATAAACAAGAACAAGTTAAGAGAACTTACCAGGAGGTGAGGAGGGTTGGTGGCGGCCGGAGGGAGCTCGGCGGTGGCGGTCGGCCGGATGACGGGACGGTGAGAGAGAGACCGAGAGAGAGTTGAGAGGAGAGGGAGAGCTTTCGGGAGGGAGAGTGAGGGAGAGAGAGAGCCGAATGAGAGAATGAGGGGTGAAGAGAGAGAGAAGAGAGTTTATTCAAGATAAAACAAAAATTCAAAATAATGGTAGGTGGAATTAGGTGGAATAGTGACATGGACATGATGTGTACTCTTGATGTACTTAGATTTGACTTGATGGATTGCCTTGGAACTTGTGCCATGATTGACCGATGGTTTGACTTGACATTGATTGATTTGACAACTGATTTGACTTGCCTCGATTTGAATGCCAAATGCACCGATCGGGTCTCGAGCGCGAACGAATTTTAGACAGGATTTGATTTTGATTAGTCGAATCTACTCTCAAAAATCCTAATTCTATTAATCCTAAGGACTGAGCATTTACCGGGGGCATTTCGGTAATTTTCCATTGACGTCTTGCTTCTCGACGTACACCGGCTGTCTGCCCTTCTGGCGACATTTCTGAAACTGACTTTATTTCTTAATTGTGTTTGTCTTACTAATTCGATTGTCCGAAGTCGGATTTCATTTCGTGGTCAATTTCATTAATTTACGACTCTGTCTCTGTCTCAGACCAACGGGCGGCTGTTTGGAAAATTCTCCCCAGTTAGCCTTTCCCCTTCGGTTGGTCATCTCAGGGTAGCTAGTCCTGAGTGAGCGTCGATCAGAGGGTATTAACGAAGTGTTCCCATTCCTTTAGAAATTCCGATATTTGGGTCGAATTTTCAGACTGTTACAATTCTTCCCTTCTTATAAAAATTTCGTCCTCGAAATTTACATCCACCAATCCTTACAACAAAATGGAGATTACAACGATCTACTCAAACAGATACGGGTACTTCTTCTTCATTTCGTCCTCGCTTTCCCAAGTTGCTCCTTCAGTTCCATGATGTTCCCAGATAACCTTGACCAGCGGTATTGTCTTGTTCCTCAAGACTTGCTCCTTACGATCTTCTATCCTTACTGGTCTTTCCACGTATGAGACGCGGTCATCCACTTCAATGACTTCATGATCGAGTATATGGCCAGGGTCCGGCTCGTACTTTCGAAGCATCGAAACATGAAACACATTATGAATCTGCGATAAGTTCGGCGGCAATGCTAGACGATAAGCCAGTGTCCCGATCTTCTCCAGGATCTCGAATGGCCCAACAAATCTTGGACTCAACTTTCCTTTCTTGCCAAACCGAGATAGTCCTCGCATTGGCGACACCTTCAGAACACATGATCTCCAACTTGGAATTCCAATGGCTTACGTCTCTTGTCTGCATAGCTCTTCTGCCTACTCTGAGCGGTCCTCAGTCTGTCTCTAATCACTCTGACTGCCTCGACTGACTGCTGTACTAATTCTGGGCCTGTTATACTTTTCTCACCAACCTCGTCCCAGCAAATCGGAGTTCTACAAGCTCTCCCATACAATGCCTCAAACGGTGCCATCCTGATACTCTGCTGGTAACTGTTGTTGTAGGCAAATTCCACCAAATGCAACTGTTCTTCCCAATCTCCTTTGAAATCAATTACACACGCTCTCAACATGTCTTCCAAAGTCTGTATCGTCCTTTCCGACTGACCATCTGTCTGAGGGTGGTAAGCTGTACTGAATCTTAACTCTGTTCCCAGCGCACCCTGCAGACTCTTCCAAAATGTAGCGGTGAAGCGAGGATCTCTGTCTGATACAATACTTACTGGTACCCCATGCAATCTCACTATCTGCCTCACGTACAATTCAGCCAACTTTTCCAAGGTAGAGTCCTTTCGTACTGCAATGAAATGAGCTGATTTCGTCAGTCTGTCCACTATTACCCAAATCGAATCATTGCCTCTCTGACTTCTTGGCAATCCCGTCACGAAATCCATAGTGACATGCTCCCATTTCCATTCTGGAATCTCCAATGGTTGTAATAATCCTCCAGGCTTACAATGCTGTGCCTTTACCTGTTGGCACGTCAGACACTTAGCTACATGCTTAGCCACATCCACCTTCATTCCATTCCACCAATAGTGCTGACGCAAATTCTGATACATCTTAGTACTCCCTGGATGAATACTGTAGTTACTTCTGTGTGCCTCGGACAAAATCTTTTCCTTTAGTGCCTCGTCATTAGGTACGCACAGACGTCCTTTAAACCTTAATACTCCATCTGCAGTCACTTGGAACTCGGCCTTCCTCTCGTCTGCATTCATCACCAAAATCTTCTGGATGTCGGGATCCGTAGCCTGTAACTCCTTGATCCTTAGCTGAATCTCTGGTTCGATCCGCAACGTAGCCAACAGACTCGAGAGGCTTCCAACCTCCATCTTAAACTCAGAGTCTCTAATTTCCTCCAGTAATGTCCACTCCTTGACCATCATATGCGCAATGCTCGACTTCCTACTCAGAGCATCTGCCACTTTATTCGCCTTTCCTGGATGGTACAAAATATCGCAGTCGTAGTCCTTCAACAACTCCATCCAACGACGCTGCCTCATATTCAGCTCCTTCTGCGAGAACAGATACTTCAAACTCTGATGGTCCGTAAAAATCTGGAATTTCTCCCCCACCGGTAATGCCTCCAAATCTTCAATGCAAAGACAATCGCAGCTAACTCCAAGTCGTGCGTCGGGTAATTCATCTCATGCGGCCTCAACTGTCGAGATGCATAAGCTACTACTCGTCCATGCTGCATCAAGACACACCCCAATCCTCTTAATGACGCATCGCTGTATATCTCAAATCCTCCTGGTCCAGACGGAATGGTTAAGACTGGTGCGGAAGTCAATCGATCCTTCAACTCCTGAAAACTCTCCTCGCATTTCTCAGTCCATTGAAACTTTGTTTCCTTCTTCAACAAACGCGTCAGAGGAGACGCTATCACCGAGAATCTTTCCACGAAGCGTCTATAATACCCAGCCAATCCAAGGAAACTTCGTACTTCCGTCACGGTCGTAGGTCTCGGCCATTTCTCTACTGCTTCAATCTTAGATGGGTCCACTGATATCCCTTCTCCAGATACTATATGACCAAGGAACGCCACTCTGCTTAACCAAAACTCACACTTACTAAACTTCGCATACAGCGAGTGTTCCCTTAGCGTCTGCAGGACAATTCTTAAGTGTTCCTCGTGGTCCTCAGAACTCTTCGAATACACCAATATGTCATCAATGAAGACTATCACGAATTGATCCAAAAACTCCTTGAACACTCGATTCATCATATCCATAAATGCGGCTGGAGCATTTGTCAATCCAAACGGCATAACGGTGAACTCATAGTGCCCATACCTCGTCCTAAAAGCAGTCTTAGGCACATCCTCTTTCTTAATCCTTAACTGGTGATAGCCTGTCCTTAGGTCTATCTTGGAGAACACGCAAGCGCCTTGAAGTTGGTCGAACAGGTCATCAATCCTTGGTAGAGGATACTTATTCTTGATCGTCACTTGGTTCAGCTGTCTGTAGTCGATGCACAGTCTTAGCGATCCATCTTTCTTCTTAACAAACAGCACCGGAGCTCCCCATGGCGAAGCACTGGGGCGGATAAATCCTTTATCCAAAAGCTCTTGCATCTGTACCTTCAACTCTTTCAATTCCGATAACGACATCCTATACGGTGCTTTCGAGATCGGCTCCGTTCTAGGTGCCAATTCAATCACAAACTCTACGTCACGCTCTGGTGGCAATCCAGGCAACTCTTGAGGAAATACATCTGGATACTCACTTACTACAGGCACTTCTTCTAACTTCATCTCTCGAGCAGTCGAATCTGACACTGATGCCAAAAATCCCAGGCAACCTTCATTCATTAACTTGGTCGCCTCTAAAGATGAGATCCAAGGAATCGACGTTCCTCCACGATTTCCCTTAAATTCATACCCAGGGTGGTCTACTGGGTTTAGCTGTATGATACTCCTACTACAGTCTACCACTGCACCATGCCTAACTAGCCAATCCATGCCCACAATCACATCAAAATCATACATGGGCAGAACAGCTAAGTCAATTTCTTCTTGCCTATCGCCCAGAGCTAACTTACACCCCTTACATCCTAACGCAATAATTACTCTATCCTTCAATGGGGTGGTTACATGCAAGGTCATATCTAATGGCTTAACATTCATCCCAGACAACTCAACAAAACGTGCAGATACGAAAGAGTGCGATGCTCCCGGATCAAACAAGGCATAAGCGGTATGACCACAGAGAGAAACGGTACCTGTGATCACCCCTGGCGCATTCTCAGCGTCCTTGCGCGCCATTGCATACACTCGTCCCTGAGCAGGCGGACGGTTCTGGTTTCCTTGCGGAGCGTTCACCATCTGCGGTGGCTGCTGTTGCTGTTGCTGGAACGGGGGTCTCTGACCTTTCCTCGGGCAGTTCCTCAGGATATGTCCCGTCTGGCCACATCCAAAGCAGCCTCCAATCTTCCTCGGGCAAGGGCTGTTCCCATGCCTCCTGCCACAGTCACGGCAGTTCTGATTCCCGGGGGATGACGGCTTTCCCAAGGTTCTTCTCGCAGGTGGAACGAACCTGCGGTTGTCCTTCATTGGCCTCTTGCCAAAGTCTCTAAAGTTCCCTCTTGGCATAAACCGCGACCCAGATGCGGCGGCCTTTTCTTGCAGATCCCGTTCTATCGCCAGGGCTCGCTCATAGATCTCGTTGTAGTCCCTCAGCCCAGTGGCGATGATCATACTTTTCAATTCGGGCCTCAATCCTTCCCTGAATCTCCTGGCCTTGTCCCATGGGTCGTCGATCAGCCTTCGTGCGAACTTGGACAGCCTGGCAAATTCGCCCTCATATTGGTCCACAGTCAGCGATCCTTGGCGGAGCCTGATGAACTCTTCCATTTTCCTCTCCTGGGCTGCCTCAGAAAAATACTTTCCATTGAATGCTGCACAGAAAGCAGCCCAGTTCGGCCTCATGCCATCCGGAAAGACTCGTCCTCTGGTGGCTTTCCACCAATCGTCTGCAGTACTCTGAAGCTGATAAGTTGCCAACGAAACCTTTTCCTCGTCTGCGCAACCCAACACGGAGAAAGCCTTCTCCAGCTGCTCGATCCACAAGGCAGCTACCTCTGGACCACCACTGCCATCAAACTTCGACGGCTGCAACTTCAGAAACTGCTCCACCATATGATGAGTCTGACGTCCACCATTTCCATGCCCATTGCCTCCATTGGCACCATTCGCAGCGGCCAAGGCGGCCTCAGCTGCTTGGGCTACAGTGGCAGCTCTCTCAGCAGCTTGCCTAGCCATCAAGTTACTCACTTCCGTCAGGACTCTCATCATCTCTTCGATTCTGGGGTCCCCTTCAGACTCAGGAGCCCTCGAGCTCGATGCACCGGCAGTCAGTCTTCTGCCCCTATTGCTCATCCTTGCTAACACTCACACCTAAAACAACGAAATTCCCATTCAGGAATCCGGGACTCTAAGTCTAGCAACCAAGTTTTCGTCTACTGTCGCGTCCACTGACATGTATATGCATGTAAATAATCGCTGCAGCTTAAATGCAGTTGAACCCGGTCGACATCTAGACTCAACCCTGCAAATGCATAACCCAGGCCACTCTGTTCGCAACCTCAACTAGAAGCCTGTCGGGAGCCGCTTCCTTGATCAGGTCTCTGCCCCGGCGACCACTCCCCGCCCTCATCGTTTCTTGGTGCGAACAGTTGTCCTAAGAAATTCATAGACAAAGAGAATCCCACTCCACGTGTCCCATACCACGCTTCATCACAGTTTTTAGACGTCCCGTCAATCCTGTCCCATACCAGGCTGACGGTCACCAAATCCAACAACATGAATGCATGCATTTCTTTCAAAATCCAAATCTCCTTTTTCAACAATGATTTTCCATTTCTAAACCATTTTGCTTTCGGTGCAGAAATCATGCAATGCATGATGGTCAAGCAGCGCGCGACAGCCGACTAGGCATACAACCACATGCAATACCTCACAGACTAACATTCAGCAATCAGCAATCAAGCGCCCAACTCATGGGGCTCTGCCTTAGAACCTTACCTCAGTTCCTGACGCACCTGCAGCTTAGCACAAAACACCTTATCCAAAGGCTACTCTAAACAATCGATTCGGCTAGGCAATCACATGCGCCAATCAAATCATGCATTCTACCCTTCCTAATCCTTAGGTCTAGGGTCTATCTATCTAACTACCCCAAAATCAACATCCTTATCACTCCAAAACCTCGAACTGTCTCGTATCGAGCTGACCTTGCTCTGATACCACTCGAACGGGGATGTCACGCCCCGGATCCCTACTCGGGAGCGCGGCACCCCGTTCCTGCGGAAGATACACCTCGCGCTCGACTGGTTCACGATAAGCGACGGCCCAGGGAAAATTTCTTTTCGTCGCGACCAGACGACGCGGCTTGCGCCAAATTCTCTTACCTGCGGAAGCGTGCCTTCTATCCATACACACAAGCATACATGACAAAGGGGTAGCAAAAATCAAGATAAGCAAAATCAGCATTCCATAATATAATCAGCGTTAGGTACAGACTCCCAAAAAGAAACTACTAATCACAGATCTTCCTACGCTAACAACCAAATCCTCGAACCATCGAAATTCTGCCATAACTCAGTCCTCCTCGTCGGAATCCTCCACAGGGTCCTCCTCTGGATCCTCCTCCTCGGTATCCATCGCATCGCCCTCCTCGTGGCCATCTATCTCGGAGCGCCCTGGAGACGGCAACTCCTGCTTCGGGTCGGGGTCGATCACCTGGCCTCCATATTCTGCAGGCTGGAGCCAAAACGGGTCCTCCTCCATGGGAATCGGGGAATCTCTCTGGGGTCCCTCAAAACCATGCAGGCCCTCTCTAAACCAAGCCTCGAATCTATGGGGCACTAAATAAGGACCTCCCTGATCTACGAGTACAGTCGTCACATGCCTATGCCACAGAGTAGCGTGCATATCAAAATGGAGGGTAACCTGGGTGTCCATCTGGATCGGCAGACCAAAAAGCATCGGTGGCACATTCATCACTGGCGACCTGGATCTGAAAAAGGTGGCAACCAACGCCAGTGAGTCGGGGACTCAGCAAGCTCACCACTAATCCTAGCGTAGGGTAGGATATACAAGTGGGGTCGGTCCTAACCAGTAACTAGGGTTTGGTACCCGGAGTCCAACGCTCTCGATCTCCCCAGTTTTCATCACACCTCATATAGTCGGTACGAGTTTCATCACAATGGTTCATGCAATAAAGACGGGCAATATCAACAATCAGCAATCATGGTATGCAATGCCACAGGCCTCAAACGGCCATCATAGATCTCAAGGATCAGCCCGCCTATCACTCCAATTCCCATCAGGGCTCTACCAACAGTGCCACACAGCATGCCACGCTGCGTCTCGGACGCCTTATGCTGGCCTCCCTTTTCTCTCCATCTCCCATCAGGGCGCTACCAACAGTGCCACACGGCATAAATCTTGGTGCCACATAGGCCCGTACCACACTGCGTTTCTGACGCCTTACGTTGGTCTCCCTTTTCTCTCCACTTCCCCTCAGGGCACAATCTCATGTCACATCTCCAGTGACTCATGCAATGCTCTGAATGTATGCAGGGCCCAGATGATCACATCAATAACTCAACGCAGAGCATGCATGCAAATGAATATAAGTGCAAGAGCAGAGCACGTCATTCAACCAACCAATAAACCTCATGTTCATCAAGCCAAACAGACATATATCGTATGCCTCTACTCTGGAAGTCTCGATCATCTAGTTCGCCTTACATCTCATACAAGAATCTACCATGCCATCACTTACCCAAGGGCAACCCACTAATCGAGCCCATATAAACCAAGGTCTAATCTAATTAAGAACCCTTAATTAATCGAGCTAAGTTCGACTGGGCCTAAGGCCCACTTCAATAGTTGAGATTCAATAATTAATTATTAAATTAATTCATATGGGTTGGGCCTATTATTTTATTAATTTCGTGCGAGGCCCATGCCCATCTCTAAGGGTTTACTATTCAAGCCCATATTCATTATTTTAGGCCCAATTCAAGTACCCAACCAAGCCCATATACATTCTTGGGTTTCATTCTTTAATGTTCATGGACTTAATTTAGGCCCAATTAAATAAGATTTTCGTCCATTAGTGGCCCACTAACTAGATGTGGCCCATTTTGATTAGTTTTGGCCCAATTACTTGATTTTTAAAGCTTTCAAGCCCATTAGTTCCCTTTGGCCCATTATGTACACGCCTAAGTCCACATTTGCAGCCCACTAATCATGTTTTCAAGGCCCATTCAAGTTGTTAGTTTCGTCCATTGGCAAGTCCATTAGGATATCTTAGGCCCGTTAACTTGTTTTTGATCAAATTAGTGCAAGTTAAGCCCCCTAAGCCCAATAACACCTCACGGCCTCTCCACCACACACTTACCTCATCATTTGCAGCCCACACTTAGCATTTTAAGGCCCATTTCACACGCTAACAGCCCCTCTCTTGGCCCAAATCCGCATACTAGTCCATTAGCCTCAACTAATCCAACCTTAATCACACACTAACCTTCTTAATCACAACCACTAGCCCATAATACCACCCCACATACACATATACAACTAGCCTAGTCCAAGATTAGTGGTAGAGCTTACCGGATATGGGTTGGAAATGACGACGACGCGAGGCGGAGCGAGAATGGCCGGTTGGAGCTCACGGCTTAGGGAGGAGAACGGCGGCGGCGGTGGCTGTTCACGGCTGTTCCGCGGCCTCCGAGGACTCTAAACCAACCATTCCACAAGTCAAAGGAAGTGAGGAATGCAAGGGAACAAGGTGGGACAAGTTCGGGTTTCAAATGGAGGCGAAACGACGAAGAGAACGACGATGAGGAGGCGGGCTGTTTCGGGCCCTTCGTGGGGGTTCAAGCCATGAGAAATAAACAAGAACAAGTTAAGAGAACTTACCAGGAGGTGAGGAGGGTTGGTGGCGGCCGGAGGGAGCTCGGCGGTGGCGGTCGGCCGGATGACGGGACGGTGAGAGAGAGACCGAGAGAGAGTTGAGAGGAGAGGGAGAGCTTTCGGGAGGGAGAGTGAGGGAGAGAGAGAGCCGAATGAGAGAATGAGGGGTGAAGAGAGAGAGAAGAGAGTTTATTCAAGATAAAACAAAAATTCAAAATAATGGTAGGTGGAATTAGGTGGAATAGTGACATGGACATGATGTGTACTCTTGATGTACTTAGATTTGACTTGATGGATTGCCTTGGAACTTGTGCCATGATTGACCGATGGTTTGACTTGACTCGATTTGCGTGCCAAATGCACCGATCGGGTCTCGAGCGCGAACGAATTTTAGACAGGATTTGATTTTGATTAGTCGAATCTACTCTCAAAAATCCTAATTCCATTAATCCTAAGGACTGAGCAATTACCGGGGGCATTTCGGTAATTTTCCATTGACGTCTTGCTTCTCGACGTACACCGGCTGTCTGCCCTTCTGGCGACATTTCTGAAACTGACTTTATTTCTTAATTGTGTTTGTCTTACTAATTCGATTGTCCGAAGTCGGATTTCATTTCGTGGTCAATTTCATTAATTTACGACTCTGTCTCTGTCCCAGACCAACGGGTGGCTGTTTGGAAAATTTTCCCCAGTTAGCCTTTCCCCTTCGGTTGGTCATCTCAGGGTAGCTAATCCTGAGTGAGCGTCGATCAGAGGGTATTAACGAAGTGTTTCCATTCCTTTAGAAATTCCGATATTTGGTTCGAATTTTCAGACTGTCACAGCCGCCGATGGTGAATGCTCCTCAGGGAAATCAGAACCGTCCACCTGCTCAAGGACGAGTTTATGCAGTGGCGCGAAAGGACGCTGAGAACGCGCCAGGGGTGATCACAGGTACCGTCTCTCTCTGTGGTCATACTGCATATGCTTTGTTCGATCCGGGAGCGTCGCACTCCTTCGTATCTGCACGTTTTGCTGAGTTAGCTGGATTGAATGTTAGACCGCTGGATGTAACCTTGCATGTAACCACCCCGTTAAAGGATAGAGTGATTATCGTGTTAGGGTGTAAGGGGTGTAAGTTAGTCTTGGGTGATAGAGAGGAAGAAATTGACTTGGCGGTCTTACCTATGTTTGATTTCGACATAATTGTTGGCATGGATTGGCTAGTTAGACTTGGAGCAGTTATTGACTGCAGTAGAAGTATGATACGGCTTAACCCAGTAGGCCACCCTGGGTATGAATTTATGGGGAATCGAGGAGGAACGTCGATCCCCTGGATCTCGTCGTTAGAAGCAACCAAATTAATGAAAGAAGGTTATTTAGGAATATTGGCGTCAGTTACGGATTCGTCCGTTCAAGAAGTAAAGTTGGAAGATGTGCCGGTAGTAAGAGAGTACCCGGACGTGTTTCCTCAGGAACTGCCTGGCTTGCCGCCAGAGCGTGAGGTCGAGTTTGTAATTGAGTTAGTACCTGGAACAGAACCGATCTCGAAAGCACCGTATAGGATGTCCTTGTCTGAGTTGAAGGAGTTGAAGGTACAGATGCAAGAGCTGTTGGATAAAGGGTTTATCCGCCCCAGTGCTTCACCATGGGGAGCTCCGGTGCTGTCCGTCAAGAAGAAGGATGGATCGTTGAGACTGTGTATCAACTATAGGCAGCTGAATCAAGTGACGATTAAGAATAAGTACCCTCTGCCAAGGATTGATGATCTGTTTGATCAGCTTCAAGGAGCGTGTGTGTTCTCCAAGATAGACCTAAGGACAGGCTATCACCAGTTGAGGATTAAGAAGGAGGACATTCCGAAGACTGCCTTTAGGACGAGGTATGGGCACTATGAGTTCACCGTTATGCCATTTGGATTGACGAACGCCCCAGCTGCATTTATGGATATGATGAATCGAGTGTTCAAAGAGTTTCTGGATCAGTTCGTGATAGTCTTCATCGATGACATTCTGGTGTACTCGAAGAGCTCTGAGGATCATGAGCGGCATTTGAGGACCGTTCTACGGACGTTGAGGGAGCACTCGTTGTATGCAAAGTTTAGTAAATATGAGTTCTGGCTGAACAGAGTGGCGTTCCTTGGACATATAGTGTCTGGCGAGGGGATATCAGTGGATCCAGCTAAAATTGAAGCCGTAGAGAAGTGGCCGAGGCCCACAACTGTGACGGAAGTACGAAGTTTTCTTGGACTGGCTGGGTATTATAGACGCTTTGTGGAAAAGTTTTCTGTGATAGCGTCTCCCATGACGAGCTTATTGAAGAAGGAAACGAAGTTCGAATGGACTGGGAAGTGCGAGAAGAGTTTTCAGGAGCTGAAGGATCGATTGACTTCCGCGCCAGTGTTGACTATTCCATCTGGGCCAGGAGGATTTGAGATCTATAGCGATGCTTCGCTAAGAGGATTGGGATGTGTTCTAATGCAGCATGGACGAGTAGTGGCCTATGCGTCTCGTCAGTTGAGGCCTCATGAGATGAATTACCCGACATATGACCTAGAGTTGGCTGCAATAGTATTTGCACTGAAAATTTGGAGGCACTATCTGGTGGGAGAGAAGTTCCAGATCTACACTGATCATCAGAGTTTGAAGTATTTGTTTTCGCAAAAGGAACTGAACATGAGGCAACGTCGTTGGATGGAGCTGTTGAAGGACTACGACTGTGATATTCTGTACCATCCAGGAAAGGCGAATAAGGTGGCGGATGCTCTGAGCAGAAAGTCGAGCATCGCGCATATGATGGTTAAGGAATGGACGCTGTTGGAGGAAATTAGAGATTCCGAGTTCAAGGTTGAGGTAGGAAGCCTCTCAAGCCTGATGGCTACACTACAGATCGAACCAGAGATTCAACTGAGGATTAAAGAGTTGCAGTCTACGGACCCAGACATCCAGAAGATTGTGATGATGAATGCAGACGAGAGGAAGGATGAATTCAAGGTGACCGAAGACGGAGTATTGAAGTTTAGAGGACGTCTCTGTGTGCCAAATGATGAGGAACTGAAGGAAAGGATTTTGTCAGAGGCACACAGAAGTAATTACAGTATCCACCCCGGAAGCACAAAGATGTACCAAAATCTACGTCAGCACTACTGGTGGAATGGAATGAAGGTGGATGTGGCTAAGCATGTGGCCAAGTGTTTGACATGCCAGCAGGTAAAGGCACAACATTGCAAACCTGGAGGGCCACCATTGGAAATCCCGGAGTGGAAATGGGAGCACGTCACTATGGACTTCGTGACGGGATTGCCAAGAAGTCAGAGAGGGAATGACTCGATTTGGGTAATAGTAGACCGGCTGACGAAGTCTGCACATTTCATCGCAGTACGAAAGGATTCTACCTTGGAGAGGCTAGCTGAGTTGTATGTGAGGCAGATCGTGAGACTGCATGGAGTGCCAGTAAGTATCGTATCGGATCGAGATCCTCGTTTTACAGCCACATTTTGGAAGAGTCTGCAGGGTGCATTGGGGACAGAGTTGAGGTTCAGTACAGCCTACCACCCTCAGACGGATGGTCAGTCGGAAAGGACCATACAGACCCTGGAGGACATGCTAAGGGCATGTGTAATAGACTTCAAAGGTGGTTGGGAAGAGCAACTGCACTTAGTAGAATTTGCGTACAACAACAGTTACCAACAGAGTATCAAGATGGCACCCTTCGAAGCATTGTATGGAAGGGCTTGCAGGACTCCAATTTGCTGGGACGAAGTTGGCGAGAAAAGCATAACGGGTCCAGAATTGGTTCAACAATCGGTCGAGGCAGTCAAGGTGATCAGAGATAGACTGAGGACAGCCCAGAGCAGACAGAAGAGCTATGCAGATAAAAGACGTAAGCCATTGGAGTTTCAAGTTGGAGACCACGTATTTCTAAAGGTGTCGCCGATGCGAGGATTATCTCGGTTTGGCAAGAAAGGGAAGCTGAGTCCCAGATTTGTAGGACCATTCGAGATTCTGGAGAAGATCGGGACACTGGCGTATCGTCTAGCACTGCCGCCGAACTTGTCACAGATTCACAACATGTTTCATGTATCGATGCTCCGGAAGTACGAGCCGGACCCTGGCCATATACTCGATCATGAAGTCATTGAGATGGATGACCGCGTCTCGTACGTAGAGAGGCCAGTCCGAATTGAAGATCGAAAAGAGCAAGTGCTTAGGAACAAGACGATACCGTTGGTCAAAGTCATCTGGGAGCACCATGGGACTGAGAGAGCTACTTGGGAAAGTGAAGACGAAATGAAGAAGAAATACCCCTACTTATTTGAGTAGCCAATTGTAATCTTGTGTTGGAAGTAAGGGCGAGTAGACTGTAAATTTCGAGGACGAAATTTTTATAAGGAGGGAAGAATTGTGACAGTCTAAAAATTCGACCCATTTATCGGTATTTCAAAATGAATGGAAATACTTCGTTAATACACTCTAGTCGACGCTCACTCAGGATTAGCTACCCTGGGATGACCAACCGAAGGGGAAAGGCTATCTGGGGAATTTTCCCAAACAGCCGCCCGTTGGTCTGAGACTGAGATAGAGTCGGTATTTGATGAAATTAACCACAAAATGAAATCCGACATTGGACAATCGAATTATTAAGATGACCACAGTGGAGAAATGAAATCGGTTTCAGAAATGTCGCCAGAAGGACAGACAGCCGGTGTACGTCGCGAAGCAAGACGAGATTTGGAAAATTACCGAAATGCCCCCGGTAAATGCTCAGTTCTTAGAATTAGTTGAATTAGGATTTTTGAGAGTAGATTCGATAATTCGAAACCAATTCCTGTCCAAGATTCGTTCGCGCTCGAGACCCGATCGGTGCATTTGGCACGCAAATCGAGGCAAGTCAAACCCGATATCAAGTCAACCAAGTGTCTTGTCCATCACATAAATTAATCATGGTTCAATTCCCAAGGGAATTCCACAATCACAAGCCAAGGACAAGTGTCTTCAAGAGCACAAACCAAGATTTACTTTTCCTTAAACCAAACCCACTATTAGCCTATTTCCCTATTATTTTATTATGTGATGAACTCTCTCTCTCCTCCCTCCATGCATTTTCGGCCGTGCCTCCCCTCCTTCTTCCTCTCTTCATTTTCTTCTTCTTCTTGGTTCGCTCCTCTTCCTCCGCCCGTTGCCGCCCCGTTGCCGTCGCCTTGCCGCCACCGTCCGGCCACCGTCGTCACCTCATCTTCCTCCGGTGAGTCCCTCAACCCTTGTTCCTTCCCTTTTCGTACCTTGAGGAGTCCCCCAAGGCCACCGACCAGACCCCATCTCATTCTCTCCCTCGGTTTTTCCTCAAGCCGCCGAGGACCGCCGCCCGTTCCGCCTTCGTCCCACGCTGTCGTCGTCTTCGTCGTCTTGCCCCGCCACGGTAAGCCTCCCCTCTCTTCCTCCTTGTTGTTTCATGACCTTGGTGAGTCGCCCTTAACCCAAACCAACCCCGGTCTCATCTCTCTCTCTCGGTTTCCTTAGCCGTCGTTGCACCGCCGGCCGTCTGCCCCTCCTCTTCCGTTCGGCCACCACCCACAGCCCTCTAAGGTAAGTTCTACTCCTAATCCTATCCTAGGTTAGTTGTATATGGATGTGGAGTGAAGGATTAAGGGCTGGTCATGGTGATTAAGGTGTGTTTGAGCGATTAGACTTAGTTGGATTTTAGGCTAATTGTGTTTTTGTGCATAGACTAATCATATGGGCTGTTAGCGTGTGGTTTTGGACTTGGAAATGGAAATTTGGGGCTATTATGAGGGGATTTAGGCGTGTAGAGGCGGGCCGAATTGAACTAACGGACCCGGGGGCTCAAATTAAGCGAATGTAACCCCAAAATAAACTTATGGGCTAACACACCTTATTGGGCTTCTTGGAGAACGAAAATGCAGATTCAATTTGGGCTTAGAAAAGCTAATTATGGACTACCAATGATGGTTTAGGCGTGTGGGATGATGGGCCTTAGGAAGCAATTGGGCTTGGGGACCTAATCCTAAACAATTTGGGCCAAAATGAACCAAATTGGACCAAATTTGAGTAGTGGGCCATTGTTGGACGAAAATTAGAATTTATTGGGCCCAATTGAGCTTTTGAATATTAAAAGATGAGGCCCACTAATGTACCTGGGCTTAGGGTAGCAAATTGGGCCTAAAATGGACAAATTGGGCTTAATAGGCTAACCTCTAGAAATGGGCTTGGGCCTTGCACGAATTTAATTTAATAATGGGCCTAACTTACATTTTTTTTATTCAAGAAATATAATATGGACCCTGAACCTTGAAGTGGGCCTTAGGCCCAGCTGAACCCAAACTAATTGATTAGGCCCAAACCTAAGCCAAACCTTATTCAATTATACCCAAAGAGATATTAAACCATTAATTCAGTACTCGTAAGTTATTAATTCCCTGGGAACTAACATTGGTTACTGAGTCTGACTGGATTGCTGGGATTGACTGGATCGAGTTCCAATTTAGTGGGTTCCCGAGATAACGTTAGTCACGATGAGATTTATTTGGGAACTAATTGTAGAGTACTGGGCCGATGTGATGCTTGTCTGATAAATGTGGTGAGTTGTTCGTACGATTCTTGATGTGCTATGTTCCCGTATTTATGCACCATTGCATGCATGCTATGTGACTAAATTGCTACTTACAATCATTTGGGCCCCGCATACATTCAGAGTATTGCATGAGTCACCGGAGTTGTGACATGAGAATGTGCCCAAGATGGGAAATGGAGAGAAAAGGGAGACCAACGTAAGGCGTCAGAAACGCAGTGTGGTATTTGCCGTGTGGCACTGAGAATGAGCCCTGATGGGATTTGGAGTGACAGGTGGGTTCGATCCATAATGGCCGGTTGAGGCCCGAACATGATCCGTGGGATCCGAGATGGCCATTTGAGGCCTGCATCATTACATGTGGCATCCTGGTTGATTGTTTGTATTGCCCGCCTGTTTGCGCGAACTACATTACTCTGCATTGTGCGTTATGTTATACGCTTGGGTTTGGTAACTAGGGAGATAGAGAGTGTCTGAACCTCAGTCCGTGAACCCTAGTTTACTGGATAGGGCCGACCCCTCTTGTATACCCTACCCTACGCTAGGATTAGTGGTGAGCTTGCTGAGTCCTCGACTCACTGGCAGTGGTTGCCTTCTTTTCCAAATCCAGGTCGCCAGTGATGGCAGCACCCCCGATGCTTTTTGGATTGCCAGTCCAGATGGACACCCAGGTCACTCTCCATTTTGATATGCATGCCGTGGCGTGGCAGAGGCACGTGACGACTGTACTAGTAGATCAGGGTGGATCCTACCTTGTACCTTATAGGTTTGAGGCATGGTTTAGGGAGAGCCTTTATGGTTTTGAGGGCCCGCAGCGAGACTCTCCGATACCTATGGAGGAGGACCCGTTTTGGCTACAGCCTGCCGAGTATGGAGGTCAAGTGATCGATCCCGATCCGCTGCAGGAGTTGCCGTCTCCAGGACGCTCCGAGATTGACGGCCATGAGGAGGGTGATGCGATGGACACCGACGAGGAAGATCCAGAGGAGGACCCCGAGGAGGTGCCAGAGGACTGAGTTAGTCGATGTCTGTCTAGGTCCCTTTTTGAGATCGCGTGAGCGTAGGTGTCGAGGCTAGAGTTGTATTTCGATTTGGTGGTCTGTACCTAACGCTTGATGATTTATATATTGTCGTTTGTGTTCATTGTGTTCGTACTACCCCTCTGTTTTGTGTGCATGTATGTATGGTTAGGAGGCACGCTTCCGCAGGTTATCAGGTTCACCAGGTGATTTTTAATGGACGCGCCGTCTGGCTCCGACGAAGAGGAATCTCCTGGGCCGTCGCGTGGGTTGACCAGTCGAGCACATAGAGTGTATTCGATTGTTCTGAACGGGATGCCGCGTTCTCGAGTAGGGGACCGGGGCGTGACAATTGGTGGGCTGCAATGGTTGACTTAGGCATGTACTGAAGTGGGCTAAGTAATGTAGTTGGGCTTAGGGGCCCAATTCTAGACTAATTGGGCCAAGATATGACTAATTGGGCCTAAATTAAGTAGGGGGCCACTAAAGGACGAAAATTCACCTTAATTGGGCCTAATTTATGACCTTGAATATTAAAATATGATACCTAATGATGTATATGGGTTTGGGTTATCAAATTGGGCCTAAATGGGTTAAAATGGGCTTCCTAAACCAACTTTAAATATTGGGCTTGGGCCTTGCACGAATTTAAAATAATATTGGGTTGAATTATATATTTAATTTAAAGAAATAAATTATGGGCCTTCAATCTTGGACTGGGCCTTAGGCCCGATTGGACCCGAACTAATTAACTGAACCCCAAACCAAGCTAACCCTAATTCATAGGAACGAAAGACGATTAAGATGTTGAATATGGGTTACTAATCCCCTGAGAATTAAGATGGGTTATGGGTTTAACTGGGTTGAGTTTCCATTTGTTGGGTTCCTGAGTTAACGTTAGTCACGATTGAACTTTTGTTTAAGGAACTGATTGCAAGGCATTGGGCCTTTGCGATGCCGTTCTGCTAAACGTAGTGGGTTATTCGTACGATTCTTCGATGGGCCATGTTCCTATGCTCATGTACTATTGCATGCATGCTCTGTGACTGAATTGCTGTTGCGATCTTTTGGGTCCCGCATTTATTGAAAGCATTGCATGAGTCACCAGAGATGTGACATGAGAATGAGCCCCAGATGCGTGTTATGTGGGGGAAATGGAGGGACAAGGGAGTAGCCAACGTAAGGCGTCAGAGGACGCAGTTGTGACATTAGCCGGATGGCACTGTTGGATGCGCCCTAATGGGATTTGGAGTGATAAGCGGGCTCGATCCATTGGGATACGTTATGGCCGGTTGAGGCCTGAGCATGAGGCCTGAGCATGATCCGCGGGATCCGATATGGCCGTTTGAGGCCTGCATCATTACATATGGCATTATGGTTGATTGTTTGTATTGCCCGTCTGCTTTGTACGAACTGCATTGCTATGCGTTGTGTGTTATGTCATACGTTGGGACTTGGTAACTAGGGAGATCGAGAGCACCTGAACCTTGGACCGTGAACCCTAGTTTACTGGATAGGACCGACCCCTCTTGTATACCCTACCCTACGCTAGGATTAGTGGTGAGCTTGCTGAGTCCTTCAGATCCTGGACGCCAGTGATGGCTGCACCCCCGATGCTTTTTGGATTGCCGATTCAGATGGATACCCAGATCACCCTCCATTTTGATATGCATGCTACGCTATGGCATAGGCACGTGACGACTGTACTAGTAAATCAGGGTGGACCCTACCTTGTACCCCATAGGTTCGAGGCGTGGTTTAGAGAAGGTCTTCATGGTTTTGAGGGACCGCAGCGAGACTCTCCGATACCCATGGAGGAGGACCCATTCTGGCTGCAGCCTGCCGAGTATAGAGGCTAAGTGATCGACCCCGACCCGCTGCAGGAGTTGCCGTCACCAGGACGTTCTGAGATTGACGGCCACGAGGAGGGCGATGCTATGGACACCGATGAGGAGGATCCAGAAGAGGACCCTGAGGAGGACTGAGTCCCTGATGCTGGTCTAGTCTTTTGAGGTTGCTTGAGCGTAGGTTTTGACTGTAGGTTGTGGTTTTCTTTTTGGGGGTCTGTACCTAACGCTTATGATATGTGTATATATATGTATTGTGGTTTGTAATTATATTGTTCGTTCTACCCCTCTGTTTTGTATGCATGTATGTATGGTTAGGAGGCACGTTTCCGCAGGTTCAAGAGTTAGATGAAGGACTCGTCGTCTGGTCGCGACGAAGAGATTTCCCTGGGCCGTCGCGTATTGTAAACTCGGCGAGCGAGGTGTGAATCTTCCGGAGGAATGGGATGCCGCACGTCCGATTGGGGTTCGGGGCGTGACAAATCCTAGGAAGCTTCGCACTTCAGTCACAGTCGTAGGCCTCGGCCACTTCTCCACAGCCTCGATCTTAGCCGGATCTACTGATATTCCTTCTCCAGACACTATATGTCCAAGGAAGGGGCCAGAAGGGTGATTGACGGACATGAGGAAGGGGCCAAAAGGGTGATTTTGCCAAACGCCAAGTCTAGACTATGTGTGTCAGATCGAGCGTATGACTTTTGGACTGTAGAATGTATTTTCTTTTGGGGGTTTGTACCGAACACCTTTGTTATGTATATATTGATGCTTTGTGTTTCTCCTTTGTGTACTACCCCGATTATCATATGTATGCATGTATGGATAGGAGGCACGCTTCTGCAGGTTTCAAGTTCAGGTTGACAGGTTCATATGATGGTTTTTGATGGACGCGCCGTCTGGTCGCGACGAAGGTAATTGTAACAGTCTGAAAATTCGACCCAAATATCGGAATTTCTAAAAGAATGGAAACACTTCGTTAATACCCTCTGATCGACGCTCACTCAGGATTAGCTACCCTGAGATGACCAACCGAAGGGGAAAGGCTAACTGGGGAGAATTTTCCAAACAGCCGCCCGTTGGTATGAGACAAAGACAGAGTCGTAAATTAATGAAATTGACCACGAAATGAATTCCGACTTCGGACAATCGAATTAGTAAGACAAACACAATTAAGAAATAAAGTCAGTTTCAGAAATGTCGCCAGAAGGGCAGACAGCCGGTGTACGTCGAGAAGCAAGATGTCAATGGAAAATTATCGAAATGCCCCCGGTAAATGCTCAGTCCTTAGGATTAATAGAATTAGGATTTTTGAGAGTAAATTCGGCTAATCAAAATCAAATCCTGTCTAAAATTCGTTCGCGCTCGAGACCCGATCGGTGCATTTGGCACGCAAATCTAGGCAAGTCAAATCAGTTGTCAAATCAATCAAACGTCTTGTCAATCACATCAATCACATCATGGTTCAATTTCCAAGACAAGTCAATCTTGGTCCAATTCCCAATGCAAGTCAATCCATAAATCAATCAACATGTCAAGGTACTAATGTCACACCAAAGTACAAATCCATGTCACTATTCTACCTAATCCCACTTACCCATTATTTGAAATTTTGGCTATATACTTGGATGAAAACCTCACTCTCTCTCCTCTCTCATTTTTCTCCCATTCGGCCGAGCATTCCCTCTCTCCCTCTCTTCTTTATTTTCTTCTCCTTCTTCTTCTCCTTGCCGTCGCCGTCGTCCGCCCGAGCTCCTCCATCGTCGCCGCCGTTCGGCCCTCCCAGCCACCGCCATCCTCGTAGCTTCCCTTGGTAAGTCTTCCTAGCTCACTTCTAGTTGTATTCCATGGCTGGAACACCCCATGGAACACCCTAAATAGCCCCGTTTTCCTTCGTCGTTCGGCTCGTCGTTTCGCTTCATTTTGGACCCGGCCGAGTCACCTTGCCTTTCCATGGTTCCTCACTTCTTTTGGCATGTGCAACCATCATTCTAGGTCCTTGGAAAGCCTTGGAAGGCGCCGGATCAGCCCCCAAACGCCGACCATCCTCCTTTGGCCGAGGGCCATTTTGAGCCGCTCGGTGTCTTCCATCGTCGTCTACTCCAACCCAACCCGTTTAGGTAAGCTCTACTACTAATTCTAGCCTAGGTTAGTAGTATATGCGTGTAAGATGGTATGTTAGAGGTTGATTAGGCTTGATGTGGGTTTGAAATGAGATTAAGATTAAGTTTACCTTAGGCTAACATGTTGAAATCTTGATTGGGCCAATTTAAGGGGCTGCTGGTGAGTGAACTTGGGCTTCAAAAAGGTATTGGTGGGCTGCGATGAGAAGAGTAGGCATGTGAGGGATGGGCCGAACCAACTAATGGGCCTAGGGGACTTAATTTGGACCAATTTAACCCAAAATAAGCTAACGGGCCGGAGACATTCCAAAGGACTCGCCCATGGACGAAACTAATAACTTGAACGGGCCTTAAAAACGAAAATTGTGGGCTGCAAGTGTGGGCTTAGGCGTGTACTTAAAGGGCAAAAGGGAACTAATGGGCTTGAAAGCTTTAAAATTAAGTAATTGGGCCAAAACTAATCAAAATGGGCCAAATCTAACTGGTGGGCCACTAATGGACGAAAATCCTCTTAAATTGGGCCTAAATTAAGTCCATGAACATTAAAGAATGAAACCCAAAAATGTATATGGGCTTGGGTATTCAAATTGGGCCTAAAATAATGAATATGGGCTTGAATAGTAAACCTTTAGAAATGGGCTTGGGCCTCACACGAATTTAATAAAATAATAGGCCAAACCCATATGAATTAATTTAAGAATTAATCATTGGACCTCAACTATTGAAGTGGGCCTTAGGCCCAGTCGAACTTAGCTTGAGTAATTAGAGGCCCTTCATCAGATTAGACCTTGGTTTATATGGGCTCGATTAGTGGATTGTCCTTGGATAATTGATAGTATAGTAGACTTTTGTTTAAGATGTAAGGCGGACTTGGATTATCGAAACTTTGTGGATAGAGATAATTGATCTACGTCTGCTTGGCTCGTTGATCATGAGATGTATCAGTTGGTCGATTGATGTGCTCTGTCTTGCACTTATGATTATTGGCATGCATGCTCTGTGTTGAATTATTGATGTGATCATCTGGGCCCTGCATACATTCAGAGCATTGCAGGAGTCACTGGGAATGTGACATGAGATTGTGCCCTGAGGGGAAATGGAGAGAAAAGGGAGACCAACGTAAGGCGTCAGAAACGCAGTGTGGTACGGGCCTATGTGGCACCGAGAATTATGCCGTGTGGCACTGTTGGTAGCGCCCTGATGGGAGATGGAGAGAAAAGGGAGGCCAGCATAAGGCGTCCGAGACGCAGCGTGGCATGCCGTGTGGCACTGTTGGTAGAGCCCTGATGGGAATTGGAGTGATAGGCGGGCTGATCCATGGGATCTATGATGGCCGTTTGAGGCCTGTGGCATTTGCATAATGTTATTGCTGATTGTCGATATTGCCCGTCTGTATTGCATGAATTGTTGTGACGAAACTCGTATTGGCTATATGAGGCGTGATGATAACTGGGGAGATCGAGAGTGTTGGACTCCGAGTACCAAACCCTAGTTACTAGTTAGGACCGACCCCACTCGTATATCCTACCCTACGCTAGGATTAGTGGTGAGCTTGCTGAGTCCTCGACTCACTGGCGTTGGTTGCCACCTTTTTCAGATCCAGGTCGCCAGTGATGGATGCGCCACTGATGCTTTTTGGTCTGCCGATCCAGATGGACACCCAGGTTACCCTCCATTTTGATATGCACGCTACCCTGTGGCATAGGCATGTGACGACTGTGCTCGTAGATCAGGGAGGTCCTTATTTAGTGCCCCATAGATTCGAGGCTTGGTTTAGAGAGGGCCTACATGGCTTTGAGGGACCCCAGAGAGATCCCCCGATTCCCATGGAGGAGGACCCATTTTGGCTCCCGCCTCCAGAATATGGAGGCCAGGTGATCGACCCCGACCCGAAGCAGGAGTTGCCGTCTCCAGGGCGCTCCGAGATAGATGGCCACGAGGAGGGCGATGCGATGGATACCGAGGAGGAGGATCCAGAGGAGGACCCTGTGGAGGATTCCGACGAGGAGGACTGAGTTATGGCAGAATCCCGATGTTTTGAGGATTAGTAGAGCGTAGGATGATCTACAGCTAGTGGTTTTCTTTTGGTAGTCTGTACCTAATGCTAATCGTATTTATGAAATGTTGTTTATGTTTATCTTGTCCATGCTACCCCTTTGTTATGTATGCTTGTGTGTATGGATAGAAGGCACGCTTCCGCAGGTATGAGAATTTGGCGCAAGTTGCGTCGTTTGGTCGCGACGAAGAGAAAGTATCCCTAGGCCGTCGCTTATCGTGAACCAGGCGAGCGCGAGGTGTATCTTCCGCAGGAACGGGATGCCGCATTCCCGAGAAGGGATCCGGGGCGTGACAGTAATTCCCGTGGGCCGTCGTGTATCCTGGACCCGGCGAGCGCTGAGAAGAGATTTGAATGTATGAGCGGGATGTCGCCGGCTCGAGAGGGGCTCGAGGCATGACATCCCCGTTCGAGTGGTATCAGAGCAAGGTCAGCTCGATACGAGACCGTTCGAGGATTTGGATTGATAAGGCTGATGATTTTGGGGTAATTAGATAGACAGACCCTAGACCTAAGGATTAGGGAGGGTAGAATGCATGAATTGATTGGCGCATGTGTCTGCTTAGTTCAATTGATTGTCTAGTGTAGCCCTAGACTATAGTGGTTTTGAACTATGTTGCAGGTGCGTCAGGACCTGAGGTAAGGTTCTAAAAGCATAGCCCCATGAGTAGGGTGCTTGGGTGATGATTGCTGATTTGCTGGTTGCTGATTGTTGTTGTTTGTAGTTGATTGTTGACTGTTGTTTCTGGTTGTACGCTTAGTCGGCTGTCGCGCGCTGCTTAACCATCATGCATTGCATGGATTTCTACATTAAAAGTAAGTCTCTGCAGTCGAAGAACCAAGGATGAATGAGGTCTTGAAAAAGTGGAAAGAAATAAGGGAATCCAATGTGCAGGCAGACTGAAGAAAGAGCTGCTATTGTTGCCCAAGCTGCAAAGGCTGTAGCGGCCATCGTGAACGGGGCCAATGAGAAGGATAGGATCAACCGAAATGTGAAATAGAGTCCGTTAAATGCATTAGTGAATGGAACAATTTTTGAAGATGAAAGTTATTTGAGTTAAACGGAAGTAGTATACTTGAAGTAGTTACCCTCTAGATAAAATGGCGAGAAAAGGGCAATTGCTTTGCTAAGGTGCTAAGATGACGAGGGTGCTCTAGAGGAAGAAGGTGGAAAAATTTCCTCAAGCTTCATCAAAAGTGAACGTTTATGGTCAAGTACGAAAGAGAAATGTGAGGAATTTCAGAGGGTGTGTCGAGGAAAATAAAAATACTCTTATTAGAATGGGACGAGAATGTGCTTAAGCATGGCCAGTAAGACCTTCAAGATGTAAGGTTGTTCGTAAATGTGAATAACAAGACAGACATTGCCGTAATGAGGAGGATAATTGCAGGAATTAGTTCTTGGGATTTATGTATGGTCGAAGGATGGTGTAATCCATGAGATAAAGTATTCGATTTCGTTAATAGTTAAAGTCGGTTCAAGAAAGAGAGCCATGTACTGAATGGTTAGTTGGTAAGTTACAGCCTCTGGACAACTTTGATGTAGGTGGCATTAGCGCTTGTATTGTAAGAGTGCCTGTTTATGGACTTGTCTAGTGGAAATAATATATTAATGAGATGGTATGTCACGCCCCGAACCCTTATCGGGCACACGGCATCCTGTTCCTACGGAAGATTCTCACTCTCGCTCTTCAGGTTTATAACATGCGACGGCCTAGGAGAACCTACCGTCGCGACCAGACGACGAGTCCTTCGTCGAACTCTCGAACCTGCGGAAACGTGCCTCCTATCCATACATGCATGCATACAGAACGGAGGGGTAGAATGAACAGTATAAACACAATTAACAATATATACATATCAATATCAGCGTTAGGTACAGACCCCCAAAAAGAAACCACAACCTACAGCCAAACCTACGCTCTCACTACAACAAAATACCAGACCAGCATCAGAACTCAGTCCTCCTCAGGCTCCTCGTCAGAATCTTCCACGGGGTCCTCTTCTGAATCCTCCTCATCGGTATCCATGGCATCGCCCTCCTCGTGGCCATCCATCTCAGATCGTCCAGGGGACGGCAACTCCTGCACTGGGTCGGGGTCGATCACCTGGCCTCCATACTCGGCAGGCTGCAGCCAGAACGGGTCCTCCTCCGTGGGTATCGGGGAGTCACACTATGGTCCCTCAAAGCCATGAAGGCCCTCTCTAAACCAAGCTTCGAACCTATGGGGCACTAGGTAGGGTCCACCCTGATCTACTAGTACAGTCATCACATGCCTATGCCATAGGGTAGCGTGCATATCAAAATGGAGGGTGATGTGAGTATCCATCTGAATCGGCAGTCCAAAAAGCATCGGGGGTGCAGCCATCACTGGCGTCTGGGATCTGAAAAAGGAAGGTAACCACCACCAGTGAGTCGAGGACTCAGCAAGCTCACCACTAATCCTAGCGTAGGGTAGGATATACAAGTGGGGTCGGTCCTAACCAGTATCTAGGGTTCGGGGTTCAGAGTCCAAGCACTCTCGATCTCCCAAGATACTATAACCCATCGTAATCCACACAAACTGTAACAGTCTGAAAATTCGACCCAAATATCGGAATTTCTAAAGGAATGGAAACACTTCGTTAATACCCTCTGATCGACGCTCACTCAGGATTAGCTACCCTGAGATGACCAACCGAAGGGGAAAGGCTAACTGGGGAGAATTTTCCAAACAGCCGCCCGTTGGTCTGAGACAGAGACAGAGTCGTAAATTAATGAAATTGACCACGAAATGAAATCCGACATTGGAAAATCGAATTAGTAAGACAAACACAATTAAGAAATAAAGTCAGTTTCAGGAATGTCGCCAGAAGGGCAGAAAGCCGGTGTACGTCGAGAAGCAAGACGTCAATGGAAAATTACCGAAATGCCCCCGGTAATTGCTCAGTCCTTAGGATTGTTAGAATTAGGATTTTTTTTGAGAGTAGATTCGACTAATCAAAATCAAATCCTGTCTAAAATTCGTTCGCGCTCGAGACCCGATCGGTGCATTTGGCACGCAAATCGAGACAAGTCAAATCAGTTGTCAAATCAATCAATGTCAAGTCAATCCATCGGTCACATCATGGCACAATTTCCAAGAATGTCAATCCATCAATCCATCAAGTAAATCAAGTGTCATTCAAGCATAGTAAACATCATATCCTTGTCACTATTCAACCTAACCCCATTATCTTATTTTGAATTTCACTATAACCCACATAAACCTCTCTCTCTCCTCCCTCATCATTTTCGGCCGCCCACTCTCTCTCCTCCCTCTCCCTCTCTCGAATTCTCTCTCTCTCACGGCTCCCTCTCGCTCGGTCGTCCGCCGTGCGCCACCGTCCGCCGTCGTTGAGGCCTCCATCCGCGACGAGCCGCCACCATTGTCACGGTAAGTCTTCCCTTGTCCTTGGTCTCTTCATTCCCGTAGCCTTGGATGACCCGGCCTCACTCTCTCCTTCTTCTTTCTCTCGGTCCAAGCTCGTCCGGCCGCCCGAACGTCGTCGTCGTCGCCGTCGTCTTCTCGTCCGGCCGCCTCCACCAGCCTCGTTCGTGTATAGGTGAGCTTCCATGGTCCCTCACCTCTTAGTTTCCCACGGCAAAAAGGCCATATGGACACCGGCCCGACCTGATCTCTCCCTTGCTCTCTCGGACGTGTGCAGCCGCCGTCGTTGCCGTCGGCCTCCGCCCGTTCCGACGTCATCCAGCCGCCACCGTCCACCCCACCGGTAAGCTTTAGTCACTAATCTCAACCTAGGCTAGTTGTATGCATGTGTGGTTGTGTGAATTAGTTGCTAATTAATGTGATTAGTGGATAATGTGGATGATTAAGCTAGTTGGGCTTTGGATTATGTTGTTAGATTAATGGGCCGGCCGTGTGGGCCATATGGAGAGAGAGATTGGGCCTTGAAATGTCATAGATGGGCTGAATGAGGTGAAGTTGGCGTGAGGCTTGATGGGCAAAAGGGAACTAGTGGGCTTTGAAGCTTTAAAATTTAGTAATTGGGCCAAAACTAATCAAAATGGGCCTAATCTAGTTAGTGGGCCACTAATGGACGAAAATCCACTTAAATTGGGCCTAAATTAAGTCCACGAACATTAAAGAATGAAACCCAAAAATGTATATGGGCTTGGGTACTTGAATTGGGCCTAAAATAATGAATATGGGCTTGAATAGTAAACCTTTAGAAATGGGCTTGGGCCTTGCACGAAATTAATAAAATAATAGGCCCAACCCATATGAATTAATTTAAGAATTAATTATTGGACCTCAACTATTGAAGTGGGCCTTAGGCCCAGTCGAACTTAGCTTGATTAATTAGAGGTTCTTAATTAGATTAGACCTTGGTTTATATGGGTTTGATTAACGAGTTGCCCTTGAGTAAGTGATGACAATGACAGACTCTTGTATGAGATGTAAGGCGAATTTAGATGATCGAGACTTTGAAAGTAGAGGCCTACGATCCATGTCTGTTTGGTTGATGAACGTGAGGTTCACTGATCGATTGAATGATGTGCCCTACTCCTGCACTTGTATTTATTGGCATGCATGCTCTGTGTTGAATTATTGATGTGATCATCTGGGCCCTGCATACATTCAGAGCATTGCATGAGTCACTGGGGATGTGACGTGAGATTGTGCCCTGAGGGGAAGTGGAGAGAAAAGGGAGACCAACGTAAGGCGTCAGAAACGCAGTGTGGTACGGGCCTATGTGGCACCGAGATTTATGCCGTGTGGCACTGTTGGTAGCGCCCTGATGGGAGATGGAGAGAAAAGGGAGGCCAGCATAAGGCGTCCGAGACGCAGCGTGGCATGCCGTGTGGCACTGTTGGTAGAGCCCTGATGGGAACTGGAGTGATAGGCGGGCTGGTCCTTGGGATCTATGATGGCCGTTTGAGGCCTGTGGCATTTGCATAATGTTATTTCTGTTTGTTACTATCGCCCGTCTGTATTGCATGAATTGTTGTGACGAAACTCGTATTGGCTATATGAGGCATGATGATAGCTGGGGAGATCGAGAGCGTTGAACTTTGAATCCTGAACCCTAGTCTATTGGGTAGGACCGACCCCACTAGTATACGCTATCCTACGTTAGGATTAGTGGTGAGCTTGCTGAGTTTCGACTCACGGGCGGTGGTTGCCCTTCTTTTACAGATCCAGGTCACCCATGATGGCCGCACCGCCGATGCTTTTTGGACTGCCAGTACAGATGGATACCGAGATCACCCTCCATTTTGATATGCACGCCACTCTATGGCATAGACATGTGACCACTGTATTAGTAGATCAGGGTGGACCTTATCTTGTACCCCATAGATTCGAGGCTTGGTTTAGAGAGGGCCTACATGGCTTTGAGGGACCCCAGAGAGATCCCCCGATTCCCATGGAGGAGGACCCATTTTGGCTCCAGCCTGCAGAATATGGAGGCCAGGTGATCGACCCCGACCCGAAGCAGGAGTTGCCGTCTCCAGGGCGCTCCGAGATAGATGGCCACGAGGAGGGCGATGCGATGGATACCGAGGAGGAGGATCCAGAGGAGGACCCTGTGGAGGATTCCGACGAGGAGGACTGAGTTATGGCAGAATCCCGATGTTTTGAGGATTAATAGAGCGTAGGATGATCTACAGCTAGTGGTTTTTCTTTTGGTAGTCTGTACCTAACGCTAATCGTATTTATGAAATGTTGTTTATGTTTATCTTGTCCATGCTACCCCCTTTGCTATGTATGCTTGTGTGTATGGTTAGGAGGCACGCTTTCGTAGGTATGAGAATTTGGCGCAAGTTGCGTCGTCTGGTCGCGACGAAGAGAACGTATCCCTGGGCCGTCGCTTATCGTGAACCAGACGAGCGCGAGGTGTATCTTCCGCAGGAACGGGATGCCGCGTTCTCGAGAAGGATCCGGGGCGTGACACAAACCACATAATAATACAAGTTATACAATACAGACGGGCAATATCAAACAATCAGCAATCATGTCATGCAATGCTGTAGGCCTCAAGCGGCCATCACGGATCCCACGGATCAGCCCGCCTATCACTCCAATTCCCATCAGGGCTCAATCTCAGTGCCACACGGCAAATACCACACTGCGTTTCTGACGCCTTACGTTGGTCTCCCTTTTCTCTCCATTTCCCCATCTTGGGCACATTCTCATGTCACATCTTCAGTGACTCATGCAATGCTCTGAATGTATGCGGGGCCCAAACGATTGCGTCAGTAATTCAAACACAGAGCATGCATGCCAAAGTACACAAGTACAAGAACAGAGTACGTCAATTGATTGTCTAATAAATCTCATGTTCATCGTGCCATACGTTCATAGAATTAGGACTATATACTCGGATCCTTGATCATCTAGGCTCACCATAACATCTTACTCGCGATTCTATCATAATATTTCTTACCATAGGCGGTCCCCCAATTGAACCCATATGAACCAAGGTTTAACCTAAGTAAGGGTCTAATTAATTGAATTCAGTTCGACTAGGCCTAAGGCCCACTTCAAGGTTTGAGGCCCATGATTTATTCCTTGAGTTAAATATATGGTTTGGGCCCATTATTATACTTAAATTCGTGCAAGGCCCAAGCTCAATTTTTAAAGTAGGTTTAGAAAGCCCATTTTAACCCATTTAGGCCCAATTTGATAGTTCAAGCCCATATACATCATTAGGTTTTGTATTTTAATATTCAAGATTAGAAATTAGGCCCAATCTAAGTGAATTGTCGTCCATTGAGGCCCACCATTACAAATTAAGCCCATCTTGCGTCACTTTGGTCCAATTACTTGAATTAAAGGCTCCTAAGCCCATTAGTATCCTTTGGCCCCTTAATGTACACGCCTAAGCCCACCAATATAGCCCACTAATCATGTTTTCGAGGCCCATTCAGATTTTTAATCTCATCCTTTAGCAAGTCCATTAGAGTATCTTAGGCCCGTTAGCCTATTTTAGGTCCAATTGTGACAGTCTGAAAATTCGACCCGATTATCGGAAATTCTGAATGAATGGAAATACTTCGTTAATACACTCTGATCGACGCTCACTCAGGATTAGCTACCCTGAGTTGACCAACCGAAGGGGAAAGGCTATCTCAGAAGAATTTTCCAAACAGCCGCCCGTTGGTCCGAGACAGAGACAGAGTCGTTATTTAATGAAATTGACCACAAAATGAAATCCGACTTCGGACAATCGAATTGGTAAGACGAACACAATTAAGAAATGAAATCAGTTTCAGAAATGTCGCCAGAAGGGCAGACCGCCGGTGCACGTCGAGAAGCAAGACGTGAATTGGAAAATTACCGAAATGCCCCCGGTAAATGCTCAGTCCTTAGGATTAGTTGAATTAGGATTTTTGAGAGCAGATTCGATTAATCGAAATTAAAATCTGTTTGAAATTCATTCGCGCTCGGGACCCGATCGGTGCATTTGGCATGCAAATCGAGACAAGTCAAATCAGTTGTCAAATCAATCGATGTCTTGTCAATCAATAAATCACATCATGGCATAATTTCCAAGAATGACAACCCATCAAACCCATCTATCAACTTGTCAAGTACAAGTCTCATCCATATTACTATTCTACACTATTACCCTAATACCTAACCCACTAACTCAATTTGAACTTGGATTAAAACTCTCTCTTTCTCTCCTCCCTCATTTTTCTCTCATTCGGCCGCCCCTCATCTTCCTCCTCTCCCTCACGCCCTCATCTTCTTCTTCTTCGGTTCCTCTTCCTCCGCCGTTGCCGCCCCGTTGCCGTAGTCAAGCCGCCACCGTCCGGCCTCCACCACCATCACCACCGTTCCCCCATCACTTGGTAAGCTCCCTTGGTCCTTCAACCCTCCATTCTCGTGGCCTTGGATGCACGACCCAACCTCATCTCTCCTTCTCTTCCTCGGCCAGATTGGACCGCCGCTCCACCGCCGTCGTTCGCACCTTCCTCCGACCTCCTCGTGACGTGGTAGGGTCTCTCAACCCTTGCTTCTCCACTTACGTTGCTTTAAGGCCAACTTAGACCTTGACCGAACCTCATTTTCTCTTTTCTCTCTCTCGGCCATTCCAGCCACCGTCCTTCGTCGTCGTCGTCTTCATCATTCGGCCGCCGGAGCTCAACCCCTCCACCGTTCGTCCTAGAACCAGGCGAGCGCGAGGTGTATTTTCCGCAGGAACGGGATGCCGCATTCCCGAGAAGGGATCCGGGGCGTGACATCACCGTTCGAGTGGTATCAGAGCAAGGTCAGCTCGATACGAGACAGTTCGAGGTTTTGGAGTGATAAGGATGTTGATTTTGGGGTAGTTAGATAGATAGACCCTAGACCTAAGGATTAGGAAGGGTAGAATGCATGATTTGATTGGCGCATGTGATTGCCTAGCAGAATCGATTGTTTAGAGTAGCCTTTGGATAAGGTGTTTTGTGCTAAGCTGCAGGTGCGTCAGGACCTGAGGTAAGGTTCTAAGGCAGAGCCCCATGAGTTGGGCGCTTGATTGCTGATTGCTAAATGTTAGTCTGTGAGGTATTGCATGTGGTTGTATGCCTAGTCGGCTGTCGCGCGCTGCTTGACCATCATGCATTGCATGATTTCTGCACCGAAAGCAAAATGGTTTAGAAATGGAAAATCATTGTTGAAAAAGGAGATTTGGATTTTGAAGGAAATGCATGCATTCATGTTGTTGGATTTGGTGACCGTCAGCCTGGTATGGGACAGGATTGACGGGACGTCTAAAAACTGTGATGAAGCGTGGTATGGGACACGTGGAGTGGGATTCTCTTTGTCTATGAATTTCTTAGGACAACCGTTCGCACCAAGAAACGATGAGGGCGGGGAGTGGTCGCCGGGGCAAAGACCTGATCAAGGAAGCGGCTCCCGACAGGCTTCTAGTTGAGGTTGCGAACAGAGTGGCCTGGGTTATGCATTGCAGGGTTGAGTCTAGATGTCAACCGGGTTCAACTGCATTTAAGCTGCAGCGATTATTTACATGCATATACATGTCAGTGGACGCGACAGTAGACGAAAGCTTGGTTGCTAGACTTAGAGTTCCGGATTCCTGAATGGGAATTTCGTTTGTTTTAGGTGTGAGTTTTAGCGAGGATGAGCAATAGGGGCAGAAGACCGACCGCCGGTGCATCGAGCTCGAGGGCTCCTAAATCTGAAGGGGACCCTAGGATCGAAGAGATGATGAGAGTTCTGACTGAAGTGAGTAACTTGATGGCTAGGCAAGCTGCTGAGAGAGCTGCCACTGTTGCCCAAGCAGCTGAGGCCGCCTTGGCCGCTGCGAATGGTGCCAATGGAGGCAATGGGCATGGAAATGGTGGACGTCAGACTCATCATATGGTGGAGCAATTTCTGAAGTTGCAGCCGTCGAAGTTTGATGGCAGTGGTGGTCCTGAGGTAGCTGCCTTGTGGATCGAGCAACTGGAGAAGGCTTTCTCCGTGTTGGGTTGCGCAGACGAGGAAAAGGTTTCGTTGGCAACTTATCAGCTTCAGGGTACTGCAGATGATTGGTGGAAAGCCACCAGAGGACGAGTCTTCCCGGATGGCATGAGGCCGAACTGGGCTGCTTTCTGTGCAGCATTCAATGGAAAGTATTTTTCTGAGGCAGCCCAGGAGAGGAAAATGGAAGAGTTCATCAGGCTCCGCCAAGGATCGCTGACTGTGGACCAATATGAGGGCGAATTTGCCAGGCTGTCCAAGTTCGCACGAAGGCTGATTGACGACCCATGGGATAAGGCCAGGAGATTCAGGGAAGGATTGAGGCCTGAGTTGAAAAGTATGATCATCGCCACTGGGCTGAGGGACTACAACGAGATCTATGAGCGAGCCCTGGCGATAGAACGGGATCTGCAAGAAAAGGCCGCCGCATCTGGGTCGCGGTTTGTGCCAAGAGGGAACTTTAGAGACTTTGGCAAGAGGCCGATGAAGGACAACCGCAGGTTCGTTCCACCTGCAAGGAGAACCCTGGGAAAGCCATCGTTCCCTAGGAACCAAGTCTGCCGTGACTGTGGCAGGAGGCATGGGAACAGCCCTTGCCCGAGGAAGACTGGAGGCTGCTTTGGATGTGGCCAGACGGGGCATATTCTGAGGAACTGCTCGAGAAAAGGTCCGAGACCCCCGTTCCAACCACAGCAGCAGCCGCCGATGGTGAATGCTCCTCAGGGAAATCAGAACCGTCCACCTGCTCAGGGACGAGTATATGCAATGGCGCGCAAGGACGCTGAGAATGCGCCAGGGGTGATCACAGGTACCGTTTCTCTCTGTGGTCATACCGCTTATGCCTTGTTTGATCCGGGAGCGTCGCACTCTTTCGTATCTGCACGTTTTGTTGAGTTGTCTGGGATGAATGTTAAGTCGTTGGATATGACCTTGCATGTAACCACCCCGCTGAAAGATAGAGTGATTGTTACGCTAGGATGTAAGGGGTGTAAGTTAGCTCTGGGCGATAGAGAGGAAGAGATTGACTTAGCTGTTCTGCCCATGTTTGATTTCGATGTGATTGTTGGCATGGATTGGCTAGTTAGGCATGGTACAGTGGTAGACTGTAGTAGGAGTATCATACAGCTAAACCCAGTAGGCCACCCTGGGTATGAATTTAAGGGAAATCGTGGTGGAACGTCGGTTCCTTGGATCTCATCTTTAGAGGCGACCAAGTTAATGGATGAAGGTTGCTTGGGAATTCTGGCATCAGTGTCAGATTCGACTGCTCAAGAGGTGAAGTTGGAGGAAGTGCCTATAGTAAGTGAGTATCCAGATGTATTTCCTCAAGAGTTGCCTGGATTGCCACCAGAGCGTGACGTAGAGTTTGTGATCGAATTGGCACCTGGAACGGAGCCGATCTCGAAAGCACCGTATAGGATGTCGTTATCGGAATTGAAGGAATTGAAGGTGCAAATGCAAGAGCTGCTGGATAAAGGATTTATCCGCCCCAGTGCTTCACCATGGGGAGCTCCGGTGCTGTTTGTTAAGAAGAAAGATGGATCGCTAAGACTGTGCATCGATTACAGACAGCTGAACCAAGTAACGATCAAAAATAAGTATCCCCTACCAAGGATTGATGACCTGTTCGACCAACTTCAAGGCGCTTGCGTGTTCTCCAAGATAGACCTAAGGACAGGCTATCACCAGTTAAGGATTAAGAAAGAGGATGTGCCTAAGACTGCTTTTAGGACGAGGTATGGGCACTATGAGTTCACAGTTATGCCGTTTGGATTGACGAATGCTCCAGCCGCATTTATGGATATGATGAATCGGGTATTCAAGGAGTTTTTGGATCAATTCGTAATAGTCTTCATTGATGACATATTGGTGTATTCGAAGAGTTCTGAGGACCACGAAGAACACTTAAGGATCGTTCTGCAGACGTTAAGGGAACATTCGCTGTATGCGAAGTTTAGTAAGTGCGAGTTTTGGCTGAGCAGAGTGGCATTTCTTGGTCATATAGTATCTGGAGAAGGGATATCAGTGGACCCATCTAAGATTGAAGCCGTAGAGAAATGGCCGAGGCCTACGACCGTGACGGAAGTGCGAAGTTTCCTTGGATTGGCTGGGTATTATAGGCGCTTCGTGGAAAGATTCTCTGTGATAGCGTCTCCTCTGACGCGTTTGTTGAAGAAGGAAGCAAAGTTTCAATGGACTGAGAAATGCGAGGAGAGTTTTCAGGAGTTGAAGGATCGATTGACGTCCGCACCAGTGTTGACCATCCCATCTGGACCTGGAGGGTTTGAGATATACAGCGATGCGTCATTAAGAGGATTGGGATGTGTCTTGATGCAGCATGGACGAGTGGTAGCTTATACATCTCGACAGCTGAGGCCACATGAGATGAATTACCCGACGCATGACTTGGAGTTAGCTGCCATAGTGTTCGCATTGAAGATTTGGAGACATTATCTGGTGGGAGAGAAATTCCAGATTTTTACGGACCATCAGAGTTTGAAGTATCTGTTCTCGCAGAAGGAGTTGAATATGAGGCAGCGTCGTTGGATGGAGTTGTTGAAGGACTACGACTGCGATATTTTGTACCATCCAGGAAAGGCGAATAAAGTGGCAGATGCTCTGAGTAGGAAGTCGAGCATTGCGCATATGATGGTCAAGGAGTGGACATTACTGGAGGAAATCAGAGATTCTGAGTTCAAGGTCGAGGTAGGAAACCTCTCGAGTCTGATGGCCACGTTGCGGATTGGACCGGAGATTCAGCTAAGAATCAAGGAGTTGCAATCTACGGACCCGGACATTCAGAAGATTGTGGCGATGAATGCAGACGAGAGAAAGGCCGAGTTCCAAGTGACTGCAGATGGAGTATTGAAGTTTAGAGGACGTCTGTGCGTGCCTAATGACGAGGCGCTGAAGGAAAAGATTTTGTCCGAGGCACACAGAAGTAACTACAGTATTCATCCAGGGAGTACTAAGATGTATCAGAATTTGCGTCAGCACTACTGGTGGAATGGAATGAAGGTGGATGTGGCTAAGCATGTAGCTAAGTGTCTGACGTGCCAACAGGTAAAGGCACAGCATTGTAAGCCTGGAGGATTATTACAACCATTGGAAATCCCAGAGTGGAAATGGGAGCATGTCACCATGGATTTCGTGACAGGACTACCGAGAAGTCAGAGAGGCAATGATTCGATTTGGGTAATAGTGGACAGACTGATGAAATCAGCTCATTTCATTGCAGTACGAAAGGACTCTACCTTGGAAAAGTTGGCTGAATTGTACGTGAGGCAGATAGTGAGACTGCATGGGGTACCGGTAAGTATTGTATCAGACAGAGATCCTCGCTTCACCGCTACATTTTGGAAGAGTCTGCAGGGTGCTTTGGGAACCGAATTGAGATTCAGTACAGCCTACCATCCTCAGACAGACGGTCAGTCGGAAAGGACTATACAAACTTTGGAGGACATGTTGAGAGCGTGTGTAATTGATTTCAAAGGAGGTTGGGAAGAGCAGTTGCATTTGGTGGAATTTGGTTACAACAACAGCTATCAGCAGAGTATCAGAATGGCTCCGTTTGAGGCATTGTATGGGAGAGCTTGCAGAACTCCGATTTGCTGGGATGAAGTTGGTGAGAAAAGTATAACAGGCCCAGAATTAGTACAGCAGTCAGTCGAGGCAGTCAGAGTGATCAGAGACAGATTGAGGACTGCGCAGAGTAGGCAGAAGAGTTATGCAGACAAGAGACGTAAGCCATTGGAATTCCAAGTTGGAGGTCATGTGTTTCTGAAGGTGTCGCCGATGCGAGGACTATCTCGGTTTGGCAAGAAAGGAAAGCTGAGTCCAAGATTTGTTGGGCCATTCGAGATCCTGGAGAAGATCGGGACACTGGCTTATCGTCTAGCATTGCCGCCGAACTTATCGCAGATTCATGATGTGTTTCATGTTTCGATGCTTCGAAAGTACGAGCCGGACCCTGGCCATATACTCGATCATGAAGTCATTGAAGTGGATGACCGCGTCTCATACGTGGAAAGACCAGTAAGGATAGAAGATCGTAAGGAGCAAGTCTTGAGGAACAAGACAATACCGCTGGTCAAGGTTATCTGGGAGCACCATGGGACTGAGGGAGCGACTTGGGAAAGCGAGGACGAAATGAAGAAGAAGTACCCGTATCTGTTTGAATAGATCGATGTAATCTCCATTTTGTTGTAAGGATTGGTGGATGTAAATTTCGAGGACGAAATTTTTATAAGAAGGGAAGAATTGTAACAGTCTGAAAATTCGACCCAAATATCGGAATTTCTAAAAGAATGGAGACACTTCGTTAATACCCTCTGATCGACGCTCACTCAGGATTAGCTACCCTGAGATGACCAACCGAAGGGGAAAGGCTAACTGGGGAGAATTTTCCAAACAGCCGCCCGTTGGTCTGAGACAGAGACAGAGTCGTAAATTAATGAAATTGACCACGAAATGAAATCCGACTTCGGACAATCGAATTAGTAAGACAAACACAATTAAGAAATGAAGTCAGTTTCAGAAATGTCGCCAGAAGAGCAGACAGCCGGTGTACGTCGAGAAGCAAGACGTCAATGGAAAATTACCGAAATGCCCCCGGTAAATGCTCAGTCCTTAGGATTATTAGAATTAGGATTTTTGAGAGTAGATTCGACTAATCAAAATCAAATCCTGTCTAAAATTCGTTCGCGCTCGAGACCCGATCGGTGCATTTGGCACGCAAATCGAGGCAAGTCAAATCAGTTGTCAAATCAATCGATGTCTTGTCAAATCCATCGGTCAATCATGGCACAAGTTCCCATGCAATCTATCAAGTCAAATCCAAGGTACAAAGTCACACCCATCAAGAGTACAAGTCTCATCACATACACTATTCCACCTAACCCACTACCATAATTTGAAATTTCCAAATATTAGACTTAAGCCTTCACTCTCTCTCTCCTCTCTCATTTCTCTCATTCGGCTCTCTCTCTCCCTCACTCTCCCTCCCGAAACCTCTCCCTCTCCTCTCAACTCTCTCTCGGTCTCTCTCTCACCGCCCCGTCGTCCGGCCGACCGCCACCGCCGAGCTCCCTCCGGCCGCCACCAACCCTCCTCACCTCTTGGTAAGTTCTCTTAACTTGCTCTTGTTCATTTCCCTCGGCTTGGACCCCCACGAAATGCCCGAAACAGCCCCCTCCTCACCGACGTTCCATTCGTCGTTTCGGCCTCGAACTTGGACCCGATCAAACCCACTTGCCTTCCCTCGGTTCCTCACTTGCTTGTCATGTTTCATGATGCCTCTAGGGCCTAGAGGAGCCTTGGAGCCGCCACCAACAGCCCCCAACCGCCGGTCACCCACTCTTGGCCGAAAGCTCATTCGGCCGTTCCTCGCTCCGCCCTTCGTCGTCGTCATTTCCAACCATTCCTGGTAAGCTCTACTACTAACTCTAGTTTAGGTTAGTAGTATATGCGTGTAGGAAGATAGGCTAGAGACGGTTAGGCTTGATGTGAGGTTGAAATGAGAATAAGGGTAAGTTTACCATGGACTAAACATGTTGGAAATCTTGATTTGAGTTAAAATGGGGGCTGATGGTTTGTGGAATGAGCCCTAAAATGCTAAGTGTGGGCTGCAAACAGTGAGGTAGGCGTGTGTTGGTGAGGCCGTGAGGTATCAATGGGTTTAGGGGGCTTAATTTGCACTAAATGGATCAAAAACAAGCTACCGGGCCTAAGTGAAATTAATGGGCATGATGATGGACGAAATTAGACTTAGGAATGGGCCTCAGAAATATGGTTGGTGGACCGAAATGATGGGCTCGGGTATGTGGTTTAATGGGCCAAAGTAAGGTGTTGGGCTTAGGAACCTTTATTTCAAGTAATTGGGCCAAAACTAATCAAAATGGGCCTAATCTAGCTAGTGGGCCACTAATGGACGAAAATCCACTCAAGTTGGGCCTAAATTAAGTCCATGAAAATTTAAGAATGAAACCCAAAAATGTATATGGGCTTGGGTACTTGAATTGGGCATAAAATAATGAATATGGGCTTGAATAGTAAACCCTTAGAAAATGGCTTGGGCCTTGCACGAAATTAATAAAATAATAGGCCCAACCCCTATGAATTAATTTAAGAATTAATTATTGGACCTCAACTATTGAAGTGGGCCATAGGCCCAGTCGAACTTAGCTTGATTAATTAGAGGTTCTTAATTAGATTAGACCTTGGTTTATATGGGTTTGATTAACGAGTTGCCCTTGAGTAAGTGATGACACTGACAGACTCCTGTATGAGATGTAAGGCGAATTTAGATGATCGAGACTTTGAAAGTAGAGGCCTACGATCCATGTCTGTTTGGTTGATGAACGTGAGGTTCACTGATCGATCGAGTGACGTGCTCTGCTCTTGCACTTATATTCATTTGCATGCATGCTCTGTGTTGAAATATTGACGTGATCATCTAGGCCCTACATACATTCAGAGCATTGCATGAGTCACTGGGAATGTGACATGAGATTTTGCCCTGAGGGGAAGTGGAGAGAAAAGGGAGGCCAGCATAAGGCGTCCGAGACGCAGCGTGGCATGCCGTGTGGCACTGTTGGTAGAGCCCTGATGGGAATTGGAGTGATAGGCGGGCTGATCCATGGGATCTGTAATGGCCGTTTGAGGCCTGTGGCATTTGCATAATGTTATTGTTGATTGTCGATATTGCCCGTCTGTATTGCATGAATTGTTGTGACGACACTCGTATTGGCTATATGAGGCTTGATGATAACTGGGGAGATCGAGAGCGTTGGACTCCGTGTACCAAACCCTCGTTACTAGTTAGGACCGACCCCACTCGTATATCCTACCCTACGCTAGGATTAGTGGTGAGCTTGCTGAGTCCTCGACTCACTGGCGTTGGTTGCCGCCTTTTTCAGATTCAGGTCGCCAGTGATGGATGTGCCACCGGTGCTTTTTGGTCTGCCGATCCAGATGGACACCCAGGTTACCCTCCATTTTGATATGCACGCTACCCTGTGGCATAGGCATGTGACGACTGTGCTCGTAGATCAGGGAGGTCCTTACTTAGTGCCCCATAGATTCGAGGCGTGGTTTAGAGAGGGTCTACATGGCTTTGAGGGACCCCAGAGAGATTCCCCGATTCCCATGGAGGAGGACCCATTTTGGCTCCAGCCTACAGAATATGGAGGCCAGGTGATCGACCCCGACCCGAAGCAGGAGTTGCCGTCTCCAGGGCGCTCCGAGATAGATGGCCACGAGGAGGGCGATGCGATGGATACCGAGGAGGAGGATCCAGAGGAGGACCCTGTGGAGGATTCCGACGAGGAGGACTGAGTCATGGCAGAATCCCGATGTTTTGAGGATTATTAGAGCGTAGGATGATCTACAGCTAGTGGTTTTTTCTTTCGGTAGTCTGTACCTAACGCTAATCGTATTTATGAAATGTTGTTTATGTTTATCTTGTCCATGCTACCCCTTTGCTATGTATGCTTGTGTGTATGGATAGGAGGCACGCTTCCGCAGGTATGAGAATTTGGCGCAAGTTGCGTCGTCTGGTCGCGACGAAGAGAAAGTATCCCTGGGCCGTCGCTTATCGTGAACCAGGCGAGCGCGAGGTGTATCTTCCGCAGGAACGGGATGCCGCATTCCCGAGAAGGGATCCGGGGCGTGACACAGACGGGCGATAGTAACAAACAGCAATAACATTATGCAAATGCCACAGGCCTCAAACGGCCATCATAGATCCCAAGGACCAGCCCGCCTATCACTCCAATTCCCATCAGGGCTCTACCAACAGTGCCACACGGCATGCCACGCTGCGTCTCGGACGCCTTATGCTGGCCTCCCTTTTCTCTCCATCTCCCATCAGGGCACTACCAACAGTGCCACACGGCATAAATCTCGGTGCCACATAGGCCCGTACCACACTGCGTTTCTGACGCCTTACGTTGGTCTCCCTTTTCTCTCCACTTCCCCTCAGGGCACAATCTCATGTCACATCCCCAGTGACTCATGCAATGCTCTGAATGTATGCAGGGCCCCGATGATCACATCAATAACTCAACACAGAGCATGCATGCGAATAAATACAAGTGCAGGAGTAGAGCACATCATTCAATCGATTAGTGAACCTCACGTTCATCAACCAAACAGACATGGATCGTAGGCCTCTACTTTCAAAGTCTCGATCATCTAAATTCGCCTTACATCTCATACAGGAGTCTGTCATTGTCATCACTTACTCAAGGGCAACTCGTTAATCAAACCCATATAAACCAAGGTCTAATCTAATTAAGAACCTCTAATTAATCAAGCTAAGTTCGACTGGGCCTAAGGCCCACTTCAATAGTTGAGGTCCAATAATTAATTCTTAAATTAATTCATAGGGGTTGGGCCTATTATTTTATTAATTTCGTGCAAGGCCCAAGCCCATTTCTAAAGGTTTACTATTCAAGCCCATATTCATTATTTTAGGCCCAATTCAAATACTCAAGTCCATATACATTTTTGGGTTTCATTCTTTAATGTTCGTGGATTTAATTTAGGCCCAATTTTAAGTGGATTTTCGTCTATTAGTGGCCCACTAACTAGATTTGGCCCATTTTGATTAGTTTTGGCCAAATTACTTGATTTTAAAGCTTCCAAGCCCACTAGTTCCCTTTTGCCCATCAAGCCTCACGCCAACTTCACCCCATTCAGCCCATCTATGACGTTTCAAGGCCCAATCTCTCTCTCTCTATGGCCCACACGGCCGGCCCATTAATCTAACAACATAATCCAAAGCCCAACTAGCTTAATCATCCACATTATCCACTAGTCACATTAATTAGCAACTAATTCACACAACCACACATGCATACAACTAGCCTAGGTTGAGATTAGTGACTAAAGCTTACCGGTGGGGTGGACGGTGGCGGCTGGATGACGTCGGAACGGGCGGAGGCCGACGGCAACGACGGCGGCTGCACACGTCCGAGAGAGCAATGGAGAGATCAGGTCGGGCCGGTGTCCACATGGCCTTTTTGCCGTGGGAAACTAAGAGGTGAGGGACCATGGAAGCTCACCTATACACGAACGAGGCTGGTGGAGGCGGCCGGACGAGAAGACGACGGCGACGACGACGACGTTCGGGCGGCCGGACGAGCTTGGACCGAGAGAAAGAAGAAGGAGAGAGTGAGGCCGGGTCATCCAAGGCTACGGGAATGAAGAGACCAAGGACAAGGGAAGACTTACCGTGACAATGGTGGCGGCTCGTCGCGGATGGAGGCCTCAACGACGGCGGACGGTGGCGCACGGCGGACGACCGAGCGAGAGGGAGCCGTGAGAGAGAGAGAATTCGAGAGAGGGAGAGGGAGGAGAGAGAGTGGGCGGCCGAAAATGATGAGGGAGGAGAGAGAGAGGTTTATGTGGGTTATAGTGAAATTCAAAATAAGATAATGGGGTTAGGTTGAATAGTGACAAGGATATGATGTTTACTATGCTTGAATGACACTTGATTTACTTGATGGATTGATGGATTGACATTCTTGGAAATTGTGCCATGATGTGACCGATGGATTGACTTGACATTGATTGATTTGACAACTGATTTGACTTGTCTCGATTTGCGTGCCAAATGCACTGTAACAGTCTGAAAATTCGACCCAAATATCGGAATTTCTAAAGGAATGGGAACACTTCGTTAATACCCTCTGATCGACGCTCACTCAGGACTAGCTACCCTGAGATGACCAACCGAAGGGGAAAGGCTAACTGGGGAGAATTTTCCAAACAGCCGCCCGTTGGTCTGAGACAGAGACAGAGTCGTAAATTAATGAAATTGACCACGAAATGAAATCCGACTTCGGACAATCGAATTAGTAAGACAAACACAATTAAGAAATAAAGTCAGTTTCAGAAATGTCGCCAGAAGGGCAGACAGCCGGTGTACGTCGAGAAGCAAGACGTCAATGGAAAATTACCGAAATGCCCCCGGTAAATGCTCAGTCCTTAGGATTAGTAGAATTAGGATTTTTGAGAGTAGATTCGACTAATCGAAATCAAATCCTGTCTAAAATTCGTTCGCGCTCGGGACCCGATCGGTGCATTTGGCACGCAAATCGAGGCAAGTCAAATCAGTTGTCAAATCAATCGATGTCTTGTCAATCCATCAATCACATCCATCGGTCATTCATGGTTCAACTTCCAAGGCAATCTCTCAATCAAATCAAGGGGCATGTCAAAGTACAAACATCTTGTCCCTAACACTATTACCCCATTACCTAACCCCATTACCTCTTGATTTTGAATTTTCACCAAAGTTATATCATAGCCTCTCTCTCTCCTCACCTCATTTTTCGGCCGAACCCCTCTCCCCTCTCCTCTTCATTTTCTTCTCCTTCCTTTAGCTTCCGCCGCCGTCCGCCCGAGCTCCACCGTGAGCCACCGTCGTCCGCCACCTTCCTCGTCGCCACCACCTCACGGTAAGCCCCTTCTCATCCTTTCCCTTGTTGTTTTGTGGCCTTGTGAGTCACCTTGAGCCGGCCAAGCCCTCACCGTCACTCTCTCTCTCTCTCGGTTCCTCCGTGTAGCCGTATCGTCGTCGTTGTCGTGCCATCATCTCCGCCACCGTCGGCCACCGTCCTACACCCCGCTCCCTCCGCACATATTGGTAAGCTCCCTAGCCTTCTTCTCTTTCATTTTCATGGCCGTCCAACCCCATTTGAACACCGGACTAGGCTGATTTCTCCTTAGGCCGTGAACTTTCCTTGGCCGCCGGAGTTCCTTGCCGTCCCCGTCGTCGTCCTCAACTCCTATAGGTAAGCTCTACCACTAATCTTGGACTAGGCTAGTTGTATATGTGTATGTGGGGTGGTATTATGGGCTAGTGATTGTGATTAAGAAGGTTAGTGTGTGATTAAGGTTGGATTAGTTGAGGCTAATGGACTAGTATGCGGATTTGGGCCAAAGAGAGGGGCTGTTAGCATGTGAAATGGGCCTTAAAATGCTAAGTGTGGGCTGCAAATGATGAGGTAAGTGTGTGGTGGAGAGGCCGTGAGGTGTTATTGGGCTTAGGGGGCTTAACTTGCACTAATTTGATCAAAAACAAGTTAACGGGCCTAAGATATCCTAATGAACTTGCCAATGGACGAAACTAACAACTTGAATGGGCCTTGAAAACATGATTAGTGGGCTGCAAATGTGGACTTAGGCGTGTACATAATGGGCCAAAGGGAACTAATGGGCTTGAAAGCTTTAAAAATCAAGTAATTGGGCCAAAACTAATCAAAAGGGGCCACATCTAGTTAATGGGCCACTAATGGACGAAAATCCACTTAAATTGGGCCTAAATTAAGTCCATGAACATTAAAGAATGAAACCCAAAAATGTATATGGGCTTGGGTACTTGAATTGGGCCTAAAATAATGAATATGGGCTTGAATAGTAAACCTTTAGAAATGGGCTTGGGCCTCGCACGAAATTAATAAAATAATAGGCCCAACCCATGTGAATTAAATTAATAATTAATCATTGGACCTCAACTATTGAAGTGGGCCTTAGGCCCAGTCGAACTTAGCTCGACTAATTAAGGGTTCTTAATTAGATTAGACCTTGGTTTATATGGGCTCGATTAGTGGATTGCCCTTGGGTAAGTGATGGCATGGTAGATTCTTGTATGAGATGTAAGGCGAACTAGATGATCGAGACTCCCAGAGTAGAGGCATACGATATATATCTGTTTAGCTTGATGAACATGAGGTTTATTGGTTGATTGAATGACGTGCTCCGCTCTTGCACTTACATTCATCTGCATGCATGCTCTGTGTTGAGTTATCGATGTGATCATCTGGGCCCTGCATACATTCAGAGCATTGCATGAGTCACTGGAGATGTGACATGAGATTGTGCCCTGAGGGGAAATGGAGAGAAAAGGGAGACCAACGTAAGGCGTCAGAAACGCAGTGTGGTACGGGCCTATGTGGCACCGAGATTTATGCCGTGTGGCACTGTTGGTAGCGCCCTGATGGGAGATGGAGAGAAAAGGGAGGCCAGCATAAGGCGTCCGAGACGCAGCGTGGCATGCCGTGTGGCACTGTTGGTAGAGCCCTGATGGGAATTGGAGTGATAGGCGGGCTGATCCTTGGGATCTATGATGGCCGTTTGAGGCCTGTGGCATTGCATACCATGATTGCTGATTGTTGATATTGCCCGTCTTTATTGCATGAACCATTGTGATGAAACTCGTACCGACTATATGGGGTGTGATGATAACTAGGGAGATCGAGAGCGTTGGACTCCGAGCACTAAACCCTAGTCACTGATTAGGACCGACCCCACTCGTATATCCTACCCTACGCTAGGATTAGTGGTGAGCTTGCTGAGTCCTCGACTCACTGGCGTTGGTTGCCACCTTTTTCAGATCCAGGTCACCAGTGATGGATGTGCCACCGATGCTTTTTGGTCTGCCGATCCAGATGGACACCCAGGTTACCCTCCATTTTGATATGCACGCTACCCTGTGGCATAGGCATGTGACGACTGTACTCGTAGATCAGGGAGGTCCTTATTTAGTGCCCCATAGATTCGAGGCTTGGTTTAGAGAGGGCTTGCATGGTTTTGAGGGACCCTAGAGAGATTCCCCGATTCCCATGGAGGAGGACCCGTTTTGGCTCCAGCCTGCAGAATATGGAGGCCAGGTGATCGACCCCGACCCGAAGCAGGAGTTGCCGTCTCCAGGGCGCTCCGAGATAGATGGCCACGAGGAGGGCGATGCGATGGATACCGAGGAGGAGGATCCAGAGGAGGACCCTGTGGAGGATTCCGACGAGGAGGACTGAGTTATGGCAGAATTTCGATGGTTCGAGGATCTGGTTGTTAGCGTAGGAAGATCTGTGATTAGTAGTTTCTTTTTGGGAGTCTGTACCTAACGCTGATTATATTATGGAATGCTGATTTTGCTTATCTTGATTTTTGCTACCCCTTTGTTATGTATGCTTGTGTGTATGGTTAGAAGGCACGCTTCCGCAGGTATGAGAATTTGGCGCAAGCCGCGTCGTCTGGTTGCGACGAAGAGAAAGTATCCCTGGGCCGTCGCTTATCGTGAACCAGGCGAGCGCGAGGTGTATCTTCCGCATGAACGGGATGCCGCGTTCCCGAGAAGGGATCCGGGGCGTGACATCCCCGTTCGAGTGGTATCAGAGCAAGGTCAGCTCGATACGAGACCGTTCGAGGTTTGGAGTGATAAGGCTGATGATTTTGGGTAGATAGTTAAACAGACCCTAGACCTAAAGATTAGGAAGGGTACAATGCATGATTTGATTGGCGCATGTGATTGCCTAGCAGAATCGATTGTTTAGAGTAGCCTTTGGATAAGGTGTTTTGTGCTAAGCTACAGGTGCGTCAGGACCTGAGGTAAGGTTCTAAGGCAGAGCCCCATGAGTTGGGCGCTTGATTGCTGATTGCTAAATGTTAGTCTGTGAGGTATTGCATGTGGTTGTATGCCTAGTCAGCTGTCGCGCGCTGCTTGACCATCATGCATTGCATGATTTCTGCACCGAAAGCAAAATGGTTTAGAAATGGAAAATCATTGTTGAAAAAGGAGATTTGGATTTTGAAAGAAATGCATGCATTCATGTTGTTGGATTTGGTGACCGTCAGCCTGGTATGGGACAGGATTGACGGGACGTCTAAAAACTGTGATGAAGCGTGGTATGGGACACGTGGAGTGGGATTCTCTTTGTCTATGAATTTCTTAGGACAACTGTTCGCACCAAGAAACGATGAGGGCGGGGAGTGGTCGCCGGGGCAGAGACCTGATCAAGGAAGCGGCTCCCGACAGGCTTCTAGTTGAGGTTGCGAACAGAGTGGCCTGGGTTATGCATTTGCAGGGTTGAGTCTAGATGTCGACCGGGTTCAACTGCATTTAAGCTGCAGCGATTATTTACATGCATATACATGTCAGTGGACGCGACAGTAGACGAAAGCTTGGTTGCTAGACTTAGAGTCCCGGATTCCTGAATGGGAATTTCGTTGTTTTAGGTGTGAGTGTTAGCAAGGATGAGCAATAGGGGCAGAAGACCGACCGCCGGTGCATCGAGCTCGAGGGCTCCTGAGTCTGAAGGGGACCCTAGGATCGAGGAGATGATGAGAGTCCTGACTGAAGTGAGTAACCTGATGGCTAGGCAAGCTGCTGAGAGAGCTGCCACTGTAGCCCAAGCAGCTGAGGCCGCCTTGGCCGCTGCGAATGGCGCCAATGGAGGCAATGGGCATGGAAATGGTGGACGTCAGACTCATCATATGGTAGAGCAGTTTCTGAAGTTGCAGCCGTCGAAGTTTGATGGTAGCGGTGGTCCTGAGGTAGCTGCCTTGTGGATCGAGCAGCTGGAGAAGGCTTTCTCCGTGTTGGGTTGCGCAGACGAGGAAAAGGTTTCGTTGGCAACTTATCAACTTCAGGGTACTGCAGATGATTGGTGGAAAGCCACCAGAGGACGAGTCTTTCCGGATGGTATGAGGCCGAACTGGACCGCCTTCTGTGCAGCATTCAATGGCAAGTATTTCTCTGAGGCAGCTCAGGAAAGGAAAATGGAAGAGTTTATCAGGCTCCGCCAAGGATCACTGACTGTGGACCAGTATGAGGGCGAATTTGCCAGGCTGTCCAAGTTCGCACGAAGGCTGATTGACGACCCATGGGATAAGGCCAGGAGATTCAGAGAAGGATTGAGGCCTGAGTTGAAGAGTATGATCATCGCCACTGGGCTGAGGGACTACAACGAGATCTATGAGCGAGCCCTGGCGATAGAGCGGGATCTGCAAGAAAAGGCCGCCGCATCTGGGTCGCGGTTTGTGCCAAGAGGGAACTTTAGAGACTTTGGCAAGAGGCCAATGAAGGACAACCGCAGGTTCGTTCCACCTGCAAGGAGAACCCTGGGAAAGCCATCGTTCCCTGGGAACCAAGTCTGCCGTGACTGTGGCAGGAGGCATGGGAACAGCCCTTGCCCGAGGAAGACTGGAGGCTGCTTTGGATGTGGCCAGACGGGGCATATTCTGAGGAACTGCCCGAGAAAAGGTCCGAGACCCCCGTTCCAGCTGCAGCAGCAACCGCCGATGGTGAATGCTCCTCAGGGAAACCAGAACCGTCCGCCTGCTCAGGGACGAGTATATGCAATGGCGCGCAAGGACGCTGAGAATGCGCCAGGGGTGATCACAGGTACCGTTTCTCTCTGTGGTCATACCGCTTATGCCTTGTTTGATCCGGGAGCGTCGCACTCTTTCGTATCTGCACGTTTTGTTGAGTTGTCTGGGATGAGTGTTAAGCCGTTGGATATGACCTTGCATGTAACCACCCCGCTGAAAGATAGAGTGATTGTTGCGTTAGAATGTAAGGGGTGTAAGTTAGCTCTGGGCGATAGAGAGGAAGAGATTGACTTAGCTGTTCTGCCCATGTTTGATTTTGATGTGATTGTTGGCATGGATTGGCTAGTTAGGCATGGTGCAGTGGTAGACTGTAGTAGGAGTATCATACAGCTAAACCCAGTAGGCCACCCTGGGTATGAATTTAAGGGAAATCGTGGAGGAACGTCGATTCCTTGGATCTCATCTTTAGAGGCGACCAAGTTATTGGATGAAGGTTGCCTGGGAATTCTGGCATCAGTGTTAGATTCGTCTGCCCTAGAAATGAAGTTGGAGGAAGTGCCTATAGTAAGTGAGTATCCAGATGTATTTCCTCAAGAGTTGCCTGGATTGCCACCTGAGCGTGAAGTAGAATTTATGATCGAATTGGCACCGGGAACGGAGCCGATCTCGAAAGCACCGTATAGAATGTCGTTGTCTGAGCTAAAAGAGTTGAAGGTACAGATGCAAGAACTATTGGATAAAGGATTTATCCGCCCCAGTGCTTCACCATGGGGAGCTCCGGTGCTGTTTGTTAAGAAAAAGGATGGATCACTAAGGCTGTGCATCGATTACAGACAGCTGAACCAAGTGACGATCAAGAATAAGTATCCTCTACCAAGGATTGATGACCTGTTTGACCAACTTCAAGGCGCTTGCGTGTTCTCCAAGATAGACCTAAGGACAGGCTATCACCAATTGAGGATTAAGAAGGAGGACGTGCCCAAGACTGCCTTTCGGACGAGGTATAGGCACTATGAGTTCACAGTTATGCCGTTTGGATTGACGAATGCTCCGGCCGCATTTATGGACATGATGAATCGAGTGTTCAAGGAGTTTTTGGATCAATTCGTAATAGTCTTCATTGATGACATCTTGGTATATTCGAAGAGTTCTGAGGACCACGAAGAACACTTAAGGATCGTCCTGCGAACACTAAGGGAACATTCGCTGTATGCGAAGTTTAGTAAGTGCGAGTTTTGGTTAAGCAGAGTGGCATTCCTTGGACATATAGTATCTGGAGAAGGAATATCAGTGGATCCAGCAAAGATTGAAGCAGTAGAGAAATGGCCAAGACCTACGACCGTGACGGAAGTACGAAGTTTCCTTGAATTGGCTGGGTATTATAGACGCTTCATGGAAAGATTCTCTGTGATAGCGTCTCCTCTGACGCGTTTGTTGAAAAAGGAAACAAAGTTTCAATGGACTGAGAAGTGCGAGGAAAGTTTTCAGGAGTTGAAGGATCGATCGACTTCCGCACCAGTCTTAACTATTCCGTCTGGACCAGGAGGATTTGAGATATACAGCGATGCGTCATTAAGAGGATTGGGGTGTGTCTTGATGCAGCATGGACGAGTGGTAGCGTATGCATCTCGACAGTTGAGGCCGCATGAGATGAATTACCCGACGCACGACTTGGAGTTAGCTGCGATTGTCTTTGCATTGAAGATTTGGAGGCATTATCTGGTGGGAGAGAAATTCCAGATTTTTACGGACCATCAGAGTTTGAAGTATCTGTTCTCGCAGAAGGAGCTGAATATGAGGCAGCGTCGTTGGATGGAGTTGTTGAAGGACTACGACTGTGATATTTTGTACCACCCAGGAAAGGCGAATAAAGTGGCAGATGCTCTGAGTAGGAAGTCGAGCGTTGCGCATATGATGGTCAAAGAGTGGACATTACTGGGGGAAATTAGAGACTCTGAGTTTAAGATGGAGGTTGGAAGCCTCTCGAGTCTGCTGGCTACGTTGCGGATTGAACCGGAGATTCAGCTAAGAATCAAGGAGTTGCAGTCTACGGACCCAGACATTCAGAAGATTGTGATGATGAATGTAGAGGAGAGAAAGGCTGAGTTTCAAGTAACTGCTGATGGAATATTGAAGTTTAGGGGACGTCTGTGCGTGCCAAACGATGAAGAGCTGAAGGAAAGGATTTTGGCTGAGGCGCACAGAAGTAACTACAGTATTCATCCAGGGAGTACTAAGATGTACCAGAATTTGCGTCAGCACTATTGGTGGAATGGAATGAAGGTGGATGTGGCTAAGCATGTAGCTAAGTGTCTGACGTGTCAACAGGTAAAGGCACAGCATTGCAAGCCTGGAGGATTATTACAACCATTGGAAATCCCAGAGTGGAAATGGGAGCATGTCACTATGGATTTCGTGACAGGACTACCGAGAAGTCAGAGAGGCAATGATTCGATTTGGGTAATAGTGGACAGACTGACGAAATCAGCTCATTTCATTGCAGTACGAAAGGACTCTACCTTGGAAAAGTTGGCTGAGTTGTACGTGAGGCAGATCGTGAGGTTGCATGGGGTACCAGTAAGTATCGTATCAGACAGAGATCCTCGTTTCACCGCTACATTTTGGAAGAGTCTGCAGGGTGCTTTGGGAACAGAATTGAGATTCAGTACAGCTTACCACCCTCAGACAGATGGTCAGTCGGAAAGGACGATACAGACTTTGGAAGACATGTTGAGAGCTTGTGTAATTGATTTCAAAGGAGGTTGGGAAGAGCAGATGCACTTGGTGGAGTTTGCCTACAACAACAGCTACCAGCAGAGTATCAGGATGGCACCATTTGAGGCACTGTATGGAAGGGCCTGCAGAACTCCAATCTGTTGGGACGAAGTTGGCGAGAAAAGCATAACAGGACCCGAGTTAGTGCAGCAGTCAGTTGAGGCAGTCAGAGTGATCAGAGACAGATTGAGGACTGCGCAGAGTAGGCAGAAGAGTTATGCAGACAAGAGACGTAAGCCATTGGAATTCCAAGTTGGAGATCATGTGTTTCTGAAGGTGTCGCCGATGCGAGGACTATCTCGGTTTGGCAAGAAAGGAAAGTTGAGTCCAAGATTTGTTGGGCCATTCGAGATCCTGGAGAAGATCGGGACACTGGCTTATCGTCTAGCATTGCCGCCGAACTTATCGCAGATTCATAATGTGTTTCATGTTTCGATGCTTCGAAAGTACGAGCCGGACCCTGGCCATATACTCGATCATGAAGTCATTGAAATGGATGACCGCGTCTCATACGTGGAAAGACCAGTAAGGGTTGAAGATCGTAAGGAGCAGGTCTTGAGGAACAAGACAATACCGCTGGTCAAGGTTATCTGGGAACACCATGGGACTGAAGGAGCGACTTGGGAAAGCGAGGACGAAATGAAGAAGAAGTACCCGTATCTGTTTGAGTAGATCGATGTAATCTCCATTTTGTTGTAAGGATTGGTGGATGTAAATTTCGAGGACGAAATTTTTATAAGAAGGGAAGAATTGTAACAGTCTGAAAATTCGACCCAAATATCGGAATTTCTAAAGGAATGGGAACACTTCGTTAATACCCTCTGATCGACGCTCACTCAGGACTAGCTACCCTGAGATGACCAACCGAAGGGGAAAGGCTAACTGGGGAGAATTTTCCAAACAGCCGCCCGTTGGTCTGGGACAGAGACAGAGTCGTAAATTAATGAAATTGACCACGAAATGAAATCCGACTTCGGACAATCGAATTAGTAAGACGAACACAATTAAGAAATAAAGTCAGTTTCAGAAATGTCGCCAGAAGGGCAGACAGCCGGTGTACGTCGAGAAGCAAGACGTCAATGGAAAATTACCAAAATGCCCCTGGTAAATGCTCAGTCCTTAGGATTAGTAGAATTAGGATTTTTGAGAGGAACGTCGATTCCTTGGATCTCGTCGTTAGAAGCGACTAAACTGATGGACGAGGGTTGTCTGGGATTTTTAGCATCAGTGTTAGATTCGACTGCTCAAGAGGTGAAGTTGGAGGAAGTGCCTGTAATGAGAGAGTACCCAGACGTGTTTCCTCAAGAATTGCCTAGCTTGCCACCAGAGCGTGACGTAGAGTTTGTGATTAAATTGGCACCTGGAACAGAGCCGATCTCGAAAGCACCGTATAGAATGTTGTTGTCTGAGTTAAAAGAGTTGAAGGTACAGATGCAAGAGCTATTGGATAAAGGATTTATCCGCCCCAGTGCTTCACCATGGGGAGCTCCGGTGCTGTTTGTTAAGAAGAAGGATGGATCGCTAAGACTGTGCATCGACTACAGACAGCTGAACCAAGTGACGATCAAGAACAAGTATCCTCTGCCAAGGATTGATGACCTGTTCGACCAACTTCAAGGCGCATGTGTGTTCTCCAAGATAGACCTAAGGACAGGCTATCACCAATTGAAGATTAAGAAGGAGGACGTGCCCAAGACTGCCTTTAGGACGAGGTATGGGCACTACGAGTTCACAGTTATGCCGTTTGGATTGACGAACGCCCCAGCAGCATTTATGGATATGATGAATCCAGTGTTCAAGGAGTTTCTGGATCAATTCGTGATAGTCTTCATCGATGATATTTTGGTGTACTCGAAGAGTTCTGAGGACCACGAGGAACACTTAAAAATTGTCCTGCAGACGCTAAGGGAACACTCGCTGTATGCGAAGTTTAGTAAGTGTGAGTTCTGGTTGAGCAGAGTGGCGTTTCTTGGACACATAGTATCTGGAGAAGGAATATCAGTGGATCCAGCAAAGATCGAGGCTGTAGAGAAGTGGTCGAGGCCGACAATTGTGACTGAAGTACGAAGTTTTCTTGGTTTGGCTGGCTACTACAGACGCTTTGTGGAAAGGTTCTTGGTGTTAGCGTCTCCTCTGACCCATTTGTTGAAGAAGGAAACAAGGTTTGAATGGACCGAGAGGTGCGAGGAAAGTTTTCAGGAGTTGAAGGATCGATTAACTTCCGCACCAGTGTTGACCATCCCATCTGGACCTGGAGGGTTTGAGATATACAGCGATGCGTCATTAAGAGGATTGGGATGTGTCTTGATGCAGCATGGACGAGTGGTAGCTTATGCATCTCGACAGCTGAGGCCACATGAGATGAATTACCCGACGCATGACTTGGAGTTAGCTGCCATAGTGTTCGCATTGAAGATTTGGAGGCATTACCTGGAGGGAGAGAAATTTCAGATCTACACCGATCATCAGAGTTTGAAGTATTTGTTTTCGCAGAAAGAGTTGAACATGGGGCAGCGTCGTTGGATGGAGCTATTGAAGGACTACGACTGCGATATTTTGTACCATCCAGGAAAGGTGAATAAGGTAGCGGATGCTCTGAGTAGGAAGTCAAGCATTGCGCGTATGATGGTCAAGGAGTGGACATTACTGGAGGAGATCAGAGATTCTGAGTTTAAGGTCGAGGTAGGAAACCTCTCCAGTTTGATGGCTACCTTGCAGATTGAACCAGAGATTCAGCTAAGGATTAAGGAGTTGCAGTCTACAGATCCGGACATTCAGAAGATTGTGGCGATGAATGCAGACGAGAGGAAGGCTGAGTTCCAAGTAACGGCTGATGGAATATTGAAGTTTAAAGGACGTCTGTGCGTGCCAAACGATGAAGAGCTGAAGGAGAGGATCTTGTCTAAGGCGCACAGAAGTAACTACAGTATTCATCCAGGGAGTACGAAGATGTATCAGAATCTGCGTCAGCATTATTGGTGAAATGGAATGAAGGTAGATGTGGCTAAGCATGTAGCTAAGTGTCTGACGTGCCAACAGGTAAAGGCACAGCATTGCAAGCCTGGAGGATTATTGCAACCGTTGGAAATCCCAGAGTGGAAATGGGAGCATGTCACTATGGATTTTGTGACAGGATTGCCAAGAAGTCAGAGAGGTAATGATTCGATATGGGTAGTAGTGAGATTGCATGGGGTACCAGTAAGCATTGTATCGGACAGAGATCCTCGTTTCACAGCTACGTTTTGGAAGAGTTTGCAGGGTGCTTTGGGAACCGAGTTGAGATTCAGTACAGCCTACCATCCTCAGACAGACGGTCAGTCGGAAAGGACTATACAGACTTTGGAGGACATGTTGAGAGCGTGTGTAATTGACTTCAAAGGAGGCTGGGAAGAGCAGTTACACTTAGTGGAGTTTGCCTACAACAACAGTTATCAGCAGAGTATCAGAATGGCACCGTTTGAGGCACTGTATGGGAGAGCTTGCAGAACTCCGATTTGCTGGGACGAGGTTGGTGAGAAAAGTATAACAGGCCCAGAATTAGTACAGCAGTCAGTCGAGGCAGTCACAGTGATTAGAGACAGACTGAGGACCGCTCAGAGTAGGCAGAAAAGCTATGCAGACAGGAGACGTAAACCGTTGGAGTTTCAAGTTGGAGATCATGTCTTCCTAAAGGTGTCACCGATGCGAGGACTATCTCGGTTTGGCAAGAAAGGAAAGCTGAGTCCAAGATTTGTTGGGCCATTCGAGATTTTGGAAAAGATCGGGACACTGGCTTATCGTCTAGCGCTGCCGCCGAATTTGTCGCAGATTCACAACGTGTTTCATGTATCGATGCTTCGGAAGTACGAGCCGGACCCTGGCCATATACTCGATCATGAAGTCATTGAAATGGATGACCGCGTCTCATACGTGGAAAGACCAGTAAGGATTGAAGATCGTAAGGAGCAGGTCTTGAGGAACAAGACAATACCGCTGGTCAAGGTTATCTGGGAGCACCATGGGACTGAAGGAGCGACTTGGGAAAGCGAGGACGGAATGAAGAAGAAGTATCCGTATTTGTTTGGGTAGCTCAGTGTAATTTCTGTTTTGTTGTAAGGGTTGATGGATGTAAATTTCGAGGACGAAATTTCTATAAGAAGGGAAGAATTGTGACAGTCTGAAAATTCGACCCGATTATCGGAAATTCTAAATGAATGGAAACACTTCGTTAATACACTCTGATCGACGCTCACTCAGGATTAGCTACCCTGAGTTGACCAACCGAAGGGGAAAGGCTATCTGGGAAGAATTTTCCAAACAGCCGCCCGTTGGTCTGAGACAGAGACAGAGTCGTTATTTAATGAAATTGACCACGAAATGAAATCCGACTTCGGACAATCGAATTAGTAGGATAAACACAACTAAGAAATGAACTCAGTTTCAGAAATGTCGCCAGAAGGGCAGACAGCCGGTGAACGTCGTGAAGCAAGACGTGATTGGAAAATTATCGAAATGCCCCCGGTAAATGCTCAGTCCTTAAGATTAGTAGAATTAGGATTTTTGAGAGTAGATTCGATCAATCGAAATCAAATCCTGTCTGAAGTTCGTTCGCGCTCGGGACCCGATCGGTGGATTTGGCACGCAAATCGAGACAAGTCAAATCAGTTGTCAAATCAATCAATGTCTTGTCAATCCATCAATCAAATCGTGGCACAAGTTCCCATGCAAATCTATCAAGTCTAATCCAAGTACAAGTCAAGAGTACAAGTCTCATCCAATACACTATTCCACCTAATCCCACCTACCATTTATTTGAATTTTGGATAATCCTTTCTCTCTCCTCCCCTCTCTTAAACTTTCGGCCACCCCTTCTCTCTCTCCCCTCTCCTTCATTTCTCCTTCTTTTTCCTCTCATTCTCCCTCCATTCGGCCGCCCGTCGAGCACCGCCGTCTGCCACCCGTTCCATCGCCTCCGTCGTTGCCATTCATCACCGTCGGCTCTCTCTCTCCCTTGGCTCGTCTTGGTAAGTCTTTTAAGCCCTCTCCCTCTCATTTTCGTGGCCTAGAGACCCCGAAACCAACCCGGACCAGCCCCTTCCTCCTTTGACGTTTTGCTCGGCATTTTGGGTTCATTGGAGCCTCGGCCTTAGGCGCTTGTTCCGCTGGTTTCCTCAACTCCCCTAACACCTAAAACCATTCTAATAGGACCCTTGGAGCCCCTCGAACAGCCCGGATCAGCCACCGAGTCGCCGTTCCTTTCCGTCAGCCGTGAGCTCCGTTCGGCCGTCCGTTGCCCTTGCCGTCTTCGTCGCCGTCCCGAGCCGAGATAGGTAAGCTCTACTACTAACATTGTCTTAGGCTAGATGTATTTGAGTGTGGTATGGTGTGTGGAAAGGTTAGTGATTTCGGTTTAGGCATAAATTGAACGATTTTGTGAAATGTACATTAAGTTAACTCAAGGGAACTTCGTTTGGGCGAAACTTGGGGGCTGATGGCATGCAAATTTGGCTTAGAAATGTGAAATGAGGGCTGCAATGTATGGGATAGGCGTACTAGAGGAGGGCCGTGCATGGTTGATGGGCTCGAGGGCTTAAAACTATGTGAAATTAACATTGAATAAGCTATCGGGCCTAGGTACTCTGTTGGGCTGGTTAATGGACGAATTTATTAGACAAATTGGGCCTTGAAAACATGATTGGTGGGCTGCAATAGTGACTTGGGCGTGGGGAGTAGTGGGCCAAATCAACTAATGGGCCTAAGGGACTTAATTTGGGCTAATTCAACCTAAAATAAGCTAACGGACCTAATTTATGCTAATGGGCTTGCATATGCACGAATTTATAAATCAATTGGGCCTAAGTTATGTTCTAAATGTTAAAATATAAGACTTAATAATGTATATGGACTTGGGATAGCAAATCGGGCCTAAAATGGCCATATTGGGCTCAATAGGTTAACTTTTAGAAATGGGCTTGAGCCCTGCACGAATTTAATAATGATAATGGGCCCAAACTATATATTCAACTTAAGAAATAAATCATGGGCCTCAAACCTTGAAGTGGGCCTTAGGCCCAGTCGAACCTAATTCAATTAATTAGACCCTTATTAAGTTAAACCTTGGTTCATATGGGTTCAATTAGGGGATCGCCTATGGGGAGCAATAGTATGACCGGATCGCGAGTAAAAAGTTAATGCGAGCCTAGATGATCGAGTATCCGAATGTTTAGTACTAATCCTATGATCGTATGGCATAATGAACATGAGATTTATTAGACGATCGATTGATGTACTCTATTCTTGTGCTTGTGTACTTTGGCATGCATGCTCTGTGTTTGAATTACTGATGCAATCATTTGGGCCCCGCATACATTCAGAGCATTGCATGAGTTACCGAAGATGTGACATGAAAATGTGCCCAAGATGTGGAAATAGAGAGAAAAGGGAGACCAACGTAAGGCATCAGAAACGCAGTGTGGTACTTGCCGTGTAGCAATGAGATTGAGCCCTGATGGGAATTGGAGTGATAGGCGGGCTGATCCGTGGGATCCGTGATGGCCGCTCGAGGCCTACAGCATTGCATGACGTGATTGCTGATTGTTTGATATTGCCCGTCCGTATTGTATAACTTGTATTATTATGTGGTTCGTGATGATTACGATGGGTTATAGTATCTTGGGAGATCGAGAGTGGTTGGACCCTGAACCCTGAAACCTAGATACTGGTTAGGACCGACCTCACTTGTATACCCTACCATATGCTAGGATTAGTGGTGAGCTTGCTGAGTCATCGACTCACTAATGGTGGTTACCTTCATTTTTCAGATCCCGGACGCCAGTGATGGCTGCACCCCCGATGCTTTTTGGACTGCCGATTCAGATGGACACTCACATCACCCTCCATTTTGATATGCACGCTACACTATGGCATAGGCATGTGACGACTGTACTCGTAGATCAGGGTGGACCCTACCTCGTGCCCCATAGGTTCGAAGCTTGGTTTAGAGAGGGCCTTCATGGCTTTGAGGGACCCCAGCGAGATTCCCCGATACCCATAGAGGAGGACCCATTCTGGCTACAGCCTGCTAAGTATGGAGGCCAGGTGATCGACCCCGATCCAGTGCAGGAGTTGCCATCCCCCGGGCGTTCTGAGATTGATGGCCACGAGGAGGGCGATGCCATGGATACTGATGAGGAGGATCCAGAAGAGGACCCCGTGGAGGATTCCGACGAGGAGCCTGAGGAGGACTGAGTCCCTGATGCTGGTCTGGTATTTTGATGTCAGTGAGAGCGTAGGTTAGGTAGCAGGTTGTGGTTTCTTTTAGGGTCTGTACCTAACGCTGGATATGTGTATAATGCTGTTTGTATTTACTCTGTCTATGCTACCCCTTTGCTATGCATGCTTGTGTGTGTGGATAGGAGGCACGCTTCCGCAGGTTCGTAAGTTTACTGAGGACGCGTCGTCTGGTTACGACGAAGAGATTAATCCTGGGCCATCGAACTTTGGAAACCAGGCGAGCGCGAGGTGTATCTTCCGCAGGGACGGGATGCTGCGTTCCCGAGTAGGGATCCGGGGCGTGACATCCCCGTTCAAGTGGTATCAGAGCCAGGTTAGCTCGATATGAGACCGTTCGAGGCTTTGGAGTGATAAGGATGTTGATTTTGGGGTAGTTGGATAGATAGACCCTAGACCTAAGGATAGGAAAGGGTACAATGCATGAATTGATTGGCGCATGTGAATGCTTAGTTCGGTTGGTTGCCTAGAGTAGACTGAGGCAGTGGTAGTCTGAACTAAGTTGCAGGTGCGTCAGGACCTGAGGTAAGGTTCTAAAGCAGAGCCCCGTGAGCTGGGCGCTTGGTTGCTGATTGCTGAGTGGTTAACTTGTTAGGTGTTGCTTGTGTTTGTATGCCTAGTCGACTGTCGCGCGCTGCTTGACCATCATGCATTGCATGATTTCCACATTGAAAACGAAATGATTCAGAAACCGACATTGTTAAAAAAAATGAGATTTGGGTTTGGAAATTACATGCATCTCATGTTGTTGGATTTGGTAGCCGTCAGCCTGGTATGGGACGGGATTGACGGGACGTCTAAAAACTGTAATGAAGCGTGGTATGGGACACGTGGAATGGGATTCACTCTGTTTGTGGGTAACTTGGGACAACTGTCCGCACCAAGAAATGATGAGGGCGGGGAGTGGTCGCCGGGGCAGAGACCCGATCAAGGAAGCGGCTCCCGACAGGCTTCTAGTTGAGGTGGCGAATAGAGTGGCCTAGGTTGTGCATTGATAGGGTTGAGTCTAGATGTCAATTGGGTTTAACTGCATTTACGCTGCAGCGACTATTTACATGCATATACATGTCAGTGGACGCGACAGTAGATGAAAGCTTGGTTGCTAGATTTAGAATTCCGAATTCCTGAAGGGGAATTTCGTTTGTTCTAGGTGTGAGTTTTAGCAAGGATGAGCAATAGGGGCAGAAGACCGGCTGTTGGTGCATCGAGCTCGAGGGCTCCTGAGTTTGAAAGGGACCCTAGGATCGAAGAAATGATGAGAGTTCTGACCGAAGTGAGTAACTTGATGGCTAGGCAAGCTGCTGAGAGAGCTGCCACTGTAGCCCAAGCAGCTGAGGCCGCCTTGGCCGCTGCGAATGGAGCCAATGGAGGCAATGGGCATGGAAATGGAGGACGTCAGACTCATCACATGGTGGAACAGTTTCTGAAGTTGCAGCCCTCGAAGTTTGATGGTAGTGGTGGTCCCGAAGTAGCTGCCTTGTGGATCGAACAGCTTGAGAAGGCCTTTACCGTTTTGGGTTGTGCGGATGAGGAAAAGGTTTCGTTGGCAACTTATCAGCTTCAAGGGACTGCATATGATTGGTGGAAGGCCACCAGAGGACGAGTCTTCCCGGATGGCATGAGGCCAAACTGGGCTGCTTTCTGTGCAACATTTAATGGAAAGTATTTTTCTGAGGCAGCCCAAGAAAGGAAAATGGAAGAGTTCATCAGGCTTCGCCAAGGATCTATGACTGTGGATCAGTACGAGGGTGAGTTTGCCAGATTGTCCAAGTTTGCTCGAAGACTGATTGAGGATCCATGGGACAAGGCCAAGAGGTTCTGGGAAGGCTTGAGGCCTGAACTGAAGAGTATGATAATCGCCACAGGACTGAGGGACTATAATGAGATTTATGAGCGAGCTATGGCGATAGAGCGAGATCTGCAGGAGAAGGCCGCCGCATCTGGATCGCGGTTTGTGCCAAGAGGGAACTTCAGAGGCTTTGGCAAAAGGCCGATGAAAGATACTCGCAGGTTCGTTCCACCTGCGAGGAGGACTTTGGGAAAACCGTCATTCCCCGGGAATCAGAACTGCCGTGACTGTGGCAGGAGGCATGGGAACAGCCCTTGTCCGAGGAAGACCGGAGGCTGCTTTGGATGTGGGCAGACAGGGCATATTCTGAGGAACTGCCCGAGAAGAGGTCCGAGACCCCCGTACCAGCCGCAGCCGCAGCTACCGCTAGCGAATGCTCCTCAGGGGAATCAAAATCGTCCAGCTGCTCAAGGACGAGTCTACGCAGTGGCGCGAAAGGACGCTGAGAACGCGCCAGGGGTGATCACAGGTACCGTTTCTCTCTGTGGTCATACTGCTTATGCTTTGTTTGATCCGGGAGCGTCGTACTCTTTCGTATCTGCACGTTTTGCTGAGTTATCTGGGATGAACGTTAAGCCGTTGAATGTGACTTTGCATGTAACCACCCCGTTAAAGGATAGAGTGATTGTTGCGCTAGGATGTAAGGGGTGTAAGCTAGTTCTGGGCGATAGAAAGAAAGAGATCGATGTAGCTGTTTTGCCTATGTTTGATTTCGACGTGATTGTTGGCATGGATTGGTTGGTTAGGCATGGAACAGTAATAGACTGTGGTAGGAGTATGATACAGCTAAACTCAGTAGGTCACCCTGGGTATGAATTTAGAGGAAATCGTGGAGAAACGTCGATTCCTTGGATCTCGTCGTTGGAAGCGACCAAACTGATGGACGAGGGTTGTCTGGGATTTTTAGCGTCAGTATCTGATTCGACTGCTCAAGAGGTGAAGTTGGAGGGAGTGCCTGTAGTGAGAGAGTACCCGGACGTGTTTCCTCAAGAATTGCCTGGTTTACCCCCAGAGCGAGATGTGGAATTTGTGATTGAGTTGGCACCTGGAACAGAGCCGATCTCGAAAGCACCGTATAGGATGTCGTTGTCTGAGTTAAAGGAGTTGAAGGTACAGATGCAAGAGCTATTGGATAAAGGATTTATCCGCCCCAGTGCTTCACCATGGGGAGCTCCGGTGCTGTTTGTTAAGAAGAAGGATGGATCGCTAAAACTGTGTATCGACTACAGGCAACTGAATCAAGTGACGATCAAGAACAAGTATCCTCTGCCAAGGATTGATGACCTGTTTGACCAGCTTCAAGGCGCATATGTGTTCTCCAAGATAGACCTAAGGACAGGCTATCACCAATTGAGGATTAAGAAGGAGGACGTGCCTAAGACTGCCTTTAGGACGAGGTATGGGCACTACGAGTTCACAGTTATGCCGTTTGGATTGACGAACGCCCCAGCAGCATTTATGGATATGATGAATCGAGTGTTCAAGGAGTTTCTGGATCAGTTCGTGATAGTCTTCATCGATGATATTTTGGTGTACTCGAAAAGTCCTGAGAACCACGAGGAACACTTAAAGATTGTCCTGCAGACGTTAAGGGAACACTCGCTGTATGCGAAGTTTAGTAAGTGTGAGTTCTGGTTAAGCAGAGTGGCGTTTCTTGGACATATAGTGTCTGGAGAAGGAATATCAGTGGATCCAGCAAAGATAGAGGGTGTAGAGAAGTGGCCGAGGCCAACAACCGTGACTGAAGTACGAAGTTTTCTTGGTTTGGATGGCTACTACAGACGCTTTGTGGAAAGGTTCTCAGTGATAGCGTCTCCTCTGACCCATCTGTTGAAAAAGGAAACGAGGTTTGAATGGATTGAGAAGTGCGAGGAAAGTTTTCAGGAGTTGAAGGATCGATTGACTTCCGCACCAGTGCTAACTATTCCGTCTGGACCTGGAGGGTTAGAAATATACAGCGATGCGTCATTAAGAGGATTGGGATGTGTCTTGATGCAGCATGGACGAGTGGTAGCTTATGCATCTCGACAGCTGAGGCCACATGAGACGAATTACCCGACGCATGACTTGGAGTTAGCTGCCATAGTGTTCGCATTGAAGATTTGGAGGCATTACTTGGTGGGAGAGAAATTTCAGATCTACACTAATCATCAGAGTTTGAAGTATTTGTTTTCACAGAAAGAGCTGAATATGAGGCAGCGTCGTTGGATGGAGCTATTGAAGGACTACGACTGCGATATTTTGTACCATCCAGGAAAGGCGAACAAGGTAGCGGATGCTCTGAGTAGGAAGTCGAGCATTGCGCATATGATGGTCAAGGAGTGGACATTGCTGGAGGAGATCAGAGATTCTGAGTTTAAGGTTGAGGTAGGAACCCTCTCCAGTCTGATGGCTACGTTGCAGATTGAACCAGAGATTCAGCTGTGACAGTCCGAAAATTCAACCCGATTATCGGAAATTCTGAATGAATGGAAATACTTCGTTAATACACTCTGATCGATGCTCACTCAGGATTAGCTACCCTGAGTTGACCAACCGAAGGGGAAAGGCTATCTGGGAAGAATTTTTCCAAACAGCCGCCCGTTGGTCTGAGACAGAGACAGAGTCGTTATTTAATGAAATTGACCACGAAATGAAATCCGACTTCGGACAATCGAATTAGTAAGACAAACACAATTAAGAGGTGAAGTTAGTTTCAGAAATGTCGCCAGAAGGGCAGACAGCCGGTGAACGTCGAGAAGCAAGACGCGATTGGAAAATTACCGAAATGCCCCCGGTAAATGCTCAGTCCTTAGGATTAGTTGGATTAGGATTTTTGAGAGTAGATTCGGTAAATCGAAATCAAATCTTGTCTGAAATTCGTTCGCGCTCGAGACCCGATCGGTGCATTTGGCACGCAAATCGAGGCAAGTCAAATCAGTTATCAAATCAATCGATGTCTTGTCAATCAATCAATCAAATCCATCGGTCAATCTTGGCACAAGTTCCCATGCAAATCTTTCAATCAAAGTCAAGTACACATGTCATGTAAAACTCAAATCAAAGTCACTATTCAATTACTATTCAAGCTACCTAACCCACTTACCCCTCTCACTTAAACTCTCTTCTCTCTCTCCTCCCTCATTCTCATCATTTTCGGCCATCCTCCTCTCTCTCTCTCTCCACCGAAGCTCTCTCCCTCCCGTTCTCACCTCTCTCTCTCGGTGTTCTCCCTCCGTCCGCCTAGAGCCGCCGCTCGGTCCGCCACCCTCCGGCCGTCGAGCCACCGACCAGCCACCACGCCACTTCGGTAAGTCCTTTCCTCCCTCTCCCTTGTTGTCTCACGGCCATGAGAGCCTCTCGAAGCCGCCCCTCAACCTCACCGTCTATCTCTCTCTCGGTGATCTTCGTGTAGCCGCCACCGTCGTCGTCATCAATCACCTTCGTTCAGCCACCGCCAGCCACCACCGTCCCCGAACGCACTTTGGTAAGCCTTCTAACTCATCTCTCCCCCTTGTCCACCGCCCCTTGATCTTGCTCAATGACCGAGCCAACCCGAATCTCCTCGTAGGCCGTGAGCCACACTTGGCCGTTCCTCGCTCCGTCGTCCGTCGTTGTTGATTTCGATCCAACTAAGGTAAGCTCTACCCCTAATCTTGGTTTAGGTTAGTAGTATATATTTGTGGAATGTCAATAGAGGCCGTTTGTGATGATTGTTAGAAGAGATTGCATGATTCAAGTGTAGGCAAGCAAGGTTATGTTAAGCGGTTAGTGTATGAGGCTAAACCGGGAGCTTAGAGGCTTGTAGAGGGGCTGGAAATTTGGTATACAAGGCTGTGGGAGTTCGGTTTGGGCGTGTATGGGGTGGCCGAAGTGTATTAGTGGGCTCGAGAAATTGAATAAGGCAAGTTGGGCTTAAAATAAGCTAACGGGCCGAAGACATTCCCAAGGACTCGCCCATGGACGAAACTAACAACTTGAACGGGCCTTATAAACGTGAATTGTGGGCTGCAAGTGTGGGCTTAGGCGTGTACTTAAAGGGCAAAAGGGAACTAATGGGCTTGGAAGCTTTAAATTCAAGTAATTGGGCCAAAATTAAACAAAATGGGCCTAACCTAACTAATGGGCCACTAATGGACGAAAATCCACTTAAATTTGGCCTAAATTAAGTCCATGAACATTAAAGAATGAAACCCAAAAATGTATATGGGCTTGGGTACTCAAATTGGGCCTAAAATAATGAATATGAGTTTGAATAGTAAATCTTTAAAAATGGGCTTGGGCCTAGCGCGAAATTAATAAAATAATAGGCCCAACCCATATGATTTAATTTAAGAATTAAATATCGGGCCTCAAGTCTTGAAGTGGGCCTTAGGCCCAGTCGAACTTAACTTAATTAATTAGACCCTTACTTAGATTAAACCTTGGTTTATATGGGTTCAATTAGGGGATCGCCTATGGTGAGCAATAGTATGACCGGATTGCTAGTAAGATGTTGATACGAGCCTAGATGATCGAGAATCTGAATGTCTAGTACTAATCTTACGATCGTATGGCATGATGAACATGAGATTTTATTAGACGATCGATTGATGTACTCTGTTCTTGTACTTGTGTACTTTGGCATGCATGCTCTGTGTTTGAATTACTGATGCAATCGTTTGGGCCCCGCATACATTCAGAGCATTGCATGAGTCACCGAAGATGTGACATGAGAATGTGCCCAAGATGGGGAAATGGAGAGAAAAGGGAGACCAACGTAAGGCGTCAGAAACGCAGTGTGGTACTTGCCGTGTGGCACTGAGATTGAGCCCTGATGGGAATTGGAGTGATAGGCGGGCTGATCCATGGGATCCGTGATGGCCGCTTGAGGCCTGCAGCATTGCATGACATGATTGCTGATTGTTTGATATTGCCCGTCTGTATTGTACAACTTGTATTATTATGTGGTTTGTGTTGATTACGATGAGTTATAGTATCTGGGGAGATCGAGAGTGGTTGGACCCTGAACCCTGAAACCTAGATATTGGTTGGGACCGACCCCGCTTGTATATCCTACCGTACGCTAGGATTAGTGGTGAGCTTGCTGAGTCCTCGACTCACTGGCGTTAGTTGCCTCTTTTTTCAGATCCAGGTCACCAGTGATGGCCGCTCCGCCGATGCTTTTTGGACTGCCGATTCAGATGGACACTCAGATCACCCTCCATTTTGATATGCACGCAACTCTATGGCATAGGCATGTGACGACTGTACTAGTAGATCAGGGTGGACCCTACCTTGTACCCCATAGGTTCGAGGCTTGGTTTAAAGAGGGCCTCCATGGCTTTGAGGGACCCCAGAGAGATTCCCCGATACCCATGGAGGAGGACCCATTCTGGCTGCAGCCTGCCGAGTATGGAGGCCAGGTGATCGATCCCGACCCACTGCAGGAGTTGCCGTCCCCGGGACGATCTGAGATTGATGGCCCCGAGGAGGGCGATGCCATGGATACAGATGAGGAGGATCCAGAAGAGGACCCCGTGGAGGATTCCGACGGGGAGCCTGAGGAGGACTGAGTTTCTGATGCTGGTCTAGTATTTTGATGTTAGTGAGGGCGTAGGTTAGGCAGCAGGTTGTGGTTTCTTTTTGGGGTCTGTACCTAACACTTGACATGTATATAATGCTGTTTGTATTTACTCTATCTATGCTACCCTTTGCTTTGTATGCTTGTGTGGATGGATAGGAGGCACGCTTCCGCAGGTATGAGAGTTCGTTGAAGGCCGCGTCGTCTGGTTGCGACGAAGTGAAAAATTTCCTAGGCCGTCGCATATCGTGAACCAGGCGAGTGCGAGGTGTATCTTCCGCAGGAACGGGATGCCGCGTTCCCGAGAGGGGATCAGGGGCGTGACATCCCCGTTCGAGTGGTATTAGAGCAAGGTCAGCTCGATACGAGACCGTTCGAGGTTTTGGAGTGATAAGGATGCTGATTTTGGAGTAGTTAGATAGACAGACCATAGACCTAAGAATGGAAAAGGGTACAATGCATGAATTGATTGGCGTATGTGAATGCTTAGTTCGATTGGTTGCCTAGAATAGACTAAGGCAGAGATATTCTGAACTAAGTTGCAGGTGCGTCAGGACCTGAGGTAATGTTCTAAGGCAGAGCCCCATGAGTAGGGCGCTTGATTGCTGATTGCTGAATGTTAGCCTGTGAGATATTGCTTGTGGTTGTACGCCTAGTCGGCTGTCGCGCGCTGTCTGACCATCATGCATTGCATGACTTCTGCATTAAAGGCAAAATGGTTTATAAATGAAAGTTGTTAAAAAGGGGATTTGGATTTGAAAAGTGCATGCATCTCATGTTGTTGGATTTGGTGACCGTCAGCCTGGTATGGGACAGGATTGACGGGATGTCTAAAAACTGTGATGAAGCGTGGTATGGGACACGTGGAGTGGGATTCTCTCTGTCTTTGGGTGACTTAGGACAACTGTTCGCACCAAGAAACGATGAGGGCGGGGAGTGGTCGCCGGGGCAGAGACCTGATCAAGGAAGCGACTCCCGACAGGCTTCTAGTTGAGGTGGCGAACAGAGTGGCCTAGGTTGTGCATTTTCAGGTTGAGTCTAGATGTCAACTGGGTCCAACTGCATTTAAGCTGCAGCGAATATTTACATGCATATACATGTCAGTGGACGCGACACTAGACGAAAGCTTGGTTGTTAGATTTAGAATTCCGAATTCCTGAATGGGAATTTCATTGTTTTAGGTGTGAGTGTTAGCGAGGATGAGCAATAGGGGCAGAAGACCGACTGCTGGTGCATCGAGCTCGAGGGCTCCTGAGTCTGAAGGGGACCCTAGGATCGAAGAGATGATGAGAGTTCTGACTGAAGTGAGTAATCTGATGGCTAGGCAAGCTGCTGAGAGAGCTGCCACTGTTGCCCAAGCAACTGAGGCCGCCTTGGCCGCTGCGAATGGAGCCAATGGAGGCAATGGGCATGGAAATGGAGGACGTCAGACTCATCATATTGTGGAGCAGTTTCTGAAGTTGCAGCCGTCAAGGTTTGATGGTAGTGGTGGTCCAGAGGTAGCTGCCTTGTGGATCGAACAGCTTGAGAAGGCTTTTACTGTTCTGGGTTGCACCGATGAAGAGAAGGTGTCGTTGGCAACTTATCAGCTTCAAGGGACTGCAGATGACTGGTGGAAGGCCACTAGAGGACGTGTCTTTCCTGATGGCATGAGGCCAAACTGGGCTGCTTTCTGTGCAGCATTTAATGGAAAGTATTTCTCTGAAGCAGCACAAGAGAGGAAAATGGAAGAGTTCATTAGGCTTCGCCAAGGATCTATGACCGTGGATCAGTACGAGGGTGAGTTTGCCAGATTGTCCAAGTTCGCACGAAGGCTGATTGAGGATCCGTGGGACAAAGCCAGAAGGTTCCGAGAAGGTTTGAGACCAGAGCTGAAGAGCATGATCATCGCCACTGGGCTAAGGGACTACAATGAGATTTATGAGCGAGCCCTGGCGATAGAGCGAGATCTGCAGGAGAAGGCCGCCGCATCTGGATCGCGGTTTGTGCCAAGAGGGAACTTCAGAGACTTCGGCAAGAGGCCAATGAAGGACACCCGCAGGTTCGTTCCACCTGCAGGAAGGACTCTGGGAAAACCGTCATTCCCCGGGAATCAGAACTGCCGTGACTGTGGCAGGAGGCATGGGAACAGCCCTTGCCCAAGGAAGACTGGAGGCTGCTTTGGATGTGGCCAGACGGGGCATATTCTGAGGAACTGCCCGAGAAAAGGTCCGAGACCCCCGTTCCAGCCGCAGCAGCAGCCGCCGATGGTGAATGCTCCTCAGGGAAATCAGAACCGTCCACCTGCTCAAGGACGAGTCTATGCAATGGCGCGAAAGGATGCTGAGAACGCGCCAGGGGTGATCACAGGTACCGTTTCTCTCTGTGGTCATACTGCTTATGCTTTATTTGATCCGGGAGCGTCGCACTCTTTCGTATCTGCACGTTTTGCTGAGCTATCTGGGATGAACGTTAAGCCGTTGAATGTGACCTTGCATGTAACCACCCCGTTAAAAGATAGAGTGATTGTTGCGTTAGGATGTAAGGGGTGTAAGTTAGTTCTGGGCGATAGAGAGGAAGAGATCGATTTAGCTGTTTTACCTATGTATGATTTCGACGTGATTGTTGGCATGAATTGGTTGGTTAGACATGGGGCAGTGATAGACTGTGGTAGGAGTATGGTACAGCTAAACCCAGTAGGTCACCCTGGGTATGAATTTAGGGGAAATCGAGGAGGAACGTCGATTCCTTGGATCTCGTCATTAGAAGCAACTAAACTGATGGACGAGGGTTGTCTGGGATTTTTAGCATCAGTGTCAGATTCGACTGCTCAAGAGGTGAAGTTGGAGGAAGTGCCTGTAGTGAGAGAGTACCCGGACGTGTTTCCTCAAGAATTGCCTAGCTTGCCACCAGAGCGTGACGTAGAGTTTGTGATTGAGTTGGCACCTGGAATAGAGCCGATCTCAAAAGCACCGTATAGAATGTCGTTGTCTGAGTTAAAAGAGTTGAAGGTACAGATGCAAGAGCTTTTGGATAAAGGATTTATCCGCCCCAGTGCTTCGCCATGGGGAGCACCGGTGCTGTTTGTTAAGAAGAAAGATGGATCGCTAAGACTGTGCATCGACTACAGACAGCTGAACCAAGTGACGATCAAGAACAAGTATCCTCTGCCAAGGATTGATGACCTGTTTGATCAGCTTCAAGGTGCATGTGTGTTCTCCAAGATAGACCTAAGGACAGGCTATCACCAATTGAGGATTAAGAAGGAGGACGTGCCTAAGACTGCCTTTAGGACGAGGTATGGGCACTACGAGTTCACAGTTATGCCGTTTGGATTGACGAATGCCCCGGCAGCATTTATGGACATGATGAATCGAGTGTTCAAGGAGTTTCTGGATCAGTTCGTGATAGTCTTCATCGATGACATATTGGTGTATTCGAAGAGTTCTGAGGACCACGAGGAACACTTGAGGATCGTCCTGCAGACATTAAGGGAACATTCGCTGTACGCGAAGTTTAGTAAGTGTGAGTTCTGGCTGAGCAGAGTGGCGTTTCTTGGTCATATAGTATCTGGAGAAGGAATATCGGTGGATCCATCTAAGATTGAAGCCGTAGAGAAGTGGCCGAGGCCAATAACTGTGACTGAAGTATGGAGTTTTCTTGGATTGGCTGGGTATTACAGACGCTTTGTGGAAAGGTTGTCGGTGTTAGCGTCTCCTCTGACCTATTTGCTGAAGAAGGAAACAAGGTTTGAATGGACTGAGAAGTGCGAGGAAAGTTTCCAAGAGTTGAAGGATCGACTAACTTCCATACCAGTGTTAACCATCCCGTCCGGACCTTGAGGATTCGAAATTTATAGTGATGCGTCATTAAGAGGATTGGGGTGCGTCTTGATGTAGCATGGACGAGTAGTAGCTTATGCATCTCGACAGTTAAGGCCACATGAGATGAATTACCCGACGCACGACCTGGAGTTAGCTGCCATAGTATTTGCATTGAAGATTTGGAGGCATTACTTGGTGGGAGAGAAATTTCAGATCTACATCGATCATCAGAGTTTGAAGTATCTGTTTTCGCAGAAAGAGTTGAATATGAGATAGCATCGTTGGATGGAGCTGTTGAAGGACTACTACTGCGATATTCTGTACCATCCAGGAAAGGCGAATAAAGTGGCAGATGCTATGAGTAGGAAGTCGAGCATTGCGCATATGATGGTCAAGGAGTGGACATTACTGGAGGAAATCAGAGATTCTGAGTTCAAGGTCGAGGTAGGAAACCTCTCGAGTCTGATGGCTACGTTGCAGATCGAACTAGAGATTCAGCTAAGAATCAAGGAGATGCAATCTACAGATCCGGATATCCAGAAGATTGTGATGATGAGTGCAGATGAGAGGAAGGCTGAGTTCCAAGTGACTGTTGACGGAATATTGAAGTTTAGAGGACGTCTGTGCGTGCCTAATGACGAGGTGCTAAAGGAAAAGATTTTGTCCGAGGCACACAGAAGTAACTACAGTATTCATCCAGGGAGTACTAAGATGTATCAGAATTTGCGTCAGCACTATTGGTGGAATGGAATGAAGGTGGATGTGGCTAAGCATGTAGCTAAGTGTCTGACGTGTCAACAGGTAAAGGCACAGCATTGCAAGCCTGGAGGATTATTGCAACCATTGGAAATCCCAGAATGGAAATGGGAGCATGTCACTATGGATTTTGTGACAGGATTGCCAAGAAGTCAGAGAGGCAATGATTCGATATGGGTAATAGTGGACAGACTGACGAAATCAGCTCATTTCATTGCAGTACGAAAGGACTCTACCTTGGAAAAGTTGGCTAAATTGTACGTGAGGCAGATAGTGAGATTGCATGGGGTACCAGTAAGCATTGTATCGGACAGAGATCCTCGTTTCACAGCTACGTTTTGGAAGAGTTTGCAGGGTGCTTTGGGAACCGAGTTGAGATTCAGTACAGCCTATCATCCTCAGACAGATGGTCAGTCGGAAAGGACTATACAGACTTTGGAGGACATGTGTGAGAGCATGTGTAATTGACTTCAAAGGAGGCTGGGAAGAGCAGTTACACTTAGTGGAGTTTGCCTACAACAACAGTTATCAGCAGAGTATTAGAATGGCACCGTTTGAGGCATTATATGGGAGAGCTTGCAGAACTCCGATTTGTTGGGACGAGGTTGGTGAGAAAAGCATAACAGGCCCAGAGTTAGTGCAGCAGTCAGTTGAGGCGGTCAAGGTGATCAGAGATAGACTGAGGACAGCTCAGAGCAGGCAGAAGAGCTATGCAGACAGGAGACGTAAACCGTTGGAGTTTCAAGTTGGAGATCATGTCTTCCTAAAGGTGTCGCCGATGCGAGGACTATCTCGGTTTGGCAAGAAAGGGAAGCTTAGTCCAAGATTTGTTGGGCCATTCGAGATTTTGGAGAAGATCGGGACATTAGCTTATCGTCTTGCACTGCCGCCGAACTTATCGCAGATTCACAACGTGTTTCATGTATCGATGCTTCGGAAGTACGAGCCGGACCCTGGCCATATACTCGATCATGAAGTCATTGAAATGGATGACCGCGTCTCATACGTGGAAAGGCCAGTAAGAATTGAAGATCGCAAGGAGCAGGTCTTGAGGAACAAGACGATACCGCTGGTTAAGGTTATCTGGGAGCATCATGGAACTGAAGGAGCCACTTGGGAAAGCGAGGACGAGATGAAGAAGAAGTACCCATATTTGTTTGGGCAGTCTGTGTAATTTCCGTTGGTTGTAAGGATTGGTGGATGTAAATTTCGAGGACGAAATTTTTATAAGAAGGGAAGAATTGTGACAGTCCGAAAATTCGACCCGATTATCGGAAATTCTGAATGAATGGAAATACTTCGTTAATACACTCTGATCGATGCTCACTCAGGATTAGCTACCCTGAGTTGACCAACCGAAGGGGAAAGGCTATCTGGGAAGAATTTTTCCAAACAGCCGCCCGTTGGTCTGAGACAGAGACAGAGTCGTTATTTAATGAAATTGACCACGAAATGAAATCCGACTTCGGACAATCGAATTAGTAAGACAAACACAATTAAGAGATGAAGTCAGTTTCAGAAATGTCGCCAGAAGGGCAGACAGCCGGTGAACGTCGAGAAGCAAGACGCGATTGGAAAATTACCGAAATGCCCCCGGTAAATGCTCAGTCCTTAGGATTAGTTGGATTAGGATTTTTGAGAGTAGATTCGGTAAATCGAAATCAAATCTTGTCTGAAATTCGTTCGCACTCGAGACCCGATCGGTGCAATTGGCATGCAAATCGAGGCAAGTCAAATCAATTGTCAAATCAATCGATGTCTTGTAAATCAATCAATCAAATCCATCGGTCAATTATGGCACAAGTTCCCATGCAAATCTTTCAATCAAAGTCAAGTACACATGTCATGTAAAACTCAAATCAAAGTCACTATTCAATTACTATTCAAGCTACCTAACCCACTTACCCCTCTCACTTAAACTCTCTTCTCTCTCTCCTCCCTCATTCTCATCATTTTCGGCCATCCTCCTCTCTCTCTCTCTCCACCGAAGCTCTCTCCCTCCCGTTCTCACCTCTCTCTCTCGGTGTTCTCCCTCCGTCCGCCTAGAGCCGCCGCTCGGTCCGCCACCCTTCGGCCGTCGAGCCACCGACCAGCCACCACGCCACTTCGGTAAGTCCTTTCCTCCCTCTCCCTTGTTGTCTCACGGCCATGAGAGCCTCTCGAAGCCGCCCCTCAACCTCACCGTCTATCTCTCTCTCGGTGATCTTCGTGTAGCCGCCACCGTCGTCGTCATCAATCACCTTCGTTCGGCCACCGCCGGCCACCACCGTCCCTGAACGCACTTTGGTAAGCCTTCTAACTCATCTCTCCCCCTTGTCCACCGCCCCTTGATCTTGCTCAATGACCGAGCCAACCCGAATCTCCTCGTAGGCCGTGAGCCACACTTGGCCGTTCCTCGCTCCGTCGTCCGTCGTTGTTGATTTCGATCCAACTAAGGTAAGCTCTACCCCTAATCTTGGTTTAGGTTAGTAGTATATATTTGTGGAATGTCAATAGAGGCCGTTTGTGATGATTGTTAGAAGAGATTGCATGATTCAAGTGTAGGCAAGCAAGGTTATGTTAAGCGGTTAGTGTATGAGGCTAAACCGGGAGCTTAGAGGCTTGTAGAGGGGCTGGAAATTTGGTATACAAGGCTGTGGGAGTTCGGTTTGGGCGTGTATGGGGTGGCCGAAGTGTATTAGTGGGCTCGGGAAATTGAATAAGGCAAGTTGGGCTTAAAATAAGCTAACGGGCCGAAGACATTCCCAAGGACTCGCCCATGGACGAAACTAACAACTTGAACGGGCCTTATAAATGTGAATTGTGGGCTGCAAGTGTGGGCTTAGGCGTGTACTTAAAGGGCAAAAGGGAACTAATGGGCTTGGAAGCTTTAAATTCAAGTAATTGGGCCAAAATTAAACAAAATGGGCCTAACCTAACTAATGGGCCACTAATTGACGAAAATCCACTTAAATTGGGCCTAAATTAAGTCCATGAACATTAAAGAATGAAACCCAAAAATGTATATGGGCTTGGGTACTCAAATTAGGCCTAAAATAATGAATATGGGTTTGAATAGTAAATCTTTAAAAAAGGGCTTGGGCCTAGCGCGAAATTAATAAAATAATAGGCCCAACCCATATGATTTAATTTAAGAATTAAATATCGGGCCTCAAGTCTTGAAGTGGGCCTTAGGCCCAGTCGAACTTAACTTAATTAATTAGACCCTTACTTAGGTTAAACCTTGGTTTATATGGGTTCAATTAGGGGATCGCCTATGGTGAGCAATAGTATGACCGGATTGCGAGTAAGATGTTGATACGAGCCTAGATGATCGAGAATCTGAATGTCTAGTACTAATCTTACGATCGTATGGCATGATGAACATGAGATTTTATTAGACGATCGATTGATGTACTCTGTTCTTGTACTTGTGTACTTTGGCATGCATGCTCTGTGTTTGAATTACTGATGCAATCATTTGGGCCCCGCATACATTCAGAGCATTGCATGAGTCACCGAAGATGTGACATGAGAATGTGCCCAAGATGAGGAAATGGAGAGAAAAGGGAGACCAACGTAAGGCGTCAGAAACGCAGTGTGGTACTTGCCGTGTGGCACTGAGATTGAGCCCTGATGGGAATTGGAGTGATTGGCGGGCTGATCCATGGGATCCGTGATGGCCGCTTGAGGCCTGCAGCATTGCATGACATGATTGCTGATTGTTTGATATTGCCCGTCTGTATTGTACAACTTGTATTATTATGTGGTTCGTGTTGATTACGATGAGTTATAGTATCTGGGGAGATCGAGAGTGGTTGGTGTCGCGACCTAAAATTCATTTTTAGGTTAATGGATTACCAGATTAATTAATTAAATTAACTAACCTAGTTCGAGCTCTCCCAAGCTCTACCAAATCGCAACTTTGATTTTTTTTCACATGATTTTAGAATTTGGAGTCGCCACTAATCATTTTTGGTAGGTTGATTAGAAACCTAAATAACCTAGCGGGAGAACTAAATTACTCCTGCAAACCAGAGATTATGAGTTCGGGGACTTGGTTACACTAGTTAATTAAAACTAATGCCCTTTCGGTACCTTAATTCCATAGATATCCTATTTTGGCAACTCTCACTTGATTTATTCCTAAGACCCTAGTAAGGTGTTCTTTTTATGTTTTCACTTTAAAATGAAATGCATAAAGGGTATGAACGCAAACGTTGACATACAAATACGACACACAAATACGGACATACGAATATGATATACGAATACGTAGATATGCGAATACGAATACGTGCGTGACGTGCGAATGACATACGTACATGACATGCGAACGACATACGTACGTGACATGTGTATGAATACAATATGCATACGGGATAGACGAATACATATACGTGCGTTACATGCGAAGGACATACGTACGTGGACATGCGAATGATATGCATACGTGACATGCGTATGAATACAACATGCATGCGGGGATAGACGAATACGAATACGTATGTGACATGCGTATGAAGACACACGAATACGATATGTAACATGCATACATACACTATACAAATACGTGACATATATATGTGACATGCATAGTGATATGTGTATGTAAATACGTACATTTCGATTTTGCCCATAAAGGGCAAAGTCGTCATTTTGAAAAGATGAGATAAAACCCTCATTTTTGAAAAAGAGGGGATAAAATCCTCATTTTGAAATTTTTGATTTTTCTGAATGAATATGCATGGGTTAATAACATATCATAACAGACAAATGTGGATTTGCAAACGTCGCGTACGTGACGTGCATACGAGAACAAACAAATACGATATGTCTATACGAACATACGGATAACATAACAAACATACATGAGACATACTATATGAGATGCACATGAATGGCATTTTTTGTATTTTCAGATTTTCCATTTTTTTTTTTGGTTTTTGGATTTTCTACATTTTTTTTGTATTTTGGATGTATTATAAAAGAATGCAAAATCACCCAAAGCAAATGAAGATGTGAAGAGAGAGCAGGTAAAGTAAAACTACCCTAAAGACAGTGAAAATAAAACCCGCAACTCGTCGGGTGAATAATTACAGACCAATTAAATAAAACCCGAGACATGATCGGGAATACAACAAAAATGGACCGGAATGGACATCGGTCAAACACCCGTCGCCAAGCCTCATGGGTCGAGAGTACAACAAAACGGACCAGAATGGACATAGGTCATCCTCCAGTCTTCAAAGCATCGGGCCGAAAGCCAAATGAAAATAATGAACTTATCCAATCGGACATGCACAATCACCAATGAGTTAAGACAATTCAAAAACTCAAAGAGAGTTTAACACGTGCTGATTAAACTTCATTGAGACCATTTTTTACATTTTCCAATGCATTAACACAAAAAATACGAATTAAATCATACTGTCCATGAACATTCTTAGGGAGAAAGCAGTAACCATAAAATACAAAAGAAATAATGAAATGTATGTAAAAATTCTGAGATTTTTTGTGTGGATGGGAAAATGTGTCTTTGACAACTTTCATGTTTTACATTCTTATTGAAGAGACACTCATTTTCGTGTAGAAAATGGTCTTTCATGAGAGCTCAGCAGCAAACAAACAAATTTCACAGAACAGACATATTTCAGGATTAAGCTTAAATGGACACTCAAATCTCAAAATTAATGCACTAAACTTTCCAGTCTACTAAACAAGACCCCAATGAACAACTTTCATTTTTTGTGAAGTTTCAAAAGAAGACTCTAAACATGAGATAACTACAAATCAATATGACCACGCATAGAAAAACACTCAGACTCAAGGACGCCAACAGAATTGCATGATTTCATTAAATGCATTAAAAATAAGAAACGTGCATGAATATTTTTTTATTTTTTATATGTTATGCATTAAGATCTTATGAATAAATGTCATGAAGAGGTCTTTATGAAACAAAGTCTAGAATAACCCATGGAAAATCATTTAGCGTGAAAGGTCAGATTAGAAAAATTCCATCTCAGGTTCTGATCACCATATTTCCAGATTTCTGCTTTTAATTTCGGGACCCTTTTGACATAGCAAACGACGTACATTTTCGCGCCATAATATATCAAATCGAAGATCTCGAAGTCATCTACGAATGTTCAGTATATTTATTTTCGAGATTTCGTCATCTAAACACGAAAAATTGAGTTACCAGATAATTGCACATGCTGATGCGCCTAGAGCTCGTTGGAGATGAATCCGTCGCGTCGCCAAGGCTTGTTCCACGGCGGCGAATTTTTCTCTCTCAAAATTTTTTTCTCTTGAAATCTCTCCAAAATTTTTTTTCTCTCCAGTTTTTCTTCAATCTCCCAAAACTCTCTCAAACATCCAAAATTTTCTCTCCAAAAAAATTCCCCTCTCAAGCTCACTTCTTCCTCCTTTTATAAACCACTCATCTATCTCCCATTCTAATTTTTCCATTAACTCTATCTCCCATTCTAATTTCTCCACTAACTCTTCTTCATTTTCATCTTCCCTTCTCCATCTCTATCTCACATTCTAATTTCTCCACTAACTCTTCTTCATATTCATCTTCCCTTCTCCATATCTATCTCCCATTCTACTAACTCTTCTTCATCTCCATCTTCCCTTCTCTATTCTCATCTTATTTTCTTTATCTTCTCTTCTCCATCTCCTCTTCTCCATCTTCCTATCTTCATCTCCTCTTCTCCATCTTCCTATCTTCATCTCCTCTTCTCCATCTTCCCTTCTCTATTCTAATTTCTCCACTAACTCTTCTTTTTGTTATTTACAAAATAATCCCTCAAGTATTAGGTATTTACACTCTAGTCCATGAGATTTTAAGTATTTGTAATTCAGTCCCTGGAGAAATATTTCTTTAAGTCCAAATCTCCTCACAATTTTCGACACACCTATCGCATGTTGAATTTAAGCTCATTTCTTGCTATTGAAAATAATGCAAAATTTAATTAAAGCCCTGTTTGTAAAATTGAGTCATTCTGGGTATAATTGGGCCAAGATGAAAATTTGGAATATTAAAGAACAATGTCACAACTCCTAAAAGTGAAAAATGAAAATAAATTGACTCAAATTGAATTTTTTTAGGCCCGATTCGAGATTATACTCGTTAAGGAATACACGACCTCGAATTGGATTTTTTAAATTTGCGATGGCCAACATGAAAAGGGATTTAAAGGAAAAATATTGACTATTTTTATGTATTTTTGTGGCCTCAAATGCTATTATTTATTAAATATTTTCCTAATTTCTAAAAATTATATTTAAAAAAATACAAAAAATATGAAAAATTATTTTTTTACTCAAAAATGGTTGCCTAAGCTTGGCCAAGGCTTCCAAAGTTGATTTTGCAATTTTCTCATTTTTATAGATTTTCTATCAATTTTAGAAAATAAAAATACCGAAAAATACTGAAAATATGAAAAATCATTTTTTGGTCAAAATTGGTTCCCTAGGCTTGGCAAAGGTCTCCAAAGTTAATTTTTTCAAATTTATGAATTTTTATGGATTTTCTATTAATTTTAAAAAAGAAGAAAAGAAAAGGTGATTGAAAATCAGGTGTCAACAGTTGGACCATGAACCCTGAAACCTAGATATTGGTTGGGACCGACCCCGCTTGTATATCCTACCCTACGCTAGGATTAGTGGTGAGCTTGCTGAGTCCTCGACTCACTGACGTTGGTTGCCTCCTTTTTCAGATCCAGGTCACCAGTGATGGCCGCTCCGCCGATGCTTTTAGGACTGCCGATCCAGATGGACACTCAGATCACCCTCCATTTTGATATGCACGCTACTCTATGGCATAGGCATGTGACGACTGTACTAGTAGATCAGGGTGGACCCTACCTTGTACCCCATAGGTTCGAGGCTTGGTTTAGAGAGGGCCTTCATGGCTTTGAGGGACCCCAGAGAGATTCCCCGATACCCATGGAGGAGGACCCATTCTGGCTGCAGCCTGCCGAGTATGGAGGCCAGGTGATCGATCCCGACCCACTGCAGGAGTTGCCGTCCCCGGGACGATCTGAGATTGATGGCCCCGAGGAGGGCGATGCCATGGATACAGATGAGGAGGATCCAGAAGAGGACCCCGTGGAGGATTCCGACGAGGAGCCTGAGGAAGACTGAGTTTCTGATGCTGGTCTAGTATTTTGATGTTAGTGAGGGCGTAGGTTAGGCAGCAGGTTGTGGTTTCTTTTTGGGGTCTGTACCTAACGCTTGACATGTATATAATGCTGTTTGTATTTACTCTGTCTATGCTACCCTTTGCTTTGTATGCTTGTGTGGATGGATAGGAGGCACGCTTCCGCAGGTATGAGAGTTCGTTGAAGGCCGCGTCGTCTGGTTGCGACGAAGTGAAAAATTTCCTGGGCCGTCGCATATCGTGAACCAGGCGAGTGCGAGGTGTATCTTCCGCAGGAACGGGATGCCGCGTTCCCGAGAGGGGATCAGGGGCGTGACATCAGCTAAGGATCAAAGAGTTGCAGTCTACGGATCCGGATATCCAGAAGATTGTGATGACGAATGCAGATGAGAGGAAGGCTGAGTTCCAAGTAACTGCTGATGGAATATTGAAGTTCAGAGGACGTTTGTGCGTGCCAAACGATGAAGAGCTGAAGGAAAGGATTTTGGCTGAGGTGCACAGAATTAACTACAGTATTCATCCAGGAAATACGAAGATGTATCAGAATTTGCGTCAGCACTATTGGTGGAATGGAATGAAGGTGGATGTGGCTAAGCATGTAGCTAAGTGTCTGACGTGCCAACAGGTAAAGGCACAGCATTGCAAGCCTGGAGGGTTATTGCAACCATTGGAAATCCCAGAATGGAAATGGGAGCATGTCATTATGGATTTTGTGACAGGATTGCCAAGAAGTCAGAGAGGCAATGATTCGATTTGGGTAATAGTGGACAGACTGACGAAATCAGCTCATTTCATTGCAGTACGAAAGGACTCTACCTTGGAAAAGTTGGCTGAATTGTACGTGAGGCAGATCGTGAGATTGCATGGGGTACCAGTAAGCATTGTATCGGACAGAGATCCTCGTTTCACAGCTACGTTTTGGAAGAGTTTGCATGGTGCTTTGGGAACAGAGTTGAGATTCAGCACGGCCTACCATCCTTAGACAGACGGTCAGTCGGAAAGGACTATACAGACTCTGGAGGACATGCTGAGAGCGTGTGTAATCGATTTCAAAGGAGGCTGGGAAGAGCAGTTACACTTGATGGAGTTTGCCTACAACAACAGTTATCAGCAGAGTATCAGAATGGCACCGTTTGAGGCATTGTATGGAAGAGCTTGCAGAACTCCGATTTGTTGGGATGAAGTTGGGGAGAAAAGTATAACAGGCCTAGAATTAGTACAGCAGTCAGTCGAGGCAGTCAGGGTGATTAGAGACAGACTGAGGACCGCTTAGAGTAGGCAGAAGAGCTATGCAGACAAGAGACGTAAGCCATTGGAATTTCAAGTTAGAGATCATGTCTTTCTGAAGGTGTCGCCGATGCGAGGGCTATCTCGATTTGGCAAGAAAGGGAAGCTTAGTCCAAGATTTGTTAGGCCATTCGAGGTTTTGGAGAAGATCGGTACATTAGCTTATCGTCTAGCACTGCCGCCGAATTTGGCGCAGATTCACAACGTGTTTCATGTATTGATGCTTCGGAAGTACGAGCCGGACCCTGGCCATATACTCGATCATGAAGTCATTGAAATGGATGACCGCGTCTCGTACGTGGAAAGGCCAGTGAGAATACCGCTGGTTAAGGTTATCTGGGAGCATCATGGGACTGAAGGAGCGACTTGGGAAAGCGAGGACGAGATGAAGAGGAAGTATCCGTATCTGTTTGATTAGCCAGTGTAATTTCTGTTTTGTTGTAAGGATTGATGGATGTAGATTTCGAGGACGAAATTTTTATAAGGAGGGAAGAATTGTGACAGTCTGAAAATTCGACCCGATTATCGGAAATTCTAAATGAATGGAAATACTTCGTTAATACACTCTGATCGACGCTCACTCAGGATTAGCTACCCTGAGTTGACCAACCGAAGGGGAAAGGCTATCTGGGAAGAATTTTCCAAACAGCCGCCCGTTGGTCCGAGACAGAGACAGAGTCGTTATTCAACGAAATTGACCACAAAATGAAATCCGACTTCGGATAATCGAATTGATAAGACGAACACAATTAAGAAATGAAGTCAGTTTCAGAAATGTCACCAGAAGGGCAGACAACCGGTGCACGTCGTGAAGCAAGACGTGATTGGAAAATTACCGAAATGCCCCCGGTAAATGCTCAGTCCTTAGGATTAGTAGAATTAGGATTTTTGAGAGTAGATTCGATCAATCGAAATCAAATCCTATCTGAAGTTCGTTCGCGCTCGGGACCCGATCGGTGCATTTGGCACGCAAATCGAGACAAGTCAAATCAGTTGTCAAATCAATCAATGTCTTGTCAATCCATCAATCAAATCGTGGCACAAGTTCCCATTCAAATCTATCAAGTCTAATCCAAGTACAAGTCAAGAGTACAAGTCTCATCCAATACACTATTCCACCTAATCCCACCTACCATTTATTTGAATTTTGGATAATCCTTTCTCTCTCCTCCCCTCTCTTAAACTTTCGGCCACCCCTTCTCTCTCTCCCCTCTCCTTCATTTCTCCTTCATTTTCCTCTCATTCTCCCTCCATTCGGCCGCCCGTGGAGCACCGCCGTTCGCCACCCGTTCCATCGCCTCCGTCGTTGCCATTCATCACCGTCGGCTCTCTCTCTCCCTTGGCTCGTCTTGGTAAGTCTTCTAAGCCCTCTCCCTCTCATTTTCGTGGCCTAGAGACCCCGAAACCAACCCGGACCAGCCCCTTCCTCCTTTGACGTTTCTCTCTCTATACATAGGCAGGACAGCTAAATCGATTTCCTCCTCTCTATCGCCCAAGACTATCTTGCGCCCCTTACACCTTAACATGACAATCACTTTATCCTTCAACGGGGTGGTTACATTCAAAATCACCCCAAGGGTCTAACGTCTAATCCAGCCAACTCAGTAAAACGTTCAGATACCAAAGAGTGGGACGCTTCAAGATCAAATAACGCATACGCAGTATGATCAGAGAGAGAAACGGTACCTGTGATCACCCTTTGTCACGCCCCGGATCCCTATTCGGGAACGCAGCATCCCGTCCCTACGGAAGATACACCTCGCGCTCGCCTGGTTTCCAAAGTTCGACGGCCCAGGATGAATCTCTTCGTCGTAACCAGACGACGCGTCCTCAGTAAACTTACGAACCTGCGGAAGCGTGCCTCCTATCCACACACACAAGCATGCATAGCAAAGGGGTAGCATAGACAGAGTAAATACAAACAGCATTATATACATATCCAGCGTTAGGTACAGACCCCAAAAGAAACCACAACCTGCTACCTAACCTACGCTCTCACTGACATCAAAATACCAGACTAGCATCAGGGACTCAGTCCTCCTCAGGCTCCTCATCGGAATCCTCCACGGGGTCCTCTTCTGGATCCTCCTCATCAGTATCCATGGCATCGCCCTCCTCGTGGCCATCAATCTCAGAACGCCCGGGGGACGGCAACTCCTGCACTGGATCGGGGTCGATCGCCTGGCCTCCATACTCAGCAGGCTGCAGCCAGAATGGGTCCTCCTCCATGGGTATCGGGGAATCTCGCTAGGGTCCCTCAAAGCCATGAAGGCCCTCTCTAAACCAAGCTTCGAACCTATGGGGCACGAGGTAGGGTCCACCCTGATCTACGAGTACAGTTGTCACATGCCTATGCCATAGTGTAGCGTGCATATCAAAATGGAGGGTGATGTGAGTGTCCATCTGAATCGGTAGTCCAAAAAGCATCGGGGGTGTAGCCATCACTGGCGTCCGGGATCTGAAAAAGGAAGGTAACCACCACCAGTGAGTCGAGGACTCAGCAAGCTCACCACTAATCCTAGCGTAGGGTAGGGTATACAAGTGAGGTCGGTCCTAACCAGTATCTAGGTTTCAGGGTTCAGGGTCCAACCACTCTCGATCTCCCAAGATACTATAACCCATCGTAATCATCACGAACCACATAATAATACAAGTTATACAATACGGACGGGCAATATCAAACAATCAGCAATCATGTCATGTAATGCTGTAGGCCTCGAGCGGCCATCACGGATCCCACGGATCAGCCCGCCTATCACTCCAATTCCCATCAGGGCTCAATCTCAGTGCCACACGGCAAGTACCACACTGCGTTTCTGACGCCTTACGTTGGTCTCCCTTTTCTCTCCATTTCCCCATCTTGGGCACATTCTCATGTCACATCTTCGGTGACTCATGCAATGCTCTGAATGTATGCGGGGCCCAAACGATTGCATCAGTAATTCAAACACAGAGCATGCATGCCAAAGTACACAAGCACAAAAACAGAGTACATCAATCGATCGTCTAATAAATCTCATGTTCATTATGCCATACGATCATATGATTAGTACTAAACATTCGGATTCTCGATCATCTAGGCTCGCATTAACTTTTTACTTGCGATCCGGTCATACTGTTGCTCCCCATAGGTGATCCCCTAATTGAACCCATATGAACCAAGGTTTAACTTAATAAGGGTCTAATTAATTGAATTAGGTTCAACTGGGCCTAAGGCCCACTTCAAGGTTTGAGGCCCATGATTTATTTCTTAAGTTAAATATATAGTTTGGGCCCATTATCATTATTAAATTCGTGCAGGGCCCAAGCCCATTTCTAAAAGTTAACCTATTGAGCCCAATATGGCCATTTTAGGCCCGATTTGTTATCCCAAGTCCATATACATTATTAAGTCTTATATTTTAACATTTAGAACATAACTTAGGCCCAATTGATTTATAAATTCGTGCATATGCAAGCCCATTAGCATAAATTAGGCCCGTTAGCTTATTTTAGGTTGAATTAGCCCAAATTAGGTCCCTTAGGCCCATTAGTTGATTTGGCCCACTACTCCCCACGCCCAAGTCACTATTGCAGCCCACCAATCATGTTTTCAAGGCCCAATTTGTCTAATAAATTCGTCCATTAACCAGCCTAACAGAGTACCTAGGCCCGATAGCTTATTCAATGTTAATTTCACATAGTTTTAAGCCCTCGAGCCCATCAACCATGCACGGCCCACCTCTAGCACGCCTATCCCATACATTGCAGCCCTCATTTCACATTTCTAAGCCAAATTTGCATGCCATCAGCCCCCAAGTTTCGCCCAAACGAAGTTCCCTTGAGTTAACTTAATGTACATTTCACAAAATCGTTCAATTTATGCCTAAACCGAAATCACTAACCTTTCCACACACCATACCACACTCAAATACATCTAACCTAAGCCAAGGTTAGTAGTAGAGCTTACCTATCTCGGCTCGGGACGGCGACGAAGACGGCAAGGGCAACGGACGGCCGAACGGAGCTTACGGCCGATGGAAAGGAACGGCGACTCGGCGGCTGATCCGGGCTGTTCGAGGGGCTCCAAGGGTCCTATTAGAATGGTTTTAGGTGTTAGGGGAGTTGAGGAAACCAGCGGAACAAGCGCCTAAGGCCGAGGCTCCAATGAACCCAAAATGCCGAGCAAAACGTCAAAGGAGGAAGGGGCTGGTCCGGGTTGGTTTCGGGGTCTCTAGGCCACGAAAATGAGAGGGAGAGGGCTTAGAAGACTTACCAAGACGAGCCAAGGGAGAGAGAGAGCCGACGGTGATGAATGGCAACGACGGAGGCGGTGGAACGGGTGGCGGACGGCGGTGCTCCACGGGCGGCCGAATAGAGGGAGAATGAGAGGAAAAAGAAGGAGAAATGAAGGAGAGGGGAGAGAGAGAAGGGGTGGCCGAAAGTTTAAGAGAGGGGAGGAGAGAGAAAGGATTATCCAAAATTCAAATAAATGGTAGGTGGGATTAGGTGGAATAGTGTATTGGATGAGACTTGTACTCTTGACTTGGACTTGGATTAGACTTGATAGATTTGCATGGGAACTTATGCCACGATTTGATTGATGGATTGACAAGACATTGATTGATTTGACAACTGATTTGACTTGTCTCGATTTGCGTGCCAAATGCACCGATCGGGTCCCGAGCGCGAACGAACTTCAGACAGGATTTGATGTCGATTGATCGAATCTACTCTCAAAAATCCTAATTCTACTAATCCTAAGGACTGAGCATTTACCGGGGGCATTTCGGAAATTTTCCAATCACGTCTTGCTTCACGACGTGCACCGGCTGTCTGCCCTTCTGGTGACATTTCTGAAACTGACTTCATTTCTTAATTGTGTTCGTCTTATCAATTCGATTATCCGAAGTCGGATTTCATTTCGTGGTCGATTTCGTTGAATAACGACTCTGTCTCTGTCTCGGACCAACGGGCGGCTGTTTGGAAAATTCTTCCCAGATAGCATTTCCCCTTCGGTTGGTCAATTCAGGGTAGCTAATCCTGAGTGAGCGTCGATCAGAGTGTATTAACGAAGTATTTCCATTCATTTAGAATTTCCGATAATCGGGTCGAATTTTCAGACTGTCACACATGTCATCAGGTGAAAGCGCAACATTGCAAGCCTGGAGGACTACTACAACCTTTGGAAATCACAGAATGGAAATGGGAACATGTCACCATGGATTTCGTGACAGGATTACCAAGAAGCCAAAGGAGAAACGACTCAATCTGGGTGATAGTGGATAGGCTGACGAAGTCTACACACTTCATTGCAGTGCGGAATGACTCTACTTTGGAGAAGCTGGCTGAGTTGTATGTAAGGCAGATCGTGAGACTGCATGGGGTGCCAGTAAGCATTGTATCGGATCGAGATCCTCGTTTCACAGCCACATTTTGGAAGAGCCTGCAAGGTACTTTGGGAACGGAGTTGAGATTCAGTACAACCTACCACCCTCATACTGATGACCAGTCGGAAAGGACCATACAAACTCTGGAGGATATGCTGAGAGCGTGCGTAATAGACTTCAAAGGTGGCTGGGAAGAGCAATTACACTTAGTAGAATTCTCCTATAACAACAGCTATCAACAGAGTATCAAAATGGCACCGTTTGAAGCATTGTATGGGAGAGCCTGCAGGACTCCGATCTGTTGGGACGAAGTTGGTGAGAAAAGTATAACAGGCCCGGAGTTGGTTCAGCAGTCGATCGAAACAGTCAAGGTGATCAGAGATAGACTAAGGACCGCCCAGAGTAGATAGAAGAGCTATGCAGACAAGCGACGTAAGCCGTTGCAGTTCCAAGTTGGAGATCATGTATTTCTGAAAGTGTCAACGATTATCTCGGTTTGGCAAGAAATGAAAGCTGAGTCGCAGATTTGTAGGGTCATTCGAGATTTTGGAGAAGGTCGGGACATTGGCTTATCTTCTAGCATTACCGCCGAATCTATCCCATATCCACAACGTGTTCCATGTATCGATGCTCAGGAAGTACAAGCCGGATTCTGGCCATATACTCGATCATGAAGTCATTGAAATGGATGACCGAGTCTCGTACATGGAGAGGCCAGTCAAAATTGAAGATCGAAAGGAGCAAGTGCTCAGGAACAAGACGATACCCTTGGTCAAAGTCATCTGGGAACACCATGGGACTGAAGGAGCCACATGGGAAAGCGAAGACGAGATGAAGAAGAAGTACCCTCATTTGTTTGAATAGTCGGATGTAATTTTAATTTTGAAGTAAGGACTTATGGACTGTAAATTTCGAGGACGAAATTTTTTATAAGGAATGGAAACATTTCATTAGTACGCTCTGATCGACACTCACTCTGGATTAGCTACCCGGGGATGACTAACCGAAGGGGAAAGGCTACTTGGGAAATTTTCCCAAACAGCCGCCCGTTGGTCTGAGACTGAGACAGAGTTGGTATTTAATGAAATTGACCACAAAATGAAATTCGACGCTGGATAATCGAATTAGTAAGATAAACACAATGGAGAAATGAAATCACTTTCAGAAACGTCGCCTGAAGGGCAGACAGCCGGTGTACGTCAAGAAGCAAGACGTGAATGGAAAATTATCGAAATGCCCCCGGTAAATGCTTAGTCCTTAGGGTTAGATAAATTAGGATTTTTGGGAGCGAATACGGTAGAACGAAACCAAATCCAGTCCAAACTTCGTTCGCGCTCGGGACCCGATCGGTGCATTTGGCACGTAAATGAGACGAGTCAAATTAGATGTCACATCAGTCAAATGTCACATCAATCCATCAATCACATCAATCAATCATGGCACAATTTCCAAAGCCAATCAATCAAGTATCATCAAAGTACAAATGTCACATAAGCCTTCACCTACTCCCACTAACATATTTTGAGTTTTATTAAACTTGAATAATCTCTCTCTCCTCCCTCTACACCCCATTCGGCTGGCCCTTTCTCTCTTCCTCTCCCCCTCATTTTTTCGATGCCACTTCCTCCTCCTCTCCCATATTCGTTCGTCCGCCGGCCACCATCTCCACCCGTCACCGCCCAACGTCGCCACCGTCCAGCCTCCACGACGCCTACGTGAGTCTCTCTAGTCCCTCATCTCTTCATTTCTGTGGCCATTTGGCCCTTGGATGATCACGACCAAACCTCACTCTCCTCCTCTCTCTCGGTCTTCATCGTTGCCCGGGAAGGAGTCGCCACCGTCCGCCCTATTCCGCCGTTCAACACCATCACCGTCGGCCACCCCAAGACCCGTCCTCACCTCGGTAAGTTCTTCAAGCATCTTCCCCTCCATTTTCATGACTTGTAGCTCCCCGAAGAACCCCTGACCAGACCCCTTTTTCCTCTTGCTCCTCCGTCGTCGTCGTTTGTGCCAAGGGCCTTCGAGCTGTCTGAGCTTGCACCATCCACTACCTCAGCCCCTCTAACATCTAAACCAACATATTTAGGTCTCGAGAGCCTCACGAGGATGCCGGAACAGCCGCCTCAGCCGCCGATCATCCTCCCTTTTGCCAAGAGCCCATTCGGCCGTTCTTGGCCCCATCGTCCGTCATTGTTATTTTCGGTCCATTCAAGGTAAGCTAGCCTCTAATCCTAGCTTAGGAATGGAGCATAACATGCTTAGTTGCTGATTTGTATAGTGGCTTAAGTAGATTAGTTGATAAATGTGTGTTTTAAGTTAAACTAAAAAGGGTTAGTTGGATTAATTGCAAGATGGGTTAATCTTGGGCTTGGAAATCTTGAATTGGGCCTTGTTAAGTTGGTATGTGGGCTGGAAATAAAGCTTGGGCTTCTTCATCTTCTCTTCTCCATCTCATCTTCTCCATCTTCCCTTCTCTATTCTATTTTATCCACTAACTCTTCTTTTTGTTATTTGCAAATCAAGAGTTCAGTATTTGCACTCTAGTCCCTGAATTTTAAGTATTTACAATTCAGTCTCTGAAAAAAAATATTTCTTTAAGTCCAAATCTGATGCGTTTGCATGAGGCGGGCGAATGAATTTTGAGTGATTATCGAAGGAACGTGACTAGATCAATGTATTGGGTTAGAAGTTGAGCGAAGAAGGTAAATGTAGGAGAGGATTCGATTAGATCAAGGCCTAAAGGTACACCACCAGCCAAGAATCAAAATCGGGATTCGGGATAGAAGCTCACCACCAAGGTATAAAGGATAACCACCAACCAAGGCTAAAGGGCTTTTGGTTCACCACCAAGGAAGAATCCAATTTCCGAGGCTAAAGAAACCGGTGCAAAGTAAAAGAAATCAATTCAAAGAGGGATTCTCATTCATTCATAAAACTGCCCTTACAATGAAGAAAACTCCCCTATTTATAGAGAGACTAAGACAAAGAAATGAAATAAATAAAATAATAGAAATTCGTCCACCAGCCTTGCCCAATTGATACAATCTTCAAAGATTGCTAGTATCAAAGGAAACAAACTCTAATCAGCCACTCATTGATATCTCTTTGATTTGCCATCAATTCAGCAACTATTCAAGCAAGATATGTCTTGAAATCAGCAATCAATCAATATGCCATCAAATCATCAATCATCTATTGATTAGCCCCTTTGAATCTTCAATCAATCAGGTCAGCAATCAATCTGGTGAATCTTCACGAAATCAGCATTTAATCAATCTATTGAATTGATTATCTTATTGAAGATAAAAGATTCGAAAATTTGATTATCGACAATTATGACCGATAGTCTTTATGTAGACGCGATCCACCGAAGCAAGTCGTGACCAAAATTAGTCTTGGTCTGAATGAATATTGATTGTGCGGAACTTGTGGATGGAATCAAAGATTGCTCATTAACACCGGGTGCATCGTTAGTGACATAATCGGATGCCATCGCATCATTCTCCCCGGGTTGTTTGAGATTTGACCTCAAATCTGGCAGGTCTTCATCCTCCAAGTATGGAGATAGATCTCCTACATTAAAAGTCCCAGAAACTCCAAACTCTCCAGGGAGTTCTATTTTATATGCATTGTCGCCAATTCTCTCTAGAACTTTAAATGGACCATCAGCTCTCGGCATCAGCTTGTTCTTTCTCTTGGATGGGAATCTTTCCTTCCTTAAATGAATCCATACGAGATCACCTGGTTGAAATTGAGCCTTCTTTCTATGCCGATTAGCTTTATCCTTGTAAGACTCGTTGGCCCTCTCAATCTTGCATCGAATCTGCTCATGAAGCTTCTTCATTGATTGAGCTCTTTCAGTGCCATCAAAATTGACTTGCGAGTTGGATGGAATAGGAATCAAATCAATTGGGGTGAGAGGATTAATTCCATACACAACTTCAAAAGGAGATCGACCAGTGGTGTAGCTCGGTAATCGATTATAAGCAAATTCAGCATGGGCAAGCTTCAAATCCCAATCTTTCACAGATTTACTCACCATACCTCGAACGAGAGTAGTGAAAGTGCGATTGGTTACTTCTGTCTGACCATCAGTTTGGGGATGACAAGTAGTGCTAAATAAGAGTCTAGTACCAAGCATCCTCCATAAAGTCTTCCAAAAACAACTCAGAAATTTGGGATCTCGATCAGACACAATGGTTTTGGGAACTCCATGCAAGCGGATGATCTCCTTAAAGTATAAATCTGCAATATGAGAAGCATCGTCCGTTTTGTGACATGGCACAAAATGAGCCATCTTAGAAAACCGATCCATAACCACCATGATGGCATCCTTTCCCCGTTGAGTTCTAGGAAGAGCCACAATAAAATCCATACTCACATCTTCCCAAGGTTGCTTAGGAATAGGAAGTGGAGTATACAAGCCTTGATGAAAATGAGCTTTGGCTCTTTGACAAGTCGCACATCTTGAAATAATAGCATGCACGTCTGCGATCATTTTGGGCCAGAAAAAGTGTTCTTGAAGTACCTCAAGAGTCTTGTTGATGCCGAAATGGCCAGCTAATCCACCGCCATGTGCCTCACGTATCATTAATTCTCTAAAGGAACTCTTTGGTACACAAAGTTTGTTACCTTTAAAGAGGAACCCGTCTTGAACATAATAGACACCATGACTTCCATGTTTGCAATCAGAAATGATGGATGAGAACTCTGGATCTTCAGCATAGAGTTCTTTTATCAAATGAAAGCCAAGAATCCGTGAATCAAGGACAGCTAACATGGAATATCTTCTTGATAAGGCATCTGCTACAACATTAGTGTGGCCAGGTTTATATTTGGAGACAAAAGAGAAGGATTGGAGAAATTCTACCCATTTAGCATGTCTCGAGTTGAGTTTGTGTTGACCACTAATATATTTGAGGGCTTCATGATCAGAATGAAGAACAAATTGTTTTGGCCTTAAATAGTGACTCCAATGATCAAGAGCCCTTACAATGGCATAGAACTCTTTATCATAAGTAGAGTAGTTCTTCCTTGAATCTGTCAGCTTCTCACTAAAATAAGCCAAAGGTTTTTGGCCTTGGACGAGAACAACACCAATCCCAACACCACTAGTATCGCATTCAACTTCAAATACCGCATCAAAATCAGGGAGAGAAAGAATAGGAGACTCACAAAGCTTTTGCTTAACTAATTCAAAGGCATTATGGGTAGCCTTGGTCCACTCAAACGATCCCTTCTTCATGCACTCAGTAAAGGGAGCCATAATGGTGCTGAAGCTCTTCACAAATCGCCGGTAAAAAGAGACGAGACCATGGAAGCTCCTCACATCAGAAATGGACTTTGGAATTGGCCATGTCTTTATTGCCTCCACCTTGGATTGATCTACGGAAATCCCATCTTTGGAAATAACATAGCCAAGGAATATTACACTTGAAGAAAAGAACTCACATTTTTCCATCTTGGCATAAAGATTTTGTTTTCTCAAGACGCCAAAGACTTGCTTCAAGTGAGATAAATGCTCATCTTCGCCCTTGCTATATACAAGAATATCATCAAAATAGACAACCACAAAGTGTCCAATAAAGGGACAAAGTACCTCATTCATCAGCCTCATAAAAGTGCTTGGGGCATTAGAAAGTCTGAATGGCATGACCAGCCACTCATAAAGGCCCCCTTTTGTTTTGAAGGCTGTTTTCCACTCATCTCCTGCCCTCATTCGAATCTGGTGGTATCCACTCCGTAAATCGATTTTGGAAAACACTGTAGAGCCATATAATTCATCAAGCATATCATCAAGTCTAGGTATAGGGTACCTATACTTAATGGTTATGTTATTGATGGCTCGGCTATCCACGCACATTCTGAAAGAGCCATCCTTCTTGGGCACAAGTAGTGCTGGAACGGAGCAAGAGCTCATGCTTTCCCTCACATAACCTCTAGTAATAAGCTCATCTACTTGTCTTTGCAGCTCCTTAGTTTCTTTTGGATTGCATCGATAAGCAGCCTTGTTGGGGAGTAGAGCACCCGGAAGCAAATCAATTTGATGCTCAATACCTCTCAGGGGAGGTAATCCAGGCGGTAAGTCCTCCGGAAACACATCTTTAAACTCATTCATCAAAGAATGTAATTCGGGGTGTAATGGTCTCTCGGCCTCACTCTTTTTGCTCTCGACCACAAATAATGCAAAAATGGTCTTTTGTTTGTGAATAGCTCTCTCAACCCGTGTTTCACTCAAGAAAAGGTTTTCCTTTCCATTGTTTCCCACCTTGGGTTCATTTTTGTGGATCAAAGAGGGGCTTAAAGGTGCAAGAATGATGTGTTTATGTTCCTTGTGGAATGAGTAAGTATTTTTGTGGCCATCATGAACAGCTTTTCTATCAAATTGCCAAGGCCTTCCCAACAATAAATGGCATGCATCCATAGGAATAATATCACATAAAACCTGATCTTGATAATTCTTGCCAATGGAGAATGATATAAGAGCTTGTTTTGTTACCTGGAGATCACTTCCTTTGCTAAGCCATTGAAGCTTATAAGGTTGAGGATGCTTAGAAGTTGGTAGTTTCAACTTCTCAATCATGGTTGTTGAAGCCACATTGGTGCAGCTCCCTCCATCAATGATCAACGTATACACCTTGTCACGCCCCTGATCCCCACTCGGGAACGCGGCATCCCATTCCTGCGGAAGATACACCTCGCACTCGCCTGGTTCACGATATGCGACGGCCCAGGAAAATTTTCGCTTCGTCGCGATCAGACGACGCGGCCTTCAACGAACTTTCATACCTGCGGAAGCGTGCCTCCAACCACACACACAAGCATACATAGCAAAGGGTAGCATAGACAGAGTAAATACAAACAGCATTATATACATATCAAGCGTTAGGTACAGACCCCAAAAAGAAACCACCAACTACAAACCTACCTACGCTCAACCTAACATCAAAACGCTAAACTACTGCCAGGGACTCAGTCCTCCTCAGGCTCCTCTTCGGAATCCTCCACGGGGTCCTCTTCTAGATCCTCCTCATCGGTATCCATGGCATCGCCCTCCTCGTGGCCATCAATCTCAGATCGTCCAGGGGATGGCAACTCCTGCAGTGGGTCGGGGTCGATCACCTGGCCTCCATACTCAGCAGGCTGCAGCCAGAATGGGTCCTCCTCCATGGGTATCGGGGGATCTCGCTGGGGTCCCTCAAAGCCATGAAGGCCCTCTCTAAACCAAGCCTCAAACCTATGGGGCACTAAGTAAGGACCTCCCTGATCTACGAGTACAGTCGTCACATGCCTATGCCACAGGGTAGCGTGCATATCAAAATGGAGGGTGATGTGAGTGTCCATCTGAATCGGCAGTCCAAAAAGCATCGGCGGAGCGGCCATCACTGATGTCCTGGATCTGAAAAAGGAGGCAACCAACGCCAGTGAGTCGAGGACTCAGCAAGCTCACCACTAATCCTAGCGTAGGGTAGGATATACAAGCGAGGTCGGTCTCAACCAATATCTAGGTTTCAGGGTTCAGGGTCCAACCACTCTCGATCTCCCCAGATACTATAACTCATCGTAATCGACACGAACCACATAATAATACAAGTTGTACAATACTGACGGGCAATGTCAAACAATCAGCAATCATGTCATACAATGCTGCAGGCCTCAATCGGCCATCACGGATCCCATGGATCAGCCCGCCTATCACTCCAATTCCCATCAGGGCTCAATCTCAGTGCCACATGGCAATTACCACACTGCGTTTCAGACGTCTTACGTTGGTCTCCCTTTTCTCTCCATTTCCCCATCTTGGGCACATTCTCATGTCACATCTTCGGTGACTCATGCAATGCTCTGAATGTATGCAGGGCCCAAATGATCACATCGACAATTCAACACAGAGCATGCATGCCAAGAAACATAAGTGCAGGAGCAGAGTACGTCATTCAGCCATTCAATCGATCTCATGTTCATCGAGTCAAGCAGACATAGATCAAATGCCTCTACACACGAAGTTTCGATCATCTAAGTTCGCCTCACATCTCATACAAGATTCTATCATACCATTACTTACCCAAGGGCAACCCATTAATCGAGCCCATATAAACCAAGGTCTAATCTAATTAAGGTTCTTCAATTAATCGAGCTAAGTTCGACTGGGCCTAAGGCCCACTTCAAAGTTGAGGCCCAATAATAAATTCTTAAATTAAATCATATGGGTTGGGCCTATTATTATTTTATTAATTTCGTGTGAGGCCCAAGCCCATTTTTAAGGAATTACTATTTAAGCCCATTTCCATTATTTTAGGCCCAACTTGATAACCCAAGCCCATATACACTTTTGGGTTTCATTCTTAGATGTTCATGGACTTAATTTAGGCCCAATTTAAGTGGATTTTCGTCCATTAGTGGCCCATTAGTTAGGTTAGGCCCATTTTGTTAAATTTTGGCCCAATTACTTGAATTTAAAGCTTCCAAGCCCATTAGTTCCCTTTTGCCCTTTAAGTACACGCCTAAGCCCACACTTGCAGCCCACAATTCACGTTTTTAAGGCCCGTTCAAGTTATTAGTTTCGTCCATGGGCGAGTCCTTTGGAATGTCTTCGGCCCGTTAGCTTATTTTAAGCCCAACTTACCTTATTCAATTTCCCGAGCCCACTAATACACTTCGGCCATCCCATACACGCCCAAACCGAACTCCCACAACCTTGAATACCAAATTTCCAGCCCTCTCCAAGTCTCTAAGCTCTTAGTTTAACCTAACATACTAATCACCTCAACTAACATAACTTGCCTAACCTTTAACCATGCAATTTCTTCTATAAACCATCATGGACAGCCCTCTAGATCACATTTCACTTACATATACAACTAACCTAAACCAAGATTATGGGTAGAGCTTACCTATAGGAGTTGAGGACGACGACGGGGACGGCAAGGAACTCCGGCGGCCAAGGAAAGTTCACGGCCTAAGGAGAAATCAGCCTAGCCGGTGTTCAAATGGGGTTGGACGGCCATGAAAATGAAAGAGAAGAAGGCTAGGGAGCTTACCAATATGTGCGGAGGGGCGGGGTGTAGGACGGTGGCCGACGGTGGCAGAGATGATGGCACGACAACGACGACGAAACGGCTACACGGAGGAACCGAGAGAGAGAGAGAGAGATGGTGAGGGTCGGTTCGGGTTTGATGGGGACCCTAAGGCCATGAAACAACAAGGAGGGGGAGGAGGAAGACCTACCGTGGCGACGTGGAGGTGGAACGGTAGCGGCTTGGTGACGGCAAGGCGGACGGCGGTGGCAACGGGCGGAGCTCCACGGGCGGCCGACGAAGAAGGGAAGGAGGAGAGGGAGAGAGAGGTGAGGGATGGCCGGCCGAAAAATGAGAAAATGAGGGAGGAGAGAGAGAACAAGACTTAAGTCAAATGGGTAAGTGGGTTAGGTGAGGGAATAATGACTTTGATTTGAGTTTTACATGACATGAGTACTTGACTTTGATTGAAAGATTTGCATGGGAATTTGTGCCATGATTGACCGATGGATTTGATTGATTGATTGACAAGACATCGATTGATTTGACAACTGATTTGACTTGCCTCGATTTGCGTGCCAAATGCACCGATCGGGTCCTGAGCGCGAACGAATTTTAGACAGGATTTGATTTCGATCGACCAAATCTACTCTCAAAAATCCTAATTCTATTAATCCTAAGGACTGAGCATTTACCGGGGGCATTTCGGTAATTTTCCAATCACGTCTTGCTTCACGACGTACACCTGCTGTCTGCCCTTCTGGCGACATTTCTGAAACTGAGTTCATTCTTAATTGTGTTTATCTTACTGATTCGATTGTCCAAAGTCGGATTTCATTTTGTGGTCAATTTCATTAAATAACGACTCTGTCTCTGTCTCAGACCAACAGGCGGCTGTTTGGAAAATTCTTCCCAGATAGCCTTTCCCCTTCGGTTGGTCAACTCAGGGTAGCTAATCCTGAGTGAGCGTCGATCAGGGTGTATTAACGAAGTATTTCCATTCATTTAGAATTTCCGACAATCGGGTCGAATTTTCAGACTGTCACAATTCTTCCCTTCTAATAAAAATTTCGTCCTCGAAATTTACATCCATCAATCCTTACAACAAAACAGAATTTACTCTGAGCTACCCAAATAAATACGGATACTTCTTCTTCATTTCGTCCTCGCTTTCCCAAGTTGCTCCTTCAGTCCCATGGTGCTCCCAGATAACCTTGACCAGCGGTATTGTCTTGTTCCTCAAGACCTGCTCCTTACGATCTTCAATCCTTACTGGTCTTTCCACGTACGAGACGCGGTCATCCATTTCAATGACTTCATGATCGAGTATATGGCCAGGGTCCGGCTCGTACTTCCGAAGCATCGACACATGAAACACGTTGTGAATCTGCGACAAATTCGGCGGTAGTGCTAGACGATAAAATAGTGTCCCGATCTTTTCCAGGATCTCGAATGGCCCAACAAATCTTGGACTAAGCTTTCCTTTCTTGCCAAACCGAGATAGTCCTCGCATCGGCGACACCTTCAGAAAGACATGATCTCCAACTTGAAATTCCAATGGCTTACGTCTCTTGTCTGCATAGCTCTTCTGCATACTCTAAGCGATCCTCAGTCTGTCTCTAATCACTCTAACTGCCTCGACTGACTGCTGTACTAATTCTGGGCCTGTTATGCTTTTCTCACCAACCTCGTCCCAGCAAATTGGAGTTCTGCAGGCCCTCCCATACAATGCCTCAAATGGTGCCATTCTAATACTCTGCTGATAACTGTTGTTGTAGGCAAACTCCACTAAGTGTAACTGCTCTTCCCAGCCTCCTTTGAAGTCAATTACACATGCTCTTAACATGTCCTCCAGAGTTTGTATAGTCCTTTCCGACTGACCGTCTGTCTGAGGATGATAGGCTGTACTGAATCTCAACTCAGTTCCCAAAGCACCCTGCAAACTCTTCCAAAACGTAGCTGTGAAACGAGGATCTCTGTCTGATACAATACTTACTGGTACCCCATGCAATCTCACGATCTGCCTCACGTACAATTCAGCCAGCTTCTCTAAGGTCGAGTCCTTTCGTACTGCAATGAAATGAGCTGATTTCGTCAGTCTGTCCACTATTACCCATATCGAATCATTGCCTCTCTGACTTCTTGGCAATCCTGTCACAAAATCCATAGTGACATGCTCCCATTTCCACTCTGGGATTTCCAATGGTTGAAATAATCCTCCAGGCTTGCAATGCTGTGCCTTTACCTGCTGACACGTCAGACACTTAGCTACATGCTTAGCCACATCTACCTTCATTCCATTCCACCAATAATGCTGACGCAAATTCTGATACATCTTCGTACTCCCTGGATGAATACTGTAGTTACTTCTGTGCGCCTCCGATAAAATCCTTTCCTTCAGCTCTTCATCATTTGGCACGCACAGACGTCCTCTGAACTTCAATATTCCATCAGCAGTTACTTGGAACTCAGCCTTCCTCTCATCTGCATTCATCGCCACAATCTTCTGAATGTCTGGGTCCGTAGGCTGTAACTCCTTGATCCTTAGCTGAATCTCTGGTTCGATCTGCAACGTAGCCATCAGACTCGAGAGGTTTCCTACCTCGACCTTGAACTCAGAATCTCTGATCTCCTCCAGTAATGTCCACTCCTTGACCATCATATGCGCAATGCTCGACTTCCTACTCAGAGCATCCGCTACCTTGTTCGCCTTTCCTGGATGGTACAAAATATCGCAGTCGTAGTCCTTCAACAGCTCCATCCAACGACGCTGTCTCATATTCAGCTCTTTCTGCGAAAACAGATACTTCAAACTCTGATGATCGGTGTAGATCTGAAATTTCTCTCCCACCAAGTAATGCCTCCAAATCTTCAATGCAAATACTATGGCAGCTAACTCCAAATCGTCTCATGCGGCCTTAGCTGCCTAGAGGCATAAGCTACTACTCGTCCATGTTGCATCAAGACACATCCCAATCCTCTTAATGACGCATCGCTGTATATCTCAAACCCTCCAGGTCCAGATGGGATGGTCAACACTGGTGCGGACGTCAATCGATCCTTCAACTCCTGAAAACTTTCCTCGCACCTCTCGGTCCATTCAAACCTTGTTTCCTTCTTCAACAAATGGGTCAGAGGAGACGCTAACACCGAGAACCTTTCCACAAATCGTCTGTAATACCCAGCCAATCCAAGAAAACTTCGTACTTCAATCACAGTTGTTGGCCTCGGCCACTTCTCCACGGCTTCAATCTTAGATGGATCCACCGATATTCCTTCTCCAGATACTATATAACCAAGAAACGCCACTCTGCTCAGCCAGAACTCACACTTACTAAACTTCGCGTACAGCGAATGTTCCCTTAATGTCTGCAGGACGATCCTTAAGTGTTCCTCGTGGTCCTCAGAACTCTTCGAATACACCAATATGTCATCAATGAAGACTATCACGAACTGATCCAGAAACTCCTTAAACACTCGATTCATCATGTCCATAAATGCTGCTGGGGCGTTCGTCAATCCAAAAGGCATAACTGTGAACTCGTAGTGCCCATACCTCGTCCTAAAGGCAGTCTTAGGCACGTCCTCCTTCTTAATCCTCAATTGGTGATAGCCTGTCCTTAGTTCTATCTTGGAGAACACACATGCACCTTGAAGCTGATCAAACAGGTCATCAATCCTTGGCAGAGGATACTTGTTCTTGATCGTCACTTGGTTCAGCTGTCTGTAGTCGATGCACAGTCTTAGAGATCCATCTTTCTTCTTAACAAACAGCACCGGAGCTCCCTATGGCGAAGCACTGGGGCGTATAAATCCTTTATCCAAAAGCTCTTGCATCTGTACCTTCAACTCTTTTAACTCAGACAACGACATTTTATACGGTGCTTTCGAGATCGGCTCTGTTCCAGGTGCCAACTCAATCACAAACTCTACGTCACGCTCTGGTGGCAAGCCAGGCAATTCTTGAGGAAACACGTCTGGGTACTCTCTCACTACAGGCACTTCCTCCAACTTCACCTCTTGAGCAGTCGAATCTGACACTGATGCTAAAAATCCCAGACAACCTTCATCCATCAGTTTGGTCGCTTCTAACCACGAGATCCAAGGAATCGACGTTCCTCCTCGATTTCCCCTAAATTCATACCCAGGGTGGCCTACTGGATTTAGCTGTATCATACTCCTACCACAGTCTATCACTGCCCCATGTCTAACCAACCAATCCATGCCAACAATCACGTCGAAATCATACATAGGCAAAACAGCTAAATCGATCTCTTCCTCTCTATCGCCCAGAACTAACTTACACCCCTTACATCCTAACGCAACAATCACTCTATCTTTTAACGGGGTGGTTACATGCAAGGTCACATTCAACGGCTTAACATTCATCCCAGATAGCTCAGCAAAACGTGCAGATACGAAAGAGTGCGACGCTCCCGGATCAAACAAAGCATAAGCAGTATGACCACAAAGAGAAACGGTACCTGTGATCACCCCTGGCGCGTTCTCAGCGTCCTTTCGCGCCACTGCATAGACTCGTCCTTGAGCAGGTGGACGGTTCTGATTTCCCTGAGGAGCATTCACCATCGGCGGCTGCTGCTGCGGCTGGAACGGGGGTCTCGGACCTTTTCTCGGGCAGTTCCTCAGAATATGCCCCGTCTGGCCACATCCAAAGCAGCCTCCAGTCTTCCTTGGGCAAGGGCTGTTCCCATGCCTCCTGCCACAGTCATGGCAGTTCTGATTCCCGGGGAATGACGGTTTTCCCAGAGTCCTTCCTGCAGGTGGAACGAACCTGCGGTTGTCCTTCGTTGGCCTCTTGCCGAAGTCTTTGAAGTTCCCTCTTGGCACAAACCGCGATCCAGATGCGGCGGCCTTCTCCTGCAGATCTCGCTCTATCGCCAGGGCTCGCTCATAAATCTCATTGTAGTCCCTTAGCCCAATGGCGATGATCATGCTCTTCAGCTCTGGTTTCAAACCTTCTCGGAACCTTCTGGCTTTGTCCCACGGATCCTCAATCAGCCTTCGTGCGAACTTGGACAATTTGGAAAACTCACCCTCGTACTGATCCACGGTCATAGATCCTTGGCGAAGCCTAATGAACTCTTCCATTTTCCTCTCTTGTGCTGCTTCAGAGAAATACTTTCCATTAAATGTTGCACAGAAAGCAGCCCAGTTTGGCCTCATGCCATCAGGAAAGACTCGTCCTCTAGTGGCCTTCCACCAGTCATCCGCAGTCCCTTGAAGCTGATAAGTTGCCAACGACACCTTCTCTTCATCGGTGCAACCCAGAACAGTAAAAGCCTTCTCAAGCTGTTTGATCCACAAGGCAGCTACTTCTGGACCACCATTACCATCAAACCTCGACGGCTGCAACTTCAGAAACTGCTCCACAATATGATGAGTCGGACGTCCTCCATTTCCATGCCCATTGCCTCCATTGGCTCCATTCGCAGCGGCCAAGCCGGCCTCAGCTACTTGGGCAACAGTGGCAGCTCTCTCAGCAGCTTGCCTAGCCATCAGGTTACTCCCTTCAGTCAGAACTCTCATCATCTCTTCGATCCTAGGGTCCCCTTCAGACTCAGGAGCCCTCGAGCTCGATGCACCAGCAGTCGGTCTTCTGCCCCTATTGCTCATCCTCGCTAACACTCACACCTAAAACAACGAAATTCCCATTCAGGAATTCGGAATTCTAAATCTAACAACCAAGCTTTCGTCTACTATCGCGTCCACTGACATGTATATGCATGTAAATATTCGCTGCAGCTTAAATGCAGTTGGACCCAGTTGACATCTAGACTCAACCTGAAAATGCACAACCTAGGCCACTCTGTTCGCCACCTCAACTAGAAGCCTGTCGGGAGCCGCTTCCTTGATCAGGTCTCTGCCCCGGCGACCACTCCTCGCCCTCATCGTTTCTTGGTGCGATTCACCCAAAGACAGAGAGAATCCCACTCCACGTGTCCCATACCACGCTTCATCACAGTTTTTTAGACGTCCCGTCAATCCTGTCCCATACTAGGCTGACGGTCACCAAATCCAACAACATGAGATGCATGCACCTTTCAAATCCAAATCCCCTTTTTAACAACTTTCATTTATAAACCATTTTCCCTTTAATGCAGAAGTCATGCAATGCATGATGGTCAGACAGCGCGCGACAGCCGACTAGGCGTATAACCACAAGCAATATCTCACAGGCTAACATTCAGCAATCAGCAATCAAGCGCCCTACTCATGGGGCTCTGCCTTAGAACCTTACCTCAGGTCCTGACGCACCTACAACTTAGTTCAGAATACCTCTGCCTTAGTCTATTCTAGGCAACCAATCGAACTAAGCATTCACATGCGCCAATCAATTCATGCATTGTGCCCCTTTCCTATCCTCAGGCCTAGGGTCTATCTATCTAACTACCCCAAAATCAACATCCTTATCACTCTAAAACCTCGAACGGTCTCATATCGAGCTGACCTTGCTCTGATACCACTCGAACGGGGATGTCACGCCCCTGATCCCCACTCGGGAACGCGGCATCCCGTTCCTGCGGAAGATACACCTCGCACTCGCCTGGTTCACGATATGCGACGGCCCAGGAAAATTTTCGCTTCGTCACGACCAGACGACGCGGCCTTCAACGAACTTTCATACCTGCGGAAGCGTGCCTCCAACCACACACACAAGCATACATAGCAAAGGGTAGCATAGACAGAGTAAATACAAACAGCATTATATACATATCAAGCGTTAGGTACAGACCCCAAAAAGAAACCACCAACTACAAACCTACCTACGCTCAACCTAACATCAAAACGCTAAACCACTGCCAGGGACTCAGTCCTCCTCAGGCTCCTCTTCGGAATCCTCCACGGGGTCCTCTTCTGGATCCTCCTCATCGGTATCCATGGCATCGCCCTCCTCGTGGCCATCAATCTCAGATCGTCCAGGGGACGGCAACTCCTGCAGTGGGTCGGGGTCGATCACCTAGCCTCCATACTCAGCAGGCTGCAGCCAGAATGGGTCCTCCTCCATGGGTATCGGGGGATCTCGCTGGGGTCCCTCAAAGCCATGAAGGCCCTCTCTAAACCAAGCCTCAAACCTATGGGGCACTAAGTAAGGACCTCCCTGATCTACGAGTACAGTCGTCACATGCCTATGCCACAGGGTAGCGTGCATATCAAAATGGAGGGTGATGTGAGTGTCCATGTGAATCGGCAGTCTAAAAAGCATCGGCGGAGCGGCCATCACTGATGTCCTGGATCTGAAAAAGGAGGCAACCAACGCCAGTGAGTCGAGGACTCAGCAAGCTCACCACTAATCCTAGCGTAGGGTACGATATACAAGCGGGGTCGGTCCCAACCAATATCTAGGTTTCAAGGTTCAGGGTCCAACCACTCTCGATCTCCCCAGATACTATAACTCATCGTAATCGACACGAACCACATAATAATACAAGTTGTACAATACAGACGGGCAATGTCAAACAATCAGCAATCATGTCATACAATGCTGCAGGCCTCAATCGGCCATCACGGATCCCATGGATCAGCCCGCCTATCACTCCAATTCCCATCAGGGCTCAATCTCAGTGCCACACGGCAATTACCACACTGCGTTTCAGACGCCTTACGTTGGTTTCCCTTTTCTCTCCATTTCCCCATCTTGGGCACATTCTCATGTCACATCTTCGGTGACTCATGCAATGTTCTAAATGTATGCAGGGCCCAAATGATCACATCGACAATTCAACACAGAGCATGCATGCCAAGAAACATAAGTGCAGGAGCAGAGTACGTCATTCAGCCATTCAATCGATCTCATATTCATCGAGTCAAGCAAACATAGATCAAATGCCTCTACACACGAAGTTTCGATCATCTAAGTTCGCCTCACATCTCATACAAGATTCTATCATACCATTACTTACCCAAGGGCAACCCATTAATCGAGCCCATATAAACCAAGGTCTAATCTAATTAAGGTTCTTCAATTAATCGAGCTAAGTTCGACTGGGCCTAAGGCCCACTTCAAAGTTGAGGCCCAATAATAAATTCTTAAATTAAATCATATGGGTTGGGCCTATTATTATTTTATTAATTTCGTGTGAGGCCCAAGCCCATTTTTAAGGAATTACTATTTAAGCCCATTTCCATTATTTTAGGCCCAACTTGATAACCCAAGCCCATATACACTTTTGGGTTTCATTCTTAGATGTTCATGGACTTAATTTAGGCCCAATTTAAGTGGATTTTCGTCCATTAGTGGCCCATTAGTTAGGTTAGGCCCATTTTGTTAAATTTTGGCCCAATTACTTGAATTTAAAGCTTCCAAGCCCATTAGTTCCCTTTTGCCCTTTAAGTACACGCCTAAGCCCACACTTGCAGCCCACAATTCACGTTTTTAAGGCCCGTTCAAGTTATTAGTTTCGTCCATGGGCGAGTCCTTTGGAATGTCTTCGGCCCGTTAGCTTATTTTAAGCCCAACTTACCTTATTCAATTTCCCGAGCCCACTAATACACTTCGGCCATCCCATACACGCCCAAACCGAACTCCCACAACCTTGAATACCAAATTTCCAGCCCTCTCCAAGTCTCTAAGCTCTTAGTTTAACCTAACATACTAATCACCTCAACTAACATAACTTGCCTAACCTTTAACCATGCAATTTCTTCTATAAACCATCATGGACAGCCCTCTAGATCACATTTCACTTACATATACAACTAACCTAAACCAAGATTAGGGGTAGAGCTTACCTATAGGAGTTGAGGACGACGACGGGGACGGCAAGGAACTCCGGCGGCCAAGGAAAGTTCACGGCCTAAGGAGAAATCAGCCTAGCCGGTGTTCAAATGGGGTTGGACGGCCATGAAAATGAAAGAGAAGAAGGCTAGGGAGCTTACCAATATGTGCGGAGGGGCGGGGTGTAGGACGGTGGCCGACGGTGGCGGAGATGATGGCACGACAACGACGACGAAACGGCTACACGGAGGAACCGAGAGAGAGAGAGAGAGAGAGAGAGAGAGAGAGAGAGAGAGAGAGAGAGAGAGAGAGAGAGAGAGAGAGAGAGAGAGAGAGATGGTGAGGGTCGGTTCGGGTTTGATGGGGACCCCAAGGCCATGAAACAACAAGGAGGGGGAGGAGGAAGACCTACCGTGGCGACGTGGAGGTGGAACGGTGGCGGCTTGGTGACGGCAAGGCGGACGGCGGTGGCAACGGGCGGAGCTCCACGGGCGGCCGACGAAGAAGGGAAGGAGGAGAGGGAGAGAGAGGTGAGGGATGGCCGGCCGAAAAATGAGAAAATGAGGGAGGAGAGAGAGAACAAGACTTAAGTCAAATGGGTAAGTGGGTTAGGTGAGGGAATAGTGACTTTGATTTGAGTTTTACATGACATGAGTACTTGACTTTGATTGAAAGATTTGCATGGGAATTTGTGCCATGATTGACCGATGGATTTGATTGATTGATTGAGAAGACATCGATTGATTTGGCAACTGATTTGACTTGCCTCGATTTGCGTGCCAAATGCACCGATCGGGTCCTGAGCGCGAACGAATTTTAGACAGGATTTGATTTCGATCGATCGAATCTACTCTCAAAAATCCTAATTCTATTAATCCTAAGGACTGAGCATTTACCGGGGGCATTTCGGTAATTTTCCAATCACGTCTTGCTTCACGACGTACACCGGCTGTCTGCCCTTCTGGCGACATTTCTGAAACTGAGTTCATTCTTTATTGTGTTTATCTTACTGATTCGATTGTCCAAAGTCGGATTTCATTTTGTGGTCAATTTCATTAAATAACGACTCTGTCTCTGTCTCAGACCAACGGGCGGCTGTTTGGAAAATTCTTCCAAAATAGCCTTTCCCCTTCGGTTGGTCAACTCAGGGTAGCTAATCCTGAGTGAGCGTCGATCAGGGTGTATTAACGAAGTATTTCCATTCATTTAGAATTTCCGACAATCGGGTCGAATTTTCAGACTGTCACACACCTTGCCATTAATTGTGCAACGTGTTTGAAAGATGTTTTCCCTTTGCTCCTCTGCTTTTGCTGCAACCATAGTGTGTAAAGCTCTCCAGATAACCAGCACATCACCGTCATCAGCTTCTTCCACGAACTCTTCATCCTTCCCCGACTCAGATTCCTCTTTTTCTTGTTCAGCTTCTTAGAGTTCCAAGTCAATTGTTTCAATTTCTTGAAGGGTCATAACCCTCCGATTAGGATAATTGGCCTGAAAATGTCCATAGCCATGGTATTTGAAGCATTTTTTTCCTTCACCGTCAGGTTTCTTGAGAAGTTCTTTGAAAGATTCGCTCGCTTTCTCCTTGCCTTTATCCTTTCTTAAAGTACTCTCGGCCTTGCTAGAAGAAGCATCCCTAAAGAAGGATGTCCCCTTTGTTGATGATCTGGCTGACCACCCCTTGCCACGCTTCACTTGTCTCTCCACCTTTATGGCAAGTTTGCAAACATCTTCAAAGCTCCAATAAGGTTGAAGCTCAACCAAATCCTTGATATCCTGATTCAACCCTCCGAGGAAACGAGCAATGGTCTGCTCTTGTACTTCAGGAATATCACACCTCATAAGGAGCTGTTCAAATTCTCTAATATACTCTTCAACACTTAACCCATGTTGTTTAAGAGAGTTTAGCTTCAGAAACAGGTCTTGCTTATAGTTTACAGGCAAAAACCTTTTTTTCATAAGCTTCTTGAGCTTTTCCCAAGATCTAACTCTACTTTTTTCCTTCCCGGACTCTTTGATTTTTCATATTTTCCCACCAAAGTGAAGCATACTTCTTAAATTTAAGAATAGCAACCTTGCATCTCTTTTTCATCCAAGTATGATTTGAACTCAAATACTCGTTCTACAGCATGCAACCAATCAATAAAATCATCGGGATTAAGGCTACCTTCAAATTCTGGTACTTCTACTTTGACATCACGATCGTTGTTGTTGCTTCTCCCTCTTCTCCTTCTAGCTCGATAGTCTGAATCGCTAGAATCACCTCCTGTGTTGTGGGATCCATCACTGGAATCTGAACGAGGATCGTCAATGCGCAGATGATTAATGGGAGGTCTCCGCGGGGGCGGATCTTGTCTCGCTTGGTTCTCCAATAGGGAGAGAACTCCTCCATTTGTTGCTGGAGTTGATTTATTTGGCGATCACGCCTTTCATTATGGGCTTGCTCCAAAGTTAAACCCCGTGGAACAGGATCATCCATTCATAGAATGATGTTGATAATGATGTTGATAATCACTCAAAATGAGTTCAACCAAGAGCTCTGATACCAATTTGATGCGTTTGCGTGAGGCGGGCGAATGAATTTTGAGTGATTATCGAAGGAACGTGACTAGATCAATGTATTGGGTTGGAAGTTGAGCGAAGAAGGTAAATGTAGGAGACGATTCGATTAGATCAAGGCCTAAAGGTACACCACCAGCCAAGAATCAAAATCGGGATTCAGGATAGAAGCTCACCACCAAGGTATAAAGGATAACCACCAACCAAGGCTAAAGGGCTTTTGGTTCACCACCAAGGAAGAATCTAATTTCCGAGGCTAAAGAAACCGGTACAAAGTAAAAGAAATCAATTCAAAGAGGGATTCTCATTCATTCATAAAACTGCCCTTACAATGAAGAAAACTCCCCTATTTATAGAGAGACTAAGACAAAGAAATGAAAGAAATAAAATAATAGAAATTCGTCCACCAGCCTTGAAATCAGCAACTATTTGATTTGCCATCAATTCAATAGATTGATACAATCTTCAAAGATTGCTAGTATCAAAGGAAACAAACTCTAATCAGCCACCCATTGATATCTCTTTGATTTGCCATCAATTCAGCAACTATTCAAGCAAGATATGGCTTGAAATCAGCAATCAATCACATATGCCATCAAATCATCAATCATCTATTGATTAGCCCCTTTGAATCTTCAATCAATCAGGTCAGCAATCAATCTGGTGAATCTTCACGAAATCAGCATTTAATCAATCTATTGAATTGATTATCTTATTGAAGATAAAAGATTTGAAAATTTGATTATCGACAATTATAGCCGATAGTCTTTATGTAGACGCGATCCATCGAAGCAAGTTGTGACCAAAATCAGTCTTGGTCTGAATGAATATTGATTGTGCGGAACTTGTGGATGGAATCAAAGATTGCTCATTAACACCGGGTGCATCGTTAGTGACATAATCGAATGCCATCGCATCAAAATCTCCTCACAATTTTTGACACACCTTCCCTATACTTAGTCAAAATTCACCACATGTCAAATTTAAACTTATTTCTTATCGCTGAAAATAATGCAGAATTTAATTAAAGCCCTTTTGCATAATTGAGTCATTCTGGGTATAATTGGGCCAATATAAAAATTTGAAATATTAGAGAACAATGTCACAACTCCTAAAAGTGAAAAAATGAAAATAAATTGACTCAAATTGAATTTTTTAGGCCCGGCTCGAGATTATGCTCGTGAAGGAATACACAACCTAGAATTGGATTTTTTAAAATTGTGATGGCCAACATAAAAAGGGATTTAAAATAAAAATATTGACTATTTTTAGATATTTTGGTGGCCTCAAATGCTATTATTTATTAAATATTCTCCTAATTTCTAAAATATATAAAAAAAACAAAAAAATTATTTTTTGCTCAAAAATGGTTGCCTAAGCTTGGTCAAGGCTTCAAACTTGATTTTTCAATTTTCTCATTTTTCTTTATTATTTTTTTTATAAATTTTCGAAAATAAAAATACCAAAAAAATACTAAAAATATGAAAGATCAATTTTTGGTTAAAATTGGTTCTCTAGGCTTGTCTAAGGTCCCCCAAAGTTGATTTTTCAATTTTATGAATTTTTTGTGGATTTTCTATTAATTTTCGAAAATAAATAAATAAAAATACGTAAAAATACTGAAAATATGAAAAATCATTTTTTGGTCAAAATTGGTTCCTTAGGCTTGGCTAAGGTCCTCAAAGTTGATTTTTCAATTTTATGAATTTTTATGGATTTTCTATTAATTTTTGAAAATAAATAAATAAAAAATACGTAAAAATACTGAAAATATGAAAAATCATTTTGTGGTCAAAATTGGTTTCCTAGGTTTGGCTAAGGTTCTCAAAGTTGATTTTTCAATTTTATGAATTTTTATGCATTTTTTTTATTAATTTAAAAAAAAGAAAAATTGATTAAAAATCAGGTGTCAACAGCTGCCCTTCTTTGAAAGGAATCTCGAGAGAGGTTCATTTCAACGACAAGATGACACCTGAATCCTAATCGACTCCACATCAAGAAAATAAAAAGAGTCGTGACATTTGTTCCCTAATACTCCATTTAGCAAGTTCTGATCTAGACCTGTCTGCCTTGAAGTTGTTGATTGACATGAATGCTCTATCGAAAGTGGAATGAGAACCTAAGAATTCGTTATAAGAAAACCTTAGGGTGGTTGAACTTAAACCCATATGGTGAGTCAACCCATGGTAGATTCCTAATGGAAAGATTCTACTGATTAAAATTGGATTAACATTTGACCCGTATGGTAGGCCACCCCATGGTAGATTCCTAATAAAAGAATTCTACTAATTTAAAATTTCATTGAGATTTGACCCGTATAGTAGGTCACCCCATGAAAATGCCTGTAAGAAGGACTTGATGCCTGTAGAAAAGACTTGGTGCTTGTAGAAAGGACTTGGTGCCTGTAAAAAGGACTTGGTTTGCCTGTAAGAAGGACTTGGTTTGCCTGTAAGAAGGACTTGATTTGCGTGTAAGAAGGACTTGATTTGCCTGTAAGAAGGACTTTGTGCCTGTAAGAAGGACTTGGTTTGCCTATAAGAACGACTTGATTTGCCTAAAAGAAGGACTTTGTGCCTGTAGAAAGGACTTGGTTTGCCTTAAGAAGGACTTGGTTTACTAGTAAGAAAGACTTGGTTTGCCTGTAAGAAGGACTTTGTGCTTGTAGAAAGGATTTGGTTTGCCTGTAAGAAGAACTTGGTTTACCTGTAAGAAGGACTTGATTTGCCTGTAGGAAGGACTTGTTTTGCTTGTAAGAAGGACTTTGTGCCTATAAGAAGGATTTGATTTGCCTGTAAAAAGGACTTAATTTGCCTGTAAGAAGGACTTTGTGCCTATAAGAAGGACTTAATTTGCCTGTAAAAAAGACTTGATTTACCTGTAAGAAGGACTTTGTGCCTGTAAGAAGGACTTGATTTGCCTGTAAGAAGGAATTTGTACCTGTAAGTAGGACTTGGTTTGCCTGTAAGAAGGACTTGATTTGCCTGTAAAAAGGACTTGATTTGCCTGTAAGAAGAACTTTGTGCCTGTAAGAAGGACTTGATTTGCCTGTAAGCAGGACTTGGTTTGCCTGTAAGAAGGACTTTTGTGTGCCTATAGAAAGGACTTGATTTGTCTATAAGAAGGACTTGGTTTACCTCAAAGAGTGCCATTCTGGAATCTGGGAAGACTAAGAATCCTGCAGAAGCTCAAACCCAATTTATATTCTCTTATCGCTCAAGCATAACTCAGAGAGGCAGAAATCAAAATATCTTGGACATTTCCGTCTTTGAGACAAATCATGTGACAGTCTGAAAATTCGACCTAGTCATCGGAATTTCTAAATGCATGGAAATACTTCGTTAATACACTCTGACCGACGCTCACTCAGGATTAGCTACCCTAAGATGACTAACCGAAGGGGAAAGGCTATCTGGGAAGAATTTCCCAAACAGCCGCCCGTTGGTCTAAAATAGGGACAGAGTCGGTATTTAATGAAATTGACCACAAAATGAAATCCGACAACGCACAATCGAATTAGTAAGATAAACACAATTAAGAAATGAGATCAGTTTCAGTAATGTCGCCAGAATGGCAAACAGCCGGTGCACGTCGCGAAGCAAGACGTGATTGGAAAAATTACCGAAATGCCCCCGGTAAATGCTCAGTCCTTAGAATTAGTTGAATTAGGATTTTTGAGAGTAGATTCGGCAGATCAAAATCAAATCTTGTCTGAAATTCGTTCGCGTTCGGGACCCGATCGGTGCATTTGGCACGCAAATCGAGACAAGTCAAATCAGTTGTCAAATCAATCAAGTGTCTTGTCCATCACATCAGTCATTCAAGGTTCAATTTCCAAGGAAGTCAATCCATCAATCCATCAAGTCACAAGTCAAGTACAATGTCATATAAGAGTAAAAATCAATGTCACTATTACCCTAATATCTACTCCACTATAAGCTTGATTCCCATTTTTCTTATTTGTTTAATCTCTCTCCTCCCTCTATCAAACTTTCGGCCGGCCCCTTCTCTCTCTCCCCTCTCCTTCATTTCTTCTTCTTCTCCTTCCTTTCCTCTTCCTTCGTTCGCTTGGAGCCGCCGAGGAACACCGCCCGTCCGCCGCCCGTGCCTCCGGCCCTCCACGCCACCGCCATCCTCATAGCTTCTTTTGGTAAGTCTTCTAGTCCTATCTTTCTCCATTTCGTGGCCAAGAGAACCCCAAAAAGAACCCGAACCAGCCTCCTTTTCCTCCCCCATTTCGTTCGTCGTTGAACATCGTTGGAACGTCGACCCTCAAGGCTCATCTCACTCGACTCCATAGCCTTCCTAACATCTTTGATGACCTCATTTTAGGGTCCTTGAAGCCGTGTGAACCGCCGGATCAGCAGCCATTCTCCCTTCTTGGCCGTGAGCTCACACGTCCATTTTGGGTCCCCCGTTCGTCATCGTCAAGTTGTGTCCCTCCAAGGTAAGCTCTACCCCTAATTCTATCCTAGGCTAGTTGTATATGTGTGTTGTGTAGTGTAATGGTGGCTGGTTGGGGCGATTAGAGGCTAATATGGGTGATTAGTCTTAATTGAGCTTAGGCTAATTGTGAGCATTTGTAATGGGCCGAAATTATGGGCTGGTCTACTGGGATTTGGGCTTCAAATTGACATAGATGGGCTGCAAAGAAATGTATGAGGCATGTAGGGGAGGGGCCTAAGGGTTAGAATGGGCTTGGGAACTTAATTCGGACCTATATAACCTAAAATAAGCTAACAGGCCTAATTTATGCTAGTAGGTTTGTACATGCGCGAATTTATTAATTAATTGGGCCTTAAAATTTGTCAAATGTGGGCTGCAAATTCTGATGTAGGCGTGGGTTGATGGGCCGAAACATGAAGATGGGTTTAGGAGTTCAATTCTAAGCTATTTGGGCCTAAACAGAACAAATTGAACCCGAATTATAGTGGTGGGCCTTAATGGATGAAAATTAAGATTAATTGGGCCCAATTTATAATTTAGAATATTACAGATGAGACCCAATAGCGTATATGGGCTTAGGATGGCAATTTGGGCCTAAAAGAGTCAAATTGGGCTTAATAGGTTAATCTTTAAAAATGGGCTTCGGCCTTGTGCGAAATTAATATAATAATGGGCCCAATTTATGTATTTTAAATTAAATAAATAATTCTGGGTCTTGAATCGTGACATGGGCCTTAGGCCCAATTAGACCTAAACCGACTACCTGAGCCTTAATCTAAGTCAACCCCAAATTAAAAGGAACCCAAGACGACTAAAACATTAATTGTGGGTTACTAACTCCCAAGGAGCTAACATGGGTTATTGGGCTTAGGCCGAGTTACCGAGTCCGCTAAGATAGGGTTCCAATTTATATGGGTTGATCGGAGAAATCGTGTGAGGTATTCTATTTAGCCTGGCTGGTCGAGAAACCGTGTGTGTGTGGGGGCATTAGATCTATTATAATTTGGCTTGACGAGCACGTAATTACTTTGCTGATTTCTTGATATGCTATGTTCTTGTACTTGTGTACCATTGCATGCATGCTCTGCGACTGAGTTGCTATCTGCAAACATTTGGGCCCCGCATACATTGAGAGCATTGCATGAGTCACCAGAGATGTGACATGAGAATGAGCCCCAGAGACGTTGTTTCGCGGGAAATGGAGGGAAAAGGGAGTAGCCAACGTAAGGTGTCAGAGAACGCAGTTGTGGCAATTGTCGGATGGCACTGTCGGATACGCCCTGATGGGATTTGGAGTGATAGGCGTGCTCGATCCGTTGGGATCCGTTATGACCGGTTGAGGCCTGAGCATGATCCGTGGGATCCGATATGGCCGTTCGAGGCTTGCATCATTACATATGGCATTATGGTTGATTGTTTGTTATTGCCCGTCTGTGTTGTACGAACTGCATTGCTATGCGTTGTGCGTTACGATATACACTGGGACTTGGTAACTAGGGAGATCGAGAGTGTCTGAACCTTGGACTGTGAACCCTAGTTTACTGGATAGGACCGACCCCACTCGTATACTCTACCCTACGCTAGGATTAGTGGTGAGCTTGCTGAGTCCTCGACTCACTGGCGGTGGTTACCTTCCTTTTTCAGATCCAGGATGCTCGTGATGGCAGCGCCCCCGATGCTTTTTGGATTGCCTGTTCAGATGGATACCCAGATCACCCTCTATTTTGATATGCACGCTACGCTATGGCATAGACACGTGACGACTGTACTAGTAGATCAGGGTGGACCCTACCTTGTACCCTATAGGTTCGAGGCGTGGTTTTGAGGGACCGCAGCGAGACTCTCCGATACCCATGGAGGAAGACGCATTCTGGCTGCAGCTTGCCGAGTATGGAGGCCAGGTGATCGACCCCGACCTACTGCAGGAGTTGCCGTCTCCTGGATGTTCTGAGATTGACGGCCACGAGGAGGGTGATGCCATGGACACCGATGAGGAGGACCCAGAGGAGGACCCTGAGGAGGACCCCGAGGAGGAGGAGCCTGAGGAGGACTGAGTTCTGTTGGTGCTGGTGTGGCTTTTGATGTTAGTATGAGCGTAGATTTCGACCGTAGGTTGTGGTTTCTTTTTGGGGGTCTGTACCTAAAGCTGATGTTATGATATGTATATATTGTTGTTTGTGTTTATTCTGTTCGTACTACCCCACCGTTTTGTATGTATGCATGTATAGTTAGGAGGCACGTTTCCGCAGGTACGAGAGTTCGATGAAGGACGCATCGTCTGGTCGCGACGAAAGGATTGCCTGGGCCGTCGTGTATCGTAAACCTGGCGAGCGCTGAATGAGAATATTCAGCAAGAACGGGATGCCGCGTGTCCGATAGGGTATTTGGGGCGTGACATCCCCGTTCGAGTGGTATCAGAGCAACGTCAGCTCGATACGAAACCGTTCGAGGATCTGGAGTGATAAGGCTGATGATTTTGGGGTAGTCAGATAGACAGACCCTAGACCTAAGGATTAGGAAAGCGTACAATGCATGAATTGATTGGCGCATGTGAATGCTTAGTTCAACTGGTTGCCTAGAGTAGACTGAGGCAGTGGTATTCTGAACTAAGCTGCAGGTGCGTCAGGACCTGAGGTAAGGTTCTAAGGCAGAGCCCCATGAGTAGGGCACTTGGTTGCTGATTGCTGAGTGGTTAACTTGTTAGGTGCTGCTTGTGTTTGTATGTCTAGTCGGCTGTCGCGCACTGCTTGACCATCATGCATTGCACGGATTTCTGCACTTAAAGAAAAATGAGTTGGAAAGGAAAAGGGTTTAGAAATGAAAACGATTTAAATTTGGAATTTGGATTTGAAAAGTGCATGCATCTCATGTTGTTGGATTTGGTAACCGTCAGCCTGGTATGGGACGGGATTGACGGGACGTCTAAAAACTGTAATGAAGCGTGGTATAGGACACGTGGAATGGGATTCTCTCTGTCTGTGGGTAACTTAAGACAACTGTTCGCACCAAGAAATGAAGAGGGCGGGGAGTGGTCGCCGGGGCAGAGACCTGATCAACGAAGCTGCTCCCGACAGGCTTCTAGTTGAGGTGGCGAACAGAGTGGCCTAGGTTGTGCATTGAGGGTTGAGTCTAGATGTCAACTGGGCTCAACTGCATTTAAGCTGCAGCGAATATTTACATGCATATACATGTCAGTGGACGCGACAGTGGACGAAAGCTTGGTTTCTAGATTTAGAGTTCCGAATTCTTGAATGGGAATTTCGTTTGTTTTAGGTGTGAGCGATTAGCGAGGATGAGCAATAGGGGCAGAAGACCGACTGCTGGTGCATCAAGCTCGAGGGCTCCTGAGCCTGAAGGAGATCCTAGAATCGAGGAGATGATGAGAGTTCTGACTGAAGTGAGTAACTTGATGGCTAGACAAGCTGCTGAGAGAGCTGCCACTGTAGCCCAAGCAGCTGAGGCCGCCTTGGCCGCTGCGAATGGAGCCAGTGGAGGCAATGGGCATGGTAATGGAGAACGTCAGACTCATCATATAGTGGAGCAGTTTCTGAAGTTGCAACCGTCGAGGTTTGATGGTAGTGGTGGTCCCGAAGTAGTTACTTTGTGGATCGAACAGCTTGAGAAGGCTTTTACCGTGTTGGGTTGCACCGAGGAAGAAAAAGTTTCGCTGGCGACCAACCAGCTCCAGGGCACTGCAGATGACTGGTGGAAGGCCACCAGAGGGAGAGTCTTTCCAGATGGCATGAGGCCGAACTGGGCTGCTTTCTGTGCAGCATTTAATGGAAAGTATTTCTCTGAGGCAGCCCAAGAAAGGAAAATGGAAGAGTTTATCAAACTTCGCCAGGGATCTATGACTGTAGATCAGTACGAGGGTGAGTTCGCCAGATTGTCCAAGTTTGCTCGGAGGCTGATTGAGGATCCATGGGATAAGGCCAGAAGATTCAGAGAAGGTTTGAGACCTGAACTGAAGAGCATGATAATCGCCACTGGATTGAGGGACTATAATGAGATTTATGAGCGAGCACTGGCGATAGAGCGAGACCTGCAAGAGAAGGCTGCCGCATCTGGATCGCGGTTTGTGCCAAGAGGGAACTTCAGAGATTTTGGCAAGAGACCGATGAAGGACACCCGTAGGTTCGTTCTACCTGCGAGAAGGACTCTGGGAAAGCCGTCATACCCTGGGGGTCAGAACTGCCGTGACTGTGGCAGGAGGCATGGGAACAACCCTTGCCCGAGGAAGACTGGAGGATGCTTCAGTTGTGGTCAGATGGGGCACATTCAGAGGAACTGCCCGAAGAGAGGACCGAGAACCTCGTTCCAGCCGCAGCAACAGCCGCAGATAGTCAATGCTCCTCAAGGAAATCTGAACCGTCCACCTGCTCAGGGACGAGTCTATGCAGAAGCGCGAAAGGACGCTGAGAACGCGCCAGGGGTGATCACAGGTACCGTCTCTCTCTGTGGTCATACTGCGTATGCTTTGTTTGATCCGGGAGCGTCACACTCCTTCGTATCTGCACGTTTTGCTGAGTTAGGTGGATTGAATGTTAGACCGTTGGATGTGACTTTGCATGTAACCACCCCGTTAAAGGATAGAGTGATTGTTGCGTCAGGATGTAAGGGGTGTAAGTTAGTTCTGGGCGTTAGAGAGGAAGAGATCGATTTAGTTGTTCTACCCATGTATGATTTTGACGTGATTGTTGACATGGATTGGCTAGTTAGAATGGGGCAGTAATAGACTGTGGTAGAAGTATGGTGCAGCTAAACCTAGTAGTAGGTCACCCTGGGTATGAATTTAGAGGAAATCAAGGAGGAACGTCGATCCCTTGGATTTCGTTGTTGGAAGCGACCAAACTGATGGACAAGGGTTGTCTGGGATTTTTGGCATCAGTGTCAGATTCGTTTGCTCTAGAAGTGAAGTTGGAGGAAGTACCTGTAGTAAGAGAGTACCCGGATGTATTTCCTCAAGAGTTGCCTGGCTTGCCACCAGAGCGCGAGGTAGAGTTTGTAATCGAGTTGGTACCTGGAACTGAGCCGATCTCGAAAGCACCGTATAGGATGTCGTTGTCTGAGTTGAAGGAGTTGAAGGTACAGATGCAAGAGCTACTGGATAAAGGATTTATCCGCCCTAGTGCTTCGCCATGGGGAGCTCCGGTACTGTTCGTTAAGAAAAAGGATGGATCATTAAGACTGTGTATCGACTACAAGCAGCTGAACCAAGTGACGATCAAGAACAAGTATCCTCTGCCAAGGATTGATGACCTGTTTGACTAGCTTCAAGGCGCATGTGTGTTCTCCAAGATAGACCTAAGGACAGGCTATCACCAGCTGAGGATTAAGAAGGAGGACGTACCGAAGACTGCCTTTAGGACGAGGTATGGGCACTATGAATTTACAGTCATGCCATTTGGATTGACGAATGCTCCAGCCGCATTTATGAATATGATGAATCGAGTGTTCAAGGAGTTTCTGGATCGGTTTGTGATAGTCTTTATCGATGACATTTTGGTGTATTCGAAGAGTTTGGAGGACCATGAGGAACACTTAAGAATTGTCCTGCAGACATTAAGGGAACACTCATTGTATTCGAAGTTTAGTAAGTATGAGTTCTGGCTGAACAGAGTGGCATTCCTTGGTCACATAGTATCTGGGGAAGGAATATCAGTGGATCCAGCAAAGATCGAGGCTGTAGAAAAGTGGCCGAGGCCTACGACGGTGACTGAAGTGAGAAGTTTCCTTGGATTGGCTGGGTATTATAGACGCTTTGTGGAAAGATTCTCGATAATAGCATCCCCTCTGACACACTTGTTGAAAAAAGAAACGAGGTTTGAATGGACTGAGAAGTGCAAGGAAAGTTTTCAGGAGTTGAAGGATCGATTAACCTCCGCACCAGTGTTGACCATCCCGTATGGACTTGGAGGATTTGAGATATACAGTGATGCGTCACTAAGAGGATTGGGATGCGTCTTGATGCAGCATGGACGAGTAGTAGCTTATGCATCCCGACAGTTGAGGCCACACGAAATGAATTACCCGACACACGACTTGGAGTTAGCTGCCATAGTGTTTGCGCTGAAGATTTGGAGGCATTATTTGGTGGGAGAGAAATTTCAGATCTATACTGATCATCAGAGTTTGAAGTATTTGTTTTCGCAGAAGGAACTGAACATGAGGCAATGACGTTGGATAGAGCTGCTGAAGGACTACGACTGCGATATCTTATACCATCCAGGAAAGGCGAATAAGGTAGCGGATGCTCTAAGTCGAAAGTCGAGCATCGCGCATATGATGGTCAAGGAATGGACATTGCTGGAGGAAATCAGAGACTCTGAATTTAAGGTCGAGGTAGGAGGCCTCTCAAGTCTGATGGCTACCTTGCAGATCGAACCAGAGATTCAAGTTAGGATCAAAGAGTTGCAGTCTACGGACCCTGACATTCAGAAGATTGTGTCGATGAATGCAGATGAGAGGAAGGCTGAATTCCAAGTAACTGCTGATGGAATATTGAAGTTTAGAGGATGTCTGTGCGTGCCAAATGATGAAGAGCTGAAGGAAAGGATTTTGTCTGAGGCGCACAGAAGTAACTACACTATTCATCTAGGAAGTACGAAGATGTATCAGAATTTACGTCAACACTATTGGTGGAATGGCATGAAGGTGGATGTGGCTAAGCATGTAGCCAAGTGTCTGACGTGTCAGCAAGTAAAGGCGCAGCACTGCAAACCTGGTGGATTACTGCAACCCCTGGAAATCCCAGAGTGAAAATGGGAGCATGTCACTATGGATTTTGTGACAGGATTGCCAAGGAGTCAAAGAGGGAATGATTCGATATGGGTAATAGTGGACAGACTGACGAAATCCGCGCATTTCATTGCAGTACGAAAGGACACTACGTTGGAAAGGTTGGCAGAGTTGTACGTGAGGCAGATTGTGAGACTGCATGAAGTGCCGGCAAGCATTGTATCAGACAGAGATCCTCGTTTCACAGCTACGTTTTGGAAGAGTTTGCAAGGTGCTTTGGGAACAGAGTTGAGATTCAGTACAGCTTACCACCCTCAGACGGATGGCCAGTCGGAAAGAACTATACAGACTCTGGAGGACATGCTGAGAGCATGCGTAATTGATTTCAAGGGAGGCTGGGAAGAGCAGTTACACTTGGTGGAATTTGCCTACAACAACAGCTATCAGCAGAGTATCAGAATGACACCGTTTGAGGCATTGTATGGAAGAGCTTGCAGGACTCCGATTTGTTGGGATGAAGTTGGGGAGAAAAGCATAACAAGCCCAGAGTTAGTTCAGCAGTCAGTGGAGGCAGTTAAGGTGATCAAAGATAGACTGAGAACCGCTCAGAGCAGGCAGAAAAGCTACGCAGACAGGAGACGTAAGCCGTTGGAATTTCAAGTTGGAGATCATGTCTTTCTAAAGGTGTCATCGATGCGAGGACTATCTCGACTTGGCAAGAAGGGAAAGCTGAGTCCTAGATTTGTTAGGCCATTCGAGATTCTGGAAAAGATCGGGACACTAGCTTATCGTCTAGCACTGCCGCCGAATTTGTCGCAGATTCACAACGTGTTTCATGTATCGATACTTCGGAATTACGAACCGGACCTTGGCCATATACTCGATCATGAAGTCATTGAAATGGATGACCGCGTCTCGTACGTGGAGAGGCCAGTAAGAATTGAAGATCGTAAGGAGCAGGTCTTGAGGAACAAGACGATTCCATTGGTCAAGGTTATATGGGAACACCATGGGACTGAAGGAGCTACTTGGGAAAGCGAGGACGAGATGAAGAAGAAGTACTCGTATCTGTTTGAGTAGCCCAGCGTAATTTCTGTTTTGTTGTAAGGATTGGTGGATTGTAAATTTCGAGGATGAAATTTTTATAAGGAGGGAAGAATTGTGACAGTCTGAAAATTCGACCCAGTCATCGGAATTTCTAAATGCATGGAAATACTTCGTTAATACACTCTGACCAACACTCACTCAGGATTAGCTACCCTGAGATGACTAACCGAAGGGGAAAGGCTATCTGGGAAGAATTTCCCAAAGAGCCGCACGTTGGTCTGAGACAGGGACAGAGTCGGTATTTAATGAAATTGACCACAAAATGAAATCCGACAACGGACAATCGAATTAGTAAGATAAACACAATTAAGAAATGAGATCAGTTTCAGTAATGTCCCAGAAGGGCAGACAGCCGGTGCACGTCGCGAAGCAAGACGTGATTGGAAAAATTACTGAAATGCCCTCGGTAAATGCTCAGTCCTTAGAATTAGTTGAATTAGGATTTTTGAGAGTAGATTCGGCAGATCGAAATCAAATCTTGTCTGAAATTCGTTCGCGTTCGGGACCCGATCGGTGCATTTGGCACGCAAATCGAGACAAGTCAAATCAATTGTCAAATCAATCAAGTGTCTTGTCCATCACATCAGTCATTCAAGGTTCAATTTCCAAGAAAGTCAATCCATCAATCCATCAAGTCACAAGTCAAGTACAATGTCACATAAGAGTACAAATCAATGTCACTATTACCCTAATACCTACCCCACTATAAGCTTAATTCCCATTTTTCTTATTTGTTTAATCTCTCTCCTCCCTCTATCAAACTTTCGGCCGGCCCCTCTCTCTCTCCCCTCTCCTTCATTTCTTCTTCTTCTCCTTCCTTTCCTCTTCCTTCGTTCGCTTGGAGCCGCCAAGGAACACCGCCCGTCCACCGCCCGTGTCGTCCCACCGTCGCCGCCGTCCGGCCCTCCACGCCACCGCCATCCTCATAGCTTCTTTTGGTAAGTCTTCTAGTCCTATCTTTCTCCATTTCGTGGCCAAGAGATCCCCAAAAAGAACCCGAACCGGCCTCCTTTTCCTCCCCCATTTCATTCGTCGTTGAACATCATTGGAACATCGACCCTCAAGGCTCATCTCACTCGACTCCATAGCCTTCCTAACATCTTTGATGACCTCATTTAGGGTCCTTGAAGCCGTGTGAACCACCGGATCAGCCGCCATTCTCCCTTCTTGGCCGTGAGCTCACACGGCCATTTTGGGTCCCCCGTTCGTCATCGTCAAGTTGTGTCCCTCCAAGGTAAGCTCTACCCCTAATCCTATCCTAGGCTAGTTGTATTTTTGTGTTGTGTAGTGTAATGGTGGCTGGTTGGGGCGATTAGAGGCTAATATGGGTGATTAGTCTTAATTGAGCTTAGGCTAATTGTGAGCATTTGTAATGGGCCGAAATTATGGGCTGGTCTACTGGGATTTGGGCTTCAAATTGACATATATGGGCTACAAAGAAACGTATGAGGCGTGTAGGGGATGGGCTAAGGGTTAGAATGGGCTTGGGAACTTAATTCGGACCTATATAACCTAAAATAAGCTAACGGGCCTAATTTATGCTAGTAGGTTTGTACATGCGCGAATTTATTAATTAATTGGGCCTTAAAATTTATCAAATGTTGTCACGCCCCGAACCCCAATCGGGCACGCGGCATCTCATTCCTGCGGAAGATTCTCATCTCGTTCGTCTAGTTTACGATACGCGACGGCCGAGGAAAAACCTATCGTCGCAACCAGACGACGCGTCCTTCAACGAACTGACGTACCTGCGGAAACGTGCTTCCTAAGCATACATACATGCATACAAAATAGAGGGGTAGTGCGAACAGAATAAACACAAACAACAATATATACATATCATAACATCAGCGTTAGGTACAGACCCCCAAAAAGAAACCACAACCTATGGTCAAAACCTACGCTTACACTAACATCAAAAGCCACACCAGCACCAACGGAACTCAGTCCTCCTCAGGCTCCTCCTCCTCGGGGTCCTCCTCATCGGTGTCCATGGCATCACCCTCCTCGTGGCCGTCAATCTCAGAACGTCCAGGAGACGGCAACTCCTGCAGCGGGTTGGGGTCGATCACCTGGCCTCCATACTCGGCAGGCTGCAGCCAAAATGGGTCCTCCTCCATGGGTATCGGAGAGTCTCGCTGCGGTCCCTCAAAACCATGAAGGCCCTCTCTAAACCACGCCTCGAACCTATGGGGTACAAGGTAGGGTCCACCCTGATCTACTAGTACAGTTGTCACGTGCCTATGCCACAGCGCGGCATGTATATCAAAATAGAGGGTGATCTGGGTATCCATATGAACTGGCAATCCAAAAAGCATCGGGGGTGCTGCCATCACGGGCGTCCTGGATCTGAAAAGGAAGGTAACCACCGCCAGTGAGTCGAGGACTCAGCAAGCTCACCACTAATCCTAGCGTAGGGTAGAGTATACGAGTGGGGTCGGTCCTAACCAATACACTAGGGTTCACGGTCCAAGGTTCAGGCACTCTCAATTCCCCCTAGTTACCAAGTCCCAGCGTATAACATAATGCACAACGCATAGCAATGCAGTTCGTACAACGCAGACGGGCAATAACAAACAATCAACCATAATGCCATATGTAATGATGCAGGCCTCAAACGGCCATATTGGATCCCACAGATCATGCTCAGGCCTCAACCGACCATAACGGATCTCAACGGATCGAGCCCGCCTATCACTCCAAATCCCATCAGGGCACATCCAACAGTGTCATCCGGCTAATGTCACAACTGCGTTCTCTAACGCCTTACGTTGGCTACTCCCTTGTCCCTCCATTTCCCTCACATAACACGCATCTGGGGCTCATTCTCATGTCACATCTCTGGTGACTCATGCAATGCTCTCAATGAATGCAAGACCCAAATGATTGCAACAGCAATTCAGTCACAGAGCATGCATGCAATAGTACATAAGCACAGGAACAGGGTAATTGTCTTGGGTTCAGTTGGGCCTAAGGCCCAGTTCAGGATTCAAGGCCCACAATTATTTCTTACATTAAAATATATAAATTGGGCACATTATTATATTAATTTCGTGTAGGGCCCAAGCCCATTTCTAAAAATTAACCTATTAAGCCCAATTTGGCCATTTTAGGCCCAATTTGCTATCCTAAGTCCATATACCTCATTGGGCCTTACATTTTAATATACAAAACATAATTTCAGCCCAACTAATCCATATTTTCGTCCATATGTGGCCCACCACTCAAATTTGGCCCAATTCATTTTGTTTCGGCCCAATTAGCTTTTAATTTAGTCTCGGAGCCCAATAGATCACTTCGGCCCATTAGACCACACGCCCACTCTTCATTTGCATCCCACATTTGACATTTCCAAGGCCCAATTAGTTTATTTATTTTGTCCATTAGCAAGTCCGTTCGAACATTTTAGGCCCGTTAACTTGTTTTGGGTTAAACTTGCCTAATTTAAGCCCTCAAGCCCAATGATCATACACGGCCCATACCTCCCACGCCTACATCACTCATTTGCAGCCCATAATCCATCGTTGACGGCCCCATTAATTATTCCCAAGAACCTCAAACTCGGCCCTAATCAATTCCTCCACACTTAGTCCAAGTTAAACTAGTCTAACTCATGCATGATCACCCTTAAACAAGCCTAGGCTAAGGTTAGTAGTAGAGCTTACCGAAAATGGTTGGAAACGACGACGACGAAGGACGGAGCAAGGATGGCCGTGGAGGCTCTCGGCCTAGGGAGGAAGGGTGGCTGACCCGGCGGTCACACAGGGCTCTTAAGGCCTAAAACCAACATTACCAAGCATTAGAATGGTCATGGAACCAGGTGGAATGAGTTGGATTGGCCGGTATGTCCACGGCATCTACAACGAACGGAAGGACAAAGGGGAGAGGGGGCTGTTCCGGGGCTCCAACGGCGCCATTCCCCCGTGAAAATGAGAGGAGAGTGAGATGGGAGACTTACCGAAATGGAGATGGGTCGATGACGGTGGCTGGTGGTCGGACGGTGATGAACGACGACAACAAGGGCGGCTGAACGGGTGGCGCTCCACGGGCGGACAAAAAGGGAACCGAAGAAGAAGAAGAAGAAGAAGAAGAAGAAGAAGAAGAAGAAGTCGTGAGGAAGGGGAGGAAGATGAGGGGCGGCTGAATGAGGGAAATGAGGGAGGAGAGAGAGAGAGGGTTTTAATCTAAGTTCAAATTGAGTTAGTGGGTTAGGTAATGGGGTAATAGTGTAGAATAGTAATATGGATGAGACTTGTACTTGACAAGTTGATAGATGGGTTTGATGGGTTGTCATGCCTTGGAAATTGAACCTTGATTGACCGATGTGGTTGACAAGACATTTGATTGATTTGACAATTGATTTGACTTGCCTCGATTTGCGTGCCAAATGCATCGATCGGGTCCCGAGCGCGAACGAAAATCAGACGGGAATTGATTTCGAATTAACGAATCTACTCTAAAAAATCCTAATTTAACTAATTATAAGGACTGAGCATTTACCGGGGGCATTTCGGTAATTTTCCAACCATGTCTTGCTTCGCGACGTACACTGGCTGTCTGCCCTTCTGGCGACATTTCTGAAACTGATCTCTTTTCTTAATTGTGTTTATCTTACTAATTCGATTGTCCGTTGTCGGATTTCATTTTGTGGTCAATTTCATTAAATACTGACTCTGTCTCTGTCTCAGACCAACGGGCGGCTGTTTGGGAAATTCTTCCCAGATAGCCTTTCCCCTTCGGTTAGTCATCTTAGGGTAGCTAATCCTGAGTGAGCGTCGATCAGAGTGTATTAACGAAGTATTTCCATTCATTTAGAAATTCCGATGACTGGGTCGAATTTTTAGACTGTCACAAATGTGGGCTGCAAATTCTGATGTAGGCGTGGGTTGATGGGCCGAAACATGAAGATGGGTTTAGGAGTTCAATTCTAAGCTATTTGGGCCTAAACAGAACAAATTGAACCCGAATTGTAATGGTGGGCCTTAATGGACGAAAATTAAGATTAATTGGGCCCAATTTATAATTTAGAATATTACAGATGAGACCCAATAGCGTATATGGGCTTAGGATGGCAATTTGGGCCTAAAAGAGTCAAATTGGGCTTAATAGGTTAATCTTTAAAAATGGGCTTCGGCCTTGCGCGAAATTAATATAATAATGGGCCCAATTTATATATTTTAAATTAAATAAATAATTATGGGTCTTGAATCCTGACATGGGCCTTAGGCCCAATTAGACCTAAACCGACTACCTGAGCCTTAATCTAAGTCAACCCCAAATTCAAAGGAACCCAAGACGACTAAAACATTAATTGTGGGTTACTAACTCCCAGGGAGCTAACATGGGTTGTTGGGCTTAGGCCGAGTTACCGAGTCCGCTAAGATAGGGTTCCAATTTATATGGGTTGATCGGAGAAATCGTGTGAGGTATTCTATTTAGCCTGGCTGGTCGAGAAACCGTGTGTGTATGGGGACATTAGATCTATTATAATTTGGCTTGACGAGCACGTGATTACTTTGCTGATTTCTTGATGTGCTATGTTCTTGTACTTGTGTACCATTGCATGCATGCTCTGCGACTGAGTTGCTATCTGCAAACATTTGGGCCCCGCATACATTGAGAGCATTGCATGAGTCACCAGAGATGTGACATGAGAATGAGCCCCAGAGACGTTGTTTCGCGGGAAATGGAGGGAAAAGGGAGTAGCCAACGTAAGGTGTCAGAGAACGCAGTTGTGGCAATTGCCGGATGGCACTGTCGGATGCGCCCTGATGGGATTTGGAGTGATAGGCGTGCTCGATCCGTTGGGATCCGTTATGGCCGGTTGAGGCCTGAGCATGATCCGTGGGATCCGATATGGCCGTTCGAGGCCTGCATCATTACATATGGCATTATGGTTGATTGTTTGTTATTGCCCGTCTGTGTTATACGAACTGCATTGCTATGCGTTGTGCGTTACGATATACGCTGGGACTTGGTAACTAGGGAGATCGAGAGTGTCTGGACCTTGGACTGTGAACCCTAGTTTACTGGATAGGACCGACCCCACTCGTATACTCTACCCTACGCTAGGATTAGTGGTGAGCTTGCTGAGTCCTCGACTCACTAGCGGTGGTTACCTTCCTTTTTCAGATCCAGGACGCCCGTGATGGCAGCGCCCCCGATGCTTTTTGGATTGCCTGTTCAGATGGATACCCAGATCACCCTCCATTTTGATATGCACACTACGCTATGGCATAGACACGTGACGACTGTACTAGTAGATCAGGGTGGACCCTACCTTGTACCCCATAGGTTCGAGACGTGGTTTAGAGAGGGTCTTCATGGTTTTGAGGGACCGCAGCGAGATTCTCCGATACCCATGGAGGAAGACCCATTCTGGCTGCAGCCTGCCGAGTATGGAGGCCAGGTGATCGACCCCGACCCACTGCAGGAGTTGCCGTCTCTTGGACGTTCTGAGATTGACGGCCACGAGGAGGGTGATGCCATGGACACCGATGAGAAGGACCCTGAGGAGGACCCCGAGGAGGAGGAGCCTGAGGAGGACTGAGTTCCATTAGTGCTGGTGTGGCTTTTGATGTTAGTGTGAGCGTAGGTTTCGACCGTAGGTTGTGGTTTCTTTTTGGGGGTCTGTACCTAACGCTGATGTTATGATATGTATATATTGTTGTTTGTGTTTATTCTGTTCGTACTACCCCACCATTTTGTTTGTATGCATGTATGGTTAGGAGGCACGTTTCCGCAGGTACGAGAGTTCGATGAAGGACGCATCGTCTGGTCGCGACGAAAGGATTTCCTGGGCTGTCGTGTATCGTAAACCTGGCGAGCGCTGAATGAGAATATTCAGCAGGAACAGGATGCCGCGTGTCCGATAGGGGATTCGGGGCGTGACAAATCATGCTTCATTAGAGAAGTTGGATACCTGTATGTGCCGCAATGGATTCGAGCACTCCAACGTTAAAATTCATTCTCTTGAAAAGTCTAAGTTGAAGATATACTTACCTGAGGATTTGGAAGACTGCTTAGTGATTTCTTGACAACTAGGCTTGTTCATGCAATAATCGCTAAATAGATTTCCAGATCGTGAGAGTTAACTCGAACATCAAGAATATGTTACCTGTCAGGCAGTGTCAGAGGTAACATGTGCAAGCATTTTCATTAATGCGTTCATTGGTTCATACAAAACTGTTCAGCAAAGTTTGCCATGATTAAAGGCAGTCTGTGTAATAACTCATGATGCAATCAATTAACATATGGATCATGTAAAACTACTATGTCAAGTTTGCATTACCAATTCTGTTTAAGGAGGTTCTTATAGTATGAACACCTCGAATGTAATCTGAATGGGGGACTTCAGTCCGAAAGGGCTTTTTCTCACACTGGAGAAAGGCTGTTTATTTGTAGATTAAAATGTTAGACCTGTGTGAAAGTGGTTTGCCTTTCCTCATCCTGTCATGCCCCATTCTACACATTTGATGTCTCATGTGCAGTTTATGCTCTAAGATGGAGTTAGTATAAATATTTCCTTTTGGATTTGTCTCCTTCAACATGTTAAATGTTAGTATAAATATTTCCTGTAAAAAGAAAAGCAGACACGTCAGCCAGTATTAAAAGGGATAGATTGGAAACGATACTGATTTACCCTTCGTCTTGAATGCCTTGCACGAGTCTTTTACCAATTTTGCTGGATTGAATTTTCCTCGACTTTTGTTGGGCGCCTCACCATTATGGCAAGGCTGTGATAGTTTGAAAATTCGACCCGATTATCGGAAATTCTAAATGAATGGAAATACCTCATTAATACACTCTGATCGACGCTCACTCAAGATTAGCTACCCTGAGTTGACCAACCGAAGGGGAAAGGCTATCTGGAAAGAATTTTCCAAACAGCCGCCCGTTGGTCTGAGACAGAGACAGAGTCGTTATTTAATGAAATTGACCACGAAATGAAATCCGACTTCGGACAATCGAATTAGTAAGACAAACACAATTAAGAAATGTAGTCAGTTTCAGAAATGTCGCCAGAAGGGCAGACCGCCGGTGTACGTCGAGAAGCAAGACGTGATTTGGAAAATTACCGAAATGCCCCCGGTAAATGCTCAGTCCTTAGGATTAGTAGAATTAGGATTTTTGAGAGTAGATTCGATCAATCGAAATCAAATCTGTCTAAAATTCGTTCGCGCTCGGGACCCGATTGGTGCATTTGGCACGCAAATTGAGGCAAGTCAAATCAGTTGTCAAATTAATCGATGTCTTGTCAATCCATCAATCAAATCCATCGATCAATCGTGGCACAAGTTCCCATGCAAATCCATCAAGTCAAATCCAAGTACAATCAAGAGTACATGTCATATCCTAGTCACTATTTACCTCACCTAACCCCATTATCTCTTCTCTTTGATTTTCACCAAAACCATATCACCTTCTCTCTCTCCTCCTCACCCCTCATTTTCGGCCACTCCCACACTTCCCTCTCTCTCCCGAAAGCTCTCTCTCCCTCTCCTCCTTTCCTTCTTCGTTCGGTCGCCGAGGAGCCCCTCCGTCCGTGCCGCCGTTCCGCCGCCCTTGCCGTCGCCGTCGGCCATCCCTCATCGTCCCCTCATCTTGGTAAGTCCCTCAACCCTCTTCCCTCTCATTTCCGTGGAAGAACAGCCCCTTATGGACGCCCAAACAGCCCCCTTTCCGTCGTCGTTTCGCTCGTCGTCTTGTTTCAACTTGGACCCGAACTTACCCCACCTTGTTCCCTTGCATTCCTCACGTCTTTGGCTTGGTAAATGGTTGTCTTAGGGCCCTTGGAACCCCCGTGAAACCGCCGGAACAGCCCGGACCAGCCGCCAAGTGGCCGTTCCTTTCCGTCGGCCGTGAGCTCCGTTCGGCCGTCCGGTGTCCTTTGCCGTCCCGTCGTCGTTTCCGGTCCTAATAGGTAAGCTCTACTACTAATTCTAGCCTAGGTTAGTAGTATATGCTTGTAGGATGATATGTTAGAGGCTGGTTAGGCTTGATGTGAGGAGAATATGAGATTATGGTGAAGTTTACATTAGGCTATCATGTGGAAATCTTGTGTGGGCCGAATGAGGGGGCTGCTAGTTCGCGAATTAGGCTCAAAAATGTGACTATGGGCTGCGAGGATTGGCTTAGGCGTGTGGAAGAGTGGGCCGAATAAACTAATGGGCCTAAGGGACTTAATTTGGGCTAATTTAACCTAAAATAAGTAAACGGGCCTAAAATACTTTAGTGGGCTTGCAAATGGACGAGATTAGAAACTTGAATGGGCCTCAAAAACATGGTTGATGGACCGATATGATGGGCTTAGGCGTGTGGTTTAATGGGCCAAAGTAAGGTGCTGGGCTTAGGAGCCTTTATTTCAAGTAATTGGGCCAAAACTAAACTAATTGGGCCTAATCATACCAATGGACCACTAATGGACGAAAATCCACTTAAAATTGGGCCTAATTTATGTCCACGAACATTAAAGAATGAAACCCAAAAGTGTATATGGGCTTGGGTCATCAAATTGGGCCTAGAATAATGGAAATGAGCTTAAATGGTAAATCTTTAAAAATGGGCTTGGGCCTCACGCGAAATTAATAAAATAATAGGCCCAACCCATATGATTTAATTTAAGAATTTATTATTGGACCTCAACTCTTGAAGTGGGCCTTAGGCCCAGCCGAACTTAACTTAATTAATTAGACCCTTACTTAGGTTAAACCTTGGTTTATATGGGTTCAATTAGGGGATCGCCTATGGTGAGCAATAGCATGACCGGATCGTGAGTAAGAAGTCAATACGAGCCTAGATGATCGAGAATCTGAATGTCTAGTACTAATCTTACGATCGTATGGCATGATGAACATGATATTTATTAGACGATCAATTGATGTACTCTGTTCTTGTACTTGTGTACCTTGGCATGCATGCTCTGTATTTGAATCACTGATGCAATCATTTGGGCCCCGTATACATTCAGAGCATTGCATGAGTCACCGAAGGGGTGACATGAGAAGGTGCCCAAGATGGGGAAATGGAGAGAAAAGGGAGACCAACGTAAGGCGTCAGAAACGCAGTGTGGTATTTGCCGTGTGGCACTGAGATTGAGCCCTGATGGGAATTGGAGTGATAGGCGGGCTGATCCGTGGGTTCCGTGATGGCCGCTTGAGGCCTACAGCATTGCATGACATGATTGCTGATTGTTTGATATTGCCCGTCCGTATTGTGTAACTTGTACTATTATGTGGTTCGTGTTGATTACGATGGGTTATAGTATCTTGGGAGATCGAGAGTGGTTGGACTCTGAACCCTGAACCCTAGATACTGGTTAGGACCGACCTCACTTGTATACCCTACCCTACGCTAGGATTAGTGGTGAGCTTGCTGAGTCCTCGACTCACTGGTGGTGGTTACCTTCCCTTTTCAGATCCCAGACGCCAGTGATAGCTGCACCCCCGATGCTTTTTGGACTGCCGATTCAGATGGACACTCAGATCACCCTCCATTTTGATATGCACGCTACCCTGTGGCATAGGCATGTGACGACTGTACTCGTAGACCAGGGAGGTCCCTACTTAGTGCCCCATAGGTTCGAGGCTTGGTTTAGAGAGGGCTTCATGGCTTTGAGGGACCGCAGCGTGACTCCCCAATACCCATGGAGGAGGACCCATTCTGGCTGCAGCCTGCCGAGTATGGAGGCCAGGTGATCGATCCCGACCCACTGCAGGAGTTGCCGTCCCCGGGACGATCTGAGATTGATGGCCACGAGGAGGGCGATGCCATGGATACAGATGAGGAGGATCCAGAAGAGGATCCCGTGGAGGATTCCGACGAGGAGCCTGAGGAGGACTGAGTTTCTGATGCTGGTCTAGTATTTTGATGTTAGTGAGAGCGTAGGTGAGGCAGCAGGTTGTGGTTTCTTTTTGGGGTTTGTACCTAACGCTTGATATGTATATAATGATGTTTGTTTTTACCTTGTCTATGCTACCCTTTGCTATGCATGCTTGTGTGTGTGGATAGGAGGCACGCTTCCGCAGGTTCGTAAATTTACTGGCGACGCGTCGTCTGGTTTCGACGTAGAGATTCATCCTGGGCCGTCGAACTTTTAAAACTAGGCGAGCGCGAGGTGTATCTCCCGCAGGGAGGGGATGCTGCGTTCCCGAATAGGGATCCGGGGCGTGACAAAGGCTATGGTAAAATACTGACTTTGGTATTACTCGTCGAGTATTCCTGTTTGTAAAAAAAGAGAAATGCACAAAAAGTTGTTTCATTTATTTACAATACATACAACATTCCCCTCCTTTGGGGATCGAACTCGGGATATTTCAGACCTATTGTCATCCCCCATACCATTCGGTCCATTGGATCGTAGGTGTCCATGGGGCTTTCCTTTCAAAGGTTAATCCTTGGGGATAACGCAGCCCTGTTGTATCACCTTGGGCCATGTTACGGTATTTCTCGAGATAACTTGCAATCCCTGTTAAGAATGGAATAAAACAATTCAGGACTAGAGACAATTATGTGCAAATTAGAACGATACCGAATTACCCATGTCTGAGATTGTTCGAGTCTCTCGTTCGCATTTTCTCTTATCTGAAACTGTCCATTCTATGGTAGTATCCATGAGTTGATTTGCCCCAAATTTTGTTCAAATTGTATTTGAGTATGATTGCGTTCTCCAGTCGATTTGAAAACTCCTGAAAATAGAATGGATTAACTTTAAAATCTGGGTAGTTCGAGGGTAACTTGAAACGATACGGATTTACCCTTTATATTTACGCGGATTTCTTCTCGATATTAATTTTTTTCGAGTTTGGTGCAGTAACGGCTCCTAGCATTTAATAGGAGGAAAAGGAAATGATTACTTCTAGCTTGTGCATTAATTTTGGACATAGATACAAATCGAGAACGTGCGATGAAACTAAGCAGATGTATTCGTCCATGTTTGATCTTCTTCCCTTTCCAGGCTCTTGAGTGATCAGCTAGCTTTGTTCCGGATCAGGTACGCGTCAGCCGTGTTGCAGGTCCCATGATCACTAGTTTTGAAATATAAACTCCGTATGCACATTAAAGTCCCGGTGCTTCATTAGCATCAAACTGGCTGATCATGGCGGCGAGTTCGTCATCAATGCCACTTGCCTGGTGGTGATACCTCTCCTCCTCCTCAAAAGCCATCCATGCTGGTCCCATAGTCTCGGTCTTTTCGTACCTTGCTCTAACAGAACTTGATCCTGCTATGAACTGATCTAACTTACCTCTTAAACGTGCATTTTCGATCCTCAGATAATGCATTTTATCGAGGGTGAGGAGGGTATTGCAGTTGGGGCACGTGGCGGAGTTGAAAGCCTCTTTATATGTCTTGTTCTCCGCTCGGAGGTTTTCATTTTCAGCTCTTAGAAACTCGGTTTCGTTGTGCTCATGACGAGTCTTCATTCGGGTTCGCCTATTTTGAAACCAAAACTTGATTTGCGAAGGTTCAAGTCCTAGCTCTTGACTCAGTTCCATTTTCTGTTTCCCGTCTGGCATAGTGCACGTTCTAAAGAAATCTTCAAACCTTCGTATTTGCTCCTCAGTATGGCGACGGTAACGCTTCTTTTGACCCTTACCGTTGTTGTCCTTATCCTTACCGGGCTTTTGGACATCATCGGTGGAAGGGCCGGGCTCCATGGGCTTGATCCCAAACATGGCTTCGAACTCTTCCTCTCCCATATTCAGCAAGTAACGATAACTCTCAAGTGTGTTGGGTTGAGACATCTTCGATTTGGTTAACGATTTCTCAAAGTTTGATATCTTTTCTTGTATTTTCACTCTCTGGATTTTTTCTGGGATACTGCGTATACTTTAAGAGTCTCTCTTTCGAGCACGAATGAGAATTATCAAGAAGATGCCTCCTTTAAAATTAGACGTGGGTTTAGCAACTGTATTACCTCTCTCGAGTGTTCTGTCTTTCTCAATTTTCTTTACATCGTATCTCTCGCCCAGCTCGTCTCCTTCTATCTTTCCGTGGTAGAGGGCTCCTTGTTGCTATCTCCACCGTCAATTTGCTGGCGAGTTCTTCAATAAAGACGAGTCGTATCTCTTTTCTGCCGAAAATATCTTTGTCTCCCACTCAGCTTATTTTTTTATCCTTTCTTTTTCAAAGTGGTGGCATCCCGTCCAGCTTTTCCGTAGAAACGTCGGATTTGCTTGGCTTGAGGTCGCCGCCTGACTGGAATTTGAGCTAGCGGAGGTGTTACCGACAGAGAATGACAAATAGGAAAAATCTGGCTAATAAAGACTGCCCCTGTAGAGCCAATATTTAACTCGAAGCAGATTATCATCTTCGCATTCCAATGCTCCGCTTCACCTCTGTCCTCTTCTCTTTCGTATTCTGCCCATCGGCTCTGAATTTTCTCCTCTATCTTTTGACGAAAATGGCCAGTCTTCCCACGCAGATCTTCCCGGCTGAAGTTGTGATCAAATGGGAAAAGCTTTACCATCTTCTCGGCCGGGGGCTATATTTACATAGCCTGTCATCCAAGTGTTGAAGCTGAGATCCTCAGTCTATTCAGGGAAATAAATGCTTCTTCAGTCGGAGGCACAAGCTTGGAGAAAGAATACAGGGCGTTCCCACATGTCTTCATCAATTTTTTGGAGGCTTGTCGGAACACCCATGAGACGGTCACCTTAGCCCACGTCATGAAAGCTCGCTACCAGGATCAATCTGAGTGCCTAGAGTTTGCGGAGCGCTCGGTTGTTCGATATAAGAAGGCCGTCAAGTCTGCTGATGAACGGGTCTCGCTGTTGATTCACGAGAGGGAGAAACTGATGGAGGGCCTAGCTTTGAACCAGACTTACTTTGAGCATAACCCGATCGATATCGTGATGAAGTTCCGATATGAGTGGCTGGAGGAGAGACTTGATGATCTAACGACGGATATAGCCTTCGAGAAAGACCTAATCGACAACTTGAAAATTGCCGTTGAACACCATGAAATGAATGCAGCCAGGCACATGGAGAAATATACTCGCCTGCTCTTCAAGCTTGCAGATCTCGAATCCCAGATCACTCAGTGCAGGCAAAGTATCAACTTTATGGAGAGTCAATTGAACTCTTTTGTGATGCTTATTAGGGCTCAATTCGATTTTACTTTTCCTCCTCAATGAGCTATTGTAAGATTTGTTGATGAACTGAATGGAAGGAGAGCTTCACATGTTTTTTTTTTCTTGTCATATCATCTCCCGTAGAACGATTTAGGGTGTTGAAGGTGTTGAAGCTTAACGTTCTTCATGGTGCTCTTTCTGGCTGTGGTAGATTATGATATCAAGAACGTTAGAAAGACGTTCGGCGTCGATCCCCACTAGCTGCCTATAGAGCCGCATTCAATCATTTAAATTAATAAAGCTGCCACCACTCGATCGTGTGCCAATAAATTCGGCCATTTGTTGCGTGCCCCACTTCAACCGTGTTTTATTTCTTTCGGCGCCCACTTGCTCTCGTCGGGCGCCTGTAGCATCAGGAGAAATACTTGTGGGCCACGTTCATTAATAGAACCTCGGTCCTCTAAAGCCCTCCGAGTGTTTCGGATCCGAGGAAATTTTAAGACTGGTCTCTGGTTGATTTAATCAGGTTAAGGTACTTGTTTCATGGGTTCTGATTATATAATCCATAATGTCTTTCAAAAGACGCGGGATCCTCTGCAATACATTAAATATGCCCCCGTGTTTAATCAGTATAAATCTACCGTCATATCAGAATACACTGCCCATACAAGTTTACGGATTGACACAACCCTGTTTGTCAAAGATGGACATTGTTCGTTTGCCCCCTAAATTAACGGTTGAAAACTTGGTATTTTTGAAGATGATTCTTGATATATTATTGAACTTAATTTTTACACCCGTCTGGGGTACCTAGGATCCCCCTGCAAAAGAAGAGGATATAATTAGTATGCGATCCAAGAGAGATCGGCCCATGGTTCCTACACTAGTCTAATTTTATTTAGAGAAAATTTTCTTAAAAAAACATGGGCGAATTTCTCGAAAAAAATTTTCTTGCAGGTTTTTATAATTTAAAAAAATGTGATAAAATCACTTGATGTTTACCAAAATTTTTTTGAAGGAATTTTCCTTTTTATCGAAATAAATTTTCAGAAGTAAATTTGTCAGGAACATTTCATTTTTGTTGAAGCAGGAAAGACATGACAAAAATCCTTTATTGATCAACAAAATTCCCCCGAAGGGATTTTTCACATCCATTTTTTTTCAAGATTTTTTAGAAATGGGGAACAAATTTAATTTTTATTTTCTTTTAAAACAATGGTCATAATGTCAAGTTCAAAAACTGACTGACATCTAGCATGAACCGACCAAAAATAAATACAAGATAAAATTAGAAAACTTACTTTTACCTTGGAGAAATGCAAATCACATAGTCATGCGCATGACTCAAATGAGGAGTGGACTCTAGAAAATAAAAAGGAGAGACAAGGTATGGACCTAAAAAGGCCTCCACTATCTAAATTGACAACCTTACCCTCCACGCAATCAAATCACAATGGGAAGAATTATCAATTCAGATAATGAGCGGGATAAAATATGGTCAACCCAAGCACAATCGACGCAAGAGCTTTGCATATTCGATCCCTATCTATGGTTCCCTAGGAAAAATTTCGCGACTTGGGTTTAGACGCTTGTGTGTGCAGGTGTCATAATCTTCAGAATATGCAAGACATGCACAACAATTGATATCAAAACAACGCTTCCAAAAATGTGCGAAATTAAACATAATCCTAACACCGAGCCTGCTGTCACGCCCCGAACCCTAATCGGGCACACGGGATCCCGTTCCTGCGGAAGATTCTCACCCTCGCTCGTCAGGTTAACAATATGCGACGGCCCAGGAGAACCTATCGTCGCGACCAGACGACGAGTCCTTCGTCTCACTTTCGAACCTACGGAAACGTGCCTCCTATCCATACATGCATGCATACAGAACAGAGGGGTAGAACGAACAATATAAACACAAATAACAATATATACATAACATAGCATTAGCGTTAGGTACAGACCCCAAAAAGAAACCACCAACTGCAAACCTACCTACGCTCATCCTAACATCAAAACACTAAACCACTGCCAGGAACTCAATCCTCCTCAGGCTCCTCTTCGGAATCCTCCACGGGGTCCTCTTCTGGATCCTCCTCATCGGTATCCATGGCATCGCCCTCCTCGTGGCCATCAATCTCAGATCGTCCAGGGGACGGCAACTCCTGCAGTGGGTCGGGGTCGATCACCTGGCCTCCATACTCAGCAGGCTGTAGCCAAAATGGGTCCTCCTCCATGGGTATCGGAGAGTCTCGCTATGGTCCCTCGAAACCATGAAGGCCTTCTCTAAACCAAGCCTCGAACCTATGGGGCACTAGGTAGGGTCCACCCTGATCTACTAGTACAGTCGTCACATGCCTATGCCACAGAGTAGCGTGCATATCAAAATGGAGGGTGATTTGAGTGTCCATCTGAATCGGCAATCCAAAAAGTATCGGTGGGGTGGCCATCACCGGCGTCCGGGATCTGAAAAGGAAGGTAACCACCACCAGTGAGTCGAGGACTCAGCAAGCTCACCACTAATCCTAGCTTAGGGTAGGGTATACAAGTGAGGTCGGTCCTAACCAGTATCTAGGGTTCAGGGTTCAGAGTCCAACCACTCTCAATCTCCCAAGATACTATAGCCCATCGCAACCAACACGAACCACATAATGATACAAGTTATACAATACAGACGGGCAATATCAAAATCAGCAATCATGTCATGCAACGCTGCAGGCCTCAAACGGCCATTTCAGATCCCACGGATCATGCTCGGGCCTCAACCGGCCATAACGAATCTCAACGGATCAAGCCCGCCTATCGCTCCAAATCCCATCAGGGCTAATTCACAGTGCCACACGGCAATACCACACTGCGTTTCCGACGCCTTACGTTGGTCCCCCTTTTCTCTCCATTTCCCATCTTGGGCACATTCTCATGTCACAACTCCGGTGACTCATGCAATGCTCTGAATGTATGCGAGGCCCAAATGATTGCATCAGTAGTTCAAACACAGAGCATGCATGCTAAAGTATACGAGTACCAGAACAGAGTACATCAATTGATCGTCTAATAAATCTCATGTTCATCATGCCATACGACCATAAGATTAGTACTAAACATTCAGATTCTCGATCATCTAGGCTCGCATTAACATCTTACTCGCGATCCGGTCGTACCATTACTTACCATGGGCGATCCCCTAAATGAACCCACATAAACCAAGGTTTAACCTAAGTAAGGGTCTAATTAATTAAGTTAGACTGGGCCTAAGGCCCACTTCAATATTTGAGGCCCATGATTCATTTCTTAAATTAAATATATGGTTTGGGCCCAATATTATATTAAATTCGTGCGAGGCCCAAGCCCAATATTTAAAGTAGGTTTAGAAAGCCCATTTTGACCCATTTAGGCCCAATTTGATAACTCAAGTCCGTACCCATCATTAGGTCTCATACTTTAATAATCAAGATTAGAAATTAGGCCCAAATTAAGTGAATTTTCGTCCATTGAGGCCCACCATGACGAATTAAGCCCAATTTGCCTTATTTTGGCCCAACTAGCTTAGAATCAAGTCCCTAAGCCCATTGGCATCCTTTGGCCCTCCATGTTACACGCCTAAGTCACTATTGCAGCCCACTAATCGTGTTTTCAAGGCCCAATTAGATTATTAATTTCGTCCATTAGCAAACCCATTAGAATATTTTAGGCCCGTTAGCTTGTTTTAGGTTAAAATGGTCCAAATTAAGTCCCGAGGCCCAATTGTTTCCCACGGCCCACCTTCCACACGCCCACATCACTCATTTGCAGCCCAACATGCCTGGTTTCCAGCCCCCTTCAAGTCGCTAAGCCTATAGTTTAACCCGACAAACTAACCCCCTAAACCAACATACCTAGCTTAGGCCTTAATCATGCAAATTCCTCCATAAATCACTATGATCAGCCCTCTATATTACATCCCACATACATATACTACTAACCTAAACCAAGATTAGTAGTGGAGCTTACCGAAAATGGCTGGGACGAACGGTGGAGGAAGCTTGGACACCGAACGGTCAAATGGGGTTCTCGGCCGACGGAAGAAGGGAGCGGCGGCGAGGTTGGTCTCGGCTGTTCCACGATCTTTAAGGGGCCTAGAATGGTAGCTTAGAATATTAAAGAGAGTGAGGGACCAAAGGGATCAAGCCGTGGTGGCCGGAGCAGCTACGGCTCTAACGGCGGACGGTAGAACGAAGGGGAGAGGGGGCTGCTCCGGGGCTCAAACGGCGACATTCCACCGTGGAAACGAGAGAAGAGTGAGATGGGAGGCTTATCTAGACGTGGAGGTGGCTGGTGGTGGCAGCCCACGGCGGTGAGGAACGACGGACGTCGTTGGAGGGGCGGCCGGGCGAAGAAGGAAGGAGGAGAGGGAGAGAGAGAGAAGTGAGGGGGCCGAATGAGAGAAAGAATGAGGGAGGAGAGAGAGAATAGGGGTTTAATCCAAGTTTGAAAAATGGGTTAGTGGGTTAGGTAATGGGGTAATAGTGTTAGGGATGTGATTTGTACTCTTGATGGAATGACACTTGAATGACTTGATGGATTGCCTTGGAAATTGTGCCAAGATGTGATTGATTGATTGACAAGACTTTTGATTGATTTGACAACTGATTTGACTTGTCTCGATTTGCGTGCCAAATGCACCGATCGGGTCCCGAGCGCGAACGAATTTCAGACAGGATTTGATTTCAATTTACCGAATCTACTCTCAAAAATCCTAAGGACTGAGCATTTACCGGGGGCATTTCGGTAATTTTCCAATCACGTCTTGCTTCGCGACGTACACCGGCTGTCTGCGCTTCTAGCGACATTTCTGAAACTGACTTCACTTCTTAGTTGTGTTTATCTTACTAATTCGACTGTCCAAAGTCGGATTTCATTTCTTGGTCAATTTCATTAAATAACGACTCTATCTCTGTCTCAGACCAACGGGCGGCTGTTTGGGAAAATTCTTCCCAGATAGCCTTTCCCCTTTGGTTGGTTAACTCAGGGTAGCTAATCTTGAGTGAGCGTCGATCAGAGTGTATTAACGAAGTATTTCCATTCATTTATAAATTCCGATAATTAGGTCGAGTTTTCAGACTGTCACATCTGCAAAGCAAATGGATTAGTCAAGCACTCCGCCCCTTATAACTCCCATCCTGTAAAAACATATAACACGTATATCGCGACCTAAAAATCGGTTTCCCAATTTTTAAAATTAATAGATTACCATGTTAATTAAATTGAATTAACTAGCATAGCTCGAACTCTCCCGAGTTCTACCAAATCGTGACTTAGGTTCAATTTCATCAATAGAAGGATTTATCTTGGAGTCGCCACTAATCATTTTGGGTAGGTTGATTAGACACCTAAATAAAGCATCGGGAGAAATACTTTATTCCTACGAACCAGAGATTAATGAGTTCGGGGACTTGATTACGCTAATTTTTCAATTAACGCCCTTTCGGTACCAATTTCATGAAAATGTTCAACTTGGCAATTTTGATGAATTTTCACTTGAGGTTCAAATGTGCAATTTTTTTTGGTTTTCTTTTTATGAATTTTTTTTTAGATTTTTCAATGTATTATAAAGAATGCAAAATCACCCAAAGCAAACGAAGATGTGAAGAGAGAGCAGGTAAAGTAAAACTACCCTAAGGACAGTGAAAATAAAACCCGCAACTCGTCGGGTGAATAATTACAGACCAATTAAATAAAACCCGAGACATGATCGGGAACACAACAAAAATGGACCGGAATGGACATTGGTCAAACACCCGTCGCCAAGCCTCGTGGGTCAGGAGTACAACAAAACGGACCGGAATGGACATCGGTCATCCTCCAGTCTTCAAAGCATCGGGCCGAAAGCTAAATGAAAATAATGAACTTATCCAATCGAACATGCACAATCACCAATGAGTTAAGACAATTCAAAAACTCAAAGAAAGTTTAACACGTGCTGATTAAACTTCATTGAGACCATTTTTTACATTTTCCAATGCATTAACACAAAAAATACGAATTAAATCATACTGTCCATGAACATTCTTAGGGGGAAAGCAGTAACCATAAAATACAAATGAAATAATGAAATGTATGCAAAAATTCTGAGATTTTTTATGTGGATGGGAAAATGTGTCGTTGACAACTTTCATGTTTTACATTCTTACTGAAGAGACACTCATTTTCGTGTAGAAAATGGTCTTTCATGAGAGCTCAGCAGCAAACAAACAAATTTCACAGAACAGACATACTTCAAGATTAAGCTCAAATGGACACTCAAATATCAAATTTAATGCACCAAACTTTCCAGTCTACTAAACAAGACCCCAATGAACAACTTTCATTTTTTGTGAAGTTTCAAAAGAAGACTCTAAACATGAGATAACTACGAATCAATATGACCACGCACAGAAAAACACTCAGACTCAAGGACGCCAGTAGAATTGCATGATTTCATTAAATGCATTAAAAATACGAAACGTGCATGAATATTTTTGTATTTTTTATATGTTATGCATTAAGATCTTATGAACAAATGTCATGAAGAGGTCTTTATGAAATGAAGTCTAGAATAACCCATGGAAAATCATTTAGCGTGAAAGGTCAGATCAGAAAAATTCCATCTCAGGTTCTGATCATCATATTTCCAGATTTCTACTCTCCATTTCGGGACCCTTTTAACATAGCAAACGAAGTCTATTTTCACGCCATAATATATCAAATCGAAGATCTCGAAGTCATCTACGAATGTTCAGTATATTTGTTTTCGAGATTTCGTCATCTAAACACGAAAAATTGAGTTACCAGATAGTTGCACATGCTGATGCACCTAGAGCTCGTTCGAGATGAATCCGTCGCGTCGCCAAGGGTTGTTCCACTGCGGCGAATTTTTCTCTCTCAAAATTTTTTCTCTTGAAATCTCTCCCAAAAGTCCTCTCCTTCAAGGCTCTCATTCTTCCTCCTTTTATAGCCTACTCCCCCATCTTCCTTTCTCTATCTTCATCTATCATTCTAATTTTTCCACTAATTTCATCTTCCCTTCTAATTCCACCATCTTCCCTTCTTTATCTCCATCTTCCCTTCTAATTCCACCATCCTCCATTCTTTATCTCCATCTTCCCTTCTAATTCACCATCTTCCATTCTAATCTTTCCATCTCCCATTCTAATTCTTCATCTTCCCTTTTAATTCTACCATCTTCCATTCTCCATCTTTCCTTCTAATTTCTCCATCTTCCCTTTTATATCTCCCCTTCTCCATCTTCCTTTCTAATTTCTCCACTATCCCTAAAATTTTATGTATTTGCAATTCAGCCCCTGAAGTTTTATGTATTTACAATTCAGTCCCTGAAGTTTTATGTATTTGCAATTCAGTCCCTGTGGAAAAATTTCTTTTAAGTTCAAAACTTCATAAGCCTTTCGGCACACCTCCCTCACGCTCAATCCAATCGTTTGTCAATTTGAGCTCAAATCCTCCGTCGTTTGCCATAATAAAATGCATGACCGACAAAAAATTAAATATGCAATGCATGAAAAAATTAATTTTTGGTGAGAACAAATTCTCATTTTTTTATGTACTTAAGTGAATCAATTTTAAAAAGTCAAAATTTAGGTGTCAACAACCTATAGAATGAGTTCAAAACAAGATCGCCTGAAGCGAGATATCCGTGAAATTTTTATTGGCCTAAGTCCACTAAAACTTTTAAAATTTCGAAAAAAATTCAAGTATTTCAATTGATGTCTTTTTTCGAAAATTTAAAAATCCTTGTCCCCAGCGGAGTCGCCAGTCTGTCGCGACCCTCTAAATTTTTTTTTCTTTTAAAGGAGTTAACAGATTATTAAGTTAATTAGATTTGACTAACCTAACGCGGACCCTCACAAGCCCTACCGAATAGCGACTTTGGATTTTTGTTTTAAATGATTTTAAAATTTGGAGTCGCCACTAATCCTTCTTGGTAGGTCGATTAGAAACTTAAATAAATTAGCGGGAGAACTAATTTATTTCTACGAACTAGTTAATTAAAACTAATGCCCTTTCGTACCTTAATTTCATGGATATCCTAATTTGACAACTCAGGCTTGGTTTATTCATAAGCCTCTAGTAGTGTATTCTCTTTTGTGTTTTCACTTTTTAAATATAATGCATGGATGGTATATATATATTTTTTAAGTGTTAAAAATTCCCTGAAGCCGAAAAAGGGAGTGTGTTAACGACTTCTGTGCAGTGTTACGACCTACTCATTTTTTGAGTCTGGTGATTCAAAAATTAAATTACAGGAAGTACATGACAGTGAATAAACACCTCCAATGGGAGGCCTAGCGTTGGCTTAGCTCTTTCCTTTGGGATTTAAGGTGCATGTATTTAAATTACTGTAAGTAAAAACCTCCAATGGGAGGCCTAGCATTGGCTTGGCTCTTCACTTTGGGATTTAAGGTACAGGTATTTAAATTGCAGTATTTAAACTACTGTAAGTAAAAACCTCCAATGGGAGGCCTAGCATTGGCTTGGCTCTTCCCTTTGGGATTTATGGTGCAGGTATTGAAATTGCAGGTATTTAAACTATTGTAAGTAAAAACCTCCAATGGGAGGCCTAGCCTTGGCTTGGCTCTTCCCTTTGGGATTTAAGGTGCAGGTATTTAAATTGCAGGTATTTAAACTACTGTAAGTAAAAACCTCCAATGAGAGGCCTAGCACTGGCTTGGCTCTTCCCTTTGGAATTTAAGGTGCATGTATTTAAATTGTAGGTATTTAAACTATTGTAAGTAAAAACCTCCAATTGGAGGCCTAGCATTTGCTTGGCTCTTCCCTTTGGGATATAAGGTGTAGGTATTTAAACTACTGTAAGTAAAAACCTCCAATGGGAGGCCTAGCATTGGCTTGGCTATTCCCTTTGGGATTTATGGTGCAGGTATTTAAATTACTGTAAGTAAAAACCTCCAATGGGAGCCCTAGCATTGGCTTGGCTCTTCCCTTTGGGATTTAAGGTGCAGATATTTAAATTGCAGGTACTTAAACTACTGTAAGTAAAAAACCTCAAATGGGAGGCCTAGCATTGGCTTGACTCTTCCCTTTGGAATTTAAGGTGCAGGTATTTAAATGACCTCCAGTGGATGTGCTTTGCCTCTCCATTCTAGGGTTTGAGTTCTTTAAAATAAATTACAACAAATTGATTCAACAATTCGAGATTTGTGCGTGCTTTGGGAGTCCTCCAAGCCAATTTTGTGCTTCCGTAGGATTGACCGTTGATGTAGATCCGCGACTGCCTAACATAAAAATAGAGTGAAATGTCAGTATACAAAATATGTGCTAATCTGCACCTAAAACCAGAAGAGTGGAAAGAGTACTTATCCCCCATTTTTTTTAGAGATTTCTAGAATTGGTTTTCGCTTTCTCTGTTCTTAACATAGAGAGTCTCTTTTGAATTAAGAGAGACTTTTAATCACATATCAGCTGGGAAATTGGTAGGCACTTAGGAGCTCGTCTGGGCCAATTTTGCACCTCTGTGGGCTTTGCCATTGTTCTTCCCTGACATAAAAATATGAGGAAAATAGAGAGATGGAGAAAGTGTATACAATTTGTGCTCGTTGACGAAGATGAACGCTTGATTTATGTTGATCGATGAAGGAATTTGTGATGATAATTCATAGCTTTAAACTCCCATCATCTTCAAAATTCTCTCTCTTTTTGGTATTTTCTTCTTCTCAAATTTTTCTTCAACCTCCCAAAACCTTCTCAAACATCCAAAATTTTCTCTCTAAAAAAATATCCTCCTCTTAAGCTCACTTCTTCCTCCTTTTATAACCTACTCATCTATCTCCCATTCTAATTTTTCCACTAACTCTATCTCTCATTCTAATTTCTCTACTAACTCTTCTTCATTTTCATCTTCCCTTCTCCATCTCTATCTCACATTCTAATCTCTCCACTAACTCTTCTTCATCTTCATCTTCCCTTCTCCACATTTATCTCCCATTTTAATCTCTCCACTAACTCTTCTTCATCTTCATCTTCCCTTCTCTATTCTTATCTTATTTTCTCTATCCATTCTTCTTCATCTTCTCTTCTCTATTTCCTCTTTTCCATCTTCCCTTCTCTATTCTATTTTATCTACTAACTCTTCTTTTTGTTATTTGCAAAATAATCTCTCAAGAGTTAGGTATTTGCACTCTAGTCCCTGAATTTTAAGTATTTACAATTCAGTCCCTGAAAATATATTTCTTTAAGTCCAAATCTCCTCACAATTTTTAACACACCTTCCCTATACTTAGTCAAAATTCACCACATGTCAAATTTAAGCTCATTTCTTGTCACTGAAAATAATGCAGAATTTAATTAAAGCCCTTTTGCACAATTGAGTCATTCTGAATATAATTGGGCCAATATAAAAATTTGAAATATTAGAGAACAATGTCACAACTCCTAAAAGTGAAAAAATGAAAATAAATTGACTCAAATTGAATTTTTTAGGCCCGGCTCGAGATTATGCTCGTGAAGGAATACACGACCCAGAATTGGATTTTTTAAATTTGTGATGGCCAACATGAAAAGGGATTTAAAATAAAAATATTGACTATTTTTATATATTTTGGTGGCCTCAAATGCTATTATTTATTAAAAATTCTCCTAATTTCTAAAATATATAAACAAAACACAAAAATTTATTTTTTGCTCAAAAATGGTTGCCTAAGCTTGGTCAAGACTTCAAACTTGATTTTGCAATTTTCTCATTTTTCTTTATTATTTGTTTTATAAATTTTCGAAAATAAAAATACCGAAAAAATACTGAAAATATGAAAGATCAATTTTTGGTCAAAATGGGTTCCCTAGGCTTGGCTAAGGTCCCCAAAGTTGATTTTTCAATTTTATGAATTTTTTGTGGATTTTCTATTAATTTTCGAAAATAAATAAATAAAAAATACGTAAAAATACTGAAAATATGAAAAATCATTTTTTGGTCAAAATTGGTTCCCCATGCTTGGCTAAGGTCCTCAAAGTTGATTTTTCAATTTTATGAATTTTTATGGATTTTCTATTAATTTTCGAAAATAAATAAATAAAAAATACGTAAAAATACTGAAAATATGAAAAATCATTTTTTTTTGTCAAAATTGGTTTCCTAGGCTTGGCTAAGGTCCTCAAAGTTTAATTTTCAATTTTATGAATTTTTATGGATTTTTTTATTAATTTTAAAAAAAGAAAAATTGATTAAAAATCAGGTATCAATAAGCAAAGCTAAGACGAAATCCATTGAAATATCAACCCAAGGTTCTGTAGGAATCGGAAGGGGTGTATATAGGCCATGAGGTTTAACTTGGGACTTCGCTTGCTTACATATGACACATCTACCACAGATTCTCTCAACATCACGTTTCATGTGTGGCCAATAGAAATGTTCTTGTAAAATAGCTAAGGTTTTAGCTACCCCAAAAAGTCCCATAAGTCCTCCTCCATGTGATTCGCTAATCAGCAAGTCCCTCACAGAACAATTAGGAATACACAGTTTATTTTCTCGAAACAGGAATCCTTCGTGCCTAAAGAACTTACCCTGGGCTGAATTGGCACAATACTCATACTCTCCACCGAAGTCAGAGTCTAAAGGGTATAATTCCTTAAGAAGTTCAAAACCAAGAATCTTAGCATTAAGAGTAGAAATCAAAACGTACCTTCGAGAAAGTGCATCAGCTACAACATTCTTTTTACCTGGCTTGTACCGAATGACGATGGGAATGTCTCAATGAATTCAGCCCATCTGGCATGCCTTTTATTTAGGTTGGGTTGTCCCTTAAGGTGTTTCAATGATTCATGATCAGTGTGAATCACGAATTCTCTAGGCCACAAGTAATGCCGCCATGTTTCCAAAGCTCTCACCAATGCATACAACTCCTTGTCATAAGTAGGATAGTTCAGGGCAGCCCTACTCAACTTCTTGTTGAAATATGCTATTGGCCTTCCTTCTTGCATAAATGCAGCTCCAATACCTGTACCAGAAGCATCACATTCAATTTCAAATGATTTCGCAAAATCAGGTAAAGAAAGTAAAGGTGCATGAGTTAATTTATCCTTGAGTAGTTGAAACGCCCTTTCTTGTTCTTCACCCCACTTAAATCCAACGTTTTTCTTGATGACCTTGGTTAATGGTGCCGTGATAGTGCTGAAATTCCTTACAAACCTCCGATGGAAGCTAGCAAGTCCATGGAAACTCCGCACTTGACTTACATTAGTTGGACTTGGCCATTCTTGTATAGCACGAATCTTCTCTTCATCACCCCGTATTCCTTGTGCACTCACAACAAAAGGTGCACTTCTTGAGATTAGCAAATAATTTTTCTTTTTTGAGTTCACCTAAAACAAGTTTCAGATGCTGCAAATGATCTTCCAAGCCTTTGCTATAAATCAATATATCATCAAAATAAATTACCACAAATTTCTCAATAAAAGAACGCAAAACATGATTCATTAATCTCATGAAAGTACTTGGAGCACTAGTTAACCCGAATGACATAACTAGCCATTCATATAAATCATGTTTTGTCTTAAATGCAATTTTCCATTCATCACTTTCCTTCATTCTTTTTTGATGATAGCCACTTTTCAAATCAATCTTAGAAAACAAACAAGAACCATGCAATTCGTCCAACATATCATCTAAGCGAGGTATAGGGTGTCGATACTTTACCGTTATGTTGTTGATTGCGCGGCAATCAACACACATCCTCCATGACCCATCCTTCTTAGGCACCAAAATCACGGGTATGGCACATGGACTCATGCTTTCGCGAACGTGTCCCTTATCCATCAATTCTTCAACCTACCTTTGTAGCTCATTCGTCTCCTCCAGATTGCTCCTGTAGGTTGGGCGGTTAGGAATGGTGGATCCTGGAATGAAATCGATATGATGTTCAATCCCTCGAATAGGTGGCAATCCCTTAGGAATTTCCTCGGGGAATACATCATCAAAATCCTACGAAAGAGAAATAACAGAACTGGACAAAGATTTGTCAATTTGGTTAGTCGATAAAATCGCCTCCTTGTACAAAAATACAATCATCTGCTGTTTTGAAAAGATCGCTTTCTTGACCTCACTCGCTCTCGCATAGAAATTTTGTTTTCTCTCTGTTTTTCTCTCAATTGAATTTTCTGTCTCTTTCTTTTCTCTCTCACTCTCTTCATACATTTTATTCTGCTCTTGTTTCCTTTCACGCAGTTTCTTTTGCTCTCTATTTTTTTTTTTGTAACCTCACTTGGTCTTTATAAACTTCTCTTGGAGTTAAAGGAACTAGAGTGATTGACCGCTGATTCATCTCAAATGAATACTTGTTTGTAAAGCCATCATGCTTAGCATGCCGATCAAACTACCACGGTCACCCAAGTAGTAAGTGTCCCGCATCCATTGGAACTACATCACACAACACTTCATCTTCATACTTCCCAATTCGAAAAGAGATCAACACTTGCTTGTTCACCCTCAATTCTCCGCTATCGTTCAGCCACTGCAACTTATAAGGTTGGGGATGCTTGGTGGTTTGTAAACCTAATTTCTCCACCATAGTAGTACTAGCAACATTAATACAGCTACCACCATCAATAATCAAGCTACATACCTTACCCTGGACGTAGCATCTAGTGTGGAAGATATTGTCCCGTTGCACATCTTCGTCTTCCTTGGCTTTTGCACTAAGGGCCCTCCTTGCAACCAAAAATTCTCCATGGACTGCATACTCTTCTTCATCAATATCTTCAGATTGACGTGCAAATTCAATTTCATCTTCATCATCAGTTTTGATCTCCCCATCATCTCACACTATCATAATCCGTTGGTTCGGACATTGGCTAGCAATATGACCCCTACATTGACACTTGAAACACTTAATATCTCGATTCTTAGAAGTAGAAGAATTAAATTTACCTTGAGTTGCCTGATTAGAAGCCTCTTGTTTCAAATCAGTTTTGGCCCTCACTGTCGGTTGCTTGTTATCTTTCTTCCATTGATTCGGTTTCCAAGTAGGAGTACTTGAAAATTGGCCTGAACGTGTGCTACCCCTCCTCTTAAGTTGATTCTCAACTTTGATGGACATGCGCAACATATCTTCCAATTCCACATAATGCTGAAGCTCAACAACATTAGTAATGACACCCTTCCAAGTAAGTTAAATCGGGTTTGAGCTTCTGCAGGATTCTTGGTCATCCCAGATCCAAGAATGACACCCTTTAAAGCATTAAAGTCCTTTCTACAGGCACCCAAAGTCCTTCCTACAAGTACTCAAAGTCCTTCTTACAGGCACCCAAAATCCTTCTTACAGGCACCAAAGTTCTTCTTATAGGCACCAAGTCCTTTTTACAGGCACTCAAAGTCCTTCTTACAGGCACCAAAGTCCTTTCTACATACACCCAAAGTCCTTCCTATAGGCATCCAAAGTCCTTCTTACAGGCATCCAAAGTCCTTCCTCCAGGCACCCAAAGTCCTTCCTACATGTACCAAAGTCCTTCTTACAGGCACTAATATAGGCACCCAAAGTCCTTCCTCCAAGCACCCAAAGTCCTTCCTACATGTACCAAAGTCCTTCTTACAGGCACCAAAATCCTTCTTATAGGCACCCAAAGTCCTTCTTACAAACACCCAAAGTCCTTCTTATAGGTACCCAAAGTCCTTCTTACAAACATCAAAGTCCTTTCTACAGGCACCCAAAGTCCTTTCTACATGCACCCAAAGTCCTTCCTACATGCATTCAAAGTCCTTTTTACATGCATCTAAAGTCCTTCTCACAAGCACCAAAGTCCTTCCTACAGGTACCCAAAGTCCTTCCTACAGGTATCCAAAGTCCTTCTTACAGGCACCAAAGTCCTTTCTACATGCACCAAGTCCTTTCTACAGGCACCCAAAGTCCTTCCTACAGGCACCCAAAGTCCTTCTTACAAGCATCCAAAGTCCTTCCTACAGGCACCCAAAGTCCTTCCTACATGTACCAAAGTCCTTCTTTCAAGCACCCAAGTCTTTTCTACGTGCACCCAAAGTCCTTTCTACAGGCACCCAAAATCCATTCTACAGACATACGAAAGTCCTTTCTACAAGCACTCAAAATCCATTCTACAGACTTACAAAAGTCATTTCTACAGGCAGCAAGTCCTTTCTACAGGCATCCAAAGTCCTTTCTACAGGCGCACAAAAGTCCTTCTTACAGGCACAAAAATCCTTTCTACAGGCATCCAAAGTCCTTTCTACAAGCATACAAAAGTCCTTCTTACAAGCACAAAAGTCATTTTTACAGGCACCAAGTCCTTTCCATAGGCACAAAGTCATTCTTACAGGCATTTCCATGGGGTAACCCACCATACGGGTCAAATCTTAATCCAATTTTAATCAGTATAATCCTTTCATTAGGAATATACCATGGGGTGACCCACCATACAGGTCAAATTTTAATCCAATTTTAATCAGCAGAATCCTTTCGTTAGGAATCTACCATGGTTTGACCTACCATACGGGTTTAAGTTCAACCACCCTAAGGTTTTCTTATATCGAATCCTTAAGTTCTCATTCCACTTTCAGTAGAGCACTCATGTCAGACAACAGCCATACAACAAGCAGGCAAGTCGCAGGCCCCTTTATCTCTCCCTCACTTCATAGGAGCTTCTTCAAGCCGGATTTGGATCGGAAATTGCAAAGAGGGCTATTAGAGATCAAATATCAAGACTTCTTCTTATTTCATTGTGTTGAGTCGATTAGGATTCAGGTGTCATCTCGTCTTTGAAATGAACCTCTACCGAGCTTCCTTTCAAAGAGGGGCAGTTGTTGACACCTGATTTTTAATCATCTTTTCCCTTTTAAAATTAATAAACAAAATCCATAAAAATTCATAAAATTGAAATATCAACTTTGGGGACCTTGGCCAAGCCTAGGGAGCCAATTTTGACCAAAATCAACTTTTAGTATTTTTCGATATTTTTAATTTCGAAAATTCATAAAAAATAAATCAAGAAAAATGAGAAAATTGCAAAATCAACTTTAGAGGCCTTGGTCAAGCTTAGGCAACCATTTTTGAATAAAAAATAATTTTTCATATTTTTTGTATTTTATATATCTAAATTTTAGAAATAAGGATAATATTTAATAAATAATAGCATTTGAGGCACCAAAATACATAAAAATAGTCAATATTTTTATTTTAAATCCCTCTTCATATTGGCCATCACAAATTTAAAAAATTCAATTCGGGGTCGTGTATTCCTTCACGAGCATAATCTCGAACTGGGCCTGAAAAATTTAATTTGAGTCAATTTATTTTCATTTTTTTTCAATTTTAGGAGTTGTGACATTGTTCTCTAATATTTCAAATTTTCATCTTGGCCCAATTATACCTAGAATGACTCAATTTTACAAAAGGGCTTTAATTAAATTCTGCATTATTTTCAGCGGCAAGAAATGAGCTTAAATTTGACATGCGGTGAATTTTGACTAAGTATAAGGGAGGTATGTCAAAAAATTGTGAGGAGATTTAGACTTAAAGAAATATTTTTTTTCAGGGACTAAATTGTAAATACTTAAAATTCAGGAACTATAGTGCAAATACCTAACTCTTGAGGGATTATCTTGCAAATAACAAAAAGAAGAGTTAGTGGAGAAATTAGAATAGAGAAGGGAAGATGGAGAAGAGGAGATGGAGAAGAGAAGATGGAGAAAAATGGATGGAGAGAAAATTTTGGACATTTGAGAGGGTTTTGGGAGATTGAAAAAAAGTTTGAGAGAAAGAAAATACCAAAAAGAGAGAGAGAATTTTGAAGATGATGGGAGTTTAAAGCTATGGGTTATCATCATCAATCCATTCATCGATCAACATAAATCAAGAGTTCATCCTTGTCAATAAGCAAGCAAATTCGAGCTAAGTATTTTTATTTATTCATTTATTTGTGGTTCTAGTCGCAAATGAGCACAAATTTTTCCACTTCTCCCATTTCCAATATTTTTTATGTCAGATAAAAAGGAAGACCCCACATCAATGGTAAATTCCATGGTGGTGCAAAGTTGGCCCAGACAAGTTCTCAAGTGTCCACCAAATTCTTAGTCGATTTGTTGAAAGATTTTGGCTCGAATTGTCGAATCAATTCCTTGTATTTAATTTTTACATCCTCAAATCCCAGAATGGAGAGGGCAAATTCCATCAACTAGAAGTCTTTATTTATTGCAATTTAAATTCTGCACCGTTAAATCCCAAAAGGAAGATCCAAGCCAATGCTAGGCCGCCTATTGGAGGTTTTACTTACCGTCATTTAAATTACTATAATTTTAAATACCTGCACCTTAAACCCCAAAAGGAAGAGCCAAGCCAATGCTAGGCCGCCCATTGGAGGTTTTTACTTACTGCAATTTAAATACCTGCACCTTAAACCCCAAAGGGAAGAGCCAAGCCAATGCTAGGCCACCCATTGGAGGTTTTTACTTACTGTCAATTAAATTCATGCAATTTAAATTTCTGCACCGTTAAAACCCAAAAAGAAGAGTCAAGCCAATGCTAAGCTGCCTATTGGAGGTTTTACTTACTGTCATTAAAATTACTGCAATTTAATACCTGCACCATTAAACCCTAAAGGGAAGAGCCAAGCCAATGCTAGGCTACCCATTTGAGGTCTTTATTTATAGCAATTTAATTCCTGTACTATTAAACCTCAAAAGGGAGGGCCAAGCCAAGGCTAGGCCAACCAATGGAGGTCTTTATTTACTGTCAGTTACTTCTTGTAATTTAATTTTTGAATCACCATACCCCAAAATGAGGTCGCAGCACTGCACAGAAGTCGTTAACTCACTCCCTCTTTCGGCTTTAAGGAAACATTTAATATTTTGAAAATATAAAAAAAAATACCATCTATGCATCCCATTTAAAAAGTGAAAACACAAAAAAAGAGAACACTCCACTAGAACCTTAGGAATAAACCAAGCTTATGTCGCCAAATTAGGATATCCATAAAATTAAGGTATCGAAAGGGCATTAGTTTTAATTAACTAGTGTAACCAAGTCCCCGAACTCATAATTGCTGGTTCGTAGAAGTAATTTGTCATTCCACTAATTTACTTAGGTATCTAATCAACCTACCAAAAATGATTAGTGGCGACTCCATATTTAAAAAAAAATATTTGAACAAAAACCAAATCTTAAAATCATTCAGAAAAAAAAACCCCAAAGTCGCGATTCGATAGGGCTTGGGAGAGTCCACGTTAGGTTAGTGTCGCGACCCGAAAAAATCGATTTTCCAATTTTTAAAGTTAATGGATTACCAGATTAATTGATTAAATTAACTAACCTAGTTCGAGCTCTCCCAAGCTCTACCAAATCGCGACTTTGGTTTTTGTTTAAGTGATTTTAAAATTTGGAGTCGCCACTAATCGTTCTTGGTAGGTCGATTAGAAACCTAAGTAATCTTAGCGGGAGAACTAAATTACCTCTACGAACCAGAGATTACGAGTTCGGGGACTTGGTTACACTAGTTGGTTAAAACTAATGCCCTTTCGGTACCTTAATTTCATGGATATCCTATTTTTGCAACTCAAACTTGGTTAATCCTAAGGCCCTAATGAGATGTTTTTTTTGTGTTTTCACTTTTTAAATGGAATGCATGGACGTATGAACATAGCATACAAATATGACGTACTGATATGACATGCGTATACAAAGACATATAAATACAACCTATGACAAGACATGCGTATATGACACTCGTACGCAGGTAAAGAATACAGGTATACGAGTATGAACGTACGAATACGACATATATATACAAACATACATGTACAATATACGAATACGTACATAACATGCGAATGACATACGTACGTGACATACATAGTGATATGCATATGTAAATACGTACGTTTCGATTTTGCCCATGAAGGGCAAAGTTGTCATTTTGAAAATATCAGGATTGGCCAGTCGGAATGGCCCGTCTCTTGATTTTTGGGATTTTTGAAGACAATTTTCCTATGAGGGGATAAAACCCTCATTTTTGAAAAGTTTTGATTTTTTTTTGAATGAATATGCATGAATTAATAACATGGCAAAATATGCATGAGCTGTACTATACGAAATGCAAATGAATGGCATTTTTTTGTATTTTCAGTGATTTTTTTAGATCTTGGGTGTATTATAAAAGAATATAAAATCACCCAAAGCAAACAAAGATGTGAAGAGAAAGCAGGTAAAGTAAAGCTATCCTAAGGACGGTGAAAATAAAACCCGCAACTCGTCGGGTGAATAATTACAGACCAATTAAATAAAGCCTGAGACATGATCGGGAACACAACGAAAATGACCGGAATGGACATCGGTCGACCGCCATGGTTGGGCCGCACGGGTCTGGATTACATCAAGTCGGACCGGAATGGACATCGGTCATCCTCCAGGGTAAATTTGAGTTTAATTAATGTAAGTATGCAATAAACGGAGCTTTTAAAAAAATGCTATTTTTTTATTTTTCCCTTAGCTTTTACTATTTTTTTGAATTTTTGAATTTTTTTTATTTTATATTTTTTTTGTTTTGAAATGAGGATCAGGCGGGCCGAACGTAGTTGACGAAAAATCAATAAAAAATGAATTGAAAAATTCACTCAAAATTGAAAATTTATCCCACTTTCGGAAAAAAAAATTATGAAAAAGTTGATTACGAAGGTGTTTTCTCGGGTAATTACTTCAATGATCAAATACAATCAGAAGAAACCGGCTATACCACGTGAAACTAGGTATATCCAGGTTTCCAAAATGCTCTTCGGTTCAGGAAATGATTAACCGAGCGAGTCGTAACGTCATTAAGAAGACAGCCATTTGCAAACGTAAATTCGAAATCTCCAGAAACCAGTTTATGGGGACATGTTCGAGAGCGATTATTTTAACGCATGAAAAGATTTTTGAGAAACCAATTGCACCATATGAAACTAGGTATAACAAGGTTTCTAAAAAATTTGGCGGTTTGGAAAACAGACACTCGAGTCAACCAGAAACACTCCCGAAAAAGACACCCTCGCACAGCCCAAAACACTTGGATTTTTCAACTCAGGTTTTCAGTTCAATGAAGCGTCTTTCAATCCCCATAATTCAAGACATAGAGACAACCAAAACCAAAACCAAGCATCAATATGAAGTACTACATACAGAGAGTATATTCAACCAAAGAAACACCTCAAAAGGACGAGAAACAATTGAGAATGATGACCACAAACATGCCTAGTTGGACTGATCCTAACACTTTAGAAAAATTTTCAATCTCGAACCAAACTAACTAGGAAACTTTAAGGGGCCATAACTCACACCACAATCAGAACTAGCAGGCAATCCATATATCGTTGCGAAGAGCTACGCACCATAAACAAAATGAAATAATAATGAACCTCATAGCATGTCATACGAGAGAGAAAAACAATCGCAAAGTAGCCTACTCACACAGGTTCCAACACCTAGAAAAATTTTGCTTTAGATTTCTCAACTAAAACTGAGCGACTATGCAACTTTGAAAGGCCATCAGGTTTACCTCGATCCACATCACGGGCTATAAGATATATCAATACGAAGATCTACATACATAAAATATATTGCAAAAGATTTAAACCGAAAATAACCTGTGAAATGTTCAAAAAAATGGGTTCAAAGTAGAGGGTTTAAACCAGTTCAAGGCTTTTTTGTCAATTTTGTGTTATCTTTCTCAAGGAGAATCCCGACACCGGTGAGCTCCCTGCAAATCAACAAAAAGAAAGGACCACCAGCTGAAAGGAAACAGACACGAAATACCTATGTGGCTAAAAAAATATCGAAAGAGTATAGGTGTTGAACTTAGCTGGATGGTTGCTTAATCAATACCCTCTTTTGCTTCGGATTGAGAGTATTGTGCTCTCGGAAGCCCTCTTCTGAGACCCCGACTGATTCTTGGGCAGCACTATATCTTCATTGTATACTCTTTACACACGCATGAACCCTGGTTCCCCCCTGCTCAGTCCTCTCTCCAACTTTTTTCGTTCTTCTGAATCCCCCCGCACCAATGAATCCCCCCGTGGCCGTATATCCTCCCCTTGGCCTTCTTTTCCCTCTCAGTTGCCCTTCAATGATGGTGTTTCCCTCCTTTCACCGAAAGCAGTTAGGATTTTTTTTTTTAGTCCTCCCAACTCTTTCTTCCATGCTTCCTTTCGGCGAACGATCTTTTATCCTCCACTAGGTTTTCCCTTTCTCTCCATCGTCCGAGTGCCCCCGTTTCTTTCTCCGTTAACCCTCTTTTTCTTTTTCTATTCTTTATTTTAACTTTCCTCTTGGTGGAACCCTCCTAAGAGAATAAGTGTCCAAACAAAAATAATGGGGAACCTCCCCATGTGAGCCTCGAAAGAATGCAGGTCCAGCTCCCCATGATCTCTCTGCTGTTCTTTTATTAATCACCGAAAGTTTGTCTCTCTCCTTTTGGTTCCAACGTTCAGAGTACTCGCTTTTTTTTTCTTGACCTCCCATCCTTCTTCTTTTTTTTTCAAAAGAAATTGCAGGAATCTGCCTTAAATGGTGCAATTTGTCCTTATCTGCCCACGATGATGTGCAGCAATAAATTTAATTTGGGGAGAAGATAATGAGTGTAAGTTCAGTCACCCCATCATCATTATGAGCACCACTTTGCAAACATGAAACCCTCTTTGACCAAAGCACCAGAATAGCGAATCTCTAAGAGTAGCCATCACGTTCTAATCTTCCCATTCCCCCAATAACAATTCCTGCATACTTTTCCTTCATTTTCAACTTTGATGATGGCATCTTTCCTCTTTTCATGCCTTTCTTTTTGCTTTCAAAATCGAGAGTCTTCTTTTTTTTTATTTCTTTTGGTTGCCCATCACCCATTGTCCCCTACTTTTTCGGTGAGTCATTTTCTGTCGTGTCCCCTGTTCCACTCAAACATTTTTTATCCGTTTTCTTTTTTTTGTTGTTTTATTCCCTCTCAATGCTCTTTCTCTGTTCCACAATATTTGCAGGGGCAATATAAACAAAGCCAATCACCTGAAGGAAACTTTTGTATGTCTAAACAGCTTTGATGAAACTTTTACAGGCAACCATCGCAGCAAATCAAGTTCCTTCCATCATCGTGGTCCCGCGCTGATGATGTTTCAATCACCATTTTCCCTGTCTCTACTCAAACTGCTCAGCTGTACCCGACTTGGAAATTCTTTTGTTGAATTCCTTCATAAAATTTCCATCTTGCTTAACCGTGCAACTAACCTTCTCTGGGACCCTTCTCTTGGTCAATGGGCATGATTTGTGGAGCGTGTTCACCCATTGCTCGATGCCATGCTTGTATTCGCTCTATACGTATGTGGTATCAACGAAGACCATGTTGCCAAAATTTCGATAATCAATCCTGCTTTTAGTATCAGCCCATGAAACATTTCCCAGACATTGTTCCGAATTCAAGTCCACGGCATAAAGGAAGTTTGGATTCTGGTTTTGCATGAACATAAAATTATCGAGCATATGTTGAGCATCTCCTTCATCTAAGCGTAAATGCTGATCATTCATCATCATTTTTTTTAGTTGCTTCGTAGAGCCACCTTTCTAGCTATCTAGTCATTGAAACATGCATCTTAGTTCTCGCATGGCTAGCATACAGAGTGCCCCCATGGCTGTCATCCTAATATGAGTTTCCATGACATTTGAAAAATATGCTTCGTCTGGAAATATTTCACGATTATTCTCCTTTCTTTGTCTCCACAAAGGCCAATGTCAAAGCACGTTTTCCACGAACCCCATTTTCTCTTTGCGCATGGAGAAGGTCCATAAGATAGCTCCTCATGTCAGGCTCATTGACATACTCAACCCTTTGAACAATCAAATCAATAGTAGAGCCGACCCTTTCAAACAGTCAAGTAAATCAGAAGCAAACCTCGGAATCTCTTTTGCGAAAGTGGTTCTAAACATCATTGTTTGCCTCAGACCCATGGAGACATCCCCATTTGTTCTACAATTTTCCCTGTTCGAGGTTCGAAACCCATACCTAACATTCGATTTGTCTCATCAAGAGTCAAATATTTAATCATCCGCGGAGATACTCTGGCTCTTCTTCAAACTTCAGGTTCAATACATTTTTAACGAATCGTCAAAATGGTTATGGACATATAAGCAACATAGAGTTTCTAGAGATATATCCACACTCTTCTTGCCAATAAGAAAACCCTTATTCTCTCCCTGATAACCCAATTCTCTCTAAAAGAGCATGGACACTAGCATGACACGTTGTTCCCGTGAAAACATCTGGCCGTTAATCTCATTCAACAATGCGGACCCATTGAATTATCCCACCATTGAGTCGCTAATTTGAGGTCGACCAAGAAAAGTTTCTCCTCATGAGGAACCCCAGGCGGACCAAGTAACCATTTGGACTATAGGGGAAGATATCACGACTCCGGAAATGCAAAAATCGAAAATTACAAAATTAAACGCAATCTCTGGAAATTAATTAAATACCCCCAAAATCAAATTAATAAAAAAAACTCTCAATTCCAGATTGAATTTTTTTAGAATTTATTTAGCTAAAATGAAGAGAAAATTAAAATCAAAGTATTGACTATTTTTTCACATTTTTATTGCCTCAAATGCAATTTTAATTTCAAATATTTTCCTAATTTCTGAAAAATACCAAAAAATGCTGAAAATATGGAAAATTATTTTTTTGTCAAAATTAATTCCTTAGGCTTGGCTAAGGTCCCTAAAGTTGATTTTTCAATTTTATGAATTTTTATGGATTTTTTTTTATTAATTTTAAAAGAGAAAAAATGATTAAAAATCAGGTGTCAACAGTTAGTTAATCTAATTAACTTGATTATCCGTTCACTCGAAACTTATTTTTCGGGTCGCGACAATATCCTCCAGAGTTTGTATAGTCCTTTCTGACTGACCATCAGTCTGTGGGTGGTATACTGTACTAAACGTCAACTCTGTTCCCAAAGCACCCTGCAGACTCTTCCAAAACGTGGCTATGAAACGAGGGTCACGATCCGATACAATGCTTACAGGCACTCCATGCAGTCCCACAATCTGCCTCACATACAGTTCAACCAGCTTCTCCAAGGTAGAGTCCTTTCGCACCGTGATGAAATGTGCAGATTTAGTGAGCCTGTTGACTATCACCCAAATCGAGTCATTTTCTCTTTGACTTCTCGGTAGTTCTGTCACGAAATCCATAGTGACATGTTCCCATTTCCACTCTGGAATCTCTGTCGCGACCTAAAATTCATTTTTAGGTTAATGGATTACCAGATTAATTGATTAAATTAACTAACCTAGTTCGAGCTCTCCCAAGCTCTACCGAATCGCAACTTTGATTTTTTTTTTCATGATTTTAGAATTTGGAGTCGCCACTAATAATTTTTGGTAGGTTGATTAGAAACCTAAGTAAATTAGTGGGAGAACTAAATTACTTCTACGAACCAGAGATTATGAGTTCGGGGACTTGGTTACACTAGTTAATTAAAACTAATGCCCTTTCGGTACCTTAATTTCATGGATATCCTAATTTGGTAACTCAGGCTTGGTTTATTCCTAAGGCTCTAATGGAGTGTTCTCTTTTTGTATTTTCACTTTTTTAAATGGATGCATGGATGGTATTTTTTTTATTTTCAAAGTGTTAAAAATTCCCTGAAGCCGAAAGAGGGAGTGTGTTAACGACTTCTGTGCAGTGTTACAGTCTACTTATTTTGGGATTTAATGGTACATGAATTAAATTGCAGGAATTTAAATTGCAGTAAATAAAGGACCACCAACGGATGGGATTTACCCTCTCCATTTTGGGGTTTGAATTCATTAAAATAAAATACAATGAATTGATTCGACAATTCGAATAAAAAATCCGCACGCAGATCAGCTGAGGGATTGGCATGTGCTTAGGAGCTTAATTGGGCAAATTTTTATACCTTCGGGGAATTCACCGTGAGCATGGGGTTGTCTTTTTACTCGTTGACGAGGATGAACTCTTGATTTATGTTGATCGATGAAAGAATTGGTGATGATAATTCCTAACTTTAAACTCCCATCATCTTCAAAATTCTCTCTCTCTCTTTGGTATTTTCTTTCTCTCAAATTTTTTTTCAACCTCTCAAAACTCTCTCAAATATCTAAAATTTTCTCTCTCAAGTCCCCCTCCAAACTCTCTTCTTCCTCCTTTTATAACCATTCATTTTATCTTCCATTCTAATTTTTCCACTAACTCCATCTCCCATTCTAATTTCTCCACTAACTCTTCTCCATCTTCATCTTCCTTTCTCTATCTCTATCTCACATTCTAATTTCTCCACTAACTCTTCTTCATATCTATCTCCCATTCTACTAACTCTTCTTCATCTCCATCTTCCCTTCTCTATTCTCATCTATTCTTCTCCATCTTCTCTTCTTCATTTTTTCCTCTCCATCTCCTCTTCTCCATCTTCCATTCTCTATCTCCTCTTCTCCATCTTTCTTTCTCTATTCTAATTTCTCCACTAACTCTTGTTATTTACAAAATAATCCCTCAAATGTTAAGTATTTGCACTCTAGTCCCTGAGATTTTAAGTATTTGCAATTCAGTCCCCGGAGAAATATTTCTTTAAGTCCAAATCTCCTCAAAATTTTCAACACACCTCTCCTATGCTTATTTCTTGCCGCAAAATTTAATTAAAGCCCTTTTGCAAAATTGAGTCATTCTGGGTATAATTAGGCCAAGATGATAATTTAGAATATTAGAGAATAATGTCACAACTCCTAAAAGTGAAAAATGAAAATAAATTGACTCAAATTGAATTTTTTAAGCCCGATTCGAGATTATGCTCGTAAAAGAATACACGACCCCGAATTGAATTTTTTAAATTTACGATGGCCAACATGAAAAGGGATTTAAAATAAAAATATTGACTATTTTTATGTATTTTTGTGGCCTCAAATGCTATTATTTATTAAATATTTTCCTAATTTATATAAAATATATATAATACAAAAAATATGAAAAATTAATTTTTTGTTCAAAGATGGTTGCCTAAGCTTGGCCAAGGCTTCCAAAGTTGATTTTGCAATTTTCTCATTTTTCTTTGATTTTTCATGAATTTTCGAAAATAAAAATGCTAGAAAATACCAAAAATATGGAAAATCATTTTTTTGGTCAAAATTGGTTCTTTAGGCTTGGCTAAGGTCTCCAAAGTTGATTTTTTAATTTGTATGAATTTTTATGGGTTTTTTTATTAATTTTTTAAAAAAAGAAAAGATGATTAAAAATGAGGTGTCAACAATCTCCAATGGTTGCAATAGTCCTCCAGGGTTGCAATGTTGCGCCTTCACTTGCTGAGAAGTCAAGCATTTGACCACGTGTTTGGCCACATCCACCTTCATCCCATTCCACCAGTAGTACTGGCGCAGATTCTGGTACATTTTCATACTTCCAGAGTGAATACTATAATTGCTCCTGTGGGCCTCAAACAAAATCCTTTCCTTCAGTTCCTCATTGTTTGGCACACACAGGCGTCCTTTAAACTTCAATACTCCATCTTCAGTTATCTGGAATTCAGGTTTCCTCTTATCTGCATCCATCATCATAATCTTCTGGATATCGAGGTCCGTAGGCTGTAGTTCCTTGATTCTCAATTGAATCTCTGGTTCGACTCGCAATGCAGCCATCAAACCTGAGAGGTTTCCAATTTCAATCTTAAACTCAGAGTCTCTGATTCCTTCCAACAGTGTCCACTCCTTAACCATCATGTACGCGATGCTCGAATTTCGACTCAGAGCATCTGCCACATTATTCGCCTTTCCAGGGTGGTAAAGAATATCATAATCGTAGTCCTTTAATAACTCCATCCAACGGCGCTGCCTCATATTAAGCTTCTTATGAGAAAACAAGTACTTCAGGCTTTGGTAGTCCGTATAGATTTAAAATTTCTCTCCCACTAGATAATGTCTCTAAATCTTCAGATCATGCGTCAGATAATTCATCTCGTGCGGCCTCAGCTGTCGAGATGCGTATACTACCACTCATCCATGTTGCATCAAGACACATCCTAATCCTCTCAGTAAAGTGTTGCTATAAATCTCAAATCCTCCAAGTCCTGATGGGATTGCTAGCATTCGTCGGAAGTCAGTCAGTCCTTGTCGCGAACCTCTAAAAAAAATTAATTTAAATTCGAAAGGGGTTAACGGATTATTAGGTTAATTAGATTTGACTAACCTAACGCGGACCCTCCCAAGCCCTACCGAATCGCAACTTTGGTTTTTGTTTAAATGATTTTGAAATTTGGAGTCGCCACTAATTGTTCTTGGTAGGTCGATCAGAAACCTAAATAAATTAGCGGGAGAACTAATTTATTCCTGCGAACCAGAGATTATGAGTTCGAGGACTTGGTTACACTAGTTAATTAAAACTAATGCCCTTTCGGTACCTTAATTTCATGGATATCGTAATTCGGTAACTCAGGCTTGGTTTATTTCTAAGGCTCTAGTAGGGTATTCTCTTTTGTGTTTTCACTTTTTTAAAAAGGATGCATGGATGGTATATATTTTTTATTTATTATATTTTTTAAGTGTTAAAGATTCTCTGAAGCCGAAAGAGGGAGTATGTTAACGACTTCTGTGCACTATTGCGACCTACTCATCTTTTGGGTCTGATGATTCAAAAATTAAATTATAGGAAGTACATGACAATGAATAAACACCTCCAATGGGAGGCCTAGCATTGGCTTGGCTCTTCCCTTTGGGATTTAAGGTACATGTATTTAAGTTGCAAGTATTTAAACTACTGTAAGTAAAAACCTCCAATGGGAGGCTAAGCATTGGCTTGGCTCTTCCCTTTGGGATTTAAGGTACAGGTATTTAAGTTGCAGGTATTTAACTACTGTAAGTAAAAACCTCCAATGGGAGGCTAAGCATTGGCTTGGCTCTTCCCTTTGGGATTTAAGGTACACATATTTAAGTTGCAAGTATTTAACTACTGTAAGTAAAAACCTCCAACGGGAGGCTAAGCATTGGCTTGGCTCTTCCCTTTGGGATTTAAGGTACAGGTATTTAAGTTGCAGGTATTTAACTACTGTAAGTAAAAACCTCCAATGGGAGGCTAAGCATTGGCTTGGCTCTTCCCTTTGGGATTTAAGGTACATGTATTTAAGTTGCAGGTATTTAACTACTGTAAGTAAAAACCTCCAATGGGAGGCTAAGCATTGGCTTGGCTCTTCCCTTTGGGATTTATGGTGCAGATATTTAAATTGCGGATGGACTTTGTCGTCTCCATTCTGGGGCATGAATTCTTTAAAATGAAATACAACGAATTGATTCAACAATTTGAAATTTGTGCGAGCTTGAGGACTCTTCCAAGTCGATTTTGTGTTTCCATAGGGTTGACCATTGATATAAAGCTGCGACTTCCTGAAATAAAATAGAGTGAAGTGTCAGTATACAAAATATGTGCTAATCTGCACCTAAAACCAGAAGAGTGGAAAGAGTACTTATCTCCCATTTTCTGGGAGGGATTTCTATAATTGATTTTCGCTCTCTATGTTCCCAATATAGAGAGTCTCTTTTGAATTAAGAGAATTTTTAGTCATAGATCAGCTGAGAAATCGGTGGACAGCTCAGGAGTTTGTCCGGGCTGATTTTTGCACTTCCATAGGATTTGCTGTTGATATGGGATTGCCCTTATGCCTGACATAAAAAAATGTGGTGAAGGAAGAATGACTTTTAATCCACGTCTGTAAATATCGTTGTCAATTCGTCACATTGGAATGTCGAATTCCTGTGTTTGTGGCTTCCACATCAGAGTAGATGATTAGCGAAGTTCAGTCATTTAAAAAAATAAAACGAACAACTCGGGATAAAATTTAATTACCATGCTAATTTATCTATTAAATTATACATTACAAAACGATTTATTCAGACATTCATAAATTAAGTTAAACTTGAATCTGGCAGATTGGGCATAAAAATAATTTAAAATTAAGCAAATAAGAGCCCAATTGCACAACAATAAACAAACCGAGACAATTCGTATTTATATTATATTATATTATATTATTATTTACGTATTTAATAAAACAAGTAAAAATAAATAAACAAGTAAATTCAGACCAAATCAGATCTTTAGACTTGACCCGGCTTGGATAAACTGAATTTTCTACGGTCTGCACCCATTTCTCGGGCTGGGCCTAAAGAACGAACCCCATCCAAGGAATGTCACCCAGGGATAAGGCTTCACTTAAACCCAAACTCCACATCTTTTAAAAATAGGTCCAGCATAATTAGACAATACTTGCATAAAGGAAATGTTTCAAGAAGACCATGTTCCGAGAAAACCATGCTAATGGGTAAGACAATAAATATTTCAATTCTGGTGATATAGCATATAAGGATGGTGTTTGCATTAATAATAGAGTTTTGAGTCCTCAAAAAGGTTATGCTATAGTATCTTCTCGAAATTACATGAGCCTACAATTGACCCGAAACTATATGACCATCTACCGTACCTCTGAAAGGGCTGACAGCAAATAAGACAATAAAAAAAAACAAAAGGACACACTACCAAGAAATAGGACACACAACTGACTCTAAGAAAGCCTAAGTTCAACAAATACAAACTGTCTTTGCTATTTTTAACATCATAACATCCATACGTGGAAAATGGTTACGATAATAGATCAAGACTGAGTTGAGCACTTCTGGTTATGTGAAGAAAGAGAAACAGAAATGAACGAGTAAGAGAGGAAACAATGTTACAGTCGACTCCTTCGTGAATAATAATTACCTGCTTTGGCCAAGACCTTCTATTCTCACTTCGGTCCATGTGAACCAAACTATGAAGCTGAATCACCTCCTACTGCAAAGCAGAACAATTCTTGGCTGACTATCCCGAGGCCTCGACATTTTCCACAACAAGCATGTTAGCCCGCGAAATGGGTCAACGATTTGAGGAGTTTGACACGGGAGTTTCACGCCAAGTCGATGCGACGCGATGACACAGCGAGCGTAGAGAGAGCCTTTTGTGAAGTTCCGAGAGCTGATGGAGTAGTGTCGCGACCCGAAAAATAATAAGTTTTCAGGTGAACGGATTATCAGGTTAATTAGATTAACTAACCTAACGCGGACCCTCCCAAGCCCTACCGAATCGCGACTTTGGATTTTGGTTTGAATGATTTTAAGATTTGGAGTCGCCACTAATCATTCTTGGTAGGTCGATTAGAAACCTAAATAAATTAGCGGGAGAACTAATTTATTTCTGCGAACCAGAGAAAATGAGTTCGGGGACTTGGTTACGTTAGATTACTCTAACGCCCTTTCGGTACCAATTTCATGAAAACTCATTTGGGGTGATTTGGAAAGATTTGGATCAAACTGATCAGAAGGGCAAAATGGTGATTTTTCAAGGCTCAGGAAGTGGAAACAGGTCAAGCCAGTTGAATGTGGTCATTCCCTATTTTTCACAATTTCTAAGAATTTTTCGAAATTTTTTTGAGACAATTTGTCCATAAGGGGCAAAATTGTCATTTTGAAAAGACCATGGAGGGAAATTATCCAAAAATAGGATTGGCCAGTTGAAGTGGCCCGTTTCCTAGTTTTTGAAGGTTTGGAGAGTTTTCTGGGATCTTTCAGGACAATTTGTCCGTCAAGGGCAAAATCGTCATTTTAAAAATACCAAGAATGAAATTCATCAAAAATAGGATTGACCAGTCGAAATGGCCCGTTTCCTAATTTCTGAGGTTTTTCTGAATTTTTCAGAATTTTTTCAATTTTTGGATTTTTTTTTGTTTTGTTTTTTTTAAAATATATATATTATTTTCTTAATATATATATTTTATGTATTCCGACTAAATACATTAGACACTTGATAGTGCATTCCAACAATTCTACGTTTAACTTTGCGACTACTTTGTACAACCACTATGAGAACAAGTCAAAAACGAGCTACCCGAGCTCGAATGGCGTTGAGTACATCATACCGTGCAAGCAAACATTAAGATGAGCCATATGAACTTCCTCCTATCCGAACAAATATCTCAGTGAACTCATGCATAACATCATCAAGAAATGTATCGTGCAAATTGCAATCGGGCGTAAAATAAGCATTAACGATTAACCAAGTATATCTTTAGAGAACTTACCTTTTCAGCAGCTTCGGCAACGACGGGCACTCTTGGAATCTATCCCGCGAGTTGAAGCTTCTTTCGAGCAAATCAAGGAACATGAGCAACCCATCAAGCCAATGCCTGCGTAGTTTGAACCTGAGGTTGCAGCTGAAGTCGGGGTTCCTCACCACCACGCAATAGGGCGTCAAGAACACCACTAACTCATCCAAAGGGGAAGCCCTTGCGCGTGTTTATCACAGGTTTAGGAGCGTTGCTTTCCTTACACATCACACAAAGCATTCCTGGGTCCATTCCTACAACCGTTTTTGCAGCCCAATTCACGTAAGTATTACCGGCAGATCTTAGAGCCTCACGTCCTGGCCCATACTCGTCTCAATTGGAGATAGGAAAATGGGGCTTCTTGGAGAGTGAAATAGGCTTTCACTCTTCATCATCTGGACAATCTCGTGAATGAAATTTTTTTGCGTCATCGACTTGAAGGCTCATTATCTGTCCTGAAGCTGATGTCCCGAACAAATGTCAACCATGCAAATAACCTACTGAAATTCCATTCTGCAATAAGGCCCAATGCGGATATGGACGAATAAGATAGCTTTCTGGATGACGATGATTGAGTAGCACGCATAAGTGACGTTGACGATGAGAGCTTTGCCATCGACGATGAGAGCTTTGCCACCATAAGTGACGTTGCTGCAATGTATCAATGATTGAGTAGCACGCAATAGTAGAACATGGAACCATTTGGAAGCTGAGATATCTGCCGTTTGGTTGGTCTTTTCCTTGGTAAACACTTTTGCTGTTCTAGCAACCAAGCCATCTCACCAGCGACCACTTCTTTCAGAGACAGAATCTTCGCATGTTGGTGGTGCTAGATCATACGGACTGGGAACACCAGGCCATGAGAGCTCAAGAGCTCACCGAGGCGAAGGCTAATCCCCTCGAGCATACTTCCACAGTTGCAATGATCAATTTGTAAAAATAGTTGCTACTTCGTCGTGCTGATTGGACCACCCCCAGATTTAGTGGCACCTCACCCACCATCTCATCATTTTCTGAACCGACTTTAACAATTTGGCCATGAAACAATCTCGCCAAGCTTCTCTTCCTCACACTACTTAGATTAAATCTCCGGTTTGCTCGTTGCATACCCTATCTCAGCAATTGATCGCCCAACAGCAACCAAATGCATTGCGTAGCATCGTTCAACATGTAGAGGCCGTCTCCCAAGCAACGCGTTTACGTAGCCGTTGACCGCCGTCCAAATCCTCCATGCAGACACATATTTGGAGCCAAGTTTCACTCGGCATGTTTTTCCTTTCCTCTGACGATGATCTAAACTTGCATAAGCGTGACTCTAACTTCGACGCCCGAGTATCCATCCACGGCGAGCTCCCTCGTCAAGACCTCATTACTGCTAAAGCTCGAACTCACCGACGAGTTCCACAGGACTAACCGTTACTGCTACTACGACTGTCAGGGATGATGCTATAGGGGCTGCAGCTCGTTCGTCCTCATCATAGCCGTTCACTTATCCGTCGGTCAGGCCAGTTCATCACGTTTCGTAAGGATCCTCGCTTGATCTATCATGAACTTGCCAATCATCTCTAAGCTCTCATCATGGAGTGATATGAAAATCGAGAATCTTTATGCATTCGATCGTCGACGCCCGCGAGATCGAGTTATGGAGTAGCTTCGACGAGGAGACTAATCTCAGCTTCTTTAAGGAACGAGAGAATTTTTTTTTTTTAATATGTGGTTGACACTTCCGATGAATCCAGTGCAACCTGAACGAGTGATTCATTTAGAGAACCCCAAAAAGGTCACCGAATTGGTGTACCCCTTTTCTGTCGCCAAATGCTTGCAGCCAGGCCGTCCCAATGGCAAGAGTAATATTTTCATTTCTATCATCATCCTCCCTGTGAATGTTATCAGTTCCTCCTGCCCTCGAACAGCCCACCTGGAGCAAGTTGATCCAACCTCGACGGGCGACTAGAGGTAGACCCCGACACTGAACACCAAGAAAATGACACTGGCAGGAAATAGATTTGGCCGTTTTGACCGCGGCCGCAGATCGTGTTGGCCGTCCAAACTGACCTCAACTATTGGTCAAGACGAATACTAACACCTGGCTGATCCGCTGGACCGTCACGACTCCGGCCGAGACGACTACAACAAGACGACGCACGCCCTCGAGTAAAAACTAGAGCGGACCAGGCTTGGCGGGGACGAGCATACCTGATTTGCGAGGCCATGTAGAGTGGACTGCAACTTCGGTCGGCGCCGGTGATCGATGCGAGCAGGCTGAGTGAAGATTAATCCGTCTCGACCCGAATCAACACTCTGATCTCCTCATGTTTGTCCAGCTCCCTTTTCATCCTCAAGGGCACTAATTCAAGAAACATATCCAGCTTTGGTCCACTACGGGTTGAAAGAACAATGCGGCTTTGTCCCCATCCTGCCATTGTAGCATCTCTATCGGTACATTGCTGTAATTATACCTCGAGCTAGTCTTCTAGATTCTCCAGAACAGTGTGGATGGCATTAAGGCTCTTGGCCTCTTGCACGGTCTTGTCGTAGACTCTAAACTCCTTAACGAACACGTATCCACTGGGCGTCGCCCGATTATCCTCAGCGGCTTTGGTGAAGCTCTCGGCGATACAGTTGAGCGTAGGGTGGCCGAGGTCGAAGAAGCTGCCCTTATCGAAGTTGAGTTCGTTGAACAACGAGTACGTCCGAGCCTCTAAGTTGCTACTGCTCCTCTTCCTCCATCTTCTACTCCTCCTTCTTCGTCGTTTTCATCTTCGCCATGGGCATTCGCATGGATCTGAACGGATCAAGCAGAGGCAATGTCATCATCTGTGATTAATAACTTCGCTTTAGATCCACACTCATCTTCCGGTCCTCCGTATAGACCGAGTGACGATGCTTCCTCTTGCCTCCAGGCTTCTTACACTCGGTTGCAGCTCCAGCATCTAACCCCGCTGGATTGACTTCATCATTACAGTTATTTCGTTTTTGGAACTGTTTGGCCTCATTTTTTTTTTTGCCATAGCCGTATTCACTTCTTCATTTTCAACATCTTCTTGATTACTGACGTCGACTTCAGACTCCTCAGGGGCTAGATCTTCTGCCTCATGTCCTGCGACTACTGTCAGAGAGTTTGCTTAGGAGAGGCCGGTGGCCCTATAGTCCCTCGATGGCACACACTTGCGCCGATTGCAGCACGTCATGTAAGCCCCCATGCACAACCTCTTCATCGAGTGCGCCGTTGGTGATCCTAGCCACTGAAAGTTGCTCATTCTCGTCGTCCATAGCAAACGCTTGTGCGTCTTTATTCTTGGAGGCTATCTTGATGGCTTTCTTCTTGATCTTCTTGCAGGACCAGTCCACCTTGAGAGTAAAATTTCTGCAATTGTATTTGCCGGAGTTCTGAGATAGACAGAAGAGAATTCTGCTGGCTCTTCCCCTCGCTCGAGTTAGCTTGGACGGAGCATGCGAACTCTCCAAAGCACGGTCGCGAGTGGATTGTTGATTCCCGTCATCTTCTCATGGACAACCTCGCTCTCCTCCGATGACTACACAGCCGCGACGGCGATTAACGAACTCTTCCCTCAGCGGCATACTCCATCACCTCAGTTGTGATGCACTCCAATGCTAAGAGATCTACGACGCCCTTGGGTTGTGGCTTTTTGAACTCGTCGATCCGTGAAAAATGTTCCTCATTCTCATTTTCTCAGGTCTTGAAGCAGAAACATGTAGGGGATGCCCTTTAGACCTCGCCCTCTCAGACATCTTTCTAACTTCTTTGACTTTTAGCTCCTACTAAAATCTTAACACAGGCTGGATGAGCTATTCACAGGTTACCACAGGGACACGGCGTCTCGCATGGCTGCTCGAGCTGCACGGGTTGATAGAGCATGGCTGCTGGACAACACATGAGTGGTGGACCGTGGCTGAGCGCGGTGGTGCCCCGGCGACCGACAACGGGGTGGTGCCTGAATCCCCCGGGGTTTTTCTTTTCGAGACTTCCTCCCTAGCCTCCACTGAAAAAGTCCCCTCAAAAAGTTCCCCACCCTTATTTTATTTTATTTTTTCTTAGTGCCCTCCGACATTCCCTTTGGATGCTGCCCCCGTAAATAAAAAATCCAGCCTGTATTTTTCTTTGTTGATTTGCATGATTGGCGTCTAAATCATTCCACTTGATCGGCTTAAATCTCCAGTGCCCTTATCCAACTTTGGTCCCCTTTTCATTATCTTTCGGCGGACCTTTAAAATATGGTCCCATGATACTCTTTCTCACTAAGACCAGTAGCTGGCCAGCCAGCTAATGGTCCTTGCTCTGCACACACGAGGAACATGAAAGCACACCTACAACTCGGATTGAGAATGACCGGTCACGTCAAACGGGTTTTGTCCAAAGCTGAATCGGATTCTCGAGTCTCACAACCTTGGACAACCCAGCATTGTTTAGGAGGATAATGGTGGCAGAAAATCTGAAGGGCTATCTCACGATTGAACTGCAGGGCAAACCTTATCTCGATGCCATGAGGGTTAGGCATGACGAAGCCTCCATGAGCTGAGTTGGATCTTCTAAGCATGAATGTGAAAATGGTGGTTCGTTGTGGATATCGCACTTTCAGAGCAATCAGGAGTGTAACAGTTTCGACCGAATAATATCCATGATTAGTATAATCTCCCATAAATAAGTAATTCATATATGGGCACTTTCCTCTAATGAAGAACAGCTCTCTTGCTTGGACCATGGTTTGCATTGCATGAGCTGAGAAATCTGCTCATCGAAGTTGCCATGTAAATTGGAAGGAACCACCATCAAAGCTCATCTTCTCCTCCCTCAAAATGGTGTCCGTTGGTTCTTTGCAAAGAGGAAATCGGAGGAGCCGATTTGTGGGTCTTCTTGCTCGACATTGTCCAGCGGACGTGATCTTCGAGAAACGGAAACAAAGAGAAAATGGTCAAAACCATTCTGATCTGGCACCCCTTTCCCCCTTTAATGCTCAACGTCCTGGTCTAGAAGAAAATCTCTCATTCTTTCGCCGTGAAGAGCCAGCCTCCAACTGTGTATGTATAACTTGCCAATCTTGTGGGATTTTCCAAAGTTTCAGCCTTTACCATGCAGCATTTGTACTAAGAATCATCAGTAGGTTGATGACCAAATGTCCTAGTTGTGCCAAACATTCTCCATTCTGAATATCGTGGTTTCTAAAGATTTTAGGCAAACCTGCGGCTTTAGCAATCACAGCAAAAATAGGATCTAAGACTTCAATGTCAGACACAGTGGTTGCTGGGATAACATAAGTGTCTGCGACCGACAAACCCTGAATCAACCCCACTCAGGTGATCTAAGACTTCACCAGATGTTCCAAAATGCAAGAATCCCTCTTCATTAGCATCGCAGTACTTTTCGGTAAAAATTCCCAAACTCCTTGCTTCGTCAAAGGTTATACCGAACTCCTTCCCTCGGACCTCGGGACGTCCAACTCTGCTTCCAGTTGTAACCAGTATGTGCTTTGCAAAGTAGCCCCAATTTAATTTCATTTTTAGTAAATTAGGGTTAAATTGAGAATAGAAATTCTAATAAAACCCCTTTTGTCCAAAATTGAGAAATTTAAGGCATCATTGGGCCGAGATAGAAATTTTGGATGTTAGAGGGCAATGCCACGACTCCACATATGCAAAAATTAAAAATTATTAGGCTAAAAATGAATTTTCTACAATTTTTCTCAATTAATTTGAAAATGAGATTAACAGAGTAATTCTCGATTCCAAATCAATTTTTTTTAGATTTTCTTTGGCCCAAAATGAAGAGAAAATTGAAGGAAAAATACTGACTATTTACTCACATTTTTATGGCCTCAAACGCTAGTTTTTATTAAATATTTTCTTAATTTCCGAAAAATATTAAAAAATTCAAAAAATACGAAAAATTATTTTTTTGCTCAAAATTGGTTCCCTAGGCTTGGCCAAGGTCTCCAAAGTTGATTTTTCAATTTTATGAATTTTTATAAATTTTGTAATAATTTTAAAATAGAAAAGATGATTAAAAATCAGGTGTCAACAGCTGCCCCTCTTTGAAAGGAAGCTCGGAAGAGGTTCATTTCAAAGACGAGATGACACCTGAATCCTAATCGACTCAGCACAATGAAAATAAAAAGAGTCGTGACATTTGATCTCCAACACCTCTCTTAGCAAGTTTCGATCTAAACCCGGTTTGAGGATACTTTTGTGCAGTGAGGGAGAGACAAAGAGGAGAATGTACCTGACACTTACCTGCCCGTTGTGTGGTGGTCGCCTGACACGCATGCTCTAATGAAAATGGAATGAGAGCCTAAGGATTCGTTATAAGGAAACCTTAGGGTGATTGAACTTGGACCCGTATGGTAGGTCAACCCATGGTAGATTCCTAATGAAAGGATTCTACTGATTGAAACTTGACCCGTATGGTAGGTCACCCCATGGAAATGCCTATAAGAAGGACTTTGGTGCCTGTAGGAAGGACTTTTGAAAGCAGACCATTCCGTATTGGGGTTTCCAATGGAAGGGCTCCAGAGATAACATACCCTACAAAAAGGGCTTGTTCATGTGGTGCCTGCAACTCAGGACTTTTGAAAATGGACCGTTCCGTATTGGGATTTCCAATGGAAGGGCTCCAGAGATAACATACCCTACAAAAAGGGCTTGTTCATGTGGTGCCTGCAACTCAGGACTTTTGAAAATGGACCGTTCTGTATTGGGATTTCCAATGGAATGGCTCAAGAGATATCATACCCTACAAAAAGGGCTTGTTCATGTGGTGCCTGCAACTCAGGACTTTTGAAAATGGACCGTTCCGTATTGGGGTTTCCAATGGAAGGGCTCCAGAGATAGCATACCCTAAACGTCACCTTTTTAGGCAGACAGAAGAGGTATCGACTGAAAATTGATTTTTGGGTGTCTATCGGGGATCTGGGGAGACCAGGATTCTCGATTTAACTTACCTTGAAGGGTGTCATTCTGGGATCTGGGGAGACCAGGAATCCTGCAGAAGCTCAAACCCAATTTCTGTTCTCCTGTCACTTTAGGAATAAACCGATGAGGCAAAGATCAAGAACACGGGAGTTGGTCAATCATGATTTGATAAAGCTTGAGAACACGAGATTATATCAATCGTGAGCTGATGAAGACTTCATGAGAGCATGTTGATCATGAGTCGTAAGGGTTCAGAAGACTTACCTGGATCTTCTGAGTTAATGATCGAGGCATAGACAGACTGATTGTATCATGTCTGCTTGCTCACTGAATGACCTTATGTGCTGTAATGGATTTGAGCACCTAGACAATCATTAGAATTGAAAGGTTCAGGTTGACAATATACTCACCTGAAAATGCTTGGCAAGTATTAGCCAACAGGGCTTGTCTGTTCAATAGCCCTTGGATGAATTTCGAGACCTCGGAGGGTAACTCGACTATCAGGAATGCACTACCTGTCAGACAGTATCAGAGGTAACATGTGCAAGCATTTTTATCAATGAGTTCATCGGTTCATGCAAAACCATTCAGTTGAGTTTGCAATGATTAAAACTGTATGTGTATGCTCGTAATGTGGATCATATATGACTATTCTGTCGAGTTTGCATTTCCAATTCTGTCCAGGGAGGTTATCACGTTATGAATACCTCGAATGTAACCTGAATGGGGACTTCAGTCCGAAAGGGCTTTCTCTCACTCTCGAGAAATGCTGTTTATCCTGATTGCAGGATTTGAAAAGAAATCACTCAACCTTACCATCATCGCATTCAGCGAGGGTCTGAGTAATCTCGCAATTGATAAGATCAAGCCAATCTGGAGGTCTTGATTAGGACCGTAATGTAGGCTGGGTCAAGGCTTACCAAAGGGGACTCTTTTGAGTCAAGGCCACTGACAAAAAATGTCTTCATTATCTGCTCCGGGTTTACAAGTCAAGAACCCTGCAAAAATGAGAGAGAAATAGTTTTGCTCGAACTTCTTCGAGCGATACTTAAAATCATTCAACTCTTACGTTAATTCAAGTGCTCTAATCAGAAGAGACTTTCGTAGGTTGGGAGTTAGGACTTAGAAACGAAAGACTCATTTTGGCTCAGAAAAATATATGAGAAATGCTTGGTGTTGGTGATCATTGCAGTCTTGTCACCGATCTTTGACCTTCCTGAATTTATCTTCAATGAATACCACCATTGGCTGAGGGTTGGTAGTTCTTTTATACATTGCAAACTGACTTCTTTGGGGGATCCTTTTTCTAGAATTCTCAAAATGTATGTTCAAAGTCAGAAGTTCATTATGGGCATTGGCCTTGCTTTTGATAGGCACTTTGCTCTTTCTGCCCGGGATTCTTTGGAGTAGCCTTTGCTTTTCTTACTACCGACTCCCTTTTGTTTGGAAGCAGGCCCATTTTCTTTAAGCTACACTTGTTTTTCTTTTTCTTTTGTTTAACAATCTTGTGATTTTGAATTTTAACAACAAGATGATTTCCAACAAATGATACTAGACATTACATGAACGTCTAGCATATGAAATGGGCTAATTCAAGAATTCTTATTGGCCCAATTTCTTCAATTCTGCTCCATGGGGAAAGGTGTCGTCGTTACCTTGAAATGAGCAAGGATCACCAACATGGGCTTAAGAAATGAATTTGCAGGCTCAATTGGGTTATGCAAAGGATGAGTGTGTAGGATAGAGAAAATAAATGCTCCTCGTCATCCTAAAGTACTTGAATTAAAATTCGAGTATCATGCAAAGAAACACTCGAAGATTGATGTTAGTCCAAGCAAGAGAATTTCTAACCATTTATCTCCTGATATTGTTGGAATTACCTCCGTTTTGCCCCAGTGTGGGGTGGTTCTTGACAGGGTTGTGAAATGAAATTACCGTTCAAATGGGTTGTCAATGGTTGCCTGAAGTGTTTGGAATGGAGAATGAATGCCTCCTTCAATTCGACTATCGTATCTTTTGCGAGAAAACCCATTGCCTTGGAGAATGCGGAATTTGTCTACCGCTCAACTCACTGTGGATTAAATATAGGACATATGTAGAAATGGCTTGCCTTTCATCATCCTGCCGTGCCCCATTTTGTACATTCGATGCATCGCGTACAGTTTATGCTCCAAGTCAAAATTGACAAATTAAACATGCAGAATAGTCATGTATGAACCATGGATCTGTGTAAACATCATGCAAATATGGCAAGACAAGGTACAAGTATGGAAATTGCCCCAGGCTATGTGGGTGGATCAAACACGTTGGGGGCCTATTCCCCGAGTCGAGGAGTAGTTTGTTTCTGATTTTGCCTCTTTTCGATCTAGGGTTCGCCATTGATTTCCCCCTATTTCATCAGACAAATCGCATCAGGCGGTCATAACTTGGCCCCTTGGGGCTGTTTTTTTTTACGTATCAGATGTTAGTTTAACATTTCCTGTAAAAAGGAAGGAGACATGTTAGCTAGTATCAGAAATGATGAACTGGACACGATACTGAGTTACCCTTGAGTGTTTCGCGCAACTCCTTTACCAGTTTTATCACTCGGGATTTTCTCCGTGGGTATGTCAAGTTAGACATTTCCTGTCAAACAATGGAGGAGAAGACGTATTAGTCAGTATTAGAAATGATGTATTGGATACGATACTAGTTTACCCTTCATTTTTGAATGCCTCACACGATCCCCTTATCAAGTTCGCTGGATTAAGCTTCCTTCGACTTTCGTAGGCCACTTCACCATTAGGGCCAAGATCGTGACAAAATACTGACCTTGGTACTGCTCGTCGAGTATTCCTGTTTCTTTCTGCAAAAAGAAATGCGAGAAAAAGTTATTTTATTTATTTACAATACTTACAATATTTCCATCCTCGAGGATCGAACTCGGGACGTCTCGGACCACTGTCATTCCCCATGCCATCTGGTCCACAAGACCGCAGGCGCTCATGGAGGTTCCTTTTAAGAGTCAATCCTTGGGATGACACGGTGTTGTTGTATTGTAGTGGGTAATTCCAGGTCACTGTATTTTTCGGGGCGGTTTACAAACCCTGTTAAGAATGGAATAAAATAATTCAGAATACGAGACGAGTATGAGCAAATTAGAACAATACAGAATTACCCTTCTTTGAGATTGTTTGGGTCTTTCGTTCACATATTCCTCATTTGAAGCCGTTCATTCTGTGGTGATGTCCACGAATCTATTTGCCCAAAGTTTTGATTAATCGAGGAATTTCGTTTTTGGGTCAATTTGCAAATTCCTGTAAACAGAAGGGATCTAATTTAGAATCGGGACAATTTGAGGGTAAATTGAAACGATACTGCTTTACCCTTCTAGTTCGCGCGACTTTTTACTCGCAATAAATTCACTACGAGTTTGGTGTGGTAGCAGACTCGAGCATTTAATAGGAGAACAGGAAATTGCTGCTTCTTGCTTTTGCGTTCATTCTGAACATCAATAAAAGTAGAAAACATCCCATGCAAGGAAATGAAGCGTCTGCATTCGTTCAAGATCGATTTTGCTCCCTCAGCAGGCTCTCCCATGATCAGCTGGCTTCATTCTGGACCAGGTATGCATTGGCCATGTTGAAGGACCCATGATCTCAGCTTCGAAATACAAACTTCCTGTGCATATTACAGTCCCAGTGCTTCATCAACATTAAACTGGTTGATCATGGCAGTGAGTTCATCCTCAATGCCGCTTGCCTGGTGGTGATACATCTCCCCTTCCCCGGGAGGTATTGACGCTGATCCAGTAGCATTAGTCTTTTTGTACCCTGCTCCAACAGAACTCGATTCTGTTATAAATTGGTCTAACTCGCTTCTCAAACACGCATTTTCAATCCTCAGATCATGCATTTCATTGAAGGCGAGGAGGAGGCTGTTGCAGTTAGGGCAGGTGGCGGAGTCAAAAGCCTCTTTATACATCTTGTTTTCCGCTCGGAGGTTTTCATTTTCAACTCTTAGAAACTCGGCTTCGTTGTGCTCATGACGAGTCTTCATTCGGGTTCGCCTATTTTGAAACCAGAACTTGATTTGTGAAGGTTCAAGTCCTAGCTCTTGACTTAGTTCCATTTTCTGTTTGCCGTCTGGCATAGGACATGTTCTGAAGAAATCCTCAAGCCTTTGTACTTGCTCCTTAGTATGGCGACGGTAACGCTTCTTTTGACCCTTACCGTTGTTGTCCTTATCTTTACTGAGATCTTGGACGTCGGCGGCGGAAGGGCTAGGCTCCATAGGCTCGATCCCAAACATGGTTTCGAACTCTTCCTCTCCCATATTCAGCAGGCAACGATAGCTTTCGGAAGTACTGGGTTGAGACATCTTCGATTTGGTCGATGATTTCTCAAGGTTTACTATATCTTTCTGTATTTTCACTCTCTCTGAACCGTGTATGCTTTAAAACTCTCTTCAATGTATGAATAAAGATTATCAGGAGGATGTCTCTTTTAAAATTTGGCGTCGGCTTAGCATATGTATCGCTTCTCCCGAGAGTTCTGTCTTTCTCAACCTTTCCTGCGTGTTTCTTGTTTGGCTCGTCTTTTCTCGTCTCTTCATAGTGGTAGGGTCCCTATCAACGTCTCTACCGTCGATTTGCTGGCGTGTTCTCCTATAAAAACGAATCCCATTTTCCTTGTCTCCCACCCAAGTCACTTTTCTTTCTTCTTTTTCAAAGTTGTGTCATCCCGTCAAACTTTTGGTAGAGATGTCGGATTTGCTTGGCTCGAGATTGGAGACGAGTAGCGGAGGTGATGCTGATAGGGAATGGTAGACAATAACGACTCTCACTGCAAAAATGAAAGGGAATGCGGCAGTATATGCTCTTCATATTCTAGAAAAATTGGAACGATACTGTTTTACCCTTGTATGTACTTCCATTGAATTTGAATTGAGGTAGTTCCTTCATTTGGATTGGATTGAATTGTATGTCCCGAGTTGCCCTTCACTTTGAGCTTGCCACATAAGTGCTTTGCTTAGTTGGGCCTTGTTTTCTTTCGGGTTGCTTTGGACCATCATCATTTTTATGCCATCGGGTCCGTGGACCGGAGAGCTCCTTTAATTTAAAGGTTACCTTCAAGGCAAATGAGTCCTATCGCATTCCATTGGGTCATTTCATTTTGCGACACTCTTGAGACAATTTGCAATCCCCTGGGTGAGAATGGAACAAATCCAATTTAGCATTTTGCGACGATTGAGGGTAAATTGGAACGATACTCAATTACCCGTCTTCAAGCTCGCCTGGGCTCTTCGCTTGAAATTTCCCTACTTGAGGCCATTCAATATTTCTCATTATGGCAGTCAGCGACGTTGCCACAAATTGATCCGCCCTGAGTCTAGCATAGAAAGCTGGAAATATCACACGCAGGGGAATTAAGCATGAAGTGAAAGGTGCACTTGTTCAAGGTCAGTTCTGCCTCTCCTGCGGCTCTTCGATAATCAGCTAGTCTCGTGCTGGTTTAGGCATGGATGACCGATGTTTGAGAGTCCCTAATCACTGGCTTCCGATCATGGCTTCGGATGTCTGTCAACCTTAAACTGGTTAACTAGGGCAGTAAGCTCATCATCTGGGTAATCTCTTGAACCTTCCAGCAACTGATGCTCAAATTGGGCATTATTGTTGGCAAATGCTGGTGGTAGATTTCTCATTCTGTCCTCGCCATGAGCAATTTGACCTCTCGAGCTGAAGTCTTCATCATTACTCCAAAAAGTGTGGGGATCACTAACTGTCCTGCTGCCAAGAACTCCTTCCATTCGAGGATTAGAGAAGTGGAAGTGCTCAGGATAATTTCTTGTCTGATTCTCTGGCTGCGCAGGCGCGCTGATCATGGGATGAATTCTAGCCACGGGTTGGTGCTCAGACCAAGGAGTCTGAATACACTGCCCCTGCGGTCTATACTCTTGAAGAGCATTAGGGTGATTCTGGGGGATACTTTGATTAACGCCTGGAGGATTGATGGCACGGCTACTGGCTTGGTTGATGATGGGAAGTGGCTCGCCCCATGCTAACCTGCGGAACTTACGGTGGCGAGGAGACTCGACATTCAGGCTTGGATCAGTCCCGCCTTGGTTTTCTTGATTCTGAGCTGCATTGTGTTCTCTCACCCTTTTTCTGTACTTCTGAAGATGACTCGAAACATTTGCTTTAGTGAGTCCCTCTACGTTCATAATTTCCAGTATATGTTGCGGCCGTGCCGAATCGATTCCTACCTGCTGAACTGCATTAACAAACATATGATGCAGCTCGGGAGACCAACTCATCTTCTTTCTCCAGTTGCTTGGAACAAAATTGAAGGCTTGATGCTTGTTCTCATGGTCGTGCAATTGCTTCCTTACCACGTGCTGCCATATGTTTTGAAGCATCTGAACCCTAACAGGTTTCGTTACGATGTCTTGGGCCCCATTTAAGACAGCCTTCATTATGGCTTGCTAATCATCGCTTGTCGATATTACGAGGACTGGCATGTTTAATTTAGAATTGATGACTTCCAAGAGAGTGAAAACATCCATGTCAATCCCTACCATAGCGGTGAAGACGATATCAAACTGGTCACCACTCCTCCTTAATATCTCTAAGGCCTCTGTCGCCTTTGCTTGAGCTACAACCTTATACCGGCATTTTCTTAATACGGTAACAAGGATTGACAGAGAGACTGGATTACCGTCAATGGCCATGACCAGTAGACCCTCAGGGTAAGGAACTTCATCAGCTTCGACCAGGGTTGAACATGCGCCCGTTCCCCTAATGCTCGACATATTTCTGGATATAGGACTGCCGATTCGAGACCGCCTCAGGATGTCTTCTCGGACTTGAGGGATCACGGGATCGTTGATGGCTTATCGTAACAGGCTTTGAAAGCTAATGCTTTGATGGTGAAGGTTTTGAATTCCTCTCCCACGAGAACTCCTTCCTCTCTATCTTTCTCCTGCGAGTTCGTGTAGATGAACCCTCACTATCAAATGAGGACAAATTCTTTCTCTGGCAATAGCAACGACTCCCCCTTTCACGGGCAGTGCTATTAGATTTACCGAAGGGAAAATCTGACATTCAGCTTTTGATCAAAGGGGAAATCCTCGTTTATCGCTCAATTTGTCTTCTTCTTTCCTTTCGCGGTAGAGGGCCCCTATCAAGATTTCCACCGTCGATTTACTGGCGGGTCCTCCAATGAAGACGAGTAATATCTCTCTTTCTGCCGAGAATTTCTTTGTCCCCCACTCAGCTCGTCTTTTCGTTCTTTCTTTTTTCAAAGCGATGGAGTCCCGTCAGCTTTTCCACAGAGACGTCAGGTTTGTTCGGCTCAAGGTTGCCACTTGACTGGAATTTGAGCCACCGGGGGTGTTGCCGACAGAGAATGGTAGATAGGAAAACCTATAAGGACTGCCCCTGTGAAATCAGTATTTAAATTGAAGCAGATTACCATCTTCGCTTTCCGCTCATCTACCTCACCTCTCTCCCCCTTTCTTTCGTATTCTGGTTTCAAAAATGGCCAATTCTCCTAACTACACCTTATCCGCCGAAGCCATGGCTGGGTGGGAGAGACTCTACAATCTTCTTGGTAGAGGTTACGCTCATATAGCCAAAAACTCTACCGTTGAGGCTGAAATCCTTGGTTTATTCAGGACTGTGGACGCTGCTTCTGTTGAGGGTACCCAACTGGGGAAGGAGTATCGGAACTTCTCGATTGTCTTCATCAATTTTCTGGCTGCCTATAACCGTGCTTATGAGACGGTCCTTGTCACCGCCGTCGTGAAAGCTCGTTACCGAGACCGGCACGAGCGTCTGGCAACAGTCACATTTGTGGCAGATAATCACAAAAAGGCCCTCAAGTTTGCCAACGATCAGCTTTCGTGGCTGGTTCGTGAGAGGGGAAAGCTGGTGGACCGTCTGGCCTTGGTCCGAACTTACGCCGAACAGGAGCCAGGCAATATTGTGATGAGGTGCAAATGCGGTTGGCTGCAGGAGAGGCTTAATGACATTACGGTAGACATTGCTTTCGAGAGGGCGGCGATTCCGGACCTGGAGTTTGCCGTTGAGCATTACGAGGCCACTATGGCCCAGGTTAAAGAGAAGTGTGATCGCCTCTTCTTTAGGCTCGCGGAGCTTGATCCCGAGAACGCCCGATCCACCCAGAGCATCAACTTCATGGAGAGCCAGCTGAGCTCCTTTGTGACGCTTATTAGGGCTCAATTTGATTTCACTTTTCCTCCCCAGTGAGTTGTTATAAGGTTTGTTGGTGAATGGAATGAAGAGAAAGTTTCACGTGTTTGTGCTTTTCATTTTCCTGACATTTCTTCGCTCATATAGCATGATAGGACGATTCACGGTACTGAAAACGTTGAGGCTTAACACTCTTCTTGGTGTTCTTGTTATCTGCTGGCGGCGATGATATCAAGGACATTGACGAAGGGTTCGGTGGCGGCCCCCACCGGTCACAACGCCGTGAGTCAGTCGTGTGAATTATTGCAAATCGACCACTTGATTAGTGCTCCAATAAACAAGCCAGGCTGCCCGTTGCGTGCCCCACTTTACTCCTACCTATCTCTTTCGGCGTCCACTTGAATGTGTCGGTCGCCTGTAGCGTTGGGAGAAATGATTGCGGGCCATGCTCGGAAATAAAATACTGGTCCTCCAAAAATCTTCCATGTGTTTTGAATCCGAGGAAGGTAAAAAAGTAAGCCTTTGTTCAATTTAATCAGAAAGGCGTCGCAAGGTCGGGTTCATAAACAGAGTACATCAATTGATCGTCTAATAAATCTCATGTTCATCATGCCATACGACCATAAGATTAGTACTAAACATTCAGATTCTCGATCATCTAGGCTCGCATTAACATCTTACTCGCGATCCGGTCGTACCATTACTTACCATGGGCGATCCCCTAAATGAACCCACATAAACCAAGGTTTAACCTAAGTAAGGGTCTAATTAATTAAGTTAGACTGGGCCTAAGGCCCACTTCAATATTTGAGGCCCATGATTCATTTCTTAAATTAAATATATGGTTTGGGCCCAATATTATATTAAATTCGTGCGAGGCCCAAGCCCAATATTTAAAGTAGGTTTAGAAAGCCCATTTTGACCCATTTAGGCCCAATTTGATAACTCAAGTCCGTACCCATCATTAGGTCTCATACTTTAATAATCAAGATTAGAAATTAGGCCCAAATTAAGTGAATTTTCGTCCATTGAGGCCCACCATGACGAATTAAGCCCAATTTGCCTTATTTTGGCCCAACTAGCTTAGAATCAAGTCCCTAAGCCCATTGGCATCCTTTGGCCCTCCATGTTACACGCCTAAGTCACTATTGCAGCCCACTAATCGTGTTTTCAAGGCCCAATTAGATTATTAATTTCGTCCATTAGCAAACCCATTAGAATATTTTAGGCCCGTTAGCTTGTTTTAGGTTAAAATGGTCCAAATTAAGTCCCGAGGCCCAATTGTTTCCCACAGCCCACCTTCCACACGCCCACATCACTCATTTGCAGCCCAACATGCCTGGTTTCCAGCCCCCTTCAAGTCGCTAAGCCTATAGTTTAACCCAACAAACTAACCACCTAAACCAACATACCTAGCTTAGGCCTTAATCATGCAAATTCCTCCATAAATCACTATGATCAGCCCTCTATATTACATCCCACATACATATACTACTAACCTAAACCAAGATTAGTAGTGGAGCTTACCGAAAATGGCTGGGACGAACGGTGGAGGAAGCTTGGACACCGAACGGTCAAATGGGGTTCTCGGCCGACGGAAGAAGGGAGCGGCGGCAAGGTTGGTCTCGGCTGTTCCACGATCTTCAAGGGGCCTAGAATGGTAGCTTAGAACATTAAAGAGAGTGAGGGACCAAAGGGATCAAGCCGTAGTGGCCGGAGCAGCTACGGCTCTAACGGCGGACGGTAGAACGAAGGGGAGAGGGGGCTGCTCCGGGGCTCAAACGGCGACATTCCACCGTGGAAACGAGAGAAGAGTGAGATGGGAGGCTTATCTAGACGTGGAGGTGGCTGGTGGTGGCAGCCCACGGCGGTGAGGAACGACGGACGTCGTTGGAGGGGCGGCCGGGCGAAGAAGGAAGGAGGAGAGGGAGAGAGAGAGAAGTGAGGGGGCCGAATGAGAGAAAGAATGAGGGAGGAGAGAGAGAATAGGGGTTTAATCCAAGTTTGAAAAATGGGTTAGTGGGTTAGGTAATGCGGGTAATAGTGTTAGGGATGTGATTTGTACTCTTGATGGAATGACACTTGAATGACTTGATGGATTGCCTTGGAAATTGTGCCAAGATGTGATTGATTGATTGACAAGACTTTTGATTGATTTGACAACTGATTTGACTTGTCTCGATTTGCGTGCCAAATGCACCGATCGGGTCCCGAGCGCGAACGAATTTCAGACAGGATTTGATTTCAATTTACCGAATCTACTCTCAAAAATCCTAAGGACTGAGCATTTACCGGGGGCATTTCGGTAATTTTCCAATCACGTCTTGCTTCGCGACGTACACCGGCTGTCTGCGCTTTTGGCGACATTTCTGAAACTGACTTCACTTCTTAGTTGTGTTTATCTTACTAATTCGACTGTCCAAAGTCGGATTTCATTTCGTGGTCAATTTCATTAAATAACGACTCTGTCTCTGTCTCAGACCAACGGGCGGCTGTTTGGGAAAATTCTTCCCAGATAGCCTTTCCCCTTTGGTTGGTTAACTCAGGGTAGCTAATCCTGAGTGAGCGTCGATCAGAGTGTATTAACGAAGTATTTCCATTCATTTATAAATTCCGATAATTGGGTCGAGTTTTCAGACTATCACATCTGCAAAGCAAATGGGTTAGTCAAGCACTCCGCCCCTTATAACTCCCATCCTGTAAAAACATATAACACGTATATCGCGACCTAAAAATCGGTTTCCCAATTTTTAAAGTTAATAGATTACCATGTTAATTAAATTGAATTAACTAGCATAGCTCGAACTCTCCCGAGTTCTACCAAATCGTGACTTAGGTTCAATTTCATCAATAGAAGGATTTATCTTGGAGTCGCCACTAATCATTTTGGGTAATTAGACACCTAAATAAAGCATCGGGAGAAATACTTTATTCCTACGAACCAGAGATTAATGAGTTCGGGGACTTGATTACGCTAATTTTTCAATTAACGCCCTTTCGGTACCAATTTCATGAAAATGTTCAACTTGGCAATTTTGATGAATTTTCACTTGAGGTTCAAATGTGCAATTTTTTTTGGTTTTCTTTTTATGAATTTTTTTTTAGATTTTTCAATGTATTATAAAGAATGCAAAATCACCCAAAGCAAACGAAGATGTGAAGAGAGAGCAGGTAAAGTAAAACTACCCTAAGGACAGTGAAAATAAAACCCGCAACTCGTCGGGTGAATAATTACAGACCAATTAAATAAAACCCGAGACATGATCGGGAACACAACAAAAATGGACCGGAATGGAAATTGGTCAAACACCCGTCGCCAAGCCTCGTGGGTCAGGAGTACAACAAAACGGACCGGAATGGACATCGGTCATCCTCCAGTCTTCAAAGCATCGGGCCGAAAGCTAAATGAAAATAATGAACTTATCCAATCGAACATGCACAATCACCAATGAGTTAAGACAATTCAAAAACTCAAAGAAAGTTTAACACGTGCTGATTAAACTTCATTGAGACCATTTTTTACATTTTCCAATGCATTAACACAAAAAATACGAATTAAATCATACTGTCCATGAACATTCTTAGGGGGAAAGCAGTAACCATAAAATACAAATGAAATAATGAAATGTATGCAAAAATTCTGAGATTTTTTATGTGGATGGGAAAATGTGTCGTTGACAACTTTCATGTTTTACATTCTTACTGAAGAGACACTCATTTTCGTGTAGAAAATGGTCTTTCATGAGAGCTCAGCAGCAAACAAACAAATTTCACAGAACAGACATACTTCAAGATTAAGCTCAAATGGACACTCAAATATCAAATTTAATGCACCAAACTTTCCAGTCTACTAAACAAGACCCCAATGAACAACTTTCATTTTTTGTGAAGTTTCAAAAGAAGACTCTAAACATGAGATAACTACGAATCAATATGACCACGCACAGAAAAACACTCAGACTCAAGGACGCCAGTAGAATTGCATGATTTCATTAAATGCATTAAAAATACGAAACGTGCATGAATATTTTTGTATTTTTTATATGTTATGCATTAAGATCTTATGAACAAATGTCATGAAGAGGTCTTTATGAAATGAAGTCTAGAATAACCCATGGAAAATCATTTAGCGTGAAAGGTCAGATCAGAAAAATTCCATCTCAGGTTCTGATCATCATATTTCCAGATTTCTACTCTCCATTTCGGGACCCTTTTAACATAGCAAACGAAGTCTATTTTCACGCCATAATATATCAAATCGAAGATCTCGAAGTCATCTACGAATGTTCAGTATATTTGTTTTCGAGATTTCGTCATCTAAACACGAAAAATTGAGTTACCAGATAGTTGCACATGCTGATGCACCTAGAGCTCGTTCGAGATGAATCCGTCGCGTCGCCAAGGGTTGTTCCACTGCGGCGAATTTTTCTCTCTCAAAATTTTTTCTCTTGAAATCTCTCCCAAAAGTCCTCTCCTTCAAGGCTCTCATTCTTCCTCCTTTTATAGCCTACTCCCCCATCTTCCTTTCTCTATCTTCATCTATCATTCTAATTTTTCCACTAATTTCATCTTCCCTTCTAATTCCACCATCTTCCCTTCTTTATCTCCATCTTCCCTTCTAATTCCACCATCCTCCATTCTTTATCTCCATCTTCCCTTCTAATTCACCATCTTCCATTCTAATCTTTCCATCTCCCATTCTAATTCTTCATCTTCCCTTTTAATTCTACCATCTTCCATTCTCCATCTTTCCTTCTAATTTCTCCATCTTCCCTTTTATATCTCCCCTTCTCCATCTTCCTTTCTAATTTCTCCACTATCCCTAAAATTTTATGTATTTGCAATTCAGCCCCTGAAGTTTTATGTATTTACAATTCAGTCCCTGAAGTTTTATGTATTTGCAATTCAGTCCCTGTGGAAAAATTTCTTTTAAGTTCAAAACTTCATAAGCCTTTCGGCACACCTCCCTCACGCTCAATCCAATCGTTTGTCAATTTGAGCTCAAATCCTCCGTCGTTTGCCATAATAAAATGCATGACCGACAAAAAATTAAATATGCAATGCATGAAAAAATTAATTTTTGGTGAGAACAAATTCTCATTTTTTTATGTACTTAAGTGAATCAATTTTAAAAAGTCAAAATTTAGGTGTCAACAACCTATAGAATGAGTTCAAAACAAGATCGCCTGAAGCGAGATATCCGTGAAATTTTTATTGGCCTAAGTCCACTAAAACTTTTAAAATTTCGAAAAAAATTCAAGTATTTCAATTGATGTCTTTTTTCGAAAATTTAAAAATCCTTGTCCCCAGCGGAGTCGCCAGTCTGTCACGACCCTCTAAATTTTTTTTTCTTTTAAAGGAGTTAACAGATTATTAAGTTAATTAGATTTGACTAACCTAACGCGGACCCTCACAAGCCCTACCGAATAGTGACTTTGGATTTTTGTTTTAAATGATTTTAAAATTTGGAGTCGCCACTAATCCTTCTTGGTAGGTCGATTAGAAACTTAAATAAATTAGCGGGAGAACTAATTTATTTCTACGAACTAGTTAATTAAAACTAATGCCCTTTCGTACCTTAATTTCATGGATATCCTAATTTGACAACTCAGGCTTGGTTTATTCATAAGCCTCTAGTAGTGTATTCTCTTTTGTGTTTTCACTTTTTAAATATAATGCATGGATGGTATATATATATTTTTTAAGTGTTAAAAATTCCCTGAAGCCGAAAAAGGGAGTGTGTTAACGACTTCTGTGCAGTGTTACGACCTACTCATTTTTTGAGTCTGGTGATTCAAAAATTAAATTACATGAAGTACATGACAGTGAATAAACACCTCCAATGGGAGGCCTAGCGTTGGCTTAGCTCTTTCCTTTGGGATTTAAGGTGCATGTATTTAAATTACTGTAAGTAAAAACCTCCAATGGGAGGCCTAGCATTGGCTTGGCTCTTCACTTTGGGATTTAAGGTACAGGTATTTAAATTGCAGTATTTAAACTACTGTAAGTAAAAACCTCCAATGGGAGGCCTAGCATTGGCTTGGCTCTTCCCTTTGGGATTTATGGTGCAGGTATTGAAATTGCAGGTATTTAAACTATTGTAAGTAAAAACCTCCAATGGGAGGCCTAGCCTTGGCTTGGCTCTTCCCTTTGGGATTTAAGGTGCAGGTATTTAAATTGCAGGTATTTAAACTACTGTAAGTAAAAACCTCCAATGAGAGGCCTAGCACTGGCTTGGCTCTTCCCTTTGGAATTTAAGGTGCATGTATTTAAATTGTAGGTATTTAAACTATTGTAAGTAAAAACCTCCAATTGGAGGCCTAGCATTTGCTTGGCTCTTCCCTTTGGGATATAAGGTGTAGGTATTTAAACTACTGTAAGTAAAAACCTCCAATGGGAGGCCTAGCATTGGCTTGGCTATTCCCTTTGGGATTTATGGTGCAGGTATTTAAATTACTGTAAGTAAAAACCTCCAATGGGAGCCCTAGCATTGGCTTGGCTCTTCCCTTTGGGATTTAAGGTGCAGATATTTAAATTGCAGGTACTTAAACTACTGTAAGTAAAAAACCTCAAATGGGAGGCCTAGCATTGGCTTGACTCTTCCCTTTGGAATTTAAGGTGCAGGTATTTAAATGACCTCCAGTGGATGTGCTTTGCCTCTCCATTCTAGGGTTTGAGTTCTTTAAAATAAATTACAACAAATTGATTCAACAATTCGAGATTTGTGCGTGCTTTGGGAGTCCTCCAAGCCAATTTTGTGCTTCCGTAGGATTGACCGTTGATGTAGATCCGCGACTGCCTAACATAAAAATAGAGTGAAATGTCAGTATACAAAATATGTGCTAATCTGCACCTAAAACCAGAAGAGTGGAAAGAGTACTTATCCCCCATTTTTTTTAGAGATTTCTAGAATTGGTTTTCGCTTTCTCTGTTCTTAACATAGAGAGTCTCTTTTGAATTAAGAGAGACTTTTAATCACATATCAGCTGGGAAATTGGTAGGCACTTAGGAGCTCGTCTGGGCCAATTTTGCACCTCTGTGGGCTTTGCCATTGTTCTTCCCTGACATAAAAATATGAGGAAAATAGAGAGATGGAGAAAGTGTATACAATTTGTGCTCGTTGACGAAGATGAACGCTTGATTTATGTTGATCGATGAAGGAATTTGTGATGATAATTCATAGCTTTAAACTCCCATCATCTTCAAAATTCTCTCTCTTTTTGGTATTTTCTTCTTCTCAAATTTTTCTTCAACCTCCCAAAACCTTCTCAAACATCCAAAATTTTCTCTCTAAAAAAATATCCTCCTCTTAAGCTCACTTCTTCCTCCTTTTATAACCTACTCATCTATCTCCCATTCTAATTTTTCCACTAACTCTATCTCTCATTCTAATTTCTCTACTAACTCTTCTTCATTTTCATCTTCCCTTCTCCATCTCTATCTCACATTCTAATCTCTCCACTAACTCTTCTTCATCTTCATCTTCCCTTCTCCACATTTATCTCCCATTTTAATCTCTCCACTAACTCTTCTTCATCTTCATCTTCCCTTCTCTATTCTTATCTTATTTTCTCTATCCATTCTTCTTCATCTTCTCTTCTCTATTTCCTCTTTTCCATCTTCCCTTCTCTATTCTATTTTATCTACTAACTCTTCTTTTTGTTATTTGCAAAATAATCTCTCAAGAGTTAGGTATTTGCACTCTAGTCCCTGAATTTTAAGTATTTACAATTCAGTCCCTGAAAATATATTTCTTTAAGTCCAAATCTCCTCACAATTTTTAACACACCTTCCCTATACTTAGTCAAAATTCACCACATGTCAAATTTAAGCTCATTTCTTGTCACTGAAAATAATGCAGAATTTAATTAAAGCCCTTTTGCACAATTGAGTCATTCTGAATATAATTGGGCCAATATAAAAATTTGAAATATTAGAGAACAATGTCACAACTCCTAAAAGTGAAAAAATGAAAATAAATTGACTCAAATTGAATTTTTTAGGCCCGGCTCGAGATTATGCTCGTGAAGGAATACACGACCCAGAATTGGATTTTTTAAATTTGTGATGGCCAACATGAAAAGGGATTTAAAATAAAAATATTGACTATTTTTATATATTTTGGTGGCCTCAAATGCTATTATTTATTAAAAATTCTCCTAATTTCTAAAATATATAAACAAAACACAAAAATTTATTTTTTGCTCAAAAATGGTTGCCTAAGCTTGGTCAAGACTTCAAACTTGATTTTGCAATTTTCTCATTTTTCTTTATTATTTGTTTTATAAATTTTCGAAAATAAAAATACCGAAAAAATACTGAAAATATGAAAGATCAATTTTTGGTCAAAATGGGTTCCCTAGGCTTGGCTAAGGTCCCCAAAGTTGATTTTTCAATTTTATGAATTTTTTGTGGATTTTCTATTAATTTTCGAAAATAAATAAATAAAAAATACGTAAAAATACTGAAAATATGAAAAATCATTTTTTGGTCAAAATTGGTTCCCCATGCTTGGCTAAGGTCCTCAAAGTTGATTTTTCAATTTTATGAATTTTTATGGATTTTCTATTAATTTTCGAAAATAAATAAATAAAAAATACGTAAAAATACTGAAAATATGAAAAATCATTTTTTTTTGTCAAAATTGGTTTCCTAGGCTTGGCTAAGGTCCTCAAAGTTTATTTTTCAATTTTATGAATTTTTATGGATTTTTTTATTAATTTAAAAAAAAGAAAAATTGATTAAAAATGAGGTATTAATAAGCAAAGCTAAGACGAAATCCATTGAAATATCAACCCAAGGTTCTGTAGGAATCGGAAGGGGTGTATATAGGCCATGAGGTTTAACTTGGGACTTCACTTGCTTACATATGACACATCTACCACAGATTCTCTCAACATCACGTTTCATGTGTGGCCAATAGAAATGTTCTTGTAAAATAGCTAAGGTTTTAGCTACCCCAAAAAGTCCCATAAGTCCTCCTCCATGTGATTCGCTAATCAGCAAGTCCCTCACAGAACAATTAGGAATACACAGTTTATTTTCTCGAAACAGGAATCCTTCATGCCTAAAGAACTTACCCTGGGCTGAATTGGCACAATACTCATACTCTCCACCGAAGTCAGAGTCTAAAGGGTATAATTCCTTAAGAAGTTCAAAACCAAGAATCTTAGCATCAAGAGTAGAAATCAAAACGTACCTTCGAGAAAGTGCATCAGCTACAACATTCTTTTTACCTGGCTTGTACCGAATGACAATGGGAATGTCTCAATGAATTCAGCCCATCTGGCATGCCTTTTATTTAGGTTGGGTTGTCCCTTAAGGTGTTTCAATGATTCATGATCAGTGTGAATCACGAATTCTCTAGGCCACAAGTAATGCCGCCATGTTTCCAAAGCTCTCACCAATGCATACAACTCCTTGTCATAAGTAGGATAGTTTCAGGGCAGCCCTACTCAACTTCTTGTTGAAATATGCTATTGGCCTTCCTTCTTGCATAAATGCAGCTCCAATACCTGTACCAGAAGCATCACATTCAATTTCAAATGATTTCGCAAAATCAGGTAAAGAAAGTAAAGGTGCATGAGTTAATTTATCCTTGAGTAGTTGAAACGCCCTTTCTTGTTCTTCACCCCACTTAAATCCAACGTTTTTCTTGATGACCTTGGTTAATGGTGCCGTGATAGTGCTGAAATTCCTTACAAACCTCCGATGGAAGCTAGCAAGTCCATGGAAACTCCGCACTTGACTTACATTAGTTGGACTTGGCCATTCTTGTATAGCACGAATCTTCTCTTCATCACCCCGTATTCCTTGTGCACTCACAACAAAAGGTGCACTTCTTGAGATTAGCAAATAATTTTTCTTTTTTGAGTTCACCTAAAACAAGTTTCAGATGCTGCAAATGATCTTCCAAGCCTTTGCTATAAATCAATATATCATCAAAATAAATTACCACAAATTTCTCAATAAAAGAACGCAAAACATGATTCATTAATCTCATGAAAGTACTTGGAGCACTAGTTAACCCGAATGACATAACTAGCCATTCATATAAATCATGTTTTGTCTTAAATGCAATTTTCCATTCATCACTTTCCTTCATTCTTTTTTGATGATAGCCACTTTTCAAATCAATCTTAGAAAACAAACAAGAACCATGCAATTCGTCCAACATATCATCTAAGCGAGGTATAGGGTGTCGATACTTTACCGTTATGTTGTTGATTGCGCGGCAATCAACACACATCCTCCATGACCCATCCTTCTTAGGCACCAAAATCACGGGTATGGCACATGGGCTCATGCTTTCGCGAACGTGTCCCTTATCCATCAATTCTTCAACCTACCTTTGTAGCTCATTCGTCTCCTCCAGATTGCTCCTGTAGGTTGGGCGGTTAGGAATGGTGGATCCTGGAATGAAATCGATATGATGTTCAATCCCTCGAATAGGTGGCAATCCCTTAGGAATTTCCTCGGGGAATACATCATCAAAATCCTACGAAAGAGAAATAACAGAACTGGACAAAGATTTGTCAATTTGGTTAGTCGATAAAATCGCCTCCTTGTACAAAAATACAATCATCTGCTGTTTTGAAAAGATCGCTTTCTTGACCTCACTCGCTCTCGCATAGAAATTTTGTTTTCTCTCTGTTTTTCTCTCAATTGAATTTTCTGTCTCTTTCTTTTCTCTCTCACTCTCTTCATACATTTTATTCTGCTCTTGTTTCCTTTCACTCAGTTTCTTTTGCTCTCTATTTTTTTTTTGTAACCTCACTTGGTCTTTATAAACTTCTCTTGGAGTTAAAGGAACTAGAGTGATTGACCGCTGATTCATCTCAAATGAATACTTGTTTGTAAAGCCATCATGCTTAGCATGCCGATCAAACTACCACGGTCACCCAAGTAGTAAGTGTCCCGCATCCATTGGAACTACATCACACAACACTTCATCTTCATACTTCCCAATTCGAAAAGAGATCAACACTTGCTTGTTCACCCTCAATTCTCCGCTATCGTTCAGCCACTGCAACTTATAAGGTTGGGGATGCTTGGTGGTTTGTAAACCTAATTTCTCCACCATAGTAGTACTAGCAACATTAATACAGCTACCACCATCAATAATCAAGCTACATACCTTACCCTGGACGTAGCATCTAGTGTGGAAGATATTGTCCCGTTGCACATCTTCGTCTTCCTTGGCTTTTGCACTAAGGGCCCTCCTTGCAACCAAAAATTCTCCATGGACTGCATACTCTTCTTCATCAATATCTTCAGATTGACGTGCAAATTCAATTTCATCTTCATCATCAGTTTTGATCTCCCCATCATCTCACACTATCATAATCCGTTGGTTCGGACATTGGCTAGCAATATGACCCCTACATTGACACTTGAAACACTTAATATCTCGATTCTTAGAAGTAGAAGAATTAAATTTACCTTGAGTTGCCTGATTAGAAGCCTCTTGTTTCAAATCAGTTTTGGCCCTCACTGTCGGTTGCTTGTTATCTTTCTTCCATTGATTCGGTTTCCAAGTAGGAGTACTTGAAAATTGGCCTGAACGTGTGCTACCCCTCCTCTTAAGTTGATTCTCAACTTTGATGGACATGTGCAACATATCTTCCAATTCCACATAATGCTGAAGCTCAACAACATTAGCAATGACACCCTTCCAAGTAAGTTAAATCGGGTTTGAGCTTTTACAGGATTCTTGGTCATCCCAGATCCAAGAATGACACCCTTTAAAGCATTAAAGTCCTTTCTACAGGCACCCAAAGTCCTTCCTACAAGTACTCAAAGTCCTTCTTATAGGCACCCAAAATCCTTCTTACAGGCACCAAAGTTCTTCTTATAGGCACCAAGTCCTTTTTACAGGCACTCAAAGTCCTTCTTATAGGCACCAAAGTCCTTTCTACATGCACCCAAAGTCCTTCCTACAGGCATCCAAAGTCCTTCTTACAAGCATCCAAAGTCCTTCCTCCAGGCACCCAAAGTCCTTCCTATATGTACCAAAGTCCTTCTTACAGGCACTAATATAGGCACCCAAAGTCCTTCCTCCAAGCACCCAAAGTCCTTCCTACATGTACCAAAATCCTTCTTACAGGCACCAAAATCCTTCTTATAGGCACCCAAAGTCCTTCTTACAAACACCCAAAGTCCTTCTTATAGGTACCCAAAGTCCTTCTTACAAACATCAAAGTCCTTTTTACAGGCACCCAAAGTCCTTTCTACATGCACCCAAAGTCCTTCCTACAGGCATCCAAAGTCCTTTTTACATGCATCTAAAGTCCTTCTCACAAGCACCAAAGTCCTTCCTACAGGTACCCAAAGTCCTTCCTACAGGTATCCAAAGTCCTTCTTACAGGCACCAAAGTCCTTTCTACATGCACCAAGTCCTTTCTACAGGCACCCAAAGTCCTTCCTACAGGCACCCAAAGTCCTTCTTACAAGCATCCAAAGTCCTTCCTACAGGCACCCAAAGTCCTTCCTACATGTACCAAAGTCCTTCTTTCAAGCACCCAAGTCTTTTCTACGTGCACCCAAAGTCCTTTCTACAGGCACCCAAAATCCATTCTACAGACATACGAAAGTCCTTTCTACAAGCACTCAAAATCCATTCTACAGACTTACAAAAGTCATTTCTACAGGCAGCAAGTCCTTTCTACAGGCATCCAAAGTCCTTTCTACAGGCGCACAAAAGTCCTTCTTACAGGCACAAAAATCCTTTCTACAGGCATCCAAAGTCCTTTCTACAAGCATACAAAAGTCCTTCTTACAAGCACAAAAGTCATTTTTACAGGCACCAAGTCCTTTCCATAGGCACAAAGTCATTCTTACAGGCATTTCCATGGGGTAACCCACCATACGGGTCAAATCTTAATCCAATTTTAATCAGTATAATCCTTTCATTAGGAATATACCATGGGGTGACCCACCATACAGGTCAAATTTTAATCCAATTTTAATCAGCAGAATCCTTTCGTTAGGAATCTACCATGGTTTGACCTACCATACGGGTTTAAGTTCAACCACCCTAAGGTTTTCTTATATCGAATCCTTAAGTTCTCATTCCACTTTCAGTAGAGCACTCATGTCAGACAACAGCCATACAACAAGCAGGCAAGTCGCAGGCCCCTTTATCTCTCCCTCACTTCATAGGAGCTTCTTCAAGCCGGATTTGGATCGGAAATTGCAAAGAGGGCTATTAGAGATCAAATATCAAGACTCCTTCTTATTTCATTGTGTTGAGTCGATTAGGATTCAGGTGTCATCTCGTCTTTGAAATGAACCTCTATCGAGCTTCCTTTCAAAGAGGGGCAGTTGTTGACACCTGATTTTTAATCATCTTTTCCCTTTTAAAATTAATAAACAAAATCCATAAAAATTCATAAAATTGAAATATCAACTTTGGGGACCTTGGCCAAGCCTAGGGAGCCAATTTTGACCAAAATCAACTTTCAGTATTTTTCGATATTTTTAATTTCGAAAATTCATAAAAAAATCAAGAAAAATGAGAAAATTGCAAAATCAACTTTAGAGGCCTTGGTCAAGCTTAGGCAACCATTTTTGAATAAAAAATAATTTTTCATATTTTTTGTATTTTATATATCTAAATTTTAGAAATAAGGATAATATTTAATAAATAATAGCATTTGAGGCACCAAAATACATAAAAATAGTCAATATTTTTATTTTTAATCCCTCTTCATATTGGCGATCACAAATTTAAAAAATTCAATTCGGGGTCGTGTATTCCTTCACGAGCATAATCTCGAACTGGGCCTGAAAAATTTAATTTGAGTCAATTTATTTTCATTTTTTTTTCATTTTTAGGAGTTGTGACATTGTTCTCTAATATTTCAAATTTTCATCTTGGCCCAATTATACCTAGAATGACTCAATTTTACAAAAGGGCTTTAATTAAATTCTGCATTATTTTCAGCGGCAAGAAATGAGCTTAAATTTGACATGCGGTGAATTTTGACTAAGTATAAGGGAGGTATGTCAAAAAATTGTGAGGAGATTTAGACTTAAAGAAATATTTTTTTTCAGGGACTAAATTGTAAATACTTAAAATTCAGGAACTATAGTGCAAATACCTAACTCTTGAGGGATTATCTTGCAAATAACAAAAAGAAGAGTTAGTGGAGAAATTAGAATAGAGAAGGGAAGATGGAGAAGAGGAGATGGAGAAGAGAAGATGGAGAAAAATGGATGGAGAGAAAATTTTGGACATTTGAGAGGGTTTTGGGAGATTGAAAAAAAGTTTGAGAGAAAGAAAATACCAAAAAGAGAGAGAGAATTTTGAAGATGATGGGAGTTTAAAGCTATGGGTTATCATCATCAATCCATTCATCGATCAACATAAATCAAGAGTTCATCCTTGTCAATAAGCAAGCAAATTCGAGCTAAGTATTTTTATTTATTCATTTATTTGTGGTTCTAGTCGCAAATGAGCACAAATTTTTCCACTTCTCCCATTTCCAATATTTTTTATGTCAGATAAAAAGGAAGACCCCACATCAATGGTAAATTCCATGGTGGTGCAAAGTTGGCCCAGACAAGTTCTCAAGTGTCCACCAAATTCTTAGTCGATTTGTTGAAAGATTTTGGCTCGAATTGTCGAATCAATTCCTTGTATTTAATTTTTACATCCTCAAATCCCAGAATGGAGAGGGCAAATTCCATCAACTAGAAGTCTTTATTTATTGCAATTTAAATTCTGCACCGTTAAATCCCAAAAGGAAGATCCAAGCCAATGCTAGGCCGCCTATTGGAGGTTTTACTTACCGTCATTTAAATTACTATAATTTTAAATACCTGCACCTTAAACCCCAAAAGGAAGAGCCAAGCCAATGCTAGGCCGCCCATTGGAGGTTTTTACTTACTGCAATTTAAATACCTGCACCTTAAACCCCAAAGGGAAGAGCCAAGCCAATGCTAGGCCACCCATTGGAGGTTTTTACTTACTGTCAATTAAATTCATGCAATTTAAATTTCTGCACCGTTAAAACCCAAAAAGAAGAGTCAAGCCAATGCTAAGCTGCCTATTGGAGGTTTTACTTACTGTCATTAAAATTACTGCAATTTAATACCTGCACCATTAAACCCTAAAGGGAAGAGCCAAGCCAATGCTAGGCTACCCATTTGAGGTCTTTATTTATAGCAATTTAA